>FR990012.1:26673300-29581052 GCA_905404135.1 Hesperia comma
TATTAAAATAAAAGAAGTGCAGCAAATCAATTGAAAAGCATTGTCAATTCAATTAAACATTGTAAAGACCATAGGTATCCTAAAATCCTAAGTAAAATTGTTGACACAAAACTGTTTTCACTAACACATCAACAAAGCCAACATTGAATGACTTGCTTATACGAGTACAGAAAAACTTACATTTCAAGTTAAGTGTCACCTCCAATTACAGATATGTAAATCACATAAAATACCTATACGAGTTTAATAGATATTTATTATAACACTGAGCACATGGTCGGAACGACAGGCAATTGAACAATAAAAAAAATGTCCTGTTTACTACAAATATTATTATTATTATTATTTGAATCGTAACACACAATCAAGACACAAATACATCTATCAAGTTGAGACCTCTGTTGAATGCCAGTTTTTTAATAACACCAGCAGACGAAATATCTTCCACAAATCACACAAGAATTGTTCCGATAGGAAGAGCTGTGAGGCGCCAATAATTTATCAGAGCCCTTCGAACACTACCCAAAGTTGGACTTATGAATATAGGCCTATAATTGAGAATACGAGCTCGTATTACCAATTGGTAATAATTGAGCAGTGGTATAACAAATGCGTCCTTCCATGCAGATCTAAATACGCCGGCTAAATATATTACATAGTGGTTTAGTGCACATTCACAACTTACAGTAAAATTGGCAAGATTTCCGTCTGAGCTTTAACACCCTTAAATTTTGATCTTTGATGACCGATATATTTGTCGGATAATGTCTTATAACATTGTAAAATGTATCATTTTCTGCATAGAAATGGACTACTTGTTTGGTATAACAATTTTATTTATATTATAGACTGAAGCAAATAGATCAGCGTAAAGATAGCACATGTTTAGTGCTGTGGAAATGATGTCTTTATTTATTGACACCTGCAAGGGCAACTATTACATAATTATAATATAATGGAATATAATGCTATTGGATACATTCAATTCTTAAAACCTACAAATCAACGAATTACGCCCACTACGTTTTCCAATATAGGATCAATCACGGAGTTGTTTAAGAAGAAATAGTATTCAGATGAAAAATAAAAACTGAATAAGTGATTTTAACGGAAAATAATAACTTGACTCTGATCACTTCGAACTTTCGTGAATATGAACATATTGATGCTGCGTTGAAGTACTTTTCAATATTCTCAATTGTCAATCAAAAACACAAATGATATTAAACATTGATCTATAAATATTCCTATCTCTATGATATTAAATATCAAATGAAGTCTGACTCACTGATTGAAACAAAACAAAATCGGTAGGATCACATTGATAAACTGAAAAAAAAAATGCATTTTTATTTTTCTCTTCAATATGACTTAGTATTTTTACGATAATCACTATACTTTTGTCTGTCAATTATTGTAATGTGCAATAGAAACACGAAAATGGTCCGTCTCCTCAACCCCAAATAGTCATAGATTGTCTTTTTAAACGAATATGAAACAATTCAATCGAGCGTCAAAAACAGTAGATCTTCCAATAGTTAGCAGGACAGTTTGTAATAAAAGTTATAAGAGTTCATATTAGAAAGAATTGTCCCAAATATTTTCATTCTTAAAATATATAATATTTACAATTTTATAATTAAGTATTTCTTATGTACTATGCGTTTACTCGTTGTTGGTGGTATCATCTGAAGTCTTTTCGGCTGCGGGTTCATCGGTAGCTGGTATTACTGTTTCTTCACCCTCCTGGATATTATTTTGGGTGTTGTCTTCAGTTTTTTCTTCAGAAACGATCTCATCCATTTTGTTTTCCTGCACAGCATTCTCTGGACCTCGAGAGGGATTAATTGTTGTCCCCATTCTCAAATATGCCCTTCCAGTCTCATCATCCAGTACAGGACTTTCATCTTTCTTCCTTGAAGGAAACGAATAGCTTGGAGGACTTCGTGAATTGAAAAAATCAGTCTTTCTACACTTTCTTGGAGAAGTAGCCTTTTTAAGAGGAGTAACTATATCTTCATCAGCTTCAGGCTCAATTGTAAATTCTATTATACCTTCAATTTTTGATATCTCCGTATTAAAACGATCATTCTTATAGTCCTCTGTGTTTATCATTTCAATTTTTTCTGAATTGGCGATGTTTGAACCATCATCCACGCTTTTATTTTCTTCTTCTGCAATTTTATCATAATTCAGAAGGTAGCAATCGTTACATGGTAGATCTTCTTCCCCAAGTTCATGTTGATGAACTTTTGTATAGACGTCACTTTTGGCATCTTTATCAGTTGTTTTGTCCTCAGACTCCACATCACTCTCAATTTCTTTTTCCATCTCACTTTGATCTTCAATTTCGACTTTATCTTTTGCAAAAGAAGTCGATCCAGATGAACTTTCTCCAAGATTTTTGTCGTTGACGAATTTATCCTTGGAATATAAAATTTTAGGATACGTGCTCTTGAAATGGGTCTTCTTTGGAACGTCGTCAACATTCATGGAAAGTTCGAATTGCGCAACGAGTTGCGTGAGTATTGTTTTTAGATGATCTATCGCACTACGTTCAGCAGCCGCCACTTGGCTTTCTTGGCATTCTTCACCCGGACAGGTGAGCATCTTTTGTAGACGGGCTTTTTCAGCTAATGTAACTTTTAAATCAGGGTCTTGCTTCAGTGCTTCCATGAGAGCGTAACCTTCCTTGCTATAGAGGAATGCGGATGGAATGACTACGTCTACGTCTTCTTTTCCATCATTAGACATAGCAAATACAGCCGAGGTATCGGCGGACGAGTTAACCGTGTTGTCGATAATAATTGCGAGTTTCACACCTGCAAGCTGCATTTGCCACACTTTTTGAGTGAAAGTGCATTTGCCCCTATAGGCAATACCAAACTTTCCTTTCACCTCCATCGTGTTAACAATTTCGGTACATGCATCTGGTGGTTTGACTAGGGCCAGGGCCCCTTCATATACGTTATCTCCAGTAATCTCCTTACCGAAGTGAGCCGGTCCGGCAGTATATAACATTTTCTGGAACATTATGCCAAGCAGTTGAACCCCGTTCTCCGCATCACCAAGATTATTCCACTTGGTCATCTCGTTCATAAACGTTAGACCTTCAGCTGCGTCATTTGGGGATCGGGCCTGTAATTCAGCCATGAATGGTATTTGAGTAACTATGAACAGTAGGATGAAATATATTACCTCATGCGTCAACCATCGTTGACAGTCTGTGTTATCAGTAAGCACTAACCATCAACTGATTACTAGCTAATATTACAAAGGTGGCTAAAATCATTTTAAGTATACATCTATATCAAACTTCAAATAAAATATAAATATTTAAGGTTTATGACTGTCTCCAGCTTTGCGTCCAGACAAACCTCTTTTCATGTACTTTACCCTGGAAGTTTAGTAAGGTTCCTTTTTTATGAAAAAATATCAATTAAGCGTGCTATAATTTCATAGTTTACGTTGCAAATGAGTCGTCGTGTGTGGGTCCGTCCGTCACGAATATTTTCTCTGAAACTACCGGAATCACTACAACTAAAACATAATATACTAATACATCAATCACTACTGCTACTATAAAGAAGCGATTAATTGCGTTACACATATAAACACTGAATTATTTATAAAACGACAATCTACGCTGACGTGTTATAATAAGACCAAAATTTTTAACACTTCTTATGTAAATTTAAAAGACAATTCAAACGTTTACGTTACATTTTCTTTGTCAAATAATGCTGTGATAAAGGCCCTGGGTACGAATAAAAGTACCCAGTGACCATTTACCAACCATTTACCTATTACCTCCTGGAAAGCTACGCAAAAAAAAATCTTAAAGTTGGAGACTAAAACTTTTTTCATTAGAGTTGCGTTCAAATCTTTCGATATGTAACAGTGAAAGGAGAAGATGTACTCACATGTCAATCCTGCCCTGAATCTAGCTGATACAAATAACCTCGCGCTTCAGTAGTGTTCGACATAACACAGTAGGTATTACAATTATTACAATTTTTGTCTGTTTGTCACTATACGCACTAATGTCAAAAACCGATTTGGGTATGGTTTTTAATAATAGGTATACTTTGGTAACTTGAAATTTGTGTGCTGTATTTCATAACTTAATTGAAACAGTTATATCTGTTAAGGGATCACGCCTAAAATTTTTCTAGTGTGGGTATCCACACTCGGAAAATAAGGTTCCCGCAGCGAAGCGAGCAATAAATACTTGACTTTGATTGGTGATGTTGGTTTGCAATAGCCACTGAGCATGACAAGAAACGCATGAGAATATGAACTTTTCCGCAGGCCATTGCACATCACCAATCTCCTCATAACCGGAGATTGTTGGTGGCTGAAGAATGATGGATTTATATTGTGCTATCTTACGCATCAACTGATAACTTGAGGTGCCTTTTAAAGCACGGAAGCTAAACTTTGTGCAACTAGCGATCACTCAACAACTACTGCACCCAAAATGTTACCTCAATCGTTACAAGCTAAAATGCTTCTATTAAATTGGATGTTTCCATTTGCCCCTACATGGCGCAGGAGAAATGTCAACCAAAAGTTAATTTGGGGACAAACATGAGAGTAAATGGGAAAAACCATGTGTAAACGAGAGAAAAATCTTACTGTAGACGTCGTGTAAAGGAGTTGGACTCTTCCATCGTCCAAGGTCATTACGGAAATGCCCATGTCGGCTAGGGCGAGGATCTGGCGGGGGTCATTCAAGGGCCGGAGCCGGGCAGGCGGTCGCGCCGCTGTGGAACCCACCATCTGACGCATCGGCTCTCGAACTTTCTTCGGCACCAGAGATGAAGTGTTTGGACAGGTCCTAAATACAAAGTTTGAACTTTTTATGGAAATAAGATAGCAATCGACAGGCAGCACCAGTCTTCTGCTGTCCACAACAAATGTGACCGACCCAGAACAAGACTCAATCTAGGCTAGGATGGTTATTCCAGTTAGCAGACGCAGTATTAAGAATGTTCGTTGGTTAATTCGGAAGTAGCTATGAGTATCTACTAGGGTAGAGACTGATAGTGATAGAGTTGTTTTCAGAGTAACACTCCAGTAATTAATGTTAGTGAGATTCTCATTCTGATTCGGTCACAGTTGTGTTGCTATCTTTGGGGAGAAAAATGGTCGCCGCTAAAAAGTATAACGGAATCCACACCTTTCCAAATGGAACAAATTGCAATTAAAACAATTATTAGACCTATGTGAACAACCACCACGATACCTAGTACCATTTCTATCGTGTAATAATTGTTTTAACAGCAATCGTATGTCAACAGAATGAGTAGAATAGACCTAAGAATTTAAGTCCGGAAAACTAGATGTAGAATATTTAGTGATGCTGAGAATCTTGCGTAAATCCAAAATCCTAGAGAATAGTTAACACATAAATACCAACCTCCTGGTTTTATCCTCTTCATCTTCATCCAGGACTACGATTCTCACGGAGGAATTGGAACTGCTGCTATGACCGAGAGACAGAGGCAGAAAATGTGCTTCAGTGGTCATTATGAACCTTTCGATGTTCACTGGAAGGTCACTGTCCTCGCTGAACAACATAAAGAGATATTTTAGCGTTTCCGCGAGAACGAACGAGTCCATCCGATCTTCGTGGACCCTAGTCCTAACGTCATTAACGGCAGCATATCCGCAGGGAACACGGGCATACAACTGCAATGATTTGAGGATGTTCTTCCCGACCCGTAGGTAATGGTCGTCACCTGTGGCGCGGTGGAGGAAATAAGTTGACTCCAAAAATTCTGGACGCAGAGGGTGCTGTCCCCAGTGGACCTGTTGAGAAAGCCAATCACCTAAACCCATAAAAACTTAAAATACCCGTGTCTCAAATTCTAAATGATGCTGTTTAAAATAAATTTATAATAAAGCACTTCTACTGTCAAAAAAAAGAACACAACATAGCCAGGTACAAAAAAAAGCAGTAGGACATCCGGTAGAGAAGCGAAAGATTATAGCACGTTTAATTTACTCATAAAACCCTATTTTTATTTTTACTTTAAGCATAGAGATTTTTAGGACTGGTTGAAATGACGTACCTGAAAATCAGAGGTAAAAGCCTCAGGTATGAACGTATGTCGTTGCATCACCTGGTACAACATCTCATGGGTCTCGACCGCTGGTCGTAGATCCCCCATCATGACCTGGAGTCCAGGCCAAAACGCCAGTAGAGCGTCCATAAAATTTCTTGACTGTAAGTGCGGGCTGTCAACAATTGAAGAGTTAGGTTACCACGTGAACTTAACTAATTCTGTCCAAACCGACATTTACTCCTCTATGCTACAGTGACAACTTAACATCAAGTTACATGTTCGTTACCAAATAAGTTTCTAAAACTAACGATATACGACACTAAGTGAATGCAAAATCGACTTCAAACTTGTGGTCTTAGGTGCAGTTATAAATTACGCGTATTTTTAACGCATGCCATTGCGCAATTTGTGTGAGCAAAATGCTCTTAAGATTTCATAATGGGTAAACCTGCCAACTGAATACATTACTTATATAAAATATGTTCTTATATAAAATATGTCCATTTTAGACATAATTTTATAATAATAATGATAAAATTTCAGTATGTAAAATGATGATTTGTGCTGAAAATAAGTTTAATGAGACTGCATTAAAACGACATTATTTAGATTTTGTGATGTTTTGTAGAAACATCACAACTATAGAACGTTGAAGCCAATTTGGCACCCGAACATATCAGGATTGGGGCATACAACATCTATAACAATCGGAGTCTACAAGCATAAAAAAAACAGATCCGATACATTTACCTTACATTTGTAAACTAATAATTGAATAATGTTAAGAATTCGGAACGAACAAGACCAGAGATTAGTATTCTATTAATCTCGTTACTGAAACCACCCGTCAAGAACTGAAAGATTCCTCACCGGTGCATATAAACAGCCAACATGAGCGGGCCCCGACTTATGTACTTCTTAATCGCATTGTAATGACGGTTAAACCGCGTTAAGTACTTGTTATCGCCCAAAAGGATGTATGCCTTCAAACAGTACTCGTAGTAGGAGTCAATTCCGGCGCCGACTCCCGAATCCTTTCGCACCCAGTCGCCGGAATGAACGTCGATAGTAGTTCCCATCAGCTCGGAAGTTCTGAATGGAAAGGACGATGGTCAAACTGACACCTCAAATCCCCTTATGTAAGTTAGAGATGATATGCTTCTGAAGCGAGCTGTATTTTTAATGTGTTGATTTAATTTATCTAATGATACGCGGCGTTAAGATGATAAGTTGAATTAGAATAACTTCAAATATTATGGGTAATGGTAAGCAAAATTTTGTTAAGCTCGATTAATTGCGCAAGATACTGGTAATTACTGTTTGGTGTATTAAGTGTTTGTTTACAATTATTTGTCTTTCATTTATTAGTTAGAAATTTTGTGTGTACCAAAAGACCGAATGATAGCTTTTTACAATTTGGCCATTGTCCTTTTAGTGAAAAAGTCCTAATAATAGCAGCAGCAGCAAAGGCAGATTTCGAATAGGTTTTTTAATTATTTTAATTAATTAATAAATTCCAAAAACTTCATTTTTAAAATTCTTTACGAAGCATTCTGAAATGTAATATTCTTCGAAATCCACCACGATGTAAGTAAGCTTAAAAAAAGGGATATTGAAATGCTTAGACGTTTTTGACAATTTGAAATAAAAACAGCAAGCAAACTGGCAAAGCAAACAAATAGAGTACACGACATCAATATAAGCATATGGACACCGAATCGACTAGAGTTCGTACAAACTTCAAGTCCCTTCCATATACATGAAACCACTCTCTTTAGATTTAGTTTTATAACAAGACTTTATCATTTAATAAAGAGTAGTTTTGCGAGGTCAGTGTAACGCTCTACGAAGTGCCATCACCACATCTACCTGTGCCGCGTCTTCCACAGTCTATCCATAGCTCGAGTCGCCTTCTGCTCGTAGATGGGTTTTCCAGTCAAGCGAGAGAGGGCCGCGAACTCTAATATGATTGTCCCAGCACAAGCCGTGCATGTCTCGCGGTTGTTCGAGAGACCCACCATGCCACGGCGAAGATTCACCTGCAATTCGATTAAGACATTGAACCTTTTGCGCAGCACAACTTACCAAATGAACATGAATTTTGAAGACTTTTAGGATACCTAAGATCCTATTTCTTTTTAGAATTAAGATTAGCTAAGGAGCATGCTGTCGCCCATAACAACTGTGACCGACCTAAAACAAGACTGAAATAGGGGCTAGTTAGGGGGTATGGTTAGTCCAATTATCAGATAGTGTTATAACTTTCGTTGGTTAGTTTGTTAATAAAAGAAGGTAACAGGTGATTGATGTCTCATTCTAAGTCGGACACAGATGCACTGCTACCCCTAAGGACTGAAATTTACGCTTTAAAAAACGCGTAACCAACTCCACACCTTCCTACCCAGAACACAATTGCTGAACTTGTTGAACCATCTATCAATTAATTTACCTAATTCAAAAGCGGATTTCTCATTAGCGACATAATGATTTTGCACTTATGGCTGGCTCTCTAAGATTTTTCGCAAATAAAGATCATTTTAAGGGGCTTCTAAACGGGCAATGTTTTTCGGCAATTTGTGGCTGCATCATTGGCTACTTATTGCCGGCTATATTTATGGCTGAGCAATCCATGGCCGAAATGTGTTGCAATATGGCTGCAATAGTATGGCTCATGTTACAGACGCCTAATCGAGCTACACAAACCGACAACAATGGCTGACGAAATCACACTCGTCGCAGCGGCGTATATTGTTTTAAAGGAAAAATCAAAAAAGAAAAAGGAGAGAATGTGGATTAGACCTTATTTAAATAGGCGTGAAACTTTAGATAATTTATGTCTAGAAATAAGCATTGATAAAAAATTATTTGACAACTTTTCAAGAACTTTTCAAAACGCCAAAAACTGCAGCGCGGAATCGATGACATGAATTCATGTCATCGGGTCCTGACGAACATTTGGTGGAGGACATGAATTCATGTCGTCGGGGCTCAAGGGGTATCACGGCGTCACTCACAAACTTCATATCGCGCAGAAAAGGATGCACTATACCATATTAATAGAGAGCGACGGAAACAGCAATAGAACTCGCTGGGCAATATTGCAGAAATATCGATCGCTCAGCGATCCTCCGGCAACCTCGGCCAGCAATATCGGCCATACCAAACATGTGTGGCTATATGGCTGGGATATTACTGCAATATTGCTTAGTCTGGCTGGTATTGCCAGCAATGTTGCCAGCCACTGTGTTGCAGCCACAAATTGCCGAAAAACATTGCCCGTTTAGAAGTCCCTTAAATGAAATATTGTTGTTTTATACTAATGGATAAATAATTGCCAAGAGTGTGACATGGCGTGATTTGTTTACTGGTAGCTAGATGTCTTCTACACTGCACTAAGTAGCTAATGTAATAACTATAAGTAATTAATATAATACTTACACGACCATGTGGAAGACCCGTGGATGTATTAAAAGCTGGAAGTAATCTTGATCCCAAGTCATCGGCCAACGTGAGCAATTCGTTTGAATACCATTTCAAAGCGGGTATACAATCACGGAGCTCTGAAGCGAGGACGTGAGCAGAGAGTAGACCCCTAGACCAAAAAGGAGAAGCTATGTATAAATAGCTTTAAAATATCCATGGATATTTTTGAATTTTCACAAGCGTCTAGTACTAAATACTCTGGGCTCTTTTTGGTACGGTTCCGTTTGACTAGCTGAACAGCACTATCCCGGAAACAATTATTAGAGGAAGAGAAGAGAACACGCGACACATAGACAGACGCGATCACTTACCACCAAGTAACCTCCAGCTCGTTAAACGGCTACTGATATTAATGTCGCTCATTATTTAACTAGGAGAGGAGGAACTAAAGAGTTCACAGACAACTTGGATCCTTATCAAGATCCACTAAAGTGTTATCTACTAGGAATTAAAAAACCTCAAAAGATAGTTTCATCACAAACCAAGTTACAGAAATTTTGGACCAGAATTTCGAAGTTTTACGGCTTCTTCGGCTGTTAAATAATATGCAATACTAATCTACAATACTATCCTGCAGTTGCCCAGTAATTTCTCTACTTAGTTAAGGTTCAGCAACTTACCCAAGCATTCGAATGTTGGTCTCGAAGACGGACACGACTACGTCTGTGTCAAATCGGACATGCTCGATAACTAATTTGATCGCGCGGTTGAATTCGTTGAAGTCGCCGAGAATCACCAAGGAATCCAAACTATCCACAAGCGTCAGTGAGTAACTGCAACAAAGAGAACTCATGATAGAACAACGTATCTCTTACTTTAGTGTTCGTCATTTACACAGAGATTTCATTTACATACTAAAGAAAAGACACACTTTATCAGCGAAAGTAAGCATTTGAATTTAAGTATCCCACAATAATGTAGTCGGGTCTACGCGGGGATCAAATCCAATATTGAACAAAGTTTAATAACATTTTTGTATGTTGGTATGTTTTGCGTGCATATAAAAATAGAAAGTAATGACTGAAGCTTTGTAATATTAGATCTCTATTATTAAGTTAATTTCATGTGGTGAAAACGCACACTCGTCACATGGTGAAATCACGTGGAACCCGAAACACACTATCGAAGTTTTTTATACCGCTCCTAATAATAAAATCCGAAAATACATATCCGAAATATATATATTCATAGCAATTGCCCTTGACTTCGTATAGGTTTTATCTTCATAAATTGACTCGCGAGACGTAATTTATTTTAGTTTGTAAAGTCCGGAAACTGACTGACCATAAAGTACTTATGTTGCTAATGAAATGTTTACATATGATTGGTTATTGATTAAATCTATCGGGCCATCGTTACATATTTTTGGTACTAGATCTACTGGTTGAGTAGAACCAAAATATTGTGACAACTTACCTTCCTACCTGGTGTAGGTAGGTACTTCGCTAAATCGGAAGCATTAAATAATAAGGGCCATAAACATGTCAAGAGAACAATTAAATAGGTGTGGCCTTGACGCGAACGTCGGCAGTAAGCGCCACGACGCTTCAACCTTATGACATCAGTCATAAGGTTGAAAGTCGGTTACAAGGAATATACTAGAACCCTATTCCAAAAACTGCCTGAAGAATGGCATGTCTGGTGGGTGAGTGCTATAAAAGGAGCACTCGGTCGACTGCGAGGCATTCTATATAGTTTCGGTAGCGAAACCGAGAAGGATAAGCGATACGAGCGATACCAGCGAAGATCGACGAGTGTGTTTACGAGTACGTGCATAGTGTTTAGGTGTGTACGTCGAATGTAATTGTGGAGTGACGCTTACAATAAAGTATTTGTGGTACATTTTGGCACTTTCTCGAACCCAGTACTCCTGACACGTAACAATATATAGATTTAGCATTAACTGTGGTAATATTGTTACGTGTCAGGAGTACTGGGTTCGAGAAAATGCCAAAATGTACCACAAAGACTTTTATTGTACTCGTAAATACACAAATTACACTACGTACACAGTACACACTAAAACACTCTGCACGTAGGTACTAGTAAACACACTCGTCGAACACTGTATCGCTCGTAGAATTCACTTCACTTCTCACTGGTATCGCTCGTAGGTATCGCTGGTATCTTCCTGGTTTCGCTTCCGAAACTAGAATGTCCGCGGTTGACGGATCGCCCCTTTTTATACCACTCACGCACCATTCACGCCAATCCAGAACTTTCTCGCTAATTCCGGACGGACCAGATTCGTCTAAAATTCTAATATGTTCCTTGCAACCGACGTTCGCCCTTATGACTATTGCCGTAAGGCGAAGCGTCGTGCGCGTAGTTTCGAGATTGCCGCGCTCCTCTTGTTTGCGCGACATGTTTATGGCCCCTATTGTTTATTGTTTAGCGGGGCAGATACGCCAGGGCTGTCACAATATAATAAATCTTTGACCCTTGCTAATACAACAATAAGATAATTATTATGATAGATGCTTTTCGGCGGGACTAAAAACCGTTAAATTAAAAAAAGAAACAAAAATTTGTTTAAATTAATCAAGCCAGGTAAATTGCCTTTTTCCGCATTAGCTTTTAAGCGCAGTTTCTCTTGCGTAATTTCTTAAAAAATGCAAAAACGATCCTATAACTTCCGAAATTCTTATTAAGGTAAACATTAATAAACTTTAAAGGCACAGACCCTCACATACCCCGATACCACATAAGTACTGTCACACACCGTCACCAATCTTACACTTCTCAGCTTTTGTATGTAATCGCTAGTTTTAATTTTCATAGGTGTTACACTATCCATGCTAACAATCACAAAATATAGGTACCTATTTAAACACGGTTTAATAATGTTCCCGTTTGTTGAGGAGTTTTGACCTTAAGAGACATCATCATTCCGTGAGAAGGTCAACCTGAGATAGCAACTGTCAAAATTCAAGTAAATTAAATATGATTGGATGTAGGTACAATAGTACCTACCTACAAAGGACCATCAGCAATTAAAATAGCTGTCATATTTTTCGACCCCAAAAAAACAATGTTTTTTAAAAGAACCGCGGTTAAACCGAGTTGTCCTAGATGTCATCGCCATCAAATGTGGGTACCTGACCTTGCAACGAAGAAACGGTTCTCGCTGAAGACAATGTTGGCCAAAGCCAGTGACCACCATATCGTTATTTATCGTCATCGCAAATTAAACTTTCAAAAAAGATATTAAACTAAAACTAAATTAAAATTTTAAACTGGAATTTAAATTCGCAAGTTTCAATTTATTAACTATTCCATGTCATATTATGTTTGCGCGGCGGTTAAAATTCACCTGCGTTTTTGTTTAGGCAACAACGACATCTATTCGACTGACAATACGAAAACCTGTAGCTATCAATTATTACTTATATTCATACCCAGACAGACCAGAATGAAGGACATAAGATAGGAAACGTAAATACAATATAGTATTCATTACGTACCAGTCTTCTAATTTTAACACCAAAACCAGCAGCCCCTGATACTGAGATTATACAGCAGGAACGCGAAATAAATAATACCGTACAGTTGTATGAGTGCGGCCAAAACTAACAAACGTAGTAAGACATTCATTTTGATTTTTGAAACAATCAGAATCTCTTGTCAAAACTTTTTATCTAGTGGATTGATCGCGGTGACGCCTGATGGTATAGACGCGTTCCGGTATCGGGAGCTTCTGAGCTCCAGTTCATACTGAAAATCTCCGGGACGGCACGATCAATACCAAATTTATGGCATGCGCACTGCATCAACCATTCCCTATGCACCTGTCGTCTGGATACTGTCATTCGTATAGATACTTTATATCTTCCCAATCACAATAGTTAATCACATCGCATTTTCTAATCTAAGTTAATGCGAAGTCTTGTTTTTCCCATTTTTCTGTACGCTGCGGAAACCTGGACGATTAAACGTCAAGACTAGCAAAAAATTGACGCTTTGGAGATGTGGTGTTGGAGGCGACTCCTTAGAATACCTTGGACTGCACACCGTACTAATATTTCCATCCTAAACGAGCTAAACATAAAAGACAGATTGTCATCTACTGTCAGGATGAAGGTACTCAAGTACTTCGGACATATAGTACGTGATGAAAGCTCAATGGTGCGTCTTGTGGTCCAGGGTCAAGTAGAGGGAAAGCGATCAAGGGGCAGATCACCCGCGCGCTGGACGGATGTTATTAAAACGTCAACGAATTGTTCAATAACCCAATGTTGTCGCAATGCCACGAATAGAGATAGATGGAAACGCATTGCGAGAGCTGCAATCCTCAAGGAGAGCTAAGACGACCTACCACGACCGTCATTATAGGACCACAACCACTCTGCCAAGAGTGCACGACTAAGAAGAAAAAATTTTCTAATCAAAATCGTTAATTTATAAGCATTTGGCATACACAAAAGATAGCTATAAACTCTTTATTGTTTGCACTCATACAAAAATAAATAAGAAGTACAATCCTACAGGTGGTCTTTACACTTAAGAGCGATTCCTTTCCGCGAGCCGGTTGGGATCGCTTATTTAAATTAAACTTTATAGAAGGGAAACGGTATACACATAAAATATGTATGGAAAATACAACTAAGATATATATATATATCATAATAATATCAATATCAAGACTACTAGAGTAGTTAGTTCTGTTTTTTTACGTGCCACTCTATTCAATACTTTGGTTTAAGTTATTTTACAGCACTTTTGTATTCCTTTCTTCCTCACTTTGGCTTTTTCTTTTAATATTAAAAAAAATACTGGAGGACGAAATTCAGCGCTATTTAATTAAAGACTTTATTTAAAAACTATTAAGATAATTGATGAGAAAAGAGCAACGGATTCCTTAGAAATAAATGTAACTGGTATTTATCCCTTATTGAATGGGGAAAAGTCCAAGTAAAGTAAAGTTCCAAGAAAATTATGATAAAATATCCACACTGAGTGAATAGAATGCTAGGTATGCCTATAGAAATTTATAGGTGGTTAGTCTACTTCGCCCGGGGTTTTACCACCGTCCACCACGATAACCGGTGCCATTTATACCATGTGAAAACTGTTCAACGCCAATTTTGTGCTGCTTACTTGTTTAGCTTTACGGCGTTAAACGTTTTTAGATGTGATCATCTTAATCTCAAGCAACGCATATGCGACCTAGTAAGAACGAGGTTCTAATAGGAACAGATAGTCTAGGAGGAACTAATAGTCTGAAATCTCACTAACGGCCCCTGGGGCGGGGTTTCTGCTTAGTGGACTGACTGGATCTTAGTCACAATGTGAGTTAATAACAATAACCGACTTCAAAATCGAGATAACTCAAAAACTTCTCGCCAGATGTCGCTCCAATTTATAAGAAAATACACGACGCCCAGTACGTAGTTCTGAGGTAACACATATAAGAAAAAAAACATGCAGACGAATTGAGAACCTCCTCTTTTTTTAGAAGTCAGTTAAGAAATCAGCTAATATGCGCGCTTAGGAAGATTTAGGTACTTAGCCTCATTTTGAAAACTGATTAACACAGCGCATTCGCTGCAGCGCAAACAAAATAATGATTAGGTACAAAGTAAAATTGTGAAACAGCTGGACTGTTTAATTTTTTATGTTTATATTATTAACTGGCAATATAAGGCTTCCTGTACATGACGCCTGATACGCACCGGCACCGCACCGCAGCCGCACCGGCGCCGCGTAGAAACCGTATTGTCTCCGCGTTAAATAATAAAGCAGCGATCACAATTCAGTATAGCTCTGTCAGTATAACCGTACAGACTTCACTGTCTTGATATTTCGTATCTATTCAAAATGTTAATATTAAGCAAAAAAAAAGAAAGTGTTACTGACTTATCTAATCTACAAACAGTGGCTGGAACAAATTAACAAACGTAGAAGAAGATTTTGGGTACACCCTGTTTTATCCTGTAGGGAAAACAAGGGAGAATTTCATGTTCTTTTTGAAGAATTGAGAAATTATGAAGATAAATTTTTTGAATATCTTAGAATGAGTGTAAGAACTTTTGATGCACTGCTGAACATTTTACGAGCTAAACTTCAACTTCAGAATACCAAAATGCGTCTAAATTAATCAATAACTCATAATCGAACTCTTCCATGTTGAAATATGGTGAAATGACACACGTGTGAACAACGATGGCGCTGTGGCGGTCCGGCGCCTACGCGGCTCCGGTGCGGCGCCGGTGCGGCTCAGGAACGATTTTCCTTCATATACATAAACTTGCGGTCCGGCACCGGTACGGTTGCGGCGTCATGTACAGGAAGCCTTAGAGCTCCAATCCGCACTAGAGCGTGGTAGAGCATGCTCTAGGCCTCATCAATAATGAGAGACCCCCCTTATGTAGTGGGCCAATTACTGGGCTGTCGATAATATAGGAGCTAAAACGTGGAACAAGAAAATCGCACTGCATCTTACAAATAAACTTCAAGCGTCAGTGTGTAACTTCGAAGTGTAGCTTTCTCTTTGAAATATCGTTTTTAAGATACCAAAATCAAAAAGAAGTTTATAATGTGTGTACTGTATGTGTGCCGATATGTTTTTTTATCTCCACGAATCAAATTGTTTTAAAGAGAAGTTTATACTATACAGATTTTCAAATTACAATTAAGGCTATATTTTAGGCTATATTGTATAAAACGAGATTATTTAACCATAAACTACATAGTGCTGCACAATGCTGACTCAAAACCTTAAGACAATCTCTACCACGGAAATAGAATGTGAGGGTGTGTGAACATGAAGTTCCATCTGAAAATCGGAGTCACTCGCTTGGCTGCACCTAATGCATGCATTGGCTATTGCAAAAGAATTAGGAAGATTAATAACATTGAAAAATGCCAACTGCTGCATTTTAAACATATTATAACAATCGCTTAGCACATGAAAAATGACATTAAGTAGGTAGCGCTCAAAACGAATCGGCTCTATGCTGCAAGTGTCAGCGTCTAACGTTAAACAAACTTTATGGGGTCTTTCGACCTAGAAAAAGGAAATTTCGCTGCTAATTGTAGCGATATAATTTGAATTTGTATGTGAATTAACATAGCATTACAAGCGTTAAAATCCTCAAGCAGTTAAACAGGGTGTTGATCTTATCTTAAAAAGTCAATTTTAATTTAGGATTTTGTGATAAGGACAAATTTTATGACCGAGAGATTTTTTGTACCCCACGATCGAGAGTGCCGCTGCGATAGACATCAATATCATTGTCGTCGCACTTGGGTCTTGGGTCCTTTGGATCCACAAAAAGTCGCGGAGTTGTGAAATGTGAGAGTAAAAGAAACTTATTTATAATTTTGTGTGTTTACTGTTCAGCGATTGTTTATGAGCCGATTTTGATAATTCTTTTTTTTTGTTGGAAAGTAGATATTCCAAAAGTGGCCCATGATAAGGACACCATGTCACCAGGATCTGATGATGGCTTCCCAGATAAATCGAGAGTGCTTGGGCTTGATTAACTTTTAGTGATGACAATTTTACACCTAGATGGGTTGAATTGAGCGCCATCTGGCGAGTTTTGAGTTTTTTTTTTTTTGTAAAAAGCAATTATCATGTAAATCATCACCCGCCTGTCCTGTTCAAAATTTTACCGTGTTGCTGTCCCACATTTAGAAACCGAACTTAAAATAAAAACGGTGTCATAAAATATTGTTCTATTTAGTTGCAGATGAATTGCTTAGCCACGGATTGAACAATTATGCAAGGGTGGTTGCATAACTTGAATCGTCGTTGCGTCATTTATCGCAAGTCGTCTGAGCTAACGTTAGCAAATTTTAACTGGGAAAATAGTTAGCTAAAATGCTAGAAGATGAATATTATCGTGAAATAAAATATATTTTCATCATTAGTTTGAAAATAACTAGATACTTATGACCGCATCAAAATTTTTGAATCCACTTAAATAATAAAAATAAAAGCTACATTTCATCGACACCGGATTATACGCCTATTGTGAATAATTAGAGGCCAAAATAATTCACTCCTTAATAAAACGACGAAAGCCTACACAAGAAATCATCTCAAACTATTAGAAAACTTTCCTTACATATCAGTTTATTATTAGTGTGTTAACGAATGAATAAAAAATATTAATAAGTACAGATTACTTGGAGATTGCATACCGTTATAGGGAAGCTCAGATGTACCCGAGATCGATCGATAGGAATGAGTTCCATCGTTCGTTGCACAATCGTCATTCCAGGCATCACTACACCACTGCACATCACCACAAACAGTAACAACTGCAGAAGACGCCCTATTCTAGTCACTTCACTTCACTTTTATTTAACCCTACAACTAGTATTTCATCCAAGGCAACTATAACACGACCCCCGAACTGCCCTTCGTATATAGCACTGGTGCAAAACCAGCTAGGGGAATGCCACGTTACCAGGCAGCGCGCATGTGCGATTGCTTTACAAACCTAAGAATTTTATCCGCAATGACGACGCCTCTTTTGCTCGGGGTATGGTATGAATAAATTTATATCACTCAATGGCGCCCCAATGCTGTATTATGTAAAACGCAGCTTACGGAACCATATTTCAGCACAACAAGTACGAAAAGTAATTTAGAGGTAACCTAAGTGAGTGTTGTGTCAATATGTGCGCACAAGCAACTTTCAAATCCGTATCTCGGTTTTCATCCTATCTACTCAGAAAGATTAAGTTATTAAGGATTGGAAACTAAGTTTAATTCTGTGTGAAATGAGACTTGTACGCGTAAAGCTTTGATTAACTTATGCATACTAACTTCCCCACTTTTTCGCCTTTTAAAGACTGGTGATTTTTTTCGCCTTGCATCTGCACGGTCCACTAATTATCAAAAAGCCTTTATCATACCTAAATCAAGACAAACTGATGTAAATCTACACAACAAACCACTTTCACATGACTCCTCAGTTATGCGCTAAAACTTATTCCCAGACTTAAGTACTAACAGTTACCAACAAGCGTTAACAGGTAAAGCTTGAGAGCTCTCAGTGATCTGACAACCCCTACCCCAGTTTTCATACCTACTACCGAACTGATCAACTAATAGGTGTTGCCGTCTGTCTATAAGACTAAGGGCCTGTTTCACCACTTCCTGATAAAGTCCCTAATAGCTTATCAGGAACTTATTCGCCATAACTTTTGGTTTCACAAGTGTCGCATAGAACTATCTGGCAGATCAACTGTCTGATAAGTTATCAGCGCTTCAAGTGGCTGATAAAGACGTTATTTGGCAGACATCACTGGCGATTAGTTTCTCTGAATGGATCGATATTCAAAAATGTAGCAAGGGTTACAAATCTTACAATTTACGTTTCACATGGTCAAAATATACCTACTTGCAAATATATAAAAAAAGTTAACTTGAATTATTTTGAACCAAAAGTATTTCATTAGTTAAGTTTTTATAATTCTTCTCAACTGACGATAGTTAACGTAGTAAGTAGTAACGAAACGCAACTAACAACGTTGCAGTTCCGTCAACTCATTAACAGGGAGTTTGGTGGTGAAACAGAAAAAAGTTATCAGCGGCTTTTGTCTGGTGGATAGTGGTACTACCAAATCGCTATCTCACACTTTATCAGGAAGTGGGGAAACAGGCCCTAAATATTCTCGACCCCAACTGAATTTTATTCTACGTCAATCACAGTTGTCACCTAAGGCAGCGAAACGAGGGTGCTGCCTGCATGTAGGTACGTTTGTTACCTTAAATCCATAAATAAATAATATTTGCAATACCAACGCAAATATGCATAGCTCGATCGATCGATCCAATTACCTATCGATGCGAAAACTATGTATAAATTCACAACTAATTAATTGCAAATAGATATCGAACATCCTTACCGTAACGCCCGCCGTTAATGAATACCTACTAATAAGTACCTAATAGTTCTTCGATAAGTTTTAATACGGTCACAATTTTTTAGATTATTCGTCTAGTCAAAACTATAAGGACCAGACCAATCGATCGATCGACATCGACTAGTCGATTCCACCATCGATCGATGCCGTCGATACACGATCGATCGATCAATAATTATATAAGTATCTACTCGTATTTGCGATACCGTCATATAAATGACTTGACTGACAGACATTTTAACTGTAACGGGTACTCACGATATTTATTATTTATATACAATATTTCGACCCAATTGCATGGGTTATGGTCACGGTTGATAAAAATACTGACAAGTCCTTGACATTATGTCATCGCCATTGAGATACTATGTACTAAAGTACCTCAATGGTCATCGCATACATTTTTCAATGGTATTCTCGATACGAAGTGTTATTATTGACACGAGATATAAGATAAGGACTCATCTTCCCAAAGATTTTTTTTTTATAACGCTTCACACTCAAAGCCCCACACTAGGATTCCCTGTGTCGTGTGTGCCTTGGACAACACACAAGACAAGGACACACACCCAGACCGAGAACGGAAATTCAAATTCATCATTCAAATCGCCGCCTCGCTGGGAATCGAACCCAGAACCCTCGGAACAGCGATCCGGCATGTTAACCATTGCGCCATTCGGGTCGTCATGATCGAGATGATCAGAAAAATCATATCACCTGGACCGTACGAATTTACATTCCTAACCTTACACCGTAAAAAAGCCAATTGCTCAATATCCTATTGAAAATGACTCGATGGTCCAACCGCGTCAGCTGCTATCATGAGACTTGTTACTTTGTTGATCGAATATGGTTGATACAAGCCGTCTTGTAATCTTGTTATCGAACAAGTCTATAACTTGTTCGCCATTACCATACACACGCACGACATAATAGGAACATATTATCCTAACTAACTTCAGCCCTTTAATGACCTATAAATTTTTGGGTCTCTCCCGTCAATTGTGGCCTTAAAACTTTAAAGTATAAATCTGTGAAGTCGTGCCCGCATTTAAATATGTACCTGGCCCCCGAGAGCACAAAAGGCCTTTTGACACATCTCAACATGACCTTTAATCTAAACCACAGAAGTGTTAAAAAAATTTACTGTCCCACCCATGCAACATTAACTTACGAATTTGAATACTGAAATTACGATCCAGAGAGGTACAGTACTCTGCCGAGCTTGATTCTTTATTATGGGTCTCCAGAAGTAAATGCTAATTGCTTTATAGAATACACTGGATTCACTCCCTAGTAGGGCAACAGATGTTTTCATTTTTTTATGTTTGTCATTTATTAAAAAAAACTTCTGATTCGTCTGCACTACTTTGGTAAACCAATAATACAAAAATATTTTTTTTTCTTTTAACCCGGCTTATAAAAAACATAATTATGTACGCACCTGTTTCCTCTTCTTTAAACCAGCTGTCTGTACATTCCCTAACTAATAACTAAATCTATACATAATATGTGTAGTGTAAATATCTTACAATTAATAAGGATCAGTAAGATGGGTTCAGTAAAACAACAATTTAATTCCATATAACATTTATTTTTAATTTCCCACGAAGCGATACGTTCTTGTAGAAGAGTCTAATCTTTATCTAGCCAGACGTTCAATTTTTGTACGTAGGTTAACCGATATTATTTCCGGATCCCGAATAATCCTATCATAAAACGGAGATGGAAGTACACAACGGGCCCTATGTTAGGCCAACATCAGTAGGTATGATGAAGATAAAAGTCTGTTTACATTACATGGGCGCCCGCAATATTATCGCGAAGAGCTTTTTACCAATGCGCCAAAGTAAAAAACTAAAATTGTTCTCGCAAATTAGATGACATAGCATTGGGTTTTGTCAAACTCCGATCTTTAAGAGTCACTATAAAAATGAAAAATCTAATATAGAGAATCGCGTCCATTTTAACTTCTGATTCCGAACAGTCCCGATCAATCAAAAATCAATAGATCAGTCAATCAATGGATCATCAGTAGATCTATATAATAGGTCAACGCCATTTGAACTGAAGTATCTATATTTTAATTTTAATCTGACTCTTTTGTTTGAAATTATCAAAAGCAACATATTTTTATTTACAAACATACATTATGTATTTATGAAATCCCCTACGAAAAATCGCTGAAAATACACACTCAAAATATCCATGCAGAAGAGTTTTTATAATTATGTAAAATAAAAATTTACTTCCACAAAACCACAGACCTAATATTTTTAGAGTTAGTTAGATTAACTGGAAGGTTGCTCAAGTTAGAAATTTTGATTATCGATATTCAGTTATTAAATTTATATACGCAATCAAGTGGCGTTTGTAGCAACTACTACTTATAATGTGGTCTGGTGGAAGTAAATATTTGTGTAAAGTGTGCCTAGACCGGGCTGTATCTCGGGACCAGCCATCAATTGCGGCTCGAGCGAGGCCGTAAGTTGAAGGGTACGCTACCTTGTCGAGCCGATTCATCTATAGTCAACCTCTTTAAATATGTCGAAGTATATTTCAGTTACCATGTCTACAACAAGTCTCCCCCTCCTCGCCCCTCCCATAGAGCAATGTCGGACGGAAGACATAATTAAGAATAATAATTTTCGAATCATATCCGTTTCGTCGTTCCGCTTCGCCCAATCCCGTTCTGCTCCTAAAGACAATATGTTTTCCATCCTAAGTATACTTAGCCTTATACAGACAGCTGGTTCATTGCAGGGTCGGCAGCTGGTTCGAAGAGCAGGGTTGAGGTTCGAGGGTCCTGGGAACTGAGCGATACTTACTTGCCAAGGACGTCGTCCAGGTCCCCTCTGCTCGGAGTCACGCCTCGCCAGCGGCCCTTGCAGCTGAGCGGCATCAGCTCGTCTGCCGGGAACGCGTTGTCCATATAGGCGTCGTATGCGTGGTAGAACATCTTCCGAGCCTCCTCCCTGAAAAAGAGATAGACCATTACACAATGACCTTTATGGTCCATCTCATCACGTCATCAGCACCAACAAAGACGACTGATCAACTGATCAACGCACCATGGAGGTCCTTTCCCGCAGCTCATGAGCCGGTAGAGAACGTAGGGCATAGCTTCTCCTCTCTCGAGTGGATCCATGACTCATTAAATTAATGACGGTGTAATAGAAAAGCGTCCGATGGCTATGAGCGTCGGGGGTAAATTGGTCTGGGAAACTGGGGAAGAGGCTGCATTGATCGCAAATCAAGGACATGCGCTTTGGGTGCGTTCGGGAGCTGGGACTGAGATTCTCAAATTCCTGACACGTATGCAGAAAGTTAATGATACGTGCAAAAATTAAGTTGTACGCATAAATAATTTTTTACTATGTTTAATTATTTTGGTACGGTGCGCGGTGGAGCGTAACTTTTTAAATTGTCAAACAAGATAAATATAATCGTATTAAAAATAGAATAAAATATTAATTGTTTACTTTACACAACCTCCGTAAAATGACCCTTTACCAAATTGAATTAATGAGTTTTAAAGTCGGGCTTGGGCGAAAGAGGGTGAAATTGCGAAGGAATGGGAATAATAACAGAACATGCGCACTACGCTGTTAACTAGCTCGCTGTATCTGTTTCGTTTTATTAACCCCCGAGCCCCGACGCAAAAAGAGGGGTGTTATAAGTTTGACGTGTCTGTCCCCCAACGCGACGTATTATTTTTAGAGATATTATTTTTTACTTTTTAAATGTTTGCGTCGGGGTTTTTTTTTAATTTTTAATTTAATTTTTTTATATTAAGGATTACCCGGTCAAAGTATCACATAAACAGAATTGTAATATCTTCCGTTACTTCTCGTCAATTTTTTTTATAACTTTTCATTCATTAAAATTTTAAAGCTTTATTTACATTAAAATATTTTTTACGTTTTTTTAATTTTGACATGTAGAACTTTAAATAAAAAAAAACTTTTTTTATATCTGTACATGAAATTATCTTAAAACTGTATAAACAAAACATTTAACTATATGTAATAGTTTATTTATCATGCTTATCTTTCAACACATAATTATTTATTAAACGATTAAATAATAGTCGAGTTTGTAAATATTTCAGGCCCGAAGGTTAAATTCAATAAATTACTAAACTTTGAGAAACTTCACCGGACGATGACGCAAACGCGATGCAATGGAAGGGAATTACGTATACTATCATAAATCTGTAACTGACAGGTGTCTGTGCATGAGGTATATTAGAAACAAATATGGGGGTATTTATTATCAAAATAGATGCCGTTACTGTCCGTCTTTTTTACTATTAATTTGTCGTTTTGCCGATTTATTGTTATGCAGTTGATGTCATTTCCGAAACTGACTACTGAACGGAGACTGAACCGATTTAGATTATAGTTTCGAATGAGTTAATTATCAAAAATGATAATAATACTATGTTAAAATTAATAATTGTATGTTTTGAGCTCAGGTAGACACAGGTGCGAGCGTCTATATTTCGCGAAGCCCAAACCAAGCGAGGAGAGGCGGGCGGGAGCGGTCACTGTTAATAGACTATAATCAATACCATGACTGATTCGCCGATGATATATGAGTACATAGGTACATTATATCGGACATAGTTAAATCTCTATGTAATTCGTAAATCTATTTACCTCAGCCACCTGCGACATTGGCTACCTTGGCACACCATCAGCATTGTTTCCATGACGGTATTCCGCACGTCTATGACCACTTACCACTTACCGTCAGGTGGTGACGGAATAAACAGCAAAGTAATTAACAGTTGTTAGTTGGTAAGTCATCGTCAGCCAGACTACTGTTCCACTAAAATCTACAGGCCGGCGACTTGGATTACTTTTGGCACTTTAACTTTAACTGGCTCCCAAAACACGTGAAAACATTTCAACATAACAGGAGAATAGCATCTTTGCAGGCTGGTAAATGCCCTACCACCAGTCTTACCGTCGGGATCAAACTGAGTAGACCTCAGCCCAGCGGACTCCACCAGCTTTTCAGAGGTTGGTGGACTGTGTCCCAGTTTAATCCTGATGGTACTTTAGGCTTAGCAGTAGGACCGTGGCCCGGTGGCCCAGCTTTCTACCATCCTTTGAATGAATTAATGAATGAATGAGATGTTTATCCGAAGTCGGTTGTCGAAAGTCAAACTACCCCATCGCTTCAAAAAATCCATACGGTGAGTGGTCTTGGAAGAAGTTCGAGTCAGCCACGAAACGACTCATCGTATTCCGGAAGAGGGTTGAGACTTGAGAGCCAATATCGCTTACTTTACTTTGCGTTCTTGAATACTAATAAGTGCCTTGCTCATTTGCCAGGGATAGTAACTTGAAAAAACGGGAAAGCCCAGACGCAATAACCTCGTTTTTTGTTCAGTATGGGCACCAGCACCAGGAATTATGGGATTAAAGTCAGTAAGATCTGGTCCCTTATACCCAAATCTTTATGAGAATAAAAGTGAGCTGAGGACATCAATATTTAAAAAATGCAATACATTTGGTATTAATGACAACCACCTGTGGAATTATGAGAGATATTATCTTTTTTTTTTATTTGTTTGAAAATAAGTCAGGAATGCTTCCACGCGGGTCAAGCCACAGGCAGCAGCTATACTTGAGTCGCCCAGCATATAGAATTACCATTAGTCAAAACCAAACTTATTACCTGTCCTTACAGTTCAATTTATCTTGTAAGCAAAATCTACTAAGGGCATTTTCAGTTCCCACAGTCAATCTAAAATGTACCTTAATCACATAGGCGGAAAGTGCCATGGAATTATAACAAATTCCAGAATCAGTGAATGCAGTATAGGATGTGATAACCACAGTCTTATCACTGGTGGCTGTAATATATTTATTACTCTTTACTATATAAATGAATAATGTATGAATAAATGACAAATGAATATTGTCAAGTGTTAACTTAGCATTGTGTAAAAATGTAGGTTCCAAAATAAAAAGAACGAAAAATATAATTTATAAGAAATATAACATATTATCAGATGAATAATTAATTTTTATTTTATAATTTACTAGGATTAATTTATTCCTCATCATATTTATCACTATTGTAGTTTCTAAATGATTGAATGCTTTAAATAATGGGTTTTTGTCTGAAAGGCTCTTTAACATAATTACTTTTCTCTGCTCTATGATATATTATGATTGAATCCAAACATGAAACGGAGTTGTCATATTGTTTTTTAATATCCTTAACTTTAACATATTGCAGTGTTAAATTATCACATAATGGCAGAGTAAATTACATAATATTGCTTGCCTGTGCATCAATAGTGTAACTTGTTTACTAGGCTGCTAATATTTAGAGAATCTGAATTAGTGTAACTAAAGATATTTTCAGAAAAATGTACATGAGGTCCTACAAGAATCAGGTTTATCAATTCCTTTTTGGCCGGCAAGTCATGGACGAGACCCCTAATATGACATCAAAGGCCTTGAGGCAGGTAGCATTAATGTCATGTGATGCAATACTTTGGGCACATCCCCGATCACAAAATTCACCATGCACTAAGAAGTAGGAAATATTTATGTCGACCAAATGCCTGATACATTGTGAAGTGTTTGGCCCCTGGTTTACACAAAGTTGAAAAGATATTTTCAAATCCTACCAATCTGTTCCAATCACATAGAAATTATATGCTTGTGCCACATTTGTCAATTTGCAGTCTACCCACCTTTGCAGAGTTCCTTTTTCTATATAAAACAGCAAACCGTAACCTAACTGAATTTCCCTACTTTATACATTTCATTGTTAATAGTAATTTTCTTTCTTTTCATCATTTACTTCCCACTTTTTTGATTTAATGATATAGATCTAGTTTGAATTCCCCCACCGCAGATGTAGGTTGGCGAGCCAGATTGTAAGCCCAATACAAAAATAGGTAGTAAATTTAGATAAAGAAAATATTTCAAACTGAACACTTGAATGATGTTAAAAAGAATATTGAATGTACTGAATTCCGTTTAATTAGGTTTAATGGCATAAAATTGTCAGTCTGAATATTTTTAATTTGATATGCCATACCTGCTGTATCAACTGAATCAACATTGGAGGACAAAGGCTGCATTCTGTAACTCGACCAAAACGCCCAAAACGACACTTTTTCATACAAATTTGAACGTTTTGGGCGCTTTGGTCGAGTTACGGAACGCAGCCAAAATGTATTGTTCTTATCTCCAGAATATGAATTCACCTATTTAAAGACTTTCTATAGGCAATAGTTTAAAAGTGGGTAGGTATGTAACGCGCAGCCTTAAAGTTATCGCGAAACAGGGCGTCAATTACGATTTAGTGACGATCTAGTGTAATTATTCTGTGAATAGATTCGTTAAAACCTAAAATAGACCAAAGTGATAAGTTATCCAATGTCGTAGTCACCCTTGATAATATTTGTTGACATTTTCGAACACACTTTGATTAGATATATATGGAAACGTAGAGAAGCATTGGTTTAGCGTAAAGAAACAAGGACTCACCTCAAACTTATTCGCTCCTCCTTCGACATGGGCAAAGAACTATCTTCCTCTGTACTTACACATATTATTGTTAAAAAATAGACGAAAAGAACCCGATAACTGTACATTATTATCACAATATTTACGATTGACTAGGCAGTCTAACTTAAATGATCGCAACATAAACACATTTCAGGAGGAAAATAAAATTAAGTAAATGATTAGAAATTGTGATGCCAACAAATTTAGGTAATGTTTAACATTGCAAAATAAAAAAAAATACGGGTAAACCAAACTTTGACTGTACTACATGTATCATCAACTCTTCGCCTTTCATTCCTTCGCCATCCACCACATCCATTCCATTTGATTATCCATTCCGTGACGAGCACGTCACCTCTTTATGTGACATTGACAGCTGTTAGCCGTCAATTTGACAATTTCTAGGCGTGTAAAGAGTCACAGTGTAAAAATATTACAGAGATGAAAGTGATGTCAAAGACAAAATACCACAGACTTATAAAATAACCAGACCAAACATAATTTTCACCATTACAAAGACGTAGGTATGTATGTAAGCAATAGTTTCATCCTTTTCTCTCCCATGACACGTACAAAGTCTATCTCGTTTTATTTTTGTTGTTGTAACACTCGCACCTTCATAGACAAAATGGGGTTGAAGCACTCCCGCCATTTTCATAAGCTACAAGAAGCTCACTTTTATTATGAGGACCATAGACAATATTTGTGGACCACGAATTTTTGTATGGGGATTGTCAATGTCTGCAGTATGTCTATGTAGTTATAAGTGGCATTTTTCTCCCATAATATGTTAAGTCTGCTTATTTTTTTATAAGTCTGTGCAAAATACTCTTTCTGTATTCATCATCATCATCTCAGACCAATAAACTATAGACGGCGTGCCGTGAACAAAAGCGTGAAGCCGGCAAAAGTGCGCCTAAAACACACATCGGAACCAATAGAATGCCCTATGTTGACAGTTTGAACTAGAACAAATTTAAACTTTATTTTTGGGAACACAAAGCTTTTTTTTATTATGTAGAACACAAACGTCGGTTTGGTGTGAGTGCCGCCGTGTGTATTACAAGGCGAGGCGTACTTTTTGCCGGCTTCACGCTTTTGTTCACGGCACGCCGTCTATACATAGTTTATTGGTCTGAGATCATCATCATCTCAAACAATTCACGGCTTACTATTGAGCACGGGTCTCTTTTCAAAATGAGAAGATCAAAATGCGCTAAATAAAATTATCATAAAATAATATGAAAACATTCAACAACGGACAGAAAGGTTCTTCTCTACGTGAGGACGATTTTTTTGAGTTTCATATTAACAAACTAACAATATTATCTTATAACAATATTATGTTATTTTGTGATATGAAATAATTAAGTTATGACCCTCCTTTACATAAAAACCTCGTCAGTAAAAGCATTTATTCTTATAAGAGGCCATTTACTCAACGATGGTAAAATACGGTAAACTCCTCAGTTTAGGTACTCTATTTGACAAAATAACATTTATGAACAAAATAAGTTTTATTAATTTTAACTGAGGTGCCCTTCGCCACCATTGGCCACTAGAAATAATGTATTTTTATAGAAAAACTAGCGGCCCGCCCGCGGTTTCACCCGCGTGGATCCCGTTCTCGTGGGAATATATGCATGTATTATACATAAAAACCTTCCTCTTGAATCACTCTACCTATTACAAAAAACCGCATCAAAATCCGGCTTGTTTTTAATCGGGACCTCAGGTTGACCTCAAAAGATACTGTACAAGCGTACACTGCGCGCGCTCTGCCCTCTATCTCGAAAATAGTTCAAGATATAAAAAAAATGTTTAAACAAAAGTTGTAGAGAATTTAATCCTTTACAATATTTATAATAAATACAAATAGCTTATAACTCATAGGAAACGAGATATTTGCAATAAATTTGTAAAAAATCGATTTTTTGACCTTTGACCTTGGAATATCCGTAGTCGCAGACACCCTGCGATAAGTAGGTTTTGAGACAAGTTTTAGGGTGTTAAAATAAAGGTTTATACAAGTTTATAGCCGACTATCTCTCATTCCAAGGTGAAACCCCTAATATGCCTGGACTATAGTGTTTCCATGAATTTTGAATCTCTTTTCAACCAACTTCAAAACAAGGAGGGAGGAGGTTCTCAATTCGTATGGATGTTTTTTCTCTTGTGTGTTACCTTATCACTTCGTACTGGGTGAACCGATTTCGATAATTCTTTCGACATTCAAAAGCTAATGACTGCCGTGTGGTCCCGTTTTAATTTGAGCGACATCTGACGGTCTATTTTTGAGTTCTTCTCGATAATGTCAATTTAATTTTTGCTAAGTATTGACTGGGTGTTCTAATTTGGATGCTTCTTTTTCGGTTTAAAGGTAGTACTTGTCATGCACATTATAAATCTGGCGAGTGGTTTTTGAGTTATTTATTTATTATTCTCAATAATGTGAATTTAATTTATGCTAACTATTAACTGGGTGTTCTGATTCTGATGATTCTTTTTTTGTTGGAAAGTTAGTGATTGTCGTGCACCTTATAAATTGGAGTGACATCTGGCGAATGGTTTTTGAATTATCTCAACTTTGAAGTCGGTTATTTTTTTTGTAAAAAGTTAGTTATTTTTAAAAATATTCGAAAATCTAAATTTTAATTTGTGCCTATTTATACCCAGTACAAAAAATATAGGTATAAATTCCTACAATAAAATTTTTAATTGAGGTCGGTGAAGTCGGAGACTACGGGCAGAGTAAAGTTATGCTACGAGTGCGGTGCGGTTTGCTGGCACCGTCTATTCATAAAATATTATGAGAGACAGACATAAATTATTTCTTTCTCACTTTTTATCTACTTTTGATCTAAAAACGACCAAACATTGGTGGCAGACCCCGAAAATACACGATTGTGAGGTCCATTTCATACACATACATTATTATCATCTACAAATGCAATAGGTACGCATCGCATTTGTAGATGATAAATAGCTCAATCCCACGGAGTACCTACCTATCTGTCGATAGGTAGATACTGTGCCCAGTATGTATAGGGAAGGAATATCGGGCTTAAAAACCGGCCAAGTGCGAGTCGGACTCGCGCACGAAGGGTTCCGTATCATCTATATATTATTATATAAAAGCGAAAGGTCACTGACTCACTCACTCACTCACTCATCACAAAATCTCAGAAACCGCTGAACGTATTGAGATGAAATTTGGCAGGGTAGTAGTTTATAGTTAGAAGGGATCCGCTAAGAACGGATTTTTTTATATTCCACCCCTAACGGGGTCTAATAGGGGTTCAAAGTTTGTATGAAAGTCCGTCAATTGTAAACCAGGTGTTATGAAAATTGGTGTTTAGAATAATGAAAAAAAATAATGAAAAACCTGTATCAAAGTTTTTTTAAAAAATCATCCCTAAATGGGTAAAAGAGGGGTTGAAAATTTATAAAAAAAGTTTGTCTCTTTGTACACGCTTATCTCCGGATCGGCTGAACGGATTTTAATGGAACTTTTACTGAGAGATTCGGAAGGTTTTGAAGCAACATATAGGCTACTTTTTATCCAGAAATTCCCGCGGGATCAGGATTTACGCGGGAAAAACTCTTATGCGCCAAATCGCGGGCTTATATTTTTATGGGAGTTTCACTGGGAGATAGAGGAGATTGTGGACCAACATACTTAAAGGCTACTTTTTATCCCGCAATTCCCGCGGGATCAGGATACACGCGGGAAAAACACCTTCGCGCCAAGTCGCGGGCTTAGATTTTTTTATTTATGGGACTATCACTGGGAGATAAAGGAGGTTATGGAGCAACATATATTTTTATCCCAGAATTCCCGCGGGATCGACGTTCACGCGGGAAAAGCTCTTATTCGTGAACTAGAGAACCGCCCGCGCTTCGCTTCGGGACCCGTAGGTAACAGCCGCGTAGGTCTCGCTCCCGTAGGAATTTAGGCTAAAAAGTAGCCTACTACTCGCTCTCTTCACTTCACCCTGTCTGAGGTGTGTGGAGCCCTCGGGACAGTTAGTTCCCCTTTGGGGGTGTCTCTCGCGGCCCGTTAAAACGGGCCGGTTCTTGGGCTGGGCCCTAAGGCCCTTGGTTGTCCATCTGTGGTTAACCAATAGGTCAAGTCCGGTGAGTGGTAGCCTTTTTACAGGCCACAGAGTCTTAAACGGGATGGGGTTCATCTTCGCGCCGCCCAGGCGATCGAGGCCCTGCCGGGTGAATCCCGCTGGTGGGAAGCCCAGTAGGAGCCGATCAGCGCCGGGCGACGACTTACGAAGCCCCAGTATCAGTCAGTGCTAGGCCCGTCCCGCGCAACCAGCAAGTCGCGCGGGAAGGCCCAGCGTTCCGGTGGACGGGTGTGGAGCGGCGCCAGGTCCTGCAGATGCGAGAACCGCGACGCGTCGACACGCCCGAACATGTTGCGTGCCAATCTCTCGATGAAGTCGTCCAGGCTCTCGACTCGAAGGTCCCTCTGGTCCGCTGGCACTATCCTGTTGGCTGAGAAACTTGCGGACATCAGTCAACAGTATAGTGCCAGCGGGCGGGCGGTACACTGAATACAGCCGGAGCGGGGAGTTCTCGAGGCAGAGCTAAAGTAGCCTATTACATTTGCCTATGGCTTAAGTAAATTACATGTAGTATTTGATAGCGTAATTCAGAACTTGCAAATGAATTTTATTACCGCCATCTATTAACAACTCCGAAAATAAATATCTAGCAACTAACAAAACATCGACCTTCCCATGGGAATGGGATGTTTTTTCGCGGTAAAAAGTAGCCTACGTCACTCTCCACCCTCCTAACTATCCCCACACACATAAACCTTACCATATAATAGCTTTGTAGCGACGTGAAAGCGTCACAAACAAACAAACAAACAAACAAACAAACACACTTTCACATTTATAATATTAGTAAGGATAGTAAGGATGAACTCGCGAACTCAAATGGGGCTTTTACTGGGAGGTAGTGGAAGTTGTGGAATGTTATATATATAAGCCACTATTTATCCTAGAATTCTCGCGGGATCGGGATTCACGCAGGAAAAACTTTGTGACATACTGAGTTCCACGCGGGCGGAGCCGCGGGCGGAAAGCTAGTTATTTATAAAAACGCCCAAAAAATCTGGTATGTTGTGTGAAAGCCTCACTTAAATATTTAGGTAATTGTTTTATTGACATCACATATTACCCACAACGCCATCTCTTGGACCGAAAGGTAACTAAACTATCGCTGAGGCGTCAAAAGTATGGGCGCCCACTTAATATATAATAATAATAATAATAATGTCAGGTTATATCAGGTCATAATTGTCTTCTTGTGTCTGGTAGTTTTATATTTGGGACGTATTTTTTGTGGTATCTCCGTAGACAATGGTAGATGAAATGTTTCCGTATAGAAAGTACGCCAGCTGTTTCGTATACTTCACGTGTTGAATGCCGAAAGAGTAGGTAAAACATGACTTTTAACACAGTTCTCTGTGCTCGTTCTAATTCTAATAGGTAAGTTTTTGCCACTGATCCCCACGAACAAATACAATAGGAAGCTACAGATTCTGCAAGTGCCTTGTATGTTTGTATAAGTAAGGTTTTGTTGGCAACTGTACGTAGTTCTTTGAAGACGTATATTAATTTTCTTAGTCGTGTTGTTTGGTACCTATGAGATGTGTTTGCGCCAATTTAATTTGTCTTCAATTACGACACCTAAGTATTTTATTTCAGTTGTCCTTATTAAAATTGGACAATCGCATACCGTCTGTGTTGGATATTTAGGCCTATTACAGTGGGTGGTGTGAATACGCATGTCAAAGAAACTTGGAGACGACACTTTAGTCTTATGGAAACATAGAAGTTTACTTTTGCTAACATTTAATGTAAGCAAACTACCTACTATCTAGCCATTTAGTTATAGCGTGCATTCCTTTTTCGGCCAAATTACGAACTTCATCCCATGTTTTTCCGTGGAATAGTATGACTGTATCGTCAGCAAACAATTGAATGTCAGCGCCTTCCAACTCAAAGTCGCATAGCTCATTAACATAAATCAGGAACAGGAAAGGACCGAGGGTACTTCCTTGGGGAATACCGTACCTATGTGGTTTTAGACCTCTCACTGTACCAATCGCCAACTTTGACACACTGCTCTCTGTCAGTAAGGTAATCCTGAAACCACTGTAAAGCAATACCTCTGATTCCAAGGTTCTCCATGCGGGTAAGTTAGATGGGGATTGAACAGTGTCAAAGGCTTTTTGCAAGTCCAAAAATATACCCACACACTTCTCGTTATTCTCAAGATATGCAAAGATATTACTGGTTAGTTGTAGCACTGCATCTTCAGTCGATTTCGAGCAACGAAACCCAAATTGCCTATTACTAAGGAGCTGTTTTTCTTCTAAGTATCTTATGAGTCTTTTACTGATGATTTTTTCTATAACTTTTGATACTGCGCTAAGTAGAGAAATTGGTCTGTAGTTCGATATAAGATTTTTATCTCCTGTTTTATATATAGGGCAAGCTATTGCATTTTTGTGGATTTTTGAGAAAATACCATGTTCAAAGCTAAGGTTAATTAGATAGGCAAGGGGTTTAGACAGGATGACAGAACCGAGATATTTAATTTCAGTATCTTTGTAGAAATTTTATCAAATATATGTATATTTATTTTGTGTATTGTTGCCGCTACAACAACAAATACTAAAAACAGAATAAAATATGTGGCTACAATAAAATAATTAAATATTTAAGTGAAGTGAGGCTTTCATGCAACAGACCAGATTTTTTTGGCGTTTTTACACATAATGGTACGGAAATCTTCGTGCGCGAGTCCGACTCGCACTTTGCCGGTTTTTTATATTATTTGTTTCACTGAATTAACTTTCAATAAAATGTTATATAAGAAGTAAATGAGTGAGTTATGTTTATGCAACATGAAAAGTGTTTAATGCTGCCCCTCAATCCCCTATATTTTTTAATATCTTTACAAACGTTTTACAAGGCTTCAAAATCGTTTTATCGTTAGCCACACCGAGATTTTAATGACGAGGATAATTTTTTATTAAATCTAAGAGTTAGATACCTGAGAGCCTATAAATACGTAGTAGAGATGAAACGGATATCCGGTAACTATCCGGTATCCGGCCTATCCGGCGGCCTTAATACTATCCGGCCGAATAAATAAAATCTGGATAAAAAAAATATATTTTTAAGTAATTATTTGCTTTATTTAGTTAAGTCTTAGTATCACTTAAGAAATATAATTTGTTTTAGTTTTAAATTTTTAATATCACAATAGTAAATGAATGTAATAGAAAATGAATTAATTAGTACTCATACTGCACTAAGGGTAAATTATGGTGATTATATACTAATTTCTCTGCATAGAGAGGTAGCAAGTGGTTTCGCTTCTTTTCATAAATAAGGCCAGGTTCAGAAAAAGTCTTTCGCTGTACACACTGCTGCAAGGTGTTGAAAGACAGATTTTGGCAAACTTTTTTAAATTTGGGTATTGTTTGGCATTGGCTGCCCACCAAGAATAAGGGTCACGATTTCGATCAATTCGCACTGACTTGAGATAAAAATCCAGCTCACCGATTATCGCATTGTGTGTGTATGTAGGTACGATGCACCAAACGGCTAAGTTCCGCCAGATATCCGGCGGCCGAATATCCGGCTATCCGGCCACATGGTTGGCCGAATATCCGGTATCCGGTATCCGGCCAAACTGCTATCCGTTTCATCTCTAATACGTAGGTACCTACCTACCCACCAACTTTATCACAAAAATAAAGGCATAAGTGTTACCTATTTTGCTATGGTAGTTAAAGATGAATAATAGTTTTTAGTTTTACGGATACAAGTACAACCAAGTACAAAAGTCATTTTATGTTTTATTTTATTGTTGGTAGCAACGGAACTTTGTTTCTGTTTTTGTTTGAACGCGCTAATCTCTGGAACTACTATTTAGGTAAGTACGTAGTTCGAATTAAAAAATCTTGATGTGTTGAGTTGAGTAGCCTATGAGGAAGGCTTTAGGCTATTATATACTTAATATCCCGTTACGACCAATAGGAGCGTAGAAACAAGTTTCCCGCAGCAAAGTGAGGGCGTAATTATGTTGCAGGACGACGTCTGCCGGATCAGCTAGTACAAAAATAAAAAGACTGGGCTTAGAATAGTTTTGATAGTTATAGTTAAAGTTGTTTGAGTAGTAGGACGTCAGTATTTTGTAGTACCTACTAGACTCGTAGACTAGGTACCTACTGGGCAATATGAGCCATCATACGCCAGCAGCCCAGCACTGCCTGTGGTTGGCGCCTTTGCCGAGCCGGCCGCAGGCACGTCACGTGACTGACCTGCCTGACTGACTCATCGCCGCCATATTGCGTTTGTGCGGTGGCAAGGGATCATGTCGCACCGTCCCTGATTTTTTTAATATTTATATCATGTATAATATAAGCTTTCCCGTCTATTTGTGACATCCCAATAATTATTTTTCTGTGCTGTGAATATATTTATGTTGATATTTATGACCAATGAGTGTTGAATAGTGGCAAAAACCGTTCTGGGTTGTATCATTGAAATAACCAAGTTACTAGTGAACGTCGGGCGAGTACCAGAAAGGTTGAGCGAGAGCGCACTGCAGCTTGAATTGGGTTCGTACCTTGATGTAATTTTATCGTAATTGTTTACCTAAAAATCTAATGTTTCAAGCTAAATAAACCACCAGAATGACAGTGGACACATTAAATACCGGCATCGGTTGTTTACTTTCAATTCCGCGTTAAATATTAAGTATTTGTTATCAAGTTTTCTAACAGAAAGTGATAAAAATAATCAGTGCACTCATTCCTACGTGGTCGAATGAACTTTTTTGTGTTTTTTTCGCGAATAATTTTGTTATATTTAGCGATTATGGAGCGAAAGTGTTGTCGTGATTTCGCGCGTTGTTTTGTTTTTGTACTCGCCAAACAACGTTTTACGAATAATTCGGACACGGCGTGTGGATAATATTAATTTTGGCGATGTGACCTTTGCGATCCTAGTCAAAGACAATGTATGAATGTACACGTAGATGAGCTCTACCATGGAACCGCCATTTTGATTGCTAGCGCCTTACAGGGGAGAGGGGCGGGTGACGGAGGGGGGAGGTTTCTCTATAAAAAAATATGACGCTCAGTCACTTCACTAGGTGGTTCCAATAAGTATCTGGACATGGCAGCATAACCTATGTATGTTTTTGTTTTGACAGGTGATTGACACATGGGCAAAGGCTGAATGTAAACATGAATGGGGAAGTGAATGGAACGGTGGAGGATTTCTCAGAGATGCCTGTGGCCGAGCCGGACTCCACCCGGAACACTAAAATAGCTTCCTCTGAAGACTGTAATGATGTTGTAAACAATTGTGAGACTACTTTACCAGAAACTAATCATAATAGTGATGCTAATATAGAGAGCTCTGTGGTGGAATGCTCAGTTAACGGCACTGATGTAGAGACGGTGGAAGCACCGATAGCCAGTGAAGAGTCTGAGGTAAAAATAAAAGAAGAGCCCCTCATCGAGGCTGAACCTCCAAAGCCGGTGGAAGATAGTAATCAATTAGAAAACCATAGTGATAATAGTACAGATAAATGCACTCGGTTGCAAGACTTATCAGACATAAAAGCTGAGAATGAGGAGATGCAAATAGATGCTCCCGATGATGAGGAGCAGAAAGGTGCTGAAAAGGAGGAGGAGCAGAAAGACAGTTCAAATACTGACACCATCCAAGACCGGGAGGAATGTGATCCGGGCAGACCAGACACCTTCAAAATAATGGTAAGATTTATTAACTTCATACTTCACAAACCAAAGTTGTTGTAAATAATAAAACAGCCATATTATCATGAGTCTTTCTCTCTCTTTATATTATACAACACAATTGAACATGTTATAATATATTAATGTAGAGAAAACTAATTAATAATAAGTAATATAAACATAAGTGACTGATTAAAAAGTCATTTTTGTGCATGTGAGAATAATTCAGTGTTTTGAAAAGCTAATTAGCAACTTTGTTATTGTTTTGTAATAATAATTGTTATGTTTATAACAACTTTGTAATTGTGTTATTTCACTCCTAGTGTGTGTGAAACTATTGATAATGTAGTTGTGATATAATTGTGGTTTAATAATACATAATTATATTTATGTATGTTGTCTAGTTTGAATGTTGAGTGCATACCAGAGAATATTAATGTCTGTAGGTTCTTAGTCATTTGGATGACTATAATTTGTATACTAATGTGAAAGAGATACAGTTTTAGGGTTTCAATAATATAAAACATTTGGAGAAGTTGTGTCATCCAGTTACTGCATATTATTTAACATTTTTGTCCATTAAATATTATTTTAAAAAGAAAATTAAAATAAATTGGGCAAGTTTTTTTTTTTAAACTGACAATCTGAGATAAAATTAATATTTTAATCTGTTTCTGAACAGCAGTACTAATTAAAATAAGGTTTGAGGTCAATTATAAAAATTATATGTACATAAAAATTATGTTATGTAGGTTTCATACATAGAACACATCCATGTCAGTCTTTTGGTTCTCTTTGAGAGCTACGTAAAACTGCGAAGATTGAGAAAAAGTTTTAAAATGGTGTTAAGAACTTTATTATTCCTATACAAATGATTTCTATACGAAACGAATAAAGCTACGTACTACATACGTAGTAAATTGTCGACCTAATACTCTTTATAACCTATGTTACGATTTTAAATATGAGGGAGCGAGAAGAGAGATATTATATATTTCCTTTTCTTTTATTTTCCGTCTCGCTCTGCCATGTACGTATTTACGCATACTAGAGTGAGATCCCAACCTTGACGTCAATACTTATCTCGCCTTCCTTTTTAACGTAGGTAGTAAGTACCACACAAGTTTAGAGACATAATTGCGTGAAATTTACTCGTTTTCATATTATATTATTGCGTTATGTTTCTCGGTACAAATATTTTTGTGACCATGTTCCTGAAAGAGGGCATTGACCTTTGCGGCAAATGTTAGTATAATATTAAATATTGTATGGTACCGATTTGTAACGTAATCATAAAATAATAACTGTCTTGCATAATCACGAATATAATGAAATCACTTAAAAGAAAAAACTTAAAAAACAATTCCTTTTTTCAACATGAACATTCTCTCAGAGGAATTAAAATTACCGATCCTACGTGCGCTTGAAATTAAGTAGGTATATCGTAATATGTTTTGTAAAAGATTTATTTCACTTCATTGCGTCGTCTTGGAACAGTCACTCATTTCTTTTTCAATCATGAAATGACACAACATTAAACTTAAGAATATTATTTCACTAATATACATACCTATATTATCACTTTAGCACAATGTGCCTTTAGTTTCTGTTATCAGTTGTCTTACTTACGAAAATCTGAATACGATGATTTTCAATTGGATCTTGATTTTCATTTCTGCTTGATTTTTAAATTAGTACTAACAAATCAATTTGAATTGAAAATCGAGATTATGTTACGTTCGAGGTTACTGGGAAGAGTTCATAATTAAAATTTTGAGTACTCAATCAATAATGTATTAAGATAATGTTTATTTATTGCATAAAAGTCGCCCAAGTGCGAGTTGGAGTCGCGCACGAAGGGTTCCGTACCATTATGTATAAAAACGCCAAAAAAAATCTGGTCTGTTGTAAAGGTCTCACTTAAATATTTACTTTAGTTTTTGTAGCCACAAGCAACGCCATCTCTTGGACCGAAAGGTAACTAATTTATCGCTGAAGCGTCGAAGCCATATTTCGACTTAAATATTTATTTTATTCAGTGTTTTAGTATTTGTTGTTGTAGCGGCAACAGAAATACATCATCTGTGAAAATTTCAACTGTGTAACTATTACGGTTCATGAGATACAGCCTGGTGACAGACGGACGCACGGACGGACGGACATCGAAGTCTCAGTAATTGGGTCCCGTTTTACCCTTTGGGTACGGAACCCTAAAAAATCTTTTTGGCAGTCTTGGGGACGGCACAGACTACTGATCCCAATTGCTTAAATTGTCGTGCATCTTAAGAGGTGACAATAGCCAGCCCCTGTGCTTGAAAGTAGGGTTTCTAGTGGAGATAAGTATTTTTCATCCCACCCATTCTAAAAAGTCAACTTGGTACGCCTTAAAGTGCGCTCAAAGTGGATGTTTTCTTTAAGAAACTTTTAGCGGGCAGTAAAGAGTTTTTTTAAATAAGTGCGCCGCAATTATCTTTGTCGCGCACTTTTTTAATTTTTTATCGTCCTAGTGTCCGGATTGTTAGAAATTCATGGTTTTGTTTTGAAAAATGAGTTCTTAAGTGACAGTGAAAGTATAATTTCTGAATATGAGGCGCCTTTTATTTTCTCATAGGGAGGGATGAAAACTAGAGTGTATCACTCGGGCGCAAGTCGCAAGTATATTTTTGCCTCGAGCGACGTACTTTAAATCCCTCGCTGCGTTCTGGATTCTACTAAAGAATCCTTCCCTCACTTCGCTCTGGATTTAAAAAAGCGCCCTCGGCGTGAAAATATTACTTTGCTCCTTTGTTATACAATCTACTATTTCCGCGAAGCCTGTCGACGAATCATACACTAGTACAGATAGGTAAAGCTTCATACACTGCGCGCTCTAGCTACGCCAACTACCGAAGAATTGTGTGCAATAATAACTCCATCGTCGTTCCTCAATCGACCAACCCGACGTACGTACATAAAAAACTTTTTCCCTTTGTAATTTCTTAGTTAAGTCAGGAGTCCTTAGGAGTTGTACGAGTTCTAAGAGAGGTAGAGAGGTAGGAAAAACCTATCCCCTATACAGCACCTTATCTCTATAAATGAGCCAAAGATATAGGATTATAAAAAAGAGGTAGGATTTTAAAAGTACATAATTATGTACACGATACCACTATTCACCACAATAATTATGTTGTTGTCCTGTGCTGGCGTAGACACACGCGGATATGAATAAGTAAGGGCGAGAGCACCTTGTAATTTCATGTTAATACGAAAGTATTAAGCCCAGTAATTTCAGAAGGCTGTCGATATATGTACCTAATTGAATCATTTTTCTTTTCCCTAGGTATACCGATACCATGCGCACACTGTTCACTGGATGTAGTGTTGCCGGAAGTCCGGCCAAAATAAACGGTGTCCGGCTTTTGTTAGGCTTTTCACATTTGTATCATAGTCACTTCACAAGTCGCTCGGATACCTATATTTTAATTTAATAGTCCAATTAAAAAATAAATTCAACTACCAAGCTAACATTAATGATTTTGTAATAGGGTGTCCGGCTTTTTTACCCAAATGTCCGGCCAAACTGGCTCATCTGCCGGGCTTTTAGGTTTGGCGACCTGACAACCCTAATGGACGTGTCAGACACATACGCACCCGTGTAATTGCAATTTCATTCCCGTCCAAGAAAAGAAGATATAAAGTAAACAGATAAGCAAATACAGCAGTCCTTGATACAGGCATCCGAGAACCGTAGGTAGGTAAGAGTGCCTTCAGAATGGATTTTATGTTTACGTTGATTCATTTAGAATATTTTTACTTTATTTTTGTTAAGACATGTTGAATAAAAGTTCTACTTTGACATCAAAGTTTAAGCGCAAATTAATGACAGGTTAGATAGATTCGGTAGGTAGGTGTATTACTAAGCACGCCTCGCCTCTAATCATTTAGGATCAAGTAGCAAACAACAGCGTTGGTCACAGTTTTTGGCCAATGGCCGCACCAGCGCCCTTTATACCTGTATGTATGCATCATCATCATCATCATTATGTATGAGTGCCCGCGTGCTTTACCGTTTTGCACACCTTGAGAATTATTCTGTTTCTGTTCGAGAACGAGTGGGTGGAGGGACTGTAGGTCGCTCGCTCGTAGGCTTCCGACATGGCTGAATAACTGCTGTCTAACGATAAAAACCGGAATCGACGTCTTTATTTGTTCTTAGGACGAAGAAGCTCAAGAGTTTATTGCTACTAGCCTTGTTGCTTAACTCGGTCGGTCTATCAGCGCTTGACTCGCAAAGAATTATCGTTAGAAAGAATAAGGCAAACGTCAAAACCAATTTCGGCATCCTTATTATTATAAAAAGAAGTCCTGTTTTCTGTCTGTCTGTCTGTCTGACCGCGATAAACTCGAAAACTACAAAACAGATTTTTATACGGTTTTCAACAATAGAAAGAGTGATTCTTAAGGCAGGTTTAGGTATATAATTTCTTATACTTTTATGTAAATTAGTAGAAATTCGGCGATATACAATGTGTTAGGGTTCGGACTTCCGATATTTTACCCACGTCTTGTACTTCGAATTTTATCGACAAAAAACCATACAAAGGGGGGTCGCATCCCTCACCCCTCTGAATGGGAGCCATTTTTAAATTTCATATCTCGTATTTTTACGAGTTCATTGAAACTCTGTTTTTTTTAGTCTTATGTTACCTACACATTTGAAAGTCACCTTATTTTAAAGACGATGAAATTTTCTATCATTTAAAACCAAATTTGATACAAAATTATAAAAAATAATAATTTAAAACCTTTACGTTAGATCAAGAACTTAGAAATTTTTATTGCTTTTTTTTAGTTATTATGCTCTACCTAAAAAACCGGGCCCTTAACCTATCGATATGGTAGGTATACTCAAAATATAAAAATATTTTTCCGAAGAAAAATATAACTAACTCGTTTTAGTTACTAAAGTGTTTTAGAATTCAGTATCTAAAAATTCTATTGAGTGCCCGTTAAGGTCTGCTAGTACCTATATTTTTTTATTAAATGCTGGGCTTAAAAAAAGGGTCGTCCCGCCAAAATCGGGACGTCTGCTAACATTGGACCCGTATCAGCTTTTTGTATCATGACTTCTTGACTATTTCTGATGAAAATCTTAGGCCGTTCTCACATAACGCTATTTGCAAGCGCCAAGGCTGTTGTCCAAGTAACGAGGCGACGCGCCTACGATGTGTGTCCTGTATACTGAAAGTGTCAGTGTCGGCGAATTGTGGATTGCGTCGTAGTCGCGTAGCTAATAAATAGCGTAGTGGAGAACTGAAGAGCCTTTGTTTGCGCTAAATCTCATACATGGCTACGTATATGACCGACCAGCGACGCCGTCGGCGCGAAAACCTTCAGACGGGCTCGGTTACTTTTTGTTCGGAAATAACCTACTGTCCCATATACTCTGCCAATACTGTGCATTGCTGTCTAACTCCTAACGTACATTGTTGTCATATCAAACGGAGCTGTTGTCCACGACTAGACTTGCATTTTCATCCGCTGTAAAGCTACTGAACGCAAATCCTCCATGACTGGGTGACTGTAGGTAGCTGGTTATTTAAAGAAATGTGTAGAAAGATACTTTGTCGTTAGTGAGATGAGAATTATTCATTTTAAATTTCAATCTCTGCTTCTTTTGATGACAACGCATAGCACCACAAAGCGATGAATAAATTATTGAATTCCTTCATTGTAATAACTAATTGCTGACATACGAATACCCAGGCACTAGGGTTTCCTGTGCCGCGCGCTTGATGCAAGTACAATACAACAAATAACGCATCACAAACTTTCATGACCTAAGGAAACACATTTATGTGTGACAACAATGTCTACTCGGCCAGGAATCGAACCGCGGTCCCGTCGCTTCGCAGGCAGAGTCACTATGAGTCCATGTCATTGTGCTTTAGATTTATATATATTAGTTACAACGTTTATATCGCGGTGATAGCAGTTAAGAATTCAGCCTCTTACTCTGGAAGTCCGGGTTCGAATCCCAGAGCTCGCATTTCTCACTTGTTTAATGTATGACGGTGAAGGAAATTATCGTGCGGAAAATGGCATGCCGGAGAGTTCGCAAAACTCAAAGGCGTACACAATTATGATTTTAATCTAAAAAAAAACTTATTAATTAATTAAACGTTTAATTTTTAACTTCACTGAGTAGGTATAATGCTAATGGACACAGTTCATATTTCTTTCTATAGAATCGGAAATGGATCAATACATTTTAATATCCATCCATTCTTCCGCCCGCGGCTTCGCTGTGGTCAGCCCCCGGGTCTGACAAAAGCATCGAGCCCTAACAGGTGGCGACAGGTGTATCGTAAATAGCATACGAGCATTGCGCATGTCCAGGTCAGAGGTCCAGAGGAATAGTGTGGCGGGCGCCGATTGCAACTGCGCTCCCGACGACGGCTGGTTGCGTCGGTGCAGACTTGCAGATTGAGCCTATACGGTTGCCGTCGCGTTGGTGATAACTTATCGGTTACCAGTTGTCTAATCCTGAAGTCTAATTTTATTCTAGTCAAATCGGTGCAGACTTGCAGATTGAGCATATTTGGTTACCGTCGCGTTGGTGATAACTTTTCGGTTGACGGTTGTTTAACCCTGAGAAGTCTAAAAGTCCTGGTTTGAATTTTTGTTCTTGTACCGTCGCGTTGGTTGATAACTTTTCGGTTACCGGTTGTCTAATCCTGAAGTCTAAAAGTTCTGGTCTGAATTTTTGTTCTTCGATTCTTTCCTATTTTGAATTTGGTAGGAAATAGTATTAAAGTTGTGTTAATGTACTCTGAAGAAGAAAACTGTAGTGAAGTTATTTTTCGTAGATTAGTTGTTTATTAGTTAATAATTTTCTTGTTACAAAGTTGTGTTAAAATTAAAATATTCGGACTAAAAAACTTTGAAAGAACTGATTCCTCATCGACGGCGCGGCGGAGTGTATAATCGGCGAGTTTTTAACATTCCTGTAGGTACGTACGTGATTTTGATATGCATTTTGTACTTATTAAAGCATTGAATAAACTTTTTTGATATTCTAACTTTCATCATTAATTAAATTTATAAATCAAACAGGAATACTTCCGCAGAAGTTGGGTTAAATTTAAGTAATGAATAAACACGAATTGAAAGTTGCATACTTGTCTACATTTACGAGGGAGAATGTTTGGAACTTGTGGCGGCGGTATCCAAACTAATCATAGATGGCACTAAGTTTCTTTCAGAGGAGGTAATTAATTTGATCACAGTAACTTCTACACTGCGGTTTATGTTACCACTCCGTAGTTGTTAAATAAACTTAATACTCATCACGGGGTGCTCGACGTTTCTTTGTAGCGTATACTAGTGCTTAGAGTTATGTCTGAAATCATTATTCAATTGTATAACCACAATTAATAATATAATTTACTAACAATGTCTATAAATTATCCGCAATTAACGGCCGGATTGGTTACATAATTTAGTTATAGCAAAGCCATCAATGGACCGTTGTAGGCCGTTGGCATACAAAGAGGAGCAATCAAGACGCTTCTAAGTACGATTTGGAACTTACAACCATAAAATGTTTCGTAACTTCTAAGTTTGATGACCGCCTAGTCTATCTAGTAAACTCTGTTTGTGAAGCGGGAGGGGCCAGATTCGATTCCCAACCAGGCTCCCCTGGCATACTCTCCGGTCGTGAGTGTTTGTGATGTATTTATTGTTAAACAATAAACAGTATTTTATTATTTTCTTCTATGAAGGTATTCTGTATTTTTTGTCAATTTTTTTTTAATGTTTAACTTGTTATAGCTTCACCATGTCAATCAGGCGTGGAATTGATAATTTTCTTTTTTGATATAATTATGCATATCTAGCGCGAACCTGGAACCTTGGCGTGGTCGCCCACAGACCACAGTCGTGCAAACATTCGTACTAAGCAGAAACGTTTGTGCGCATGTGAGTGACCGCGGTAACAGTAATCGCTGGCTCACTATTACAAGGTTCTAAATGTGTTATTAGCTAACTATTTTGCAAAAATAAACTGCAAAATATCATATACTACGCGGCTCTACCTATGATGTTTTATCAATTAAAAGGAATAACGAAGTTCTATTGGTCTAAGATCCCATAACACTTTTGCTTCACCCATCGAGTATTTGATTAAATTAGATAAAATAAATTATATTTAGTCCTTAGATTTAGAATAATGTAAATAATTTGAAAGCTTTAAATATAAAATTAGGACAGTTATCACAATCACCCTCAATTCAGAAAAACATTTTCTACAAGTGCTTTACAATTAGAACTTACAACACTGGTTCGCTTTTTGATCTTTACATCGGCATCTGGAAACCAAAATCAGTGAAGAACGCTGTCAAAAATATACTGACACAATTTTTCAGATCTCCGAACAAGAATATGCAAAGAATTCAAATACCTACTTATATTGAAAGGCTAAAAGTACCGTTAAAGAATCCAATAAATATGTTTGAAATTTGGAGAACTCCATATTTTTATCAATGCTATGAATGGTTTGTGCTTGTAGAATACTTTAGGAATACATCAGGGAATTTACAGGGTTACGAGTAAGACGACTTAGATCTTTAGAATACCTTCATTATTACTAATTTGACTGTATATGTTACCGTTAATTTGCGTAAATCAGATAGAATGCACATTAACGAGGTATTCTGCAGATTATCTGGCTGAGTCAGTTAAAGTGGAAAAACTATAATTGAGTTCATACATTAACTAGTTAATCTGCAGACTAACAACCATGCATACGGTAAAGTCTATAAAATAGGTTCTTGTTTGAACGTCAATTGTTAAAAACGAGTAACATTGAACGAAAACATAAAAATTGAGTTGATTTTGGATATAAAGCAATGAATACTCATCATTTCCATTACTACTCAGTCAAATTCTTCAAGGTAGGTAGGTCGAATTGGTTACAGAACCGAATTAGCCTACCCCTACTCCACGTAGTCTTGTATGCCCTACCCTAGAGTGTTTTTTAGAACCCGGAGGCGCGGAGGGAGGGCAGCCCCCGCCCGCTGTAACAAAACGCAGACACCCGGGCGGACCGGAGCGGCTGAGGCTGGTCGCCGAAGGCGACCAGCAAGCCGAAGCTGCGCAGGCGAGCGTGGGTGTCTGTGCTTTGTTACGCAAGGGCGAAGGGGCTGCACCTTCCGCAGCGCCGGAGACGTCACGGTTCGAAGTTATGCCCTATTTTCCGCGTTTTTACGATTCGATCAAATCTCGATCGATCGGCCAGATCGATCATTTCATGATGTGAGCAAATCTACGATGTGGTCACGACATCAACACAAATTCGTAATCAGGTAGCCAGTTTTCCGCAATTTAACGATGTACCATCCGTTACTGTGCAGACTAACTGGGTAAAGTGCAAATAAGACCTTTTTTTACACTTTAACGTATCGTATCAGTGTATCTGCAGATTACCTAGTTAATGTGCACATTAACTTATTATGCATTTTAACGGTAACATATACATCCCATTCAAAAACTAACAAATTTGAGATTTGACTTTATAGGATATGCGTGAAAAGTGGGGAAGTTAAATTACAAATCATACACTAGTACACACATATACACCGTTCACGGACACCAAATTTGTAACCACTTTGAACCATCATTGAAGAATGTTCAGTGCATGTTGCGTGTCCGTGAACGGTGTCTATGCGTGCGTTGCTCGAGCGCGCAGTGTATGAAGCTTTATAACTCTTCTCTCTACTAGTGTATGATTTGTGGTTATCGCGATCTCGTTTTGACTCCCACTTTGCGTAATTACGTACATTACGCGTCCATAGCTACGTCAATATCATCGGAGCGGATCCAAAAGTGCGACTCGCTTTACATGAATGTAAAACATCTATAGTTCAATTACTTGGTATTATTTAATTAATTATAAAAGCTTCATGATTCAATATTCAATCAGTTAAAATTGAGCTTTTAAAAGCTTTACATAATTTATATTTGTCACTACCAATGCACATTCAATATTTGGTTAATAATATCTGTGTACTTGTATTGACAATCTGTGATAAGTTTTTTTAATTAATGAAGTAAAAAGAGGTTATATAACACAGATCTAGGTATGTCATCCAAGTCCATTGTGAAGTTTCACTTTTAAGTGGTAATTTTAGGTAGGTATAACTTTATATATTATAATAATCTTTATATTTATTATTAATAATAATAATTATGCAAATATATTTAAAGAAGATAATTTTGCAACAAGCTTATAAGGAACAAAAATTATGAAATACTTAGGTTTCGTAAATCTGAATTTCGTGAAAATTGAATTTTGATTTGAAGTTTTTTAGGAACCTGTAAGGAATAAAATAGATTGTACCATTATCACTGTTACTAGCTTCTGCCCGCGGCTTCGCCTGCGTGGAATTTGTTTATATCGCGAAACGGGATTAGATATTTAATTTTCAACCCATATTTCAACCCCTTTGGGGTTGGTTTTTCAAAAAGAAGTTAGACGATGTTTGACCTTGTGTTGCCGCAACGCAAGGTCAACTTGGTATCTTCCTGAGCAAATCATCGAAATCGGTCAACCGGTTTGGATTTTTCATACAATCTCGTCCCCTATTTCAAGCCTTTAGGGGTTGATTTTAGAATAACAAAGTAGCCTATATTTGACCGTGGTTCTCCTACTATTTTCATTCCATGTAAAAGCGTCACAGACGGACTCTCATTTGTAATATTAATATAGACATTAATATGAATTCGATGGAAATTCCTATCACAACATACTGCACTAATCGTATACAAATTGTGTACAAAGCTACAATAGGCAACTGTTACAGGCGCTGCAGTCATTGACGAGGAATTATGTTTTATCATTGTGCCATACTGAGCTGAACAAACGTATATTTTTATCTAGGCATTGTAATTGTGGTATGAAATGTGGCTAAGAACCTCATATGCTGAAAACTTGTTAAATTTAATGAGCTACAAATCGTGATATCATAGTAAAAATGTAAAGCTCATTATATCGACAATGAACTTCAATATTGATCGCTCTTTTATATTTTCTAAAACATAACTTTCGTGAGTGGCCGGTAAAGAGAAAACGACGTCAACTCTATCCAAACTCCTTAGTTCAATTTTTGACCTGCCTTATCAGTTATTTAGGCAGTGGATAATAAAAAAACCTTCTTTATTATATAATAAATAAGCACACTATGGTTGCATACTTACTTATTTCTGTGAAATTTCGAGATGTTCTTGATTCTGTAAACTTTAAAAAGTGAACTGTATGTACTGCCTTAAACTTTGTTAAACTTTGCCGATAGCTTGTGCTTTTTGTCTGGTCCCATATAAATTTGACTGTTAACTGTTTCAACTTACAAAATTCCTTCGTCCTTCCCTAATATAGTTTTCATCCTAGAATTATTAGGAACATGTTACGTTAAATTTTAAACGCTTTTCAAAGTAAAGCTCAAAGTTGGAAGTATAAAATTTAAACCTCACACCATGTTGGATACTCAGACATTTAGCTTTCTTTACAACCACAACTTTTCCACCTCAGTAGTTTCGATTGTAATAGTAATATTATTAGTGTATTTTGAAAATTGTGTGATTCAATTATTTAATTTATTTTATTATTTTCCACATTCATCGCGCCGAAATTCTGCTACTACGTCCTCTCAATACAAATATTGCATCCCCTTCGCTCTACATTCTGCAGCAGACTTAAAAAAAATGAAGCTGGACGTAATCAACGCGCACCTTCGGTGCAACAAAGTCGCAACAGCACATTTTGTGATTTTACAGGAGAGTACTTTTAAGATTTTTTTCGCATTTATTTCCTCATTACTGGATTACTATCTGTAGTAGGTTAAAGATATTTATAATATTAATGGTTTATACATATTGCAACAGTTTCACGTAAAATGCTTTTTTAAATGATTAAAGAAATACTAATAAAAGGCTTAACAAAAAAATGTGTCCTGAATTGTGACTTTGTTGCACCAGGATTTAGGTATTTAGTTTACAGACCTATGTAGATGCGTCTTTATTGCTCCAATTAGTGAGAATAAAGATGGCCATAAATACATTTTGTGTGCTTGTAGCTCCAACATAGACGTTAAACATTCGCGGGAGCGGAGGCACTACTGGCCGTTAAGACTTTGTTGAACCATAATTCAAGGAAAAATCACCAAGAACCACAAAGGCACTTGCGCTATCTAGTAGGATTTTGATTAATTTCCGCGGGTGTCTTCGTTTCCCCAGACGAAGGCATGTTTAACAGACAATTCGGCATACTTAACGACTTTGTTGCACCGAAGGTGATTTACAGAGGGTTGAACTTGAACGGTATCGGTAGATGAAAATTCAATTCAATTCATCAATTTTATATTTTTTTACGGTGTGTGATTCTGCGGTTGCTCTCATAGCCCGGCGCGGCGGCTTGCGTTGTACGTGAGCGACGAACGCGACGTTGCGCAAGCGACGAACGCGATCAACTCAACGGTATCCCTACTTGTGTCCTATGTGACAGTTTGCGACAACAGACGACGTAACGCGTACTTGTTTTGAGGGCGATCAGATGCGACACCACGAACTACGAAATGATTTCCCTGTAAAAATATGATGTTTTCTTTCTGTGCTTACGATATTTCTTTAAAAATCTGTACTTTAAATATATGAACTTTCGAGCAAAATAGTACGGTACTTCTCCATGATCTCCAAGAAGTAGGTACCTTATGTCCAAAATCGCGTCGCGTTACGTCGCGCCGCGTCGCATCTTATTCATCGCTCACGTAGGACACCCCGTTAGTGATCGACAAAGTTAGGCAAATGCGGGCGCGATCGGTAGTTGGATAGATGACGGCTCGTAGCATAAATTTCTTGAGCGATTCCGTGCGGGGCAAAGGGCACGTTAAGTCGTCGGTCCCGGTTGTTATCGATAGATAGCAGTCGTTTAGCCGTTTCGAAGGCCTTCGGGCGTCATAGCTTCTGATACAATGCTTTGGCCACTAATCTCATCAATCCACTTATTAGGTCTCCTCAATGTTGAGAAGAAACCCGTTCTTACAAGCCACTGGCCCACTAGCCTTTAATATATTCAAGCCAGCCATGATTCTTCATATTCATAACCGAAAGTTAAAAACCTTTGGTTGAAAGATCCTTGCGTTATGTACTAAACACGTAGTAGTATAGAAAATTATGTATGTAGAAAGGTTGTGACTACGATTCTCTTACATAGGCGGACGAAGTAATTATAGGGAGTAGCATTTCTTCAGACCGTATTTACCGGACGTAACTTGACCAGAAAAACGCAAAAGTAGAAATTTGCTTTTATCTGGAGTTCGTTATTTTTCTTCGCTGTTGAACTTTACTGATAAGTTTTTCGTTCAGTTGCAAAACTTAAACATATTTCCTATTTTACACAGTTGAAGCGCTCATAGGTCGAAGGTTGGTGTCGATCTTAATATAAGTTATCGACCTGGTCAGGAAACGGTCGTAGTCGGATGCAACGTAAAGCTATTTAGCTGCGGTTGTTATCGTTAGATCGATAGACGTTAAACCTTGTCGGAGGCCTCCAGGCAGCAGAATTTTTTAGGTTATACCAAGCAGCCATTTCAAAACATATAAATTTTGCTTTAGCTTTTAAAAATGTCTGAGTCTTCTACTTTTAGTCTTTAAGTTACGCGATGGACGTAGTAACCTTTTGTAGGAATATGAGTTTTCAATATTTTTTAGTTTTGTAAACGTTAAATGTTAAAGGTAAAGTCATCAGTCGCCTGTCTTTAGTATTGAAGGTCAGAAAGATTGACATACAGCAGACGAGCCACCGGATTGTAAGTCAGTATCGGCGATCGCAGAGAACTCTTAAACCTTTTTCGAAGATGTCATATCGAATTACCCAAAAACCATACCGTCAACAGGTTGTACGTATACGTATCAAAGTGCTTAGAAATTCTGTGCACACATATTTCGTATTATATTGTAAATTGTACAGTTAACTAACTACATAGGTACATGTGCGATAAACTACATCCGCGTGGTTTTGACATGCGTTTTAAACTTAACACGGCTAAGGTTCCGATAAATGAAATTGGTTTTTATATTCAATTGGCTATTTTTCAATTCGCTGCTCGATTAAACTAGCTGAAACTTCGTCAGGTTCGCCGGATTTTGCGTCGCCGTCGCCGCGTCGCGTCGATCAGTTATAAAAATTAAATAAAAGTTAAAACTGCGTAAACGCTTATTTTGTTACTGGTGTATAACAACAGTTGAACTTTCATTTAAATATGCTCTATGAGCTCTATGCGCTATGAAGAACTATGTTCATGGAATATACTTACTTAAAATGATAACTTATATTTAACAAAAAAAAGAACCGACCCATAATAGATTAGTAGCTCACAGATAACTTAGAAACTATGCGTCATATGTCGTTCAAATTTGTTTGGGATTGACTTGAATTTAAGCACTAGCTTTCGAATAAAAAAGAATGAGCAATCTTGTTTCACACTACACAAAATTATGTATGAGGCAACACATACAAAAAATATAGTCGAATTGAGAGCCTACTCTTTTTTATAATGTCAGTTAATAATCCCGCAACACAAACTGGTACCCTCATGTATTTTCTTTTGGTAAGTTAGAAGTCTCCACGTGTTGCTAACACCTGTTGGTGAGAAAAACTGGAAACTTGTTTAATGAAAGTAAAACTTCTATCATCGCAGACGTTGAACCTCTAACCTAAAGGTTGAACCTCTAACCCATATTTCGACTCATTCTCATGGATTGGATCAGGGCTACTAAAATATCGATCATGTTTTAAATATTGAACCCTCCCGTTAAATGGTAGGCCGAGGCCACACAACGGCTAAAACCGGCGCGGTTTCTAACCGCTTAATTTTGTGAATCGATGAAAGCAATACATACAAGTGATACAAGCGGCCGCACTTGCAGATTCCGATTGTGTACGTTTCGCGCGGTTACACTGTTACCGCTGCGGAAAAAACCTTAGTGTGGCTCGGCCTAAAGTGAAGCTCTAAGGCGTCGTTCACACCAACGTATTGTCCGCCATCGAATGTGAGTACCTATATTATGCTTACTGTCAGCCCCAATATGAACGTGTACTCAGTTTGGGTATGATCGGTTCGGTGTGAACGAGAAGTTTGGTATGAACAATCCCTTTTAGATTCATTTTTAAGGTAAATGAGTGATTTTGTAGATGTCAATTTGTTATTTGCTGCCGTCGATGTTACTTAATGTTGATGTAGATCCTGTTGGAATTTTCAAAGTGGCCAAAGACTAGCTCAATTTTGAATTCTGGTAATATTAGCGGGTTAGTATAGTTCTAGTTCATTTCATAAGCGATATTCTTGGAAATCGCTGCGAGGGCCACGATAAGCGCGCGCTGTTTTTAAAATAATGGACTATAACAATTAACTCAGACCTTATATAAGGACTTACACTTGAGTCGCCAAGGATATGGAATAACCATTCCCCCCGGAAACCAATTTATTACGTGTGCTCAGGGTTTAATTTTGCTTGTAAGCATTTACTTAAGGCTTTAATTAGTTCTCACACCGTTAATCTACCTACAGTGAACCTTAATCACAGGGGCGGAACACTGCCATTTCTGAGGGTTGTAATTAAAACGAATTCCACATAGAACGCGAGCGGAGTATAGATCTGTGGCGACATTGCACATCATCGCACGTCATACGGAGACGTCACGAAAACCTCAATCACGCTATCGAAAATTTCTACGCCGCTCGCTAACATACAAAAGCTTTGACTGCGACAGTCGGGAGTCCCGGCCGCCCCCCGGGCATGTTCGCCTGGCGAAAAATCACCCTTTGCCAAAGATCCTTTAAAATGCCACAGAGGTCTGGTTTGATCAATTAGGTCACTTTCACCAGCTCAATCCGTATTTCCAAAATATTAAGCATTTAAAGTAAACAATGGTTTATTAATGTGTTCATCTATAGTAAAAATAATATTAAAGACGTACAAAAGAATTCCTCTATCGTTTCAAAGAAAGCATTTTTTTCATAATTGAAAAAGCCAATAGATATTTCCTTGCCGCTGATATAGGGCGGATTAATAGAAGATTCCTTGGGGACTTATATGAAGTCGCATTGAATGGGCGGTGAATGAAATGGTTTTAAAACCTACATAAGAAGTTTTCAACCGACTTCAGGATATAATATTTTCGATGCCTGCATTTCTACAACCGGGTTCCTACGATAATTTTTGTTTACGCTGAGTTGAAAACAAAAAAAGTCAACCGTTAAAGCGTTTTCGGCATGCCTGCTGTCTACTGTAAAAGAAAATTTACGATGAATAATGTAGAGGGAGGTTAGTGGCTTTACAAACCTTTCTTACCACTGCACTATAAAACAAACTACATCGTGTCATGCAGGTGACCCATCTACCATCATACAGATTAGGTACGATTCAGACCAACCGGCTCGCATCGGGCCGGGCCGGGCGGCATTTTACAATGCGGTAAAGAACATTGAAATGTATCAACAGTAATTACAGGGGCCGTATTATGAACTCTTAATTCCAGGCAGTTCACGTTCACAACGTGGGGGCTGTTCATATTTGCATGCAACTCATAGTTATCTCCGTCGCGCGACGTGTCGCAGAATGCATTCGGCTGTCGCGACGGCCGACCGGCCCCGACCGGCTCCGAACGGCTTCGTCGGCATCCAATCGGCTGCCGTCGGGTCCGTTCGGAGCCGGTCGGCCGTGCGTCGTGGAATACGAACGGAGATTACGGTGCAGCAACTAGCGAATCATTCAAGTTGTGATCTTCAAGCGACAGTTAACAGATTAAAGTAGTTGCCGACAAACTGGCTTGCAGTGGCCGACAAACTGGCTTGCAGTTTGGCATACATGGCATTGTGGAAAACGTATACTTATTTGTTGGATATAAAAATAAATAAAAAAATGGATACGGAAGAAAAACTAATTTCTTTAGTTCAGACACGCGTACGGCTACCTCGGCAGCCGTACGCATACCGCGGTAGCGGTAGCGAGCCGATCTGCGACCGGACGGCGGCTTGCGGTCTTGTCCGAGGTGGTTTATGTCGGGCTGCTCCCGCGCAGTAGGTCGCGCGGGAGTGCCCAACGGTCCGGGGGGCGGGCGTGGAGCGGCGCCAAGTTCCGCAGGTGCAGAAACTGCGGCGCGTCCGCGCGCGCAAACATATGTTACGCTAGGTCCTCCATGTGGGCGTCCAGGCTCTCAACTCTGAGGTCCCGCTGGATGGTGGCGTTCCTCACGCACCACGGCGCCCCTGCCAGCCGGCGCAGCGTCTTTACGACGTTGGTCACGTGGGGCTTCATAGTCAGGGAACAGTCCAGGGTTACCCCATGGTACTTGGCCTGTCTTGTCCAGGCAATGTCTTGGTTGAGGAGCTTTAGAGTGGGTTCGCGCATCGTGGTTCCTCCAAATTGGATGGCCCTTGGATGGATCTTCCCTACGTTGATCGCCATCCTCCACTCGTGTAGCCACTTGGGGAGGGCGTCGAGGCATATTTGCATTTTAACGGCGGCGTGACCTGATTAATCGAGGTGGTCAGGTACGCCGCGTCGTCCGCGTAGAGGGCGAGCATGGTGCCCCCCTCCGCTGGAATAACGTTCGTGTAGCACGAGTAGAGGGTAGGCGAGAGGCAGCTTCCTCAACATCAGATATAACATTTGCCTATGATTTAAGTAAATTACATCTACTATTTGATAGCGTGATTCAGAACTTGCAAATGAATTTTACTAACGGCATCTATTAACAACATCCGAAACTAAATATCTAGCAACTAACAAGACATCGATCTTCCCATAGGAATGAGATGTTTTTCCGCGGTAAAAAGTAGCCTACGTCACTCTCCACCCTCCTAACTATCCCCATACACATAAACCATACCATATAATAGCCATTTTGCGACGTGAAAGAGTCACAAACAAACAAACAAACACACTTTCACATTTATAATATTAGTAAGGATTAGTAAGGATAAGGATTGTATTTCTTTAAACCCATGTGGAACATTGAATTCCATATAGCCGTGTATCAAATATAATACTACTAGCTGACCCGGTGAACTTCATATCACTTTCCTCTTAATATAAATAAACCATATTAATTTAAACTATATGTATATCGGAGCCGGTATAAATACACCATCAGATAAAGTATAAACAGTCGAGTACGTTTGTAAGGAAAATAGGCCTCTTAAGTAATCTATGGCTTACAGGGTTTAAATTTTGTTTGATTATTACAGAAATTTTGCTAACAATTCAAAATTAATACAATGTTTTTGTCTAGATTAACCTTTACGTGTACGGGCTGTTTCTAGTAACGTTCAATCACGCGCGGGGTCCACAGGTACCCCATCAATGTTTTGTATATATTTCCAATATGTTTTTAAAATGGTGAAATAAAAATACATGATAATTCAAAGGACATTATTTTATGTATTTAATACATTAATTATTCTCAACTTAATCAGTTTTCAGAAATAAACAATTTACAAAATTACATCGTGTTTCTAGGAATATTATTTCTAAGTAATAATTAAAATTTTATAAAATAGTCAACTCTTGTCTAAATAATTATTCAATAGGAATATATCAAATAGGAAGAAAACTTAAAATATATAATTAAACCAAAAGTCAACAATAATATAAATATAAAAAATGACAACACTTCAATGTCGTCGATTTTATTATTAAAAAAGGACAAAATAAATTCGACTCGTGTTACAACTTCAGATACATTTTATTTCAATGATGAATGTATTGACACAAATCTTCCTTTGCTGTCCACGTTCCATTTTAAATAGGTACCGGCCAGGTCGCTAGCCACTAAATTTTAATAGAAAACCTGAAAAGAAAGAACTCTCCTCTCCTCTAGACTTCACTAAAGCACTTCTGTCCTCAAAATCACCACTCCTCTCAATAGCACCTCTCCACTTCACATCTAACATCACCAGTATACCATAACTGCCCTCGCTTCAGCACATTTCATATCATCACCACCTTTGCAGACCTTGCTCCTCACAGTGGTTAAAACAGTGTTGCACAGGCATAAAAATCCTCCGTTATACTATGTCTCAATGAACTTAGTAATATTTTTTGGGTTCAAAAGGTAAGAAAAAGTAACGGATATTCAATGATAGGTTTGCAGATTGGTTTTTGCAAATTTTACTAACAATAAAAATAATTTTCCACGGATCTGGGGCTCGTGCATCATATAAAGTAATTTAAAATTCGACATACGTTAAGTCACGGGCGTGGATTCCAGGTATTCCCACGTGTGTAAAATAAGTACTTACCACAGCGAGAACGCTACTTATATTTCCCTGCCGATAGCCTCCGTGGAGTACCGTGAGACCGTGGAAACCATTTAAAAAAAATACAGACAAATAAAGGCGCGTGGGGTCCGCTCATACCCCGCCCGTGAAGTCAAAGGTTAAATACAACACAGTAGTCATCATATCGGACAAAAGACTACACTGCTGTACATGTTAGCTGGTTATACAGTAATTTAATCTAAAGCTTTCTGATAAACTATATTTTTTTTTTGCGGTGCGTAAATATATAAAGATGTTGGTTTTCCGACGCGCGAACACGCAACGTATAATTGACCATGCGCGAAACAGGGAAACTCCAAGTTGATTCCGCAAACTTGCAACGACTGGCCTTGCGATTTGTTAATGGTCATTGCAAAAGCTAGACGCACGGGAAATTGCAAACGTTTAAAATCGAACGGCAAATCCGTTGGAATCATCGGTATACCCGGGATTAAGACATCCTCTCCTTTATATTTTCCCCTGATAATCTTGGCTTTGATGACGTTGTTCATTAGCTTCTTCACGACCAGTCTTGTCCCATTGCAAAGTCGAGGTTGATTTATATTACGCAGCATGATGACAACTGATCCTACTTTTAACTGCAAATTATGTGGTGGTAGTCCAGGCAAATCCAATGAATTTAAAAATTCTGTGGGGTAGTTAACTACGTCTTCTTGGTTTGTAGCTGTGTCAACTGATTTATAAGTAAACAACTCTCCTGGTAGGAAATTCTGAATAGTTTCATTGAGATCATCTACATTTTTATTTTTTGCCGCCAATATTGCTTGTTCACTCAGCCAATTATGGTTATTATATAGTTGTTTTATATCCGGAAAAACACGCTGAATAAGCTCCTCTTTCGAGTCGGTGAAGTGACAGAAACCTGTTGGAAATGTTATTAATCCTGTCGAGGTGTCGACAGCGACCTTACCATTTCCAACATCTAGTAACTGCTTCGAAAACACAGTCGCAGTTTGATCGTGTTGCAAAAACACTCGAATGTTAGTTGTTAATTGAAGTGCCTGTACGTGCCGCCACAAATTAGATGATTTTATACATGCGTTTAGTTCGTCAGCAACAGTTGATCGAGGAATAACTGGAAGAGTCTGACGAAAATCACCTGACAACAGAATCATTGCTCCACCAAAAATGTTTTGGTTGTCACGTAAATCTTTTAACGTCCTGTCCAGTGCCTCCAGCGATCTTTTGTGGGCCATTGTGCATTCGTCCCAAATTATCAATTTGCATATCTGGAGAATCTTCGCCATAGCGCTATTTTTGGCGATGTTGCAAACTGGTGTTTCGTTGATTTGCATGTTTAGAGGTAATTTCAAGGCCGAATGTGCAGTTCGTCCACCTTCTAACAAAGTCGCAGCTATTCCAGATGAAGCCAACGCTAGGGCTACCTCATTTTGCGATCGGATTTTTGCCAATAGCAATGAAATTAGGAACGTTTTTCCAGTACCCCCTGGAGCATCTAGAAAGTAAATCCCTCCAAATCCACTGTTAACAGCTTGTATCAAAATATCATATGTAATCCTTTGTTGTTCATTCAGTTGTGGAACAGTTGTGCGAACTGTTTCGGTTAATGCTTCGGTATCGTACTGTTGTTCCCTTTGTAACTCATGGTTAAATGCATCTTGCATAGAACGATTGGGTGCTGTCATGCCCAAACACGATAATACTTTATTTGCCATCATTAAACACATATCTTCTATCGTGATCAATGTCTCATTGTAAATTTCCGCAGTAATTTGTAGTGTAGGATTCAAAGTTTGACAACGCACACGATGCAACACATCCTCGGACATGTCATCCTTATATTTCGTCCACAAATCTTCCGGATTCGAGGGGAAACATGTGGATATTATAATCGCAAACAATGTTCTAATTTGATGCGGCGATGAAGATATGGTGGAATCCTTGAGCGTATTATCCCAATGCGCATCGTCCTCGAGCAACTGTAATAGTTGACATGCCTCACGGTAAGTCGCACACAGATTTCCATCAACTGTTCTCAATTGTTGAAACGATGTCGGACCACGAACATTCACTAATAACAATCTAAGATAATAACATTCATTGTTATTTGGATGTATTATATATATACGGCCTATAGCATCTGTGACAAATACATTTGGATGTCCTTCAACTGGTGTTCCTTGTTTACGGCGCTGAAACGACTTTGATGATGCGTTCCATGTGTAATAGCGTGGCATATCTTCATATAACAAAGTGCGAGCGAAATCATCAGTTTGACAAATTGAGAAGAAACTTGTTAATGTGGTCGAAGGTGGACGTGCTGCTCTATCCACAGCATTCCTTGGGTTGAAATACACTCGTTGTCCATTTTCAAGATGAACTGCTAAATGAACTACTGTAGGGTGTCGTCGGTGTGTCGGTTTCGTGAATCGCAAATGAAAATATGCGCCAAATAGCTTCGTTGCTGCTTACATAGCGACCCATCTGATACTGAGACACTTCGTCATTTGCATTTGTTACAGCGAAAATGGCCATATCGCTCCCTTTGTTCACATATTTACATATGTACTTTATCGATTTGACAGAGTTACAAAATTCCACATTGATGTGAGCTTCAAAAGTTTTGGACAATATTGGCGAGTATGGTACAATCCAACGATTGTCTACATGAAAATCTTGTCCTTTTATCTTCACAACTACAGATCGTCCACCGTCCGCGACTAATCGCCGATGATACAATGGGTAACCGTCATTTCCCGTGATGGTTTCAGCAATCAAGTCTCTCGGGTATCGCTTGGAACACTTGCCGTCGACCATACAGGGCGAGTTGTTGTTGAAAACCCCGCAAGGTCCATGAACCATGTGGTTAGTTACTAGTGCATGCAATTTTGGGTCAACTGTTTCATCGGGAATATCAGCTGAAATGATGTAATCAATTTCTTCTGGCCTTATTTTGTCAACTAACCAGACTAATATGTGCGCATGTGGCAGACCACGCTTTTGCCACTCAATGGAGTACATCCAACAACGTACTTGGCCATACACACGGTGCTTTATAATTAAATTCATTAAAGACTTTAATTTTTGCTTAAAAACTCTGGCAGTGATGTCATGCCTATCAAGTGGTGTTTGGCCATGTAGCAATTCTTTCTTAATTTCCATCCATTGCGGGTTACAGGTGAAGGTAATGAATAAGTCTGGACGGCCATATTTTCTAACATACGACATCGCATCTTGCGCGCACTCGTGCATGTGGCGCGGGCTTTCAATGTATGTGGCCGGCAAAATTGTAATTTTTCCCACATTGTTTGCATTGCCATCGGCAGTAATAGCATCGCGAAGATGAATGTACTCTTCAGATCGAAGCTGCTGTTGGTTTAGACGGATATAGGTCAATCGTTCAGTCTCAATTTTGACATACATATCAACTGCAAACTGATGAAAAAGCCTTTTATACATCAAAATATGATTTACTTCACCTTCACGGATCATGAGTCTGTATGAATAAAAATTCATAGCACTGACTTTTTTGTTGGTTTCTGCACCTGGAATCACAAATGGTAAACAATGTCATAGATATATGATTGTATTCAATTTAAAAATATTATTTCATTTGGTTTAATCTAATTACCTGTTGTTGGATTAACCATTTTGATATTAAAATGGTATCCGTCTTCTCCCTGCTAGAACGTTAGTGGGTATTGTAAAGCATCATAAGCTCTATGCGTTTCAGACACGCGCTTCAATTCATTGTTCCGACGATGAAGTACAATATCTCTTGATTGTAAATTTTCTCCAACAACGACAACAGCCACTTCTTCTATTGTTGGTGAATTAAATCTCTTTGCATGCTCACCAGCCGGTGTTTTGTCGGCTCTAATCACAATATTATGGCTGTCTGATGGCATCCGATCCAGTGTCATTTTGAACACTTTCACTAAATCATTGTTCTGATGAAGAAACGTTTGCAGTTGTTGGACAACGGTTCGCTTCACTGTTGGATTATGAGCACAACGCCTATCAACTTCTGCATCTTGATTGCCCATAAAATAAATTTGTAAGAATTGGTGATCCGCATCTGGCACTGGCAGCAGTGCCCCCAGAAGGTGATGTATTTGTCCTTGTATCTGCAATGGTTTATGATTTTGTTATATTATTTGTGATACAAATACAAATTAGAATCATATAAAAAACAATTTTATTATGGTACTACCTTGAAAGTGGGCATGAAATTGTTCTGTACGTTCTGTATATGCGTTGCCCAAACGACGTCATTTGGAAGCAATTGTTATATTTTTGGATGTTTACCAAAAAGTGTTTAGAGTCGTTATCCATCCCAAAAAGTAATGAGTGTAATGGATCAGGTGGTGGGACCAATTGTGGCAATTTTACTTTACCACCAGCACAACATAATCCTGCAGTTTCACCACTGTATTTTAAAGCTTTACAGTGTTGACAAATGATTGACATTTCCCCAAATGTAACAGATTTGTCGGCACTATAATCTATTTCCGTATCGTAGGAGAATGCTGCTCGTTCCAGGTTCACAGGAGCATTGCGTCTGCGGAATCGATCAAGCTGTTGTGATCGATGTGCGCGAACTCGTTCCATTCTATGTCTATCCACTCCATTTTGATTCACTCTAGAACGCAAATCTGCCATACCAATACGACTGTTATCATTATCAGTCTCTCGCTGTCCATTAGTGCGATTAGCGCGTATGGTAGCTTGTAGCACATTTAATCGACTTCGACGGCCTATGTTAGGTGGGTTTCTCCTCGGCATTGTTAGCAGTATCACTTAATAATATTTTCGTGCACTAATAACTATAAATGGTAACTGTAATGGCGACAGAAGGACAAATAAAGTTTTCAATCTTTTGTTTTCAGGCGTAAAGGTTGCCAACTCTATACCATGAATTAATGCTAAATAACAAATCAAATCAAATCATTTAGTTGCAGGATAAGGTTACAAACATAATTAAGTTATTATACATAGCGCTCTTATCCTAGCCTGTAAGGCGTGCAAAATTAACAAAAGTAGGCATGCATTTAATAAAAATTCAAATTGTAATTAGTTAACTGTCATTTCTATTCATTTACATACGTCAAATAAAGATTTATGGGAAGAAAAATGTCAGATGAAATTAATATTATAGTAAAAAATAATTTAAGATAATGTCATGTTATGTAACGTCAGTCAGGAATTCTTTAACTGAATAAAAGCATTTTTTAATTAAATATTCGTTAACATTTTTCTTGAATTTGTAAATGTCTTCGGTGTTGCGTATTGCCTTTGGTAGTTTATTGTATAGCAACGGAGCATTACAGAAGAGACTTTGCTTTAGGACAAGTTTTTTACTCGGTACCGCTTTCAATTTATCCTGGTGACGTGCTCCATCACGAAATTTAAACAATTCTGGGTTTTGTTTTATGAATGTTGTGAATTTTTAGCTTTTTGTAATAAGGCCTACACGAGTCTCTATGTCTTAAATTACATATAGCTCTAATGCATCTTTTTTGTGCCTTCAGTATCGTTTCTCTTTGAGGCGAGTTTCCCCAGAATATAATGCCGTAACGTAAAATCGATGCAATATATCCGTGATAGGCCGATATTAATGTGTCGTCGTTTACTATCTTATTAAGTTTGCGTAGTAAATAAGAGAACTTATTTAATGATTTGCATATGTAATCCGTGTGTGCTTTCCAATTAAATTCTCTGTCGATATGTATGCCTAAAAATTTTATTGTGTCAACGTGTTCAATAGTTGTGCCTAGATAGTTAATATTAATAGATGGGAGTATGTTCCGTTTATGTTTAAATATCATAATTTTTGTCTTGTTTAAATTAATTTGTAAATTGTGATTGTCAAACCATTGGATTATGTCTTTCAGTGTCGTATTTATGTTTGTTTCCAGTTCTGTGTAGTTGTTTTCCGCGAATAAAACTGTACTATCATCGGCGAATAAAGTTATTTGGTTTGTCGGTGATACTAGGTAAGTCGTTTATATATAATAAAAATAATAAGGGCGCTAAAATGCTACCTTGTGGCACACCATATGTAACTTCTCTATGGTTAGAAACGTAGATTATTTCCCTTTTTGTCTTTGTGCAAATGCGGCTTATTTGGGTTAATTGCTGCCTATTTTCTAGGTAACAACTCAAAAAAATGTGTAATAGTGGTTATTTTAAAGTCGTTAATTAAAACAGACACATAAATATGGAGTTCTCCTCCTCCTCATCTCCCTCCAATATATTGCTGCGTCCCGTAGAAAGATCTATTTCGAAAAAGAAGTGTAAACAGGGCTATAAAGTAGGTGATAGACGTGCGAGTAAGTACGCGTACTTGTGGCTGGACAATCTTACTCGCCTGTCAAGTACGCGTCCTTTAAGCTTGCCGAGCCGAATCACCTCGGAGATCAAACTGGTTAGAAAACTTACTCGTAGCTCGCCAAAAATCAAAATTAGTGATTATGGACTTTATCACATGAACTGCTAACAAAATTTACAGCATTTTACATAATCCTACGGAAAATTAGAGACAATGATTAAAAAGACAAAAGTATTGAGTCATTAGAAATTATATGTACGCTGAACAGAGGTGCTCCTATTTGTAAACATCAAAGTAATTCATTCATTAAGTTTTTATTAATTTAGGTTATATAAGATCTAGGTAAGTAACAAAAGGTCTTTCCTCGACGACGCGACGTCGCAATACATTATGAGCAACAGCTCCTCGTGTGTCACCGACGGCGAGCCGAGTAAGTTCGCATATTAAAAACCGCGTACTTTAAGTACAACAAAGAGATGTCATTATTATTTTGCATGTTTAAAATCTAAATACACGATAATTTGACTATTATGGATATACGAGTATGTTGTCGATTCCAACGCCTTATTTTATCCAGATCTACATGTAATTATTCTTAAAATACCGAACCGACGGGGCGAACATCAAATGTTTGACAAGTAAGATTTGTATGGGAAATTAAAATTGTCGGTTTTAGTAATTGTCCTCGCAATTTTTCCATATTTTCTCATCGCTGCTACCTTCCCTGAACTTCCACGAATATTTCAAGACTAAAATTAGCCAAATCGGTTTAGCCGTTATTTAGTTTTTCTGACTCTAACGAACAGCAATTCATTTTTATTTATATAGATATAACAAAAGTATAATTTATTATACATAGTTTAGGGAAGCCTTGGCGGAGATCTAAACGTAATTTCCAACCATTGATGTATAAGTATCTAGATGGATAATCGAATCCGCGAAGACCTGTCAAAAAAGCTGCGCCAACTATTGGCGCAGAAGTACTTTCCCGCCAATTAGTGCCGATCGCGCCGCTTTCGTGTCACTACGTATTACGCGCGCAATTTAAATAAACAAATAAGAGGGATAACATGACGAAATGTGCTATTAAACTGTGCCGGAATTATAAAGGAAGGGTAAAAAGCTCAAAAAACATCACATATCATAGGCAAGTAACCAATAAACATATTTTTAATTAAATTTCAATTTTGATTTTTATTGTAACCAAATTACGTCATTTTTTTGTCAGTGTTGCTAGTTTCTATTTTTATGCTCCCGACTTAACATCATTTTTGTGGGTATATAAATTGGTTTATGGTTACGTGTATATTATTTAGTTCATGTACTTTTATAAATCGATTAAAGAAAGGTGGTGTTTACCAATACGTTTGTGTTTATTTATAATAATATAACATTAATATTCGTATGTTTATGAGCCTATTTTAATGATTATTTTTGCATTGGGTCGAATAAACCACTTTTAAAGGTACAAGAGTAATGTGAAAAGGAGACGATCCAAAATTCTATGTAGTCTGGGCCTGGTTTTGTACCAGTGATAAAATAAGATAAAAAAGAAAAATAAACCATTTTTGACTAATCAAATCCACGAACTCATCTTTATTTCATTGCAAAAAATATTTATTAACTCCACGTGACGAAATTATTCTACATAATGGCGGGCAGCAGACCAGAGGATTCATAATTTTTGACGTATGACGTTAGCTGTCAATATGCCTTCTCTATGCTTGAACAATGGCTCGAACTCAGAGTGAAGGACGCCATCTTGCAAGTGTTGCAAGTAGTACCTACCGAATAACTCGAAATTAATTTTATTTTAGCAAGTCATTTATTGCGATTTGTGAATTTATTATATTTTTAATGAACTTTCTGTATTTTTTGGTTTTTCATGGTTTAGTGTACAAGATCAGGCCCAAAATGGACCATCTCCTTTATTTTTTGAAGTTTTTTTTAATGATATGCATGTAATTAACTTTCCAAGTAATTTTTTTATTAAATTAGATAGGTAACGTAAATAATTGGCTCTTCTTTAATTAAGTTACCACCTCAAATTAAGCTAAAAATTTGAGGGGGGGAGGGGGCTGACGCTCACATCTTCCCCCCACCATTTTTAAATCTAGGAAATGCATACTTTTTTTATTATAAAAAAATCAAGTTTCCAAAAATTATAAAGTGACTACCTCAAATTAAGCTGAAATTTTTTGGAGGAGAGGTTGGTGACTCCCCCAACTTTCCCCCCAAATTACTTTTTCGCTATTGTTAGTCCTGTTTGCCTGTTTGGCTGCATCTTCCGCAGCGCCGGAGATGTCACGATTCAAAATTAGGCCCAAAAATCAAATTAGATCTACTTAAGTTATTTATTTTTTATAATGTAGTTTAAAACACACACACACACACACACACACACACACACACACACACACACGTCCACACACACATATACATACACTTAAGACTTCGAGCGCTTACACATTAACCAATGAGACCACATAACCTTAAAATTTTTAGAGATTTAGAAAAATAATTTTAAAAAAGTAAGTACTTTATGAGAGCAATATTTAGTTTGGGGGGACGAATGAGAGTGTAGAACCCGTCCTCCCTTCAAATTTTCACCTTAATCTGAGACGGTAACTTTACAATTTTAGAAAAGGAGATGGTCCATTTTGGGCCTGATCTTGTACACTAAACCATGAAAAACCAAAAAATACAGAAAGTTCATTAAAAATATAATAAATTCACAAATCGCAATAAATGACTTGCTAAAATAAAATTAATTTCGAGTTATTCGGTAGGTACTACTTGCAACACTTGCAAGATGGCGTCCTTCACTCTGAGTTCGAGCCATTGTTCAAGCATAGAGAAGGCATATTGACAGCTAACGTCATACGTCAAAAATTATGAATCCTCTGGTCTGCTGCCCGCCATTATGTAGAATAATTGCGTCACGTGGAGTTAATAAATAATTTTTGCACTGAAATATAGATGAGTTCGTGGATTTGATTAGTCAAAAATGGTTTATTTTTCTTTTTTATTTTATTTTATCACTGGTACAAAACCAGGCCCAGACTCCATACAATTTTGGACCTTCTCCTTTCCAACTACAAACTGCGTAAAAAATATTAATTTAATTAACTTAGCTGGTTTATTACAACATTAACATAAACAACTGTAATTAAATTAAGTAGGGTTTTTTATTTATTCATGAAAATAACCACTCCATAAATTAAGTTTAATGTGTGATTTATGGGAAAATTTTAGTAACTGGTATCATTGATCACGCAACATAGACACTAGACCAGCGGTTCTTAACCTTTTTGGCTGGCGACCCAAAATGTAAAAATATTTGAAGCCCGCGACCCTGACATTTTATTGATTTTCCAGTCATAATAATATAATAGGAGTATTATTGCTTTTTACAAAAAAATAACCGACTTCAACCTCGATAAACTGAGATAACTCAAAAACTAATCGCCAGATGGCGCTTAATTCAACATGTGGGTGTAAAGTTCTCGTCACTACAAATTAATCAAGCCCAAACACTAGATTACTACAGTAAATCGTTGAGGAGTTCCCTTGACTGTCTTTCGGCTTCATCAGATCGACTCCAGACCTTCATGTAACTGTAGCGCTTTTATGTACTTATGAAAACATTAACAAACACACTAGTCGTCCCTACAATTTTCGAAAGTTGCCCTCGATTTCTCCGAGATGCCATCATCAGATCTTGGTGATCCTTTTAAAAGGACCCCACTGCGCATATCTACTTTACAACAAAAAAAGAATTATCCAAATCGGACCGTAAACGACGAAAAAATTGCTGAACAAACATAAAAAAGCATATAATTATACGGTCGAATTGAGAACCTCCTTCTTTTTTGAAGTCGGTTAAAAAGTCCGTAGTTTGTTTGCTAAGCAACTTTCGCAGAGGCTGGTCGCTGGATGGGTGACCGAAATCCTTAATATTTATCCCGTTAGGTACGTTAAGCCGTTGGTCCCGGTGGCATTTGCAGTCGTTAACACCCACCAATCCGCACTGGGCTCGCTTAGTGGGTTATAGCTCATTCTCCTTGTGTGTTTCTATCAGCAAGGAAGGCTTGTGTCCCAGCAGTGGGGACATTAGAAGGCTGGTGATGATGATGATGTCATTACGATCTCCCTGAGAATTTATGCAGTTGGGTAGCAGGCTTTCTGTCTGAGCGACATATAAAGGTCGTAGTCGACGGTTGTTGCATAGATTTGAAACCCATAAACGCTGGTGTTCCCCAAGGATCTGTGCTGTCTCCTACCCTGTTCATTCTGCATATCATTGACATGCTGGAGCGTGAAAACGGCATTCATTGCTATGGAGATGATAGCACGGGAGATGCCTATTTATACAGGCTCTACAAAAGCCTCTCGGTCACAAGTGGAGGAAAGCAGAATAAAAGTTGTGTCTGAAGTAGAGAACTCTCTGGAGCAAGTCTCGGAATAGGCTCGACTCAATTTAGTTGAGTTCAACCCCACGAAGACACAAGTTTGCGCGTTTTCCGCTATGAAAGTCCCATTTGTCATGGCGATGGCGCCTCAATGCCAGGGTACCGCGCTCACCGTTGGTAAAAGTGTTGAGATTCTGGGCGTTGTCATTTCGAGCGACGTGCATTATCGTAGTCATCTGGAAGCTAAGGCCAAATTGGCCTCCAAAAAGCTTGATGTTTTAAACCGGGCGAAGCAGTACTTCACTGCGAGGGACCTACTGATGCTTTATAAAGCACAGGTCAGGCCTCACATGGAGTACTGCTCACATCTCTGGGCAGGGGCGCCACAATACCAGAAATACCTACCAGCATTTCCATTCCAGACCATTTGACGCCGTACAAAAGCGCGCGGTTCGAATTGTCAACGACCCACGAGTCACTAGCAGGCTAGAACACCTAAGTCTGAGGAGAGACATGGGATGCCTCTGCGTGTTCTACCGGCTTTGCAACGGTGAGTGCTCCGAGGAACTGTTCGATTTGGTGCCAACTTCGCCCTTCCATCATCACACCACTCGCCGAAGATTGAAGTTTCATCCACATCGCTTGGACTCGTGGCGAACGACTACGGTCCGTTTTTCACGTGCAAGATGTGGAATGAGCTTCCTTCTGAGATATTTCCGGAGCGCTATGACATGGGGTTCTTCAAAATAGGTGTATAAATAGATCTCTTTGAGGGCCGGCGTTGCACTATTGACTCCCCTGGTGTTGCTCGAGTCCATAGGCGACAATGACTACTTACCATCAGGTGACTCGTCTGCTTTTACGTCAGCCCTTCAGGTTGTAAAAAAAGGCCGCTAATGTATTTTCAAAATTCCCGCGACCCATCCCAATACCGCCCGCGACCCAGATTTGGGTCGCGACCCGAGGTTAAGAAACGACGCACTAGCTAGACGAACGTGAAAAACATCGCCTGCACGCACACATGCTTGATATTGTTGCCGTGTTTTTTTTGTCTTCATTGTAGGGCGACGCTCAATCTACCTATTTATTGCATCATTGTTTCCAACATTATTTACAAGATGTTAAAAATCTGATCTTTATAATTTAACGAATTCGAGGTACTATTTTATGCGCCTTTGTTACCTGATATCTGACAAAGTAATCGCCATCCAAGTTTCTTAGTACCGGATCGTTCTCACCTGTGACGGGGACATGCGCATGCAATACTTTCAGATTTTACACAATAATGAAGGGCTTGCAGTCACGGGCTCTCAGGCTAGACGACGATGACTATTTTTGTTTGATATGATCCAATCTGGCGAAAAATGCGACAGTTATCATTCGTAAGCAATCCGTGAGATGTGTTAAATGATTTTATTTCACATGGTGACATCGACATATCCGTATTTTTAAAGATTATACAAACTTGAGCGTTGCAAATTACATGAGTTTTCTTACAGTATTTGTTAGTTTATATATTGCGGTGATAGCCTGGTGGTTAAGAATTCGGCCTCCTATTCGGAGGTTCCGGGTTCGAATCCCAGGGCACGCCTCCAAGGCACCTCTGACTTTTCGGAGTTATGTGCGTTTTAAGCATTTAAATTTCACCTGCTACAAACGATGAAGGAAAACATCGTGAGGAAACCTGCATGCCGGAGAGTTCGCAAAACTCAAAGATGTGTGAAGTCCGCCAATCCGCACTTCGCCAGTGTGATGGGCTATAAGCCTTATCGTTCTCATTCTGAGAAGAGACCCGTGCTCAATAGTAGGCCGTGATGGGTTGAGATGATGATGATGATTGCTTTGAATAAGCTGATATCAGTTAATTATTTTGAAATCTAAGCATTCGTTAATTCTAATAAATAACTACTTGAATTCATCACTAAAAGTAATACCTGTGAGAAATCGTCCAAAAATTGTCTCAACTTGCCACGGTCTTCCATACTTGGATGGTGTGAGCGTGGGTGAGAACGTTATGCCAGTGTCGATCACATAAATTATTCGTTGTTGGTCCTACTTGGTGTTTGTGGTTAGTCACTGCAATTGTGGTGCGATAGTTGTCTAGGCGCTGTAATAATGTCCATAACAAGACATTTTTCTTTGGAGTATCTCTAAGATTTGAATTACGCTTATTACCGGACATAATAATAAATCCTAATCGATGACATACATAAAAATGCCAACATTCCTTTCTTTTATGATGGGAATCTTGTAACTACATTTTTTCCGGGATTTCCTCGCGTGCGGTATTAAGGCACAAGTTTCTCAACCTTAATACAAAACCATACTACTATCGATCCTTTTGGTAGCACTCGCGCGCTTTCCAATTTTCAAAGTTAAGCTCGATACAACTACTATCATTTGAAACAAAATTAAATTAATTTATTTTGAAAGTATTTTATGCATAGATAATATTTTTTTATATGCCGTACATTTTCTTTGGTCCAAACTTTGGACCATGCAGGGGTCGGCAAGTACTTTTAGGTGGGGTCTGAATACAGTGCGAAAATTTTAACGAGGTCCAGAAAAAAAAAAGATATTAATTAGGTAACATTTAATTACTTTCTTAATTAGTAACAAGCTTATATATAGGTATTAAATTAAAATCAAAATCTGAATTACATAATATAAAAGACAAACTTAATATTAATGAGAAAAATTGCAACGTCGGTCTTGAGCCAATTTTTTAAAGTTTGGTTCTCGAGAGGAACAGCAAATTCGAAGTGTATCTTGTACATAATATAATGTAGGTGGGCGTCCGTTAATCTTGAACGATATTTGTTTTTCAAAAATTCATCTTTGAGAAAGATGATTCACATATAGGTACAGGGTGTCCCATAAGTTGTACGACAATCTGATATGGATGATAGATAGCTTGGAAAGATACCTACCAGATGTCAAAAAACCGGTTTAGTATAACAGTGTCACCGTTTTCGAGATTTCGACCTTTGTTTGATTTTCCAGAAATCGAACTTTTACTTGCTGACTACACAAATGAGCACATATTTTAATAATTTTTTTCACGTACTCTCAGATAGTTGGTCTACAATCCCAAGCTAAAATTATGTATTACATTACATGATTCCTAGATATTCGGGTCTATTTAGGACTTTTTATGTTTTCGATTTTCTTTGATTCAAATTTGACGGTGGCTGGTGGCAATAAATACTTAGTCAACTAATAGTGCAAATTATTTAAAAAACTTGCTTTGTAAATGGAAATTTTAAAACCGTAAACACTGGCTACTTTAAGAAGAAAATTTACAAGTTAATGGTATTTTAGTGTCGGGGGGTGTTAATTTGAACCTAAAGTGGTACTATGTATTAATGTGTTTGTAAGCACAAAAATGACCAAAATCATTTATTACGTCATATTTAAAAGGTGTTCAAGTATCGCCAATCTACTTGCATTGCATTGCATTGCATTGTTTTAAATTCAGTGACCTATCAGGCCGTGGGATTGGTCCTAATTTTGTCCCATCCAACGGCGAAGATATACTCGATGCAAATGAGCTCGTACTTGACGGGCAAACTGGCAACCGTCAAAGCAACCGTCGTTCTACAGTCAAATTTTATCGTCTAGTTAAACTATTTACGTTTTTTTCTATGTACTTCCCTTACAATATTTGGCGGTCCGCGGTTCAACCTTCCGCGGTCCGTAAATGGACCGCGGTCCGCCTGTTGCCTACCGTTGTTCAAAGGTTTGTAGGGGAAAAAAAACTCAAGGAAAAATCCATACAACGAAATGTATGAAAAATATATGGTCTGCATTAAAATGTACGGCATCATTTTTTCCTAATTTATGTATCTTAATAATACTATTTAGAACAAGGGAAAAACGTAGGAAATTGCTATATTCTATTAATCTATGAATATTTAAACTTCTGCAATAATTTAACAAATTTCAGTTTTTGTATTTCTCTATAATTTTTTTAGAACAGTTTCTTTTGAACGGCAATACTATATAACAATTGTATTTTACAATAACATGTTAAAAAAAGTTGCCGTACAGAGTCAAATGATTTTACAGCTTTATAAATCAAATATACTTACCATGAAATTAAGGTAATTATTAATATACATTCAAATGAACAATAACTTTTTGACGGCATTATTTTTAATAGTACTTTTGAGTGCTAGATAATGTTTTGGAACCGAAGCCGTACTTTTTCAAATCACCCCCCGGACCACGGAAAGAGAGGGGGTTGCAACCCTCGATTTTTTCCCCTTGTCGCATGATTTTTGTACGGTGTTGCGGAATAATGGATTAGAAGCTGTATTGAAACAGTAAGAAACTGATGCCGTACAGAATCAAATGACCAAATTTACCCTGGAATTGTCAAAAAATCAAAAAATTTTACCGACTTTGTTGCTTGTGGCGCACCATTTTTTTACGGGACTGCGCGCTTTCTTATTATTCTTCATGGATCTATCGATGGTGAAAATGCCGTACAAAAATATATGACCAAAATGTACTCACTCTACCTGCACTTTTGAATTCTCACCAGCACTCAGTTGGACAGCTTACAAGTGACGTCATAGTGCTGAATCTTACTATTTTGTGCTCTTATATCGTCCTTTATACATCACCTGGTGGTTCATATTTGACATGGGCCTGTAGTCTACAATTAACTGTGTACGATATATGCAAAAAGGTTTTATAAAAGTGATTTTATTACTGTTATAATAATGGTGTAAATTTTAAGGGGTTTCAACCCTTCGGGCCCCGCGCAAATTAGCCACCGACCACAGCTACTCGTATGTCTGCCACGCGGTGGCTCTACTTTTGGAAGTGTGAGTCAATTTCCAATTAGTGAAGGTTTGCTGCGACGCAGTTTATTTATTTATTTATTTATATTATATTTATACAGTTATTTCCCGCTCTGTGATACACAGGATAGAAGTCCTTTTAATTGAGGAAAATACTGAATGATTTCATAATATATACGATTTTATTACGTTTATAAAACGCGAGTGCATTGTAGGATTCGCTCCGATGATACCCATTATTTAACTGTGGGAGCGAAAGGTAATTACTGAAAGCACGAGACAGAGCTTAAAAGATTAGGACAATTAGTTTGATTTCATTATTTGCTTCACTTTTCGCGACCTGTAAAAAGTTTCTTTCTTGCTTATTGCCTATACCTAATGTGTAGGTACCTATAATTTCCTTATTATAATATGATTATTTTAATATGATTAATATAATAATTTGTACCGTAATATTGTTATTATTATGGTAGGCCAAGGTGCTTTGTTCGTTAATTTGATATGTTAGAGTAATTGGTTAACATGACACCAAAGACTAAAAATACGTAAAAAAAATATTTTCATTTTATAGGGATCATAACTTTATTTATTAGGTCTTCAAGTTCAAGCTTAATTCGCGAAAATATACTAAACGTAACTTTCTAAGTTAAACAATGGAGCTACAAAAAACGTAAATCGTTTTAATTTAATGAAACTGAAGAACATAATGCATTACGGGCCTTATAATTTAAAAAGGTTTGAAAACATGAAGGTATCTAGTCACATTGTACCTATTCTTTTGGCGTAGATCCTGTTAAGTCAGTATTAATCTTGCTAATTTCTTGTTACGAACTATGTTTTCACACTCTTCTGTTTTTGGTGGTATATCAGTATCTTTTATCCAACAATTTGGGAGAACCGACCGACAATACCGAACGTCGTGTAATGCAAAATGCAATATCAATGCAAGTCTATCACAATAACTTTTGAGCAATCACTGGCAATCAAAAATCACCGTTTACTTTTAATGCTCGTTCTTGATGCGGGCTAAGTACCTTGGATTGCTCTATTTAACAATTATTACCCATAACTTTCCTTTATTGTATTAACTATGTTAGTATCCACGTGATTTGAGTTAAGAGCCGTTTGAAAATGAAACGCTTTGAAACAGTTTTTTGGAGTATTAAAATACGGCCGGTGCCGCACAAAGTGTTTCCGAACTTGTCGGAACGCTGCCCTGTGAGTTTGTTGCCGGTGATTTGTTTTTTCTCAAAAAGAATCGAATATAAAATTTCGAGTTGGAAATTTTAGCCCACGACTCCCAAAAGGAAAATCCGCTTAATAGCGATGCATTTAATTGAATTGCTCCAGAGTCTCGTATAGCAATCGTATTCATAAAGTTCACATTAAACTTTTTTGTTTTGTGTAATTCCTTCACCAGCAAGCAGCAATATAGATCTAGCTCTACAAAAATATATAAGTATTTGATATCAATAAACAGATACGAACGAACTTTAAATTAATGCTTTATTCAATAGAAATATAAATAACTAGCTTTTGCCAGCGGCTTCGCCCGCGTGAATTTCGTTTAAACTTCACCCCTTTATTTCACCCACTTAAGTGTCATAAACGTAAGAGTAGATAAAATATAGGTATACTTAATCAGAAAGCTTCGAACTGCTAAGCTATCGGGAGTTACACGTGTTATTGTGAGTCAACCATAAAAGATAGACATATGCTGTCGTGGAATATTTTTTATATAATTTTAAGAAAAACATTTCCGTCATACATGATTTCTGTGTAGCTTTAACCATTAAGGTTGCACACGCGACGGAAGCTTAAAAAATGGAGTAACTTCTCCCGTTTCCCCAACATTTCCCTTCACTGCTCTGCTCCTATTGATTGTAGCGTGATGAAAAGTATACTATAACCAGCGCGGGAGTATGAAAAATAATTGTACCAAGTTTCGTTAAAATCCGTCGAGTAGTTTTTGTTTCTATAACGGTTATACATCAGACAGACAGACAGACAGACAGACAAAAATTTTACTGATTGCATTTTTGGCATCAGTATCGATCCCTAATCACCCCCTGATAGTTATTTTGGAAATATATTTAATGTACAGAATTGACCTCTCTACAGATTTATTATAAGTATAGAAGATATATTATAAATAATTAATATACTTACGTAAATAATGTTTGTAAACATTTGGCCTTCATTTCCTACTCAATTGAACGACTTAAAAATCCGTCCGTTCAATTTATATTGAAGGAAGTAAATATGTACCAAAAGCAGTCAACTGTCCTATAAACTGTGACTGAGTTAGGCTAGCTTTTAGAAGAGTACTTCAACTTCAAACCAAATATTTATACTTCAAATATTTATTAAACTGCTGTACATAGATGTTTTGATGCGCTGTGATGTTTTAATTGCATACTTTCCCACTAAACGCCACAAAAGTAATGTTTAGTGCACTGCACTGTATAGTAATAAAAATTAGAGCAAAGTTTAAACAGTAACACGAACGTTTTATATGGGAGTTTGGGAATTTGTTCTTTGTCAAGCTCAAAAATACCTCTCCCCCTCTGAAATGAAGATTACCTACATTAAATTGTGATTCAAACTAACATTGTGTGCTAACAGGTATGTGACAAGTGTGCTAAAGAAGTTATGAGAGCAATTACAATCTTGAAAGTTGATTGAGAGAATGACAAATATAGGTACAAGAGTCAGGGTAAATGTGTTAAATATCGTATTTTTTTTTTCAGGATTCTGACGGCGTTCATTCAGTAGTTGACTCGTCAGATGAATCAGAAGTGTCAGCAGGGCCGCGAGCCGAAGACACTGTTAGTATAAATTCAGATTCAGGTGCTGAAGGCGGTGACGACACTTCACAGGAAAGTCAAATAAAACTAAAAACTAGCGAATTACTTACAGTAGGAAAAGAAAAAAGGCCGAGTAATCAAAACGGGGACACATGTGGCTCTCCTAGTCCAGAAGTTAAGGAAATAGTTTGTGATAACGACCAAAACGACAAAAAAAGTAAACCTACAAAAGTACCAGAAAATAAAGTAGCGTTGCGTCGTAGTAGTAGAGCCATAAAAAGGATACGATACGACAGTGTCACGAACGGCGATGACGACTCAGATGTTGAAGAAATCAATGAATCGTACAGGCGACGGTCGAGACCAATAGTAATAAATGATACAAAGACCCTGGTAGAGATGGCCGCTAGACAAATGAAGTCCAATCAAGGTAATTCACATAAAAAGGAACCAACTGTTGTTATAATTGACTCCAATTCCAATACCACCAGTAAACCTTCTTTAATGCATAATCAAATCAAAAAAACATCTGCTTCTTCGTCCACTTCAACGATGTCCGCACAGAGCTTATATCAAAGCATTGTGGCTCGTGGTACAACTGTGACTCCGGTCCCTTCAAAAACCAATACTGCAACGCAAAGTTCCCAAGCAAGTTCCCAAGCATCAATCTTGCCCTCTTTAACCGACGATATGTTTGTTGTTGAAGCACCTTCTTTTATCGTACCTTATGTTTATGAAAAACCTTCTATTAAACCTTTTAGAGAGTTTGTGGATGTATTAGGAAACGAACTCGCTGAGCAAAGAGCCAAAGAGGAAAAGGCGGAGAAGGAGAGATTAGAACGGCAAAGAAAGGAAAAAATTGCAAGAGGAGAGATAGTAGAGAATTCTGAAGAAGAATCTGTTGGAAAGGAAAGCGAAAAAGGTCCAAGTGCATCAACTGAAAAAGAACCAAATGAAAAAGTAAAAGATAGTACGGAAACAGAAGAAACTGAGACAGACGAAGATAAGAAAAAGAAGAAAAAAGCTGACAAGCGAGGTAAGGAAATCACTGTTTATTAGTAGGTTATACTATGGCCGCTCTGAGAATGCGTTTCTGACACTTGTCAATTCGTCATGACTAGTGATGTATAATAAATAACATTATGCGTTGTAACAAATAACAATAACAACATGCATTCATTATGCATAATATTTATTCAATTTATATGTTGTTTTTTTTTATAGGAATTATATTTCAATATATTCAATAAATATTTATTATGTAAATAAAATTTTAATGAATCAATTAATTGGATTTAATCATAATTTCTGACTGTAATCAAGAGAAAAAAATAAAAATGTTTTATTTATTTATTTTATTTCCATTTGATTCATCTGAGTGATATTATAAAACACAAAGTTTCCGAAACTATGTTTGGGCGTACCTTTATTATAATAATATTATTAACTTTATTGAATACTTAGTACATTATATAATATATTATAAAATTATAACGTTTTATTTTATATTTTACCGACATTGTATTAAGATTACAAAAATATTCGATTACAATTGCCTTGTTATTTTGTCACATCACTACAAAAAAAAAGTTGATATAACATGGATATAACATTGAAACTGCGCCGTTTGACGTGGTTTACTTTTAAAAGGTTTTGTTTTTATATTTGTTATTTAAGTAATTTAAGTAATTGTAATAATTTTAGCCCAAGATTAATACATTTATTGTAAGTTGGTTGGTTATTCGATTTAATGTTTGATTTTAATGTTATCACTCGTTAATAAGGCAATTAAAAGATATTAAAAAATTGTCAATTAATTGTACGCCAGTTCAAATTTACATCGCCCAGTCGACGATCTGTCAGGAACGCATTCTCAGAGCGGCCATAGTATAATACATTTTTTTCCCTTTTTAACTAGAACTAGAATTAACTACTGTTCAAAAATGTTAGTAGAATCAGATTTTAACAATACCAAACTCATTTTGTTACAAAAGGCTATTTTAATTTGTTTTGATAAAATTATAGATTCAAAAAAGGACAGCTCACATTTAACTTACAAATGAATGGTGTGTATATTTATAATGTGCAATATTTTGCTGCAGATAAAATAGGGATTAATACAGATCCTGTAAAACTTAAATTGGTGTAACTTGTGTTTTATTCGTTACTAGCTTCCGCCCGCGGCCTCGCCCGCGCGGAATTCGTTTAAACTTCACCCCCCTATTTCACCCCCTTACGGGATGAATTTAGAAAAATCCTTTCTTAGCGGATGTCTATATCGTAATGGCTATCTGCATTCCAAATTTCAGTCCGATCCGTTCAGTGGTTTGGGCTGTGCGTTGATAGATCACTATGTCAGACAGTTACCTTTGAGTTATATATGTATATTTAGATTTATATTTATGACACCAATTAATGATTTTCAGAACGTCGGAAACGTCAAAATGATGATGATGATGCGTCATGGGACGGAGAATCCTCTGTAGACTCCGACGATGAAGTGGCAAGTGATGATGAGGACAAAACTGTTGTGATAAAAGACAAAGTCGAGACTGTGCCGGACCTAAAAGATGTGACTGATCTGACAGTCGAAAAAATTGTCACCGGAAAATCCGACAATTATTTCGATTGTTCGTTGGGGAAATTTTTTATGAACATCGGTTTAAATCTTGTCCAAGAGTACGTGCAAAATGATCTCTTGAAACAGCAGACGAGGAAACTTCAGAAGGAAAAGAAGACAGGACAAGATACAAAAGCGACTGAGATGTCCATTATGTCTTTGAAGAAGAACATAGAGTTCAGCAAGAAAAATAATGCCCCATATTCTCTTCCCATGAAAAAGTGTAAGCTATGTAGTTTTAAGAGTGAATCTGAGTTGGTGTTGGCGCAACACATGGAGACGCCTCATATGAAGAATAATGTGTACAAATGTAATTTCTGCGAGTTTGAAATTCGTTGTCCTCATGATATCCTGCTTCATATGCAAGCGCAGCATAAAATTCGGGGACGATTGGAGCGCGCGCTGTCGTACCATATGTGCCCCAATTGTCCGTTTGAAGATAACGGTAAAGGCAAGTTGGTTCGTCACCAGATTGCGTGTGCCAAGAAATTCAAACCGGACTCCAATCTCTCTCCTCCCGTGGAATGGGAACCGCCTGCGAAAATACCAAAGGTGTGTATTTAGTGTTACATATCTTGCGTATGACAACACAAGTTCGTATATTTTACCAAACTATCCGACGGTAGATTTATGACGATGCTGTGCTATGCTATGCGATGATGATTTATTAGATTCGATCTAAGTTTGAAAGCACCATATTAGCTTTGAAATATATATTATCCGTAAACCAACATATTTTGAAACTAAACATTAGTTTGTTTAGTATTATGTTTTAACTTTTTAGTCGTTATACTTCTGACAAATCTGTTATTGGTCAAAGATAGTTCACAAGTTGGTTTAGGCTCTAAAGAGATTTATCTGTCTATCATATGTGTGCGTGTACAGAATGCAAGGAAACATATTTAACGAAATTCATACATGTTGTAGTCAGTCGGCCGCGAGAACTTTAACTTTGAAGTCTTCCCTATCCCACTAGCCGTCGTCCCAAGTCATTAAAGTAATTTTGTCTGTATGTGGTTTTGTTAACACAATATCTACCATGTTACGGAAAGACCATAACTTAGGCCGTTCTCCCACTACGCTATTTATTACCTACGCGACTCCGACGCAATCCACAATTCGTCGACACTCTGTTCACTGACAGGATCACATCGTAGACGCGTCGCCTCGTTACAAATCAAATCAATTTTATTGCACAAAGTGTTTCTATAACAAGATGATATTTCTAAGATTAATTTTAGTACTAACAGTTTACCCATGTCGGGCATGCAATTTCTATTTAGTGATTAATTACATATATTTATTGGACAACATCATTACTTAGACAACATCATAGTCGCTTGCGAATACCGTTGCATGCGAACGGCCTAACAGTTTAAGCACACGCATAGACACCTAAAGTCAAACTTGTGCACGTTTAAATTTAATCTTGCAGCAACTATCAAGATCTCGCAACCATATGATGAGTCCGTACCAGACGTTCCGGGCAGGGGGGCCCAACGCGCGGCCGGTCGGCCAGGTGGTGCAGGGCGGGTACAGACCGCGGGCCCGCTTGCCGATGGGCGTGCCGCAACGGCCCCTAGTCCATCCCATCATGCGCGGTGGCATCATGATAAGACAGGCCGCTGGAATCAACAACTATCCTATTGGGGTGAGTTTTAGTGGTTTTTTAATGAGTTCTAAAAAGGCTTTTTATATAAGTATATATGTTACCGTTAATTTGCGTAAATCAGATAGAATGCAGATTAACGAGGTATTCTGCAGATTATCTGGCTGAGTCAGTTAAAGTGGAAAAACTATAATTGAGTTCATACATTAACTAGTTAATCTGCAGACTTCCTAGCTAATCTGCAGACTAACGACCATGCATACGGTAAAGTCTATAAAATAGGTTCTTGTTTGAACGTTAATTGTTAAAAACGAGTAACATTGAACGGAAACATAAAAATTGAGTTGATTTTGGATATAAAACAATGAATACTCATTGCCATTACTACTCAGTCAAATTCTTCAAGGTAGGTAGGTCGAATTGGTTACAGAACCGAATTAGCCTACCCCTACTCCACGTAGTCTTGTATGCCCTACCCCTAGAGTGTTTTTAGAACCCGGAGGCGCGGAGGGAGGGCAGCCCCCGCCTGTTGTAACGAAACGCAGACACCCGGGCGAGCCGGAGCGGCTGAGGCTGGTCGCCGAAGGCGACCAGCAAGCCGAAGCTGCGCAGGCGAGCGTGGGTGTCTGTGCTTTGTTACGCAAGGGCGAAGGGGCTGCACCTTCCGCAGCGCCGGAGACGTCACGGTTCGAAGTTATGCCCTATTTTCCGCGTTTTTACGATTCGACCAAATCTCGATCGATCGGACAGATCGATAATTTCATGATGTGAGCAAATCTGCGATGTGGCCACGACATCAAGACAAATTGGTACTCAGGTAGCCAGTCTTCCGCAATTTAACGATGTACCATCCGTTACTGTGCAGACTAACTGGGTAAAGTGCAAATAAGACCTTTTTTTACACTTTAACGTATCGTATCAGTGTATCTGCAGATTACCTAGTTAATGTGCACATTAACTTATTATGCATTTTAACGGTGACATATATATTTTTTACATGAAAATACATACATATAGTTGAACAAATAGACACACGAAAGTCAATATAATGTGTTATTTCATAACACTTTTTTCTACTTTGATCATTGATTGTTTTTATAATCGTTTTTATATAATGCTGGTGCTCGTGTTCCCATTTAAATTTGAGCGACACCTGACGAGTAGTTTTTGAGTTACCTCTTATAATGCGTATTTAATTGACTTCGACTCTTTCATAGTGGTCTCATTTACGCCTTGTCGGTGTTGAAAGTCGTTTTGGTTTTAAACATTCTATTATTTATATTATTGTAAGTGGACGTGTAATTTAGGGGAGTACATTAATTTAGAAAATGATTATGAGATTATAAATTATTAGTGAACACTTAAGTCTCCAGAAAATTATAAATAACACAATACTATTGCACGTCGATTCACCTCAACATAATTATCTAAGGGTGGTTGCATAGTCAAGTTTACCGTCAGCGCGGTTAAGCGGCGCGAGTCACGTTCACTATAAAACTGTATAAGAGACTCGTAAGCTCGTAAGGTAAGCTTGCCTGCAACCACTCTAAGTATGTAATCGTATCTAAATTCCCCGACGAACATTCCAGAACAACGGCAAGAGCATACCGCTGCCAAAGTCGATGCACCAGCCGTCGATATCGATCACACCGCTGCCGCGCCAATCGGCCCCCCCCGCCCCCGTGCCCATACACAACCCCCCGAAGAACTCGTGCGTCATATGCGAGATATGCGACGGCTACATCAAGGACCTGGAGCAACTGCGCAACCACATGCAGTGGATACACAAGGTCAAGATACACCCCAAAATGATCCACAATAGGCCCCCGCTCAACTGTCAGAAGTGTCAGTTTAGGTGAGTTGTTTTGGTGGTTTTTGTTTTTGTTTTTGGTTGGTGTTTAGGTGAAATGACGATATTATGACGATATTTAACTGCATAGATTGGTTACTTAGTATGTAAAGCAACTAGTCTAAGATCCGAATCTAAGTCGACATTCACCGGGTTGATAATAGAATCAAACTTATTTTATATTAAATTTCGTATCTTAGAAAATATATTAAAAATGGGTTGACAACAAAAATCCTGGACAGAATATTTTTTATTATTTTTTTAAAAAATTTTTTTCAAAAATATTGCATGATGAAGATAATAATAAAATTTTATACTGGACTTAAAGTATAGAACATATAGAATGTGCAGACTATTATCAAATCGAGTGAAAAGTAACTAGTATTGACATACCTGTTTATACCTGTCTACCCAGTAGTTCGTCCAGGTAAATAATAGTCTACCCTAAGTCTGCACATTCTATATGTTCTATACTTTAAGTCCAGTATAAAATTTTATTATTATCTTCATCATAAGTACAACATTTTATGAAAATCATTTTTTAAAAAATAATTAAAAATATTCTGTCCAGGATTTTTGTTGTCAACCCATTTTTAATATATTTTCTAATATACGAAATTTATTATAAAATAAGTTTGATTCTATTATCAACCCGGTGAATGTCGATGTAGATTCGGATCTTCTACTAAACTAATGTTAATCAATTAATGTCAGAAATCGCAGCAAAAGTATCCTCTTAGAGGAGGCATAAGAAAAAGTAATTATGTTGTTGATGAGAGTTTCTCTGTACTACTATGTTGTGGAGTTTTCGACGTACATAAGTGTGCAATGAGGGTAACCGTTTTTGTGCTCACCAGTTGGCGCCACTGCAGAGGGCGGTCATGCTGTCAAAGCCCGCCCATACATAAACAGTGACAAATGAAATTCAGACAAGCGAAAAGTGACAGACAGACCTCCCTTTTCACTAGCGCCTCTAGCGGAAAATTCACACGCGGTTACCCTCATTGAGGACAAGCGAACCTACATAATATTCACACTCACATCCAGGTATTCTCTGTGACAATGGTTGAATTTAATTATATTGTTGTATGAATTGCAACACTAATGACCCATTAAAGGGCACGGATCTCCTCATAACTGAGGAGGCATGGAACATACTCTACCATATTGCTTCAATAGTAAATGGTCTCTACCATTTGATGACCGCTGGTTGATGGGCTACCCACATGTCGGAAGACTTTATGGCGCCTAAAATCCTCTAACACTGCTGAACACCTGCTATATCAATCTATAACAATCGACTACGTATCTTCCCAACCACGCATGAAATTTTGCCTCTAGGGGTCATGCATCTAACTACTAACTACGCATGTAGTTGATTGGTTACCTTGATCACTTAAGATCAAGGCAAAATAGTCTTTGTGCTGATTGACAAAAATAGTCCATTGTTTTATGTCATCTTCATTTATGAGGCTCTGTACCTTTAAAATGGTTGTGTAAATACCATGACTCTTTTTACCCTATCAAGTACTCACCACCCCATATCTGCTACATTCCAGGTTCTTCACAGACCAAGGGTTGGAGCGGCATCTCCTCGGATCGCACGGGCTCGTCACCAGCTCCATGCAGGACGCCGCCAACAAGGGCAAGGACGCCGGCAGGTGTCCTGTTTGTGGGAGGGTATGTTGGTTATCAGGTGTTTGGTATTGTAGGCCGTATGGTGGTAGGTGTAAGGGTGGAATTGGTGTAGCAGGTTTCTGGTAGTTAAGTCGTGCAAGTATCAACGCATTGGTGAAGGCTTCAGGATCTCTGTGACCGTGGGTAATGATGAGTTTATAATGAGGAAGCTCGTCTGCTTGTTTGTCACTTTTCGTAATAAAATATATTTGTAATGGGGTACGCGATTGGACTAAATTTCCCTTTGTTATACAGTGTCTTCGTCTAGTATATTAAAACGAAGAAAGTTTATTGATAAGAGAAATTTCTAGTTATTGACAATTACTGCGGTTCTTATAATATTATAGTCCTCTTGGTTCAAAAGTTATATAACAGTTAAATAAAATTATGTGGTTTGTCGCTAAAAATCTCTCTCACAGAATCTCTTTCATATTAAGTGCCCTTTACCTTACCAGTATATGAACTTCAATACAAAACCATAAATCTTACCCATGAATCAACAAAATTCCTCTCTAATTCCAGATATACCAATGGAAGCTGTTGAACCACGTGTCTCACGACCACAACCTGACTCTCAAGCCAGCTCATCTCTCCTATAAATGTACTGTCTGTACGGCCACATTCGATATGTACAAACAGTTTGAGAGCCACGTGTATAGCGCACATAGTGTTATCAAGACCAAGTCTGTGGTGTCGCCCAAACAAGGACACCAAAGTCTATTGAAGCCGCTGAAGATAAATGATGAGATAACGATTATCCCGCAGCCGGTGAAGCCCAGTGCGAGTGCTGATTGCAGTGATAAGTGAGGTGAGGATAAGGTTTTGTGACTGAGATATACGAGGGTAGGTTTTTAGCCTAGCCTTTTCACTACTTTTCGGATTACTAGCATACCTACTAACCTTGGTAGCACACACATATGTACGCACGTACGCGTACTACACACACACACACACACACACACACACACACACACACACACACTCTAACGCAAGTCCGTGCATATATGCACGCACGTACGTACACATCAACAACATCACAGTTCAATAAATAAAGAGAAAAGTGAATGGTATTCATCACATGGGAATAGGATTATTATCTAATGAATTACTCAAACATAGTTAATTTTGATTAACTACATATATATAAACTGTGAACTGAGAAGCAAACGGTATTTTTAGAGCGCAACAATGGTATCGAATGGAGAAATTAGTTAGTATTATTAAATAGTCAAAAGGTAAGAAAAGAAAACAAATTTAGGATAACATCCGTTTCGATAGGACGCCCGCAATTATTCGATAAGAGCTCCTACGTGTACATATTTTACAATTACAATTCCATATGAATCCATATACTTTATTTATTCATTCATTCATTTTATTTTAACGCTTTATTGTTTCCACACCATACCCATATTTATCTACATATTATCTGCTGTTATGCAGTTTATAGGTTGACCAGAAATATAAAAAACCTCGCCATATTGCGGTAAACTCATGGAACTAATTTGTTTTACTGGCAACGCTTAGTTTCTAAACGTCAATCATAAATTACTTGTCAGTGGGTTTGAATGTCACAGCTTGTCTCATGTTTGTCTTTTTACTTTGAGTGTCTTTTTTGTGCTAAAATGACAAAAACTGTTCATATTCGTGAAAGAAAAGTGGTTTTCTATGTGCTAAAATAACATTTCGTGTAAAATAACATTTATTTCCTTAAATAACATTTCGGACATAGTTTCAAAATAAAATTAATAACATGAGCGTTACTATAGTTCCTGTTGTCAGTTGGTTGTCAGTGCTGTTGCCATATAAGTTAAAGGAAACTTTAGCGCCCTCATGACAGGTTTTCTATTTTTCTGGTCAAGCAATAATTACAAACAATAAGTCTACTTTTCATTTAACTCATTTTTTACATCAATATAGTGGATACAGAGCTATGCTTCATACATAAAGTAGTATATCTGCAACGCGTTGTTGATATAATTTTTCGTTTTATTCATGTCCCGTTTGGTGTTATCTACAATATACCTCGGCCTCAGTGCTCTGAGGGAATTTAATCCTTACCAACGAAGATGTGAGTGACCATTAGCATCAGTTGGCTTATGCTTGACAACATAAAGTTGGGAATATATTGCGAATTCCTCCGCAAAATTATGGGCTTTATTAATACTATGCTATTATTATTTTAGGCTTTTACCGATTTACGAATTGCAAGAGCATAAAAGCAAAGCAGAGCGAATCAATTGACTTTCCAGGGAATCTAAAATATATTTAGTTATTTGCTGAGCATAGCGAACACTGAAATATAATATGCAATGCAAAGAAATTTTAATATTTTGAAAGAATACGAACTAACAATAAAACGCACGCTGTATTTTTAACCGATCACCAGTGACAAAATTATTGTCATGTATCATAGGAGTGCTTATTTTCTTAGTTTATTGAGTATTTATGAAAAAAATATTTTTTGAAATGTTTCAATATATTTTTTACTTTTTTCTTACATAAACAACCAAAAATGCATTTGGCGGGAGCTTATGCGCAGTATGCACAGTAATTAGTTGTGATTTCTCGATTTTTGTGCGATTGTATTTTTATCTTTGTTGTTTTGCCAAGCGATGATTGTTTTTTTACTTGTGTTTTCTCAGTTTATTATATTACAAATTTTAATAATGAATATGACACACATTCAAGTGTACGTTGTCTCTTACTTTTTCAAAAGTTCTTATATACCATATAATTCAAATATAAGTTCGCATAAGTCATATAGAAAAAAATATATTGGAAGTCAAAGTAAATAATGTTTAACGTGTGATAAAAACACATTTATGTATTTGATACTGGCGAAATAACCACTAGAAGTAGAAGCTAATATTTGTGCGACATGATATTGCGAGATTTTGTATATTTTATAATTATGGCAAAAAGCGAATTGTAGCCTAATGCCTATTGCAACTGAAATAATAGTATAATCACATCCTTGAACGTTGTATTTATATAATATCCATACATGCACATAATATGACTCACTTAAGGTAGATGGAAAAGAAGCGGTGAATAGCCTGGCTTTCCAACTTATGAAGTAACTAATGCTATATCATATCCGCCTACAGCGATCATAAATAGTCCAATCTAGTAATTTTGTGTTGAATATTTAGTTTATTCAGTTTTTTCATATCTATATTATTTAGAGCAATACTCATTGATCCCTAAGAGCGTTTGCGATCCATTACTAATTACAAACCAGTAGCTCTTATTAGTTTATTACATGTAATTTTTGACTAAAAATACTTTAATTTTGTGTATTTTTTTGTTTTAAACATTTCATAATTTTTTTACTTTTGTTTTATGAATATTTTTATTTGTAATAATCATGTAGATACCAAAATACAACAACCACTTATTGTTTGTAATCAGATTGTATTCAGGCATAGAAAATTTCCATATTCTAACTTGCACCACTTACTCTGCATTTTGAATAATGCTGATTGTACTTTCCAAGCTCGTTATAAGAATGTTATTCAACATAATATAATTTTGCTTGATTTTTCCTTCCTAAAGTAACGCTGTTACAGTAAGACTTTTCCATATAAACAAGGTTAGGTGTGAGAATGTAGAAAAAAGTATTCGTTAAATTTTAATAAGAAATTAGTTCGTTAAATTATGTCTACAATTAAATTGTGGTTTGGGTTTCAACATACTGTTTCTAAATGATTATTAAAACAGCCGATGTTTTAGTAATCCTCTTCAGAGAATGGTTCACATTTCTGTTTCTCTCAAAACACAAAAGTTACTAGGTATTTTTAAATGTATTAATTATTACACGGATATAATTTAGAGTAGTTCTACATCGCCCATAGACATCAACAACAATAAAATAATAGTACATTATGATATAAGTGCGCGAAGTTGGTCATTACAGTCGAGGCGGTATTGCACAGCCCGAGCCGCTAGGCGAGGGCTGTAATAGAGCCAAGACTGTAGTGAACAAAGCGCACGCGTATCATACGACGTTTTTCAACACACTTGCGAGGAAAAAAACAATTAGGTATCGACATTTTTCAGTCACAAATCAGCAAATTATAAACGAACAAATGTTTGCACAAAATGGCGCCGAGGTTTATTTTATTTTTTCGCGCGCCGTATCTTTGGTTGAATAACTATGCGCGCGCAGGCGCGCAGGTTAAGTCCAGAGGCAAAGAGCACCGCTATTCAGCCACAATATATTAAACTAAATAATTATGTATTTCTAATAGGAATTTACGGTAATTAATGATTTAAAATATTGTATTTTTTAAATGCTTTAATAGATAATTAGATGAAGTAAGTATAATCTTATCTTATCAGATTTTGACTAAGTACAACAAGTTTATTTATTTACAAAATAATAAATCTTTTGGTAACAACCTCTTTACGGATATTAAAAAAAAAGTGGAATAAGAAAAACACTAGTGCGGCAATGAAAAGTAAAACGCACTACTGTGTAATAAACCGCATTCCGGGCGTAAGACTAAAGAAAAAATAGCAACTTTACGAGCAAGTGTGTTGAAAATAAATAAACAAAGGCATCATCGGTGTATTGCAGGACAAGTAAGAATTGAAAACTGTCTGGAAGAAATCGCTTTAAAGCGATAAGGCCGCCTATTATTCTATGCTCCTTGTTTGTGTTTTTGTATGTAACATTTTTACATTGTTAAAATAATAGTGTTTCAATAAATAAATAACAACTCTCAAACTGCTAACCGGAACACAGCTACTCGTTTGTCTCATAGATAGCTACAACCACATCTAAACTGGACAGTGCATAGTTCAGCAAATTAAAGACACTTAGTGTAAGTAGTGACGACAAGAAATAAAGGTCGCAGATGTATGGATTCCAGTTATATATTTAGTTTAAGTGTGTATATTGATAGGTCTCATTCGGTACATGGATGGTTATTCTAATGTTCAGATGCTGTCTAAACTATAATATACGAGAATAGAATACTTCACAAAAATGGGTTTACATGGAGAAATGTAGTAATGAAATGTGATATAAATACAAGTGTCACAACCATCAAGGTGTGGGGTAACCCTTTGTCAAAATGAAATATTATATCATATTTATTGAATTTTTAACGCAGATCTGGTCGCTAGTTGTGAAATTTCCATTTTACGGTTTATTTCGGAATAATTGAAGGCATATATTTTGCCTTTTCATCATTATTAAAATAATATCATTATACAAATCCTATTTCATGAATTCCTCGAAATAAACAAATTGCATTAATAAAAGACAAAAAATGCCTTCCTTATGTTAAAATGTCAATATTTCATGTTACAGGTTTGATCGAAGTGACTGGAGTGCTTCAATAATGAAAACTTGCCACGAATGTTACATATGGATAGCTCCATAGAAGCTCAAATTATGTTAATGTTGTTTTTGTACAAGGAACACAGTTAGCGCAATATACATATAGAATGTTCCTGTGAGACTAGATTATTACAAACATAGTCATTTAAAAATATATACCATATATAATTATGATTATTGAATACCGATAATTAAATGTTATTACAAGGAATTATGGGATATGGTACTGCAAAAGAAATATCTCAAGTTACTTAGTACGTTGTTCATTGTTGCCCATTAGGATCTATATTATTTAATTATTTAAAGTTAGTGAAATATGAATGAATTGATTACACTTATTGCATACGACTTGTAGTGTTGAGATGTGAAGGCGAATAAGTGAATATTTATTCTGTGTAGCAATAATGATTTGCTGATTATGATTGCAGTAGTTTTGACATTGTATTCGAAATGTATTCGTCTGTCGGAGTGTAGGAACGCTTTCGTATACTAAACAGGGCTTCACTATAGTCGACTATTCGAATTCCATGATGGGCAAGTAGGCCCACGGTTCTGAATATACAAGTAACTAGAGTTTGAGACAACTAATTATGGAAATATTGTTTTGGAATGCTAAGTTAAGGTTTCAAAGTGTTTGAAACGATAATGCATCAGTTTTAAAACATGCCCATATTTTGCCAATGTCTGTACATACTAAAGTGTAAAATTAGTTCGTTTTATCATGGATTCTAATAGACAATGTTATCATTGGTAGCGATGGTAAAATGGTAAAATTCATAATTTATAATTCTGATATATTTGTGATGTTTTTTAAGTGGCCATCGCTAGCATTGCTAAGTGTTTGATAGATTATTCCACAGTACGATTGTTGAAAGCCTCAATGATGGGATTCCGTATAGAAGCTCATAAACTCCTTTGCAAAAAAAAACGGGCACCTTAGATTTTTTTCTTCACTTCTATGAAAAATAGCAAGAAAGAGGTTTTGTTGATTTGGCAATGTACTGGCATGTTATTAGAAGCATCCTGGCATGATTTTTTAAATTCCAAATTTAAATTTTGAAATTAATTAAAGAAAAATAAGGATTATTGTTGATCGTCGTGAAACAGTTTTACTAATGGCGAGAATTGCTGAAACGTTTCATTAAGACTATTAAAATTTTAAAAGTTTTTGGAGATTTTGGGCAAAATAAACACTCTAAACATTCTTTTAATTTTACATATCTACCTTTTTTAATGAGTGATAAAGCGATAGGGGCCGTTTAAATTATAGCCCTACTGGAAGAAGGTTGTTCGCAAACTTACTTGTCTCAGCGGCTAAATATGAGTCGTTCAACTGTCCAGAGGGCGTGGAAACGATATCAAGAGACCTGTTCAGTCAAAAGAAGACCCGGTTCAAGCAAAAGACGCTGCACAGAACCAAGAGATGGCCGCTTTTTGGTGAGTCAGTCGTTGCGGAATCGTAAGGCGTCAACTGTGGACCTAAAGAAAACCCTTGAAGAAGTAAGAGGAGTAGAAGTTAGCTTATGGACGGTCAGTAGGAGGCTTTTGGCTGTCAATATCAAGAGTTGCCATCCGGCTCGGGGCCGTAAATTACTCCGTGAGCATCGTGTTGCTCGACTTCAGTTTGCTCGCAACTAAGCTTTGTGGACTCTGGAGGACTGGAATACAGTTTTGGTTTCGAATGAAGCTAAAATTTCTTTATGTCGAGAGGACCGACGCCGGCGAGTGCTACGAAGACCACGGGAACGCTATGCGGATGTGTGTTTCGAAGAAATCACTCCTTATGGCGGAGACTTCGTTATGTTTTGGGGAGCAATTAATTCGACGGAGCGTACGGAGTTAGTTTTCATAGAAAATGGAACATTAAATGCACATCGGTACATAATGGAAGTCCTAATTTCATATGTACAACCCACATTAATTGCACTTCGGGAAGGTTCCATTTTTATGGACGAGAATTATGCTCGTCCGCACCGTTCTGACGACGGGGAAGTGTACAATCGGCCCATTTGATTCGTACCCCACTTCGTGAACAGTTCCTTTGAACTTTTGAGGATGTCAAATTCTTTTTCATTTCAAGCGTGTCTGCTGCACATATGACTTTCTTATTATTATGCTCATTCCGTCAAATCGTCAAACGTCGCTCTAAATTTTTGTCAAGTGCAATGATTTACTTTTTACAATCCATACTAATATAATAAATGCGAAAGTCTGTCTGTCTGTCTGTCTGTGACGTTTTCACGGCTAAACCACCGGTCCAATTTGGATGAAATTCGGAATCAAAATAGTTGAAGACTCAGTCACACATAGGCTACTTTTAAAAAAAAAATCAACCCCTAAAGGCTTGAAAAAGGAGATGAAAGTTTGTATGAATAATCTAAGCCGCTTGACCGATTTCGATGAATTTTCCCAGGAAGATAGCTTTGATGACGTACCCCCTTCCCCACTTCCCCGGTTCGCGATATAAACGAATTCCACGCGGGCGAAGCTGCGGGCAAAAGCTAGTATCTGATAACTGCAAAATATATTTGACAGAAATCCTTATGTCTTTTGTATTAACTATATACAAGTTTTTCCCGCGGCTTACCAGCTAAGCAAAAAAATACCGTTAAAATTATTCCATGGGAATTTATTTAGAGGAGTAAAATTATCCTTTGTTTTTTTCAGAATCTCAAACCTCCTCCATATAATTTCCAATAAATTCAGCATTCAGTCGTTTCAACAGATTCAGCAGTTTAAGTGTGAAAAGCCAATAGACGAACAAAGTTACTTTCACTTTTTAATAATTTTATTTATCAGAAATCGTTTTTGCAAATTTGAATATCTTTACTTCATAATGGACAGACAATGTGTTTAATGTTTATGTTGATTATTGTATTAAATAATATGTCAAAGTATTCAGAAACACAAATCTCGAAATATAAATAATGTATTGTCAATGTCATGTAGAGTATTAACACGTTTGTTTCCAAGGCAACGAATATTTAAACGAATTTCGACTTAATTACACTTGATGTGCTATAAGAAAATGAGCTGAAGGTGGGGTACGAATCAAATTGGCCGATAGTACATGCAAGAAGTTCGGATCCGTCGTTTAGATTGGCCAGCTCGAATTCCTGACCGCAGTCAGATTGAGCATGTCTGGGATGTTTTAAAGAGATTGGTAAGATTAGTATAACCAGCTCCATAAAACATCAGGGAGCTGAAGAGTCATTGCAGAAGAGTGGGAAAATATTCCTCAAAAAATTACTAAAAACTTCATGGAAAGTATGCCCAGAACATTTCAACGGTGATTTTGGCAAGAGTAGGTCACACTCGTTGTTAGTTCTTTGATTTGTAACTTTATTCAATAAAAAAAATAGAAAAACAGCTTGCAAAGTTGTCGACCACTTGTAATATAGGTAGTAGGTAGGAACATCGATATTAAAGAATTCATCGAAAATTTGAAAAGAAATTGCCAGAATTCACTTCACTCGTACTAATTTGCACTATAATAAGCATACAGACTACATAAGACAATAAAATTTCATATATAAACTCCAATTGACCGTAGAACGTTTTCCTTAGGTGCCCGTTTTTTTGCAAATGAGTGTATAAATGTTGTGTAGGAATGCGAAGAAAACGGAGATATGATCAAATCCCTGGAGTTATTATCAATTGATTTATAATTTAATAACCGTTGCATGATCTTCCTAAAAACGTGAGATGTAAATAAATCCGTAACTATGGGTGGCCACTTTTTTATTAAATATGTGTTTGCTCTGATGAAGGCCTTAATCTTATAATATACATATTACTTTCATACATCAACTTAAAACTTGATCTATTACTGAGAAAAAAATACTCCTAGATCCTATTGTACCCACTCTTTAAGTGTGCACACATTATGAAAGTCTTCCGTCAGCAGATCACATTTCCGTTTCTATATTTTGTACTACACTATACACAAACAAAACGAATTAACTAGGAAACTAGTGTTATTGCACTGCCAAAATTAGCACAGCATTTTTTTTTTCAAAATAAATTTCACTCGTCGCCCGTAGGAGATAGAGATTAAGTTATTATAAATTTATTATACGTATGTATCTATTATCGTTATATTATTATAAATACGCGTCGTTCGCTCTATATACTCTAGTATAAGTTAGAGTCGTATACATTGATACATTTCGAAACACTATATTAGATTAGAGGTATTCAAATATATTGCATAATAGTTGCGTTGTCTCGGCTTGTTGTGACCTCGGTTGGTTCGCTGAACTTTTATAAAAATCTATTTGTATAGATACGTTTGAATATCTGGTTAATTATTAAGGATTTAGTTGTCCTACTGAAATCTCCGAATAATAAAAAAAAAAACTGATAGTGATAGGACCATTGTAATATATAAGTATGTAGAAATTAAGAATTTCTTTTGAAATTGTTTGATAGCGTTCACACGATTAAGGACTTCGCACATTACAACGACTCCACGCCAACGCGGTTACGGAGCAACTCAAATGTAAGCATTCAATTATGATCCTTATATCTTAGGCGTTACGGTTGAATTTCGAGTGTACACTTAGAAAACGTGGACTACTCCCCACCCTTTGCTCACCGACGCCGTTCACACTCGAAATTCAACCGTGACGCCTAAGATATAAGGATCATAATTGAATGCTTACATTTGAGTTGCTCCGTAACCGCGTTGGCGTGGAGTCGTTGTAATGTGCGCAGTCCTTTACCCTTACTGCCGCGGCCTTCAAGCCGGTGATAATTTTTATATCAACGCGTTTATAGAATACCTTTTATTAGCGTGAGGTTACACATAGCAATACTTTAAATAGATCTGTTTCTCCAATTTGCCTTGTTATTACATTATGTCAAAGATAGTTTGGGTTATTGTAGAAAAGGGGATGTCCAATTTAATTAAAATTGCAGTTAATAAATAAAATATATACACTCTAAGCAATCCTGATTCATATTGGCTTACCCTGGTTCCAGCTAAATAAGAATATGATACAAATTATACAGCAATAAATTGTAATATTTAAGTATATGTGTGCACGCTAACGGCGAATATTATATTTATGTATGTTAACAAAATTATACTGTACATTTTATAACTTGAATATTGAATATCATATTATATTGTAATAATTTACTAATATTTTATGTATTGTTACAATAGATGAAATGAAAATGAAGATGATTAAATGTAATGAAAAGCCTTTGATGTTATAAGTATCTAGATTGAGCGTCGCCCTACAATGAAAACAAAAAAAATAAGGCAACATTATCAAGCATGTGTGCGTACATTCGATGTTTTTCACCTTCGTTTATTGTCTACGTGTGCGTAATGATATAAAAATTGTGGCTAACAGTTAGGCACAATTTTTTGACACGTTTGCGCGGATTCGATGTTCCATCTAGATATTTGAAACATGAAAGTGAAAAGCATATCTATACTTGGATTTTTAATTAACGGAGTAAAATGACATTCGAGTGTTGCTACTTTTTAATGAAATAAAAATAGTGCTGGGGCAAAAATATCTTGTTATTCAAGTTATTTATTCAGTTAAATAATTATTTATTTATTTATTATTTTATTTATTTAACTTTTTCATGTACACTATACACTTCAAAGGAATCAATATATTAAGTAATAATGTAAATAGCGTCTACGTATTTCTTAAAGAAATCTCGTAAATTAAATGAAATAAATTTAAAGAAGAAATTATTATGTTAATTTAAATTTTCAAAATAACTCTGAGTTACCGCTTTAAGCATAATATTACTATTCATTAAAAAGATTGTAATGTAAGATTTATAATATAAACAAACTATATTTTAGTAGAAAGGGGATCCGCCAAAATTGACCCAGGCCCAGCGCCAAAGCAATGTATCTCAGTGTTTAGAGTAAATATAGTAAAAATATTGTATATATTCGGTTTTGCTAAATTCACATGCTAACATATTTTTGTGCCCGTTGAATTTTCATAGGCGCTCTATATAAAAAAAAAATTTAAGAGAAACGTCATTATTCATTGTACATTGTACAATGTTATTTGTAATACTGTGATTATGGCATAACAGAATGTATAATGTATGTTATATTTACATATTTTTCATTTACAGTTATATTTTTATTTGGAAAAAATTAACTAGAAGTTCGAAACTATGAAAAAGTGGAAAACAATGGACTATGGAAAACTGCAAATGAAAGTTATTTCAATATAATATACATGCTTATAATCACAGTATCACAATGTTATTGTACAATGAATACTATATTTACTCTAAAAACTGATACATTGCTTTAGCGCCGGGCCTGGGATTATTTTGTATGGGATTTGGCTTATCTCCTTTGTTCTCTATTGGTAAAATCATCTTCACAATCCGCTAAATTAATTAAAAATTTATCGGAACTAAGAAGGCGAATGACCATAAATTGATACTATTAGTGACGCAAGAGATTATTTAAAATTTCATTTTGTAGTATCGTTTATTACCGGTAAAGAACTAAAGACAATCACTATGATTTGAAAGTTGGCAATATTATTTAAAGAAATGACATTTCGATGTGTCAGTTTCTCCGTTTAATTAAAAATCCGAGTATTATTATAATTATGCTTTCCATTGCGTCAAATTGTAAATACAAAATTTTGATTTAATAGGAATTTAATAATAAATATGATTCTACTCAATGTTGATTGCATCAAAGCTTGTTCGAATGGCGGCAAATAAAGTATTACACATAATCACATGATGATTCATTTCATGTGACCTTAAATACGTCGATGACCCTTAATTATTTCTATTACTGTCAGAAAATATTTTACAAATTACAAAATATGACGAACGATTTGTCGTGGTCTTGTGATTAGTACCTATGCTATTTCTATAAATATTTATTTGAAATATATATGATACTGATGTATATTGTAGATTCTATAAAACAGTGTAATATACCCTCTTGATATCTGTGAATAAGTAGGATGTCACATTTATGTAGTCGATAGGTTTTCTTTTATGTATTTATATTATCACTATCTATTGGAGTAACTTTGAGTTTTAGAATAACTATAAACGCGATCTTTATGTAACAGTTGGTTTGGCTTTAAGAAAAATACAGTGGCCTAGTGTAACGATAAATAAGTAATAATACTAATTCAGGTTATATTGAATTAGATCAGTAATAGATAACTTATGCAGCGGTGTTGACACTTACACACTAAAATTCAAAGTTACCTGAGTCGACTGGTAATTCATGGCTAATGCTTAGACAAATCTGCCGTCTGTTAATTTTGGATTTATTTGTTAAATGTGAAGTAAAGGTACGTCCATTCAAATCGGAGATTAAGATAGACTCAATAAACTTTCAGTTTGATATAAGATTAAAAATGTTTAGTTAATTATGGATGTCAAAAATTTTAATACGAATGTTCAAACAAACTGAGTAGTCAGAATTTTCAATACTGAGTGTGTCTCTCTCTTTGTTTTTTGTCTCTGAATTTCATAGGGCGAGATCATTATAGTGTATCAAGGAATTTAAAATTAAAATAAAATAGGTCAGAATTACTGGTTTTTCAGTGAGATACATGAATGACGTTGTATAGTTGGGCCATTTTAATAGGCCACATTTGACAGTTCGTCAAAATTTTCCGAAGTAACCTTGTAAGGGAGGCACCCCATAGTATCTAATACATTCCATACTAGATATTGTTAAACTTTTTACACTTAAAAGTTAAAAGTAAGGAACTGACGTCGTTACAAAGTTACGTCAGTGCACTCTTTTTCTTTTTAAATATCAGGGATGGTACCGAAAGAAACAGATGAGTAGATAAGTTGAATTCGAGAAGTCGAACTAATCGTCAAAAAGTATTTCACGATTACAAAATAAAATGTATTTTAATACAAACAAAATTAATTTTATTACATTTTAGGCCAAAAAATATGTAATTATTCATTTATATAATAACGTCTGGCTCAAAAGTCAGTATCTAGAAACGTGAAATGTTACAAAAAAGTCATGATTACATTTCGCGCCATTATTTTGACGCATTATTTTTTAGTCGTTGTGTGAACTGTGCGCTTATTAATACTTTTTATAACAATCGCATTCAATTTACAGATGTTAGAAGTCCTTATCGATTTATTCAATTTAATCGATGTTTTTCAGCAGGTTATCTTCACTATGAAGCAAAGACAAACAGTTGTCAAATGTGGCCTATTAAAATGGCCCAACTTTAACTGCTCCAAAACATTTATAAACCATGGATAACAGAGGGCTCTATGTATTGTAATGTTCGCAAATACAAATTTGGTTCGAATTTGTGCATCAAAACGAATTTATAGATCCATTTTACTGTGTTATGTGATTAATTGATTTTGAGGTTTAATTTTACAGAGACACGTCTATCAATTTTTTTATTACTTAGGTTTATAGTGAGATTTCGATGGAAAAGAGGCGAATTATATGTGATCTGTTATTTAAGTGACTGTTTCAAAGTGAGCTCTTTATTTTTCCATAAAAATAAACATTTTGTTTTATGCATATGGTCTAAATATTTTCCAGTTTTAATCATACTAATAAAGTTTTCGATTCTCAGATTTACTGTTTGGGATGCCAAATAATAATAATATTGCATTAAAACTTCCAAACACAATTCTTCCTTAGGTCTCTTTTTGAAGACTGTTGCAGTAATACTTCATTTGGCACGTACGTTTTTTGCAATAACCAAAATAAGAAAGGAGATGTTTCAAATCCGGCCCACAATATGTACAGTACCTTGAAAAATCGAGAAAAATCGATGGAATTCGAGAAAAATAAAGATAAACTGCTTAAATGCATACTTTTCTGGTACAAAAATTGTATTTATCATTCACTTTTATCACGTTTCAACATGGCGTCTTGCCAATTTGTCATTGATCATAGATCACAAACTGTCTACTGTCACCTCAACATGACAGAAATGTAGGTACATATGTCAAACTTCAATCAAATCAACCAACGTGACATGTGATGACAGCTTACCGCCATGACGGATTTTAGTTTTTGTGTTGCAATTTTACGTGCACATTTTTGTGTTGTACCACCAAACTAAAGCAATTTAAAGGAATTGGATGATTGAAAACTGTTTTAATTGTGTTTCTCCATTTTTGAGTATGGTGTACAAAGTCGTGGCCGGGGCTCCATACATTTTGAAACATCTCCTTTATATAGGTGAAGTTTATATCAAGACTATATTAAGTAGATTTTTAACAAAATAGAGATTATTCATGGTAAATAATATATATATTATTTGCGTAAACATGCGTTTATAATTCGTAGAAATAAAAACCATTATTATATAACAACTTAAAAAAATGAAGGATACTGTTTAGAAGGCTCGTTGGCTTAGATTTATTTAATATTACGATGGATCTTGCTTTTTTATTTACACAATTTCGCTTGCAATACAGAATTATTACCATGGAAATTAATTATCGTGCAAACAACTTTTCGAACCACTTATTTAAAGTACTTAATTAACGAAAATGGAAATTGATAATAAGTAATTATTTTAATAACTTTTAAGTACTTTCAATTGTACTGTTGCACCCCCTACACCTTGAAATGACATTCACATAGTTTTTTTGTGGGTCTATATGTAGTATAATATACGTTTATATTTTTACTTATATCATTATTACGAAACTGAAGTATGTGGCGGGCCTTTATGTTAAATTTCAATTCTTTTCTATTCTATTATTATATTTTAAAATTAAATTGGAAAAAAACACATTAAAAAAGGCGCTGTAACTGTACATACAAATTACAATGTTTGAAATTAACGTATAACAAGATTTTTTTCTTACTTCAAGTTCAGAATACAGTCTTCAATGTTTCGTAACACTATTTCTATTTTATTTTAAAAGCTTAATATGTATCATTATTTGCAGTATTTTCTATACTGCCATCTAATATCACGAATCACGACCACTCACGGTAGGGATTTGTTGAAGCGATGGCGCAGTTTGACTTTCGAATACTGTTTGTAAAAAACATACTTCCAATAAACATTTCACTCACTCGTTCATGCATATCAAAACTTGATAGAAAATTCTCGGTTATATCAACACAAAATCGTACTTATAATATAATTTGCATAAAAATGAGCATTAACATGGAGTACTGAATTATTATTATATTATTTTAAACATTTTCACTCGCGCATCAAACAATTAATACTGCATAATATATAGAATATGCATGGTATTTTACTTCATAATTATCCATTTATTCATTTTAGGTAGGTACTTATTATAAAATCATCTGTTTTTATTGTGACATTTTTTTTTCTTGTGGACAACCATTGTCTTAGCACCCACATCTATAATATAGTGCTACATATTTATATCAGGAATAATTATTATATTCTATGCCTACCTACATATAACTTTACTCTTTAACGTTTCGGAGATTAGTTTATGACCACTAAATTGAAATAAATGTATTATTTAACTACAAACAGTCAAAATTAAACTTCACACCAACTCATAACTCTTATATCGCACGAAAAGATCTAGAAAACAAGCTGAGTACCTAGACCTACTCGTACATTGGTTACCTCTGGTTATCTACAGATACAAATTGAAAGAATTATGTTCGTTCTTACACCGCGCCTTCATTGAAACTTATAGAATTAAAGAATATCCAATGTACAGACGTGACCTTGTTATAGTTTTATTATTAGTATAGTTATAATAGTTAAAAATCTTTTTCGCTGTCGCTCTTATTATACATAAGTTTTTAATGTGCATAATGTATAGTTAATTCGTTATTGTATCTGTATTTTCCTTGTTTTTTGTTTTAATAATTCTGACGCTAGCATCAGGATTGTTAGAACGAATTATGTTTAAAAAATTATCAATAAATTTATCTTTTTATTTAATGTTACCATTTCTTCATTCTTGTCTGTTATTCATTATCGCAGGCGTAATCTGATTCGCTGAATAAATTTAATAGGCCGAGATGAGTTATTACGATTTCTTTTTGTAATATATTTATTAAATGTCTTTGTAGATTCCGATTAATTGAAAGCAATGAATATTATTGATTTAGAAGCAATATAAAAACGTTAAATAATTACGTATTAGTATGAAAACGTGAACAGCAAAACTCATTAAATGATTATAGTGATTAGATTTTTTTCATAACATTTTTCAGTGTGTTGTGATTTGTCCATTTTAGTAATTATAGGTATTATTGACCAATGCATGCATTACATGTTTTAAATTCACTTGAATATTGATGTTACACTGTCTACGGAAAGTGAATATTTGAAGCGGAATTTACTGAATTTCGACCTTATGACCTCATGATCCCATTATTTTACAATTGCGCTAAATTAATCGCTTTCCATGGCTGTTTACGTTCTAGCAGATGAACAAAATACATTGTTGTAATGAGAGATAAAAAAGTAAGAAACAAATTAAGTCTTAAGTTATTACTTTATTTGGATTCGTGAGGCCGATGCATTCCTATTTATGATACAAATTGTTCTATAGAGGGTTTTAGGTGAATATTTATTGTTTAAATTTAAGAAAGTGATTTAGCAATTACTTGTATCTGAATTTTAGTAATATGTTTCTATTAGAAACGTTCGGTTGAAGACGGCCTTTAGCAAATGACTTGTGGAATACAATATCTGCAGAGAAGTGATTTTTTGTAACCTTTTGTTATTGTGTAAATATTAGGTATCTTTTAAGTATTTGTAATAAAGATACCTTACCGTGATGAGTGTTTTAATAAAATAAAACTGTTCCAATTGTTTTACTGTTCTTATAATTATTGATTTTATGAAATACCGAAATACGAAACCGTGACTGGGCGCTTCATACAAAGTATCTCAGAATGTAATGCCCATGTCATTTTTATACATACCTACCTAACAATTGAATAATGAATGAAACTGATAGAAAATCTGAATTATAGGGTTCTGATTTATAATTTGGAGTTTATTTTGGTAAGGACGCCCTACGTTGGTACATTGTTGATTTGATGATAAGTAGGAAGGTACATTTAATTTGAATACTCATAATAATCATCATAATATCGCTGAATTACTACATAAAAAAGAGCATGTCATGGGATCTTATTATGCGTTGCAACAAAAGTTGGAATCAAATAGCCATGTCAGGAAAACATTAATCCACAAAACAATGAATACCTACACTGAACACAAAAGATTATTACAGTTTGAACCTTGGGGTATAGTAAACTTAAAAAAGTTATTTATTGGGTAGAGAATGGGAATTAAAAGGAATAATGTGTACAGTTATCAAGCATTTTCTAAGATATTCTTCATTGCACACAAGACAAAAATCACATAAGTATAATAAGCTCAGTAGAAAAGGCTGTCGCTAGACAGCAATTTCTTCCAGACATCCTGTAGAATCGAACGAAATGAAAGTTAGAAAAAATTGAAATATGATTATGAAGAGTCCATAAAATCTACTATTTTTTATGTGTTTCGATCAGAGCCAGCATTTCCGACTGGCAAGATATCGGTGTCCATGATGATTGGCTGATTGACGCTCATTGCCGGCTACTTATCACGTGGCTTAGCCACGCGGCTCATATAAAAATAGAACCTACAAGTCACATGCGCATGTGAAGTGAAGCATCAATACCTACTTATGAACCCGAGCATATGGGATTGCCACTCGACGCCAAAACCAAACTAATTTACCGGTTCTCACCGTTAAATTCAGCTTGCAAGCAGAACTTACTAAAGACAGTTTTAGATCCCACTATCAATCTTAAATCTACCTTAAAATGGCACAGGCAGAAAGCTGTCATTTGTGTGTTACACAATTACAACGAAATCCAGATTGAATACAAACTGAGTAAAGCGGAAGGATCTAGGAATATCACCACGGTGGTGGCGCGTGGGGCGAATGGTAACCGCAGTCGGTGCGACGATGTGGCGGTGGGTGGTACTGTGCATGTCTTTGCAATGGGTGCACTGCGCCACCGACTTCGGCCTCGGTGAACGGAGATACCATAACAAGCAGGTAAGAATATTTGGCGGTGTTTTCATGACGGTATAATAGGGTGTTTCTAATTTGGTTGGGTATGAGTTGGGTGTGTTGATATTGTTGCAGTTTTGTCAGACTGTGTTGTGATTACCTATGATTTAAAATAATCATGGATGTCCGAAGTATTAAAAAAACAATGGTCAGTATCATTGTAGGCATATTTTTACTAACCGTGTGTCGCAAAACCGCTGGACAGATTTTGGCGGTACTAATAACGTAGCAGTACTGTTAGCACAACGGTTTAGAACCTTTAGTACATAATATCTCAATGTTTAGAACATAGTCTTTCAGACCCGCGTTCGAATCCTTATAATAAATTGACAATCGTAATTTTTAAAGTAGGTATTGGAAATTTATTTATCACTTGCTTCGGCGATTGTAATCCATACTAATATACTAATATTATAAATGTGAAAGTGTGTTTGTTTGTTTGTTTGTTCCGCTTTCACGTCACAACTAGGCTATTATATGGTATAGTTTATGTGTATGGAGATAGTCAGGAGGGTGAAGAGTGACGTAGGCTACTTTTTGCCGCATTAAAATATCTCATTCCCATGGGAAGATAGATTTTTGTTAGTTGTTTAGTTCCGGGTGTTGTTAATAGATGGAGTTAGTAAACAACTCAGTAATAATGGGCGATTCGATTGGAAACTGATGCCGAGGGCTTTGTGGCACTAACGGGAAATTTTTGTAACTTAGTACAGAGTAATTCAGAACTGATTGCAAGTGTTTACCCAGATTTACAAAATAATATATGTGAAGATCAATATTTATGTGAAAGGCCGTTTTAAGCACCTAAAAACGATATTGTTAATAAAATAAAGGGGTATGGGGGATTTTGTATGAACTCCGTCCCCACCCTACAACAGTCATGGAATGCATGTCAATTTATTCATTGAGACCCAAAAAAGCCTAAAGTATCTATCTTATATGCAGAAGCAATGGGGTTTCTTTATTTAAAAAAAACTTTTCGGCAAAAATGTATTTATCTTTAAACAGAAATCCTTTGTTCCACAAACATAAGCTCTTAAATATACTAACAATTAGGTACATATTGTCGTCTATTAAAAATGTTATCTAGCATTTGTGCAGGTGAATTAATCTCAATATGACGCCCTAACCAATACAGTGCCACAAAGTTATCTGATCTGACCCGGTGGCCAAAATTGGAACTAATGCAAATGTCATACTGTAGTCAGACAAATACAAAGACAGTAGCGCTTCCCTTACCGGGTCAGATAAGTTTGTGGCACTGTACAATTAAGTACATCTAGGTCTTCATGGAATGGGATAAGAAAAAAAAGCATTTTTAGTGGTACTTGTAAAATAAAAGTTACTTTATATCTAAACATTACTAAGATCCCTATATTCTAATCCTTTTTATTGCACTCTGAGGAAATATTTTAGAAAAAATAAGCAATATTTCAGAAAACTTCATAATATTATAAAATCTAAACCCAATAATATATTTTAAGGACGTCGCCATATATCTATCCTACTAGACGCTTAAAATGACACCTAACTCAAATCTGTTGAAGGGTGGGGACACTTTTTCCCATTGTCCTTTACACATATATGAAGTAGCAGGAGATATGACAGAATATTTATCAATAGACACAGTCATGGACACAGAACAGAGCACTTCATATCCCATAGAGTTTTTGAATTCACTTGAGCTGTCTGATGTACCCTCACGTCATAAGCTCCAATTAAAATTAGGTGTCTCAGTCATGCTTATGTGAAATTTAGATGCCCCTCGATTATGTAACGGAACGAGACTTGGTATCACACAACTTGGACGGAATATAATTTGTGCCACCATCTTAACCGGCGTAGGTAAAGGTGAAAATGTAGTGATCCCACGAATCCCTATGATTCCCACAGATATTCCATTTTAGTTCAAAAGGCTGCAATTTCCTATTAAACTTAGTTTCGCTAAGACGTAAATTTTTTCTATGGCTATGACCATTAACAAAGCGCAAGGGCAAACACTAAAGGTAGCGGGGGTGAACTTAGAAAAACCGTGCTTCTCTCATGGTCAATTGTATGTAGCATGTTCGCGTGTGTCCAATGCCCAGAATCTTTATATTCTATCCCCAAATGGAAAGACATATAATATCGTCTACAGTAGCGTATTAAAATAGTGCTCTGTTCTGTGTCACAAGCCGCGTATAGCTGGAAACACTTGAAATGAAAAAAATCACAAATATTTATAAAACAAATTACACTTATATGCGCCTCTCCACGTTAGAATTCCATGTACACGTAATCAGGATAGGTAGATCCCGCATCAATCTTCACCACACACTTCTATTGAAGGTAGCTTATAGCTCCAGTAGGTATGTAAGTGTATGCACACTTTATCTGCGGTCAGCATTACCTCTGGTTCCTCTTAGTAACTTTTAATTTAATTGTGGAACTGTCACTTATTTTTAATGTATGGCCATGTATGATAAACAACTCATTATTTATCCGCTTTGCTTTCCACCATGCGTGCGAAGCCGCGGTCAAAAGCTAGTATTATTACATATATTAGAGACCGGTGTTCTAATCTAATCTAACCTTACAACATTAAGATATATCTCTTATCTGTGTGAAACTGTATTATTAATTAACATTTTCTTAGATTTGTGCCTCACACTTTTCTTATTCCTATGAAACTAATTAGAAATGTGAAGAAAACTAGACTAGCATATAGGTATAAGCATAAGTCTCCTAACTAAAGTTATCTTATAAAGGTGACGAGCAGGGCCGTCTCAGACTATGCTGGGGCCCTTGGGAACACAAGAATTAGGGGCCCTTTTGGAATGCAAAGAAAGCGAACTATACATTATATTTTCACTATGATCTTCTTAATTGATATTATAATAATACATTATGTTTGATATGGAACGAAATCAGGCCAAAGGGCCAGACTTACACCACTTAAAGGTGGCGACGACGGGTCCCTAGGGACTAATCCGTCTCCGCTGCGGGAAGCGTAGGGTTTCCTAGAACCGTACTGCTAAGAGTGCTAAGGCCTGACTCCTAAGAGGCAGGCGCGGGGACCAAAGGCGGTAAGGCCTATGAGAACAATGCTTCAGAAATATTTAAATAGCCATTTCGCAAAGCATTAATAATAGCATTGGGCATTGGCATGTGCGGACCATGTGGTTTCCGAAAGGAACTTCAGGACTCTATTTAAACCTAAATGTACTGTCAAAATTTTCCACCATTTGGACGAAGCTGAAAAAAAATTGTACAATTTTTGCACAAATTGAAAGAATGCTACGGTTTCAGTAATACACTCAACAGCTTGAACACCCACAAAGTTTAGCGAATGTGCCGCACATGGAACGTAAATTGCATATTCGCATAGGTACTTCTTTAATTCTAGACTGGACACCAGAGTTCCAGTTTCCAGACATATTTGATGCATTGTCATAGCTCTGCCCGCGGCAATCTTTTATGGGGATATCAAGGCTTTCAAAAAAATTCAAAATGATATCTGCTAAATACTTATTGCGCATTATGTCCGTCCATAGACAAAAATCTCTCAATAGGCTGTCCGTCTTTTACATCCTACTAGTCCTACTATCCTATCCTACTAATATTATAAATGCGAAATTTGTAAGGATGTATGTGAGTGAGTGTGTGTGTGGGTTTGTTGCTCTTTCACGCAAAAACTACTGAACGGATTTTCATGAAACTTTGCAGTAATATAGCTTAGACATCGGAATAACATAATTTGTTAAAATTTATAGAGATTTTTGAAGGGTCTGGTTCCCCGAAGCGAAGCGAGGGCGGATTTACTAGTATCCTACTAATATTATAAATGCGAAAGTTTGTAAGGATGTATGTGAGTGAGTGTGTGTGGGTTTGTTGCTCTTTCACGCAAAAACTACTGAACGGATTTTCATGAAACTTTGCAGTAATATAGCTTAGACATCGGAATAACATAATTTGTTAAAATTTATAGAGATTTTTGAAGGGTCTGGTTCCCCGAAGCGAAGCGAGGGCGGTTTTACTAGTATCTAACTATGAAAGTAGTGAGCTAATCAACGTGGGTCAGATCTGGCGTAGAATCCAAGCTAATAGAGTAGTATTTTGCTGATTTTAGTTCATTGACAATTGTTTTTAAAACTCGCTGTCCCATTAAATTAACGAATTCGTTACAAATATTTGCAGATAAATATGATACACTTCCTTTTCCACGATTTCCGCAGTTTTGTATGTGATCAGTAAGAAACCGATACACGATACAATCACAAAGGATTTTCCAGGATCGGGTTTTGAAAACTAAGCAATTTTCACATTAATTTTTATTTATTTTTCTTTTTCTTGCAACAGTTTGAAAAATTGAAAAATATGTGTTGCATCAATTCATAAGGAACATTAAATTTGTTGCAAATTTGAAGCAAATCGGTTGATGTTTTAAATTTTTTCCATACAAACTATCATCTTGTTTTCCAAGAAAACCCTTAAATTTTCCGGGATAAAAAAGGTTTTCTTAAATATGACCTAGGGTATAAGTAACAATTCTACCAATTTTCATGGAAATCCGTTCAAGGGTTTTCATGTGATGCCCGGACAAACAGACAGACAATAAGAAGAAAATAGACATTATAGACTTTAGATTATAAACTTAAATGGTAAGTTGTAATGGTGTTTGAATTATTCAAATTATTCATAATATAAATGTATTAACTTGAAAATCATTGACGTTCGTTGGATCATTTGGATACCTATTAAATGTGAGAGAAATTGTCGGTCGTTCGGGGCCCTCTGAGGATGGGGGCCCTGGGCACTGGCCCCGAGTGCCCTTATGGTAAAGACGGTATAGGTGACGAGAACGTTGTCTGAAGTCTGAATACTATAGGTTTAGGTTTCTTAGCGTAGATACTTTGCAGTTTTGTTTTCTTTACTCGCGTTCGAACTGATAGGTTGATATATAAATTCACATTTCACTTCGGGATAGCTTTCTCTTAGTTGCCACACTCTAAAATTGTGAGACCTGGTTCTATAAACCTTTCCAAGAAACGTTCAAGCAAGATGTTTGAGTCCAAGCCGACCCTGCTCGTTGAGTACCAACCCTGATGAACAAGAGACGAGGTTATGGCTTTCAGACCCTTAAGTCAGTGTTTTCTTTCCAAAGTTATGCTTGCTGGTACGGCTGAAGACTGGGTTATGGTGTAGTGCCAAATGATATCGATTCAGGTCTAAAGAACTTCTAGCCATTATTAAGTACTGGTATTATCATGAGCCACTGTTTATTTTTTCTGTTCTTTGTAGACTCTAAGGAAGTAGTTAGATAGGTAGGTACCTAGTTACCTACATAGCTACTTAGGTAAGTAAGAACTCGGATTACCTAAAAATAGGAAAGACAGTAAATTAAATTATATGGACACAGAAGCACAGACAGCAAATTTGAAACGTGTAGGTAGCTATACAATGTGTAAAAACCATTTTTTAGAAATAAGTAATGTTCATAGCGTCGATGTGAAGTAACTGATGACAAAATGAATTAAATGTGGCCAAAATTTGACTGCAGAGAAACCACAGGAAGAGAGAGAGACTACTTAGATAGTTGGTTTTTTTAATACTTATTAGGTAGGTATGTACCTACCTATCTCGATGTCTTTTTCATGTTACTATGTTTTTGGCATCGTAGCTCCCAAATGGATGGATGTAGGTATCTGTTACTGTAAAAGCCCGAACCACAGTGAATCCTAGTGGGTGGTAAACCTAACGTAGAGAGGTAGGTACGAGTAGCTAAGTAAGTAGATATTCACTATTTTATTTCTAAAACCAAAATTTTCCATTCCTAGCTATAAATCTTGAGATTAACCAAATCAATGCTAGTAAAAGCCCGAAAACATTGTCATTTCGGACATTTACCAACTCATTCCTATTGGTGAATCTGAGGATTAACCGGTTAATCTTAGGATTTACCGTGGTTCGAGCTTTTACAGTAACATTTACTACTGATTATGATTTAGGGTTTTCTTTAATGGAAGACTGATGAAAACTGATCTTAGATATGATTGTAATAGTTTAGTCTTCGAAACTCTACCTACATTGATTTGATCTCAAAAGAACACCTTCCCACTTGCATATTTCTAGTTGTTCTAGGAATATTGTCAGACACTTTCAAAATGTAATAAGTATAACCTGACCACAAGGCGCATGACAGATAGCAGTCACGCGGGCCCCCCACCCCGCTCTAGCCCCTCGCGACCCCTAGTGAGGCGCAGTCGTGTACAATTGTACATTAAGGTCATTTTGACTAGGCTGATGTGAACTTCGTTTTCCGAGATGTTTGCGCAGGTACAGTAACTGACCAAGTACAGGTGGTAGGGCCTAGAGCTCACCCGGGGAAGTACCACCGCCCGCCACGGTACTTTGTACCATTCCTACCGTGTAATAATTGTTTTAAGAACAATTGTGTTCCGGATAGGAAGGTGTGGTGTCGGTTACACTTTTTAGAGGCGACCATCTCAGTCCTCAGGGGTAGCAACGCATGTGTGACCGAATTAGAACGAGACTCATTGAGTCTAGTTCTGGGTCGGTCACAGTTGTTATGGGCGGCAGCGGAAGGTGGTGCTGCATGCTCGTTTGCTATGTTAATTCCATAAAAAAAATTGTACCTCCATTAAACATTCACCATGGTACTTTTGGTACTACTGCAGAATGTACTACGTATTCCCATCCCTAGTTCCAATGACGTCTTAACTGACATGCGCCTAATTATCGTGGTCGGCTAGTACCTACTTAGCTACTTACCTTAATCAAAGCTACTTACCTAACCTGATAATTCAATGCTATTGTAATAGTAAGTTTATTAGCCCTATCTTAATGTTGCAGCAACATCTAAAATAACAATAGTTTATTTAATATTTTAGAAATATTTTTAGGCAGGGGGATTATTTTAATTTTAATTTGATATCTCATTAACAAGTATTTACTTGTAATTATTTAGGTTTATAATTTTAGTGTCCTATTAATGTAAAATCAACAGCTGTTTTATTAACAAAAATTAACAATACAATGTGTGTATATCGTGGTATCTGTAGTACAAACTAGGGAAGTAACTAAAAAAACTAAACATTACAAAACAACATGACTTTGCCAAACAAAATTAATTTCTTGCTAAATATTAAGAAAACACAAAGTGATAGTGATATTTGTTATCTTAACCTTACTGAGGAGCAACTTAATAAACTTGAGCGCCTTCAAAATTTATGCATTAGGTTCATATTTGGTCTTCGCAAATATGACCATATTTCTGATTTACGTAATAAACTCAAGTGGCTCCCTATCTGTCTTCGCCGGAATGCTCACATACTTTCTGGTCTGTACTCAGTGTTGTTTAATCCATTGACCCCATCTTATCTTCGGGACAAATTTGAATTTCGTCACCTAACCCACAACCATTTACTTCGTTCCTCCAAAAACCTTGCCCTTCTTACTCCCTTTCACAATTCATCCTTCTATCATGACTCCTTCAACGTGACTGCTATCCGCCTTTAGACCATTAGGTGGTAGAGCCTAGAGTTCGCCCGGGGTAGTACCACCGCCCGCCAAGGTACTCAGTACCATTCCTACCGTCATAATAATTGTTTTTAAGAGCAATTGTGTTCCGGATAGGAAGGTTTGTGGAGCCGGTTTCACTTTTTTAGAGGCGACCATCTCAGACCTCAGGGGTAGCAACGCATCTGTGACCGAATTGGAACAAGACTCATACTAACAATAACTAACTGGACTATTACTAACATTAACTAACAGGACTAATTATCACTAACATACCCTGTCCTCGCACTTATTAACAAACTAACCAACTAATATTCTAACACCATCTACTAACTGGACTAACCATCCTAGTCCCTTTGAGTCTAGTTCTAGGTCGGTCACAGTTGTTATGGGCGGCAGGGGAAGGGTGGTACTGCATGCTCGTTTGCTATCTTAATTCCATAAAAAAAAAATGTAGGTACAATTCGGATAGAAAAACTACTAGGTACTTTTGATAGAGTTCAATATAAAATTACACTGTGTCAAAAACCAAAAAATAAACTACAGTTCCTAAATGCCATCTATTGAGGAGTTAATATGTACATTTGACCCAACCAATGCCTTCTATTAAAACTAGGAACTAATTGCCTGCTTAATAAAACACGATATGAATTTGAATAATGGCTTTAACTTACAACCGATCAAGTACTTACCTATCTCACACAAGTAAAGGAAGGATGATCAATGATATGAATCGTTTGTATTAAATGATACCATTTGATAAAAAAGTAACTATGAATATTCAAATAACTGTCAATTGAAAGAAAACAATCAATATTTAAACGCATGTGTGCGTCCGATGCATCGTTTTTATGTTCAACTAAGTACCTACTTAGGTACGTAGTTTAACACGAGTATTTTTCCCGTTGAACAGGCATGGTGTGTTACGTAACGAACTATGTTTTAGAACAATAAATTAAATTACGTGCGTGTCCAACAACCGTCGCATGATTTAAGATTGTTAATAACAGCTCACTGAACCTGCATCAACCGATCAACGCACGAACCCGTAAAACCGAATCATGAGCTAATTACAGCCACTTCCTTAAATTTATTAATGATTATGTTGGCAACTTAATAGCTACAGAAAATTAAACTTTTGTTTTCGCGCGTGATAGGAAATGTCTCTACCATCTAGACGGCTTCAACGTGCGTAAACCGCGTAATGGTTTTTAACACGCTTATTAGATTGACCTGTAGATATGTAATCACGGGATCTTTAAGCCTAATTTTCACCAATTTCAAAAAGCATGATTTTGGTACCTACTTGAAAAGAACTGAGAACATCCGACTATAGTGCGCCCAACTTATCTCTGAATAAATGGTAAAAATTGGAACTAATGCGGCCATGTTAAAAAGTCATTCATAAGTACGTTGTGGTCATTCATCTGTCAGTTACTCTCGATGATTGGTCCAATGCGTCCGACACCGCCTCTCTTCGTTTCAGATATTACCTTTACAATGCAATATTGTTTGACAAGGTGTCATCAAATTCTGTTGCTCACCAAACAAGGGAAATCCTGAAAGGTGTTCAGCACAGTGACTTCAATTAATGTTTTGCATAAATTTATAACTCACATAATTTTCTCCAAGCATGTTCTTCATTTTTCAAACGAATAATTTTTTGTGTATTTGATTTGTATCGTTACACCGATGTCAGTTATGTTTACGGTATCGTGACTATCACTACATCGTCTATCGGCGTGTGTGTGCGTGTAGGTGTAGGACGTACGTGACTCATTCATCTATAAAACTTATAGGAAATTACTTTTTAATTTTAATAACAGTAAGTACCTAACTATATTATTTAAATCTCTACCGGGTTCTAGTAACGAATGGCAAACAGGTAATGTTAAATGCATAATAAGTTGTAAATAAATGTGGCTTCAATTCACAAATGGCTGTACAATATTCACGATAAAGTTAATAGAAGATCTAATTACGAAGGATTTAGTAATTCTACCCCTAGCCCTGTGGGGAACTGGTAGAGCGATTAGTGCCTGACTAACCCGAGTGTCGAAAAGTTTACGACTGTTATCTAGCACCTTATTTAAAAGCTAGCTAGTTGCAACCTTTTTTTGTTTGTTTACCGATTGAAATAAAATAAAACTGAATGTTATCCCGTAGGTATCTCGGGTCTCTTATGGGTCTATCTCGTATGTTTGAATTGATCCATAGTTAATTTTTTTATTTTTGAGATATGTTTCCGCAAACAAACGGAAAAACCGTCAAAGTGGCATTGCAATATTCTTCTAAATCAATAAAACCCATCTAAACAGAACGTTTTGGCCAGTTATTCCTCGCATTAACACTTCAAGGAAACATTTATTTCAAAATTATGAATACAAAAATCTTAAATTTAGCGCTGTTCTCATGTGAACAGATTGAATGTAGATCCATCACCATGATCTCTTCGAATTGATCAATATTTATCGTTATGTCCGTCAGTATACTGACGGTGGAGTGGTCTGCGTGATATTGCGGACCGTACTTACATGCAATGCGAAGCGTACGCGTGCAGCGAATTGTATCAGCTCTGGCGAATTATCAAATTATTCTTTCACTTAATTGCTACGCATATGTGTTCTGGCGCGATGATATCACTACTGCTTGTACTGTTTATTGTTAATACCACTGTTTTCTACTCCGTTCTTGGATATCTTCTAAGTATTAGTCAATATTGGTAATGTTAGTGGTTTAACTAGCTATGATTTTTGGTAGAGTATGATATTTATGTACAGTCTGAGTACCAGAGTTTGTACAAAAAACATTTGTCTATGTTTACTACAACTGTATTTATTTTTAAACCAACTCAAATCTTAATACGGTTATTACGTATCTGGTTTAAAACAATTGGTACGATCACTTGACAAATGTGGGTTAATTAATAATATTCCAATAAATTATAAGGTACATGAAAAGTAAGCTAATCAAGGGGTGCAAATTAATCTTAATTATGTATGTGAAACGTCACATTACATATACTCGATTATAAAATCTAGTAGTGGCCTATCTACCAAAGTTTAGTAGACACCAATTGATCGCCAAGTTAGTCAATAAATAGCGTTATTATACCTACCTGCTGAGTTTTCAAATGCCGTTTAGTTTATTAAGTTTTTTGTTAATTTTCGCTATTTTCTTTTCTTTTCAGGTTAGCTGCGTCGATTATCCTGATTCCAGAGTCTACGATGGAGGTAAATTATACTTTAAAAAATGTACTTACCTATAGTATATTTTAAGTAGGTAAAACCCAGCCGTATATCCCAGGTAGATACAGTACCTACTATTGGGTACTAGGAGTTATCCACACATTATCGAACAAGGGAGTAGCACTATCCGTTTATTGAGCCAAAGAGCCGACAAACTCGTTATCTAGCCACCTGATAGTTAGTGGTCCTTGTCACCAATAGACAAACATATCAGAAAATAACCAATGCGTTGCCATCCAAGGAAGAGGAAAGGAAGAAAGTACCTACTGGCTTCCAAACTCTCGGCAGGATTAGGTCAAGTCAATCGGAGGCTAATTGAGGCAAGCGGACGATATCTAGCCAAAAGAGCTTTAGCTCTAACATCACAATATAGGAACCAGCTTGTATCGCCTCTCTGGTAGTGATGGATGGTGGAGACGGTATGTGGTCATCAATCTCAAAATTACAACCGTCACCATGACATTGGTGTTATGTTCATAATTTCTCATTAGAGCGATTGCCAGCATCGCAAATAGCAGGGGTAAATTTAATAAGAAAAATAAACATTACGTCACATATTCGTTTACATACGTCTGTCGAATTTCTATAGGAATCAATCACGGGACCTCTGGAAGATACTCAACTAGGGTCAACTACGGTACGTGGCCATTGGATAAATTCATTGCCCAGGTAGACAACCTTAGCTGAATACATGGTAATATTGTAAGAAAAAACTTGAATCCCAGTAACTAAAGTTTTAGCTTAATATCATCCTATTACAACCTAACACAATGTAAAGATTTCTGTTCAAACTGAATCTATTGGAAGAGTGTTTACACATTGATTTAATGGGCGCTAATCGAGTTAATAGTACCTTACCCGCATGCCGTAGCCACTTGATACAATGGATGCTGCAAACATGTTGCGTTTGTTTGTTATTTTAAGCTGCGTCCACAGTAGTCAAACTGTTCGCCGCCGACTAAGTGAGCCGCAAAGAAATTCGAGTTAGCTGCGAACTCAGATCAATTTGCAAACGTCTCAAGCATACTGTTCTGAGCTCTGCTACTGTCTGCCGCTCACTGAGATAGTTGGCGCGCGTAACGCTGCAAACTGCGAAGAGTGAGCGCAAAACTAGCAAACTGTGAACACTCCATTTCAAATATGTGAAGTGCGTACTAAACCGATACGCAGCTAAATCAGTCGGCGGCAAACAGTTTGCCTACTGTGGACGCAGCCTTAATGTGACCTCCAAAGCACGGAAACGCTTGGGGAAGGAAGAGGCAACGTTGTATAGGTACCTAATTTTATGAATTATCGTACAAATATATTTAGGTAATAATTTATATTATTTTATTGAGTTACTATGTCATTGCCGTTCGAAGGGTCCTCTGAGTTCGAATACCAAAGAGGCGGTTTGAATGATGCCCGTTGTTGGTCTAGGTTTCTGTGTTCTTGAATTGCTTGATGTTTATGTCATCCATGAAGCTAGTGTGTGATAATTGTGTAGCTTTATTAAAAAATAAAACAATATAGGTATACACTTAAAAATCACAAACCACTTTTCCAATTCAGGCGCGAGCTGGCGATCACACAGAGACATACGGAGCTTGCTGTCAGCCACACCGCCGACCTACCGACCCAGCTTGCCCACCAAAGGCTTTGTCATATCACGGCGCCGGCGGTTCGACAGATACTTCCCCAAAGAAATAGACCTTGTCAAGGAGCATGCCAAACTAGTGCAAGACATTAACAGTCTACGGCAAATCGTGTTCGTCGCGCCCCTATCGGACGAGAGCAGAGATTACGATGACTCCATTATCCCAGAGTTCATAGAGACGTACACGACGACCACTCCGCGTCCGACTACCACAAGACCGCCCAAACCGACGAAGGGCATCCCGATAATCCTGCTCGGAGGCGCGAGCCAGCGACAGATAGTCAAAAGCCAGCCGATCAAGTTCCCGAAGCAAGTGATCAATCTAGTGGGAACGTCGGTGTCTCCTCTATATAAACATCCGTATCCTTTCGTGATGCAAGCGTCTTCCCGGCAGCCGGTGAAGATTTGCGTCACTGCGCCTCCCCTCGTACACACGACTACTCGCCGGCCCAGTCTCTGGGAGCGACTCATCAACTCAATCATACCCAGGAGCATAATAGCAGTTAGCCGTCCTAATTTTCTTCCTACCTAGTCACTCAGCTTATCATCGACGTAAGACCCCGTAATTGTAGCAACGCGTAACTCAACAATTGTTAACAATTCTCCCACTGTTTTTATATTGATCCGCAGATGTTTTCTCAGTATTAACTATGTGTTTATAGTGTTTAGGTTAGATCTCACAGATTATGATAATGATTCTTTGAGATAGCTGTCGTATGTTTGATGCGATTAATACATCATATAAGATTATAAATTATATTACGTTAACTATGTATCATTCACTAGAAAATCAAGGTAGAGATGGCAATTTTGTATTTCATTGAATGGAGTAGGTCACTTAATTTTATATTCTTATGCTTAAACATCTCTGATCGTTCTATGCTTAACGTAATTATGCGTGTTTTAGAATAAGACTTAGGTAAAATATTTTTTTTAGAATTTTAGTCTATGTTTGCGTTTGTTCCAGGTAATCTTAGTATTAGAAAACTGATTTGAAAGAAGAATACTAATGTGTTGTAATGTGCCTGGGTGTTTATAATAATATTTATTGTTCGTTTCATTCTATTCGATAAAAGAAATACTTATGTAAATAACAATCTTTTTTAAAAAGGTTAAGAATATAGGCACCTTCTGACACAGGTTTCCCGAAGCGAAGCGTGAGCTATGAAAATCAGTTAGAAGCATTAGGAACGTTATTATGGAAACATCTTGTATGAACACCTATTCCTGAGTCGTCAAGAACATGGAATTGCCATTCCCCGCTAAAAACTGATTTATCAACCGTGGTCACAGTTCATTATTTTATTTATTTTATAATTTATGTACACGAAAAAAAGAGATATTAACAGGTAAAAGAAGTAATGTTGTACAAAGGTACTGCTTATTTCTAAAAGAAATCTCTTCCAGCAGACCTAGGAATGGAAAAGTGATGTGAGTTCATTTCAGCTTGTAAGCAAAATTTACTTACGGCGTTTTTCATTTTCACCGTTAGTCTGAAATGTACCTTAATCATAGAAGCGGAAAGCTGGTGTGGGATGTAATTAACAAGAATTCCATATCGGGCGCAAACATAGTAGATACAGAGAATACAGCAGAGCATCTAAGCAAGCCTGCGTGTCTCATCGCGTGATACCAATACGACCGTTGTCTACTTTTTGCGGTCGGAATGGAAAAGTTGAATGTCTTATGTGTTACGATGGAACAATATCATTGCGACCGGTTACGTGATTCTGACTTAACTCTATGACGACGAATTCCTTCACGATACATCTTTGCGATGCCTTGTAATTATTGTTCACATTCCGACGTTTTGTAACGGTTTGTACGGCTAATGATTTATTGTTGATTTGCGTATCGCAGTCGCGGTAATGAACTGAATATTATTCATGAGGTTTGATGCTACTCGCTTCTTATTAGGAACAATATTAATTGCTTTTTAGATTAGGTATGCAATGCATACAGTGCGTTGCTTCAGTGATGGACAGTTGATATGACTCAATTAAAAAAATACTTAATTTATGTTGTAAATAAAACAATAACCTCTTATTCCTAGTCGTTCTTTCTCTTTTACTAGTGTTGTCTAGAGATAATTAAGACACTTTCTTATGCCAGCATTAGTAGACCGTTAACAACTATTAAAAAAAAAGAAAAATTGAGTGGAAATCAATGCTGGTATTTACTGTTGAAATATTGAACCTTTTTTTGAAAAAAAAAAACAACAGATTTTACACAATACATCTTAGAGTTGGTTAAAGAGGAGTTACATTTAAAAAATTTAAAGATTAATTATAAGTGAAACAAAACAATTATCATTACTCATATCAACTTCAAGTGGGTACAATTATGTACCGAATATCGCAGTTCTTACAGACAGACGCAATTAACATTGTTGTAGAGACATTTTGATTGCAGTGCGGTGTGCGGTCATTATGGATTGCCAGTTCAACGTCCTCCGGCAATGCTTTACAAGTTAAACTAAATAAATAAAATTAAACTAAAGTTAAACTAAATAAATATGCTGTCCAAGAAAACTGTAACCGATCGGTATCTTTACATGACAGACATTTCAGATATTATTTTAATTTTTTACGCAATAGTGTAGGTTTTATTACGCAATAGTTTTTCGTTGTAATTTATTTCTGTAAATCTTAAGGACGGTAAAACACATGCTTACTAGCGTATGTGCTGTAAATTATTGATAATAAATAGACATCGGATTATATTATGCATTTGCATATTTTGCATTATGTAAATATTTAATATAAAATATTTTCATAGGCAAATGTAGGTACTTATATCAAGGTGGATACCACCATTCAACAATAAATGAAACTACGAGTCCTGCTTCATGCAAGGAACATATTACATTTAGTAAAAAACGCCTAACATCTTATTTACAAAAAATTTTTTCAAACAAATTAAATAGCACAAAAATAGGTACAGGAAAAAATAGAACAGCCTATCTACATCGGTCACTACATTTGACATGTGCTTTTGACAAGAACGGCAACAATCTGCTAATTACAATAATAGTACAGCGTGTTGAAATTTTGAATATTGAAAAAATAATTGCTGTAGCTAAAGTACCTAAAGGAGGTATTTGATTAAAAATTTTTTTGGAGCGTTATTGCATTAAATGGCACTTTTTCATTGATTGTGTTTATTTCAGTAAAATATAAATTCAATTTCTTCTGCATATTTCTATGCATATTTACATACATATAGTAGCATTTTGATAGTGCATATAATCCGATGTCTAGTAAGTAATATATGTATAAGTATAGGTTGAGATACCAGGGCTAAAAATAAATACCTGCAGTGAGTAAAAAAATCTAAAAATTGTATATATAAGGGATAAGTTTACTGAAGAAGAAGATAGGTTTGTTACCTGATTGTAGGTATTAAGCGTTTTATATATTTTTTGTTTTTTCCTTCAGTATGTAAATACATAGCAAAATATCATTTACAATTTTTGCTGTCGGACAAACGGACAAAATTGTTTAAATATTGTAGTGCAATGCTTTATATAGTGGTAATTTAAATCTAGAGATATGATTTGTTAAACTCATTTCAACATTTTAAGTTAAATTTATAGGTAGGTATTTAAGTAATAAGTTTTATACATAGTAATTGTATGCTTACAACTTGTAAGATTTATTTATGTAAGATTTATATTTGTAAGTTTTATTTGCATGCTTACCACTTCTTATGGATTGTCACATTAGAAATATTTATTGTACAGTTGTGTTTTTATCACAAAAAACTGTAACTATATCTAAAGGATGTATCTAACAAAGTAGAGATACAAATTCTCATAAGATTGTTTAGACAGTCAAAGTATATCTAATGCTTTTTTCGTATAACGTGTACCTATGTATGACATAATAAAAGTATCTATTTATATTTTTTTGTAAAATAATAAATCTCTATAATGTATATTCTTGATCTTTTTTTGTTATTGTATTAAATAAGTATTTCCCACGCTTAGTGAATAAAAGGAAAAAATGTGTTCAGAGTCACGCAAAAATTACTTCTCATTTTTATCTGGCATTAAAAATATCCTAAGTAGTTAATAATTCTCAATACAAGTTACAAATGAGTATGCCATATGCTATTTAGCTATGTTCAGTGGTTTTGGCCTGATACACTCACAGACAGAAGATGGACTGCTGACAGAAACTTTTTGAAATATTTTTTGGCCTTATATAACAAAGCCTTACTTTAGTAAAAATGTTTATGGTAAATAATGGACCTTTATATAGCTGACCTAGTTACGTAAACATGGGCTAAGGCAGAGGTTATCACACTTTTCTGGCCATGGGCCGCACAGGGACACACTTCAAAGCTAGAAGCACCCGCGTGCGTATTGTTTTGTACACCTTTCCCCCCGTCCGGCCACAGTTCGACGACCACGGGGCTAAGGGGTTCTCATTGTCATCAGTAATTAATAACAATAATACCTTAACTTAAATAACTTTTGAGGCACACGGTTGTTGAACAATGCGCGTCAAAGACACTGCACTCTGGTGAGCGGTGAAAGTGTGTTTTTACCCGATCACTCAACAACGTATTATTCTGGATGGATTACCGATCACAACAATTGTATTGTTTCATAAAGACGAGGTTAATGTGACCCGATCCACTGCAAACTGCAACACTCTCTAATCTCACTAATGAAATGGAATGAAAATGAAAATGAAATGGATGCAAGATCAATAGTTCCTTTTTAACCGACTTCCGAAAAAGGAAGTCTCTTCTCAATTCGACTGTATTTTTTATTCGTTAGCTCATCAGATATTTTTGAGTACCTAATTCTCATTAATATAATGCGTACCTACTAAATACAATACATAAAATCTAATAAATAAGTAGGTCAAAATAGGGGCATATTTTGATTCATACAAAATGAAACAAAAACAAAATAGTAATAGATCATAATAAACTTTAATAAAAAATATACAAAAGTCTTACTATAAGCATAACAATACTAAAATTATTATCTAATATACCTAGGAACTCAACTTATTACCTACATAATTCGGAGAGACATAAGTAGTTGTATGGCAAAATTAATTGAAATATATTACTTAACTAGCTTTTGCCCGCGGCTTCGCCCGCGTGGTATTCGTTTATATCGCGAACCGGGGAAGTGGGGAGAAGGTACGTCATCAACTATCTTTCTAGGAAAATTCATCGAAATCGGTTAGGCGGTTTAGATTTTTCATACAAACTTTCATCCCCTATTTCAAGCCTTTAGGGGTTGATTTTTGAAAAAAAAGTAGCCTATATGTGACTCTGGGTCTTCAACTATTTTCATTCCGAATTTCATCCAAATCGCACCGGTGGTTTAGCCGTGAAAACGTCACAGACAGACAGACAGACAGACAGACAGACAGACAGACAGACAGACAGACTTTCGCATTTATAATATTAGTATGGATTTGTTATTTCAATTCAATGATGTATTTTGTCATATTATCGTAATCCGTAAGAATGATTTCCCTCAACATTTCCCTACCAATACTAAATGTTTCGGATATCCCAACTACACTGCAAATTAATAGGTACAGCACCAATTATTAATTATAGTAAGTACACATTTAACACAGATTAAATAGAGTTCCGAACTTTTTTTCTTATTTTCTTCGTTGAATTAAGTAAATATGTGCAGGATGGAAGGCCAGCAGCAATTCTAGTTCTCAACTCGGGGGTTTTAAGATCGAAGTTTAGATCGAAGTTATAAACTACATTATTACTAATGAAATGCCCGGCATAGTAATACGGTATACAAAATGTGTGAAACTATTTCAACGACACGCAATTGATGCATTATAAAATAGAGTCGTGGCCCTAGTTACATAAACATTAAATACAATGTATTTATTACTTAATTGCTTTGGTGAAGCATTGAGTTTTATGTTATTTATTTTTATTTATTTCTTTATGTCAGGCAACAATAACCAATAATTTTACAAGTTTACAACACATTAAAAATCAAATTAAATCGCAAACGTGTTTTGATAACACAGAAAGTGGATGGTGGATGAAAATTGTGGGATGAACAAAATTTGAGATGTTTTCTTTCGTAGTGTGACTACAACTTATTAATTTCATATTGCATACAAATTTTTATATCTAGGGTGATATTAGATTGATTTAGGTAGGTACCTACAGATGAAATAGTTTTTTTTACATAGTAAAAATTGGTTGAACTAAATGTAAGTATCCGTTGCAGCATAACGTATTCTGCGTTATGTATTACATTACATCCTAGTTTAAGGTATTAGGCCAACCATTCATGCGAAGAGATGCTTAACTCGAGAGGTTAAAACGAATTGTGTCTACTGTGGCCCTTTGAGAAGAATGTATTTCTGTACAATAACAACTATTTGGATGACAAGGTGTGCGTATGAACGGGTTAGAATTCAAACTGTTTGTATTGTATAGCGTATTGTTTCTAGCAATACAGTAACAAGTGTTAGACATGTAATATCGGGTGTCCCAAAAATCACGCAAGATTTGAATTTTGCGCCATTTGTGCGGTAAAGTGCGGCCAACCAAAAAAAAAATACAGCGTGACAGCTGACAGTTCAGGGTTATTAAAAATGGAGCGCTACACTAGATATGGATGTGGACGGCATGTGGTTTCAACAAGACGGTACCACATGCCATGCATTCTGGTCGTGTAATTTCCCGTTTTGGTGATCAGAATTGGCCGCCCAGATCATGCGATTTAACGTCGGTGGATTTTTTCTTTGGGGTTTTTTGAAGTCTAAGGTTTAAGGCCAACAAGCCCACGACCAACCACGCCTTCAAGGGGGAAATTGAGCGCTGTATCAACGAAATTCAGCCACATTTATGCAAAACAACCATGGAAAATTTCAACAAAAGAGTACGTATGTGCCAGCAAAGTCGTGGAGGCCATTTACCCAATATGCTATTCCATACATAACCCTATGCTGTATATTATATAAAACAATAAAAAAATTACAATTTTTAATTATAAACCTGTGTTTTCTATCAAAATTACTTCTTGCGTGAATTTTGGGACACCCTATAGGTAATAGTACATCAGCTATATTATTATGTCGATCGCTGGGTTCTTTTAATGATAGGTAAGTACCTACCCTTACAAATTATAGTGTCTATAATATAATGAAATAATACATTGCAATATGAAAGACATTTCTGTTGCTTTTAAACATATTTCGTGACACAATAGCAGTTATTTTTACATTTGGTTATTAATAATTTTATTTGTAACATTTTCCACATTTGAGTGATTATAAAACTTGAAATACAATTAATATAAGTAATGTGTTGACTTAAAATTAACTGGTACTACCATCAGCTGTGCCAACGTAGCTGGATATCTCCAAGCAGTGCGCCTCAGTGCGGACATATAGGCAAATTGACGACAAAGAGTACGTTCAATTCAATCAGCGTGGCGAACATTAAAAAGCCTATGTAGATCAACGCACAAGTGACGCCAATTTTCCAATCCAACTGAAATCTGTTGATCGCCAGCGAGGAGTACAGCGCGAGCAGAGTGGACAACAGCGAAATTGCACTGTACGACAACCCACTTGAGTTTATTTTCACCTGCAACAACCGCAACGTTATAAAGTTACGCTGAAATATATAGGCATACAGTCGAACGGAGCGCACACATGCGCACTTACCCTCACATGTACGCACACCGCGTGTTACTGGCTATACATATAAACGACTTTCTCAGTTGGTAATGGTTTATGTTTTAACGGATCCCAGCTAATTAATTGATCTACCAAGTCATGACAATGACATAGAAGTCTTAATTGATACGCCACTAATTGATTGTAGCTGAAACGAAAACCGAAAACGAAGTGAGTTGCCTCATGGGAGAATTATCAGGTGTTTTGCCGGTTTTCACAATAGTGAAACAAAAGTAGAGTTATTAATTGAAATGGTAGAATCAAAATGACATACATCATGCAATGACAAAATATAATCAATCTAAAACATTCCCTGGTAACTGTAGCTCACAAGGGTAAAGACAGACATGGATGATATTTCGCGCTTTAGAGCGTAAGATGAGTATGTAAATATCGGTTTTAAAGTCTTGTCTCCATGTTTCCTAGTTATTTTTTAAATGGGTATTAAAATCTTACCAAGTGTTGACCAGGTACGGAGGGGTAGAACAGAGACTTGATCAGCCAGGGTAACCCCAAACACAGCAGAATGTCGAAGGTATTCGATCCTATGGAATTACTTATGCCCATTGTGCCGTGTCCTGTAAAATATACTACTAATTAATCAATCGTAAACTCGCCACACTAAGTACACTTTATGAACTTTGTTGGTTTTTACCCATAAATAGCTGACTACTGAGAGCGGTTCTTCTTATAACTATGAAAGCCTAGAGCATGCTTCATCTAGCTGTTCCAGTGTGGATTGATCGAGATGTAAGTGACCGTCACAAGTCTCGAAGTTATATACTGCCTGATGGCCTAATTAACCCATAGGTAAACTAAATGATTTATCCATATCACACAACCAAAAAATACTGATTTAGACAATCAATCCGCGAATGCATGCAGGACACGGAAAAACGCAAAAGGGAGTAAGAAGGTCAATTAATTAAGAAGTAGATAACTTGGTGATAACATCAAGAGTGATTACCAATTTTCCTCGTGCCCTAGAAATAGACTTTAATATGATAAACGTCGGTCAATAGAACCATTTCCTGGTCCGTTCGTTCATCAGATTTGACAGATGTCTCTCAAACGTTTCTGGGAAACCGCCACAGTGTTGCATTGAAGGCGTTTGATGAGATGATGAAGCTTGCTTCCGAATGCAACCATCTGATAACCTTATTAACACACGGTGCAGGTACCGCTTCCTAGTTACTCGTACATAGTGTACCTTTGCCTTATGCAACAAAGTAGTTGACATCTTCCATGATTTTTTTGCCACATAGGTTATGCAACAAACTTTTTTGTCTCAGGTTGCGTTCCCATGCTAGTATAGCCAAGTGAAACAAGGTAATCGAAGAGAAACCACACCAAAAATATTTTTACCGTTATTATTCTTTCATTTACGCAACTTGAAAGATTTAATTTTTATTTTATATTTTCTATTACTTTTGCTTTGTTATTTATTCTATTTTTCTTATGATTAAGTATATCCTGTTAATGATATTATATGTATATCTATGATGTGGGATTTTAAAAAAATTTGGGGTCGGGAATGAAATGTAATAATTTCCAATGAATAATCAAATAAAAATTTCACTAACACATCTAACCATTTCTTCTAATGTGATTGCTATCTTGGTGCAAGTTATTCAATAAATAAATAGTAATTTCTGACGAGAAGTTTACCAAGGCTTTATAATTATAACTCCAGGATTTGGTTCCGGTGGTTTAAAATTACTTCAGAATATATAATAAATATATCTGCCTTGCTGGGAGGCAATTCTAGGACCCTTTGAAAGGGCATGATAAAGATTATCACACGGATTCTGTTGTTGTCTGCACATGTCGAAGTATTTACCTTGCATAGTGACGAGGACACTTGAAACTGCTTCAGGCAAGCTCGTGCCGGCTGCTAGGATGGTCAACCCTGTAATGCTGTCTGGAACGTTGAGGGTGTCTCCTGCAAGAAACATCAGCTTTTGAAAGAAAGAACAACATTAATTCCTTAAATTAATTATTCTGTGCCTTACCTACGATAGTGATGATCCAAGCCACCAGGTAGGAAACTCCACCGATCCAGGAGACACACATGAGGAAGGTGATGGGATACAGATGCTGATGCCGCCGGCAGTCAGGGATCGTGGCCCAGAGGATCAGGCTGAGTGGCCACGTCAGTATCCAGAAGAGTTTCTGTAAGCCCGTGGTCTTTTCACCCGGCCAACTCCAGAGAGAACTTTGGCTTGTCTCTGCAAATCGTCATTGATTAGGTACTGTGGTTAAAGCTTGAGTCAAATAGCAAATCATAAGTTATAATATTGTTGTATTTATGGATGGAAAAATATAGGTAAAAATAGATTGCCATGTAGTTAGATAATTTTTCATTACCTGAATCACTAGAGTTGTGTCTTTGTTTAGTTTCCTTTCCCTGTTCCAAGTCGTTAATTCGCTGAGAAGTCAGGTTCATACGATGATTTGCATCTAATGGGTCGAGTTTGTCAGCTATAAAAAGATTACTCGGTTTAATAAAGTACCTACCATTAATGACCATAACATATTATGTAGAAATAATTCAAATCTACCTATTTCTCTATCAAGCTTACTGCCGGACACAGACCTCTCCTAATTGGCAACACTCTGAATGGTCTTAAGCCCTCTGAATCCAGCGGTGTTCCGCTTTGGCTTTCGGCTTCTTCAGGTCATTAGTCCACCTGATCGAGGGGTGACCTGTGCGTGCATCTTTCACAGATATGTATGCATTTATAATTTACCTGTATGCAACTAACACCTTGAAAGTATACCTACTAATGAAATACAATGTAATTATAGTACTTTTATTCAAGAGTTGATAGAACCTGAATAATTACATAAGATTATTACTTATGTAAAATGTAAAAAAATCTTACCTTTCATTAGCAGAGGCGTTATCTCCGTATACAGTTTGGGTTTGTTGAAGGGACAGCAGCCACTCCTTGCAAAACTACCAAGTCGTCCGTTAAACACCATTGCTGTAAATAACAAAAACTTCAGTGATGGTTTCACACTTTACAGATACCAATTAAAAATATTTTAAAGAAATCATAGCTAAATATTGGTTAATAACAGCAATCTAATGCTTCTAACATTTAGAATCAGCTTACCTGTAATCCAGTACATGTCTTATTTTATTTGATAGATAGAAAACTCGAGAGTGTTAATCTGACGTAAGTTTTTTTTATTTTGAGATGAATGAAAACAACCACCAAGTGAGTGACCATCAAGGCCTTAGTGATGTGTTATTCGAATTGTCCACACTCCCGAGACAGGGGTACCTATATGTGCTCGGGTTGTATGAGTATGTTACCATTTATTGCTTACCTTCAACTTATAACATAATTGACCAATACATAACTCGTAACTTAAGACACACATTAAGGAATGCTATTGGTTTTACCAATCAATAGCCGATTACTGAGCATGGTTCTCTTCTTATAGCTCATAGCCTAGAGCATTAGGTAATTACCGAGTATGTAGAAGGTGTACATGAGCACGAGTAGCAGCGCCTCATGCCAGTATACCACGTTGTCCAGTAGGGTGAGGATTAGGGTGACCACCGCCACCGCGTACATCATACAGTCCCGCGACACTGACCACCAGTCCAGCTCTATCACCTGATAAATAATATGAATACAATAATACTCTTTATTTTGTACACTAGATGCAACGTAAATAAACTTACACCTAACTGTACATAGAAGTATAACCAAGTAAATATGAGAGGGAAGACACTGGTGGGGGCTTGTGTCCACCCCAAAAACTAATTGTACTTAAACCTTTTTGAAGAAATAAGTTATTATATTTATACAGACATAATAATTATGTACAGTGATACAGATAAAGGGCGGCCTTATCGTTTGTAGAGATCTCTTAAGGTGCTCCCTCACCGCGAGCATTCGTGTGTACCGTAATGTAACATTTAGTATATAGATTTGAATATGCGAGCAGCGTCTTATTACAATGCGATTAAGGTACATTTAAATTTGATGGCATTGATTTAACGTTACATTACACGCGAATGCTCGCGGTGAGGATGCAGCTTTAAGAGCTTTAATAAAAGCGGTAGCTATGTACGAAAAAGCATACAAGAACATAACATATTATTATCTTATTTAAATTAGAACGATAACAGGTAACAGAAGATTTTTTAAGGTATTAAGATAGGAAACGATCGTGCAACTCCACCCTTCTGCTGCCGCCCGTGACAACTAACAACTTAAACAAGACTCAAAACGTGACTGGGTACCGCATAGCAGACGGTGTTAGAAGTTAGGACAATAGTTTGTTAGTTATTGTAAGGACTGGGCAGTAATTTATAGTTATTTTAGTAATAGTCCTGTTCGTTTCATATTGATACGGAAGTATACTAGAAGTAGGTCAGTGTTCAAAGTAAAAGTTATACTGAGCAATATTATACCCAACAGTTGAAGCTGACAACAAAATTGAGCAGCGTCTTTGTCTAGTCAGCTCATTATCAAATAGTTAATTGAACAATTTAACGAAGTTCGAAGCGAGGGGCCTAGAATTCGATTCCCAGGCGAGGAAGATATTTATGTGCATTGTGATATAAGCATTTGTGTTTGCTACACGCGACACAGGGAAACCTATTGCGGAAATATGAGGGTGTTAATTTTAAGCAAATATTTAACTTTGAATTTGGATTAGTTTAAGGATTAGTAGCCAACCCATGTGTCTTAAACTCTCATGGCACAGCAAATACTTAACTTTCAATTTCGGCCAACCCATCTATCAGAAGTTCTCATGCCACTCCTAGGATATATTTGCTACAAGCGGCCACCACACACTTAAGCACAATAAGCCTAAACTCTAAACGAACCCTGGCAGTGAAGAGCGCGCAGCAAGCAGGCACAGCCAGCACGTTGAAGACCGCGGAGCCGACGATGGCTCCAACTCCAATGTCTCCCTCCGTCACGAAGGTCCCCACACAGTTGATGAACAGTTCCGGACTGGAGCTCGCGGCTGCCATGAACGTTGCTCCTGCCACGTCTGATGCCATGTTTAAACCTGGTGGAACATATCACGGTTATTAGCTTACCAGCTTACGCTTCGTCTAATGTCTCGATGTGCCAGTTTAATTATATAATCTAGCTCCTGAATCAACATTAAATTTTGAGAAAATAAATCGGGGTAAATCAAAATTTTTAGGTAGATTTAGGGGTACTGGGGTACTACAACCCTAGGTACTTGGTTCGAGGTCTGATGGGAAGGAGCAACTGCCGCGTAGCTCCAGCTGATGAAGACCATGTGGGTGTCTTCGAGTCAAGAGTAGGTATAAGTTTTAACTAAGTTAGTGCGCTATCACCCATGACTTACCATAGGTGGGAATGTAGTCTAGCATATTTTAATAAGATTAAAATCGGGTCTAGGATGGTCCGTCAGGTTATAAATTATGTTACAATCTGAATAAGTTAATTCGTTCGTTAATACGGTTGATCGAATATACTATCAAAATAACAATCAAAACATCTAAATAACGCCCTTTGGACTAATCATCCTAGTTGCAATTTGAGCCATAATCTGGAGCGCATTTGCGATACGGAAGTGTGGTGCTGTGGTACACTCGTTTTTTATCTTAAGTCCATCAAAAACAAATTATGTGTAATACAGTTGTAATCCCTATATGGCTGCATTTAGTATGGAAAGCGATACGTAATATTGTATTAAACATTCATTATATTGTATTAAACACTTCAAAGACCACTCTAACGCGGCATTGGCATAGAAGGTTAGACGTATTGTATTAAATTAAAATCTAAACTCTTATATTATGATAATATGTATTACTTTGTTACAAAATATAATTCCCATGCTTACTTGCAAGGTAAAAATAAAGTATAGTTATACTTTTTTGATTTTTTATACGTAATGCAATATTTGTCCGTGTTATATTTTTTCCACGGCACGGCAACGAAGGGCAAAATTTAAAGAAATGAAGAAAAAACTGTTGAAAAAACAATGTAAATATAAAAAAAATGTCTTACTAACGAGGCCTAGGGCACTACGCTGCTCCAGTACATATTAGTGGAAGGGTTAGTGACCAATCCAAATTTCTATTTTTTGCTGCCTTTGGATAAAGCGGGCCGACGGCTTTACGTGTCAAGAAATTAATGTCCTAGCGGTCGGGTGACCCGTCTACCAACAGCGCTGACACGGCATATAAGGCAACAATAATATAATCAACCCAAAAGACAAATATTCATTTGTTATGTAAATGTTTGCCCCATCAGGAATTGAACCCGAAAGCCCCTGCTCCAAAAGCACTGTTACTACCAAATTATACGGTATGTAGTCACCTACGATAATATTCATTATGTAAAAAATGTATCTATCTTCAGGGGTGGGTTACAGAAACCAATCATGGATGGTGGACTTACGTTCGCATATGATTTCGATGGCCGGCACGAAGTATTGTTCACACACCGTTCCCAGGAGCAGAAAGCAGTAGATGGCCAGGACGCAGTGCACCAATATAAAGCCCTGGAATTAAAATTACACTTAGAATCAAAACGTATAAAAATACTGGGACATGAGAACAAAAAAGAGATTAAAAAATAGGGATGTGTGACCTGTGACTGCTATCACATCAAATAATACATAAATCTATCTTTCTTCATAGAAGAAATAAAAGACAAAATTATAATTTTTAATTTTTTTTCCCCTATAATTATTCGACCAATACGCAAAACCTACTGAATGAAATTCGAAGCAGTTTTATTGCTGGACGTCTAACTTAAAAACTAGTGTAATTATATTATGTCTGTAGGTATGTATCAACGTCTGCCAGGCCAGCTAGTAGATATACTATAAAACGTTGGAGCACAATAAATGAGCAATCGTTATACAAGTCAACTTATTTTTTCTGTACATGTTATTTTATAATAATTGCCCAAATAATCAATTTTATGATTAATTGATTATTTCAATTAATTAACATTTGGATTTAAAGTGATTGGCACTTTTTGTATTTTGATTCTAAACTATGATTCAATTATGTGGGTACCTCAAAATGGTCTGCTTCAATGAGCAGTTTCGTCTTATTTACGGGAAGTAAGGTTGTGCGGCCCATAGCTACTCATTAACTATACCTAAATTACTGGAGGACGCTGCACCTAACAAACTGAATTATTCGTTAACTTTATTACTGCACGGGGAAATTTTTGCTGTCGGTACCCAGTGTATCATGTCAAGTAAAGGCCGCTTAAACTATTAATTAAATTGGTTGGTGAAATGAAACGTGGGTTGCTTTTAAATAGGCTGTTGTTTGTAAAAAAATAAAAAAAAACTTAAAAAAAACAAGCTTAAATGCGCAAAAACAATAAAATATTTTTTTTGCTTTATAACATTTACAATCAACTTATTACGTCATTACACAATTTATATGATATAAAAACAGTTACTTTTGGGTTATTCTTAGTAATGCGTATTTAATTTATGGTCTTTTCATTATAACTTTTTACTGGGTTATACAATTTGTATATTCTCTTATGGAAAAAGTGTTAATGTTACCATTACTAACGAACGATGACTTTTATCGCCGTTTGCGCCGACTGGAGCGAGAGATTCACTCAAAGATTTCCTATTTACTCGAACATACTCAGGAGGACGCGAGCCTCCTGATGGAACCACTTGAGCAGGTTCCTGTCAGTCCCTTGTGCTTGCTGGTGTCGCAGTCAGTCACCCCCCAGATGGTCAGGGGCTTGTCAGACTCTAAGAGCTCCCGCAGAAGCGGATAGTAGTCATGAGGATGTTACCACTAGATAACACTCCTACTAGGACACAAATGAACTCTACGCCGTGTCTCTTTACAGAGATGAACGGCTCCCAAAAATACCTCGAAATCTAATTTCGGGTTTTGCTGACATTTCATCTGTTACGATTTATAGTGATAGGATTGTACTTATACAAACAGTAACGTACAGTAATTACCGCGATTCAGAATGCAAGTAGCGTCATCTCTGATGTTTATGTGAAAATCATAAACCAGTGAGGGGTGAAGCACCATCCCACATACCCTCCCAGGCTCCCACACACCCTCCGTATAACGCTACCTGGCTTTAAATGTGCAGGCAACGATGTATCTAGACGGAACAAGAATTATATAGTAGATTGTATGACAAGGGTGCAAAGTAATATTTTTGGCTCGGGCGACGTACTTTGAATCCCTCGCTACGTTCGGGATTCTACTAAAGAATCCCTCGCTACGCTCGGGATTCTACTCTAGAATCCCTCACTTCGCTCTGGATTCAAAAAACGCCCTCGCCAAAAATATACTTGCACCCGAGTGATACACTCTACTTTTCATCACCCACTATGAGAAAATAATATAATTATATATATAATAGAAAATAATAGAAAATAATACGTAAAAATGCACGGAAACTTAATTTTAATTTGAAAACGAAATCTTAATTTGATTTCTTTTTTTATTATTCAGCTGGCGGGGCCCTCGCGTCGTACCAGACATTCTTTATTCAAACAATATTTGTGTTCGATTTCTTTAGCGCAAAATACTAAAATGTTCTAAATTCAAAATAGGACGGAAAAGATCTAGCCGGCAGGAAAAGTTGTATGAAAATTCATTCCGGCCCGCTGAATAGAAAACAGCAACTTTGGAACCCCGTAAGTCCGAACCAAGTCGTCTTTTTCGAATAGGTGTGATGAAAAATATATTATGTAGTTTATTGTACTATGCCTAGTTATCGTCACAAAATGTGTGTTTAACCGGCATTAAAGAAGAGAAGGTTCTCAATTCGACTGTATTTTTATGTGTGTTACCTAATAATTGCGTGTACAGATTTTGGTTATTCTTTTTTTATGTTACGAGGTAACATACAAACCATCAAAGAAGACAAAAAGAAAAAAAGATGACATATCCCGTATAGACCAGTGCCAATAGCGTTGTTAATGATCAAAAGTACAAAAAAATAGTAACAGGATGAAACCCATTGAAAAAGGAAGACGATATGCCAAAAATACAAGGAAAAATAATTTAAGGGTGATCTGAGGTCGGGAAGGGGTTGAGGGGGTTAAAGATAAAAATTGGTTTATCGCAATTTTCGGAACTAATACCACCACCATATAATATTTATATAATATAATATTACCTACAACTTTGCGATATAACTTTTTCTCATGGGACTTGTAGTTTTTCCGAAAATTGCGATAAGCTAATTTTTACCTTTAAAACCCCCCCTCAACCCTTTCCCGACCTCAGATCGCCCTTAATAGTAGATTGTATGACAAGGGTGCAAAGTAATATTTTTTCGGCGAGGGCGTTTTTTGAATCCAGAGCGAAGTGAGGGATTCTACAGTAGAATCCCGAACGTAGCGAGGGATTCAAAGTACGTCGCCCGAGCCAAAAATATACTTGCACCCGAGTGATACACTCTACTTTTCATCACCCACTATGAGAAAATAATATATATATATGTCGGGAATAGTTAATCCATGTTATTCGTTTGGTGCTATTTAATCTGTAGTAGGCGCGGATCCATGGCGAATCGATACTCTATGGCGCGGTTGATCGGTCATTAGAAAAAGAATAATGAAAAGAAATGAAGGTCGTGTTGGTGATCGTAAAGATTCCTTATTAATTGTAATGCCGTGGATCTAAAAGAGTTAAATATCGCGTGACCGCGTGTGCGAGTGGTTAAAATCAATATCGTAACATCGCGAAGTAAATCCAATCAATACCAAAGCAAACCAAACCGAGTATTCATATTGAGCCAAAGAGAGATCATTGAATAAAGCAGTTGGTTACTTGATGGCTCAATCCTGTGTTTCATTTGATATCCTGAGTTGACGTCCTGACGAGAGAAGCCCATATTGCATAGTTTAACCAACACTTCCCACGATGCCCACACGAGAAGATCATTTAGAAATCAGTCAGGATGCCGATATATATATAATAGAAAATAATAGAAAATAATACGTAAAAATGCACGAAAACTTAATTTTAATTTGAAAACGAAATCTTAATTTGATTTATTTTTTTATTATTCAGCTGACGGGGCCCTCGCGTCGTACCAGACATTCTTTATTCAAACAATATTTGCGTTCGATTTCTTTAGCGCAAAATACTAAAATGTTCTAAATTCAAAATAGGACGGAAAAGATCTAGTCGGGCAGGAAAGTTGTATGAAAATTCATTCCCGCCCGCTGAATAGAAAACAGCAACTTTGGAACCCCGTAAGTCCGAACAAAGTCGTCTTTTTCGAATAGGTGTGATGAAAATTATTTTTCCTTGTATTTTTGGCATATCGTCTTCCTTTTCCAATGGGTTTCATCCTGTCACTAATTTTTTCGTTTCAAAACCTAAAAGCACTGGGCTAGTATAGTTACAATACATTTTAAAAGATGATAATAAAGATTCATTAAGTGGCCCTGGGTTTCGAGATATACCTATTATTTTGTTCCGCAAATTCATCATCAATCAAGCCGATGTGTGCATTTCCCTGTTCTTGGTAATACAACATAATATAACTTCTTAGTACCTTGTAATCAATACTCACTTGTAATCAAAAAGTATGGTAGTACCTTTAAAATCCTCTACGAGTGCTTTGATCTAATGGCCGTGTCTCCCTCGAGAGATTTACGGCTCCCAAAAATTCATATAAAGGTAGTATAAAGGTGTAACCCATAATATCTATTTTAAGGTCGTATTCACTACTTATACAATCCCCGACGCACAGTCGTTAGCGCGATTCACAATACAAGTAGCGCCATCTGTTAGGTTTTTTGACAATCATAAATGCGTAGGGGGTTGAAGCACCCTCTTCATTACATTGACCAGCTTTTAATCGCATAGGTGTAAGCAGGTATCCCACCGCCAGCGAGTCGGCGAGTAAAGCTCGGCTATCTTATCGCTTAAGACACGTAAAAAACATATGACATTTCGTGTAAACAAAACGATTAAACAAAACGCGTAAACAAGCGAGGCGAGTACTTGCTCGCATATACATACATCTCTTTTGTTAACACGAAATGTCAATTTTTTTTCGATTTCTTAAGTGAGAAAATAGCCCGTAGCAGCTCGTTGCTCTTAATGTCCCTTTCTTGAGCGAGCAAATAGCCCGTAGCTGCTCGCTGCTCAGCGGCGGTCTGACAACTGTGTCGTGGATATTTTGACTATACATAAATAAGCGCTTGGCATAAATGTATGTGTGACTATATACTCCGTTTGAGTTTGAGTTCGATCTGGAATTCGTAATAGTTGCAGGGCACACAAATGCCAGCTTTTCGGCTATGCGATTAGGGTAGATTAAGATGGACGGCGGGATCTAAAAATTGGTTTAGTAAATGCTTACAAGCTTGGCTTTGGCGGGGAGTGGCAATTCCATATGCTCGGCGACAACGACAAGTATACTTTGAACGTGAAACTTACGTACGTAAAGGTGTGGGTTCGATTACCTACTGCGCTACGTCGTGCCCCTGCAAATACGTTTACTTGCCTTACTTTAACGCACTGAACATAGGCGATAACGTTGTATTCAACTGCATTTATGTTAACACCGTAAATACCTATGTAGTTACTAGAAACCCTTTCTAGGTCGAAATTCGACCCTAATTCGTCCTATTTTACGGGTGCTACAAATTAACTGCATGCTAGTGTGAATAAAGTAACTTACCATTCTCGTATTTTCGCAAAGAGGGATCTCACACAACGTTCTAAAATTTTTGATTCACATGTTAAAATACATGTTGAATTGTTCGTATTCGCGCGAGTACTTTATCCAACAAGTATAGGACGGACCTCCAACTGATTATGCGAATTTTTGACACATTCGTGATATTAAATAAATGAACATGTAAGTGAACTCGGTCATACTAAGAATAAATTTATCAAAATTGATAATACATTATTTTTACCAATGTATGATTCATTCTTGTATCAGAAATAGATATCATTTTTTTTCACAGCACCTAACCACAGAAAATAAGAAACTCTTTTACCTTATAATCTAATTAGGTATCTATTCGAGAAAACAAATGCTCTGATATTCATGATTTAACTTATAACATCATTCGGTTCAACTTAATATTTATGAAATTCGCCAAATGAGGTGGGTATTTGTAAAATTATTTAACTGTTTTTATGTATAATTTTAAAATTCGAACCATGATTATAACGATAAGAGGACATGCATTATGCATTGCATTGTTTTGGCCATAGTTCTGAGGCTCCGCCGAGTTCTAGCGAAGCAAAACGAAGGGAGCCAGGGTTGCTACAATGCTAGTGTGAACAAGTGATCACCGGGGTACATCTGCAGCCGTTGACCGACAGCCCATTGTTGGCTTGATGAGCAAATTGGAGCCGGGTCAATCGCCTCGTGGTCTCCGAAGGGACTACCTATTATGTTAAGTATTTGCATCGCTTTATCAATATTCGCTCCTTGACTGTCTGTCTTTTAACGTGCTCGTTATATTATCTGTACCTACATAAAATAGTAGATTTCACAGTTTTATGTCATGGACATAGGAGATATTTTAGGGAAAAAATAATTGCCATATTGTTTTTGCGGTATTATGCTTTAAATAAACTCCCTTTAATATGGCCTTTTTATTGAACTAATACCTCAAGTTCTCATCATTTCCAAGGATTGACTGATAGGGAACGCCATTAGGAATTAAGTAAGTCCACTGTAATTCCTTAAGAATTTTCAATAAAAGGTGAAATAAGTAAATACAGTCGTACATTTCCACATACTACACATACAAAAGAGCCCGCAGAACACAAAATAACGCCACTGCGACTCCATATTTGTTACAAATATTATTCGCAAATACTATCTAATAGCCTCTAATGGGACAGTAAAAATTAAGTTTTTATAAAAAATGGAATAATTTCCGCGGATTGAGCGGTAGAGTGCTGTATTTAAATTCAGTTAAGTGGTTAGCAAATAATGTTGGGGTGTAATATCTGGTACGAGTATTACCATAAATCTGTTCTATCCTACTTTATAGAACATTTAATTGAAGAAAGAAATAAAATCTATTTACTTATACATTTAAGGAACACTGTCGATTAACTGTTGAATGTTAGAATAGTTCATCACCATCATAATCATAATACAAAATTGTCTCCATGTTGGACTCGTGTCTCTTCTCTTAATGGGAGGAATATGGGACCCAAATAAACTCTTGGTTTGCATGTACTATTGCAGTCGTGTCAACTGCATTCAAACTGCACCTGAACTGCAATTTGAAGTTGGATTGCAGTTGAAATGCGGTCCGTCTGTCTAGAGCCTAAGTACTGCGTATTATAATGACTTGGAAATGGGACAGCAGTAGCATTTTATTATAATCTTTATATCTAGTTTATTACGGTTGTTTACTTGAAAGACATTATACTCGCCATCCACTCCTGACCAACTCCAAATCAACACGAAGTATATATAAAATTTAAATTGAACCTTTATAACCACGACTTTATTGAATGCTTACGTATAACTTGTTCTATTACCGGGTTGTTATAATATGTGCAGTCTGATAGTTGACCATACTGGCCAAGTGAGGATTAGTGGATATATATCGCATGTCGTGGACTATATTATGGAGATATGTATGGTGTGCAGTGTTAGTGTACACAACATTCGGATATAATAAATTATTGTTTTGGTAGCGATTTTATTTCAACCAAATTTATTGGATGGAATCTTATCTCTATACAAAATTCATTCATATACAATTATTACTCGTACAATAAATAAAACGCATTATTTATTAGCGGAATTCACCACAACATATTAATGAAAACCGCACCCAAATCGAGTAAGAAACGGTGGAACAGAAAGAAATTCTAAAAATCATTTTTTTGGTTTCCATTGTATAAAGTTCCGCAATAATAGTTTTCTTTATCATGTATAGCATTCATAAACATGCTTATTATGTATACAAACACATTACCCATGTATGATATAACTGAATCTGAAACTCTCAATATGTTAATGTTTTCAAAGCATTCAGATAGCTCCCCCGTGGCCGAATGGGTAAGGCGTGGCGGTAAAAGCCAAAGATTGTGGGTTCAAGTTCCGCCGGGATAGCAACTGTTAAGCTATTGGGAACGTGCACGACGGTGGCAACGCGCAACTTTTTCGGCTACTGTCAAATATGACAAGTAAACATTGTTAGTATTTTTGCAATTAAAAACCAAAATAAACAGTAAATGATACTTGTTGACTTTATTTGAGTGCAATTTATTGAATAGTGTATGTGTACAATGGATATAATCATAAAAACCGCGTTCGAAAGTATTACACACAGCCGCAATAGTTTCCATTTTTTGTCACGTTGTGCGCTGCGATCGTTTTTGTACACCTGCCACCCGCTTTGCACATAGCGAATAGAAGCACCTTTTTGTACTTTTTATAATTATTTAATTTAATGTCATTTATAATTGTCATTTAATTATATTCATTATATTGATAATGTGCTTTCATTTCTCTTAAATTTTACATAACATAAGTAAGTAATAGAAGCATTATTTTTTTCAGATTTTGTTACATAACTTTTTAGTTGGTAATTTTTCATATTTCTTTGTAAATGTGAAATGTAGCCAAGCTAAATTGTTGCAAACGTGTTCATGAATTTTTATTTAGGCCTATTTTTCATGAAGCATTTATGTTAATAATATTTGCTGATTCAAAAAAAGTCGTAAATGGTTAATGGTCGTAAATAAATGAAATCTCTGTGTACATGTAAATTTTTTATTAAAAAATTAATTAGCATTGTATTGAGATTGAGACGCATATGAATCGTTTTTTATCGGTAAATTTACACAAGTCACATAAATACTTAGAACACAAAGAGGCGAGCTACTGGAAGGAGCGAGAGCCGATACCGCGATGCCGATGCCGATAACGCGGTCCTTCTCTCACACACACTGTACGCGCGAGCCCGTCTCAAACCTTATACGCCGTTCGGATTCGATCTGAAATTCGTTAACATTGCTGGCACACAAATGCCAGCTTTTCGCCTATGCTATTAAGGTAAGATTGACAGCAGCGTTTAAAATGCCCTTAGTAAATGTTGCTCACATGCTAAATTAAACAGTAAACGCAGATGATAAGTTTGGTTTTGGCGGGGAGTGGCAATTCCATATGCTCGGCGACTTAGGTAGTCCATTGAAAATAGTATTTAATTTTTTTTTGGCTCGAGGGTGCGTATAAGTACCTAATCAAGTTTCATCTGCTGAGAAACGTTGCCCTAAATGTAACTTTTAAATGGACTGTTGGTCGTAAGAGAACGATCAGAAAGTACTTATTACCTGTGGTACATACTACTATTACTTTTCACTTAAAAATATATTGATGCATCTAAATATTTCAATTTGTGGTGCAATACTGTTAACATTAAATTTATCAACGACAAATAACTTTGTATTCGTTTGATGAGGTAATCACTTGCACATTTTTAATATCACTTGTATGAGTATATCTGTAACGGATCTATTTCTATGTAAGACGATTCACGAAAAAAATTATAATAGGAGTTCTCTTTACCCAAAAAGAACCCGAAACAATGAATTTTTAAATTTGTGTCTGTTTATCTATGATGGTGTACGAACTAATTCAGAAACGGCGGTCGCATAGGTAAGCTGACATTTTGTGTGCCCTGCAAATATAACGAATTCACAATACAATGAATGGATACTTACAAATAACACAATAATATCCCTAGATTAGGCCCTGTGTCATAATTATATAAATAAGATAATATAGCATACTGGAGAAACTAGGTGACATCGATATGTAGATATTATTTACATATTATGTACATATTTCCACGTGGAAATTAACGGTTCTACATAATAAATCCGCAAATGTTGATGTACATCTCTATCTATAGATACTAATATAATTATATAAAGCAGAAGAGTTTGTTTGTTTGTTTGAACGCACTAATCTCAGGAACTAATACTGGTTTGAATTAAAAATATATTTTTATGTTAAATAGTCTGTTTGTTGAGGAAAGCTATTGGCTATATAACATCGCGCTGCGACCAATAGGAGTGGAGCAAAAAGTTTCCCGAAGCGAAGCGAGGGCGTCTACTAAACAATATATTATGTTGCAGGGCGACGAATAAAGATTCTCGTATTAGTTTATAGAAGTTTTTCTGCGTCATTTAAACCAATATAAAACTATCAAACATTGGTATCTACTTATGCGACATTTGAATTTGATCTGGAATTCGTTACAAATGTTACAATTGCAAAGCAAAGCACACAAATGCCAGCGTTCCGCCAATACAATAAGGGCACATTTAAGATTGACGGCGTTACCTAAAATGTCCTTAGTATTTTTGTCTGACAAGCTAAATTGAACTATGGGCACAGGTAATAAGTTTGGTTTTGGCGGGAAGTGGCAATTTCATAATATTTTCATATTATTTGTTCAAATCAAAATCTTTAATTATTCATATGGGTATCAATGGTAAACTTTCATTCGTTTACTGGCTAATATTATAAAAATAATACTCATGCAGTACTCATGATATATATTTTGTACGCCGATATTTGGATAGTTCATCAGTGATCATGAATCATGCAACTGGTCGAAATATTGGAGAACATTTACATACATAACGTGAGTACCCGTATCATAATATAAAGTTGTAACTTGTCGGTGTTAAAGTTGTTTTTTTCTTAGGTTTATTTAGTTATTGCACTTACATGTTTCCGCTGTGATCTGGTGAAGCCGTCAGGTGGAAACTCCAGTATCGCTGGTGGAGTGCAGTTGGCGCCTGGCTCCACCACGCCTAGCAGACGGCGGGCCTTGATCACATCTGGAGGATCTAGAAGAAATTTCGAAGACCTGAATGGCGCAATGGTTAACATGCTAGAGCCCTGTTCCCAGGGTCCTGGGTTCGATTTCCAGCGAGGCGTTTTTGAATGTTGAGTTCCGAACCCAGTCTGTGGGTATGTTCTTGTCTTGTGTGTTGTCCATGGCGCCCATGACACAGGAAACCCTAGTGTGGGGCTATGAGTGTGAAGCGTTTTTATTTGTTTATTTATTGAAAACGAGTACCTATAATCGAACTGTGTTTAAAGATGTGGGTGAGTTGCGATGTGGGTGGTTTGTTGCAGACGTGTGTTAACGTGGCAAAAAAATAAAAAATACTCATCGTATTTTAATAAACGGCGGGCTAGGTACACACAATAAATATCATTTATCCTAAAAATATGTTTTTCGCAAATCATTACTTCGCTATGCCAAAATAGAATCATTCGCATAATTTTCAAAATGCCATAAACAATGAATATATAATAATATATAATATATAATAATATATAATATATAATAATATATAATATATAATAATATATAATAGGGCACTTCCTCACACAGATCTTTTAAGGATCGCTTTCACTAATGGTGGATAGAAGAACGGAGCGGTGTAACCAGTAAATGCCTAGCTTCGGTAGAAAATACTTAAGACACCGGACATTAAAAAGCAGAAATGTGAGTGGTGTATGGTAAGTAAGCCCTTATATGTGATGTTTATGTACCCCTGTCATAGCACACACACGCACAAGCACAAGTCCGCAATAACTTAGTACCAATTCATTATGTGCATGCATTGTTAAAAATCCATGACACTGGATAGTTGACACCTTTGTACCGAACATTTTCAACAATAATAATCCGGCAAATAAATCATTCTTTTTTAAGATTACAATCTAGTTACATAACTTCGATTCAAATAAGTTTCGAAGTTGTCAATAGCAGATAAACGATCGCCATGGAGCATGATAAACCGTCTGGTAGTAAAAGCACCTCGCCATCCATTGCAGTATTAACTTATAGGTACCTATAGTTGTATAAAATCGATTTAATAGCTATCACTGATGTCTCCGTCTCATCGTTTAGAATCACCCCGTAAGGCCGTTCTCACACAACGCTATTTGCAAACGCCTAGGATCCTTGTGAGTTGACGCCCTATATACTTACTCGTATTTATCAAATACATTTAGCAATTTATCCGCTCACGAAGCGACACGTCTACGATGCGATCCTATCAGTAAACGTCCGTTCCGTCGTTCCGTCGGAGTCGCATAATAAATAGCGTAGTGTGAGAAGGGCCTAAATGAGCGAAATACCTACTTGCGATTTTAGTTGCAGACGTGAGTCTTATTTCGGAATCGGTTCATTAGAAATTAACACTGCGAAGGAAGTGTCTATCGCTTTGTCACTTACTATTGCCGTCTTTAGCTGATATCTGTAGTTTGGACTTAAGAGTTGCACACTTAAGTTATTCTTGAAGCTTCAAAGGTCAAAAAAGAAGAGACGACCTAGCGTTTTACCTAAGTGTCATTAAAATATATTGAAATTAAATCCGAAATAGGCAGAAACATTTAAGTTTCGAAGTTGTCCACAAGTCAAGGCCAAGTGCAGATATGTTTTTCTTCACAAAACGCACATTACATTAAAGAAAGTCCGTGGTCCAGTTATTTGCACTGGAAGAAGTAGAGATTTGAAGGATCGATGATGTTTGGTTGTGCTTCTAATTAAAAAGAACATCGTACAATATGTAACAGTTTTCTCAGTATAAAGAATACTTAAATCCCACTTTATTCATCATCTGACAAAGAGATTCTACATTTTATTTTGTTTGGTGGTGCATTGGCAGGAGCTGGATATTATTGTAAATCTATAAAGCCGTGTCGGAGTCTTAATGCGACAAACCGTCCCATCTAACGTACCTTAGCATTCTGCATTACGTAACGTAACACCTAGTCGATCTTGTTACAACTTAGAACAAACCTATAGTAAGTATCAAGAATAAAAATGGACAAAAAAGAGCAATAATTCATCAATAGATTTTTTCCGTAGAAAATTAGCCCAAAAATCCATTTTGCGTGGGCGCTCTCCAACTCGTTGGACAGATCTTATTAAAAGTGTGGCACATTGCAACATCAACGATTGCTCTCACTCCGCACAACATAGAGCTACATGGCGCCGCATCACAAAAACAGCTGCGATACCAGAATCGACCAAGGCATGACCGCGACCACTCTGTCAAGAGTGCCCGACTAAGAAGAATTTATTTCTGCCTAAGTGTTTCCTAATGAGTCTTTTACATCATGCGTTTGATACATTTTTTACTTTACACAATTGAGCTAAAAATGACTTTTGAGCCGAATCGAACTGGTCGTAGCGCCGTAGGCATAAGACGATTTGTGGATACTGGATACATACAAAATGCAATTGTAAGAAATACGGTATGAAGCTCAATATTTAAATCCTTTGCAAAGACTTGAATCTATGTTGAGTTAAAACAACTCATCTGGCACAACTGAGAGTTCTGTATCAAATTCTGAAAAATGTCTTTCATTAGAAAGTAATTGCTTAGCACGGCTTGAATGTAACCTGTGTAAGAACAAATGTTGAGATATTTTTATTTGAAAGACCATCGAATATCTATTAGATTTTGCACGCAGATTCGGTCACACCATCCCAAGGGAAATTATGTTATTTCCTATCCATTTTTTCATATTATTCATAGTAAACATCATCTTCTAACTAACTTTCGCATACGATAATAGGATACCTACTGTTCTAACTTACCTACTCCATACTCCTCAACGTTGCCACCGTTGCCACAACTGGCGTAGTACAACACGGGAAGTAGAAACACCATCACTCGCAAAACAAACGATATCCTAAACTTGCACTGGCGACTAGTCCTTATCAACATGTTGGCCATCAATTGATTTGGATGACTAGAAATGTAACAAACCAGCGTTTAGCTGCAAGGCCTTTGTCAAATAAAGAACTCAAAAATTTCGCTGTACATGCGGTCTAATATCATTTGAGGGATTGTATTAGCACGAACGTGGCACAGCGTGGCAGGACTCCATCGGACTGGGTCCGAACAAGTGAACCAATCCTGTTATCGGCCCACTATCAGTTGTTGATAATGTAAATAGGCGCTCATCACGGCTGGTAATCCTTCGATGTAAGAAAAAACTATTTGTAAATGTTTACTGTCCGAAGTTAGATAGCGTGCACACTGATGGATCCATTTAATTTTTTTAATCTTTTTACATTTGATCCCTCTTTCTGGATCTGTCTGTGTGTCTTTGAGCTCTTCGTAAATGTTTGGAACAATTATTTGAGGCAATCCTGAATTTATACTAAGTATATAAAGCAGAATAGTGTGTTTGTTTGTTTGAACGGAAATAACCTCAATATGAAATGAAATGAAATGAAATGAAATGAAATGAAATGAAATGATTTATTTCGAACTTGGTTTTTACAAACACTTTTCGAATGTCATCTACGCCATCGCTTCCACAAATCCCTACGATGAGTGGCCTTGGTAGAAGAAGCGGCAAGAAACTCCCAAGGAGTTTCTTTTTTCTTCCCCACTCACAGTTACAGAGAACACTTATCACTACTTAAGGCTATATTTCAAACTCATGTCCAGGCTGTTTTATCTTGAAAATATTCATCCAGTTTATAATAACCCTTCGTCATAAGAATGTCCTTAACATGAGTTTTTAGCTTACAGTATGGCATTTCCGTTAATTCTAACGGAATTTTATTATAAATTTTTACGCATCTACCCATGAACGAGCCACCAGTTTTACAAAGCCTAAAATTTGGTACAATCAGCTTAGCCTTATTCCTAGTATTAATATTATGGACATCACTTTTCTTTAAAAAACTATCATGGTACTTTTTAACATACATAATATTATCCAAGATATATTGTGATGTAACAGTGAGTATATTAACTTCTTTAAACAGATCTCTCAGCGAGTCCCTAGGTCTGAGGTTGTAAATTGCACGCACTGCCCTTTTCTGTAATATAAAAATAGATTCAATGTCTGCAGCTGTGCCCCACAACAACAAACCGTAGGACATCACACTATGAAAGTAACTAAAATAAACTAGTCTTGCTGTTTCCACGTTAGTTAAGAGCTTTACTTTCTTAATAGCGTAAGCAGCAGAACAGAGTCTCCCAGACAAGGCTTCAATATGGGGACTCCATTGCAACCGAGAATCTATCGTAAGGCCAAGAAACTTTGTAGAATTTACTAAGTCAAGTACTTCCCCATTTAGAAGTATGTTAGTTGGCACCTGTTTTACATTCGGTAACGTGAATTTGACACACTTGGTTTTTTTCGCGTTTAACATCAAGTTATTACAAGTAAACCAGTGTAGTACCTGCGAAACAGTATTATTCACATCGTCAAAGCAATGTTTTCTTCTATCTACTTTAAAAACTAAGGATGTATCATCAGCAAACAATACAGTTTCACACAAATCCCGAGTAAAATGAGGAAGATCGTTTATGTATATTAAAAATAGCAATGGTCCCAGTATTGATCCCTGAGGCACACCCATAGAAATGTGTGCTCCTGAGGACTCTATACCATTAATCACTACTTTTTGTACACGCTCAGACAGGTAAGACTTTATAAGGCTAAGTGATAGTGCTGAGATACCATAATGCCTAAGTTTATTTATTAATATGTTGTGATCAACGCAATCAAAGGCCTTTGAGAGGTCACAGAATATGCCAATAGCATCCTGTTTGCACTCCCAGGCAGTAAAAATATGCTTGAGAAGAGCAATGCCCGCATCAGTAGTATTTTTTCCTCTCGAAAAACCGAACTGATTTGCATGAAATAATTTATTTTTAGAGAAATGTGACAGCAGCTGGTTGTAGATAATTTTTTCAAAGATTTTACTAAGAGCTGGTAAAATAGATATTGGTCTATAATTAGTGGGGTCGCTTTTTTCACCAGCTTTAAATAAAGGTATTATTTTACCATGCTTCATTAAATTAGGAAAGCTGCCATCATCTATACATTTATTAAAAATAATACATAAATGTGGTGCAATGGAGGCTATAATTGATTTAATGACAACTGTAGAAAGACCCCAAAGATCAGTTGACTTTTTAATATTAATAGAATTGAAGGTTTTTACTATTGTATCAAAAGTGATGTGGTTAAATGTAAATGAATTATTGCATTTATCAACACATGACTCCATAATATTCAAAGCTAGCTGAGGGCTGGCCTGCAAGTTTTTTGTAATTTCATGTGGTATTTCCGAGAAGAAATCCTGAAATGTGCTTGCAACTGCATCATCAGAAGACACATTTTTGTTGTTGACTATTAAGGCAAAACTACGATCATTAGATTTAACTTTACCTGCTTCTTTATTAATAATGTTCCAAGTGGTTTTAATTTTATTTCCAGAATTCTTGATTTTATTTGATATGAAGATCGACTTAGCTGTTGCACAGACTTGTTTAAAAATTTTTGAATACCTTCTTACATAATTTATAAATTCTAAGTCTGTGGAAGTAGACTTTTTTGCATAGAGTTCAAAAAGTCTTATTCTACTTTTATATATTCCTGTTGTTGCCCAATCACTAAATTTAGTTTTCTTAATGCTACATTCAATTCTTTTTTCCTTAAAATTATTGTTAAATTCGTACTTTATTAAATCATATACATTGCAGTATGCTTGATTTGGTGTATCATTATAATTAATATTTATTGAAGAAATTTTTCTATCTATATTGCTTAATAAACGGAATAACCTCATGAACAGATTCGAATTGAAAAATTCCTTTCGTGTATAATAGTCCATTTATTGACGAAGGCTACAGGTATATTATAACAACACGCTACGACCAAAAAGAGTGGAGGAACAAGTTTCCGCTTCAGGAAGGGAGCGAGGGATGGCGAGGGCGTCTACATAGTAATGTATGTTGCCGGGTCAGCTAGTAGTTTATATTCATGATTGAAATTGGTAGGTGGCGCTGATGTCGAGATTTACTAAAGGATCAGCCAAACTATTGACGCCTATACTCTGTTTGGGTTCGATATGAAATTCGTTTTAATGGCAACATTGACAACCCATCCGATTGCTTCTACCCCTGTGATAGTTCCTAGTAGATTTCGGCGAGAATCCTACTTCCTACTCCTACTAATATTATAAATGCGAAAGTTGTCTTTGTTGCTCTTTCATGCAAAAACTACTGAACGGATTTTCATGAAACTTTGCAGTAATATAGCTTAGACATCGGAATAACATAATTTGTTAAAATTTATAGAGATATTTGAAGGGCCTGGTTTCCCGAAGCGAAGCGAGGGCGGATTTACTAGTTTAATATATTAGGTAAATTTTACGTTTTACGCTAATTAGGAACCGTGAGTACACGTAATAAAACAGTTTTTAGCCGGGCAATGGACCGTGGCAAATGCATAAGTTCGGCGACTCAAGTATAACAATTATGTACTAATTGGACAATATATAATAATAATAATAATAATACATAAATATTATGTTCCAACATTTCTACAATATTTGCACCCTACCTAAATATTTTGTATACCGTGTCCTCCACCCGAAGGGTTGTCTGGAAGAGATCGCTACTCTAGCGATAAGACCGCCCGTTGTGTATCGTCAATGTTATTTTCTCGCCTTTGTATTTGTTAATTTTTCTGTATTGGTGTGCACAATAAAGTATATTGTATTGTATTGTATTGTATTGTATTGTATTGTATTGTATTGTATTGTATTGTATTGTATTGTATTGTATTGTATTGTATTGTATTGTATTGTATTGTATTGTATTGTATTGTATTGTATTGCATTGTATTGTATTGTATATTACGAATAAATTAAACTAACTATTCGGCAACTTAAGTTGAATTATCTACTAATTGGACTATTACAAACTAAAATAACAGGGCTAATTATCATTTCATTAATCATTCAATCAATCAAAAAATTATTGCATCTGATAAAATCTTTTCCGAAAGGTAGATTTAAAAAGTAATAACTACCTGATACCTATAAGATTTATTGCATTGAATACTGCCAAGTCAGGCAGTGGTAATATTTATTGTCTTGTTCAACTAATTAGGGACACTAATACAATAATAAAGATTATCAGTTTTCTTCTAGACTTGTTACTTCTATATTTATGGGACTTGACTACATAAACTCTACTAAATACAAAAGAAAGAAACCACCTAAATTAGATTTTTCTAAATAAGCGCTTGTGTAGAATTTACAATGAAAGGCTTTTGTATTTTGACCAATATATTTATTTCTGATATTTAGAACTTTTTACATTTTGCAAATATTATGGTGTATGTAAATATAATAATAAGCACGCATCAAGTAATTTTAAACGTGTTTTTTAGATTTGACTATTTTAGCTTTGGTAATAATTATTGATTAATGTATCTACCTATATCGAATAATAACTATCTACCTTATCTCGAAATAGCGTAGGGCAAAATTTTATCAAATAATTAATTGATTTGTTTCCTGTTAATAAGGGACGTTAGTAAACAATAAAAACTTTATATGTGTAACTATACTATACAATGTAATCTAAGTGTGGTTATGCAGTATAATTATCCAGCGACGAATCTTTCAGGCAGTCTAAGTAATAGTCCCAGGTTCGATGCTTTGTAACTTGCAAACATGTAGATACCTATTACGTTTTGTCTTTATATGAAGATCTTTTCTAAATATTTCTACGTACGCCTATCGCGTCTTTTCTACTCTTTGTATTTAGGTATTTATTTTATTAATAATTATAATGAATATACATACTGTTACGTGTCAGGAGTATGGGGTTCGAGAAAATGCCAAAATGTACCACAAAGACTTTTATTGTACTCGTAGATACACAAATTACACGACGTACACAATACACACTTAAACACTCTGCACGTAGGTACTAGTCAACACACTCGTCGAACACTGTATCGCACGTAGAAATCACTTCACTTCTCACTGGTATCGCTCGTAGGTATCGCTGGTATCTTCCTGGTTTCGCTTCCGAAACTAGAATGTCCGCACTTGATCGATCGCCCCTTTTTATACCACTCACGCACCATTCACGCCAATCCAGAACTTTCTCGCTAATTCCGGACGGACCCGATTCGTATAAAATTCGAGAACGTTCCTTGCAACCGAGTTTCGCCCGTATGACTATTGCCGTAATGGTCGAAGCGTCGTGCGTACGGGCAAGCGCGCTATTGTTCTATTGTTGACTCGACATGTTTATGGCCCCTATTGTTTATTGTTTTGCGAGGTGATACGCCAGGGCTGTCACATTGCCCCCCTCTTAGTCATGCTCGTCCCGAGCATTATTCGATCCATGAAATGGTGCCAATCTGTCCACGTGCACGATCTTCGGCTTTCTTCTGTCCCCCTGTCTGATCCGGTAGGTCACGTCGTTAATCTTCGTGACAACTGTGTAAGGGCCTTCCCATCGTGCTTGTAGCTTCGGAGACTTCCCTTTCCTCCGCAGTGGATTGTGCAACCATACAGAATCTCCCTCCTTGAAACCATGTTTCCGAGCATCGCGATCGTACCGGGTTTTCATCTTTTCGCTGGTCTTCAAACATTGCTCCCTTACAAGATCATGTGTCTCGTCCAATTGTTCCCGTAAGTCCGCGATGTATTCAACGGTTGGTTTCGGGGCATCTGGCGGTGTTCCGGTAAGCAAATCCATCGGCAGACGCATTTCTCTTCCGAAGTTAACTTTAGCCGGTGTAAATCCCGTAGACTCGTGTATGGCAGACCGATACGACATCAGGAACAGAGGAATGTACCGATCCCAGTCTCGCTGATGTTCCTCGACGACCTTGGCCAAGTGATTTTCCAACGTTTGGTTGAATCTCTCCACCATGCCGTCAGATTGAGGATGCGCCGGTGTGGTACGTGTCTTATTTATTCCCAAAAGTTCACACATCTCCTGGAATAACGTCGACTCGAAGTTCCTGCCTTGGTCGCTGTGTAACTCCAATGGTACACCAAAGCGGCATACTACCTCCTGGACAAGTTTCTTGGCCACGGTCTTCGCCTCTTGGTTCGGAGTTGCAAACGCCTCCGGCCATTTGCTGAAGTAGTCTTGAACCACGATGATGAATCTATTCCCGTCTTCAGACTGAGGGAATGGGCCAGCAACGTCTATGGCGATTCTTTCCCAAGGGGCTCCGACGTTATACAGCTGTAGTTTTCCCTTGGTTCTAGTGCGGGGCCCTTTCACTGAAGCGCACACGGTACACTTCCTGCACCAATCTTCAACGTCCTCTCGACACCGCACCCAGTAAAAGCGTTCTCGTATCTTTACGAGGGTCTTTTTGATGCCGAGATGCCCACCAGAAGTGCCATCATGTACGAGCTTCAGCAAATCAGCCACTTTACTCCTGGGAATAACCATTTGCAGGGTTTTTTCCTTTCCGTTGAGTGATTCCCAGCTCCGGTAAAGCACGCCATTCTCCAATATAAGGCTGTCCCACTGAGCCCAGTATGCCTTAGTCGTTGCGCTCGAGGCTGACACATCACTCCACAGGGGCCTCTGTCCTTTGGCTTTCCATTCCATGATCAGGCTGAGGTCTTTGTCTTCCTTCTGAGCTTGGCTTACTTGCTCCGTTCCCCAAGACTCGTCTAGGTCCTGCATCCTTATCACCCTGACCTCTTCTTTAGCCTCATGCTTGATGCAATGTCGACATTCGTCGGAGCATGGGCGTCGTGACAGGGCGTCGGCATTCGAATGAGCTCTTCCGTTACGATGCTCTATTACGAAGTTGAACTCTTGAAGCTGTTCGATCCACCTTGCAACCTGGCCTTCCGGGTTCTTGAATTGCAGAAGCCATCTCAGAGCGGCGTGGTCCGTCCTTATTGTGAACTCGCGTCCCAGCAAATACTTGTTGAAGTGCTGAAGGGTCTTCACCACAGCCAGTAATTCTCGCCGAGTCACACAATAATTCCTTTCCGGTTTCGAAAGGGTCTTGCTAAAGTACGCAATGACCACCTGCTGGCCGTCCTGATCTTGGGATAATACTCCTCCGATGCCAGTATTGCTAGCGTCCGTGTCCACTATGAATCTCCCTTCCCTTCTGGGATAGCCAAGAATCGGAGCCGAGCACAGACGTTCCTTTAAGCGAACAAACGCATCTTCGCAATCGGAATCCCAACTGAAGATTCTCTTGTCCTCCGTGAGACGGTGTAACGGCTTGGCTATCTCGGCGAAGTTCTTCACAAACCGGCGGTAATAGGCGCATAGTCCCAAGAACGCTCTTACATCGGTCTTGTTCTTTGGCGTTAGCCATTCTTGAACCGCTTTTATCTTGTCTGGATCAGTTCGAACACCCTCGTCCGATATAATGTGTCCCAAGAATGATACTTCCTTCTTGAAGAAGTCACATTTCTTTGGATTGAGCTTTAGGTTTGACTCACGGAATCTTCTGAATACCTTCTCCAGATTTCGCTTGTGTTCCACGAAGTTTCGTCCCATGACTATGACGTCATCGAGGTACACCAGACAAGCGTCCCCCAAAAGTCCCACCAACACTCGCTCCATGAGACGCTCAAAAGTGGCAGGAGCGTTACATAACCCAAAAGGCATTACGCGAAACTGCCACAAGCCATTTCCGGTTCCGGTGGTAAAGGCGGTCTTCTCTTTGTCTTCTGGCCGGACTTCTACTTGCCAGTAACCACTCTTCAGGTCGACCGTCGAAAACCACTTCATGCCACCAAGCATATCCAAAGTGTCGTCAATCCGAGGCAGAGGGTAGCTGTCCTTCTTGGTAACGGTGTTAAGCATCCTGTAGTCGACACAGAATCTAGTACTGCCATCCTTCTTCTTCACGAGTACCACAGGTGAACACCAAGGGCTAGTTGACGGCTCGATCACCTTGCTGCGTACCATGTCCTCGATCATTTCTGCAACTTCGTGTTCCTTTGCCAGTGGTACTCGTCTCGGTCTTTGCTTGATCGGTGAAGTATTGCCGGTATCTATTGGATGAGTGACAAGATTTGTTCTTCCAAGGTCGCTATCTCCTCTGGTAAAGATGTCCTTGTAGTCCATCAACAACTTTGCTGCCTGAGTATATTCTTCAGAACTCAAATTACTCCTGGTCGCCTCCAGCAAAGATGTCATGTGATCCGTTGATCCAGGTTTGTCTGAGTTTTCTTGGACCTTCCTCAAGCTATCCACGGCTTCACATCGGCCAATGACTGTATTCTTTCCGAGATGTATCGGCACGCTGCTAAGATTGATGACCTTTAACTGAGCGTCGCGTTTGGTCATGAGCAGTGTCCTTGCCGTGATCCAACTGGGATGATCTCCATAGTCTTCCACTACGACACATCGGTCCAGCTGTATCTTTTCGGGAAATCTAACCTTGACCAAGGTTTCCGATCTGGGTGCCAGCTTCACTGTCCTTAAACAGTACACTGCTCCTGAACATGAACCGTCCAAGAAGACTTCTTGATCCGGGAAGCTTAACACTCCTTTCGCTATGTCAACTATACAGTGATGTGCCCGTAGAAAGTCCAGTCCGATAATGCAGTCATCAGTTATATTCGCTACTAAAACAGACTGCGTGTAGATGTCACTTCCGAGTTTCAGTCTTGCTTCCGTAACTCCAAGGACGGTCACTGGCTGGCCTGTCGCTGTCTGCAGATTGCATGATGGTCGTCCATTTTCCCACATGATAGTCCGCTTGAGTAGTTCCGGTCGAACGATGGATTTCGATGCTCCCGTGTCAATCGTAAAGCGACAGGGTATGCCATTTATTTCTCCAGTAGTTACGAGGCTGTTCCCGTCACAAGCTTGTGATACCAAAACAGTAGGGGCTCGACGAAGTCCAGCCAGTGCCCGCCCCGCGGCGCTGGCGCCTCTTAGTTTAACGGCTCCTGGGTGTCGACTTGGGTAGCGGTCGACACCGATTTCGGTTGCTTCCGAGTCCGGCAGTTAATCCTTATATGGCCTCGTTCACCGCATCCGTAGCAGATAGGCCCAGTACGAGGTTGAATCGCTGCCACCACTTCGCGCACCTTATAACCTTTATAGTCACTTCGTACCGCTTCTACTTCAAGGGCGTGCGCTAAAGCTGCTTCCAAGGTTGCGTGATGACCCAAGCGCACCGTTGCTCTCACTTCAGGATCCCGTATGCCGCTGACGAAGGCCTCTAATATTTTGTCTTCGACGGGTGTGGAACTCGACGCATAGGCTCGGCGTACGAGGCGCTCGATCTCCGTAGCCCATTGTTGCAGTCCTTCGCTCGACCTCTGTGACCGGTCTTTGAGCTGCGCACGATATACATGCTCAAGGTGCTTCTCCCCGTATCGAGCTTCCAATGCCTTAAATAGCGACTCCAAGGTGCGTCGCTCGGCGGGCAGGTTCTCAAGGACCAGCAGTGCCTCCCCTCGAAGAGCTAAGGTAAGTGCCGCCAACGAGTGCTCGTCCTCCCAGCCATTCCCATTTGCAACTACCTCGAACTGATGCTTGAACGCCGTCCACGAGGTCGTGCCGTCGAAACTTGGGACCTTAAATTTCGGGGCCCCAGGACATGGGCTGGTTGCTGCCGTGCCCAAAACCTTCATTTTTTGCAGCTTCTTGTCCAAATCCACGAGCCTAGTTTCGTGGGAGTTGAGTAACGCGTCATGGGTCTTGAGGGCTTGGTCGTGCTCGGATGTTCGCACCTTGACCAATTCTAGATCCTCCTTCACGACGTTCAAATCCCCCTGGAAACCGTCCAGCTTTGCATCGATTGTCCCTAGGCCCGCCTCCATGGTTTCGCGCTGGCTCTCCAATTTACTTTCCAGGCTCTTCATGGCTTCGCGCTGGCCCTCCATTTTACTTTCCATGCGCTGTAAGACTGATAACAAGGAGGCCATATCGAATGCACTCGGTGTCGGTACTGCTGCAGCTGATGTAGTCGGTGGTCCAGCGGTGGTCTCCGTTTCCATGCGGTCACGACCCGGCGACTCCATCCGCGCGGCATCCAATGCCGTCTGCCGTCGCGTACGAATCCCTTCTTCACTCTGCGGTACTACAGGCATTCCGCTTCTGTCACCAATTGTTACGTGTCAGGAGTATGGGGTTCGAGAAAATGCCAAAATGTACCACAAAGACTTTTATTGTACTCGTAGATACACAAATTACACGACGTACACAATACACACTTAAACACTCTGCACGTAGGTACTAGTCAACACACTCGTCGAACACTGTATCGCACGTAGAAATCACTTCACTTCTCACTGGTATCGCTCGTAGGTATCGCTGGTATCTTCCTGGTTTCGCTTCCGAAACTAGAATGTCCGCACTTGATCGATCGCCCCTTTTTATACCACTCACGCACCATTCACGCCAATCCAGAACTTTCTCGCTAATTCCGGACGGACCCGATTCGTATAAAATTCGAGAACGTTCCTTGCAACCGAGTTTCGCCCGTATGACTATTGCCGTAATGGTCGAAGCGTCGTGCGTACGGGCAAGCGCGCTATTGTTCTATTGTTGACTCGACATGTTTATGGCCCCTATTGTTTATTGTTTTGCGAGGTGATACGCCAGGGCTGTCACAATACAATACAACGATATGATAACGACCCTTTAACCCTAAGGTTCCGCTCTACCCTTCCTCTTTAAATGAATAGTAATGGAGAGTAATGGTTATAATATAAAATATGACGACGTGACAAGACAAGACGACATGATAGAAACAATAGTAGATCCAGTGAATAAAATAAGTAAAGGCACCAACCAAAAGTTTCCCGAAGTGTAAACTTTTAGAGCCTTATCAGTATACGCGGCTTGAAGTTAATCCGAGTTTAAATGTTTTTGTCTTTTTCTAAACTTTGACTTTAGAGAATGACATGACAGGGCCAAAAAATTTAAACCTGGAGTAACTTTTAGTCGTGCTTATTAATAAGGAAAGCTTTATGTAATAAAGTAAATAAGGAAATAGCTTCCTTCAATTTATCAATACAACTTACAAATAAACTAAAATAACTGTACGTTACAAGTTTACACCCTGTATCAGAAATCCTGTGCAAAACCCGATCGTTTGTATGAACACATCTTTATAAATTTGTAAGTGTTGCGCGGTGAGTAGATAACGGAAAATTACAACCACTTAAAGATCCTGTAATCTACAGATTAACTAATGTTTTTAATGGAAATTTCTTGGCCGATAACACCACCCCAAACCTAACCTTCGGTGATCGCTTCAATTACAACGCAATACGCGTCTGGCTAGTAATGTTCAACGTAATGCGATAATTAGAAATATCGATTCAACGTGGGCTTGTTTCTTGTTATCCTAAAGCGAGGTTTCCCTAGTTCTATGTCCGGGTTACACTAGACACGCGGAAAAAAAAATTGTTTTCGGGTAGTAGGTTAGTGACGTGTCAGGATTGTTCACGCCACTCGCGACGCAGGACGTTCTAGCGCGGCATATAATATAAATGTGTAAGCGTTCTTAATAAGTATCGATAAAATAGCATAAGATAATCAAATCCAAGACTGTAAACTGAATAAACTTGGAATAATATAAAAATATATTTATTATTATCTAATTAAATAAGATTATTATTAGGTATCAATTTTTCATTCACGATTTTGCAAATCATTTAAAATAACGTTTAAAATGTACATTGCAGCTAATGTAAACATTGCGCATTTTATGGTTTATTTTTATTACTTGACATAGCACCGTAAGTATCTATTGACATCGATAAGAGAACCGATAATATCGATTAGCAAATAAAGTCGCTTTACAATATGTCGATATAATTACTCTTATTATTTGGACATCTCTTCGGTAAGCCCCTGTTTTTGTAAGTTTATTGCTGCTGATTTTGAATGTAGGTTGATGTTTACCTATTTATTGGCACCAAGTCCTGACCCTAATTCATCATTTTTTATTCGATAGAGGGTGGCATCTCCGGGTTGGTTACTTGGAGGACTTAGTTAAGTTTGTAGGATGGATTTATTTAGGTACACATCCATACTTCCATACTTATATACTAATATTAATATTATAAATGAGAAAGTGTGTTTGTTTCTTTGTGGCTCTTTTACGTCGCAACGTGACTATTATATGATATGGTTTATGTGTGTAGAGATAGTTGGGAGGGCGGAGTGACGTAGGCTACTTTTTACCGCGGAAAAACATCTCATTCCCATGGGAAGATCGATGTTTTATTAGTTGCTAGATATTTAGTTTCGGATGCTGTTAATAGATGGCATTAGTAAAATTCATTTGCAAGTTCTGAATCACGCTATCAAATACTACATGTATAAGTAAATTTACTTAAGTCATAGGCAAATGTTATACTCGTAGTCTAAGTTCCAGTATAACATACAGGCTACTTTTTAACCCGAGAATCCTACGGGAGCGGGACCTACACGACTGTCACCTACGGGTCCCGAAGCTAAGCGCGGGCGGTTCTCTAGTACCTTCATATTTATGTTATAAACTATATGTTATCAAACGGTCAGAAGTAGGTTCCTACATTTTTAAGGTTAATAATATACGACTAAGGATTCGCAATTGCGTTGTCGACAAGGAAAAATGGAAGAGGAAATACGAAAATGAGTCGGGTGACTCAAAAAATAGGATGGTAGCTAGCCCAAAGTGTTCAGCCGTACCATACCAGCAGTGGCCGACTTCTGTTGTCTCTTATGATAGGTACCATAATTTTCCGGCGTAAGAAAGGATTTAATATACTAGGCCCCCCAAAACTACGTACTTATTAATTTCAATTGTGTGTGTAGAAATTTGCATTTGAAATGTTTTACAAATACATATTTAGACGGTACAATATTTATAGTTTTGCTAAAACAAAATGAAGACATACACTTCCTTGCAGTATCATATTGGGAGATACCTGAGCGTCAATATAACACTTACTCTCAAGCGGCTTAAAGCCTGCCAATCAGCACAGCACGGTAGACTGCATTCATAAGTGGACCAGTTCTGATAAGGGAATATAATGCAGGAAAAATAATTCCCACTATAAATGCCTGTTCAAATATGCGCGGTATCTGCTACCGCCGCGGGTAGAGGTATCCAAGCGGGTATGCGATATTGCAAGACAGTATAGGACACTATAGGATGTTTCACAACAGCGTCAATCTTGGTCCTTATTTGTAAGGCTGAGGCTACAGTAATTACTTGCGATGCGACTGGAAGAGCGAAACGAAATAAACCTGGCATGGCTACATTATAAGCGTAAATATGGCGATGAGGTAGCTACACTACACATGCTTCGAAACAAATCAGCAGAAGCGATTTATGCGGCTACACTAGTAAAAGAGAAAACTGCGATTTCGCTGTGAATTCGCTAATTCATAGCATGTTTAGTAATCGCTCAAAATTCGTTTTCTTGAAATGTGATCATTTCAAAAATCGCGAGTTATTTTACGTATAATATAGCCACTCTCATATATTTAGTAGCACATTGAATTAGTCGTGCAAGTGAAAATTTTTCTAATAGGTTCGCTTCTATTTCGCTGATATGTTGATATAGCCGATGCCATGGTCACAATAATTTTGTTTCTGTCGCGTAAAGAAATCAAAGTTCGCTAATAATACTCTACATACAGTGTAGCCGTGTAGGCATTTGTTAAGTTGTTTTAGTCGTTCATGTGTCGCAATTCGCGTCGCGGCTTAATGTAGCCTCAGCCTAACCGTCATCGGACCGAACGCGTGGAATTTTTACTCGACTGCGTCAGAAGGAGGGTTATGTTTTTCGAGTGTATGTATGTTTGTATGTATGTTCATTTATTTGTGGTGCCCCACAGCCCAAACGCTTGAACGGATTTAGACATAATGAGGTATCGTTGAATTCGTCAGAACTGTGAAAGTGTCAAGGGCTAAGTATATGAATTTTCAAAATGGCGCCCGAAAGTGGAAGAAAAAGAGGGGATAATCTTGAGTTTTTTGTTATCTTATCAATATGGGCATCAAATGAAAGATCGTGAAAAGACCTTTTCAAAAATATATGTATCATATAACGTTTGGGCACACGTTTTAACATAAATTGTCAAAAACCATCCCAAAAAGTAGAATTTTTCGGTGAAAACACTAAAAAGTCTGAAATAAAAATATTATTATAAAAACAAAAAACCCGACTGCTTACAAAAGAACTCAAAAGAAAAAAACAAGTGTCACAATATCAACATAAAATACTTCATGGTTCTGCAGACGGGGACAAACAATACTGTTACCTACGGGTAAAAAAAGATTTATCACAAGTACTACGTTTGTCACCGCATGCTGCAGCATGAAGTATTTTATGTTGATATCGTGACACTTGTTTTTTTCTTTTGAGTTCTTTTGTAAGCAGTCGGGTTTTTTGTTTTTATAATAATATTTTTATTATGTTCAGCTGTTTCTATCGAAAGTTACAGGTTTTTTCGGACAGATAGTTTGTACAGTGCGCCCAACTTATCTCTGAAATGGCAAAAATTGGAACTAACGAAAAGTCATTCATAAGTACGTTGTGGTCATTCATCTGTCAGTTACTAGTGTGCAATGATTGGTCAAATGAATGTCAAATGCGTCCGACAGCGCCTCTTTCGTTTCAATCTTAAGTTGGGTTTACTATAACGTTTATCCGCATGACATATGTACGCCATCCCATAGATTTAGCATACCACATTGAGATATTATGTACTAAAATGGCATACCATGATAGTTAGTAATATAAGAAATCCAATCTACAAGTATCGTACTTATAATGTAGGTAGCAGTCCGAGTGATTATATTAGTAACAAAAATTTTGCATGTGACGTGGATCCACAATTAGGATACCGGGTAGGTTAGGGTTAGCTACTCAGATACGCTACCCACAGCGGCACCGGATACCGCGCATAACTGAATAGACCTTTACATTGTGTACGACGAATTGATGAGTAATCCCCTTGCACGGTCGAGTCTGCTTTCAATAAGACAATTAAGTTTAATTGCGACTCGCGTGTCACTGATGGGGTGAACTTTAACCTTACAGATTAGTAAAATCACGGCCACTGCCCATGTGCCCATGATACCCAGCTGGTTCGTATTTCTATTTAGTTCCTGCATGATGTCCAAACGTTCGGGGATATCCCAATTGACCGGGATGTCTGTGCATTATAAAATTGTAAATGTTCAATGTGTTACTTAAAACAGAAAGGTAAATATTGAAAGTGTGTGTGATGGTGTGGTGGTGTAGTGTATGGAATTAGGACTTTTGGTTTTGTATGTTTGATGGTTTGTATGTTTGTTTGTTCGTGCTCATCAGCTATTTGCGCTTCATCTATACGCAATGGAGCAGCGTTCTGGTATGTAAGAGTTTCCACTGTCCACCTTTGCGGTCAGGAGATTAAGCCATGTGTTACAGAGACAACCCTAAATAATTCACTTTCCTGAGGCAAAATAAAGGGGTTGATATAGTTATTTTTTTTTTTAATTTAAAATAAGTTAATGCTTGACAAAGATCCCACCTGATGGTAAGTGGCGATGAAGTAAATAAATAAATAAAGTAAGTAAATAAATTATATATACTGAACCTACATTATAAAACTCTAGGAAAAAATAGAACAGCCTATCTAAACGTCAGTCTCTCACTTTTGACAAGTGCGGCAACAATCTTTTGCTATTACATTAATAATAGATACAGCGCCAGCGTGTTGAAATTTTGAATATTGAAAAAAAAATTGCTGTGGCTAAAGTAAACGAGGTATTTGATTGAAAATTTTTTTGGGGGCTTAGGTAATCATTAGGTACATAAAATTAAATTTCTTGTTGTATGGTGGTAACCACGTTGTATATTGGCTGTATTATAATTTATAACAATACTCGTTTGATGGAACTGAGGTTATATCTATATAGGATTAAAATAATAATATGTTTATTATACTAATACATTATACGATAGATAAATCCATAATACGATAAATTATTATAATAATATATATATTCCACCTTCGATTCGCTCCTGGAATTTTCCAAAGTGTAAGTTGTACTTCTATTCTTGTGACTCTGTCTGTGTGGGAGTCTAAAGTTCAAATCACTTGCCGGTCACTGCTTTTACTGACTACGAATAATCCAGAGTACCTAATATGAATTGAATAATAATAAGAATAATAACATTAATACTAATACTCTTTATTGTACACTATAGAGAGAAACATAAAAGAGACATTATTATGAGCAAAATGTAATACATTAACCGGTCTTATCGCTAAAGACCGATTTCTTTCAGACAACTTTAGGGTAAGGAGCAAAAGGTAAAGATATTTATAATTTAAGGGCGGGATGTACTAAAAACTAAAATAAAATATAATTTAAGCAAAAACAGAATACGTGACAAATGTAAAAGGAATAAAATTTAAAAGTCTCGAATCGAAGTTAAAGAGTAAAGGGAACTTAACGATAGCATTAAAAGGATTGTCAGGTCAGGGAAAACATTATCAAACCTAATAATTTATTATTTATATGATAAATAAATAAAATGATAAACGTTCTCTCAGTGGCAATGCATTTGGCGAAACATTTGAGCGAGTTTATGACGATCGGAAATCCAATATCTGTGTGCAGTGTTATGTTTCTAGGTGGAATGTTTGATTCCTCCGCTCCTTGTAGGTATAGTTAGTATGCTAGTTATTACAGTGATTGCTCTTTTAATTAGCTGTTTCGGAGGTATCAATGACAATGTTTCGTATCAGGATACGTCAATGAATTTGCTCTCACATGTAGAGCGTCAAGGCAACGTATGAATAACGCCTGAAGTAGAAATACGACTGGTTTACCCGAAATGTGGCTCTTTTAATTATGATGCGATGAATTTTCATGGTCCAGCAGTTTGCAATCAACCGGTGAAGCTAGCGTGGTCAGTAGATGGTTTCGGGACCGCTAGTGGCTGACATCTCTGGAGCGTCCCTTACATCAGACGGCATATACCTACCTGTAGCCGTTGGTATCATCGGATAACCGTTAAGTCATCCTCGAGGTCTTTTGACAGCATAAAAACCAGCATAAAACCAGATATGAGTATTCTCGATGTCTTCGAATGATGAGGAAACTCATGCTCAGACTAATGGGTAGAACTTAAATGAGGTCCGTTCTAATTTTTTTAAAGTGTTGGAGTAAAGTTCTTTTAATTATTAATTATTAACTCGTCCTTGCTTGGGTTCGGTATATCTGTGTCAAAAACTACACTCACCTAAAATTTTGCTAGTGCTTAATCTCAGGAATTATAAACGTTTTGCAATTAAATATTTTATCGGTTTCTGGGTGAATTATTTTGTTTTACAAATCAGAAACAGATTTTATTGTGGGTATATAAATTATTTTGCTCTATAAATCAGAAACATACTTTATTGCAATATTTGTACGAGAACTAAATTTACTTATTAACTAACACACTGTTTTTGTCTGTTATCTCACAAAAACAAACCTGTTGTTCGGATTGAAAATTCTCTAGGGTCGCCACCGCACGGATTTGTGTCTGGGCTTCACGTTACGAATATATCAAATAATTTTAATTTCAATCTGTTTCCAGGTTACTGTGTACATCAGACAGGCAAACAATGATTAACAAAAACGAGCTTATATTTTTTGCTGTTTTACTTATTAACACAAAATTATTAGTATACATATGTAAATATTATTATGTATTTGTAGTAAAAAGAAACAAACTCCACATAACTCCACTAATGCATTGAATTAGTTCATATTTATGTACTTACAAAGAAACTAATAGAAAGTTCACAACGCAAATAATAATTATATAAGAAGATTCATTTAGGCTAAAGGGCTTTCATATTTTTTTAAAGTAAATATGGCGTTTTGTTGTTACATAGGATCCTTCCGCAGAGGTAACTTAATCCTGAAATGGGATTCGTTAATGCATTTCCATTGAAGTCCGTTTTGAAGGTACCACAATGGCGTAGACGCGTGATTGGCATGTTTTAATTAACATGTAAAGAGGACTTAAAGTACAGGACTCGCATTCTGCTAATTGATAAATGGTAAAATTCGATTGAATGCTTCGAGAAAGAAGTCACTCGTAGAATCCAACTCGGATGGGCTGCGTTCGGGAAACTGCGTCATATCTTGTCGTCCAAAATACCTCAGTGCCTGAAGTCGAAGGTGTTCGAGCAGTGTGTGTTGCCAGTGATGACATATGGCTCCGAGACGTGGTGCTTCACTATTAACCTGATGCACAAACTCAAAGTCGCTCAGCGGGCTATGCTCGGTATTTCTCTGCGTGATCGAATCAGAAATGATGAGATCCGTAGACGAACACGATTAACCGACATAGCCCAGAGAATTAGCCGGCTGAAGTGGCAATGGGCCGGCCATATAGTTCGGAGAACCGACAACCGTTGGGTAACAAAGGTCCTCGAATGGAGACCACGTCTTGGAAAAAGGAGCTTAGGGCGCCCCCCGACCAGGTGGACTGACGACCTGAAGAAGACGGCGGGCATCCGCTGGATTCAACGGGCTCAGGACCGGTTAGAGTGGCGCCAGTTAGGGGAGGCCTACATCCAACAGTAGACCTCGAAAGGCTGATGGATGGATGGATGAATGCTTTGACATAATAATTTGACGTAATATATTTTTGACATACTTATTCCACACACAAAATGTGTCAAACTGTTCAATCGAGACTCTTTTTATGAACTTATAAATAAGCAGAATTGAGGCTCACGTGTGCCTATGTTTTACGGAGCCTTAGTCCCAAGACTCCCAAGTTTCACTCGACTCAAAGTTAGTTTCCGGTACTCGAATGCACGTACGAGGCTTTAGCTTATTTCTAAACATAGATGCATACATTTACCTGGTCTGCCTACCTTTCTCTAACTTATTAAGGATCGAATATTGATTTAAATAAATATTATTTTAGGATCAATCGTAAAGTAGATCAAATATTTTTACCATTTCGTTCGTAATTTATAAGTAGTGTGAACCGAGTGGTATGAACTTTAGGATTCCTTCCAGGGTATCTGGGGGTTGATGCAGTAATCACCACTAATTATAGAAAATATGAAAAAAAATAATTGAGAAAAATAACAACATGGCAACCCTAGTTTTGTAACTAGAGTTTTTGATGCAAAGCTGGTGATGTCATTAATCCTTAGTTAGGTACTTTAAAAATATTTTTGGATAACAAGTGTTTATAATAATAATATTTACCAATATTTACCAAAAGGTAAAAATCTATCAAATGCATTTAAATTTTCAATAAACTTATCAGTTCAAGAGCAGAATGTAAAAGTTATATTTAAAATTTAAAATCTTCAAATAAATCACGTTCATTAAATTTGAAACTACATAAAACTTGTTTATCAGCGTACAAAATATCAGCCGTCTAAACTACGAGGAAAAAACTATCAATGTCGAAGGGGAGCATTCTATCAAACGGACCGCCAATTAGCGCTCGGTGTAAAATCTGGACGATCAGGCCTCGCCTGAAGTCACTCAGCGAATGCGTCCGACCGACAACCGACGTACATCGTATACGTATTGTATGAGAATAATTGGTTCCCTTATTCTTCTTTTGACGTGGTCCCCGTTGGTCCATTATGTGCCGCGCGCGACTCGCGGCATTTCAACGGCACTGACGACGTCCCCGGTCGTCTCCGCGGTATCGCCATGATCGCCTCCGACGGAGGTACGAAACTTGTGACATTTAGCTACCCAATAGTTTGTACACCCAATAGTTTGAAATAGTGCTCCGTGGAACTCTCCTACCTCCGCCGCAGTAAGTATGGAAGACTCCCCGGTCCCCAGGTACGTTCCGTTTGAAGGACAACTCCATCACAAAGCTGGTCGCCACGAATTACGGGCGTGGCAACCGTTCGACTATTTCGGCCGTTTTGTGATCGAATTAGTGATCATTATGGCGTAATCGCGCACACGGTTAATGCACGAAGCCGCACCTTCTACGCGCTGTTTACTCCTTGTGCATATATGTATTTGGGAAGCAACTGACCTTTCACAATGCCAGATTAGTTATTTTTGCGTTTACTTAGCTGTCGTTATACGTGTGTTTCTATGGCTACAAATTTGAATCAGTGATCCAGGGTCAAACGTGTTAAGTGTCCTTTTAATTATAAAGGAGATCCGCCAAATCCCATACAAAATAAACTACAAAATAATCCCATACATACTAAATTATTTCAATATAATATACATGCTTATATGCCATAATCACAGTATTACAATGTTATTGTACTATGAATAATGACGTTTCTCTTAAAAAATGTATTTTTTACATAGAGCGCCTATGAAAATTCAACGGGCAAAAAAATATGTTAGCATGTGAATTTAGCAAAACTGAATATATACAATATTTTTACTATATTTACTCTAAAAACTGAGATACATTTCTTTGGCGCCGGGCCTGGGTCAATTTTGGCGGATCCCCTTTGCAGGATTGCCCGATGGGGCCAATGAAGTGTGTTGCATGCGATCTATCTCTCGCCGGCGCCGGTACGTACCTACCTACATGTTGAACAAATTTAAATTGTTTCCTGTGCGGCATACTTTACTCAGCCATTGTGAAGTGTACGGTTGGAAACGATTTTATTTCAATTTGATTTCTTTCACAATTGCATTTCTTGTTGTAAAAATTAACTACTTAACTCAAATAAAGTTAAAAATTAGTGTTGGCCGTTAAAAGTGTGAAATATTCAAATAAAAATCATTCATCCAATTTCAAACAAAAAGGTCTGAAATAGATGTACCTAAAGAAACGCATAAAATGTTCCCCAAAATGGTAACATGACAGTAAAATATTGACAACCTCCATGATTCTTTTAGCTAGTTTTTTTAACATTTAATTTTCCACGAAATGTAACGTTCAAAATATTAGATAGTAGATAGTAGTAGAATTGTAGCAAATTTTTACGATTTAATAACGCCGCCAATATTTATTAAAACCATCTAACAAACATACTTCCACTTCTGTGGTACTTCGTAGCTACTGTAATATTTTTGCCTTTGTTTTTTTTGATAGATCGCTTTACTTCCGCTTTTTGAGGTTTAGTATATATATTATCTTTTTAAACACATCTACCGAGTTTACAAAAACTTAGTTTGAGTTGAATGTCAAATAAAATTACCAAGTAAAGGAATATCTATAAGAATACCTCAATAAATATTGATAACGTTTAAAAACATGAATGTCTGGTAAGCTAATTAAATACATTTACTTTGGAATGGAAATAAAACCCAACGCTCTCAGACCTAACAAATTATATCCATTTCAAAATATTAAAATTAAAGTGTAACAAAAATGTTAGTGTCAACACCCTGTTCTTAAAAACAAAATTGTTTTTGGAGTCATAACTTAACATACACCTAAATCTCCCTATTATATAATTTGACACGTTTTTGACACATTTTGCATATGAAATAATACGCCAAACCAGTAAAACACGATGCAATTGAAGAATTTACCTGTTCTCGATAACAACTAACAGTTAAAATATATGTGATTTTTGAGGTAAACTGTGATTTATAGATATTGGAAACACCGTAGTCAAACATATGGATTGAATTTACTTTCAAGATCACAAGAACATGTGGAAAAAGCGTGTTTAATTAAGAATTCTATGGGTAAATAAACAAGAAAATTTCCGGATTTTCAAGTATGGTTTTGTTGAGACAGATAAATAATAATATAATTAATTGCTCAGGGTTTGGGTGTACCTATTTGGTAACAATAATTATTATTGTCTATGTGACCAGAAAAAGATTCATTATTATTAGTGGGAACAATTTGAATAACCAAATAACATACAAAATTCTCTAAAAAATCATTATTGTGGGATCTATAGAATTTGTAAACACTCCAATGACATTTTTTTATACATAGCCATACAGAGTAGAGGTCAGTTACCTCTTATAGGTTTTAATCGTAACATTCCTTATGACGGTTAATTACGGCGCGATGTTAAATACAAAACTTCGTTTTAGAAGTGTCAGAATGGCGTGGTACTCGTCCGTAGTATTGTGGTAGTACTCTCTCATTAAAAGATAAGTTTATAGAAATCAATTTTCATCAGACAGAAAAAGTCCAAGATGGGATTTTCTCCAGTGAACGATAAAATACGACGGGTACGCAGACTTTAAAGTGCAATGAAAATAATGTCCATCTCTCTTAAGTCCGGAGATATTTTCACCATTTTCTATTTCATTATTGGCGTGGACAGTTAGGAATGTTCATTGTCAACTTAATAAGAGCTGCATTTTCCGTTCTCTCTTGTTCATATATTGCTATTGTTGTATTGGGTGTAGAGAACTTGTAGAGAAATATGAAAAATTGTTTCGCGTGGGAGTAGCATTTGACTGGAATAAGGCTCCTATCAAGCTTTGCCTATTTATTAAGTTTATAATAAAAGGTACAATGACACTAAATCAAATAACGCACTGTTTGAGGACGAAAATTTCTGTGAGATTAATAATAAGACATTATAATGTTAAACTTTGTTATGCTTATTTTTTCTATTTAATACCTCCTGAGGACATAATATGACATTGTTGCCGTATGACGTACAGTACCCGACAAGAAATAATTCACATCGGTATTCAGAAAGAGATAATCGGTTAGTTTCGGCTTTGTAGAGCGTTGTCCTTACTACACAGTCCTTACAATTGACTTGTCACTTTTCTTTCGAATTCGGTGGAAGACAGTCGCGTTCACTCATAAATAAATATAAAGAATTGTTAAAACCTCCAATGGAACATCATATTATAAAAGTACTTGATAGGGTACTTTAGCAGCTCTTAATAGATATTGCATTTTCAGTGCAATGTGCGAGAGAGACAACGCTCTACAAAGCCGTAACTAACCGATTATCTCTTCCTGAATACCGATGTGCATTATTTCTTGCCGGGTACTGTATTAATGATTTGTATAATATACTTTAAGCTCTGATTTCCATAAACAAGATTTCCCCTTTGGACCGCCAGTCACATTGAGAAACTTTGTACCAAAACAAAAACTTAATTGCATTAAGTTTTTATTTTGACGTGACAACGTCTTATAAATTGGTTTGCCGGGAGGCACTTCAAGAAACTGCGTTAGTAAGCTCCGCTCACGTTCCTTGGTGACAGTGTACAGAAAATGGTACAGCGCCATCTCTGGTTAAGTAGAGTAACTAGTTTGTTACCTCACTTAGTTGTGACTAATGGTTAATGGTCTAACGGTTAGCAGCGCTAGATGGCGGATGGTGTTACAATGTTTTAAATATAATTCTTTGTATACGTTTACCCCATGAAGATACGGGAACGCAGGGTCAACTTCACAAATAACCACAACTGCTTGCAAACCCAAAATAGCAGTTTATTATAAAACCAAAGAAGTCGACACATTGCCCTTTACAAATTTTTCTCTTATATAAACTCCACGTTACACTCGTTAGCGCGTTTCACAAATTGGTACAATGCCATCTTGTTTACAAGTGAGGAACTATTTAACAAAAATAAAACATTAAACTTAAATTGCTTCCGCCTTCACATGACGGTTAGACAGTATAAATAAATGTTTTAAATTGTTACTATTATTTCATCCTTCTTCCTACTATACGAATGAATATTCACATTAAAATTATTTTACCACTTAAAGTCGTTGTCACGTAAAACTTTCGCCCGTATACCGACGTTACAGGCAACCAATTTTTTTTTTAATTAAGTATGTCAATTATTTCCAAAGTATTTTTTTTAAATACTACTCCACAAAGGTAGTCTGAAACTGAAAGCGATCACTGTTTGACAATGAGTAGGTAGCTTTATTTGTAGAATACCTGTACTCTATTACAAACATGAAAAATATTTTGTATTATGTGCCGACTTAAGTAACTTTACAATAAAGTCGCCTTATACACGTGACATCTTAAAGTTTAAGAGTAAATAAAACAAAGTAATAAAAAAAAGTAGTAAAACGTGTGTAAATTAGGTAAAAGATATTTAAGATGAATATATATATAAATGACAAGGACATTTGGATATCATAGCGTCGCGACCAGTTCCGCATAGAAAACCAGTTATTTAGAAGATGTGCCGTTGAGTGACCTCGATGATACTTAATTTTATAGCACCTTATTTACTGAAACGACACGTATGATGCAATGGTCACCATGCTGGACTGTTCCAAGGGTCATGGATTTGATTTCTATCGGAGTGGAAATTTGAATGTTTTTTTACCAAGGGAACATCAAAATATATACTTACCTACCATTAGCGAGTTACCTGCTCTCTAACAGGTAGATAACTGTAACTCTACATTACAAGAGGTCCACTATCCAAATTTCATGTTACTTAAACAGTGTGTTACGTTGTTGTGTGTTACGTGTGTACAGTGTGTGTACAGTGTGTTACGTGTTAGAAAACTGTTTAAAGTGTTACTTAAACACTTTAAACAGTTTTCTATATTAAGGTTGTAGGTAATTTCTCAGAAAATAATATAATTCAAAACGTAATTAATGCGCGAATAAATTTAATAACTGCGAGAATTATCCTGATTTGACTAGTTTGTCTAGAGATAGTTCGCAGTAATCCCGGGATAGAAACGAGATAGAGATGATGTGGCCGATCAGCATAAATTCTCTCAAATTAATAACATGTTACCCCAGTGCGGATTGGTGGTGGGGTTAGAGTTAAGACATTACGGTGCTCTGATAGACATTTTACTATCTCCCTACGGCGCTTCTACCAAGCGCGCCCATTGTTGCTTAATTCGGGACTCCATCACGGACCTACCCTACCCGCTGGACTATAAGCGCTTTGGTATGTTTGTCGTTGCGTTTGTAAAAGGTAGGCGACTAACTAACTAACTAACGTTCTAAGTGGCCTATTAAGATGAAACATTTTTACATTAGACCTCCAGCAATAAAACTGCGAAAACCGCATCAATTTTTATTCGGTAGTTTTCACGTGATGCCGCAACCAAAAAACAGACAGACAAGATTTATTAAAACAATTATTTTGGCTTCTATTGGTCCTGTAAAAACCCTCCATACATTTTTTCCTCAAATATCTTCAATGAACAGACATAGGTAACCCAGTTACATTTTTCTTATACTCTTACTTCTTATACTATTTCTTTCTAAGTTTGATAAAGAAATGGTATCATTGCATACAACGTGCCTTAGGGCAGTAGCCTGTTGCCTGCTTAACGATTTGATTGAGCCGTAGATTGTCTGGAAAACATCCTTGTCAAGTATTCACTGGATACTACGATGTATGAACTAATCAAGGGAAATAGTCAATTAATTGAACTTCTTCGTAGCATCTATTTTCGTCCTCAAAGTAGTTCGAGGATATTGCGTTCATTTCAACCTGTACAGTCTTAATTAATAACGTGTGCCAGGTAAGTTTCGGTTTTAATGCGTCCAGGTGATCGCGTGAATGGTTTTGTTAACGATGATTTTGAGAACACTAAGTAAATTTGTGCTTCATCCATGACTACGACATTGGCTTGCAACGCCAAATCATTCTTTATCATATTAGAAATCCATCCATCCATCCATCAGCCTTTCCGCGTCTACTGCTGGACATAGGCCTCCCCTAATTTTCGACACTCTGACCGGTCCTGCGCCTTTTGAAGCCAGCGGATGCCCGCAGTCTTCTTCAGGTCGTCAGTCCACCTGGCCCGGGGGGCGTTTAACGCTTCTTTTCCCGAGACGAGATCTCCACTCGAGGACCTTTCTTCCCCTGTATCAGGCCTTCGAGCTATATAGCCGCTATATAGCTCTACTTCAGCTGGCTAATTGTTTGAGCTATGTTCGTTAACCATATTGGGAATTATTTATCATAATTCGAAGGAAAACATTCTAGGAATATCTCTGTGTTATGTTCTCAAAGCCGGTTACACTTTTTTAGAGGCGACCATCTCAGTCCTCAGGGAGATCTTACTAACTAGACTATTACTAACATAAAAAAACAGAACTTACTGTCACTGACAATTTCTGTTCTTACACTTATTAACAAACTAACCAACTAATACGTTTACACATAGACATACATAATATAGACCGGCCTTGCACGTTCGAATGTGTGTCAAATTGTAACAATCCAATTTTGAATTGAATCGGTTTGTGCGTGAAGTTGGCGCAATGGAATTTTGTTACTATATTTGAAAACGAACAGATATATATAGTGATATCTCGCTTCCGCGTTTGGAAGTTTTAGTCGTGCTGTCTCTGTCACTCTTACATATGTCACGCGCCATTTTAATAAAGTTATTATTTTAGAAATAGTGAAAATAATTTACAATTCAATGTTTACATAATGAAATGTGATTCCTTTGGACTTTATTTGTGTTTCTTGAATTGAAAGAATATTTTTGAAGGCACAGGAAGCCCTATTTTCTACATTTGCGGACGTAATTACTGAAATCAATTTTGCGTAAGGAAGATGTGTAACTCGCTGCTGTCTACAAGAGACTGACTTGATCAATCACTCGATCACACAACCTAATGTTGACCACTCGTCGTGCGCCTTATGTATGTTACGGGCCCATCTTGACTTTCTACATCCATGCGTTTACACCAACTGTTAATAAACTCGATTTGAGTCTTGTTCGTGTGCTATCTTAATTCCATAAACCAACTCACCACGCATCATCGAAGTTCTTTATATAAGTGCAGCGATACAGATGGAATCAAAACCTTGAATGAAGCTATAAAGCATTGTAATAGTTACTTATTACTACTTGAAAGAGTTTGTCTATTACTTGCTAAGTACTTACATTGTGATAAGTTTATTTTGAACTGCGTCTTAAAATAATTTTAAAATTAGGTAACTTTGGCACATTTATGAACTCATTTTAATATGAACATTTTTAACCCTAACCTTCTCTTCATCTCAGGGACCCAGCATTTTATTTCAAAGCCTTAGGTACTTGAATTTCACCCCTCTGGCATAATTAGATAGTGCAAAGGATGATACTATAAGTAGGTGAAGGTTCAAGGGAAGCTCAAGGCCCTTTATACCTAAAGACACTATTAGGACCACCGCCACCTGTATGAATGCCCGGCGCCCGCGTGTAATACCGTTTTGTATATCTTTACACCCCCTCGTACCTCATACATATATACCGGCCATGGGCCGCAGACGTATAACAAATAGGTACACAAACCCAAACTGAGAACAGAAACTTAAAGTTTTCACACTTCATATAATATAGGTATATCTCCCTCGCTGGGCATCGAAATCGGAATGATTGGCGGCGGTCCGGTATGGTTATGATTGCGCCTACTCGAACTCTTTCTACTTGAACTTAAAGAACCCCAGCCGTTTTGCTTCTCTCGTTTTAGAAACCAAAGGGTTGGGAAGTTTAAGCATGAAGTCTCAGATTATAGAACCAAAAGGCATGAAGTTTACTTATTTTTATTTTAAGTTTACTTTATTTTCCTCCATGCGCACTGGAAGCGCAAATAGTTGTCGTTGCACCGGCTGTTATAGAGTAACTCTACTTAAAAATTTCTTAGGTCTAATTCAAAACAAAGAGACGTTAAGTACCTAGATATTAAAATAATCATGTCAAATCTTTCAAATTCTGATCTTCAAAAAGATAACACAAACATTTTAAAACGTTACCATCATCCTGTTCATTTTCTAATTTTATTTGGGGTCGGCGCAATAACGTTCTCTTCCATTCTTCCAGTATTTGCCGTCACTTTAACGGTGACTCCTGTATTTTTTATATCCTCATAACATAATCTCTCGAACAATGCATTCATCTTTTGTTTAGTCGTCCTCATATGTTAATTACACTTACGTTTCCACTCACCTCATCATATGCTCAATATGCCTATACCACGACATTCGACTTAACTTTTCCGTAATTTTAATCAATATTTGATTTACCTAGTCCATGAACCTGGTCCCTTGGGTAAGAGTTGAGTTGTGAAATATGCGCAAGGGTTGGGAGCTTGCAAAGATACTTGCAATGATAATTCGACTTTCTAAAATACCAGGTGTCATAATTACTATTACTTAAAACGGAGGGTTTTGTGGGGGAGTGATTTTCATTCATTTTAACCCTTGACTTAAAAAGAGAGGTGTTATGAACACAGGGTTATGTGGTTTTTAGACATGTTTGGTAGAAATCTGTTCAGCAGTTAGCACAGTAGGTATCAGCTCTTTTCCAAAATGATATAAGGCAATTTTTTTACAGTTATCTTTAGATTGCTCTAGATGTACGGATAATAGGTAATGCTTATTGATCCATCAAGTCCAGTGTACTGTAGTGTTTACCTTTGGGTGATCTCGTCGTTGTGGCTAAACTGAGACCGAGGGGAGCTGGCAACGCCTCATCCGGTCTTATTGTCAATTGCTGTGCAGGGCTGCCACCCAGGACTTAAGTCATTGAGAAAACCAAAAAAATTGATATTAAAAAAATTGCAGACCAGCCAGAGAACGGGTGACAATAAAATTCTTTAAAATTTCGAAAAATAATATAAATGAATAATAATGCTATATAATCATACTAGGATACCCTAAGTTGTGGGTGCCGTGGACAACACACAAGACAAGGACACCCACCCAGACAAACTCATCATTCAAATTTTCGCCGCGTTGGAAATCGAATCTAGGACCCATGGAATAGTGATCCGTGTTAACTATTGCGTCAATGGGTCGTCAAACGTGTGTGAAACGTCTAAAAATGTGGGTAAATAATTAAAATTTATTTGAGAGTAGTATGAATGTTTCTAATTCTGTCCCTCTCCGCCTTTAACATTTAGCTGTCATTGTGAGAATGAAAATACTTACATATTTCATTAGATATTCTACTCACAATATCTTGGTCTAACTTACATGTGAAGGAAGGGAACCTGGGTTTGATTTCCGGCCAGAAAAGATTTGTTTTCGAGTCATGAGTGTTCATGATGCTTTATATTGACCACGGCGACGTAGCGATAAGCCACGCGTACGACGATAGCACTACGAGTATGAACATTTTCAAACAACTTCGCAAACGAAGCATATCGTAAGCGGACATAAGTTACAAGCGTACAAGAAGTTCCAAAAACATTTCATTTATCTAATTGAACTAATCGAGAAACTGACTGACCGACCGACCGAACGATCCACCGTTATAAACCGACCAAACAACTGTCCAATCGACCGAGTTAACCATTATTGGACCCGGTCGGTAGATGAAAGGGTGACTGCTAGTCGTAGACATTTCTTGTGTGTTCATTTTCGGAGGCTTTCCGATCACTATAACACTCCCCTACTCGTAACCCGCAATGAAGCAGCGTGGCGGATTACGCTCGAGGCCTTTTCAATGACTGAAAATCTATGCTCAGATTTGTCTTTTAACGAGTTGAAGCTTCAAAGAGTGGATGTTTATTTTATATCTAGGCCCCAGATTCTGGGAACACGTCAATTAGTGCTTGTTGAGTTTGGGCTTATAGAGGTAGAAGTTGGCTCTATAAAAGATCTGATAACTTTTTGACGAGAAATATTGCATCCTCTTAACAATATTTTACATGAAAATTTTTTGGTGTGATAGTGTATTCTAAATCTCAGGCCGCGGGACAAGGTACAATAACTTGGGAGTATTCAATAAACATCGTTTAATAAATATATAAACAGTCTTTACAACCGCGCGAATACGTGAATGCACAAGTGTAGGACAAATCTTCGCTAATAATGATTATGCGAAGTTTTTGACACGAAAAGTTTTTTTAGGTACTGTGACAATTTTTACAGTGTACAAAAGTGCGAGTCCATGTGATTGACCACCAAAAATATCCCTTGTTTGCGCTAAAGTAGTTTTGTCTTTCAATGTCTCTGTGGTGCCTTTAAACTTTATTAAATTATGTCATTTATGGTATAAATTGGACCAAAAATATAATTTTGACTCTAGTCATGAAGCCCATTGTGACCACCTCTGACTATGTATTTTTTTGGTTGCTTGTCAGGTAACGCATGTCTTCAGGGATGTCACTACTTGAGTGGACAGTTGTGGTGGAAATCCTTTATTGCCTCTCGACGTTGGGGCGTCATAGCGTTATTTTGATATTTGTAATCATCATCATCTCTACCCAACATGGCCCACTAGTGAGTACGGGTCTCTTCTCAGAATGAGAAGGTTAAGGCCATAGTCCAACACGCTGGCCAAGTGCGGATTGGTGAACTTCACACCCCTTTGAGTTTTGCGAACTCTCCGGCATGCAGGTTTCCTCACGATGTTTCCTTCACCGTTTGTAGCAAGTGATATTTAATTTAAATACGCGCATAACTCCGAAAAGTCAGAGGTGCTGTGAAAGTGAGGAGGCCCTGGGAATTTAACCCGGACCCTCCGTATAGGAGGCCGAATTCTTAAACCACTAGGCTATCACCGCTACATATTTGTAAACAAACTGTTTCTGATATTTGTAAACAAACAATTATTACTCAGATGCTTCGTAACTTTTTCATGTTTATTTCACATCGACCTGTTAACGTTGAGTTTTAATGGAAAAGTAAATAGCATCTTAGTTCTTTTTACTTAGTATCTTGTAACAGATCTAGTGTAAGCCGATAGACCGCCTATGTGTACTTTCATCATAAAACTAGTATAAATGTACTCGTAACTATGGTAAAACTATGGGAGCTACTATTAGCAGAAGTAGGTACCTCACTTTTGCCAGATTTTCAAGAAAATGTTCAACCATTTATTTACACTCCAGAAGCGGATTTTATAAGGTTCGACCACCACTCGCTGGGAATCGAACGCAAGTCCCTTTGATCGGTAGTCCGGTATGATAAATCATAGGGATAGTTGTTTTACATTTTATATTTTATATTATTATTTTCAAGGGTCCGGTCTAGTACTTCAAAGCTATGATTTTTTTATGAAATTAAGGGTCAAATCACACCGAGACGAGACGCGACGCGACGCTGCGCGCAGTCTTTCAAAGAGCGGCTCAAAATAGAACTTTATTTTCTACACGAAAAGATACACATTTCATTGTGAGAATTCAGAATACGTTGCTTCATGCAGCGCTGCGTCTCGTGACGCCTCGCGGCGTAGCGCGGTGCATCGCTACGCAGCCGTGCATCAACGGTACGCGCGGCATGCAAGATTGCCTACTTTTACGATGCACCTCGCGGCATTGAGATGCGTCTCGCGGCGACGCGCGGCGCAGCGCGAAATCACTGGCCTCTTCCAGTATCGTTGCGTCGCGTCGCGTCTCGGTGTGAGTAGCAAACCAACATCGAAAACCACCCGCTGCCGCCCATGACAACTGTGACCAACCTAGAACAAAAATTAAAGGGACCGTTAACAGATGGTGTTACTTGGTTAGTTTGCTAGTCCAGTTTACAGATGGTGTTAAAAGTTTGTGGTGTTGGTTAGTTTGTTAGTTGGTTAGTCCGCTTAACAGATGGTGTTAAAATATTAGTTTGTTGACTAGTGTGTGAGGTCAGGAACTGTAGTGATAGATCGTATCTACTCATTTTTTAAGTTAGTAAATATTAGGTCACGAATGCGTTGCTACCCTGAGGACTAATGTGGTCGCCTCTGAAAAAGTGTAACCAGTTCCACACCCATTTCTTTTTTCTTCGTAATAGAAGTCAACATTAAAATTTCAGAAATATATTTAGATCGTTAAAATTTTTCAAAGTTTGACTTTTATTTGTGGTAAAGTGAAAATGTTGTATGTGGGTCATGAGCGAGATCAACACTTTTGTCAACCAATTGTGGTAACTCGTAATCTCTGGCGATACGCAAGGTCACCTCCAGTCTGGGAACACCTAGAGGTGCTCCCTCGACAAGACTCATATTATAATATTTCAGCGTATCGCTACTTTCACACGGCAGTACAGTTTTTTGCAGGATCCCGTTTTCTGCTGGATCCCGTTTGATGGCGAATGTGTTTATGATCCCGCATGGGGGATGCTCGTGTGAACGCTAGCATATAAACACATTCGCCATCAAACGGGATCCAGCAGAAAACGGGATCCTGCAAAAAACTGTACTGCCGTGTGAAAGAAGGTTTACACCAATTAATGAAAAAAAAAGAAACGAACAGGATCATAATTGGCTGGTAGAGAATGCAATTAGCATTAAGCCCGCCTTTTGTACCGTTATGTTACGAATTGTGGTCAATAAAGTTTAAATAAATAAATAATGTCCATTTTTTATTTTATTTATTTATATACCATACTCATAACAGTATTAAATAGGTTTTCTAATGAGCTAGCTAAGTTTTAAATAAGAAAATGCTAAAGCATTCCAATAAAATAAGCAAATCAAATCAAAATAAAAGCCCATTAAAGTTATTTAATTCAGCTTAAAAATTCATTGATACTTTTATAGTTTAATCCTAGATGGTTATTTTTGCACTTTTGTATTCCCTGTCATTTTTAATGTAGTTTTTGCGCTTTAAGGTCTAATAAGTCATGATTTGTGCAGTGGGTTATTAAGAATCAGTCAAATATTCATTACACAAATATTACATCCTATCCTACTAATATTATAAATGCGAAAGTTTGTAAGGATGTATGTATGTGAGTGAGTGAGTGAGTGAGTGAGTGTGTGTGTATGTTTGTTGCTCTTTCACGCAAAAACTACTGAACGGATTTTCATGAAACTTTGCAGTAATATAGCTTAGGCATCGGATTAACATAATTTGTTAAAATTTATAGAGATTTTTATATCTTACTAATCTTATTAATATTATAAATGCGAAAGTTTGGATATTTTATCACGCCAAAACGGCAGAACGGTTTTAAGCCAAATTTGTCACACAGATAGTTATTCACGAGACCTAAAATACCAAATACTTATAATCCCGGTAAACCTATCGGTTCCCGCGGGATAAGAGGTTTATAGTCGACACGTAACTGGGAGATATCTAGAGGAAGTTGTAAAGTAACGTATAGGCTACTTTTTATCCCGGGATTTCCCGCGGGATCAGGATTCACGTGGGAAAAACTTTTATGCGCGAAGTAAGAATGGGCTTATATTTTTATGGGACTTTCACTGGGAGATAGAGGAAGTTGTAAAGTAACATATAGGCTAATTTTTGTCCCGGAGTTCCCGCGGGATCAGGATTCACGCGGGAAAAACTCTTAATACGAGAAGGCGCGGCATAATTTTTTATGGGACTCACTGGGAGAGAGGAAGTTGCGAAGTAACATATAGGCTACTTTTTATCCCGAAATTCCCGCGGGATCAGGATTCACACAAAAAAACCCTATTCGCAAAGTTGCGTGCTTAGTTTTTTATGGGACTTTAACTGGGAGATACCTAGAGGAAGTTGTAAAGTAACATATAGAATACTTTTATTCCCGGAATTTCCGCGGGATCAGGATTCACGTGGGAAAAACTCCTGTGCGCGAAATAGTGGTCTTAGATTTTAATAGGACTTTCACTGAGAGATAGAGGAGGTTATGGAGCATTGTATAGGCTACTTTTTGTTCCTGACTTCTCGCGGGATCGAGATTTACGCGGGAAAAACTTTGTGACACACTCAGTTTCACGCGAGCGGAGCCGCGGGCACAGCTAGTAATATTATACTATTTTCTTAGATACCAAACTGCCAAATTATAAATAGCAGTGACCCATTCCCGTTCTCACCCCTCCCAGTAGACCCCGATTTTGATTTATTTGATATAAAGCGGTATGATGTGCCGATTAATTCTATTTATTTATTCAGGAATAAAAATACAAATCATTATCAATGATGTTATGTGCACATTAGTGAAAATTGTAAGTTTGTTAATAAGGGAGCTTTTACTCAGTTCTGCAATGTTACAAATTGTTTCAATACAAGTTTTACACTTTTTTTTCATTTATTATGTAGGTATCCAACGCGACCACAGTAAAAATAAATAATACAACATTCACTCATTCGTCAGTATGACTGTAAATCAGTATGTATTACATTACAGGTAATTACTCGAATGTTGGATAGTTACATTCCGGGTAATGTTAGGGATGAAGAAGCTTTAACGTATCATTAATATAGATTTAAACGTATGCTGGTGCAGCGGGTTTCCATACATACTTAATAAGTCGGCTAACCAATTTATAGGATTTCGTACATGTAGGGTGAGGGTGACCAACGACAATACTGTTATAAAGCTTATGTTGCCTGTCTGTCACGGCGCCCTGTGCCTTGAACTACTGTTACAGGTACCTACGAGTAGAAACGTGAAATCTTCGCGTAATGCTGTGATTTTAACTACCATAATTAACGATATTAAAATACGTATTAAAAAAGTTTAAGTAAGTGATTTTTAGAGGTGATTATCTTAGTCCACAAGTGTAGCTCCTCATCTGTGACTGAATTTATACGAAACTATAATAAACAACAACTAATAAAACTATCACAAACAGTCTCTATCATTAGATTCTTAGGCCCGCTCTACATTTAGCCCGCGAATCGCGCGCGATGGCCGCGAAAGGAACCGCGAAGAATATGCGAAACGGCTCCACACTTACCGTTCGCTCCCTTTCGCGGCCACCGCGCTATTCGTGGGCTAAATTTAGAGCGGGCTTTAATTTTTAAGTCGCCAAGCATATGGAATTGCTTCTCCCCGCTAAAACCAAACTTATTACCTGTGCTCACAATTCAATTCTGAATGTAAGAGAATATTAGTAAGGGCATTCTTATATCGCACCGTTAGTCTTAGATGTACCTCAATAGCGTAGGCGGAAGGCGGACATTTGTATGCCATTCAATATTATAACAAATTTCAAATCGTACGCGAACGGAATATAAGTGTAAAATTTTGTTCTACTAACATTCTCAATAACAGTTTTTGAATTGAACTAACCACTTGTATATTAAAGGACATAATATGTATATGTTACCGTTAAAATGCATAATAAGTTAATGTGCACATTAACTAGGTAATCTGCAGATTCACTAATACCATTCGTTAAAGTGTAAAATTTGCACTTTACCCAGTTAGTCTGCACAGTAACGGATGGTACACCGTTAAATTGCGGAAGACTGGCTACCAGAGTACCAATTTGTGTTGATGTCGTGGCCACATCGTAGATTTGCTCACATCATGGAATGATCGACCATATCATGAAATGGTCGCATTTCATGAAATGTTCAACTCAGTTTGGCCAGATCGTAAAATCGTCTACGTTTCACGATTCGGTCATCAACGTTTGGCCGAATCATAAAAACGCGGAAAATAGGGCATAACTTCGAACCGTGACGTCTCCGGCGCTGCGGAAGGTGCAACCCCTTCGCCCTTGCGTAACAAAGCACAGACACTCACGCTCAACTGCGCAGCTTCGGCTTGCTGGTCGCCTTCGGCGACCAGCCTCAGCCGCTCCGGCTCTCCCGGGTGTCTGCGTTTTGTTACAGCGGGCGGGGGCTGCCCTCCCTCCGCGCCTCCGGGTTCTAAAAAACACTCTAGGGGTAGGGCATACAAGACTAAGTGGAGTAGGGGTAGGCTAATTCGGTTATGTTACCAATTCGACCTACCTACACCTGTTATTAATTTTTTTTATTCAAACAAGAACCTACTTTATAGACTTTACCGTATGCATGATCGTTTGTCTGCAGATTAACTAGGAAGTCTGCAGATTAACTAGTTAATGTAGGAACTCAACTATTATTTTTTCCACTTTAACTGACTCAGCCAGATAATCTGCAGAATACCTCGTTAATCTGCACTTTATCTGATTTACGCACATTAACGGTAACATATACATATAGAAAAATAGACAATGTTATTACTTCATCTGTAACTCGTAATGTGTATATGTTTTCGAAGCACTCAGATATCTCCCCCGTGGCCGAATGGGTAAGGCGTGGCTAACTGCCAAAGACTGTGGGTTCAAGTCCCGTCGGGGGTTGCAACTGAGCAGAGTAATAGAACGTTTTTGTACTTTTTATAATAATGTTGATTACATTAATAATATCATTTATATTTACTGCGATCATTTAGTACATTGTAATTGCTTACATTTTGCATTTGCAATTGCTTACATTTCTTTTATATTTTTTATAAGATATTTCTAATATTGTTGGTAAGTACTATATTCTCTTTATTAAGTCAGTCGGAAAAAACTTGTTGCATGTTGATTTTTTTATTCTTCGTTTATTTAATTAAATATGTTACGTATTATAGCATCTCTGCAATTTGAAATAATTTGTGAATAACTTGACCTTATTGGAATAAAGGAAAATTGCTAATAATTAGATAGATGGAGGTGTAACCCACGTGCATTTCATTTAACATAAGTTACATTAGCATTTGTTCAAATTGACGTCCCGATCACCATTTGTCCAAATTTTCAATATATTCATCATATTTTTTAAATGTAAATGAAACAAAGGGATACCTTTGACCCTATGTCTTTGAGGGAGACCTTTTGTCCATTTACTTTACAATAAAAATACAAAGAACTAATCATTCATCTCAAAAACTGACGACTTAATTCAAAAAAATTCAATTCGAAACAAAATATCGCATTTTAAAAATTTAAGTGGCATAACAAAAATGTTTATGAAAATTTTTAGTCTAGAAAAGGAAAGCCTAAAATGAGCGGACTTCAAAACAAATGTTTGGACATTTTTAAAATGTTCAGCTACATTTCTGAACAAATTAAATACTAACTGTCTTACTAATAAACGCTGTATAAAATTATTCAGTATTTATTTTTTTTGTCTCAAAATTCTTACCTTTGACTTCAGAGAATCATAATGACAGGGACAAATAATTTTAAACATGGAATAACTTTATACAGCGTTTTATTTCAGACTGCTAGAAGGTATCCGATTATCGCCTAATGCCCTAATGACTCCCTGATTGTCCGTGGGATTCATGTCACATAAGTATTTTAACTCGCTACATGAGGTAGCGGCTACATCTAATTCATTACGGTGAGATCTGATCTCTAGACAGCATAACTTGTTACATGCATAAGCATGAAGGGATTTTCCCAAGCCACGATTTTGATTTGACAGGTTGCTGTTATACAACCCTAAGTGGCTTCTACATTATACATATTCACACGAAATAATTAAAGAGAACAAAGATTGCAATATAGTTTAACTTCAATTTTAATTTTGATTATAGAGATTGAAGAATTATTTTAACTTCAATACGTAGTATGAAAATTTACTGTGTAGGCCTTGCAATTTCAACTAAAATACTCTTTGTTAAGTTTTTAGATAATTAAAATTTCGAATAGAGTTTACATGCAAAAGCTTTTCTAGTCATGTATTTCTCTATCTCGCATGTGTGTCCGTTATGAAACTTCATCTAAATTTAAGCCTAGCTTATTGAATGATCCTAGCAAGTAAACCAAGCCACTGAACAAAGCTAAGATTCCTCGCCACGTATCCTTATGTCGTAATGGAAGTCATTGATCGTCCAATCGTTGGTAAGCGGCGAGTGCAAGAAAAGAAACAGGAAATTCATATTAGGCCCATCTCATGCTCTTTAGCCGGCAGTGTTTTATAGTACAGCGGGACTATTTTATTAATGTCGCTCAGACTTGTATGTAGCTGATAAAAACTACAAGATTTAAAACAGACTTTAAAAAAAAGAGGTTCAAAATTTTTCTATACGTTTTTTTGTGTGTTTCATAACTTTTAACTGGGTTGATTTAATAATTGTTTTTGTATTCGAAAGCTGATTTTTGTCATTTTGTATTAAATAAAATAAAAGTTAAGCTACAAGTAAAGATTAGTTATTGGGTTATTCTAACAATGTGTAACTAATGTGAATTTTTTCTCATTTTATTGGTTAAAATGATATGTTGATTTTTTGTTTTTAACAATTTAAATTATTGTAAATAGCCAAGGCAAATGAGGCACGTAATATAACCATTGAGATACTATGTACTAATAATACCTCAATGCGCATAACTGGTCATTGTCACCTCTGGACATTGGTAACACCAAAGTTGTTGGTAACACCAAAGTTCATAGTTTTTGTAAACCAGGTGGTAGGGCCTAGAGCTCACCCGGGGAAGTACCACCGCCCGCCACGGTACTTAATACCATTCCTACCGTGTAATAATTGTTTTAAGAACAATTGTGTTCCGGATAGGAAGGTGTGGAGCCAGTTACACATTTTAGAGGCGACCATCTCAGTCCTCAGGGGTAGCAACGCATCTGTGACCGAATTAGAGCGAGACTCAGAGAACGATACTTAGAGAGAGATGCTGCATGCTCGTTTGCTATCTTAATTTCATAAAAAAAATGTTCACCAAAAAGGAAGAGGACTAATGAAGTAAAGTAAACCCCCAGCCAAAACGAAACCCACTTGGTAGCTCACTCAAACAAGAGCGCGGTATTCACCAGGCAACCTGCCAGAGCCATTACGATAATTGCCGAGACTAACTGAGAGCCTTTGATATAGGCAGAATTCTGTAGAATACTAGCTATTACTCTTGCACTTTCTATATTTCTGTTATATTTCTGTACAAAATTAATATTGCCAATACAAAATTGGCGGAATCACAGCGAAAGGTAATCCTGCATGCGCGTTTGCTACCTTGATTCCATAAAAAGAGTCAGTAGGTAATTGCAAAAAGTTACTATAAACAGCTACTACACAGATAGTTTATATAGACTAAGTAAAACATGTCTTTAGAAATTTTTGGGTTAGTTTACTGGGTATCATTGGAAATTAATGCAATGAGGCTATCTGTGTACATATGTGCTTAGATTAATTTCACTAAGACTTAATAATCACCTCAAAACAATTAAAACATTGGAAATTAATTTAAAAATAATAATTATTGCATTGTTCTTATTACCTACATATTCAGATTCCTGTGATTTTCCTTTTACGGGTTCAATAACCAAATGGAAAATAGTACCTTAATATTGGTAGAGCTTTACGCTAAGACTATTGACATTTAGAACAGATGAGTATATAACTTTTATTAAACGCTGTATAAATATATTTTGCATTGTTATACAACAGTAGTACGATCAATCGAGCCTTGATCACAATCCAGACAAACGTACTATAATAATAACAGTTTTACCTGGGTGACATGACATGTGGCTAGCTACCACCCATTTATCTGGGTCATCTTATCAATTGTTTGGTCAACGACGCTGGTGATATTCTTCATGTTACTGATGACCATAGATTAAGGTCACTTATTCTCATTAAGTGGCTCGTCGGCTTGTCTATTTACATCTGAAATTGGTGACCCCATAAATATTGCCTACATCCATAGGAGACTGTAGCTTTTTCTTTTTCACCTTCGATATAAAAACTGACAATGACTCGTTATTTCTTACACACGAACGCGTTATCACGTCACAGTTATGGATTCACATATTTGACGTAGCACAGGGACAAGACCTACATACATTATCGTATCCATCCTTATTTTATAGTATGACATAATCCATTCTATGAATCTGAGGAGCGTGAATCAGCGTAGTCACCCAAAGTCTATTATCGGTTTATTCCGGAAATCCCCACTAATAAAATTAACTCAGCTTAGTGGGGATTTCTGGAAAAATAAGTAACAATCCCCACCAGATTTTATTGTTTCAAAATTAATAAAAAAGTCGTTAATCGCTTAATTAGGTCTAAGGGCATATTCAAGTAGAACGCTGGTTACCGGCGCCGATCTGCCAGCGCTTATCGGAACCGATCCGCGCAGGTAGTCGGCGCAGGTAGTCTCTATACTCAATACTATAACCATAATGGAAGAAAGTTCTTCTAGTTCTGGTAAACGACGATCTACAAGTAATTTTTACAAAAAAAAATAACCGACTACAATATCGACAAGTAGCGATTACTCAAAAACTACTCGCCAGATGTCGCTCAAATTTATATGGAACCACACGACGGGTATCAGGTTTCAAATGAAAAAAGAATCATAAGAATCGTTACACTAAGTCAAAAGTTATGAGGTATAGACCTTAAATAGGTATTCTTACGGATAACTCAAAAACGACTCGTCGGATGTCGCTCAAATTTATATGGGGCTAGACAACAAGCATTAGCTTTTTAATAAGATAACAAACGCTCTAGACGCTCCTACAATTATCGAATTTTTTTCTCAATTTCTCCAAAATGCCATCATCAGATCCTGGTATCCTGATCATGATACTAGCGTCGGAGTATCTACTTTACAACAAAAAAAAAGAATTATCATAATTATTGCTTTTTTTAAAAAAATAACCGACTTCAACCTCGATAAGCAGAGATAACTCAAAAACTACTCGCCAGATGGCGCTTAATTCAACATGTAGGTGTAAAGTTCTCGTCACTACAAATTGATCAAGCCCAAACACTAGATAACTACAGTAAATCGTTGAAGAGTTCCCTTGACTGTCTTTCGGCTTCATCAAATCGACTCCAGACCTTCATGAAATTGTAGCGCTTTCATGTACTTATGAAAACATTAACAAACACACTAGTCGTCCCTACAATTTTCGAAAGTTGCCCTCGATTTCTCCAAAATGCCATCATCAGATCCTGGTGATTATTTTAAAAAGACCCCACTGCGCATATCTACTTTACAACAAAAAAAGAATTATCAAAATCGGCCCATAAACGACGAAAAAATCGCTGAACAAACTTAAAAAAAAGCATATAATTATACGGTCGAATTGAGAACCTCCTTCTTTTTTGAAGTCGGTTAAAAAGTCCGTAGTTCTAATTGATGTCATTAGGTTGAGTAGTTTAGTGGCGCAAATTTTTCCAGAAATCCCCACTAAGCTAAGTTAATTTTATTAGTGGGGATTTTTGGAAAAAATAATAACAATCCCCACTGGTAGGGACTTGTCGGTGGGGATTTCCGGAATAAAGCCTATTATCGTGGCCGACACCGCTCCGGCCGTGCGGTTATATTGCTCACTTCAATTACCTACGTGTAGCCGTGGGGTCCCAGTCTATATAGATAGAATGATTGTAAGGATCCGTTAACTTGTTTTTTCAAAGTTATTTTACGTTGAAGATTCCTTGTTGTTTGACCTTACTCTGGTAAGTATAACGAACGAAGCAGAAAAGTTTCTCGAGAGACGAGGTTGGCTGTAAGGTATACCTGTAACCTGTGTGATGTAGCTTAGTGCAACCTCACTTATGAAAATCAGATTAAGTATTCATAGTCAAATCAAGTTTGACTACGTTCTTCAATAAAATAATGTGTAAGATTTTTGCGTGACGGAAATAGAAATGTATGCTATCGGCTGAGCCAAGTCATAGATGTGCGCCTATTGGTCAACCAATTTTAGTAATTACAGCCAATAAGATGCCAGCTATCAGTTTAGAAAGTTCAGCTGACAGATGAGGTATGTCAGATGTGCACGTGTCAGAGTTAAAGTGCAACAATGGAACTTTGTCGCAGCGAAGTGTTCTTTCTATGACAAAAACGCGACTTTAACCGAATGAAATCAGTATTATGGAATACATTGTGTCAATAATATCTATTCTGGATACATACTTTTATTTGTACACATCGGTAATTTAGAGTGTGATTGTATGTATACCTAATTGTCTACATAATATAAATAAGTTTGTCTTTGAAAAGAGGTAAAACTACTGCAATGATTTGATAGCGTGAACGTTTATTTATTTACTAGCTTCCGCCCGCGGCTTCGCCCGCGTGGAATTAGTTTAAACTTCACCCACCTATTTGAGCTCCTTAGTGGATGAATTTTGAAAAATACTTTCTTAGCGGATATCTACATCGTAGTGGCTATCTGCATGCCAAATTTCAGCCCGATCGGTCCAGTAGTTTGGGCTGTGCGTTGATAGATCACCGAGTCAATCAGTCAGACACCTTTGAGTTTTATATTTTAAGATTACAAACACGTTGTTTTGTAATAAATCACATCCCGGCTCCCCAGCAGCGTTGTCAGCGTTGCCAGGTATTATTCACTAAATTCGGTTAATCCTGTTAGACAAGTTACAGCAATAATCATTTGAGACAATTTACTTGTTGACTCGCTCGGCCACAGGAAGTTTGCGTGTTGTTGAGCGTGCATTCACTTAAACTCAGGAATAATTTGTGTAATGGAACGATTACTGTGTCACGTTGAGCTGTTTCCGTGTTTTTTGGTTCTTGGACCTTTGAGTTTGGATTTACAGTGGCCCTACGTGACGTGACGCGTACTGGGAAAATTGATAAGTAAATTGATTGTAAATTGATTGTACTTGGAAAGTTAGGATTCGAGACCGTAACTAATATATTTTTATTGGATCGTTTTGGTATTTTACGTATAGTTTTGTGATTGTTTTACAGCACGCAAGTTAATTTATTGTTGTTATTATACAAAAGTAATGTTGATGTACCAATGTTGTTGGGGAGATAAATCTCTGTGAAAGAAGGCCGATAATAATATCTACAACCATCACGTGGAAAAATTATTCCTCGGCAAGTTTAGGTTGAGGTGTCTTTAGGATTTCCGACATATTCACTTTACTTCTGGATTCTAACTTGTCACATCAACTGTTGTACTAATCAGGTGAACTAGTAGCAATCATCCAATCCACCTTGGTATACATTGTACACGGCACGGGTTAAGGTCATTTGAGTTTAACGATTTCACGATGGTTTCCTTCGTTGCTATGGCAAGTGACATTTAAATGCTTAAAATACACACAGCCCCGTAAAAGTCTGGGTGAATTGCTTGCCTTGAGATTCGAATCCAGACAAGACTCTGAATTTGTAACTCACAATAATTGGCTGTTACGTAATTGTTTCACTAGATCTTAATAAATATTGATCTTGATCAAATCTATACTAATATTATAAAGCTGAAGAGTTTGTTTGTTTGTTTGGTTGAACGCGCTAATCTCAGGAACTACTGGTTCGAATTGAAATTTTTTTTTTGTGTTGAATAGACCTTTTATCGAGGAAGGCTATAGGCTATATAACATCACGCTGCAACAATTAGGAGGAAAGAAATAATGGAAAATGTGGAAAAAACGGGGAAAATTATTCATTCTCGAGGGCTTTCGTTGCATGCGTTGCGAAAACGATTCAAGATACCAAAAATATATGTATGAAAGAATTATTCCTCTTGAAATGATCTAAAAAAATGTCCACGACAGTATATGTCTATCTTTTAAGATTAACACACTAGAACCGTTTTTATGGTAATCAAATTTGGTCGAACCCACTGCCATACCAAACTTGCCGCGTTTCCAAGTTTAATCTGAATTAATCTTGCTGTGATCCTTTGCTACTTTGCTATTATTTTGTCGTAAGCTTTATTTCTAAGTTTAATTTAATTTAACCTGAATTAATTTTGGTGATAGTTTATTATCTTCCCGAAATTCCTACGGGAACGGGACCTACGCGGTTGATACGTACGGGTCCCGAAGCGAAGCGAGGGCGGTTCGCTAGTTATAAATAAATAGAGGAGAGACCCGTGCTCAGTAGTGGGCCTTTAGTGGGTTGCAGCTTAGCTCTTAGCTTATCTACATAATGTACAAGGTACGTTCATCTTTTAAAAAAATTCATTCACCAGACCTGCGACTGCAGAGATGATGAAATATAATAGATAGCAAACACACAACACGTAATAATTCGGTAAATATTGAAAAAAAAAACTTGAAAAAAAGTCTTACAGATTGAGCGTTAAGTAACAGGTACTCAGCTAGATAGATTGTTTCTTCTAGGATAGGGTCTTTGTGGCGGCGTCATTCTTTAATCATATAATCTTCCTGGGTGATTGTATTATTAATTATTAGATTCAATCACGTTAACTCCATTATTGTCAGTCTTGATATCCTTACTTCCTTACTATCCTTACTAATATTATAAATGTGAAAGTGTGTTTGTTTGTTTGTGGCTCTTTCACGTCGCAGCATGGCTATTATATGGTATGGTTTATGTTTGTGGGGATAGTTAGGAGGGTGGAGAGTGACGTAGGCTACTTTTTACCGCGCAAACACATCTCACTCCCATGGGAAAATCGATGTTTTGTTAGTTGCTAGATATTTAGTTCCGGAGTTGTTAATAGATGACGTTACTAAAATTCATTTGCAAGTTATGAATCACGCTCTCAAATACTACATGTAATTTATTTAAATCATATGCAAATGTTACTGCGGCTGTTACCTACGGGTCGTGAAGCGAAGCGCGGGCGGTTCTCTAGTCATGTTATATTACGACTTACATGTGATAGACACAGGACCGTATCTGACAAAAATGTGTGGTGATGAGTTTAGTACATAATTATGTATCTCAATGGGTGATGATTACTATTTAAAGGGTAAGAATTTGCTTAGAATGGTGGTATTTCATGGGATTTAAAGTAAATGGTATTCACTATAGTATAGTAGAACTATCAGTAGCAGAACTTTTAGTAGAAAAGGTACATAAATCTAATCAAAAACATTTTGTTTACTACTAGTAAACGCCTTTGCCCCGATACGGGTAACTTAAATATTTTCCCATTTTTGCAACTTGCTTCATCGTTGCTCCGCTCGTATTGGTCAAAGCGTCATGTAACGTACAGCCTAAAGCTTTCTTCAATAAATCGACTATTTAATACAAAATATGTTTTCCATTCGCACCAGTCATTCTTGAGATTAGCCCGTTCAAATGATCAAACTCTTCAGCTTTATAAGGTTAATACAGACTCTCTTGTCTAGGACTACGGGAATTACTTCCTCAGGAATTTTGACAGGTGAGTGTTTCAGAAGTTAACAAACTGACGCGTTCCACGCAGTAGTCGCAGTACACTCTCCAGGACCTCGCTCGTTAATCGGTTACTCACAAGATCAGGTAGGCTTATGGCGGTCACTCACATTCGCACAAATACTGAACCCACAAAGGTAAGACGGCCCTTCGCAAATGATTATTCGCATAATCGTTTATGGCAATTTCGTGGTACTACTGTCAAAGCTGTGCTAATGAGGGTAACCGCGTGTGAATTTTCCGCTAGAGGCGCTAGTGAAAAGTGAGGTCTATCTGTCACTTTTCGCTTGTCTGAATGTCATTTGTCACTGTTTACGTATGGGCGGGCTTTGACAGCAGGACCTCACCTCGCCGGTGGCGCCAACTGGTGAGCACAAAAACGGCGACCCTCATTGGTGCAATGTGCAAAGGTTCGCACGCATGTGTGTGAGCGCGGTTAGACTTACCAGAGGTCTCCACAAACAGTACTATGAAGTCTCACAGTGCTCATGAACGCATAGGGTTACTTGGTTTGACAATTGGACCAATGAGAGGGCTGTATTCAAGGCTATGAGACCTCATAGGCTAAGTAATGCATAAGTTTTGTTTATGAATTTGACCGTTAGGACCAACATGTCTTGCTCAGCGTCTGAAGGGAAAACCTTTGACATTTCCAGAGGTAGTAACCCTACGGAACTGTACTCCGCCGGCCATCGACGACTTCCCGGCTGGGCTGTTCACGGAGCAGCAGCGGCAGCATGGCGCCATCGTGCTCCACGCCATCATCTCCCTCTACCTGTTCGTCGCCCTTGCAGTCGTGTGCGACAAGTTTTTCGTCCCCGCCGTTGACAGGATATGTCATGGTAAGATGATATTTCAAGCATGGATTTACAGTTAAGACTGTAAATCCATGCTTGATCGATCTTTTGGCGTGTGGGTGACAGAGACAGCGCCTTACAGGTAAGGCAAACTGTAAGGCACTATCTCTGTCATCCACGCGCCATAAGATCCTTGTACGACTATAGACTCACATATTTACCTTACCTATACGTATGTTAGCTATTATTTATAGGCTATAGAAAATTTATTTAGTGAAACACATCTACTGTATGTTCTTCTGAATTTCTATGGAACAGAACGGCTTCGTGCATGATCTAAAATGTCCAGATGTTGTATTGTATTACATTTTTAAGTAAGATTATTTCAGTTGTATTCTTACGCATCATAACTTTAACGTCGTTATCTTCACAGCCATTAGCTGTAGCAATTCCTTTAGGGTCTTTATTTACAATGCGGTTAGCATGCGCCATAACCTTACACACTTTGCAGCGGATTATTGTACTCTCGAATAAGTATACCATCGATAAGAAATTCTTGAGTAATGTTTTTCCTCAACAAAGCAAGTAATTTTTTCAGACCCATACTTAATTAAATGCAATTAACGCTTACTATAAGGGAGATACATACATAAGTACACAAAGCTGATGTAATAAGTAGTACAGTTTGTAAAAACAAAAATGGTTTTCTTCTTTTTCCAGCGTTAAACATGACCAATGACGTAGCGGGCGCCACATTCATGGCAGCCGCTACGTCAGCGCCGGAGCTGTTCGTGAACGTTATAGGGACTTTCATCACAGAAGGAGACATTGGTGTAGGCACCATTGTCGGGTCAGCGGTCTTCAATATTCTTGCCGTTGCGGCTTGTTGCGGGATAGGTGCTGGAATGGTAAATATTACAGTAGCTATGTACCAAAGTGTTAGTTTGCCTAACATTAAGATAGTCTATTTTGACTTGTTTAATCTGTGCTTCAACGGAAGTGATTTATTTTGTGTATGGTAACAATGACTTTTCTGTCTTCCGCCCTTTCGTGCTCTGTTGGTTCAACGCCATAAACGTGTCGGTATCGCCTCTCGGAATTTTATTTAATATACAGTCTACTTACACACTCTTTCACAAAGTAAAGATCATCTAAAATATTTGATTCTTGCTTATTTAAAAATTAAAATCAAATCAAATCATAGATTTGGAATTAAAAATTGGTGTATTGGTATGCATGTATAATGCGAAATAGAAATACTGTAGCACAACTGTAGGGTCTCCGGCGTAAGAATAGTACAATAGAGGGCGACAGTAGAGGCCGAATTCGACCTCATTAACCCTTTCAGGACCATAAGATATCCACGACTAATTATAAATAAGTGTGCGGCTATGTTTCTTAGTTGTTTTGCATGTAAAATAAGGAAATATTACTAAAAAAACTAAACAAGACGTACAGTTTTTGTGATATTTTATGGTAAATATTTTTCCCTGTAATAATTAATAAGGGTAATTAATATACTAAAAATGTTTATTTCATAAGTGTTTTATTTGTTGATCTCTGACATAAAAATAGGAAATAATAATAACAAAAATAAAAAAGAACTGTTACTTGTGGTATTCTGCGAAATAATTTCGCTTAGTTGTGATGAAGCATAAGTGGACATTGCACATAACACATATATTATGTGTCCTATTTTCTAATAAATTTTGAAGAATTTGCTCAAATCTTGTCCTCGGCATAACATCAGCAATATAAGGGACACCCATGTCTTCATCAGTCGACCAGTAATTTCTAATTGTTGGCAAAACATGATAACTCATAACAAAGTTCATACCTAAAAAGGCCTTCATTTCGTCCAAACTAACAGTAAAAGGTCTTCCATGTTGCTGTGCGTATTTGATACTTTCTTTTACTGTATCAGATACCAACTGATCAAATTGTGTCACCTCCATGAAGATATCCATCAGTGACAACATGTCGAGTCGGTCGGGCAGTATATTTACATGTCCAAAATCATACTCACTTTCATAAAAGTCATGTATTGTGGAATGAACGAGTTCCTTCTCCAACTGAAAATAGGGATAGTTTCTGATGTAACTGAAGCGGAAGGTAATGCATTCTGAATGCCCTGACCTGATTGGTCAGAGACAGAATCTTCTATCACAACAACAGTGGTCCCATTATCTACATCTTGGCAAATGAACTGTTGATCTTCTTCATCTAATTGCAGCTCATCTTCTCCATCACTATTATCTGCAGTAAGTAATTGGATTATTTCTTCGTCTTGAATATGAAATTCTCTATACTTTGTCGCCATTTCTGAAAAAAAATAAACAGGTAAATTTAATAAAAATATAAGAAAACAATAAATTATGACCGCGACTACATACACTAATATAACAAAAAAACATACCGTTTATGGACCACAGGGAAAAATATTTCCCTTTTGATAAATTGCTATTTTAAGGTATTTATGCTTATTATCTACATTTAACTTCATTATAATAATAAATTGTACTTACGAAATAATATAAAACACGCGACAAAACACAGTTAATTTATTTAAACAAGTCTAAAAAACTTTATCGTAATAGCAAGTTCAGCTCGCTAATGTTTGAGTTTTGGCGCGAAGAAATTTTGACAGTTCTTTTTTTATTATCGTTCAAAAACGCATTTACAGACTTGTACGTACGTTCTATTATGCCATTCATTAAACAAAATATAGATTAGGTAATAATTGAACTAGAGATAACGAATTTAAATATAGGGAAAAATATTTCCCTTGGTCCTGAAAGGGTTAATGTCATTAAAATTAAGATACCTTACGTTTTAGAAACTTTGATAACTAATCTAAATGTCTTAAGGCATGTTTCGGAATGAAAATTATTCTATAAATAGACCTTTAATATGACTATCTATTCGATTCCAGTTCGGGTTTATTACACAGATTACTGAGTCAGTCGACCTAAATTCTTGAGGTTGTTATCATTGTTACTGACTGACTGCTTTCGCACACTTAAATTCTATAACCTTATCAAGGTTTAAGTTCGTTTATCCAGTTACCCTGCAATAAAATAATAAAATAATAAAATCATGAATAATATCATTTTGTGTCATTAATATTGACAAAATATTTTTCAGGTGGTGCCCTTGGATTGGTGGCCCCTAACCCGAGATTGTCTAGCGTACGGAATTACTGTATCTATACTTATATGCATAATGCATGATGAGTACGTACAGTGGTATGAGGCATTTCTTCTCGTAATGCTGTACGGAGTCTACATATGCATCATGTACTACGATAAATCAATTCAAAACTTTGCCAAAGGTAATCCAACGCATCGTAAGTTTGTTTATTTTTGTTACATTTTATAATAACATCGTCCATAATGTGACATGATATTTGAATTAAATGAATTCTAGGGAGCTGGAAATGTGTATCGGCTATGTTGAAGAGTAATGGTGAAATATCTGATACCGATATATCACGTGAAAGCGGTTAGTATTACAATAGAAAATATTGTCACTATGTTCCTGGTAGTAACTTTATAATTATCCTACGAATACTTGCAGATAATAAAGAAACAATAACACCAACGTCTAATAAAGTAGAAGTATCTGTTGACCACCATCAACACAACGGTAACCTCAAAAGTGTTTCTCCTGACTCCGATGAAAAGAGAACTGACGCCGACATCTCCTCACTTGAAAGTTCGCCTAAAACAGACGAAATTACAACTATTAATGTTGATTTGGAATCTTATGACGCAACTCCGCCTCAAGAAGCAAATGTTCAGCAAATGGCCATTGATGAAGAAAATAAAGAAGATCCGGATAAATATGAGCATTCATTATGGAAGTGGCCGTCTGGGCGGAGCACCCTTACTAAGGTATGTATTCAATTTCTGAAAATCTACATGTGCAATTTAATGCACTGTTAAGTTTGAAAATGAAAAATAATAAGAAGTCAATGTTCGGTTAATACTTACATTCATTTGAGATGCTGTTGACTATTGATTAGACAATTTGAGGCGTGTGAAATGCAAAATTTTTATGCAAGTTTTGAAATTCTCTCTATATTTTTCTATTGAAGTTAAGATAATTGACTTGATATACTTAACAACAGTCCCACATGATAGAAAGTGGCGATGAACTATTGATTTAAAAAATGACGGTATTTTTATCATTGGAAAACGTAATGATAAGCAGCTGTTCAATTTGGAGACGCTTCCGTGCACGAATAACGATTGACTCTGGTAATTTGTCATTTTTTTTATTACGAGATAAAAAAATCTTATCAATACTTTTGGAAGTAAAAAAGTTTTAGAGCAAAATAATATGTGGATCTAACCAAACCTCAAAATAAACTAACTGTTTTAGAGGTGGCTAAAAGTGTAATGAAATTTTACAGTTAATATCTGAAGTTATCATAAAAAGTGGATTAAATTGCCAAGGTAAATATGAAAATAATAATGTTTTATATAGTCAGTAAGAAGGGAAGAAATTATGTCGAAAGAATTAGAGAAAGAAATTCAAGAAAAACTACAGAAAGTAAAATGGACAAGCAACAAAATAATTTGTAATAAAGAAAAAGAGGGAAAAACAAAATTCTTTTCGTGTCTCAAGCAAAACAGAGAAAATATTTATTGAACTACAAAATTGATTAAACTATGAAATCATTACAGGGAAAATATATGGAAGAGAAGAAATATAAACTGTAAGCTATGAGGAACGTAAAATAAGTTAAAAATAGGCCCATATATAAATTTTACAGCCATATTGAAAACTGGAAATTGAAGAAAAGTATCCTGTATGTTGTTCTATCTATATTAAAGAAGATTGCCTTAAAATAATAAGAAAATTACGTCGAAGACTACTAAACTGGCAAAAATTATTAGTATTGTAAGAGTAATAATAAGTGACTTTAACGGTCTTATAGGTAAAAAAGATATTTTTAACATAAGAATAGAATATAAAAAAATATAATCAGAAAGTATTCGTATGGCAAACTTCTTCAGTTTGTTTAGCAAAGTAACTTTATAATTACTTAAAGTATATTAAATTTATTTTAAATAACATCACTTACGTAAGAGGAAAAATGTGAATTATCAATATTTTAACGAAGTTGATGTTGATGGTATGTTATGTGATGTATAATATCAACCGTTTTAACGTAATAAATGTTAAACCAATAAGGTGTAAGTTACAAATGAAAGTAGGTATTCTTACAAAAATAACCGACTTCAAAATCGATAAGTCAATCATGACTCGTCAGATGTCTTTCAAATTCATGAAAATTCAGATGACTAGATTTCGATTACAAAACCTCAGATTATAGAACCAAAACATATACAAATCGGAACACCAAATCAAAAGTTGTGAGGTAAAGACCATAAATTAAATACGAATCATTAATAATTTCTCAAAAAGTACCCGTCAGATGGGACCAGGTGAAAAGCATTAACTTTTGAATACAGAAATAACTATATAAATCAGTTCGTCCAGTGCAAAGTTATGAGATTACATATAAAAAATACAGTCAAATTGAAATCAACCCATTTTGAATTCGGTAAAAATAAATCTGATTGACATAAAATAACAATTTGCTGGCTTAAAAAATTACATACATGATTTAATGAAGGAAATAAATCCTTAAGGAGACAAAATTACTTCATATCTGTAGTTATTTCAATTCACAAGCTTATGGAAGAGAAGCGTCAACTATACAAGTAAAGAGAAACCGGACGTAACTTCATAAACTAGAATTTTACTTAAATGGAAAAATACATTTATTAAAATCTAAGATGCGACCACAATCATTTGTCTAGAATGTGTCAGAATCTTATTCCTAAAGTAGGCTAAAAATGCAGGAAAAAACAACATCCCACATTTAATTTCTAAAGTCACTAGAGAAGTCCATTCAACTTAAAATCGTTTTAATAATATTATTGCCGCGTAATTCGCAAAACTATGAAGAAATAAAAAGCGCTAATCATGTTATATTTGCCGATAACAGCGAGTTCTAATTTCAAAACAATTTTTTTAATTAAATACAATAGGTTCAATACTAGGCGGAAAGCGCACCACAATTTCGTGCACAGCCTTTTGTTTTTAATAACTTCAAACTAATTTTGAACATTCCACGCATTCAACGCATTTTTAAAACAATAGGGAAAAGCTACAACACGAGAAATATATTTTTTTTCTAGTCGATTACAGATTAAAGATGAAAATCAACCTAGAGAATAGGCAGGATTTGATGAAATTACCCTTGTAGATTAGTCGATCTTATCCATGGGACATCTCTAATGTTGGAAAATGCATCTAATACAACAATACTACATATAAATGGGCGTCATTGATTACACAAAAATTTTGGCACTGGAATAAAAACACGTTTGGAACTCACTTTGTGGACAAGACCTACTTATAAAATATATTAACATATGACATAACATACATTCCAGAATGTCAGCGAAAGTACGACTCGGGAATGAAGATCCAGAGTTTCACGTTAAGAAAATCCAAATAAAAAAGACAAGGATCCGCTGTCTCCAAAAATTTATGACAGCAGTATTGAATCTTTATTTAGAAAGTTATAGTGGGTAAGCAATGGTATAAAAATCTAGGGTGAGTATCTAAGTCTTACGCTTTGAAGATATAGTTCCCCTCGCTTAGTTACCAGAACAACTAGAGATAATGATCCAAGAACTAGCCATAAAGAGCAGGAAAATCGAGTTATTTTAGACAACAATCAAAACAAACATCATAATAGTGGAAATAAAGGAAACGATGTTGAAATGATAGAGGATTGTTGAAATAAATAGACGAATAGTATAGAAAAAATACTGGGGACTGAAAAATGGTGAAACTCACCAGAAAATGAAATCTACATTACATGAAATACCGATTTTACCATGCCTTACACACGGACGCACGGTCACAGTTAGACTTTGGTATCGGGAAAATTAAAAGAAATATGGAGAATATGTTGTTGGACAACTGTATAAGAGAGAGTTGGTAATAAACATACTTAGACATAAAAGTAAATGCAACATACGTCATGCATAATAGAATTAGAAAGTAATAGAAACCAGAAAAATGACAGAGTGAATACCTAGAATGAGCGCAAGAAATATTTGAAGAAAGATAATAAAACTAAATATTTGTAAAGAGATGCAGCACCATCATGATTAGCAGAAGCCAGAGATCGGAAGCATTTGAAAGCAACGAGAGAGGCCTTCGCTAGTTGCCACTACTGATATTGATAAGTTTTAAACAAATTTTAATATTTTTTTAGTAAAATGATATTAATATCATGTAATTAGTAACTAATATTGTTTATGTGAATTGCTTATAAAACTGATAAATTAATGTTGAATTAATTCGTAATAAAAATGAATAACATGGAATCAAAATGTAATATAATACTCGTATAAAATAATATTCACTTTATTCTATTTAACTCACATTATAACTATCAATAAGATAATAATACTATGTAACCGTTAATAATGTATCAAGTAGTATAAATAAAAACTTATTTAATCTTATTTTTCATTTTATTTTTAATACGATTGGGTGTGCGAAAAAGTAAATAAAAAAATAATTCCTGAAATCACTTACAAGATTTCAATAAGCAGTCACAATTTTAGATAAATGATGAATTAATTATTAGTAATAATATTCACATACATTCGATGAAATGTAAGAATCCTTACGGGATCGCCGTTGCTCTGACCTTATGTTTGTCGAACTCGTATAAAAAGAGGAGAAAGAGTCGAACTTTGGCAAAGGTATAGTTAGAATTCAATAAATGAACACAACAATATGTCTAAATCAACAAAATGGTTAGTGGGATTGCTTTGTAGAGCATGCCAAAGTAGAGAAATAGTACATTATGATACGGTGCGTAAAGTTGGCCATTTTTGAACGGCGTGAAGTTAGCGCACGAGCGAAGCGAGTGCGATATACGCCGTCCAAAAATGCAACTTTACGAACGAGTATCGTATATTATTTTATAGCACGAGTGACATAAATATATATAAAGCAGTAATTTTCTATATATCCCAATTAAAATGGCATATAATTACTTTAATTAGACCTGCTTAAATAGTATACTCGCTTAGTCTACGTATTTTGAATGCAGGATTTACCCAATATTTCCAGATTCCAAAAATACATCAAACCCAAGTTGTTTGATCAACCGGTTGTATTAAATGATAATATGAGACTACAAATTTATTTTTCAGACTGCATGGATTATTACGTGGCCTATTCATCTAGTATTTCTGTTCACCATCCCTGATTGCGAGAAGCCTCGGTTTAAGAACTGGTTTCCACTGACCTTCATTATGTGCATAGTGTGGATTGGATCTCTTTCATATATCGTCGCCTGGATGATAACCATCATTGGTATGTTTTCCTAAATACTTACAAAAATTAGGTACAATTATAGATTTTGAACCAATAGATTGCTCTTCCCGGAGTGTAAATATAGAGTAGTAACACAAAGTCAGTACCTACGATTACCTTATGCAACATATAAATTGAGCATCCTGTAAGGTGTAAGCGAAAATTTTGGAGCTGCATTTAATATAATATACATTTAGTAGTTTTTAAGCAATATAATATTTAAAACCCGCATAGGGTCGTAAATCTACCACATGCGGTTAAAATTACTCGAAGGAAACATTATAGCAAATGTATGGACGCATTCAAGTAGAACGCTGGTTACCGGCGCTGATCTGCCAGCGCTTATCGGCGCTTATCCGCGCAGGTAGTCAGCGCAGGTAGTCTCTATACTTTGTGCCGAACCAGCGCCGATAAGCGCTGATAAGCGCCGACAAGCGCTGACAAGTTCCGACCTGCTCCTATAAGCGCGGGTACGCCATTGATACTATGTACTAAAGTACTAGAGAAGACACCGCAAAGAAATTTTATGTTCCATGCGCTTGCCAGCTCGCATGCGCGTATTACGTCTGAGACCTGTCAGTGTCCTAAAGACATCCCTACAAACCCAAATTGTTATATCCAAAATTCAGAGTCGGTTTTTAAAAATACAGTAAAAAAATACAGTAAGTCATTAATGAAAAAGAATACAGTAACTCATTAAACTAAATATCGATACTGTTTCCGTCCACGTAGTGCGCACAACACTAGCAAAAGCGGCCATGTTTTTTTTCACTAAAATTTTGTCAGGCACGCTCGTTTTGTTCTAGTGTCTAATCCATAATCTTATAGATCAATGATTCTGAGAGACTGTCAGCCAGCTCCTGCTTATACAAGCTTGCTTTATGTAGAGGTTATCTCGACGGACCAGTACCGATAAGCGCTGGCAGATCAGCGCCGGTAACCAGCGTTCTACATGAATGCGCCCTAATATTAGGTAGAGATGCAGAGATAATATTAGAAGGTTCGAATAGATATCATCAATAATAAAATTGAATTATAATTATTCGATTCTTAATTTCAGGTGATACACTGATGATTCCGGATTCGGTTATGGGAATAACTTTCCTAGCTGCCGGCACATCGGTCCCTGAGGCAGTGTCAAGCGTGATCGTGGCGAAACAAGGTACACGGAATACAGAACAATGTTTATTTCTCAAATACGGTAAAATTTTGACTACAATAGGTATAAATAAATCTGAATAAGAAAAAAATTTTAAGCAACACTCTTATAGCCCCACATTAGGATTCCTGGTGTCGTGACATAAACAATATTCAAGAAAATAATTAATTTATTAAGATGAAGAACAGGAATTTATACTCACTATTCAAATTTCCATCTAACTGGGAATTCAACTTCGGACTTTTATATTACTGGTCCGTCTTAGTAACTTCACCTTTTAAATTATTTTCCAAAACTCAAGAAGAACTCGAGAAACGCGTCCGAGCTAACATGTACTTACAGATTTTTTCAAAAACTATTTTTTTACTTACAGGACATGGGTCGATGGGCATTAGCAACTCCATCGGCTCCAATACTTTCGACATACTCCTCTGCCTTGGCTTGCCGTGGCTTATCAAAGCCTCTCTGACTCCAGCGGAGCCTGGGAACTATTGGGTTAGAAACTGTGAATATTATAATCATGTCTTTGCGGTTTAACTATTCACAAATTATCTGTGCGAAAATGCTTTCGCGAATTGAAGCTTGCATTGCGATTTTGGGTCCCATTTTTCATTTTTGTTGAATTTGTGTTCGTTTATTGCAATGTTTTACCAAAACATATAGGTAAGTTTTAGATTAGTCGATACAATTTCATTTGAATAATTGCTTGCTGAATTTTATTTGCTAGCGATGGTATTGAACCTAAGTTTGTCGTGTAAAATGTGTTTGTTACATCATTAGGTGAAGATAAACTCGATGGGCTTGGAGTACTCGGCTATATCGCTGCTGTCGACTCTGCTGCTGCTGTATTTAACGTTCTGGTTTAACAAGTTCAAACTGGATGCCGCAGTCGGGAGGGCGTGCCTCGCGATGTATGCCATGTTCCTCGTCCTGGCCACGTTGATTGAACTGAACGTCTTCTTCCCAGTCAACGTCCGCACTTGCAAGAGAAACGAACTCAAATCCTAAACAGTGTGTTTCGGCGGATTTACATTACCCATCTCCTCTGAGTGTTCTGTGTGTACCTCAATCAACGGGCATGTTACAGAGTATTCTTACCAAACTTCAAATTTATCTGCAGTTTTGCTCTCTGTAGTTAGCGTTACTCTGTGCGCGTAGTTTACTAGGTTAATGTTAGTTAATGTTACTAAGGTGTTGTTTCCTCTATCGGACGTATCATTGTATTCAGAGTAAGTACATTTTCAGACCCTAGGCCCCAATCTAGGGAGTCTTGTATGTGTGTAGATTAAATTAATGACATGTCAAACTAATATATAGCGCGTAGTAAATGTGGTCCACTCTATCGAATTTTCGAAATTTACCGAAATTATATTTCTAACTACACACATTGTTAACTGCAGTCCTAATGTTATTTTTGTGCGAATTTTATTTATAATGTTATTTTAATTTGAATCAAATGTTAAATGATATAATTTTAAGATTTATTTTGTTTAGAATAATTTATACAGGTTATGACAGATATACGTTAAATCAGGCTTTGTTGAAATGAACTAAAGTGATTTTTACAGCACCTTTTGTTCAGTATTATGGGATAGGCCCGATGTGATTGCCCAGATTTAAGTAAGGCCCGTGTTTTGTAAATAAATGCAATATGTGGCAAATTGTAGCAATTCTGTAAGTTTTAATGAAATATACGAATTTTTATTTCCTTTTCTTGTTTCATTCTGAGTTTTAAGTAAGTATTTAAGTAAATAAAGATATACTTAAATAATTTTCCTAGCAGTGACCGTGTGTAGGTAAGTGGTAGTTATTTGTTAGTCATGTAACGAAAAGATGTCGCTACGGCGATTTGTGTAGCTCTGTGCCTGTATTATGACAAGGGTGCCGTAAGAGTATTATTTAGATTTATATGCTTTTATTAAATATTAAATAATTATTAAATAATGTTTTTGTTTTAACATTATTTTACTAACAAAAACAATTAATAAAAGAAATGCAATAGAAATTAAATTCAAAGCAATCGATATCATTAACGAATAAAGCCAGGTATAGGGTAGGTGTGGCGGTCGGGTATTAAAAAAATAAAAAATAAGTAATCTATGCTCATTCTGGTTTGAAACCAATCCACGTTCCTTGATTTTCTTACATTATCACTGACAAAACCAACGGTGGACGTTAGGGAAAAGTATTTTTTTAAACCGTTCAAATGTCCTCTATCACTTTTAGTTTGGGTGTAAGGGTTTTTTTCCAATTATCAGTCCTTGAGATACGAGCCTACCATCCAGCTTAATCCCCAAAAGAAAACATCCATGTAAGTAGGGGTTTTAAACGAAGTACCTATGGTACGGGTGGAAGCTAAGATTGAAATGAAAATAAAAAGATTTTTATGTGACGTAAATGGGAATGGAAATGGGCTTATCGGCCGAGCCCAATCATAGATGCGCGCTTCTTGGTCAACCAGTTTTAATATTTCAGCAAACAAGCTGTCAGGTCAGGAAGTCAACTGTCAAGTGAGTTATGTCAATGACATGTTCAAGGGTCAAAGTTTAAGTGCACCGATTTAACTTCGTTCCAACCGTGTGTTTTACGACACTCACGCATTTCTTATCTGCCAGGCTACATCTATTAATAATAAGGAATTTATAATTGTTAACTTTGGTAGATGTATTGTTTGGATATTACAAAAAAAACTTTTACGAAAATACATTTTTATTACGTTAATATCACTTACAGTAAAATTGAACTTAGTTCCCAACTTAACAAATATGCTAATCGAATACATTCGAACTATAATTTCACACTATGGGATAGGATCACAAAATCAATAAAGTAATTTAATTAACTGACGACAGGAGAATTATTTCTTCGGGCCATATGCTCCATGACGTGGGCTGTGTCCTTCTGCTAACAAAAAGAAAAAAAACATTTAAATATAGTGCTGTTATTTATTTCTATGTTATTAATAATGCAAATGTCCGTGCTCAGTACAGGGCCATTAAAGTTGTTAAGATTTTGAAGTCAACTATGAATCAAATGTATATTTTTTGACCAATTTTACTGATCGCTACTTTCGCCATCAAGGTCGGTTGTGACAAAAAGTTTTCCCACAAACTCATTAACCGTCTCTACAACGTCAAGTAAATTCGACCACGCAGTTATAGAGCGAATGCAACCACAGCTCTTTATAAATCCTATCTGCGTACCTAATACTCACAGATCCCTCGTACCTCACAGATCAAGAAGGCGATTATTCCTAGTCGGCCACAGATACCTATAGGAACTCGTAGTTTGATTAAATGAGTTGCTAGGATGTCGTTACGTGCATAGTAGTTGTCATATCAAGGTCCGCATAGTGACCTCTTGTAGTAATGGCATGGGCCGAGTCTTGTAACGCTGCATTGAAAACCTACCGAGTGATACCTGGTAACACTCAAGCGGTCGATTGAGTTGAGTTCCCGCAAAAGAGTTTGGGTTAGAACAAGGAAAGCAATTCGGATTTTATAAAATTTCGCGTGAATAAGCAATGTTCTTTTACTAGCTTTGATAAAGGAAGGCATTGAAGGGAAACTGGTGTAAGTAAGTCCAAAGTTTTTGGAATGACACCAATTAGTTATATTTTTATAATTTAACAGACGAAAGATGTTACTTTACTTTAGTGACATATTTTCAAAAAATTGCCGGACATACTGAAAATTCAGACAAATTCTGGACGGAACCCTAAAACCCGGAAATGGTAAACAGAAAAAAACACTGCGCACAAATTAAGCATGTCGCTTTTCTATATCTGTTCGCAAATTACTTCAAGTTTGCATGTAGAAGAGGCTTAAACGTAATATATTTATGTCACTAAACGAAAAATAAAGGAAATAAAGATACTCAAAATAAGACAAGTTTTTTTCGACTGACTTAATCGAGAGAACAGTACTAACAATAAAAGAAAATAAGATATATCTTGTGTAAAATATATGTACATAAATATAAATGATATTTAGTGAAATTATTATAAAAAAGTACAAAAACGTCCTATTAGGCACTTCTCACACAACGCTATTTGTTAGCGACTAGGATCTTGTCCAGGTATGCTACGCGTCGCTCGTGAGTCGACGCCATATATATTTACCAACTTCCGCACACAAGGCGACGCATATACGACGGGTATCATGTCAGTCTCATGTCAGGACAAGCTACATGCTACGCTAGTCGCACGGTTCGATAGTGTTACCAACTCCTAAAAATGCAAGTCCCTGGATCCTGCATCAAAAGTCGTTAGAAAGTCGCTGAATGTACCAAGAGCGGCGGTCTTGCGGTTTATTCCTATCTGTTCTACTGAACAGTTCTACTGTAGGACTAACCTTCGTCGCTTCAGCTCATATCGGCGACATTTCCATTACTAAGTTTTGTTGAGTTCTATTTTTTAAATAATATATTATTGTAATTTGTAACGTTGTAAGGTACCTACTTATGTAACAAAAAATAATAACGTCTAATTATTTATTAATTTTTCAATTTAAGTAGAAGATGTAGTGTGAGAATGTCTTATTCTAATAAACTAGTTTTTAATCAGCATTCCTCATTTCATTACGCTCGAACTCTACAACTTCGAAACTAAAATTCGGTGTTGAGCTAACATGCATTACAAACCCTAAATCTATTTTGATTGCTGCTCCAAAAGTCACCAGATATAATAAGTTACTAAAACATTCTGTCACTAAAACATTTTGTCACCAAATCTTATTTTTAGTCGCTAGGAACGCAAAAGTCGCCATTTCTAGCGACAAAGTCACTAACGGCAACACTGACGATGACAAATTTTTTGACATGATGGTGTGATTAGTCGCGCGTGACTAATGTGACTAGACGGCCCGTATCTAACGGGACACTCCCGTATTCCTTTTGTATGTCCCGGTGTCCCCTTTAGATATTCGCGCAGTTACGACTCGACTCTTAAAACCTAAGTAACTCTTTCTTCAACTCTCACGCTCTCTCTTAAAACCTAAGTAACTCTTTCTTCAACTCTCTCTCTCATAGAGTTGAAGATGTTCACAAAACCTGGAATTTGTTTAAACCAAAAGATGTCCCAGTTTGAGACGAAAACAAAATGGTCACATTCGGCATGACATAGCGCACGCATGCGCCCGTCAAGGAGATCTGTCAAGCCCAGGATGTACAAACAATGGATAGGCCTTGATAAATTTTCGCCCCTTACCCCTTTGTGCATGAAGTTGGCGTGCAATTGAATTTGGTTGTTATATTTAAAAACGAAAAAAAATGTATATTGTGATCTCGTTACCGCGTATAGTCATTTTAGCCGTTCCATCTCTGTCACATTTATACATGTCAGACACCATTCTACTGTTTAAATAATTAAAATAATTAACAATACAATATTTACATATGAAATGGACTTATTTGTATTCTTGGAGTATTAAAACAGTTTATGAAGGCACAGAAAACTATATTTTATACTTTTGTGGACGTAATTACTAAAATCAATTAAATGTAACGTGCGCCATTCGCTGCAGCCTACAAAAGAATACGACTTGATGTATGTGACATTTTCGTACCTAACCCTAAAGTATGGTAAGGTCACATCTATTAGTTTTAAATTTCTGGTCGATCCAAATTTCATTTGAGTAGCGCAGTGTGAGGACACAGGGTCACAGGGTAGCATACGAGTAAGCGAACTGGGCAGTCGCGTATCTCATGAATAGCGTTGTGTGAGAAGTGCCTTACTGCTCAGTTGCAAATCCCGACGGAACTTGAACCCACAGTCTTTGGCGGTAAGCCAAGCCTTACCCATTCGGCCACGGGGAGATATCTGAGTGCTTCGAAAACATGTACACATTACGAGTTACAGGTGAAGTAATAACATAGGTACCATGTTTGGCTATTTATCAATATGCATAATATCCTTCAACAGAAATTTAAATGACGCTTCCTCTACTTTCAAGTAGGATAGGGACACATAATTTAAGCCATTTCATTTGGTACAAAACACAGGTTTTAATCAACGTTATCAACTAATCAAAAAAGGAGATTTTCTTAATTAGATTGTTTTTTACTGGGTGTATCGAATTTAATTAATCTTTTTGTACTCGAAAATAGGCAAATAGGCGTAATATAAAAAAGCGCCATCTTTGGATAGATGTAAAAAATTCATTTCGAGGAATGGTTCTGGTTCAGTGTTGATTTGTGGTTCAGTTTTGAGAACATCTGAAATTCTCAAAACAGAGTCATGATTATACCATGTCATGATAATAGCACAATAATAGTTATTATTATCGTGTCTAATAACTATGGATTGAAAGATAATAACTATTCGTTTAAAAAACTCCTCGGAACCCATCAGAACCGACTTTGTGCCGCACCAGCGCCGATAAGCGCCGATAAGCGCTGGCAGATCGGCGCCGGTAACCAGCGTTTTACATGAATACGCCCTTGGTATAGATATGTGCATTATGCGACAAGCAGCACAAGCAAGCAAGCCTGTTGGTATATAACTGACTATGAGTGTGACGGGCGCGTACAGTTGGGGCGCGGGCGCGGGCGCGGGCTGCCGCGGGCGGCGCGCCAGAGGATGCTGCGGCGGCAGGAACCGGTGCACCACCGGCGTCAGCAGGTCGCGGTGCACCTGGGGGAGATTGGAGAGCATTATAACGTCGTCAACGTGGTCGAAGTGAATTACTACGCGTTATTAGAGATACCTCAAAACTAATCTAAGACGTCGTTCAAATATACTTCGTTATTGTTGCAGTTGTTGCCACTTGTCTTTTGGTCAGATCGTACCTAACTTACCTACACCAAGTAAAAAAATGGACTTGCCTGCATACACTGTCACGCAGTAACTGCACACACGTAGTATCCCATACAAATATCTGTGCTAATATTATAAACTAGTATGCGAAACAAGCAAACGTTTTCTTATTTCATTGTTATATTCATAGAAACCCATTCGTTTTCTGAGATGAAAAATGTGTCATTAAATCTCGTTTTAGCGCGACTGACCCACAGGCATACATATTTTCACATAGTATTTATTAATTCAGATGCTGAATAACTCAGATAGAGACTGTCTGTCTACTGCCTTTTCACGCTAAATCCCCTCAACTGCTAGGAACAACGTTAACTAAGGGGAAAGCTAAAGATTCTAGAAGTTACATTCATAAACTACAACGATGTTACCATAGCGGGGTCGTTGGGCTGCGTGAAGTAGGAGACGATGGCGCCGGTGACCACGCAGACGATCATACCGATGAGGGTATAGTACAGGTAGCTCACGCGGTACAGGAAGAATGTTCCGGATCTGGAAGTAAAAAGTATAGTTTTAAATAATCACGGTTCTGAGTAGGTTAAATCTACAGTTTTATGTAATTTAAATCTAACATCTCGAAGTAATCATTTTGTAATGAAGGCAAAATGTAGACAAAAAAGAATAAGAGAACATCTTTCCAAAAATATCAGAGAATGTGTGTACCTATGCAGGAATTGTTTGAAATAATTTCTTCATAATAATATAACTCGATGCACGGCCGGCACATCAAAGATTTCATGATTTACCTTCAGGCGGGATTGTTATCGAGCACTAACTTTATCACTATTATGGTTAACACTAGCTTTTGCCCGTGGCTTCGCACGCATGGTGGAAAGCAAAGTGGATAAATAAAGAGTTGTTTATTTATTTTAGTTATTTAGTTGTTTATTTTATTATTATAAATAAGTGACAGTTCCACAATTAAATTAAATGTTACTAAGAGGAACCAGAGGTAATGCTGACCGCAGATAAAGTGTGCATACACTTACATACCTGCTGGAGCTAAAAGCTACCTTCAATAGAAGTGTGTGGTGAAGATTGATGCGGGATTTACCTATCCTGATTACGTGTACAGGGAATTCTGTCGTGGAGAGCGCATATAAGTGTAATTTGTTTTATAAATATTTGTGATTTTTTCTTTTCAAGTATTTCCAGCTATACGCGGCTTGTGACACAGAACAGAGCACTATTTTAATACGCTACTGTAGACGATATTATATGTCTTTCCATTTGGGGATAGAATATAAAGATTCTGGGCATTGGACACACGCGAACACGCTACATACAATTGACCATGAGAGAAGCACGGTTTTTCTAAGTTCACCCCCGCTACCTTTAGTGTTTGCCCTTGCGCTTTGTTAATGGTCATAGCGAAACTAAGTTTAACAGGAAATTGCAGCGTTTTGAACTAAAATTGAATATCTGTGGGAATCATAGGGATTCGTGAGATCACTACATTTTCACCTTTACCTACGCCGGTAAAGATGGTGGCACAAATTATATTCCGTCCAAGTTGTGTGATACCAAGTCTCATTCCGTTACATAATCGAGGGGCATCTAAATTTCGCATAAGCATGACTCCGACACCTAATTTTAATTGGAGCTTATGTGAGGGTACACCAGACAGCTCAAGTGAATTCAAAAACTCTATGGGATATGAAGTGCTCTGTTCTTTGTCCATGACTGTGTCTATTGATAAATATCCTTACTAATATTATAAGTGTGAAAGTGTGTTTGTTTGTGACTCTTTCACGTCGCAACATGGCTATTATATGGTATGGTTTATATGTGTGGGGATAGGTAGGAGGGTGGAGAGTGCCGTAGGCTACTTTTTACCCCGGAAAAACATCTCATTCCCATGGGACGATCGATGTTATGTTAGTTGCTAGATATTTAGTTCCGGGAGTTGTTAATAGATGGCGTTAGTAAAATTCTTTTGCAAGTTCTGAATCACGATATCATATACTACATGTAATTTTTTATTTTTATTTTATAGGCAAATGTTATAAGGTTACTTTTTAGCTGAGACTCCTACGGGAGCGGGACCTACGCGGCTGTTACCTACGGGTCCCGAAGCGAAGCGCGGGCGGTTCTCTAGTTCTGTCATATCTCCTGCTACTTTATTCAATATGTGTAAATGTGTAAATTTATTTTGTTAACAATATCGTTTTTAGGTGCTTAAATCGCCCTTTCACATAAATATTGATCTTCACATAATTATATTATTTTGTAAATCTGGGTAAACACTTGCAATCAGTTCTGAATTACTCTGTACTAAGTTACAAAAATTTCCCGTTAGTGCTACAAAGCCCTCGGCATCAGTTTCCAATCGCCCATTATTACTGAGTTGTTTACTGACTCCATCTATTAACAACACCCGGAAATAAAAAACTAACAAAAATCTATCTTCCCATGGGAATGAGATGTTTTAATGCGGTAAAAAGTAGCCTACGTCACTCTTCACCCCCTAACTATCTCCATACACATAAACTATACCATATAATAGCCTGGATGTGATGTCAAAGCAGAACAAACAAACAAACAATTACACACTTTCACATTTATAATATTAGTATGGATGACATGACGTGTAGGTAGGTATGTTAGGTGGTGTCGTTACTATGTAAAAAAACAAGTGAATCATAGTAAGAACTAAAATAATAAATGGAAAAGAAACCAAAAGAAATCGTGCGAGTCTTTAAAACAATTAGTTAAGAAAACTATATGTGAGAATTAATTATCATCTGATTATCATTAATTCAATTTGGACCGCCTGTCGTTGCAAAGTACCTAAATTCATCCTCAGTTTGTGTTCGAGGACTAACAACACTTAACATTACCTATCAAACTCCACAGTGGAATGTGTCGGAGCAGGGGTCGTGGGTAAAGTGAAGTTCCCTGAACACCCCGACACAGTGACTGGTTTGGGCACCACGATAATGTCCCCTCGTATCATGGCAGCCTGGGTGCCCAGCGATATCCATCCGACCAGCAGCGTTGATGTCACTCCACCGGCCAATGCTCCCTAGAGAAAAAGTTTATGAAATGTTGATTTGTGGGTGTTATTGTATAGTATTGTTATGTCGTCAAAAGTCAACTAGCCAAAGTGTAATTTTGGCAGTTTTGACATACATACATGGACATCAATATTTTGACACAACCCATATTTGTGGCAAAATATTGTATCCGTGGCAATAGTATACAAATTCATTAACTTGAATTGATTTTAAGAAATCCCTAAAGCTTTGGTTTCCTAGGAAAGCGGTGCCGTCATATAGCGGCCGTAATACAGCGGTGAATGACGTCACTAGAACGTTGTCTATGTAAACGAAATGGCGCGGTTTCCTGGAGAGCGGTAACTGACACCGTAACGTCAAAAAGCGGTACCGCCATTTGCATGACGGCCGTCTTGTCGGTGTCCGATGGTTTGGTCAACGTTTTATTGATAGCGGTGAAGCTATTTTTAATACGTATTTGTGTTTTTTTTTCGGAACAACGTAAAAAATGAGTTCCAACTCTTGGAGCAGCGAGGACGACGAAATTTTAATAGATTTCGTTCGTAACCACGAAGCAATATATAATAATAAAAAGTAAAGATTATAGAAAAAGTCTTCTGATGATAGTTGATCCTCCAAGTAAATTACTAAAGCTAAATCAAGGTCGTCCATTTTCTATCTTGGATACTTTTCGTTTCACGTTTATTTAAAAAAAATGACTGACGGTGTGTTAAAACGGCCGTGGAACTTTCCACATGTCATCACCGTAAAGACGGTCGTCTGTTTGCGTCCGTAATATTACGGCCGCTATATGACGGCACCGCTTTCCTAGGAAACCAATTAGAACGATACATACTTTTTTATTAAAATCCTACCTTCCTGAACATTTTGACATTTGCAGATTGGCGAGTTGACTTTTGTACCGACGATGTGGTATGGTATGTTATTTGTACTGCCGATATAGACAGTACGACACTTACGACAGAGATATCCTAAGAGTGATTAAGCGTTTATCGTAATCAATCAATGTACTTATATAAAACTGACTAGATGCCGTGGGCATGTGTGTTCCTTGGGGCGCGTTAGATAGAACTTAGAGAATGTTTTTGAAAATTTTTCGGATAAAAATATTTCACGCGGGTGAAGATGCAAGGGAGCTGCTTTATGTATAAATAGCCGACATATGAACGGAAAAATTACCTAGTTGTAAATGGGCAGTGTTGGCGATAGACCTACGCTTAGCTCGAGAACAGACATTTACTTAAATTCGTCACTCAAGCTTAACCCGGTGGGAATCGAATCTTTTGAACTTCATTCTGACATGGTAACCATTGCGCCGTACATTAAACTACTAAGTGCGTATCCTTAAGGGGAATAGAAATTACTTATAACTGTAATAATAACTTACTTACGGTCGAATTAATCCACGGCAAAAATAATCCCATTGAAAAGAGTCCTAGTAGACTGCCAGCTGTGATTCCAGCCAAACTTTTTCCAGCTTGAATAAGGGCTCCCATGTGTTCTACCAAGAAAACTAAGCCGACGCACAAGAAACCTGGAAGTAAAAATACGAATTTACGGTTTGCTATTATTCCATTCTCAACGCAAGCGCATATTGATACTTTACCTTAGTTTTCTTTAAGTTAACGTTAATATGCAGATAAATTTCAGAAAGATAGGTAATTATAAAATGTGAGAAATGCATTGTATAAGAGTCAAGGAAAAGTAACACTTCGGCAGAAAAAGTTATGGTCTAATCTCAAACGCAGAGTGGCCCACTTACTCGTATCTTAATAGGCTTAAAAGTGAAAAAAAAACTTACCAATTACGACAACGATAACTTTCATGATAAAACTTGCTGTTCTTTCTGAAATAGGCTTCTTGTAAGCCGGTCTAATAAGGTCTTCGAAGATGACTCCACACAGGGAATTCAGACCAGTGGACATGGAACTGAAAAAAAGATTTGACGCCCATCACTGTTATGTAAAGTAATTTTTTAAATATCTTTTGTCAGGTTTCATTTGTAAGGAAAACTTTCTTATTCAAACTTCATTATCCATTCGTGAACCGAATTCGGTAACCTAATTTATAGTTAGCTATGATTAGACTCCATAACGGTATATTTTCACCAAAGTTATGAAACGCTCAAAATAGTAATGCTGATGGTAAGTGGACTCTGTCATAATGTCGAGTGGTATTGCATCACCGATATGTTGTGGATCATGAAAGAAAACTTATTACCTTAAGGCTGCGCTAAACACACCGCTCATGAAGATTCCAGGCAAGGCTGGTATAGACCCAGTGATGGTCATGACGAAGTATGGCAGCAGCTGGTCGCTCTTCCTGATGGCGCCAGACGTGAGCGGGTCGCACGTAGAGAACGTCGCGTAGATCACCAGCCCCGTGTAGCAACACAGCGACACTATGATAAATATCCCCGCCGCCATTATGAAGATTGTTCTGGTAAAAAGAATAAATAATGCAACATTTTCAGCTCCATTTCAGGATTACGTGTCGTAGATGCCATAGACAAAACACAAAGACAAGATCATAGACCCAAACCGAGAATTGAAATCTTAATTCATCTTTTAAATTGCAGCAACGCAATCAAACCCTGCCAACTGTAGTTCAGCATGGAAACCATAGCTGGTACTAATGATAAAATATCGTTAGCATCACTTCTCATTGGCCTATCAGCTAGTGACCCGCAAAAATTAGAATTAGAAATTAATAATTAAGTTGCTACGGATTCACTTTAAGATATATGACTGCCCTAAATTTTGCAATGGTGCATCAGAATAAAATTTCTTACATTCTCGCTCTCTTCAAAGACGACAACGCCAAGCACCGCTGCACCATGGCCTGGTTGACGGAGCAGGAGGCCAGCCAGCTGAAGTAGTTGCCGAACACCGTGGACCAAAACGTGTGGCGGATCGTCGGGTCTGGGTCCATACTGCAAAGTACATGTTCTGAGATACACGTATTGGTTAGGATAAAAGCGAAGAAAATCTTAAGGTGGACAGCCATCGGAGCGGAGCGAGGCAGTGGAGCGGAGAAACGGAGAAAATTAACCAATAAGATTGCATAAAATCTCCGCTCAGCGCCATTGTAAAGGGATTATCGTGCTAGCTATTGGTCAATATGTCCCGGTTTCTCCGCTCCGCAGCCTCGCTCCACTCCGGTGGACAGGCAGCCTAATTACTTTTTTGATGGAAATATATATTTCATTTGATCAAACATTTACAAAGAAAAAACAAAAGGATACGAGTATATTACGTGAAACTTACGTACTTGAAAAATTCTAATCGATCGCCCTCTTTGTTGATTCTGATGACGTCGTCAATCCCTCCTAGACGTATCGTACCATACACCAGCACGAAGATGACTCCGAAGTACATCAAAATTGTCTGTAGTGTGTCGGTCCACACCACGGCTTTCAAACCACCCTGAAACAGATCAACGTAAGTCTTCTTGTTCTATTATTATTAACCTGCTGGGTGTAGCGCTGAAGCCTTTATTGAGGCTGGCAGATTGATTATAATTGCTTTCTTAGGTCCTTTTCGCCGGCAACACGTCGATAATGTCTTTGGTTCTACAAGGGTAAATTTTGGTAGTTTGTCGAGTCGTGATCTTTATGTACAAGTAAATACGTTGGATTCTATTGTCAAAACGTTAATAATAAAATGAATCCTTAAATACATTCAGTAGGATTCTTTGTTTCACAAGTGGCTTAGAACATACAAATTTTTTTATTTTATTTATTTGGTTCACCAACAGTTGTTACATTATTGCTTATATGTTAACATAAGTACAGTTATAAACATTGCTTAATGCACAACCAATTACAGGTAAACACAACATGCTATTAGATATTAATATTTCATAAACAAAAAAAAACACAAAACAGGAAACAAAAAAACAAGGGTTAATTTGGAATTAGTTCTAGGATGTTCTTGGCAAAGTCTTTAAGCTTAAGTGAAAATATATCTATAGGTTTAGAAGTGAACAAGTTATTTGATAGGTTGCTTAATCTATTGGTCACGCTATTTTTGAAATTTTAGTAGCGATTTCATATTTTTTGCAGGAAACTAATGATAAAAAACATTAAAATGAATCCAGTAGGTTTTGAGTACCTGTATTCGTGACAAAATCACAAAAATGCATGAATACGAATATTTCTTCTTTAAGGCATTGGTGTAGATTGACAGATTGTGATGATTCGGCGCTATTTATTCTCGCCAATTGAATCAGTAGCGTGGCTGTATTGAGGGCCATCAGAATGGGAACGGCAACCGTCACTCAATGTAGCACTTGAACAGTATTAAGGAGTGATCAGATTTGAACTGCGAGCAATTTTCGTGATAACTAAACTGTACATTTAGTCTCAAGGTCGTTGCCGTTTTATATTGGATCAATTTCGGGAATCCTACTTAAAAAAAATAGTTCGTTATTTTTTACGACGCTGATTTTATAATGAAATTAAGGTTGCAAAAGAGGACATAGCACCACCTTTGCCATGCCGCCGCAGGACAACTCAAATAGGTCTAACTAGTCTCAAATAGATGTGTGTAGTAGGTGCGGGTGTTTTACTACCTTGGATGAACTCTAGGTTCTACCACTTATAAATGTAATTTGTTGAAATATGTTACAATGGCTGGCCGCTAGTAGAAGGGTCCGAATTCTTGTGTGTGTGTTTGACTTTTGTCTTTTGTGGGGGTAGGAGTTTTAAGCATTATTAGTATTATTATCTATTAGGCCCTTACCAAAGTTGTGTAGAATATGCACACTATGCAAACGATGGGTGTCACCAAGTGTAAATTGAAGCCGGTCACTGCAACATACATCGTTAAAATTAATTTTATTTATTTATAATTTATGTACACAAAAAATAAAAGGAAAGGATAAAAAATATACGATGTACAAAGGTACTGCTTATCTCTAAAGAAATTTCTTCCAGCAGACCTGCGACTGGAGAGGTGACAGAAAGGTAGATTAATTAAAATTAATTAAAATTATTTTTTCCTCTAAGTGCCTTTTTTACACACTGACACAAAATTTTTTACATGAATTTGACACGTTTTGCCGTGTTATAAGACGGAAGAAATTTTATTATTACACGAAAAAAGTTTATTTCAATCTGCTTTATACATATATTACAAGTCACTTAATGAGGTCTTCATATAAAGTAAATGATACTATTGCGTAGGTAAACTTAAAAAATAACAAAAAAACGTAAACCTTGGCTAAATGCTAGCGCTGGTACGTAGATAACGATAGGTATGTACAGCATCATTTTGATAATGAATATTATAGATCCCAGGAGACGCACATTTTGGCTGAAGCGAAGACGTAGGTACTGAAAAAAATAAAACATTTAAATAAAAAATAGTCAACAAGTTTGGAGTTTCACTATTCTCCGACGAAATAATGCCCCTTTTCACTATTCTGCGACGAAATAATGCCCCTACTGCCCAATCTGCGACCGACACAGAACAAGACTTAAATAGGGATTTGAGGGTACGTAATACAATCGGTTCCATTATGATATGACAACGTTGTCAAGCCATCCGAAAGCCTTGGGGTGGCTTTAAACCTTCTAACACACAGACCACTACACCGTCCACACATTTGCACTAGAGCAACGCGGTGGACTATGATCTAGGCCTCAGTTACAATCAGAGATAGGGCTATAACATTACAGTTACCGGGTACTGCACACGCGACGTAATCCCATTTGCGGAAACGCGGAAGTCGCGTTAACTCAGCGGATGCTCTAGATTTCCTGTTCCAGCCGTATGATACTGACCCAATGACACAGAATCTTGCACGATATTATTTTTAGACGCCCATTTTCGACTCAAATGTCACCGCGATCATATTGCATGCTGTATTCTTACCACTTTAAGGTATATTTAGAACTTCACAAGATTAGCAATAATAAAAAACTTGTTGGTGCGTGTTTTGTTTTATAGGATTTTGAAACGTTATTTTTTTTAAAGTAGGTAATAGAAATAACCGTGTTATGTATAAACATTAAATTTTTACAATATCCTTCATGTAACCTTATTTTGAAGACGTTAATAATAATTGGTTAACGATCCCCGCCGGATTTTTATCGTTGTTACTCTGTTATTTATGATAACATTTTGATAATTCTTTTTCGATAAATTTGCTACAAATAAAGAGAAACCTCCTGCTATTTCTGGACTGGCTATCATAATTTTCTTTTTAAATGACTGAAAATCCTGCAAAATTTGTTTTCGCCTTTCTGGTTGGAAAAGCATGCTTCTTAACTTTTTTGGAAATTCGGTCTGAAAATTAAAAATAAATAAAAAAACAGAAGGGAACTCAACCCATCTTTGAGACCAAACGCCTTGTAGTCCGCAATGCTGAACAATGGACAATGTTACAGTGCCTGGTCTTTCTTTTCAGAGGTACGCTACATTGTGTCTCATCTAATTAAATCTCCAAGATACTCTACGCTTGGTGGCATGACATTCATTCATCATCATCATCAACAACATTATCAACATCATCATCATCATTCATTGGTGATCAAAATTTTGCTTGTGTCAGCTATCCATCCATTAATTTGCCGGCTTGAGTGCAATGTTCTTTCTTTCCTGTTCCCTCTTTCTTGCCCGAAAACGCATCGGCTTCACCTTTGCTGTTATGGATGTAAATTGGCAATGGTGACCTTTTACCACGAGGCGGCTCTTGCCCTTTTGTCGTTTAAAATTCACGTGAATCTGTTCATGGATCGATACAAAGATCTAAACTTAGAACAGACCTCCCAGCGGGTGGTGTGGGAGCGTTGTCTAGGTTACCACCGTGATGGCGCAGGTCATATTGCGATTGCGCGGGCCTCCTCGCCCCTGGACACTAACAGACAGGGTGCTACATACAAGAGAGGTACTGAGATTAAAATCAATCAATATTATGGTGGGCTGTATCTAGTCTAGATGTATTGGCCGTATACAGGGTGTCCAGGGATCATTCATCCTGTTAAAGTTAAGCTTACGAATATGAAAAATAGAGAGCGATGGCTTCTCATGTGCTACCCAGTTGGGGCAAAGTTTCAGTATTTCCCAGTCTTAACATCATCATGGAACTTCGATTCAAAGTATTATTGTTTTAAATTATAGAATTGGTAGAGAATGCCACCAGGCATTAAGTCCACCCCTTTAAAAAACCTGAGTTCAGGTGTTATAAAACTAACAACTCGGTTTTATTTTTCAAAAAAAAAAGTTTTTATTTTCCACTTCATTTGTTAATTATCATTTAATTTTATTTCTTTACTTTTATTTTGTTAAAATAAATTAATTATCATCTGTCTATTTTCGAGACGGGCCTGTATGCCCCAGTCATTAATATTACGACCAGATTTACACTGACCAGAAACATTGGGATGAGACCCTTCCTATCACATCTATTTTCTCTTTCTCTTCTCGTCTCACCATATCACCATTCGAAATTTCGCCTCCTCAACTAACTACACACCTTGTTTCACCACACATCTCATGCTTTCTGCTGATTCTGCTCCTCGTTTTCGCTCTAGTAGAGGTTTAACATTTCTTTGTAAAGTTATTTATTATACTGCCTCACATTAATGAAAAATAATAAGCTAAGCTACAACCCACTAATGGCCCACTACTGAGCACGGGTCTCTCCTCATTACTGAGGAGGCCTAGAGCATACTCCACCACGCTGCTCCAATGCGGGTTGGTGGAGGGGTTAGTGACCAACCCAGTGTCGAAAGTTTTCAAGCCGCCCGAAGGCCTCCAACATGGCTTAACGACTGCTATCAATCGATAACAACCGGGACCGACGGTTTTACGTGCCCTCCCAAGCATGGAAGCGCTCAAGAAATTTTTGCCACTAGCGGTCACCCATCCGACTACCGACCGCGCCCGCAGCTGCTTAACTTTGTCGATCGCTTAGAATCGACGCAAGCCGCCGGGCTATGAGCGCTTCAAAAAATAATGTTTTTTAAAAATAACGAGAACACACTGTATATCTGTTTGCCAGGAACTAGGGAGTCGCTATGGAAACTGCTCTGGAACGGGTACATTCGGAGAAATTTAATAATAACATGCCTCTGTGTGCATCCCACGTAGGCGTGGTAATAGTTAGATGTGTATTTGTGTAGCTTGTAGGGTGTGGATGTCACTGTGGACACCAAGCAGGGCGGTTCTGAAACTTCTTCTTTAATGGTATCTAATAAATAGGTTAAATTTTTGACTGATCGACCATGTATTTCATTTTAATATGATTTGGGAAAACTAATATTTTTTTTTGTTAATTTATTTAAAATTGGTGCTTGACAGTATCTGAAATTTCATGGTATAATATTAAAATTTCGATGTGAAGTTTTGGGGAAGACACGAAAACAAAATATTAAATTAAATATGGATTCAAAATCTGTACTTTCATCAATTTAATAGTATGGATTTCTGAGAGGAAAAGAATAATAATAATAATAATAATACTGATTTCAAAAATCATCCCCAAGAGGGTATTATAAAATTGGAAGTTGGTTTTAAAATCACTCAAAAGAACATCAGAGCCAAAATTGAATTTAAGACAATAAATTGAATTTCCCGTAATACCCTGCCCTTCTTTTACGATGTAACCATAAAATAAAATTAATTTTTTATGGACTTGTCTAATTTCTACTTTCCCTCTTCACTTGATTTTTCTAACAAATTGGCAGATAGATGTCAAATAAAATGGTACCATTTTCTCGCAAGGTTTATGGTGACCCTAGTTCAGGGAAGCGGATGTATCTAACTAGATGTAAAACAATATGCATCCCCCGACCGCGCCCGGGTAGGTGGCTCTCTGTTGCGTTTGCGTGCATTTATCGATCCAGGGGGTCGACTCGGTACTTAGTTCTATCACCTCCCTGCCTACCATCCTTAGCTTTTGCAAGGTTATTCCACAACTAAAAGAATATATTATGTCCATATTACGGTGTGTCCCCATTACTGTCCCACAGCTGAGTAAGGGCAATATAGAGTGAGGGGTATATGACACAGGCCATAGTCCACCACGCTGGCCAAGTGCCAATTGGTGAATTTCATACTCCCTTGTGAACATCATGGAGAACTTTCTGAAGTGTAGCTTCTCCAAGATGTTGTCACCGACGCAAGTTGTGATATGTTTTCATACACGAATAACTTTCTAAAATACATATTTTCTTTTCTGTAAAAGCGTTTACTATCACTTTAACATTAACTTAAAATACAGCTTGCAAGATTTGACAGCCAAACATAAATCAAAGCCGGAGCTGCGATAGATGCGGCAGAAAAATACTAAAAGTATTACCATAATATACTCGCACTACTTCACGAAATTTATTATTTACGTTTACAACACAAACAAGTCTCCGTGAAAATAAAATTTTCAATTTTAAAAAACAAGATTAATTCATTAACTCTTGTGGAGTCGCCAGCCCTTTAACAATCTGCATACTGAGCTATTATAATATACTAGCTGTGCCCGCGGCTTCGCCCGCGTGGAACTCAGTGTGTCACAAAGTTTTTCCCGCGTGAATTCCGATCCCGCGGGATGTCTGGAATAAAAAGAAGCCTATATGACGCTCCACACCCTCCTCTACCTCCCAGTGAAAATCCCATAAAAATCTGAGCCTGCGACTTCATTCGCGAATAGGAGCTTTGCCCGCGTGAAATCCGATCCCGTGGGAATTCCGGGATAAAAATATACATATGTTGCTCCATAACCTCGTGTAACTCCCACTGATAGTCCCATACCTAATAATATTCTAAGACCGCAACTACGCACGTAGGAGTTTTACCCGTGTAATTACTGATCCCGCGGGAATTCCGGGATAAAAATATACATATGTTGCTCCATAACCTCGTGTAACTCCCACTGATAGTCCCATACCTAATATTCTAAGACCGCAACTACGCACGTAGGAGTTTTACCCGTGTAATTACTGATCCCGCGGGAATTCCGGGATAAAAAGTAGCCTATAGGTATGTTGGTCCACAATTTCCTCTATCTCCCAGTGAAAGTCCCATTAAAAGATAAGCCCGCGATTTGGAGCATAAGAGTTTTTCCCGCGTGAATCCTGATCCCGCGGGTTTTTCAGGATAAAAAGTAGCCTTTTTATTGCTTCATAACCTCCTGAATCTCTCAGTGAAAGTCCCATAAATATCCGTTCAGCCGAACCGGAGATAAGCGTGTACATTCATGTGTTGAAGCGCTCATAGCCCGGCGGCTTGCGTCGATTCTAAGTGATCGACAAAGTTAAGCAACAGCGGGCGCGGTCGGTAGTTGGATGGGTGATCGCTAGTGGCAAAAATTTCTTGAGCGCTTCCGTGCTTCGGAGGGCACGTAAAGCCGTCGGTCCCGGTTGTTATCGATAGATAACAGTCGTTAAGCCGTGTCGGAGGCCTTCGGGCGGCTTGAAAACTTCTGACACTGGGTTGGTCACTAACCCCTCCACCAATCCGCAGTGGAGCAGCGTGGTGTGGAGTATGCTCTACTAGGCCTCCTCAATTACAATTGACGGACTTTCATACAAACTTTGAACCCCTATTACACCCCCTTAGGGGTGGAATATCAAAAAATCCGTTCTTAGCGGATCCCTTCTAACTATAAACTACTTCCCTGCCAAATTAAATCTTAATACGCTCAGCGGTTTCTGAGATTTCGTGATGAGTGAGTTAGAGACCTTCTCATTCTGAGAAGAGACCCGTGCTGAATAGTGGGCCGCGATGGGTTGAGATGACGAGTCAGTGACCTTTCGCTTTTATATTTATATAGATTATGTCTGCAATACACTTTCAATAATTTTTCTAGATCGGATAGCTTTCGAGCAGAAGGTGTTTACGACTTAAATCAAAATTTTCCAGATTTATTTTTGTACCTACTTACTACTACTGCCGTTTTTTTTTACTTACTTACTTTCCTGCAAATAGCCGTTTGTCTCGTAGATTAGAAAGTTTATGAAACACGAAGTCCTTTAAAATTATAATAATAAATTTGGGTAAAACAAACAGCAAACATTTTCGTTTGAAGTCGATGTCAGCAAAGCCATTTAGGTAGTACCTATAATACAATCCACACCGACCTCAAAGAAGAATTTTAGGCTTCTGATTTATTATTGCCACAAAAGAACCAGTTTAGCACGTGTCGGGCCGTTCTAGGCACTGTGCAAATAAACAAACCTGATTATAGAAAACCGATTTTATACGAGCACCCGTGCGAGCACCTCATCCCTAGATGTCTCGAGGTTCTGTTTTTAATATTGGTAGTTTTATTCGAGGCTGACAACTGAATATTTTCTTCATATCCAAATAGTTCATTAATCTAAGAGGAACTAAAAATGTTGAAACATTGCGACAACTTGTAAACGTAAAAAATAAGTTTCCGGAAGCGACACGGGGTAGGTTCACTAGTAATTTAACAAAATTAGTATGTACTCAAATGTAAATAAGAATTTCTTAATAAGTCATAGATAATTCTTCGCGTTTTTAATAATTGATGATATGATACTTGGACTCTTCAAATTATTTTATTCATTGATTTTATTGCCCCTTTTGAAATCCACAGTAATTTAAGATAGATAAGTAGATAAGATAAGATATACTAACAAATTTATATGAAATTTATTTCTTGAAATAAAATTATTATTATATTATAAAGATTTTTGTTTTTTAAACAGCTTCGATCTCGTTAAAATTTCAACATAACACCAACATTTCCGCCTAACACTTACCTCGTACGTAGAGGTGATCTGCAGGTTGTAGAACACGGGCAGGTAGACGATGGCGATGGTGAGCGAGACCGCCCACTCGGACAGCACGATGGTCCACAGCTGGGTGCCGTACGTGTACATCTCCGCCGGGAGACCCAGCAGAGATATACCAGAGATGTAGCTGGAGGGAAACGTAACGTTAGAATCCTTGAATAGTTTTTATAGCAGTTGTGATCCCGTTAGAAAGGAGTGAGGGTTAAACTTTTTAGAAGCGCCCATCTCGGTTCTCAAGGGAAGCAATTCAGTGTGTGAATTAGAACGAGACTCTTACTAATATTCAAAGTAATAAAACTAAAGGTCTGTGATATCAAAATAAATGCGTACTTTAAAGAGCACACGTGCTACGAGCTACGTATATTATAGTTTTTTACCATTTTACCATCATACTAAACATAAATACGGATTTTTAAAATTTTTGTCTCTTAGTCAGTCTTTATATTTGTGAAAGAGCTGAACCGATTTTTATGGGATTTTCTCTGGAAAATAAAAGAAGTTGTATAGCAACATAGGCCATTTTTTATTCAAGAATACGAATAACGCGGAAAAAGCTCCCACGCGTACGATGTCGTGGTTACAGCTCGTAGTAAATAAATGCTAACAAATAGTAATGCTAGCACATTCATACCCCGCAGTTAAGTAGAATAGTGTCGCGATCTGTAATATTTTATTTTAAATAATAATTGAGTATTGAATTAAAATCAAAACCATGTTTTTTGGGATGACATCATATATTTTTATAACTAAGTAAGTATGGTACGGGAGCCGACGATGCTAAATGTGTACTCGAGCGTCATAGAGACCTATTGGGTTGCAAAGGTTAGATGATAAGGAGAAAAAAATGTTATATAATGTATACCTTTTCATCGGTGGGGGAAGCGGCTATAGATCTTTAAATATGTAAAAAAAACTGCCGCATGGACATACTCGAGCGCGTCAGATATTGATACCATCAATGGCCTACGTATTTTTAATAATGTATGTATGTATGTTAATCTGACAGTTTACATGGTTGGGGTGATCGTACGTAAGGGTTGAAAATGAAAAAAAAAATTTATTCGAGCGCGTCAGATTTTCTAAGGGGGTGTTAAGTGCACCAAAAAAAGCTCTAATTCAATAATCTGACGATTTGGATGTGACCCAAACTCGCAGCCATTATACTAATATGCAAAAAAAATCGCCATTTTGAAATACTCAAGCGCGTCAGATTAAGATATATATGGTTCATCTTTATGTCCTAGACTTGTTGTCTCTTAATCTGACGATTATCTAGAGGGATTTCCCTAATCTGCCAAAAAAAAATTAAATCATTGAACTTAATTAATAGAAAAGCTCAGGAAATAGCATGCAAATAAAGAAGTGTATGTTTTTAAGTAGAATACTTGTATTTACATAATATAAGGGCCGTAATATCAATCATAGTTTAAACTATGCTTCAGAGTTTAGTCACGAATTATTTCTTAAGATCAACGGTAGATAATCGATCAAGTCCAGTTTAAACTATTTAAACTCTCCCGAAGGTCGGTTAAAAACCTCCTTGTGAGATTAACCTTTCGTTTAATTTGACGTTTCATCAAGATAGTTTTTGAGTTATTCATAATCATAATAATGTGTATTGAATTTATGGTAGTTGCCTCATAACTTTTGACTGGGTATTCCGATTTTTATATTTTTTTTTTATTCGGAAGCTGGTACTTGTCTTGTGATATTGTATAAATTTGAGCGACCTCTAATGGGCAGTTTTTGAGTTATTTTTAATAATGTGTGTTTATGGTCGCTACCTCATAACTTTTTACTGAGAATTTAAATTTTCATCCTTTCATCCTTTTTTTTAATCGAAAGCTCGTCGTATGTTTTCGTATAAATTTGAGCGAAATCTGACGGGTACTTTTTGATTTATCTCTACTTATCGATTTTGAACATTAAACTTTAATGACGAATTTTTGTTATTTCGGCTCTTATAAATCGTCAGATTATATATTTTTCGTTATCCTTGAATCATTTCCTTCAAAATAAATAAAAAATTAGCCACGCTCGAGAATGTCAAGATAACGTTTTTTTTAACAACTTTGTAGCCCTCCCCTTTCATTGCGTCATTCTCAAATTGTCAGATTAGTGGAATACACACTTTTTAGCATGTAATTAACTCACCGTACCTTAATCTGACGCGCTCGAGAATGTCTGATGATCAATTTTTTTTTACTAATCTGATCCTTTATTCTTGAGGCGCGGCCTCATATATGGGGCTCATATTTGGTGGAGCTACTTAACTGGGTGCCAGGTACCTCCTGTACCTTAATCTGACGCGCTCGAGTAAATCCAAGAATCCCCTCTTGGGCTCCCCAGCTATAGGAAGCTTATCATAAAATTGCTTAAGTAACAAATTCTTTTTAATTGCCCGTATTGGGAAATATATTGGACGGAATTCAAAATTTCCGGAAATGTCTATAATATAAATGCACGTTGATTACACCTTCGTCCATATAACTATAATTATTTAAATAAATGAAAAATAAAAGTTTTGATGCGATCAATAGAACATAGTAGGAACAAAATTAGAAAAATAAAGATATACCTATCTAAAATAAAAACATAAGTAAATGTAAGCAAATTATCATAATAAAATGCAATTGCAGCAAACATAGGCCACGGGGGAGCTATCTGAGTGCTTTGAAAACATTAACATATTACGACTTTATTAATGAAAATTAGGCTGAATTTTTTGTTACATAAATAAGCGTTAATGAAGTGACGCAACTCTATCGATGGTCTTATTTGTCTTGAACATAATCGTGGTCTTGGGTGATGGTTCATTCAAATGCCAGCTTTCTGCCCATAAATTTAAGGTACATTGCAGATTGACACACACAGTCCACATAGTACCTATATTATAGACATTTTACCCTCCTTTGTTTACAATTGCACCCTACTAAACTCCCCTTGCTAAGTCGAAGCGCAATAAGGGTCACAGCAACCTTGAACGTGGAATAAAATTTTGTTCGTGAGGGGACTACATATGGATCATTGCCAAGGTCAGAGCTTACATAAGGAGATCCCTCGAACCTTGAACTTAGTTTGTAAAGGGTCGACTACATCAGAATAAATGTGGCCGAAGGATAACAGATGAGATGTTTGTAAGCGTTTAACGCTTCTGAAAAAACATAATGTCGCTTCTTTTTGGTAAATACGGTATATTCCTAAGCATAATAAAATGTACTGTATTATTTACATAGGGTTCCGGTTTCAACACCCAGCGAAGCAAAAATTTGAATCATGTCATTATTATCTTAACCCATTAGGGTACCTTAAACATTGACGACCCGGATGGCGCAATGGTTAACACACCGGATCGCTGTTCCGAGGGTCCTGGGTTCGATTACCAGCGAGGCGGCAATTTGAATGATGAATTTGAATTTCCGTTCTCAGTCTGGGTGTGTGTCCTTGTCTTGTGTGTTGTCCAAGGCACCCACGACACAGGGAATCCTAGTGTGGGGCTTTGAGTGTGTAGCGTTATTTATTATTTATTATTATGACCTACTATTGAGCATGGGTATCTTCTCCGAATGAAAAACGCTGGTTAAGTGCAGAATTGTGCATTTGATAGTTTTAACCATTAAAAGTAACCCTTTAACATACTTACTGGCTAATTATGAGCGAATTTCGAGCACAGAGCGAGCAGTTCTAAAACAATCTGTCCCAAATGTGGGGTGAATTACAAAATAATACATACAAAATAAATACAAACAAAATACTAAACCCTCTAAATATTGTCATCCGCCCGTTGAAAGGAACTGCGCTGGTATTCAATAATAGTACAAATCAACTATATGTAGTTGCATCGAAACAGTTAATCAATTATGCCCTTGCAAGCTGTACTGGCAGACTTTGTTCTGCAACATATTCCACATTTTAATCTACAGTAGGATATTTTGAGCAATGCCAATTACTTTGGCAGCAATTTGATAGTAGGCTTTAGTACCTAAATCTAGGCAACAGCACCACTGACGAATTGTAAAGAAATTAAGTAGTTGAAAATATTGTAATGATGTGTATTGTCCATACCGACCCTGAAGGTTGAGTCTACTGAAAGTTGGGTCCACTGAAAGTTGGATTAGGTTGATAGTTTGGTTTGGACATATTGTTATATATTTATATTCAGTACCGATGCACGATTCTTTGAACCAGGACAAGGCCTAAATACGTTGTCGCTCTTTCCCATTGTACTTAGTTTAATATTTCAAATGGTTTGTGAGCTGTGGGTGACCAAAGTTCAAGACCACTAGACCGTAGAGTTTGTGACCAAATCATGCAATTATATAGCTAATTGAATCGATATTTTAATGTATCTACGATACATTATTCATCTTTACAACGTCATCGGAAGTCATAAATATGAGATCTCATCATGTGTGAGGTGCATGATATGCTCGCAAAATGTGGATTGGTAGACTTAAAACATCTTTGAAACATCTTAGTGAATTGTTAGATGTTCTTGTAGCTTTTCTCGCGTATTTAAATAAAGAAGTAGGAATGTGCAGAGTCTATACCAAGCCCGTTTTTTGCGGGTTACTAACAACCAATTCACTAGGCTAGCAATATTTTCATAGAGCTGAATCATCCTTACCTTTGCAAGATAAATTAAATTTGGCTATTGGAGGTTCAAACTCCAACGGTACGCGTATTGCAAAACACACAAACGCACACTGTAAGATTAAGTATATCTATCTACTATACACTTACGTAGGTATAAATAATCAAAAAAGTTTTCTAGACGCAAGCCCATAACAGGTGTTGAGTGTAATTGAGAGTACAGCACAAGGAAAAGCAATTATATTCGCCTTGTCCACATCAATAACAGTCGCCAGAGCCGTTACATATCACTGACAGGTGTGTAAACATGTACAATAGTACCCTGTTTTAAAAGCTAAATAGCCCAAGACAAGGAAAACTAAACAAACCAAGTCGCGACTGAAATGTAATGTTTTATTTTATAGATAGATCAAGTTAAATAGAATTTGTTTACCTGGCAATCAGAGACATGGATATTGGAAACATTCCCATCGTCTTTCCACCCATGAGGTATTCCGATGTGGTGTTCTGCTTCATTTTCGCGAAGAACGCGAAGTAGACTCCTATGAGAGCTGACAGGAGGAGCATACCCCCAAACACCAGGTAGTCCAAAACATCAAAATACACGACACTCATGTTGTGGCCGAGATGGAACGCACGTCTGTGTCCGGCCGAGAATACGTTAGTAGTCTACAGGCTCACTAACAACTACTTCTATATTTATCTATCAGGATATCTCGGTAGGCCATCGGCAGGATTGGAGGGATGAGACTTGTTAACGGTCGCTTCATACTGCCCATGACGTGCGTTGATCCAATCGAATGCGGTCCATTCTTTTAGCCGAGGACGTGGGATAAATTGGCTGATTTAAATTGCTCGGATAAAACAAAATAAGTGCATGTGTGCGAGTAACAACGAATTAGAATTGCGGTTTCTTTTTTCATGTTACTGTTGGATACTTGAATAATGGTCTAAATGAGGACAAAGTAGTTATTGAAAGTGTAAGAAAACCCTTTAGGTATACTGTTATTATTCCGTTGCCAAATCATATCACAAAAAAGTAAATTTAAAAACCGACAAGAGAAATAATTGTAAATGTTGCTTTAGCCTGTTGGTGCACCTGTTGTTAAGATTCTCCGTTTAATTAAAATTTAGGGGAATTTATGGGAACACCTAACTTCTAACGCCTATAAATGATAGAAAAAAGACATAGACATAAACAACTTTTATTGTAACACAAACTTTGGTTATCTATCTACTTATAAATGATAATAAAGTATCAAAAAATAAACTAATTATAGAAATATAGATGAAAATCCAAAACATTGTCGTTCCTTTTTACCCGAACCTCTATGGGGTAATTGAGAACGAACCATAGGGGAAATGGGAATAGATTTGAAGTGATTAGGGACGACAAAATGAAGTCTCCATATTAGCCTTCAGTTTTTTGGTTGGCACAAATAACACAAGTAACTTTTACTAATCCCGCCAGCAGTATTTTTGGCATCTTCAATTGCACGCCGAAGATCTTTGTAGTTAGTTTTAGTCTTTCGCACGTAGTTTCGAGGCATCTAAAGGAATTTCAAACGTTAAAGCATTTTTACACAAGTAACTAAAGTTATTAGGGATAGTGAATAACGTAAAGAGTAAATTGGAACGTTTCCAATTGCCCTACCTGCCGCTGTTCACAATATATAATTCCCGAAATAGTCAATATAAATAAAAATAACAGCCACCTTCAACAGTTTATTTGGTAACCTTCAAATCACATAAGTTTCGAAAACAGATAGTATGTATATAATAGCAATCAAATATGGTATATTTTAACTTAAAAATATTACAGTAATATCAATTCTAATGAACAATAAAAGTTATAACAAATTTGCAAAAAAAGAAGTTCGACTCACCTTGACAGCACGCATGCGGCTTTTGATTCCCACTATTGCGTATGGGCTGTTGGGTGCTGGATGCACCCGTTGAACAATTGCAAGCCAGTATAGAGTAGGGGAAACATTACTTATCTAGCTATTCCTAATTACCCGCCGTTCTCAATTACCCTTCTTTCCCCTACACAGTACGTTCTCGAAATTTTGATATGATTAAACCTATCTCAAAATTGATCGATTGAATCTGAATACTGAATATGATGAATAATAGCTTTCAAGCAAACTCCCAACCCCTATTTTATCCCTTGAGGGTTGGAGTACGACACAAAATCCGTTCTGAGCGGCCGTCTTTTAATTATAAAACTACTTCCCTGTCAAATTTCCTGCCTACACTTCAAGTGATTTTCGATATTTCGTGATGAGTGGGTGACCTTTTATTTTAAAATTAAAATTGACTGTATATCTTTCTTATCTTTCCTTCTTCTCTTCAAATTTCCCACGAGAGAACAAAGCAAAAGATCCCATGTGACCAACAGTTACGTGACAAGCTACCATGCCTATATTTAGAATAAACTGGGGGACAAAGCCGCGTTGCACAATGTCTCATAGTCCGTTCCTTGCCGGAAGACACAGCTCTAACTGCCGGGATAGCTTTAATGCGTCTCAAGGACGAACACCAATAGCGAGATGCACATCTTACGCATAACAACAAAAAACGTTTATTCGCTTCAGGAAACGTAGCAGTACTTCATTTTTGCCTGGGTCACTTCGGACCATAATTTTGTGAGTCATATCTCGTATTAGTAAACGCTCATCACATAGAATATTTTTACTACGGCGGCATTCCGATAGCTCTAATATATGAGGACGATGCCTTAGATCCTCCGACAAATACAAACATACCTAACTTTGTAATCGAGTAAATATTGTTAATCTGAAACTCTTTTTTAAAAGCCTTCTTATGACTAATTTTTGATAATTATAAAATTTAATATGACCATTGTAGTTGTAAGTGTCTTGTGTACTGTGAGTAGTAAAAAATAACTTATCGGATGTTTCTTACCTTCAGGTAGAATTTGTTAAACTGTTGGTTGACATTGAAGTGTGTGTAAAATATAATAAAACACAAAGCCCTTTTTATTTTTTTATTTCCATGAATACACAAATGTCTTAAAACTAATGTTTATGATAAAGTGCACATTACACACTAATGTATGATATGAATCAAATAAAGATTATTAACTCTAAGACCAGTAAGTTGCCAAGTACGAATACCTACTATACACCGAACTACACTATAATATTTTACAAAGTAGACATTAGCAAATTTATAAATAAACAAATAGATCGTAACACACTGTAAAATTGAAAATAATGGCTGACAATTTAGAAAATATTTCTATAATACATTAAAAATACTGACCAGAATACTGAAATAATCAATTCTTTTACTAATTTATACACAATTGCATTTCTAAACAATTTAAAACCTATTTAAGACAGAATGTTCAAAAAATTATATTATATTATTACAATGACCAAGTATTTAGACATATTTTTTGTGCTAAAATGAAAATTGTGTTAAGTACGTACAATAACTACATCCTTACAAGCTAACACATTAAAATAACATTAACAACTTAATATTAAAATGAACATCAAGACTATAGATAAATACTAAGCAAACATTGATTAGATCGCGTTCCCAATTTCGATAAAAACAACTAAGTATCTTAATTATTTTGACAGGTACTTGACTCTGAAATTAATCTTATAATTATTACATTTAAGAAAACACATGTAGTTATTACTATCACGCTTATTTTGTAAAAGTGAAATACAACATCGAAGAATCAACTATTATTAATATCGATATTACAACACGAGTTCAAAATGAAAGAATTTATTAAACAGACCTAACTAATTCTGAAATGTACTCCATGTAAACTAATTCCAAAATATAATAGTGACATGAAAGACAGATAAGTAACAAGGATATTTTAATGTTTTATCGTAATGAATAAAATATGTACATTACGGAAATTAACAAAAACTGATGCTATAGGTACTGAGATTATTGTTATGCACCGCGAGGGATAGACGAATTTTAACGTAAATTTAAAAAAAACTAGTGACAAAGAAACAATAAAAAGAAGCTTTAGGCATGAGATATAAGAAAATAAATAATGGGATAGATATAAGAAAAAAAGTGACAAATAGTTTTTATCCATAGCTCAGTCAGTGATAGAAATGTCGATTTTCGAACGTCAATATCTAAAATAAATAAACGTTTGAAACGTTCATGAAATTTTGAACAAGTATTTATATTGCAGGTATAAACACATGTACCAAATTTAACACATCAACGTCAAATACTGTTTGAGTTATGAAGGGGTGAAAACTTAAAAGTGCCTCCAAATTACAATACCATACCCATTTACAAAAAATTGGTTGCCCTTGTTTATTTAGTTTACAAGAGGAGTCGATCTCTTTTAAACTACAACAAAGGCAAGAAATTTTCCTGCGTGAAGGCTTACCCATGTAATTAGTAATGAGTTTTAGGACTGACCACACATTTACAGTTATCTCGTTCTAATCAAAAAAACTCAACACACCGTTTGTCCATGGAATTTACTGATGTTATTATTTTATGTCAAGAGCCGACAAATAGCCACGTGACGGAAAGTAGCCACTGTCGCCCATTGACATTGGTAACACAAAAGATATCACTGATAACTTATCAGCAATAAAAAGTCAAAATTAAAGAATAAAATGTAAAAGATATCTGCTCTCAATCCCTAGCCTGAACACGACAAGTCGTTTAGCGGTTGATTCTATGGAAAGGGCGGCAACTAAATAGTAGGACAGTTTTCTAACCACTCACATTCGACAGGTAGATAGTAAAGAGATTCAAGAGACCTAACAATTTTTGTAGATTTAGGTAGAATGTAGGCAAAAAGGGTTAATCAAACTTTACGCGTAATATTTTGTAGACAGAAAAAAATATTAAACAACTAAACTATAACATCATAACCGTCTTGCTGAAAATTTGTTACCTTTGTTAATATTGTTTTTCAAGAGGAGTCGACTCTTTTAAACTATACAACAATGGCAAGAAATTTTCTTTCGTGACGGCTGACACTTGAAATTATTAGTAAATTTAGGATGCAGTTTCACGAGAGATGTGTCGTTACCTTCACATCACATCGCTGGCCCACACTGCCGGGGCTTGGGCTCACATGGTTTTCGAGGCAAGCCAGTGAATGTTATTAGTGAATGATTAACGCATGCTTAGCAACGTAACCCATCTCTGCAGAGGGGCCGTAAGCTGCATCGGTGCTCGCATGCAAAACCATAGCGGTTACACACAGCTATACCCCCCCCCCCCCCCACAATACCAATCTCACACAGGTTTACTTTTATGCCGCCCCGCCAAGGTTCATAATTTGCCGCCCCCCTATGCAAGCCGCCCGGTTAGGGCGCCCTTGCATCGCTGTTGGAATGACACCTTTAACGACTGCCTACAAAATTAACCGGAACACTTAATATAAAGACAAAATAAATAACAAAGATAAAGATGGATATCCTAGCATCAAAGTATTCTTCGGGCGATTTCAAGGGTTTTTGGAAACACACTAGTAAACTGAACCCTGGACCTGGTGTACCTGTGAGCATCGGAAATGAGAGTGACCGCAAAAGCATTGCCAATAGTTTTAAAGATCATTTTATAGTGAAATCTATCCCACATACATCATCGTCTGGGGTGCGTGGTGGTACGACCGACATACCAACATGTAGATCTGAAATAATGGAAAACGAAGATGAAGTTCATACCATCATTAAGTGCATGCAAAGAGGGAAATCTCCGGGGTATGACGGTCTTAGTATCGAGCACTTTAGACACGCTGGGCCGCATATGCCACGTATTTTGGCAATGCTTTTTAACCTATGTCTACGTCACTCCTACCTACCTGACCAATTAACCAAGACATTAGTTGTTCCCATCCTGAAGAATAGGACTGGAGATGTGTCGGATAGATCCAACTACAGGCCCATCTCACTTGCCACGACCGCGGCCAAAATACTTGATAGTGTACTTAATAAACATCTCGTTGGGACTGTAATGTAAAGACATACCTACTAACAAAATATGGATTCAGTCTGAAATAAAGGATTATTATTATTATTTCTTACAAAGTTTATATTTCTCCCATTTCTGGGGTAGTAGCTATTGCCGCGGGTTTTTGGCCAAACGACAATAGTAGAAACTTGCTTGGTAATTTAAAGGTTACTGATCTATGGATAAGAATTTTCTAACAATCCTACATGTGTTAAGTATCGTAGCCTTTTGTAGTAGAATATATGTTAAGGGATGTATATTTAAGACATTTAGGCTGTCCTGTAATGTCAAGGGGATCACTCCTGTTGTAGATATTATAATTGGTACCGTCCTTACGCTGTTAACTTTCCATTGTGACTTTAACTCTATAGAGAGGTCTGTGTATTTTATTATTATTATTATTAATACGCCGTCTGTCATGAAACAAATCATAAAATTATTGAAATGATCTTATTAATTAATCTATAGACATAGAAATAAAACTAAATCAACAAAACGTTCTCGGCACAAATATTATACGCTAACATATTCATACCCCGGACTAGGGCTCTCTATATCACAGTACCTAGAATGGAAATTCAAAAACAGATCAATAATAAAAGTGAATCGAGAACAAAGTTTTACTTGTCACACAAATATCCGCCCCAGTGGAGAATTGAACCCACAACCTTTTGCTTCGCGGGCAGGGCTTACATTCACACACATACATTCAAAAAAAGTGCGCTTAAAAATGATCATTTCTACCGTAAGCAAATTGTCATTATTTATTGTAGCTAGGCGACTTGACATGTTTGAGGCATTAACTTCACCCATCATACGATACGTGTTATAATCCGACAACTTCATAACCATCACCAATACTGAAAATTTGTTACCATAGGTAGTTCATCCAGTTTACAAGAGGAGTCGATCTCTTTTAAACTAGAACTATGGCAAGAAGTTTTCATGTGATAGCTGACCCCTACAATTATCAACGATTTTTAGTACCTACTGGCCGAAGAAACCACTATTTCGTCTCAATAAGAAAACTTTACACACCAATTGCCTACGAAATCTATTAATGATCTTAATTTTTTCATGTCAATAGCCGACAAATTGCCAGGTGACGCCAAACATAGTAAAAACAAAATAACGAAAAAGTAAAGGATATTTGCTCTCAGGCCCCAGCCAATATCCCATCTAATGGTTAGTAGTACTTATCATAATCTAGAAAGTTTGAATGTGGATTTTTGTTATACCGATGCCCTTAACCTATGAGTGAAATTAAAACCTATAAAAGAGTCGAATACATCTTAATACTTTTGAACACTTCAACAAAAGAAAATGGAATCCAAATAGTACTTCATAAAAATGCAAATTAAACTGAAATTGACATGATTCGTTGTATTTCCAACCCTCAACAGCATGGAAACTGTTTAGTAAATGACTTTTTCGTCCCTACTAAAGCAGATATGAACAGAGACGGTATACGAGGACCGATTGAAAAGTTCGCGGCCTCTGGTACTAGTGGGTTATTTTATTGGCTAGGCCGCGAACTTTTCAATCCACCGTCGTATCGCCAAAGGAGATTCACCAGTCTCCTAAGATCTAACCCACCGCCACACCAAGACTGCCATTAAGAATTGCGGTTAATCGTAATGACGAAGTACTTAACATCGCAACCGGCGCAACGTATATAAACTCTCTTATAAAAATAGAAAATTCTGCAACAATGATACTAAAATCTATACCGGTGGATTCAAGGTCTCCGTCATTCCGATTATGCCTATTGCAGGTAACAATACGTGGCCTTATCCAAAATCCACTATAGTCTGCACAGAAAATCGACGTTTATTATTTCATTTCCAAGTGCTAAGCGCCTTAAACATTTCGAGAATGATAAGGAAATAGATTTTTTGAATATTGCCTAATATCCTCATTTTCTCAATTTTGAACCCCAGTAATTTCAAAATTGGGTAAACGGTTTACCTACGTAGATATCAGTGTTGGTGGATAAGGAAAACAAGCACGAAGATCTAAGTGTAACATTGCCACTAACCATCAAATGGGATCGTATTCAAGCGCTAACTCAGACAAAGTTTGAAAAAGTCACTAAGCAGGAAGACTTGGGAAGTACAGTTACGACAGACGGTATTTAAGTGCCACGTTTTTTTTATATCAATACACGATAAACGAATCACCACGATAGTTTTTATAGATTAACAAGAAGTTGTGTATTGCGTAACACAAACTGCCACCGCTTAAGAATTTACCGCAGCAACAACAAAGAACATGGAGCAAAGTTGAAGTTTGTTTTTTATAGATTTAAAAGAAGTTGTATGCTGAGTAACTTAAACTGCCACTGCCTAAGATTTACCGCAGCAACAACAAAGAACATGGAGCAAAGTTGAAGTAAGTTTTTTATAAATTTATTAAGAATTTGTGTGCTGCGGAACTTAAACTGCCACTGCTTAAACAACCGCAGCAACAACAAAGAATATGGAGCAAAGTTGAAGTAAGTTTTTTTATAAATTTATTAAGAATTTGTGTGCTGCGGAACTTAAACTGCCACTGCTTAAACAACAGCAGCAACAACAAAGAACATGGAGAAAATATGAAGTTTGTTTTTTATAGATTTTTAAATAGTTGTATGCTGAGTAACTTAAACTGCCACTGCCTAAGATTTACCGCTGCAACAACAAATAACATGGAGCAAAGTTGGTTTGTTTTTTAAAAATTTATTAACAATTTGTGTGCTGCGGAATTTAAACTGCCACTGCTTAAACAACAGCAGCAACAACAAAGAACATGGAGTAAAGTTGAATTGTTTTTTATAGATTTAAAAGAAGTTGTATGCTGAGTAACTTAAACTGCCACTGCTTAAGGTTTTTCGCAGCAACAACAAAGTACATGGATAAAAAAAAGTAAAGTTCGGTTACTTTTTGTGGATTTAAAATGGTAAACGAACATGCAGTATTCCGCTGCGCTACTATTCCGCTGCCGCTCATGAATTGCGATCAAAACACAGCAAGACTCTTATCGGGCCTAGGCTGACTAGACCAGTTTAAATTAAAAACAAAAGACATGTTTAATTAATACAATACAAACGGTGTGTTGCAGTTACCTTTCACTTCGTACTTCTGTATCCTATGCGCACCCTTTTTTATTGAATTGTGGACACTGATTGTATTAATGGATGAATAATAATACATAATATAAAAAAATATAAAAACATTATGATAATTTCTAAAATTCTGTATCAAAATAAAAAGTAAAATCTTTTTTGTTAAGTTGCTTAATAACAGCTGGCGAAGTTCGTTATGAATTAAGGTCGCAGGAAGAATCGACTTAAGAATAATCTCAGCCACCTAGTTAATAGAAGAAACCCTTCAAGAATAAGTCAGGGAAATCCTTATATTTTGTGAATGGCATAGAATCGGCACATTTCTTGATCACTCGAGTTGTAATAAAGATGTGCTCACATCAATACTTAATTTATTTACAAATTAATGAACATTTAGATTGTGTGATAAAAAAGTTGTGATCAGCATCCAAAACATAATTAAAATTAATCTTCAAGGCTTGACATTTGTTGATTAATAAATAATTAAATACAAAAATAAAAATAAAATCTTAATTTCAGAGTCCTTCTAGTACATTATTAATCAACTTTTAATCCATAAACTAGAATGATAAACATTTCTTAAAGTAACTTAATGCAGACCATGTGATGTCAATGCCAAAATAAATGTAGCCAAAATATATTTTTAACGTAACGCAAAAATAACTAAAGGAATCTAACCTACTCTAAAGTAACCGACTTAAGGTCAGTTACTGACTACAGTGAGGACTAAGATGGATCGCCTCCCGTGCATGTGAAATCTGCCAATCTTTCCCTATTGTCCATATCAGCATGAGTACCTAAAATTCATCTTTGGGTCATACCTCCCAATGAATTATAAGTACGTCATAACCTTTATGGGCCGTAGGGAATGACGGTGGTACCTCCGCAGTCGAACCCGGCACAAAGTTCTCCCACCTGAATTAACATGACTCTAATATTAACATTAAACTCCTAACTACTTTGTCTCCTAACTAACCGTGTTCCAGCGAAGCGAAGCGCGTGCGATTGAAATGAACGAAGCCGAAATGCAAAATGTTCTCAAAATGCGAGGTGTGGAATCATAAAGTTCCTAAGCTTTGTTGTTAAACGTATTTTTATTAAATTCAACTTCCAAAACTATGTCCAAAGGAATCAACGCTCTGTCAACGTTGTGTCATATTTCCGCATGTTATCTACCTCGCGCTCTGTTTTGCCGTGAAACTAAACGATGTTTTCTACGTCGATAGTGTCAAATAATTGATATACCCTACAACTACAGTTGCGTTAGTGAAGGTTCAATGCCAAGACGGCCACAGCTGAACTACGTTTCCTACCAACTATCCTACATAACTTTCACCTTTTTTTCGTACTTAGCATATCGTATGATTTACATAAAGACGCGTTAACGCCAACTATATAACCTTCGGCACTCCAGGCCGGCCGTTTCGGTATATTACGAGGTATTCTGTGTATAAGGCCATCGGTCAGATGTGCCAAAAATGTTAAAACAATTTTTTATTCATAACTTTAAACTAGGGATACTTAGAACATTGAAACGATATAACAGTTATCATGCAAGACAAGTAAATACTATCACTGACATATAGATAGTTAAAGGGAATGGTTTGGATTGAAGGACACAGATAATTTCGCTATCGATCCAGTCAGACTGTTGCAGATCGCCAATCGAAAGAAGGGAAACTCTGTCTCGACTATAATCAAGTTTACGATATCCATTAAACTTTAAGAAACTTCCTGGTGTTAAGTCGATATACGTTCGTTTACATTACATAACAGAGCTGAATCGATACGAAGAGGGAAGCACGAGAAATACATTTCTACCCTCAGACGAATAAACTATAGACGGAACGCCGGGAACAAAAGAGTGAAGCCAGAAAAAAGTCAGCCTAGCCTTGTAATACACACGGCGGCACTCACACCAAAACGACTTTTGTGTTCTAAATAATAAAAATAAAGTCTAAATTTGTTCTAGTTCAAACTGTCAACATAGGACATTCTATTGGTTTTCATGTGTGCTTTCGGCTGATTTTTGCCGGCTTCACTCTTTTGTTCACGGCGCTCCGTCTATAGTTTATTGGTCTGAGTTTCTACCGATACAGACACGTAACATCGATACCTACCAGATTGCCTACACACCGATAACAATGAACATTTATTTAATAAGTACGGGTACATAGTATCTAGTATATGTCAGTTACTAATGTGTATTTATATAGGTAAAACCTCTGGATTAACGATAAGAGGGTAGTTCACAAGTGACCCAAAAGGATAAATTCCTACAAGATGTAATGGCCAACTCGAGTGTCGGAGGCTTATTAATCTAAACAAATACCTCCAACAAGGCTTAACGACAACTAAACCGACTGCTCCCTAAGCAAGGATGCTCTACTGACTTTAACATTAGTTACCCTCAACCACTGCCCTCGTCGACTTAACTTAATTATAACTACTTCATTAGATTCGGCTGATTACATACTCTTACGATCGATACAAGTTATTGGATTATAAACACTTAACTTACATTGAAGAAAAGACAGAAACGGTAAGGGGATGACAGGATCTCGTTAAATTTATCAATTTCCATAGACGCCGGCTCGTCTTGAGCAAAACCACACTTTCATACTAACCTCCTTGTCGTTTCAGTATCCTTAATCTCTTAGGGGGCTCTAATTTATATGCCGTCACTACATTCTAACTACACAGTGTAACTGAATTCTACAAATATATCATATATTATACGATAAAAATATACATATTTAACAAATCAATCGCACCCAAAACAATCACTTAATTTACGTTCTTTTACTGAACTTTCATTCTTACCATCACAGATCATCAGCACTCTCTTCAGAAGACCTACCATGTAGGTGACAACTAATTTGTTATATTTTATATTTTGTTAAGTTAACCTCAGGGTTAACTTAATAACGTCATACATTTTAATATACCAACAACTTTCCAAAACAACTACCAAAGGAAAGTATTTCAACCGTTCACGAACGAAATCACTATAACGTTACAATACAACGAAGTCTAACATTAAAATAGGAGAAAGGATTACACATTGTTTTCTACGTCGTTAAATCGTTTACACCGAGGCTCAGTAATTAGACATCAAACTTATTTATAAGTATTCGTACATGCCATAGCGTGCAACTGTGTTGTATATCTCGACAAATGCTAAAGTAACCCGATCACTATATTAATTACTGACACTATTACACAAACTTACAATAACACTGTGGCGTACGGCGTTGAATCCGCGGCCATAATTATGTGGCTAGCATTAAGGCACTTCTCACACAACGCTATTTATGAGCTACGCGACTGCAACGCAATCCAAAATTTGTATGTATCTGACACTTTTCACTGACAGGAAACGCGTCTACGATGAGACTCTTGTCAGTCAAAAGTGTCAGATACATAGAATTCGGGGATTCCGTCGCAGTCGCGTAGCTAATAAATAACGTAATGTGAGAATTGCCCAAGTCCTATTTTGGGTATTTTAACGCTAGTCACATTTGGCTTGCCACGAGACAACGGTGTAATGCCTCGAGAGGGGTATACGGCATCGGTCTTTCTAGAAACCTGTCTGCACTTAGTCCATTACACACGTTTACAGATCAGCCGGGGAAGCTAAGTCCATGCGGGATCGTCTGCGATCGCGAGAGATGGACAGTTGTCCGGACGACGAACGCTGGATGGAAGAAGAGCGAGCCCTGGTCGGCTCCGACTTGGTCTTCTTACTCTTACTACCACCGGACGCTGGTTGCTTACCTTTAATTGTCGATACTGATATCACTTCGTCCGTCGTCACTCCGTCGTGCTCTATGGGACAAAATGGAAGAACATTAGGAAAAATGCAAAGTAACAAAACCTAGTCGCCAATATTTCAAATACAGAACATATTGTAAAAAAATTAATATTTCAGCATACCTGTTCGCTTGATGACTTCTCCCGCATTGTTCAAGAAGAATTTCGGCTTAGATTCCTTGGCTGATTCCTGTGGACAAGACACGAGCTATAGAATATGACCAATGACTTTCCCGTGATAAATGGCGTCAATAATGATACTACCCACCTTTGACTTACTAGATTTGGAAGCAGAGTCAGTGCTTCCGCGCCACCACGGTCACTGGATCTCGCAGAAGCCCCGGCCAGACTCTTTGCCGGGGGTCGACGCCTCCTCCTCCTCGGGCTTCGGAGACCCGGCGCCTGATGTGGACGCTCCACTGGACCGGAAGGTCAGAAATTATTATCGCTTCCAATTAGGTCTAAGGACATAGTGACAAAATATCTGTTCAATTGCGCCTGCCAAATCCATCTGTTTGGCCACATTGGGCCTAATGTTTCCAAAAGTCTCCATTTTGTCCTGCGATTTACACACGAATCCATTTCATCTTCACAATTAGGTAAAAACTTAGAATAAATGAACATGCGACGTTATGAAGTTAAACGCCACGAATTATTGATGATGCGCAGGCGCAGCTAAACAGCCCTGATGATTTGGCTATACGTACGTCATATCGACGCGGACAGAATTGTTCTGCTGGTTGCGCATGGCGAGGGTGGAGACCATCGGCGGTCGCTGCGGCTTGTTCGCCAGCAGACGCTCGATCTCTATCATCACTGACGGCGTCAGTTGCGGCACGATCTAAAGAGATGATGATGATTAGGCCTAATTTACTATCGCTTTAGTAATTGTAACAATAAGTCAGTTTTGAACGCGCACGATCATCCCAACTTAAATCTGCTGGAATCATGTGCTGCAGTGTATTTTGTTTATCAAATCTTTCGCCATGTTTTCGATATAAGTAACGCAAATACTTGTTTTGAAAATTCAGAGTTATTTGACTTAATTTGCATGCTTCTAACAGAAAAACTCAAATTTTAAGTACCTGTAAGGCGTGAATATTTTCTTTGAAGTGCTCAACACTGGTAGCCCCCAACAGAAGGCAGTTGACGGACTCGTTCTTGAGGCACCATGCCACCGCGAGTTGGCTCAGCGAGCAATCTAATAGATATGGTCAAAGAAGTAGTATGTCAGGAATGGGTCAAGATTATCTCATAACATTTACAAGAATTTAATTTTGAATAAACATAAAATAAAGGAGAACTGCCATGGCCCATAGAAAATTTACCCAGGCCCGACAGTAATGAAAAGTACCTCAGTTTTTTTGTTATATTACATGTAACAAAAATATAGTAACATTATTTTAAATAACAGTGGCTAACAACTATTTATAGCTATGTGACTTCACCAAGGCGAAATGTTTGAAAACCATTTATTTTTCACTTAATAGCAATTGTATCCATTTAGAATGACCCAAAGTTAATAAAAATAGGAAATATAGACAGTCACCATTTTATTTTTATCTACCATTTTATCTCCATTAGAGCAATCAATATTATATTCCACTATCAAGCTCCCAGATTTTTAATGGTAGGTTACTATAGTTATATGTACCTTTATTCTTTACCTTCGAAGACTAAAATATGAACCTTAACTCGATTGATATAACTTACTTGAAATATAAATTATAAAATAAAAGCAAACTAAACACTAAAAACGACGCGTTTAAGCTTCGCGACGTGCGCCGTAGCACACCGCGGCGGATGCGGAAAAATTCCGCATCGTGAGTTCTTACCGCAATAGTTACGTATTATTATTTACCAGAACTGTAGGTCATCTGAATAATCCAATCATTATTTTATTTTACAAGTTTTTTTGTGCCAATAAATATCAAATATTTCTTTTTAGTATGAAAAAATTCAAAAGTTTAAAGTGAAATATTTTGTTGATAGCCACTTATTTTGAATATAACAATAATAGATATTTGTTATACTCAACATAACAAAAAAACTGGGATATGTTTCTTTCATGTCGGGTCTGGGTCAAAAATGGCAGTTCTCCTTTATCCTAAATTAGAGGAATAATCGCAAAGATACCAAGAGACTACCATACAAGTTTTACTTTAACAAATATCCCCAATTTTTTTATGTCTCCAATGAACAGACATCTGCCACTTACAGTTATTCACATATACATATAACTATAACTCACTCATGGAATTAGCCAGGTTGGCTAGATCGCGCAGCTTGTCCCCGTAGGTGCGGGGTTCTTCCACGCCGACCTGCTCCTTGCTGCCCGATATCCTCAGTTGGTTGGTCGCCGTGTGTAAAGTCAATACCACCAATATTAGTCTTCATGTCCTTACTTTACGTATACGTAATGAATTTACGTATTCAATCTCATTTACATGGGACGATGCGCAAAGTTTAAAGAAAGTCAGTCAAAATTATTTTTTTCATTGCTACAAATGTTATCGTTTTTTTTTAATTAGATCTTCTCAGTTTTGAGAACGTATTTCAGATTTCATGTTTTTTTTCGGTTTTACAGGGAATGGAAGTAATAAGCTTTTATTAGAACAATATTTATGACGGTAATTTTACATTTAATTTGTACTACATCCATTTATTCTAACAACTCTTAAGGTTTTAAGGCATAAAAATAAAAACACTCAATTGTACCTTACAAAGATCTTTTATTTTCTTAACTACTAAGATACTTACTTCAGGGAAGGCGAGATCATCTTCGCACCAACTGAAGGTGCTATACTTTCTGTTGAAGCGTGACTTCGCGAAGAGCCCTGTGAGCTCCTCTCGCGCCAAGCCTTTGCCCGTGGTGATCGCAGACCAGGCCATCATCCCTGACAACGACCTCGGCTTGTAATAACACCCTCAACCCTTAAGCATCTTGTGATAGAACATGGTATCTCATATTTGGTTCATAACCATCACAATGCTCGTCTTATGCCTGAACTTCAGTTCTATATCTAATCATCAATTTTGGTCAGGGAAATGGAATGGGGAATGGAATAAGGTATGTGAGACGTTAGCCGAAAGAAACAGAAGAGGGTAAATAATGGAGGAGTGGTTTTAAAGCCGTGTCTGTGTTCATGTAGAGTGCCAGCTGAAGGAAAAATGAGAGGAGGGAGAGGGAACGCAAGAAGTGGTTTTGAAGCCCTATGTTCATGTCGAGTGAATCGTCAACTTACCAACGCCAATTTTGTGGTAAAGTTCCGGCAAGTACAGCTCTGGTTTCTCACGGCAGAACATGTGATATTCGGTCTGCTCCACGATCGGTGTTATGCAGTTGAACTGACGGCAGTTGGTGTATGCGTCCATGATCTATGGCAACGGATTTTATATTGAGAAAGTAAGTTCATGTGTTTGGTAATTGATAAAAGTTGTAAGTTGGGTAGAATTTCTATCAATTTATGAGGCCGATTTTCGTATAACTTAGTTATAATTTAGACTTTGTCTGAACTAAATGAACAAAAGAATATCGCAGTATTTTGAAAAATAAACATTCATTACAACTTTTGCTTCCATATCAGGCCAAATTATTTATTAAACCAAACAATTTTTAAAAATATAAACATTTTATATTAATTTAATTAAAAGGAAGGCCAATATTACCTCGGACGGCGACCACCGAGCCGTGCCCCAATACATGACCCAGCCTTGGTTGATGACAAAATTCATAGCCCGAACTAGCTCTGTGGAAACAAAATAAGACGTTACTCCATTTCATTAAAATAGCTTTTAATTTACGAAAAACTCAAATATGCGCAGGCGCATCTAAGTAAACTCTATCTAATGTAATTTTAGTCTAAGCGCTAAAGATGGTTTATATATTGAAGCGTTAATTATAAAAACGTCACAGTTTAAATGTTTAACATTAAAAAGCAAAGTACAACGCACCTTCCATGGGGCAGACCGGGTCTACCTTATGCAGTAACACTACATCAATGTAGTCCATCTGTAGCCGTTGTAGAGAGGCCTTCACACTCTCAATGATATGCTTACGCGAGAGGCCTCGCTCATCTGACCTGTTAGTATTAGCAAACCTAATAAATGGACATTCAAACATTAGCGGGCAGAACAGCAAGAAGCCAAGGAGAACCGCAAATCAAACTGTAGGAAGCCGGCACAGCTTTTGTAAAATAAAAATAAAGCATATTATAATAAATAAAGTAGTTAAGAAACCCCAGGGAATTAAAAAGTTAAGTTATTATTTTTGGTAAGTATCTATAAGTGCCGAATCCGGCCCAGAAAGGTATCGAAACTTTTATAAAGAACTACCACTTCCAGTCAACGTCCCAATTGGAAATTACAAATGAATAGCATGTTTTAAAATGCTTGTTAAATCTACATAAAGCTTTGAAGTGGTGCTTTTGAAGCGTAAAATAATAGCGAAGTAAGGAATAGGAAGTAATAAGTTAATAATTATGATGCCTTCATTTGATATTACGGCACTAGGCTTAGACGTGGTCCATGTTAATTATCAATTTTGTGAACCCATTTACATGAAGTGCAAACAAATGTAATGTTAAAGGACTGTGATTTTTAATTATTATCATTTTACTTTTATACTTATCGTCTCTACAAAAATATGAGCAATATACCTATTATAGTCTTCACTTTTATTGCCACAGCAAACTTAACTGTAAGAGGCTGTCTTCTTTGGTTCCTATTTTTAACAATTTTCTTCTTGGACAGTATGCTTATTCATTTATAATAGTAACAGGTTCGGTACGAATTCGGATTTCAATATAAAACATACTTATTAAAAATATTAAAAGCATTATGTAAAAAATTAAACACAATAATATTATAAAATTAAAAAATAAATAATATAATAATAAATAGTAGGCATAGAAATAAAAAAATATGATATTCTTATTATAGGAAAGATATTTATTTTGAATTTAATTGTATCGTTACTTACTTGGTGCTCCAGTATATCTTTGTCGTGATGATAATGCTTGTGCGACGAACATTGCGTTTCTTCAGAATGCGGCCTAATTCTGCTTCGCCCTTAGCTAATTAAAAAAATAATACAAAATAAATATACTTACTTCTTCATTTACAAACCATTTATTAAATGAAAGACCAATCATTATAATTTCGACTTTATTTGTTTTAATTTTAATGTTTTTACCAAGCAACAATTTCAGTAAGCAATACTTATTACGACGTTATTAGATACGAACCGCAATGTGCTTCAGAGAGGTCAAACAAGTTAATCCCATTCTCTATGGCGGTCATAATAATGTCTTCGGCGCACTCTTCGTTAGGCATCGTCCACATGCCCAGGCCAATGTTGGGCACTCGTAGCCCAGATTTACCCAGGTTCCTGTATCTCAACCCCGGGGTCACCACGGACGGCATGCTGGCATGGTTGCCCATGTACGCTGACATGTGTCTCGACATGTTGACTTCTCCGCTCGCTACTACATTTGTTAACAAGTTTAGTTTTTTTATTGCGTAGTAAAGGAGAACTGCCATGGCCCATAGAAAATTTACCCAAGCCCGACAGTAATGAAAAGTACCTCAGTTTTTTTGTTATATTACACATAACAAAAATATAGTAACAATATTTTAAATAACAGTGGCTAACAACTATTTATAGCTATGTGACTTTACTCAGGCGAAATATTTGAAAACCATTTATTTGTCACTTAATAGCAATTGTATCCATTTAGAATGACCCAAACTTAATAAAAATAGGAAATATAGACAGTCACCAAACCTTTATCTCCATTAGAGCAATTAATATTATATTCCACTATCAAGGTCCCAGATTTTAATGGTACCTTTATTCTTTACCTTCGAAGATTAGATGAACCTTAACTCGATTGATATAACTTACTTGAAGTAAAAAAATATACGTATAATTACAAAATAAAAGCAAACTAAAAACTCACGACGCGTTTTAGCTCCGCGACGTGCGCCGGAGCGCAATGTCGTTTCCGCGGCAGACGCGGAAAAATTCCGCATCTTGAGTTCTTACCGTAATAGTTACTATTTACTAAAACTTTAGGTCATCTGGATAATCCAATCATTATTTTATTTTACAAGTTTTTTGTGCAAATAAATATCAAACATTTCTTTTTAGTATGAAAAAATTAAAAAGTTTAAAGTGAAATATTTTCTTGTTAGCCACTTATTTCGAATATAACAATAATAGATATTTGTTATACTCAACATAACAAAAAAACTGGGATATGTTTCTTTCATGTCGGGTCTGGGTCAAAAATGGCAGTTCTCCTTTAGAATTGAAATAGTTTTAAAATTCTTTATTCTTAGCAAAGGTACATTTAAGAAGCTAAACAAAAAGTATAGTGCACGTCAAAGAGAGCTCACTTAAAGTAAAACTTTTTTACGACTTGATATTCATTTAAGTTTTTTTAGGAATTAATTGAAACTATTTTTACTTTGTCTTAAACTTCAACTTTGACTTTATTCTAAAAAATTAAACTTCTTTAATTCAGTTTTAATTACGACGTCAACTTTAATTTCACCTTCAACAAGTTCAACGATAACAACAACTTTATCTTCAACTTCGACTTCGACTTCAACCTTAAATTCAAATTTCTCACCAACTTTCACTTTTTTTTACTTTTAATTGTGACTTTTACTTCTATGTACATTATTATCATCATCTCAATGGGGATATTTTGGGTATATAAAGAGAGTGTAAATTAAGTATATATTCAGTATTATTGTAGTATTTTATCATATTAAGTCGCTAAAGAAGTTTCACTTTTGAAATAAAATAGGTAATAAGTTTTTGGAAAATTTTATTTATTTCAAAATGGAATTCAATGGAAATTCAGAAAAAAGAAAATAATAGATCTTAAAGTTATTACAATCACCCAACTCACTTTATTCATAAATATAAAAACAATAACAGCGAAACCAACCTTGGTCCAACATTTGTTGCGAGTTCGCGCTGAACTCATCCATACAATCGAGTGATGCAATTGGGGCACGACATCTGTTTAACAAACAACACTGTTGACGAAAACGCATCGGAATACAAATATTTTACTGTTCAGTGCATTGTATCGATATTAATTGAAAAATATACAACCTAACATACGAATCTAAAGACAATGATGCTAGTAAACACTATTTTTTACGTTACGACTTGCCTTTTATTTTTCACATTATTTTACATAATTGTCTATAAGTACCTAATGTTCCTAATGATCTACATACTTAGTTAAAATCTAATATTTACAGAGACTATAAAAGATATAAAATTTCTAAAATCAGATTGTATTTTTACAGAGACTAAAAAGACTTTAATTTTCTAAAATGAAGTTCAGTTTCCACGTTTAAAATGTGAATTGTTCTCTACCTACATACTTCTTGTTTCTGAAAAAATAAAATAATACATTTATAATTTTTATTTCTACACAATCCAGTCGAAATTGGATGATCTCGTATCTAGAGTTTACGATAGGAATCTAAAAGTAAATATGGGACTAACTAATGACTAATCAGCTACATAATGATTCGTCCGAGTTCTATGAAAGTGAGAGAGCCTTTGAAATATTCGATAGGGGTGTACCAAACTACAGGCGGTGGGGGGCAAGTGGGTGCGAAGTTGCGAACAGATCGTTGTCTGCGGGGGCAAGTGGGTGCGGACAGTTTGTTGTAAGGTCTGCGCCGGGATTGCATCCATGTGCAGCGCGCAGAACAAACGCAGGCTATCGATTAGGTGAAGGGCGTGGCGCTATCCTTCTGCTGGACTGAGCGCACTTCGTACGCTCAGGGCTGCAACATAAAGTCGCTAAACCAAGACTTAAAATGAACCCGTATCCGAATCAAGGCGCTGAAAAAAAATATTTCGTAGCTCATTGACGACTCACTGGACCGATCCTGTTAATAATATAATGCACGTCGATCGCCAAATGAATGTGATTAAAAATGTTTAGAATATTGATTCCGTGACATCCCTAATCATATTGAAATAAGACGATTGCTGTAAGATGAAGCCCGTTTCTTTACACGACAAAGGTAAATAAACTGCTTACACATCGTATTGTACTTTGTGACTTAGTGAAGAAATTTTATATTAGACTAGACCTTTTATTGAAAAACCCAAAATATACATATAGATATCTTTTTGTTTTTTAAATTATTAAATTATCTTCATAAAAAGTTCGTCGTCTTGACCTTAAATCGTGAATACAGCTCACACAAAACGATACGATTAATCTCTAGATTTTTTTAAAGGATTAGACATTAACTATATCAAAAATGCAGCTGATGTTCAAGTGAATATAGGAATATGAGGGTGTACAAGCTAAGCGGTGGTGGGAGTCGGTCTTTCACACAAGCGGGACAACGAAGCAAGTAGGGAGTCCAGGTCTTCAGACCTACCTTCCTCAGCAGACGTCAGGGTCTTCCGCCGTCCAGCATGATTCAAGCCAAGCCTTTGTGGTCTAGTTCAGTATCATAAGCTCACGAGCCGAGAGAGTCCGATTGCAAGAGATTAACACGATGATTTCTCAAAATTGAGATTTGATTGATATAATTTTTCATACGTCTCAACTTTTAAAATACAGCATCAAATAAAAAATCCAGATATTCTTTAGGAATGAACATTTATTTCAATTCTGTAAGGTAATTAGTAATCAAAGAGTTACATAATTGATGTATGTAATTTAGTTTTTGTAATTTATCTTGTTACTGCTTTCGCTTGTCAGCCATCTTTGGTATCTGAGATGAACATGATCATGGCCACTTTACATAGCAAATAGGTTTCACTATTTTCTATTATCACTTTCGCATTATAAGAAGCAGAGGCTCTTAAATTTCGACAAATCGCAAATGCAAAATAAAATGTTCGCCATGGCTATCTCCCACAATTTTTACCGACGCCATCTTGATTTAAGAAGAAAAACAAACATCAGCGCCACCATCTTAGTTGATTAATAGACGCTATTTTATACATAATTTTGAGTTAACATTCATTGTTATTTTAATTTTTTAATTTTTCTATTATTACTCTCAAAACCCAAGCAATCGGACTTCTATCTTATCAAAATGACACGTATGTACATACTGAAAATCTGGCTGGGACACTGCACAATGATACTGATGTGGCCTACACGCATGCGTCGATCGCTTGTGCGTGATGTAACGAAGTGCTCTGCTTAACTTGCACCGGGAGAAGACATATTGGGACAAAATGACTCATCCGATCTGCGAACTAATGCACCGTGAGATCAATGTTGGGCGACTGATGGTATTCGTGTAAACGACGACGTGAAAGGGCCGGGGAAGGGGGAACACAATCGATCGAGCCGGATCCATCTTTGTTCGGGCGTCTGTTTAATCGTCATAGTCACTATACGTACCCGGGGTACCGGTCGATCGATTGTGAGGGTCTTCTCCCTGAATGGCGCTCCTCAAAGGTCCAGTTACCGGTATATGGTGGGGATTGGATTGGAGTCGACGCTGGCGCTGTCCGGCGGGCCCAGCGGCGTGTGCGGGGTGCAGCGGGAGACCGTGGACTCGCTGCGGGACATAGCCCCCTCCCGCCCGCTGCTCGTCTCCTTGCCTTGCATCTCCATTCGCCTCATACTTCTACGCTTATCGACGACATCTTATCTCATTAACATCTCATCTGCAATGAAACGCTCACTCCCCCGGCGACCGAAGGGATGGGACATGGCGGGTACAGTTCGACACTCGAGGACGATAAACATACAATGCGAAGTGCATGCAACCTTAACGCTAACATCTATTCGACTAACACGAGTGGTTCACACAAAGAAAAACATCTAAGCACTGGAAGTATCGCGGGTAGATTCGGTGTGTTGGACCTGAGGTGCACTCACCAGGGTGCACCGGTCTACTGATCACGGGACGTTGCCTCGTCGGCTGGCTTTTCCGCACTGTATTGCGGCGTTCCCACCCCCGCCCTTATATACCGTACCCCCTGTACGTGCGTCATTCGCCCGCGCCTGCGCTCTCAGCTCACAGACCCAACCCATTTATAATCTGCCTCCCTGGATATCCTTACTACGGCAATCACACCGACACATGCTTTACCGACACTTGCAGTTCTGAATAGTCAATGCCGCACATTACGATAAACGCATGTTGTACAGTCAGCGTCATATAGTACGTAGCAGTCATGATTACCAAATACTTGGAAACATTCATTATGACCATTAAGAACGGCTCAACCAAAGCGATCAAATTGTTCAGACCATCTACCGTGTACAAATAAATCGGAGCACTCACAACACCGAATACTTGATAACACCCAAGTCGGCATTAATACCGTGACAACCACAACGCCACTGGTTGCCTAACAGCCAAAGTGTTCATAAGTATGAAGCAACCAAAGTATTCAAAAATATGTAGCACCCAAGTAGCCAAAATTATAGCAACACATAATAAAAATGGACTTTAAATGACATGCGATAAAGTTCATTGTGCATCATTTCTTCCGATAAGTAAATTGATTAATTCAATGTCAAGTGCAAGTCATGTATGTCAAATGAAGTGGTGCTTCAATGCTTGCTTTGATATATTTAATACAAAAGCCATCACATCCATAGAGATATTACAATATTTACAATAGAGTGGGTGAGCCATACCCATACATTGCAATCGCCCCCGGTTAGAAAGAGAAACAATGATAACGGTAATTACCTATCTCTCTCCAATCCCGATGATCCAGAAAGAGAAAGGTGATTACTAAAGATTTCGTCTCTTTTTATCCAAAAGACGCTCTGAAGCCTGGCTTCTGCCCTCTATTGTAATATCTCTATGATCACATCGGATACAGTTATGCATCAATAGATATTATTTCAAATTTGCCTTAGTATTAAACTTGACATTGATTTGAATTATAGATATTGACATACAATGATAGATAATAGAACGACATGCCAATAACATTAGGTTTAGTTTATTGTAGTTTATTTTTCTAATGTTCCATATTTTTGAACGCTTTGAATGCTTGGATACCATTGACGAGATGACTGTAACTATGTTTATGTTGTTATGACTGACCCGATGTATATGACATTTTAAACGTCTCGGCCATTTGAGCGACTATATTGTTGTCAACAATAAGGAAACTTTGCTTGTACCGATATTATCGACTTTTTGGTTGCGTCTATTTATTTGAATACCCTGATTGTCTCTAACTATTTGACGCTGACTGTACTCTTCCTGTAGGGTGGCGTAGGATCAATTGATTTTTAATGTTCCAGACTCGTCTCAGCCAGGCTTTTTCCGCTTAAGTACCTAATCATAGGGTTGTCTGTCTTCGAATACAGAAATTAATGAATATTGACCGTAAGCTGTAGATTCGTAGAGTCATAACAACACAGGACAGTAATCGGTACAGACATTTTGTTGTGTACCGTCAGCAACATTATTGCGAATTTATTAATGCGTGTAAGCCTAAGCTATACATATACATGAAACCTATGATTATCACCAGGTGTTATCGAGATAGCCAAAATATTAATTATTTTAAATCTTCGAATCCGGAATAGCGGAACCTGGGTTGGTATCCTGCTCAAACTCTTTTCTAATGTTCAAGAAAGATATACAGCAACTCAACATTGTTCTGGCTTATATTTTTCTTATACAATTTTTTCCTATCTTAATGATAAAGTGACTGGTAAGCTTTGTAGACATAGACTAAACTCCAGCAATCCCGGATCCGTCAAGATTATTGCCCGACCGGAACCCACGTACCACTTGTTGCTTCGATCAAAGAGAATACACTAGTTAGTAGCGCCACTTGTTAGTATTACATGATGAAATTAAAATTAATCCATAAATCATTTTAAAAAATTATAACAGTATACGATGAAATGGTATTTTTACTTTTTAAAACAAAAAGTAATAGACCTTTTTGTTTTTGGTACTGATTGTTTCTTTCAATAACTATATCACGAAACGATATATTCACGGATATAATTTTGAGGCGGTAGGTTTTTTTATTTATTTACATGTAATCATTATTAACAACTTCATCGAAGTTCCCAATTTGCTCTATAAAAAAAACTTATACGTTTGCTCTATATCAAAATAATTAACTGTCTTATTCACAGAGGGTGTGGTGTTTATTTAAAATTTACATATTCTCATGTACATCGAACCTATTAGATTTCGAAATGGAATCTGCACAATTCACGCATTTTGCGAAAGTTTTGAGGTGCTTTAATTGCGATTGCCAACATTTTTATGTATTTATGCAAACGAGCACTCGGAATAAGATGAGTACTTTGGCAAGTGACTCAAACAAAAGGGTGGGATGTAGGCCGCCTACTCGGAAGCATAATAAAACCAGTAATAGTATTAATTAATTACTTAATTATAATATTGTGCTAATATAATCCTAAGGCAAAGCCTTGCCACAAGAAACCGCCTTCAGTCGATTCTTACCTTGGTCTGCCGGCATGGGTTTGTGTTGCTCAATTGAATAAATAAATAACACTACACAAACATAGCCCTACCCTAAGATTCCCTAAGGTACCATGGACCATATACAAACCTATGGACCACCCGGACTTCGAACAGCAAGCTTACCATTCAAACCGCCTTAAATCGAATTCAGGGAATGAAGCTTTGAATGGCAGTACAGCGACCATTGCTCAAGCTCAACACCTATCATTGATAGCCTACCCATCCAAGACCTGGTTACTCACCCTGGACAAGACGGAGCGCGGGCGAGGTCCACCCGGATGGTGGGGCTGACGTCGTTGGCCGAAGCCCTCCACGCTCTAGCACCCTCGCTGGCCATGCAGCATGGCGTCTCGCAGCAGCCGTCGCTGTCGATTGATTCATCTGGGAATCAAAAAGGACACGTTTGTCTATGACCTAAAGTTAAATATTTAATTTAAATATGCCTGAGCTATAACAACTGTGAGGAGCAAGGTCAGCAGGAGGTTGTGATATGAGATGTGGTGAGGCAAGGGCAGATTTGGTCTCTCTTACCCAGATTATTTGCTATTTTGAATTCAATATATTTGAATTCAAACTATTACGTAAGTCCCATTTTGGACTTTTCATATTTTTGATTTTCTACTATTATTCCTTTGACGATGCCAGGGAAAAATACGTAACAAACAAATACTGAACATTATTTTAAAAACTTGCTTGTTAAATGGAGATTTTAAAACTGTAAAACACTTTTTCAACACACTTGCTCGTAAAGTTGCTATTTTTTCTTTAGTCTTACGCCCGGAATGCGGTTTATTACACAGTAGTGCGTTTTACTTTTCATTGCCGCACTAGTGTTTTTCTTATTCCACTTTTTTTTTAATATCCGTAAAGAGGTTGTTACCAAAAGATTTATTATTTTGTAAATAAATAAACTTGTTGTACTTAGTCAAAATCTGATAAGATAAGATTATACTTCATCTAATTATCTATTAAAGTATTTAAAAAATACAATATTTTAAATCATTAATTACCGTAAATTCCTATTAGAAATACATAATTATTTAGTTTAATATATTGTGGCTGAATAGCGGTGCTCTTTGCCTCTGGACTTAACCTGCGCGCCTGCGCGCGCATAGTTATTCAACCAAAGAAACGGCGCGCGAAAAAATAAAATAAACCTCGGCGCCATTTTGTCCAAACATTTGTTCGTTTATAATTTGCTGATTTGTGACTGAAAAATGTCGATACCTAATTGTTTTTTTCCTCGCAAGTGTGTTGAAAAACGTCGTATGATACGCGTGCGCTTTGTTCACTACAGTCTTGGCTCTATTACAGCCCTCGCCTGGCGGCTCGGGCTGTGCAATACCGCCTCGACTGTAATGACCAACTTCGCGCACTTACATCATAATGTACTATAACAGAAAACTTTAAAAGCTATAAAACATTTTAGTGTCGATTTAGGTGTAATATTGAATCTAAAGTGGCATGAAACCAGAATGATGATTGGGGAGAGAAGTATTATGATACTTATATTTTACTTTTATAAAAATGTAATTCGGTTGTTATTAAAACATTTATTAAGCTCAAAAAACCACTAAATCGCTACAGTCCTACAGTAGTCTGCATTACTCTCATTGAGAACTTGTTTTCCTCGTTTTACTAGCAATCCCAGAAGAGACCCTTGTTCTCTATATTACTAGAGAACGGATAATATGCATTTGCATAATTGCATATGCATTTGCATATTTAAGCCATTTTCAGCGCTAATAGCATATTTTTCCTAAGATCTAGTGATGATGCATATTATCGCTATAATTTACAATAGATTGAGTCTCAGCTTAGATAAATGCAAAGTAATAACGTTCACCAAAAAACTATCATTTAGTAAGTACCAATATAAACTATGTGGTGTTGACCTAAACTATACTGAAAGCATTAAAGACTTGGGAATAACACTAGATTCCAAGCTCCACTTAAATATTCATATAGATAACATTGTTAATCGGGCTTTCAAAATGTATGGATTTGTAATGCGTGCGTGTTCTAAGTTCTCTCGACCGACAACGTTTATTTACATCTTACATCATCTTACATATAAGTGCCTCATCAGATCTCAATTGGAATACGCTGTATCTATATGGAATCCGTATTATCAAAAATATATCGACGCAATCAAATCAGTGCAAAAGAAATACCTAAGACGTTTACATTTTAAGTTTTCTCATAGTCATCTTTCATATCAACGCCTCCTTATTAAATACAATTTGCAGTCACTTAAAACCAGACGGCTTCAGCTTGCAGCACTACTTCTATATGATATATTTTATGGAAAATATGACTGTATATCACTCAACAATAAATTAAACTTCACAGTTCCTTACCATTCACGAAAGCGCAGAGAATTACCCCTGTTTGCCACTAAGAAATGTCGTACAAGAGCTGGTAAACGCTCACCTATGTATCAGTTAATGAATGCATATAATGTAAATTTCAATACGATAGACATTATTAACAGCCGTCCTGGCGTTTTTAGGAACTTAGTATTAAACACAATTTGTAAGGAATAACAACATATCTGTAATAAAAAAATATATATATTTTTGTTTGTATCAGTGAACATCGATTCAGTTAAAGTTTTATTCTTAATTTTTCATTATTGAGAATGTATAAATTTAAAGTTAAGTCTCCTTTTGGTTCAATTTATTGCCTTCACTTTCAATGTAAGTATTAAGAGTAATTTGTGGTTAAAGTTATTGGTTCACAACCTACTATTAAGTAAGAACTAGGTACATTATATACCTAAGATCTGTTGTGTTACTGTTTGTTAACCTAAATAAAGTAAAAAAAAAATATTTTTCGAGCGCAGCGCACTCAGCAGCCGCAAACTTAAAGAAAAGTTTGAAACCATTTTGAACAATAATCCAGGCTTTGAACATCTGTGTGAAATTGATAGTTTTATTAATGGGCCGGGGGAAAATTTGCCAGAAAATATTTATAAGCGTTTACATAGCACCAAGTTCAAATTCTGCCCAGTTACCTCAGTAGATGTGGAGCGATCATTTTCAACCTTTAAAAACATTTTGAATGATCGAAGAATAACCTTACCAGTCTTACCACTGAACATTTAGAACAATACTTGATTGTTAATGTTTACAAAATTATTAAATAATGTAACATGTTATTGTATCGATTATCGTCTATCATGGATAGTTTACTAAATGTATGCTGATTTTGTAATAAAAAATCTAAAACTAATTAGTTTTTTATTTTATTAAAAAGCTATAAATTTATTAATTTATAATTATAAAGATACATACTTAATAAAGTAAAACTTAAAACAAGTATGTATTTATTAACAATAAACTTAAATCTAAAGGAATAATATTTACAAAACAAAAAAAAATAGTCATTTAAGGGCTCATTCCCAGGAATACGTCTTTGACGATTCGGCAAAAAACACGATACGTCTTGACGGATGGACGTTCACATTGAATACGGAATCGTGTTTTTTCACGATTCGTCAAAATATCCGCATTGAAGTTCACATTATGTATCCGTTCATAAACGATTCGTGATTTCTAAAAGACGTATCCGTATTCGTCTTTTTTCACGATTCGTCAAGCGTGTGAACATGAGTATTTAAAAAGCATTGCCGCCGTCAAAAAAAATAACGAATCGTGAAAAAAGACGATTCGTCCTCGTGTGAATGAGCCCTAATGTTGCATATTCTGTCAGTGCGACCGTCTTCTACCGAATTCGAAAGAAAAGTGACAAGACAGCGGTAAGGACTGTGTAGTAAGGACAACGCTCTACAAAGCCGATACTAACCGATTATCTCTTTCTGAATACCGATGTGCATTCTTTGTTGCCGGGTACTGTATATACATACACTCGAAAAACATAACCCTCCTTCTGACGCAGTCGGGTAAATAGAATTGTGAGCACAGGTAATAAGTTTGGTTTTGGCGGAGAGTGAAAGTTGAAAGAAAGACATTCTCTCTGGTATTCAAACACAGCATAATTATCTACAAATCTCATACTTTCTTACAGAAGCTGACAAGACCAAAGTTATTAGCTTACTTCTAAAGTTAAGTATAACAATAATTAAGTAATTACCTCTACAGGATCCCAATCTTGACAAGTTGATGAATATACCGTCGTTGTCGCTGATGCTGTGGCTGGACTGAGGCTTGGGGAGTTGAGCGCTGCACGCCTTTTTCAATACATTCTGTAAAAAATAGCACCATTAGACAGAGAATCATTAAATATAATATATAGTTGAAAATAAGTTTAGTGCAAGAAAGGCGACAGACTTATGTTTTCCTGCTGAACAAATTAATGTAGTTTCGCTTCGCTATTTGTATATGAGCTACTTTATGTTACATAGGTACGGCACAAAATTGCCATAATACCAAATCGCATAGATACATTTAGTTTTTGTACATAATTAAGATTTAGCTAAGTTATCATCGACGTGAAAATATTGAAACAAAGGTAATAAAGTGTACATTCTACATTTTCTTCTTCTCGAAACAATGCAAGTATTGTGATAATTATATTAAAAGCAATATATCAAGAAAATTATATTACTGTGACAACCCTGGCGTATCTACCTCGCTAAACAATAAACAATAGGGGCCATAATCATGTCAAGCAAACAATGGAACAATGGACCGCGGCCGTCTCGAAAGTACGCGCACGACGCTTCGACGACCTTACGGCAATAATCTTAAGGTTGAAAGTCGATTGCAAGGAATATACTAGACCGTTATTCCAAAAATTGCGGGAATGTTCTAGATTGGCGTGAATATTAGGTGAGTGGTATAAAAAGGGGCACTCGGTCAACCGCGGGCATTCTAGTTTCGGAAGCGAAACCAGGAAGATACCAGCGATACCTACGAGCGATACCAGTGAGAAGTCAAGTGATTTCTACTAGCGATACAGTGTTCGTCGAGTGTGTTTACGAGTACCTACGTGCAGAGTGTTTTGGTGTGTACTGTGTACATAGTGTAATTTGTGTATCTACGAGTACAATAAAGTCTTTGTGGTACATTTTGGCATTTTCTCGAACCCAGTACTCCTGACTCGTAACATTACTAAGTGGGGATCTTACAGTTATTTCTTACTAGCTTTTGCCCGCGGCTTCGCCCGCGTGGAATTCGTTTATATCGCGAACTGGGGAAGTGGGGAAGGGGGTACGTCACCAACTATCTTCCTGGGAAAATTCATCGCGAAAATTCATTCAGGCGGTTTAGATTTTTCATACAAACTTTCATCCCCTATTTCAAGCCTTTAGGGGTTGATTTTTGAAAAAAAAGTAGCCTATGTGTGACTCTGGGTCTTCAACTATTTTCATTCCGAATTTCATCCAAATCGGACCGGTGGTTTAGCCGTGAAAACGTCACAGACAGACAGACAGACAGACTTTCGCATTTATAATATTAGTATGGATGAAGGGACTGTTATTATTGCATCTTTTTACATTTTTTGTAAGTGATAATCTCTACTCATATTATAGGTAAAGGGGCAAGTAACCCTTGTTTGTCCTAAACAACTGAATTATATTAATGAAATTTGGTTCAGACATAGAGTTGATCTTGGGAAAAGACAGGACATTTTTTATCCTGGAAATTATCCTTTAATTAGGTTAAAAGGAGAGTAAAAGCTAGAAGAGATATAAATTTTCGTAAAATGGCGGAACACTAAATTTTAATTATTTTTGACCAGCTTCCGTCCTCGGCTTCGCTCGCGTGAATTCGTTTAAACTTCGCCCACTTAACTTTTTTATTTGTTAACCGATTTAAATGGAATAAACTAAATGTTAAGTGAAGCCCATTACAATATAATCCCAAAAACTGCATAAAAATGGGATAAATCTTTTCAGAGATTAGCGTGCACAAACGTATAGTCAATCAGACAAAATGAAAAATCATTGTTTCAGGTTCTCTTGCGTAAAGGCCGTAATTATATTTTTTTTTATTTGCCACTTACCTACCTACAGACAGTGATTAGTTACATTTTAATTACGTATATAGATAGAAGATATTATTGTTGTCGAGCATTCGATGCTTTCGCACAAAGGAGCGTTTAATTTTCCTCGCATTCCCTACAGGTATTTTGTTGTTATTTTGTCTCGAGCGAAGCCGTGGGCAAAAATGAGTACCTACCTAGCTCTATATTCGAAATTGACTGTGGCCTACATTTTGTTAATGGGGATTCGGGATTTGTACCTACATATAATTTGACGGAAAGGTGAAGGAAGTTAGTGTAGGTTAATATAAACTATATTATTAAATTTACTTTCGTCCTAAATTCCGTTGCGATTTTTTCTCGTCCATAGCTTAGACGTTATTTTGATGACCATGTTATGGTCATGAAAATAATTTGTCCCTTATGTCACGAAGTATTTGTGGCACGTGATATTGAAATTTTAAAAATTAGGGCTAGTAGAATCAAGCCATGTAAAATCTGGAGCTTAGATCTGCGCGATAACTTTTTAAGAGTGAAAGTGTTTTGAGCGTGGAAGTTTAAGCTTATTTAACCTTAATGAGTTTTACTGTATCTTTAATCCTAAAGATAATTAGGTATCCAACTATAATGTAACCTGTAGCCTGTAATAAAAATGTACTTTAGCGGTTTTTCAGGAGATATGTGAAAAAAAATTTCATAATGTTAATGGAAGCTAAAATCATTATTTTATAAATTTTTGTCTCTCTGTCTGTAAGTATGTCCGTCTAGGCTTCACACAAAACCTCCTAAATAAAAGACGCCCTACCACCACGTTGCCGACAAACCTTTACCAGTCAAAAAGGCGAAAGATTTATTACGTGATTTTCAATACAATCTTTTACAAGTCCGCTCGCTAGTGTGCGTGGCTGGAACCTTACATGAACATGATTGTGTATCTGACTGTGTGTGTGTGTCTGTGTGTGTGTGTGTGTGTATAACAATCCTCTCACAGCAACAACGGGCGCAGGTGTAGGCTCCCTAGGTTACCTGATACGGATAAGGGCGACGCGCTGACCTGGCCGCATCTGCGCAAATCAATACTGCAGCCCGGCCTAATGTCAAAGGTTATAAATCAGCTCCGTTGGTCGTTTCGGGGCTTCGATCAACTCATTATTTGTTGTAGTACGATTGGCCTGATTTTTGGTCGTGAAGGCATTGGTTCGATAAACGATTAACATTTTATGTTATGTTAGTTGTCTATTTTGTTGTTAAGATTAATTACAATGGAACTGTAAACTGTGTAACGAACTTCATCCCTCAGTATTCCCACAGTGCTATGACATGGGGTCCTTCAAGAAGCGGGTCTATCGCTTCCTTCGAGGCCGACAACGCGTTGGTGGCGCCCCTGGTGTTGCCAATGTCCATGGGCGACGGTGATCACTTACCATCAGGTGACCCGTCTGCTCGTTTGCCTGATTAGGCTATAAAAGAAAATGACTGGCGTTGGAATATACTTAGAAAATTACGTTGATATAATAAAAAGGTTTATCGTTAGTGAAAAGTTGGATTTAAAAGTTGGATAATTTCCCAAACTATGGGCCTCACTGATAGGCAATCGTGAGCATGTGTTGGATGGCTCTTGAGAAATAGGATTTCAGTGGCCAAATAACTTTTCAACAATTATTTTTTTCAATTGTAACGTAACCGCTTTAATTTTCATGTATCCGTAAAGTAAATAAATGAGTTCCAAAATCGCAGTAATGGCTAACGCTAATAAGCACAACACGTAAAAGCTTTACGTAGATGAAGGTTAATTACACGACACGTCGACACATGAAAGGGGTTTTTCAACCACTTCAGATTAAGTTAGAGAATACTTCTGTATTAAGTATTTTTTGTAAGATATGTTGAGGAGTTGCTTTTACTGTTATTTAATCTTGTACTGTATAAAATAAGGCGCGTGTTCAAAATGCCATTATTTTTTTTATTTTTCACGTAATTTGCAACGTAATTACTGGTTAAGTAACTGTAGTCAATATTGCTAAAAATTTATTAAATTTTAGAGTTTTTTTCCTTCTACAATAAACTGTATCTTCCATAAATTTATTATTTGATATGAAAGTCTGGAATACATTATTTTATTTATGGATATAAAATTACAATCATGGTCGAGAGCCATCGAGTGATGTATGATTACTACCGCCCGCTAGTCAGTTATTCAAAAAAATAAATATAAAAAATCAATTACCTAATTGGAAATAAATATTGGGAACTTATGATAATTACTTATGTAGCAGTTATTAAACATACCAAGATAAAATGAAATAAAGACACCCGGATGAAAATTATTATTAACAATAATTATTAATAAGTAAGTAATCGAAGTTCGAACCATCCAGGTTGCAATTCCCGGTCTAGCATTTTAGAACCGTGGGGTGGGTTGGGGAATGACGCACGCAATATTGTTCGCAGAATCCCAGATGCCAGGGACTAGAGGTGGACGTTTAAACGATAAGCACTTAATTAAGTCTGCTTATCAAAATAAGCGCCCAAGCGTGCTTAAAAATTTAAGCTGATTTCGTTTAAACGCTTATGGTTGAGATCCAAAAATGTCATTACTATATTATAATGATTCAAGATAAGCAACCTTACTGTGATAATTTTAAAGCTCAAAATAAAATGTTAATAAGGAATCCTTATAAGGAACCTTATTTCGATGCCCAATAAAGATGTTTGATTTTGTTGAATATACGACCTTACTCCTGTTCTTTTAAGAATACAACTTTATTTCTATTGCCTTAAGGTTAAGAATCGATATCAATTTGGATGTGTCGTTGTAAAGAGCGTGTTAGAAAGCGGCTAAATAAAGTCTGCTTATCTTACGTAATATTTCCGTTCGGAAGAACAACGCTTCGTTTTTGGTTGGTTACAACGCTGTTTACAACGAAATGTAAGCACGCTTTTTATGGCCAGTACGAAATTCGCATTGGAAAAAACTAGACGCGCTTAATTAATTTAATTTACTTTGCGACTTACGGACTATTAATTGTGTGTTGTGTAATTTCAAGTGTTGAGTTTATTGAATTTATTGTCGAATGTAAATAATAATTGTAAATAGTACATAGTAAAAGAACTAATATATTGATTATTTATAGAATAAAATAATTCAAAATTTAAAAATAGTGTTGTAAGCTTTTATCTTTTATTTAGTGTTGTGCTTGTAAATAATTAGTGTACCTAGTGAAGATGTCGAGAAGCGGCAATTCTGTACTCTGGGACTATTTTGAAAAAAATCAGGTCGATAAACTAGCTGAGTGTATTAAATGTAAAAAACGAATATCGTATAAAACAACGATAACTAATCTCAAACAACATCTGAAGCTTAAACATTGAACGCTTTTTTGAGCGCTCGGTATTATAGGCCGTCACTTGTAATCGACTTTCTCAACGATTAACAAATTTTATTTAAATAAGCGTTTCAACGAAAAGCGTTTTTTTAAGCACGCTTAAAATTTTAAGCAAAACGTTTAAACGCGTTGACAGTTTTAAGCCGTTTGTCACATCGCTGCCAGGGACCAGGGAGCGGGGTATTCAGCTGCACTTCGCTGTCGGCCGCCGCCACCGCCACCCGCGAGCGAAGCGTTCCGTGTTCCGCGTACTTGTGCTACGAGTATTGGTACGTACGAGTATTTCGCAAACTCTTACGATGATTTGATCGGTTTTTTTTTGTTTGTAAAAGTTTTTGTTAATTTATGAAAATAAATGTTGCGTGTTGAAGATGATTTGTTTTTTATTTTGGGTTTTATTTATTTTTATTTTGCAGTTTTATTTTATTTGATTCGCATTGTTGACGTCGTTATGAACTTTGACCTTTAGAGCAACACGAGTGCACCTTCTAAAATTATATTATCGGTGATTTTGATATCGCTCTCTTTCTCTTACTTTAAGCACTTTCTATTATATTTTGTTATAAGTATAAAAATCATTATTATTTAAATAACAAAATGCATTTACCAACAATATGGTTTGAAATTCAGTGATAATCAAGTCAGAAAAACTTACGGGATCTATTAAATCTATTCCCGGCTGGAGCAATCTTTCAGGTAAAACATAATTAGTTTAAACAAATTGTTATTGATTCTTCACTATACCCATTTCACTGTATACACCCGAGGCTGAAATTTTCAGGAAGAGGGATGAATGTAAGTGTTTACACGATATAAATCTTCAACCCCAAGCCATTGTTAGTCTAAGACCACCTGTTACGCGCGGCGTTTGCCTGAAGTTTAAATCAGTTTGCCGCGGCGTCCCTTGTGATTGAATTCCTTCATCGTGGACAAACTTTACATACGCCGCATTTTTACCCACAGGATTTAGTATCGAGATGCATTTTAAATGTAAGTAGAAAATCGACATAAATTTTTATACAATTAACAACTGCTAATATTAAGCCATGGAAAGAGTGCGTTCCTCAAGTCTGTTAGTAGGTAAATAATAACTATTTGTAATCAAGTAGTTACATGAAAGTGGTTATTGCGGATAATAATTTGCATTCAGCGTGGTTCATTTCAGTTTAATTTCAGTAATAAAATGATTCATCAATGCAAATCGCATCACAAACACAAACATTATCAGGGTCAACTCAAAAATTACATCAACCATGAGTGCCTCTTTCCTTTTTGAAGTCAGTTAATGTATTAAGATGTAGTGGCCGACACTACGGGAGTTTATCAAGGGCTGTTCTTTCTTTCGGGAGCCCAGCAACACGTGTTACACCCGGCATCAACATACACAACACCGTTTCTAGGCACTTGCGGAGAGCGCCGTGTAGTAAAGTTTATGAGACGTAATCCCGTCAACAAGTTGATATAAATGACGGAGTAGCTCTTTAGCGGAGTTGTACGTCGTTTTTCAGCTATTGTTGTCGTTGAAGCGTGTTGTGCTTTGTTCCAAATGTTCATGGTAGGAAATTATGCTCATTATTCGTAATCTTTATTGCAAGCTGTCCCACGGCTGGGCACGTGTCTCCTTGTGAGGCTGTAATAGCGGATTGCTAGACTAAGTACACCTAGCTTTGAAAATATCACTAAGTTATACATCTTCTTTCACAGAAAAACAAAATTTATCCTTCCCTTGTCTTTTTTTTTGTTATCGAGGGGGAAACCTTCAAAAGGTACCCGGTGCCGTGGGAGCGACACAGGGTTATGTGGGATTTTTACCCACTAAAACCCCCCCGGTGGCCTACCTCAGCGCTTGTGGAGAACTCCGGGATCTCCAAAGGAACACAACCGGAGTATCCTTCCCTTGTCTACTGGAAATTGAAACAAGTCACTTAATCGGCTAGCATGATAATATCTGAATGAATTATAAATTATGTTCATCCTTTTCCTTTCATGAAGATTAAAATAAAGCTAAAATGATTAATATTTATTTGTTAATATACCTACTACATTTCGATAAATGGTAATTGTAAATAATATTAACCCGTAGCGTAGGTAAAAGGGTAGACGAAGGACGACATTGATTGAAAATGCCTTTGACAGCGGTTTGAATCAAAACAAAAGAAGACCTACAAAATTTTAATTCAAACACTCATTCGCTTTTATAAAGAAAAAGTGCCTATAGTTCTCATTCTAAAAACAGATTCAAATTAAAAAAGCCTATAGGGCGGAAACCGATTCATTTACCGGAATTATACGTATTCGGTAATGTAAGTCTAGTGAAGAACTATCTGTATGTCAAATTTGTCTTAAATCTGTTCAGCCGATTTGGCGTGAAAATTCATTATAAGCGGAAGCGGGCAAGTCATTTAGATTTTTCATACAAACTTTCATCCCCTTTTTCAAGCCTTTAGGGATTGATTTTTGAAAAAAAAGTAGCCTATGTGTGACTCTGGGTCTTCAACTATTTTCATTCCGAATTTCATCCAAATCGGTCCGGTGGTTTAGCCGTGAAAACGTCACAGACAGACAGACAGACAGACAGACTTTCGCATTTATAATATTAGTATGGATGTATAATAAAACCCGGTGTTTACCTATAGGCTTTGAAAATACCGTCTGACCCTAACTAATCTAATACAAAATCGTCGCACGTCGGGGCGGGGTCATCTTATTGATTTATATAGACTTCTGTAACATTATTTAAAGTAACAGTATACCAAATCACATGTATCAATAGCCTGTACCGTATTTTGGGTATTGCAATGTTCATTAACCCCCGACGCAAAAAGAGGGGTGTTATAAGTTTGACGTGTCTGTGTGTGTGTGTGTGTGTGTGTCTGTCTGTCTGTCTGTCTGTGGCATCATAGCTCCCGAACGGATGAAGCGATTTCAATTTAGTTTTCTTTGTATTAAAGGGGACTTACGGGCGCGTGTTTTTAGATATGTTTGATGAAAATCGGTTGAGCCGTTTAAAAGTTATTGGGGCTGAAAGGGGGGAAGAATTTTCATTCTGTCTCTTTGTGGCATCATAGCTCCCGAACGGATGAAGCGATTTCAATTTAGTTTTCTTTGTATTAAAGGGGACTTACGGGCGCGTATTTTTAGATATGTTTGATGAAAATCGGTTGAGCCGTTTAAAAGTTATTGGGGCTGAAAGGGGGGAAGAATTTTCATTCTGTCTCTTTGTGGCATCATAGCTCCCAAACGGATGAAGCGATTTCAATTTAGTTTTTTTTGTATTAAAGGGAACTTACGGGCGCATATTTTAAAATATGTTTTATGAAAATCGGTTGAGCCGTTTAAAAGTTATGGGGGGTAAAAGCGGGGAAGAATAGCCGAATGTATGCAAGTATACTCGTGTGGGGTCTCAAATGAAAGGGCACAGTAAGAGAATATTTATGACTTAATCGAGAATATTCTTACCTATAAAAAGTATAAAATAAAAATTAAATTAAAAATTTAAAAAACCCCCGACACAAACATTTAAAAAGTAAAAAATAATATCTCTAAAAATAATACGTCGCGTTGGGGGACCGCTCCATTTACTTCTAACTTTAACACAAAAAAATATTGATAAAATATTGATAAAATATGATAAGTCTTGGGTAAAGGACTAAGTAGGTAGGCATGTGATACTTATGAAAAAAATCGTAGATAATGAGTAGTTAGGAGCGGTCCCCCAACGCGACGTATTATTTTTAGAGATATTATTTTTTACTTTTTAAATGTTTGTGTCGGGGGTTTTTTAAATTTTTAATTTAATTTTGATTTCACTTTTGCAAACACTTGTACATTACAAGGACAAACAAGAAAATCTGTTCCAAGAACTAAAAATATTTTTCTTTTATTTTGTTTTGTTCACGTTTTTATATGAAGCGAATATGAACTTATTAGAAAAACTAGCTTTTGCCCGCGGCTTCGCCCGCGTGGAATTCGTTTATATCGCGAACCGGGGAAGTGGGGGAGAAAGTACGTCATCAACTATCTTCCTGGGAAAATTCATCAAAATCGTTGTTTTCATACAAACTTTCATCCCCTATTTCAAGCCTTTAGGGGTTGATTTTTTTAAAAAAATTAGCCTATGTGTGACTCTGGGTCTTCAAATATTTTCATTCCGAATTTCATCCAAATCGGACTGGTGGTTTAGTCGTGAAAACGTCACAGACAGACTTTCGCATTTATAATACTATATGTGTGTGCCCGCTACTTCGTACGCGCAGGAGTTTATTCCGCGTAACTCCAGATCCCGCGGGATTTCCAGGAAGACAGACTTGTTAGTTTTATATTAATGTTTGTTTAGAAGCTATTTATACCCCATACGCGAAGAAGGTTTTCCCGCGTAAATTCCGATCCCGCGGGATTTCTGAAAATATCCTATATGTTAATCTAAGTTGCCCTCTTTGTGTGTGCCCGCTACTTCGTACGCGCAGGAGTTTATTCCGCGTAACTCCAGATCCCGCGGGATTTCCGGGAAGACAGACTTGTTAGTTTTATATTAATGTTTGTTTAGAAGCTATTTATACCCCATACGCGAAGAAGGTTTTCCCGCGTAAATTCCGATCCCGCGGGATTTCTGGGATAAAAAATATCCTATATGTTAATCTAAGTTGCGCTCTATGCGTGTGCCCGCTACTTCGTACGCGCAGGAGTTTATTCCGCGTAACTCCAGATCCCGCGGGATTTCCGGGAAGACAGACTTGTTAGTTTTATATTAATGTTTGTTAGTTTTATATTAATGTTTGTTTAGAAGCTATTTATACCCCATACGTGAAGAAGGTTTTCCCGCGTAAATTCCGATCCCGCGGGATTTCTGGGATAAAAAATATCCTATATGTTAATCTAAGTTGCCCTCTATGTGTGTGCCAAATTTCATGAAAATCGGTTCAGTAGTTTTTGCGTGAAGGAGTAACAAACAAACAAACAAACAAATACACAAACTTTCACATTTATAATATTAATAGGATGTATACTGGAAAGATTAATAAGAAAAGAAAACCATTAAAGTATTTTTGCATCACTGACTCACGGATCATCCCCTCATACGGCAAAGTGAGTAAAAAGTGAGGTAAAAGTAGTTTAAAAAACCGGCCAAGTTCGAGTTGGACTCGCGCACGAAGGGTTCCGTACCATTATGTATAAAAAAGCCAAAAAAAATCTGGTCTGTTGTATGAAAGCCTCATTAAAATATTTAATTGTTTTATTGTAGTCATATATAACCACAACGCCATCTCTTGGACCGAAACGTACCTAACTATCGTTGATGCGTCGGTTGTATGGGCGTCCACTTAAATATTTATTTTATTCTGTTTTTTAGTATTTGTTGTTGTAGCGGCAACAGAAATACATCATCTGTGAAAATTTCAACTGTGTAACTATAACGGTTCATGAGATACAGCCTGGTGACAGACGGACGGACGGACGGACGGACAGCGAAGTCTCAGTAATAGGGTCCCGTTTTACCCTTTGGGTACGGAACCCTAAAAAGAAGCGATGAAATAAAATAAATGTTTGACAAGCATGCCGTAATTGATCAGGTACAAAATAAGCTCTTGTAAATCTTGTGTTATATCACACCATCCTCAATTCATTTCATTCACTGTGCAATCCACAGTGGAGCAGTTTTGGAGGCGTTAGTGGCCAGCCCAGTCTCAGAAGTTTTCAAGCCGCCCCAAGGTCTTCCGACATGGCTTAACGACTGCTAACTATTGATAACGGGGACCGACGGGGTGTTACGTGCCAGCATACAAACACATAACAGCAAGACCATTATCATTAGCATTATAGTGAACATAAAAGTCACAGACAACAGTCAGCAAGCCAAACTTACCCTATAATGTTTGGACGTGTCCGGTATGGAGGGCCGACTGTGGCGCCACCTAGCCGCCCGCTGCAGATCGTACAGTCTGTGGTGGGACCACGACGTGTTCATGCCACGGAGCTCTTCCACAGCCTCGGCTGTCTAATTATTATTAATATAAAACTCGGGAGCACCAGTCAGCAAGCCAAACTTACCCTATAAAGTTTGGACGTATCCGGTATGGAGGGTCAACTATGGCGCCACCTAGCCGCCCGCTGCAGATCGTACAGTATGTGGTGGGACCACGACGTGTTCATGCCATGGAGCTCTTCCACAGCCTCGGCTGTCTAATTATTATTACTATAAAACTCGGGAGCACCAGTCAGCAAGCCAAAGAATCATGGCAGATTTTGTACATAAAAAATAATAATTCTCGAGAATTTGAAATAACTTGTAATTGTTTAATTAGACTTCAAGTATTATCCTGAACCATTCAAAATATTTTTAAAACCCGGGGATCCTAAAATCATTTTCTTATTTACATAGTTTACGATTTCTGGACGAACATTTTGAAGTAGATTCTATATTGTTATATCAGCGTTTAATCTGTGATTTCGATTGATTTGTAATCTGTTGGAGCAATTACTTACTCTGTGTCGTAGACATTGTCATTGTCACATGTCACATTGTCATTTGTCTGCGAGCGTTTTGATTATGATTGTCATATCATATTGTCATTATTATCATTTCTTATGTCATTTTGACAGTTAGCGTACAAATGGCGTATTTTTATAATGGCAAGAAAGTGAAGAAAATTATATCATTTTTGATTATATAACCCCGAGGTTTAAAAATATTTTATATACAAGTATTGCTAAAAATAAGAAATAAATATTAAAACTCATTCCAGGCTCTCGAGTTTTTAATTTTTTTTTTGTACAATTCAATGTATGAAACTTGCCATGATTCTTTACCCTATAATGTTTGGACGTGTCCGGTATGGAGGGTCAACTGTGGCGCCACCTAGCCGCCCGCTGCAGATCGTACAGTATGTGGTGGGACCACGACGTGTTCATGCCACGGAGCTCTTCCACTGCCTCGGCTGTCTAATTATTATTACTATAAAAGTCGCGTGCACCAGTTACCAAGCCAAACTTACCCTATAATGTTTGGACGTGTCCGGTATGGAGGGTCTACTGTGGCGCCACCTAGCCGCCCGCTGCAGATCTTACAGTCTGTGGTGGGACCACGACGTGTTCATGCCACGGAGCTCTTCCACTGCCTCGGCTGTCTAATTATTATTACTATAAGGCACTTCTCACATTACGCTATTTATTAGCTACGCGACTGCGACGCAATCCCAAAATTCTATGTATCTGACACTTTTGACTGACAGGAGTCGCATCGTAGACGCGTCTCCTGTCAGTGAGAAGTGTCAGATACGATACATACAAATTTTCGATTGCATTGCAGTCGCGTAGCTCATAAATAGCGTTGTGTGAGAAGTGCCTAAAACTCGCAATCACCAGTTAGCAAGCCAAACTTACCCTATAATGTTTGGACGTGTCCGGTATGGAGGGTCAACTGTGGCGCCACCTAGCCGCCCGCTGCAGATCGTACAGTCTGTGGTGAGACCACGACGTGTTAATGCCACGGAGCTCTTCCACTGCCTCGGCTGTCTAATTATTATTACTATAAATCTCGCCATCACCAGTTAGCAAGCCAAACTTACCCTATAATGTTTGGACGTGTCCGGTATGGAGGGTCTACTGTGGCGCCACCTAGCCGCCCGCTGCAGATCGTACAGTCTGTGGTGAGACCACGACGTGTTCATGCCACGGAGCTCTTCCACTGCCTCGGCTGTCTAGAAAATTTTTTGCCTTTAACTATGGGGAAGGCGAGAAAATTAGCCACATTCCCGTGCCTAGAAACCGGGGTCTCGTAAAAGGCCTTTTGTGGAGCCGGTTACTCTTAGGCGGCCATCTTGTCTTTAAGGGTAGCAACACATTTGTCATCGAATTAAAGTGATGTTTCAGGTTATTTTGATACAAATACAATTGTCACTTATTTCACAAAAGAAAAAAACGTACTGCTTACGTACCACCAGTGGGTCAATACTTCTTTGTCCAAGATTTGGGGTTTATAGAGAGGCTTGTAGAATCATGGCTCGTGGAAGAGGCTTGGTTCTTGATGATTATCCCTTATGAACGAGCAAGAGTTATGAGCTTATGAGTCTTGATAACCTATTTTATACGAAACTAGGACTCTGCCCTCGCTTCGCTTCAGTCATTATAAACCCACCCATGACTATAAAAGTTAACGCAACCGAAAGTTTGCTATTGAATACTTTCAGGCGTACCTACCATTTTCATTGTATATCGAATTTGGTATAAATTTTTGTTGCTATTTAAATTAAGTTGCACAAAAATGCTATCAAGACATTAACTAATAAACTTTTCCCGAAATCAAAGTTTACAACCGTTCAGTAAACGATGAAAAGTAGATATACCTACTTATATGTATCCTAACATCTACCTGTGATACCTATTAGTTAATTAATGTCAAGTATCAAGTTGTTTAGTCGATATCAGGTATATCATATATCAGATAGTCGATATCGATAATAATCAAACTCAAACTCAAACTCAAAATCGATTATTTCACGTAGGTATTTACAAATACGCTTGTGAATGTCATTATGTATTATTATCTACGAGGGCATAAAGGGAGACAAATCTTACGTACTTGCATTGTCAAGACTACCTGTATGAAAATTTCTATTTCTACTACGTTACAGTTTTATTAATATTATGATAAGTTTAGATGGGATCTATGCCTACCTATACCTAGGTACTGATCGTTATAATATATCAAGTATAATATTAGGTATGCGACCTCGCGCCTCGGCTTCACTGACCTACGTAGAATTAGTTTTTTATTTTTATTTTCATACCCTATTTCAGCTCTTTATGAGTTGTTTTTTGAAAAATAAAGTGGCCTATGTGTAAGCCTGGGTCTTCTACTATTTTCATTTCGTATTTGATCCAAATAGGGGCGGTGGATTAGCCGTGAAAGCGGCACAGATAGACAGACTTTCTCATAATATTATATAAAGTATAAAGTAAACGAGGTTACCTCTCGTTTCTGTTCCTCCTCAGCCTCTATCGCCCGTTGATGCAACAACTCTATGTCCAGCTGTCTCACTTCTTCTGCCTCCCTCGCCTGGCATTCTTTCCCCTGTACACATCACACATATTATAATAAATTATATTACATTACAAGTAGATATATTTTTAATAATTATTAGTTAATACTTAATTACAATGCCACCTTATGGTAAGTGATTGTGGTGTTGTTTAAATTACATGATGTAAAGGTATGTTTGTAAGGTATAATTAGATACCTAACGTATTTAAGTAGATAATGATTAATATTTTATCCGTATAATTTACTTTTCAAGTACCTCATTGTACATGACTATTTTTTGTAGTTAGAAACTATCCTTAAAAGATAGACCCTGTGGACTGTTCTCTAGATCTATGAAAGAGGATCCCACCAATGCCTAGTTTTATTATACTCCTAAAGAATAAGGCAGCGTTTGCGCTGACAGATAACAGACGACTCGAGTAATTCCGATATTCTCAACATTTACATATATATTTAAACTTTCCTCCTGAACTCCCTTTTCTACTGTTGAAAACTGCATGAAAATCTGTTCAGTAGTTTTTGAGTTTATCGCGAATAGACAGACGCGGGTGAGGGACTTTTACTTAAAATATGTTAACAAGGTAATGCCAAAGACAAAAACAGAGGAGTCCTAAATTATGTGTTACTGTCGGCCACAGTTGTCATGGGCATCAAAAAAAGGATGGGTTCTACATGCTCATTTGTTACTTCAACTCCATAAAATAACAGGAAAAGTTATATGGTGTCAGTGTCACCTAAGCCTTACACACGTTTTAAAGTAGAAATCAATATTTTCTTTCAATATTGTTTATGGTAGGGTACTCCCTATTTACTTTTTATTTCTATGTATACCTTTTGCATCTGTCTCTCATGCTCAATCTTCTGTTGTTCCAGTTCTTCCTCCGGGATAGGAGGGGTCTCATCACCGCTGGACGTATGCTTGGCGCCTGTAATCAATTATTATGCCCCAGGAGACAAGGTTTGACCGCATGGTCACATATGTCTTTCAATTTTTCGATAGGGTAAGAATGTTTGAACTGTCATCTGTTCAAATTATAGCGGTCGTGGTAAACATTGCGATAAACAACGGTCGCACAGTCGTTGATGTATTATTGTGGTTCACTCCTCATTTTGGAGGAACATTAGAGTGGTCGGACCGCGGTTTATCTTTACGCAGTAGAATATTACTAACGTTGATGGGGTGGTCAGTATTAAGAGTACAAACCAAAAGCTTATGAGCATATACAATTACCTATATTATTATAACTTATAGTTTATTTTTTTAGCGTAACTTACTCGTAGAGCTATCGTGAGTAAGTTAGCTACGGTAGCTTTTACTATGAGATAATGAAACTACATTATAAAATAAGACGTAACGTCAGTCAGGTAACTTGCTATTACTTAGGTTAGGGTATTATACAAAAAGAACAACAACGAATTTAAACATGTAAGTATGCTCTCTTATATTTGGAGCCAAGATTCTAAAAATACCTAAAAATGAATATAAAATGTATTTATATTTAAATTATTACCCAATCATACATACCTACTACCTTACTACTATAATCTTTGTTTACGTTTACTATCTATCAAATCAAACACAACCATAATTAAAAGTTCCTATATAATTTACGTTGAAACTTTGTGTTGAGATAATTATAAAAGGAGATGGGATGTTAGGTATGTGTTCGTGGGACAATACGACGTGGCTACGAGTTTATAGCAATACCTAATTATTACTAACAGCAAACATATTTATTATCAGTATTCACTGTTCCATAACATCAAACCTTAATATAGCTACTTTCATAACTAAATATCGTATTTATTGCAAAACATGCCTCAACTCTTGTACTTGTTGCTTAGATTATTATTCTAAGACTTGTTGTTAAAAAATCGCTAACTGACTTGTCTCACCAATATTTTGGTTATCGAACGCATTGTAAACAAACGTTACAGCTCCTACATTTGCCGTCTAACATTTTGTAGTAACTATTTACCTCCGGGCGTCTATTACGAATACCTAATCGAATTCTGTAGTGTGCCCTACTCACCAGTCGGTGGATGATAAGAGATCCAAAATTGATGAGCCAGGGTTACCGCGTCACGTAACCTCCCAGTACAAACCACGCTTTCGGACACTGAACGTTCACTGATTCGTATATAAACGTAAGATTATTCATAGGCGTTTATTTTCACGGATTCAAACGGAGTTGGGAGACCTATTGGCAGCCGCCCAAATACCTAATCGCGCTCGACACAGGTCAGTTTTATGTAGATACCTACTGCAAAGAAAGCGTCGAGGCCTCGTGTCCTAAAAATTGTTATTAGAATCTTCGTATTTTGTTTTACTATCAAAATTTAACAATATATACTAGTACTATTAATGCGAAAATGTGTTTGTTCGTCATTATTTCTTTGGAAAGCTATTGACGAATAGGTACAACGTATATTTTATCAACTAATTTACAGTAGTTGTTTTTGAGCATCTCATACATAGAATATCATAATCCTTTGACCCCATGTACCTAGTTTAAATGAATATTAAAGAAATACACAATAAAAACTAACCCGCGTGAAAATAACTTCAGAATAAGTCTCACGTCCACATTTTTGGCGCAAGGAACTGATGCGACTCTATTAGGTATAAAAAAAATTAGCCTATAGCTCTACCACCCTTGCGAAGCCGAGGCGGGTTAATATCTAAAGTTAAAGATATGTATAAGTTTCAAATCGGATCGATTCTTATGCATGGACGAACTTTCAAACCAATAAGCCTTAGTTATACTACTTTATCCAACGACTAAACGAAGGTTTTGTAGCAGAATAATAAATATCGTCGCCAACCGCCGTTAAATAATTGAAAATCGTGAGAACATTGCGCCGCGCCGTGGAAATAGAGAGGGGAAAATGATGGATCGAATAGGTAGGTACGCCACCGCAAATATTTCACACACACTGTTTTCCAAAATTTATTGCATTAGCTATATGTGCTATATGTAACAGTTTAGTCTTTACCCTACTCTGTAATTAGTCTATAGTCTATAATGGAGTCTATAGTCTATGTACAAGAGATTGCATCATTCAACATGGCTAGACATTGTAATGTAATAAGAAATATTAAAGAGATTAATAAAGTGATTAAACAGCAGTAAAGGTTGTTTATTATAAATCTACAAGCTAGAACATGGTGTCAGGTGAAAAGGAACAAAGAAGAAAGTACCTTAGTGGTGAAATAAAGTTAACGCGTAATATCGGCAACGGCAACACGGGAAAAGAAACAAAATGGAGGGATTAAGACAACCGAATAAATTAATTCTTAGTGAAAATGCGGAAACAAACTGGATCAAGTTCAAACAGAGCTTTGAAATTTATTTAGAAGCGACAGATTTAAAATCAGCATCAGACTCCAGGAAAATAGCCTTGTTCCTGAACATCGCAGGCTCGGAGGCGTTAGACGTATACAACACACTGGAAAAAAAAGAAGTAAAAACCTATGATGCAGTAGTAGAAGCATTCCAGAACTACGCGGTACCACGAAAAAACGTAATTGTGAATAGTTACAAGTTCTTTAACATGCGTCAGAATGACCTAAGTTTTGATCAATTTATAACTAACCTGAAAAATCAAGCGAAAATGTGCAAATTTGAGGAAGAAGATAGAATGATTAGGGATATGATCGTCATAGGTGTTAGAGAGAAAAGTTTACAAGAAAGATTACTTCGAGAAGCAGATTTAACATTACAGGAAGCCATAAATATTTGCAGAGCAGCCGAAGCTGGGAAAAATCAATTGGAAAAAATGAGGGAAAAAGAAGTGTATGGTGTAAGGAGCACACATATCAAGAAAAAGGAACAGACAAATGAACAAGAAGAAAAAAGAAAATTTATCCAACGTGAGTGTAATAGGTGTGGGAAACAACACAAGAAATTTGATTGCCCTGCCTTCGGAAAGAAATGTGCTATATGCCACAAGTATAATCATTTTGCTAACAAGTGTTTGAATAAACACTTTAAGAAGGACTATAATAAACAAAAAATTCATAACATAGAAGAGGATAGTGAAGAGGAAAAACACTACTTTAACATTGATAGCATGAATAATAAAACAGGTGAGAAAATAGAATGGACACAGTCATTAGCAATAAATGGTACATCGGTCACGTTCAAGTTAGACACTGGTGCAGACTGTAATACGTTAACTTTAAATATATTCAATAAGATTAATAAAAATCAAGAGTTGCAGTTAAGGGAAACAAAAACTGTACTTGTTGTTTATAGCGGGGAAAAAGTAAAACCATTGGGATATTTAGAGTTAGAGTGTATGTATAAAGGGAACAAATATATTATTAAATTCAATGTTGTAGATTTGCCAGTACAACCAGTAATAGGTCTAAAAGATTGTATAAGATTAGGCTTAGTATCAAGAATAGGAGAAATTAGGACAGAGGAGAGCAAGCAACTAGAAAAAGAGAAAGAAACATTTATAAAAAATAACGAGGAAGTCTTTAAAGGATTAGGCAGTATAGGTACATATAAAATAAAAATAAAAAGTGATGCTATTCCAGTAATAAAACCGATTAGAAGGGTTCCACTTAGTGTAAAAGATAGATTATTAGAAACTTTGAATAGTTATGAAAGTGCAGATATTATAGAAAAGGTAAATGGACCTACAGCTTGGTGCAATAATTTGGTAATAGTAGAAAAACCGGATAAGTCATTAAGATTATGTTTAGATCCACAACAGTTAAATAAAAATATAGAGAGGGAAACTTACCTTATTCCGTCACCTGAAGAAATCTGTAATAATTTAGCGGGGAAAAAAGTTTTTACAGTTCTAGATTTAAAAGATGGTTTTTTTCAGGTTTTATTAGATGATCCTGATAAATTATGCACGTTTGGAACACCTTATGGGAGATATAGATTTAAAAGGATGCCTTTTGGTATATCTTCAGCGCCAGAGGTAATGCAAAGAATTAATTATGAAATTTTTGGTGATATAGTAGGTGTTGAGATATATTTTGATGACATTATAATAGCTGGGGAAGATGTTAAAACACATGATATGATATTAAAACAGGTAATAGAAAGAGCAAAAAAGTTTAATGTTAAGTTTAATAGGAACAAGTTACAGTATAAATGTCAACAAGTAAAATATGTAGGACCAAGATCATTTGTTGTAAAAAGGGAGGATGGGTCTCTAGTGAGACGTAATCAAAGACATTTAAATCATTCTAAAAATTTATTCACTGAAAAAAGTGATTATACAGAGCCTAATGTAACAAGTTTCAGTGTACCTAATAGTAATGCTGTAAAAGTAAGTAAATCAGGAAGGAGTATTAGAAAACCTTCTTATTTAAGGGACTATGTGATGTAAATTGTAAAAGGATAAAAAGGGGGGATGTGCTATATGTAACAGTTTAGTCTTTACCCTACTCTGTAATTAGTCTATAGTCTATAATGGAGTCTATAGTCTATGTACAAGAGATTGCATCATTCAACATGGCTAGACATTGTAATGTAATAAGAAATATTAAAGAGATTAATAAAGTGATTAAACAGCAGTAAAGGTTGTTTATTATAAATCTACAAGCTAGAACACTATAGGTAGGTACTACTCTTATTTTGAACTTATTTAAAAATAGCATGTGTTTTAAATAAACATTTTACGGATTTCGTAGGTATGTACCTAAATATACAAAAAATTATCACATTCACCTCAGGTAAGTGGTTACCGTCGCTTATGGATTATGTTGCCGACCAAGAAAGAAGATAGAAAAAGGAAACAAAAGAAAGCACTGGTTGCAGACTTGGAAGTATTGGAACACGCACACTGACTCAAGCCAGGTCGTCAGTCGTCAGTGAGGTAGTCATTGACTAATAGGTACCTACCATACACCCCTGGAAATCTAACCACGAAATATTCATTTACATTGGTACTACCTATAATACCTATATGGGATTTCTCAAGTAGGGGCCAACTATGATACATATTGCAAAATGTAAACTCGTTTATTTTTTTTGGGTTGAGCTGCGCTGGCTTTCGTTAAAGTACTATGTAGGTGCCCGATGATGAAACCGTATAGTAGTCGCAAGATGTTAAGAGGTGCTAAAAGCCAAATGCGACAAAAACTCCAACGAATTAACGTATACAGTACCGACTGTTTTATTATTACTGACGGCTAAACAAATTGGCGGCAATGAGTTTTTAACTATGGAATCTAACAGGGTTGGCCTACCTTATACTTAATACAAAATTCTACCTGGAAATACTGTTGCGATGATGGGAACAGCGTCAAGAAATGTGTCACGAAAATTATCAAAAAAATGTGGGACACATTGAGTTACTTTAGTACATACTTAATATCTCAATGGTGGGACATTGTTTTTTGAATTTTAAATAAAAAAAACGGCATTAAAAAGCCTAAGTGTGATTTTAAATAGTATTACATATTATATAACTGTAGATAAGACTCTTTCTAAATATAATTTGAAAATATAAGTAGAATACGAAGACAATATCTCAAGATAGGGTGGAGACCTTAGAATAATAACGCCTAGAAACCTATTGCAAGCTCGAAAAACGCGCAACTAAAACTTAGCCATATCCGGCTAAGTTCGTTCCGCGCGCTGTCAGTGCTCAACGTCACTTTAAGTCAAACACAGCTCCCGAGAAATAATTAAAAATGACTGTCTGCACTATAAATAAGTGTTTTAGTACATCAGACAAACAAAATAAAAGTGATAATATTTCATTTCTCAGGTAAGTACTGCTTTTTATACATTTTCTGTACAAATATGACGAATTATAAATCATTTGAAATACATTACGTAATCACTAAACAGTGTTGCCAGTTGCAGGGAAAAAAGTGCCAACATGGTTTAAGTTGGTTCTTAATGTTAAAAATTAAGCTTAATATTTACCATATCTGTTTAACTTTTAAAGTTAGTTACTTTAACGTTAAAAGTTAAACTGTTAAACTTTTTAGACTAAATGTTGGTGTTATAAGTTCTATGAAAATAATTTACTTAGCATTTATTTTATTCGATCGTTTATTCGTTTTTTCTCTTTCATTTCATATTAAAGTCTACTAACTAGTTAGTTGTTTTGATAGCGTCTCATATTCTTTTTTTAGCTTTCCAGTTGACCCTGTCATAGCCAATCGATGGATTGAAATAGTTAGACGTAACCGCAAAGAAAATTGGTATAAGCCTACTAAAAATACAAAGATCTGTTCAATGCATTTTCACAAAAAGGATATTTTATACCACAAAAAAGTGTTTTTTGTGGGTAAACGCACGATAATGGTATTACTGAAGCCGTATCTCTGTGGGTGAAAAGATCGTAGATACATACCGCTCACGCACACAAGGATATTGAAGATGGCACGCGTTTGTGCCTTTGGTTCAGACGCGGCTTCTAGGCGTTATTATTCTAAGGTGGGGACATATTATTTTTGTATGGGGGGCTAGTTTACTGACGAAAGCAAATTGTTTTTTTAGATTAATTTTACTATCTGTATGAGTATAAACGCGTTTAAAGAAACAGGATTGATCCGAACAACAAATTTATATTATAAAATTTGCTAATAAGAAGGTTCTTTTAATTCATAAAACGCTTTTCATGTGTGTACACTAAAAAAATATTAAAGTGGACAACTTTTTGAGAACAACTCGTACCTATAACTATTTTGCATCAAAATAGCAAAGGCAACGCAAACGCAAACGCGCTGTAAAATCTGTTCGTAACTTTTGATTGTCATTCTAAGCAATGATGATAAATAGTAAAAAAGTGATTTTAGGCAAAAAAATGGTAAATCAATAACGAGTAGCCGGTATAGGTACTTAGTCGGGTGAATCATGAAGAGGCTCGGTGCGGCCCACCAAGTTTTCACTCGCTTTCGTAAAAACGGTTCTATCTTTGAGGAGTTTGAGGAAATCCGGACAGACAAATAAAAAACGGAAAGTTACGATATAAGTTATTATTTCTATTGATAGACTTGTTACCTAAATTGAAAAATAGCCCCTTAAAAATAATACCTACTTAGTCAACGTGACAATAAATAAGTAGTTGGTCGATGAACGATAAAAATGACGACAAACGATAAATATTAAGTAGGTATAATCCAAGAAAAAATTATTGGGATAAGTTTGAATAACATACCAGTAAAACAGTGAAGCCGGGTGCAACTTATCGTAACTTATCGTAAACTTATCGTAACGTAACATTGTATTTTGCCGCCATTTCGGCCGGCAATAAACCAAGTTAACCAAAACCAAGCCTTACCAACTCAGCCATAGACAACCCTAACTAAAAGATTTTTTCAGTTTGTTCAATTGATTGATTGATTGCAAATGATATCCTTCCTAGTACCACAAATCACAAATCATGAAGTACCGTCTACAAAATAAAATAAGGACATTTTTTCTTAAATTAGTGGCTTTTTCTTTTACAAAGATTAGCCACAGCACACAGCCACAGACTATTTAAGTCAAAGTTGCAAGTAATATCAAGTTATCTCGATAAATTCGTTGGAATCGACGGTAAAAACATAAATTAAGTGATTGTTAGAATTAGAAATCTAAAAATATTAATTAAAGTAAAACGATTAGAGTTTTAATGTTTAAGGGTACAGATTATATGTAACATGTTATATAACTTCTGTTTTATAACACGTCCACACTATCTAACATTGTTGTTTAACAGTGTTTTATAACAATTCAATGCGTGTCATTTCTTAAAATATAGCATTGTAACATTGTTGCAAAAACTAATAACATGTTATATAACTTGTTACATGTTATCTATGTTTTATAACATGTATTGTTATATAGTCTGTACGCACCATAAGATAACATTATAATAAAACACATTATTTCTATTTACAATTTAATAAATAATATAATATTTGTTAATATCATGAGCCTAACACAAAATAATAAAATTGGGGCTTTTTGTTACTTTACTTCAATTATTGAGTCGATTGAGTTGGAAACTAAGTACTTACTTATTTATTTGAAACAGAATATTTTTGTTTTTTGTATATAAAGCAAACAAGTGCAGCACTTAAAATATAATAAAAATATTATGATGATAAAAATAAGCCAAAACATTTCCATGTTAAATTACTTGAAATATCGCAATTGGCAACACTGATCATAAAGAAGTTGGCTGTATTCGTATTTCCGAAGCCGTTCTTGGAATTTAATTTTAAACAAAAAAGAAAAAGTTGTCTATGGTAAACTACGGGTGATTGACGCCTTGACGCTACTTATTTGTTTAATTTAATGGATTTTGCTGTAAAAAACCTTAAATAACACGCAAAATCGTCTTTTTGAAAGTTATAAGAATGTATTTCTATTAGTTAAGTGGTCATCCCATTTATCCGAATGAGTCGATTCGGGATAATATTATTAGTGAGTGATAAACGCGATCGAAGTAGTGTTGTAGCTACTAATCTATCTATTTTACATGTGCGCAAACGATATGTCAGAATAGAAGATAGTTTAAAGTACGCAGAAAAGTGGACGGGCGGACGATGTTGCTTGAAATGGGTGCGCACGCTGTTGAAGTATTGAACCGGTGCGCGGTGGAGCACTAATAGCTCAGTTGTGATGGTGGCGAGTGTCGGCCGTTAGATATATTTGACAGCCGGCTGGCTCGTCGTATGTAACTCTAAACCGGCTCACAATAAAAATGAACAGTCGCAGTGGTGTAAATGAATCGAGTTTGGTTAATTTTTCGACGGATCTGCCCTCATTAGACGCGAAAGATAGTTTGTTGAGCTTCCCTTTCGATCATCTCTACGCATGTCACTCTGATAGTTCGGACCAGAGAGACGGACTTCAAGCTAGTAAAGAGGTTGATTTAGCTGCTCAGTGTGTGATCGGCGAAGACAAGAACCTCGGCGTAAGTGGTAGTACCGAGGTGGAACAGTTGAACGATCGGTTGAATGCTAGTGAGATCCAGAACAAGAGGTTGAAAGACCTCCTGATCTACCACTTGGATCTTATTCAGCAGCAGAACGAGCTTATAACAAGGAGAGACAAGTTATTTCAAGCTCTTCGACACGAGAATGAAAGTGTAAGTTTGCTCATCATTATGATGATAATAACCTGACTTGTCAACAAATCAAAAACACAAAATTGCTTTATTCATTGCAATCAAAACAACATGGAAGCATTGCAAGGGATATAGGATTCAAAAACTTGCTGCGGGATATATTAACATTACATAATTTTATTGAGTAAAAACACTATTAATGATGCAATCTATGCACTATCTATGCATAATAATAAAAGTTATAACACAAAAACTGGTATCAGCTAAGTGCATATTGACTAGGTGAATTGACTTGACATTTGTTGAACTGTGTGTTGACAAAAACCAAACCACTAACCAACCAACTAACCAAAAAGATTGTGACCAGTACTTTGCTATTGTACTAGTCTTTTATGTCAATATCAATGTTGGTATTTATAATAGTCAATCCACAATAATACAACATATCTGTTATTACTATTAATTTGACAATAAAACTTAAGAACAAAGAGGACAAAACATAAGGTTAAATTTTGTTCATACTACATTTACATAAGTTATACTTCCTTAAATATCACCGAGACATCTAAGATTTGAGGTTAGCTTTTAAAAATCAAGATAAAGTATATTAAATTGAAGCAAGCTTTATTATTTTGGCACCTTAGATGTAAGGTTAGCAATTCAACAGTTAAAGTGAAATGGTTCCTACATGCATTTGATACTATGGTTATTATCGTTATGTAGCACTGTAGAGTACAGCTATCCACACAGAATATGAGGAGTGCTAGCCATAGTCTACTAAGCTGGCCTAGCGTGGATCTGTGGAGTTGACAAACCTATGAGAATGTCATAGTGAAACATGAAGTGCATATTTCACAATTCACTCACTTCAAATTCAAACTCACTTCACTTTCAATTCATTTCACAATACATACATTAATTCAAAACATAGTTATTAAATCACTAATTACCAAGTTTAGGTTTCAATAACATGGCACCTATTTTTATTGAGTTCAATATTAAGCGATCTAATTAATTGTGAGGAGACTACAGGTTTCAATACACTGGTGCTTTAGGTATGAGGTGAGCATAAGACGTTGGTGGTTAAGCAGGCTTCAAAGCTAATTTAAGCTGATTATCTCTGTTCTCATGTAAGTGATATAATTTATCTTTTATGAGAATAAATTTCTTTAAACATAAACATATCTCCCTGTATTATATACATTCAATAAGTGTACTTATACTCCGTTCACATCTGATATGAAATTTGTATTGTATCCTTCCCTTTGATTCCCTTTGATTCCCTGTGATTAAGGTTCTTTGTGAATTGACAGTGAATTTAAAATACCTCAAGTTAATTTTGCTTGCAAGCTAAATTATTGAAGTGTGAACTCACTAAATATAGTTGTTTTTAGGGAGTGGCAAATTACATATCTTCAGTGAAACAAGTATAGATCAGCAGGTGTCTATGTCAGGCTATGGTGGTGGAAGTGACATTGTAGTCAAGTTTGTCATGATGTTAATGATGATTTTTATGATAGCTTTAAATAAACGGTTACAAAATCACATAAAGGATTATTAACAATTATGATGGAAGCATTTATATGCAGTGCTACTGAACCAATAAAAATTTTACCACTTCAATATAATGTATAGTAGGGCCATTTTAATACGTCACATTTGACAGTTAGTCAAAATTTTACAAAGTAACCTTGTAAGGGAGGCACCCCATATTATTTAATATTCCCTACTAGATATTGTTAAACTTTTCACACTTAAAAGTAAAGAACTGACGTCGTTACAAAGTTACGTCAGTGTACTCTTTTTCTTTTTAATCATTAGGGATGGTACCAAAAGAAACAGATCAGTAGATAAGTTGAATTCGAGAAGTCGGAACTAATCGTCAAAAAGTTTTTCACCATTATAAAATAAAATATATTTTAATACCAACAAAATAATTTTGTTAAATTTTAGGGCAAAAAATATGTAATTATTCATTTATATATAGGAATGTCTGGCTCAAAAGCCAGTATCCAGAAACGTGAATTGTTACAAAAACATCATGATTTCATTTCGCGCCATTATTTGACGCATTATTTGTGTCTTTTTTTACTCATTGTGCGAACTGTGCGCTTATTAATCGCATTCGATTTATAGATGTTTGAAGTCCTTATCGATTCATTAAGTCTAATCGATGTTTTTCAACAGGTTACCCTCACTATGAAGCAAAGACAAACAGTTGTCAAATGTGGCCTATTAAAATGGCCCTACTATAGCTTTAAGCGATGAGCATCAAAATGATGATGATAGTAACAGCAGGTTAAGACAGTTTAATTGTGATATTAATAGTTGCACATGTAGTGTTTCTATAGACAATTCATGTAATTCATATTAATTTATAAATGGCAACATTGGTTTGTACAAAGTTGCTTTAACCCCAAATGCATATACCGTCTCCATTCCATTGCAAGTAAAAATTAGATAGCAGTGGTCTTGCTTCGATAAACATATTTATGTCAAAATTAAGTACAGGGACCTATTCAAACTCTGAAAATGCAGTCATTACTGCCCAAATTTTGTAGTCCTACCTAAAAAAAGTTTAGTTTTATAAGTTGACAAGTCAGTGAAGTCAGTCATGCATTACATGGCCTCGCTTATTGCTTGCTTGCCTTTCAGGAAGCTTATAGTATCACAAATTATATGTTCTTAGTTGTACAAAGACTATTTGCAAAGATACTAGTGAACCCACCCTTGCATTGCTTTGGGAAAACATATTTAGTAAACACATTTGGGAATTGTTAAGTTTTTTTTTAATCAAATGCTTTTTTTATATTTATCAATCTATTGAAATAAAACACTACCTTATTAAGTGAAGCCACAACAAATTAGTGTAACTGCACCCAAATTAGTTCAGTTGTTTCTGAGATTAGCGTTAACACAAACAAACAACAGATCTATTGGATAATAAATAAAATTTAGTGTAAAAGTAATTTGAAAAATAATTATTAATGATTTTGTAGCTTTTGTGAAACTATAGAAATGAATGAATATATTTCTAACTTCTTCACAACATAACTTCATCATCATCAGACCTTCAATAAGGAGCATGTACCTACTTAAAAACTTTTAACACACAATAAAAAAAATAATCACTAAAATTTTGTGCACAAACAACAGAATAAAAAAAACTTATCATGCTGGAACTGGCTTATTTACCAGGAAAAAAATATGTTCTAAATTAAGTTTAGTTAAGAATTCTCTATGAAACAAAAATTCACTCTAATTTGTTCAACTGTCTTTATATGATTGAGTAAACACACACACAATACACATTATAGACTTAATTACCGGTGGAACACTGCAACCGAAACACATATAGACTTAGACACAATGCATTTACACAACTGCTGATGGATGAACTATAGACACTCAGGTTCATAAAAAGACAATCAGTATATCACTGCATATCTTGTGTAAAAGTAGTACAATCCAATCGGGATAGATCTGCTGCTGTGGAAGCAACTGAAATGAGTAACTTTGAATTTAGAATAAATTTGACTGCGGAAAATTTTATGTAGTATGAATTGTACTTACAAAACTGTTTTCTGCCAGTCGTCCGAAGTTTGACTAATTGGGAAATTAAATTGTTGTTACTTTGGTTGTGTTTATATGAGTTCTGTTTTGACATCTTCTATTTATGACTTGCGTTGTGGGGTTCCAAAGTTTTACAGCTTTTATGTGGCTTCAGGGGGACTTTCATGTAGGTACTGATTTTATAAGGTTTTTAAAACATGTAAAAATTGTATAGTACATTAGAATTACTTCTCTTCTCGGTATTGGTTAGGTACTTTAACATTTTTTTAATTTCATATTAGAAGTTTTATTTAGTTACATTGCTGTGATATTTGATATTTATTCATTTTATTAAGATGGATAACTAGTCAATATTGATGTTTTTATGATCGATCTTTTAATGCCCTGTCTAAATATAAATTATTTGGAGTTCACAACCCTTAAGCATCGCAAATGATTATACTGTCTCATAAACAAAAACACTTACAAGGGTGTTATGTATTATAATTCATGTTTACCCACATAGTTCATTATTTGTTAATAATGTTAATCTTATGTGGGTATGTGCAGATGTATTTTGACAACCTATCACATTAATCAGCTCCTTAGCTAAATAAACGTACTTACGTAAAATTACATTGTTTTATCTGAAATCAGACATAATAAAGGGCTTGACACTTCACTGATGTTTTGCCGACCACAAGGGAAGATGAGCTCCTATATTAAACGACTTCCCAACACTGCCACCGAAACACATACAGAACCACAATTGTCTTTGTAAGAACTTGCTAGTTAGGCCTAAAAAGTGGCATACCATTATAACATAGTTTATAACGTCCTGTGATAATCTTAATAAGTCATCTGACATTGCCTCTTGCACCGAGGGTGCTCAATACTATCCATGTATGGAAACTTATCACGTTTGTAGAGGGTGCTAATTACATGCATGCTTGTAGCTTGTCACGTTTATAGAAGAGTAAATAGTCTGTAACTTTCAGCTCAAGACTAAGCTGCACCGGCGCCATGGTCTGATCCTGCCGCCGCCGCCGCCGCCGCCGCCAGTGCTCCTGCCGCCGCCGCCGCCGCCGCCGCCGACGCCACAGACGCCACAGACGCCACAGACGTCGCTGCCGCCGCCGCCCGCGCCGCTGCCCGCCAATTCTACCGTTGTCAAATCGGACGGAAGCCAAGTAAGTGATGATTTGGGGTTTGATGTCAGTTTTTATTGGAGATGGAGGTTGTAGGTTTCAGGTGTTATGTAGTTGTGAAAAGGACTCGTGTTTTCTTCTTTATTCGACGTACCTATAATAAAATGTTGGAAAAAGCTATGGATCATTATCACAGTTAGATCTTGAGATTTTTTTTATATCAAATTAAGCTTTATTTAGTTTATGAGCTTTGTTATTGAGAGAATTATAATTGTTGTTGATGTTATTCAATATGACTTAATTTTTCTTTCAAGGTCATGCTAGATAATTTAGAGCTGATGCTGCCGGAAAAGAGGTCCAGTACCTATATGTTCGATACTGATCTTTCAAAACCAAAAAAATTTGAAAAGGAAACGTTTGGGATTGCGAGAACATCTACTGTAACAGAACCAGGTAAATCGGTCACTTTATTGTCGCAGACTGTAGTTGACAACGCGTTGGCTACCAAAATTATTAGAAACGTTAGTTCCATTGGCTCGTAATGCTTACAATATTGTAGTGGAAATATATCGTAGTGTAGTATTTTAATATTACAACACGCTATACAGCGAAAAATTGTTTAGTGGGGTTTTTAACATTTGTTAAATTGTAGGTGATCCGCCAAAATTGACCCAGGCTCGGCGCCAAAGAAATGTATCTCAGTTTTAAGAGTAAATATAGTAAAAATATTGTATATATTCGGTTTTCCTAAATTCAAATGCTAACACATTTTTTTTTGCCCGTTGAATTTTCATAGGCGCTCTATGTAAAAAATACATTTTTAAGAGAAACGTCATTATATTCATTGTACTATACCATTGTAATACTGTGATTATGGCATATAAGCATGTATATTATATTGAAATAATAATCGCACCTGATCGCGTGTTGCTGATGAATTCGATTAGATTAATTCCGTTCATTAGATTAGATTATTATAATGATTGTAGTGAAAATTCGGTGGATAAATCTCTAAATATAGGTAGGTATCAGTAATTTATAGTTATTATTTACATTTGCGGGCGCACCTCAGTTTCCTCGTGCTCTTTGTATAAAATGTGTGGGTGTTCGAGAGGCAAGGAGGCTGATCGATTTATTTCTCAGTCGGGCTCTTAATGTCGCACTTGCAAGCTGTATCGCTTCAGAATGATGACCAGACGAAGAAGGGGTCTGTTGACATTTTTTTATACTCATATCGATTTTTGATCGTCATCATCTTCTCTCATCGTCATCGTCTTCAGGAGGGTTTAACAGCGCTTTTCGATTAGATTTTCTGGATTTAATGGATGTCTTAAATAAATAACAAAACTTATAATCTGGCCGCGCTAACTATGCGTTCCTGACACATGTCAATTCGTCATGACTAGTGATGTACAATAAATAACATTATGCGTTGTAACAAATAACAATAACAACATGCATTCATTATTCTGAATGTAATCAAGAGAAAAAAATTAAAATGTTTTATTTATTTATTTTATTTTCATTTGATTCACCTGAGTGATATTATAATATAACACAAATTTTCCTAAGTTATGTTTGGGTGTACCTTTATTACAATAATATTAACTTTATTGAATACTTAGTACATTATTTATATAATATATTATAAAATTATAACATTTTATTTTATATTTTACCGACATTGTATTAAGACTACAAATATATTCGATTACAATTGCCTTGTTATTATGTCACATCACTACAAAAACAAAAAGTTGATATGACATGGATATAACCTTGAACGAGCGCCGTTTGACGTGGTTTTATTTTAAAAGGTATTGTTTTTTATATTTGTTATTTAAGTAATTGTAATAATTTTAGCCCAAGATTAATACAATTATTGTAAGTTGGCATAATTATTCGATTTAATGTTTGATTTTAATGTTATCACTCGTTAATAAGGCAATTAAAAGATATTAGATAGATATTAGATAAGAATTGTCAATTAATTGTACGCCAGTTCAAAGTTACATCGCCCAGTCGAATGACAGACTTCAAGGACGCATTCTTAGCCCGGCCAGACCATAATATTACAACATATTTTTTTTGAATAATTATTAATTTAATCAGATAGTATCAGATAACATGATTTTCCAATCATAATATTTTTTTGCATGTTCACTATTCATTTCACTATCACACATCCGTAGTGGGACACCCGTGTGTCTTTAATCGGATGTCATTGAATCACACGCATCACACACACGTTCTATGGATAAATTATTTTTTAAGAAACTTATGGCGAACAATTATATTTTGTTATGTATTTTTTGTATATGACTATTCGAAGGATCAGGGTTCCAAGTTATTAGGCGCATAATTTAGAATATTGTGATGGATTTTTTTGAGAAAATATAATGTATCCTTGACAACTCTGCGTATTGTTTTCATTGCATCTCGTGTTGGCTTTCGCTGCGAGGCCTCAGACTATTGTAGTAAAAATCGAAGTCGGAATTCAGTAGAAGGTAATGAATAGTAAATTGCATAGCACAAAGTCATTATGTGAGACTACATGAAAATCGTACGCCATTGGTCGGTAGACACATTTCTGAAGCATGCAACTGAAATTTATCATGTATGCATTAAAGAAATATCGAGGGTTCGTTCTATGTTCGAGTGTGTCCACTACGCTGATACTATTATGCTGAGCGAGTGACCGCGCACATTATGTTTTTATTATCGCATTGACACGTTATATTGTTTGTTACTATGTCTGTGCATATAAAAGGACTCGTCCGGCCCATTCCTACGAGGCCGGGCGGTCTCCCCGCTAAGAATGCATCAAAAGGTATTATAAGTGTTACCTATCGATGTTGTATGTTCATGTTCTTATGTTGGAAATTATTAAACAACATAATTATGTAGGTAGATGTATGTGTAACATCACGAGCGATTGGCATTTGATATTTTTATGGACAGAAATGTTGTGTTTTATTTGAATTATATGCTTACTAATAAAGATGTTATATAAAGTCATGTGATTAAAAAAAATGTCACCTGATGAAAAATAGTGGAGACAAATCTCAGCCTGGAGTGACTTATATGTAACATGGTTATTAGTAAGTGAAAAAACGTGTTATTAAAATCAATCATGTACATTTTGGTTAAGTAGTTTTCCAAAATTAATGATAAAAATATGGAAACACAGCACGCGAAAGCAGCTAATGCAAAACATAGTGCTTAATGTAAAATTATTAATTAAGGTATATACGATACCAACTACTCGATCGTAAAAGCTAAAGAGGCTTTGAACAACTTCCGGTCGGTCATATCATATTTTTTTAAATATCATTACGTAAATTTATTCATTTATTTTTCATAGCATGAAATAATAAGTTTTAAGCTCAATTACCTAGTCAGAGTGCATTTTTGTGCTGTGCAGCGTTTAATCTGCGATTGAGAACATTTCTTGTATTTTCCAAAATTTTGACTATGTAAAATAACGCGTATTTTAATTTTTTTCAATTTTCTTTATTCTAAAAATCTTTATTATCTAAAGACATTTGGAAAACTAATTTTTAACGGCGCTACGCAATGCATTGCGAACAATTTTTATAATAATCTGTAGATATAGTGAAGCCGAAAAATGTTTCATAAGTGACCACAGACTAAGGGCGCTTTTAGTGTCACGCGGATTTGCTCACGCACGCGGGATTGGCCCGCATGCGTGAAATTTCACGCTGCGGATCATACGCAGTTTAAGTTTCAGTCTTCTGCGGGTTGCGTAACGGGTTGCGTAGACGATTAGTACAATACGGTGCGTGCGCCCCGTCCGACACTAAAATGGGCAGTAAAGTTGTAGGGACGCTCACGCATGCGGATGCCCCGCTCCGGGATGACGCTCCGCACAGCGCCCCGCGTCCCGCGTGCGTTTATCACGCTTTATAATAAATTCATATATGAAATTGTTCTTTGCGGGTGCTACGCATGCGGGCCAATCCCGCGTGCGTGAGCAAATCCGCGTGACACTAAAAGCGCCCTAATTCAGAATTCTTAGTACGCGTGTACGAGTTAAAACACTCAGTGCTGCTGATATTTCATATCATTATAATTATTTAAAAAAATATTTATTTTTAATTTAGACTTTTTGTGATATGTTTCTATATTACCTACAGATTTTATTTTTTAATTCCGATAAAATTGTGTTATACCTCTGACGCTTTCTCATTTGTTTTATCTCGTACTAGCTTCCGCCCGCACACTTCGCCTGCGTGGAATTCGTTTAAACTTCACCCCCCTATTCCCCTTCGGGGTGGAATTTCCAAAAATCCTCTCTTAGTGCTCCCCTATACTCCCCAAAGAACATACATGCCAAATTTCAGCTTCTTCCGTTCAGTAGTTTCGGCTGTGCGTTGTCTGTCAGTCAATCACTCAGTAACGCAAGAGTTTTATTTAATAAGATTTTTGCCTTGCTACATTATTATAAGTACAGAATCGGTGAACAGTCATTTTCTCAAAGGAATTCTCCTAAATCTCTCTGACATATGTATTGAGAAACAAAATTACCTACTGACCAAACATCCTAGCTGCAAATCTATGTAAAAAAGCTTTACCTTGTAATACAGTTAATTACGTTCGAATTAATAAAAGTTGCTTCAAGTGCTAAGCTAGGCTGCGCTACTTACATATAGCGAGTAGTAAATATTTACATAACAGTACTTACATAGTTATAACTTTGCGCAATGCTTATAATATGTCCTACTTTTGATATGTACTATAAAAATATATTCTGCTTGCCAAGCGAATAATTCAACAAAATTAAAAATTATTTATTGCAGGCTGTTAATGATCATAGTGTTATGACACTAGTTTTTTAGTGTTATATTGTTTATTTAATTTAAAGTAAAATAAAATATTCAGCGAGCCATTTACATAAAGTTTTGTTTTCCATCTGTTGTTGAATTGATCTATTATGTATTCATGGCAACACCCAATCATGTTTCCGTCATACAAAAAACAACCACGTGTCACGCTATCTATTTCGTGGGTTCAAAATCACCGCGGTAACGAATTATGTCCTTTTGTTATTGTATTGGTTTTCAAGCCAGTACAATGTCGTAATGATCTTTTCAGACACAAAGACATTCGTAGCCGGCGATTTGGGCGTGCCCACCACATTGGAGTCCAAGCCCAAGTACTCCAGCATGCGGTGCGAAGGGTTCAAACCCATCGATAGCAAGCGCTCGCTGATAAAGAAGGACGCACTCAAGAACGAACCGCGCTCGGAAGCGTTGTATACGGTTACAACGAATAGGTAAGATTCTACGTTTTGTGTCAATCGGGGTAACTTTGATACATCATCGCTGTATTTTCTTTAAAAACTCTTGCTATTTCGCTTATGAGATAAAAGTTATGATTTAATCAGTGCTCTCGGGCTGGTTTTCTTATTGTCAAATTATAAAAAGTCTTTAAAAATGACAAAATATATAAAAAAATTTGCAATTTTGTTGTGTGTCAAAGTTACCACCCCTATATGGGTAACTTTTACACCGATGATATTTATCAAAAAATCTTCTAAACTACCTTACTTATAACTTTGATATAACATTTATTAATAAGGTGATAGCCTGTTTTATGATAAGACAACAAAAAAAAGTAGTTTAACGGGTTAGTTTTCAAGTAAAAGCCACTAAACTAAGAAAATTCAATGAAAAAATATTGAATTTTGTTTTTTAAATCCTTTTTTGGTCTTCTATGAAAAAAATATTAAATAAAATGTATCATCAATTGATTACCTACATTGTTAGCTTTGAAATGAGACATATTTCGGCTTCCTAGGACGTCTATATCGATAGCAATGATTTAAACAGTACAGGCGCCCGAGCTTCGAGGTTGAAAAAACAAAATGGCTGCAATTTTTTCATTTTATTTCTGGGAAAATAAAGAAGTCCCGGGGCCCTGGAATGTTTGACTAACACTAAAATTGGTAAATCGCAAAAGTCAGGATACATCTAAGTACATACATTGGTACATACATTGATACTGTCAAAGTTACCCAGAATTTGTTCAAAATCTGACTTACCGGTATTATTTGTAATTTTAACGAAGATGCAATTGAAAATTAATAAAAATTGTTTATGTATCGAAAGTAGACATGTAAAAGATTGTATTATATTATAACACACCTTGATAGCATTAAATTTTTGAGACATATCTAAAAAGTTTTACGTCGGAAAAAAACACGAATAGTTACGCACGTTTTTGAAAGAAAGTTTTTTATATTAGCTTTGTTTACAAACCACTTTTTATTTAAGATTACGTTAACGACGTTCATTATGTACATAAAATGTAATAAATAAATTTTATGCGCCAAATGCTTTTCACGTAAAAAATAAAAAAACTAATTTGGGAGCCGACTGTCAAAGTTACCTACCCTAAAGAATCAAAGTTACCCCGATTGACTGTATCTGCACTCTACACTCCATAGTATAAATGATAATAGTACATTATGATACAAGTGCGCGAAGTTGGTCATTACAGTCGAGGCGGAATTGAATAGAGCCAAGACTGTAATGAACAAAGCACACGCGTATCATACGACGTTTCTCAACACACTTGCGAGGAAAAAAACAATTAGGTATCGACATTTTTCAGTCACAAATCAGCAAATTATAAACGAACAAATGTTTGCACAAAACACAAAATGGCGCGGTTTATTTTTTCGCGCGCCGTATCTTTGGTTGAATAACTATGCGCGCGCAGGTTAAGTCCAGAGACACCGAACATTCAGCCACAATATATTAAACTAAATAATTATGTATTAAGTATTATGTATTATAATAAGAATTTACGGTAATTAATGATTTAAAATATTGTATTTTTTAAATGCTTTAATAGATAATTAGATGAAGTATAATCTTATCTTATCAGATTTTGACTAAGTACAACAAGTGTATTTATTTACAAAATAACAAATCTTTTGGTAACAACCTCTTTACGGATATTAAAAAAAAAGTGGAATAAGAAAAACACTAGTGCGGTAATGAAAAGTAAAACGCACTAGTGTGTAATAAACCGCATTCCGGGCGTAAGACTAAAGATAAAATAGCAACTTTACGAGCAAGTGTTGAAAAATAACTTTGTCTACTGCCTTTTGACGTCTAGACCACTGAAATGATTTTGTTGTTCGATACGTAGTGACATGCCTAGAAATGTGTATAGGATAGTTTTATCCCGTCATTCATTAAAGAGATGAAAATGGTATAACAAAAACACAATTCAAACAAATTCATATGTCACATAGATGTCTACTCCACGACACATCAGTTATCAGTATTCGTATCAGTCATTAAACCAGTGACGTACTTTGGCTACACTGCCAAATCATAGGATGTCAATCGCCCAAACTAGCAGACTTGGCCTGCAGGTAGGTAGTCAAAAGCATTGGTGACTCGTTGCCAACTACAGCATAAGAAACTCGTTTTTTTGTACAGTGAATTATGTTACAATGTAACTATTGCTTTGTCTCACTTTGTTGTAATGCTTGTTGTAATGGCACAAGCTTAATATATTTATGAATTTAATTACAGTGGCAACCCTGTTATTCAAAGAGTACAAAGGACTCGGAAAAGGGGGTCCACTGGTGTGGGACACTTGAGTCGTATGGCTAAGACGCCCAAAGTCGAGGCTCCAGAACCTAGTAAGTATAATATTATATGTTTATGTTACGCTTTAGGATAAATTCTAGACAAAGACAAAGCTTAGTGAAAAAAAGATCTAGATTTAACATCTTATGCACATATTTTAAGGACAGAAATATATACGCAAAAATATTATCGAACTTAAATGCCTACCACACTAACTGAAGCATAATACATATAATTAAAAGCACCTGAACTTTTGAAAACATTCGATCAGAAATAAAGAATCGCGAAAATGCGTACGAATATTCGTGAGTAAGCTGTTGTTTATTATTATTATTATTGTAACGATTTGTGACTTTGCTTTGCTTTGACTCTCTAAAGCAGTATACTCGTAACCAATCCAAGAACCCAAAAACCAGAACCAACCGAATTCTTATGCCCCACCTTCGCACCTAACTTTGGCGGCTTTTATTAAATTCATGTAAATCAAATTTCAGCTAAGGCTGCAGACGAGCCGACATTTGATCATTTCGGTATAAACAAGAAGAACAAATTCATAAACACGTATGGCAAGTCTAAGACTGCTACAACTAGTACTGCGACGAGTACCACTAGTACGATGCCTAAACGTTCTACATTCGGTTCCCTTTCTGAGAGGCTGCAGTTGATCGATACCACGCCTACCGGGGAAGACCCTTATCAGTTGGGGGAGGCGGACCTTCGGGAGCAATCGCCCATCCCGAAACTGATGCTCCAGAAAACTAACCATGGACGGATGAAGGTTCTCGACCAACCTACCCGTCGGATATACGATCCCGATTCCCCTGAGCCAAAGACACCCAGGGGGCGGAGTAACCGCTTTCTCTCCAGCACTTTCACCGCCGATCTCAAGAAGGAGGCGAAAACCATGGTGATACAGGAACCAGACCTCGACCTGGTCAAGACCGAGCCGGAAATAAACTGGCGGATCTATTCGCCTAAATTCAAAACAGCGATCGAGACCTGCACAAGTGCCACCCCGCCACTTCCTATCAGTGAGTTCTCCTTAACGGACCCCAATGCGCTAAGCGCATTGAATTTCAATTTGGATTGCTCAGAGTTCCAAGATCTGTTTTCAGATTCGACGCTGAATCTCGAAGAACTGAATGTTGGAAGTGGTTTCAATGCTGAGAAGGAGGAGGAAAAAAATGCAACTGAACAGACCGAGGTACAGCACGATTTGGAAATGAGTCAGAGTTTCATAGCAACTCTTATTTCTTCTACCGTTAGTATTTTTTCTTTCTACACCCTACTCACTAATCCATACATTTTTCATTGTATGTAAACAAATTGGCCTACACCTCTGTTGTTTCGAATGTGCAATTAAGGGCTCTAAGTACAATAACGCACGTCGAAACAATTTTGTTCTTCTGATTAACTCTACATTCCCATGTTTCTAGGTTGGGCAGTCTCAACAGGCCAACGAGGAATCCAAGGCCGGGACGTATGACCAGGAGGCTCAGGAAGGCCGCGATAGATCAATGGATTTCACGGACATAGACCCTGCGTTATCAACTCCGTCGAGAGAGAGTAAGCGTGGCAGGAAGAGGGCGCACTCCACCGCGGGCCTCGGCAGAGGAGGGAAAGGCGCGAAGGCGCCAGCCAAGCCCAGAGGGGCCCGAGGACGAGGAGGTAAGCTACAGACTATAGAGTGAGGCCACAATGCGTCGCCGATGCGTTGCGACCCAATAAGTGGTGGTCCAACGCAATTTGTGACAAATTACGAAATTTACGATTTGGTCCTTCGAGCACTTAGGCTTTTATTTAGTGACATTGCGATGGGACACTACATTTGTAACAAATTATGAAATTTTGGTTTTGGTCCTTCGAGCACTTACGGTTTTGTCTAGTGATATTGCGTTGGAACACTGTATTGCGTTGAAATAGACAGCAACGCTACGGTGACCTCCGTGATCTCACTCCGGTGGCTTTTTTAGGCTAGGCGTATGAGAAGCATAATTTTCTTCGTGTGAACAATTGGGAACATCTTAAAATGTATAAAAGTTTTTCATACAACTGTGTTACTAAAACGACTCGTTAATGCATAGTAGGTCCTATATAGAACCTACATATTATTATATTTTATAGTATAGAAATCGTGTGTGGTATTACTATGGCCTCGCCACGATACTTGGTATCTTTCTAATGAGTTATAATTATTATTTTAACGCTAATTGTAATCCGATTAGAAAGGTGTGAATCCGATTACACTTTGAAGTGACCATCTTAGACTCCTAACAATTCCTGAGTGAACTATCAATCTCAAACAGTCCTTGTCCCACTTCTAACGAACTAACCGACTAACAAACTAACATTCTCTTGAGTTAACAGGAATAACCACCCTAGTCCCGATTTGAGTTTTGCTCTCTGAACTGTGTCGGTCACAGTTGTCGATTCCGGCAACGTACGGGTGGTGCTGTACGCTCGGTTTGGTTTCGTTAATCAAACAATATCAATAGTTAACGTCACTAGATATTACATGTTGACGTTATTACATAATATGATGTTACTAGTGACGTTAGTAGTAATATTATGTAGGTATTATTACACTTTTTCTAGTCATCCCTTAGGTCTTGCGATACGGGCCAAATTAATTTTAGCTCTCACGTGACACAAACTAGAAAGATAAAATATAGACACTATCAATATCTCATACTTATGCTGACACCAACATTCTTTATACTAGAAAAAATCATTACATTTTTTATTTCTCTTGTATTCGCCGCATGCATAGTCTTGTATCTAGACGTTCCTTCGCTCATCGAGGTCTTTCGCAATATTCAAGAATTAGTGACATCATCATCGCTTGGTGGAATATAACAGACGATTGCTTGTTGGTTTTGAGTTTTGTCGATTGGTTTTATGTGACAGGAGAATGTTGTCGGCAAAGAAGCGCTTTTACAAGGTTAGGCAAGTGTCCGGCCGCCGGCGAGCAGCGAGTGGCTATGGCTATTCACTCGCACAAGAAAGGGACCTAAATATGACATTCCGTGTAAATAAAAGAGATGTATATGCCAGCGAGTACTCGCTCGCGGTGTGAACACTCAGCGAGTACCTACTCGCTGACATATCTCTTTTGTTTACAATTCATTCAACATTCCAAATTGTTATAATAATAATAATAATAACGCTACACACTCAAAGCCCCACACTAGCATTCCCTGTGTCGTGGGTGCCTTGGACAACACACAAGACAAGGAGATACACCCAGACCGAGAACGGAAATTCAAATTCGTCATTCAAATCGCCGCCTCGCTGGTAATCGAACCCAGGACCCTCGGAACAGCGATCCGGCGTGTTAACCATTGCGCCATTCGGGTCGTCACATTCGTCGGGTGTTATGTTTATCCTGTGTGGTGAATATGTTTATTCTGATGTTGTTTACATATTTTACCATTGCATTGCCTTTCTGAAGGTTAGCAAGCCGAAGTCGTCTTCGCGTTGGAATAGTATGGATAAGAAGAAGATAGAAGACGCGGCTGATACGGATTTGGATGATGATTAAGATAACATACATATTATATAATTATTTTATGTATCTATAAATAATGTATAAACGTAATAACATTCTACAAAGTATATTTGTCCACAAATAGCGTTGGTTTAATACGTTGCGTTTTTGGAGTAACACGACTATATAAGCGTTTCTTCTTCTAACATAAAAAAGATAACAGTATAACGTTGATTTAGTTCTATATAAAGATGATAGCTTCGTAATTGGACCATTTACAATTTGAATGAATTTTAACCATTATGCGGTGAATTAGCAATTGACAATGTGTTATCGGTTGCCGAGGTTAAATAAGTTTGATAGGACAATCGTAAAAGGTTCTTTAAATACATTGAGTACGCCTATAAGTGACATTTTGAAATCGAGTCTTGTGCGACTGACATTAGAGGTGGTTTTTCGTTGGCTGTGTTGACCCGTTTTTATCAATTTCAGGCGCCACTCGTGGTAAAAAGACTCCCCCGCCTGGAAGGACTACTCAAGATGTATACTTTACACACGTGGGAGATATTGACCTATCCTGGTACCAGGGATTAGATACAGACATAAAGTTAGATAATCTGGATATACAGCCATTGGAAGATCCTACCGTTGGAGTCGAGGTACGTATTAATGAGTTAATTTCGTATTGGTAGTTCTAGGACGCTAATGTTTAAAATATGAGTAAATTGGATGTGCAATTTTTCAATATAATCATCTTCGAGTGACTTGGCACAAAATAGTACTAATAATCTCTACTGTAATTCAAAACTTGTAGCAGTCAATATACTTATACTGTATCAGGCGTTCCTTCGCGGAACTTCACTATGACAAGCTAAAGATTAATTTACTTTGCAACTATTTGCAACTCCGTCCAACACAGAGATATACAATTGAACAATGATTCACAAAAACCATACTTACCCTTATGATGCCTTGTTTTGGGGCGAATCATGACTGTGTTGGGGTACGTAAGAATGTTGGTGTACCTATATTTCTTTGTTTCATTGCATTTTCCCATGTTTATGGGAAGGTTGGTCTATGTAATTGAGAGATTAGCCAATCCAGATTAGGCACATTGATGTCAGTGTTCTAGCTAGATAGTCTATAAGAACGTAGAAGGACGCGCTTAGCGACGTATTTGTGCGACGAATTATTAATATTTATTGTGTTGCAGAATAAATTAGTTTTTGTAAATATGTTTACAGTAAGTTACATAAAAATAAAGCAAATAGTAATTATTTTTTAATTAGAAATATATAAGCTATGCCATACTTGCCAGCTAGCGATAGAATAGCTACGCAAGTGACTTTAAATTGCATAAGTCAAACTTAGTTTTAAACGAACAGTTCGAAAACATTGTGACCATGAGCGTACGCAGTTTTTGATTCAGAGGAGAAGGGGTAAAAAGGTGCTAAATTCCTGATTCCCCAAATCATATTTTCGGGGCAGATTTTGTAAAGGGTATAGCAGTGGTGGATACTTTACTGTGTACGCCCATGGTTTATGTTGATGGGGAAACAGACCTATTTAATGATTTTTCCACTGACTACAAAGCCACTTTACATCAGGTGGCATTGTAGTTAAGCATCAACTTACTGTGTTTGAATCAAAAGGCAGTATCAGATAATAGTATAACTGCAGATTCGGTTAGTGTTGTTGTATGGTCGTGTGTTTAGAATCATTCCGGTGGTAATATATCCAGTCGCGTGACTTCCACAAATACAAAAAGTTGATAGTCCGACGATTGGTGTCATGAAGCATGTCAAGAGCTATATTGAAATATGTATTAAATTAATCAAGTAGAAAATGATTCGTCATTGTGTTTTATTTATAGCTTTTATAAAATTCTTATTATTATTCGCTTCTTACTCCAAGCTATAGCTTGGAGTAAGAAGCGAATTCAATAAATTTGTATTACTAAGGGAATAATATGTATGTCTAGCTACATAACTTATTTAGACATCTTACCACCGGAATGATATGAAGGTCTTCTCACGTCGTCGTCGCTGCATCATTCAATATTGTCGTGAAGTCACTCGTCCAAGGGGATATTTATCCGTTTTCGTAAGATCTCAAGCCAAACGAAATAATGCCACATGCCACCTCAGTCATAAATGTTCTTCGCAATCGGAAACTTTTCTAACGTCATCCTTGAGTATTGGGAACTGTTTCGATCCATGTTTTTTGAAATCCTTAATTTTGTAGTAGATGTCGTTATTGCTTTAAGATTTATTTTTATAGTATATTGCTGTGGTGGATAGATACTACATACAGTACCCGGCAAGAAATAACGCACATCGGTATTCAGGAAGAGATAATCGGTTAGTTATGGCTTTGTAGAGCGTTAATACTGTTACCTACGGGTAAAAAAAGATTTATCACAAGTACTACGTTCATGGTGCTGCAGGCGGGGAGCCTGCAGCACCATGAAGTATTATATGTTGATATTGTGACACTTGTTTTTTTCTTTTGAGTTCTTTTGTAAGCAGTCGGGTTTTTTTTGTTTGGAAAATTCTGTAAGTGTAATGAGCAGTTATTACACAGATCGGTGCTTAATATTTTTTAGGTTGTTACATTAGTGGATTAAACTAATGCTCTAGCAGTACATTGCGAACTATTTGCGGGTATTTATTAAGATGTTTGCAGGTAAGAGCGAACATTGATAAACCTAAAAGTTAAGTCGTAAAAGAGACTGGCGTCTTCGTACAATTTGAGGTCTAGAATGATTCGGAATGAAACAAGATGAAATTAGTATCGATTGATAAATATGCCGATTTTAATTTTCTCTGGAAATAAGCCAAGCTTTGGCAACTTGTCAATAAAATTATTAAATATAAATGATTTCTATGTAATATACATTTATTAACTTAAATCATTGCCTCTAATTTATTTTCATATTAATTACAGTATAAAATTTCTAATATTATAGTGAATTTTCAAAATATCCATTTGAAAGATTCGATGTAACATACATTGGTTATTTTCGATTTTTTAAATCCCTAAATTGCTTGGGATTACTTTTATGTTTTGTGTTTCATAAAAGAAAAATATCTCGTATTTCATTATCACTAATTTGTTTCGTTCCGGCCCAGAAGACCCAGCTTCTTTAGCTTTAAGTTTAGCGCTAAGTATACTTTAAGCTTAGCTTTAAGTTAATTAGATAGCATTAAGACATGTTATAGTTCTGCGCACATTACATCATCTCGACTCTCAACGCAACACCGGGTTGTTAAAAATGTTATGTTAAACATTCAACAAGTAAATAAAGTAAAAAGCTCCGGTTTTAATCTTTCAATACTTTCCTACGAGTGAAATTGTAGTCGAGTTGATGGACCAAATATGCGCAGTTCTTAATGGATTATCGCTTAAGGTACGTATGTACTTTAAGCGATAATCAAGGATTGTTCTTCTAAGGCTAAGGCATCGCGCATTTTAGAAGATCACTCCTAAAACCTAACTCTTTTTCTAAACATTGATTCTCCCTAGGTGCCACGTTGGCGTGAAATGCCTTTCACAACCCTCTATACATTGGAGGGCACTGAGCTTGTTGAAGATAGAGTTTTTGAAAAAAGACATCAAAAACTCGAAGCCGAGGAACGCCGTCAACTTCGGTACGTACCCACATGAGTCGAATCCCACCCCATTCATCATCATCATCATCACAACCCATCATGGCCCACTATTGAGCACGGGTCTCCTCTCAGAATGAGAAGGTTAAGGCCATAGTCCATAACGCTGGCCAAGTGCGGATTGGCGGACTTCACACACCTTTGAGTTTTGCGAACTCTCCGGCATGCAGGTTTCCTCGCGATGTTTTCCTTCACCGTTTGTAGCAAGTGACATTTAAATGCTTAAAACGCACATAACTCCGAAAAGTCAGAGGTGCGTGCCCTGGGATTGGAACCCGGAACCCTCCGAATAGGAGGCGGAATTCTTAACCACTAGGCTATCACCGCTACAACAGTTTACTTTAGTTGCCCATAATTCATGCTTGATGAGAGGACTGACTGACAGATATTCGAATGATTGTTCAGAATATACTAGTAATGAAATAGAAAATAAACTACGCTATTTCTACTAATTAAACTAATATAGGCCTCTTGATTACTTTGGAATCGTTTGCAGTTCTGAGACGTAGTCTTGTGTTATTAATGCCACACTATTAGAGTGAAATATTTTATATTATTTGTAGTTGTAAAATCACATTTAAGGGTGAATCGTCATGCGTCACTGATAACTGTAACATTAGTGGGTGCCGTTTGGTACATTTGTATTTGGAATGGAATTGAGCAAGCATTTAAGGTTTGTCTCCTATGCCAAAATGCTCAGACCAATTCAAAGTCGACTATTTTGCGACTCTTTATATTCGATAGGTTGGTGGGCTTTACATAAAATAGGATATTTTTTATCAATCAAATAAATATGTTGATAAGCGTACGTTAAGGCTTTTAGTCATTTGTATAATATGTATAATATTTTTAATCATATTAGTAATATTGGTAATATGGGCGCAAAAATTTAATTTAAAATACAGCGCTTAATTTTTTACAGTAGAAAGACTAGAACAAAGTATATTCTGTTAAATATTTCACAAGCAATTTAATAATTGTAACGTTTACTCCGCGGTTTGTCACTGTAAACGATTTCAACTTGAGTCGCAAAATAGGCTACATTTTATCGTCGACTGAGCATAACTTAAATTTATGCTTAACTTATTATTTATGCTTATTACTTTTTATTTATGCTTATTAACTTAACCTACAAGATCTCGTAATCGATATCGCCTCTAGATGGCACATGCGCCGGATCCGCGAGCAGAGACACGTGGAGAAGCTGAAGCAGCGGCAGCGGGACTCGTGGTGCACGACGGTGACCCCGCCCTCGGTGTACACCATCTGGCCGCGCCCCCAGCGGGACATCCGCCTGATCGAGATCACGGACACGCTGCCCGTGACCGCCTTCGGGGAGGCCATCCCGGATCTCAGGGAGACGTGAGTACTCAAACTCAAAATCGTTTAAACTCAAACTCCGTTCCGTCACAGTTCCGGCAAATCTTTCATACATTCTCGGCATTGTCTGTGAACTGTGACGGAACGGTGACTTCACTGATATGTGTGAACCTTCCGTTAATTTAATTTTATGTTCCTAATGATTACCCAAGCCCCCAAAAAAATTTTCAATCAAATACCTCCTTTACTTTAACCATAGCATTTTTTTTTCATTATTCAAAATTTCAACACGATGTATCTATTATGATTGTAATAGCAGGAATATTGTTGCCACTCTTGTCAAAAATGAGAGACCGATGTTTATATAGGATGTTCTATTTTTTCCTCTATTTTTGTGCTATTTATTTTGTTTGAAAAAAACATTTTTGTAAATAAGATGTTAGTCGTTTTTTACTAAATGCAATATGTTCCTTGCATGAAGCAGGGCTCGTGGTTTCATTTATTGTTGTATGATGGTATCCACCTTGTATAATGGTCCGTGGAAATGAAATTCAAATTGGCAGGGAGGTAAACATCGATGTAAAATAATACTAGATGCACAATCAGTACTCGAAAAGTGTGCCCACTAAGAGAGCGCCTAAATCGAAATTTGGGCGCTCTTTTAGACTCATCAATGCTCTCGGTACGTACGAAAATAAAACTACAAAATTGTATTCAGAAATAATCGCGCACAAGTATACATACATACATATTTATTTTCCTTTACTTAAAAGCTTCTGAAACAAGGTTGCGTTAGCGTGATTCAGTTGTTTTATCGCCATCTATTGGTGGCTTTGGGAACTATTAGCCTAAGGGAACATAAAACACGTCAAAATTTGTATGACACTGTGTATCTAGTATTATTACATCGATGGAGGTATCTTTACCACTATTATTTCGATGGGTGTTTGATAACGAAAAACCATAATATTATACCTAAATATCAACATTTAACAAATGAATTCACATTCTTAAATGTTTCGATCACATTTAAAACTTAATATTTTAAATTAATTATGTAGAATAACGTTTTATATTTCAAAAGTGCATTCATTTTCTCAAAAAAATTCTGATTACTTATAATAATAATATGCAATGTCTGCAAATAATTCACATATTTGTTATTTTTTATTCAAAAGTGGCTTATTTGATATAAATGTTTCAGGGACTTTATGCTGCCTTGGGTGAGGACTTCGAAGGCGCTGAAGAGATCTAAACGATCGAAAACCCTACACTAGTATAGGGCCCTGTTCTTAGTCTATAGTTTGTTGGACTTATCTTTCGACTTAGCAGTTAGCTGATACATAATATAGTTGTAGGTTACTATGAGGAGCTCGCCTTGACACTGCTAGCATATACATTATACTAATTTACACATGTCATGTCATATTTATTATTTTATTCGTATAAACCCATGAAAACTGATGCAAGGGTTGGTTCAGATGCATGAAATCATATTTTCAAATAGAAATGAAATTTTATTTATTGGCCATTTTATGCTTGCGATAACTATTATTGCTTGTGATTAGTTGATTAAAATGTGGCTGGTCTCGAATAAAATGTGATTTCATGAATAATTCATTATATCATTTGAAAGAATTTGAATTCAATATGTTGTATACCGTTGAAAATTTTCATCAGCTTCATTCAGTATGGGTAAATTCAGTTTGTGATGTTGTCGTATTATAAAGTATCTTCTGTATAATAATATAGTACATAAGCCAGATTTTTTTATTTCAATCGTACCACTATTATTGTTACACGCCATACTCTATTGTTGACTAAGACGGTTAATCTTCAATCACTACTCACATTATTTTGTATCGCAATATTTCAGTCTCAAATATTAGTACTGCCCCCTTGTTATGAACTCTTAATTCCAGACAGTTTACGTTCAGTTCAGTGTGTGACAGAGACAGTGCCTTATTACCTGTAAGGCGCTGTCTCTGTCACCCACACGCTGTGAACGTGAACTGCCTGAAATTAAGAGTTCATAATAAGGCCCCTGTTAGCTGATCGATAGTACGAGTATTCGAGCTTTGAAAACTTTTCTTTTTATGTTGTTGTATTAAGGATTGAAGTAACAATGTGAATCTTAGTATTCATATGTATTATATGTGTCTTCACATTATAATTATATGTATTCATATACATATAAATGTTGACTTACTCTTATATTTTCTTATAGACATCATCACTTAATATATATACACATTATATAATTATATATATATATCTCTCTAAAGATATATGGCGCCCACGTTATACGTAGGTATATAAAACCTACTATGTAATCAGTGTTTGTTCTCTTCTGCTGTTTTGGTATAAAATTAATTTGAGAAGCGTATTTCCTTTTCTCAATCAGAACAGCGTTGAATTTTTTAAATCTTAGTATAATTAAGCGTGCATCTTTGTAAATATAATTTATTATTCATCACTACATAGTATAAAACAAAGTCGCTATTTTTGTCCGTCTGTTTGTTTGTCTGTTTGTCTGTATGCTTAAATCTTTAAAATTACGCAACGGATTTTGATGCGGTTTTTTGTAATAGGTAGAGTGATTCAAGAGGAAGGTTTTTATGTATAATACATGCATATATTCCCACGAGAACGGGATCCACGCGGGTGAAACCGCGGGCGGTCCGCTAGTTGTAAATATAATTTATTATTCAACAATGAATTCATATTATAACAAAGATTGGATTAGGGTAAAGAAGTTATCAATTAAGTATTGATTGAAATATGCCCGATTCGGAGACTAATAAAAAATGACTTAAACATTACTTCAATTATAATATCAGATTGATATTAATATATACCTATAATCTATAATTTTAAATCTCTACTTCGAAATAGTAATAGTAATATTGGTACACATTTTTCGCAAATTGTAGATGTTTAGTATTTTATGTTGATCAGAAATGATCGAGTCTGTCATAATCCTTTTGCAAAACTATTTCTGACGACTTTTGAATAATTGATTCCGGGGATTCCATATTGTTTTCAGCTATAACTGTTTAACTAAACCTGTATGTATCTTATTATCTTGTTGTCAATGTTAAGAATGCCTGTTGTGGCAAAATATCATCATTTTTATATTTGATCCAATCGGGCTTATCTAGTTTTTTTGGTCATCTAGTAACTGATTTTATACTTTAGCAACCAAAAACATGTCATAAGTACGTTTGTTTATGATTTATATGTAAGACAGCGGTTTTATAGTAGGTGTGTACGATATTTTATTTCATTATTGGTCATATTGACCTTTAATGTGATAGTTACTTCATATTATTGTGACTGGTTTTAATGTTCGAGGTGGTATTGGTTGACCAGGAATATAAAAAACCTCGCCATATTGCGGTAAACTCATGGAACTAATTTGTTTTACTGGCAACGCTTAGTTTCTAAACATCAATCGTAAATTGCTTCTCAGTGAGTTTGAATGTCACAGTTTGTCTCATTTTTGTCTTTTTACTTTGAGTGTCTATTTTGTGCTAAAATAACATTTCGTATAAAATATATTCCCTAAATAACATTTCTGACATAGTTGCCGAATAGGGTACCTACTTTCCGTGATGAAAAATAAACTATGAAATTTGATAAAAATAAAAATTTATGTAGAAATATACTTTAATATTCTGATTTTGAGTCATAAAAGCACATACTTATTTTAATAAACTATATTAAAATTCGAAATTTTTAATCGGTATGTCACGTGACCTAAAACACGAGATGCATAATTGGTATGACGTCATAAAGGCAAACCTATTCCTCCAAGAACCAAACTGTCAGTTCAGTTTCGTACATAATAACTTGAATTAATGCCGGTCTTACATACAGTGCCACAAACTTATTTGACCCGGTAAGGGTGGCGTTACTGTCTTGGTATTTTTCTGACAACAGTATAACATTTGCATTAGTTCCATTTTTGGTCACCGGGTCAGATAAGTTTGTGGCACTGTACAATTTACCATTATTACGTCATCAAAATGGCTGACAAGTGCTGACAGCGTTTTTCCGGAAATAAAAAAAAGAATTAATATTTTCTTTTGTTTTAAGGCGAGAAAGCGTGTTTATTTTGCCGAAATATATTTTTTGTTGCTTTTTATTAGGAAAATCAAGTTTATTTTTCACTACCGAAAGTACCCTATTGACAATAATAATATGAGCGTTACTATACTTACTGTTGTCTGTGCTGTTGCCATAAAAAAGGAAACTTTAGCGCCCTCATGACAGGATTCTATTTTTCTGGTCAAGCAATAGTTAGCTTAGAATTGGTACTGTTCAGAAAGGAGGGGGTCATTAAAAGATGGTATATATATTTCTTTTAGTCCGTTCGTTGGGAAATTTTAGGGGGATAATTTCAATTGGTTAAATCGACCTGACTTCGTTATCATACATTTTTATACGTTCGTTCAAATTTTAACTTAAAATCATGTTGGTCATATTTGATGCGTTGAAATTAATAATTTTAATGTAGATACTAATTGATATAAAAATCACTTAGAATCCTAAAATGTTCGAAATAAATAAATAAAAACTAAGGGACTTTTAAAACATTTAAAATATCAATAGACAGTTGAAAATTGTTCGATTCGTAATGTTGACGCAAGTAGAATTTCCTTCTTTGCACATCGGTCACGAAAACTAGAAAAACACAACACTTAAAGCGTAGTTAATCCGTGATGATAATTTATGTTCATGTTTTGCTAGAAGCCAGGCTTCAGAGCGTACCTCGGATAAAAAGAGACGAAATCTTTAGTAATCACCTTTCTCTTTCTGGCGAGGCTTCAGAGCGTACCTAGGATAAAAAGAGACGAAATCTTTAGTAATCACCTTTCTCTTTCTGGCTCATCGGGATCGGAGAGAGATAGTTAATTATCGTTATCGTTGTTTCTCTTTCTAACCGGGGGCGATTGCAATGTATGGGCAGCCGTATGGCTCACCCACTCCAACTCACTACCAGTTGTGGTATAACTAGAAAATGCTGTCTGAAAAAATGCACTATAACTTTTTCACAATACCGTAAAAACAGCAAAGGATGGTTTTGTAGTCTTCATCCGCCGTTTATTATATTCTGAGCAATAATAATAGTAGGTAAGCATTGAATTATAATAAGCACAGGTTACAAACAAGTATGAACGTGTTTTGTTATATCTCTAAAGTGTAGCCCGTGGCATTCTGGCATTCTAATGTAAATAAAGAAAATATGTTATAAATGTTGCAAGGAATTCGGTTTTATGCTATATTGCGATTAAACTCTGGTTTCATAAATATTCCAATATAGGGTTTTTTCCTTCTAATTTTACGTAATAAAGTTAGATACTCAGCTCAGCACATTGTATGTCCGTTGCAATATTTAAATTAAAACTAAATCTTGCACGTAAACAAAAAATCAACAAAATCATTGATTGAATTATGTTTGACTAAAAAAAAATTATAAAATTAAATCTAGGAGGATGGGCACAAATGTATGGAATTTGGTACCGGCACCAATCGGAGTAAATGATACATCGTTGGAAAGGTATTTTTGTGTAGATTTTGAATAAACATGGTGCTAGTCCGGGTTCATTGTCCGATCGCAGTAATCCTACTTGAAAATTATATAAATCATTCATTGTAATAAAGTTAACTGTAATTTACAGTTCATTTTTAGACTTTTTTGGGATAGATATAGGAGTTAGTTATCCATGGCTGAAGTGAACCAAAATATTGGCATTTGCTTCAGTTTCAGGAAATTTTTAAGATAATTTATGTTTTGATAAAGCACATGTTTCCGATTTCGTAGTCCAATATTCTGCTGGTACTAGTAAATGAGTATTTATGAAGAAGCTTATTTATCGATTGGTTATTTATGTCCTACGATGATTTCGTCTCGATTATAGAAAACTTCTCGAAAATTCTTTGGATATTTCAAAAGCAGCCAGCCGACTTATAATAATAGATAAAACTAAGGACATTAGATTGCTTCAATTTTAATTATAAAACAATTTAGACTAAAATACATTGCCGTGAATAGATGCAAAATGTATAATGAAATAATTTGAAAATGATTGAATGATCAGCGCGTATAGATTGTCTATTCCCATAGTCTCCAGGTAATGTTAACTAAAACGTAAGTCAAATTGAGGGCGTAGTTTGAGGCAAATAAATTTAGGATAGGCTAACATTTTAGAGTAATCAAAGCCATAAATATGTCAACAAAAATGGTCCAATGAGTAAAGGTACTTGACGGTTAAGTCATAAGATTTTAGACCATTACCATACATTTATTGGTTTAGGGGTCTTAAAATTGTCTCTTATTCATAAAAATATGACTCCTATTAAAAGTTACTTAAGTATATTTTGCCTTACACATTCAAAGTCACGTGTGCCAAAACGGGACAAATTTCAAATTGTAAATTTCTAGGATGGAAGGTTTAAATATTATGATTTATGCTATATAATTCGTAAAATCGTAGGACTTGAAAGTAGCTTTATGCTGTATGTAATTATAGCGTAGTCAAGTACCCCAATTTGAAAATGAGGCAAAGGAGGATGGGCACAAATGTATGGAATCTGGTACCGGCACTAATCGAAGTACATGATACGTCGTTGGAAAGGTATTTTTGTGTAGATTGGGAATATACATGTCGCTAGTCCTGGTTCATTGTCCGATCGCAGTAATCCTACTTGAAAATTATATATTTTTAGTTACTAAGTATACAACAAACTTTTTGCAACAACTCAGCGAACGACTAAAAGTGAATGTCATACATACGTGTATTTATATGTTTATATTGTTTATTAGATAAATCACTCATAAAGGCTGATTTACATTGATACAGTAGCTGGCGTCAGCGCCACTTAATTCCAGCGCTAGATAAGCGCTGTATCAGTGTTAGCATGTTACAATTCAGTCCAGCATCCAGTATCCAGCACTGGATCGAAATAGACCGTCTGCCTATTTTTCTACGCGCCGGATTGCCAGTGATTCAGTGCCAGTGCCAACACAGAGCCGGAATCCAGTGATGCTGGCGCCAGCTAATGAATCAATGTAAATCGGCCCTAACTGAAAAAATTGTAAACTGATTTTATTGTGTGTTTATTGTAACAGATTTTTATCTGTTAATTGAATATTAATAAGCTCAAAATCTGTGCAAACATCTTCAAAATCGGTTGAACTACGCCAAAGATATGATTTTTTAAACCCTAATTCGAACTAAATATACCTTATCTTCTGAAGGCTATATTTCAAAACGGACAATTTGTAGGGGTTTGTCGCCATAGTAATTTTTTGTACTCTTAAAAAGGCCTTTCAAATGACACTAAAGTCATTTTGATTGGACATGGGTACCAAAACGCCCATCCTCCTTTGTTGTATAAATACGAAATCGCGTTTGTTATTTGTGTATAAACAGCGCACGCCAAAGTTAGACAAATTATAATTAACTAATTATGAAATGAAGTGTGGTAATGATAAATCATTCGTCGAGGAATCACTGAATAAAATAATTTCGACGTTTTGTGCAAGGCATAAGAAAGAGATAGTTAATATGATGTGGTAGGCACTATGAATTACGATGGACAGTAAATTATGAAATTTGAAGTTCTTGAAGAGTAATTTCTAATAAAAGGATTCACCCGCTATCGTCGTCGATTACTAAAGTATAAAACTTATTGGTACTGTCGATTTGTGCAAATTACTTGGGTGATGTGTTCGTTTAATAACACAGCTTGGACCCAAAATAACTTTAGCTTCATCTGTAAATACCTACTGTAATTAGTAAAATAAACAAATATAGAATAGAATTTATTTTTCGCTAAGTGTCAACTTACAGTTAAAACTAAATTTTAGTAAATTTCGTCGAAGTTCGTAGAAAATGGTAGAAACACAAACAAAACAATCCCTAAAAATAGTAGAAAATTTGAATTTCATTCAGATATAGTAAACCCAACTTAAGATTGAAATGAAAGTGGCGCTGTCGGACGCATTTGACATTCATTTGACCAATCATTGCACACCAGTAACTGACCGATGAATGACCACAACGTACTTATAATATGAATGACTTTTTAACATGGCGGCGTTAGTTCCAATTTTTGCCATTTCAGAGATAAGCTGGGCGCACTGTGTATATGTTTTTATTGTTCTGATCATAGAGATATTACACTAGAGCGCAGAAGCCAGGTTTCAGGCGTACCTCGGATAAAAAGAGACGAAATCTTTAGTAATCACCTTTCTCTTTCTGGCTCATCGGGATCGGAGAGAGATAGGTAATTACCGTTATCGTTGTTTCCCTTTCTAACCGGGGGCGATTGCAATGTATGGGCAGCCGTATGGCTCACCCACTCTAGTGTAATATCTCTATGGTTCTGATAGATTGTATGTCGTTTGATTGATCATGAGTCATGACAAATACTTTGAGAGGTTTGACCAACATTGTTCAAGTATTTTAAACGACATAGCATTCCGACTGGTAATCGGGATAGCTGGCTTAGTACTAATGTCCTGCTTGGTATATCTATATGTGATTTCTCTACAGTGATTATATATTTGTCGTTATCCGTAAGATTAGATGCTGTAAATGTAATTCTTACCTCGATTTTTAGTAAACACGTAGTAGATAAATAAAATTTAATCTTCCATGTAATTATATCAGTAGAGGATAGAATTTAAATTATATTCATATTTATGCATTAATTGAATTGTAAAAATACATAGTACATTAGTCATTCGAACATCGTCCTAAGTTTTTGTTTGAATATTGCCATTAGCCTGGTCGTATTTTGTTCTTATAATTAATTGGTGACATTTTGATTATGAATGTCAGGTGCGATTGAAATTGTGTATTTTTTAAAGATATGACAAAATATCATAGTAAAATCATAGTAAGTATCAATGCCATAGATTGTATTTCCTACAAGAATCGTGCAAATGATGTTACTATGATATACTTGTAAATAATACACGCGGAGTGTAAGATGACATTTCTTACAACGCTATTCATAGCTTTTAATGAAGTTATTTAGTTGTTTGAATTTATTTTTTTGTATCATGAAAATGATATTCTACACCTTGGGGCTAGTTTTACAATATAAGTAATGTTCTGTATAATATAACGTTGCACTTGCAATCCATTGTATTTTTATTTATAAAAAAATAATGTAAATATTTAATTAGTGATAAAGTTGTAAATACGCTCATTCACCGTCTTATCGGTGGAGATAATTTTATGGTTTTTTAAATTTTACTAATTAACGTTATAAATATGGTTTTTGAACTTGTTTTGTGTATCCGGATCTTAATTATGTTACGTTGTATTTGTATTTATAAGTGTATCGCGTTGATATTGCTACAAGTGTATGTACGTGCTTTATCTTTGGACTGTGTTCTAACGAGTGATGGCACTGATGGCATACCATAAATGTAAGTAAGCGAAACGAAATTGGTTATAGTCGTCTTGAAAAGTACAACGTTTTTTCCTTCCTATATACACTTGTAGTAATCGTTGAAAATCTAGATTAAAACATTGATGTTGTTTAAGTAAATATAGACAAAAGTGTCTATTTCGCACACTAGGTGGTCGTGATCATAAAATATTGTTTTTTTATTAAGACTTCAAATATTATTTCACTCTTAAGAGTGATCTTATGTCTATTGTTATATCAATGTTAATCATCATACGCTCTAAATGTAGGTACTTATCGTGGGATGAATTTTATTCGAATACTGTCCCGTTCTTAACGTAGTTATCGATGTGTTAACGTATTCGATGTGAAAGTATTAGTGGAGTGCCGTAAGACATAAAAATGGCAAAACCTCGGAATCCAGGGACTATGAATGAATTTTCATAAAAACTGTTGGACTGTATTTCAAAATGCACAAATAGAAAAGTTAAAAAAAATAATTCACCGATCTTTTTTTATTTTTTTTATCTTTGTTGGTAAGTTTGTGACCCCATAACTTCGTGTTGCGTTAGTTAATTCGAAACTACTCGTCAGATGTCGCTCAAATTTATATGGGACCGTACCAAAAGCACCAGCTTTCAAGGAAATAAAGAATCATCAAAATCGGTTTACGCAACACGAAGTTATGGGGTCACAAACTTACCAACAAAAATAAAAAAAATAAAAAAAGATCGGTGAATTTTTTTTTAACTTTTCTATTTGTGCATTTTGAAATACAGTCCAACAGTTTTTATGAAGATTCATTCATAGTCCCTGGATTCCGAGGTTTAAAGCTTCGGCACTCCACTATATATTCATACAACTTAAACTTTGAACGAAAGTACTTTTGATTGAGTATTCGATTGTGTTTTAAATGTAACTTCTTAAGTAAATAATGCGGTTGGTTTAGATGAGTGATTGACATTTCAATAAAATATTGTTTATGTACTGTGTATTTTGTCTATGAAATAAGTTAACATTTTATTACGCATAATATGATAGGGCTTATTTTGAAATGCACGAAGGCAAACGGTTGTCTCTAAGAATCTAATTAAGATTTGGCGTCCGAATAATAGTACTTTAACTTGAGGTATAGGAACAGAGGTCCATGTGGGAAAATAATAACTTAATTATTGAAGTATAATGTTTGCAATCACTCATCTAAACTCACACAACACAATACTAAGTACGTGTCTATAATATTAAAAGATCTCATTAATTGTTAATTTTTGGAAAAGTAAATAAATAAGTGCTTAATATTTCATACATTTTATTAGTACGTATAATACATGATGACACGAAAGACTGGTTGATATGTTATTAGAGGTAATTGTGTAAATTTGTTGTCAGTATAGATTGGGGGTCGATGGCGGTATACGATCTTGTCTATGACAAATTGCGTATGGTCGTACGATCAATCTTAGACTGAGAAAGAGAATGGAATTTAAAACTTAGAAGGAGACACAGCTTATTTAGTGCAACACTGACGTCACTGATTTGGTTATTGAATTATTAGGTTAATATGAAGGAACATTAGTGGAGTGCCGTAAGACATAAAAATGGCAAAACCTCGGAATCCAGGGACTATGAATGAATCTTCATAAAAACTGTTGGACTGTATTTCAAAATGCACAAATAGAAACGTACGTTTAAAGCTTACGGCACTCCACTACATCGGATACAACTGCATTCGTGATACTTTAATGTAATTCGATGGCACATTTCCTGGGCCCTTTTTGTTCACCACAATAGAGGATAGCTCAGATTTTCTTTTAAAGTAGTTGCTGTAAATTGTGCAAATTATGCACAATTTACAGCAACTACTTTACTTGTGCAAATTATGCAGCTAAAGATATTATTCGTGTATCAGACACTCATTACGTTAGTCTCTCTCAGAGCATTAACGTTTTAGTCATGTCAATCGTTATTCGACAGTCACAACACTTTAATTCTAGTCTAAGATCCGAATCTAAGTCGACATTCACCGGGTTGATAATAGAATCAAACTTATTTTATAATAAATTTCGTATCTTAGAAAATATATTAAAAATGGGTTGACGACAAAAATCCTGGACAGAATATTTTTTATTATTTTTTTTAAATTATTTTTCAAAAATATTGCATGATGAAGATAATAATAAAATTTTATACTGGACTTAAAGTATAGAACATATAGAATGTGCAGACTATTATCAAATCGAGTGAAAAGTAACTAGTATTGACATACCTGTTTATACCTGTCTACCCAGTAGTTCGTCCAGGTAAATAATAGTCTACCCTAAGTCTGCACATTCTATATGTTCTTTACTTTAAGTCCAGTATAAAATTTTATTATTATCTTCATCATAAGTACAACATTTTATGAAAATCATTTTTTAAAAAATAATTAAAAATTTTCTGTCCAGGATTTTTGTTGTCAACCCATTTTTAATATATTTTCTAATATACGAAATTTATTATAAAATAAGTTTGATTCTATTATCAACCCGGTGAATGTCGATATAGATTCGGATCTTCTACTATTCTAAATAAGCGATGTGTATCAATACAAGCCTTCTTATTCATATTCATTATTTTGACGAAATTGCAGTTACGTCATTGTTGTAACAAATAAACGATATGTTTAAAGCACAGAAGAGGGGAAATGTACTGTCGCGTGTCGTCACGTATAATTTTTTGTAAAATATTACGTGCTTGGATTTAAATATAATTTGCGTGTCATTTTAGGCTCTTGAGTTATTAAATTATATTTGGTATTTCTGTTTGTCAGTGTTTCTGTGTATTTTGATTTCAATTGCTGTAAATTATTGTATTGTAAGTGATAGAATGGAATATATCGGTGCCTCCAGTCAAGTTTAGTTTCTTTGTGAATCTGACTGCTTCCTTTTATCCTTTATATCGTCTTCATGTGCGCAGATGATCAGTTTTCGGTATTTATTGAGGAGCGAGCAGTATTATTAAATAACAATAAAACACGTTAAAATCGTTGATTTAAATGATCCATGTACAATATTATTTTTTGAATATAAACATTTGTGTAAATTTATTTCATTACAACATATTGTAATGATAAAAAGATATTTGGATGGATTAGCGTGACATTGTTAATGTTTTTTTCCTGTTTTTGTGTTTCATGCAGGAAAAATTATCCGGTCAGTTTGATTATGAAGTTCTCAAATATAGACTCGCTCCCGCATTACTGATAAATCACAACCCTTTCAGACGAGAGGCACTGAGAGGTTATTAGTTGGGTCTGTTTCAATGTTGCATTTATGTAATACCCAATCGTATATTATTATTAATTTTTATTACACTTGAATAATTAGTTTGCTAAGTATTTAACTTATATTTCATTATTAGGTACGATATGGTTACGAATTGATGTGATACTTCAGACTAAGATTTGTAAGTACTTGGAATTAAAAGTTCTTCGATTCTAGTACTGCTATTCGTTTTTTTTTACTTTTTTTAAGTGTAAGTATGTATTATATTTATCTCACTTTTATTTGTTAAGTACTTCAGTTCCAAATGATTTTAATCATTTATTTATCCTCATCCAATATATTTCCTTTTAATTTAAAGTTTTTATTATTAAGTAATTTTAAATGCGAACTATTACGGGAAAAGCTGGGTACAGTATTAATACTTTCCATGAAACTGTTTATTATCTATACTAATATTATAAAGCTGAAGAGTTTGTTTGTTTGTTTGGTTGAACGCGCTAATCTCAGGAACTACTGGTTCGAATTGAAATTTTTTTTTTGTGTTGAATAGACCTTTTATCGAGGAAGGCTATAGGCTATATAACATCACGCTGCAACAATTAGGAGCGAAGAAATAATGGAAAATGTGGAAAAAACGGGGAAAATTATTCATTCTCGAGGGCTTTCGTTGCATGCGTTGCGAAAACGATTCAAGATACCAAAAATATATGTATGAAAGAATTATTCCTCTTGAAATGATCTAAAAAAATGTCCACGACAGTATATGTCTATCTTTTAAGATTAACACACTAGAACCGTTTTTATGGTAATCAAATTTGCCGCGTTTCCAAGTTTAATCTGAATTAATCTTGCTGTGATCCTTTGCTACTTTGCTATTATTTTGTCGTAAGCTTTATTTCTAAGTTTAATTTAATTTAACCTCAATTAATTTTGGTGATAGTTTATTATCTTCCCGAAATTCCTACGGGAGCGGGACCTACGCGGTTGATACTTACGGGTCCCGAAGCGAAGCGAAGGCGGTTCGCTAGTCTTTAATAACTAAATAACAAATAAATTAACTATGTACTTAGTAATGTTTATTAAATTATTTATGACCCTACTTTTTGTGTATTAACTTTATTAATATCCATGTGACAAAGAAATACAAGTAATTTCTAATTGGTTCTGTTTTAATTTTAAAAATACATAATTATGGGGTAGGTACTTTTAAAATAACCTCTATAAATTTGGTTGTTGACTTTAGGTAGCAGTCGCAAATGAACCACCCATTGATTTCTGATACTGGTTTCCCATAAATACAGGTACAACCAAAGGTATCTCTGATGCGTTGCTGAAAACGGGAAGACAACATGAAGTACTTACTGATTGTCTTGTTAAAAACGTAATGCGCAAGATACAAACTAGGATAGTAAGTAAGCTAATAACTCTGGCTTCGTTTACCGTCCACGTTACTTACATTAACAGACAACCCAAAATCAACCCCAACAGTTTGCCAAATGGACATGAAAATTGGTATTACCTTTTAAAAATAAAGCACAGCTGAAACTACTGAATGCAATAAGCTGAAATTTGGCATTGTGACCTCGTGTCGCGATATAAATGAAGTTCGCGCGAGTGAAGCCGCAGTCGGAAGCTAGTATCGGTTGTTCGAAAATTACAAAATACATAACATGTGCTGCCATCTCATCAATCAGCACCTAAGTTACTTTTAACGTGAAGGTGCCTCAGGTCAGTGCCTCTATTATGAGTTGTTGTAGTAAACGTAAAGGACGTTACTATTGCAGTTGACGTTTAGAATTTGTATGAGAATTGTAGTTCAGTATCGTAACCGCTAGAGGCGCTGTACGGATTCTCATACAAATTCTAAACGTTAACTGCAATAGTAACAGTTTGACGTTTACTACAACAACTCATAATAGAGGCAGTCACAATGTTGTATTAATTACAAAATGTTACCTAGAGATGCCAAATTTGAGCTATTTGAAAATGGAACGACGACAGCAAAGGAAGATTTGTTGTTGTCAATACTTTCATCATTCAATAAATTGTAATTGAAGTTGTAACACGAGTCGTATTATTTTGCCCTTTTATAATTCTATTACTGTACACTTGCCGGCGGGACTCGAACCCGCAATCGTCGGTTGTAACCAACCAAGCCTTACCTATTAGGCGACGGGGGAGCTTTGAGTGTTTTGAAAACATCCATTTAATACGAGTTTTAGGTTAAAATATACAGTAATTTCCCTTTTATTCGAGGATCAAGCTTAGCTTCCCTGCTCTAATCTGTATCTCTATGGGGAAGACCACGAATGTGTCAAAAACTACGCAGAAATCATTTCGAAGGCATAAGTAGGTACATCATTCTTCTTTACGCGTATTAGCGCTTTAGGTAAGCGGCTGTCATCAATATATATCGTCAATAATATTAAAACATGTAGGTGTGTGTCTGTTCTTGAGACTTATTTATACCTATAAGAAAAAAGTAATAATGCGATTTTCATTTCTTTAATTTTCGTTTCAAAGTACAGTCCGCCCAACTTATCTCTGAAATGGCAAAAATTGGAACTAACGAAAAGTCATTCATAAGTACGTTGTGTCCATTCATCTGTCAGTTACTAGTGTGCAATGATTGGTCAAATGAATGTCAAATGCGTCCGACAGCGCCTCTTTCGTTTCAGTCTTAAGTTGGGTTTACTATAAGCATTGTTTTCAAAGACAGATTAACAAACCCTGTTTTGGTCAATGATGGACAGATTTTGAAATTTGAAACTAACCATCAACAGATAATTTTAAAACGTAGGTATACCTACATACTTAACTATCCATTGGAGAGTTGGATATTCTTATTGAAGAGATGATCACTGGGATTAACATTATTAATAACGCAACAATAACAATACTTTGTATCGTGGTAATTTGATCTGATTTATGAATTTTGAAATAAGTTTGTTAGGCGATTAAGTAAAAAATGTTGGTTTCACGGAATTCATAATAACTTCATAATAAGTTCACAAAGCTACTCTATACTAGATGGCGTTAGATGTGTCGTATTTAAAATCAAACAGACATTTTAATTTTCTTTGGAATGTAGAACTGACGACCTAGAAAAACACGTGCCTATTGAGAACGTGCACGACGGTGGCGTCGCGCAGCTTTTTCGGCTACTTTCAATAATGACATGTAAACATTGTTAGTATTTTTGCAATTAAAAACCAAAATAAACAGTAAATGGTACCTACTCGTTGACATTATTTGAGTGCAATTTATTGAATAGTATATGTGTAAAATGGATATAATCATAAAAACCGGGTTCGAAAGTATTACACACAGCCGAAATAGTTTCCATTTTTTGTCACGTTGTGCGCTGGGAATCGTTTTGGTACACCTACCACCCGCTTTGCACATAGCGAATACTTGAGTGGCCGAGCATAATATTGTGACAACCCTGGAGTATGTACTTCGCTAAACCGGAAGCAATAAACAATAAGGGCCATAAAACATGTCAAGCGAACGATAGAACAATAGAGCGCGGCCGTCTCGAAAGTACGCGCACGATGTTTCGACCTTACGCCAGTAGTCATAAGGGCGAAAGTCGTTTGCAAGGAACATACTAAAGCTTCATTCTAACAACTACCGGAATATTCTGGATTAGCATGAATGGTGCGTGAGTGGTATAAAAGGGGCACTCGGTCGACTGGGTGGCATTTTAGTTTCGGAAGCGAAACCGGGAAGAACCAGCGATACCTACGAGCGATACCAGCGAGAAGTGAAGTGATTTCTACGGGCGATACGAAGATCGACGAGTGTGTTTACAATTGCGTGCATAGTGTTTTGGTGTGTACGAAGTGTAATTGTGTTTCGACGATTACAATAAAGTCTTTGTGGTACATTTGGCATTTTCTCGAACCCATTACTCCTGACACGTATATGAAATTGCCACTCATCGCCAAAACCAAACTTATATATTACCTATGCTTACAGTTCAATTTAGCTTGTAAACAAAATTTACATATAGGTATACCTTTAATCGCATAGGCGGAAAGCTGGCATTTAATATGTGCTATACAATTACTATAACGAAATTACTATAAAAAAAGCTAAGCTAAGCTACAACCCACTAATATGGCCCACTACTGAGCACGGGTCTCTCCTGTAAAAGGGAGTTAAATAAAGGGATATTTTATACTCAAAGAACCAAATATATTTTCCTTCAATGACAAATTATAATAGAATGTCTTTTTAAACTTAACTTCCGTCACTTTTACTTTTCTTTCTATATCACATCCGTCCTTCCAACAGTATACATTACTAGAGCTATGTCTATGGCTAAGTTTATGGCTATGGCTTACACTCCTCATTACTGAGGAGGCCTAGAGCATACTCCACCACGCTGCTCCAATGCGGATCGGTGGAGGGGTTAGTGGCCAACCCAGTGTCGAAAGTTTTCAAGCCGCCCGAAGGCCTCCGACATGGCTTAACGACTGCTATCAATCGATAACAACCGGGACTGACGGCTTTACGTGCCCTCCGAAGCACGGAAGCGCTCAAGATATTTAGCCACTAGCGGTCACCCATCCGACCACCGACCGCGCCCGCTGTTGCTTAACTTTGTCGATCGCTTAGGATCGACGCAAGCCGCCGGGCTATGAGCGCTTCAAACGAAATTACTATACCTATAACGAATTCCAGATCGATTGCGAACTAAGTTTTAGGTACGTAAATTATATCGATTAAGGCTAATGGGGTTCATAAGGCTCACCAAGGACCTCATGAGGCCCCTGGTGAGCTTTAGGTAAAAAATGGCTTAAAAACAGTAGCCCACTACTGAATACTGGTTTCTCCTCATAACTCCTGAGGCCTAAAACTGGAATGTGCACTTCGTTGCACCAGTGCTGGTTATTAGAGGTTCGTTTTATTGGCTGGATTAGGTAGATACTGAAGAGATTGTTTTTTGAATTTTTGTCAAAACACAACATTAAACATTATTTTTAGGATTTTTGTCTGTCAGTCTATAGGTATGTTTGTCCGCGTATCATTGAAGAACTACTTACTGGATGAAATTTTCACGTTAACATTTTTGGAGCTTTAGTTCAAAAACAAGTGCAAGTTTCATTTTATCGTACCACATAAGAACTTGAAATGTTTGATCTCAATTTGGGGTGCATAGTTTGCCAGGATAGCTAGTACCCAGTTGCCCATATTATTTCGTCATATACCTATTTGCTTTCTTACGACTTATATCGATATAACGTGGACAGGAAATTTCACTTACTTACCTTCTAATTTCTTTACACGCGCGTTTCTAGATCGCGATGTATCAGATACATCGCTACATATCAAAATAACTACATACTTGATATCGCTACGACTGTGCTACGAGCTACGGGCTACGAACTTGATATAAATGCTACGAATGCCTGCTGCCTGCAGATGTCTATAAGGTGCCTAGAAACGAAGTATTAAGTTACTTCAATATTTTAAATATTATATATTCCAGGTCAACGCGTTTGCTCAAATATCTTAAAATAATCCTTGAATCATAACAAAACATTCCCGCGACTAACATGACATTTATATCGAGTTCCCAGCGTTCAACCACGATGTTTTGTTTAACCTGCTCCTATAACCTTATAGATATTTTTTTTATAGCCTGAAGGGCTGACGCAAAAGCAGACGAGCCACCTGATGGTAAGTGGTCATCGTTGCCTATGGACACGAGCAACACCAGGGGAGTCACCAGTGGAACGCCGGCCCTGAAGGAGAGCTCTTTTTACACCTTTCTTGAAGAACCCCATGTCAAAGCGCTTCGGGAATACCTCAGAGGGAAGCTCATTCCACAGCTTGCAAGTTCGTGGTAGAAACGATCGTGAAAAACGGACCGTTCTCGTCCGCCACGAATCCAAGCGATGTGGATGATACTTCAATCTTTGGCGAGTGGTGCGATGATGGAAGGGTGAAGTTGGCACCAAATCGAACAATTCCTCGGAGCACTCACCGTTGTAAAGTCGGTAGAACACGCAGAGAGATCCCATGTCTCTCCTGAAATCTATGTTTTCTAGCCTGTTAGTGACTCGTGGGTCGTTGACAACTCGGACTGCGCGCTTTTGCACGGCGTCAAATGGACTAAGCTGGTATTGTGGCGCCCCTGCCCAAAGGTGAGAACAGTACTCCATGTGAGGCCTGACCTGAGCTTTATAAAGCATCAGAAGGTCCCTCGCAGTGAAGTACTGCTTCGCCCGGTTCAGGACGCCAAGCTTTTTGGAGGCCAGTTTGGCCTTAGCTTCCAGATGACACCGATACCGCACGTCGCTCGAAATGTCAACACCCAGAATCCCAACACTTTCACTAACGGTGAGTGCGGTACCCTGGAATTGAGGCGCTTTGACAAATGGGGTTTTCTTAGCGGAAAACGCGCAAACTTGTGTCTTCGTGGGGTTGAACTCAACTAAATTGAGTCGTCCCCATTCCGAGACTTGCTCCAGAGAGTTCTCGACTTCAGACACAAGTTTGATTCTGCTATCCTCCACATGAGACTGAGAGGAGTTTGCAGGGCCTGTGTAACACGCATCTCCCGTGCTGTCATCTGCATAGCAATGAATGCCGTTTGCACGCTCCAGCATATCATTAATATGCAGAATGAACAGAGTAGGAGATAGTACAGACCCTTGGGGAACACCAGCGTTTATAGGTTTCATATCTGAGCAACAACCGTCGACTACGACCTTTATATGTCGCTCAGATAGAAAGCTGGCTACCCAACTGCATAACCTCTCAGGGAGACCGTAAGATGGAAGCTTCGCGAGAAGAGCCCTGTGCCAGACCCGGTCGAAGGCCTTAGCGATATCCAGGCTGACCGCCAATGCTTTCCCGTTGCTATCAAGGGCCTGAGCCCATCGGCGAGTAAGATATGCTAAAAGATCGCCAGCTGAACGGCCGTGACGAAACCCGTACTGACGGTCACTGATCAGCTGGCGATCCTCCAGATATCCTAGGAGCTGGGCATTAAATAATACGCTCCATCACCTTAGCAAGTAGGGAAGTTATCGCTATAGGCCTGTAATTGGCCGGGTCACTAAGATCGCCCTTTTTGGGGATAGGATTAACTAGGGCTACTTTCCACGAAGACGGTACTATTCCAGTGGTGTAGGATAGCGAGAATAGGCGCGTTAAGACGGGAGTCAATTCGGGAGCACACGCCTTCAGCACCACTGCGGGAATGCCATCCGGTCCACTCGACTTCTTGGTATCAAGGGACAGTAGAGCTCGTCTGGCCGATTTTTGAGTAAAAAGTATATCGTTTAACGAGCTCTCACACCGCGGGATGTTAGGCGGTGAGGTCCCTCCATCGTCCAAGGTCGAGTTGGCGGCAAAGAGGGTACCAAGAAGTTCGGCTTTCCCCTTTGCCGTATGGACAACGGAATTATCTGATAATCGCAGTGGCGGAAGAGAAGACCGACAGAAGTTGCCCTCGACAGCCTTAGCCAGCGACCAAAATTCTCGACTCCCAGAGGGGTAGCCGACAAGTCGCTCGCCAATTTTGACGATGAATTGGGCCTTCGCCCTGGACATCTGCTTCTTAGCCGACCAGGAGGCAGCATTGAGCTTTTTCTTAAGCTCAGAGGCAGATGGATTCCTCAAAGAGTACGCTGATGCCCATGCCTGGTACCAGGCCTGATACCAGGGCCGGTTTTTACCACCAATTGATACGACAGAGTTAAGAATAAAACATTCCATACCCTGTCGGATCACATCGGCTACTAAATCAGCGCACACATTTGGGTCCCCAGAAGCGAAGCAGAGCTGCCTCCATGGGTATGAACCCAGGAACTCCCTAAGTCCATCCCAATCTGCTGACTTATAGTGCCAGACTTGACGCGTCCCAGTGGGCTGAGAACCCTCCCGACGCGTCAAGGGCACAGATGTCCTTAGCAAGCAGTGGTCAGAAGATCCAAGAGGAGCCCCAACCACCACTCGATAGTCCGCCGGGTGTGAAGTCAGCAGAAGGTCTAGCAAAGAAGCAGTATGGGTCTCAACGTCAGGGACTCTGGTGAAGTAACAACCTGAGTGTGACCGTAGGCCAGGGAGAAGTCGAAAGCAGTTCTCCCGGCGAAGTCGGTGATCCTGGACCCCAACCAGTCGGTGTGGTGGGCGTTAAAGTCCCCCAAAATCACCAACTCCGCCGAAGGGTACTGCTTCAAAATTCTGTCGGTCGATCTCTGGACGTGCTCAAATAATCGAGTCGTCTCCGCGTCTCCGCTATAGGACCTATACAGACACGCATAAATACGGGTGTGGTCGCCCATATCCACGCGCGTCCACAATACGGATAGGTCCTTGTCTTCAAGGCAGGTCAGACGGCAGCAACAGACGTCATCACGGACGAACATACACACCCCGGCATGCCGCCTAAATGCGTGCTCCAGCCTGTAGCCGGGGTAACACAAGTACGATGTGTTGCCTGGGTTCGGGTCCCTGTACTGTCCGGCGGGCGGCCAGCGGCGAGCAGTTTCACCAGGTCTCCCTGACCGCCGCGCCAACATATCACGTCCACTCGAGCATCGGAGCCTCAGGAATCCAACCGACCCGAGGATACAGCCATAGAGTTACCGCACAAGGGAAGAGGAAGGGTGGGACAGAGGGGGACTGGCTCTCAAGCCACCAGCCGGAACACGACAAGTCATTTGGCGGCTGACTCAAGCAGGAGGGTGGTCGCTAGCCAGACGGGTTCGAGACCCTACCACTAGCATAGAGTACCGTCGGGATTGGACTGGATGGTACAAATTCCAGAGACCTCTGAGAGGGACCGAGCGCCGTAGCCTCGTCCGTTGTTCGGCAGGGTGCACCACGAGCAGGGGAGGTCGGCTTGGGCTCAAAGATGGATGGAGCCCCTTACACCCCAAAGATATTTTTTGAAACACCACAAAGATATTTTTTGTATGCCGTTATAATTTATAATACTTAGTTCTTTTCTAAAAATGACACTTAACCTTTAAACACTTAAACAGAGGACTTGCTGCATACCAATTTTGCAAGCACACACAATTGTCAAAAATACCTAATGTTCGGTTTAGAAATTAATTATCAGGTATGTTGTTCTGTGAGTTATCCATAATATTCTATAACGCATGTAAAGTCTACCAACCTGCACTTAGGCAGATGTCTCACCGCCGGCGAGTCGGCGAGTAATGCTCGGCTATTTTCTCGCTTAAGACACGTACAAAAGGTATCTATGACATTCCGTGTTAACAAAAGAGATGTATATGTCAGTGCGTGCGTACTCGCTGACTGTTCACACCACCAGCGAGTACTCGCTCGTATAATATGCATCTCTTTTGTTTACACGGAATGTCATATTATAGTCCCTTTCTTGAGCGAGAATATAATAGCCCAGCTTTACTCGCTGGACTTTGGCCTTTGGCCTGTGGTGGGATAGTTAAAGGTCGTAAAGTATCAAAAGTAGTACTAGTTTAGATACCTATTTGACTTACTTTACTATACTAACTTGCCCTGTTACTTTAAAAGTATTGCAACTTCAACTGTACTATAACTTCAACTGTATTGTAACTGTAAGTTGTTGATTGTTGTTCTTTTGACGAAGGATTAGATAGCCAAGTAGGTAGGTGTGTCTTTTTTTGTCCGTGGTCCTACTGCGTAGTCCTACTAAGGTACCTGAGGGTAAGTAGAGCCGGGGTTTAACAAGGGCCACAACAGCAAAAACTCAGTTTTAACAAGTCTATTAGATCGTGCTTACGCACAATTTTTAAAGGACCAATACGAAGGCTTATATTCGAGATCACGTGATCGTACGATCCGCCATCTTGCCAGTAGCCCCAAGACCGTTTAGGCAGTTGGTCTACGCCACGCTGTTATAAAAATCCTTCTATAAAAAAAATTGTATGAAATAGATCTTGTCGTTAATAAAAATTGCTGTGGCATAGTTATAATGAATGAATTGTGAACATTAATCAAGGTAAGTTTAATTGTTATATCAATAGGTATTTAACAATTTATATAGAAATTTTAAAAATCTGTCTCTTAGTCTAATAAGGGCCACTTACACGACGGGTAAAAAGGGCCCTTGTTGTACTTATGGTTTGTCATATAACATTAAGCTTTTTTCAGAATACCTACTAATAATTATAGAACCTCCTGCTAAAAAACTCCGAGAGCTTTGGTCTCTGCAGCAGTTAAAGCTTGCAATGGATGCTGTTCAAGGAATATTGATGTCACAACGTACATCAGATCTCATTAGGTCAACAAGGGCCACCAAATTTATGGCATAATTTTTTTTTATTAATTTTTTATATTTTTTTAAAGATTTTAATAGTGTTTCGAAGAAATTGTTAAAAAATATTAATATTTTATGAGTATTTGATTTAATTTTATTCTAATATGGCTCAATAATGTTTTTATTCGTGATTATGACGTGTCCAATGTGTCATTCTTCAAAAAATTATAACTGGAGTTAGTGGAAAAAATAAAATATTGCGTTTGTTATCATAAAACTGAAAAAAGTGTTCGTTTTGATGCGGCCCTTATTAAACTACCTAGTTTTAATAAGGGCCACAAAAAGGGTTTTGAAAAATGTTAAATTGGGTATCAAATAATTGAGGAAACCTAAAAAAACTTACCTATTCGGAAAAATAATAAAAGAAACCTTTACCTTATGTCCTGTTTTTTATTTATATTTTCAAAATACGTAAAATATTCAGTTTTAAAATAAGGTGGCCCTTGTTTGCCGCAGGTACTTTATTGCAATTACCATCATAAGCACCGTACTTAGGTTACCTACTGTTACACTTTTGCCTTGACAACATCTCATTGGCTGGAATTTAGTCTGCTAAGTGAGGGGTGTCAGTTTCGATTCCCGGTCATTTAAGTATATGACAAACTAATATTTTATTCTCGAATTGTATAATTATGTTATTTATGTCCATGTAAGCCGTGGCATAAGTATCCTAAAATATATGAAGTCTCTAATTCCAGAGATGTGTATTTCCAAACTGTATTTTATGTATTAGATTATGTATTAGACCGTGTATATCACTATCTCATGGGTATTCCATAATCAGAAGTAAGCCATAATTATTTTTCACTATTCTCCAGTGAAAATCTTGATAAAATCAGTTCTATCGTTCCAGAGATAAGCCGAGTTAAGCTGAAAAACGGACAAACATACAAAACTATTAAAAAAAAAGTTTGTTTGTATTTTAGTATCGCGTAAATAACTAAAAGCTCTAGAAAAACCACGTTTATTTTGAAATCATAGACTGTGTCTCTGTCTTCTGTTTTATCAATATGGATAGATTACTTCACTTGTGGTTGTATCTTTTTGAGAGGTAGGTAATAATAAAATATTTAATATTTCAATATACATTTATGGTACAAAAATTTATTGGAATTCATAATTCGCTACGACATTTTTATATTATTATATAATTTATTTACATTGAATAATTTCATTATATACACATAAAGTTACCTTTTTAATCGTAACATCTATATCCTATTTTTAATTAATTGTTTATTTACAATATCAACAGTCAAATTGAATAAAACAATAACGCTTAAGATAAGAAAAAATCTTCCAAAAAGACTAGAGATTCGAGGCACAATATCACTTAAAAATACGGCTTTAGAAAGTCCACGTCAAATTGATCCCACACTTGGCAATTTAATCGGCAAATCCTTCAGGAGGAGCGATTACTGGCTCTGCAGCATCAGCGTCAGTTGTCTTTTCTGTGCTCATCATCTCAGGCATAGGGCTAGTTTCCGTATTCTGTGGTTTCACACAGGGAGCTTTCTCACAGCAGGGTCTGAAAATCACAAAAAATTTAAGCGAACATAATAATAGTGACCAGAAGATTTATGGACTCCCACACATAACTGCAGCATAATCTCGTGCCGCAGAAACTTGCAACATCTACATCAATACGTTTTTGTGTGACAAAGCTTTGGCTCAGGTAACCATACCTTCAAAGGTAGCAATGCAATAGACGTGGTTTTAGATGTAGCGTCATGGATCATAAGAACAGTATGTGTTGCAATGTTGTTATTGTTAATTAGATGTAAAAAATTAAGAAGATTTTGGTTTCATTTCATCCATGTGTTACGATTTTGAACACTAATGACAATTGATGAAGATTTTTTTTTTATATTTTAGAAATTTTTATTTAAGATGTTAGCTTGTGTTTCAAGCATCTGGACGTTTCTCTATTAAGGATTAGAAAAAATCCACGGACCACAAATGTTGTCACCGAGTGTGACGTAATGCCGCGGAACGTACAGTGCCAGTGCCACAAACTTATCTGACCCGGTGGCCAAAATTTAAACTAATGAAAATGTCTTACTGTTGTCCATCTGTTGTCAGACAACGACAAAGACAGTAGCGCCCCTCTTACCGGGTCAGGTAAGTTTGTGGCACTGTACGTCACAAAACTTGCTGCAGCATGCAATGCACACTGCGTCACGACACGATGTCACGGTTATCTGTGTATATAGGTACGCGTAATATCATATATTAAAAAAATTATATAGGTAAATGAACTACAGTATGCTAAACAGAACTTCATATTACCATGGACGAAATATTTTAGTCGACTTGCACAGTCAGTCACGTCAATTTAGTACCTCACGGCTCGTTAGATGCCTCCTATATTATTTACATAGAACTAACTAAAACCTTTAACGACAAAACGTTTCAAAGTTTATAAGTCGATGGCAAATAATTATATACTTGAGGCGCTTCCAGGTTGAATAACAGCGCCAGCTAGACTTGAAACAGGATTTATTTAAAATTTTTGGTGTACGATTTTTTTGTATGACTAAGTCAATAATCTCATAAATTTTTTCTATGATATTGTAAAACACTGATGTCTAAATTGTATATTGTGGATATTTCGTTTTGTAAATCAAAATTGTAAACTGCTTTCTTGACTCAAGTACCTACCTACTTAGTAGGTACGTAACTGTTCCTAACTTGTGTCTTTAAAATTCCGGATAGTGTATTTCTTTCGAATCGTTAGGTTGCTTTGTTCCTTAGGGTGCGTACAGATTATGTAACATGTTATATAACTTCTGTTTTATAACACGTCCACAATATCTAACATTGTTGTCTAACAATGAAACATATAGGTATTATAACAAGACACAATGTGTTTTTGGAAGACATATCGTCCACATTTATAAAACATGTTATATAACTGTGTTTTATAACATGTTTTGTTATATAGTCTGTACGCACCATTATACATATATTGGTATCTTAAACTTTGATCAGTATTGTATTGATCAGATTCAAAGTGCCTTTTCGGCTATTTACGGCAAAATACTTATGATGCTAGTTTTAGTTTGCATACTTACAAGCATGGTTCAACATGAGCAGATCTGCCAGTAGGTACTATTACAAATTTTATCGATTTGGACGTATATCAATATTATTGTATGTATCATTACCTGTCAGTCGTCATCTGTGGCGATCATGGTGTTGTTATCGGGAGAGATACAACACCAACGATAATATTTGAATACCCAGCATCTATAACATAAGATGCATTTCATTAGGGTGAAAGGAAACAAAATTGAAAAAATGATCGACTGACAGAGGATGACGATTATGGGATGACTTGAATTGTGGCTGGTCTACTACGATAACTACATGAGCGTGACGCAACAGGTCATGAAAATGCGAAGATGACGGGAATAATGAGATCTGCAGCAGAAAATTGAAAATGTAGCAAAAGCTTCATTTTATTTTCTTTTAGTGCACAATTTTTATAAGTTCGTATTTTCACAGAATGTTAAGATGAGGTCAAACTACACTAGCATGCCTCATTGAATGGAACGATTAGAAAAAACACTGTTCGTCGGTCAATAAATACCTGACTTTAGATACTAAGCAAAGCTAAGCTTTATTTAAAAAAAAATAAAAAAAAATAAGTAATTATTTAAATCTTGTACGATATTCTTTAAAATTTGAAACCATTTATTACGCCGTAAAATAGGTACCTACATTATGATTTATGTATTTATATTTGTAAAATGCGCAAACAACAATATCTCAAGTAGGTTATCTATACAATAGAAGTCATTCCGTTAACTAGTTATAAATAATTTAAGTAGATTTAAGAGGTAGTACGTAATAAAAACGAAGAGGTAGGTACTTGAACGATAAAGAAGACCTATATTTTAGACCAAGTTGGAAGACGTTAGTAAAATGTAGATACATTTTACTGTTGTATAGTGTCCTACAGTTTGCGAGGATTAGGTAATGTAAAGAACCAAACCCAAGGAGCGTAGTTTGAACACTGATTTATTGTACATAAAATTTAAGTGAAAGACGGCGATGAGTACGTACATACTGCTTGCTTGCATTTTTGTCGCCGGTATTGTCTAAAGTTATGCGGTCACGTGTACGACGTCATAGCTCGTACAACTGTAATATACCTACATAGATGCTATTAGTATGTCCATATTACTGTTGTTGATTTACCAACACTGATCGAAGCAGATGTTTAGTATATAAGTGGATGTTTTACATTATGTTTATGGTATGTAGGTAAAATGAATGAGCATGAGTTGTCGTGAGAGTGAGCATGCTGCAATGGCGTAGCTAGCTTGAGTGTCACCCAGTCCCAATGTCATTCAGCCCTCATTTATGGTGTAACCCGAATGTTGTGCACCCTCTGCCCTTATTCTCAACCCTATCCCCCAAATGATGGCAACTGGGGTAGATCCCCTCTCATAGCTACGCTACTGCTATACCTACATGCTGAAATATTGTACCTATTGATGTGGAATGTAAGTTGAACGATGTATGTAATGTAAATAATATGATAAATAAAATAATAATAAAAGTAATGTAATGTAGTAGGTGCATGTGCGTGAAATGGTAAACTAAAGATAATAATGTTTTAATTCCATCCATTGTATTATTTTCGACAAGAGTAATTATTTTATTTACCATTACTAATTGATAAGGTATCTACCAATTAAATTCTATAAGGTGAATATAACAATGCCTCGTGTGAATATGCTTCTTTATAATGTAACGGGAATTAGTAAAATATCTCTATTTATATTATTAGGAGCTTAGTTCGCTAAAATAGCAATTTATATCAAAATGTTTCACTTCAAAATTATTCTTGGAACGAAGTTACTCACTTAAGTATAATTCATATATACACCTAATCATTTTAATTATGTACCTAATTATAGTTTTGTTCTAAAATGTTTTTCCTCCAAAAATATGTAACGGTTGACAAATAATTATTTAACTATAGAAAATAATTCAATGGTTGGATACAAATACATGTCATGTTTCACAATATTATATTTCACATAATATTTAAAAATCAAAAAAGTTGCTGTTTCGCCTTAATAGGAAGGTACCTACTTTGTTATTTCAAAATCTATATATGTATAAGTAGGTACCTACCTAAATATTCATAGTTTCGAACCACTTTTTCAGCAACTTTATTGATTAAATATAAAGAGAAATTATGTTTCTTTGGCGTGTTTTGTAATAATTTTAATTTATAATTAGGGCATATTATTAAATCGCGTGTGAAATTTTGCTATTGTTATACTTAAAATTTAAATAAAGATCACGGGCCATAAGAATTGTAATTTCAATATTTTCAATAAATCTTGAGGGGACCAACAGTATATTAAGCTCTGGTTTCCTACCAACGGCCATAATAATTTACGAACGCAAAAAGACGGCCGTGTTTACGGTGACGATCTGTGGAAAATCCACTGCCGTATTGTCACAGCGTCGATCATCTTTAAAAAAAATTGAGATTTAAGTATTTTAGAAAATCTATACCTACCTATGACGGGATCGCTATCCTAAGAAACCAAAGCTTTAGTGCCTTTTCACACACATATTGTGGTTACGCGTTACGGCGCAATCGCCGTGCCGTTTATGGTAGAAATATATGAACTATAAATAATAAATAATAATAAGTATAGGTACATGTATTATGATTATGAACGCCTTCAAAAGGCGACAGCGCAGTGACCGCGTGTGTGCCGTCCTGCACTACTACTTATTTATAAACACGGTTTCGACGCGGAAACCATCTTCCCAGCCACGTACCTACCATATGCAATACCTTTGCAATATAGATCTATTAATTCGTCTCATTCTTGCGAGTGTCACTAAGCTCGTGGCAGTATTCAAAATTCAAAATGGCGGTCAAGTACCCACCATATAAATAATTTTTTTCTGTTCCATAGCACTTTTAAGTAGTCGAGATTTTGTTTTTATAACATTTAGCTTGTTATTTAATCAATTTATTACGAAAATCGACGTCTTCATCCTGATAGGTACTCGTATATGGATAATATTATCTACTGTTAGGTACGTGTCAGGAGTAATGGGTTCGAGAAAATGCCAGAATGTACCAACCACAAAAACTTTATTGTACTCGTCGATAGACAATTACACAACGTACACACCAAAACACTATGCACGCACTCGTAAACTCACTCGTCGATCTTGTATCGCCCGTAGAAATCACTTCACTTCTCGCTGATATCGCTCGAAGGTACCTATCGCTTGTTCTTCCCGGTTTCGCTTCCGAAACTAGAATGCCCCCCCAGTCGACCGAGTGCCCCTTTTATACCACTCACGCACCATTCATGCCAATCCAGAATATTCCGGTAGTTGTTAGAATGAAGCTCTAGTATGTTCCTTGCAATCGATTTTCGACCTTAAGACTGTTGTCGTAAGGTCGAAGCGTCGTGCGCGTACTTTCAAGACGGCCGCGCTCTATTGTTCTATTGTTCGCTTGACATGTTTATGGCCCTTATTGTTTATTGCTTTCGGTTTAGCGAAGTAGATACGCCAGGGTTGTCACAATACTGACTGTAGTCACCGCCGCCAAAGCAGGCGACCAAACGTAAACGTGTACATAAATTTAATGTGAAAACGCTTTTACAATATTGTCTGGCACGTCGATTGTACCGTGACGGACTGCATGTGAAAAGGCACTTATACTGTGCATTCCAATAAGCGATCGTAACGTTAAACACGACTTTTTTCGATAGAAAAAAGGAATGTTTTAAGCCTTTTGTTCGCTTACTGAAACGCGTCCATCACATACCTACCTATTTCTGACATTGTCACCTATGAGGTCACGTAAAATATCTACTATAACATCATCCATATAAAGACTGTATTTATAGGAAGTGTCTTTTCTCGTAATTCAGGCCTGGAGACAATTTTAAATTCAAAGTTTAGTGAGCAGATGTCGAAAGCTTTTACGTTCGATCTTTGGCAAAGTCGAATAATAGGTAGGTATCAATTTTCAGTCATCAGTAGGTAGTATTATCAGAAGCCCAAGTCTGCTCTTTTATAAATGCTTCAAAAGGGAAAAATATTCCATGTTATTTTTGCTCTATATTGCTTATAAGCATTATTGTATATACCTTACCCTTTAGCATTCATTGAATGAATTTCATTCATTTTTAAATAACAAATATAACTTACTAAAGTGGAAAAAATATGTAGAAAAATTTTAACTGTCGAAAAAGAATGTTATTTATTAAACATTGGCATTCGCGTGCACATATCAAAACAATACCAGTGCTGTTTGAAATATCTACTCTATTAAATAATTCGAATGTCCCGAATGCGCCAAAATCGCGGAACAAATCAATGTTGTTTGATTGGAGTTTTAAATACCTATAAAAATTCAAATAAATCGTAATTGGATTAACATATAAATAAACGATAAAAAAATAAAAAAAAAATAATGAAGGTATGGTTTCGTAAGAACGCAAAAATATTTTTTGTCAAATTATTTCGCCACGAAGCAATTGAAGCATTTATAAATGTGCACGCTTGGGCCCCTACGTTGTAATCCTTTTTAAGGGTCCCCGCAGACTGACTGCAGCCACCGGCGGCTGTAGTTTGCGGCCGGAGACCCTAAATGTTCATTGCACTGGACACACAAACTCCTTTCGTTTTACTCACTCATTGCTTATACTGGACGCAGAACTGATTACTTCAATGACATTGAACTCTGGTCCCAATTCGCCTTCACCGTTGGTTATTACAGAACTGTAAATGTTATACATGATTAATTAATTTTTTCACTTGGGTGCTTGCATCCGCACGATACAAGCTTTTTAATCTGGTTGAAATCTTAAACCTACTCATACACTGCAGGATGCATGTCCATGCAAAGTCTAAAGTGTATTTTTGTGTTTATCTATACTGTGTAGGTACTGTGTATACTCGTGGTGTATTCTGTGTTTGCAATGTATCAATGATCAAACTGATTTCGATCAAAATAATTAGTATATTCGTTATTTATGTACGTATCAGGTCGAAATAGTTGTAATTATATACTTAGAGTAGTTTATTTAGTCCTAGTTATAGATATAATTTGTGTATGTCAATGTGTTGATTATATTATTCTGTAATGTGTGCAAGTATCTATAGTGTTACTACTCTATGTGCACTCTGTGAGTTGTAATTTGTAATAAAACAAGATGGCGTAAAGAATTTCGAATTAAGAATTTAGAAGTTATCAAGCTCATGTTAAAGTTCTGTATCTGTATTACACGTAAAATAAAATTAACTTAGTGCAGTATTAATGTATTTCAACAAAAACTTTAACTCAATGTACATACCCATCGTTTTCCGGTAGCTTTGATGATGCTCCAGTGTCACTTATTTCGTCTGTCTCACTGAAACAATAATACACAATTGAAGAAACTGACACTACTGAAAGAAATAAAAATTAACGTATCACGGACGTTTCTCGAGTAGCAATATTACCTAGTTTTGTCCAATAGCTTTGGTGAAATGGGTTGCGGTGCTGTGGTCTCGCTCGGTTCGTCTGTCTCACTGGAAGAAATACAAAATCCGTTTGCTATCACGTAAGAAGCATAATAATAAAAATATAATGGGTGTTTCTCGAGTAACAATATTACCTAGCTTTGTCCAATAGTTTTGGTGAAATGGGTTGTGGTTCCGTGGTTTCGCTGGGCTTGTCTGTCTCACTGAAAGAAATACAAAGTCCAGTTGCTAACTGTCACAAAAAAGGCATAATACTTTAATAAAAATATAACGGGCATTTCTCGAGTAGCAACATTACCTAGCTTCATCCAATAGCGTTGGTGAAAAGGGTTGCGGTTCCGTGGTTTCGCTCAGTTCATCTGTCTCACTAAAAGAAATACAAAATCCGTTTGCTAATTGTCACATAAGAGGCACATGAAATGAAAATATCAGGAGCGTGTCTTATTCAGTAATTTTACCTAGCTTTGTCCAATAGTTTTGGTGATGTGTGCTGCGGTAATGTGCTTTTGCTTGATTTGACTGACTCACTGAAAGAAAGACACTAGTAAATTAAGAGGCATATGAAATGAAAATTAATACTATAAGCAGATTCTGTGTAGCATGTTTTGGGTTTCATCAATGATCTTTTATGCCGATCGTGGACATTAAATAGTTTTTTAGGAGTTTAGAAACTGTTTACTATTATGCAAGCTTATTATTACATTCATATTCTTATCACTAAATACATACGGATAATTCGCATAATGAACTATAATCACGGGAAGCGCACTACTTTTCTCGGCCCGATCGCTTGGCTCACTGAAAATAATACAAAATCCGTTTAATAACTGTAGGGTATAAATATCAAGGGTGATTTTTGTGTAGCAATATTCTGTTTCTTTATTAATCAATAAAAATATTCTGTATCGTTCGTGATAATTTACGATTTAAAACGCGAATTTTCATATGCGGAAAATGACGAACTCTATATTATATAGTTTATTGGTCTGAGGATGCAGTAAGAAGTTACTGTGCTCAACGATTCCATGATTTCTTACTGTTAAGAATAAGCTTAACAAACTTAAGCGGACTAAATTTGTCAGAGCTGTATAATAATTATTATGTTGGATAGAGGTGATTTGGGTGTGCTAAGTTATACGTACCAAGCGGTTTCCGATGGAATTGATCTAATTGGCGATTCTGCAGCGTCGACCGATTCCACTGTCGCTCTGAAAGAAATACATATTCCGTTTGCTGGTCTTAAGCTTAGCGACATAATATATGTATAAGAATTATCATTTGTGTTATTTGCAGTACTAAATTAGAATCATTGATTTAGCGGTAGGTATAATTTATTGGAGTTTGTGTACGTGGCACCCAATAAATAAAGTGGCACTCTTTATTATCCCATATAATATTTAAGTAGTACTTATTTTTGTTACACAACTACAACTACTAGTTTTTTCCCGCGGTTTCAAATAAGGCGTCAACAACGACAAAATACGTCCAGGGAATGTGGAGAAAATATATACATAGGTATGAAAATGAAAAAGAGATGTGTGTGTGTCAATACGTTTACATACCCGGCGTTGTCCGGCAAATCTGAGATTGTCCCACTAAAAAACATACACAATCACTTTAGGTAAATATTATGAAATAGAAATCGTAGGAGGTACTTACATTGCGTATGTTAAAGTAAATTAGTTTGTTTTAAAAACACATAGAAGATACATGAATTTTTATTAATTTTTTAAGATGAACAAAGATTTATTTATTATATTTTGCAGTTTTTACTGTGATAAACATTTTACACAACAATTTATTAGTGTGCTAGGTGTTTATATGACATGTCAGCGTAAGGCGGTGACCTAAGTGAGCGACGAATACGACGCGACGCGACGTTGCGATTCTGACGTAGGTACGCGATCAAATCAACGGTATCCCTACTTGCGTCCTATGTGATAGTCTGCGACAACACGCGACGTTGTCATTGTCGCATGTAGAATCGCGTCGTGTTGCGTAGCGTCGCGACGTATTCGTAGGACATCCCCTAAAGCAATACACAGAATCTACTAAATTAGAGTTGGATTAGTAGCATAAATGTGATAGTGTGTGTTTGTATACATACCGCTCGTTCGTATAATGCATTAGAACATTGGGTAGCGAGCACCGTCTGCCGCTCCATACGTGTGGCACACTGCAAGCAACACACAATCATGTGGTCAAATGTACCTTAAGGCCGTTCTCACAACGCTATTTTCAAGCGCCTAGGATCTTATCTATGCGTCGTCGATCGTGAGTCGACTCCCTACCTATATATTTACCAAGTTCCAAACACGAGTGTACAATGCGTGTCCTGTCAGTGAACACTGCAGTGTCGGGGAAATGCGTCAGAGTCGCGTAGCTAATAAATAGCGCTGTGTGAGTACGGCCTTATAAATGAATAAAAATATCGCGAGTTATTCCTGTGAAACGTTGCGTTTGTATATTTATTATTGTGGTTAATGTGACTTATGTTGTTCGCCATAATTTACGATTTAAAACGTTTGTCATCGTGTGTGGTATTCATGTGGTACCTACACTTTGTTAACAATTTTATTGCTCTGATAACTCTCTGATTTTGGTACTTCCAGTTATCCAGTTATTTATGAAATACGTGAAATTAAACTTGTATCAGGTGCATTTTTGTACATATTTATATAACTTGTGTGTTTCAATGTATACTCACCTAACTTGGTCGGGTCGGTGGAATGAAAATGGGATCGTAAAAGATGTTTCCTTCAAATAGTCTGGCGCACTGAAAGATATATTCATACATGATATTTGTTTAAGACCTATAAAAAAATAAAAGAATATTGACGATTTCTGTGTAGAAATATTTTTCTTTATGATTTTCTATGCCTTTCGTGATAATTTACTGTTTATAGTCCTACACGCATCTTTTGGCACGTGGGTGACAGAGACAGCGCCTTACAGTTAAAGCAAACTGTAAGGCGCTGTCTCTGTCACCCACTTGCCAAAAGATGCTTGTAGGACTGTACAATATTTGTCGTATTGGACATTAAACAATTCTTAATTTCCTGGTATTAGTTAAGGTTAAGGTAGGTAGTTCTTCATTTAATTAAGTAGTACACAACGATGTAAGAAATAAGCCGAACTCAAGTAGATTAAATCGTAAGTAGATCAAAGTAGAATCTCAAGTAGATTTAACTTGTCAGAGTAGTATTATGTAAAACTTATATATTAGGTATGTTATTCGTGTGCGTTAAAGAGAAAAAAATACTCCTTGGGAGCTTCTTGCCGCTTCTTCTTCCAAGACCACTCACCGTAGGGATTTGTTGAAGCGATGGCGTAATTTGACTTTCGAAAAGTGTAAAAACCTACTTCGAAGAAATAAATAATTTAAATTTGAATTTGTTAATATACATATTACATACCCATCGTAGTCCGACCCGGTTAGGGAAACCGGGTATGAAAGAGATGTTACACTCCACTCGTCTAGCGTACTGAAAGAAATACACAATCCCTTTGCTAAATGTAATTTAGAAGGAATACTTATATGAAACTAGAGAACCGCCCGCGCTTCGCTTCGGGATCCGTAGGTAACAGCCGCGTAGGTCCCGCTCCCGTAGGAATCTCAGCTAAACTGTAGCCTATAACATTTGCCTATGACTTAAGTAAATTACATGTAGTATTTGATAGCGTGAAGCGTGATTCAGAACTTGCAAATGAATTTTACTAACGCCATCTATTAACAACTCCGGAACTAAATATAGCAACTAATGAACTAACAAAACATGGATCTTCCCATGGGAATGAGCTGTTTTTCCGCGGTAAAAAGTAGCCTACGTCACTCTCCACCCTCCTAACTATCCCCATACACATAAACCATACCATAAAATAGCCATGTTGCGACGTGAAAGAGTCACAAACAAACAAACAAACAAACACACTTTCACATTTATAATATTAGTAAGGAAGTAAGGATGAAAATGTCCGATCGGTGATCCGATGGGTGTATCGATATTTCGTATTAATTATGTTTTATGTCTTCCATGATGATGTTAAAAAGAAACTGTTTAGGTACTATTATGTAGTGAAGGTTTGATCGAGTCTGCGCCGATTATGAATGAGAATTGTGAATTTAGCCTTAGTAGTAGTGTAGGTACCTACTTAGTAGAGTAGTGAAACGTCTTATTATAAAGTTATGAACACATTCTTGTTGTGAATGTATTATATAAATCCTAATAAAACTCTGAGATGGGCAGTGCCCGATGTTGTCATATTGTTTATACCAAAAGCGTCTAGTTTTAAAAATTATATTCAGTGGCCAAAATGTTGTATTTTTGATTATAATTATTAGTAAGTGAATATAGAATTTCTGTAGTGAATCTTGTAAGTTTTACTTATTTACAAATCTTTAGTAAATTAAAGTGCGCCGCGGTACCTAAGTACTGAAATGTGTAAAACTGAAAGGAGAAAAAAATCCAAGGATTTTTATTAAATATGTTAGCATCTAATTATTGTAAAATCGTGTTAATGAATTGAAAAGATCGGTGATTTCTGAAAATATCAGTAAAAAATTGCGGAAATAATGTTGAATAAAAATATTGTTTGATAAAAATATAACTGTTGGGTTTGCTACACCTACCGTACCTGTAACGTTCAGAGATATCGATAAGAAAAACAAAAATAAAACATATATAAAATATTTATTTCTTCATGTAATAAAAAATAAAATAACATAATAAAAAAGTAAAAAATAAACTGCTTAATTAACAAAAAAATCTAAATAAATATAATATTATTTACAAACATAAACTTAACCATCGACAACAAAACAATATATACTTAGATACTAAATAATATCACCTTTAATCAGCTATCAAATTTATCACTGAAAGAAAAGAAATCTGAGGTAGGTAGGTATAAAATGCTTTTTACGGATTTCATTTAATTTCAATCATAAAGACATTGTTTTTAAAATTAAGTGAAAATTTAAATTATTTCTTTTCTGTCTTTGGTTTTATGTACCTAATCTTTGAGACAAACTAGATACTACTACAGAACAGCGAAGCTGTTTTGTATTGCAGAAGATTTTTTTTAAGTTTTATTTAAGTTTAGAGAAACCAACTTTCTTTCCTCATATGAATCTAATTGTTTTCTAATAACTGGATTTTAATATCCCGATTTAAGTGCGGATTTCAGTCTCCTTGGCTGCGGACTGTAATCTGGTTCGGGGACCGGCCGTGGCGCTTGCCACTGGTCCCGCAGCCAGGACTCGGAGGGCATCTGCATGCGGGACCACTCGGACGCGGGGACGCTGGCGTCATTCCTGACTGTCACTGACCTATCCTTGTCCAGGTCGTCCAGTATCGAGCCCCGGTACAACAGGTTCATTGGCATCGCGTCCCTCCTGTGGGAAAATAAAAGGTCTTATTGACCAGTCAAGAGTTCAATATGAAGCTGGTTTGCAGTAAGTCTGTCACGTACGAAAGTGATTTTTTAGCTGAGAAGTTCAATTTTTTTACAATAAGGTAAAACGTAGGTTTTAACGTAGAGTCATTCAGCGAGAAATGGGGCTTTCGACGTACTGAAATTCAAATATTACTGCAATATGATATGCGAAACATTCAAATATGTGTACTTTATAATAAAAAATAATAATAATAAAGTAATATTTATTGTAATTGTTGACTTTATACTTAAGTGACCGAGCAATCATAAACACCTACCAACTGCACTTGAATACTTACCTACTAAGGATAAATAGTACTAACTACTTACAAACACCGAAAGCAACATACAAACACACACACAGACAAAGTGCATTGTTTACGCAATTGTCCCACCACTGGCGCGTAAGGGCGTATTCAAGTAGAACGCTGGTTACCGGCGCCGATCTGCCAGCGCTTATCGGTACTGGTCCGTTGACATTACCTCGGTCTTGTGACAGGTCGGAACTTGTCGGCGCTTATCGCCGCTGGTTCGGCACAAAGTATAGAGACTACCGGCGCCGACCTGCCAGCGCTTATCGGAACCGATCCGCGCAGGTAGTGTCTATACATTGTGCCGAACCAGCGCCGATAAGCGTCGAACGTTGCCGACAAGTTCCGACCTGAAGTTAGGGCGCATTCAAGTAGAACGCTGGTTACCGGCGCCGATCTGCCAGCGCTTATCGGTACTGGTCCGTTGACATAACCTCGGTCGTGCGACAGGTCGGAACTTGTCGGCGCTTATCGGCGCTGGTTCGGCACAAAGTATAGAGACTACCTGCGCCGACTACCTGCGCGGATAAGGGCCGATAAGCGCCGGCAGATCGGCGCCGGTAACCAGCGTTCTACTTGAATGCGCCCTTATGTCAACGGACCAGTACCGATAAGCGCTGGCAGATCGGCGCCGGTAACCAGCGTTCTACTTGAATACGCCCTAAGCGATTAACTATTCGGCTATTTTTTCCCTCAAGAACCGTACAATAGATAAGTGTAATATAATTATATTTCCTTATCCATGTGAACAAAAGAGATGCATTTTTGTAGTTGACTGAACGCCAGCGTTGGGACAACTGCATTATCATCCAAATAAGTAGAATTCGTTAATAAGCACGCTTACTAAGTGCATAACATAATGAGGCTTATAGATCTTGATACCTATCATCTCCATTGTCGAGAGCTGTGGAGAATAACCCGGAGATGAAAGTCACTCAGAGCGCCACATGCGAAAGAAATCATGCCAATATTTTCCTACTGCACAATGTATCCTAGAAACTCAAGGGGTTTTCTACGAACACAAATTAAGATATTTAATATGATTATATGAATCACTTAGGGTGTTGAAATAAGATGATAAATGATAGACTACGAAAATATATTACGCATTCGACATTTCAGAAGTAACGACTAATCTGTAAAAAATCGGCCAAGTGCGAGTTTGACTCGCGCACGAAGGGTTCCGTACCATTATGTATAAAAACGCCAAAAAATCTGGTCTGTTGTATGAAAGCCTCACTTAAATATTTACTTCAGTTTTTTGTAGCCACAAGCAACGCCATCTCTTGGACCGAAAGGTAACTAATTTATCGCTGAAGCGTCGAAGCCAAATTTCGACTTAAATATTTATTTTATTCTGTGTTTAATATTTGTTGTTATAGCGGCAACAGAAATACATCATCTGTGAAAATTTTAACTGTGTAACTATTACGGTTCATGAAATACAGCCTGGTGACAGACGGACGAACAGCGAAGTCTCAGTAATAGGGTCCCGTTTTACCCTTTGGGTACGGAACCCTAAAAATGAAAGAATAACTAATTCCCATTACAATCATGATAAAAAAAAACAGCAAAAAACAAGATCAAGTCAACCAAAACGCAACGATATAATTCTCTTCATGCAAAAATCTACATCGAAAGGCCATTCCAGGATAAATCGAGACTAAACGGAACAGGGCTGCTACAGACTTTTTGAACTGATGAAGGGTGTACCAAAATTAGTAACGTGAAGTAAGGAAAGACATCGTTACGTCGCCAACCTTGACGGCGGCGACAGGGTGGGGCCTTCAGGCAGAGGCGTGACGGTGAGGCCTCGCATGGTAGTGCGTCGGAACGCTCGCGACCCCGTGCGGGTCATCGGCTTGGAACTATCTTCAATGTTATCACGCTGACAACACTTAGGGTGCGTACAAATTATGTAACATGTTATATAACTTCTGTTTTATAACACGTCCACACTATCTAACATTGTTGTCTAACAATGAAACATATAACAAGACCGTATACATTAAAATAACATTGTAATACATATAACAGTTTTATATAACAAGGCACAAGTAGGTAATTCGTGCGCAAAAGTTATATAACATTGTTGCACAAACTAATAACATGTTATATAACTTGTTTTTGTAACACATATAGTCCACATTTATAAAACATGTTATTTAACTATGTTTTATAACATGTTTTGTTATATAGTCTGTACGCACCATAAGATATTTAGGTTATGAAGTTCCTATCAAACTGCACTGCGCTTGCGTTCGGTACAGAGTTCGGTAAGTGCATCCTACAAATGTCAGTTATCTGCCCCTGTGATTCGTTTAGTGCCCGTGGTACTGCGTAGTTCCACGTAAGATCACAGGCATCTAACGCGTGATATTTCTGATTGATAGCGATAATTATATGCAGTAAGCAATTTTTGCTGATAAAGTAAATATAACTGTGAGCATAGGTTTTGTTTTTAGCGGGGAGTGATATTAAATAATTCATTTTTTTTCATTAAAAATCATTGAAATTTCAAGTAGCCAATTACTTAACAGTGGCCAATAACACCTCAGTTTCCCCTGTATCATATTCTTGATATTTTACTACTGGTATTGAAAATCAAAATACTCATATTTTCCATTAACCGATTCCTGGCCCGTGACGCACCTAGCGCGTCATGAAGAAACCTTCAGGGAGGCCCATGATGCGATAAGCGCGTCATTAGAAAATTATCGAAATGCACATTTTTATTCAATTTAAACAAAAATCCTTATATTTTATATAAAAATTAACACATTAGAGAAAATAATAACTGTGGCCACTAGATTTTTTTGGAAAATTAAATTGTCAGGAGTCAACAACCATACGGTATAATTGTAATTGTATAATTTATTAATTCATACACTAAAATATAAAAAAAATGTCCAATGTAACTATCATTTACACAACTCTTTTATGGTAATGTTTATTTTGATTCAAAATGCAATATGATCATTATGGGAAAGTTAGAAAATATAACACATACGAAGATCTGTTCTTAGGACCATGTCATCGATTATCAAATCAATATTAGGTACATTAAAAGATTTTTGAAAGTCGCTTAGCACAGCCGGGAATCGAACCTACGTAATCTATGAAATTAATCATTTATATGTCACCAATCAACAGATTTGATCATCACTTAGGAGGGCCAACGCCTGGCGCGTCATTTAATTTTGTATGGGGCCGGGGCGTAAAGGCTCTAGAAATGAAGGTGGCAAGGAATCGGTTAATATATGATATTTACCAGGTAGTGTTCACTAAATTAAAAGACTTATACACTCTCGCATAGTATTATGCGTGCTGGAGTCCAGTTAAATTTTGTATCCGTGGGCCTAATAAATAGATAGATACCGTAAGTGCTTTTAGCTAGCTAATCTACTTGTCAAAAATATTTTGGAATAGTTCACCTGGAATTCCTGGGAGACGTATGTCGGCTTAAATCGGGGATAGCATAGTATGGACAATGTGTGGTGAAGATTGCGTTATTATCCGTTTCCAAAAAAGGTCGCATTCTGTCAAAAATTTAGATAGAAAATATTTACTTAATACTTTTATACATCTTCAACTACGATATTCAAGTCGTGTCGCGGCTTTAGTGAGGTTGAAGGGTCGATGATTAAATTGAAGCAGCATAAGATCTTACGACTCAGGGCCATTGACTTCACCTCAGTTTTAGGATTTCTGCAGTGAGTTGTGACCTTGTTACGTTTAAAAATAATACTTATTAATAAAATAATACGTGTTAGCAAAATAATACTTTTTAGTGAAATAATACTTCTTAGTAAAATAATACTTTGTTAATACAATAAAATAAGTTAACACATTACTGCACCCAGATTATTACCACACATAACACATGAATGCCCCAGACTCTATTGTTACACGGAAGCGTTATAGACACATACAAAAACCACAACCTGACACAACGTGATCATTTATAAGCCCCAGTCTGGAATCGTTTTCAGATATATTGCAATTAATACACGATTTTATCATTTTACAGTAGGTATACTTACCTACAATTTAGGAAATCCTGGGTCGCTTTATGAATGACAATAATGAATGTCACACACAATGAATTTCAATAAAAGCCAATAAATATTTTGACCCGCAAAAGAAACAAGCCTTATTGCGTTTGGTTGAGAGCACTTGCCCCAAATATGGGCCCTCATCAGAATTTAACTAAATCTTACCTGGGGTTGCGCGGATCCATGTAAGAAGGTCGTCGGCGTCGTTCCAAATCAATGGCGTTCAGATTGTCCCTGAACAATATATGGGTACAATTAGGCCTTATCAATAAAAGTGGCTTAAAGTTAGTCCAGGTTTAAATTTTTTGTCCCTGTCATGTGATTCTCTAAGGTCAAAGGTTAGAAAAAGACAAAAAAATGAAACCTGGAGTAACTTTAAGCCGTGCTTATTAATAAAGTATTATAAATTATTTAGTTAAAATAGTAGTATAATCTAGACCATAGCACGAGGATACACTTTATTGTCCGCTTATATCCCGGCGACTTACGTCGATAAGTCAATCAATAGCGGACGCGGCCCGTAGTAGAATTGATGACTCTATTGGCAAGAATTTCTTAAGCGTTTCCGTGCTTCGAAAAGCACATAAAGCCGTCGCTTTTTATTGATAGATAAATGTCGTTAAACCAAGTCAGATGCCTTCGGGCAGCTTCACAACTTTAGATAATTGGGTTGACCACTTACACTAGTAGCTTCGTCAATTATGAGGAGAGACCCGTGCCCATAATGGTCTTAGGTCATATCTTATGTACCTACTGCAATATCAAGTTCTCCACGTCTGTCCAGACACAATGGCAATGGTTGCCAGTCAACTTAATCTGGACTTTACCTTATTATCCTACATTCAATGGCGAAATTATAGCGTTTCGATGTTATACACAAACAATATTATGACTTTTCAAATAGATATTATGACGAAATATCAGTAATACCTATTATTGCAATAAATATATTTCGATACTTACCCGTACGCACTAATCGGCCCTCTGACTCGAGTAGGATGCTCAGCTTCAGACTGAAATAAAAAAATATTGAAAAATTAAAACGCTTTTTAGAGTGTTACCACATCATTCGATCGATCGTCGATCGACACTATCGATCGATGGTGGAGTGGATTCGTCGACGTTGATCGATCGTGCATTCAGAAATACCTATTTTGATATACATATTATATGGATCATTTACCGTAAAACTTCTTAAAAATACTATATTTAAGTATCTATTTTTCTTTATTGAAGTGAAACTTTTTTATTGTATTGCGGAATTGTAGTGAAAACGTCACGGTAGAGAGGGCATTCGTGTTTTCAAGAATTTAAAGTTAATTTTCTTATAAAATATGGCATTTTGAAGAAAAAACCGTATGTAGAATTTTAGTTAAAAATTAGTTAAAACTTTTCAGCTAATTTATTTCAAAGTAAGAGGTTGCACCTAGTCGATAAAGCCAAAAATATTGGGCCCTCAGATCAGATGTTATCCAAAAATTCGAATCCGTTTTACCATTCAGCCGTTACTTTTTTTCACTGTTTGTTTTTTTTACTAATTAATAGGGATGTTATCTAGGCGGTGTTCAAGGAAAATTTGTGTATTTCTTCTTTAAAACCTATGTTTCGCCTGGGCCCTCAGTTCATAAACGTCTGGATTGAGGGCCCAAGTAAAACTGTGATAGATCTGTAATGTTATTCTCTAGTCAGTTGAGAATTACATAAATCGTTTTAAGAAATTCTTAACTAAATTCTGGAATAAAAATTATTGACACAGAGGTAGTAGTTTCTGAGATTTACACCATGCCACTTTCTGTAGGCATCTGAATTGAGGGCCCAAAATATTTGCCCATAACATCTTTAATTTACGTTTAAGAAATTTATGAGTGTTTTCTTTTAGTTTTAACTAATTTTAACTAATTCCCCTATAAATTTCAATTCGCTACGCCAAGAAAAAAAAAGTGGGCCCTCAGTCCAGATGCACACGTTTGTTTAAACCGCCACGGTATAAAGATTAAATTGAAGTAGTTATACTTTTATTGTAAGTTGTGTTATTATTGTTCTTTTATTATTTTGAAGATGTTTGTTTATTGATGATATATAGATGTTGTTTTGTTTATTGTAATTTTTTAATTGTTGTATTATTAGGAATTTAGTGTGATGGAGTGTGATGTATGTGGTATGGCCACTTATAAGAACGGCCATTCGATGAGGAAGTATGTAATAACTGACGTTGTCATTCTATTAATAAATCATTGGAAGATAAATATGCCTCTGGCCGCGCTAACTATGCGTTCCTGAAGTCTGTCATTTGACTGGGCGATGTAACTTTGAACTGGCGTACAATTAATTGACAATTTTTTAATATCTTTTAATTGCCTTATTAATGAGTGATAACATTAAAATCAAACATTAAATCAAATAATTATGCCAACTCACAGTAATTGTATTAATCTTGGGCTAAAATTATTACAATTACTTAAATAACAAATATAAAAACAATACCTTTTAAAAGAAAACCACGTCAAACAGCGCTCGTTCAAGGTTATATCCATGTCATATCAACTTTTTGTTTTTGTAGTGATGTGACATAATAACAAGGCAATTGTAATGGAATATATTTGTAATCTTAATACAATGTCGGTAAAATATAAAATAAAACGTTATAATTTTATAATATTATATGTATAATGTACTAAGTATTCAATAAAGTTAATAATATTATTATAATAAAGGTACGCCCAAACATAGCTTAGGAAAATTTGTGTTATAATATCACTAGGTGAATCAAATGAAAATAAAATAAATAAATAAAACATTTAAAAATTTTTCTCTTGATTACATTCAGAAATTATGATTAAATTCAATTAATTGATTTCATAAAATTTTATTTACATAACGAATATTATTATTGAATATATCGAAACATAATTCCTATAAAAATAACAACATATAAATTGAATAAATATTATGCATAATGAATACATGTTGTTATTGTTATTTGTTACAACGCATAATGTTATTTATTGTACATCGCTAGTCATGACGAATTGACATGTGTCAGGAACGCATAGTTAGCGCGGCCAGATTATAATATCCCGAAATTAGCCCAAACCAGGAATATTACACTTACCACAATTTTTTCAATGCATTTCTTGTATTTGTTTTGGAATTCTATTATATCCAAAATAAACTTTCCTCGTACAACATGGTTCACGACCAAATAAATTGTCATAAGGATAAATAACAACGCACCAATTCTAGCCATGTCGAGGTCGTATAAGGTTTGGACGTTTTGATTTTCAGTCTGAAAAATAATTAAATATTAAATAAAGAAAAGTCAATAAGCGTTGATGTCTAGGTAATAATGAGGTATTAATAATGTTAAGATAAAGAAAGCACAAATCTGTGAACAAACCCTTTCGGACCGTTGGTTCCACTGCTAGGTTCCACTAATGGGTCCAGGAGGATTTTCAAGTACTCATGGACCCACTGCATAATAATGGTGGGGCTATTAGGATTCCATACAGGTAAATCCATACTGTCACATAAACATAGCTTCTATAAGACATATGAAGACCATACATTTTGCTCTCAAGTATCTATTAATAAAAGATGAACCAGTGACATTTTATATAAGTACAAACATATTTGGTGATAACAGAATGAAATACTTACCATTTGGCTGCTTATTCTTGAAAAAGATATTGCAAAAAGCGACATCAGCCCAATGTCGGAAATCAAACTCAGCACGAGGAACAAGATCAAAGTGGTTACAACTGAATCCAGGTATGAAAAGGTGCTCTTGTTTTGCATATCTGAAACATCAATCACGGTTGAGTATACTTTCCTCAAACCCCAACCCTACGTCCCAATCCCTACGTTTGCATTCGTGTAATTGTATCCACACAAATGACAACTTTCAGCCCCAGTTTTTAAGGTACAATAAAAGCTGGCAATAATTTAAAGCGCAGACTTATAAAATATAAAAAACAAGCAGATGGTCTAAGATCCCATAACACTTTTGCTTCACCCATCGAGTATTTGATTAAAATCATTTTTTTATGTACAATTAGGCAACGAACTATATGTTTTTCCTGGTGTGCCTATCGAAAAATTGCCGCGAGTATGTTTAATTAACGAAAGAAAAATGACTTTCTGGGGCGAATTTACATGCATCTGTTATTTATATAAAATATGCTGGTTGTTTTATAAGTCTGTGAATTAAAGCGCCATAATTAACAATTAAGTGTATTAAGTATGAAAGAAAAAAGAATAAGTACACTTACGAACTAATATTAAATGTATAATATTCAATACTAATGTCAAACTGGCGAAGCAGGTGGAAGCAGCGATCAAAAGGATGAAGGCGTTCGTATTGGGGATTCCAGCGTTCTGGACTGCGGGGGGTTGCAGGTCGCAAGCAGGCACTGCAAACAAAGAATACTGGTGCGTTGGTAGTTGAACTTATAGTTCAACAACATACATTAGTACAGATCTGAAGCTCCAAACATTGTGCGCGGGAGCAATGCACACAGACACCGTAAATGCTCGACTTCAGTAGTCGTAACGTAGTCGGGGATCCGGGGATGGTGAAGCGCACTAACTTAGAAGCTACTTACTTCGATTTTTATTGAATGGGAACACCATTGCAGGCAATTTCTTCTAATTTATGATGAAAATTATGATGCGTAAAATTTACAATACATTGAAGTTATCACATAAGAAAGAATATATGTACCTAGTTTGTTTAATGCAAATTGGCTACTAAATTTCTAACGACAAGTAGTAATTATCCTCGTGACGGAGAAAACATCGCTAGCAAACCACACCTTGTCTAAAACTAGAAAAATAATATTTGGTGGTAAAAAATTGTTTAGGAATTAATGTAGGATGAATTTCAGTACGTATGATTATCAAGATATATAGTAATTGTTAGCTCTACGCACCTATGCATTTATATTTCCCCTGATACAAAGTGTCGCCATCTAACGTCCAGTAAAAATTTATTTGGTGAGAGCCGTCAGTAGACACATAGTTCACAGTGCACAGTTGCTTAGGCCGTCTGCTCTCTATATTTGCTTCATGATAGGTAGGTACCTACTTACTCAGGTAATATAGAAAGATTTATTACTTACTTCTCAAAAATGCGTGTGTAACCGTCTTTAAAAATTTTTTGGTTGGGTCTTTATCATCCAATGGCGTGCAGCCATATATGTTTCCTATAAACAAGAACAGCACCAAATATAGCACGAACACCGTCTGAAAAACAAAAGAAAATTAAACATTTTTAGTAACCAAAGAGGTAAAAAAGCATGCGGGCTGAACATCGTAATTTTCTACACATGCTAAGAAATAAAGTCGTGGTTTATTTTATGTGATGATAATAACTGTTCATTTATAAATACTTCAATTGATATGCAATTGAACTATTTATGCTACTGTATAAAGCTTTATACCTATTAAACGTTATTACGTAATAAAAAATTGAAAACCCTGGATACCTTATAATTATTATGTGCATACTTCATTAGATAAATCAAAACAAGCAAAGTTAGATTAATATACCGACGCATACCTGGATTAGATAACCATATTTTAAAAATGCCTACAGTGCCATCTAGTGACGGGTAGTTAGTTGATGTTGTTTTGTGCAACAACTTACTGTACGAACATTTCTACATAGGCCTTTTGATCTAATTTGTAATAGATATAAAAATTTTTAGATATATCCAATGAATCATATAATATATTATTTTTACAAAAATAATACCAGAAGAAATATTTATTAACTTATACAATCACATGGACTGCGATACGTAGGTACCTAATACTTCATACGATACGTACCTAAATTTAAAAAACTAATTAACGGAAAATCAATATTTTTTTAGGTTTTTACGATATTGTTCTCCAAAGATGTCAATATGTTTAGCGACTTAACTTTAAAATTAAGTGAACATAACGTAATTTGAGTGTCAACTGATTGTTCACAACACGAACGCGTAAGCGACACGATCTCCACGGCGCTTACGACCTTCTAGTCGCGGGAAATTTCTCAACAGTACAGAAACCCAGCAATTGTATATTAATTTGAAGATGGTTAGTGTTAACGACTGCGCCGCTTGTCTCAATAAATTAGACAATGTACCCGCTATTAAATGCTCTCGTTGCAAGGCAAAATACCACTTAACTTGTATGAATATATCTCAGTCTGATTACGAAGCCTTGCCCAAAGACTTAAAAACGACATGGATTTGTGTAACGTGCAAAAGCAAAGACCGTAAAGGCGGTGACAATTCGAATACGCCAGTTCGTCTCTCCCAGGCAACACACGAATTCGTTACTCAGCGCAGTAAAGCGCGCTCAACCACTTCTTGCTCGTGTCTGTCCGCCGACGACATCCGCGAAGTAATACGCGAGGAACTTCAGAACTCATTGCTGTAACGTTGCACGTACATAAAATTATTATTTATTCAAATTACAAAATATATTTTTAAAATGAAACTAATTTAAACTTATAAACTAATAAAAAATAACTTTACCTACTTAATATAAACCTAACTAACATAAACAAACAATAGAATAATTAAAATAATAAGATATAATAACATTAGCAAAATAAAATATTAAAACGTATGCGCTGTCCCAAAACACTTTTCTACGCGACATGTTGTTTACTAGCGGATCACCGGCCTGCGCCGGCGACTTCGTCCGAGTCGATCCGAGGGACAGAAGGCTGGCCACCGTCTAACTGAGAGCACTCGTCTCCATTACATTTTTTATTTGCGATAATATACCACTAATTGTATATTGGTAATAGATAAAGCTCGTTTAGCTTACGAATTACTAGAATTCGCATACTTAAATAATAGTACAGTCGACATTTTCGGCCTATGTACACTATTTGATTGATACACGCAGGAATACGTGTCAGTGGTATTTAATAAGTATATAACATACTCGGACCCCAAATAGGGTAAGTTTGAACAAGGTTTATTATTCTAATAAGTAGGAAAAGTAATAATTTAATTATTGATTGTGTTTGAAAAGTAATATAAATTAATTTAACTTATTTGCCAGGGTTCTGCTCATGTGCTTTCATGTAATAAATTAGCAGCCATATTGTGTGCTTGTTTCGTGTACGATCACAACGTGGAACATACATACATCGCCACGCTGGCCTTTCTTCTTATTAGCTTTTTATAAACATAATTTTTCTTATTAAAAATATTATTTTCTGATGCATACAAAATATTAAAGTATTTTACTAGTGGCCAATAATGTTAATAACCGAAGCACATTTTTGTACCTGCTTTTGCATCGGCATAATTTCTTTCCTTTTATTATTATTTTGTTTGTAACTCCGTTCCTGGTAGTATACACTTAACACCAACTGCTTGTAGGGTTCTCTCCATGGTGTATACTATCGGCGGAGGCTTCTGAAACTAATTTTTTTGGTTTGCATAATAATTTGTGGAATTAATAAATTCCAGGGTCCTATTCTTGGATTTAAAAAAAAATACCAAAGGTCCTGCGCCTGGGCTACCAAGTGAGCCTAATAATAATCGCCAAGGAGCACACTGGTACATCCTTACCAAGGACAACATAAAGAGGACTGGACGACGAAGCCTAACCTGCCCAGCAAGACGGAAGCCAGGGGAGTACCGCACCTACGTTGCAAGCCAGACCCGGGTTACACGGAACCACGACCCATGTACTTTTTACATAAATAATAAATGTTCCTATAGCAAGGGTTATATCTTTTCATTTCTTTCTCAAACAAATTCTATTATAAACCCGGCGGGACACTGGCGCCCATGAAAAAAATATAATAATAATAAACATAAAAATTAATGATTTAAAAATGTTCGGACTTTTAGATTCTGGATCAGCAGTCACTGTTGTTGGTAATAATATGCATAAACTATTTGAGTCTCAAGGTTTAAAATTACTCACAGACCACAACATTACTATAACAGCTGCTGGTGGTCAGACGATGTCAAGTATAGGATACATGAACCTACCAATTTCTTTTGAAAATGAATTTCATATTATTACTGGTTTTGTCGTGCCTGAAGTTAATATAGATCTTGTTTTAGGCATGGATTTCTGGCATAAATTTAAAATTTTCCCTAAACGTCACACATGTATTACATTTTCTAATACAAATATTTCTAATGCAAGTCTTGATGTAGATCGTACTTCCTTTATTCAAGCTTACGATAATTTAAGTAATCAAGAACAATTAATTGCTAACAACATAATCGCTCAGTTTAATGATATCTCTGCCGAATCTAAGGGTTTAGGTAAGACCAACCTGATCACTCATCGCATTGACACTGGAGATGCACAACCGATTCGACAACGTTATTATCGATTATCGCCTGAGAAACAACGTATTCTTGTAGATCAGGTCGACGAAATGCTAGGTCTCGACGTTATTGAGCCGTGCGAGAGTGCTTGGTCTTCACCAGTCCTTATTGTTACCAAAAAGAATGGCCAACCCCGTTTTTGTCTCGACAGCCGCAAATTGAACTCGGTTACAAAACGCGATGCATACAACCTCCCTTACGTGTCAGAAATTTTGGACAATCTTCGCGATGCTCGCTACTTATCCAGCATTGATTTGTCCAAGGCGTTTTGGCAAATTCCCATAGCTACCGAAGACCGAGACAAAACGGCGTTCTACGTGCCTGGACGTGGTACTTTTCGTTTTAAACGTACTGCGTTTGGACTTACAAATGCTCCTGCAACCCAGCAGAGATTGGTTGACCTGCTTTTTCGTGAATTTGACCTTAAAGTCTTCGCGTACCTAGACGACATTATTATTGTCTCGAATGACTTCAATTCTCACGTTTCCACCTTACTTAGAGTGCTGGAAAAATTAAAGCAGGCAAACCTTACTGTTAATTTAGAGAAATGTCAGTTTTTTCGCAGTCAACTTAGGTACTTAGGCTATGTTGTCGATAGTTGTGGACTACGTACCGATCCAGAGAAAGTTCAAGCTATTCTCAATTACCCGACACCTAAATGTCGGAAGGACATCAAGCGCTTTCTTGGAACGGCAACCTGGTATCGACGTTTCGTGCCTAACTTCAGCACCATAGCCGGTCCGCTTAATAAGTTGACCTCTAAAAAGCAGGGTGGACCACCATTTGTCTGGTCTCCAGAAGCTGACGCAGCTTTTAATAAGCTCAAGGAATGTTTAGTTTCCGCTCCTGTTCTCTCCTGCCCTGACTATGATAAGCCATTTGAGGTGCATACCGATGCCAGCAACTATGGCGTGGGTGCTATGTTAACCCAAACCATAGACGGTAAGGAGCACCCCATTGCTTACATGAGCAAGTCGTTGTCAGCGGCGGAGAAGAACTACAGTATAACAGAGCGTGAAACTTTAGCAGTCCTTGTAGCTCTGGAATACTGGAGATGTTACTTAGAAAACGGTAAGCCGTTCACTGTTTACACGGACCACAGTGCCCTGAAATGGTTTTTATCCCTAAGTAACCCTACCGGTAGATTGGCACGCTGGGGTGTTCGTCTGTCCACATTTAATTTTGAATTAAAACATCGTCGTGGCGTCGACAACGTCATCCCAGATGCACTTTCGAGAGCTGTTCCAGTCAATGCATTAAATTCGTCAACCTCTCAATTAAATACTACAGATTCCTGGTATAAAAACATTTATAATTCTTGCCTGACAAAACCTCAACTTTTTCCAAATTTTATAATTAAAAATAATAAACTTTATAGATTATCTAAAAATAAATTTAACAACTTAACTTCAGAGTTTTCGTGGAAAGAAGTAGTTCCAGAAGAATTAAGACAGCAAGTAATGATTGAAAATCACGCGGATCCTAAAGCCGGACATCTAGGCGTTTTTAAAACGTATAATCGTCTCACCTTGCGCTACTTCTGGCCAGGGATGCATCAAGACGTTGTAAAGTTTGTTGGCTCGTGTAATAAATGTCTCGCATACAAGGCTCAAAACCATCAAACTTTAGGTGAAATGGGTCGCCCAAAGCAGTGCAGTCGCCCGTTTCAAATGATTTCTATCGACCTAATGGGCCCTCTCCCCGTAACTAGAAAGCAAAACAGCTATATTTTAGTAGTTACATGCTGCTTTTCAAAATTTTGCCTTATTTTTCCGCTTAGAGCTGCTACTTCTACAGCAGTTGCTAAGAATTTAGAGGATTCCGTATTCCTAGTTCACGGAGTTCCTCAAACCATTTTCTTGGACAACGGTAGCCAATTCATTAGTAAAATCACAGAGTCACTTTTTAAACAGTACAATATCCCTAACATCTTTTATACTCCAAAATATACACCACAGGTTAATCTTGTCGAACGTTATAATAAAACGATAATGACGTGCCTCTCAACGTTTGTTGATGATGATCATCGCTCTTGGGACACTTTTATTCCCAAAGTTCAATTTGCCGTGAATAATTCAGTGAGTGAAGCAACTGGTTACACGCCTTCATTCTTGGTATTCGGCAGAGAATTAGTAACCTGTGGTACGCATTATGTTGATAGTGACTTGGGTGACGAGGTATTATTTCTCCCACGTGACGTATATGCTGAAAACCTAGGTTGCCTTTCTGACATTTTTAGCAAGGTTCAGTCCAAGCTTTGGCACGCTCACGTGAAAAATACTTCACATTATAATCTGCGCCGTAAGTCAGCAGAGTTTAATATAGGTGATATTGTCATGAAAAGAACCTATGTCTTAAGTGACAAGGATAAATATTTCAGCAAGAAATTGGCCCCAAAATTTATTAAATGCCGCATTATAGATAAAAAATCACCTTTAGTATATGTTTTAGCTGATATGTCAGGAAAAAATATTGGTACTTGGCATATAAAAGATTTAAAATTAGTTGGTTTAAATAAATAAATAAATTGTAATTTCGTGCCATCGTTACCCTAATCATTCACATTATTTCATCTTTTACTTAAAATATTTCGTAAAGGTAATCAATTTTAATTTTATAATTGACTACCTAATAATTGAATGGTCGCGTCAGTAGCCTTAATTATGGATACTGTTGCTTATTTGTTTGCGTGAAGTATGATAGTTAATTTTGAAAGAGTACTACGAATGTGAGACTTAAAGTACGGATTTTATTTTTAAGATAATAAAATCCTTATGTGACGAGGGGGGTAATGTAACGTTGCACGTACATAAAATTATTATTTATTCAAATTACAAAATATATTTTTAAAATGAAACTAATTTAAACTTATAAACTAATAAAAAATAACTTTACCTACTTAATATAAACCTAACTAACATAAACAAACAATAGAATAATTAAAATAATAAGATATAATAACATTAGCAAAATAAAATATTAAAACGTATGCGCTGTCCCAAAACACTTTTCTACGCGACATGTTGTTTACTAGCGGATCACCGGCCTGCGCCGGCGACTTCGTCCGAGTCGATCCGAGGGACAGAAGGCTGGCCACCGTCTAACTGAGAGCACTCGTCTCCATTACATTTTTTATTTGCGATAATATACCACTAATTGTATATTGGTAATAGATAAAGCTCGTTTAGCTTACGAATTACTAGAATTCGCATACTTAAATAATAGTACAGTCGACATTTTCGGCCTATGTACACTATTTGATTGATACACGCAGGAATACGTGTCAGTGGTATTTAATAAGTATATAACATACTCGGACCCCAAATAGGGTAAGTTTGAACAAGGTTTATTATTCTAATAAGTAGGAAAAGTAATAATTTAATTATTGATTGTGTTTGAAAAGTAATATAAATTAATTTAACTTATTTGCCAGGGTTCTGCTCATGTGCTTTCATGTAATAAATTAGCAGCCATATTGTGTGCTTGTTTCGTGTACGATCACAACGTGGAACATACATACATCGCCACGCTGGCCTTTCTTCTTATTAGCTTTTTATAAACATAATTTTTCTTATTAAAAATATTATTTTCTGATGCATACAAAATATTAAAGTATTTTACTAGTGGCCAATAATGTTAATAACCGAAGCACATTTTTGTACCTGCTTTTGCATCGGCATAATTTCTTTCCTTTTATTATTATTTTGTTTGTAACTCCGTTCCTGGTAGTATACACTTAACACCAACTGCTTGTAGGGTTCTCTCCATGGTGTATACTATCGGCGGAGGCTTCTGAAACTAATTTTTTTGGTTTGCATAATAATTTGTGGAATTAATAAATTCCAGGGTCCTATGCTTGGATTTAAAAAAAAATACCAAAGGTCCTGCGCCTGGGCTACCAAGTGAGCCTAATAATAATCGCCAAGGAGCACACTGGTACATCCTTACCAAGGACAACATAAAGAGGACTGGACGACGAAGCCTAACCTGCCCAGCAAGACGGAAGCCAGGGGAGTACCGCACCTACGTTGCAAGCCAGACCCGGGTTACACGGAACCACGACCCATGTACTTTTTACATAAATAATAAATGTTCCTATAGCAAGGGTTATATCTTTTCATTTCTTTCTCAAACAAATTCTATTATAAACCCGGCGGGACATTGCAATATTCAATACAACCTCAACTGTTAGAAGTACGTAACGCATTATCTTCTATTGAGGCATCCATGTCATACCTCAGTGCGGAATTAGAAAAAATTAAAGCTGACAATATTACACAAGCTACTCAAATAGAAAGCATAATAACAGAAAACGAATCACTCAAGGCTACCAACCAAACGCTAAAATCGCGCTTAGAGCGTTTGGACCAGCAATCTCGATCAACCAACGTTGAAATACAATGCGTACCAGAAAATAGGCAAGAACATCTCATTGACACAGTGCAACAGCTAGGGAAAATAATAAAATGCACAGTCACCGAATAAGCTAAAATAAACTCTGCCAGCACTCGCCCACGGTCAATACTAGTAAAATTCAATTTACGAATCCGACGAACGAATTTCTCGCTGCTGCCAGCAAATTCAACAAAAACAATAGGATGACAAACTAAACAAAAGCCTCGGGCATCGGCGGTAACAACAAAAATCCCATCTACGTTGTCGAGCACCTAACTCCTGAAAATAAGGCCCTGCACGCTTCAGCTCGTAGTAAAGCGAGAGATTTACAATACAAGTTTGTCTGGGTCCGGGATGGCAGAATCTACATGCGAAAAAATGAAGAGTCCAACTACGTTCACGTTAAAAACATTGATTTTCTGAATCGTTTGTCATAATACCGCTAAAGGATAACAATACAAATTCAAATTCAAATCCTTTATTTGAATAAGTGCAGTTACCCAAACAGTTATCTATATAGTAGCTACACTCGTCAATAACTGTTGACATACTTTAATTTATTACTAACTTTATTATTGGTATTAATTAATTCAGGTTATTAATTATTATTAGTACACTCAACATAAAAAGAAACAGAAAAACTTATTATCTACAGGATTATAGAAAGCAATGTCATATTTAATAAATCAAAAGGGCTCGAACACTAACATAAGCGTTTATTACCAAAATGTGAGAGGGTTAAGAATAAAAACTATGGATATATTCAATAATATCGTTTGTAATAGTTTTGATGTGATAGTCTTTACGGAGACATGGTTGAACAGTAGCATCTGCGACAGCGAATTATTCGATAACCGATATTTGGTTTATAGACGCGATCGTGAAAGTAGTGGGTTTCATAAAAACAAAGACGGCGGAGGCGTATTAACACGTTCCCAGCGGCACAAATTTTTCTGTACTTTCCATTACTGCGTTACGGGGCGTTTTAAACCTTGTCCTAAACCAGACATTGTGGCGGCACGAGGCGTATTAAACCCCACCGCCCATAGGAGACCAAAATCCTTTTTTTGGCGCCAAATAAAACAAAGTGTACGGTTTTTGTCGCGATTATTATTAACAATGAATTGATTAACCTAAATTTGCCGCCGCCCGTGGTTAGATTAGTTAGTTTAGATTCTATAGGTAAAATAAAATGTGGGGTCTGATGTACCCCGTACCGCACTGAAGAATGGCAGTTTTTCATATTATTTAGTGATGGGAAAATAAATATCGATTTTATTTTTATTTTATTTTTCAAATTTACGGGTGATTTTCATTAAACAGGCCAAACAATAACATTTTTTTGCAACCAGTGCATTCTGTGAGTATTTTCTTCACTTTTTTGTCAGCCTTACGACTATCTTATTTTTTAAATTAGTGACTGACCTGTTTTTGAAATATCATCCTATGTCCTGATTTTGACTCAGATTCACCACACGGTTTTCCTTCATCATCCTCCTTAATTAAGTTTTTTCTGCAACGTTTCGACATAATCGGCAGCAGTCTCACTTAGTCGCGTGCGCAGCCTCGAATGCGTTGCACAACACTAACCACGTAAAGCTAGCGTAGGGTGCGTTACGAGGTGCTCGGGGGTACGAGGTGTTCGCAACCTCGTTCCGCACTGCGTTAGAATTTTATTTGTTCAGTGCGGCATGAGGTCTAAGAAACCCGGTATCAAGGTGGATATACCATAGAACTAGGAATCAATAGGACATCTCAGATATATAGTTATATCTTTCCTACACTGAACCAGATGGAAGTTATGCCTCCCGCACGACAGAGAGGTGTAAGTTTTTTCCTACCGCTATAACGACGAGACAAGGACAGGGTGTTTTAAGCCCTGTTTCGCACTCATCGTGTTAATCGCTGTCAATAAACGCTACAAGTCTTCTCGATTGTTAGGCATGGAATCAGAATGCGAAGATCTTTGGGTCAAACTAGAAGTTCTAGATATGAAGGGAAACGCTAAAGACCTACATATTTGCGGTGTGTATTTACCATCCCCTGTGCAACATAAAATCTTAAGCACTTTCATTCTTAACACCAATCGCATCTTGGCAAACCACAGTGGCGATACAGCTATCCTAGGTGACTTCAATCTGAGTAGCTTAAGCTGGACAAAAACGAGTAATGACGCTGTCACGGCTAACGGTTCTACATTACTAAATAACATGGTATAATGCCACCAACTTATCTGTTCAGTAGAAAAAAATGGAACTAAAAAAATACAACGTCAATTTTGAAATGTCATGTCCGCTGTCAATTCTTTGAAGTGCGAGTGCTCTATGTGTTTTAATTCGATTTTAATTGCAAAAAGTGATTAAAAATGCCTGAGCCTCTTAGAAGTTATTGCACAATTAGTTATTTTAAAAGTTTTAGATTTTATGAGAGAAGAAAATCGCCTGCTAACTCTGAAAATAACGTTTGAAAAAGTGGCAGAACCCGTCGCCGTTGCAACAGGTTAGTGTTGCTATTGCAAGTTAATTAATAGTCCCGCTTAAATATTTCAGTTATTTTATGTTCCTCACTTATTTTTGCATAATCGATTAAGGTGTTACTGAATATAATTATTTGGTATCTATTTTTTTTTATACTTCATATAATATTATAATTATCTTTGTTACAGGAGTCGAGTAATTCGAAATAAGTGTATCTTTGTTACACTTATTTCGAATATAACAATAATAGATATTTGTTATACTCAACATAACAAAAAAACTGGGATATGTTGCTTTCATGTCGGGTCTGGGTCAAAAATGGCAGTTCTCCTTTATAATTCTTATCACATAATTATATTGATAGAGATTAAAATAAAGATTGAAATTGTAGCGGTGATAACCTAGTGGTTAAGAACTCCGCCTCCTATTCGGAGGGTCCGTGTTCGAATCCCAGGGCACGTACCTCTGACTTGTCTAAGTTATGTGCGTTTTAAACATTTATATGTCACTTACTATAACGGTAAGGAAAACATTGCCAAACCGCACTTGTTCAGCGTGGTGAACTATGGTCATAACCTTCTCATTATGATGGCACCTATGCTTAATAGTGGGCCCTGATGGATTGAGATAATGATAATGTTACTGCAGTTATTGCATGGTAGTTTAAGTTAGTAGCCACAGCCCAAGTTGTGTATCTACATATAAGTATTAGTCGGAAAGACTTTGTCATCATTTGCCATCGAATTATGTGCAACATGCTTTATCTGGTAAAAATCATAGGTTTCAAAGTTGTTGAGCTCCCTTTACAGTCGGCAAATTTTACTATATGGTAACATTGAACGCTGCACTAGCGACGCCATTTAGTGAACAGATAAGTAGGTGGCACTATAATCGATTTTATGTCTCTCAATAGCCTCTCTCAGTACAACCATTTTCTAAATAATAAAAATAAAATCTTAGACCTAATTTTATCAACAGTTACAATCCACCGTATTCAGGTTCTACATGGAGTTCTACATAGCGCAAGAATGCACTGAAAACCTTCCATTTGAATCAGTTTTTAAGTTCCTTTTCTATAAAGCCGATTACGAAAAAATAATTAAAGATTATTGTATTTTAGTGTAACCTTTATTATTTTAATTGATGATTGTAGTCGTGTAATTTTAATTATTTTAAATGTTTTTTTTCCTTATTAATGATATCCTAACCTTGTGTTGCGTACTCATTAGTCAATGTTGTTTGTACCTGTAACTGAAGTAACGTTTAGTTAATAATACTTAATCATGTAAATTGTAATTCCTTGCCCCAACGTTTGCTTTGTTGGTACAACTAAATAAATAAATAGTATCTAAGTAATACAAAACTCTCCCATTTGTAAGTTATTTACTCAAATAGCGCATCAATATCACATGAACTGAAATTTCATTTTTGTTTTTTGTTAGTAGGGGAGGACAGGGTTCGAATTTAAGTTGCAACGTATTTTTGGAATGGATGGGGGTGAAACATCAAGAACTATGAATTTAAAAACTTGTCATTTGTTTACTTGGTAGCCAGATATTTGTTTATTTTACTGCGCGCTCCTATTTCATTTCAATATCGCTCCGTAAATATTCGTCGTTTGAAGGCTATACAAATAAAAAATACATACGCGGTCGGTAACTAAACGATATAGATTTGAAATCCTTACTTCCTTACTAATATTATAATTGTGAAAGTGTGTTTGTTAGTTTGTGACTCTTTCACGTCGCAACATGGCTATTATATGGTATGGTTTATTTGTGTGGGGATAGTTAGGAGGGTGAAGAGTGACGTAGGCTACTTTTTACCGCGGAAAAACATCTCATTCCCATGGGAAGATCGATTTTTGTTAGTTGCTAGATATTTAGTTTCGGAGTTGTTAATAGATGGCGTTAGTAAAATTCATTTTCAAGTTCTGAATCACGCTATCAATCAAATACTACATGTAATTTACTTAAGTCATAGACAAATGTTTTAGGCTACTTTTTAGCTGAGATTCCTACGGGAGCTGGACCTACGCGGCTGTTATCTACGGGTCCCAAAGCGAAGAGCGGGCGGTTCTCTAGTAATACTATTAAAAAACTCACAAAAAACTCAAAATCGTTTAGGTATTTCACGTGGGTATTTACAAATACGCTTGTGAATGTAATTTTTTGATTCTACCCTATTTTTGCAAAGGTGCCTTATATTTCTTTGTAATGGAGGAGAAAAAAATGGCGAAAAAAAAAACTCCTCGGCATCTTTTAATAGATCACTTACCTACAGTTTTTTACGTACTAACAGGAGCGGAACTGGTCGCGGATGGCTACTTCCAAGCATCCTTATCATTTAAATATTCATCGACTGTGTAATACCCTTTCTGTATAAGTCGCGTTTTAACATGTTTCTTACATATTTGTATGGCGAATCAGTAATGGACTTTGGCAATTTATTATAAAAGCGTACACCGAGCCCCACAAAAGACCGCTGTACCTTACGCAGGCGGTACGAGGAAGTTACTAAATGGTGCATATTTCGTGTTTGAAATTAACCCGTTCAGCGCGACACAGCTTTTAGCCATTGCTCACATAATATAATATTTACCAACAAATTGATAAGTTGAAACACAGGAAGTGTTTCAACTTATCAATTTCAATTTCAACTTATCAACCTGTCCGCATGACTTCACATAATGTTATTATCACGAAACCTGAACGCGTTGACGTTTATAGACGTTCAATGAATGCGATAATGTTACATTTTTACGTAAAACATATTTTAAACTAACTTTTTGTAGCGGGAAATAGTTACTGCGTTATTGAATGCTATTTCAAAGATGAATTATTATAATGTAATTTAATTCTGCGGTAAATGTTTTTCCCTTGTATCGGGAAGTCTTCCGGTGGTACTCGTATTACCGCGTAGCGTAGCCGATATGTTTTGGTAGCGAATGGATTTATCGCCTGAATTTTAAAAAACCGGCCGTACGAGTCGGACTCGCGCACGAGGGGTTCCGTACCATTATGTATAAAAACGCCCAAAAAAATGTGGTCTATTGTATGGGTGTACAGTACCAGTTAGTCCTGTACGTCAGTTAGTTGGTTGTAGTTCACGGCGATAAATAAAGTAGTTGAGTTGTACGTAATATTTTATTTGCGACCGTCCAGTTAAGCTTTGGTTTCCTAGGAAAGCGGTGCCGTCATGTAGCGGCCGTAATACAGCGGTGAATGACGTCATTAGAACGTTGTCTATGTAAACGAAATGGCGCGGTTTTCTAGAGAGCGGTAACTGACACCGTAACGTAAAAAGCGGTGCCGCCATTTGCATGACGGCCGTCTTGTCGGTGTCCGATGGTTTGGTCAACGTTTTATTGATAGCGGTGAAGCTATTTTTAATATGTATTTGTGTTTTTTTTTTTCGGAACAACGTCAAAAAAATACAAAGTAAAGGAAAAAGTTAACTAAAACAGAATTGGTGGCGTGAAAGTGGAGAAATATTAAATTCTGATGAATTATTAATTATTAAAATGACTGACGGTGTGTTAAAACGGCCGTGGAACTTTCCACATGTCATCACCGTCAAGACAGCCGTCTACTTGCGTCCGTAATATTACGGCCGCTTCATGACGGCACCGCTTTCCTAGGAAACCAAAGCTTTAGACAACTTGCGTTCGCCACGTCTTTCTCGTGCGGTTGTCAATAGTGCAATGTAGTCAAATCAATTACATATTATAATAATGAATACTCGTAGGTAAGCTAAATGTACGACTCCGTACAATGGGCGCCCACTTAAATATTTTTAATTTAATTTTTTTTTGTATTTGTTGTTGTAGCGGCAACAGAAATACATCATCTGTGAAAATTTCAACTGTGTAATTATTACGGTTCATGAGATACAGCCTGGTGACAGACGTACGGACGGACGGACGGACGGACAGCGAAGTCTCAGTAATAGGGTCCCGTTTTACCCTTTGGGTACGGAACCCTAAAAATGATTGCTTAAGGAATATTAATCATGATTCCAAGGGGCAAAAACGTTGTAAAATAATTTTTAACTTTATGTCATACCGTGTTGTGTTCGTATTGTGCATTAAAATTATATACCTAAATGATGTCTAACTTTGCATGTGCGGTCGAGAGTATATCCATAATCGTATTAGTATTAACACTCTTGATGTTAACAGAAACTTTAAAAATATTTCAGTTTATATTTTTGTCTTCATGCCGTGGTTGACGATAACGCCTTCAAATTGGCTCATGTCGGGAAAGCGTAAGGCGCTTTGCACATGGAGCAACTATTGCAGCAACTGGCAACTGGCAACTCGCTGGCAACTAGCTGTTTATATACATTTCAATTGGACTGCGCACACATATCAACTGGAGTTTCGAGTTCTGGTAAACGTCAACAGTTTTCAGTTGCTGTAATCGATGACTAGGTTAGTACCTAATTGCCGCAACTAGCAACTGTTAAATATTATACCGATTTTTAAAGTTGCCGGTTTCTGCAACTGTCAATCGCAACGCGTCGGACGTTTTCACACCCTCCCTCCCTCTACCTGTACCCGGAAATGCGTAAAGTGAGCAATTCGCATAAAAGTTGCTCACAAATTGCTATAAAATTGCGGCAACCGTAAACGTTGTAGCAACTATCAACTTTTTACAGGAAACTTTTAAAAAGTTGATAGTTGCCTCAACTCAAGTTGCTCCGTGGGCAAAGCGCCTAAGCGTTGACACTTTCATCGACTAGTACACATGTTGGTACGAGTAATAAACGTAAAAAAACTGGTTGTCTGTAAAGTCGGTTTACTGACGATAGTTGAACGTGACAACGTCTTAAGAAAATACTGATGGAATGATTGACAAATAATATCATCAAAGTAAACAAACGTCATGAAATCATATTTAAAGTTACAGAAATTTATCAATAAAAATAAAGAAGGAATACAGGAAACATTTATAAAAAGGTAACATTTAAAATTTATAAATAGTCCCAGAAGTCAATAACAAAGTAATAATTGGATACATTACCAAAATATCTACCTCCAAAGTAATCAAGCTGCCGAACGCAAAGGCCGATTGTGCTTTTCATGTCTGTCTCTCTCGCTCTTAGGCGGGCTAACCACTCTCGCGGGCTCTCACTCGCTCTCATTGTGAGCGCATAACGTGAGCGGAGCGTAACGCAGTTTCTTGAAGTGTCACCCGGCAAACCAATTTATAAGACGTTGTCACGTCAAAATTCATTAAGAATGAATAGGCATAAAAATGCGCAGGCGTTGGACAAAAATACGTCTTTGGATATAACAGTAGGTATTTTCAAATTTTATAAGCGCAAATACAAATAGTGTCATTATAAATATTTTTCACTGTAAAACGTCTTTATGTAAAATTAACAGACATATTATTGGTAATATTTGTCGTGTTATTAATTTATTCGTGATTTTACATGGAATAAAACATATAACCACAGGTCTTATCATCATCTCAACCCATCATGGCCCTCTATTGAGCTCATGGCCCACTATTGAGCGTTTTATTCCACCACAGGTAACATAACAATAATGGGAATGTATAATGCTTTGAAATTGGTGTTTTTCCTTTTGATTAAGCAAATAAGAAGTTAAGAGCCCACCGAAGCATGAAAATACTCAAATATCTATATTTACTAGGTATTGGCCATCCTAAGGGTCTCCGCAAACTGACTGCAGCCACCAGCGGCTGTGTCGCTTCTTTTTAGAAGCTCGATCCGGCCACCAGCCAACAGCTCCAATAACAGTGAGCAGAATTCAGCCGAAGCGGCTGTTAGCCGAACCGCACTTCTAAAAAGAAGAGCCACAGCCGCCGGTGGCTGCAGTCAGTCTGGGGGGACCCTAATACTAACCGGTGTGGGATAACTCGATCATACCTACTAGTCTCGACCACTCGATCACTACACTCGATCACTAGTCTCTGTTCTCTGAGTGTGTCACCTTTGTATAATATTGTACGTACAACTTGATAAAGAGTCTTTCTCGATTTTTACTAAATCTATATGCAAAAAACCTAAAGCTTACAACAAAGCACAACTGCAATATTAAACAAAAAACCTTCTGTATCGGTAAAAATCAACATGGAAAATATCGACTTTATTCTGAATGCACTGTAGAATCCCATATTACCTTTTTCATCGGCGGATTAAATGCTGTAAAAAATATATTTAAGTTTTTAAGATTTTCTAAGGTTTTAAGATTTTCTACCTGTTTTATAAAATCATGCCAGTAACGGCTTTATTTGAAATACTTTATTGAAAAAATATATATTTTATTCCATTAACCAAAACAAACTAACGGATGAAGCGTTAATTTATTTACCTTTTAGGTATATTTATAATCCAGATTAAAAGCAAAGCTAGAAAACAAGTCAATTATGTTAATCAGCAATCTACTTAATCTATGTACTTTTAAAAATATTTTATGCACAGGCAAATTTTAATAATATCTAGTACCTAATGTAAAACTTGCATAAAATATTTGAAATATTGGAACGTTTCATATAAGCTTTATAAAGTTTATGATTTTGTAATCTCTATGGCGCCCAGCCATAACAGATTGAAACTATTGACACTGCCTATTATAATCTTTGACCGATAAGATTCTAATGAGACTTCATTCGTCAAGTTTTGATAAGTTAGACCTCAAGTTTTGGAATAAAAGGCGGACTAGGCGTTGAAATGATAAAAGCACGGCGGACTGGTAAAAGGGTTCTAGTCCATTGAAATGTTACATTTTTTAGGCCTAACCTTGCGTTTTTTAGAGGACGCAATTTTATTTTTTTGATGTGTAGGGGGGGTCAGTGTAAAGCTAAATCCAAGTTTGTGGGGTCGCCACCCTTGTCCCACGGCCGCCATCTTGAAAATAGGGGTTGAAACGGTTTTTATGATATATCTCTTAAACTATTTATTTGATAAAAAAAATTTGTTAACATTTTTTGTTGCAAATTAAATTCTCTACAACTTTGGTCCAGTAACTTTTTATCGTAGAACTATAAATAAAAAAGTTATAAGCGAAAATCTTCAGAAATTCGAGAATATGTAGCACAACTAAAAGATATAGGTTAAACGACAACTTCAACACAATGTTATTAGCTATTCTTACAACAACAGAGGTAAGGAATAATAATAACAATAGCAGGCAGCTGTTCTTTTGTTCCCTCATGGTCACTTGGGTATTTTCTACCTGAACAGTATTCCCGGTAACGGCCATCAGATTTAAAATTATTTTAAAAATCAATAATTGTTAAATCCTGTTATGGAGTGAGAAAGAGTCAATAATAAATTATTAATAATATTACTAAATTTGTAATTAAAAAAGTTATAATAACAAAAAAAAACAATAACTGATGACATATTATTAGTACACACATATAATATAGGTATAGTTAAGAGTACTAAACAATAGTACTCACTTCGGAGCGCTGTAAGCTGTAAAACCTTAGCTATTAACTTAATGAAAAAATGATGCAAATAAAAGTTGTTCCTCAAAAAACGATCTACAAAAATGGTCTGATATTATTTTTTCGTAAAATGATAAAAAAAAGTTATATCGAAAAATATAATTTTTTTTCTCGAATTTCTGAAGATTTTCGCTTATAACTTTTTTATTTATAGTTCTACGATAAAAAGTTACTGGACCAAAGTTGTAGAGAATTTAATTTGCAACAAAAAATGTTAACAAATTTTTTTTATCAAATAAATAGTTTAAGAGATATATCATAAAAACCGTTTCAACCCCTATTTTCAAGATGGCGGCCGTGGGACAAGGGTGGCGACCCCACAAACTTGGTTTTAGCTTTACACTGACCCCCCCTACACATCAAAAAAATAAAATTGCGTCCTCTAAAAAACGCAACCCCAAATGTAACTTTTCAATGGACTATTCCTTTTTCAAAATATTTTGTTGCTGTAAATTATTTCCGCTTTACAGCGCTTTTGATCAACTGTCAAAGTGAGCAGCGACATAGACCACTTGTAGGCCAGGGTTAGGCCAGGAAATTGCATTAGGGCGCGCGGCATAGTGCAGGGCCCACAAGGACGAAAACGTTTACGCGATGACTGTGACATACAAACCGATCTTCGTACGACCATTGAATCGTTGTTGACATCTCCTTTGTGAATCGAACCTCTCAATGCTACGCAGCCATGTAGGCCTAATAGGCCTTTGATACAATGCGTTAACTGCAATGTGTATTACTTCTTACGTCCCAAACGTACGACGGTCATCTATGTGCACCCCATTCGAAGATTGATTCCGAGAATGCTTATTATCATTCGATACACGTTGGTCTCTAGACTGTCGTTTTGTACATAAAGATATGCTAGAAATTATTAACAGAGTTAATGGGTTTAGTAATAAAGTTTTAAGTTCGTGTTTTTAAAATATAGATTAAAATATTTTAAGAGACGATGATTGGTGAATTTATAGTGTAATGGGCATCCATTTAGAGATGGAGGCAGGTGTCCCACCGCGGGCGAGTCGGCGAGTGCATTCCGGCTATTATGTTATACGCTCAAGACACGTACAGAACATTTATGACATTCCGTGTAAACAAAAGAGACGCATATGTCAGCGAATACTCGCTTACATATAATATTATGATATGCATCTCTTTATTTCACGAAATGTCATTTATCTTCTGTCGCTCTCTTGGGCGAGTAAAGCGAGAAAACAGCCGAGCTTTACTCGCTGCTCGTTGCCGGTGGGATACCTGCCTAAACCATCGTCGATTTACGCTTCACTCACCTTTCAATTGAGAGTGAAATTCGATGTGAAACAGTTGGATAAATGTGAAAATAAATATCATGTAATTAATTTCTTAAATTGCAAGCGATGAAGGCGCAGCAAAAAACCTATTAACCTTTCTCTACGATGTCGATTACTATGCATGGAGCGTTTAATCTACTCGTACTAAACAAGCGTTGACGGCACATACCCGTACAATTAGCCCGGGGTCCCTCTGGCGAGCGTCTCGCGTATCGCTTCATGTCTAAACCAAATACAATCATTCAAGTATCTTTCGGGGCCAATGCCAGCAGCAATGCTAATACAGTACTACAAGTATAACAGTCGCACGGCTGATTTAATTCTAGGTGACGCGGCGGAGAATATTGTTAGGCAAGTGCCTAACAGACAGCGAGTAGCGAGTAAGTATGGGATATTTTCTCGCGAGCGTCAGCGAGTACTCGCCGGCGGTGTGAACGGCCAGCGAATACCTACTCGCTGACATAATTATGCGTCTCCTTTGTTTACATTGAATGTCATATCTTTTGTACGTGTATTGAGCGAGTAAATAGCCGGGATGCATTCGCCGACTCGCTGGCCGCGGTACACTTGCCTTACTTCTCTTGCTTGTAAACATAGATATTTTGGGATCGTTTTATTGGCCGAATTATTTAATGTGACAGATAAACTATTTACTGAGTCGTGGGTGCTAGTGTTGTGGTATTTGTGTTCCTCATCAATGCCCATGTCAATCGCGGTACAGAAACGTGTGAATTTGTAGGGGTAAAAGCATTTATTTGCGTATTATTCAATTTATATTCTATCCAGAGTTATCAAACAATGGTTTACCCGTCGGGAAAGGTAAACTTTTATTTACTTCTTTTAATTTAAGCCCCTCAGCCAACAATATGACAGTTAAGTTAAATATAAAATTGGCACACACTGTATCTATAAATTCGCATAGCGGCAAATAGCAAAATCTTACGTCCTACTTTTAATTTAAGTTCGCATGAGCCGAAATATTTTACACGTTTTATAAATCCCCTGGGATCGTTCGCCACCGCATGCATTTTATTAATGTTTATATAATTATGTATTTAAACTCAAAATCTTAAATAAATAAACAAATACGTCATGTATAGATATTAAAAAACCATAGATAAATAAAAATAAACCTATTTCATGTATTATAATAACATAATTCAAGAAACTCTAACAACTCAAAAACGTTTTATGGAATTTCAGAGAACAAAACCCAAGGACACAAAAAAGTACAAGTAACAACTCCAGTATACACATCGGTGATATTTGTTTATACGTAGCGTTCATGCTGTACACCGTTCAACGTTATGTGGCTCGCTTATAATCCATTTAAGGCACGTGTTCCACCGCCGGCCAGTCAGCGAGTCTCAGCTACATTCTCGCTCAAGAGATGTAAAAAAGATATGACATTCCGTGTAAACAAAAGAGACGCATATGTCAGCAAGTACTTGCTGACTGTTCTCACCGCCGGCGAGTACTCGCTCGCATATGCATCTCTTTTGTTTACACGGTGTGACGTCTACAGTGTTGTTTCCGGTAATATGACGTACATGTCATGTCAGATGTCAGTGTCATGGTGCTAGTGGGTGCCACGTGCTAACTCGGTTCTGACGGCAGTTCGTACTACTACACATTTACAAGCCCCAACACCGACACACAGAGATATCGAAGACACCACACACGGAATGTCATATTTATATCTCTTTCTTGAGCGAGAAAATAGCCCGTAGCCGCTCGCTGGCGGTCGGACATCTGCCTAACGTATATTCCCGTAAGAAAAACTGAATATCAGATACAAACATTACCGCGATAGCGTATACTATTACAAAAAATTATAACGATAGGATAGTTTAATTAGATTGATTAACGATTGCTTTCAATTGAAATCGTAATCAGAGTATGATATCAAAATATTGCAAACTCCGTCGCCTGGTTGATAATAATGTTGAGGAGCTTCGGGTTTGATTCCCGGCCGTGGCAGACATTATTATGTGACAGATAAATAATAATTATTGTTTATTAATAGCCTGAAATTCTGATATAGAGGCGGACGAGCCACGTTATGATGATGGTCGTCGTCGCCTATGGACACGAGTTACATCAGCTTTGATAAATTATAATATAATATCTGATCGATATACAGTACCCGGCAAAAAATAATGCACATCGGTATTCAGAAAGAGGTAATCGGTTAGTTTCGGCTTTGTAGAGCGTTGTCCTTACTACACAGTCCTTACCGCTGACTTGTCACTTTTATTTCGAATTCGGTAGAAGACGGTCGCGTTCACTCATAAATAAATATAAAGAGTTGTTAAAACCTCCAATGGAACATCAATATTATTATTATAAGTACTCGATAGGGTGCTTTATCAGCACTTAATAGATATTGCATTATTAGTGCAATGTGCGAGAGAGACAACGCTCTACAAAGCTGTAACTAACCGATTATCTCTTTCTGAATACCGATGTGCATTATTTGTTGCCGGGTACTGTATCTTTGAATCGATTATAAGTTTATATAAAAATCATTTTATATCAAGGGAACTTGAAGTGATCGTTTCCTTGCTGACCAATGTTAGAAAATGGGATAATATATTATTTTGTACATTTAAAGCAGGTAATTTAAATTGATTGCTGAACTAAAATTTTACTAAAATAATAACATTAATTCCATCACAAACAATGCTAAATCGTACAGAATTTCATATGATAACTAAAGCCTGTCATTCACTTAGACAGTCTGTCTAGCTATTTTGATAAATTCAATTTATATAATCAAGCGGCTTTAATAGTTTACACTTGCTACTGCTACAACGATGCGATGAAATGACGAACGTGTGATATGCAGTGATAAACTGTCGTTGTCGCCACCACAAAAATTTGTGTTGCAACACACAGACAGCAACAGGCGACAGTATGTGACGTTGCAATAACATTATAAAGACGTAGCAGAGTCGTAGCGAAGGCGTAGCGGAGACGTAGCGTGGGCGTAGCCGAGACGTAGGCGTAACCGAGACGTAGCTGAGATGTAGCGGGCACGTAGCAAGCAATGGTCCTTCCTACAAAACACGGGACGGACGGATCCGATTCCCGGTTGGGGAGATATTATAGTGAGGCCGCGCTAAGAATGCGTTCCTGACACATGTCAATTCGTCATGACTAGTGATGTACAATAAATAACATTATGCGTTGTAACATCATTCATTATATTAGAGTTAAGGTGATGTAAATAAAATGTAGGTTAAAACAAAAATTACATTTTTTAACTACATAAATTGCTGAGTTACAGATTATTTAAGATTGCGTATTTTCACGAGAAACGTGTTGCGTGCTGGGACATAATACTCGAGATCGTTTTACGACAAATCGTTTATTACTTTTTTCGTCGCGCCGATATTCTTGCATACGTAACCTTATGTTTTATTAGTTTGAGATATTTTAATGTCGTTATTTTATACATATTGACAATACAGTAGGTGATACTTTTGTGTCCTCCATCGTGTAATAAACAAAACACATAAAATACATGTGCAGTCTCCTCACCTCACAGATGAAAACAGAGTGGGAGAAATGCATAATTAGCGATTGATGCACTAAGTTGCGAATAATGACGATGATGAACAATACAATACAATTAAATTTATTTATAATTAGGTATAACAATATATTTATATTATTATATTATTATATATATTGCCGTAAAGAAGCTTCACTTCATACGTGTGTACACTAGTACACGCACACATTTTTTTTCTTAATAATTATGCTTTCGCCATTCGAAAGATAATGACTGCCTTCTGTTCCCGTAAAAATTTGAGAGACATCTGGCGAGTGGTTTTTGAGTTAAGTATCTCGACTTTGAAGTCGGTTATTTTTTTGTAAAGAAGTTTGTCATTTTTATGTTGATCATGCTACCACCTCACTTTATATGTAACTAACCAGGAATATAACTCGGGAAGCCTCACTCGTCAGTGCGAGAACCAGTTGGCTAGCCAAACTAATTGAAACCGGAACCTCAGGACACAAATGAAAGTAAAAGTGCATCGTACGTCCATCGGACGTCCGGCCGGTTGAGTGGCCCGTCCACACATCGATTCGTGAAACGGCGCACTCGTAACCCGATATTTCGACATTCCGAAAGCGATCCATAGAAGTTAATTAAGCAATCGCATCCGTTGCAAGGATGGAAATATAAAATCAAATAAGCGTTCGAATACCGAAGCAAGAGTATTGTTCTTTAAGAAAAGCTCTTATTTGATATTTGTTTTTCATGTCTTTAGAACCTAAGCTACAACCCACTAATGGCCCACTACTGAGCACGGGTCTCTCCTCATTACTGAGGAGGCCTAGAGCATACTCCACCACGCTGCTCCAATGCGGATTGGTGGAGGGGTTAGTGGCCAACCCAGTGTCGAAAGTTCAAGCCGCCCGAAGGCCTCCGACATGGCTTAACGACTGCTATCAATCGAAAACAGCCGGGACCGACGGCTTTACGTGCCCTCCGAAGCACGGAAGCGCTCAAGAAATTTTGCCACTAGCGGTCACCCATCCGACTACCGACCGCGCCCGCAGTTGCTTAACTTTGTCGATCGCTTAGGATCGACGCAAGCCGCCGGGCTATGAGAGAACCTAACCAAGGACAAAATACCGACGTGAATGTTTCACATTACTTTTGCTGAGTCCCTTCCTCAGCCCTCACACCTAACAAAATAACCAACTAACATTTTAAATGACGATTACATTGATCATGGTCACGCCGAGTGTCAATAATAGAAATCGAGAGTACCCGTAAAAGCCAAAAAGGTTTAGTGTTCGCGATATAAACTTTGAAATAAATGTTATGTTATCAAACAGTATTTATTTATTTTGTTAAGTTAGTTATCCTAATCAGTAATTTCTATCTTATTACCTAACTTTATGTTAAAAATTAAATGAAGTTGAAAATCCAACATAGTTATCTAAACTACAACTATTTTAGAAATAACAATATCCACTGATGCCTTAATACTCCCTAAGATTAGGGCTGTCAACATTTTGTCGAGAATACCTTTTGGCTGAAGTAAAAGGAAGTTTTACATGCCTTACGCCGGTATCCCACTGACGCGGACGTTTCACGAGCGTTGGCGTTCGTCCAACGTCACCGCTGCGCAGACTCGACGTTGACGTCGCAGGTCTCTAAGAGGCAAGCGTTGACATTACGATTCTGCAACGTTAACGTCGCGTCAACGCGGCGTTAGTGTTGCGTTTTTTTATTAACAAGTACTGAGCGCGACGTTAACGTTGCGTTTAGTCCAAGCGCAACGTTAACGTCGCGTTTGCGCAGTTATTTTATTGGGCGAAATGACGTTGGACAAACGCCAACGCTCGTAAAACGTCAGTGGGGTAGCGGCCTTATATTATAATGATACAGAGGAAAAAATTTAACATAATTTTCTTTTAATGACGGACATCTTAGACGATACCAACTCTGTCAACGCAAGCCGCTGTGCTATGGGCGTTTCGATTTTGATCTATAGAACTGGTCATGTGTGAATAAGGCTCGCATACGACGGGTTCCGTACAACCACACAATTTATTTACACGTTTTAATTATAGTGATGTGTTGAGGTTGAAGAACTGAATCAGGTTTATACTTGAATTGATGCGAACAACTAGCGACATCTTTGGATGGATAGAGTTAAGAGACTTGTATGATAACCATTTTTAAGTATTTAATTTTTTTTAACCTCTAAATCTCTTTTTATTTTTAGAGTTTTAGTTTAGTTCAATACTTAGAGTTCTGAGACAGAAACAGACATCGCAAACGTATTTATACTGTTTGTAAATATTTATTATACGATACCATAAAGGAGACCAGCAACTTTCTTAAGGACCTTGGGCCTGGAATATGAACATGCATGAGACATCGCTTTTTAGATCGAGAATATTGTTACCACATGGTGCATATTCCGTTTTTTGCGGGAAATGATGGGAATAATGAAATATAGTCGTCTTACGCATTGCGAACACATAGTATAGGCTTGAAATTATAATGTTTTAATGTTATGATGTAACTAGATTTTTAAATATGAAATGGATGTAGTTATTAAAATATGCAAAATTATTTGAGGGTATTGAACAAGCTGTTCGCTCCAGGCCCAAATTTGATGTTCTCCTTTTGATGGTGTTGCACTCGTAAATGCAAGTTACAAGTTTTTCTTTCTTGTGGTAAAGAAATTATTTTGATGTGCTCAATGTCATTTAATCCATTTTATAATTAGAGACAAAACAATGTGGAACATTGATACCTTATCGAAACGACCGTTTATTTTATAGGTACTTGAACGTTGATAACATTCTGCGTATTACTGTTGGGAGAACCTCCTCAGCATTCACGCTGTCCTGGTATTATCACAACTATCCTTAAATTGTAAAAAATAAAAATTAAATTAAAAATTAAAAAAACCCCCGACACAAACATTTAAAAAGTAAAAAATAATATCTCTAAAAATAATACGTCGCGTTGGGGGACCGCTCCTAACTACTCATTATCTACGATTTTTTTCATAAGTATCACATGCCTATTTACCCAAGACTTATCATATTTTATCAATATTTTTTTGTGTTAAAGTTAGAAGTAAATGGAGCGGTCCCCCAACGCAACGTATTATTTTTAGAGATATTATTTTTTACTTTTTAAATGTTTGTGTCGGGGGTTTTTTTAATTTTTAATTTAATTTTTATTTTATACTTTTTATAGGTAAGAATATTCTCGATTAAGTCATAAATATTCTCTTACTGTGCCCTTTCATTTGAGACCCCACACGAGTATATTTGCATACATTCGGCTATTCTTCCCCGCTTTTACCCCCCATAACTTTTAAACGGCTCAACCGATTTTCATAAAACATATTTTAAAATATGCGCCCGTAAGTTCCCTTTAATACAAAAAAACTAAATTGAAATCGCTTCATCCGTTTGGGAGCTATGATGCCACAAAGAGACAGAATGAAAATTCTTCCCCCCTTTCAGCCCCAATAACTTTTAAACGGCTCAACCGATTCTCATCAAACATATCTAAAAATACGCGCCCGTAAGTCCCCTTTAATACAAAGAAAACTAAATTGAAATCGCTTCATCCGTTCGGGAGCTATGATGCCACAAAGAGACAGAATGAAAATTCTTCTCCCCTTTCAGCCCCAATAACTTTTAAACGGCTCAACCGATTTTCATCAAACATATCTAAAAACACGCGCCCGTAAGTCCCCTTTAATACAAAGAAAACTAAATTGAAATCGCTTCATCCGTTCGGGAGCTATGATGCCACAGACAGACAGACAGACACACAGACACACACACACACACACAGACACGTCAAACTTATAACACCCCTCTTTTTGCGTCGGGGGTTAAAAATTCTGAACGATATCTCTTCTCGTGTCTTTTCTTTGAAGGATAAAATTTATAAATATAACTAGCTGACTTCGCAAACGTTGTTATGCCATATAAATCGACGGAGGCAAAGTGAAAAAAGTTATCTGCAATTTTGTGATTTTGCGATTATTGCGGTAATATATTTAAAATATCATATTCCACAACATGGCAAAAAGAAAAATCGAAATATCTCCTTATTTTTCGTACTTTTGTGACTTATAAGAAGACAACTACGCCTATTTTGTAAAATTGCACGACGTCAATGCGGTTACCTACCGCTGGCCGTTTTTAAAACATGAATTTTTTATTACGAAAAGATGCATAAACGGTCATCTGCCATATGTCTTTTTCTACGTCGAGATTATTTATGTAGATGTCTCAGTTTACATAAGTCAATTAGTATATTTTTGGTATGTTAGTGGGTATCTAATTACATATCTTATCTAAATACTATCTACTACTATTACGTATCTAATTATATCTTATTGTAAGCTATAATAATTGACTTGTAATTAAATAATATTTAGGTACTTAATGATATTTTTCACTACTGTTTCATGTTCAGAAAGTCCGAAATCACCTATTTTTTTATAGCTTGAAGGGCTGACGTAAAAGCAGATGAGCCACCTGATGGTAAGTCATCGTCGCCTATGTACACGAGCAACACCAGGGGAGTCACCAGTGGAACACCGGCCCTGAAGGAGAGCTCTTTTTACACCTTTCTTGAAGAACCCCATGTCAAAGCGCTCCGGGAATACCTCAGAGGGAAGCTCATTCCACAACTTGCAAGTTCGTGGTAGAAACGATCGTGAAAAACGGACCGTTCTCATTCGCCACGAATCCAAGTGATGTGGATGATACTTCAATCTTTGGCGAGTGGTGCGATGATGGAAGGGTGAAGTTGGCACCAAATCGAACAATTCCTCGGAGCACTTTGTAAAGTCGGTAGAACACGCAGAGACATCCCATGACTTTCCTAAAACCTAGGTTTTCTAACCTGTCGGTGACTCGTGGGTCGTTGACAACTCGAACTGTGCGCTTTTGCACGGCGTCAAATGGACTAAGCTGGTATTGTGGCGCCCCTGCCCAGAGGTGAGAACAGTACTCCATGTGAGGCCTGACCTGAGCTTTATAAAGCATCAGAAGGTCCTTCGCAGTGAAGTACTGCTTCGCCCGGTTCAGGACGCCAAGCTTTTTGAGGCCAGTTTGGCCTTAGCTTCCAGATGACACCGATACTGCACGTCACTCGAAATGTCAACACCCAGAATCCCAACACTTTTACTAACGGTGAGCGCGGTACCCTGGAATTGAGGCGCTTTGACATGGGAATTTCTTAGCGGAAAACTTTGAACGGTTGAACTCAACTAAATTGAGTCGTCCCCATTCCGAGACTTGCTCCAGAGAGTTCTCAACTTCGGACACAAGTTTTATTCTGCTATCCTCCACATAAGACTGAGAGGAGTTTACAGGGTCTGTGTAACATGCATCTCCCGTGCTGTCATCTGCATAGCAATGAATGCAGTTTGCACCAACCGTCGACTACGACCTTTATGTGTCGCTCAGACAGAAAGCTGGCTGACCCAGCTGCATAACCTCTCAAAGAGACCGTAAGATTTAAGGTTCGCGAGAAGAGCTCTGTGCCAGACCCGGTCAAAGGCCTTAGCGATATCCAGGCTGACCGCCAATGCTTCCCTGTTGCTATCAAGGGCCTGAGCCCATCGGTGAGTAAGGCATGCTAAAAGATCGCCAGCTGAACGGCCGTAACGAAACCCGTACTGCCGGTCACTTATCAGCTGGCGATCCTCCAGATATCGTAGGAGCTGGGCATTAATAATACGCTCCATCACCTTAGCAAGCAGGGAAGTTATCTCTGTAGGCCTGTAATTGGCCGGGTCACTAAGATCGCCCTTTTTGGGGATAGGATGAACTACCGAATGAATTTGCCTCATAGCCAACCGAGAGGCAGCGTGAGGCCCTTCGCACACGGCGTCGTAGCGTATCGTAATATTTTTAAGCCACACGTACGAGTACGACGAGAACACTACGAGCATGAACATTTTCTAACAACTCCGCACACGAAGCGCATCGCAAGAGAATCGTAGGAGGAGGTTTCTCTTAAGTTCTGGGGTAGATGGATTCTTCTGATGCCCAGGACAGCTATGCGGCACGCTTGCGGTTAGATTACAATATTAACCCTGGACGACTGTCAAGTATTTAACTTTCTTACAGGTATTATGTAGATAATTTCATTTTTTAGGCTTGGTTAGGTGCCTGTAGGTAGATAACTTTACTGTTGAATTGTCAACCAAAGAAACTGCAACAACCTTACCAATATGCCTTAGACTTGTATGCAGAAAGAAGTTATAGTAAGATTATATTTTTACTAAAGTAAATAAATAATTCGTAGTAATAAGTAAATAAATAAGTAAATAAATAATATTTTTTTTCATTTAACCTTCTTCTAAATCGTGTACCTTGAACAAACGTTCGGACGTAGAAAAAGACATCTGCGCAATATATGTTCTAAACTTGGTGTATTTAGGATTTAACACAGTCATGAAGTAATTTTAATATTAAGAAATGCTGCACTTTTTGTATTTACTGTAATATTATAAAATATACTTTATTTAATCTAGATTTTTGAATTCCCACGTTAAAACGACCAAGTGGTAGTTGACACAATTGTAATATTTTTAAGCACAATGTAGATGAAGACAACTGCAATATCTCGTAAATTAAACATAATTAGAAGAAATAAAATATGCATGTAGATACCTTATTAAATAATGAAGCAGTGATAAAAATTTCAAAAAATTTGGTTGAAAATTAACAAAATGGGAGCACTTTTTCCTATTATGCGCTGTAATGAAAAGTTGCTATTTTTCAGATAACTTTTTTCACTTTGCACCCGTCGAAATTATTTCTAGGAAAATGACAACTAAAAATAGGGGTTCGTGATAAAAGGGTGAAAATTTATGGTTGTATGTATTTTTAATACTACATTATAGAAAAATAAAATCAAAAAATTTTGTCCAAAAATTAAAAAAAATGTTAAGGGTGAGCAACCCGTATCACTTAGGGGTATCGAAAATAGATAGTAGCCGATTCTCAGACCTACGGAGGAGTAGGTATGGTAACTAAAATTGTGACACGAGAATTTTATATATAAGATTTTGAAAATATTAATATGGATTAATAAAATGATATAAAAAACGTAACAGAAGCGCTAGCCAAGTGATTTGAACCCTGAACTCGGCCAGGGTTTTGAAATTCGGTACGCGCCTCTTATGTTTCCAATAACTACGTTTTTTCAAAAAATTACCCGTGGTCCCGTTAACGGGACAAACCAACGGGACCACGGGTAAACACCCAAAATCCCGACTTAGACATGACTCATAAACTACCCGTATAATGTCGTTGACTTTACACGAGACCACACTACACTTCTACTTAGCATCAGCTTTCGAATATAAAATAATTATTAAAATCGGTTAACCCAATAAAACGCAATGAGGTAACACATAAAATAATAACTACAAAATCCAGACGAGTTGAGAACACCTCCTTTTTGTTGAAGTCGGTTAAAATTTAAAATCCATGTAAATGTAAAAGACATCTTAATATATATAAATCTCGTGTCACAATGTTGGTCCGCGATGGACTCCTAAACCACTTAACCGATTATAATAAAATTCGCACACCATGTGCAGTTCGATCCAACTTGAGAGATAGGATACTTTAAATCTCAAATTATAGTCGCAATTTTAATTTATTTCTAATTATTTGTCTCTTATTATTTGAAGTAATGACAATTGACATGGCAGCAGCATGGCAGTCTTATTCACAGATGAACAGACACCTAGCGCCACACAAGAGAACTAAAATAAGAGTGTTATTATTTGACAGTCACAATTATATGTAACAGATGTCGATACCTTTCGACTGGGTTGAGTAAGTAATCAATAGATGGCGCTGCTATGGTAAATCTAACTTGCACCTAGCTAGTTTTTTATTATATATTTTAAAAGAAATCACTGTTAAAAAAACCTACTCACTTGACAGATGTAAAAATTATTCTGAAAGGTGTGTGAAGTCAATTCTCACTGAGAGCATAGTGTGGGGAAGCCCGAACCAAATAGTGAGTCAGATCAACCAAATGATGTGATAAGATTAAACGAGTGTACTATTATCACTGGATAGTGTGACGTCCGAAATCGAAATGCAATTACTGTCCATCCTTTCGACCCAGATCAGAGCCTATAAGAATCAATTACAAACAAAGCTGATGAAATCATTAAATAAGCTATAAACCTGAATCATGAAGGCAACCAGGTATTGACAGGGAAGGACAGCCCCCGTCACTGCCAATATTTTTAATACAGGCTTGATAACCCTCTGTCTGCTTACTCACATTGGCACGAATACGCGAACCCATAAGTGTAGGACGGACTTTCGCACAGACTATTTTTGACACATTCGTGGTATTATAATGTCAAAATTGTGACAATTTGTGTAATAATATATTGTCTTATGCGGGCTTTACACTATCCAATTTGCAGAGCGCTAACTGAGCTAGCGTGCCAAATTCGCATTGTGTAAAGGCAGTTAGACAGTAACTAGTGCAGTGCAATGTATGATGGCACTAGTTAGTGCACTGAGTTAGCGCTCTGCAAATTGGATAATGTAAAGCCCGCCTTACAAGGATCTTTTGGCATGTGGGTGACAGAGACAGCGCCTTATAATGCCACCAACTTATCTGTTCAGTAGAAAAAAATGGAACTAAAAAAGACAACGTCAATTTTGAAATTTTATGTCCGCTGTCAAGTCTTTGAAGTGCGTGTGCTCTATGTGTTATAATTCGATTTTAATTGCAAAAAGTGATTAAAAATGCTCGAGCCTCTTAGAAGTCATGCAACATTAGTTATTTTAAAAGTTTTAGATTGTACGAGGGAAGAAAATCGCCTGCTAACTCCGAAAATAACGTTTGAATATGTGGCAGAATACGTTGCAGTTACAACATGTTAGTGTTGCTATTGCTAGTTAATTAATTGTCCGATAAAATTCAAATAAATATTTCAGTTATTTTATTTTCCTCACTTATGTTTGCATAATCAATTAAAGTGTCACTGAATTTTAAGTATCGAATTTTTTTATACTTCATATAATTATATCTTATTACAGTTATATTATAATTATATCTTAATTATATCTTTGTTACAGGAGTTAGTGAACAATTTGTTTACAAGCTAATGAGTGAAAAAAAGCTGAAGAAATTTCTCTAGCGCATCGCCATCATTTTCCACAGGGATTTCTCGTCTTGAACCCCTCAAACTTTGAAATCACGATGACAATTATTTTAATAAAATATATAAAAATATAAATAATTATAGTCAATAACAATGGATTTTTTATTTCTCTTGTCCTGAAATTTTAATTTTTATATGAAAAAGTAAAATTTGACTGTGTTGGCCTACGTAATTCTTTTATTTTAGGATGTTTCCGTTTTTTTAAGTTATGTGCGTTTTAAGCATTGAAATGTCACTTGATATAACGGTAAAGGAAAACATTGCCAAACCGCACTTATTCAGCATGGTGAACTTAAAACATTCATACAATGTAAGCATGGTCTTAACCTTCTCAATATGAGAAGAGACCTATGCTTAATAGTGGGCCCTGATGGATTGAGATAATGTTAACATCCTATGTTACTGCTGTCATTGCATGGTAATTTAAGTTAGTAGCCACAGCCCAAGTTGCGTCGGAAAGGCTTTGTCATCATTTACCATCGAATTATGTGCAACATCTGGTAAAAATCATAGGTCTCGAAAGTTGTTGAGCTCCCTTGACAGTCGCCAAATTTTATTGTATGGTAACATTGAACGCTGCACTAGCGACATCCGTTTACTGAACAGATAAGTTGGTGGCACTATACAGGTCACTGTCTCTGTCAGCCACGCGCCAAAAATTCCTTGTTCGATTGTACAAAGATTAAAAGAGAGGTTAATGTAATAGATACGTAATTTGAATAGTGCATTCCTTTTTTCAATAGAGATCTTAAAATGTTGTGTTTCAAGATCGCATAAATCATTATAAATGAACTCAATGATGGATAGAATGATGAAGGAGCAAAATATAAGAAGCTTTAACCAACGTTAAATCTTTGGATCATCAATATATTTTTTCAGAGTTCGCAGAACCCCGGGTCAAGCAGAAAATAAATAATAACGAAGATCAGTTAACGATTTATAAGGTCACTTTATAAAGGGGTAATTCAACAATAATAACTTACATTTACATTTTATATTATATTTTTTTATTTACTTAAGAAATAACCTCTTAAAAACATTCCATACAAAAATGTCATAATTATATAAAAATCAGTCCAAATCCAAAAACAACGTTTTTTTTAAACACTAACTATCTAACTAACCAAATAGTATCTAACTATCTAATATTTGAAGAGCTTAATTTGCCAGGTCACGACATCGCTTCTTCTATCCAAGTCTTCTTCAGCGTACGGAAATCTTTCCCATTTATTTCTTTCATTCTTCCTTTTTCCTTCTTGAAGCGCTCAAAGCCAGACGACTTGTATCATAAATTATTATGATGTTACTTCCTATCATCAATCCCTCCGCCGATCCTCATTGGAGCAGCGTGGTGAATTATGCTCGAGTCGTGTTCAGTGATAAGCCGTTAAACCCTTTAACTTTTTTGTAGACATCGTAAATTCTTTACTATTGATACACAGGATTGTACACACTTCGGAGGCACTTCTTTGATATAAGAGACCCATATAACAAGGCATGGTTGAACCAAATTAGAAATTACGATAAACCGCAGCGTGAAAGCGTTCGTAGTCAAGGAGCATAGTTTAAATTCATAAACGCAAAAAATATGCAAAAAGAAACAAATGGCTTCAAATAAAAACATAAATAATGTCTTAAAACATAATAATTTAAACTCAAGAATTTCAAAAGTACACCATCGCATGTAAAAGTGTAAAAATCGGCAAAATAAATGAGCAGTTATTGGGCGAATTTGAACTGACATGTCTCTTTACATCTCAAATTGCGATGTCATCATGTCTCGAATAGTCATTATTATTTCAATGACATACGGAACCCAAGAAATGGAGGAGCAATATCTCACAAATGAGAATTGAGACTACCGACAACTCAACCCACTTGTTGATTCCCTCTGTGGACTTACGTCGCCGCGTCGTTCGCGTTCCGAACAAAAGTTACGAAGTTCTAACAATTTCTGAATTTAAAAATTTAACGAAAAAGTTAAGTACATTACAAAAGTGAACAAAGAAATACGAATGAGTACAAATGACTTATTTTTTTTATATTAATATTTCATATTGCCGATCCTCTAATTCGCAATATTTACAAAAATAAGGGCGGACCATTATTAAATCGTAATAGATACCTATCGGTTTGCCCTGACAATTTTTAAATTGTACCTTTTTAATGTCAAAGGGCTAGAAGGGAAGAAAGGGTTAGAAATCTATTCTGTCTGATATCGGTTGGCACTTAAAATTTCCTGCCATTATGTTATTTTAAAATTTTTAGCAAAATTTTTAATTTTGATCGGTAAAACCTTTCGATATAATTACCCACAATAATTAATTAATTGTTGCAATGCAAATTAACAAAAAAACAAAGTCGTGGAAAAATGTAAAAGTTTATTTTTTGTCTTTATATTTATCACGAAACGCAATATTTTACACAAAAGTTTTTTTTATAAACAAAAAAAAATTGTAGTGACATAATTAAAGAAACGGGTTGAACGACATCACAATGTTTATCACTATTTTATAACATAAAGATTATAAATGGATAACGCGTGAATGTCACATTAAATATCCAATGAGACCTCCAGAGCGCCAAACGTTACGGAAATTAAAAATGAAAACAACACCAAATTAACACATCATTAACCCTTAAAAGTCCAAACACATTGTAAATAGTAAATATAAACAAAAGTTGCTCGAAACTTTAACAACCATAAGTTTTAACACTTGCGCTGCGATAAAGCGTTCGCATCGGCGTTACTTTGTAAAATAGTAATAACTATGTACTTACAAAAGACATGGCGAGCATACAGAGGCAGTTTTCGATGAGTTTCCTCCGAAGGGCGGCAGCCGTCTTCTCCGCCATGATGCCGCCGTCTTCTCCAACTGTCGATCGAGAAATGTTTCTTTCAGGAACTAAAGTAATCACCGATAATTCTTATCGCGTTAGGAATTATAATTATCGCGGACGATATCGTCTACTATCAGTGACGATTACTCATAGAATTCCAGGAGTAATAACTTAAAAAAATTAAACTTTATAATTAGATATATTTTTCGTTTAGAGTTATTTTTTGTTTTTAAAACGAAATAAAATATTAATTATCCACAAAATTTTCACCACTTTTCACCTAGCAAGTCAAATTCAAAAAAGTTAAAGTGACGTGATGCCGAGACAGAACACTTTAACTTTTAAAATAAAAAAAAATCTCAAGTTAATCCCCAAAAAATTCACCAAAGGTAATAAAAAATCGTAATTCAAAAAATGTACATACATTGAAACGGAAACGTACGACTCATATTCATTTCGCGTTCCGCGCGACGCTTCGGAGACATAAACATGTTGTTAAGATTCGTTGGTTCAGTAACCGCGCGAAGTTCGCGAAAGGGCCAGTACAGAGGTACGGACGAAGTGAGAGCAAATTGCCGAGAGCAGTTCGATCGAGACTGGTTTTCCCCGACGCGTATCGGACTAGAATGCTTGCAGATGCAGCGCGCCATGGCTCCTCCTACCAAAGCTCCGCCCATGTTCCTACTATTTTCGCGGACTTTATACGGAAAAGAGAAAATTGGTCCAACATCTGAAAAGGCCGAAACGGAAGTGCGTTACGTGTAGTACAACTCGTATATTTTCTGATTGTAATATGCGTCTCGAACAATTAAGCTTAGATAGATTTTTCTGCATAAAATAACATGCTTGATGGAAACTTCTTTATCGTGATCTAATTAAAATAGTTGAATGTAAGTACTATTATATACTTTAAAATTCAATTCACTCACACATCGCAATCATAATAATTAGTCCAAAGCAAATTTTATTATACAAGCATTTATTATTCCGATACCGATTAGAAATTAGTACTGGCTGAATTAAATTTTTTATTAAGATTTTCTCGAATACGTTGCCAGGTAGGTAATGATTCCGGTTACGCACACTTCAAGATAGATTCACCGTAACCGGCTGTTCACCGTAACACCCTCCTGCCTTCATAGAAACCGAATCACTGTGAACGTTATTGTTTGTAATTCATCGAAGTAGAATTTGACCTACCTACTTACTGCGTTACAATTTTACAAGACTCGCTTCTTCGTTTATAAATAAGCCTTTTAAGTAGTTTTATATTAATAGATAATTAGTAGCATAGTTGTATTGTAACAATTTATTTATTTAGGTTGTAATAACGTAAGTTTAATGCTGGTTCCATAAATAGATATTTATTTCACTAACTTAACCGCTGAACATTGCACGGATCAGACAGAAATGCATCGGTGCTCATACCAAACCAATAAACTATAGACGGCGTGCCGTGAACAAAAGCGTGAAGCACTACGCTTGAGAACATTCTGTAAAAAAGAGTATTTAGGGTCCTCTGTCCTTTTCGCGTCCCTATTAGTTTTATAGATTACTAGCGACCCGCCCCGGCTTCACACGGGTGCAATAACTATTTAATGGATGTTATTATACATATAAACCTTCCTCTTGAATCACTCTATCTATTAAAAAAAAGGCATCAAAATTCGTTGCGTAGTTTTAAAGATTTAAGGACACAAAGGGACAGAGAAAGCGACTTTGTTTTATACTATGTAGTGATTGAGTACGCCTACATGATAAAGAGTTTAATACTATAGGTATATTAGAGTACGGTTGGCAACCCTAGCTATAAGTAACGTATCAAAAACTAATACCTACCTATGAAGAAATTCGAGTTCGCAACAAAAATGTTGTTAAACTATTTACAGAATCCCTTAAAAAGATGTAATGTCTAAGTGGATAGCATTTATTATTACATTTTTTTTATTAAAACGTCTATAAATAATAAACGCATGTATAAACAATGTGCTGTAGTCTTTAATTATATTTAATCTTGTTCTTAGTTACAAATAAATGTAAGTGGGTAAGTTTGAAAGAGGCTTGTAATGGTTCGTGTAATAATAACGTACGTGAGCGACGGACACGATGCGACGCTACGTTGCGATTTTGACGTAAGCGATCAAATCAACGGTATCCCTACCATAGAGATGGTTGAGCCATAATACGGCTGCCCATACATTGCAATCGCCCCCGGTTAGAAAGAGAAACAACGTTATCGGTAATTACCTATCTCTCTCCGATCCCAATGAGCCAGAAAGAGAAAGGTGATTAATAAAAAGATTTCGGCTCTTTTTATCCTACGAGTAGGTACGCTCTGAAGCCTCGCCAGAAAGAGAAAGGTGATTACTAAAGATTTCGTCTCTTTTTGAGGTACGCTCTGAAGCCTGGCTTCTACCCTCTAGTGTAATATCTCTATAAATAAATAAATAAATAACGCTTCACACTCAAAGCCCCACACTAGGATTCCCTGTGTCGTGGGTGCCTTGGACAACACACAAGACAAGGACACACACCCAGACCGAGAACGGAAATTTTAAATTCATCATTCAAATTTCCGCCTCGCTGGGAATCGAACCCAGGACCCTCGGAACAGCGATCGGCATGTTAACCATTGCGCCATTCGGGTCGTCATATACCATATTATCATATACCAATATACCATATTATTTTGCCAATCAGAATCAAGGGTTTCCATAATTATTTGTTTCTGTATCTCTGTAAAATCCATATTGATGATATTCGAATTATTCATTATCTATTTCACCTACTTATAAGTATTGATTATGTTATTGCATTATCATCATCATCTCAACCCGTCATGGCCCACTATTGAGCACGGGTCTCTTCTCAGAATGAGAAGGTTAAGGCCATAATCCACCACGCTAGCCAAGTGCGGATTGGCGGACTTCACACACATTTGAGTTTTGAGAAATCTCCGGCATGCAATTTTCCTCATAATGTTTTCCGTTTGTAGCAAGTGACATTTAATTTCAATGCTTAAAACACACACAACTCCGAAAAGTCAGAGGTGTTGGCCCTGGAATTCCAATCTGGACCCTCCCAATAGGAAGCCTACTTCTTAACCACTAGGCTATCACCACTGGGATTCTGTCTCCCTGGTGGTAGGTAGTTATCTGACACACAAAGATAAGAAATGCGGATACACTAGGACCTTATAAAATATAGGATATTATAAACTGATCATTTAAACCGGCTAGCTCGGTATGGATGGAACTCCAGCATAGAAACCACTGTGCCGTTTGGTTCGTTAATTAGGGTTCCGTAGCCAAATGGCTAAAAACGGAACCCTTATAGATTCGCCATGTCTGTCTGTCTCCACCAATCCGCACTTGAGCAGCGTGGTGGAGAATGTTCCATGCCTCCTCAATAATGAGGAGAGACCCGTGCTCAGTAGTGGGCCATTAATGGGTTGTAGCCATGTCTGTCTGTCTGTCCGTCTGTCTGTCTGTCCGCCAGTATGTCACAGCCACCTTTTTGTACAGTGCTTTATAACTAGCTGCTTTTGTATTTATACAAGAAGAATCTATCGTTCTACATAATATATAATAACTTTTTTGAAAAGTTATCTTTGCAATGGGTGAACTGATTTTGATAATACATTTTCATTCGAAAGGGAGTGCTTCACGTCCGGTATAACGAGTGTAACACATAAGGTCGCGGCGTATTTCATTTATGATCTTTACCTCATAACTTTTGACTGGGTATTCTGAGTTTTATAATTCTTTTTTAAGTCAAAGGCCTACCTAAATTCTGATTCCATATAAAGAGCGACATCTGACGGGTACTTTTTGAATTATACTTACACAGATATATTATCGATTATTGTTCGATTATTGTTAGCATTTTTAAGTGATGTTTGAAACCTTAATTTTTTTTTGTAAAAAGCTATTATTTAGAAAGCCAAGTATATAGAATCATCCTTAATTTTAGCTCCATTTGGTGCGGGTTGACGCTGCCGGACGTATTGCCGATTTTTTAAAAATTGGGTGCCGCCTGACTGCATTCTATGAGCATTGTAAATGTCCGGTTTTTAACGTCCATCCGGCAAAAAAAATACACGTATACAAGGATATCCGTTTATTGACGATCCGTTGTCCGGTGAAAAAAACGGACGTATGTATGTATACAAGCCGCCTAGAGTTAATTTTCCAAACAGTTTTAACAAACCAGGATTAGATGCTAATACAAAATTATTCAAAAAATAATCATTTTGCTAAGTACTCTTTATTTGATTAAGTAATAATTATTATTAATAGTTTACAAACCCGAAATAAGTTAAATAAAAACCTCCCCCACGGCTCATCCCCTCAGCCGGGGATTTTTAATAGGTACGGCAAATAATTATACTTTTAATAAGGAAGGGATAGCTTCACCAAACTTGAAAATCTAAACCATTTATTTGGTCTGATCAATCATTTTAAGCTAACTTTCTTGGACTTTTCGGGCATTTGCATTGATGTATTTTGCAGTTTAATGCTAAATTAGTCAGGTAAATAACTCTGGAGCAGAGGAAAAAATATATTATGAGAGGAAAGAGTAATTTCCAATATTTTAAATTCTGTGACATTTCAACGCCAGCCGATCTGTGCAAATACTAACTTGCGTGTGTATTATTGACATTGTAGCTAAACCATATTCAATATTATTTTGAGAGTAACCTTTACAGGAAATAACGTTGCTGAGTTTTGCAGTAAACTAATATTAGGACACAGTACACACGACATGAGTAAATACCGATTCAATCTGTATCAGCTACTGGAGCTCAAGTCTGCTAATTCATACATGCGTGTTTGACAGTTTGAATTATTTTGTATAACAAATGCCTTATTAATGAATGCAAAATAAAATTATTTGTTAATGTCATATGATTCTCTGAAGTCTTAGCCTGTCTTAGGTAAGAAAAAAGACAACAAAATAAACATGGAACAACTTTATACTGCGTTAATTAGTGAAATAGCGTATGACATATTATGCAGTTTTGCTAAATTGTGTTAAATAATCCTGAATCAGAATAGGTAATAATAGACTTGGGCTCCTCAGTAAAAACCTCAACTGCTACATAATCACATTTGATCATTTTAACGGTTCTAAGCTTTACTGGCTGATGCCCATGGCTCTGTTAATATTTTTTCTCTTCTCATACAAAATTTTGCGGCCTTAATCTACTCTACTAACGACCACGTTAAGCGGGTGCAGTAATAAAAATTATTCCCAAATTCATTTCAATGCAGGTTGTGACGGATAAACTGCGTAGCATCCGTAAGTAAGTCGTACTCGGTTCTCCTCCATCACTGATGTAATGCTCGAATTTATAACGTTACATTACACGGGAATGCTCCCGGTGAGGAAGTGTCTTTAGGCGCGCCAATGAACTATGCTCCCACATATTGGAATACTAAATAACTCTGAGTCAAATTCCACCAAAACGCACGCTGACCCTGCACGGTGCATTTTAGCTGCCACCCAGGCACTGCCACGTTGTTTGCCATTTCAAATATCATACGTAGCATTTTCATTCCCCGTAAACGTAAACACGCGGTTGCGTTTGTTTGGTAAAAAACGTTTACCCCGCCGTTGGTGTCCCTATATGTCTGTGAGACCGGGTATTTTGAAAGCCACAAATAATTTTTTTACTGTTCATCGAATTGCATTGCGATTTTGAGTAGCTGCCTTATTATATGTCCCCTACCAACAGTCTACCCCACGACAAGATGTGGGCCGACGTTACTGAGTTTTGGTGACACCCGATGCGAGTGCGGGGTCACCAATGATGCAAGGTAAATTCACGTCACCAATTGCGGATTAACCTGAATATAAAATGACAAGGATGTAAGTTACCAGGTACTTCGAGTATTATACTACTGTTGTTATTATGAAATTACACTGTCGAAAGCTCGGCTTAGCAGTAATTCAAGTAGACACGCGTGCCTTTGAAGGTTCACGACCGAGTGGCGCCATTCCTCGTACTATTCATGAATATAATATTCATGAATATAATGGTTTATCATGTGTTGTCCTGCTATAAAAGAATAAGAAAACAATAGTTAGTCTACGACCTTGCTTAGGTGCAAGGTCAAGATCGTATGTAAAGTACCTACCATAGGATTTGGAACTTTAGTGCTGAATAATAAACAAACACGAAACACCACATTAGGATTCCCAGTAGCACACACCTAGACCAAGCAGGAAAATTTAAACTCATCATTCAAATTTCCACCTTCCCATAATTTCGAAACTCGTATTGCTTAACATGTTCCTAACAATGTCAACACACGCTATTTGTACTCAGTTGCTCATGGGAATAAACCGCTCTGAAAGCGATTGCAGTGATAGAGGGGTGAATGTTTACAGGTCAGGACCGTCAAAATAGTCAAATCCTTCACGATGCCTGTGCACAAACGAACTGCTGCACTGAACTTGACATTAAAGCCACCGAAACAAGGAGTAAAGCTGACATAATTCTTTGGTACACAGGGAATCAAAGTGTAAAAAAATACTTTACAATTTTATTAAATAAATATGGGATTCAACCTCCATTAGTAGAGTATTACAGGATGCACGTTTCCTGGAGAGTAATTAGCCAGGTGTTGGACTTATTCACACCGCCTGAAAGCCTCATGATTGAAATACTGACATCTATTAAGTACATGAAGCGGTACTTTTATATGTCGGACTAGTAAATCCGCCCTCGCTTCGCTTCGGGAAACCAGTCCCTTCAAAAATCTCTATAAATTTTAACAAATTATGTTATTCCGATGTCTAAGCTATATTACTGCAAAGTTTCATGAAAATCCGTTCAGTAGTTTTTGCGTGAAATAGTAACAAACCCACACACACACTCACTCACATACATCCTTACAAACTTTCGCATTTATAATATTAGTAGGATGTTTTAATAATAATAAATAACATTATGCCATTACATTGTAAAAAATATACTATAATCAAATCGTCGCTAAATGCAACGCGACTCCCCTCTAAAGCTTTATTACAATATGCTCACAGTTCAGACGTTGTTATCAAAAATTACTAACGGCGTTTTCAATTCTCGCGCACTTTCAAACGTATCTTTATAACAGAAGCTGGCATCTGTGTCTACAATTAAAACAAACTCAAAACGCAAATGCAGTGTGGCGGTCATCCATTCACCGATAATTGCTTTTTACAAAAAAAATAACCGACTTCAATCTTGATAAGTAGAGATAACTCAAAAACTACTCGCCAGATGGCGCTCAATTCAACATGTAAGTGTAAAGTTCTCGTCACTACAAATTAATGAAGCCCAAACACTAGATAACTGCAGTAAATCGTTGAGGAGTTCCCTCGACTGTCTTTCGGCTTCATCAGATCGACTCCAGATCTTCATGAAATGTTAGCGCTTTAATGTACTTATGATAACATGAACAAACACACTAGTTGTCCATACAATTTTCGAAAGTTGTCGAAAAAGAAAAGAAAAAGTCGAAAGGCCCATAAACGACGAAATAATCGCTGAACGTACATAAAAAAAGCATATATACGGTCGAATTGAGAACTTCCTTCTTTTTTGAAGTCGGTTAAAAAACCGCCCGCGGTCGCTCCATTCGGTCGATGGCTTTGAAACGAAGCCGTTTGGTTATAAGGGTTTGAAAAATAACTATTACTTTCGATGAAAAATGTACCAATATTTTTGTTGTTTCATCACTAATTATTATTTACAAAAATCATGGTTTGGGCAGAAGTTTTTCAGATAATAAATATATGTAGATACTATACGTCCATAACATTCCAGAAGAATGAAATAAAATCCTCTCCCAACACTGACGATATTTTTTAAAGATGTAGGAATGTTTTTAATAATTAATATCTAAACAATTAGCACTAATAATTCAATGCGCCAATTGTAAAAGCTCATAAATAATTCATGCATTAAGCTTTCAGTCAAAAATACCGAGAACCAGTCAGTCCGAGATATTTCAGTCAATAACGTCTTGACGTCCGTGGATCTGAGTTAATCGTAAAATTGAGGTACCGAAATACTGAAACCGATACTTTACGATCGCCTCTGATAATATCCTACGTATTGCGTTTACAAAAGCGAAATGTCACTCACTTCACCACTAAATATCGAAACCTTATCATCATCATCATTAACCCATCACGGCCCACTATTGAGTACGGGTGTCTTCTCATAATGAGAAGGTTAAGGCACCACGCTGGCCAAGTGCGGATTGGCGGACATAGAAACCTACTCGACGCATAAAGGTGTTTTTTTTCCTGAGGCTTATAATATATGCAAAGTATCCGCTATTTGATACGGAAACCTTACTGCCTTATGATTTATTTATATTTTGAGTTTGATTTTAATTAAAGTATAATTTGATTTTAATAATAAGTTTATCATTATTACAGGTAGGTGAGGTAGGTAGTAACTGTTTTAACTTCTGATTTCTTATTTCCATCGAAATTGTGTCGTTTATTGGAGGTAAGTATTATTATAAATTTTTTTTTAAATTTTTTATTATTGTTTTTTTTATTATTATTATTTTATTATTATGGCAGGCCGACAGTTCATACATTGTTAGTAAGTAAATGTCCGTTAAGAACGGATTTGTCATGTTCCAACCCTAAGGTCAGCTCAGGGATCAAAGTTTGTATGAAAATCAGTTAAATATCTCCATACGGACGATGCCGCGGCAACACCTAGCAACTTACTTCACTGCATAAAATAAAGTGAGATTTTTTTATCGCAAATGCATGTTTGAGTAATCCTAATAAAAATGGGCATGCACAAAATATGTCAATAAACTTAATTAATAATGGCTAAAAAATATTGCCAAATATTTATCAACAAGCACATAGAGCATAACATCACAAATTATATTCGCTGTAAAATTGAAACACCGACTCGCACGCGTCAGATAACTATTTTCTCTGTAAGGAGGGTCGCCGTTTTTGTGCTCACAAGTTGGCGCCACTGGCGCTTGAGGTCCTGCTGTCAAAGCTCGCCCATACATAAACAGTGACAAGTGACATTCAGACAAATGAGAAGTGACAGTGCCACAAAGTTATCTGACCCGGTGGCCAAAATTGGAACTAATGCAAATGTTATATTGTCAGACAACGACAAAGACAGTAGCGCCCCTATTACCGGGTCAGATAAGTTTGTGGCACTGACAGACAGGCCTCACTCTCCACTAGCGCCTCTAGTGGCGAATTCATACGCTTTTACCCTCATTGACATTGATTCTGGGGTACACGGGGGTACATTGTATGGGGTACACTGAGCTAGGTATCCGCGAGGCTTGGGGGAACGCCGCGCCGGGTGAACGATAGGGTGGGACGATCAACACCACTCGCTCTACTAATCAAGTGCGCAATATCACCTTTACATCTTTTTCATGCATCGGTACTGGAAAACTTTGATCGTCAATTTAAGTGGAAGTTATTGTTTTTTACCGTTACATTTTAATAACGAAAGTGCGTTTTGCAAAATTACGAGTATCAATACGCGTAATGTAAGTATTGTAATTATGCTTTACGTATGTATTTACTACGAGTACTATGTCAGGTAAAATGAGTATAATTAAAAGTTTGCAGGGTAATTTCCATTATAAACAATGCCGTTTAAAAACAACATTTAAAAATTTTGATGCTAAGCAATATTCAAACACTCGCTCAGAGGATATGGAAAGCATGGGTTAAACCATGGAGACGGAAGTATTACGACCAAATTCGTATAATATAAAACGAGAGAAACTCGATGCGAGGTACAAGAGTGTAATAGACTACGGGCCCATGTCGAAAATGGGGGGGTCATACGAACCACCAGGTGATGTATATAGGACGATATAAGAGCACAAAATAATAAGATTCAGCACTATGCCGTCACTTGTAAGCTGTCCAACTGAGTGCTGGTGAGAATTCAAAAGTGCAGGTAGAGGGAGTACATTTTGGTCATATGATTCTGTACGGCATTTTCACCATCGATAGATCCATGAAAAATAATAAGAAAGCGCGCAGTCCCGTAAAAAAATGGTGAGCCACAAAGTCGGTAAATTTGTTTGATTTTTTGAAAATTCCAGGGTAAATTTAGTCATTTGATCCTGTACGGCATCAGTTTCATGCTGTTTCAATACAGCTTCTAATCCATTATTCCGCAACGCCGTACAAAAATCATGCGACAAGGGGAAAAAATCGAGGGTTGAAACCCCCTCTATTTCCGTGGTCTGGGGGGTGATTTGAAAAAGTACGGCTTCGGTTCCAAAACATTATCTAGCACTCAAAAGTACTATTAAAAATAATGCCGTCAAAAAGTTATTGTTCATTTGAATGTATATTAATAATTGCCTTAATTTCATGGTATACTTGATTTATAAAGCTGTAATGTCATTTGACACTGTACGGCAACTTTTTTTTTAACATGATATTGTAAAATATAATTGTTGCATAGTATTGCCGTTCAAAAGAAACTGTTCTAAAAAAAGTTACAGAGAAATACAAAAACTGAAATTTGTTAAATTATTGCAGAAGTTTAAATATTCATAGATTAATAGAATATAGCAATTTCCTACATTTTTCCCTTGTTCTAAATAGTATTAAGATACATAAATTAGGAAAAAATGATGCCGTACATTTTAATGCAGACTATATTTTTCATACATTTCGTTCTATGGATTTTTCCTTGAATTTTTTTTCCCTACAAACCTTTGGACCAACGAAAATGTACGGCATGTAAAAAAATATTATCTGTGCATAAAATACTTTCAAAATAAATTAATTTTATGTTGTTTCAAATCACCCCCCAGACCACGGAAATAGAGGGGGTTGCAACCCTCGATTTTTTCCCCTTGTCGCATGATTTTTGTACGGCGTTGCGGAATAATGGATTAGAAGCTGTATTGAAACAGTATGAAACTGATGCCGTACAGGATCAAATGACCAAATTTACCCTGAAATTTTCAAAAAATCAAAAAAAATTACCGACTTTGTGGCTCACCATTTTTTTACGGGACTGCGCGCTTTCTTATTATTTTTCATGGATCTATCGATGGTGAAAATGCCGTACAGAATCATATGACCAAAATGTACTCCCTCTACCTGCACTTTTGAATTCTCACCAGCACTCAGTTGGACAGCTTACAAGTGACGGCATAGTGCTGAATCTTATTATTTTGTGCTCTTATATCGTCCTATATACATCACCTGGTGGTTCGTATGACCCCCCCATTTTCGACATGGGCCCGTAGTCTATAAGCTTGTTTGTTTGTTTTGAAATGCTGATACAACGTATAGGTAACAATTCAAATACAAAGTCTTACAATAATAAAACAATTACAAAGTATTATCTGTTGTAAAAAGAAGCTAAGCTAGCTTACTGGATAGATACTTGATAACAATATCGCTCCTAATTAGCCTGATCGAACATTTTTACAGAGCAAGAGGAACATGCATTAATCCTATAAGCAGGGTTTAAAAGCCACATCCGAAGCCGCTCAATATCTATTTTAACACAATATAAATGCGCTGTTTGCTTTCAATTTCAACTTTCAAGGGACTTTGCCGTTAAGACTTGCATACACGCCGATATTATTGGAAACGTTTGAAGTATTTCTATGTAGAGAATATCAATCTATTCTGGGGGGCCGCGACCCGTCCACCCACTAGCTTCACCCACCAGTGGGTGCACGGGGAAATAGAAATTCCCCGTGCACCCACTGTAGCCTTTTGCATAAAGCAGGAAAAATATATATCGATATGAATAATATTTTAACAATTCTTTATTATGGTATTATGTAATACAATAAACAAAACAACACATTTAAATTTTAATTTAAATTTTAATTTCCTGTAAGAATGTGAAACAGGCGACCTAATTATTAGAGAGAATATATCCTACTAATATTATAAATAAGAAGGTTTGTATGTTTGTTTTTGTTTCATGGTTTGTTTGTTACTCCTTCAGGCTTCACGCAAAAACTGCCGAACCGATTTTCATGAAATTTTGCACACACATAGAGGGTAACTTGGATTAACACATAGGATAGTTTTTATCCCGGAAGTCACGCGGGAACGAAATCTACAAACATATCTATTAATATAAAACTAAAAAGTCTGCCTTCCCGGAAATCCCGCGGGATCGGGAGTTACTCGGATAAAACTCCTGCGCGTACGAAGTAGCGGGTTCAGCTATTAGGAACTGAATATTTTTCTCCAAGGAACATGGGACCAAAATGGAACGAAAAATTCTCCTGCACTAATCTCCCTTTCACTCTGTGTAGTGCATATACATAGATATATCTATTGTGTTCCTGAGTTTAGTGTGCGTTTAGTCCATAAAACATTTCCCAATAAAAGAATGACAAAGGAATCATATCCCGGGACTATTAATTGGGATCATGCATTCATGCAGGTTTTCCATTATAACTCATGTAACTAACATTAGCAGTCGTATTTGCGATTTGAACGTAGCCTTGTACAAAAAAAGATGAAATATAAAAATTAGTTATATCCTACAGGACCATTTTACAGGAATGAGGAGTATCCTACTTATGTCTTTAAATCTCGGTTATCTGTGCTTTTAATTTTGTGAAGAAGTTTTTACTGCCATTAATTTTGGTCGCAGCCGTATGCAAAGACATAATAATCATCTCCATGGCATCCTACAGGAATATTTTCTGGATAAAAACTATCCTATGTGTCAATCCAGGTTATCCTCTACGTGTGTGCCAAATTTTATGATTACTGGACCAGTACTTTTTGCATGTCGGAGTAATAGTCTACATAGTGCCCACAAAATAAATCAGATGACGCTGTGTATTAGTTGCATATAAGCTGAATCGCGGTATTAAGATATTCCCATATATTATTATGAGGATGGAATTCATTCCCAGTGTTATTTTCCTTACATTGCCGTTTTTATCAAATTGCCTTTTGTTTAGAAGATTTATTAGGTGATTTTGGCTATTCTTACGGATTTGATATTTCTTTTTAGATTGGTAGATATAGTTGCTTGCTTATGGTAATAGGCCTTTAACGCAAACTGCCTGACTAATCCATTAACGCACCGCCCTTACCACTGGACCGATCTGGCTGTATGACATGCAGATAGCCACTGTGATGTCCATCACCATCCGCCAAGAAGGGATTTTAAAAATTAATCCCCTAACGTGGTCAAATAGGGTGGTGAAGTTTAAACGAATTCCACGCGGGCCAAGCCGCGGACGGAAGCTAGATTGAAGTATAATTTCTTGAAACAAAGGGCAATTTATTACATTGAAAGGGCAATTTATTACATTTAAACATCAACATTGCAATGGCCAGCTTATGCACGGGTGGCGATCCCACTGAATTGATATCGATATCGATATTTTCCCGCCATAATGCAGTGGGTGCACGGGGAAATAGAAATTCCCCGTGCACCCACTGGTGGGTGAAGCTAGTGGGTGGACGGGTCGCGGCCCATTCTGGGATGTTCATTTTATAATTGGGCATGTTTTTTTATATGTATTTGTTTGAAGGTATTAAATGTACCTGAATATTATAATTATTGGGTGACTATCAGAATGCCCACGTAGCATAATGACGAAATAACCAAAACGTATTGAAATTAAAATGCCATAGTTACTAAATAGTCATGAACACTAAATGCCCTTGTAGCATAACGTCTGGACCTTAATATGTCATAGTAATAGTTATTAAATTGACATGAGCGTTTAATGACTTTGTAGCAAATGGTCTTGATAATTTAAATGCCATAGTTACTAATAGACGTGAATGCTAGACGCCAAACTATTGGTAGGTATATTATAGTCCAGTCCAATTTTTAAGGATCCAACGTAAGAGCGGCTTGCCCCAAGTTGTTTAAGCTTAAGAATTAAAAATATTATTTTGTCAATGGTGTTAATAAGTTTTTATTTTATTCCAATATAACGAGTTGTTTTTATTAGTAGGTATATAGTTTAAAAAAATAAAACGTTTTACGGAAAAATAAATATTACACTTTCATTTAACTCTGATAATTATGGTATAGGAGTCCAAGAGGCTAAATGGGGATTTACTAAAGCGTCACGTCGTCGTGAGTGTCAGGACTGCGGGTGTACCTATTACACACAGGGAGGTACACAGACGTTTGTAATCAAAAGAGATATTTAAATCCGTGAGGTACTTATACACCCGCCATTGTGACACTCACACGTCGTCGGGACCATTGGTCAGGACCTGTTGTTGGATTGTGAAGTTTAGATGCTAAAAATAAAAAAAAGTTTATATTAAGATGTATGCCCCTTCACTGGTGGGGAGAGCGTACAGTGCGCCCAACTTATCTCTGAAATGACAAAAATTGGAACTAATGCCGCCATGGTAAAAAGTCATTCATAAGTAGGTTGTGGTCATTCATATGTCAGTTACTACCTGTCGAATTGCGGGCAATGATTGGTCCAATGCGTCCGATAGCGCCTCTCTGCGTTGGTTTTACTATATATAGGTTTTTAAAAATAAAGAAAAAAAGATATACCTACTCGAGCGTGTCAGATATTAATAGTGAATACGTCACACTTATTTCTGATAACGGAGGAATATTAATTTGCCAGTTTGCATTGTAGGGGTGGCCGTACGAACGCACGTTTCCTTTGAGATGAAAAATCAGCAAACGCGCGAATTTGCGTCTTTTTTTATTTTTTTTTTAATATATTTTTGGGAGAGTGGACAAACGATTTAGACTATTCTTTTCCAGACGTTTCCTCTACTAGCTCCTTCTGAGTTTTTGTCATCCAACTATCTTGACTTCTGGCTAATAAGGCATTCTAATCATACCGACTATTCACAATTTCAGACATTTTGCTACAAGTTCATTCGGCTTTTATGTCGTCCAGCTGAGTTGACTCTCTGCTAACGGGGTAATCTGCTTTTATGTCATACAGCAGAATTGTCTATCAGCGAAAAGGTCTTTCAGATAGTGACCCTAATTATTAGAATGCAATGCAATTCATAGCTTTCTGTAAAGGAAATCTGCACTTTGAAATTATGTGTCACCGTGTAATTTTTCATAGTTTGAGTACGACAGTACACAATATTTATTATGTCGATAATTACCACCATGTCTATAGTTAATAAATACACGTGTTGTACAGTGTTGTTTAATACAGACGTACCTAAATACTCTTCGATGGCTTGCCGCTTAATGACGATATTCCTCCCGTATCCGATTTTAAAGGAGTGGATTTAATCGTATCGTTACGAGTAAGAAACTACGGATTTGTTATGTTTTCCAAACATGAAATAACCTTTCACATAATATTCTTTTTTTCTAAGGCTTTGCTGAGGAAAACTTGCAGATATTAATAATGAATTTATGTTTTACACAGATTTCATTGAATTATTACTTACATGTGTTGGTAAATAGTTATAAGAATGGTCTTACCTATTGTCAATTTATTTTGAAGTTTTTTTTATATTAAATGGGTCGTCAATTACCTCCAACCGAAGCAACCTGGCTACATTAAAACTAGGGGAAGTTGGGGAGGCCAACAAACAAATAAATCTAAAGTAATCATTGCCAGACCTGAACTCGGGACCCTACGAACGTAAGTCCAGTGGTAAATGCGCTATACGCATGATCGATTTGACAATGATGGTAAATCCGTTTTCATCTTGAAATGTAAATCAGATGTTCGTTCTAAATGTATTTCTTAACCTTCATCTCTAATTGAAATCGACGTGGGTGGTCAAATTGCCCGGCAACTGGTTGTCTCCGAGTGGCGTGGCATGGTGGCTGGTTGCTCGCGAATAATATTTGTCGTTACTTGATCGAGGTTACCAGTCAATAAATGTATAATTTGTATTATGACACACATTTTGATGAATTCGTACAGGTAAATAATATATTTTCGTCGTGAAGATGTGCTTTAACCTTGATACGGTGAAAATTGTTTTTTTAGCTTACAGAGAAAATTACAATGCTGTAACGGAATGTAAGTCAATCAGGTATTGTTGTTGGTATTGTATGTATTGTTTAGTGATTGTGTTGTATGTATTGTTGGTGAGGAAGGTCTAGATGGAACATCGAATCCGCGTAAACGTGTCAAAAAATTGTGGCCAACTGTTTGCCACAATTTTTATATCATTGTATCATCAAATTGATCACGCACACATAGACAATAGACGAAGGTGTAAAACATCGCCTGCACGCACACATGCTTGATATTGTTGCCTTGCTTTTTTGTTTTCATAGTAGGGCGACGCTCAATCTAGACATTAGATCATCAAACTGTGAAAGTTATAACTGTTTATCTGATTTGTACTGAAGTATGTATATGTAACAGTTTAGAATTTAGATGTTTGGATTTTTGTTACACAATCATGCAAATGTTCAGGTCAAACATTTGGCAAACTTATATGAAGACATAATTTAAGTTGTAGACGTTATAGTTATGTTACGTTTCATCCCGGGAAATTAATCTGTTAGGCGCTTTGCCCATGGAGCAACTTGATTTGAGGCAACTATCAACTTTTTAAAAGTTTCCTGTAAAAAGTTGATAGTTGCTACAACGTTTACAGTTGCCGCAATTTCATAGCAATTTGTGCGCAACTTTTATGCGAGTTGCTCAATATACGCATTTCCGGGTATAGACCGGGTACAGGGAGGGAGGGTGTGAAATCGACCGATGCGTTGCGATTGACAGTTGCGGAAACCGGCAACTTTAAAAAGCGGTATAATATTTAACAGTTGCTAGTTGCAGCAATTAGGAACTAACCTACTTAGTCATCGATTACAGCAACTGAAAACTGTTGACGATCGCCGGAACTCGAAACTCGAGTTACTATGTGTGCGCAGTCCAATTGAAATGTATGTAAACAGCTAGTTGCCAGCGAGTTGCCAGTTGCTCCATGTGCAAAGGGCCTTAGAGTGGGATAACATAAGTCAATTGTTTATGAACCGATTTTAATGCTTAATCTTCATTGAGTAGGTAAGTTTCTTCAAGTTGGTTTTTGTTAAGTAAGTTAAGGATCGCTTTTTCCAGGGATGGGTTTATGAAAATATTTTTAAAGGTAATTTATTGAGTGGTCCAGTCCGTCAATAATATATCAAGGTCTGATGAAGTTCCTACCCTGCTAGAGCGGTCAAGGTCATCGACTGACAAGCCCTTGAGCGCTACGAGTTCTAAAGTAAAATGGTCGCTATTGTAAAATTAAAATAAAAACTTCTCGAGTTTTAGTGGAGTGCCGTAAACTTTATACCTCTGAATCCAGTGCAAGTAAATAAAACTACATAATATACTTTAACTTTTCAAATGTATTTTTAATAATATAAAAAAAAAGTTAAAAAAATATAATGCGCGATCTTTTTTTTTCTTTGTTGTTATGTTTGTTACCTCACTGACTGAATATTTTATTCGTTTTACGCAGAAAATAATGTGAATCGGTACTAATCGGTAAAGGAAATAAACACCTATGACGTATCTTAGTCTGAAACGGAACGTTAAATAGCGATATAATCTATGGTGAGTAGTGCAAGATTTTTGCACACCGTTTGACACATTCTATTGGGCAAATTAAGATTTCGAATGGTAAAGACCACTAGATAAAAAACTCGTCCATGCGAATTTAAAAAATAATTCGTATACATTTTCGTGATTTACTTATACGGGTGAAATTCAAAAATCGATCCCCTGGAGCGCATATGTCATGAACACCGGTGCATTGAGTTTGATGATAGCTGCACTGTATCTACAACTGAGAGTCCTCTATATTGTTCTCGTAGTTTCTATAGTTCTCATATAGGTATTTAAATAGCTACAATATTTACCTATGAGATTTTTAATTTTGAATTTGAAAACAAAAGCATTGTCATTTTATTGAAGCTTATGAATATTTATGAAACATCTGTAGGTAGTCACTACAAATAAAACATGTATTTTCGCCTATATTAGCCGAGAATATAAAACTGCCACTCCTTGTTAAAAATAAATAATTTGCGTGCTTAAAGCATTTGTGTGGGATGCTGTTATAGGAATTCCATATCAAACGTAAACGGAGTATGGTGGGTAATAACGAAAAGTAAATCTATTGTTAATTAACGGAAAATTTTTGGGGTAGAAACCCAATGCGATGGACCAGGTTCGAAAATGGTGTAAGAGATATTCACTTCTCTACCGGCCTATTACCCTTCATCACCCAGTAGCCTAGTTCGTAGTGACACTGCCTGTAACAAAGGGTTAGATCCCTGGCCAGGGCAGACCTTTATGTGATAAACAAAAGTATAACGTGTGTTAGCGTTTACCATGGAAGATGGGAATGTATCTTACATTCAATCGACGTTGGATCCCACAAGGTTAAGTATACTACATGTGTGAGATTCACACACTCAAACATGGCGTTTCTGTCAAACTGTAATAGTTTTTGCTGACCCGCTGTACTGGCTAGCGGTTTTAGGGCGCATTCAAGTAGAACGCTGGTTACCGGCGCCGATCTGCCAGCGCTTATCGGCGCTTATCCGCGCAGGTAGTCGGCGCAGGTAGTCTCTATACTTTGTGCCGAACCAGCGCCGATAAGCGCCGATAAGCGCTGACAAGTTCCGACCTGTCACACGACCGACGGTATGTCAACGGACCAGTATCGATAAGCGCTGGCAGATCGGCGCTGGTAACCAGCGTTCTACTTGAATGCGCCCTTAGTATTGTCGTACTTACAAGGATCTTTTGGCGCATGGATGACAGAGTCAGTGCCTTACAGATAAGGTAAACTGTAAGGCGCTGTCTCTGTCACCCACACGCCAAAAGACACTTGTAGGACTATAAGTTCCAGATTCTCTCCACAACTGTCCTGTCGTCTTGAAAAATCTGTGACGACTTCTTCAGTTTACACAATTGTCGCAACTCCTCACGTTGTTGGAAGCACGTTTGTGTTTCGGATTTTGCAACTTTTATCGAAACTTTTGGACGGAACATACCTTACAATGAAGCATGAGTCACGTGAGCCTGGCTTCATTTTGACCTGACCGCATTTCGGCAATTTTTTAGATACTTGTCTATCTATGTCTGCGGCTTCGCTCACTTGAGAGGCAAACTACGTCAAAATATCGGAGGAAATTAAACTCGCCACTATGCAACAAAATCGAGTGGTCATCGAGAGTCACTTATATTAAGAGATACATTTCGGTATAAAAATATTATCCTGTTTCCAATATCAATTTTATGCTTGTACCTATATAATTATTTTGTACCCTTATATTATTATGTGCTATTGATTCGATAGTGGTTCTGACGTAAAAACCTCGCAGACAGACAAAATCCATTTGGCATTTAGGTATAATATTAGTAGAAAATATAGTTGTATGAGAGGAGAATGTAGTAGTAGGGAATTTTAGTAAGAAAACGCCATGATTTGAGTGTACGCGAGAGCGCGTAAGACTATCTGTTATTTTTGTGTAATGTGTGTTGTTTGTTGAAGATAAGAAAGTGCTAATGGAATTAAAATCAAGTCCTATTTGAAATTGCAATAGCCAATGAAGTTAATATCAAGTCCTATTTGAAATTACTTCTCAAATTTTATTTTCGTATTATGCAATCATCAGCAGGCAAATAATCAGATATTTACACTTTTGCATCCATTTTCGATTTTGTTTCCTCTATAAATATAAAAAAACACAACAACAAAAAATTTAAATTAGTACTAATGCCACATGCGACTGAGTTTTACAAAAGGCAAGTAAAAAAGCTCTTAACTGTCCTCGCTTTTCCTCGCTTTCCTCATTTTTCTCGTTTTCCTCGCTTAATCTGAACAGTGCACGATATTGCACGGATTATGACGAGAACAATAGTAGGTATATTTGTGTAATTTGTGCTTACTGACTACAACCCAGTAGGTTTAAACGTATCAATACAAAATTTTTATATCGACCGTAAAGAACTTAATACCTACATTTCTTTAGAAATACTTGAAAACCCACAAAGAAATTGGAAGAAGACCTACACAAAAACGCAGATCACTACGAAACGCGCACGGTAAAGGAACGGATATATTGTTATATTACTCTGTAGTCTCTTAATATATTGTCATATGAACGAAGAGTCCGAGTGAAGAGTCAGAGTCCAGCGCTCGATTGCTACTAGCATGAGGTGTATGGACTCAAAAAATATTATTATAAAAACAAAAAACCCGACTGCTTACAAAAGAACTCAAAAGAAAAAAACAAGTATCACAATGTCAACATAAAATACTTCATGCTGCAGCATGCGGTGATAAACGTAGTACCTACTTGTGAGTTGTGATAAATCTTTTTTTACCCGTAGGTAACAGTATTGTTTGTCCCCGCCTGCAGCACCATGAAGTATTTTATGTTGATATTGTGATACTTGTTTTTTTCTTTTGAGTTCTTTTGTAAGCAGTCGGGTTTTTTGTTTTTATAATAATATTTTTATTTCAGACTTATTAGTGTTTTTACCGAAAAATTCTACTTTTTGGGATGGTTTTTGGCAATTTGTGTTAAAACGTGTGCCTAAACGTTATCCTACTAATATTATAAATGCGAAAGTTTGTAAGGATGTATGTGTGTGTGTGTGTGTGTGTGTGTTTGTTGCTCTTTCACGCAAAAACTACTGAACGGATTTTCATGAAACTTTGCAGTTATATAGCTTAGACATCAGAATAACATAATTTGTTAAAATTTATAGAGATTTTTGAAGGGACTGGTTTCCCGAAGCGAAGCGAGGGCGGATTTACTAGTATGATATATAAATCGGGTCCAGTAGTAGAGTGGGCGGTCATTCGTACTATTTACATTCCAGATAGGTATTCTTGGCTAAATAAGCAATTTGGGCTTCTTTCATATGTCAGGACGTGAGCTCAGGATATCAAATGAAACACAGGGTTAGTTCTAAGCCAAACACACCACCATCTCCGTTTATTGAATCAAACAGTTTGGCTCAGTAAATACGTTATTAGATCATTTAGATTTGGCTTTGATTATATACACGTTTCACGATAGATATTGATGTTATCGCTCGGTCCTTCCTGACCTACTAAATAATAATCAACGTTCACAGTTACGACTGTCCTACATCCACACACGACCTCATGTGTTTCAACTTCTGCATAAGTATGGGTATAACACGCAGGCATTCGTGTTCAGTTATGCCACAGAGGCGTTTGAACAGCTAAGCCCCGAAAACGTCTTTAAAAAGGTAACACATGGATCCTAAATAGATATGCCACACGGACCTCTCAAAGATTTGACACTCAGGCCTATCAACAGAATTGCCACAGAGGCCTGTCAATAGATTTGCCACCCAGTCCTATCAATAGAATTACCATACGGGCATACCAATTTAGGATTTTCTACACAGACTTTCTAATTATTCAGATCAATAACCAACTTCATTAAAGGTCCTCAATTACCCAATGAATAAAACAAAACAGAAATCACCTGATATCCAGAAGCGTAGTGTAACAACACTTAACTTTGGATTCCAGCGAAGTGAACGTACTATGCATTCGTGACATGCATGCATGTCGTTGGAGTTTAATGAATTAAAGCATTGTAATTCCAAGTACAACTCTCTCTGAATGGATTTGTGTTAAGTATTGTTGCAGATTCCTTTTTCCTCACATAGAATGCTCATAAACAAAAATTATTGTATTCCACAATATTCAAAAACATTTCAATAGATTGGTTGATATTTCCACATTTCATTTTGATACCTTGTGATGTACATGACTAGAAAATTGCCATGTCAACTTGCAAATTCCTCTTTTAAATTTCTATCGCTTTTTATCAAAATATTTCTCATTCAATGTTTCGTAAACTTATGCCTCATTTCCATGGACCAGTGATGAGAATTGCTGACATGACAGATGGCAATCTTGCCTTATCCACAAAAAATTTCAGGATTCTTTATCCCACTATCTGAAATCGGGTCCAGTAGTAGAGTGGGCGGTCATTCGTACTATTTACATTCCAGATAGGTATTCTTGGCTAAATAAGCAATTTGGGCTTCTTTCATATGTCAGGACGTGAGCTCAGGATATCAAATGAAACACAGGGTTAGTTCTAAGCCAAACACACCACCATCTCCGTTTATTGAATCAAACAGTTTGGCTCAGTAAATACGTTATTAGATCATTTAGATTTGGCTTTGATTATATACACGTTTCACGATAGATATTGATGTTATCGATTATCCACTCGCACACGCGGTTCACACGTTATTTACTATTAGATATTCACGGCATTTCAACATAGAAGGAGCTTTTACAAGATATTACACCGCTAGCCTTACTTTATTATTTTCCAATTCTATTGACAGCTATCCGATTGACTATTAATCATCGCGTACAGATTTTATCAAAATAATCCCATCAAACCAGTATCATAGGTTTACTACCTACCTCCGTCATATATATTTTTGAAAAGGTATTTTCACGATCTTTCATTTGATACCCATATTGCTAAGATAACAAAAAAAAACTCAAGATTATCCCCTCTTTTTCTTCCACTTTCGGGCGCCATTTTGAAAATTCATATAGCCCTTGACACTTTCACAGTTCTGACGAATTCAACGATACCTCATATGTCTAAATTCGTTCAACCGTTTGGGCTGTGGGGCACCACAAATAAATGGACATACATACAAACATACATACATACATACATACATACATACACTCGAAAAACATAACCCTCCTTCTGACGCAGTCTGGTAAAAATTACTCGTCAAATGTCGCTCAAACTTATACGGGAAAATAATCCTCAAAATGGGAACCCTCAGTAAAAAGTCATGGGTTATCAAATTTAAATAAGTACACACTAATAGGGATGGTTCAGAAACTTCTTGTCAGATGTTGCACAAAGGAGATCATTTCGGCTCCATACATTTTTGGGCCTTTTCTGAAAATGCCGGCCAACGAAAAAAAAATGGTACAGGTAAGGCAAACTGTAACGCGCTGTCCCTGTCACCCACACGCCGAAAGATCCTTGTATGACTATAGATACCCACATCCTTGTCCTGCTGCAACATGCCGTCTGTCGTACCATATTAAAAAAATTGAAACAAGCAAAATGCGACAACAAAGTTCGCCCACTTAAAAATTCATGTTTTTACGTTGTCGACGCGTACCTATTCTCGAAGAGATTAATCTGTGTATCGACATATTCTATCAGCGGCCGTAGAGATTGCATGAGCTTTTACAATTCACAAAGAGCATGAAATAAAAGTCTTAATAACGGTCGGTGCGAACAATGTGTGAATTGAAAAGTGGCAGTCAAAGTGACAGTGACAGAATTTCAGTGAAAGAAACATCACAAACACATAGAAAATTAGGTATTGATAAAAATTAAGAGAATGAAGTAGTTGAAGTTAAAGTGGTTAAAGAAAATGTTCGACCAGATGAATTCAAATTTAATGGATAAGTGTAATTGAAGTTATGTTATGTCCTCTCCGGAAGTTTTACTTACCACTCTACTCACTCTGATCTGGACATGGCGAGTGTTCAGCTTCTTTTATTCGAGCTACTCAATAGCCGACGCAGTCACACCTTCCTCAACGAGTGCTGCCGTGAAGATTGTTCTCACCTCCCTGCAGCTATCAGTGTCCATTATAATGAACCTTCTGCCAACGTCAGAGTTCCCAAGACTGAGCCTCGCGAATAGGATTCTGAGCATTCCCTCCCAAGCCTACACCGTGTATTTCGCGAACAGATACATAGGACCGACTATAGACAGTAAACGGGTGACGATTTTTCTATACATTGTGTCATTATTCTCTATCTTGGACACTGTCTACAAGATCAGCATCGATTGGGATCGCATCGACTAGATATAATTATTAAATTGAAATTAAATAAGTCAGACTGAAATCAAATCATTGTTTATAAATGTAAATAAATTGGAAGTTTTTCTTTTTCTTTTATTTACAAAAATGTCTCTTTGATTTGAGTAATTGTAATTATTAGATATATGCAGATATATGTATTTAACTAAGTATACTATCATTAGTTCTGATGACAGATCTAATGTACCTAAGTATCAGAAGCAAGTGGTAGTTAAGCCTAGTGGTTTTGTTATATATATATAGGTATTGAAGACAGGGAATAACGTAAGCTCAATCCAAAATAATATTTGTAAGTAGTTTAAAGTAATGAGAAACTTGATAGAACAAGAATTTAATTCAGCAAAAATAAGATGATCACTAATCAGTATTATCATAGTGTCATTATAAAGTGTTGAAGCTAGTGGGTGGACGGGTCGCGGCCCGTTTTTACATGTTCGTTCCATACTGACCTGCTACGAACGAAAAATTATGTATGATATTATCACAAAATGAAACACGTTTTTAAAGAATGGTTAAATGCACTGTGCAAGTTTCCTATACCCTCCAATCATCACTGTATCAATCCAGTACCAGAATAAGATACCTACCGAGTCCACTGCTCAGCTGACTGGGTACCAGAGACCGGGTACAGCTGATACTTCCACTGGGAGCAGTTCCGGAGTTGTAGTCCACATCAGAGTCAGCATGAGAGTTAAATAACGCAGCTTTACTTAAATACGGAAACGACCATGGATTGTAATAAATTTTAAGTTTTAAGTAACTTTGTACTTCTGTGCACTTACGGGCACATATATTTGCGCAATAAGCCGACACGAGGTAGACCAGTAGACACTTGATGGTAAGTGGTCACCATGGTATATTGAACTGCACGATTTCATTCCCCCATCGCATTCCTTGACGACCCGAATGGCGCAATGGTTAACACGCCGGATCGCTGTTCCGAGGGTCCTGGGTTCGATTCCCAGTGAGGCGGCGATTTTCCGTTCTCGATCTGGGTGTGTGTCCTTGTCTTGTGTGTTGTCCAAGGCACCCACGACACAGGGAATCCTAGTGTGGGGCTTTGAGTGTGTAGCGTTATTATTATTATTTATTATTCCTCCATTACACGACGATACATCGACGTAGGTACAGCTTATCAGATCTCACGTTGTTACTCCCCATCGTCACGGACGACGAGGTTTGCCTCGCCGGTTATAGCTCGCCCGCGTCGGTGTTCCCACCCGCTGTTAATATGGAAGTCTTCAGGAATAGTGAACGTTTACTAAGTAAATATGAGTATTTGTAGACCTTGTCACCACTAAACATCATGTGATTGTTGTCGAGCATTAACATATTTTCATTAATCATTATTTTTTTACTTTTGGGTTTGATATTTTTGTCTAATGGCTTTTGAATGGAAGATTTCCATTTGGAAGTGCCTCCATACATTTAGAAGCATTCCAAATGGACGTATCGTCAACGGCTCCCACAAAGATTTCCTTATGGAGTGTCATAATTTTATAAAATGTAATCTTATTTTCGTAATAATTTTATGAAAGGTAATCTTATTTTTATTAAATGGCAACACTACTCGACCCCGCCACTCTTTTGTGACAACTTCCGGTGAAAGGATTGAGAGTGGTGGGGTTGAAACAGCGTTTGGATTATTGAGTCAGGAGCTCGGCCAGTCGTTCGATAATCGTCGAGGCGATAAGTTGTCTAGTTGTTGAAACTATGCTAGTTGGCTAATAAGCAATTATATAATAATTGTTAAAAAGTGAAATAAAGTATTTACTGTGCTGAGAATTGGATTTTTTTCTGATATTTCAGAAGTGAGATGTAACTTCACGTCCCACACATGGCGGGCTAGGTTATTTAAGTTTTTCAGGTTATAATTGTCAGATGATAATATTGTGAGGCGTGGATGGCAAGTGAAGAGATGTGAAGATCATGCCATGGTAAAACTTAATAATTTTGAAGTTAAATGGCAAGTATCGGTATGAAGGATTTTCAAGTAAGACGGCGAGTATTGGTATGGCATAATTTTTATTTCATTACGTCCGAGGTGATATTTCAATGGTCTATAGAAATATGAATATTTCATTGCTTAAATTCTTGTGTAAACTGGATTGTGTGTGTGTGTCAAATAGTTTGTTAAACAATCTTGAGTGATTAATAGTAACATGAATCTCCGGTTATAATGGTTTAAGGCAGCACTGGTAGCGACTTTATTTTCTTTTGTTTTCTTTCGCTGAAAAAACAAATCATTCAAATACCTTGGTCGAAGCCAAAGTTGCAAGGCTTTGATTTAAGTGTAGTTTAACCAAGTGTCACACAATGAAAGATGGTAATAATTTACGTTCCCTTTTTTAAAATTTTATGAGGGTAAATTTGGGGTTAGATTACTAGGCTGCCTGAGGGTCAAGTACGATTTGAAGTATTGTGTTATAAGAAGTGAATTTGAATTTGAATATGTTTTCGATTTAAAATTAAAAATCTACGTTCACAAAATTGTTAAAGAAAAAGGGGGTAAGGTACTATAAGGTCGTGGTCGTGCCTAAAAAGAAAAATAAACGTTAGATGTGATAGATTTTGTTATTCGATTATATATACATATATTATAGTATATAAATATATTTTCAATTGAAAACATGGTATGGTACCTATACAGTGCAGTAAGTTGCTTTTAATATACGTGTTCTTTCCTTTCGTGACATGTGTTAAATTCTTATCATTATAGCTTGGCAAGAATGAGTATCCTTTTAATGATTTTGGTGTGTGGTGATTTGAAGCGCCGCATATTGCTGAAAAGGGTTATTTTAAATAAAAACTCACAAAATAATTTGCTTTATTGGTGCTCAACTGGACGAAGTATTCGATTTAACGAGTACAAAAATAATTAGCGTACAATTTCAAAAACTGAACGGTTTGGTTTTTCACTGGTAACGTAGTTCGAATTATAATCAAAAAAAAAAAATGTTCAATTACAGTACAGCTTATTTGTTTACATTGTTTTAAAAGTGAAACACAATAATAATTTTCCAAGTTTTGTTTACTATGTGACGTAATATTTTGAAGCTGTCTTAGTTTTCAGTTCAGCTTTCGAGGATGTACAGGTTATTTCAATGACGATCGGAAACAAGAGCAGTTCGCGCAGGTTACACGCGTGTTATGTGGAACGGCACGAAAGTTGCGTGCGAGGTGGAGTGCATTCGTGTGACATTGGACGACGAGGTTTGGCAACCATTGTTCCGGGAAAAGGGTAACCCATTATGCCTGTCTGGAGTTACTGCTGCGGATCTGACGGAATATAGCAGGTGATCTGTATTGTTTGTTTTCTTAATTAATCAGTCGAGTTCATAAATGAGCTTTGGTTATTGATTGTTGGTTGTCGGAATACTGGTTATAACAGAATATTTAACAGAAAGAATAACTCAATATAACATATCTTCGGGACAACAAATTAATTGAATTAAAGTTTTTTTATAACATAAGGTAAACACCAGAATTACGGACAGTTTAAGAAACTTTTTCTAGTATTCTTGAAATTTTACCAATGTTGTGAAAGTTACAGTACTGAATATTCTTAAAGCGTAAAGTCCGGTCATTTTTTTTTTTAAATAATCAACTGTGTTACGCATGAGATACAGCAAAGCTGGTTGCAATTTATTTGAGAAATAAAAAAAAAATCTAGTTTTTATCCAGTTATGAACATAACCTAGTTGTGGACATCCAATAATGAACATAATAAATCGGACTTTTACCAGTAATTTTGTTTTGCAAGTTTATTCTAGGCACAATACTTATACAACACATACAATTTATACAATTACATACAGTACAATACTTACGATTTATTTGCTGCTTCGGATAATTTTAACCTTTTTTTTTTTTTTTTTTTTTTTTACTGCTTCGATAGCGCCCAGCCCATTTGTTAAGGCGTATAATTTTCTTAGGAGACATTTTTTTTAAACAAAAAAAATCTCTATCATTTTATATCACAGTCCATTACAGGATTTCTATAAAATATCCAATAATGGACACATATGTCCATTACTGGTACATATGCGAATTTTTATAAATTGCAAGGAATAATATTTAGTTAAACTAGTTAATAATCAGAATACATGAAAGTAAAATTAAGTTTCGACACTTGTCCATTATTGGAACTATTCAATTACAGCACATCAGTTATAAACATCATTAAAAAAAAAAAAAAAAACATTTCCCGGAGTAAGAACACTGTGCGTTGCTATCTTAATTTCATGGTTAATAAAAGAAATAAAACAGATTTTGATTAAAATACAACAATACTAGTTTCCAGACGAAACTTTTTTCTCACTACACCAACAAATTCCTTAAGAAAAGCTGCTAGTATCAATTGAGGATCACATGAACACTCACGTTATTTTGTCTATCTAACAAACCGAATTGAATCAAATTTTAAACTTAGAGAGCTCGATATCTATTGTACATATGTCACAGTGTTACGAATTAAAATAAAATATTTCATGTCCTTATTTTAAAGGATTAAGTACTTTATTTTTTGTCCATTACTGGTGCGTTTACGGATGGAATTACAACTAAAAGTACTCCATTAAGTTATTACTAGAGTTACCGTATGGGTTTTAAGGTAAAAAAGTAATCTGTTTACTATGGGTACGGGAGCCGACGATGCTAAATGTGGATTTACTCGAGCGTCATAGAGACCTATTGGGTTGCAAAGCTTAGATGAAAAGAAGAAAAAAATGTTATATAATGTATACCTTTTCATCGGTGGGGGAAGCGGCTATAGACTTTTAAATATGTAAAAAAATAATTTCCATGTGGACATACTCGAGCGCTTCAGATATTGATAGCATCAATGTTCTACGTATTTTTAATAATGTACTATGTCAATCTGATCGTTTGTTTGATGGGGGTAAGGGTTGAAAATAAGAGAGAAAAAATCTAATCGAGCACGATTTCAGAGCAGATTTTCTATGGGGGTATTAAGTGAACCTAAAAAAAGCTCTCATTCAATAATCTGACGATTTCGATGTGACGCAAACTCGTTACAATTATTTTAATGTGCAAAAAAAATTCGAACTTATATATGGGGCTCATATTTGGTGGAGGTACTTAACTGGGTACCAGGCACCTCCTGTACCTTAATCTGACGCGCTCGAGTAAATCCAAAAATCCCCTCTTGGGCTCCCTAGCTATATTATTTTGTCAATTGAGCTAAACCAAGTAGTCACAATTATTTATTTTTTTTGAGTTATCTGAGTTTGAATATTAATGAAGTGAGAATTTTGATACAATGAAACTAAAATTATCAATAATGGGTCTTGAAGTTTATCAATCAGTTGTACCTAAATATTAAGATGAGAAAGTAATTATTTGTTTTGATAATTTTGAAGTAACAAGTTACTAGGTATGTAACATTTGAGGTAGGTACCTACCGATCTGTGATATTGTCTCGAGGGGCATTTCATGACATAATTATATCATGATACTTGGCAGATTTAAGTTATACTTAGTGAGACGTCACAGAATCGATTTCTGAGTGAAGGCATTATATCCTGCAGTTAGTCATGATATGGACTAGTAATTTATTTGGACTATTTTATAATGATTCAGTGAATGGAATTTAATAGAAACTTCTATAAAATGTTCAGTATTAAATACTGATTTTTGAAATTATTACTAAATGATATAACAACGAATTACATGACATTATATTACTTTAATTTTTTTTTTAAATTTCACACTTATTATTTATTTATTGAATAAAATTCAATTTATTCATTAATTATAGCGATACAATATAGGTATCATTTATTATTATTATGAGAACTTATTAATACGACAATATTTATACGTCATTACATTTTGTTTTTAATTTACTTGGCAATGGAACAAGTTAAATGCAATTGAATTAATAGCTGATAATAATCTGAAATTGACGCTAAAGCATCCTCCTCTCTTTTAAGTTGCCGTGCCCGACAGGGTCCATGATACTAATGTAAATAATTATATTATACTTACCACCTATTGTACCTATCATGCGGGATCTTAAAATCCAGGCATGTACGCCCTTAGGAAAAAAAAGGGAGGAAACTGGAGTTAAAATTACATTAAAATGCAAAGTAATAGATATACGCAGTGGGGTCCCCTGATAAGGACACCAGGATCTGATGATGGCATCTTAGAGAAATCGAGGGGACCTGTCGAAAATTTGTATGGACGACTAGTGTGTTTGTTCATGTTATCATAAGTACATTATAGCGCTACCATTTCATGAAGGTCTGGAGTCGATCTGATGAAGCCGAAAGACAGTTGAGGGAACTCCTCAACGATTTACTGCAATTATCTAGTGTTTGGGCTTGATTAATTTGTAGTGACGAGAACTTTACACTTCCATGTTGTATTGAGCGCCATCTGGCGAGAAGTTTTTAAGTTATCCCTGCTTATCAAGGTTGAAGTCGGTTATTTTTTTGGTAAAAAGGAATTATTTCGATACCTACTGTACAAATACGACACTATTAAATTGCATTTGATAGGGGCTACTCTCCGGTAATGCACAAACTGTTACACTGCTATTCTCCAAAGATGCAAATCATGCATATACATATGTTACATAAGACTTTTTATTGAGATCATCATTTACATCAATAATAAAAATATTTATTTAATGACTACTGATTTACTTTTAAAGCATTAAATGTGAGTTTAACTCGTAATTGCAATTTAATCTATGTATATTAAATGTATACTACCTATTTTGAGTTTTAGACGTTTTACGTGATATTTGGAAATAGAATATGGGTAATGATAGCATAGTTATACAAGCGAGAACCCCCAATAAAGAAAAACTAAAAGACGCTTCTATTTTATTATTTATGAGACTTTATTTTTGTGCGGGTCTTTTACTTACTTTTTAATTTTTGTATTGTTGTCAGTTGGGATTGAACGCGCTTTGAACGACTAAACAGTGGAGAACAAAGACGATCGCGGGATAATGATTGAGCGAACAATGATGTTCGCTGGATAATGATTGAGCGAGCAATGATGTTCGCTGGATAATGACTGAGCGAACAATGATGTTCGCTGGATAATGATTGAGCGAGCAATGATGCTCGCTGGACTGGAAGAAATTGGTCTGTATAGTTTTTAAATAATAATACGAGCAAACCACAATATCCATATTTATTACATGGTTTGAAGTTAAAGACAACAATTACATTTAATACAAATTTAGAACATATATGTTCGGAGTTGCACCGAACAGCTCATCGGTCGAGCGTTTTGCATGTTTGCATTTTAACTGCCGCGCGATCACTTGCCCTAGTTTTAAGTTAATCTTATAAGTAAAATAAGAGTTTTGAGTGAGTACGTGACCAGCAGCCACTCAGGCGCCTCGTATTCCTAACCATCTAACCATTTTACCAATTACCAATTTACCAGTTTAATATTAATGTCTAGTATAGTAACCATTTAACCAGTTGTGATATTTTGTCAATCTAGCTTAGTATACATAGTGTTAATTAAAACCATTCAAACCATTTACATCTTTCCCTATCTCTTCTAATAACACCTATTAGAAACTTTGGCAAAGGGATAGTCGTCCACACCATACCATACCAGAGACGCGCCCTTTACAATATATATTTTAAATACACCACAGAAATGAGTAAACTTTGATGTAAATAAGAGAGACTTAGACATGATTCTAGGGATTTAATGCATTTAGGTAAATGAAGTACTTGAATCGTAACATTTTTGATCTTATCATTATTTTTTTTTGTTTTATATCTAAATATAAGAGTTGAATGGATGGAAAGCTAGTCAGAGGAATTTTCAGATTTTCAGATATGACGTCATACGATGACCAAGTTAGAGGTACGCCACCTACGACTCCACCAAGGAAGCGTAAGGACGCAAAACGGAGGAAAGTTAGAAGGAAAAGAACTAAACATGAAGTGGAGAAAAAAGATGTTCACTGGATACTGATTGAGCGAACAATGATGTTCGCTGGATAATGATTGAGCGAACAATGTTCGCTGGATAATGATTGAGCGAACAATGATGTTTGCTGGATAATGATTGAGCGAACAATGTTCGCTGGATAATGATTGAGCGAACAATGTTCGCTGGATAATGATTGAGCGAACAATGATGTACGCTGGATAATGATTGAGTGATCAATGATGCTCGCTGGACTGTAAGAAATGAGTGAACTTTGATGTAAATACGAGAGATTCAGACAATTTGAATAGTAACATTTTTGATCAAACTTTTCATCATTATTTTTTTTTTTTATAAATAGGAGTTGAATGTATGGAAAGTTAGTTAGAGGAATTTTCAAATGATGTATGCATACTTAGTACAAAATCCATACTAATATTATAAATGTGAAAGTTTGTTTGTTTGTGGCTCTTTCACGTCGCAATGTGGCTATTATATTATGATATGGTTTATGTGTGTGGAGATAGTTGGGAGGGTGAAAGGTGCAGTAGGATACTTTTTTTTTCCGGGGTAAAACATCTCATTCCCACGGAAAGATCGATGTTTTGTTAGTTGCTAAATATTTTGTTCTGGATGTTGTTAATAGATGGCGTTAGTAGTTAGTAAGATTCATTTGCAACAGGTAATTTGCTGAAGTCATAGATACTATAAGTTGACCAGAAATATAAAAAAACCTCGCCATATTGCGGTAAACTCATGGAACTAATTTATTTTACTGGCAACGATTAGTTTCTAAACGTCAATCGTAAATTGCTTGTCAGTGAGTTTGAATGTCACAGTTTGTCTCGTGTTTGTCTTTTTACTGTGTTTGTCTTTTTACTTTGAGTTTCTATTTAGTTCTAAAATGACAAAAACTGTTCATATTCGTAAAAGAAAAGTGGTTTTCTATGCGCTAAAATAACATTTCGTATAAATAACATTTCCGATATAGTTGTCAAAATGACAATAATAACACGAGCATTACTATAGTTACAGTTGGCTGTGCTGTTGCCATATAAAATTAAACTTTAGAGCCCTCATGACAGGTTTTCTATTTTTCTGGTCAAGCAATAATAATATTCTCAATATTTCAATTTCAATATTTCATAGATACTAATACATCCTAATAAATTCAATTGCATTTTAAATTCGCGCTTGATAATTTGTTGTTTCGATTTTATATTGTTATATTGGAATGTAAAGGAATTAGAGTACTACAATAAGTACCTACGCTTTGATTTTGGTTTTGATTCACTTCGTGAATTGCTTTGGTTGACTGTTGTTGTTTTGGTTTAAAATAGAAATTAGTTTTATGGAAAAGTACTTTAGATATTTTATGAGATTTAATTTGTTAAGATTCAATAGATTTTAATTAGTTGTAGTCACTTATTTATCCACCAGAAAAATGTCATGTATCTTAAACAACTCATTGTTAATTCTCTTTGACCATGCGAGCGAATAATTGTATGTATAATTTAACAGTCACATGAAATCTTTTAAAATGTATAGAAGCTACCTTAATTATTTAAATTTAGACTAAAATATAGGTACTTCTATGAGATTATACTTGTTTAAATCAAAATTAAATTAAGATTTTATTCTATTCGCTTCAAAATAGTAATGAGTAACTTAAGTTAGTAAGTAATTTATTGGCAGAGTTCCTGATGTTTTTAGTGTGCCGGGAGGCTACACATTTCGTAGGATGGCCGAATGTCATAATTTTATAAAATGTAATCTTATTTTCGTAATAATTTTATGAAAGGTAATCTTATTTTTATTAAATGGCAACACTACTCGACCCCGCCACTCTTTTGTGACAACTTCCGGTGAAAGGATTGAGAGTGGTGGGGTTGAAACAGCGTTTGGATTATTGAGTCAGGAGCTCGGCCAGTCGTTCGATAATCGTCGAGGCGATAAGTTGTCTAGTTGTTGAAACTATGCTAGTTGGCTAATAAGCAATTATATAATAATTGTTAAAAAGTGAAATAAAGTATTTACTGTGCTGAGAATTGGATTTTTTTCTGATAGGAGGTACTTCCATATGGATGTCTTCCATTTGGAGGCATTCCGGATGGACGTGTCGTCAATGGCTACCTTTAGTTTGACACCTTCAATTAAATTTTCATGCCCAATAGAAATAAAAGCAGAACCTAACCCTAATAGATTTGAACGTTTGATAAAGACCACAAGTATTTATTACTAGCTGACCCGGCAGACGTCGTCTTGCAACACATTAAGAAGACGCCCTCGCTTCGCTTTGGGAGACTTGTTGCTCCACTCCTTTTGGTCATAGTGTGATGTTATACCTATAGCCTCCCTCAATAAATGGAATATTCAAAACAAAAATATTTTTTCAAATCGAAAGAGTAGTTCCTGAGATTAGTGCTTTCAAACAAACAAATTCTTCCGTTTTATATTATTAGTATAGAAGTGTGATAAGTGTGATAGAAAAAAAAAACAATTTTGAACTTAGATTTTATTTACGCATTTAAATTATATCTAATAACATTCATATAGCAACACATCAATATCTAATAGATGCTTACAAGTAAAAACGTATAAATAACACATTAATACATCTACTTGGCAACACAACAGAGAATAAATTCTACAACGAAGACAAAAATTATTCTCTTACTCAGCAAAACACGTTTGGTCTGGGAGTCGTCCTTTTACAATTTCAGTACTTCAGAATATTCCTTCTAACGTCTAATCTCCCGTTTTTACGATAGCGACCGGAAATAAGAAAATAACCTAGACTTAGTAGCCCGTTAAGCTACCGACCAGGAATAGAGTGATTTTAACTGAATAATATTCTCGGTACATGAGCCCGTGTCAACATTTCTTTGAATAGTAAAACAAATGACTGATAGTAATTCCGAGTTTAGTAACTATGAGTTTAAACTGCTATTAATTTAAATGCATGAGAATTTTATGTCAAAACTACTCTTATTTCTAATTCACACTTATTTAAATTGAGAAACATTTATAAAAATAGTTACACAGTACACCGTATCTCATTCATACCAAAATAATTTATATTGTCAATAGTGACTATTTCATTCATAACATACACCACATTTCTCTCAAAAATACACAACAAGTTCGACCTAAGTTATACTAACTCGTTATAAATTATTGTTTACTTATTAAATCCCACACTTTATTCTCCATTAATAGCAAAAATATTTTTATACATTCAACAATCCCAATTAAAACATATAGGACCGAAATTGTAGATAACTTTCAAAGATAGGTAAATGCTTTTACAAATTTTATATGGGGGCACCTTTGATGATCGAATGTCTAGATGGAACATCGAATCCGCGCAAACGTGTCAAAAAATTGTGGTGAACTGTTGGCCACAATAAATAAAGACGAACGTGTAAAACATCGCCTGCACGCACACATGCTTGATATTGTTGCCTTGTTTATTTTGTTTTCATTGTAGGGCGACGCTCAATCTAGACATTAGATCATCAAAGGGGGGCACTTGTTAGCCAGCTATGCTATAAAAACCATTTGTATTTTTTATAAGATGGCGACCACTGGGCAACAAGTACGATTCCACTTGGATTTAAATTTACACTAATCACCTTCATACAACTAAAAAATAAAATTGTGTTGTCTCATAAATTTTGTGGTTGCCAAAGGGAACTTTTTAAAGGACTTTTGTTCCAGGCCGGACAATACCCTGATACTCATTCGACGCCAAATTAATTCGCTACAACCATAATACGTAAAACCGAATGAGCGGAGCTCAAAAACAGAGATGGAATGATTTTATATAAAAGCAAATAGTGAGATAGCAATGGTTTATTTTAACTCTAATAATTATTATTGACGTAAGTGCCAATTTCATTTTAATTTTTTCTTTGAAAACTGTTTCGGTTTTTGAGTTTTTCATTCTTATGAAAACTTAGCTTTGATTATTTACTGTTTGAAAAATATTTTCATCAACTAATTATTAAAACTTTTGTAGTATACTTGAAAACCAAAACTATTTGGACCTAACTTTAAATTTTTTTTCTATCGAGGAAACTTCTCATTTTACTGGTTTTGCTCTTATGAGATTGTTTATTATATAGTGAAGATACATATATATCTAAATATCGGAGATATAGACAGTAAGCTTTAAAAATAATCTTAGATTTAAAAGTACCATATTTCGGATGTAGCCCCTTAATATTCACCAATGAAGAATGAAGTGAAACCAACCTTTTAACCGCTAATCATTTATAATAATTGTTCTCATACAAATATATTGAAATTCAATTAATATTTTCTACATACTTAAGTAATTATTTTGTTTTATTCAAATAACACAAAATAACTGAAGTCGTTCTTTTAAAGAACATAATTATACAATACTAGTAAATCCGGCCTCGCTTCGCTTTGGGAACCAGTCCCTTCAAAAATCTCTATAAATTTTAACAAATTATGTTGTAACCTACTGCGGGGGTATGAGTGTGTTAGCGTTTATTCCGATGTCTAAGCTATATTACTGCAAAGTTTCATGAAAATCCGTTCAGTAGTGAAAGAGTAACAAACCCACACACACACTCACTCACTCACATACATCCTTACAAACTTTCGCATTTATAATATTAGTAGGATGCAATGTATTTTTTATTTTCACAAAAAAATATTGCTGCTTTTGATATCTGAGTAGGTACCTCACTTCCATATACATTTTAAAGAATTCTATAAAAATGTTATAGAATAAAGTAAATAGAAGGAAGTAAATAACATAACATTGAGTTCTTTAATTATCAGGCATCAATCACACTTATTAAAGCTAAAATACATTACGCTAAAGTATTTACGAATGTATTATTAGTAATACTTTTAATAAAAGAAAATGCACATTTATTTTTAACAACCTTTTTGACCAACCAACAAATTTTCGTTTTTTTTTTGGAGTGCCATTTGCAATCTTATTTCACAACATTGTAACCACAGAGTACCTACACATCATGTCCTCTGTGATTGTAACCTTACATCTATATTATTATCTATATTATTAGACTGACTGACTTTTTGCTTTTTGCCGGCTTCACGCTTTTGTTCACGGCGCGCAGTCTATAGTTTATTGGTCTGAGCTTATGACAGGTAAAATCGTTTGTCCTGTGACGTTAGCCAAGAAATCGTTTAGGGACATCGTAACATTTTTTTGTGAGCCACATACAGCGTGCTCTTTTTACGACTGATTTACAATCTTCAAGTTCAAGTTACAAATTCCTCAGTTTTTTTTGCGAGACGTACGTACGTACTCATTTTTTTTGTCATCAATGCAACCTATATCTATTGAAAATCTTCTAACTCCTAAGAAGTCGTGGTGTCGTCGAGGAGTCTTCTTATCCCGAGGCGAGGGGTGAAGGGTCGCAGGGAGAAGCGTTACTCGCTACTCCTCCGAGGAAATACTGGTCCCTAATACAAAACGTCGGATTGAGTTAACGGAGCTGTAAAAGAAATATTCTACCTAATTAGATCGAAATCTGACATATACTTTTGTGACGACAGTAGAAAATGTGCCTTTTAGCCCACTGTGATTTTGTATCGTCAGTGTATGCTACATCTATACGCTTTACGGAAGGTACCTTTGTCTTACCTACTCGTAGGTTACTAATGCGGACCTCCAGAAATCAATTTTGATGATTGCGTCAATCGATATAGTCTTAATTTTGCGAGTACATTATGATGATTAAGATTTATTATGCCATTTTAATTCAATGTCTATATTGCGAGTGGCAGACTATATGATATTATAAAAAAATAAAACAATCATCATCACTGTCCTACAGCTGGGCACAGGTCTCAACAAAATCCAATGGCAAAATTTGTCTAGTGTAATTTGGTGTTACAATAGGAAAACTGTTATAAACATAACCCTCACAGAACTTTGCGGGTGATGAGCGAAGCAAGAAACGATACTTACTAAAATTTTTTTATTGAATTAACCCATTGAGTGCCGAATACGTATAATTATATACGTATATTTTTGCCTTGCAGGAGGCCAGCTACGGATATGTCCGTAAGACTTTTACGACATTTTATATGAAACGTATGTTAGCTGGCCTCCTAGAAAGAACGTCTTTTTATAGTTTGGCATCTTAAATAAAATAGGCATTAAGAAAAAAGTAACTTTATTGACTCTAACCAACAAAAAAAATCACAAGTATCAAACAGCCTTTAACATTTATCTAATGTTTTATAAATCACAATCTTTTACATCTATTTTTTATTAGAAAAGTAATTGAAACTAGTAATGTAAATAAAAATTAACTAATTAAAAACAAAAACGTACATTATTTCTATCAAAATTAAATGGAATCAGTCATATATATTAGTAACTGAAAAGTAATAATTTTTATCAGTGTAGCAATTTTTGGCATTCATAAAACTAAAAAAAATATATAAAATCAGCTTATGAAACAAATATGGGATCTGTTTGATATATTTTGAAGCAATTGAGAATACACAACGCTGGTTTTTCTGGGCACACAGGGCAAAAATAAGAAGTTTCTTTGCGTTTTTGTCTTGCGTAAAAATCTTCTTTTTTCAGTGGAAGGTATTTTTCCAAGTAATGAAAATTATCTGGAGAAACTCCAGACACTTTATCCTTCCACTTACATACAGTTATGTCACAGTTACGCTTAAATGAAATGTAACGAATGATACGTATTTATACGTAGTTGGCACCCAGGGTGATTAGTTATATCTGTGACGCCGCATGTACGTCGTTATACGTATACGTATTTAACCGGAGCTGGCATCCTGGTATTCAATGGTATTCGCTGGTGCCATATACGAATATATACGTAAAGTGACGAATGTATGGTGGCCACCAACTTTGCGAGTATAAAAATTTCGGCAGTCAATGGGTTAAGGTAGCAAACGAGCATGCAGCACCACTCTTCCGCTGCCGCCCATGGCAATTGTGACCGACTTAGAAAAAGACCCAATTTAGGGACTAGGGTGGTTAGTCCAATTAGTAGATGGTGTTAGAATGTTAGTTGGTTAGTTTGATAATAAGTGTGAGGACAGGGACTGTTAGTGATAGTTAGTCTTGTTAGTTAATTAATTTTAGTTAATTAAAATTAATTAAAATTAGCACCTGTTAGTTAATTAAAATTAAGTATTGTCCAGTTAGTAATGATTAGTGTGAGTCTTGTTCCAATTCGGTCACAGATGCGTTAACGTGTAATTTAAGCTGTTCTGTATAAGTTTTAGACGTAAAATCGACACAGTATAGGTACTTGTGGAATGCACAACACTCCCTTACAAAAAAAATTTTTGACCGACTTCAAAAAAGAAGGAGGTTCTCAATTCGACCCTTTTTATGTACGTTCAGCGATTATTTCGTCATTTATGGGCCGATTTTGATAATTCTTTTTTTGTTGTAAAGTAGATATGCGCAGTGGGGTCCCCTAATAAGGACACCAGGATCTGATGATGACATCTCAGAGAAATCGAGGGGAACTTTCGAAAATTGTATGGACAATTAGTGTGTTTGTTCATGTTATCATAAGTACATTAAAGCGCTACAATTTCATGAAAGTCTGGAGTCGATCTGATGAAGCCGAAAGACAGTCGAGACGATTTACTGCAGTTATCTAGTGTTTGGGCTTGATTAATTTGTAGTGTCGAGAACTTTACAGTTACATGTTGAATTGAGCACCATCTGGCGAGTAGTTTTTGAGTTATCTCTACTTATAAAGATTGAAGTCGGTTATTTTTTTTTTGTAAAAAGCAATTATACTATCACGCACTTACAAAACACGGTGTTTAAAAATGTACTCTATGCTGTCGAGGGACAGCGAATTGTCGTTTGGCACAACGGGACGCCCTCACCTTCCTCCCGCACGCTATGTGAGGGTTAAGTTTACCTCCCATAGCAAATATTGTTCTCGGTATCAGGACATAAATATTATAATTTTGACTCATACTAGCAACCGCTGCTATTAACGTCTCGTCGAATTCATAACGGCAATTTATTCGCAGGGCTGTTTAAGTTATCCGCGTTGACCATAGTTAAAGTAAAGTAAAAGTAAAGTTTAGTTTCAGTAAAAAGAAAGAACAAATTGACAAATAATAAAATTTACCACGAATTATATTTTATCTGAGCTAATCATATTATTACTTTGGATCAATGCGTTAAGATTCCGCAAAAACCAATCGTTTTCTAGTAAGTATTCTAAAATCGGGTTAACACTTACATTGTCGGCGGCTGTATCGCTTCTTATTCAAAGCACTCAGGCTGGAAGCAGCTCGATGCACAGCTTGAACAATAAATATATTATTGAACAAGTGGAAACAGTAACAGATTATTCCCACTAAAATTCAGTCAGGAAATACGAACACAGTCACATATAAGGCGACCTCTTTCGCAATATTTCTTACTAGCTAATTACGCAAAGGGTAAGAAATTCATACGCTGCTACAGACTGCTATTATCTTAATAAGCTAATTAAACAAGTGAGTCAATTAGATCAAATTGTATTTCCTAGTGCATTTATTAGGTTTGGTTCATGAACGATATAATTCGCGCAATGAATGCGTGTTGGTAATTCGCTTTACTTCCGAAAACGTAAAACCTTATTATCAATGATGTTAAATAGTAAAGATGCTTAGTTAATGATGTAATGTTATTGCTTATTACCCACTTGACTGAGACTGAATTATAGATTGTGATTGTTTAAACTGAAATGTCCAAGTTCACCACAGGACATTATGAATGCTGAATTTTACGTTCCGCATTTATACCGCATTAAATAATATTATTAGAGTGGATTCACAAATAATTATCTTAATAGAAATTTAGCATTTCATTATCCCAGAATTTCATAATTGAGATAAGTCTTTTTTCTTAAAATCAAAGTAGATAAATAAGATAGATATGTCAAAAATAAGTTAGTTCAAAAAAAGTGACGAATTAGAAATTAGAACATGACTCTCACTTATAATTACCTACTAACAGAACTAACTATAACTATCAATATGGCAATATTATTCTATGTCGGTCACAGTTGTCATTGGCGGCAGCGGAAGGGTTGTACTACGTGCTTAATTGCTACCTCCAAATACAAATACTTACAGCTCTTTCGGTAATTCGGCATCGCAGCGTAATCGGGCAATGGTACTGGAGGCAGGTCTTCATCGGGAGGCAGTTGGTCTCGCATGCGGTTGGAAGATGCCTCAATGTAGGTCCAGGGCAATTGGCTTTGCAGCTCCGCTACAGTGCTCCTACGGCGTCTGGTAGCACCACAAAAACATTTGAAAATGTGTTAAAAAATTAGGGTTCGCGCAAACGGGCCACTGCCAGCCACCCGTTGCCAATGGTAAGCAGTTTACATGCTTTTACACACGTTGAATAAGGAGTCTGCGCAAACAGGCCGCCGATTACAGCCACCGATGATTAAGCGCTTTGCCCACGGAGCAACTATTGGTTTTTAAAATTGCCGGTTTCCGCAACTGTCAATCGCAAATCAATCAATCAAGTTGGTCACAAATTGCTATAAAATTGCCGCAACCGTAAACGTTGTAGCAACTATCAACTTTTACAAGAATCTTTTAAAAAGTTGATAGTTGCTTCAACTCGAGTTGCTCCGTGGGCAAAGCGCCTTAACCTCGTCAACACTTCTTTCAGTAGCGTGAAGCATGACACAAACACCAGTATCACCAAGCTGCCACTTTTTGTAACCCGATCACTGCTCTTTTATTTTCTTCAATTATTAATAAATAGGTACACTTTTATGGAATAAAACAGCCTGTGAACGGCATCGGCGTCGAAAATACCATTGTTTCATAATATGAATCGGTAATGTCTTTAAAATATCTACCTACTAATAATAATGATTTGCTGTAAAAACTTATTTAAATTAATTAACGTATGATATTAAAATTATCAAAATAACCTAGCACAAAGGCAGCTTCGGTGAGTGTGTGTTACCGCGCTACCAATTTCACCTGTGGCTGCGGTTACTGCTCTATTTGCGTCGACCCTACTTTTTACGTCAATATTATCATTAAATAATATTCGAGATATTTAACACTAAAACAGATAATACCCCAATTTAATCATACATAAATACAATAAGATGACACCAACATTACACGAACATTACATTACAACATATACTTATTATGTATGTGAGTTACGACTTACGATGCATTTCATTACTATTTATTACATACTCACCAAAAGAGTCTAAGGGTGGGTTGCATCAAACCGTTGGTTAACGTAACATACGTACGTCAAAAAGTAACGATTACGAAAGATGTTTAACGTTCGTTAAAATTGAAGTGTTTTTAAGGCCTCCATTTTGTGAAACAACTCGTTTTTCGGTTTGACGATAGTTAGTGCCATTTTTAACGTTAACGCGTGCGTAAAATCATGGTGAAACAACCCGCGCTAAGCAACATGCTTCATGTAACAATTTCTTCAAATTACTCGTATAATTTAAAATTAATAAATAACACCAAGTAGGTACCTTTTTCTCACAATCGGGACAATGCTGATTTTAAAAGACACATTCACAACCATAAGAACATTGAATTTACCTATATTAGAAAAGAAATCTCGATTGTACATACATAATAAGCCAAACAAAAAAGAACCAATCACAACAAAAATAAGAATGTCAAAACAAGATCATGAACAGTAATCTATAGATGGAGGGGACATAATATAGGGATATACAGAAGAGTACACACACATCGGTACATTTAATAGTAGATAGATCAGATAGATCACCAAGCACACACCAAGATCACAGTAATTATGTACTAAAAGAAGAATATCAATTGGTGTATCGAGTTACCCGCGACTCGTGCTAGGTAGATCAATGGTGGCTATGTCAATATCTTGTTCTGTAGACGGCTGCGGGATCGATTGGGACTCTTGTGTAGTTTGCCTTCTAGCAGAGTCATAGACCGTCCGATCGAGTCGCGTTTCCTGGGCCGCTATCATGTTTTCAATGCGTTGCGGGAGTGATAGCAGGTTCTTGGGAAATCTTACAGTACGCCTATTGTCGACGTCCGCTGGAGGTCTATAGGAATATTGAAGGTTTTTAGTCATCAGTCAAGAAACAATCCAATTATTGAAGACTAAATTGTCATTCAACACATACACTTTGCATAGGTGTACCCAAGGAGGAGGTATTATTTGCATTTATTGCCATGCAGAGTAAGTGACATGCCGACGCGCACGCATTTAGGTACTCCCCAACAGCTTAATATGACCGTAGCCAGATTGGGGCATGGACTTGGAATAAAATATCTTCGGTCATTGTACCCTTTAAGAACTGCTGCGAAAATCCGAATCGCCACATCAGGAGCCTTGACCCTCTCTGGAGCTGAGCAAGTACGCCCATGAGCTCAGGCGACAACTTTTTTTAACACTCTCATTGCCCATTCATAGTTTGAAGGCAATGTAGTTTGTATAGGTATTGTGCACCTATATAGTACATTTATTGTAGTACGGCTCGTACTCGTAGTACATTTCAGCGCTGGCTAAAGGTGACTGTAGATAATTTTTGCTATTTACTATACTAAACAATAACAAATAATAATATGGTTGTCTAGCTATCATACCAGCTTATCATTGAGACATTGATATACTATTGAGTACCCATAGACAATCTAATTTATGAACATTTTTCTAATATGAGATACACAATTGCTGTAAATTATAAGTATAAGCACTTGTTTATCAATATTATCACGTCTCAAGTTGTTTCAAATTTACAAGGTAAATTGAATTATCTTTATACAATTTACAAATATACCTAAGTATATTTTATGGCCTAAAATAGATGCAAGTAGGTACTTGTTTTTTACAAAGTATTTAAAATCCAATTATCAATATGTAGGCGGTACATGAACTTAAGTATCAGGTATCAAAATATGTAAGTGTAAGTGTACACCACACACGAAAAAAGTGAATATTTTACGTTAGATGTAATAATGTTTATTTTATTTGATGTTTTTTAAGATGGTTGAAAGAAAAAAAGTGTTTTTTACAATGCACTTAACTTACTCCATCAGGTGGGATTATATTGGCGGCGGGATAAGCATTTAAATTTAAATATAAGTAATAAGTCTTAATTAAAAAGTTTTACTGACAATATTCAGTTAATGAAAATACCTAAATCCACAATGTTATGAAACGGAGGTATTTTTTCTAAGTCAACTATCTATCTACGATCGAAAGGTAAGGCTAAATGGAAATAATTTGCAATACGTTTGCAAAAGCCTACCAGGATATAGAGATAGACACCCACCTTTGGGAATTTGGGACAAAGGATAGCAAATCCTTGATCTTAGATCGTCGTCTCTAAAATTCGTTGCATCGATCGTCATTCGTCATATAGAATGTTTCAACTGTCTTACTTTGATTAATAGTACACTCATTTAGACACACAATGTTATATTAGTTATAAATTGTAGAAACTATACATGTAATTAAAACAATAAATTATAGAACTGTAATTGTACAACAGTAAGGCCGTTCTAACACAGCGCTATTTATTAGCTACGCGACTATGACACAATCCACAATTCGTCGTCACTGACACTGTACATTGACAGAACCATAGAGATATTACACTAGAGTGGGTGAGCCATACGGCTGCCCATACATTGCAATCGCCCCCGGTTAGAAAGAGAAACAACGATAACGGTAATTACCTATCTCTCTCCGATCCCGATGAGCCAGAAAGAGAAAGGTGATTAGTGATTACTAAAGATTTCGTCTCTTTTTATCCGAGGTACGCTCTGAAGCCTGGCTTCTGCCCTCTAGTGTAATATCTCTACGAACAGGACACGCACAGTAGACGCGTCACCTTGTTACGTGGACAATATCCTAGGCACTTGCAAATAGCGTAGTATGAGAACGGCCTAAAAACAAATTTGTGTTTCTAGCGACACTTATACAAACTTATTTTTATTTACTTACCGAACGGTAGCCTCAGTGTTAAACGAAGTTGTATTGCTGTCTTCAATAGCGGGGAGGGTCCTTGTTCGAGCGTTATACCTACTCCCATCGACCCTTGGCAGTCTCGGAACGTCCAGTTGTGAGGCCTCAGTCTCCTCTGAGATGCCAGACAACTCTAACATGCTGGTCTGCGTCGGTTGTTCTACCATCTAGAAGACGTTGAACATTATTCAACAATTCACTGCCATAATTTAATGTTGATTTTAGTTTGACGAGTCTTGATTCAATGTAATGAATTCTTTTATAATGTATATTTAATGCGTTTAAATCTATTGCGTTATTCCAAATAATATTAACAAAAAAATTGTCCAATAATAAAATGGGTATCATTCGAGATAACAATACTCGTGAGGTCTCCCTCAAATATAAATAGGACCACATCACAACCATCAGCTTTCGAATATACAATAATCAAAATCAGTACACGCAATAACAATTTTTATGAGTTAAGGTAACACACACAAAAAAACAGTATTGAGAGCTGCGACCACAAAATATGTTCACGATGAATAAAATTGTAGTCAATGTTTCTGCCATTACAAAATAATTGACGTACCTATGTATTAATAAGTATAGCTTACCTCCAGAGCACTTTCTCTTTGTCTTCGTTCATATTTATGGTCAGCGTCTATTAGGACTACGATCACGAAGATGACGTTCAGAGCGAAAAACGCCACAAAACGCATGTGGATAAGAGTCATTATCGTTGCCGCGGCAGCGGTGGTTACAACGACATTTCCCGAGCCGCTCAGAGTCCCACCAATAAACTCCACCAGGTCTTTGAGGGTCTGAAAAATATCCAAGATTAAGTAATAAAGGAACTCAAAAACTACCTTTCAGAAGTCGCTCAATTTTTATGGGACCTGACGGTAGTCATTACCATTCGAATGGTGAAAGAATTATCGAAATCGATTCACCCATAACGAAATATAGAGACAATAAAAATATTATTATAAAAACAAAAAACCCGACTGCTTACAAAAGAACTCAAAAGAAAAAAACAAGTGTCACAATATCAACATAAAATACTTCATGCTGCAGCATGCGGTGACAAACGTAGTACTTGTGATAAATCTTTTTTTACCCGTAGGTAACAGTATTGTTTGTCCCCGCCTGCAGCACCATGAAGTATTTTATGTTGATATTGTGACACTTGTTTTTTTCTTTTGAGTTCTTTTGTAAGCAGTCGGGTTTTTTGTTTTTATAATAATATTTTTATTTCAGACTTTTTAGTGTTTTCACCGAAAAATTCTACTTTTTGGGATGGTTTTTGACAATTTGTGTTAAAACGTGTGCCTGAACGTTATATGATATATATATTTTTGAAAAGGTCTTTTCGAAAGGTCTTTTTGAAAAGGTTTTTCACGATCTTTAATTTGATACCCATATTGCTAAGATAACAAAAAAAACTCAAGATTATCCCCTCTTTTTCTTCCACTTTCGGGCGCCATTTTGAAAATTCATATAGCCCTTGACACTTTCACAGTTTTGACGAATTCAGCGATACCTCATAATTATGTCTAAATCCGTTCAACCGTTTGGGCTGTGGGGCACCATAAATAAATGGACATACATACAAACATACATACATACATACACTCGAAAAACATAACCCTCCTTCTGACGCAGTAGGGTAAAAATACAGACGAATTGAGAACCTTCTCTTTCTTTAAGTCAAATAAAAAGTCAATAATACTTCCAAGTTTTAAGTGGTAATCGCGAACGAAACTTTTAAAAATAATCGAGTTACAATATTGTAATGTGTAATATCATATTGAAGTGATTTTGATATTCTACACCAGTCACAGGAGGTAATTCTCCACTAGGAGTCTCCACCGATCGCACTGGAGCAGCGTAGCGGAGTAGGCTTGAGGAATGTCATATCGTGGGACATTACGTTAAAGCGCACTAGGATACTTACCATCGTGTAGAAGAGGTCGTGAGCAAACATCATGGCGGACACGAAGTCCAAACAGCACAGGATAATAGTGCACCAGACCCACGGCCAACGGACAGCAGTCGGTTTAGACGCAGTAGCTACGAGACAAAAGTTTATATTAACTGGACAGCGAGAAGACGAAAATCTAATGGCAAATTTGAATATTGTAAAAATAAACACACGACTGCTCTACCTTAACCTATGCTAATTCATAGTACCTAAATTTGAAAATTTGTTTTCTGTCCAGCCATATGGTCTGTTGAGTGTGATAAAAATGAACATACAATATAGTATGAATATAGTACATACATACATAGGCATACATACATACTCCTTTTCACGTAGTATTCAGAGTTGCCCATAGACATCTTTAACGAGAAAGAAAAGAAATGGTACATTCCTGAAGCTGTCAGTCAGAATACTGCAAGGCTTTTGACATCTGACTCAATAATGAGGGTAGCCAGCTATCAGTACGTTTCACAGAATTACAATAATACCAGTAACAGATGTTAATAAAAAGGCAATTATTTAACCTCGTTGCAATGATCAGTTAGATATAAGTTAGGACATTTATATACCCCGCAATAAAATAAGTCCCTTTGCATACGGCGCCATAGCGTAAGCGTATCGTAAATTTCGTAATCCACGCATACGACGAGAGCACTACAAGCACGGATTACATTGGTTCTTTATTTATTCACGTGCGAGCACGAACATTGTCGAACTAGTCCGCACACGATCACACGAAGCTTGTCCTCCTACGATTCGCTTACGATACGGTAAGTTTACTAAAATAGACTTGTAAAATTTATATGGCACATATAGATCTACTCCAACCGGGAATCGAATCCAGAACTACTCGGATGTCTTACAATTTGTGATGACCCTAATGTTGTATGGAGTGGTAGATTTCATACCTTTGAGAATAAGCACCTAGTAGATATAAAATAACAATTAGGTACACAGGTTTCCTCTCAAAGCTATTAGTCCAATTCGTTGCAACAATACACCTTTTGCCGGTCATTTTGATTCGTTGAGTCTCAAAATTACAGAGGCGTTGGTTTTTTTTTATGGAATTAAGGTAGCAAACGAGCATGCAGCACCACCCTTCCGCTGCCGCCCTTGGCAATTGTGACAGACTTAGAACAAGACTCAATTTAGGGACTAGGGTGGTTAGTCCAGTTAGTAGATGGTGTTAGAATGTTAGTTGGTTAGTTTGTTAATAAGTGTGAGGACAGGGACTGTTAGTGATAGTTAGTCCTGTTAGTTAAAGTAATCATTAGTTCTTTAAAAAATACTAATAGCCATGGGCATGATGGTATAATAACAAAGATCGTTAAGGATGCCATTGAAATAATCTCCCCTGTATTATGCCATCTAATAAATCTGTCACTAGTCCATGGTATTTTCCCCGACATATTAAAATTATCAGTAATAAAGCCATTGCATAAGAAAGATGATCCGTGTTCCGTGAATAATTACAGACCAGTAGCTCTACTCACAATTTTTTCCAAAATATATGAAAGGGTCATATACAAATTAATCTACAACTTCTTAGAAACGAATAACGTGTTTGCAAATGAACAATTTGGATTTAGAAAAAATAAGACAATAAATATGGCAATTTTTAACTTCCTCCAAAAAGTAATGTCAAATATAGATAAAAGGTCACCTGTAATAGCACTATATATGGATATTACAAAAGCATTCGACCATGTAGATCACCAAATATTATTAAGGAAAATATATTCGTATGGTATTAGAGGCAAAGCACATGATTTGATTAAATCCTACTTGACAAATCGGAAACAAATCACCCAGGTCACAAAATTATGTCTAGACACCAAAATAGAGCAAAAGTTTTATTCCAACATAAGAAAGGTTTTGTACGGTGTCCCCCAGGGAAGCATATTAGGCCCATTACTTTTTTTAATTTACATCAATGACCTTCCAAAAGTTACAAATCATAGTATGACATTATTCGCTGATGACAGTACTATACTATTTACAGGTAATAAACTACCCAATTTTGAACAGGAAATTAACAGCTCATTAAAATCTATAGTGCAGTGGTTCGAGAACAACAATTTAAAAATAAATCTCGGTAAAACGAAATTAATGAACTTCAGACAAAGAGATACCAATACAAGTACTTTGAACATTAATTACATGGGAACCGCCATCAGTGAAACAGAGACTGTAAAATTTCTAGGTCTATTTATAGATAAAAAGATGAAATGGAAGGAGCACATAAACTATGTAATTATGTAAAAAATTACACAAATTCTCGTATGCACTGTCGAAACTAAATAATTGCTTTTTACAAAAAAAAATAACCGACTTCAATTTTGATAAGTAGAGATAACTCAAAAACTATTCGCCAGATGGCGCTCAATTCAACATATAAGTGTAAAGTTCTCGTCACTACAAATTAATGAAGCCCAAACACTAGATAACTGCAGTAAATCGTTGAGGAGTTCCCTCGACTGTCTTTCGGCTTCATCAGATCGACTCCAGATCTTCATGAAATGGTAGCGCTTTAATGTACTTATGATAACATGAACAAACACACTAGTTGTCCATACAATTTTCGAAAGTTCCCCTCGATTTCTCTGAGATGCCATCATCAGATCCTGGTTTCCTTATCAGGGGACCCCACTGCGCATATCTACTTTACAACAAAAAAAGAATTATCAAAATCGGCCCATAAACGATGAAATAATCGCTGAACGTACATAAAAAAAAAAGCATATATACGGTCGAATTGAGAACCTCCTTCTTTTTTGAAGTCGGTTAAAAAATGCGTTAAACAACAAACTGTTCTCCTAGCCTATCACGCATACGTCGCTGCAGCTTTAAGATATGGTGTTATCTTTTGGGGTAACTCAACCGATAAAGAGCTCGCATTTAAAGCGCAAAAAAAGTGCATTCGAGCTATTTGTAATATAAAGAAAAGTGATTCTTGTAAACCGCTATTTAAACAACTAAAGTTACTCACACTGCCAAGTATCTACATTTTAGAATGCTGCTTATTTGTTAAATCAAATATAAATTATTTTGAATTAAAGTCTAGAGCACGACATGCAAATAAATTAAATATAATACCAGCTAGGACATTTTTATTTCGACAAAGCTTTTTCTGTAAGGCAGCTACAATATATAACAAAATCCCACATAACATTCGTTCTGTGACTAGTGTAGAAAAATTCAAAGAGGCCTTGCAAAGGCTATTACTGGAAAAATGCTATTATAATCTTGGTGACTTTCTGAATGACAAATTATAGTGAATTAAGTATCAATTGTATTTTATCAATATTATTTACTTGACATATAATGTATTATTTAATAATTTGACATCTACAAATATTTAATAATAATTTGAAATTATGACTATGCACTATTCGAATGTATACTTATTTCTGATTTTTATGTTTGTTTTAATATGGTTTTAATTAAATAATTGTGATTTACTATTATGACGGAATATTAATAATATGTATGTAAGTAGACTGGTCCGACTTCTTGTATGTAATGCTTAAAATTTAGTGTTTAATGTTAATTAATATTGTACGCCAACAATGGGCAGGACGTAGCGATAAGACCCTCTAAAACTGTACCACACCTGTTTACCTATGTCCACAATAAAGTAATTTGATTTGATTTGATTTGATTTGATTTGATTTGATTTAATATTAGTATTGTCCAGTTAGTAATGATTAGTGTGAGTCTTGTTCCAATTCGGTCACAGAAAACTCACTCTAAAAAAGTGAACCGGCTCCACAGCTTCCTATCCGGAACACAATTGCTCTTAAAAACAATTATTATGACGGTAGAAATGGTATTTAGTACCTTGGCAGGCGGTGGAACTTACCCAAAATATACATACTGGCGAAGAACCACAACAGGCAGAAGCCCAGATTGATCCAAGTCATGATGAAGGTCCGGTAGACCGAGAACGGCCTTTCGGGTACTAAGACAAACGCTGGGTCAGGCAATTCTTCTACTATACTTCCTATGTTCACTCTGGTCCCGCAATAATCTGGGTCTGAAAACAATTCCACTTATAATAAATAATCATAATATTAAATTAAACACTATTCATTATCATAATTAAATATTTCGTTAATTTTTAATGCTATAAAGGTAGTATACCTAAGTCACCGCAAAACGTCCATAATTTATAATTTCAAAAAAAATTGGTTGTCTGTAAAGTCGGTTTAAGTACTGACGATAGTTGAACGTGACAACGTCTTAAGAAAATACTGATGGAATGGTAGCATAATCACTAATAGTCATCCTAAACTATCTTTGAATACTTAGTTATAATTTATTTACTGTTATATTGCAGTTAAAAACCTTTATTAAATATTTTACCAAAAAGACTAGTCGTTGCATACCGTATAACGAAACATTAATCTTTAGCTAGTTTGTGCATATTATGTCATGTCAATGTGCCACAAACAAGTCAAAACAAACCTGGCTGGTTATAAATAATTTCGATAAAAAGCAAAAGCAAAACGTCAGAGTTACATTGACAAATAATGTCATCAAAGATGGGACGCCTCAAAGCACCCTCAAAGCGAGGTAACGCCGCATGACGTCAGATAACGGCACATAAACGTCATGTTTTTCGTGCGTGCAGCCGATATCGAATTATAAAACGTAACGTTGTCACGTCAAAAAATTTAAAATATTCAATTTTTATATTTTCCAATATTACAAAAATAAATAGCTCTATATCTATTATGTTAAAATTAATGGATATTAAATTCAATATTAATTAAATAATTGCTAATTGAAATGAGATTTACTTACTGTGGAAATACAAAAGGCGGATATACACCAGAATAGGGTAACTTCTAAGGAAGTCTACTAAGCAGTAATATTGAGCGAGGCATAATATACAATAGGCGGACTGGATGAATGCCTGCAACTGTAACAAAAAATAAAATAAAATAATAATTTGCCAATTCTGACCAGCTTCTTAAAACTTTGTATGCCGTAACTGTGCACACCGGTTTTTCTAATTTGCGTCACTCATGTTTTATTTGAATAAATAAATAAATCAATAATAGTTAAATAAACGATATTGAAATAATTATGAAGTCAAAGAGGCTATTCTATCTTCTATATAAAAAAGCGAAAGTTCACTGACTCACTCATTACGAAATGTCAGAAACCGCTGAGATGAAATTTGGCAGGGAGGTAGTTTGTAGTTAGAAGATATCCGCTAAGAACGGATTTTCTGATATTCCACCCCTAATGGGGTCTAATAGGGGTTCAAAGTTTGTATGAAAGTCCGTCAATTGTAAACCAGGTATTATGAAAATTGGGATTTAGAATTATGATAAGAAATAATAAAAAACCTGTATCAAAGTTTTTTAAAAACCAACCCCTAAATATGTAAAATCAAATCAAATCAAAGTTCATTTATTTTAATTGTCTCTTTGTACACGCTAATCTCAGGATCGGCTCAACGGATGTTAATAGGACTTTCACTGAGAGATAGCGGAGGTTTTGAAGCAACATATAGGCAACTTTTTATCCCGGAATTCCTGCGGGATTAGGATTCACGCGGGAAAACCCCCTATGCGCCAAATCGCGGGCTTATATTTTTATTTGACTTTCTGTAGGAAATTGTGGACAAACATATCAACAGGCTATTTTTTAACCCGTAATTTCCGCGGAATCAGGATTCGCGCGGGAAAACTCCTTCGCGCGAAGTCGCGGGCTTAGAGTTTTTTTATTTAAGGGATTATCACTGGGTGATACAGGAGGTTATGGACCAACATATATTTTTATCCCCGAATTCCCGCGGGATTGGGTTTCACGCGGGAAAAGCTCCTATTCGCGAATGAAGTCGCGGGCTCAGATTTTTGGGATTTTCAGTAGGAGGTAGAAGCGTATAGGCTTTTTTTTAATTCCGGACATCCCGCGGGATCGGAATTCACGCAGGAAAAACTTTGTGACACACTGAGTTCCACGCGGGCGGAGCCGCGGGCACAGCTAGTATTCTTATATAATAAAGCATGTTATAACAAAACCAGTATATGTAAATAAAAAATATATATTCCTTCAGAAGACTTCAGAAATCATATAAATGATAGGGACAAATAGTTTTAAACATGGAATAACTTTATACTGCGTTTACTAGTAAAGCATCCTACTAATATTATAAATGTGAAAGTTTGTGTATTTGTTTGTTTGTTTGTTACTCCTTCCAGCAAAAACTACTGAACCGATTTTTATGAAATTTGGCACACACATAGAGGGCAACTTAGATTAACATATAGGATATTTTTTATCCCAGAAATCCCGCGGGATCGGAATTTACGCGGGAAAACCTTCTTCGTGTATGGGGTATAAATAGCTTCTAAACAAACATTAATATAAAACTAACAAGTCTGTCTTCCCGGAAATCCCGCTGGATCTGGAGTTACGCGGAATAAACTCCTGCGCGTAGTTGCGGGCTTAAATTTTTATGCGACCTTTACTAGGAGATTGAGGAAGTTTTGAAGCAACATATAGGGTACTCTTTATCCCTGAATTCCCGCGGGATTAGGATTCACGCGGTAAAAACTCATACCCGGGAATGAGGTCGTGGGTTCAGATGTTTATGGGACTTTCAGTGGGAGGTAGAGGAGGTTATGGAGCATTATATAAGCTACTTTTTGTTCCGGGCTTCCCGCGGGATCGAGATTTACGCGGGGAAAGCTTCCATGAGCGAATGAAGTCGCGGGCTCATTAATATCTATATATCGGGATATCTATACATATATCGGGAATCGAACCGGCTTTTATTCTCATCATCAACTTTATGTTGCTTTTTCGAGGGTCAGCATCGCTTTAGCTGGTCTTTATGTTTTGGCACCCGAATGAAAAACTACCAATGTAGTTTAAAAATATAATAGTTTGGAATGAAAAAACCCCGACGTTTATATCTTAGTCTTTTTATCGATTTTCTCAAGATCTACATAACGGATTTTTGTACGGTATGACTAAAACGTAGTAAATAATCAACTGTTCTTAAGATGTGTGGAGTGTGTCTTAATATGTGTGGGGTCGGGATTAACGCAGGAATAACTTTGTGACACACTGAGTTCCACGCGGGCGGAGCCGCGGGCAACAGCTAGTTTAATGAATAAATATACAGGATGTGACGTAATGAATGAATAATAATATGGTACCTACTACCTACCTACGTGTAGAGGGCATCATGCCAGTTCAGTTAAATAAATAATGACGTTCATTAAAAAAAGTCTTTCCGTTTCCGAGATACTCGTAGGTATTCGACATTTTCGGAGTTTTAAAAATTATGTTAAGTGTAAGAGCTTGTTCACACGAAGTTGCATCGTGTTTTTTACGATTCGTTTTTTTCACGATTCGTTTGTTTGTTTTGACGGGAGCAATGCTTTAAATTTTTTTTTATTTTTTTAAATACGTATGTTTTCACGCTCTACGAAGAGTGAAACGTTTTTTAGAAATCACGAATCGTGAATGTTTTCTTCTATCTTTCATAGTCTTCTGTTTTTAGATCAACGATAATACCAATACAATTTTGACTACTTGTACACGATTTCGTATTCAATGTGAACGTCCATCCGTCATGCCGAATGGTCAAGGACGTATCCCGTGTGAATGCAGCTTAAGGTGTCAATGTGTTTCAATTACGGTGCCACAAACTTATCTGACCCGGTAAGGGAGGCGCTACTGTCTTTATCTTTGTCTAACAACAGTATAACATTTGCATTAGTTTCAATTTTTTCCACCGGGTCAGATAAGTTTGTGGCACTATATGTTATGTGATGAGAAAATGGTGTCAATGTCAAGTAACTTTTCGAGCTATTCAAAATCCTACTAATATTATAAATGCGAAAGTTTGTAAGGATGTATGTGAGTGAGTGTGTGTGTGTGTGTGTGTGTGTGTTTGTTGCTCTTTCACGCAAAAACTACTGAACGGATTTTCATGAAACTTTGCAGTAATGTAGCTTATGTAGCTTAGAGATCGGAATAACATAATTTGTTAAAATTTATAGAGATTTTTGAAGGGACTGGTTTCCCGAAGCGAAGCGAGGGCGGATTTACTAGTTTAGCATATATGTAGCTACGTGGAGATAGGTACATCTAGCTAGATGTAGGGAAAACTGGTGCGCTGGCCTCTCACTGATATAGTTGTCTGAAGTCTGAACCGTTACAATAAACCGAATACGTAATACAACTATACAATGGTATGAACAAAGCTACGATCTCAAGTGCACGCGCTGAATCTGACGCGACGATATTGCATTTGTATCTTGTTTTTATTTTCAGGGACAATATATTCGACGTTCGAGTAGTGTTCGAGTATAAAACCGTTCTGTCGAACCCTTTACTGGACAGAGCGTCGAAGTTATAGTGAAATGAAGTAGGAAAATGTATCTTAACGCCTCTGTATAAAACTCCAATCATATTGTAACGATTTAAGGCTGTGACCAAGGTACCTGCGATTCGTTCATAGCAGTGATTATTTGCAAAAAAATAATAGGACGCGCTGAATGTCGGTATATGAATGAGCAATCAGTGAATATTAAAACGCTCCACACCCCAAACTCATACTGAGTTATATACAGCCGCGCGCGTGCTGTTTTTACCCGACTGCGTCAGAAGGTGGGTTATTTACCCGACTGCATCAGAAGGAGGGTTATGTTTTTCAAGTGTATGTATGTATGTATGTATGTTTGTATGTATGTCCATTTATTTGTGCGGCCCCACAGCCCAAACGGTTGAACGGATTTAGACATATGAGGTATCGTTGAATTCGTCAGAACTGTGAAAGTGTCAAGAGCTATATGAATTTTCAAAATGGCGCCCGAAAGTGGAAGAAAAAGAGGGGATAATCTTGAGTTTTTGTTATCTTAGCAATATGGGTATCAAATGAAAGATCGTAAAAAGACCTTTTCAAAAATATATATATCATATAACGTTTAGGTACAGGTTTAAACACAAATTGTCAAAAACCATCCCAAAAAGTAGAATTTTTCGGTGAAAACACTAAAAAGTCTGAAATAAAAATATTATTATAAAAACAAAAAACCCGACTGCTTACAAAAGAACTCAAAAGAAAAAAACAAGTGTCACAATATCAACATACTGGCATACAGGCGGGAACAAACAATACTGTTACCTACGGGTAAAAAAAGATTTATCACATGTACTACGTTTGTCACCGCATGCTGCACCATGAAGTATTTTATGTTGATATTGTGACACTTGTTTTTTTCTTTTGAGTTCTTTTGTAAGCAGTCGGGTTTTTTGTTTTTATAATAATATTTTTTATTAGAAAAGACAAGGCTGGCTATAATATAATGTTAATTTGTAAGGATACTATTTGTTGCGTGACCTACATAAAAATAATGTTGGTAAATCTATTTAAAAAGCAGTGATAGCAGATCATAAGGGCCTGGGTTTGAATGCTTGTACGCTTTTAATTTCCAAAAATTTTTATTGCTTTTAATACCTAGTTTCTACACCACTGCTTGCTGGTATATGAAATATGGATCCGGTTTGTTTCTCTTTTATAAATCAAAAAGTAGGTAGGTACTAAGAAAACTATTACTATCAAAAAGTAACAAGATTATCTCTCATCACTAAATGGTACCCTAGTCCACATACCTACTTAGGCTCTTCTCACACTGCGCTATTTATGAGCTACGCGACTGCAACGCAATCCAAAATTTGTATGTATCTGACACTGTTCACTGACAGGAGACGCATAGTATTATACCATTGTCCGGTTCTTTAACATTTGTCTATAAGTCACTATCTCAGGTTAATTTATTAGTTTAAATAACATCAAACAAAATTAAATAAAATTTTCTCATACAATGATTTTAAGGTACGGTATTTTTCCTAAGGTAATTCTAAGGTATTTTTTCAAATGAACAGTTGCTGTTAGCTCTAGTGGTCTCCAGCCTCCACAGCTGCACGCAGGGGGAATTCTAAGGTGTGAACGTACAAGTCTCGCCCTCAACAAGTGTAAAGAGAGCCTATAATACTTGATATACATACATTGACTATACGAATCACTGATCGATGCAGGATTAGGGTGGCGGCCAGCTACCTATATGAACGCTCACTTGAAATACCGTTTTGCATCCCCTTACCCTAGTAGTCTGAGATTGGTTAAGTTTGAAAAGTTTTTTTTTATTTATTTGAAAAACTAAATTTTTACCCGCCGTGCGCGCCGCCCGCGTGCCTTGTATGCCTTGCACGCGTAGTCAAATTCCTACGACTTAAGTGACTACCGCGCTTTATTCTAGATCGGTGCATAAGGGATTCGTTTAGTCAATGTACTTCTTCATCTACTACTCTAATGTAATGGGAGCTTCGACGTGAGTTTGCTGAGGCTACGGCTGACCGACAAGACACACGCTTCTCAGTTCCAAAAAATAGTATCGCCTTCTAATCGCGCTCGAATTATTCCATGTTCTATGCAAGTGGATCTAAATAACAAAAATCGTGAATATCTGTTACAGTAAGAATGGCTACCCCTTTTATGGCAGTTATTACGCGGACGGACAAGCAATTATAGTACACAAAATATAACCGTTGGACTGAAAAAACTAATACCGAGCCACCTACATTTTATTTCGACGAAATATCCATAGCTTCTATAAAATTGAGGAATTGAGAGAGAAAAAATAACCGAGAGCAGTTCCTAGAACACTTCATCCGTTAAACGTTTTACAATTTCGGCGCATAAAAGTTGATACGGAGGTTCTGTGAAATATTTGTTTGCTAAGAAGCATTTTTAATTCACTTGTAGGTTAATATTGCATTTACTATTAAAGCTAAAGAGTAAAACTTTAGCACACTACTTTTGTTCACAGGAATTTTCACATCGATACCTTTCGGAAAAGGAATAACTTCGCATTCGGTCCAAAATGATTTTTTTATACCGATAGAAACTAGTTTTTTCTTTATTCCTTGACAATCGATTACGATACGATTACGATTCAAACGCTATTATAGTTTTGACCGGAACATAATATTGCTGTTTGAACAACTGGGTACCTATTACCTAGGGCTCTTATACACGAACGGCAAATTGCCAACGGCAGAGGTAACTGTAGCCGACGATACCTGTCGGCGACAGCCGTCAATGCATCGGCGGCTGACGTCAACCTATGTCGACGCTTGCAGTTGTTTGTGTTTGTAGCGTGCCGTGTCCCCCATTTTATCAGTTGACTGCCAATAGTTCAGGAGTTGCGGTTTAATAAAATGAACTCCAGTGACAATTTTGACGTTAAAATGTTAATTGTAGCAGTAAAAAATCCTTGTACTTATTTAGAATTATAAACTACAAGAGTACCAATAGTAACAAAATAATAAAAAACAGAGCTTGGGTGGCTGTATGTAAAGAAGTTGTAAGTCTTGAAATGAAATGAAATGATTGAAATGAAATGAAATGATTTGAAATGAAATGATTTTATTTCGAACTTGGTTTTTACAAACACTTTTCGAATGTCATCTACGCCATCGCCATCTTGGTCTCTATTCATGAATATTTCTTGAACCCACCATTTACGTGTTTTTGTTTTTCGTTTTGGTGACGTTGACGGAGTAAAAATACTTAATAAGAGTGCGATTTCTTCAAAATACATTTTCCAACTGGCTTCTGTACAAAAAGAGTCAACAATGGCTGCCGCAGAGCTTCGATGTTGACATGTCTACGGCTGCCGTCGAGACGCGTCGAAGGCAGCCGCCGACACGTCAACGGCTGCCGCCGACGCGATCGACGGGTGCAGTTGTCTCTGCCGTTGATATACCTAGTGCCGCTCGTGTATCTCATATACTGTTGGATTCCAACGACATGCATGCATGTCACGAATGCATAGTACGTTCACTTCGCTGGAATCCAATGGGTAAAGTAAAAGTAAAGTAAGCCCTTACTTACAGGGTAGAAAACGTAGGTACTAGATTTTTTTTAAAAGCTTAAGGGCTAATTTTTTTTTACTATTGGTATTTATATGCTAAACACTCATAGCCCCAAAGTATGATTCCCAGTATCGTGGGTGCCACGCACATCACACGAGATAAGGTTATCAAAATACATACCAATATTGAATTTAATTTGAGGTCGAGCTCGTAACCCATCAGATAAAGTATGGCCAGAACTGAGCTATGAAACTAAGAGAAACAATTCTCATCATACATAACTGTGAAGGTAATCGCAGGCGAGGTATTCCTGGAAATAGTTTATTTTCAACTAACATTTAATATGGGGTTTACTGTTTCATGTTGCTCTAAAATTCTAGTAAAGTGAACGCGGCTGCATTCAAATATTTTAGAATCCAAAACAATACCATATTGTATGAAATTCGGGTTATTAAATATCAGGATTGTCAGTCGCCGAGTTTTTGCGAGTCCTACTTAGTCGTAGCAGCGTACCCATAAAAAAGTTGGCTCTTCTGTACAGGTAACGTACTTGTTTAAATAACTGCTATGTGAACGGAAATTAATAGATCAATTTAATCAAAAACATTACTAGTTTGTCACATCCGTATTAGGTCATTACATCTTAGACGTATTTATTTAATTTGGCATATAAAATTTACTAGATTAGGCAAACTACGTCCTTTTATAAGACGCTGCAGGATTATTGGCGACCCTACCAACTTTTATTTACACCTTGATTTAACTTAAACCAACCCCTTATTGACATCTCAGAATAAAATTCCGTCCTCTTACAAATCCAATTTTTTACGAATACGAGAGTTAGTTTAGACAATATATAATAATATTAATTTAAAGATATACTGTTAATTTTTTTTTGCTATTTTTATAGGGTGCTATTTATCTTACAACAAATAGGGACAACCCTACGTATACGTACGAAGCCGTAGTCGGCTGCCACGGATCGGGGTCAGTGTGTTCGGCCGCCAAAATATTGTCGAAATATCAATATAAGGGTGAGCGCACTTTAAGTCAATGATATTTTGTACTTCATTTTAAATATTTGGTTCCCAGCCGGGTAGATATAACTATAGTACCTACGTGTAAGTATTTATTTCAGGATGGTGGTAGCAGTGATGCCAGTGATGTGTTTTTGTGTTATTGTACCTACTACTTACTCACGACACAACAAATCCTACGAATATACTTCGGGGTGTGAGTGAGTAAGCGAGTGTTTATTTTTTTTTCCTCATGTAAAATTCCATGTTAGCGCCTGAAGTTATTTTAAATACATATTTAAAAAACAAAATATATTTATCTGCTGTATTTATTGCCTTGGGAAGGACCAATAAATGCATTATGTATGTGTGTATGGTCGACCTAAGTAAAAAATTGTGTTTACATGACGCAGCGACCCCATTGGTTCACTGTAAACACGCCTACAACTATAAATCATGATTAGTGCTGGGAAAACGTTACGTTCCGTTTTATCGATAGTTTTATCTCAGGTATAAAAGATATTTAGGTATGTACCTACTCAGATGTTTTTTAATTTGTTACGTGATAAATGACAGATTTTTTTTATCTCTGTCAGCAAATTCAAATAATATATTTGTGAATATTTTAATTTTAAACATGAAAGGGACGTATTAAAATACGCAAGATTATTTGAGGGTATTGAACAAGGTGTTCGCTCCAGGCCCAAATCTGATGCTCTCCTTTAGACTTATCCTATGTTATATATGCATTTAAGTACGAAATATTATGTAAAGCAAAAAGAGTAAATAATTAGTCATTAAAATGCTGAATTATTTTTATTTTAAACAACTTTATAGAGTAGATAAAATATGTAGGCACCTGTTTAGACTTGACTGCTCATTCGCGGATAGTAGGTACTTACGTTCTTATATTTAAAATAAGGGAATGAGATTTCAATCGAGTTAGTTCGTATAAACGAGCGAGCGTGAAATTAATTCCTATGCACCACGGTATCTGCGGGTGATCGGTGTTGGGTCAGAAAGTGAATTATCAAGGTTTGAACAGTTACCGGTTCATTAATATTTGGACCCAAAATATTCGGCCCCATAATAACTACGAGCTATGAAACCAGATCCAACTTCTAAGTAAGCAGGTAGGTAGGTACTGAAGTAGGTATACTTTTATACATTGCAAGTATGCATTTAAGGCAAGACACAGCATTCAGAAATGCTGTTGTTGACAATAAATATATATATTACATTTGATTTTAATATTTAAAGGTGCGTACAGATTATGTAACATGTTATATAACTTCTGTTTTATAACACGTCCACACTATCTAACATTGTTGTTTAACAGTGTTTTATAACAATTCAATGCGTGTCATTTCTTAAAATATAGCATATAACATTGTTGCAAAAACTAATAACATGTTATATAACTTGTTTTTGTAACACATATCGTCCACATTAAAAAACATGTTATTTAACTATGTTTTATAACATGTTTTGTTATATAGTCTGTACGCACCATAACATAATTATGTTATGGATCTGAAGAATCTGCTAGTGGAATTTCAGTCAAGTATTCCGACAGTTGGATATGGACGTTAAAGTCGGGTTCGGAGGTTGTAAACTCAAAATTTATACGTTAAAAAATTGTTATTCAATTGTAATGTGACGGTCTTCAAAGTTTGTATTGTTAAATATTTATGCATGTAATTATTTTTTTATAATGTAGATATGTATAATAATTCTGAAACTGATCGATTTCTGCACATAGAAGATCACAATCAACTTATATAAATGCAATAAAACCCAAAACTTTTAAATTTTTTGTCTGTTTGTCTGTTCGTCGTTTATCTATTTGTATGTGATGTTGTTTGCGCCTATCTCAGAACAGACGTACCGATTTAGGTGCGGTTCAATAATATAAGATTCACTTTAGGTAATCAAAAGCATTTGTTTTATTTCAATCGATTCATAAATTTAAAAAAATATGTCTGTACATAGTGTTAATTTCAATTATCACGCCTAACAATTTCCGAATATGGCCACGACACGACACAAGAGACTGGTTTCCTGAAGCGAATGTTTTCTGGCAACAAATATAATTTTGATGATTTAACTTTGATGATTTAAATGTCTAGATGGAATATCGAATCCGCGCAAACGTGTCAAAAAATTGTGGCTAACTGTTGGCCACAATTTTTATATCATTGTATGATTGATCACATAGACAATAAACGAAAGTGTTAAACATCGCCTGCACGCACACATGCGTGATATTGTTGCCTTGTTTTTTTTTGTTTTCATTGTAGGGCGACGCTCAATCTAGATATATTAAAACATCAAAGCTTAGAACATTTTATGCACTACTATCAATGCATAGATGACGCGCGCTGACGCGGATAAACCATTCCAGCTCTTCTTAACTTCATACTTAATACCTATGATACGAATGTCGCAAAGTATGTCATATGGAGGTGCGTAGGAATATTTACGATAAGGATTGAGAGAATTCTCGGCAAATCACCAGGATATTCGATGCTGGAAACGCGACACGGAACGTCGGAATTTATAAGCACGATTCGTAGCGCTCTGCGCTCATAACATGCATAATATGCATGTTTTGAAATAAAATATTATTATGAAGTAAACGCTTTAGGGTAAACTCTAAATTAATACCAAATTCCTAGATGTAATAAAGAATTTACTGGTAAGTCATTGTCATATTTAGGTATCGTTTCATTATGCTTAATTTAAAATCAAATTTTAGTGCTACTTTAGAATTAGTGAAGATAACAATAGTAAAATAGGTAGGTAGATATTAGTGAAGGTAATAATATTAAAATATATCGTGTTATCCACAGTTGTTATCCAAAAAAAATTTTAAAAAAAATCCACAATTGCTAAGTACCAATGGAAAAGAGATTTTTATTATTTACGGGTAACATCAACATAACATCATTTTGATTAACGTTTTTCTCACACCTCTTATAAAGTATTCTCATATTACAATACAAAATCATTCACATTCATTATGAATTGTGATACTTTGAGGGCTTATTCTCAAAGTACTCCGAAAATAATTCTCTGTTTCCTCCGCGAAAAAAATAAGAATAAATTATTTAAAAATCGACTCGCACTTGACTCCGAGGCAATTCAAATTCTTCATTCAGAGGCATTCTCAAAACTCCGTCCCTTAATTTGTGAAAAATTAATAACACATACACCCATTCTCAAACTACTCCGAACATTTACGAACGGTACAGTCAGAAGCAAGTGTGTTTGGCAAGCTTTAGCAAGTGGAAAATCTAAATAAAATCCAGTTATTTTGATTCTTTATGTCTTATATTAGCATAATATAACATGTATGTCTGAATCAGTCTGAATTAAGAGTAAACAAAAATCAACAATGAAACATTTTAAAATCAACCTTAAAATATCATCATCATTTCAACCTATCATGGCCCACTATTGAGCACGGGTCTCTTCTCAGAATAAGAAGGTTAAGGCCATAGTCCACCACGCTGGCCAAGTGCGGATTGGCGGACTTCACACGCCTTTGAGTTTTGCGAACTTTCTGGCATGCAGGTTCCCTCACGAATTTTTTCCTTCACCGTTTGTAGCAATTGACATTTAAATGCTCAAAACGCACATAACTCCGAAAAGTCAGAGGTGCGTGCCTGGGATTCGAACCCGGACCCTCCGAATAGGAAGGTCGGGATCTTTATCACTAGGCTATCACCGCTACATTTTTTTACAACAATAATGACTAATAATGGAATGATTGTATATTTAGGTAAACTCCCATAGAAAATAATAAAATAATTTAATCTTGCTGAGAAGTAGTTATTTTTCATCTGACTGTAATTTTAACGCGCGGAGGAGAATGAGAATTTACGAAAATTATCGTCGGAGGATATTGAGAATAAACGTCACACCTTGCGGAGGAGGATGAGAATTAAAAAAAGGTCCTTAATTTTTTTTAAAACAATTTTTCGGAGTATTTTGAGAATCAATGTTGGAGATTCTTATTTTTTCAGAACAAAAGAACGGAGTACTCTGAGAATAACCCCTTTTAGCGTGTTATGGTGCGTACAGATTATATAACAAAACATGTTATAAAACATAGTTATATAACATGTTTTTTAAATGTGGACGTTATGTCTTACAAAAATACATAGTGTCTTGTTATATGTTTCATTGTGATACAACAATGTTAGATAATGTGGACGTGTTATATAATAGAAGTTATAAAACATGTTACATAATCTATGCGCACCCTTAAAATGTAGTACCACATTAAGGCACCTCTCAAATTACGCTATTTATTAGCTACGCGACTGCGACGCAATCCCAAAATTCTATGTACACTTTTGACTGGCAGGAGTCGCATCGTAGACGCGTCTCCTGTCAGTGAAAAGTGTCAGATACATAGAAATTTTGAATTGCGTTGCAGACGCGTAGCTCATGAATAGCATTGTATGAAAAGTACCTAAAGTTGCCCCTTATCTTTACGAAAACACGAACAGTACACAAAGTAGGTTTAACTAGGTTTTTAGTTATTTTTAAAGTTTAATTCGAACTGGCCGAAGGACCGCTGCGGCGACGTCTGAGTTGTTTTACTTACTTTTTTAAATTAAATATGACGTTAACCAGAACCATCTTGCCTACTCCAGTTAAACGGAAATTATTACGTGATATCTATAAGATATTTCTAGGTCTCGCGGGCAACAAAGAAATGGAAAATGTAGTACAGTCATGTCTAAAGAAAGTGAAGAGCCAAGATTTGATACTACTTACTATTATAAAATCCACCTTTTATTCAAGACTAGCTGTGCCCGCGACTCCGTTCGCGTGTAACTCAGTGTGTCACAATGTTTTTCCCGTGTAAATCCCGATCCCACGAGAAGTCAGGAACCAGAAGTAGCCTTATAATGCTCCATAACCTCCTCTACCTCCCACTGAAAATTTAAGCCCGCCACATCGCGCATAGAAGTTTTTTCCGTGTGAATCCTGATCCCACCGGAATTCCGGGATAAAAGTAGCCTATGTGTTGCTCCAGAACCTCCTCTATCTTCCAGTGAAAATTCCATAAAAATTTAAGCCCGCAACATAGGATATGTATATACCTATTATAGTAGTTTTTTGCACGTGAATCCTGATCCCGCGGGAATTCCGGGATAAAAAATAGCCTAAATGTTGCTCAGGAATCTCTGCTATCTTCCAGTGCAAGTAAAAATCCGTTTAGCCGATCCGGAGATTAGCGCGCGCAAACAGACAAACAAACTTTTTTTTAATTAATTTTTTTTAGGTTCATGTTCTAGTATTATTTCTTACCCCCCTATGTATTTTGTTTTCTCAATTTCGTAAAAAAACAGACACTACTTTTCTACGCTCTTATTATATAGATTTTTAATCACATTTGATTTACGAAATTCTTGTTATTTATTTCACTTCTCAGAAGTTTATCATTAAACAAAATTTCTTACTCGTAAATTATTAAGCTATTGCATAGCTTTTATCGCGGGCCTTGGGCGTGGGGACCGAATTGAGAAATTTCGTAACGAAAACACCTAATACATCTCTCTATGTCTCTCACACTCTTTCTCTCTCACTCACACTCGTGACATCTATCGATAAATACCAGATCTTTTAACTGAGTTAACTAACTTTTACTTTATAACGGCTGAACCGATTTGGCTAATTTTAGTCTTGAAATATTCGTGGAAGTTCAGGGAAGGTTGCAGTGATGAGAAATATGGAAAAATTGCGAGGAAAATACTAAAAATGAAAATTTTAATTTCCCATACAAATCTTACCTGTCAAACATTTGATTTTCTCCCCGTCGGTTCGGTATTTTAAGAATAATTATTACATGTAGATCTGGATTAAATAAGGCGTTGGAATCGACAACATGTATTCATAATAGTCGAATTATCGCGTATTTAGATTTAAAACATGCAAAATAACATAGACATATGACATAAAATAATGACACTATAATGACTTGAGGGTGATAGAGACAGTGCCATACAGGCGAGGCAAACTGTAAGGCACTGTCTCTGTCACCCACACGTCATTCACGCGCCAAAAGATCGTTGTAGGACTTAAATGTCAAATGTCAATTTTCTTTTTAAAAAGAATTATTTTGTCAACTGAAATAGTTCTTATGCTTTTGTTCAGAATATTTAAATCTTCTTTGCACAAATTAATGCATTATCCGTTTCTAATAAAGATTAAAATGTCTTGCACCTATAATATGACGTTATGATGTACGTATTCTTAACAATTAGCCTTACGTCATTATTATGCGTCTCTTTCAGTGATATTGCCTATGAACTTTGATGTAACTTTTGATAACTAGGCAACTAAATGAAAACTGGTACACCACTTTCTTGGCCCACTGTAAAACAGTGAATATCTGTACTCGTATAATTTGTGTACAAAGTGTTTTAAATATGAATAAACAAAGTGCATTTATTAATGAAGAAAGTCACGAAAAAATAGTGAAAGAAAATGAGTTAGTAGGTACTCTATATACATTCATTTTATTATTATTATCACAAATGCAGTATTATTTTTTGTTTTGTTAATTTATATATAATGCTATGCAATAGCTTTACCGCGGCAGTCTCCGAGTGCCACACGTCTTTTTTTTATTTTTATATACTCGTATTTCTAATACTACTTTTTCTGCTTAAACCAAAGGTCAACTGTTAGAAAATATTTTTCCATTAACACGTTCATGCACGCAGCCCTGCTCTAAGAGAGTACATCGTGGAGCGCACAATTTCTCCATACATATTACAATACCGTCCAGCGACGTTGTACTTTACTACTATGTAAGACATTATGCTGTGGAACACTAACGTCATATGACGTCGACGTTCAGCAACACAACACAATATGTTTTATCATGAAGTATTGCTCAACTTCATACCACGTCGACGTTCTATCACGTTGAGCAACACGAAATAATATTTTTTCTCATAATTACAACGAACTTATCAAGTTGACGTCTTATGATGCAGGCAAAAGTTCATGGAAACGAAGTTTTATTTAAAAAAAAAAAAAACCTAACCTAACGTAACCTAACCTTTTTTTTTTTTTTTTTTTTTTACTTCAGGAAATGCTTTATGCATACCATCCATTCCGGGGGGATGGATGGTTATGTGGGACTAACACCAACTACGGTTAGGTTAGGTTAGGTTAGGGTAGTCCGGGGGAACGTAACCTTTTTTTTTTTTTTTTTTTTTTTTTTTTTTTTTTTTTTTTTTTTTTTTTTTTTTTTACGTGTGGAAAGACCCTCGTCTCGTCTATCCGGCCACGGGGAGCCGGACAGGTATGTGGGACTCGAACCCACTAAAACCACACGGTGTCGACGCCTACCGCTTTGGTGCCGGGACAGTGTGCTACTCTCGCTCCACTGTCCCAGCGCGGCGGCCGCTAATTTGGCGGCCTCTGCCCGGCCTTAGCGGCCTACGCACGGCGCTCTCTATCCCCTCTCCTTGATGAGAGGGTTGGAGCGGCCGGCGAGTTGGCTCTTCAAGTTCCCTCTGGGGTAAAGGCGCGCTCGACACCGGCGCGCCTTTCAACCCGGGCCGTTAAGTCGGACGACGGATTCCCGTATCCGCCGCCCGACCGGCTGTTGTTATGGGGGCAAGTGGTGCAGGCCGTAGGCCCGCCTTCTGCCCCCTGTGCGCCGGCGGCGGATAGGGAGGTCTGAGGTAGCCTCTCGCTCTCTCTCCGCCGCCTCTTTGCGGAGCATTACGTGCTCCGCAAAGGCCTGCACCGCTTTCCACGACATCTCACTGTCGACCATGTGTTTTACCACGGTCGGCAGCGAGAGGTCGTCCCCCATGATCGCGCGTAGTTCCGCGCGGTCTTCCGCCCAGGCTGGGCAGTCCTCCAAGACGTGCTGGGCATCCTCGTCCTGGCATCCGTCACAGTGGTGGCAGGTAGCAGTTGGTTCGCGACCCGCCGTTCGACACAGATACCCCCCGAAGCAACCATGCCCGGACAATATCTGTGTCAAACGGAACGTCAGCGGGCCGTGCCGCCTTGCCAGCCATTGGCCTAAAACTGGACGGACTGCCTCGACGGTCCTACGCCCAGCAGTGGGCTGCTCCAGCCGGGGGAACGTAACCTAACCTAACCTAACCTAACCTAACCTAACCTAACCTAACCTAACGACTAACAACAACTAACTGGACTAACCATCCTAGTCCCCATTTGAGTCTTGTTCTGAGTCGGTCACAGTTATCATGGGCGGCAGCGGTAGGTGGTGCTGTCAGCTCGTTTGCTGCCTTAATTCCATAAAAAACCAATGACAAAGGCAAATGATCGAAACTTCTACAGAACAAATTAGGGTAGGTATTATAATAATGTCACCTGAACCGCATTCTATAAATTGCAGGAGTACAAATATCTTTTTTCCAGGTTTTTATAACATTCATATCGTAAGTACCCGTATTATAGTAAAAATGTATATAATCCGCGATGATATAAGTTTAAAATCTTTACTTAAACCTCCTTCAAAAACATTATAAAAGTCGTAAAAATACTTACAGTTGCACGTGCTCATTGTTGCGTGTGCGCGTGTACTCTCTCCAGCGAAGCACAGCTCGACTTATTGTTCAAGATCACATAGCCCGATCGACGTCTAATAACGTTGTGTGCGTCTAAGCGTACTATGTACTGCTCCGCATAAGAAAGACAGAGCTGCGTATATTTGTGAAAAATTTTGATTCATTGTAGCACTACAAATTCGGTACGATGACACGTTGTAGCCCAGTAACAAAACTGTTTGATGGTTGTATGTCTAAAAACCGTGCAATAACGTTGTGTTCTTAAAACTCTGTCAAAAACAGACGTCATATGATGTTGAGCTGTAAGATAATGTACTTATTTTGACGTCATTTGACGTTGCGTGCATGAACGTGTTAAGTCCACATCTGGGCCAAGAAATAGGTACATCATGAAACATGGAAATATCACGAGAAGCTTTAACGATAATAACGCTAATAGCGTTAATTCTATGAGAACGACAAAAAATCAAGAATTCTCGACCGTTTCTGTGCAACAGGTACGATTTTCAATGTTTTGTAGCAATCACTAAGCGTCATCGGAAGCCTTCAAGCCTATTAATAAAAAAGTTAAGTCAATTAAAAAAATTAAGGACCCGTTATACGACTTCCTGATAAAGTCCCTATAAGGCTTATCACGAACTTATCTGTCAGAATGATAAACTACAACTTTTGGTTTCACAGGTGTTGGATAGAAGTATCTGGAAGATAAACTGTCTGATAAGTTATAAGAGGCTTCAAGTGGTGGCTATAGACATTATTACATTGTATAAAAAAAATACTTCGAAAGCGTTAAATAGAGGATGAAAGTTTCTATGAAAAATCTAAATCGCTTGACTGATTTCGATGTTTTTTTTTTTCAGTAAAATTGTTGAAGATATTAAGCCAAACATAAGCTATCAATTTTTTTCAAAAACCAACCCCTAAGAGTAGAAATATTAATTTTTCGCTATCCATCTTGACGCGGGCGAAGCTGCAGGCAAAAACCTTGTTTTGAAATAAAATAATAACTCTTGACAAAGACTTAATTTATGCCATTTATACATTATTTCTAACAATGACGACGTGTTTGCCTTATTTGTCCATGACCTTAAAATTAACGATTCAGTACAATATAATACAATAAATATTCAAAAGTGTACAAAAAAGTACGTACAAGCATGGAACTTATTATATACATACAAAATACAAAATAAGGTCGTTATTATCGTCACTACTAATGAATGTCAGTGTGCATTCAGATCCGTGTAGGTTGAGTGTCATATTGTTGTGTATTTCAATAGAAATATCAATAATTGCAACGAGTTGGCGAGAACGGCGAAGACCCCCTGTCAATTTTGTTCAAAGCCCAACCTGGTTAGGGTTGCCAACTTTATTTACAATAAAATATTTAGGTCTGAGAAGAATAATAAACAGTTTTTTATAAAATTGAACAGTATTTTATTAACTTAACGTTTTGAATACATAATTTTTAGAGATTCTTACACAACTCATTAATTTAGTCTTTTTTGTAAATTTCATACACCATTATTTGTTGTGTATACCTAAGTTTTAAGCATTTTGATGCTGAACAGTATTTTATTTTTGGTTCAAAAGTAAAAAGTATAATATAATAATGTAATACTGTTTTTAACAGTATAGTTGGCAACCCTAAACCTGATAATAATTCAGTCTGCTAGTTATTGTAACAGATACTGTTTACACATAGTAAATCCTTTGATAGCGGACTTTAAAGTAACATTATACCGTTGGCATGCGTTTGAAGCCTATTGCAGGTTCGAATTAATGGACGCATGAGTGTATTTGAAGTGACAAATAGGTGTACTATATGCCGATTGCATTTCATTTTGGCTGTGTCCATTTTCAGTTTCAAGCCGGCTACGCACCAATACTAATACTAATTGAATTTAATACAATACTAATTGAACTAACTGTTGCTGATTGATGTTTGAAATGATAGATATATCTACTATACTTTAAGGGCTCATTTACATGATGCAAGTTTCTTGCCTGTTGAATACAATAAAATTGAAGCAATAAACTACTTGCATCTAAACACCTCATAACATTCTTGATCTTCATGACAACTTGCGTTTCAAGTTTTGCGTCAATTAACACTTCAATTAAAGCTTCAAATTAACACACCTCGACACTAAAATGCCAATAACTTGTAAATTTTCCTCATAAAGTTGTTAGTGTTTTACGGTTTTAAAATCCATTTACCAAGCAAGTTTTTAAAGTTATCTGCACTATTAGTTGACTAGGTATTTTTTTTCCACCAGCCACCGTCAAAGTTGAATCAAAGAAAATCGAGAACTTAAAAAGTCCTAAACAGACCCAAATTTCTAGGAATTACGTAATAATTTGAACTCAATCATAGGTAGGGATTGTAGACCAACTAACTGGGAGTACGAGAAAAAAAAATTAAAATATGTGCTCATTTGTGTAGTCAGCAAGTTAAAGTAGGGTAAGAGAGCGCGATTTCTGAAAAATCAAACAAAAGTCAAAATCTCGAAAACGGCGATACTTTTACTAAAACGATTTTTTGGCATCTGGTAGGTCTCTCTCCAAGCTATCTTCCATTTCAGTTTGTCGTACAACTTACGGGACACCCTGTATATAGATTTCCTTATTGTTCTCAATAGGAGACTACAGAACTTGAATTTTTGTATAGCTGTCATGCCATAAAGCTGTGTGAAGGATTGGGGGTTTAATTCTTAGCAAGGCCGAAATCTAAATTCATTATCTATCCTTGATGGTCTTTTATCTTTCCTCGGTTATCGATTTTTTTTCACTCAGTTTATTCAGGTATTTCCAATTTGTGGTAATAACCGCTCGATTGTCAATCACTGCGCTATTCAAGCACTGCTCTTACAATATTTGATCGTTCTTGTTGCCCAATCATGTAATAATTACTCATCCTTAAGCTTGCGTATAACATGCATTCAATTTGATGTCATTAATAATTAATAATTTTATTTACCTTGTTTTTGGGATTTGCGGACGAAAATAACATCTCCGATTTACGAAAATACTGAAAAGTTTATTCGAACAATAAACAGCGTGATATTCCAACAGATGCTCCCGGAAAACAATCCAAAACACGTCCAGGTATTACAATACATGGAAAATTCGAGGATTTATTTTTCAAATTTCTGAAATTTTAAGCCCTTTGCTGTGAATAAAATTGTAAACACATTTCAGAACCAGAACATAAGCTCGGCCTTCGCAAATTTCATTGTCAATTTTGTATTGTGTATTTGTGTGTGTATTTCATTATGAAGATTTAACATTGAACCGCCAACGCTGATAGTAAGCTTGGTGTTTATAACCGACTTCGAAAAAGGAGGTTCTCAGTTTGGCCTGTACGAGTATGTATGTATGTATATTTGTACGCGATTATCTAGCGTTTGGTTGAACCGATTTTGATGTGGTTTTCAGCATAGTATTTGTCAGACTTAGACGAAGGTTTTAGGCATATTGTTTGGCTGAACCGATTTTGATACGGTTTTCAGCATCGTGTTTATCAGACTTAGGAGAAGGATTTAGGAATATTAACCGCGTTTAACTGAACCGATTTTTACTTTACGGCGTTAAAGTCCGTTCTATTTTGTTAAAAGTTATGTTGTGATACGTCTGGAGTTTAGCGAGTGTAATTATGTCGGAGCTGGTTGGTGCAAATGGCCCATTAATTGCATGGCTAGCCCTATCATTGCGTAAAGTCAGTCAGTCACACGTCTAAATTTCGATTAACGGAGTGACGAAACACCGTTAACACCTAGATGACGCTCAAACTCAATCGGAAGCTACTTCAATAATTAGTTAATCTAACAATCTCATTGCCTAATTAGTTAATCTATGTTAACGCATGACAACATTTTGTAAGCAGTTAAGTTGTTTCTAAAGGATAAATAATTGGTTAAGCTCTACATTAACATTTTCAATATTACGGCTTATTTTACTCTTTTTATTAGCCAACTTCAAAAAAGGGAGAAGGTTCTGAATTCGTCTGTATGTTTTTTTTCTTATGGGGGTTACCTCATAACTTCGTACTGGGTGAACCGATTTCGAAAATTCTTTCAACATTCGAAAGCTAATAACTACCGTCTGGTCTCATTTTTATTTGAGCGACATATAACGGTCAGTTTTCGAGTTATTCTCAATAATGAGAATTAAATTTATGTTTACTTTTGACTAAGTGCTCCGATTCTGATGATTCTTTTTGTTGTTGTAAAGGTAGTGTGACTTGGAGCGACATTTGACGAGTGGTTTTTTAATTATCTGGAAGTTGAGGATAGTTATTTTTTTGTAAAAAGTTAGTTATATTTTTAACCATGACCCTAATTAAGTTGGCTGCTTCATGGTTTTGCGTTTGCGAGGTATCAGAAATCCATAGATTGCTAGATATCGCTTTAACCTAGTGATGATTAATAAAGAACGAGTCATTAATCGTAACACTGAAGACCTAGACTAAGCCGTACGTAACCTCTCTGCTCTAGTGCGGATTGGTGAAGGGGTTAGAGGCCAAAAGTTTTAGATGTCTTATTGCTAGACAACGATTTCTTCCAGACGACCTTCGGGCAAATTCAAGGTAAGAAAAATTAACCGGTTTCTATTTCATTATTTAGAATATAATGATAAATGCCAAGAACCACTCTTAATAGTCACATTGAACTCTTTTTAAAAATGTCTCAGCCCATTTATAGCTTCAAATACTTAGATATCGATAGAGAATTCCAGAGATTAACATTGAAATAATATATATCACATCCATCCACTTATCCATATTCCGAAACGTTGCCGCGCCGATAGGATTCAGCGCATTGACGAAATTAGAGTTGTAAGGCCTATGAATAGGTTCTCAACTGAGCCCATTATCTAATATTTATTACATTTGATAAACGTTTGTATAACTTACAGAAAACGTTAATTGTAGTATATAGGTATAGTAGTGTAACCTAATGGCTGAAACATAACTGGCTTGCAGCACCGTGTGTAATATTACCCGATAAGAGAGTTCTTCAACGAAGCGCATTTCGGTAAATTCGAATTTTTAATTCAAGAAGACCGACATTGCCCCGGGTGTTTGTAGAAAGTTAAAACTTTAAATAGCCGATACCTATTGACATCATTACAATTAGGTATATTTTTGTAAGCAAAATATTAATCTCAACAGTTTCCGTTAAGGTACTCAATTTTTTTTTGTAACTCACGCTTTGCTTTTACCAAACATCAATGGACTCGGCAGTCATTATCTTGCTACATACCTATGGAATTAATATCTGAGGTTCAAGGCGTTGTATCAAGATAAATCGTTAACTTTATTTAAGTGACACCATCAGCAAAACACACTTAAACAGCTTAACACATCAAATTACGTTCAATTTTTTTTGCGAGATACAGATTAACTACATTCTTAAAATAATATTTTTGGCTTCTGTTGGCCCTAACACCTTAGTAAAACGCCCTAAGATCTTTCATATATTTTTTCTCAAATATCTTCTATGTACAGACATAATCCAGTTCCTATTTTATTAAGATTAAGATTATATCCTTAGCAAAGCCTAGGCTCTACCACATTTTAAAGTTTATTTGAAAATGAGTATTTGCGTGAAACATGCATATAGGGTCCGTTAACACAGAGCTACTCGGAGTGCATCGTCTCGCATTTTTCTTTTCACACAGACCAGATCGGATCGGACCCACCAACTATTTCACATAGACCGTATGAAAAAGATCTTAAAGCCGAGCGAGCGAGAAAGAGCACGCAATCGGAGCCGGTCGGCTCCTCTTATTATCTCGAGCATTCTGATGACAAAATAGCTGCACATACAAAAATAAACCTTAATACAATTACTCAAAACTCTATTTCTATTGTAATAAAAATCCGCTCTGCTCTCCGAGCCGGTCTGTCTGAACGGACCCTAATGCATGTCTGAGAGCAAAACATTACAGCAACCAAAATAAATAAATAACGCTATGCACTCACTTCCCACACTTGAATTCTTCGTGACGTGTTTGTTAGAAGCAACAAAGATCCGCAAGTCGAATAAAAATTCAAACTGATTCCAATTTTCGCCGCGTTGGGAATCTATCCCTGGACCCTTCCATCGACAGTCCATGGTAACCACTGCGTCAGACAGGGCAACAAAATAATAGACATCTAAAGGCACAATAACATAATTGACAGCAATTGAATAATATACATCGCCTTGCAAATATAGTATTAGAAAACATACATGACAGTAATTAATTAGCGTTCGTTGGCCAGGCTAAAATACAATGAATGGAGTTCCAGAGTATTGTTTATTCCGCAATGCATTACCCCACCCTAAACAATTCGCTGTTTGCAGTTCAAAGATTATATTATTTATTTCGCAAGCGAAATAGAAGAAAGTCAATACGAGATGCCGCTGTTAGTAAAACCGTTCAACTAAATAAATCAATTAATAAATTACGTTATTTCTCTTAAAGTGTTAACTAAGTTCTTCACTGAAAATATTTTTGTATATTAGTGGCATAAATGATTAACATAGTATAATGTATAAGTGTACGTGTGTTTATGTATGTATCTACCATTTCTACACCTTGGAATCAAATAATTCGCTTTCATTACCCTGACTGAAGAGGCGACCATCAGATCTTATTCGTCAATAATTGGCAGAAAAATATTAAGTGCCTAAAGCCTAACCTATAAAAAATATAGGTGTAGGCAGTATCAATATTCTGCCAGTTCTGCATTTTAAATTAGAACCTAATTCATTACACATTTCAAACCCATGTTCATGCGCATAGAGTACCTACCTAACTTACATATATTTCAAAATTTATTTATAAGTCTATAAATATTATAGAAATAATACCTAGATAATGCCTGTACATAAGATATTTGATAAAAAAATAGAAGCCGATAAAATTAATTTAGAATTTTCATCTGTCTGTCTAACTACCTAATTGTAATTACACATACATACAAACACACGTAGACGCATTTTTTTAGATATCCTTTTAGATTAAACGTTTACTTAGTACATAAAGATAAACCATGAGGAAGAACGGTCCCCTAAAGGCTAACCGGCATTTTGGAAGAAATAAATATTATTTATTTATTTAAAAAAATATGTAGGTATGTTTATCCGCGCGTCACACTGAAGCAAAGCTACTGAATGAAATTGAATGCGCTATTCGCAGTTGTATAACTGGTGTATTAAGTAGATACTGGTTTTATCCTGAAATTTAAATTTGGCTAATATAAATTATGTTGCAGGACGTCTACCGGTAGTTTAATAATTCAATGTTTTTATGAGTTGGAATGAGTCAACTCAACTCAGACTGAAATTAAAATAAATTGATTAAACGTACGTGTCAACCACTTGACGTATTATCTGGTGCCATAGTATAGTGTTATCAGTTAGTGAGACCAGCAATGATAAGAGTGACTTGGGAGATACAGTAGGGCACCGGCGTATGAAACACATTTTACATTATCAAGATACGTAGGGACTTATCAAGATAAATACGATAAAGTTACATTCAGATCAAATGTTTTCAAATTCCAAGCATGTGAATACGTGGTTAATCCCCAAACCGGGTGATATTATCGGGATAAGTAGGTACTTAGTTTAATGTTCATGCTCGTACTTATTTTTTGTATGAACTGTGGCCAAGTTAACGTCTCACGATATGTTTAATAACCTTTTCTCTTACTTTTTTTAAACTCTAAGCTGTCATAGTCCCACACTAGGATTCCTCGTATTATTGTCGTCATGCACTATACACAAAGACATGGACACATACCAAGACAAAGAACAGAGATCTAAATTCACGGAAAGGCCTATATCGATTTGAAATAATCATTTCAACTAGTTTAACAAACCATACCTAGATATTTCAGATATTCTTTTTTAATTCATCCCCTAAACGAGTAAACTACAAGTCGCCGATATTTTATAAATTTATAAGTTAATATTAAACTATTAAAAAGTATTATCATGACGACATTGGCAGTCTGTCGTCATCCTTTCCACGGCCGTCGAATTAACTTATCGATAAACTGTACCTCTACAGATTATATGTTAATCTACTTTGCAACAATCCGCGAGCAACTTGTATGTATGATGGTGTGCACTTTCATGTAAGTAGCACGTCCTCCCTTCCTCCCCCATAGGAACATGCAGTAAATTATAAATTATTTTCACGATATACGGGATGTAGGTTACCTAATTCATCATCCAAGAACCGATTTAAATTCCTAATAATTATTATACGCATTTTTACGGTTTTGTATTTCTCGTACTTAGTTGATCTCATGACCCTACTGTAGGTTGGTACAGAAGGTTGATCATGTAATCTGTTTTGGTGTACAATAAAGAGGATTTTAGTACATAATCACAAATAATCACAATACTTACAACTTCGCTTACCTACTATTGACACACGAGGACAAATTAACCACAAAAATGAGTAATTGCAATGTTGAAAAGACAAAGCGTTTACAAATTAGTTACGAACAATGTGGAGGATGAACTTGTTGGGCGTCAATTTGAAAAGAAAAATTGTCCAAGATTTGCAGCAAATACTTCATGAAGATCATGCCATTGTTCAGTTGTTCAAAACTATGTTAGATCGCTGGCAAGTATCGACTAATAAGTTCATCAAATGTTTCTCCAAAGTTTATTTTTCATTTGCTAGAGCGATTAATTTGATCAGCCACGTTGACATGCTAATTATGGAACATTTGGAAATGACATAAAAAAATTATATGACTCAGTAAAAAACATTTAATTTGTTTGTTCTTAGGGAATATTCGAAATTATTTATTTTATAGCACAGTAGCAAATTCTTAAGTAGGCGTATGAACGATGCGATGTTCGACGCCTTCAACTCAAAGCACTAAGAAATATTTAATGAGGCAACATGCCAATTTTCACGTCTAGACGGTGCATCGAATACCTACCTACATGTGATTTTCCTTATGCCGGTAATTGAAAGGCTGGAAAATGACATAGACGCAGAATATTCCCGGAAATCTCAACATGTGCATCATTATCGTCACCTGAAGCCAATTTTCAGAGCAAAATATTTTTATGTAAACGCTATCGATTGCTTTACGGGCACGATAGTTCTAATTATTTTTGTTTTTTTCACCGACTCGAACCGTGGGTCTGTATAATCTGTATCTGATCATTACTGCAAATTAAATTTGTATTTATTAATGACACTATAAAATATGCCGTTCAAATATCATAGAAACAACGTTAAATCCAGTGCTATAAAATAATCAAATGGGAAAATCTTTGCAATATGACATACTGCTATCTATTTCTTTATTCATCTACCTATGTATATTAAGTTTAAAAACCGATGTTGGTATCTAACGAGGTATATGCAACCCTTAACTTAACTAACAAATGCAATAATAGTCATTCATGTTCTGAAGAGTGTTAAATCCGACTTTAACATTATTTGACAAAGGTTAAAAAGTCATTTAAGCAGAAGGTCAACTGTATTAAAAGCTACAAACCTAGGTGGCATTGGTTCATAATGTAGGCTATACCTAGACAACTGAAAGCGCGTTCAATATTCCGATGGCTGGCAATGATTGACGGCAGCGGGGTGGATTACAGTGTCGTCTTTTCCAATTAACAACGCGCATCACATGATGGACTGCTAATGGGTTAAATGTGACTATGCTTAAATTAAGTGCACGTGGCATTTGCATTATGAGATAAATCTAAATTTTCTTAATTATTATTGACATACCATAGTAGTTATGCCTGCTGCTATTAACTTTCTCCTTCCCATTTTCCAGAGATTCACTCAAAATAATCACTACAAAACTGCAGCCGTATGGAAACGGGTCGAGGCGACCGGACTCACAGCCAGCATCGCACTAAGACGTTCCCCATTTTCGCCGATAATGCAATCCTATAGATGATAGGCCCTCTTATTTGTTTGCTCGATCATATCTACAATCTGCGCGCGGGAAAAGATATGCGACTTTTTTTCATTTTATCTCTAGTTTTTTTTGGATGATCTACAGGTTCGCTAAGATGTAATATTAGTTCAATACAGCTTTTAAATTATCTGTGGTTATTTTTGACGATAGTAAAATTACAAAAAAATAAGAATCAATTGATAACTGTATTATGTGGTAGCATTTGGATAATATGGTGTTATCTAATTTACGTCGTTCGTAAATTAAAAAATATTTTTGGTACCTAAATAAAAAACGTTCATCTTAGTCAATATGAACTGATTGACACAAGTTTCTGCGAGTGTGAGTATACAAGTGCCAGACTACGGAAAATGCAATCTTGTGCGTTTTTGCTCTTTCATAGGATTTCAAGAATGCTGTACCTATATTTTGGGATTATAGGTCAGAAGTGAATCAGAGTGCTACAATCGCTATACCACCAGACCTTTGTTAACAACAACTTACTGTCAAATATTTAACGATAAAAAATGGTAATTTTGTGTCTTTGTGAACTGAGGTAGAAGAAAAAAATATTATAAAAGCACCCACGTTTTATTTTATTATTTTGGATTCGAATTGAACTTTGTGAAATTTTCTTGACACTTGCAGCGTTTTCATGATGAATATGTTATAAGTAAGTCTTTGATGGCAGTGGTTTGAGTGACGCGTAGAACACCACCTTGGTATTTGTAGGTGATTACAGTATAAATTATTTAGAAAACACCGACTGCCGCATGCCAGTTCAGATATTTCCAAAGTTGATTGCAGGTTGTATTTTTGTCTTATCTATATTTTGTTTTCTATAGATTTTTACTATCCACGTTCGTGATCTGAGTTAATGTAGTCTTTAAATTTTATAACAGTCAATAATCAATCTTCAAGGAGAGAAATAAACCATAAGTAGGTACTTAGAATTTGCTCTTGACGGATTAGCAAAAAGCTTGGCTAAGTACCTACATAAAACGTTAGTCTTCCGTATATTAACATTTTTAATAATATTAGTAGGCGATTAGAATAAATAATGCATGAACAACGTCTGCCGTGTCAGCTAGTGTGAAATAAAATAACAGGATAAGCAGCGAAACTAAGTCTCCCTGATTAAATTTCATTAAAATATTTACTAATATTTTAAAGTTACTAACTGTAAACCAAAATACTTGTGAAACGGTGTTATTTGTATCGTCAAATGTAAATAACAAGATTTTCTTCAAAAACGAAGGAAGTATGATCCGCAAACAATACATTTTTTCATAAGTCCTCAGGAAACTAAGGAAGATTAATGAAGTATGTTAAAACAGTAGTGGTCCTAATATCGTTCCTTGGGACACTCCCATAATCGCATATTTTCCAGGTAACTAACTCTATTTATTTTATTACTTGTTTCATTGTTAGATTTTGGAAGGGTTACTTATGAACTTAAGATTACACTCAATTCAATCAAACGCTTTACGCATTTACAGTTCCAATCATCACAAATGTGTAGTAAGCTTAGAACGAGTTACTACTGTAAGGTTGTAAGTCATAATACTCATAAATTAAAACCAAAATACTAATAATGGTCCCGTTACATGCATTCACTTAACTTTTTTGATCAAAGATATCTAATACTAAACTTTTAAGACGATAAAACATTCACTTTTAATTAATTTAAACATTGCTTCCGCCACGCTTTTCTAGTCATTATCCTGGTTGAAGGTTTTATGTCTTGTTTTTACAAAGTCATTTAATTCCATGCTCTAACCTTTTCTCATAAATATGGCGATAATTTTTCTTCTATTCCGATTGGCCGTTCTAATAATTAGCACGTTGAAACAAAAATCTGTGTTGTTACTTTAGACATTTACTTAAACTCTTTCCGCCTATGCGATCAAGGCAGGATTTAAGTAGTAAGTTTTGCTAACTTCACGAGCTGCACTCATATTAAACTTGCAAATGCAGAGACAATTCAATTGAAAACAATAATCGCTTATAAAAGAATGACAAGTGATGTTTACACCAAGGCAAAACTTAAAACGCAAGTTGTCAAGAAGATCAAGAATGCTATGAGTTGTTTGGATGATGCAAGTAGTTTATTGCATCAATTTTATTGTTTGCAACACGTCGCCTCAGTGCTTGTTTGTCCTATCTACCAAATTTTTCGAAAATTATCTGTCTTAACCAGAAGGATTGAAATTTAAGTCTTAATAAAACTGCATTTAAAGTTAATTTTCGAAAATTTTGGTAGATAGGACAAACAATCACTGAGGCGACGAACAGGCAACAAACTTTCATCATGTAAATGATCCCAAGAGCTATCATGGGACTGAGAGGACTCCTTGCTCTGATAAAAGATCGTGGAGCTACTGAAAGCCCTGATAATTCGTGCCCCCGTTTTAAAACCTAACTAATTTAATGAATTTAAAACGTTTGACGTGTAAGTTCCATACATTTTTGAGCTCAAAACAATTTTTCCTGCTCGTGATGCATCGTAAATTTTACCCAGTGTTCATTCGGAGCCTTCATTGTTTTCATTTATATTGCCAATGTGAAGTGTAAGAACTCTTTGACAACCCAAATTGAACAAATAAAAGGAATTACAGTAATTTTTTTACCACAGGGCAGCCAATATTTGGTATTTATAGTCGACGAATTTAGTCTCGTATACTTTTATAACTCCAGCGGAACGTCCGTCCCCTTTGAGTTACTGCGGGCGACTGGCGGGAAAGTGGCTAGGCGCCAACCGACATCGAACATTGTCAGAAAATGTTAAAAGTTTTGGTTCAAAAGATTTTTCTTACTGCTTTATTAAGTCCTCAATTTCTAGCTTAGGAAATTACAAAAATGAACTAAAACCCAAAAAGTAACATTTAATCTTTTAAGATTTGAAACAACTTAATATAATACGTTACCACATAATGTAGTTATTTACAAAAAAAATACATAATTATGTTTGTTCGCACCACTCATGAGTTTCATTTTTGTTTTTGTTAAGGTCATTCGCGGCAAAAAAATCGCATTACCATGGCCGGTATATTTTACCTACCTTTGCTATAAAAATGAAATTTTGTAAAAAAAATAATGTAATTTTATTCTGGATTGCTCCCTTAGGCGATGATGTGGGCGATAAATCAATAAAAATAATTTAATCTATTAATAATAATTAAACGGGTTCCCCGCGTGGATTCGGTTTATCCTTCGCTTAAAAAGGTTAGAGGTGAAGTTGACGCGCGAGCAATTCTGAATCTTGTCCATGAGAGAAACTTCATTCTAGATCGACCAGAACTTGGCATCTATTTAGATCTCGCTTCTTTGGTCGTTGCAGTCATCAACCAAGGCTATATTTATCAATAAATTGGACTCTGCTCTCATTTCAAGTTTCTGTTCTTTAGCATAATATTGAATTTGGTCATTTCATGTTTTTATTTTTATTAGGATACCTACGACCTACATAATATTATAATTACATTGATTGATTGATGAGGATAATAACATTGCATTATGGGTTCTCAGAATGTAGGTATCCAATCTACATAAACTGAAACGCTTTGAATTGAAACCTCAATTCTGGTAACGCGTTGATTTCTGGGAAATATTTCATACAACCTCTCGCATGGACCACGTCAAACCGATATTTGATGACAAAATAAATTCCTGTAAATGAATTTAATAAATCAATAACATTATGGATTATGCATTAAGCTCCCTCAATTCTCCATCGCAATGACGAGTTTTGGGAAACATGATCGCAATATTCATAGTAAACCATAAACGCTTAATTCATACTTTTTATCAGAAAATTACTTTGTAGAGTTCAGGTTAATAGAATATTGTCTTATAAATCAGAAACTTTGCCGCTTTTTGCAGTTGAGCAATAAGGGAAGGCTCCTATAACCACACAGACTGATGATAGTATCGAAGAACTGAAAAACCTGAATAATTACAATGACTTTAAATTTTAAACTTTAGAACACCCGACTTTAGAAAATCCTCTAATAAGCTGATAACCCTCAAACGCGACAATAGATCTTCATAAAAAATAGACATTTGAATTTGAACTTGAAATTTGAAAATATCGGGAATAGAGCTGATACTCTTCAAACTGCCAAACCTATTTCCACCAAATACGTGCTTACCACCGCACGTAAACTGACTTCCGATAAAAAACCGCACTCAAATCGATGGTTATTCAGGAGCTACGGTGCCACAGACAGGCACACAGACATAACTGGTCCAACTTATAACATCCCGCTTTTTCTGTGGGGGGTAAATAAATAAACAAATAAAAGTTACTCCTGTAATGGCAATGGAAGGCACAATTCATATCAACTCCTAGTTAGCTAGCATCAATATGTCGCTTGAATGAGAAACATGTTAATTAACGCGGAAAATTTACACCGCATATTGTAAGAAATTGTACGCCCATAGATTTAAAAACACAAAGTACTTCCACTGTTCCACTTGTCATTTTACTGAATATTTTTATTTACTGTGTATGCAATCTAAGAAATATTTAATAAAAGTTAGTTAGGCACTGTTAGTTTATCACATTGAATCTATACGCACAGCTGAAACTACTGAAAGGAAAAAGCTGCAATTTCGCATGTATGTTTCTTGGGCAGTGTAGGGAAGCTCTAAGAGAGGATTTTTTGGAAATTCCACTCCGAAGGGGGTGAAATAGGGGGATGAAGTTTAAACTAATTCCAGGCGGCGAAGCCTGCGGGCGGAATCTAGTCTACTATAAAAATAGAAACAAAATAAAAAACCGAGTTGAATCCGGAATACCGGACGGTAATTCAGTTATCAGTTTTCAGCTTAGCTCTTAACGAAAAGGTCTAAAGTAATTCAGCCGTCTATACAGCTTTATATTATCTTTCCAAGATTAGATGTGCACGTTTTCTCGCGATGTTTTCCTTTACCAAATGAAGCAAATTCTAACATGCACATCATTTTTGAAAATAAGAGGTGTCGCAGAATCCTACGTTCTTACAAACCGGCTATCAATGATTTAAGTTCTTCTGAAGTGTAAAATCCGTGTTCCTGCATTAATCGAAATCAGTCCATTGGTACATCGCAACTAACCAAAAATATAATTAAACTAGAGAACCGCCCGCGCTTCGCTTCGGGACCCGTAGGTAACAGCCGCGTAGGTCACGCTCCCGTATGAATCTCGGCTAAACAATAGCCTATTATATGATATACTCAATATATTATACTGGAACATCAGATATACATTTGCATATGACATTTTAAGTAAATTACATGTAGTATTTGATAGCATGATTCAGAACTTGCAAATGAATTTTACTACCGCCATCTATTAACAGCATCCGGAACTAAATATCTAGCAACTATCAAAACATCGATCTTCCCATGGGAATGAGATGTTTTTCCGCGGTAAAAAGTAGCCTACGTCACTTTCCACCCTCTTCACTACACACATAAACTATATCATATAATAGCCATGTTGCGACGTGAAAGAGTCACAAACAAACAAACACACTTTCACATTTATAATATTAATATATTAGTATGGATAAATTTAATAGCAAAACTAAGAGAAAGAAGCAAGTTTGTTTAAAAAGCTTTCGATCAAGCCCTATGAAGTCAATTAAAAGCTGTAAAAAGTACTTCAAGTTTCTTAAATGTCAACGGAAATTGTAGGGCGGGTGATTTCCTAATAGCATTTTGGGCAGACAACTGCGTTGACTGCGGAAGCCTAAAGCCATTCAACGGGTTACTTCAGGGCGGATTGCAAAACAAATAGGTCGAACAAATTGTAAGAAGTATAATTTAACCAAAGGCCCAAACTTGGCGCAACTTCTTGAACATTCTACTTGTATGGTTTCAACCCTTTATTGGTCACCTTAAAGGCACGTGTCCCAGGCTCAGGCACAGTAGGGTGGTGGAGTATGCCACCACCCTACTCCATTGCGGATTGGTCAGTAGGTTAGTGACCAAACTAAGTTTCAGAAGAATCGAAATTTAAAGATCTAAAGGCTTACGGCCAACTTTCCTTTCCTATCCGAAGAATAAAATGAAAGTAATCTACCAGCAACCAGTATTGTACAGTGCCGTCCGTTCGAAGGGTTCTGGATTCGATTCCCAGCGAGGCGGAAGTTTGATTGACAGTGAGGGCTTGAGGACAATTTAAATTCCTCCAGTCCAATTCGCGAGTCCAATTCGCACTTGGCCGATTTTCGTTTATTGTTCTTAGTTTGTAGGTATGTATAGGTATATACTACAATACAATACCTAAAATACAAATCCTCTTTATTGTACACCATAAAATTTCATAGTAATATATAAAATGGTATACGTACAACAGGCGGTCTTATCACTAATTAGCGATCTCTTCCAGACAACTTTTAAAAAGTGATAAAAGCTAAACACAGGAAAAGGGTAGGGGTGCACAAAAAAAATTGATTAAAACAATATGTCAGCAGTAGCTTCAATAATTGCAATCCATATTTGCAGGTAAAAGTACAGGAAATAAAGTATGTTGTTTTATAATATTATGTCATACATGGTACCGGCAGTACAACAAATTCTATTGCGGGCCTAAGAGAGTACGAGTTTAGAGGTACTGATAAGAAAAACTCCGTCGCCGTTACTTAGGGTTAAATTTATAGACGGTACTTAGACATTGCTCAAACTTTGTTTCTCGTTGTCATAGCTAATCGGTATAGTGCGATATTATTAATAGGTACTCAAATATTGCACCATACCGACGTCGATATGTCTACGGCAAAGTTAAATAGCAAAGTGAAATTTGAGCAGTCTAAATACCACTTACTTACACATGCACAACTTAAAATTGTAAATTATAAAGACTTGCCTAAAAAAGTAGATTAAAATTATAATTATTATTACTTTTAAAAGCACATTCAAAGAAGCGTATTCCACGGGCACTTTTCAACCTAATTACAGTTGAAATGAGCTGCTGAACAACATATAAATTCCATCCGATACTGCGCCCATACGGCCATACGGCTTTAGTCCCCCTCTGTTAATGTGCTAATTATATTTGGCACTATCTCATTCGCCTGCTAATGATTTTCACGGCGTCCAGTTCATATATAAAGAGGTTTAAGTCATTTCATTTATTGATTTTGTTGGGTGACTTGACGTTAATAAAATGGATTTCATGGTAAGTGCTCACGTATTCATATAACGTAGTTACGTTTGGTATTATAATAGTTAAGAGAACCAAAATATTATGAACCATGTTTAAAAATACACGGATGTGACCCTATCACTTTTTATTGGGTGAACCGATTTTGATAATTCTTTTAATGCGTAAGTAGGTACTTGTCGTGTAGTCCCGTTTTAATCTAAAGAAGCGAGATCTGCTATTTGAAATACTAAAAAAAATACTTTTTTTTAGTATTTCAAATAATACGTATTTAATAATAATTGACTTCGATATACGTTGATGTTTTAATCTTTGTTTCTTTACGGGTATTCATTTCAATACGCTCCCATATTATATTTTCTTCTTTGATATAACATGGTGAATCAGGGGTGAATAAATTGTATTTTTCTTTAAGAAGATCTAACGTAAACTGGCTAAAACAGCTCTAGTAATCTCTATGAGATTATTGGCTATCTCTATTATTACCTTTTATTCAGAGTCAGTGTTGTTGTTGCCCACTATTGAGCACGGGTCTCTTCTCAGAATGAGAAGGTTAAGGCCATAGTCCACCACGCTGGCCAAGTGCGGATTCGTGGACTTCACACACCTTTGAGTTTTGCGAACTCTCCGGCATGCACGTTTCCTCACGATGTTTTCGTTCACCGTTTATAGCAAGTGACATTTAAATGCTTGAAACGCACATAACTCCGAAAAGTCAGAGGCGCGTGCCCTGGGATTTGAACCCGGAACCTCCGAATAGGAGGTCGAATTCTTAACCACTAGGCTATCACAGCTACATGCTCTACATTATTATGGCTAATGTACATCCCATTCGGAACCACTGAGCTAGTAAAATCGCCGAATATTGTCCGCCCCCACTGATCATGAAACCAATAACCTGATTGCGATCCGGGCTGCAAATGGCAGTACATTTTCCACTGCGAAGAGATTGCATGAGTTGTGAGCGACAGAGTGCTCGCAGCCGTGTCGATCCTGAGTGACCAGCCAAGAGGCAATCGATAAGTGGATTTGTGACTATTACTGTAACTCGCTAATTTTTGGTAATCGCTTCGTGCTTTCTTGAGTATACAAATAAAGCCACTTATCACGGAGTTTATCATCGCAACCTATAATTATTCCACTCCTGGGCACGAGTTGTTTCTTTGAATGAGAAAGTTAAGGCCTTAATCCACCTCGCTGGCCATGTGCGGATTAGCGGACTTCACACACCTTTAGTTTTACAAAGTCTCCGATATACTGGTTTCCTCATGATGTTTCTGGCGCCGTTATAGCGAGTGACATTTAATTGCTTAATACGCACATATCTCCGAAAAGTCAAAAGTGTTTGCCCTGGGATTCGAACCTAGACACCCCGAGTAGGCCAAATTCTTAACCAGTAAGCTATCACCGTTTAAGCGAGAGCCGCTTTAGTGACTCACGGAGTTATCAATAATAAATAATAATAATAATAAATAACACTACACACTCAAAGCGCCACACTAGGATTCCCTGTGTCGTGGGTGCCTTGGAAAACACACACGACAAGGACACACACCCAGAGCGGGAAAAGAAAGTCAAACTCATCATTCAAATTGCCGCCTCGCTGGAAATCGACCTCAGGAATCTCGCAACAGCGATCCGGCGTGTTAACCATTGCGCCATTCGTCGATCTATAGATGCTGCGTTCTCGTTTGCTATCTTAATTCCATAAAAAAAAAATCATTCATTCGGAGCTGCAATGTCACAGACAGACACACAGACCGACAGTCAGCCAGGCCGAACTTATAGCACCCCTCTTTTTGCATCAGGGGTTAAAAAGAAGATAGTACTAGATCAATGGCGAATGTAGTTCACGTTCTCAATAGGGAATATAACGCAAAGCTCGACGTAGATGGAGATTTCACTGATTGTTTCATACCTTTCACGGGTAATAATTGACTGCTAGCTTTATTCAATACAATTAAACTATTAAGTCAATTAACAACTAACAAAGCAAAAGGCGACATAACTACGAGACTTGTTACACCTGTCATATATAATGACAGTGTTTCTAATATTGTTACTCCAACCAGTATTACGGGGATTGCAAATGCGGCGTATTTTTAGCACTTCCCACTCTATAGAAGACCGAGACAGAGAATAGAAATTCAAACTCATCATATAAAAATCCCTCTCGCTGAGATTTCTAAACATAGGCCTCTCCTCGTAACTGAGGAGACCTGAAAGAAAACGCCAAAAAATTCTGGTCTGTATGGTCGCTTTCCCAAAGGCCATTGTGACCATTGTTTTATTGTAGCCACATATTAGCCACAACGCCATCTCTTTGACCGAAAGGTAACTAAACTATCGCTGAGGCACTGAGGCGTCGAAACTACTGGTAACGACTTAAATATTTATTTTATTCTGTTTTTTAGTATTTGTTGTTGTAGCGGCAACACGGTTAATTACGGTTCATGAGATACAGCCTGGTGACAGACGGACGGACGGACAGCAAAGTCTCAGTAATAGGGTCCCGTTTTACCCTTTGGGTACGGAACCCTAAAAAATGATGAAAATCCTTAGAAAATATTGAAAATCTTCAAGTCGCGTGTTTTCAAGGGCGTTGTGCTACTAGTATAAATTTTTACTCCGTGGTAATGACAAGAAAGTCGTTTAATATTTTTATACTCACGATTGGTTGAATATTTAAGTAGGGACTTTTAAAAATAACAAAGCTTATAAAGTTTGTTCTAACTACTCGAAAATTGTTGTAAAAGATGAATAATATATTATGTCAGTAACTGCTTCACGTAGTCCATACTCTGTATAGAAATCATAGTTTAACGGAAACGCATCATTACAGCAGGTGTCCATCCGCCGGCGAGTAGCGAGTAACTATAGGCCATTTACTCGCTCTTGAAACGCACAGAAATATGACATCGCTCGCTGACTGTTCACACCGTTTTTATTCACATAGGATGTCATCGTTGTACATATAATCCTACAAGGATCTTTTGGCCGATGACTGACGTGAGGGTGACAGAGACAGCGCCTTACAGTGTGCCTTCCCTAAAAGACGCTATCTCTGTCACCCTCACGTCAGTCATCGGCCAATAGATCGTTGTAGGACTCTATTCTTTTGTACAACCCCTGCCTAATGACAAAATTAATTGCCAACCATAAAATTATGGTGTCAATCTCACAGAAGTTTTTATAACACAAGCATAATTTAAAAATGACGTGTGTTAAATGATTTCTGTATTTGCTATCAATTTTACATCTACCTATGTATTCTCGCATTTAACTTGTCACTTTATACTTGCTTTTTCTTAAACTTTAGCACTAAATATTTATTTAAAGCCTTAAATTTTCAAGATAAATTGTTCTATATCGACACCCCGGATGATGGCTCGCGGCCTCAGGCACTTCTCACACAACGCTATTTGCAAGCGACTCGGATCTTGTAAATGTATGAAAGCGACGCGTCTACGATGCGTCTCCTGTCAGTGAAAAGTGTCAGATACAGCGAATTTTTATTGAGTTGTAGTCGCGTAGCTAATAAATAGCGTAGTGTGAGAAGTGCCTAACTGGTTGTGGTACCAAGAAAGCATGAATGGCAAGGTTTGACTGAATAGTAGTAGTTTGGTGTCGTCGATTTTTAAGTAGGTGGATAACATACAACTAGAGAAATATCATCTCCAAGGTGCTAAGTTGTTAAGGCTACAATACAAAATATTGTCAATAGTTATTGAAGTGAAACTTGAACTAGCTAACGTGCTACGTGACGATGAAAACGGGGTAAAGTATTTAAAACGTCACGTATTTTACTACGAAAGTTGCATTATTGGGTGTACTTTGATTTTTAAACGACTAAAAGTAGAAGGTTCTCAATTCGACTGTAATTTTTATGCGATACCTCATAAGTTTGCACGGAGCTAACTGATTATATTATTCGTTTAATTTTGAGTGACATCTGATGGGTAGTTTATGAGTAATCTCTGGTTATCAATTTTGAAGTTGGTTATTTTTTTTGTAATTCTGGACTGCCATTCGAAAAGTCCTGGATGCAATTCAAATGTGGGAATTTGAATTTGAGTTTATTGGCTGTTCTTGGTCTCGGTGTGAGCTTAACTTTGTGAGTTGTTAATGACATTGACGACACAGGGAACCAGTCTAGTCTAATAAGGAGTTTTAGTAGATAATAAAAATAACCAAAACCACTACTATAACATCCCAACTTCGAATATTATGTTCATGAACCCAACCAAAATTCCTATTTTCCAATAGCCCTGAGCTTATATTTTGTACATCAGAGTTGTGGGCAGTGAGTAACGGTAGAACTCTGTGGGCTGAGTGCGAGTTTTAAGTGACAAAACGCGCTCGCTACGTAACTGCGAGTTACCTAAAATTTGTATGGAATCGGAGCAGAGCCACCTAGCGGAACGTAAATGGCTCAGCTTGGATCCCATACAAATTTTAGCTAACTCGCAGTTACGTAGCGAGCGCGTTTTGTCACATAAAACTCGCACTCAGCCCACTGTACCTTGCAAGATACGGCCAAAAATAAGCAATGCAATGAAGTCTCAACAATGCATTTTTCAATATTCCAATCAAAATATTGGGTATCTCAATATTTCAACGAATTGCCCGGCACGGTTCCGCGAACGTTTAAATTTTGGACCAGCGTTTTATTCGAGAGTCCTCTACTTCCATCAACGAGAACTATCAGCTATATTTTATTACTAGCGAACCCGCGCTTTGGGGAACCAGACACTTGCTTTGTAGCTGCGTTCGGAAAAAAAAATTAACTGAATATACCTAAATCTAAATATTAACACTGAGAATCGACCAGTAAAAAGTAAGCTTTGAAAAGCAGTCCGGCATTTTAATCGCAATGGTTACGGATCTTACAAAAATAGGTACGACAAGACAGACAAGAAAGATAAGAAAACATACACCTATAGAGAGTAAGTACAGAAATATAAACTCATCATTCAAATTCTGGCGTCACTGGGAATCGAACCCAGAACGACTGAACGCCGTGGTCCGGCCTATTGACCAATGACATTGATATGGTCAAGAAGTTTGTAGTGATAGAAATCCTGCAGTGGGTGAAATTTCGTGGCCGAACCATGAAATCGATAGCCGGTGTATCAACAGGTAGAATACTAGGCGTATTCCCACGCAGTACAACACGATGAAATAGAAACGACACTTTTATAACTGCCTATGGTTATTCTAACGTCCCTGGCAGTTGACATCATTATGAACAATTTGATAAAAGTGGCGTTTTGTCGATAAAAATTCATAGAATGGGAGGCATACGAATGCCTGAAACCGGAAACGTGCGACAATTAAAAGATTAGATTAAAAGATTAGGCGAATACGGTACTTTTGTTTTAAATAACAAAAACAAATAGAGAACCGCAATCTGCTCTCCCTTATCAATGGACAGTTTAAAACCTTTTTCCTGGGCTCTTCCTATAACACCTTTAAGTAAAAAAATGACGGACATTTATTTACCTACATAATTATAACAAATTGTTAACCATTACATGAAAGTCATGCGAACTAACGTTGACTAGAAAATTGCAGAAAAATGTTAATGATCGCCACATTTACAGTCAGAGAAATTTTCATACGTATTCGAAAGAGATTATCTGGAGTATATTCGAACGTCAAGTTTGATTACAGTCAAACGATATCCCTAATTATATTGGACTTACGTTATCTAATGCAGGCATCACTATCGGATTTTATGCAGACGAGTTGAATAACGGCAGAGAAACTCAGTGTTTTATTGTGCAATTCGGTATTTTCAATAGGTTCACTACCTATGTCAAAAAATCAAAACGAAGCTCATTACTGCATCAGATAAAACCATCCTACACTTGAGGTCTATATTTTTAGGTATATTAGTAGGTAATATTTAAAAGCAAATTTAATACAGAAATGCAAAAAATATTTTGGTATTCCATGATACTAACTAAACGTCGTTCTTTAAATGGGGGAACATCCTTATTTTTTTAATTTAATTATTTTTAAAAACTCCGACCGATATGCAATGTGATCAAGTAGGTATACCCTATGCTACTCAGTTATGAGACCTGACCATAGTGTTAAGCTGTAAGTAATCAATAGGATGAAGCTCAATACGGAAGCCCTCGCTTATTCATGGAAGTTTAAAGGTACATTTTTGAAATATTTTAACTATCGACTATAGTAAGTCTGGGGATAATTATTACCATTCGTAAAAATATCCTCTACCTTAAAAAATATCTTACAAATCGAAAATAAACTCAACTAAAATAGTAGATAACATTGTAGCTTACGTTCACGGACGTCAGTAATGCGTCGATAATCTGCTGCGGCCGAAATTCGGCCACCATTCATTCTGTCAAACGGTTACTCTGGTCCATGCTCTGGTTAGGTATATTTCTATGAACAATGACGCTATGACACATTTAGTGTACGGTAGTGTGAATAGAGTATCTAGATTAACTATTGGAACGAAGTTCCTTACGGCAGGCTTGGAGGATTTTGTTGCGCGACCGAACTGAAAAAAATGTGATAGTAAAACCGTAAGAAAAAGTCCGTGGAATAAAACCGTTAAATGAGACGTGCGTGCGCAGGCGCGACAGTCGTATACACAAGCGAGTAGTGTATAATACCTTTCTCTTTCTCCCTCTTTCTTTTCGTTATTTTGTTATTGTTAATGTGTTTTTGTTATTTTAGTTGATAATTTGAATTACGATTTTTTTTATTTTACGTAATTTATTATTTCCTAAAATACTGAATTTCCTAAATACTTTCATGTACTTAAATAAAAAGTAATCAGCAAAATTTAAGAGAAAAATCATACTCCTGCGTCCGCGCAATTTTCGTAAAACGGCATCCAAAGTTTTTGCTTCACGTATTAATATATCCGTTATGTATCTTTACCAATGACTCAGTAACACCGCATTCGAGTGTCTAGCACTAGCTTTCGAATACGAAAAGAATCATCAAAATCGGTATATCTATCTAGTAAAAATGGGTGATTCACACTAGTTCAACTGAGTAGTACAACCGTTGAACTAGTGGGAATTTTCAGTCGATTTGAGAACATCCCCATTTTTTTCAAGTCGATTAAAAAGATAAAGTCCGTAAGGCTTTCAAGTTCCCAGCTGGGAGACGAACATAATTTAGAATCGGTGGATGGTCTAATAAAGAAAACATTATTTTCAGGTTATTCTCCTCTTTATGACAGCAGCTGCTGCTGGTATCGAAGGACACCCTTTTAGCCCCAACGTCACCCAGAATGCGACTTCGCCCAAAGACATGTTTGTATTATTTTATTATCAATGTGACGCAAAGCAAAAGTCACAAACCACCATTAAAAGATAAAATTGGTGGGTCGAAGAAATATCTCTCACTTGTTGGACGCTTGGCAAAGCATTATCAAAAATATCGAAAAATCGTACCGTAGTCCAAAGCTTTTGTAACGTCGTCGGTCAACGCCACTATAAACGTCAAAATAATTAAAATTAAAATTTTAAACATATTTAAAGCATTAAATACTAATTACGTGAGGTAATTGGTATTATATCTAATTACCTCACTGTCCGACGCCAGAGTACGTGTTTAAAGACAGCTTATCCATCAATAAAACACAATAATACCACATGTCATCTGTGCTGTTACCCTAACGAAAACTTAACTAAACTAAATAATGTTTAACTAGATAATAAGTACTTCTATAATAGCTTGCAATTTAAAATTAAGACAAAGTAGCATACAAAGAAGCAAATCAACGACAACGCGAAATAAATAAATGTCAAAAGAAAAAGTATAGTAAGTTCATTTTTACTCGGCTGATGTGAACTTCGTTTTCTGAGATATTTGCGCAGGTACAGTAACTGACCAATCAAAACACGGCCGTCATGACAGTGTTTTGTGATGCGCTACTTCATATTGGCCATGGACGTATTTACGTCCATGGTATTGGCTATCTATCCTACCATCCGCACTCCCCGCCTCCTACCACCATTTTGGCCTTAAAATCGACATCTGCGCATCCACTCGTAGCTATGTTCATATCAGCCGAGTTAAAATGTACTTACTGTACTAAACAACTAAATGAGTACAGTCAGTAAGACTAGAGTCTAGTGTAGATGGTTAAATGAGACTCGAGTGTTCCCGGTTGAAGTAAATTTGTCTTATAATAGTTTAAAGGCAGAACAGGTTATTGAATTAGTTCCAATAGTTGGTATTGTGACAGTCGCAAATAATAATAAATAATCAATATAATTATTGGTGTTGAGTAGACGGCAAACTTTTAATCAGTAATGGTCAAACATTATTTTGTTGGTTAAGTTAGTATCGTTCGATTTAGACCAGCGGTCGGCAACGCGCGGCCCGCGGGCCGCATGCGGCCCGCGGACGTCTTGCTTGCGGCCCGTGAATGTTTTGTAAATAAGTCCAAATAATATCAAAATAAATGCACATATGAACGAACCGCAAACAACCTTAACCATTTCAATGTGGCGCGTGACGTTTGTATCATTTATCATTTATAGTCTGTGGTACAAAAATATTGACATTTGACAATTTTTTTTTAAGATGAGTCATAAATCAGTATCCATACAAATTTCTATTAAAACGCGAGTTTCAAGCAAACTGAAGGTGTTTGCAAACCCTTTTTCATGTCATATTGAGGAAGTACCGATACCGAGTAATTTACAAATGAACATGATTGATCTCCAATCTAATGATGTCCTTAAAAGCACTTTCTATGAACTCAATGTTCTTGTTAAGTTTTATGGTAGCTTGCCTTCTGATTTTGACGAATTGAAAAAGTTTGCTCAGCAGTTCCTTACAATTTTTGGTTGCACTTATTTATGCGAACAAACTTTTTCAATTGTCAATTATAGAATAAATAAATATGCATCTCGTCTCACAGATGAGCATTTGAGAGCTATTCTACGAATTGCAACTACAAACAAAATTCTGTACAAACATGTTATCAATCCCCTTCTACAATTTTGTTATGTTCTATTTTAACAAATAAATATTTTATTACTTCCTGTCCTCGTATTACTTTCTACATTTATCTGTTGAAATGATAACTTGAAAGATGAAAGTCACAAAGAAATGATGCCAGAGACCTTTGGGCCAAAAAATATAGCCATCACATATATTATCTAAGTTGTCTTGAAAATATAAGTCTTGATTTGATCTAACGCCTGTTTCAAGCGCTGAACCCCTTAAAAAGTAAATTGTCACACGTTTTAAAGACGACAGTGAGGAAACCGTTAATTTTGTCAAAAATTGCGGTCTCAGTTCTGATTTGAATTTTTTCCAAATCGGATGACTTTATTTTAGTTTATGAATTCTAAAGGTAAAAGAACTGGGTATCGAACCCAAAACCTTTCAAACAGATCCAACGGTTACCATTAACCAGTACGCATAAGAGTCATAAACTTGTAGATAAAAAGGCAGTAACATTAGAATGTATGTGTGTGTTTAATATAGTTAGTGCCAACTCAAGGGTTGAAAGTTGTAATTCTGGTAGTAGCGGCCATGCAACAATAAGGGTAAAAGCGTGTGAATTCGCCGCTAGAGGCGCTAGTGTAGAGTGAGGTCTAGCTGTCAGTGCCACAAACTTATCTGACCCGGTAAGAAGGGCGCTACTGTCTTTGTCTTTGTCTTTGTCTGACAACAGTTTAACATTTGCATTAGTTCCAATTTTGGCCACCGGGTCAGATAAGTTTGTGGCACTGTCACTTCTCACTTGTCGGAATGTCACTTGCCACTGTTTATGTATGGGCGGGCTTTGACAGCAGGACCTCAGTCGCCGGTGGCACCAACTGGTGAGCACAAAAACGGCGACCCTCATTCGCTCGTGTCCACTCACAGTGGTCGACCGAGCTTTACAATAGTAAGTGTTGGATGATAGACCTTTTAAATCATGGACATAGCTGGAGGGCGGAACGATCCCAGATGACACTATTTAGGGGTTGACACCCATACAAGAAATACTTGAATGAAATAACGTCAAAATTTCAATACAATTTAAGAAAATTAACGTTTCATAGATTTGAGTATGGTACTCGTAGTATCAAAAGGTACAAGAAGACACCATGACAATTACCCTGGATGACACCCAAGAGACCCAAGTAAGCTACGTCACTGTTTGACATCCTGTTTGTTGTCTTAGTTATTTTGTTTACCTCGGCATCCACGACACAGGGAATCTTATTGTTGAGCTATGAGTGTGGAGTGTTATTTTTTGTTATTGTAATAATATAGTGTTACAATCACACAATGAAGAAACAAACATATATGTTTACTGTATAGGCAGTTATTTTTGTAGATCGATTATACTAAGAGGAGGGTCGTTGATAATGATTCGGAATAATTTGATTTTTAAGGAACGTAAAGACATAGTCTCCCTCTCTATTGAACATGTTATAGAACTTTCATGTATTGAACTTAAGAGGGTGGTCATTGTATGTGTATATAGACCGCCTACAGGCAGCCCATTGTTTGAGTCTGCTATGGAAGATGTTTTAAAAATATTGTGTAAAAAAAATAAACAAGTACTGGTGTGTGGACACTTTAATATTGATATTTTAGTTGCAAGTTCTAGTTCGATAAGGTTCATTAATTTATTTAAATCTTTTTTTTTTGTTTTTTGAACCCACAAGAGTAACTCCTACATCAGCTTCTTGCTTAGATAATATGTTCTGTGATTGTACTGTATTAAATAAGACAATATTAAATGAATGTGATCCAAATTGAATTTTATAATAATTATATTTAAGTGAGTTTTGGTTACAGTTGAAACTAAGATCAAGGCCGCAAGTTCGGTTTCGAACACTTAAAAATAAATAATGTATTGGCGGTAGTTAGTATTGTTATTGTTTAAAGGGTCAAGGCTGCCAACCAAAATGGTGGAGACTGTTTCAGGTGACTGCAAAATAAAATTATGCAAACTTGCAGGTGTCTTCCGATATTTCTACCCAAGGTTACGAGAAGCGATAATTTCGTACAAACCTGCAATAAAGCGCACAACAACTGCAAAGCGGCTGTTTTCATTATGTCATTAAATTTTCACTGTTTCTCTCAAGTGTTTTTCTCTTCAAGTGTCTTTGTTTATGAGTTAAAGTCTCTATTGTAAACAAATATATTGTTTACGAGACCTCGGAAGATAAAAAATTATAAAACTAATAATTATGAAATTAATAAATGCAATAATTTTCTCAAAATCACTAATGATATTTCAAAAATCTATAATTATATCCACTTGGTGAAAACAAACAGTTTGACAATTTGAACACGACTCTGCCCACATATAAATAATAATGCGATAAGTCATAGAAAAAATACATACTGTGCCTAAATCTAACCGTGTAAATTAATACGACACACAGACGAGTATAATAACTTATTTTTCATTATTATTAATATTTTATAAAATGTTATGACAATCAATCGAAGTTCGCCGAGAAACTGCGTTCACTAAATTGCGCTGCACCGCTGCACATAATAAAGTAAAACATGTAAAAAATAACCGCACCGTAATATTTTACAACTGAAAAAAAGCAAATGCAAAAGCTTAGCATTTACGTCAAATTAACATTTTTCAGGTACGTGGTCCGAGCGACAGTCTACCAAGTAGGGATACTTACCAGAAGCATGCCAAACAACACCGACTTGGAATCGTAAGTAACGCCGCGTCTGATGGCATTCATAACGAAGATAATCACGCACATTTTGAACAAGTTAACTTTTACGTCCGTCGGTAAGTTAGGTGTACAATAGGTACGCCAGCAGCGCAACGGGACGGAGCGAGGACTGCCCCCTAGCGTGGTCGTGGGCGCGTTCGCTGCTAAAACTATTATGCAGCGCGGGGGTAAATGGCAATGCTGCGCAGACAGTCAAGGACTTCAACGGCTTTTAGATCTGGAGCTAATGGATCTACGACCACGAAGCAAAGCGGATAAATAATGAGTTGTTTATCATACATGACCATACATTATAAATAAGTGACAGTTCCACAATTAAATTAAAAGTTACTAAGAGAAACCAGAGGTAATGCTGACCGCAGATAAAGTGTGCATACACTTACATACCTACTGGAGCTATAAGCTACCTTCAATAGAAGTGTGTGGTGAAGATTGATGCGGGATCTACCTATCCTGATTACGTGTACAGGGAATTCTAACGTGGAGAGGCGCATTTAAGTGTAATTTGTTTTATAAATATTTGTGATTTTTTCTTTTCAAGTGTTTCCAGCTATACGCGGCTTGTGACCCAGAACAGAGCACTATTTTAATACGCTACTGTAGACGATATTATATGTCGTTCCATTTGGGGATAGAATATAAAGATTCTGGGCATTGGACACACGCGAACACGCTACATACAATTGACCATGAGAGAAGCACGGTTTTTCTAAGTTCACCCCCGCTACCTTTAGTGTTTGCGCTTGCGCTTTGTTAATGGTCATAGCCATAGAAAAAATTTACGTCATAGCGAAACTAAGTTTAATAGGAAATTGCAGCCTTTTGAACTAAAATGGAATATCTGTGGGAATCATAGGGATTCGTGGGATCACTACATTTTCACCTTTACCTACGCTGGTTAAGATGGTGGCACAAATTATATTCCGTCCAAGTTGTGTGATACCAAGTCTCGTTCCGTTACATAATCGAGGGGCATCTAAATTTCGCATTTGCATGACTGGGACACCTAATTTTAATTGGAGCTTATGTGAGGGTACACCAGACAGCTCAAGTTAATTCAAAAACTCTATGGGATATGAAGTGCTCTGTTCTGTGTCCATGACTGTGTCTATTGATAAATATTCTGTCATATTATCTTCTGCTACTTCATTCAATATGTGTAAAGGACATTGGGAAAAAGTGTGCCCACCCTTTAACAGATTTAAGTGTCATTTTAAGCGTCTAGTAGGATAGATATTTTTATACTATGGCGACGTACTTAAATATATTGGGTTTAGATTTTATCCTATTATGAAGTTTTCTGAAATATTGCTTATTTTTTCTAAAATATTTCCTCAGAGTGCAATAAAAAGGATTAGAATATAGGGATCTTAGTAATGTTTAGATATAAAGTAACTTTTATTTTACAAAAACCATTAAAAATGCTTTTTTTTCTCATCCCATTCCATGAAGACCTAGATGTAATTGTACAGTGCCACAAACTTATCTGACCTGGTAAGGGAAGCGCTAGTGTCTTTGTATTTGTCTGACTATATGACATTTGCATTAGTTCCAATTTTGGCCACCGGGTCAGATAACTTTGTGGCACCTTATATGGGGTTAGGGCGTCATATTGAGATTAATTCACCGGCACAAATGCTAGATAACATTTTAATAGACGATAATATGTAATTGTTAGTACCTATATTTAAGAGCTTATGTTTGTGGAAAAAAGGATTTCTGTTTAAAGATAAATACATTTTTTCCGAAAAGTTTCTTTTTTTAATAAAGAAACCCCATTGCTTCTGCATATAAGATAGATACTTTAGGCTTTTTTGGGTCTCTATGAATAAATTGACATGCATTCCATGACTGTTGTAGGGTGGGGACGGGGTTCATACAAAATCCCCCATACCCCTTTATTTTATTAACAATATCGTTTTAGGTGCTTAAATCGGCCTTTTGCATAAATATTGATCTTCACATATATTATTTTGTAAATCTGGGTAAACACTTGCAATCAGTTCTGAATTGCTCTGTACTAAGTTACAAAAATTTCCCGTTAGTGCCCTCGGCATCATATTCCAATCGCGAATTATTACTGAGTTGTTTACTAACTCCATCTATTAACAACACCCGGAACTAAACAACTAACAAAAATCTATCTTCCCATGGGAATGAGATGTTTTAATGCGGTAAAAAGTAGCCTACGTCACTCTTCACCCTCCTGACTATCTCCATAGACATAAACTATACCATACAATAGCCTGGTTGTGACGTGAAAGCGGAACAAACAAACAAACAAACAAACACACTTTCACATTTATAATATTAGTATGGATTACACTTATATGCGCCTCTCCACGTTAGAATTCCCTGTACACGTAATCAGGATAGGTAGATCCCGCATCAATCTTCACCACACACTTCTATTGAAGGTAGCTTATAGCTCCAGTAGGTATGTAAGTGTATGCACACTTTATCTGCGGTCAGCATTACCTCTGGTTTCTCTTAGTAACTTTTAATTTAATTGTGGAACTGTCACTTATTTATAATGTATGGTCATGTATGATAAACAACTCATTATTTATCCGCTTTGCTTTCCACCATGCGTGCGAAGCCGCGGGCAAAAGCTAGTTTTCTACTAAGGGGCTGGTTTCACCGAAGCGAAGCGAGGGCAGGCTTACTAGTTATTTATAATGAACTTCAAATTTATTATATAAAATGATACCTATACATGAGAATACAGAGTTATTTAAACCGGGCAGTTGTAAAAATCAAATAGCACACGCCCGGTGTACTGTAAAAAATATGTTATTAGTATGTAAGTACCAAATGTGTCGTTAAAAAAATTTATATTATATAAATACTCTAGCCAGAAATAAAATAAAAAAAGACTGTGCTCCTACAAATCTAAAAAACGATGCTGACCAACTTGTTACTGATCCTACTGAAGTATGTATAATTTTCAATAAGTTCTTCGCAAATATTGGCGCACAACTTGCTACATACATTTCATCTCAATTTCATGACTATAACGACTTACATATACTTCCCAAGTTACACCCTAATAACAGTAAGCATAACCTATCTCGATTTTCCCCTTGCACAGTAAATGAGGTATTTAAAATAATAGATGGTTTAGATACCAACACTAGTTCAGGTATCGACGGTATTACAACTAAAGCATTGAAGTGCATTAAATCATTAATAGTTCAAAATTTAACTGATTGTATAAATATGTTATTAAATAAAGGGGTTTTCCCACAGTGTCTTAAAGTTGCTAAGGTAACACCAATTTATAAAAACGGCTGTAAGTCAGATCCTGGAAATTATAGACCAGTTTCAGTGTTACCAGTATTATCTAAAATATTAGAAAAGATCATATATAACAGACTGAATGAGTATTTGCTGGAAATAAATTATTTATACGTAGGACAATACGGCTTTCGTAAAAAATCCAATACACTAAGCGCTTCTATAGATCTAATAACAACAATTAAGAATAATATTGAGAAAAAAATATAGCGCTTGGCGTATTCGTTGATTTAAAAAAAGCGTTCGACACTGTCAGTCATTCCCTCTTGCTGAGAAAATTAGAACATATTGGTATCACGGACAAAGCACATAAAATTTTAAAATCATATTTAGAGAATAGGTATCAAATTGTGAAAATTGGGAAATATCAGAGTCATAGTGAATTAATAACATACGGAGTCCCACAAGGATCAATACTTGGTCCTTTACTATTTTTAGTTTACGAAAATTATATTCATCAAGCTGGCTTACGAGGGAACCTCACTCTTTACGCCGATGACACCTGCTTATTTTATTTCGGAAAAAATATTGAATTAGTATTACAAGACGCTCAGCAAGATTTGAACACATTAGAAATATGGTTCCGGAGTAATCTTTTAACCATTAATACTTCTAAATCATCGTATGTAATTTTTAAAGCAAAAAATAAAAAAATAGTTGACCACACCGACTTGACAATTAATAACACAGTACTATGCGAAAAAAACCAAGAAAAGTACCTAGGACTTATTCTAGATAACAAATTAACTTGGAGGGCACATATACATAGTATTAGGAAAAAACTCTCATCTCTAGTTGGGTCTCTAAATAGCATCAGTCGATGCATTCCTCACAAAGCTCGGCCTTTGATCTACAATTCTCTTGTCAAACCGCATTTACTTTACCTGATTGAATTGTGGGGTTGCGCTGCTAAAACTAACTTAAAACCTATCCAGACATTGCAAAATAAATTAATTAAAATATTATACCATTTCGATTATTTAACACCATCAAAAACTATTTACAATAAAACTAAAATCATGAACTTAAAACAAATATACACATATTGCACATGCATTCTCATTTATAAAATCCTGCACAAACTGATTCACTCAAACATAACATTCACGCTAAAATCACAAATATATAAATATGCGTCACGACGACATAACCATGTAGTATTACCACGTATTAGGACTAAAACATACGGTCAAAATTGCCTAACATTTGCAGGAGTACAGTTATACAATAAACTCCCAAAAACTGTTAAAGATGCGACTTCATTAAAGAATTTTAAGAAATCATTGCAGGAATACATTTTTAAAAATAGTACGCTTTATGACTTATAGAAAGAAAAAAATATATCATATAAAATTGTTGCAACTTACCAGTCTATAACTTGGACCACCACCCATAGAAATCTTCCGATGGACTCACATCTCCTAATACCCGCAAAATGTGTTTTTTTAGTAACTACTGTCACCGGGTTTACCGTCAAATATTGTTTTATTGTATGTAACATGTTTCTCATGTAAGTGACGATTCGTCTTTTTTGAGAAATAAAGTTCTTAAACCTAAAAAAAAAATTAATAATAGAAATATTTATTTATTTTGCATATGGATTTTCTTACCGGAAATCCTGAATACTTTCAAATATGTGCAAAACTTTTCACTTTAAAACTGCATACCCATCCGTAGATACCACCTACTTAGTAAATTAAATCAGAAGACTTTATTTGCTTGTCGAACGAGATAAGCTCTAGAACGGCCAGTCGGAAGTAAATAATATTGTTATGTATTATGCTAGATGAAAGCCATAATAATGAGAAAGGTTACATATATTTTTAATTGGAATTAAATAATAAAGGGCAGCGAGGGGATTAATATTAACAATAATACCTATAAATGTTCACAAAAAGCATCATTATAATATTATTAAATAGCTATTATTAATTTCTCACGAAAAGCTTCATCGAATACATTAAATAATTATAAAATAACATAAATTAAATGTATGGAATTTGCCGAAACGTCCCGCTTTTGAACCTCTCCCACGATTTTCCGCTTAAAAGAAAATTGTAGATAAATTATTTTGAAATGGTTACGTTCTAATAATGGGAAATAAATAACCATCGAATGTCTTGCTCACGGGTGTCCGCTAATACGGCTTAGCGCGATACCGCACCACGGTTTTTTCCCGCGTCGGTAACCGCGTAACCGCGCAATTCGCATACATTATCAGAAACCACAATTGCGGCCGCTTGTATTGCTTACCTTGAGTTACAAAAACGCGGTAAGAAACCGCGGCGGTTTAGCCGTAGGGCGGCCTCGGCCTTAGTCGTATTGAAACCTATTTGCGCGGATTATTAAGTTTCGATGTTGAATAATTCTTCTTAGCGATTGTTACCGTATGACCATTGTCGAGAATAGTAAAAGAAATTGCCCTACATTTTCGTCCGTAACACAAATACTTGAAACGGAGACATCGTTTATATTATTTTGCCTTCTGCTGTAGGTAATACCTACTTCTTTAATCATTAAGGGGTAATTGCTTATCCTAATGCTAAAAATGCCGTTCAAAAGGTCCTAGGTTCGATTCCCATTATCATGTTATCAGTTTTTGATTCCGGTAATTCAACAACTAATCACTTGAAATTTTTTCAGCGGTAAGTGGTCGAGTCTTTCTAACCGATATCGATTTGATGGCCGGTAATCGGCGCAGTAATTCGATGGGCGTTTTGATAGAAAGAATTCTTTAACGTTTCCTTTCTTCGGAGTAGGGTAAGCAGGGGGAATGGCGCTCATTGGGTAATGGCGCTCACCCCTGTAACTCTGTCAAAATGGAATGTAGAAACATGCCACTTCGCGTGAAGCGCGAGGGGAGGGGGCGTCTAACAGTCAACATTGCAAACAGACAGACAGCTCGCGTACTGTGAACAGGAAGTGCATTTCTTTGTTTTCGACCGCGCTGATATAATTTTCGGTTCAATTTTTTTGTCTGTTAGACCAAAAGTTTAATGCTTATTTAATTATAAATTTTGCTTTCTAATACTAAAACTTATATAATATTGATAGTGCAATAAATTTTCAACAAATGTGTATGATTTTTTATAAATTTCAAATCAATTACAAAACGATTGTTTGGGGTAATACCGCTCACCTGAGCTCTATGACTCCTTGGTGACTCACTCCTTAATTGTTGGAGATATGCCAAGACATCGTCAAAGAAAAACCGCTGAAGTAGCGTGGACCGAAGAAAACCTTCAATCTGCTAAGATTGCGATGAAGGATATTTGTCTAAAAGAAAAGCCGCAAAACTACACAATATGCCATTTACTACTTTGAGAGATCGATCAAAAAATCCAAACATGAGCAAGCAACTCGAGACTTAGTCGCAAACCCGTTTTCACCCACCAAGAAACTGAAATTCGAAAAAATAAAGGGCACCATCTGTGGACTGTAGGCTCATATTCAGGATGTGATTCGACAAATGGATACGTGGATGTCTGTGATTTATGTGATAAAAATAATATATGATTATTTCTAAGTTGCCATATCTTAATAACAATTATTATTCTATATTATATCATACTATTTGAAGTTGATTTGACAATGCGGACTTTACTATTTTTTTTACTTGACAAAGGCTAATCTTACGTAGAAATAGGGATAATTGATGCTAATTTGAGATTATATACTTTGATTGTATAGGATTGATCTCATCAATATTTTTTTAATATTATGGATTTTACTTGTTATGTTCCAACAACTATGTTTGAGGGAACTCTGAGCGGCACTACCCATAGTCAGGGGTAATGCCGCTCAAACCTGTTTTTTTTAATGCCTTCCTACTCCTAGTAGGTCAAAGATGCATGGTATTGTTGTTAAAAAGGTGATTACTAGACAGTTAAAGACTGTTATTTTTCTTAATTTCCACTTATAATAAACAATTTAAAAAACACACCATGTTTTCCTTAAGTGAACGCCATTCCCCCGTCTTCCCCTACTTATTTTCAAGAACGAAGTTTTTTAAAAATTTAAAATGTTTTAACTTAGGCTACAACCCATGGCCCATTACTGAACACGGGTCTCTCCTCATTATTGAGGAGGCCTAGAATATTTTCCACCACGCTGCTCCAATGCGGTTGGTAGAGGGGTTAGTGGCCAACCCAGTGTCGAAAGTTTTCAAGCCGCTCGAAGGCCTCTGACTCGACTTAACGACTGCTATCAATCGATAACAACCGAGACCGTCGGCTTTACGTGCCCTCCGAAAGACGGAAGCGCTCAAGATATTTAGCCACTAGCGGTCACCCATCCGACTACCGACCGCGCCCGCTGTTGCTTAACTTTGTCGATCGCTTAGGATTGACGCTAATTGCCGGGCTATGAGCGCTTCTAAATGTTTTAACAAATTTTACTAAAAATAGGCGAAACAGTTTTGTAAACTTTAAGGTTTTCTTGAACAGTTTTTGGACTGTTTTTTTGCTCCCTTTCCGCTGTTTTCATCTCCTTTAAACTTTACGCCTCCTTAATTTCAAAGTGCGAAGAAATAAACTATTTATACTTATCATACAACTATGACAGCTCTCTATTATTCTCTGGTCTCCTATTACAGAGTCTTAGTACCTACATCATATCAATAACTTTTAATTTTAAATCTAGCATGTTAAGATTTGACTAGAAGTAGATTTTCATTGAATGACTTATTCATTACAATCATAAGTTTGACAACTTAACAAAATCTCCTACTACTAAGTAGTCTTAGTAATTGAAGGATCATAAGTAACCTAATTATCTGAAGGAGATTTACGAAAAGAGGATTTTTAATCCCCTTTTCGTACGAGATTTACGAAAAGAGGATTTTTAATCCCCTTTTCGTAAATCGAGGAAATTTATAACGTGAATATTTGCACTCTCGCATTGAATTCACTTGGACATGGATGTAAATAGCAATATCATATTGCCAGTGTACCTACATCTGACGTCAGTCCATACCACAACTAACAATACACTCTATGGCAAATAATCGAATAAGGAATATGTAGGTCCAATAGAGACAGACATTCTGTGCATGAATGAACTAGTTATTGTAAATTGAATTACCCTAATTTTGGATCTCACTACTGGTACCTGGATATAGTAGAGTACCTGGTTGACCGAGCTTTGCTCGGTTGAAAATTATATTTAGTATGAATCGCAAGAAATACGAGGAATTCCGCCATCTATTCAGGAGTCAAATCATACAACTGTTCACTGAGCACAAAATTCATTTTACTTATGTTACGGCCAAAGGATCTCAACAGCGTGTTTCACAAAGTTGTACAGCGCCATCTAGTTTCATACTACTGAAATTTCAACACGTTACAAACAGTACCTCATAGAAGTTATCCTAATGTTTCATAGATGGCGTCAGTTCAACACGTTACAAACAGTACCTCATAGAAGTTATCCTAATGTTTCATAGATGACGTCAGTATGATGTTTTTAAAATCTCTTTATCTCGGGAACCGAGCTTTTCTCGAACCTGGGACCTTGATAAATCGATTCCTTGAGCCGAAAACCCCCTAATCTGTAACTTTCATGAAAATCTTTGCAGCCGTTTCCGAGATCGTGATTATATATATAGGTATAAATAAATAAATAAATAAATAAATATACAAGAATTGCTCGTTTAAAGATATTAGATTAAAATATATTATTAAATCGATAATAACAAAACTAACATTTATTTACAAATATTCTCGTAAATATCACAAACGCACGTTAAACTATCACTACGCGTCCTGCGAGGTCAAGCGAGATAATCGCACTGATTTTTAATTTTATTCAAACAGAAAATAGGTAGGTATAACGCAAAAATAGCGCTTCAATTAGTATTAGCCGAACAAAAATATATTCGAGCGCCATCTAGTTTCATACTACTGAAACAAACAAACCGTATCTCATAGAAGTTATCCTAATGTTTCATAGATGGCGTCAGTTCAACACGTTACAAACAGTACCTCATAGAAGTTATCCTAATGTTTCATAGATGACGTCAGTATGATGTTTTTAAAATCTCTTTATCTCGGGAACCGAGCTTTTCTCGAACCTGGGACCTTGATAAATCGATTCCTTGAGCCGAAAACCCCCTAATCTGTAACTTTCATGAAAATCTTTGCAGCCGTTTCCGAGATCGTGATTATATATATACATATAAATAAATATACAAGAATTGCTCGTTTAAAGATATTAGATACAATTACTGGTGTGTAATAATTATTTAAACAGCCATTGTGTTCCGTTTATGTTTTAGATTCGACCATATTAATCTTGAAGGTTAAGTATCGACACATCTACAATCACTTTAATACACTTTTAAAAACAATTACTAATGACTTTACTTTCCATAACGGTTCCTGCCCCAGACCTCAACTACTAAGGATCTAATCAACTCACGTTTTTAATAACGCCCTTTGCTAACCCTGCAAGTCCAAATAGAGTCCCTATTTCGCTAACTTAAAAACGCTTCATATTTGTTTCTCGGTTGAATAGTTTGACACATTTTGTATACAAAAATGTGTCGAAAACTATTCAATTTTGTTTATACGGTATGTGTCAATTTATTCAATACTGTATGCAAAATGTGCCAAAATTGTGTCAAACTATTCAATTTTTTATACGGAATGTGTCAACAACTCAATAAAGATACCATTGAGGCATTTATAAATTAACAGAATCAGGGCCCTGGAGTCTTGTCTTGAGTCCGTCACAGTTGTTACAGGCAGCGGAACGGTGTTGCTGCATGCTCGTTTGATTGACGAAAAAAACTAACCAAAAAAAGAACATGCTTGCCATGCAGTATTGAAATATCTGCCCATCCTCAATATCCGTGAAAATTAAAGTCGAAATTTACGAAACTTGATTTACGAAAATCGAGATAAAACCAGTAAATGCCCAATTTTTCGATAATTTTGAATTTTCTTCGTGGAAAGGTAAAAAAATCTCAGTTACTTGATATGTTCTACCCTCGTTCGTCATATTATGATGGACGGTAGTGAGCGGCGTGGCTTCGTAGGCGAAAAGCATCAGAACTGTAGGAAAGTTATGGATTTTTATAAAACATCAAATAGAAGACGCATATTTCAAACTCATATTTTAATTCTTTTTTACAACATAATAAATGATAGATTATAATAAAGGAAATGTAGAGCCTGTAACAAGAACATTGTCTGGACTAGACAGCGGATATTGCTAACATATCAACGCAACGGTGTGCGCTGAAACGTCACAGTCTTGGACGGCAGACGTGTTACTAATACCGCTACGTTTGCATTGCAAACATGTTTTTGTGAAGTTGACAGAAGTGAGTTTATGGCCTTCGAGATGTGAGAAGTGTTTAGCCTATTTTATTGCTAAATTTTAATATTACCTATAGGTATATAGAATTCACTCAAATTTCTATATTTGCTTAGATCACTTTAAAAACCGGTCAAATGCATGTCGGATTCACACACATCCCTATGTGTGTACGTCCCTGTATGTTTGGTATCTAGTCAATTTCCGTACAAAAGATGTCACAGAATAACAACACACAGGAGCGGTAGCGGTAGGCATAATATAAGGTAATAGGGTTTTTTCTGTGATCCTTTGGGTACTTACGGAAAAATAAGTACCACGATCTGTCCGTCCTCTGTCTGTGAAGGTTCCTAGGTGCCTAGACCACTGACCGGTTTCAGTTTTGGTGTAGATAAAATGTTGAAATTGTGAAAGATCATAGGATATTTTTCAACCTGGAATTTATCTCTTAACGGGCTGAAAAGGGTAAACGAATATAAAAGTTTCGTAAAATATCGGTACAGGCGTAACGCCAAAACTAATGAATTAAATTTTGATCCGGTTTTCGAAGTTACATTGCTAAAGGTCTAACTTAAAATACGGCGTATGTTTATCTTGATACGCCGCGCCACCTAGAACAAGTAGTTGCAACACAACGTCTGCCGGGTCCGCTAGTAAATCATAATTATGGAACGAACTTACCTACTTCCATTTTATGTATAAATTACCTACTTCACATTCATACTAATAACTCGTAGAAATATCCGATTACAACAATGTGGCTTCACCCTTACCTCTTGAGATGCGAACAACTGCAAGTCTCGGGATTTAAGGCTTCGCATACCAACGGGAAACCACAAGTACCACAAGTGGGCGTGTCTTTGCTCTTCCCTATAGACGAGTGTGATGTTGTTTGAGATTTTTACCAACTGTAAGACTTTGTTTATGATGTTATGTTCTATCTTAGGTTTTTATTTTTAATCTTATGTGTTGGTAGTGTGTAATGTATTTTTAACGTCGTTACATTTTACGACGTAACATTAAAAACTATGTAATTGATTATGTTATGACCACCTTTTCTTTCTTTCTAATATAAGGCGTATAAGATGTGCGTATCTTTTTTGGCCATAACCTACCTACGAGTATAATTGTTACGATGAACTGAAATTACCATTCGGAAGCTTTTACTCTAAATGGACACTTTTACTCTAAAGGCGCTGTGGATGCTGCAGAGACCACCCCTAATTTTCAAAAAACTGACCCGTCCTGAGCCTTTTAAATCCCGCTCTCTTCTTCAGGTCGTCAGTCCACTTGGTTAGGGGCATCATACCTATACTTCTTTTTCACTAACATTTGAGGATAGTCTTTTCAGACAGTTATCGGTCCTTCGAGCTAAATGACCTGCCCATTGCCTCTTCAGCCAACAATTCTTTGAGCTTTGTCGGTTACTCTCGTTCCAATCTAAGAAGACTGTAATGACTGTCTATCTTTACTAAAGCTGTCTCGGAGATAAAAAGGAAAAGTATGACAGGTGCAGCTGCTGTATACAAAATCATTAATTAGTATTCGCCGAAAATAAAACCCAAGATCAATGATAAAGATTTAATATTATCTGGATGCATGAACAATGTAGACTCTTGAAAATAATATTCCGTCTTCTAAACATTTGTTGTATTTGCATATTGGCCGACATCGTAAAAGATTCATTAGGTTTTGAAATTTTGAGACTATTATCTTTTATTGATAATACTTTATTACCTCGCCACTAACTTACAGTAAATAAGAAAATCCTTTAACAATTTATTTATTTATTTATTTATTTAATAGGGTCACCAACAAGACATACATTCATACATTTTATATCATATAAGCCTTATCTAAGATTTAAACTAAATGTTGCCTTAATTATAGGTAACCACGGCCTGCAATAAGGACGTGCATACTTCTTAAAAATACAGTCTATATAAAAGTTAAAGTATGGTATCAAATACGTGGACATTCTATAAATTTAACTAATCGTAATAATTAATATAACTATGTCTAAGATAACAATTCCTAAATAACAAGAAAAAAAAGGCTTCGATAAGATTAACATAAAATTAACTGTGATAATTGAATTTGAGTTTATCGTGATTTATGACAATATTTATGTAAATATTTGCTTAGATTCTTGATTCACAAAGTTGACAAATATAAAGTTTAAAATCTTAAACATTTATTAGGTAGATACTAATTAGTTACATAACTGTACTGACTTAGTGAGGTATTTACACGTGCAGTGCGTATTGTAATTTGAGGAGTTACCTACTGCTGATGCACTAAAACGACTGCGGTTCAAATATTAATTGTATACTTAGGTACTACTCAATTCCGATTTTATTTTAAAGTATTCTCTTTTGTTGAATAATTATTGTATCATAAATAAATAAATAAATAATAATAATAAATAGTTTATATAGTAAATACGACATAAGCCATGTCAATACAATTATGTCATTATTTGGAAGTTTATGTTTTTAAAATTAAATAATATCTAATAAAAAAGTTAATGAAATAAAATGAATGACAATATAAAAAGTAAGATAAGTTAATTGATTTAAATAAAATTATAACACGATGAAGGCGTTTATGATAGTTTGGCTAGGGTGTCCAAATCACGAACTAAAATAAAAGCTGAAGTCTCCGTTTTGCGCATAAATATTCTTCCAGCTCGTACCCAAACAAATTTGTAATTTAGATCCTTTGCCCGTTTTCTGGCCGAAGCATGCAGGGACTTGTTCTCTGGAGATAAGTTTTCCGTGATGTATACAGGTAGCTTTTTTTCACCGCCAATACCCAGATCACTAGAATTCAGCTTATCATCCGAGTGATTTTTATTATAAGCGTAGACTGCCGCAAGAAGTGTGTCACGAAGTCGAGGGTGGCTCAATTTAACAATTATATTTCGTGGGCGGGAACTCTCAGAATTAATTTTTGCAACTCTAGTGCAATGATGAATGTCGCCATCATTTACGGGGCAGTTTACAACCCGACCAACTTGTTTAATAAGGTTTACCAAATTTTCTCCTTTTTTTTTCTGGAACACATTGTATTTCTATATTCGAAGCACGCGAAACTTGGTCAATTTTGTTCAATCGGGAGGTCAATGTATTTATGGCGCTACGCAGGGATTCATTTTCTTTTTTGAGTGTGTTTAAGCTGGCTTGCTGGGATGTGTTATCGCTTCGCAATTTATCAACCTGTTCACTTAAAAAATCCATAGACTGTCTAAATTCATTCAATTGCGAGCTGAGCTCCTCAATCCGTTTACCAAGGCGAGAGTCCTGTACGGCTATTCTGTAAGAAACAAACTCGATATCGAAGCTCACTCAGACGAGTTGTGTCACTTCCATTGCCAGCTTAATTGGCGCTGCGGTCCGGTTTTAATTTTAACAGAACGCAATGCATGTCAAACGTCAAAATCTCACCGCGGATTCAGCTATCGAGATGTCAAAGATATCCTTACAGAATAGCCTAGCTGCGCCTGCAACTCTTCGCGCAGTATGGCGCGGATGTCGTGTAAGGTTAGTAGTGGGTCCGATCTATCCACATCTGTGATTAGTCGTTTTTTCCTTTGTGATATATGCATATTAGGACAGTCAGTTCCAGATATAATTAAAGTGTTGTCTCCTTTTGGTACTTTAGAGGTACAAACAGGGCATAGCCATTCGACCACTGCAGGATTATTAACGCACTTTCGGTGGTATGTGTGATGACAGTGCGTACATTCCATCAACTCCACGGATAACGTTATTGCAACCGTAGCAGTTCATAATCTTTGGTAATTGGATTTGTTTATGTGTCTAATAATGTAGGGTACTAATATCGCTGACCTGTTCTGTATCGCCCCGCGACAACTGCAGCAAATGACGATGACCGGTGACCAGCTGATTGTGCACAAAATTTAATTTTAATTTTACTGTTCGAGTTGAGTCACTGGAATTTCAACTGTAATTTTATAGATTTAGAAACTTTATTTGAGGAATGATAGATAAATATTTAATTACGATTAGATATTAGGTATGTACTTTGAAACACGTCCGTACTTGATGATGTCTTGCTTTGATTCGATGATGAGTAACAAAGAAAATGGATTTCAAATGTACGAAATTCATATTAAAGTTAAAATATTATATTCTTCATCAGCAAGTATGTCCTCAAACTTAAATGTCAAAATTAAATCTTCGGCCCTTAACCGATAATAAAATGTTAAAAAACGCAGTAAAAAACTTGAAAGTTATTTTATTTATTTAATTTAAGAATTTCAGTACTCCGTCATTCATTTATCGTAGTTATTGCGCCGCTGCCAACTCGTGATTTCGCTCCGAGCCGTCAGGCGACACTGAGTTCGTATAAGGTTAAGGGTTATAGTGAGGAAAATTTTCCAAATGCAAAGTAAATCCTACGAAATTGTATGATTAAAAGATACACACAATAATATGCACAGTAAATTAAAGAAAACTAATTTATATTTTCTTCATATACTTGACACCTAATTATAAGAAAATGAACATGCTATTATCATCTAAAACAGCTGTTGTTTATATAAATGAGGTTTGCTGAAGTAATATCACGTCAAAAATTAAAAGAAATAAGTATTTTCATTTTGTACATTTTTAATTTCCCTTGTAGTTGGTCGTAAACCTGCGTCGTATTTCGTAAACTTTAGTCCGTGAGCTGTATGAAGACGTCTAACCAGTACCGTGGGTCGGTAGACACTGAACTTTTCCGTTCCGTCTGAATTCACGACTGCCTCGTTATTAGTGTTATTACGTCTATCGTCTCTGTCCGCCGTGTTCATGCGTGACATCATTCAGTATTTTCCTTTAACTATATGTATATTGCTTGAATCTCATAAAGTAAAGAGTTCCTGCTGCGTATTTATACATATAAAAATAATATTTTCCTGCACTTTTCCATACGTGCTTCAACTGTTAAACTGTGCCAAATTACATATTCCTGCCTTTGTTTTCCATTTTAATAAGGGCTTCAAAGTTTTTGTTTCACGAATTATAAGTTACTTAAATTCGACCGTAACTTATTGTGTCTACCGCAGTGAAATTATGTAACTTCACCGTTACCCCTTGCGGCAAACGGTTCCGGTTAACGATACATTTCTTCTAGGTTTCGTACTACCCTCAGGGTACCACAAGGTGGGGTATTGTCACCTTTTCTATTCAAATATTTTAACAGTTCTGTTATCCTGCTTTAGTCTTGTTATCTTTATTTATGTGGCTTACAAATCTATAGTCAAAGATCAGTCTAATACCTCTCAATATAATGGTGAATTTATGTCAATATTGGATTGTAATATTACGCAAGGATCATTTAGTGAATTTCAGCAAAAAGATGAGAAATTCAGAGATTATTCGGGCGAAATGTGATCCCTTCCAGAGTTAGAATCGACGCTATCCTAAAAGTCTTATTAAAACGCCTTTACAATGTCCACCTTGCGGATCAATAAGCTTAACGTCATCTTAATATGTAGAAGCATTACCCATTGCCTTGAATCATTCCTACATGCAAATTAGAGCGTGCGAATGCCACAAGTGTTCAATATCATGATTTTAATACGTACCATTTATTATTACAATACATGACATTTATTTCTGCTGTTTGTAATTATGTCGAGATCAAATGAAATTCATTCAAAATAATTTAATACAAACACTTTTTATAGTCAATCTTCATCATTGCCTCAATTAATCGTTGCGCTGTTTGGGAATAAGAAACGTCTAGTAGGTAACTCCCACGAAATTATGTATCTACCTATCAAACTACACTGCTTTAAAATTATTTTAAGAATCAGAAATATTAAATTCAATATTTAATTAAATATGAACTCATGTCATATTATGTTTTTACATACGAGGTTGAAAAACTTTATTTCGTTTACGACTGTTGGTAACAATAAAGGTCTTTTAAAAACGTTTAAATTAACGTTTTAAATTCATCAGTGCTGCAATAGTCAGATGATTTTAAGTTATATGATGAAGATGACTCCTTTAAAGGGTTTATATGGGTGATTTAAACTCTGACATAAAAAAACCTGTTAAATCAAACCTAAAATTTATATTTATAGTATTAAACGTTGAAGTTTAACTTGTTTCAGTACATTATCCTTCATTTTTGAAGTTATTGCGTCGCCGCAGGAAAAAATACCGGCACGTGCTTTCGCTGTGAACCGTCAGTCGACACTAAACAGAGTGAGGGAGGGAGGAAAACCGTACCGTACCGAATCCTACAAAGACGTAGGATAAAAAGATAATAATAATAAATTAAAAATTACGTAAGACTTTCAAGAATATTTTAAATAATAACTATCCTCCTTATTCACAAGCAGTGTATTATATCGTATATTAATTTTAATTAGTTTATAATATTAGTTTTAATCTGCTAAAATAGCAGTTCGTAGATACGAGTATTAAACTTCATGAAGTAATAACATAAAGAAAAATAAAAAGAATGCTATATTTTTGATTTCTCCTAAATTTTGTCGGATGTCTACGTCGGATTTCGGGAAGTTCACTCCGTGAGCTATGTGGAGACGTCTAAGCACTACCGCGCGTCGGTAGACACTGAACTTTTCCGTCTGGATTTCAGTGTTGCCAACTATATTTTGAAGAAGATCGTATCATGAGAGTTAAAAAGATCGTATTTTGGCCGAAATTGTAGGGAAAAATCGTACACTAAAATTTTTCAACAAAAGGATAATATTTAGTTGAGCATAGTGTTATCATTTAATATATTAACATTAATATCACAAAAACAACATGAAAAATAAGGGAACATAATATATTTAGTTACTACCTAATTCGGTATGTGCTCATTGCCGAAGTATTAATTCTTTCATACAACATTAACATCACAGAATCCTCACAAAGAAGAAGCAGAAAAAATTCCAACTTCCACCACTTTTTTAACACGTAAAAAAAGTTCAGACACTTTTATAACTGTAGGCTACATTCTGTAGCAATATTCCTTATTATTATTTAGTGTGTTCCAGTTTAGCATGCAAAACGCTTAAAACATGCAATTTTCCATAGAAAAAGGTTGCGTTTTGAATTTGGTCGCTCATTGGAACGCACCCATTATACGGATTAAGGATATGTTCATGAAAAAAATGTTGCAATGACGCTATTAAACTTTAAAATCGATAAAATTACATGAAGCATGTGTGACTAAAAAGATCGTATATAGGGCGTACGATTTCAGGTCATGATCGTACACAGCATTTGTGGTAAAAAAGTCGTACAAATACGATTTAAATCGTACGGTTGGCAACACTGCTGGATTTCTGAATTCAGTATTACCTTACCTCATAATGAGGGTAAAGGCGTGTGAATTCGCCGCTAGAGGCGCTAGTGTTGAGTGAGGTCTGGCTGTCAGTGACACAAACTTATCTGACCCGGTAAGAAGGGCGCTACTGTCTTTGTCTTTGTTTGACAACAGTATAACATTTGCATTAGTTCCAATTTTGGCCACCGGGTCAGATAAGTTTGTGGCACTGTCACTTCTCACTTGTCTGAATGTCACTTGTCACTGTTTATGTATGGGTGGGCTTTGAGAGCAGGACCTCACTCGCCGGTGACGCCAACTGGTGAGTACAAAAACGGCGACCCTCATTGCTTCAGTTGTCTTTACGCGACGCCTTTTGCTTGTGTGTATCGTATGCCTGAATCTATAGCACATTTGTATTTTGTGTATCTACTATTAGAAATTGCTGCTGTGGTTATTATACCATTATTTTGGAATACGTTTATTTAAAATCTTTATTATCTCATTACTTTTTATCTCTGTCAATTAATTTACTACAGTGAGGTAAATTTATTATTTTTCAGATTATTATTGCATTTCTATAGGTTTTCGTGATATTAAGTATAGTAAAAAATATACCCCGAGTTAAAGAGAAGTAAAATCAAAGAACAAAAATAATACCAAGAAACAGCCAAAATAAATTATATTTAGCTTCTAACGTATACGTTAGCTTAAGAAAACACATATTTCGCAAAATATACATACCTACCTTATTCGAGCAGTATTCACCTAATATATTTTGCATGTATCTACAGTACTATCCGTTTTACTTTTACATTTTTAATATTTTTTACACTTGCAGGGGTCACCAAGAAGCGATCACCTTCTACCGCACGAACGGCTCTGGCATCGACATGAGTGCAATCGCTCACCCGCTGCAGACCAACGTGACGGCTGAGAACGTGGTGGGCGTGGCGCCAGGCAACGTCTCCCAGCACGTACTGCCTTGGAGCAGTCTTAAGGATTTTACGTCTCTACCCCAAGGTAAACTTACTTGTCCTTCCTCCTTAATGTGACTAATACGTAGACTAGTTAATAGTGACTCCGGTATCGACATGAGCGCGATCGCTCACCCGCTGCAGACCAACGTAACGGTTGAGAACGTGGTGGGCGTGGCGCCAGTCAACGTCTCCCAGCACGTACTGCCTTGGAGCAGTCTTAAGAATTTTACGTCTCTACCCCAAGGTAAACTTACTTGTCCTTCGTCCTTAATGTGACTAACCCGTAGACTAGTTAATAGTGACTCCGATATCGACATGAGCGCGATCGCTCACCCGCTGCAGACCAACGTAACGGCTGAGAATGTGGTCGGCGTGGCGCCAGACAACGTCTCCCAGCACGTGCTGCCTTGGAGCAGTCTTAAGGATTTTAAAGTCTACCCCAAGGTAAACAAATTTTTACTAGACCAATTATGAAATCTAGGAAAATATCCCGTTTTTTTTAAATCTGAAATTAGTCATCACTTTTGAATTTTTTTTGTTACCTCATAACTTTGTACTGAGTTAACCAATTTTTACGATTCTTTATTTACTTGAATTCTTGTGCTTGAAGTGTGGTCCCAATTTGGGCAACATTAATTTGACAAGCAGTTTTAAATTATCCTTAATAATGGGTTAAGATGTCTATTGGTGTGAATTTGTAGTTATTTCGTCATAACTTCTCACTGTTTCTATTTGTATGATTCTTTTTTTAATTTGAAATCTGGTAGTTGTTGTGTGGCGACATATTATTATTTTAGGCGACAGTTTTTATTCCTTCCTTATTTCCTCGCCACCAACGCATCGGTGATAACTTGGGTATTATTGATGACTATCAATGGTGACCCCTTAGGGAGCCCCTTAGTTGGCCCCTTAAGTAACACCTTTAGGTGGCTAGTCTGTTCGTTTTTCAGTTTGTCTGTCGAAGAGTAAATACAAAAGGGACTGTACTGACTTTCTAAAAATATTAGATTTATATCTAATTTGATATATAACATGTGGAGGAGAATATACAAAATGGTTATGATGCCGATCGACTATCGGCGCGGCGATTTTATTAAGTTAATAATATTTTACTAAAATTGCTCTGCATTTCTAGGACGCGCTTGGATCTATAAAAACTATTCAATATACTTACTGTCAATGTTCAAACCTGCAATTAAACTCAAAATGATAGAGATTAAAGAGATACCGAAAGTTTAACTTAATTCAACTTTAGATTTTATTAGAACCTAAAATACGATTTAATTTAACAATTACGCGCTCACCTGTTACAATTTCTAGAGTAGCAGCTACCTACTTCCCGAAATATTTTAATAAAAACACCAAAGAATTAAAAAAAATATCTCTAACTTTCTGACTTGGACCCGCGAAGATTTATGTTTTAATAAAATATTAGCAACCTTATAAAACCGGCCAAGGGCGAGTCGGACTCGCGCACGAAGGGTTCCGTACCATTATGTTTAATTAGGTATTATTATTATTACGTAAAAATTGGGCTATGGCCGCTTTCCCAAAGGCCAATGTAACCATTGTTTTATTAGCCACAACGCCATCTCTTGGACGGAAAGGTAACTAAACTAAAATATTTATTTTACGCCCACGCCCACTTAAATATTTATTTTATTCTGTTTTTTAGTATTTGTTGTTGTAGCGGCCACAGAAATACATCATCTGTGAAAATTTCAACTGTGTATCTATAAGGTACCTACGGTTCATGAGATACAGCCTGGTGACAGACGGACGGACGGACGGACGGACAGCGAAATCTCAGTAATAGGGTCCCGTTTTACCCTTTGGGTACGGAACCCTAAAAACAAACAAATGACATGCAGATTTAATTTTTCATGTAGAATAATCAACTAAAATAATGGTATTAGGTTTATCCGACGTACCTAAGCGTTTACTGTACCTATGCAACAAGCGCGCCCGTGTGTGGGAGTGGGACCCTGAAGTTATTGATCCCCGTCATTACAGCTCTCGTCGGATTGGTTCATCCACGTCACATAATCATCAAAGACTGCGGTCAGTGCCAAACGCCATTCAAACTAATTACAATGTGCCATACTATTCAAAGCTATTCATTACAATTAAATGTTATTGATTGTAGGTTTATAAAAAATATTTCAGAAAAATTATGATAGTAGGTTTGAACGTTGAAATCTCATACAGGAGGGCCATGGTTTAGACTCCTGTCTTACCAATCACCACTAAATTTCAACAAGTCACACGTATGGCGATCAAGGATGTTATGAAGTACCATAACCGAAACCGACTTTTGTTATAAAAGTTAAGGTTAATTTCGAATACGGTATTTTATTGCCCAGCCGAGCCGACACAAGCCGCGTGCGATTCTTCAGTTTGTTATTATTTTTGTTGCTTTGTGGTGTCGATGTCAGTGAAGAGAAACGTCAGAAGGGTAACGTCTTCGAAGGTGTGCGCCCCTCCCATTGTCGTTGACTCTAAATACAATCCTCTTTATGCTATTAATTAAGTATTAAACAATTCTTACTGTCCAAGAAAGGATAAGTTTACCAAAACGATAGAAAGGCCAACTTAATTTATAATATTTGAATTTTAGGTAAAAACTTTAATTGGACTACGAAAAATATCTAATAACGTTTCTAATAGCAAGAACTGATAGCAAAACTATGCAGAGTAAGGTAGGTAGAAGCAAAATACGTCAAAGCGTAATTGATAGACTAGCATCAATTCGTCTGTCGTCGTGGGAAACTGGGATGGATTATGTGCTTTTAAGAGCTATACACCGACAGCTAGTGACTTTGCTTACATACTTTTATTATATTTTTATAATGCTTCAAATGAAAAAGCAAAAATGACGACCCATGCGTCGAATTGGTTCCCATGCCAGACTGACGCGTGAAAATAACTTCGATCCAGGTCCGATTTCCAATAATGCTGAAATTAATACGATGAGTTTATTAAATACAATGACATATTTCTATTCTTAACAGGTGACATAAGAATTTAAACGTGTTCCCTACTTTACCTGCGCACGATGAAATCACTTCAAAACAATCTATCTTTATCAATTTATTGAATAATTATAATATATTGGTCTTAACAATTAAAGTTAACATAAATCAGGTAAAAACAACGATTGTACTACATAGTTGAACTAGTGGGAATCACTCCCATTTACAACATTTTTAGTGAGCGATATCCTAATTATGATGTTCGACAGGGCAGGTAATTTGACTGAACGCGTAAGTGCCACGCTTTTCATGGCGCTAGCTCTCTTGGTGAGTTTGGCTAAAGTGTTGGTGATCCATTAAATGGACATTTAACATTAGTTCAAGGGCGTCACATACAATGTCACTTGAACGTCTGCACATTTTTGATTATGATTATGAAAATGTAAAGTTACTTTTTATTAAGTAGGATATTTTTATTAGTAGTTATTGTAACTTTGAGGACATTATTTATAATCGTTAACCCTGGCCGCTTTCGTAAGCTTTTATGGTTGCATTTTGGTCATTTTTGCACAGTCCAAACGTAATAATTTCTTAACTTAATAGACGAATTTATAGCGTAAGTATGATTAAGTTACGTACCTATACAGTTAGCTCGGCTATGCGGCCTAGAGTTTAAGGGCTCGCGGGTACAGTGTGTTGGAGAGGGACCGCGCTGACGACAGCGCTCTCGCTCTTTCCTGTTGCTCGCCACTTCGATGGAGATGAGTGTTTATGTATTGAGTAACATAGGTACAATATTGTTTGTGCAACAAATAGTATATTTTGGACACTGTTAATGGCCAAAAATATAACATAAAGCCCTGTCCTGAATTCCACGTGAAAGAAGTTGTGGGATAAAACTAGTATTCATTTAATGAATGAAAAATGAACTTAGTGGTTTAATTTACTCAAACTGTTTACGACTTGTTTATGAACCAGTAATTATCAAATTATACCATAAATTAAAGAAATCTAAATTTTACATCGACAAAAATATAAAATATAAAACATCGAAAATAATATAGAATTAACGTTTCATTAACACATTTACAATAATTTACTTAACATTTACTAAAAACAAATAACAAAAATTTACTAAATAAAATATATTAGGGTGCGTACAGATTATGTAACATGTTATATAACTTCTGTTTTATAACACGTCCACACTATCTAACATTGTTGTCTAACAATGAAACATATAACATAACAAAGCACATGTGTTTTTTAATGACATATCGTCCACATTTATAAAACATGTTATATCACTGCGTTTTAAAACATGTTTTGTTATATAGTCTGTACGCACCATAACATTGTTGTCTAACAATAAAACATATAACAAGACATAATGTGTTTTTGTAAGACATATCGTCCACATTTATAAAACATGTTATATAACTGTGTTTTATAACATGTTTTGATATATAGTCTGTACGCACCCTTACGTAACAAAATCTGACAGGCATTTGTTTAAAGAAATAAATATATTAACTGTGATATCACAATATATTTTGGACAATATTATGTATGTAAAAAATATCATGACTGTTTTCTTAAAAAGAGTGATGTTCATAATATAAATACTAGAAATAAGGCTAAACTGATTGTACCAAAATTCAGACTTAGAAAAACTGGTGGCTCTTTCATGGGCAACTGCATTAAAATTTATAATAAAGTTCCGATACAATGGACAGAAATGCCGTACTGTAAATTTAAAACTCATGTCAAAAGCATTCTTATGACGAAAGGTTATTACAAACTTGATGAATATTTTAATGATAAAACAGCTTGGACATGAGTTTCGTATTTTAGCCGTAATTAGTAGTTCGATGAGTGACTTACTACCAAGCAATCCTGTTATGGATATGAATTTAATTGTTTTTGGAATAGAGACGATAAATATTAGTTATCATATGATAATTTGCGTTATTTTATACACTTCACTCTGTTTTAAGAAAAGAAACGATTACCTACTAGAGTAAAATTTGCCGCATTCAATTCGATCAGGTCTAACTTGATTTTAATATATCACTCTGGCTGGTAGTTAAAAATGTCACTAGGACCTAGTATCCTTTATTAGCCCATAGACTAGGGCCAGGACTAGGGTATCCATTTTTGGTTAAACCTTACCTTGAGATAATTTTATCGGGATTTTATATTTTTTGTCTGTCAGCAACGGTACAATCAACAAGTAACAACAACAAGTAATTCCTTAAAAACTTCTAGGTGGCGCTCAAGCTGTGGAACTTGACAAACACAAGCGAGACGTGGGGAAGGAAACAAAAAAAATAGACAAGGGAGTGGCCTTGATTCCTGCGGAGGCCGCGGTGCAGTCCATCGCGATACCGCCCCTGCTGACCCTCAACAACAACATGTCCAAGATACCGGTCCCGATCCCCAACGTGTCTGTGGTCAGCTACGCGAAGGTCAACACTGTCGCTCATACTCCTTGAGCGGATTCAACGTAGCGTAGTAGTGTCATTGGGTAGTAATAAACTGTCTGAGTATACTTTTTTCTTAATTAAACCTTGATTCCTGCGGAGGCCGGCGTGCAGTCCATCGCGATACCGCCCCTGCTGACCCTCAACAACATACCGGTCCCGATCCCCAACGTGTCTGTGGTCAGCTACGCGAAGGTCAACACTGTCGCTCATACTCCTTGAGCGGATGCAACGGGTGATTACCCGTGACGTAGCAGCGTAGTAGTGTCAATGTGTAGTAATTAACTGTTTGAGTATGTTTTTTCTTAATTAAAATCTATAGCCTATAATTTTGTTAAGCTCTCATTCATTCGTTCATTTAGTTGTGACTTTTAGCCGACTCTAAAAAGTGGAGACTTCATCGTTAATTAATTGGTTTGGCAAACTCGTCTTTTGGTTTCAGGATTATACTTCCTGTTTGGTTACATTACATTCGTTTCAGGAAAAACTGTAAGGGTAAAAAAATTGGGTAATTTTTTGTTGAAATTTAATTTTAATGGTCTGAGCGTCCTAGACATAATTTCTGCTAATTAAATACTTATCACTATACAAGGACAGAACAATATAGTGTACTGTATAATATAATAGATTACAAGCAGAAATAAATAATAAGTATAATTTCTTTTTAATTTTTAATCTTATTAAAAAAAAGAAACGCTCGCTACAAAGCCTACAAACCCTCAACAATTACTACTACAGTACCTACAGTTAAACCATTTTTGAGATAAGGGGGTACAAATGCACTGATAAAGACTAATTTTATTGGTATTGGTAAATATTGCGTTATTATAAATCTACAGTAGGTACCTACCAAATGTACAGTACTAAATGTACAGTACGTAATTAATTAAGTTACGGGGTATTAGCATCTTACCAAACTTACTCCGCACTTCACTTTGTTGCATGGACAAAAAATAAAATGGCATTGAAATATAAGCTTTAATTCTTGCCCCTAAAGCTTTGGTTTCCTAGGAAAGCGGTGCCGTCATATAGCGGCCGTAATACAGCGGTGAATGACGTCACTAGAACGTTGTCTATGTAAACGAAATGGCGCGGTTTCCTGGAGAGCGGTAACTGACACCGTAACGTCAAAAAGCGGTACCGCCAGGACACGCTAAACAGCGGGCCTGCTCCTCCACCGGGAGACACTTGTTCTCCCGAGATTATGTCCGGGTAAAAAGGGAATCCTTGAGGCCCGAAAATCCCTCGCCTCAGTCCGCGCAAAAGGCGCGGCAGCGAAGGAAGGCAGCGTTCGTTCGGTACCGCCATTTGCATGACGGCCGTCTTGTCGGTGTCCGATGGTTTGGTCAACGTTTTATTGATAGCGGTGAAGCCACGGTGAAGCTATTCTTAATACGTATTTGTGTTTTTTTTTCGGAACAACGTAAAAAATGAGTTCCAACTCTTGGAGCAGCGAGGACGACGAAATTTTAATAGATTTCGTTCGTAACCACGAAGCAATATATAATATAAAAAGTAAAGATTATAGAAAAAGTCTTCTGATGATAGTTCATGCTCCAAGTAAATTACTAAAGCTAAATTAAGGTCGTCCATTTTCTATCTTGGATACTTTTCGTTTCACGTTTTTTTAAAAAAATGACTGACGGTGTGTTAAAACGGCCGTGGAACTTTCCACATGTCATCACCGTAAAGACGGCCGTCTATTACGGCCGCTATATGACGGCACCGTTGTCCTAGGAAACCAAAGCTTTACGACTTCATTTACGGTCGGATCGCATAACAAAATTCAAATTTCACCCCATACGCACCCTTTGACACCGTTATATCGTCCACGATATAGTGGACAGAAAAACCACAAATTTTCAATTCCGATTTACACCCTAGTTTATTTGACTACTCAAATACTAAGTAGTTTTAGTAAAATATTACTGTAGTAGGTACTAGCTTTTACCCGCGGCTTCCCAAAAAAGTATTCCCAGAGTGAGTAGGTACTACTAATAGGTACCTAGTTATAGTCCTTTTTAGGTTCTCAAACTATTCCAAGTAGATTAAGCTTGAAAACGCACCAAGAAAGATGGACTGTCAGACAGAGTTAGGTAGGTAGGTATAATATATGCGTTACTTAATAATATTTGTAAGAATTCAGAAATGAGACAAATTCAATTTAATATTATTTGGATACTTAATTATAAAAGTTATTGACTGTGCATGTTTAAAGTTTGAATATCGTAATTTTAAAGTCAAAGATTTATTTAAGTTACATATTTTCCTTAATAAAATAGTTTTGTTTTGTTTTTTTCTCACAATGTGAATGGGACAGGACTAGTTCATGGTATAAAGAACAATTTCATAAAGTTGCTGGAAATCAACTTTATTTTGCACTTTTATTTGCAGTACCACGTCAAATAAATTTGAACTTTTTCCATTAATAATAGGGTTCAAAATAATTGGCAATAGTTTGCATCATAAGGGCATATTCAAATAGGCTGGCGTTAGTAACGAATTTTGAATAGGTAAGCGGTATACCTGTTATTCAGACTAGGTAATACCGCTACCCATGTTAATGAATCTTGTTGACTGTACTCAACTCTAGACAATAAAAACCATCTACTACGCATACTATATTCGCCATGAAACCCTTACTATATCTCGTTTTGTCCAGCAAGGAATATCGTCTACTTATTTTTACCATGTAGCTTTTTAATAATGAGTGAGCTTTTTATATATTAAACACACTTTGTAATCTTTATTTTTACCTTAATTACATAAAAAACAAGTAAGCATCTGATACCTAACCTACCGATGCACAGAAAATAAATTGTAATAACAGAACACGTAGATATAGAGGAACTATTTACTTTACATACCTAATCAGTATGGAATGATTCAGAATAACTGCGATATTTATAATGTAACAGGTACTTGCCTATTGGTCACTACCTACAGCGATAGCGGAAATGTGTGTCTGAACTGTCTTTGGAACAGCGTCGCGCCAATATAGTTTACACGACCCTGGTGGTATGCTAAATCAATTTTGTCACAATTTTGCGATAATCTTTTTTCGTAGAATACCGGCGAGGTTCTAGTTTTGGGTTCTAAACTTATCATGGTCGTAACAGTGTTTATTCCGGCAACGTAGACGGTTAGACGAATAACTATTGCACGTTGCACCAGGTGTTATTTGAAGGTGTTATATCGCGGTGTAAGAGTCAGATGAACGTATCTTAAATAGTATAATATACTGTATGCCTGACTCTTAAACCGCGATATTATCTCTATTAATGAGCTGGTAAACTTTGAAGGGGCGAATTTTCACCAAAATTTCGCTCTCTTGTAAAGTTGAAAAAATTTTGAAATACGAGGAATCAGCCGACATATTCATCTGACTCTTACACCGCGATATTTTGAAGTCAGTTAAACTTTTTGTAAAAAATTAGTTACTATACCTACCGTCAATAGGTGCACAGCACAAATAAAAAAAAATCGGATTGTGAATCTCATCCTGTTTTTGAAGTCGTTTAAAAAGGGACTGGGCATCGTAACCTTGTCCATTGTTCAGGGGCACAACGATCAACGGAGATCGGTTTATACTCTAACATGTATGCAGCCTTACACCCCAAAAGATCGCAACAGGCATAGGTTTCGACTTATACTTACTTGCTAACAAGCGAATTTACACTTGAAACTCGTGTAGAACTTAAATACGCCAAGTTCTTTGTGTTGCAGCGATCGAGAGACGAAGTACAGACAACTCCAACATACGCCTTGGGCATTATTAAACACTAGTTCGAACACTAAATAGGTATATACATAGGTCTGTTAATCGCTTGATGAGATTATTCGGTGAGCGATAGATTGTAAACCTATAAGGAAGTAAACTTCCGCGTTGAAATCACATACATTTGTGTAAAAGAAGGGAAATAATACGACTATTTTTACTTAAGGATTTTATAATTTTCTGCTCAATGACAGTACATGGAAGAGAATACCAAATCAAATTCCGTCAACGTCACATTTTTCTTTTTAAATAACCTGAGTTCATGCAAAAAGTATTGCTGCTGGCTACAGATAAGGCTAAGGTTATGGCTTATATTGACACCTCCCCTCGACCGTCTGGCTGTAGATAAAGGCTGCCTGGCTGTGGCTGGAGGGAATCATCAATATGGCGGGCGATGGCTTTGGCTTTGGTTTTGGTTAAGGCTACGGCTACATCTTAAGTGTTAATATGTCGGTAATGCGTTGGCAGACGGCTCCTTTAGGCACAGTTCAGCTGGCGGTGCATCAGCTTACGTCACGTCCGTTACACATGATTGTTAAGTTAACAACTGAATGGAACGAGATTGTACTGGAAACATTTGATGGAAACAACTGGGTATACACCCGCTGTTTTCTTCTTAATGCCGTTTTAATTAACTATTGCAATTTTGCTCGAATTGACTTAGCTGCGAAACTCTCTTGGAAATTACATGGCAATTTTCTAGGCATCAATAAGTTCTATGCTGCCATCGAATTAATTGGAGTTCATTCGATGAGCAGATAATATCGAGAACCCTTCCAATTCGTGAAGCGCTAATCGGTTACTAAAGCATAGGTATTCTATTTAAAACTAAAGTGGTAGCTATTGCCACGCGTTTAACCTGTAGTAGGTAAATATACGTGTTGTATAAACATACATAGATAGAGTCAGATCTCTGGATATGCTCCTCATTCATGTGGAATTCGTTGTCCCTTTTCTAGCTACCTTCTTCTTTAGTGACATTTAACTATAAAAAAAGAAGTACCTACTACTTGCAGGGCGATTGCTTATCCTGCGGCCCCTGAGTTCTTTGCGTACTCATTGTCAGAACTTAGTGTAAACTCGGTTCGCATAGTAGTTCTTCTCCCCTCAGGAGGACAATGGGACGTGATATGAATAGAATGAGGGTAAAAGCGTGTGAATTCGCCGCTAGAGGCGCTAGTGGAGAGTGAGGTCTGTCTGTCAGTGCCACAAACTTATCTGACCCGGTAAGAGGGGCGCTACCTACTGTCTTTGTCTGACAATAGTTTAACATTTGCATTAGTACCAATTTTGGCCACCGGGTCAGTTAAGTTTGTATCATTGTCACTTGTCACTTTTTATGTATGGGTGGGCTTTGACAGCAGGACCTCACTCGCCAGTGGCACCAACTGGTGAGCACAAAAACGGCGAACCTCATTCCGTCAGTCCATCAGAAATTCGAGTAATTTGATCAAATATTTGGTAAACAGAATATTGTAAGCTCTCTGTACGTAATGCCTGCATTGTGCTCCGTACCGTACGCCGTACGCTCCGGAATAACGCAGCCATATTCAATAGATGACTGGGATCAACACAAATGATGTCATAACCGTGTCGGGTGCCTCTTGTTTGGTATAACAACTTTTCGTCGAAAATCGCTTCGACTAATTTTAGTTGGAATAAAGTCATTTCACATAATTATTCATTTGATCGAATATTTGATTGCCATAATTTTATTTCTTATCATCATTTGTTTCGAATAATATCTTTTTATCGAATGTTCAAATGCGCTAATTTTAATTAAAGTAATTAGGTTAGCGAGGAGCGAAGCGACGAGCGTGTTAGGTTAACAGGAACCATCGCACGAGCCGAGCGAGCGAAGCGAGCGTGCCGCGGCAGCGGCCGGTGAGTGCCAGAACCGACTTTAGGGCGTTTATAACCTGAACATTTCATGAAATGAACATTGTATAAAATAATATTCGATCAAATGAACATTATGTCAATCAATATTACACAAAATGAATATTCGATCAAATGAAAATTATGTCAAATGATATTATACAAACTGATTATTATCTTAAACGTTGTTCGATTTATTAAAATTATATCAAAAGTTTTTTACGAAACAAGGGTAACCCACCGTGTCTCTTCTAATTTTGGTGGCGACTGTGTTAAAATGTATGTAATGTATGTTACTCTTTTGAGGAATCTAGCGTAAATTGTTCAATAGTATCAGCAGGGATAAATATTAATTAAATAGATGACTAAGAAAAGTAATTAACTGCGATAATATCGTCGCCAAAGGTTATCTTTAAGTAATATCCTTGCATCCTGTAAACACGACGGAGCAGCAATTAGTGTTTCCAGGAATCCGTCCGATCCTGCCCGATACTAAAATATCGTTCCGTAAACCAAGGCCGTATCAAGCCCAGACAACACCCCTGGACCCCTGGCTCGCGGGAATATTGCCGGTGCACTGGTTTATCCGATTACTTGACGATCAAACCGCTAAAACCATTGACATTTATTAATTAGGTATGCCTGAGTCACCGAGAATATGGCTAAAAACTATTTTTGAATGAACGTGCGTTCGATTCCCAACTATAGTTGAGTCGCCGAGCATAAATTGCCACTCCCCGCCAAAACCAGTCAGAAAAATTTACTGAGGACATTTTAGATAACTCCGTCAATTTTAAATCAAGTATTGTCGGTACGCTAGGATTTGTGTGCCGTGCAATACAAACGAATTCCAGACCGAATTCAAACGGAAAATAGGCGGCGAATGTGTGTTGTCCGTGGTCTTTGTGTATTCTAGTGAAACGCTGTGAGCGCGCCTCTTTATACATACCTACATGTTCCCAAATACTCCGGGAATAGTCGAAATTAACGTCGGTGCATTGTTCGACAGTCGTGTCAGCTCTGATTAAAATCAAAAGGCATCAATAGCAAATTATGTTTGGCAATGAAAGGTCTGTCGGGAAGCGACGCAACGCCTGCGGCCCGCGGTCCGTGGCCCGTGGCTGGGGGTCCGTCGCCAGGGGCCCGTGGCCAGGGGTCCGCGTCCGCGAAGCAAGGCACACAGTAATTATATCTATGCCTCCCCCCGAGTTACACACGGCTACCGAATTGCACCCAAACTTTCTCCCCTTGTACATACGTCATCAGCTGTTTGCATGCAATCCATATTAACACACAACTTCGAATTTTGTAGTATTCCTGAAAATAATGTTACGGAAAATTCTGTACGGATATCAAACCGAATGAGGTGTTGTTTTTAACCAAATTAAAAAGGAAGAGGTCCTTAATTGTGTTATCTTATAACTTTGTATTAGCCGAAGCGATTTTGATATTTTTTTTCGAAAGGTAGTATTTAAGTTACCTTGCCGATATTGAAGTTAGTTATAATTTTTTATAACAAGTTAAAAAAACTAAATAAAGTAAAATTGTTTATACTCTGTTTTTTTTAACTGAATGGAATTGTAAATTCTGAGCCCCGTTTCTGCACATTTATAAATGCATAATTTTTTCTCTTTCGAATACTTTGACACATTTTGTATATCGAGCCGCAACCGAAAAATTTATAAATTAGCGGAATATGAGAATAGTTAGGTTTAATTAAATAAGTAGCCACATATGAAGTTTCGTCCTAATTCGGTCACAGATGTATTGGTTCTCTTGAGGACTAAGACGGAATTCTTTAAAAGTACTTATAATATGTATCTGGAACCTTATTATAAGTACTTTTAAAGAATTAATTTAAGGGACATGGCTCGGGGGGAAAACGAGGGCGGATTTACAATTAATATACTTACACGTAGGTCGTCGGTGGATGCACCTATATTTTTCGCGACATACGGGTCTTAAGCGCCTTGCACATCGCGGCACTTACGGGTTCACATCAAAAGATATATTATGCTTTAAGCACTTGTCACACAACGCTACAGTGCGCCCAACTTATCTCTGAAATGGCAAAAATTGGAACTAACGCCGCCATGTTAAAAAGTCATTCATAAGTACGTTACGTTCATCTGTCAGTTACTAGTGTGTGCAATGATTGATCCAATGTGCCCGACAGCGCCTCTCTTCATTTCAATCTTAAGTTGGGTTTACTATATTTATGAGCTACGCGACTGCAACGCAACCCAAAATTTCGCTGTATCTGACACTTTTGACTGACAGGAGACGCGTCTACGATTCTGTCAGTACATAGTGTCAAATACATACAAATTTTGGATTGCGTTGCAGTCGCGTAGCTCATGAATAGCATTGTGTGAGAAGTGCCTCACTTGCACAAAATTCACTGAGCTACTGGCGCTGTCATGTTATTTATGTACTAATTTAACATTTACAATGATACAGTGTGATGTCACGGTATGTTAATCAAATTACTGTATTCTCATTAGGTATTATTCTCAAGTATTCAACTATTATTCTCATGTAGTCAACTTTTTAACTAATAACTTGTTATAACAAAATATAATTATTGCTTTTACAAAAAAAACTAACCGACTTAAACCTTGATAAGCAGAGATAACTCAAAAACGACTAGCCAGATGGCGCTCAATTCAAGTGGAAAGTTCTTGTCACCACAAATTAATAAAGCCCAAACACTAGATAACTGCAGTAAATCGTTCAGGAATTCCCTCGACTGTTTTTCGGCTTCATCAGATCGACTCCAGACATTCATGAAATGGTAGCGCTTTAATATAAGTACCTACTTAGGATAACATGAACAAACACACTAGTCGTCTGTACAATTTTCGAAAGTTCCGCTTTATTTCTTTGAGATGCCATCATCAGAACCTGGTGACTTATCAGCGGACCCCAATGCGCATATCTACTTTACAACTAAAAAGAATTATCAATATCGGCCCTTAAACGACGAAAAAATCGCTGAACACACAAAAAAGCATATAACTATACCTACGGTCGAATTGAGAACCTCCTTCTTTTTTGAAGTCGGTTAAAAACTTAAGGGAGTAAAGCTTTGGTTTCCTAGGAAAGCGGTGCCGTCATGTAGCGGCCGTAATACAGCGGTGAATGACGTCATTAGAACGTTGTCTATGTAAACGAAATGGCGCGGTTTCCTAGAGAGCGGTAACTGACACCGTAACGTAAAAAGCGGTACCGCCATTTGCATGACGGCCGTCTTGTCGGTGTCCGATGGTTTGGTCAACGTTTTATTGATAGCGGTGAAGCTATTTTTAATATGTATTTGTTTTTTTTTTCGGAACAACGTCAAAAAATAAAAAGTAAAGAAAAAAGTCAACTAAAACAGAATTGGTGGCGTGAAAGTCGAGAAAAATTAAATTCTGATGAATTATTAATTATTAAAATGAGTGACGGTGTGTTAAAACGGCCGTGGAACTTTCCACATGTCATCACCGTCAAGACGGCCGTCTACTTGTGTCCGTAATATTACGGCCGCTACATGACGGCACCGCTTTCCTAGGAAACCAAAGCTTAAGAGAGAAGCCATTGGGTATACGAAATTACACTGAAGTGATATCAGCATGTCTAAAGACATTACAGATTAATTATTACTTATAATGTATTTTGAAACATGTTTCCGATTGTGCTAATTTATAAATGCTTCAATTTCGTCCAGTTTGAATAGTTTGACATATTTTGAATACGGAATGTGCCAAAAATGTGTCAAACTGTTCAAACTAGACGCAATTAAAGTTTTAAAAAAAATCTCAAGACTACAAATGGACTACAATTACTTACCAAACTTAAAGTATTTCTAGTTGTACAATCATTCGTGCACATAATGAACTAATAATTATATACCTTCAAAGAGAATAATTATGCGTTATCAAGTGACAGATTTTCTATCGTCAGTAATTTCTCCATAATGAATAAAAATCAGTTATGTGTTAGTCAGGCTCGCACAAGAAGCGATTCGAGCTACCGTGTAATTATAGATGTATGCATTTTTAAAATTGAACCGCTACTAGCGACATCTAGGGGTGGATAGCATAAATAGAATACAAACCTTTCTACACCTTAAGTTTTAGTTAATATTTTTATCCTTTTGTAATTGTTGTGACAGCGGACATATGATCACGTATGTCTACTTAATTCCGTTCAAGAGATAAAATCCCAAAAAAAGGTGTAAACTCTAACAAGTAATTATAATGATACAAAATCCGGGGTAGTTGGCCATAGTTTTTTTAAAGCGTTGTTATAAAAAAACCTTACGTATTACAATGTAAAATTTTATTTGCAATTAAACTTTGAAGATTTAGCTTTAAGTTATTGAACTCAAAATTAACAAATTCTAATGAGATGACCTTGAAATATTCATTTTAAAAAAAATCGCAATTGGCCATCTCACCCGAGGTGTCTGGGTGTGATGGCCATAGTATTAGAGGTTAGAGGGCCATTACTTAAAACAAGCTTTAAAATAGGTTTGGTGTTAGTCTATGCTTAATCAGCCTCTTTTTCAATTGGCGATATTTTCACGGGCACATATCTTCAAATTCAATACAATTTTCATGAAATGAAAATTCACCTGTTCTACCCGAATTGTTGTATAATAATTTTCATCACACCCACGACAATATTTTTCCTTTTATCATCTTTTTCATATTCCTAACCTTCATCAACATTAATCGCACTCCGTCACTACTATCAGACAGACTTAGTATACCTTTTCTTTGCTTAATTCTTTTTTCTATTTCTTCTTTTTAGACTTCTATTGTTTTCTTCTTCTTCATTCTTTTCTCTGCTTTATGTCATCTACCATTTATTTTATATTCTTCCGAAGTCAAAAGTGTTCTTACCTCTATTTGCTCATTTATAAATGTTTAGCTTGCATAGAATGGATATGAGCAACCAATTTCTTGTAATTTTCTTTTCCAAATAATGATGGACTCCCATGGACCCTTTTTTGTAATTATTCTTCTTTATTGTTCTCTTTAAGGTTTTTCTTGGTATTTGATACTGAATAACGATAGCACGCACAGACATTATACGCCGTGAGTATATGTTAGCTATATGGCCATCACATACCGACTACAATTGGCCATCTCTCCTTTTCTTCTGGGAGAGATGACCATGCATAAAATGCAAACAAGTCAGAACAAAACTCTAGTAATTTTGAGGTTGGAATAAAGCGTCATTGGTATACTTATCAACAAAAACAAAAATCACCATTATTCTAAGAAACTCGCATCATACTCATGTAAAACATGAACCTTCTAAGAAATATTTGCACTACACAAAACAATAAACGTGGTTTTTCCTTACTTTTTGATTTTTTTTCGGTAAAATTTTCGTTATATCTTAGCTCTTAAGCACGACGCAAAGCGAACTGAGCTCTTACTAGCTACATTAAGTAAAGGATTCGATGTTTTTTTTCGATTGGCTAACTCTACCGTATGGCCATCTACCCCGGACTTACCCTATATTCTATTTTGTTTTTTTATACAAATTCACTCTAGTTTTTCTCGATAATTAACAAAAAGATGAAGGAAATGAATTCATACATAACATTAGTAATTAATACCTAATACGCAGCCGAATAACCGTAACACCGCCTTTTTGTCGGCATGTAAGTTCATAGCTTTACTGAGAAACCCTTTGTCAAGATTAATATCTATTTGGGAGCGCAAAGCGAGTATCTTGAATCTGGGAAACACAAATTAAGCTGCATTCGATTCACTATTTGCAACAGTTACATACATAGATATACAGATACACTTTGACGACAAGCATAAGTCGATACCTCTGAATTGGTGTATTGAATACATCTGTGTAAGCTTGAAGGTTGAGGTTGAGGTTACGTGTTCGATTCAATAAAAGTCCGAAGTGGGTAAGGTAACCGATGTAATTCCTTTTCACAATTAGACAAGTACACAGCTTTACTTTATACGAAAACAATAAACGGCTTATTATCGCGACTGTAGGATGACGACTGTCGGGAGTTCGGGACTAGTGGCGTGCGCGGGGAAGAAGATTCAATTACACATAGTCATCATTTCGCCGTGTCCCAACAATCATCCCCCTCTTATAAAAAAGAGAAAAAAAAAATTGATCTGTTACAAGTTATAAGGTTATAAAATTTTAACATGCTAAATCAGTGCACAAAGGCACACAGGAATGTGCTGAATTGCAAAGACAGTCGTCGCTGTAGGCGACGATGTGCTACAAAAACATATCCAATTGTGAAACATATCCAAGTTGATACTGCAAAATTATTATAACATATTAATATAATGATTTCATGAATGAATATTATGTTTAAAGTTATCTTTAGACAATCTGAAAATAAAATATCGTAGGTAATATTATTTTGAACAATTATTACACTATAAAAGAAGTATGACACGAAATATTACATTGACACACTGTACCCAAAAATATCTGAATCTGAATTATCGCACATCTGACCATTTATTAACTAAAACACTGAACCACTGTTTTCAATAGATAGAATATTTACGTAACTGAATAAAATGTTTACTTAGTTAATAACGTACTTATAATATAAGTAGGTACTTATAATAACTTAATAACGTACGGTGCCACAAACTTAACTGACCCGGTGGCCAAAATTGGAAATAATGCAAATATTAAACTGTTGTCAGACAAAGACAAAGACAGTAGCGCCCCTCTTACCGGGTCAGATAAGTTTGTTGCACTGTACGTATGAATGACTTTATAACATGGCGGCATTAGTTCCAATTTTTGCCATTTCAGAGATAAGTTGGTGGCACTGCAGACAGTGCAGTTCATAAGAAAACAAATAAAATCCTTTTTATTTAGAAGATTTTTATCCGGCGAAGTTATGGCCAAAAATTTTGAAAAGTTGTTTGAAAATTAAAATCTCAAATTTTGGTTCATTTTTATTTGAAGAACAATAATTGGAAACTGCAAATGCCCATTCTCCTTTAAAATACCGTAGGTAAGCAAATATTTTATTTGATTTAATTATTTTTCCATATATTATATTAAGTATATTCAAGCACAAAATTAACGTTATTTGTAGCATAAATCTCATGGATATGATAATAGATAAATATTTTTTATCTGTGACAGCAAAGCTGTCGTGAAGAAAAAAAGGTTCATAGATAAAGACGACGTAAGGCGCATGTGCGAAAATACAGAAAATAAAATGGCTGAAGCTGTTTTTCTAGACATCCCTAATCAACCAAAACATTTGGCACCTGCCACACTATGGCGCCATATTATTTAATGCACGCATGCGCCCTACACACGCATGCGCAATGATTACAATAATACCCTTCGCGTGGAAATCGGCGGGCCATCATCAAATGTACCTTATCATGATGCGCTAGAGTGCATAATCGAGTGCACGTAAATTTAATGGAAGACAAGTCGAGGGCGCGAGAAGTGTCAGAGTGTAGAATAGCGGGCGGCATGAGCTCGCCAAAACTGAACGAAAGATGTCCGAGCAGCATGAGCAACCGGCGCCACCTGAGCAATGACGGCAAGGAGGACTCGCTGGACAACTCGGTGAGTACGGCCTCGCGCCCGCTGGACTGGAAAGCCACGCTCCATTGGCCCAGACCGTCGTAAGTGATCTGTAAGAAACAATGGCGGAGCGCCGAGCCGCGAGTCGCTTGCTACTTCTCGTCTCGCGCCTGGGTCAGCCGTGGCGGGTCTGCCCCCCAGTGCCCTGGACCTGCCGATCCAGGTACAAACATTCCCATTGCCTACTTCGTAATTAATTAATCGAACCTAAACCCATACCTAAATCAACTCATTCATGCAGGTATTTATCAATATACTTACAAACGTCAAAATTTTGCATTACTTATGTTTAAAGTTACTTATCTTATTAAAATGCTTTTTTGTATATTATTTTTAATTTCTTACATAGGTATTATAAATAAAATGTATACGTATTTATGTTTAACACTGTATTTTAATAATAACAAGTGAACACAATCAAAATGACATTTTACTTTAAAAGAATAAAAATTATATTAAAAGAGCGTTCTTCTTCTTATAGATCCTACGTAGTACCCAATGATGTTTTAAATATCTAGATGGAACATCGAATCCGCGAAAACGTGTCAAAATATTGTGGCTAACTGTTAGCCACAATTTTTATATCATTACGCACAGATTACGCACACATAGACAATAAATGAACGCGAAAAACATCGCCTGCACGCACACATGCTTGGATAATGCTGCCTTGTTTTTTTGTTTTCATTGTAGGGCGACGCTCAATCTAGATATTTAAAACATCATTGGTAGTACCGTTTTAATACTTCTAATCAATGATATTGTATCTAAGTGTAAACATAGCTATGTCATTCGCGCGCGAAAAGTGAGGCAGTCCGATTCGGCTAATTGTCGTCAGATTGTCGTTATTTTCCTTTAAAAAGCCATATCTATTTATTTCGTTAACTATTTATATTTCTCATATATTGTTACAGTAATAATCATCGGAGCGGATCAAAATGTGCAACTCGTGTTGTATGACCGTTCTCTAGTTACATTATCTTTGGTTCATCGAGTGTACGTTATGAAATTATCATTCCATTTATAGTATTTTTTACCGCACAATCATAATTTGATTGTGTATACTAAAATACATAAAATAGGAGCTGACACTTTGAATTTGACGGTACGTGGTCGCCCATGGACATCACTGACAGATGCTAAAGACATTATTGTTGCGTTGCGGGAAAAAAATCAGAGGAAAGAAAGAAACAAAGGTACTCTGGGAATCACCCCTCCGAAACGAGGCACCGGGTGCTGTAACCTCGTCCGTTATTCGAGCGGACATAGTTCTTTATAATAATAGGTATATCTAATGAGCGCATTCATTTATTATTTAATTATTAGGGTTTAGCGATACATAGCAATGTCGATGGCATTTGGGCGGCATAGAAACATCAATAAATGAGGGCAGTGCTGATTTATATCATTTTCTAAACACCCAAAATTAAAGTAAGTAGGTTAAATAAAACCTTGAAAATCCTAACTTATAATCATCTTAAAAATTTGACGAATTCAACAACTCGTTCAAATCACACCTAACACGAAACCCTGCAGGAAGTTGGTGAACAGTTGTACCTATGTTGTATCCCAGTATCCCAGTATTTAGATAAAGAATAATTTCCAATGTTACTATGACAAGACTGGAATCAGGGGGCTTACCACAACCTCTTAAAGCAGTATTATTTTAATATTACATTGCCTTTTCGTACCATAACGTGTTTAAAACAAGCTTATTTTAAGCTTGAAACAATATTACTTATTCGGCAGTTTTGATGACGTAACCTCGTAAAACTTCATTCAATTCGTACCATGACGCGTCTTTTGATAGTTAGCATTATTGTTTTATCGTCAACTTCGGCAGTCTTAAAAAAGTTAACTTTTCGCGACGGATCTATCATTATTTAGATTTTTTTGTGAATTTACCGTGTAAAATATCATTATTGTGACTATTATAGTAAGTAAAGGTAAACCTTATTTATTTACCTTAACTTCTCAAATAAAGTACGTTTTAAGTTATTTCATTCAATTTATGTTTTCATTGGTAGATGGCCAATGAATTAGAAATTTTGGACTTTTTGGAAGCCGATTATGCACATGTTCGCAATACACGAAAGCGGCGTCAGAAAATGGTTGTGGTAAACCATTTACTTACATAATTTTCGCTAAATAAGTATTTGAAACAACACAATCTATTTCATGAATTTCTTCGGGGATCATTTCAGTTTCTTTAGTAACGCAGGTTCGATAGTACAAAACCACCACTTTATTTCATTTTTATTTAGATAAGTAGTTCACTTATATGAACTCATAATTATATTTTCATTTCTATGCTGTAAGTTAGTTAATGCTCGTCTCATCCTATGGTAAGTTGTAGTATTGGAATATTGGAAAGCGCACTAATTGAAGAAATTAGTGTGCTTTCCAAGCGCCTATCCCATAGCCTATTCACTGATCACGTGAAGACATACATTATAATCGAAGTGGAACACAAAACTAACGCAAATAACTATTGATTTCAGATCCGGGAATCGGTGAAGTCGGAGCGACCGAACAAGAGCGAAGAGGACTGGCGGCGCAGGACCATCATCGTGGAGAAGAAGAACGGCAGCTATGGCTTCACGCTGCAGAGCTACGGCATCCATTACAAAAAGGTTAAACATTCATTAGCTTTCACCAGACTGACTTGACTTGACTTCCAGACTTTTACCAGCACTTACCGTTATTTCTTATGCGATTCTTGTATTCAATTGAATTGTCTCTGCATTTGCAAGCTTATATGAGTGCAGCGCGTGAAGGTGTTTAATCGTACCTACTTAGTCTTCAGAGGCGAGAAATATTGAGACAACAAAACTTGCATGCAATAATCGCAAACAGTAATCTGTGTGTAAACAGTTCCGTACGTATCATTTTTGAATGGCAATTATTGCATTGCGTTCTTTATTGCATTCAATGATTGTTCTTGCATGTGCAAGAAAATGTCATCATGTAAATGAGCCCTAACACTAAAGATAAACTCTAAAACTACTCGTCAAATCTCGCTCATAGTAAATAGGAGGTAAAGAAAATGAAAACGGCTGTCGAATTGAGAACCTTGCCTTTTTTTAATTCTATAAAAATTTGGTCGAGGGAAGAGTAGGTATATTTGCACACTATGCAGATTTCGTGGCGTTTATTAAAAGAAGAAAGAAAGAGGATGAAGCTTCTTATAACCAACGATATAATTTTATTTTTGCTTATGTCGTATGATGTAGGTACCTATATGAATTTGAGACAAAAATATAAAGCGCAGGACAACTCCATCTCGTATTTAATAGAATAATGACCTCCAAATACTCGTAGTTCATCCGCTTGGGGATAGATGGCAGCAAATTTGACAAGATCTAGTTTATTCATAATACATTGTAGATAGATGTGACATATATTTGAAAATTGGAATTTTAGAACCTAGAATTTTAGAGAAGAAAAACGTCTTTGAAAAGTTATTTTGCAGAACAATTGGCTTTTTGAACTTGATACCTTAATTTAACTACGATTTACATACTTGTCTACTCGTAGATAAATAGGTACATATTATTATTATTATGTACCTACTAACTGTTATTGTGTTGTAGGTGCCTTATACTCGTACATATCGTTTTAATGAAGGTGCTATTAAAAAGCATAATTGTGTAAGGTAGAACCAGAGTGGTCCAAGTGACATTTTTGAAAAAAACCCGATTTTGGCAAAAACATGTCCAAAATTCTATATTCTTTTATTCCACTTTGATTAAATTGTCATTCAGAAACATTGTCTAGGAAAAAACGCAACCTCTCACTTTGGACTTAATGGAATTTGGAAAATCTTAGTGTGCCAGACTGGTCCAAGTGACAAATCTGTACTTGGATGATTATGGTTCTAATTTTGTGAAAAGACTATTTGATCAAAGTGCAATGTAAGGGCGCATTCAAGTAGAAAGCTGGTTACCGACGCTAATCTGCCAGCGCTGGTCCGTCGAGATAACCTCTACATAAAGTTTTTGAGTTACTCTTAATAATGTGTATTTAATTTATGATCGTTACCTCATAACTTGTCACTAGATGCTTCGATTTTGATATTTCCTTTTTTTTTCGAAAGCTAGTACCTACTTGACGTGTGGTCATATATAATTTTCAGCGACATCTGACGAGTAGTTTTTGAGTTATCTATACTTCTCGATTTTGAAGTCGGTTATTTTTTGTAAAAAGTTATTGTATTATTTGAAAGCTGGTACTTGTCGGTGGTCCCGTATAAATTTGAATAGCAACTGACGAGTAGTTTTTGATTTATCCTTAATGTGTATTTATGTTTGTTATCTCATAGCTTTGTACTGGGTATTCCAATTTTGACGATTCTTATTTTAATTGAAAGCCTGGGCTTGTCGTGTGGTTCCGTTAAATTAAATTTGATTTACATCAAACCAGTAGGTAGTTTTTGAGTTACTCTTAATAATGTGTAATTAATTTATGGTCGTTACCTCATATCTTAACACTGGGTGCTTCGACTTTTTAAATTATTTTTTTATTCAAAAGCAAGTAGGTCCTTGACGTGGGGTCTCATATAAATTTCAGTGACATCTTACAAGTTGTTTTTGAGTTACATACACTTAGCTTTCAAGTAAAAAAAGAATCGTCAAAATTGGAATACCCAGTAGAAAGTTATGAGATAACAAACATAAATACACATTAAGGATAATTCAAAAACCAATCGTCAGTTGTTGTTCAAATTTACACGGGACCACCGACAAGTACCAGCTTTCAAATAATACAATAACTTTTTACAAAAAAATAACCGACTTCAAAATCGAGAAGTATAGATAACTCAAAAACTACTCGTCAGATGTCGCTGAAAATTATATATGACCACACGTCAAGTAGGTACTAGCTTTCGAATAAAAAATGGAATTATCAAAATCGAAGCATCTAGTGACAAATTATGAGGTAACGATCATAAATTAAATACACATTATTAAGAGTAAGTCAAAAACTACTGGTCTGATGCCGCTCAAATTCATATGAGACTACAATGATACTTGCATTGAACCACTTGCACTGTACCAGCTTTCAAATAAAAAGAGAATCATAAAAATCTAAACACAGTAAAAAGTTATCAGGAAAAAAACATAAGTACACAGTACAAAACATCCTTACACATTATTCAAGTTAATTCGAAACTACTCGTCAGATGTCGCTCAAATTTATATGGGACCATACCACAAGCACCATCTTTCAAGGATATAAAGAATCATCAAAATCGGTTTACCCAACACGAAGTTATGGGGTCACAAACTTACCAACAAAGATAAAAAAAAATAAAAAAAGGATCGGTGAATAAGTTTTTTTTTAACTTTTCTATATGTTTGTAGTATGTTTGTGCTTGCTGATCTCAGAAACGGCTGAACGGTTCGTTATGGAATTTTCACTAGATTCTTTTTTGTTCGAAGGTAAAGTAAAAGTAGTGCTTGTCATAATTATGGTACCTTGTACATTGGAGCGACATCTGGCCGGTGGTTTTTGAGTTATCTTGACTTTGAAGTCGGTTATTTTTTTTGTAAAAAGTCAGTTCTGAATCATATTAATATACTAGCTGTGTCGCTGTGCCCGAGGTTTCGCCCGCGTGAAACTCAATATGTCACAAAATTCCGGGATAAAGAGTAGCCTCCATGTTGCTCCACAACCTCCTCCATCTCCCAGTGAAAGTCCGCAACTTCATTCGATAACAGTATTTTTTCCCGCATGAATCCCGATGTGGCGGGTATTCCGAATAAAGAGTAGCCTACTTATGTGTTGCTCCACAACCTTCTCTATTCTCCAACGAAAGTCCCATAAAAATCTGAAACCGCGACTTCGTTTGAGAATAATAGTTTTTCCTGCGGGAATCCCGAATTCCGGGATAAAGAGTAGCTAATATGATTCTCCACAACCTCATCTATCTCCAAGTGAAAGTTACATAAAAATCTGTTCAGCCGTTTCTGAGATTAACGTGCACAAACATAAGTAGATTACGGACTTAAAGATAAATTTGTTAGAGTTTTTAATCTTTGTTTGTGCCAGAGTGGTCCATGTGCAAGAATTTTTAAATTTTTTAAATTTTTGTTTGTGCCAGAGTGGTCCGTGTGCATTTTTTTGTGAAAAACCATCAATTTGTTATACTAAATACAAATGATTGTGATTAAACATATCTTATTACTTTAATCTAACTTGCTAGCTGTAATTTCAATAAAGAATTACAAGTTAAAAGTTATTAGTTTCGCTACAATAAGTACAAACGCGTTTCCCTCGTTTTCTCGAAAAGTTAAAATTGTCACTTGGACCACTCTGGTTCTACCTTACCTAATTATGGTCTATTCCCCGTATATTTCTTTCATAATTCAATTAATAAAACGAATGTAAGAGATAAGTTTTCGGAAGCCATACGGGGGAGATTTTAGTTTTAGTAATTAATAAAATGATTTAAATAAACGAATCGAAATATTACGTCAGTAAAGATTAAATATAACTACCTACTACACATATAAAGTAGGTTTGAATTACGCATCGTTTAGATATTATATATTTAACTTTACATTGTTCTATTTCCTTACTTACCAGGGTTATCAGTTTAGCCTACACGGACTATACTGTGTATCAAATAGTACCTAGGCGAGCGTTGCACTATACTGATACAACGGCATCGGCTAAATCTTGCGTTTATGAAGATTGACAATACAATAGAGGGATGCGTAGCACGAGTTACGGTGGATTCTTAGGTCGGAAACCGTATCAAAAAATGTCGGAATAGTAAACCTTATCTTATCATTATATATAATAAAAAAAATAACTGGGTTATGTTTGTATTTATGAGATATTTTTCTTAAATATAGGGCCAATTGTTGCCAAAATACAATTTTTTTCTGTCTGTTTATGGATCCAGGCATCATGCAAAAACTACTAAATGAAATTTGATGCAGCTTTTGCAGTTGCATTGCTGAAAGTCTAACTTAAAAATCGTATATACTTATTTCATCTTGATATGCCACTCAAAAACACTAAACAATAAAAGGATATATAATCATAATAAATGTTCATTGTCAACAGGAACAAGAAATAGAAGTAATAACGTACGTGGACCACGTGGAAGCGGAGGGGGCGGCGGCGACGGCCGGCATGCGCGAGGGTGACGTCATCCTGTCCATCAACGGCGTGGACGTGGAGCGCTCCGACCACGCCGCCATCGTCGCCGCCATCAACGCCTGCGACGCGCGCATGCGCATCGTCGTCATCTTCGAGGACTGCGTCCGCAAGGTCGAGCTCCATCTCAAATACATCAACCTCCAGCGGATCCTTCAGGCCAAAATGAGGGAACTCGAACAGCTCACCGTGCGAGAGAGACAAGTCTACGATTCCAACTGGAAAACCCACAGCTTACCCTCGCAAAAGAAGAAGTCATCGCCGTCAGATATCATTTCGGATTCAGAAGAAAACAACGCTGCCGACGACATGACCAACTCCTACTGCAGACCCACGCTTTCTAGTGAAAATGTGACTGCAGCGAAACCACCGCAGCCTAACGTGTTTATGTATCAATATTTAGACCCGCGGTACGGGACGTGCATCATCCAGCCAAACATACGCACTGGAAGTTTCGTGATAACCGTAGGTTCGCCGCACAATCGGCGTGATTGTCATCATTATATTGTCAAGACTACAGGTGAATGCCACCGAGCTTCGGAAGCTTATAAAGTGACTAATGGCAAACAGCCTACTAAAGTTCATAGAAGCGGCAACCACAGCCAGAGCTGCGCCCCATGCATGCCGGCCTACAATAATCAAGATGCTAATAGTCTCGAGGCCTACGATCTCGCAAGCCCATGCTGTGATCCTCACTGCGTTCCAAACTCGAGAAAGAAGGTTCGTCGTAAAAAGGAGTGTTCCAAGGAACATAAAAAGAGAGATAAGAGTCAGCAAGTCGACAAATCTACTCAGAAGCCTGACAATAATTGCGCTCACACTAAGAAAATTTGCTCATCACAACATTGCTCAAACCGTTATCGCTATTTGACAACTGAGTCGACTCAAGCCAGTCAATGCAGTTTGCAATCGTACGCAACCAGTAATGCAACAGTAGTTTGCGATAACTCGGCTTCTAGCTATAGCACATCTCTTAGTAGCGATACGTTATTCTGGGACAATGAACGATCAGAAACAAAATCGTCGCCCAAAATTCAATATCAGAGTCCACATCAGCACATAAAACCTAAATCGTGGGATAATTTGACAACCAAGGCCATCGGTGGGTACGGGTTTGGATACGGTTACTTAGATACGAGTGCCAAGCACTCAAACAGGTCCAAGAGTCACGGTCGGAACCATAGCACGCGAAGCACTCAGAGCCAACACGATTACCAGCATCACGCTCAGGAAAAACACTCGCACCGTCAGAGTGGGACACCACATCACTACCCTGTGTACACGCGGTCTCACAGCCACTGTCCACCGACCAAGTCCACTGAAAGTTTGATAGTAGTACCCAAATACCAGCTCGAGAGCAGCGGCTCCGAGAGCAGACTCGCGTGCGATTGCGGAGACTCCATAGAGTACTACCGAAGGGTCGGACCATCCAAAAGTCCCGGAGACTCCCACTCGGGATATTATTCCCAGCGATGCGTGTACCCCACACACATGTACAAGAAGAAGGACTCTAATGTCAGCTCAGAAATTACTAGATTATAAGAAATTTGAAAAACATAATTGCTCAAGTTGCTTTATCAATGCTTGTTTCTCGAAACGACCTAATTTACTTCATTTTTTAATAGTATTAATTGAACTTAATATTTAGATTAACGATATTTTGTATGGCTACTAATGAAAAAAGCGTGAAAAATAACTAACGGTTCTTTACTGTACGACGTTTAGTATTCCTAGGATCATTACGGCTTTATACTTGTTGATTTATAGTTTTTATTAAAAAAATGAAAATATAAATTTTGTTTTATTTACAAACATGACGATTGTAGAAAATCTTTAGTAGGTACTTATATTAAATATAGGGAATATAGGGAAAATAATACCTAATTTTTTATTTTTGTTTACTTTGAAATATAGAATTATTTATTGGAGTTGAAATGAATCAACATAATAGATAATACGCACGTTTCATCTTTGCGGCGTTTATAGGTCATACATTTTAGGTCATTGGGGCTCGTATTCCAATTGGTTACCTAGGTACTTAGATAGGTGTAAACTGCAGTGTCGGTGAATTGAATTTAGTTCGTGACCTACATCGGGTATCCAATATCGACTCGTGCAGAAATATTACGAGTGTTATGTTTAAAAAAAATGCAAAGACTATCGACGATGGGTGATGCGGGCGGCGAACAATCTTAAGACCTAGATATGGCCACTTCAGCTTAACAAGCGCGATATCGCAGCTCGGTATCTGCTGACTTCCTTATGCGCAAGCAAAGTGTAGCAGAATACGCTATCGCCGAAATTGGGTGGGTGAACCTTATAATCTGGTGTGGGTTCATCTCAGTTCGGGGGTCAAGAGCCGGGCGGTGCGGCGGATGGCCGGCGCGGCAGAGAGTGTCTGCTCTCCGACAGGCATGCGTCGACGCGCGCCCACCGGGCTGCGGCTCGCCTTTATTCTGCTTTTCGCGGCAAATCTTAAAACTTCGGCGTCGCAGTATCTGCAAACTGATCACTCCGGAGCCCAGGTAATTTCGACATCCATGTTTTGAAAATTGACCTCATTTAATAAAACTGTTTCTCGTCCATTTTCATCTATATAATCTTCGGATTACCGGAATATCGTTTTGAAAAATGCAGAGAGTACAAAAAAAATTCTCCGCAGGAGCACCTGGTTTGCAAGAAGCCAGATTCCCAGCTATGCGTGACCTGGCATTTGGGACCCGTGGACCCTGACATAATTATCGAGGAAAGCCCTTCAAACGCGACCCAATTCTGTGGCCTGAGCGACCTAAAGCGAATTCTCCCGCACCGGAAATTCATAACGGTAGGTGCACAAAGATATTACCTAAGTATTGTATCCTGTCGCAACATTCATTTAATTGTTTTCTTTTTTCTAGAATTTAAAAAGTAAGTGTTTTTGTTTCTCTCCCTATTGGGTTAAATAAGGATACAAAATGATCTTGTGAATTTAAAACAAACACCTAATGCAGCTGTGCGTTAAAGTGCGATATTGCCGATAGCTAAATAATTTCAAAGCTTTGCGATCAGTATTTATAAGTACTATCATAATTAGTTAATGTACACTCTGCGAATACGACCGTTGGAAGTAAATGGTAATCGTGTGACCTAGTTAGCGAGGAGTTGGAATAACTTATCACGTTCCGTGTAGGTTTACATTATTATTACAGTTTTTATGCTTCTATTTATCCGTCTACACAGTTCTTCTATCCGTGTATCGTGAAAAATGTAAAATATGTAGGTACCTACATTGCTTCGGCCTTTTCTTCCTATCTACTTATAAATTAATAGAAAAGTTGGAAACATTAATTCAGGCAGTTGTATCAACTCAAGTCAAGTTTGTGTCAAATATACCCTAAACGAAACCTTATCATTTTTGAAAAAAAAAGCAAGTACCTACCTTTTTAAGCTTTATTTAAAACTAGCGAACCGCCCTCGCTTCGCTTCGGGACCCGTAAGTATCAGCCGCGTAGGTCTCGCTCCCGTAGGAATTTCGGGATAAGCTCCCGATCCCGCGGGATTTTCGGAAAGACAGCCTTGTTACTTTTATATTAATATGTTTGTTATGAAGCTATACCCATACTCGTCGAAGTTTTTCCCGCGTAAAATCGGATCCCGCGGGATTTCCGGGATAAAAAGTGTCCTGTGTTATTCTGGGTTATAAACTATCCGTGTACCAAATTTCATCCAAATCCATTCATCCGTTTTTTCGTGATTGAGGACCAAACATACAAATCTTCACATTTATAATATTAGTAGGATGCCACAGAATTCGCATTGTGCGAGTATTTTTGGCGCGCGAAAATGTTTAATGAATTTTTTCACAACTTCTACAGAGCAGTTGAGTGGAGGGAGTTTTTCCCGTGTAAATCTCGATCTCGCGGGAAGTCCGGAACAAAAAGTAGCCTATATACTGCTCCATAACCTTCTCTACCTTCCACTGAAAGTCCCATAAATATCTGAACCCGCGACCTATTTCCCGAATATGAGTTTTTCCCGCGTGAATAAGGATTCCACGGAATTCCGTGATAAAATTATCCTGTATATTGCTCCAAAACTGCCTCTATCTCCCAGTGAAAGTCCTATAAAAATGAAACTCGCACCTTCGCGCATAGTAGTTTTTCCAGCGTGAATCCTGATTCCGCTGGAATTCCAGGATAATAAGTGGCCTATGTTTTGCTCCAGAACCTTCTCTATCTCTCAGTGAAAGTCTCACAAAAATCTAAGCCCGCAACAAAAATGACAAAACTTAAGTCAACTCGAATAAACACTGCACCTCTAATTGTACCAACTTTATCCCCATTTTTGCATCCTTTGCTGGCTATTTTTTAAATACTGATTTTACATTGAAAATTACTTATTTCACTGTAATAATTTTTAAACATGGGGTTAAAATCATTTTCAGTTTAGTCAGAAAGTTACCTTAAAAATTTACAAATTCCCGCATTCTTTTGTGTTTTTTTTCTTTTCCTTACAAAATATCGAAAAACTGAGAAACACGTATTCTATTAATTTAAGTGATAACCCTTTGTTGCAAATTTGAAGTAAATCGGACGACGTTATAAAAAAATTCCATACAAACTTTAGTCACCTATCCCTAGGGAACCTAAATATTATTCGAAAAAAAAAGTAGCCTATAATAGACACCAGTATATAGGTAATAACTTTACCAAGTTTCAATGAAATCCATCCAGTGGTTTAAGCGTGATGATCGGTCAGACAGACAGACAGACAGACAGACAATAAATAAAAAAAATATAATTTTGAGTTCTATCTCGATATGTAAGTGCCCCTTAGTCGAAATTTCAAAAAAATATTCAATGTACAGAACACGTGCTCCTACAGTTTTATTATAGTATAGATTATAAGAAGAAAAAAAACATCAAGGTCCTGATATAAATAATATAAGGCATACCGCATAGTCAAAAACAATCAAAGAAATTATAAAGCTGTAGTTTATCTTAAGCTAAAGTTTTTTCTGAGATATTACGTTCGTAAGCGGTATATTTACGTAAGCTGAGACTTGCACTGGTTTTAAGAGAAAATTTGACGAAACTACAGCGCCAATTCAAATTAAAAAGCATTCCAAAGTAGGTCAGGTCCTAACTGAAAGTATTTCATTCCTGGATGTTTGTGCAAGAGTAAAACGAATGAATGCTTTTCATATTTGGTGAAAAGCGAGCGTACCGTGCTCTGTAGGTGGAATATTTTTGAAACTAGTAGGTAAGTTTACCTACTACTTTCGAGCTTTGATAGCGTTGCTCTAGATGCTTCTAAGAGTTTGATATACCTTAATTACAGCATTAAGGTATTAGATATATCTCAGTAATTTCGTATAGGGTTCCTAAAGATTTAAGTAATAAGTATCTACAGAATCTGTCAAATCTACTTGACCATCGTGTTGACGATGATGTTGATGTTCCAAGTTGAATGTCCCTCTTCAACTTGTACATACTATTGCAGATACTTACGATATAATAAGTCCAAATCTATACCTAAAATTACAAAGATGAAAATTTTGTTTATTTGAACGCTAATCCCAGAAACTACTGGTGCGAATTGAAAAAAAAATTTTGTGTTAGACATTTCATTTATCGATGAAGGCTTTAGGCTATTTATCATCACACTGAACAACTAAAGCAAAGTTACAGTGAAAGTTGCACAAATGGGAAAACATTGAAGTTTCCCAATGCGAAGGGAGTTCTCTCGTGAAATATATTGCAATCAGAATAAATGCAATGGATTCGTTATCAAAGTGCAAGAAAAATAAAGATATTATTTTGAATAAACACCACGGACCACAGTCTCTCCGCTCTTACCTTGTTAGCATTGCTCTCGGTTACTGCGGTCTGATTTTAGTTTTAATATCGCAATGTAAAAATCAATGGCAATGAGTGCTTCCCAACTTGGAAATACTGGGATGTCCCGTCAAACTCAGTAGTTTGTTCTACTCTAAAATAAAATTTAGATCAATTTGGCCAACTTTTCCTGCGGCGATAGGCGCATTTACACCACATGAATAAATAGGTAAAGAACTTACACTACGTCGGCCACATAAAGAGAATAGATACCTACCTATTATGTAGAAAGGCAAATGTTTGAAATTAATACTTTTGTTTTAATTCTGACACTGGCGCGTTTACCCGCTAATACTTAATTTAAGCCATTGAACGAGACATTAAATTGGTTGGTTGGACATCGAAACGAAATAGTTTTGAAAAGGAGTAGTTTTAAATACATGAATTAGGCAAAGAGCAATAGTATGTCATTTTATTTTACGTGCGAATACAGTCCGGTGAAATGACTGAAACATTGTTGTTAAAGTAACGTCTGTTGCGGAGTATTTTACAACAATAATATGATTTTTTTCTATTTAAATACTTATTCTTAGTTTCTTTGCATGTCAATGATGTCTGTTAATTTAAAAATGAAATTAATACAGATACAACGATTTACTCATGTAATTAGTTAAAAAACTGTACATACATATACCTATGCTAGATATTACATACCTACATTCAATTAATGGTATCAATATCTACTGAAAAGAATTTATAGTAAATTTTAAATAACTGAAATGCTTGGCCGTTTGGCTACCGACACGTGGGCGTAAGGTGGAAAGTTTATTCACTGCTCATTACTTTCTGACATACTAATAGTTTCTGTAGTAACGAAACGGCCATGCCTGATATTTTGACTAAAATGTAGAGTTTGTGAAGTTAGGGTGTATAGTTATTAGTAGTAGAGTAAGAAGCTTGGCTCTACATGAGATCTAATAACTTTTTAACTTTGCAATATTTACGTCTTAGCAACATTTCACACGAAAATGTTTTTAGTGGAAAATTATACCAGTTTTAAAAACGTCTCCTCATTATACCTTTATATTACAAACGACGTCTAACAATAAATTTCTCTAGGGTCTATAGAAAGCAATGCTGGTTATCAAACTTGATTAAAAGCTTTCTTTGACATCTATGGGATTATTCAATGAATTCTTCATATTGGTCATATGATTTCAATGATTATAGATAATATAATGTACCTAAAGATTTCTTAAAGAGTCCTTAAAGATTTAATTTCCTACTTAATAAAATACTATTCAACCAAAAATAGGGACACTTGGCTGTAACAAACTTCAGCATCTTAATACTCGTAAATTATAATGTAAATAAATTTACGTTTGATATTATTTAAATTAATTGCTAAATGAGTACATATTGGAAATAATTCTTTGTAAGCATTATGAAAATAAACACTTCATTATTTAATACCTACAGTAAATATTAAAAACAGGGCATTAAATCTAGTATTTAATACTATACTGTAAAGTACTGACATAATAACTGTACAATGTTATATCGCTAATCGATTCGCTTCGGGAATTATGACGTGATTCTTAAAACTGACTGACTGAAAAAAAATATGATTAGTTAATTGAAGCTTGTCAAAATATATTAGTGAAATCTACAGCCAACTTGGTTAAGCTTTTACTGAGTTAGCGAAAATAATATTACAAACTAACCGATTAAAATAAAGAAAAATGATTGCTTTTGGTTCTGTTACGTTAATAAGCCCTTGCAAGCTACTAAAACACGATTACGACTGTTCTTCGCAGCTGCTACAAGTTTGTTTGAATGATGAATATCAATTAAATGTTTACTCGTCATTAAATAGCGTTTTTCTAAGCTGCAGTTATCTAAGGCGGGCGACATTTGATCTCAGTTTCGTCAAGGCTGTGTTTTTTCCCTTGACCCATTACACCAAAGATTATTAATAAAATTAGGACAGTCTGTTTGTATCAGAAATGTTTCAACATTATGTCGTGTCTGATGTCACATGTTTAACTGCAATTTGTGTTGTAACAGGTTAAATCGCTGGCCAGGGGAGGTAACTCTAAGGTTATCTTTTGCAAGGGGTTCACCAAACTGAAGGGCGACGTAGTTAATTGGAAGCAGGTGGAGAAAGCCCTCAACGCGCTCAGTCGGACTCGCCGACAAACCGCGTTCGTGCCTCGGGGCCGGTACCGAGGACAAACACAATCTCAATATTTGGCGATCGATCGTGGAAATGGAAAAGACGAGGGCAAAGCTGAAGCACATTCGGCAGCAGATTCTTCTAGAGCAAGCGTCAGTAAGTAAAAACCTGAACATTTCATATTTTTTACGAATGTTTGTAAAACATTATAAGTACCTATCTAATATAGTTTTTAATTTAAAAATCTGATATATCTTTTTGGATATTTTACGTTAGGAACATCATAAAGATAGAAGTTAAAATTAAATGTACTTAAATAGTAATCATGAATACTTGTTAAACCTAACAGTAATTTGAGTTTGATTTTAAATGTTTCAATAAATTATTTTAGGTGGCAATAGCGGGATGGGACAAGCACAGAGTCAATCGATATATGACCCTAACTGTGACGACTGCTACGGAAAATCGGATCATGATGCCGAGAGCTTGAAGAGAGGTCCTTTCGTGCCTGGGACTTTGGGAAATAGATATCCACCTACGGACGGTTATGGAACGCCCGATGGTTATAGACCAGGGCAAGGAGGTACGAACGGGGCCCGCCAGCCAGGGATACCAGGGGATGGAGGCAGACCGGGTGTCGGGTATGGGCTAGGCGGGACTGGTGCCTTTGGACCTGGTCAGACAACAGGGGGTGGCACAAGCGGTGGACCTAATGGCCAACAAGGAGGAAGTGGAGGTTATATACCTGGACAAGGAAGTGGACCCGGCGCAAACTACGGACCTTCTTTCAGGCCGACACCTGGTGGTGGCCAAGGGGGCAATGGCGGCTATGGACCTGGTCAAGGAAGCACACCGGGGTCTGGCTACGAACCTTCAGGTACGACGCCAGGTGGAAGTCCAGGAGGCAGTGGAAATTATGGACCTTTCCAGGGCGTCCGACCGGGCACAGGCTACGGACCTGCAGGAACAGCACCCGGCGGAAACCAAGGTGGTAATGGAGGTTACGGACCTACTCAAGGAGGCGGCCCAGGTGCAGGTTACGGACCTTCGGGAACAGGGCCTGGCGGCGGTCAAGGGGGCAATGGAGGTTATATACCTGGTCAAGGAAGTGCACCAGGGTCAGGCTTTGGACCTTCCACAGGAACAGCGCCCGGCGGCGGTCAAGGCGGCAATGGAAGTTATAGACCTGGACAAGGAAGTGCACCAGGGTCAGGCTATGGACCTTCTTCAGGAACAACACCTGGCGGCGGCCAAGGTACTAATGGAGTATATGGACCTGGCGCAGGAAATGGTCCCGGTACCGCAGGTTACGGTCCCTCTACAGGAACAACACCCGGCGGGAGCCAAGGTGGCAATGGAGGTTATGGGCCAGGCCAAGGAAGCAGACCGGGCACAGGGTACGGACCCGCAGGAACACCACCTGGCAGTAACCAAGGCGGCAATGGAGGTTATGGACCAAGTCAAGGTGGCGGACCGGGCGCAGGTTATGGAACTTCAGGCACAGCACCTGGTGGCGGTCAAGGAGGCAATGGAAATTACGGGCCTGGTCAAGGAAGCGAACCAGGGTCAGGCTTTGGACCTTCTTCAGGACCAGTGCCCGGCGGCAGCCCGGGAGGCAGTGGAGTTTATGGACCTGGTCAAGGAAGCAGACCAGGTACAGAGTACGGACCTACAGGAATGGCACCTGGTGGAGGTCGAGGGGGCAATGGAGGTAATGGATCTGGTCAAGGAACTGGACCAGGATCAGGATATGGACCTTCTTCAGGAACAGTTCCCGGCGGCGGACAAGGAGGCAACGGAGCATATGGACCTGGTCAAGGAAATGGACCAGGAACCGCAGGGATGACTCCCGGCAGTGGTCAAGTAGGAAATAATGGTTACGGACCAGGTGGACCTACTGGAAGTCCATATGGACCTCAGCAAACTTATATACCTGGACAAAACAATTTGCCCGGCGGAATCTATGGCGCGAATCTCAATAGAAATCCGAGTGGGACTGGAGGTTATCCTACGCAACAAGGTCCATTGATTAATACTGGCTATGGACCAGTGCAACGGGGTATAGCAGGAAGTAATGTTCCAGGTATAACTGGTTCGAACTGGCCTCTGGCCATGGGTCCGTATCCAGGTCCAGCAGGCACGAGTGTTTACTGCTGTGTGGTCCCCAATAACTATGGCCAAAACATAGGAACCGGTGGAAATATTTTACCATCAACTGGAACTGGATATCCTTATGGCACTGGTCAAATGGGACCAGGTAATATTGGATCTACTAATGGACAAGGACAACAAGGACCAAACAACTTACAACCCCCTGGAACGGTTGGTCGAGATCCATATGGTGTTGGCAATGTTAACGGCCCTTCAAATCCATATGGCAATAACATAGTTGGCATACCCGACATTTACATGACCGGTGGTTCTGGGAGACCTGGGGGTCAAAGCGGAAACGTTGGTCAAGGTCCATCTGGAGTACCAGGGAATTATATGCAAAATGGAATGCAAGTACCAGGACCAGGTGGTCAAAATGGTTTACCAGGAACGGGAACTTACGGCACCTCTGGTGGACCAGGTGGCCAAAATGGTTTACCAGGAACGGGAACTTACGGTACGTCTGGCGGACCAGGTGGCCAAAATGGTTTACCAGGAACGGGAACTTACGGTACGTCTGGCGGACCAGGTGGCCAAAATGGTTTACCAGGAACTGGAACTTACGGTACGTCTGGCAAACCAAGTGATCAAAGTGGTTTACCAGGAACGGGAACTTACGGTACGTCTGGCGGACCAGGTGGCCAAAATAGTTTACCAGGAACGGGAACTTACGGTACGTCTGGCGGACCAGGTGGCCAAAATGGTTTACCAGGAATGGGTACTTACGGTACGTCTAGCGGACCAGGTGGTCAAAGTGGTTTACCAGGAACGGGAACTTACGGTACGTTTGGCGGACCAGGTGGCCAAAATGGTTTACCAGGAACGAGAACTTACGGTACGTCTGGCGGACCAGGTGGCCAAAATGGTTTACCAGGAACGGGAACATACGGTACGTCTGGCGGACCGGGTGGCCAAAATGTTTTACCAGGAACGGGAACTTACGGTACGTCTGGCGGACCGGGTGGCCAAAATGGTTTACCAGGAACGGGAACTTACGGTACGTCTGGCGGACCGGGTGGCCAAAATGGTTTACCAGGAACGGGAACTTACGGTACGTCTGGCGGACCGGGTGGCCAAAATGGTTTACCAGGAACGGGAACTTACGGTACGTCTGGCGGAGCGGGTGGCCAAAATGGTTTACCAGGAACGGGAACTTACGGTATGCCTGGCGGAGCGGGTGGCCAAAATGGTGTACCAGAAACGGGAACTTACGGTACGTCTGGCGGACCGGGTGGCCAAAATGGTTTACCAGGAACGGGAACTTACGGTACGTCTGGCGGACCAGGTGGCCAAAATGGTTTACCAGGAACGGGAACATACGGTACGTCTGGCGGACCAGGTGGCCAAAATGGATTACCAGCAACGGGAACTTACGGTACGTCTGGCGGACCAGGTGGCCAAAATGGTTTACTAGGAACGGGAACTTACGGTCAGAACTTGCCAAACAACCAAGCAGGAGGCGGTGAGATTCCTGGAACGATGGGTGGGCCAGGAACATATGGTGTGCTCAATGGAAATGCTATTCCGGGCTCTGGATACCCAGGTTCATACGGTCAACAAGGCCATCAGCAAGGATTTGACAGCCAAGGTGTAAGTTGAAATATTATTAATTAAGATGTCTCCTTAAAATTGTTATAAATAGTTTGCGGTCCTGATTGTAAACGTTTTTCTTTATTTTTCAGAATCCGTTACCGGGGAATGAATATAACGGTGAGTTCTTAAACAAAAATATGAATTTTCCAACCTTCATTTTCAGGGTTTCTTACCTAAAGAGAACAACGTTACTCTTTAAGTAAGAAACCATTTAAAGATAATAAGGTAAAGGGCCACAACTTCGTGCTAGTACATTACTTCGTTAGTTTTGCTTCAGGCGCAAGAAATAAGCTACGTACATAATATACATTAAAATTATACATCAGAATAAAATATCTATCTCCTAACCTGTCTAAAAAACCAAGTTCCAACATTCTACTTACTAAACTCAATGAAATAAAACGCTTGGAAGTCCCATCGGCCGCAAACGTCGGTGAGAGGTGAATATGCTTCCCTATACCGTAAGGCAGGCGCTCAAAGTTCTTAAGCTCATAGAGAAGAAACGGTAAGTCCATTCAAATAAAAACTTAAACAGTGCTTTTATATGTCCCTTAACAATTGATTTGACTCATGAAAAAGTTCCATGCAGCTTGAAATGCTTTTAAAATAGCAATAAACCGACTGACGAAATAGCGGTCATTTTATATTTCGGGTGTCTCCTATTTCGTGACATTCACGAATTAGGGGTTTTATAGATACATTTTCGTTGTTCGTGTTCATATATTAAAATTGAAAAAATTGAAATATAAATGAAAAAAACGAATAAGGTATTTAATTTCAGTACTTGTGAGCTAAATTCGGTATATGTTTTGTTTACTAGGAAATCCATAATATGAGCTTAAAGATGGCCCAATTCTACAATTTTAAACTAAATTCGCATAGGTACTAGCAGCATAATTTCGTTTGTTATTCGATTTGTTTTGTCAATATTCGTATATTTTATTATATAAATAGTGTACTGAATAGTCAATTTATACAATCTAGAAAGAATCTCATTACTTGAGTGTGGTAATTTCGAAAAATCAATAACACGAAACAAAGGACTTATCTTTTGTTCCTTGTCCGTTAGTTCGTTACAAATAATTTTAAAGTAGTTCCAGTCACTTTAGCATAATAAAAAGTTTTTTTATTTAATCATCACTTTAACAATTTATAAACAATTTGGTATTGATTAGCAATAGGAAACCACAGAGGTTTATATATGATCTCATATCATTAATTTATATGAGAATTAAACAACCTCGGATGAAAAATACCTAAAAAGCTGATTTTTCGTATAGGTGTTTTTGTATAGGTATAAATTTTGGCAGTCATGTTAGATCTCGGAAGTCTTATAAAAGACGCACAGGACCTAATTGTAACTCAACATCAAATGTGAAAAAGTCTGCTTTTGCGATTATATTGGTTTCTTTTTTGTAGAAATAAGGTAGCAATCGAGCAGGCAGCACCACCTACCTATACTTCTATACTAATAATATTAAAGCAGAAGAGTTTGTTTGTTTGAACGCGCTAATCTCAGGAACAACTGGTCCGATTTAAAAAAATCTTTTTGTTTTGAATAGTCCAATTATTGAGGAAGGCTATAGGATATATAACATCACGCCACTACCGAAAGGAGCGGAGCAACAAGTTTCCCGAAGCGAGGGAGTCTACTTAATAATATTGTCTAAGCGTGATGTTATTATAGCCTTCCTCAATCAATACACTATTCAACACAAAAATATTATTTGAATTCGAACCAAGTACTTCTTGACATTAGCGCATTAAAACAACCCTTCCCCTTTATATTATTACAAGCGGATGTCGTCCTGCAACATACATAATATAGTATATTATTAAGTAAGTAGACGCCCTCGTTTCGCTTTCGGAGACTTGTTTCTCCGCTCCTTTTGGTCTTAGCGTAATGTTATGTAAGTAATAACCTTCATCAAAACAAAAAGAATATTTCACATCGGACCAGTAGTTCCTGAGATTAGCGTGTTCAAACGAACGAACAAACAAACTCTTACGCTTTATATTATTAGTATAGATATAGTATAAACATTAATTATCAAAATATAGTATTTAAATATATATATTTTTAGAAATTACCAAAAAAACTTTAACAAACGTTGTCACGAAATAGGGGACACGAATTCACGAACTTAGGAACAGAGCCAAATTTTGTCACGAAATAGGGTTCAAACAAGGGGTCCACAAATAAATTAATAAAAAATTTAATTCTAACTAAAACTGCATAATTCATACCTTAAATTACTAACAAAAGACCATATTCATTACACAAAAACTTTCAGACTGATATCTTATGTAGTAAAATTTTAAAAAAATCTTAAAGTCGGCGGAGGCTGAACATACCGAAATATGGGACACTTACCTTATGGCTTCGATCTGAAAGGGTTCCATCTCTAGGACGGAGACTTTCACATAGTACGTTCAGTATGGGTCATCACATTCTCCATCACTACAAATACTTCATAAAATAGTACCACATTCAATACATTATAACTCTAAACTCTTTGTTCACGCCTTTAAGAATAATTTTATAGTTAGTGAATTTTAAAGTTTAAAATGGCGTAAACAATGGGCGATTTTAAAGCGATTTTTCCCAGATAACCCACCCAAAGTACAAAATATAATTTAACTGGATACATAAAAGGTGTAACAATATGAGTCTCGTTCTAATTCAGTCAAAGATGTGTTGCACCCCAATAATATATTCTAAACTAGTCAACCCGTCCTTGCTTCGCTTCAGGAAAGCAATCCCTTAGGTAGGTAGGTACGTCCTAGGTGTTAATATCCCTGTCTGCTAATTTAGGGATCCCGAGTTTGATTACCAGCTGCGTACAGATATTCATGTGACTGATAAATACTGGTTCTAGGCCGTGGGTGACAGTGATATACCTATTATTCGAGTAGTCCGTGCCACCCGCGCCACAGGAAATCCTAGTGCGGGAAGATGAGTGTGTAAACGATGGTCTAAATCACAATAATCCGCGAACACAACTTACAATGGCACATTTAGTTTACCTTAAAACATGCAAGGCCCATTTTCCCCCAAAAGATATGTGCACTTACAATAAATAGGTACTAAACATACCAACACACTTCCAAGTGCCCCAATAATAATAGGTAAGGTACAAGTACCGACTAATTAGTAGTAACCATAATTTAATTTTTCAGGTATACCCCAAAACTACGTAGATCCAAATTATATTGGAAATGATGATGATGATTCCGAAGCTGAAGCGATTGTCAATCAAGCTGTCAATGGTACTACGGCAAGTGCATCTTCAAAGGGTGGGAATGATAAAGGACGTGCACAGACTCATGTTCATGGAACGTATACTGGCGGTGGATCATTTCAAGCTCAAGCCCAAATCACAGGCGATAACAAAGAGGCAGCGAGTGAAGTGAGCGGGGGAAAGAAAGGAGCCTCCAGTTCGGCTACAGGAAGTGGGCGGAATAATAAATCACAGGCAAGTGTACAACTCGGCTCAGAGACGGGATCTATACAGACACAATCGCAATCCAACGGTGTCATGCACTCATCTAACTCTCAAGTACAAGGTAGCGTGAAAGGTGGCATGGCCGACGCGCAAGCTAAAGGCCCAGGTAGTACTTCGTCACAAGCTCAAATAGGCTTTACACCATACAAAGAAGGAGACAAAATACACGAACTTATTCAAACACCATTTGTGGGCGGTGGCGTTTCCTCTGCACAATCTAGTGGCCGCACTGGTCAATCACAATCACAGCTTCATGGAACTTTCAAATACGGTATTTCATACAGTGGGGCCGCTCAGTCTGGAGCAAGTTTGGATAAGGACGCAATATTCCCCAACAGACTTAACTTCGAAAAAATAGACGTATTTGATGAAAGTCAAAAGAATATAAACGTTGATACCGATAATCCTCAAAATCAAATGCCAACGACTGAATCGATTCCATTAGCAGAGGTACCTATAGAAACAAAAAGAAATACAAGCAATGAAGACGAAGTGACCACAGAAAAACCAAGCGATGAGACTATGAAAAATTCGGAAAGCCGATACTTAAGCCATACTCATTTGGACCATCACAAATTGGAGACTACACCGGTTCCAACTCCGGCCGCAGGAGGGAGCCGACGATCTTTCCAATCAGGATACGAAAATGTCGGATCAGATTATGAATACACTACAGACAAGGATGATATTCCACCAGAAGAATACGACACCGATCCTGGATATGGCGTAGAAGGAAATGAGGCCCCCGATGTAGAGCAAACCGTGGGTGAAGAGTTCCCTAATTACGATGAATATAGCAGAGACTATCAGACACATCAATCATTACAAAACCCGCACAGTAAAGGCATCGAAGTACAACAAACAACAGGTGGGAACACCCAGCATATAGTGCTTGGTTCGCTGAATAATCACAATGCTGAAATTATACAAAAGAATTCTGAAAAACCAGACGAGAGCAAAGTGTACCAACCCGGCGAGCGAGTGCCTGGCACAGGAGGATACAGAATACCCATAGGTTTCACGGGCAGCGTTAAATCGGTTGCTTCAAAAGACAAGACTTACGTGGTAGGATCCAAACACAACCCTTCACAAGCTCAAACGGTTACATTAACTCCAGGGACCGGCAAAGTGAGTTACGTGTATCCACAGCGTTATGGAAAATATGTTAATCCGAAAGACTTAAGGTCGCTGCAATCTGAAAGTCCTAAAGACGATAGATACGTTTCGGTGTCAAAGTCAGTAACCCGGGCTTTGGACGGAGAAAACAACATTCGGAAACAATATTCTCACACATACTACACTAAATCATCTTCGTGCGGATATTTCACCTTTACGTGCACGATGGTTAGCGGTGTGGACGGCAGAAAGAAGGTGTGCAAACCAAAAATTCCCACCAACCCTGATGGCACACCAATAAGATGTTGAATGACCGACTGCATCACGCGATTTACGACTTAGTATTTTACTGTTAGTATCGACGTAATATAAAACAACGATATACTTATATATTATAATACCTATGACAGCAATTTATAGTAGTTCCAATTTTGATTACTTCACGCCATGCACGATTTTACTCAACGATTTTTAAATTACACTAGATTTTACATAGAACATTTTGAATTTTTACGCTACCGATATCAATCTGAAAAACCTTCAACTACTTACTTCTTATCCATTTTATAGATAATATTGTGAAAAGTAATTACACCTACAGGACAGGAGCCTGGATGTAAAGTTAGCATTAAGGATTAATTATAATTATGTAATATTATTAATACTTAAGTAATAAATAGTGTTAAAATTCTATTAAGTATTTTGATTTACTCTATTTTGAATATACCGAACCAATATCAAGATCACTGTTACCAGTATTACACAAGACATTGTATTTCTGTACGACTTTATGTCTTGTTTTTAACCATTTTGTCATTAATTTGATAATGATAATCGTCTTTTTGAGTCACAAGAAACTGAAGTACTAAAGTAAGAAGCGTTTACTCAAAATAACCACTGTGAAAACATGGTTTAGCTAGTAAGTTATTAGGTAATAGGAATCCTAGAAAAAATTAGTTTTCCATGGCGAGTTTTTTCCGTGAAATAAAATACAATAATACTTTCATACGTTTATTAATATAATTTAGGTAAATACATTAATACATAAAATATGGGCCAACAATCAATATTTTATCACCCACACTTCGTTTTTACAGCAGGAAATTTGTTACATGTAGTCCCGTAATTGTACCACCTCTTGTTAACCTTCAGGAACTCTTAAATTCGTTAGATTCATTAGCATAGATTAGCTATGCCACAAGTGAGACACGATACGATATAATATGTATAATTCCAATACTAGATGACCTGAAGGTGACACGTGGGTACTGCTGTAACACAACGAAAAAGATCCATCACAAGCCTTTAATTTATGAGTTCCGGTCCATATTGTTGTGTGAATAGCTACAATTTTAAACATATATTATGTAGACAATATTTAAGTAAAATGTAAAGGTGTACACAAGAAATTTAAATGTCTATTACAGTAATCGAAATTATTCACAAATTCAAATTAAATCATTACTTAGATGGAAAAACAGTTCAAAACAAAGACATCCAAATTTCGAAAGTGTGGGTGAAACAAGTGATTAGCCCTCACGTACAATCACATTCACAATCAATAGGTGAAAACAGTGATACAAAAGAAGGTCTATCCTAGTATCAAACTAGTCAGTTAACAGTATTGACGGTACATAATAATTATGTGATTTATAGAATTATATCAAATTCAAGGAACAATTAAAATGAGTCTTGTTGTGTACACACTAAAATAGTAAGTAGAGATTTGTTAGTAAAATTTGTTTGATATAATTGGATTTACTACTTTAGTTCTCAGAAAACTTCATAGGTGTAGTAAATATGCATTTAGTAAATTTTCAAATTCAGTAGTTCAGGAAAGACTATTTCATCAAAAGCACTTAAGTGTTGTGTCAACGTTGTTTATAGTTAAGATTAAAATATAATTTTATTGTCACAACAATTGGGCTCAATAGCACTTTGAAGGAAATAGTCTTCAGTTCAAAAGACTACAGTAACGAAATATAGAGAACAGACAACATGAAAATCTACTCCGATACATTTTAATATGTCTAAAATACCATATATTTTATTACATTATATCTGTTTTATGGTAGCAAAGGAATATACGATGAAATTTATATTCTACAGAAGAACCTCAACAATTTATAACATGAATCTAACTCTACTTTTTTCTGAAATTTTAATTTTTCAATATGAATTTAAAGATTTTTGCCACAAAATAAAAAACAGTAATGAAGCTGCACAGAAATAAAATATTTATAAATACCAATTTGACTAGTAAAATAATATAATTTTATTTATTTACGTTTAAATAATAAACCTACATGAAGATATTAGATTTTATTATTATACAGGGTGATTTGTAATTCGACGTATTCCTCTTGGGATGTGGTAATACAACCAATTTCCAACAAAATTAACCATAATGTCCCTAATACCAAGTCAGCTGGTTATCGAGATATTCCTTATTTTTGGTTTTGGTCAAAGAAAATCGAATTTGACTACAAATAAATCAATAAATAAAAAAGTTGTGGTTTGAATTGAGTTGTGTACATTTTAATCAGTGACCAATACATCAACAATCATTTATTTACACTAATGCAGGCACAAGTTACACATTTTAAAATAACAAGTGAATTCTTGCAAAAAAAAATTTTACGAATGTGGTCGATAGAAAACTTGATTTATTTTAAAAAATCTGGTATACATCAAACGTAAAAACTACATGAAAAACATCCTTGTTTTATAAGCTATCCAAACAAGTAAAATTATTAAGACACAAACAAAAAATTCCAGAAAGAAACGTACGTAGAGCACGTGCGTCGTAAAATCCTTTGTTATCGTACCGCGGTTTAAGTTCCTGAGTTGCAAACTTTTTAGTTGTTATTTAGTCCATTGAAAAGTTACATTTGGGGTTGCGTTTTTTAGAGGACGCAATTTTATTTTTTTGATGTGTAGGGGGGGTCAGTGTAAAGCTAAAACCAAGTTTGTGGGGTCGCCACCCTTGTCCCACGGCCGCCATCTTGAAAATAGGGGTTGAAACGGTTTTTATGATATATCTCTTAAACTATTCATTTGATAAAAAAAAATTGTTAACATTTTTTGTTGCAAATTAAATTCTCTACAACTTTGGTCCAGTAACTTTTTATCGTAGAACTATAAATAAAAAAGTTATAAGCGAAAATCTTCAGAAATTTGAGAAAAAAATTTATATTTTTCGATATAACTTTTTTTTAATCATTTTACGAAAAAATAATATCAGACCATTTTTGTAGATCGTTTTTTGAGGAACAACTTTTATTTGCATCATTTTTTCATTAAGTTAATAGCTAAGGTTTTACAGCGCTCCGAAGTGAGTACTATTGTTTAGTACTCTTAACTATACCTATATTATATGTGTGTAGATACTAATAATATGTCATCAGTTATAGTTTTTTTTTTATTTTGTTATTGTAACTTTTTTAATTACAAATTTAGCAATATTATTAATAATTAATTATTGACTCTTTTCCCCACCACCCACGAGGTAGAGTCTAGAGGCGCGTTTTTTTTACGTGGTATCCCCAATAGGCATAATCCACGGTAATTTTCTAAATTAGAACTACTTCGTCCTCAGTCGTTTCGATGGACCAGGCTGCGGCTCAGCATCTGATTGGCTTTCTGAATCAAATACCAGTGGGAAAACTGGAGAAGGAAGGGGTGTTAATGTTGGCGGTTCATCATCAAAGTCATTTTCATTTATTAATTCTGACAGTTCCATTACGTTGCTGCAAGTCTCTCCAGAACAATGGAAGCACACTGCACACACACACACACTCACACTGCATCAGATTTAAAATTATTTTAAAAATCAATAATAATTTGTTAAATCCTGTTATGGAGTGAGAAAGAGTCAATAATTAATTATTAATAATATTACTAAATTTGTAATTAAAAAAGTTATAATAACAAAAAAAAAATAACTGATGACATATTATTAGTACACACATATAATATAGGTATAGTTAAGAGTACTAAACAATAGTACTCACTTCGGAGCGCTGTAAAACCTTAGCTATTAACTTAATGAAAAAATGATGCAAATAAAAGTTGTTCCTCAAAAAACGATCTACAAAAATGGTCTGATATTATTTTTTCGTAAAATGATAAAAAAAAAGTTATATCGAAAAATATAAATTATTTTCTCGAATTTCTGAAGATTTTCGCTTATAACTTTTTATTTATAGTTCTACGATAAAAAGTTACTGGACCAAAGTTGTAGAGAATTTAATTTGCAATAAAAAATGTTAACACATTTTTTTTATCAAATGAATAGTTTAAGAGATATATCATAAAAACCGTTTCAACCCCTATTTTCAAGATGGCGGCCGTGGGACAAGGGTGGCGACCCCACAAACTTGGTTTTAGCTTTACACTGACCCTCCCTACACATCAAAAAAATAAAATTGCGTCCTCTAAAAAACGCAAGGTTAGGCCTAAAAAATGTAACATTTCAATGGACTAATTGTCGTTTATCGTTTGTCTATTATACTCACTAGATCATTTATAAATGAAAATTAAACAGCAGCAGTGTTTTGTTTCTGGCTACCAACGCGATTTCCCAAATTTACGTTGATTTTGATCACTAAATAAGTATGTCGGCTTACTCTAGTTCCCAGTATGCCGATATTTTTTACTGTTTACTCAGGAACTTATACCGCGGTACGATAACAAAGGGTTTTACGACGCACGTGCTCTATGTACGTTTTTTTCTAGAATTTTCTGTTTGTGTCTTAATAATTTTACTTCTTTGGATAGCTTATAAAACAAGGAAGTTTTTCATGTAGTTTGTACGCTTGATGTATACTAGATTTTTAAAAATAAATCCAGTTTTCTATCGACCACATTCGTAAAAAAATATTTTTTTTGCAAGAATTCACTTGTTACTTTAAAATGTGTAACACTTGTGCCTGCATTAGTATTAATAAGTGATTGTTGATGTATTGGTCACTGATTAAAATGTACACAACTCAATTCAAACCACAACTTTTTTATTTATTGATTTTTTTGTAGTCAAATTCGATTTTCTTTGACCAAAACCAAAAATAAGGAATATCTCGATAACCATCTGACTTGGTATTAGGGACATTATGGTTAATTTTGTTGGAAATTGGTTGTATTACCACATCCCAAGAGGAATACGTCGAATTACAAATCACCTGTATAGAGGATCGCATGGGGTTTTAGGGTTTTAATTGATAAAATATTAATACGATATAATAGTAAAGTTTGCTCGTAGTCAGATTACTTCTTAGGCTAAGTTTTGTTTCTTAGCCCAAGTTGAATACTAGAAAATGAAATTTATATAACTTTATAGAATATAATATAAATATGTATTTACTCAGCTACAAGTCAACCCCTTAGTTTAGGATAAGAAGTTGGAACTGCAATAACACCATCTACTACATCTTATATTAAATTTATGTTTATATTATACGTGCATACAATATAGGTATACTTAAGAATAATATAATTATATTTTTTATTTCTATATCAATTCAAAAAACCTCGTGGCAACGAAAATTACACACAGCAGATTTTATTTTGTAGTAATAGTTAATGCTGTCGCCTACGTGTCGAAACTGCGATAAGATGAATGTCTATTTTTCAGCAAAATATTTAAACACCCAATAGCATGTCACGTTATTGTAATAGAGAGAGAGAGAGAGAGAGAGATTCTGATAGTCAATAATTTAATTCTCTTTTGAATATTATTCCAAGCAATGATGGATGAAATTTTAATTTAGGTATTTTATAAAAGTCTCTTCCACTATGTTTATTATTTATAAATAAAAAATACTTTTAGTAAATAGAATATAAATGTTTCGGCCACATTGAGTAACACATTTAACTTAAAAAAAAACGAAATTTGCGAAAAGAGTTAGAATATTAGTAGGTACTATGGAGATAGTAATTGCTCTGTAGATATAAGATTCAAATAAATGTTGTCCACTTATCAGTCTGATCAAAGGAATGTATGCGGTTCACTCGTCATCCATCTATATACAAATATTAATTAAAAAAAACATACAATACTAAATACATAAGGGCATATAACCTATAAAAAGACGATTACAAGTTAATACTGTAACGCTTCATTAGCCAACCTTTTCTTTATTATCACACAACTTTAGATATCATTAATTGTTCTTTTTGTAGTAAATCTTCGTGGATGCTGTTTTTACAATTTTTACTGTTTTTACGGCGGTTAATTTCAGTGCCGTTAGTACAAAACATAATTTTATTTTCATTTTTTATAACTACATCCGGTGAAGTGACCACAACGACTAGACTGACGAGTTTATTTAGCTAAATTAAATATAATAAAGTGTGCTGCATAATATTGTAAACCATTATAAGTTTGTAAAATGTAAGATATCTTTTTAGGTGTAATATTATTTAAAAAGTTTTAGTAAATATCTAACAAATTGGAATATCGGAGTATTTGTTTCACAATAAACTTTCAAAGATACCCGCAAAAAGCTTAAAAGTTTTAAAATTCGAAAACATTTTAAGTACAATATTAAGTTCAAAAAAGAAAAAAAAATCACAATAACTTAATTATTATTATTAAGTACATAATATTTAAAAGTGTAATTCTGAGGTGGAAATTTATCAAGCAACTTAATGGATTTAAAGCGTGCTTTATGTAGATACGTACGTACGCGTGCAATATCGTAAGCTTACTTATATGGTGCCCCGTGTCGACAAATTACAAATCCACAGCTTAAGCGAATTATATCGCATACAAAAACCTAAAGGAATGTAGAGAACACATTAGCATGTATATTTTCGTTTTATTGATCTGGTAAATTATAATTGAACTATAAAAATATTCAAAATAATCGCACCTTTGTGACTTGAGCTCTAATAGTTCTCTAATTTAAAATAATAGATGATATAGATCATGACAAAACTTATGACTGAGCGTACGAATACGAAGTACTTCAATGGTAAATAGGGGAACACTAAAACTGTGGCAAGACAATAAACTTGTAATAAAATACGCGCCTTAATCTATAACAAAGACAAAACTTATAATCTAGGTAATAAGTACATGACGCAATACTTAAGTATGAAAAAAGTAAAAAAAAAACTCAATATTAACACACACAGAAGTCATTCGAATGATATAAATTAAACAAACCTCACACACACCCAAATACACACGAATAAACTGGGCTGAATCATAAACAAAATAATTATATTCAACTTTAAATGAGATCAAATACAGAGTATGTTTGGTCTCTTATAGTATCATAGCGTCATAATCCACCTAGTTCTCTATATATGTATCTATATATTAATGTTTTTTTTAATTTGTTCCTCAATTATATTCTGTAGGCAATTAACAATATTTTTTTCTTAAATAAACTCCTACATCGAGCCAGGTGAATTACGACCCAATTCTGAGCCTCTTAAAACAGAATTTCGTCGTAAACATGATGAGATTCGTGAACAATGGCTCGTTTTAAAACGTATTTGAATACTGACGATTTCAGGAACTTGGGTTAAAGATGGCCTCGACGACAACAAATTTCACATACGCAGTACTCACAAACAAATCGTACCCCGTACGCGTAGTGGCATATGTGAAATAAAACGTATTAAACATAATTTTACCCTATACGTTATCCTACGACTCGATTGCAAGTCTCTATCTTATCTAACGTTGGCTCCATCGACACATGTATAAGAGTATCGGTGTTTCAATAGTGATTGATAAGATGTTTTTTTGTTTACTTTGACTCTTATTGAAACCCGTACTCTCAGTATGTCATAATATATTCGGCAGTGCATGTGTCGACTTCACCTGGCATTAATCGCATCGTAGCGATAATAATTCAAATGGGCGTAGTCAGCTGGTCGACTTTAATGCACCGTAATGATGCATTAAAGTAATTTACACTAGTTACCAATTCTAAAGGGTATTGACACACTGCTCGGGGTTTGATCTCAGGGGTGTATTATGTATGTATAATAAAATAAATAACGTATTATTATAAACAGCATCATGATCCAGTGTGTGACTTTTGGTAATACAAAAACTCTCGTAACAGACACTGCCGCCTGAATAACGCAATCTGTATGCCGGGCAGTTTCGTGGTACGAGATTTGGAGCTGTTATAAAAATGCGCGGCCGCACTGTCGAGCCTTCGCTTAACAGATTTTAGTAGATGCTTTTTAGATCAATGAGCGAGCGTGTCATTACCTTTACAACTAACATGCATATACAAATTATATATGTACCTACAACAGAATATGTTTCCATTTCAATATATTATACAAACCGATGTCACAACCAACTCCCAGCCATCTCATTTGTCTATCCGTACACTCTCACATTACATTTTCTGACCAATAACTTTAAAACTAACACCAATTAACACTACATAAATATCTTATAATTTTATGTGTAACGTTCATTATCGCAATAAGTCCTACACTGAATTATGTTCCTACATTCTTAAACTATAACATTTTATATTACACCTACCAATATAATTCAATGTTATATTAACTATACCTATGTTCCTGCAATCGGGTCGTTTATAACTTTCTTAGACGACTACATTTTACATTACCTAGGGCCCCATTATTAGGCTTTGAAATGCTGCTTAAATGACGCAACCGAAGCAAAGAAACCACTAATGTCCTACCACCACATACCAAAGTAAAGGATTCTTACGGTCAGTCCCTATATCTCAGATCCTCAGTGAACTTAACAGTTGTTATAGAAAATCACTGTCACACGTATTGATATCAAATACCAAGGCATTGCCGACCGCTTGGTTATCAAGAATAGAGAATAAATAAAGGAAGTAGATTGAAGTAGTAGTTCCAGTTTGAACACGAGTGGTTTCATGGCATCAATAACAATAATTATAGATTAGATGACAATGATAGATTATGGAAAAGAAATTTGGGGACGACCGCTTATTAACCTAGCTATACCTAAACTTATTCTATTGATAACGTGCGAACCCTTTAAGAGCAACATTTGAAATTAAAGCAATATTACTCAGTGATTCTACATGTTTGTTTAAATTTTTGGAATACTTTGAATAGTAAATATACATTCGACAAAAAAACTCATGTCAAAATGTTTAAAAAATATTACAATGCATGTTACAAATTGGATAATTATTTCAAAAAGTTCAATAAAAAAAAAAGAAATTTCTGCTTCAAATTTCGCGACCGCTGGATAAATTAAATCGACGGCAATCTTTATTTATAAGAGTAAAATATAGGGTGTCCCAAAATTCACGCAAGAAGTAATTTTGATAGAAAACACAGGTTTATAATTAAATATTGTGATTTTTTTATTGTTTTATATAATATACAGCATAGGGTTATGTATGGAATAGCATATTGGGTAAATGGCCTCCACGACTTTGCTGGCACATACGTACTCTTTTGTTGAAATTTTCCATGGTTTTTGCATAAATGTGGCTGAATTTCGTTGATACAGCGCTCAATTTCCTCCTTCAAGGCGTGGTTGGTCGTGGGCTTGTTGACCTTAAACCTTAGACTTCAAAAAACCCCAAAGAAAAAATCCAACGACGTTAAATCGCATGATCTGGGCGGCCAATTCTGATCACCAAAACGGGAAATTACACGACCAGAATGCACGGCATGTGGTACCGTCTTGTTGAAACCACATGCCGTCCACATCCATATCTAGTGTAGCGCTCCATTTTTAATAACCCTGAACTGTCAGCTGTCACGCTGTATTTTTTTTGGTTGGCAACCAGCGAGCAGAAAAAGCATAGAGGCCGCCCTTCCTTAGAAACAGTCTTTCCAATATGGCACCAAATTAGTCACGTGACCCAAACCACAAGAAGTTCCTAATTTGAACTTGAAGTCAAAGAAAAAGCCTCAAGCTAGGCGTGATTGGCAGACAGCGTAACCATAGTAACCATTACAATCATGATAGTTTAAATGCCGTAAGGAACCAATAATATTAACTATTCATAAAAATAATATTTATTTTTCGTAAGATTAGTATAAAATAATTATTAAATTATAAATAATGAACGTCTCTTTATTAAACTATAAAAATCTGTATCTCGGGAATGATTTCGAATTATTATTCGAAAACAAAATAAAAATTGTTAATAGTTTACAAAACAAGTACAATTGAATAGCGCTATTATGTGACCCTAGTCAGTGAGTGAACAACACCTCGAATGTATTTTATCTTGAGAAATAAGTTCGAATGACAACTTTAACTTTTAACTTCAACTTTCAGTGATAAATATTTCGTTTTATGAAATTATGAAAACCATCGAACCTTTGATATTTTATAATGGATTTAACCCAATGACTTCTTGGTAACGGATACGAACACGGAAACATCACATTTAACAGATATTTAACAGAAGATACATATTTATTTTTAATGAGCGTAAACAAAACTTAACAATATTTTGAACTATTGTGTCTCTAAGTCACGTCTAAAATGAAAGTTTGTCAAACTTTTACTTTAACTTTTTTTAAATAACACAATCACCTTGCATCTTGGTAGCTATTTATTTATTAGGTTTGACTTTAAATACAAATAAAAGGTTTGATTTCATGACTATAAAACTTACTAGTCTCATTTGGCATAATAACATCCATAAACGCGAGCAATAATTTTACGTTTAAATGAACGTATTGATTTATTTACCTATGAAAAGTGATACCAATATTCTTTAAATGATCCTCTGAATTATTCTTACACCATTTAACAACGCACGAGGGCATTTTGAATCAATAAAAGCGTAAAGTCGTTCAAATGTGCGCTGTCAAGATCGTCAGAGATGTGACTGACGTTGAAGTGGTGCCGCGTTATAAGCACCGCCTACCGCGGCTCCCGTTTCGTGGGGCCATTTTTGATCGGTAGTTACACTTCTATGCATTTTTTAGTTCGCTGTTGGCAACACTTTGCCGCACAAATGGCGCAAAATTCAAATCTTTCGTGATTTTTGGGACACCCGTTACAAGTTGGACCAAATTTAATATAATAACTAGCTGACCCGGCAAACGTTGTTTTTCCAAAAAATGTTAAGGGTGAACAACCCTTAACACTTAGGGGTATGAAAAATAGATAGTAGCCGATTCTCAGACCTACTGAATATGCATACAAAATTTCATTACAATCGGTCAAGCCGTTTCGGATTATATATGAGATATTCGCTACAGCTACAACGTTGCTCCCACCGAGTCGAAGCCACCGCTCTCAGCTGTAAGGGTGCGGTGGCCGTCCCATTAGTCGCTTCCTACGACATCCCGGGACGGACGGGAGAGTTGCTATTCTACCCCGGCACCACGCGGGGACTCACAAGGTTCCTTTCATATTAACATTTACTTAAGTTAAACAATACAATGTCTTTCTGATTAAAAAATATGAATAATAAAATATGAATATGAATAAACTGATTGCAATCATATTTAATTAAACAACTTTCTAAATGCTTTGGTGCGAGTAATCTAACACGCGAGCTTCAATTTAACCGTTCCAAACACGGCTGAATACTTGTACTGACAAAAAATTAGTATTGTCTTTTAATACGGGGCCCTAAGTAATAATAAGATGAAATCGAGACTGGTCTGGTCGAGCAAAAACATTTACATCTTAAATTAATATAATTACTTCTTAATAAATTAATTCAATAGTGTCTTAATACTTTTTTACTTCTAGAATGTTACAATTACCCTGACTAGCAGGAATGATCGAGGGGAAACCATCTCTTACGACTACATGTCATAATCTACTAACTTAAGAAAAACATCAACTCTAAAAAAGATAAAATACTGATTATAATAAAAACAGAACCCTGTTGCGAAATGCAAATCGGTGGCACAGTTGTTAACTTAAATACAGAGACAACACAAGATAATGTAAAATTATGAATCAAAGATTCTTGCCTTCGAGTAGACAAACAATATAAATAAATATGACAGTGACCAAATTGGGAACTAAAAACTGTATGATGTCGATACTATTTACAAACTCTTCCTTTTAAAATGTATGACAACTCAAACATATTTTGTACCGATAAAAAAACCTATATATTAAAGACTAATTTAATTTATTGATTAATGCAATCAGATATCTGAACAATCAATTCAAATTTCAATTCAATTCAAATTTCAATTTAGTATAATTTTATTCGTAAACAACTTTCACTTTGGATTACATACATCTGTAATATTAATACTATAACATGCCCATATCAAGTGTCCGATATGAACATTACTTGTGTACACGGTTCAGCTTTAGCTTTCACTTAAAATGAAATCACAACTAATCAAGTAATTTAACAATACAATGTGTAATAAACTTTATTTTTCTGATTTTCATTTTAAGTGGATAAATATTGTTGAACCGTATATTTTATTATTACGTATAAAACATTTAACACAAATTCTTCAATGCGACGTCGCATGCACAAATCTCGCGCACTACGTCGTATTAACAAGTCATCAGATGATGTCCTCGTGTTGTAAATTAAGCACACATGATTATTCGTTAAAACTTTCTTTTCTTTCTTCCGTAATGTAGTTGTTCCATTACTTAATATTTTAACACTGGCTCACAACACTTCAATGGGAAATGTTAAGGTATTTAAAAGGGAAATCGATCGGTGGCGTTTGATCTCCAACCGTCCCACTAATAGACAAGTTGGACAAACGAAAATCTATCATTCAAGAGTTTTCGCGAAGTCTTTTAAGTCTTTCCTTCTCCATGCTGTCTACTGGCGGTTCTCGTTCGAACGACAGTAACTCCAAGGCTGTAAATAAATAGAGTATTGTACTGGCCGACTGCATTGCACCGTAGGCATATTCAATCATTGCGTTGACGAAACTAAAATTATAATTTCGTATCGTTCTCGCTAAAACTGATTACTTAGTAATAAACGAAGAATCTTCCTTCCACCATTAAAAATGCTTTAGGATAAATTTATTGAACAATGTCTTTTCAACTAAATTCGACTTCCAGTACCAGTACAGTACAATACCTAAATCAAATACAAGCCAACGGTTTCTTCAAGGATACGTGGTCGAAGCCGAATAAATCATGACATAATCCAAATTCATGTAGATATTTTGTCAATACACTTGCCACGTATTTTGAATTCGCTATAGACAGAATGTCCTTACCTGGGTCTGAGCCAATTAATTTTTTTCATCGCATACCAATTAGTGGAGTGCCGTAAGACATAAAAATGGCAAAACCTCGGAATCCAGGGACTATGAATGAATCTTCATAAAAACTGTTGGACTGTATTTCAAAATGCACAAATAGAAAAGTTAAAAAAAACTAATTCACCGATCTTTTTTTATTTTATTTTTTATCTTTGTTGGTAAGTTTGTGACCCCATAACTTCGTATTGGGTAAACCGATTTTGATGATTCTTTATATCCTTGAAAGATGGTGCTTTTGGTATGGTCCCATATAAATTTGAGTGACATCTGACGAGTAGTTTCGAATTAACTTGAATAATGTGTAAGGATGTTTTGTAGTGTGTACCTACTTATGGTTTTTTCCTAATAACTTTTCACTGAGTATTTAGATTATGATGATTCTCTTTTCATTTGAAAGCTGGTACTTGCATTGTAGTCTCATATAAATTTGAGCGATATCTGGCTAGTAGTTTTTGAATTATCCTTAATAATTTTTTTGTATGTATATATATCTTATATCTTATATCTTAATATTTAGAGTTCCGATTTTGATTATTCTTTTTTTAATCGAAAGCTGGGGTTTTAGGCTAGGTCCCGTAAAAATTTGAGTTCCCTCAGATGAGTAGTTTTTGAGTTACTTTTAATAATGACTTTTCTCACACAACACCATTTGCAAGCGACTAGGATCTTGTCAATGTATGAAAGCGACGCGTCTACGACGCGTCTCCTGTCAGTGAACAGTGTCAGATACAGCGAATTTTGCGTTGCGTTGCAGTTGCGTAGCTCATAAATAGCGTAGTGTGAGAAGGGCTTTAGGGTGCCTTTCCACCAGAGATGTGCTATGCTACGTTGCTAAAGATGCGTTTGAGATCTACCAATCACATACATTGGCCCTCCTAGCAACCGTCTTACGAATGAATATGATTGGTGGATGGCAAACGCATCCTTAGCAACGTAGCATAGCACATCTCTGGTGGAAAAGCACCCTTAAGGGCGAGTTGTCATGGAAATATTTCGCTCCCACACAACGTTGCAGATTTATAGAGACAACAGATATCTAGAGTAGAGTAATGATTACCATGCTCAGTGAGCAGCTTGGTCTCGACGAGGTACCGCCAGGCGGGCTGGTGCGCGCGCGCGGGCGGCGGCACCGGCGCGCCCTCGCCCAGCAGCCGCCGCGACGCCAGCTGCGCGCCCACGCAGCGCGCCAGCCGCCGGCACTTGTCGAAGTTTATGCGGTTGCCCGGCAGTCTGTGAGCAAGGTTCCATTGAGTTCGAGACGGGCTATGGTCATCGGTTTTATTGGAGCTACGCACCCCGGTTTTGACAACAGGATGATAGAGGCAGTCTGGACATACGAGGTAGCGTTCAAAGCGGGGTATGATCATCGGTTTTATTGGAGCTACCCTAGTTTGCACAGCAGGAAGATTGAAAGTAAGGAAAAAGTGGAATAAACTTTTATGCTTTTAGGACTTTTATTATATTATGATAAATGATAAATTTAAATTATTAGCTCCCATAGCAAAAATACACGATGACGTCACGTGGTAGTGAATTATTCAAATAACTTCTATGTTCACTAAGCATGCTTAGCATTACTCAAGATTAGTTTATTGACCTGTCAAAAAGACCATAAATACCGTAGTATATTGGAAATGTATATTTTTATTTGATAAACGTCACATATGACGAGGCGATAAAGTCAAGGTGTTGGCAGAGACCTGGTGGGCGCGGCCTGGTTGGTGAAGTGCAGGTCGCGGCAGGTGACGGACAGAAGCGGCACCGCCGTTTCCGCGGGCGCCGCCGCCAGCGCCGCGCGGTACCTGCACAGATTATATACATCCAAGTCTGTATTTTACCATTTCAATGAAAACAAAAACATTTATCTATGAAATTTTGTTAATTTACTTGTTACAAGTTGTTGGGTAAAACGCGAGTTAAAGAGCAATGTTTTTCTGTAAAGTGAGATATGAAATATTTGGACATTGCTTTGAACAAAAATGTGGTTAAAATGAGATGTTTATGTTTGACAAAGGCGAACTTGAATGTGCGCTAGGTCCCATACAAGTGTTCGAACCTACTTGAAGTGATTTTGCTGTATCTTGATAATGTCCGTATATTGGACGATATTTCTTTAATATTTACCTGGCGTGGTTAGCGCTTGGTTCGATGCATAATTCTAGCTGTCGCAGTTGTTGGCCGCAAACTGACGATGTGCGGGCCCACTGGAATGTAAACATACATAGACAGATATAAAGATAGATAGGTAATACACATAGAAAGATAGATAGTATGTCCAGCAGTTACAGCTGAACATATTTATGTATGTCATAATTCTGACATATTCCATGAACTACAATATTGATTGATGGGTGTTATTAGATATTGGAGAAAAATTATTAATATTTTATAATAGGTATTTTTTCATGCAATAGACTAAATACGTAACAATATTTTTCAAATCTTTTACTATTATTTCATTTCATTTTCAAAACCAAAAAAATATTTAACCAATGTTGATAAGTTCACCGAGGTATTGCAGCAAGCTTATGATAACAATCAACTTATTCAATAGAAAAAAAGTCACTAAAATGAAAAAAAAAACATTCAAACATTCGCAAAACATTTTCAAAGATAGGAAATAAGTTAACTTGAGCGCAGCATCTATAATTCCATACCCAACCTACATACACGTTCTATATACAGTTCCACAAACTTATCTGACCCTGATAAAGACAGTAGCGCCCCTCTAACCGGATCAGATAAGTTTGTGGCACTTTACACGTTCTGTATACATAACGATGCCATGTCACACTCACGGTCTTCTTGAGCCTGGAGACGGGCACCATGTTGAGGGCGCTGATGATGGCCATCATGGAGTTGAAGTTGCCCAGGTTGAAGCACTCGCGCGCCGTCATCACCCACTGCTCGATCACGCGCGCGCGGTGCTTGCTCTTCTGGTTCTGCGAACGGTTATGGCACTTATGATCTGGGTCGGAAGAGAAAGAAATTAAGCTGACTGAAGGATGTCAACCTGATTATAATTAATTTCAGTCCAGTATGATCTGATTTACAGTTATTTGAATAGTAAAATGCATTTGTAACAAAGAGGGGATTCAATCACTCTATGACGGCGTTTATTTTCCTACAATTAAATTAATCCAACTTGGGGAACGTAAAGAATATCACTAAAAAGTTGGTCAAAAAACACTACTGCAAGTTTATTTAAACCCAAAATAAAAAAATATAACAGTAAAAAGACGATTTAATTTTTCTAGTTCTGTCTTGAGATACAAAGCTCCTAATCATTGCTCACCTTAAGAATATCAGTAGCCACCAAGTAGCTGCAATCATTGAACCAGGCAGCGTACGCTTCCAGGTTCCGGGTGGACTTCTCTCCGTGGTGGAGGCTGATGGTCTTCGAGGGTTTCTGGCCCGACGTCGTAGGTCGGGCCGGCAGGGTGATCTTGACGGGCGCGGGCGCGGGCGTCGCGCTCGCCGTCGGCGCGGGGGCGAAGGCCTGCACGAACTCCTCGGGCCCCACGAACGACAGCCGGTGGAACTCCACTATGGTCAGCTGGTGGGCCAGCTCACTGGGTGTGAGACCCAGGGAGATTATGTCGCCCTGTGTTCAAACAAATTAATAAATTATTTTACAATCAAATTGTAATACAATAGTGTATCAAAATCCAATACATTTTTTATTTCTGTTAGGTACTGTTCAGTATCAAATCTTTTATGTACAAGTATTACATATAACGATACTTGCTTTCGCCAGCGGCTTCACCCGCGTTAAATTCATTTAAACTTCAACCCTCTGTTTCACCCACTTAGGGGATGAATTTTGAAATATCCACTTTTAGTGCTCCCCTACACTCCTCAAGGAACATATATACATGTCAAATTTCAGCTTCTTCCGTTCAGTAGTTTCGGCTGTGGGTTGTCTGTCAGTCATTCAGTAACGCAAGAGTTTTATATAAGCATATAGATAATTACCGGTGACAGCTGTTCCACAGTGCCAACTGTTCGGACGTCCTTTAACGTCGCTTCATACTGCTCGAGGGCAGTCAGTTTGTCCAGTAGTTTCTCTAACATGGACGAGACTAGCTCCCTCAACGAGTCCATGTGTTCAGAGGCGCACCTGTGGAAGATAACACATTCATTTTTGAGTAACTGATGGTTGCCGTTTTTTGTAGTGGCGAAAAGCCCATTTTACATTACAGATATAAGGAAACAGAACTTTCTTTCTTATCCAGTAACGCATACGACGATAAGACGACGCATGACGACCGTGTGACTATGACAGTGACCACGGACAAAAATAAACAACTGCAATCAGGTGACTCATCTGCTTATATTTCGACTATTTCTGAATCAATAAACAATAAGCATTCACGTTTCCTAACTTCCTCTCTTACCTACCAAAATCCCCCAAGACCTGCCTCACAGCCACTGACCTCTGCGTGATACTCCTGACGAGCGCCATGACGCGGTCGTCGCGGAAGTCGTAGGGGAACATCTTCATCCACACGCTGACCAGGTGCACCAGACTGGCCATGTCCGCCACCTCGCGGTCCGGCGGCTCGCGGACCTCCGCCATCAGAGGGACCTGAGCACTTGCATCGTGAGTACCCTCATTGCAACATCGTGATCCAAAACTGTCCTACTACTTGGCTTGGTTCTCAGAATGAAAAGGTTACTTAAAAGGGTTTACGTAACAGAATATAAACAAATATTCAAAATCAATCAACAAATACGAAAAACAGCAATATAATTAATGTAAAGGTCAACTACATTAAACCCGGCCGCAAACTGACACACGAACCGCCACAATCCCAACTCAGCAATTAAAATGTTTGCGCCAAATCGCTGGCTCACTATTATAAGGTTCTTTAATATGTTAATTATGTTAATAACCTTCTCATCCTGAGAGAAGACCCGTGCTCAATGGGCCAATGATGGGTTGAGATGATGATGATGATGATATGTTAATTTTGATGAAGTTTTGTAATATGACATAAAACTTCGTTAATCCTTTTCGTTGAAAACATCATAGGATAATATATGATATTTTGCAGTTTATTTTTGCAAAATAATTAGCTAATAACACATTGTAGTAAGTATCTATTATATCTTAACTAAATTTTGAATTTTTAACATACAACCTTGTAATAGTGAACCAGCGAAACAGGAGTGCACTCTACAAGAACTCACCAATTTGTCAATATACTTGGCATATTTTCTACATAGCCTCATCAAGAGCTCGTGGGGCTTGAGGAAGAAGCGGCAGCACAGCAGGAAGGAGAAGGTGAAGGCCTGGCTGGCGCCGGGGCGCAGCAGGTCGACCAGGCCGTCCACCGTGGCGGTGACCACGTGGCCCTCGCTGTACTCCACCTCGGGCGGCTCGCCCGAGTACTGGCTCCGCGGTGCGGGGGGAAACGCTGGCGGGAGCTGCGACAACAATATAGCTTTTAGTATAAAGTTGTTTTGCACGTTCTATTTGATACTATATTGTATGTAGTTAGAAAGTTGTGTGGTTTTCATAACCATCTATTCTTAATTTATAACTGAATTATTTTATCCTTTGTTAGAAAGTAAAAATACGTATTGTTCCACTTTCCATTGATTTCGGATTTGTTTCAAAGTCTGTCAAAGATGCATAATTTAAAAATAGTAAGCAACTCTAACATCAAACAATCCCTTCCTGCGCTTATTGAATCCATAATAATTATATTTATCTTAAGCAGGCAAAATATTTGTAAAGCAAAGCTGATAACCAAGACTAATAGTTACCTGCTGATCATTGTTTGAAACCGGTAAAAACTGGATACCACCATTCATCACAAAGTGTTCGCCCACCGATGCAGACCTAAATGTGTTTTCTCTCACCAAAGAACAGAAGTCATTCTGAAACAAATTAAGTAAAGTAAATGGACAGGAAAGGCACAGAAATAAAGCGAACACCTTTCCTTTATAATTTACACAGAAGTCACGACTATACGTAAAAAAAACTTAAATAGGACATTTGGAATCCATGTAATTGAATTTTAATTTTAAAACTAGAATGGTACATTAACCTTACCTACCCCTAAGCTAATACTCAATCTTCCGAGAAAAATTACCTACCTATTTGTATAACAAGATGACCTTATTAGTCTACATCCTTACAAAATAAATATACGTAGTTACAATTGGAAATAATTAGTGACGAGTCTTACGTCGTAATACGACGAGGCAGCCGCTGCCATCAACTGGGGGTCGCTAATGGGTGCCAGGTCAGATCCTGACGGCAGAGACCCCTCAGCCACCTCCGCCGGTGCCGGCGGCACCTGTAAACGCCCCACCAGTTCATATGGACGTCTTTGGTCTACTACTGATAATAAACTAAATTATATGTTCTCAAAATTAATGATGATTCTTGTTAAGTCAATATCAATCGTGATTGTTTTTGTGTAACTATTTCTATTAATGAATACGGGATGTATCTTTACCATTAGGTGAATCGTATACGACCATTAACATATAAAGGAAAGTCCCTTTAAATAGGAGATAAAGATGAAGTCATTAAATAAGGTAAAGGAAAAGGTTTCCAAATTGCTCATAGGTAATCGATAAAATTACATAGTAAATGATAACATGTTGAGAATATTTTATTCTAATTGTTATTTTCACAGTCGCCAAACGCACGTGTTTTGAATGGTTACTATGTAAAATAAGACATTATTTGGCAGCGACCACCATAGCCTTATTATCACCAAGGTCCTTTGTCTTTGTCCTAATATAAAATTAATGTTACTATGTATTTATAAGGAGAGGTACCTACTACTATTTGTGATGACAACCTTTTATTGATTTATTTTAATGTATCTTCATCAATTCGATATGTTCACAAATAAATTCTTCCTAACACCTTTATGCCGATGACTTACAAATTTATACTCAGTCTTCCTTGGGTGACTTGCCAATAGCCATTTCCAACTTAAACCAGGATCTGTCTCGTATCTCTGCATGGAGCCAATCCCACGGCTTAAAAGTGAACCCTATCAAATCGCAAGTTATTATAATTGGTGGGTCCCGATTAACTGCTAGAATTAATTGGACGCATCTTCCTAAGGTACTTCTTGACGGTGTACAAATTCCTTTCTCAAAGGTTGTCAAGAACTTAGGAATTTTAATGGACACTAACTTGTCCTGGGGCCCTCAGATTAACGACGTCAGTAAAAAACTTTTTGCAGCCCTAGGTAATCTGCGTAGGTTGCGTAATTTCCTCCCCACATCCACTAAAATTAATCTTGCTAATTCCTTACTTTGTCCAATTTTAGACTATGCTGATATTTGTTACTATAATCTTACCGAGGAGCAACTTAACAAGCCTGAGCGACTCCAAAATGTTTGCATCAGATTCATATTTGGGCTCCACAAGTATGACCATATTTCAGAATTTCATGCTAAACTCAAGTGGCTCCCTATCCGACTTCTCCGAAATACACACGTTCTTTCTGCTGTACGTTATTTAATCCTTCTTCCCCTAGTTATCTGAAAAGCAATTTTGAGTATTGCTGTCTTAATCATAACCATATGCTTAGGTCTTCACACTATCTTGTCCTTAAAACCCCAGTTCATTTTTCATCCTTCTATCATAAATCTTTCACCGTTTCAGCTGTACGTCTATGGAACTCCTTACCTTCCCATGTTTGTAAAGCGCAAAATCTTTATACTTTTAAAGCACTGGTTAAAAAGCACTATCTTACATTTTAACATTGGTTCTATCTTTGCATTTGCTCCTCTATTTTTTCCCTTTTCCATAATCATTTCCTTTCTCTTGTACTCTTCTTTCTATCTCTCTTATACCTCACCCGCTTTTCACTGCTGTATTAAAGGTATATTTTTAAAGTTTTTTTTCATTATTGTTATTTTTAATATTTTTATCCTTTTGTCCTATTGTTGACTTTATGTATGCCCCTACTCTTTAAATGCAATGTTTTTTTTCCTATCTTCTACTGGGTTGCCTGGAAGAAATCGCTATTTAGCAATAAGGCCGCCTATTGTTTTGTGCCTCATGTAATTTTATTTCTTTACTGTGTTTATGTTGCAACTTTACAAGCAACTTGTTTATGTTGTAACTTGTACAAGCAATAAAGAGTTTATCTATCTATCTATCTTGTAGCAGGTACTCACAAACAAAAAAAGTGTAACTTAATTTCTTCTGGGTTTTTTACATTTGATAAGTTGGTAATGCTTGACACAATTCCTCCTGATGGTTAGTGGCAATGAAATCCTCAATGTTGAGCACATTAACTATTCTTAATACTTACTAACACTTGAGTGTCTAATATCTTATTCAGATGTATGTGGAGTGTTACTACTGTAAGTTGCAAAAAAATTACATCTGCTGACATCCAATAATGTGAGGCTACTTTTATTTTATCAAAGTTTATCAAGAAGTTAATTTTCAACCTTATCTTAGCTTCTAATGTCAATTTTCAACCTTACATTAATTTAAATATTTCAGTAAAGAACATTGCTAATAATATACTTATAATATGAAAGAATTAGTAGGTACTATAGTGTTTAACTTGAATTATAAGACTCTCAAACATGAAACCAGTATTACATTACAGTAACCAAGTAGAAGGCTAAATTCCAAATGTTAAACTGACACCTAACTGTTATCGGTCAGGGTGTAATGGTTATGAGTGTGTAGAATTATTTATTTAATAAGTGATGGAAACAAGTTATCTTACCTCCCTCACATTGCAGGAACTACATGGTGTATCATTCAACTTACTTGCATAGTAATACATGGCCATAAGGCCACTACTACTATATGCAAGGAAGTATCAACGACCTGCGAGAAAGAAAAACACAAACCTCAGACCTTTTGTACAAAATTAAATAATTTATAGGTACAAAAATCATCCCAATTCTATGTTAGGAGATTTGGGTGTAGCGAGAGCCTAGTAGAAAGCCCTGCTTGTAGGGTGGGCTTCACATAAGTAATGTAGTACCAGTAGCTGCATAGCTTGCTATTGCTTAGGTCAGTCACCAAATATCTCGTCTCTTAAGATATTGGTGGATAAGGATTTGATGATAATTTAATCAATTAATTTTTTGTGCATATGGAATTCATTTTACTAAAACAATTAACTGATTAGATATAGGTAGCTTATTCTCGGGTGCCTAAGTTGTAGTGTAAAACATTTGCAGCAAAGAAAGCACTAACAGGTGAAATTGCACTGCAATCAGTATCTCATGAATTGATGACACAACACATTTCTTTTAGTTTGTTATATTTTGTATACAACTCAAAACTACCAATACCATTTAGTAAATATTGTTATATTACTACAAAGGGAAAAGGCTTCGAATACATACGTGGGTTTATGTGCTACACCTCACTGTCACTTTATAACGTTCTGTGAAAGTCCACTACACCTCACACATATCTCCCACTTAAAAGTTTAACATCATAAATGACGTCTAAATAAATAATGTACGTAATAAAAGAATAACAATCCATCTCTCGCAATAGCATTATACGATAAGTCACGTAATGTGACCGAAACGCGGAAACCAGTATTGGTAAACATTGTAATAATCACTGTGATTTCACGATTCTACACAAGATATTAATCTATAATGTTGAATATTCGGCCCGTAATTCACCACAATTTGTTAAAGCCATCATTACAAGCACGACTGAATAGATACGGTGAAAGTAAGACTCCAATGAGTTTTATTTTTATTTACTTGAAACCCTATTAAAATTTATTTCCATTTAGTACACAGCAGATTTGTTTCTAATATTATTACAACACACGCTTTATACATATTTATTCAAATTAAATGGATATTTCTAAGTACTAAGTACGCCAACAAATAACCCACACCACAGTACCTAAATAACACACACAACCAAACCAACATTTTATTGAGGTTGAGTTGAGGCGGTCCCGTCCCCCGGTCCCCGGCCGTCCCGGGCCCAGCCGTAAAACATAGAGTGTTTATAGCATAGAACAAGTTTATAGTCTGTGGTCGCACTCAACGCCACTTTTTAGCTTATCTAGTTGGAGTAATGATAAACTATGGAGAGGTATAGTCTGGCCGGGCTAAGAACATAGGCTAAGAATGCATTGATCTATATGGACTATATTCCTATCTCTATGTAAGGAAGTCTGTCATTCGACTGGGCGATGTAACTTTAAACTGGCGTACAAATAATTGACAATTTTTTAATCTTTTAATTGCCTTATTAACGAGTGATAACATTAAAATCAAACATTAAATCAAATAATTACTTATGCCAACTTACAATAATAAAATTGTATTAATCTTGGGCTAAAATTATTACAAATATAAAAACAATACCTTTTAAAAGAAAACCACGTCAAACGTTGCTCGTTCAAGGCATTGAGATAGGAATATACTTAGATAGAGACGCCCTAATCCTTAACCTCATATGAAATTAGCTGGTTGGTGTGTAGCAGGCCGGCCATTTTTTATTCACCCTTACAAATGACATCTTATGTCAAACAAAATGGATAATAAACCCAAAACTATAAAATATATTAAAATAGGCATTGATAGGAGGTGTTGTGGTGTCTTTTAAGCAAAACAAAAACATTAAAACACAATGAGGTGTGGATACTACAATGCGGAGCCAGGAAAAATAAATTACACCCAAAATAACAAGTTATATGTAGGTACAGTTTTCGTTGTTTGTTGAATATCTGAATGATATTGGTATATTATGTTTTTGCTGCATGAAGATCTTTGCGAGGATTACGTAGGCCTGTTAATGTTTTGTTGGGTTTTACATCATTATTTTATATATTTGAGTAGCCGGTTTGTTTACATTTCAATGACGCTTAGGGTAGAAAGTGTTAAAATATCGATATTGGATATATCGATGATTTAAAATGACGCTGAAGAAAGTTGAAATAATTGTTTTTATTCAATAGATTACCTTCAAATAAATCGTTAAAAAAGAAGTGGCTAGAAATAATTGTTCCAGAAAACATAAACCCTCGTCTTGTTGAAGTATTTTTTTGTAAAAAGCAATTATAATTATTCCTCTGTTATCTTATCTGCCCAAAGCTTATCTTGAAGAATTCGCTAGTTAGCGATACGATCGCTTTTTGTGCCCAATTAATAAATATGCTATAATACTTTTATTTGTATTTTTGTAATTATGCTGTACATTATATAGCCTTAAACAAATAAATTAAAATTTGTGTACATAGACACATGTTTTTTATTTACATTTCGGTCCCATTTCCGCAATATTAATGCACTAAGGATTATTACACAATCATGGGTGATCAGAAGAAAATTGTCAGTCATATCACACAGCAGTACTATCTTCACCCTTAGCTTTTATTGAATAAACTCTAAAATTAAATTCATCGTAGTGCTACATATGACTTATTTATTTATGTAAGTATCTATCGCGATTTTTCTGGATTCAGCGGGTACATTCAGAATCAGCAAAAGTGGCATTGTTTAGGAGTAGGCGGACTGGTTAATGGAAGGATTGATTTTTAATATTGGATATAAAACTTAACATAACTTCAAGCCTGTATATACCTAGTTATATACAATACAGCCAAAGAGATATAAGTATTTTACTTCCGATGGTTAAACTTCGGTTATGGAACTCTATTTTGATAATTTTTTTTATGGAACTCTATTTTGCATATAATAAATAAAGGCCTTAACTACCTAAATTTCCTAACTGGAACAAGACAAATAGTTTGGCGGCTGTGTTAAGCAAGAGGGTGGTACCTAATTAACTGGCAGAGTTTAAAACACTATCTCTGAGATCGTCTAAAAAGGGGGATTAGTCGTTGTGTCCTCGTTTGTTGTTCAGCAGATCATCATGATAGCTGGTTTTTACAAAATATTTTTGGTTGACATGACAAGTTCATCGCAGTAGGTATCAAAATTAATATTAATATCGCTGAGAAGACGAACGACATGTATTATTGCTGTTATATCGTTAGTCATTAAACTAAATATCGATAGTGTTTCCGTCCACGTAATGCGCACAACACTAGTAGAATCGGCCATATTTTATTCACTAAAATTTTGACAGGCATTGTCAGGCTCGCTATTTTTGCTTTAGTGTCTAATCCATAGTCCTTATAGATCAATGGTTCAAGGTTACATCCATGTCATATCAACTTTTTGTTTTTGTAGTGATGTGGCATAATAACAAGGCAATTGTAATCGAATATTTTTGTAATCTTAATACAATGTCGGTAAAATATAAAATAAAACGTTATAATTTTATAATATATTATATTATAATGTACTAAATATTCAATAAAGTTAATAATATTAATATAATAAAGGTACGCCCACACATAGCTAAGGAAAATTTGTGTTATAATATCACTCAGATGAATCAAATGAAAATAAAATAAATAAATAAAACATTTTAATTTTTTTTCTCTTGATTATTCAGAAATTATGATTCAATTCAATTTAATTGATTCCTTAAAATTTTATTTACATAACGAATATTTATTGAATATATTGAAACATAATTCCTATAAAAATAACAACATATAAATTGAATAAATATTATGCATAATGAATGCATGTTGTTATTGTTATTTGTTACAACGCATAATGTTATTTATTGTACATCACTAGTCACGACGAATTGAATTACAGTGCGCCCAACTTATCTCTGAAATGGCAAAAATTGGAACTAACGAAAAGTCATTCATAAGTTGTACGTTGTGGCCATTCATCTGTCAGTTACAGTGTGCATTTGTGCAATGGTCATTGAGATAGGAATATACGCAATGGTTGGTCAAATGAATGTCAAATGCGTCCGACAGCGCCTCTTTCGTTTCATTCTTAAGTTGGGTTTACTCTAGTTAGCGCGGCCAGATTTTTTTTATAGTAATAAGTCATTGATCTGAGTAGGTATATTCCTATCTCTATGATGGACTTACTCACGCGAGAAGTCTCGCCGTGAAATCTTGCCAAGAAATTGCGCGAGAACCGAGAAGGCATCTACACTCATGCGACCTTCTCATTAGTTCTCATTCGCATTCTCGATCGTCATCCGCTGTGGTCATCCGGAATGGACGTCAGTGCAGCGGCTTTGGTTTTGTGTGCATTAATATACTATAATCTTGTGAATAATAAAATAAGAAATAAATTAATATAAGTACTAAAATAATAATAATAATTGGTAACCACAGACAGTAGATTATTTTAACTAGAAATGTAAATTTTAAATAAAATAAAAACACACAACGGTCCCACTGAGACCGAACGAGAATGTGAATACGGTTCTCTTTTCTCGCCCGAGAAACCCTTTGAAGCGGGCAAAAATACCGACACCGATCCGAGAACGAGACTGCGAGAAACCGATCACATTCACGCTTCTCGGGTGTTCTCGGGGGTTCTCGGCGTGAGTCTGTAGCCGATGTAGCCGCTAGAACGTTTCCTTGGAGATGACTCATGACAGTAAATAAACAGTTGTACGTTATAACGAGCGTAGATATTCGTAAATTGTAAAGAAAGAAGATATGAAAAATTATTTGTAAGTAAGTAGGTAGTCATGATGAACAAAAATCTAAAACGGAGATCGACGCTTACTACTTTACCAGCTATAGAAACTTTGCAAAGAAATGTTCGCAAAGCACCGACAGCTTTTGAGAGGTAAGAGTATCAGAAGTTACCAGGAAGTTACCTACAACCTGAGGTTACAACATTAATTTTGAAAATGGGGAAGACCTTGGAAAGACCAATCATCGAACTGATAATACAGACCATCTTTATTATATACTAGCCCATAATTTTTATATCTCAGGTTGAAGGCGGCTTATAAAGATAAATCATGCGCTATTTTTTACGACTGATCTTCAGGAATATAATTATAATTAGGTAGGTATACTTACTGCGAATACCACATCAAATTTTATCCTAGGTTTTGCGCGATGTCCGGAAGAACATAGGGACAGACAAATATTTTCAAAAGAATATTTTTGGTTTCTGTTGACCCTATGAAGTCTCCTCGTAAATGTATGTTTTCACAAATATCTCCTATGTAATTGTACAGACATAACTTTGCATTTTTTTATAAGTAATTAAGATTTTTTAAGTTCATGCTTCATTTGAAGCAAGTAAGTGGCGAAAGGGGGAGGTAGTTTATGATTTTGAATGGAATGCGGAACTACCTACTTCCGCAAATCTACCTAGATTCACATTCTTCATGCATGCATTCTGCAACACGTGTATTAAGTATACCTACTGATGGAACGATAACACGTACCTACTGCGGTAATTCACTCCAGTTAGTTAGGTTCATATACTTACCTACCTATGACACAGATGGGGGAAATATGTGTACCTAGGTACCTACCTACCCTGGATATACTCATAACGAACGTAGATCTTAGTGTTCGTACAATCTACACTCGTGCATGCTACGAAAGGAGTACCTACCTATACTTACTTAATCGATCAGAGTAAAAATTTTCCGGATAATGGGGCTCCACATTCCCGATGTTTGCCGAGAGGCAAAACTTTTGTCAAATAACGAGCATTGGCGAGAGCACACGAGAGCGGCTCTCTACATTCTCGGTTGGCTCAGTTGAAAATAGACGTTCGTATGACATAGATAGACGTTACCAGAATAATTATGTACCGCTACTGTAGCATTCGCTGCAACTTAAAATCAATAACGAAATACAAAAAGATGAAACGCAATATTTTAAGATGAATCCAAGAGATACATTAGAATATTACAAAACCAATTTTATTATTTTAATTGATTTAAATATTTAAAAAGGTTCACTTTAAATTTATTTATGTCACTTAATCACTCGTTATCAAAATAAGGAATTTGCGCCGTAATAATCATAATTTTATAAACGAAGAGGTAATATTATCAACACACACTTTAACATTATCTGTGCGTGGAATTAAATATTGAAGTTTCGTTTAATTTCTATGTTGATAATATTTAGTAAATACAAAATTCTATACAAAATATCGTTACGAAAACAAAACACTAAGACTCTGTTAGTGTCAACCATTGAGTTACTATGTACATAATATCTCAATGGTGTCAACATATAAATTAAACGAAACTTCAATATTTAATTCCACATACAGATACCTAATGTTAAAGTGTGTGTTGATAATATTAGCTCTTCGTTTATAAAATTATGATTATTACGGCGCAAATTCCTTATCTAATATCTTTAAACGAGCAATTCTTGTATATTTATTTATTTATATATATATATAATCACGATCTCGGAAACGGCTGCAAAGATTTTCATGAAAGTTACAGATTAGGGGGTTTTCGGCTCAAGGAATCGATTTATCAAGGTCCCAGGTTCGAGAAAAGCTCGGTTCCCGAGATAAAGAGATTTTAAAAACATCATACTGACGTCATCTATGAAACATTAGGATAACTTCTATGAGGTACTGTTTGTAACGTGTTGAACTGACGCCATCTATGAAACATTAGGATAACTTCTATGAGATACGGTTTGTTTGTTTCAGTAGTATGAAACTAGATGGCGCTCGAATATATTTTTGTTCGGCTAATTAATATTCATTCTTACGTTGAAGCGCTATTTTTGCGTTATACCTACCTATTTTCTGTTTGAATAAAATTAAAAATCAGTGCGATTATCTCGCTTGACCTCGCAGGACGCGTAGTGACAGTTTAACGTGCGTTTGTGATATTTACGAGAATATTTGTAAATAAATGTTAGTTTTGTTATTATCGATTTAATAATATATTTTAATAAAGTTTTAAATAAATAATGGTCAGATCGATGAAATTACTATTGTTGTAAATAGAATCAATAAAATTTTAAGTACGCCTAACAAATGTTGTTTAATTATCATAAACATTCAATACATTTTATCGCAAATAAAAATTTCAGTCGGGGACTGCCTAAGCCTGCGAAAAGTACGAAGGAAAGTTCAATGAATTTATCTAATTAAGTATGTACCTATTTAAAATGCAATTAATTCGCTCACACAGTTAACTTCTATGAGGTACTGTTTGTAACGTGTTGAAATTTCAGTAGTATGAAACTAGATGGCGCTGTACAACTTTGTGAAACACGCTGTTGAGATCCTTTGGCCGTAACATAAGTAAAATGAATTTTGTGCTCAGTGAACAGTTGTATGATTTGACTCCTGAATAGATGGCGGAATTCCTCGTATTTCTTGCGATTCATACTAAATATAATTTTCAACCGAGCAAAGCTCGGTCAACCAGGTACTTTTGATAACGAGTGATTATGTGACATAAATTTTAAAGTGAACCTTTTTAAATATTTAAATCAATTAAAATAATAAAATTGGTTTTGTAATATTCTAATGTATCTCTTGGATTCAGCTTAAAATATTGCGTTTGATCTTTTTGTATTTCGTTAGTGATTTTAATTTTGCGTTAAATAAAATGTTTCGAGTTATATTTTATTTTATTTACCTCCTTAGTGTCTAATTTGCTCATCTAGAATAAGTTATCAAATCATAACTTAAAGTTACTGATTGTTTTTATTTTATATTTTAAATGCAAATTAAAAAATTACGTGCGTGTGTGCAAATTAAATACGGTGACTGTCGGCCGACTGGCCCGAGCGACAGCGGGATTCTGGAGAGATAGTTTCGCATAAACACAAAACTTAACGAAACTACCCGAGAACCCTTTGATGTACCGACATCGAATGGATAGAAGGCAAATATACACGAGATAATACGAATATAGACGAATATTCTCTCTACACTCTCGTATTCGGGAAGTCTCGTGTAGTTTTGCCAGGAATGTGGAGCGCCCTTTAGGTAACAAGACCGCTGCAGTTAGAACTAGGTGAATTTGCGTAGGGTTGGTGCGTTATTCTTTACTTCTTTACGATACCTAATTGAACAATTTTGAATTGAAAACTAATTTTAAAAACATTTTCTGCTTTTTAACATGAAATTACATCGTTAAATCGTGCAATTATTTTAACTATTATTTTGGGCTCAGTTATTAGCTAAGTACGAAATGTTTATGACACAAATAGATGCCTATTCACTGAACAACCGAATCGACACGTAGTAACTCCAATATGACAGTAGGTACTTACATTATGTCCTATTTGTTTGCAGGAGGCCTTGTGACATCCCTTTCCACCTTCCGCACAAGAAACTGTTGGATAAAATAGAACATGTCGAGAAGGAACCGGAACCACTGGTAAACCTCTGTGTACCTTCTGTAGGTAATAATTGGCTACAACCCATTAATATGACCCACTACTAAACACGGGACTGAACTAAACAACCGGGACCGACGGCTTTACGTGCCCTCCGAAGCACGGAAGCGCTCAAGAAATTTTACCACTAGCGGTCACACATCCAACTACCGTACGCGCCCGCAGTTGCTCAACTTAGAATCGACGCACGCAAGCCGCCGGGCTATTAGCGCTTCCTGTAAAAATTAATTACCAGTTATTGTGTGAACGTATTATAGTTTCAAAAATCCCTCATCGTCTATAGAATACCAAATCCGATTACTACTAAAACTACCAACCGAAACCGCTGTCGAAATTTTAGCGTTTGACATGGAATTCGTTTCAATTTCAATGGCAATACACACAAATGCAGCTGGCATTTTGGCATTCCTTCCTTGTAATTAAGAATTATTGCATATTGATGGCAAAAATTTGAAATGCCTTAAGAAAATTATGCTTTCAAGGTAAATTGAAATACGAGCATACCTAAGTAATAATATAAGTGACTTAAGTATAAGTAGTTCAGCCTAGTTTCGTAGGGCTCAGAATACTGATGATGGTATATTGATCATTGGTCAACCTAAAGGGTGCGCAACGCTAAACATTGCGTTGGCTAGTTACCAGGTTAATCGAAATGTGACCTGAAAAAAAGACCTGTAACAAAACCAAGGCCGTTTTCCCTTTTACATTTACCGACCTGTTAACGGTTATATAATAATATAAGCTTCAAGGCAATGCATTTCTCTTTTCTCAGACGGGTTTCACGGCCGCGCAAGAGGAGCGCTACAGAAAGGAACGAAAGCAGGCCCGGCTTCAGCTCGAGCCAATTAAACTCGAAGAAGGCTCAAGTGAGTGCACTTATTTTCTAGGTAAAAATAGTATTTTATCAAAGTACCCTCATTATAATTGTTGTTCCGCGAAGGCGACTAAGTAAGGTCATTGAAGTCGTTTTTTGACAATATTTGTTAAAGCTTTTTAACCTGAAGCGCAGATATTTCAATTAGACTTTTACGATTTGGCTATAGTTGGTAGAGTTCTGAGAAGATGTCGCAAAATGACAATATCATAATGTACCTAATTTAAAGTTAAGTCCATGGCAAATTTCCATCGTACATCTGACAGGATAACATACTAATGCACTAGGCATTGTTTATGTTGTCATGTCTTTTCCGTAAGAAATTGCCGGGCTGTTGTTACATACCCTCAATTTGTTTGTGACAGAGAGCTTACTGGGTGACCAGCTTTCTGGGTGGGGTTTCTCTGCCTGCTAGATACCTACTATTTTCTAATATCGTCCGAAATCAGTAACGCATATTTTTAGGTGCTAATGAGTTTCTACACATAAGCCACGGTCGGATAGCCAGTTTCAAATAATTCATACAACAGAAAACCATGGGGTAATAACAGTCTATACCCATTCAAACTTCTATAAAAGCAAAAGCAATTTTCTGGTAAGTAGTTGTCCAACAATATCCCCTACATAGGTCACCCGAAGAAGAAGAAAGAGCTGAAGATCCGCGAGTCCATGAGCAGCGCGGAGGTACAGGACCAGACCAGCGACCCGCTGAAGGTGAAGCCCGAGGTGGCGTCTCAAAGGGAGGTGATAGAATATGTGAGGACCAACCCCGACTGCGGCTTCCTCTACATGATCTACGCCGTGCATCCCCAGAATGTGTATTTCACGCCGTATTATCTTAAGTAAGTGATTTGGTACCTAATTTTTTACTTGCTAAGAAAATTTTATAAATAAGGATATGTATGTTCGTGGGTAGGTGCGTATGGATTGAGTGAGTCGTGATATGAAAGATAGGGGAGTTAGCGTAGAAGTGACGGCTAAGAGGGAGGAATGTAAGAGATGAACATATTGCTGCAACCACAAATAAAATTGGGAAATGGTCAGGAAGGTCATAATGATGGTGGGCAAAGTTGAATATAAACATGTTAATTATAAATAATATTATTATTGTGTATACCTATCAAACGATATAAAATTGTCAAAGTAGTAATGACACTAATAATGACACTACATTGAGCAGGGTGGTTCCATACGAGGAAATCGACCGGCGCAACTACCTGACGATCAGTCCGTGCGGGGTCACGCACTTCACCAACGAAATGGTGTTCACCAAGCTGCCCGACTGGGAGCAAGAGTATACCATCTTTGTCAAGCTCACCGACGTAAGATTTTATTGTTGTTTTTTGTATTAACCCCTTTGGTTTCGGTCCTTTAGGTATTGGTGCTTATCGGGAGAGATACGTGTCAAATAGAGGGTTATTCGTGCGTTGAAGGCATAGTGATCGCTGTTGGAATAAATTAAAATGCAATTCATCGGAACGTGACAATCTTTTAAATATCGAGATTCGACATAAAACTCCTAAAATGCTTTCAATGTAAAATGGATTTACATGCTCGTATTTTTTGTTCTTTTTTATACGTTCACAGAGTTTTTTCGCTACAGTTTAAGGTTCATCTGTGTGGCGATAGTCGGTGAGGTTACCGATTCGAGAAATCTTTGCCTGCTCTTTTAGTAACCCGTACCCATAGTAGGTACATACATAGTACACACAAAAAATGTTTAGATGAGATTATTTCAATTTAAAACAGACGGCATGTTACTTAATTCCTTTGTCAGATTGTCAGATTCTTTTCAGATTTAAATAAAACAGGCACAAGATGCGACGGCAAGCTTACTACAATACAATACTGAAATTCGAATCTATATCTATATTCGAATCTACGAGTATATCTGGGGAGTCCCTTGTAGGATTAACTGGCAAAGAAAAAAGACTAAAATTGTAAAGAGTTCCATGGACATTGTACATACTTCAGTTAGATTTTTATATGAATAAGATATCGTGTCAAAGCATTATGGGTATAAATAGAAATATTCCTCGGCTGGAAATGATTTCGTAAACCTGCACATAAAATCTTTACGTAGGTACCCGTATTATAATATTGTAATATTATAATATTGTATTTTATTTATCATAAATCCCTAGCTAACTAGCTGATCGCTGCCGGTACTCGGAAGATAGATGAAAAAGCTATTTATTAGCACCCATAACAACCAATGATTTTCAAAATTACTGTCTGGTGGTCGCTTTGTTGGTTTGTTACTTTTTGTATTCAATATTTGTCTGTTATATCTCAATTACATAAGAACAGGTTTCCTAAGCAAAGCGAGGACTAGTTTACCTACTACTATACGTCATTTGATAGAAACTACAGCACCGTGGATCGTTCACGAAGAGCGTAATCCCAAAGGCGGACGTTTCACAGATCAAGTTCTTCCGAGTGTACCGTTACTGGAAAGCGTTCTACGTGTGGCGCAAGTCGATCCTGTTCCGCAAGTTCAGCAAGCTACGGACGAAGGTCGCTAAGAACCTGTTCATCCTCACGCCAGTGCTGGGGAAGGCTCTCCTCAATGTGCAGGCCATGTGCTGCGACATGGAAACCAAGAGCTTCGCTGATGTGTCCCGAGATATGGACACTGCCTTCTTCTACTTTGTTGAAGTGCAGGTATGATTAACATAGGTAGGTACTTGAAGTTTTCGCCATTGGCATTAGAAACTGTAAAGGCCTTGCCGAAAGTAAATTATGATGCGCATTACTTGTGTCTGTCTTACCTAGTTCTTTAGTTATAATTATGTGAGCTGATTGAAAGAAAGAGAAATATTAATTATTAATTCAAACTTACTCTAATATATCGGCAACTGTATTCGTTTCTGTTATGTAGTTTGTGATAAATGCGCAGACAAAAATATTTCCGTTCACAAATTAATACCGCGTAGTAAGTGCTTTATACCAATATCTTTCATGTATATTCTATACATCGACCCAGAATAATCTGATTTACACGTTTATTCTCCATGATATTATGTATAAATAGAGTTCATAAACTGATGATTGAATTTACTCCAATTGCATTGCTGAGAGAGCCAATTAATAAGCATTAACCAGGCGTACGTACATGCGATATCCACGATGATAGACGAGCCGGTTTTAATGGTGGGCAGCAATCATACATATTGCATCAAATCGGATTTCGGTAATGTGTGTAAATTTTAAGTCAATTAAGTAATGCTTTCGATTCAATATTACTACTCACTGACGAAATTGTTTATGCTTCAAAAATACAAATAGGGATGTCTAGTTTATTATTGTGGCGCATCCTGATAAACGATCAATGTGATGATTTTTTATTGCGAGTAAGTACCTACCGTCAAATTCTGCGCCAATCTGTATTTGAGTAGTGTAGTGGAGTATGCTCTGGGTCTCCTCAACAATGAGGAGAAAGAGACCTGTGCTCACTAGTGGACCATTAATGGGTTGTAGCCACGCCACCGTCAAATTCATTTATCCAAAATAATCATCATTGGTATCAATACACTTAAAGCAATCAAAAGAGTCAGTTTGAAATAGAGAGAGAGGAGCTTGCATTCCGCTGCCGTATACGTGAGAGTAAGAAGAATAAGCCCTTAAGAAGTTGATACCTGTATTTACCTATAACGTTGGTTCAGATGAAGCGCATCGAGTACGTCCGCGACAAGCTGACCGAGTTCCGCGCGGTGGTGCTCGACGTAGTGACGGGCGCGTGCCATGCGGCGTTGTTTACGCGCGGCTTCGTGTTCGACGACCGCAATATACCGCCCTACCAGGTGGTCCGCGGGAAGCCCACCGGCGGCATGTCGTATACTGAGAAGGCGAACAAACGGAAGTATTGCGAACGGCTCGCCAGGTAAGTGTGGGTGGAACGTTGCTTCGATATGTTCTCCTAGTCCTCGACGTAGTGACGGGCGCGTGCCATGCGGCGTTGTTCACGCGCGGCTTCGTGTTCGACGACCGCAACGTGCCGCCCTACCAGGTGGTCCGCGGGAAGCCCACCGGCGGCATGTCGTATACTGAGAAGGCGATCAAACGGAAGTATTGTGAGCGGCTCGCCAGGTAAGAGTGGTAGGGACGTTGCTTCCACGAAGTATGATCTCCTAGTTGAGCTGACCGAATTCCGCGCGGTAATCCTCGCTCGACGTGGTGACGGGCGCTGTTCTGGCCAGGCCTTCGTGTTCGACGACCGCAACGTGCCGCCCTACCAGGTGGTCCGCGGGAAGCCCACCGGCGGCATGTCTTACACCGAGAAGGCGAACAAACGGAAGTATTGCGAACGGCTCGCCAGGTACGTGTGGGTGGAATGCTGCTTTGCGGTGTCTAGTGGTTGCGGTAGAGGTTGTGAGAGGAAGGTGTTATCCATGGTGTTATCACTTTAAAACTCTTCTTTCGCCTAAAGAGTTCCGACTACGGCGTACCTAAATTTTGAATGTGAGAACCGATAAATTTTGAATGTAAGAACCGATCTCATCGCACTCGTCTACCAAAAGTGAAAAAACTAATTTCACTCGGGTGAAGCTGCGGGCGATGCCACGGGCAGATAGATAGTTATTTATAAAAAATAATAATCACAGTTGCTTGTACAGTTTACTCAACTATTTTTACTTACAAAGCTAACGCGCCAGTAAAATACTGAATACTTAGTTGTGTTTTCGGTTTTCATTCACTTTAGTCAGTTTCGTTCAACAGTATTTGCGTGCAGTGTTGTTTGTATTTCTCTGGCAAACATTGTTTGGCACTCTGGTAGAGTTCGTTTATTTTCAGATAAATAAACGAAACTTTATAATATAGTGCTTCTCTAAATTGTTTTTCACTGTGGTCAAGAGTATTTTTAGATGAGTATCTAATGTAACTGCTGATGTGTTATCGTCATAAATGTCCAATGACTGAAATTTTTCTATCCTAAGTTGTAATTTGGGGTGGAAGTAAAAAGTTTACGAACTTAGAAGTCCATATGACTTTTAAATTAGGTATTCGGAGTTTCACTTTCTTTAATTGCCCATTGAATTAAAACTATGAAAAATTACGCAGATATATTTTCTTATAGTGTCTATACCTAGATGAGTGTCCTCATTTGTCATTTTATAGTACCACACCAGACGTTAAGCAATGACTTTTATTCCTGATCGTTTTATAAGCTCGTCTTATTCACAGTTTCATAAAGTTAATCGACTACATGACGAACTACATGCTGTATCGGCTGACGCAGCGGTCGAATCAGATGATGGCCGACATGTTGCGGAAGCATGTAGGCTTCACGCCAGAGCCCGCGCTGTTGGCAGGCCCAGACGTGGACGAGGTCTTGGAGGTCTTGCCCCGAGAGACGGATACTTGCAAGGTATGCTGATGGGATGGAATGCCAGTCAATTATCGTTTTATCTACTGGTCTGTAGCGAAGACCCTTGTTTTGGAAATTAAGCTCTTCTCGAACATGCTCATTTGTACTTGCTAGTTATCGTGGCTGTAAAATTGGCTACCGTAAATTTTTCGTGCTTCGAATATCGACACCTTGTCATACTACGTAATTAACTTTTATCTTGGTGTGCACATTTCGGCGCCGGCGAAACAGGATGTAATGTAGACAACTGAAAACGATTTATCGCGCATCAATAAGCGAAGTGTTCTTATTATTTATAATTATTGTTACTCGGGATTTGTATCTACTCTGTAAAATACTTGCTTCGGACAAGGAAAATATCGTGAGATAATGAGTACCTGTTAATTTCCATAATGTTTTTCAAGAAAGGCCGAATCCTCATTATAAAATTTAATTCGTATTTGACTCATCATGTGGACTATGTTTTTGCATATCACAATGTTATGGAGGCTTACGAGGCAATTTAGATCGTATGGTGTATGAATTTAAAGTTTTTAATGTAATTTGTAACTATAATCGGCCTAGAGGGCATAATAACCATCAATAATAATCATCATTGTTATCTGTATAATATGGATTTTGTTTGTACCACCAGTGGGCTTTGTTCCAAGTGGACGCGTACGTTCTGCCCAGTGGACAAGTCGAGCTAAACCCTAGCGAGAAAGTCATGACCACATACTTAGAGAAGATAACAGATTACTGGGATCAGTACGTAAGGACATTCCACAACTTCCTAAACGAGGACTCTCTCGAAATCTTCGTCCAGCCTTCCATAATGGGCAAGAAAGTGGAATGGTCTGCGGGGCAGTCGCCGAATTTGTACTTCTTGATGAATCAAGACAAGGAAATGTTGGATAACATAACGTTCATCCCGTACTCTTTAAAATTCGGTTTCGAGACTGTTTGGAAGTTCCTGCAGCGGATGAACGCGTTCATGAATAACTTCAGAGAAGCTCACGAGATGGACTTGAACACGATAAGAGAGGAGCGAGATGTGAACGAGTTAAGGAAGCTATGCGATAGATTTGTGAAGCAGATGGAGGCGATCGAGGACGTGGTCAGCTACCAGCCGCTCGGTCTGCTGTTCCTGTGCCTCAGCCCCTTCCAGGAACTGTTCCGGCCGCAACCGAAGAGGCTGTTCGATGTTGTTTCCAACGTCACGCCCGAGTAAGTTTACAACTATTTCACTGTTGTTATGACGAAATTTATTATTGAATTCGTTATTAATTAAAATGGTATCTAAGTAGCATTTGATACTAGAAGATACATCACTGTAATAGGTGTATTTACGTGTTTCAATCGCATCTTTTAAGAGACCATGTTTTGGTTTTACGAATCCGTAACTTTTGTTTACTTTATTAACAGCGATCTTGCGAAGCGAAAGCTTTTAAGTACGGTTCCCAATGCTAAGTCTAGGTTCAAGTCTCGGTACGTTTTCCATGGTACTTGCGACTATACTACTACTATAGCTCGGGTAAATTTGCAGCATGAGTGCACGCGGCTTCTGAACTAGGGGTCAAGGATCCTGAATTCCTGATCCAGAGAGGGATGGGGCAAATCAGATTTTCTTAAAGGGTATTCCAACTCCTCTCCTCTCCTCTCCTGAAACTGCGTCTGCAGTACTCTTAAAGGGTATTCCAACTCCTCTCCTCTCCTGAAACTGCGTCTACCCATGATCTCCAGCATTACTAACGCCCATAACACCGCAGCATCGGTCGCGAGTGCATCGACGCGATCGTGGCGGGCATAGACTCTATCACCGCGGACATCTCCCGCGAGCCGGAGAGCGCGGGCGAGCTGGTGGCGTTCAGCGCGCTGCTGGACGGGCTCGAGCCGCGCCTGGCCGCGCTGGAGGAGCGCCTCGAGTACCTGCGCGAGCTCTACGACCTCATGGGCGAGTTCAACATCGGCATCCCGCCGGACGACATGACGGACTACCTGGGTTAGTGGGTTGTAGCAACGTAGTGTCGTAGTTTACCATGTAACTATAAAGGTTCTAACGATTCTCATGCTGAGCTCCGTGTTTGTATGGTTCATCTAACCAACAGCTAATTCGACGCCTTGGTTTAAGTCTCCCTTGTTATAGGTTGAGAAGACTCCTTCGTCATAGATAGGGGAAATACCGACGCGGACAAACTATTCCAATCCTTCACCGTACGCTAGTAAAATAACAAAACAAAAGAGTTGCTTTAAGTTGAGCACGGCTCAGTTCAAACTTTGAATGTTCAGAAAGATCTATTTAACATTAGCGAATTTATCTCATGAGCTATCATGGAATGTATCTAAATATAGTGGACTTTCAGTAATACCCGCTAGTTGCTAGGGAACTCAGCAAATAACAATGTACGAAGAGCACTCCTTCGATCGACCGATAGAAAAACTTACACGTCAAAATATCTTAAATTCTGAAGCTATACATATATATATATATAAATCGGGTCCAGTAGTAGAGTGGGCGTTCATTCGTACTATTTACATTCCAGATAGGTATTCTTGACTAAATAAGCAATGTTGGCTTCTTTCATATGTCAGGACGTGAGCTCAGGATATCAAATGAAACACAGGATGAGCCAATCACACGTAAACAACTGCTTTATTCAATGATCTCTTCGGCTCAGTATAAATACTCGGTTTAGGGTTTACTTTGGTATCACGACATGTTTGATATACTTCACGGCATTACGATATTGATTTATCGATCGATCCACTCGCACACGCGGTTCACACGTTATTTACTATTAGATATTGGATATTCACGGCATTTCAACATAGAAGGAGATTTTACAAGATATCGCACCGGTAGACATTCATTTCCTTATTTTATTATTTTCCAATTCTATTGACATCTATCTGATTGACTATTAATCATCGCGTACAGATTAATCGCATCAAACCAGTATCATAGGTTTACTACCTACCTCCGTCACGGCCATCGCTGACTCATCGCCCGTCCTCGGGTGATGCTCCGCCCCGTTAATATTACCATCTCAATTACTCGACCCGCAATTTTCAATTAGTTCAACCCAAAACAAAACTCAAAATCTTTAACATCAAAAATGACTACTGCTGTTACTGCTGCGAGTGGATTTCAAAAACTTTATGTTGCATTTTTTAACCCTGACTACCGTAAGCTACCACTCGCTTCGCTAAGTGTCTTCGCTATGGAGAAGAAACGAGTGAGAAGAAACTCCATAACATAACACTTATTTAGAACAAAATTACCAATTTATTATTTGCGCGATTTGTTTTAACTTTTACTCGGTACGTCGTCACCGTATAACTATAATCGGTACGTCGCGTCACTGCCATAAAACCGTATTCGTTTCCGCATCTTCCCGCGATCCATTCTCAAGCACGCTCTACCAGCGGCAACACGTATGAGGCATTGAAGATTACCTGTAACAACAAAACACATACGCGAGTATCTCTCCACGCTCGGTCCTTCCTGACCTACTAAATAATAATCAACGTGCATCGTTACGGCCGTCCTACATCCACACACGACCTCGTGTGTTTCAACTTCTTGCGTCAGTATGAGCATAACACGCAGGCATTCGTTTTCAGTTATGCCACAGAGGCGTTTGAACAGCTAAGCCCCGAAAACTTCTTTAAAAAGGTAACACATGGATCCTCAATAGATATGCCACACGGACCTCTCAAAGATTTGACACTCAGGCCTATCAACAGAATTGCCACAGAGGCCTGTCAATAGATTTGCCACACAGTCCTATCAATAGAATTACCGTACGGGCATACCAATTTAGGATTTTCTACACAGACTTTCTAATTATCCAGATCAATAACCAACTTCATTAAAGGTCCTCAATTACCCAATGAATAAAACAAAACAGAAATCACCTGATATCCAGAAGCGTAGTGTAACAACACTTAAAGCATTGCAATTCCAAGTACAACTCTCTCTGAATGGATTTGTGTTAAGTATTGTTGCAGATTCCTTTTTCCTCACATAGAATGCTCATAAACAAAAATTATTGTATTCCACAATATTCAAAACTTGCTTTAACCAATTTATCATGAACTCTCACTCCCTTGGTGTCTCAAGTTAGCAGAGATCTTCTTTGTGGTACTTATTTTGAACTGTATGACATGTCATGTTTGTGTGACACAGAACTCTTAGGTTGTCATTTCTTTTCTCAAAACACACACTTTCAAAAAATTATGGTTTATTACGTGTAATTTCCTCTTTTAAATTTCTATCGCTTTTATCAAAATATTTCTCATTCAATGTTTCGTAAACATAAGCCTCATTTCCATGGACCAGTGATGAGAATTGCTGACATGACAGATGACAATCTTAGCCTTATCCACAAAAAAATTTCAGGATTCTTTATCCCACTTCTGAAATCGGGTCCAGTAGTAGAGTGGGCGTTCATTCGTACTATTTACATTCCAGATAGGTATTCTTGACTAAATAAGCAATGTTGGCTTCTTTCATATGTCAGGACGTGAGCTCAGGATATCAAATGAAACACAGGATGAGCCAATCACACGTAAACAACTGCTTTATTCAATGATCTCTTCGGCTCAGTATAAATACTCGGTTTAGGGTTTACTTTGGTATCACGACATGTTTGATATACTTCACGGCATTACGATATTGATTTATCGATCGATCCACTCGCACACGCGGTTCACACGTTATTTACTATTAGATATTGGATATTCACGGCATTTCAACATAGAAGGAGATTTTACAAGATATCGCACCGGTAGACATTCATTTCCTTATTTTATTATTTTCCAATTCTATTGACATCTATCTGATTGACTATTAATCATCGCGTACAGATTAATCGCATCAAACCAGTATCATAGGTTTACTACCTACCTCCGTCATATATATATATATATATATATATATATATATATATATATGTATTAAAAGTGTAAGATCTGTAGTAGATGTCTCCAACTTGTCAATGGCCCATTAGATACAAAGCACAGCTCCCTCTTAAAGCCTAGAAGACTAGTCCCCAGAGTATACTCCACAACGCTTTTCCAGTGTGTATTGGCAGAGGGTTACAGTAGATACTAGTGTGAAAATTTAGGACAATTGGACTCCAAAAGCCTATTCATAAAGTACCAATTCGGACTAAACCACGATAATTAACGGGCTACAGAGCAAGCAGTTCTCATAACTAGGGAGGCCTAGAGCATACTAGACCGTATCCCGCACAAAGGCCTCCGACGTGTCTAAACGATTGCTAACTGACTATAATAATTGACGATATAATAAACGACGGCTTTATGTGCCCTTTGAAGCACTGTAGCGCTCAATAAGTTTATACTACCAGCGGTCACCTAACTATCCAATTTTCAACGGCGCCGGCGCCCTAAATCAGTCGATTGCCTATGATCGACACTAGCCGCCGGGCTGTGAGCACTTCCGGCAATGAAAAGATTTTTCCGGAACCTAAACGATTGTGTAACCAATTTAGTCGGAGATAATCAACTTTATGTATTTATGAAATATCGTAAAATACTATTTTTATGGTCTGGCCGCGCTAAGAATGCGTTTCTGACAGATCGTGATCGACTGGGCCACAGACATAGTAACTATAGACGGAATGCTGGGAATAAAATATTGAGGCCGCAAAAAAGAAGCCTAACCTTGTACACACACGGCGGAACTCACACATCGAAAAAAAAAGGAAGCCCAAATTGACAATTTGAATTGTCATTCGTATTTAATAGACGCAGTTACAATAATTTAATTTGATCGCAAATATGACGAAATGCGTTATAAAAGGGTGCGAACATCAAACTGCTAAAATTAAAAAGCTGGATGGAATCACATTTCACAAGTAAGGAAACAAAATAATTCATATTTACATGAAATCAAAATATAAATATTTCTTTATTATTTTGACACAAAATGTCAACCAATGCTGCCATGAGTACATTTTAGATACTCCCCAATTTATTGGAAGCTTGGAATATCATATTGGAGTCAGCCCAAAAACGAACACCTTTTCCTTTATTAGTACTGAATGATTCGTGAGTGTTTGAATTCATTTTACGTCTATCACGCGGCTTACCTCACCTTTTCCTTTGTTACTCCTTTTTATTTTCCTTCTCTTCGAGATCTTAGATTTAAGTACCTATCTATAATATTTGTAAATTATTTTATTGACCACTGTCAACGATAGGGAAGAGCGGGGCCCCCCAACAGGCATTTATATTTATATTATTAATTTTTTTTCAGATTTTTTCTACGACTTTTTTGCCATTGTTAATACTCATACCAAATTACAGCTTTCTACAACTTATAGTCTCTGAGTAAAACAGCGGACGGACAGACGGGCATGGCGAAACTATAAGGGTTCTTTGTTTACTACGGAACCCTAAAACTGCTCCATAAAACTATTATTACAGCAGTAGAAACACTTCAACTTCGCAAGTGTTTCTTTTTAGGGATTGTGCGAATTGATCGACTGATGATGGCGGTGCCTTTGTTATTTTAATATTTTATTAAATTGATTTAATAAATTTATGAACTGTTTTATTTTTGTTGTAACACCTTACTCTAAACCAACAATTGACAATAAAGTATAAACAATTAAAATTTTATTATACTAGTTTGGGTAATTGAAATCCATAGTATGGCAATACTGACAAACGCACCACATGCAAAGAGAGCCTGCCTCACTTTTGATTTCATGAGATTCTGTCTATAGTTACTATGTCTGTGGACTGGGCGATGTAACTTTGAACTGGCGTACAATTAATTGACATTTTTTTTAATATCTTTTAATTGCTATATTGACGAGTGATAACATTAAATCGAAAAATTATGCCAACTTACAATAAATCTTGGGCTAAAATTAGTAAATTGACGTTCATAAGTGAATTTGTAAATTCCCAGATGAAATAAACAGTTTGACTTTGACTTTGACAATTACTTAAATAACAAATATAAAAACAATAAGTACCTTTTAAAAGAAAACCACGTCAAACGGCGCTGTTTCAAGGTTATATAATTTTTTTGTTTTTGTAGTGATGTGACAAAATAAAATAAATAAAATAAAAATAAGTAGGCAATTGTAATCAAATATTTTTGTAATCTTAATACAATGTCGGTAAAATATAAAATAAAACGTTGTAATTTTATAATATAATCCTACTAATATTATAAATGCGAAAGTTTGTAAGGATGTATGTGAGTGTGTGTGTGTGGGTTTGTTACTCTTTCAAGCAAAAACTACTGAACGGATTTTCATGAAACTTTGCAGTAATGTAGCTTAGACATCGGAATAACATAATTTGTTAAAATTTATAGAGATTTTTGAAGGGACTGGTTTCCTGAAGCGAAGCGAGGGCGGATTTACTAGTATATTATAAAGTATTCAATAAAGTTAATAATATTATTATAATAAAGGTACGCCCAAACATCGCTTAGGAAAATTTGTGTTTTAATATCACTCAGATGAATCAAATGAAAATAAAATAAATAAATAAAACATTTTTATTTTTTTCTCTTGATTACATTCAGAAGTTATGATTCAATTCCATTAATTGATTCATTAAATTTTTATTTACATAGCGAATATTTATTGAATATATTGAAATATAATTCCTATAAAAAATAACAACATATAAATTGAATAAATATTATGCATAGGTAATGAATGCATGTTGTTATTGTTATTTGTTACAACGCATAATGTTATTTATTGTCCATCACTAGTCATGACGAATTGACAAGTGTCAGGAACGCATGCTCAGCGCGGCCAGACCATATGTTTGTCATGTCATGACATTTAAAATAAAAAATAATTCTTATATTAGCACCTTTCTGTTTACGAAACGCATAACGAAACTTTCGTTATAAAATAAACCTTTAAATCTGAGTTTTTATTTACTCCCTATACAATATCTCTCATCTCTCATAGTAGCACATAATTTTAGCATTAATCTTTAACACTAATAATGCCCTGACAATTGAATTACACTCTCACGCACTCCCGCACCCACGCTAGAAGCGAGCGAGCTGGATCGACATAAACACAGATACAAAAACCAATAATACCAAATATGTCACAAAATGAAAATTTCGCCTACCATAAACATTGCATTGCTCTAAATATTATAGAGTTACGAAATAATGCTCAAAATAATCGCAATACAATCAAACTGTATTGTTTGACGGGCTTCATTCAATCCCAATTATATTGACCTGTGGGCTTTCTGCGGTTGAAATTTCTCTGAAATTATTTTATGAAAGGGTAGTTTACATTGACATTATCGGTCTCGGATGAATTTTTCTATGGCATTCATGGCTTTTTTAAATCAATTTCCTAAAAATCAAAACTCAAATGTCAGGATAAGCTGATCAGCAATAAATTGTCATTTAGACCGGGGCCGTTCAGCTTATAATTTTCTGATGTATCTCATTGAATATTGTGAAGACAATTCTCAGTCTCATACAGTCTATGCCTGGTCTATGCCCTTCTCGTAAAGTTACCTTCTGAATCTCTGATAAATTACGCAATGAAGGTAACCGCGTGTGAATTCGCCGCTAGAGGCGCTAGTGGAAAGTGAGGTCTGTCTGTCACTTCTGGGGGCTTAGTGCGAGTTTTACGTGACATAACGCGCTCGCTACGTAGCTGCGAATTAGCTAAAATTTGTATGGGATCGAAGCAGAGCCACCTAGCGGACGTAAATGTTTCTGTTTGGATCCCATACAAATTCGCATTTACGTTGCGAGCGCGTTTTGTCACTTAAAACTCGCACTCAGCCCACTGGTCACTTCTCACTCGTCCGAATGTCACTTGTCACTGTTTATGTATGGGCGGGCTTTGACAGCAGGACCTCACCTCGCCGGTGGCGCCAACTGGTGAGCACAAAAACGGCGACCCTCATTGAGTTGTCAATGCCTGCGCAACGTGATATCACATAAGATACAACATTTTAATAGAGCTGGCGTTCCCGAAGTTTCTAGGTAACCGGGGATTCAACAACTAGGTGACTGCAATTCAACTGGATACTAGACTACATTTAGGTATCCAGTGTAGAAAACGAACGGCATTTTCCGCTTTGCTTACAAGCAATGTGCAGCACATTTCATTACACCGGTGGCATTTCATTTCAGCGGTAAGCCGAGGCGAAAACTAAGTGTGTCCGCTTTCAGCTTTGACTAGAGAGAAGAACTTAATGTAAAAGGCAGTCCTAGACACAATGATAGACTAACTTTCAAAGCACTGCCGTTTTTGAGGTGCATGAAATGATAAGATATTATACTCGTAGGTATAAGTCTAAGCTTATGAAAATTATCGCTCTGGGTGAAAGACGCTAAATTTTACCTAAGCTTAATTATGTTTGAATCGTAATAATCAATAGAAAGAGACAAAATGCAGAGTTAACCATTGAGAAAGACTTATAGCAGCAAACATGGAAATCGAAAAGTCGTTGTGCTTCTTGCATATTTCCTGTTAATAGCGCCTCAAAGGATGGGGTTCTCAAAGGATGTGCACCTACCCAATTTCCTAGGTATGAATGGAGACATCGCCTCGTACGCTGTCGCGTCCGAGGCGTGGAAGGGAATGGAGAATTTATTCCATGCAGTTTCTGCGCCCATGCTACGTAATGTAGCTTTTGTAAAACATGGAATGCGATGGATTCATTCAATTATAATATGTATAATCGTTGCTAAATTAATTGTCTCTTTTCCTTTTTTAATAGGTATGTATGCATACTCATTGGCAAACAGCTAGTATACTTACCCCTACTATTTTCCTCTAGACATAGTAGTCCTCTAACCCAAAGATTGCCTGGAAGAAATCGCTTCTGAAGCGATAAGGCCGTCGTTTGTGTATAAAGAAATTTTGTTTCTACTGTTTTTTACTAGTAAAAAAGAGTTTTGTTGTTATTGTTTTGTTTAGTTATCGTTAAGCGATATAACTTAAGAAACAAAAGCGGCGTAGGAGTTCAAAGGAAAACAGTTTAAAAGAAAACAAATTAAAGAAAAACAAACAAAATTTAAAGGAAAACATTGTAAACACCAGAATTCGGGACTTAAAAACTAGGAAATAAACCAATATTACACTCTTGTTATACTGTTAAACAAAAAAAAATGTATACAAAATACTTTTTCAGCAAAATGAAATCAAAATTCACAACTTTGCACAAAATGTACAAAAACACTATAAGTGTAGACTTACACGCCCATACATTTTCAATGTCAAAGGTCGCTTAGTTCAAGAAATCACAATAATTATGTTTGAAATTAAAATAATATCTAATAAAAGTAAGTTCTGCGAGAAGCTATGCGTGTCCCACAAAAAATTGTCATACCCTAATAATGTCACAATGAGCAAACGAGGTAACAAACCAATAATGATTGCAATTTGCCAACGATACGCAGTTTTATCCTCACAGTAGGATTCCTGAGCTACGGTTGCCATACATAGCCAATACACATAGAAAAGAACATACATTTTAACGTTGTGTATTACGAGTAATGCTAGTAAAAAAATCAAAGACATCAAAACTTTATACCTATAGAAAATTGAAACATCGAGATTTAATACTCGAATGCCTTTGGTATCAAACAACGTTATACATATAATGAACAGTTCCGAGAAACACCGTTAGTAGCTACGTGCGCTATAATTTGCTACATTCATCAGATGAAACAAGTGAAATGAACATAGATACTGGTTCATTCATTTGGTAAGCTAATTATTGCAACTTTGTATGAATGTTGATGCCTGTTATCAATGACTTCCTTGTTAGCAATTTTGTTTCATTTTGACGACGTTAACATAAGTGACCTATTCGCAATTCATTTTATGCTTACAACATTGATACATATATTATGTGGGTAGTTATAACTTATATAAGCGGTGTAAGAGGTCATAAAATCTGGTGGAGAGTGCGCTTGGTCCAATCCTGTAATCCCCTTCCGGGTAGGACAGACTCGTAAGGAAGTAAATTTATTTATCGTCAAAGGCAGCGCAGCATTAGGGTGCGGTTCCACTGAGGCGGAGCGGAGCAGAGCGGAGAAGAGCTTACCCATCACAGGGGTTGAAATCCACATCTCATTGTGCCTCGTGTGGATTTCAACCCATGTGATTGGTGAGCTCTTCTCCGCTCTGCTCCGCTCCGCCTCAGTGGAACCGCACAATTATTGTTTGGTTAAAATACTTACTATTGACCCATCATTATTTATACTTACTTTACACTACCAGGTGCTCGCATGGTCGTAGGGTACACTTAGCTGACTGCAAAAAAGCTCGCTCGCGTTCAATCAAAACAAATTTAGTGGTTGCACTGGCAGAAAACATTTGTTCCTTGTAATATTTCACATCTATTTAAAAAAAATACCTATTAATATTGTTGCCTGACATTACCTACGATTTTATTCGGTAAAGTTTGAGGGAAAATATTATTTCGCAGTTGCTACATTAATATTTTAAAATGTAAAGTGGAATTGCCTTCTGATGCTTTAAGTTTATTTTATTAATTCCACAACAAGGTTCAAGTGACTAATCGGCGAAGCGTAGCTTAGAATGCGATGCAATTACTACATAAGCTGTAATAACCCGGGTCGGTCTTAAGAAATACAAATATTTAAATTAAGAGCTTTGCACTACACAGTAAACTGACTTAACTTGTAATTATAAATCGCAAGGTCTAAGTATTCGTTTTAATTTTTTAAAGTGTCCTATTTTGTGATCGCTTTAAAATCACTTACACATACCAACGATGCCATATAATCATAAATTAATCATAAATAAGTTAAGTATCTCTCAAGGTGTAGTTAAATCTTTTGATGTAGGTATTAGAGCCAATATCTGTTCTCCTTTAGTGTGAATGCTATGCTAAGTGTGTTTGTTTTTTTCGCTGTCCATCTCAGACGCAGATGAGGCCGCGGGCAAAAATCTAGTTCTCAAATAATCTATCAATGATAGGCTTAGTTAAATCAATTAATTTACACTGACGACCCTGTAGCCTAGGTGGTAGCGACCCTGCCTGCAACGCGAGGGGTCCCGGGTTCGATTCCCGGCCGGGGCAGATATTTATGTGGCAGATAAATACTTGTACTCGAGTCATGGGTGTAATTGTGATGTGTTATATGTGTATTCCATGCCACCAGCGACACAGGTACCTGGTAACTTACTGCGGGGGTATAAGTGTGTTAGCGTTTATTTATTTTATATTTCAAAAGGCCGGCTGAAGAGTTAGATTGGCAACAAAGTACAGTAGGGTAGGGTAGGGTAGGTACGGTGTTACGGTAGGGCCAATGGTTAAAGTTCACTTTGAACTTAAAGTTTTAGTTCAACAGTTACTTACTCAAAGTTAAAAAGTTGCAATAGGAATCTAGCCTATCTCAAGTCATAAAGAAGTCGTTGCCGCTTGTCGCAGTCAAAGTAAAAAAATAAAATGGTTCTAAATGAATTAAGAAAAACATTATGTGTGTTAAAAAAGTATCACTTATTTTGTGAAATCTTTTTTTGTAGCTTTTATTTAAACTAATCGTAAATTTAGAACTTAACGTTTTAAGGTTAATGAAATGGGATTGTCACATACTAGTTGTTCAGTGACTTAGAAATAAGACTCCTCGTCCTATATTTTAAATACTTTCGTAACTAGGTACAGTTCTTGCTAAAGGTTTATTTAAACTCTAGCAGTGTTACAAAGAAAATCGCTGTTGCGTAGATTTGATTAAATCTTAATAAAGCTTTGCTATAAAAGTATTCTAGATATGCATGCAATTTAAACAAAAAAAATGATCCTCTTATCTTCTTGGAATGCCCAGCTATTAAATTCTTAGTTACTTAGTTAGTGTTAATTTCTTGAGCTTATAATCATTAATAGAAAAGCTATTGTGAGACTTAGAGGGCTAACTTTTGCATCGTTGTAAACTTACCTTAGGTACCTACTTTAAAGAATGAAATCCCGGCCATAATTTTTTTAGTAATCATTTTTTTTATTTGATGCAATAACAATATTATACAACATTGTTTTAAATGCACATATAGGTACACATGGGATTGTTTAATAACTATGGAAGTTTCTTTTCGTATTTATTTTATGTTTCCGAAACAAAATTTGTAACCATAACTGATTATTAAAATTAAGGCTAGTAGGTACTGTACAAAGTGTACAAGTACTAGTTACAATGGTTAATTTTAAATAGGTACACTTTAATACATAAATGTAATCGAATCACAAATTCGTGAATTTTATTTGAAAATACTCGCGGCAACCTCTTTCGCATTTCCAAGTGGCGCTTCAGTTTCGGGTTTATTTTATACCAGTTCAATCAGAAAAAAATGACGAGTAGTTTAAATTGTAACACTTAACCGCTGTTTCTTTTGTGAGGCGCTCGAGGGGCTCCACCGCGCTTGTTAGATAGCTAAGTATTGAAAAATGCAATAAATACTGCCGGGTGAAATCAAACTCGAGTGCAATTTTATTCAATTAGTGTCGATTCTAGTCGTTCTTGGTCACCCGCAGAGACTAACAAGCGGTCTCTATTGCAGCCTCGTCAAGCTCAGTTAATTTTGATCTACACGTCTTTCTAAGTTGCCGATGGAATCGTAAATCGATTTTGTCTTCATTTATCGACCGATGGTCACATTGAAAATTTTGCTTCCGAACGCGAGCGACATAATATAATAATAAATGTCGTCATCATCATATTAAATAACATCAATGTACATTTATTAAAATGGGCATTAATTATTTATGTAACCACAGAATATAACTGGTCACCCCACAAATGTTTACCAATAAAGGCTGTTATTTCCTATCGATAACAAATTATTACAGTAGCTTTGTGTTTCGGTTTCCAATAGGTAGATATTATTTACATGATGTAGGACGATTTACACATACGATAATTAATTTGTTCTCAAACTGAGTACTTAGCTTACCTCCTTACCTCCTTAAATGTCTAAGTCATTGTACTAAGTATTTGTACCTTTCTGAAATTAAGCCCTTTAACCTCCCAATATTTCTAAGTGATTTCACTAAGTATTCGTGACCCCTAGGTCTGAGCGTGGCTCTGGGCACTCTACGAACGAACGTGGACGCGAAGCTAGAGACGCGCAGCAAGCTGGCCGGCATGTTCGCGAGCCAGATCGGGAAAGATATTATGGAGCTGCTGAACGACGTCAACAAGCTACGCGAGGAAGTTGTGGTGAGCCATTTACGAGTTTGTTTTTTAGTTTAGTATTCTTTTTTTAAATAGATATCCGGCAAGCGGAAGGAAGGGTTTGAAGGTAAGTGTCACGGATGTCCGTTGCGCTACTGCCTCAGAAAGGAGGCAGACTAATAAATTAAGAAATATAAGTAATAAAACGTGAACAATAATCAAAATAATTAAAAAATAATAAATAAAATAATTAATTAAAATAATTTAATAACTTAAATACTTCTGAAAATTAATATAAAAGTTACTACAAGTGTTTAAAGTATACGTAGTCAGACATTTAGGTACATCATACACACGGCCTTCTTTTAATAGTAGGTATTTATCTTTTTATTAAATTTTTGTGTCTTGATAACCTACATTTTGCTAAAATATTATTATTTTCATCAAAACTAAAAGAAACGTTCGACTCTTTCTTAATAGGAAGTTTTCTTCAGCATAGAATGAACTTTTATATCTGTCATTTTCCAAGTTGAAATTGGCTGAACTATTCTGCGACTTTCAATCCTTTTAATTCACTACGAGCATTATCTTGAAAAGTGGATTTAAAATCTTTTTGCAACTCTTTGAATTCATCAAGAACATCGCGGCAAAGGCTCGCTACATAATTCTACTTTGAAACTTGCAGGCTGCTTAGCCGTTTATCGGCGGAAAGTAGATCTACAAAGTTACGCTACCCACCTGCAGGCTAAGCCTTATTTTGTTTGCCTTTCATTTTCATTATTTTGTTTCCTTTCGCACTTTTATTTGCCCAACTTGCAATTATTGTATGCGTCGGTGAAAGCTCAAACATCGCGCTTTAATAATTCCGTACAAAATAAATAATATTTCCGAGATGGAGCTTTTCAAACGTTTTATCGGACGCGTGAACATTCGCTCGAACAATTAAATTCGCTCAGTTTCAGCTTTTTTTCATTTAACATGCACTTGTTAAATATTTCATTTTATTGTGTGCCTCTGTCTTATTATTTTGTTTGTGCCGCCCTACTTCCGAAACTTTTAATAATACAGGCAACTTATATTTTCTACTCAGGTATATGTTCTAAGAAAATTATCGCGAAGAAAGAGTTGCTTATTTAGTTTGAAAAAAAATTATATCGGTTTTTGTTTGCGTCTGTTCAATTATTTTAGTATAAAAAATAATTTAAACTTAAGTTACACAGATAACACAGATAAAAAATGAAAAATAAATAACAAAGAAAAAATGCTTTAAAAGAAAAATATTCCAAAATCAAATAAAAAACTGAAATTAAAAAAACTTACCACCCGTTCCAGCAACCGTGGCTCTACGACGACAAGTCGGACATGGAGAAGGTTACGGAAGTGCTCGACGAACTGATGGAGAAGTTGTCAGCGTGCGCGGCGCGCGACCGTCAGATCCGCGAGTGGCAGAAACTGTTCAAGGTACGACCGAGCGACTGAGCCGCTCCGGCGACGGCCACCGATTGCAGCTCGCGACCCGCGCGTCACTACCCTACGGCCGAATACGGACCACCCCACAGACACCCTACGGCCATAGCTACGGCCGCCCGGCGACCGAGCTGCAATCGCTGCTACAGTTATTAATATAGACCAATACGGACACACCGCTACCCTACACCCCCTGCCCGGATCCGGAACCCCTCGTTGCCAAGTTTCTTAATGTCACGGGTCAACACTTTTCTTTCTAGGGTACATACATAAAAGGGTGAATGTTTGGTGTATTCGTACAAAAGAAATTTTGTACGGTAAAGCAATATTTTTCATGTACCTTGTCCCTTTAGATAGCTACCTACATTATTATATAAATCACACCGAGTAAATTTGATAACCTAGGTATAAGATGATTGGATGAGATTCCAGCGAAGTGAACGTACTATGGCATTCGTGACATGAATTCATGTCGTTGGAATTTAATGAATTATGCCTGAAAAACACTGACCTACCTAAAACCTTGACCGAGCGCCTTGACCTTGGAGAAAATGAAGACGTCGTAAAACTTTCGCGCTCGAAGACACCCTCCCGAAACAAGAATCACAGGTTATGAAAGCTTCAATTACGTCACGGATAACACGTTACCCTACCTGGACTAATATTTTAAACGTTGTTTTCTTTGAAAATCTTGTTTCTTTTTAACTTAATTGCCACTTTTTTACTTTGATTTCTGTTTAAAATGTTTTGAAATAATATTACGTATGCAGTAGGTATAAAATACAGTTGCTGCTAAAGTAGGGTCATTTTAATAGGTCACATTAGATAACTGTTTGTCTTTGCTTCATAGTGAGGGTAACCTGCTGAAAAACATCGATTAGGACTTCAAAAATCTGTAAATCGAATGCGATTGTTTTAAAAAGTATTATTAAGCGCACAGTTCGCACAACGATTAAAAAAACGACAAAAATAATGCGTCAAAAAATAAATATAATTTATAAATAAATAACTTATTTATGTATTTAAATAAAAATAATAATGTTCGTAAAATCTGTGTTATGGTGTATTCAAGCGATGGTAGATGATAGGAATGATTACAGTTGCTTGAGTTCTGAAAGGTAAATTACGATCGCACGTGAACGTTTTTAATGAAAAGAACCATAGAGTTATTAATTAGAAATAAAAATGTAGGGCGCGTTTAGATTAATGGTTCGTTAAACGAAAAGTCATTCATTCCAATAAGATGTTAAGGTTTATCCTGTAGACCGATCCTTATAATATTAAAGCCGATAAAGCTCAATACAGATAATATCTGAAAAATAATGATTATAAATTTTTCCATGACAGCTGGAACTTTATTTTGTGTATTCGCTGATGGTTTGAATTTATGCTAAGATTATGGCGATTAAATAATTTCGTGAGATACCTATTTGGCACTTTTGCTTTTTCCCGAATTTCATTCAAATCCTAAAGATCATTTTGTAATATAAACATCCTCGGTCTAAGTAATACTACCATATAAATGTGCTCTGCTCTACACTACCTCTACTCCCAGGAGGCCAGCAACTTTCTTAAGGACCATGGGCCTGGAATAAGCTCATGCATGAGACATCGCTTTTTAGATCGAGGATATTGTTACCGCATTGTGCATATTCCGTCTTTGCGGAAAATGATGGGAATAATGAAATATTGTCGTCTTACGCACCGCGCACACAGTACATAATATCTACTTTAGTCGTTTAATATTTTAATGATATGATGTAACTAGATTTTTAAATATGAAAATGGATGTACATATTAAAATATGCAAGATTATTTGAGAGTATTGAACAAGCTGTTCGCTCCAGGCCCAAATGTGATGTTCTCCTTTTGGCATTTATTATATAATCTTGATCTATATTATAATTTTAACTTGCAAATGTTTGTACTATAAGACATGTTATTGTATGGTGTTATTTGACTACAGTTGGATTGTAAATAGCTGCAGGGATGTTGCAGGCGTTATAAAATGGATGTTCTAGGAAATACATAACGTGGCTTTGCATTGGGAACGATAGCCGCTAGGTAACATTAGTGTGCACTACGGATCGTACATACAGTTAAAATAAACATTTGTTACATTTATATCAATAACACACTAAAATTTTATTATTGAAATAAACTAAGTACAACATGCCAAGAATTCCTTTGGAGAAAACCTTTAGTTTAATGGGATTTATTTGGGAAGATATTATAAAATAAGCAGTAGTGGGTGTTCATTGTTAAACAAGTAAAATGACTTCTTGTTAAGATACTTTAAGTACTTTATGTACCTACTGAGAAAAGTCCTGCTCAAGAAGGTTCGTGAAGTCGAATATAAACTAAATTTTGCCACAACTAAAGTCTCAACTGCAGTAGACAACATCTGAATTTACCAATAAATAACCATTGCTACAAGCCATTGACAAAATTCCAGATCCCACCGGCGAGGCTAGAGGTGCTGGACGAGACTATAAACGACGTGAAGCTTCGCCAGCTCCTCTGGAAGACTGCTAAAGAATGGAACAACCTGTACACGTCGTGGTAAGTTATACAAAGCAATTCAGAATTTGTGACTCTGATTGGCTTTGAGTTGCTTTCGCAACCGGCTATGGTGAAGCCAAAAGGAGGGTAGGATTTCACAAACCAGGACAAAATAGTAACAACTTTTAGTACGATCTACGAATGTCCAAATAAAATATATTTAATTGTTTATTTCGTAGTAATATAATTCCTTCTGCAAAGGTACGAATTGCCGTTCCACACACTGGACATGGATGAGATACAGACGACGACGCTCAACATCGCCAAGGTCATTAACCAGCTGGACAAGGGCCTGCCGCCCAACAAGATAGTGCCGGCCTGCAAGGAGACCATTGATATCATAAAAGAAAAGGTCAGTTTTAGTAGTTTGTTTGTTAACGTTGCATTAACTTTATTTTTAAGTGACCTTAGAAAGGATGAGGTTTTTGTTTGTGTGTTAGCTCAAAATTTTCGACTGGGTGAACTTGAGATTTTGATGATTCTTGTTTAATTCGAAGCTGGTGCTTGTTATTGAAGTCGGTTATTTTATTGAAAAATCTTATTATATCTATTGATTACACCGCTGTGCGTTGGTCACAGCTGCCGGTGATGTCGTACCTGCGCAACCCGTCGCTGAAGCCGCGCCACTGGGTGCGCATCGAGGAGATCCTGCACACGCGGTTCACGCCCGACCTGGTCGTGACGCTCAAGGTGCTCGAGGACCTGCAGGCGTTCCAGCACGCAGAGGAACTCATGGAGGTCGCCGGCCAGGCCAGCTCGGAGGCTGGCTTGGAAGCGTTGTTGAAGAAGGTGAGATATAATTTGTTAACATTGTGGCTTTGTAATGTGGTTTTTCGTAAGTTGACTTGCGGGAAGCTACATCTTTAAAATACTTCTTATTTTATAAAGTTCGCAGCACTGAACGGAATCTTTGTCCAACTCTAAATTGATGGGATAAGATTAGACCAAGACGAAGAGGAGTAATTTCTTCGTGTACCGTTTATTAATCTGACACACATATTATGATAGACTACCATAAGGCTAAACATGGGTAAGTCAACCAAAACGACTGCAAACCGGCTCGCAGGTCTGCTCAAGTTGCCTTCTTCATTTTCGTAGTATGGTCTACAAGCTGCGAGTCGGCGAACCTGAGTTACACACCATTACGCGACGTTACTGCTCTAAGACCTATACCTATACGACATGATAACTTAATACCAAAGACGTGTCAAAGATTCGTCTGACCGAAGGTGGAGGAGATATGGGCAGCTCTGGAGTTCCCGGTGGTGCTGCACAAGGACGCGCGCGATGTGTTCGTGCTGGGCGGGCTGGACGAGATACAGGCCGCCGTGGATGAGAGCAACATCCACGTGGCCACCATCCTCAGCTCCCGGAACTGCGGGCCCATCAAGTCCAGGGTTGACGAGTGGGCCAAGAACTTGGAGCTGTTCTCAAAGACTTTGGTAAGGTTTTCTGTTATATTACAAATGTGGTTTGGACGAGGTACAGACCGCCGTGGACGAGAGCAACATCCACGTGGCCACCATCCTCAGCTCCCGGAACTGCGGGCCCATCAAGAGCAGGGTGGACGAACGGGCCAAGAACTTGGAGCTGTTCTCCAAGATTTTGGTGAGGTCTTTTCGTGTTTTACAAATTTGCGAGGGGATTGGACGAGGTACAGGCCGCCGTGGACGAGAGCAACATCCACGTGGCCACCATCCTCAGCTCCTGGGACTGCGGGCCCATCAAGTCCAGGGTTGACGAGTGGGCCAAGAAGTTGGAGCTGTTCTCTAAGACTTTGGTAAGGTTTTCTGTTATATTACAAATGTGCTATGGACGAGGTGCAGGCCGCCGTGGACGAGAGCAACATCCACGTCGCCACAATCCTCAGCTCCCGGAACTGCGGGCCCATCAAGTCCAGGGTTGACGAATAGGCCAAGAACTTGGAGCTGTTCTCCAAGACTTTGGTGAGGTCTTTTCGTATTTTGCAAATGCGCAGTTTGTGATTGTGTTTCTTTCTGGTTATGGCTAAGAAGATTCAAGAAGTAGGTATGTAGGTAAGTTTTACATAATACAGGTGAATGTAAGATTCGTTCATTGGTCCGGGTCTTATGCGATATCATGCCTTTTAATGGAATTACTAAGTAATAAATCTCTGATTTCATTATTTTCCAGCAACATGCAGGTAGTCGTATCATAGGTAAAATCCATTACAATTTTCCATTTAATATTGACTATTGACCTATTTCATTTCGAATATACTAGGAAGAATGGTACGCTTGCCAACAAACGTGGATATACCTAGAAGTGATCTTCTCGGCACCGGACATTCAGAGACAGCTCCCCAACGAGACGAGGCTCTTCACCATTGTGGACAAGTCGTGGAAGGATATCATGAGGAAGTTGGCTAAGGTTAGTGAGAAGGTTCTGCAACTGTGACAACTTCTGAAACTTCTGCATTCGGCGGATAGGTGATGTCTATTGACTTAAGATCGTCCAATCAGAAAACTTCTTTTGCACTTTTTACCAAACATATATATCGTGCAAACGTACCATTAATGTTCTTCACAATCCCTCCAAAAATCAGTATATTGTTCATCGCTACTTGACTAAAGTTTAAATATAATAATCTTAAAGCGTTTTTACAAAAAGTTCAAGTGTAACATTGCTGAACAATCGTCAGCTGACCTAGCAAAAAGTCTCCAAGTAAATTGATACAGAATATTATATCATTCCGTCTGTTTTATTTCATAAGGAATAAGGACGTATGTTCTCAAGAAAGGTGTAAAAAGAGCTCTCCTTCAGGGCCCTCGTTGCCCAGGTGACTCTCCTGGTGTGGCTCGGGTCCATAGGCGACGATGACTACTTACCAACAGGTCGCTCGTCCATTTTTTCGTCAGCCCTTCAGGCTATAAAAAAAGTTGGTGCTTTTCTAGCGTCAGTGCCTATATGACATCCTTGGACATATTCTCTTCATCCACGTCCATGATCTTCAGTCTCCGCTTTGCCCGTCAGGTGCCCTTGGCGATGCCGGCGGCCACGCAGCCGAAGCTGTACGAAGAGTTCGTGCGCAACAACGAGATGCTGGACCAGATCATGAAGTGCCTGGAGGCCTACCTGGAGACCAAGCGCGTTGCCTTCCCGCGCTTCTTCTTCCTCTCCAATGACGAGCTGCTCGAGATACTCGCGCAGGTCGGTTCCAGCTTATTTATGTAACGCTACACACTCAAAGCCCCACACTAGGATTCCCTGTGACACACAAGACAAGGACACAACCCCGACCGAAAATGGAAATTTAAACTCATCATTCAAATTTCCGCCTCACTGAGCACTGAGAACTGTCGCATTTAGTTGTCGCAATTTTTGTAAATTGTGCATGTACCTAATTTTGAAATTAATATAATTATAATTAGTATTGATTTTCATGTAACAATTGTTAGTTAATCTAATAAATTAATAAATAATCCAATTCTTTGACTATATTCTCTATAATAAAAGGGTAGCAGTGAATCAAGTGTGACACATTATAAGTGTAAAGTTATCGTCACTACAATTCAATCAAGCCAAAACATAAGGTAAACTACTTTAAATTGTCGAGGATTTCCCTCGACTGTCTTTCGGCTTCATAAGGGCTGATTCACACATATCAGTGAAGTCACCGTTCCGTCACAGTTCCGGCAAATCTTTCATACATTCTCGGCGTTGTCAGCACTAACACTGCACTGACAATGCCGAGAATGTATGAAAAATTTGCCGGTACTGTGTCGGAACTGAGACTTCACTGATATGTCTGAATCGACCCTAAGATCGACTTCATGAAATTGTATAAATCGAATTTGTCGAAATCGAAGCACCCAGTGATAAGTTATTAGGTAACGACCATAAATTAAATACACATTATTAAGAGTAACTCAAAAACTACTCATCTGACGGAATTCAATTTTTTACGGGACCTAACCTGAAACCCCAGCTTTCGATTAAAAAAAGAATAATCAAAATCGAAACTCTAAGTAGTAAGATATAAGGATGTTACCTTACATACAAAAAAATTATTAAGGATAATTCAAAAACTAGTAGCCAGATGCCGCTCAAATTTATATGAGACTACAATGCAAGTACCAGTTTTCAAATAAAAAGATAATCATCAAAATTTAAATCCTCAGTAAAAAGTAATTAGTAAAAAACCATAAATACACACTACAAAACATCCTTACACATTATTCAAGTTAATTCGAAACTACTCGTCAGATGTCGCTCAAATTTATATGAGACCATACCAAAAGCACCAGCTTTCAAGGAAATAAAGAATCATCAAAATCGATTTACGCAACACGAAGTTATGGGGTCACAAACTTACCAACAAAGATAAAAAGAAATAAAAAAATATCGGTGAATTATTTTTTTTTACTTTTCTATTTGTGCATTTTGAAATACAGTCCAACAGTTTTTATGAAGATTTATTCATAGTCCCTGGATTCCGAGGTTTTGCCATTTTTATGCCTTACGGCACTCCACTAGTACTATTTTGGCTTAAACTCTTTTCCTCTTCTCTTTCCCTAATATAGGTATAGGGTGTACATAAACTGTTTGGTAATTATCTACACTATAATATATTAAACTACATTTTTGTTCACAGACACGTAATCCACACGCTGTCCAACCGCACCTCAGAAAATGTTTTGATGCCATTGCGAAGCTGGAGTTTGGGGTGAAATTACCGGAGAGTGAGATGGAGATCACGGAAGACGGGACGCTAGTGGAGAGAGAGATGTCGTTCAACACTAGGGATGCACTGCAGGCTAGACTGGCCAAGACCGCTAAGGCCGAGGACTTGACCACGGATATTATTGCTATGCTGTCACCCGAGGGCGAGAGGGTCAATTTAGGAAAGGTATTAGAGTAAGAGGGTTTTTTCTAGTTTTTTGCACATGCAAATATTGGAATATGGCTGGTCTCAATCGGTGTTGTCGCGACTTCTTTTTACGTCGTAATACGAGCTTAACGACGCGATGTAAAACGTAGTCGCGAGACTCGCGAAGTTATGAAAAAGGCCTTAAGTAATTAGTTATTGTAATTCCAAAAAAAATTACATTCAATTAATATAAAGATATAGGTAGACTTATAATCACAATGGAACGTCTATAAGTCAAACCCTCTTCTTACGTACTTCAATAAAATTGATAAAAGTTTGAGAATGTTTAAAAAACGTATCTTCTATTTTATTTTTACAGGCTCTTTTACTCAAATTGTAATGCTTGTTACGTGATAGTTTGTTTAGGTGAAGTGCGATAATACTGATGAAAACTTACTTCATAACTTACGAAACGATGCTTTTATTCTTAGTTTTTTTTGTGTATAGTTTTATCGCAAACTAAATATGTGCATCGTAAAGTATCAACAAATATATTATATTAAATTATATACGAAATGAATCGTTTATTCGCGCAGGGTCTGAAGGCGCGCGGCAACGTGGAGGACTGGCTGGGAAAGGTGGAGGAGGCGATGTTCGCGTCGGTGAAGCGCTGCATGAAGTTCGCGCTGAGGGATTACATGCAGCGGGAGCGCGTGGACTGGGTCGCGCTTCACCCTAACCAGGTCACTTTATCTTGTTAGCTTACGAGTAGGGGAGACCGAGGGGATTTGAAGCAAAGGTGTTTGAAACAGAACCAATTTTTCGGAACTTTAACTTTCGGAACTTCGGCTGAATTCTGCTCACTGTTATTGGAGCTGTTGGCTGTTGGCCGGATCGCGCTTCTAAAAAGAAGTGCCACAGCCGCCGGTGGCTGCAGTCAGTTTGCGGAGACCCTAAACCTTTAGCGAGTTGGCACCATTACTTTTTAACCACTACCCTCCATCCGCCGACGTGTCAATTCGGGTCGGTGCACGCGATGGCGCAAGTCGGGCGGTTGTGGAGTTCTGCGTGCCATGTCACAAAAATCGTCAAAAGTTAGTATTTAACGTTTTTTATGATGCCTATATTTTGATAAATGGTTTGAATTATGGTTTAAGTTATATATGTTCCAAAAGCTCATTAACTATACATTTATTACATATATTTGGTACCATTGATTTCTGTGTATATTGATTGTGGATTAAATTATGATTGAGAAGTGTTTTCTTCCTGAGGAGATTTGAAACAGAATGTTTCAACTCTCCTAAAAAGTTGACTTATTGCGGTTAAGATGATTTTTCACCTTATAAATTCTTTGTGATAGTCATCCGCAAGTATAAAGAACGACCTATTTATTGGTACTAATATCAAACGATTTCTGTCTATGGTATTTGATGCATAAAACAAAATGTTAAAATTGTTTCAACTCCCCTCGGTCTCCCCTACCTTACGTATGTAGCAGGGCTGGATATTGGATACCAAAGAACATGTTTAATTTAGTAAGGTGCGCGTACTTTAGTGCAGACATTTTTTACTTTTATTCCTACTCGTATCTATAACTATTATCTCTGACTTTATTCTGATAACAATTCTAATAACTGGGTCCAACGGTTTTACGTGCCCTCCGAAGCACGCAAGCGCTCAAGAAATTTTGCCACTAGCGGTCACCCATTCCCACTACCGACCGCGCCCGCTGTTGCTTAACTTTGTCGATCACTGGATCTTCATAAGCGGCCCGGCTATGAGTGCTTCAATTCCATTTTAAGAAGCCGTATTTCAACATTCATTTCAAAGAAATATCAACGAAATATTTTTGCCTTTACTTAAATTTTCCCTCTACAAAATTTTTCTCGACTACGTCGATGATAAAGTTTCACTTCAGACAAACTAAAACTTTGGACGCATTGTAGCGGAGACCAGTTTGCGGTCTTCGATACAATAAATAAAAAAATGCTATAGCTGAAATATTATGATTTAATTAATTAAATAGTTTAAGTCAAATTATAAATGGATCGGGTAGTTATTTTTATGTAAAAGTAATCGTTTAAACGAAATTTGTAAATACCAAAATTAAAGAGTTCAAATTAAAACTCAATAGAGGCAAATATCAAATTTGATAATGAACCTGTCTGCGAGGGGAGGGCTCGCGGATTAAATTCCGGTCTGGGGTAGATATTGGCACCACCATTAATGCTGGTTAAATAAATTTCAGAGTGTGTTGGTTTGGTTATTAATTTTTGTGAGTATTTTTATAACATCCTTTGAACATCAATACTTTTGCTTTCAGTACCATTTCGTAGAATTGCCTTATTGTAATCAGAAAGAAAGAAGAAATATCGAAACCTGCTTTTAAACTTAATATAAATAAAGACCAGGAAGGTAGTGTTTGGGCATCCAATAAAAAATAATTTTGATATATTCTATCTCTAAGAAGGCAAATTAAGGGAAGAAAGTTTAATTAAAAATCAGTTAAAAGTACTTTTACAGGAGCGGAGCCAAGCCGCGGGGGACACCTAGCCCCTACTTAATATAATTATTAACAAAAGGAGAGACTGTGAACGAAACTCCTGAGTGCAAATTTTATTTAGTTCAATTTATATCATTAAATTATTCATATTAGTTTACTAATATAAGCGAAACGGTCAGTATGCATCATTGATATTGTCAGGATTTTCCGTAACCTTTGACGGTATCAAAAAATATTCTACCAAAGTTTAATCGCAACCTGTTAAATAGATAGTTTGGGAACTCATAGAGGACAAACAAAGTAACATTTATTAGAATAGTGACCAGTACAATAAGTGGACTTCAGGACCAACATTTAGTTTCCGCAACGGAACATCCTCTGCTCCGGCAGGTGGTCCTAACAGTATCCCAGATAATGTGGGCGCGCGGCGTGCACGAGATCTTCGACCTGGACGTGCCACTCCGGGTAGACACGGCGCTGCTGGGCTACGAGCGGCGCTGCGTGGGCGACCTGAACGCGCTAGCCGCACTCACGCGCCGCGACCTGTCCCCGCTGTTCCGCAAGGTGCTGTGCGCGCTCATCACGGTGGACGTGCACGCCCGCGACACCATCAGCCACATGGTCGAGAAGCATGTGCAGCGCGCGTGAGTATACCGCATACCCCTAGCAAACGGCGTATTATGAAACGCGCTGATGACGCGCGTATACGCGCTTCAAACGAGGTTTGAACGCGACCTTGTAACCTCGGTCAGCGGTCAGTAAACGTGCGGCTACTGAGCGTATACGAGCAGATCCCTGGCCCTTTGTACGGTCATCAAACGAGTTTCGAACGCGCTTTACATGCGCGTTTGTATCGCGTTCAACGCGCGTTCGCATCTACAAAAACGCTAAAATAAACATCTACGGCGCAGACGTGCAGTTCGTGAAACGCGCGTCATCTGCGCGTTTGAAATGCGCCATGTGCTGGGCTTTTACATAATATAATACATATATTTCCTACAATGAGGTTGGTGAGGTCGTAGGGCTTATTGTAATATTGTATCCCGCACAAAGCCAGCTTCCGCCAACGTGATTAAGTTACATTGCAAATTAATAGTGAGGATTATACATATATGCCGTAAATCAATTTCGGTTGTTAGTTTGATTCAACTGTATGCTGAGGTAATATTTGATTATTAAAATGTGACATTTTTATTGGACCCATTTTACCCTGCAATCTCTTCATCGTGGTTACCATGGCCATGTAATAAAAAAAATTGCTAGTCTACTGACGTCCTGTCCTGGCCGCCATTGTAACATAAATACCTATCAATTGGAGTGTACCAATAAAGAAAAGAAGTAATACCTTGTTCAATGCGTTTATTGGATTACAGTTGAAAGTTAGTTACTTTACATTAAGATTTAGATTTAGGGACAAATCAGTACACCTGGATAAGATAAGAAATTTTGATCATTGGCTCGTTTGCTGACTTTAACAATAGGTATAATAAACTTATAATAAGAAATTAAGTTAATAATAGGTAGGGTAGAATAAGGAAAATAAGGTAGAGCAGCTCTATAGGTAAGGTAGAGTAAGAAAAATAAGGTAGAGCAGCTCTATAGGTAAGGTAGAGTAGGAAAAAAAAGGTAGAGCAGCTCTATAGGTAAGGTAGAGTAGGAAAAAAATAAGGTAGAGTTGCTCTGTAGCGACCCTACATTTGTACATAGAATTGTAAATATTCAACCCTAGTGATAAGTTGCTATGGCATTAGAAATAACACGATTGTCACGGACTTCTTTTCCTTACATGTTTCTTGCTGTAGATATATTTTATAATTGTAATTAAATACATTCTTTATTCGGAGTATTTCGTCTATGTTACTTGGATTCAGCCTTCCCTACATTGGTGACCTACGACGCGCAACGCATTACCTACATATTATAATTCGAGTTTAATAAAATGACGTCTCCAACATCAAGCGATTTCGAGGATTGTGTCGCCGGAACATCTTCTGTTAATCGAATTGCCATCCGACTTCCCCCGTTTTGGCCGGAAGAACCCGACGTATGGTTTGCGCAGGTGGAAGCGCAGTTCAGCCTCGCAGGTATAACCGTTGATGCAACTAAATATAATCTTGTAATTGCAAATTTAGACCACAAGTATGCCAGAGAGGTAAAAGACATCATTATTAATCCTCCTGGTACTAGCAAATACGAGAAATTAAAAACAGAATTGATTAAACGAATATCCATATCCAGAGATCAACGCATGCGTCAACTATTGACTATTGAGGAGTTGGGTGATCGAAAACCCAGTCAATTTTTACGCCACCTTCGCACGTTAGCAGCCGACAGCATATCTGATGAGTTTCTGCGTAGCATGTGGTCAAGTCGATTACCTACGGCCGTTCAATCTATTATTGCGACGCAGACTTCAACAAGTTTGGATGAAGTAGCTGAGCTTGCTGATAAAATTTTCGAGGTAACACCGTCAATGCCAGTGCAAGCCGTTACTACCTCTTCTGCTGAGCCGATACTCGACAATTTACTCAAGAAGATTGATGAACTAGTCACGTCAAAGGTGGAAACTAAGCTCGCTGAAATAAATAGCCATCAACTACGTGGTCGGTCGCCTTATCATCATTATGAATCGCAGCGTAGTAGGCAGCGGAGTCGAACCAGAAGCTTAAGCTACTGCTGGTACCATAAACGGTTTGGCGCAAACGCTAGCAAATGCGTATATCCGTGCGATTTTGAAATGAAGCCGGAAAACAAACGGGGCAGTCAATAGAGACGACGACTGGCTGCCCTGAGGTTTCCGCAGGTCGTCTGTTTATAACCGACAGAAAGTCCAAAATTCAATATTTAATTGACACTGGTTCGGATCTTTGTGTTTTACCCAAACGTTTTGCTAAAAGGTTTTGTAGTCCAACTGATCACAAGTTAACGGCAGCCAATGGCACTGTAATTAAAACCTATGGCTTAATGACAGTTCATCTGGATTTAGGTCTTAGGCGAGATTTCATTTGGAATTTTATACTAGCTGACGTAGATAAACCAATAATAGGAATAGATCTATTATCACATTATGGTCTCTTAGTTGATTGTAAATGTAAAAAATTGTTAGACAATGTTACACAATAATATCAGTAGTATGTTCTGTCACTAACAGCTGTCAGACACTTGGGCTTAAAACAGTATCAGGCAACACTGAATATCATAATTTACTGACAGAATTTCCAGATATAACCAAACCCCCTGGCATTTTTCGCATTGTAACGCCTTTTTTTGTAATTAGGTGTAGCCTCTAGGGGCCCTAAGTAATTAAAAAAAATTAAGTAAACACCGACCTGATAACCTCATATGTTGGGTCGCAATTTCCGATAACACTGCTGCAACGCTATTGTTAATTGGTTTACCCATCTCCTTGCATTCTTTTTGGCATAGTAGAATTTCACTTACACCATTTTATCTTGTTTATATACAAGTTTTCACATATTTTTAACCTCCAAATTAGATAAACAACTGGTGTAATTGTCAAATCAATCTGATGTAATTGGCAAGTCAATATCTGTCAAATGACTCTGTTCAGTGACGCTGAGTGGCGCTAGTGTCGGGATTGATTGTCGATGGCTTGGCTACTCATTCACTTGAAAAAGTATTATTACAGAATAATTGTAGAAATTTCTGTCCTAACTAATTACCTTGTAGGCGTTCTTATTTTAATTAGTTTTCATTTTTTAGGAGGTCTAAGGATTTAAACCTTTTAGTGGATTAATTGAGGTTCCTCTAGGTCTATGTGAGGGTCTATGGAACTAGGTTTTAATTTTCGGACGAATGACCTTGATCTTGACAGCTGGCTCTGTGTATAGCGAGATTAAGAAATTCGGATGTTTATTTGGAAGAAAGTGGAAATGTTTTGGTCAAGAAAGCTGGACTTGACTGATTCCTGCTGTCTGTGTACAGTGACCATCGAGTGCGTTTTTAGTGTTATTAATCTGTACCACATTGAAGCAAGGAATGAATGGGTGAATATGTACTGGGAGTGGGGTCTTGGTTCAGCGACTGGTTTTGAACGTGAGGAGCGTGGCTTCGTTCTTTCCATTTTCGAGCGGCGAGCGAAGCGGACCTCAGAGCTGGGAGAAGCCTGGGACCTACCTAAGTGCGCTGGGTGCCGAGTCTGGGAAGTCAGGAATACTCTGCGGGCAACGCCGCGGGCTTTGGCTGCGAATTTCGGAGCTGTACGTGCAAATTACGTGCGAATTGCGCGTCCAGTTGGCCGCTGCAAGCGGGCTGTCGGGGTCGACCACGTAAGTAGTTGATGTCTTGTTTCGTGGCAATTTTACCCATCGGTATTTAGTGAATTCGAGGTTATGTAGTATATCGTTCCTTGCAGTTGGGATTGGCTGAACGAAATAGAAAACCGGCAGACGGGACCTCGCTCCTCGTGCCGACCACGTGCTTTCGTGCCTCCAGTAGGGTATGTTTCCATGCCTTCACTTCTTTCATAACCTCTCGTTTTATTTTCACTCTCTCTTACTGTAGATTTTAAATATCACATGGGGAAATTAGTGAAAACGTAGTATTTCACGTATAACCTAAGCCGTTGAACTGTTAGGTCCCCCGGCTTTGTACTTTTAACCTTTTGTTAGACAGCGAAAGAGTATTAATTAATTTATTCATCCTTTTCATTGTCAAATTAACCTTAAATTATCGAAATTGAACTCAGACCTAGTAAATTCACTCCGCTCTGGGATTTATTGTGGGATTCTTAGTGAATTGATGCTGATTAGGTATTTCATTTCCTTTATTTTTGGTAATACTAAGGGAGGTGACGATTCACTTCTTTAGTATATAGTTATTATTATATTTAAATAATTGCCCTCCGGACAGATAGCGTTGCCGTCCGCTAATAATACCTAGTTATTCCATAATGTGTAACTTCTAACTTAACTATATACTATTGTCTTTAATACATTATACCTAACGGCTACTAGGTATTTGAATATAAATGAACCTAACTATATACTATTGTCTTTAATACATTATACCTAACGGCTACTAGGTATTTGAATATAAATGAACCTAACTATATACTATTGTCTTTAATACATTATACCTAACGGCTACTAGGTATTGGAATATAAATGAACCTGACTATATACTATTGTCTTTAATACATTATACCTAACGGCTGCTAGGTATTGGAATATAAATGTTTAAGTTTTGCTGGTGTTTGTGTTCTTAAATGCATAATCATTTGAATAATTATTATCATGAACCATGAACTCTTTATTGCTATATACAAGTGTAAGCGGTGTCTGCCTAATTAGGTATTATCATTTTTAACTATAAGGTGTAACTTAGACTGGATATCCCTATTCAGCTGTGCATTAATTATTTGTAAACACTTGAGGTGACACATGTTGTTTTGTGTACGCTTCAGGAGGCGGTTCTGTACGGGTTCTGTGCAGGCGGTTCTGTACGGGTTCTGTACGGGTTCTGTACGGGTGCTGTACTGGTTCTGTACGGGTTCTGTGCGGGCTGTGCACCTCCTGGTGGCTGGTGGACAGATTGGACACGGGGTTAAGCTGGCTCCTGCGGCGGCTTTGGCTGAGCAGACTTTTATTTTTAATTTTATTTAATATAAATTCTTTATTTTTGGGTGTTGGTTAAAAAGCCGAGGGCCAGTAACCGAGTGCCAAGCGCAGCCTAGAGCTACTATCCTATACCTACTACCTTATACCTATACCTATACCTGCTATCTTATACCTATACCTACTATCCTATACCTACTATCTTATACCTAAACCTATACCTACTATCTTACACTTATACCGCACATATTGTTAAAGTCACAAGCGAGCCAATAGTCCAATCTATATCTTACCCGGGTGTACTGTAGTCCCCAAAGAAACTAAATCTTATTATTAACTTAAACCTTAATCTAAGTATTAACCTAACTTTTTGTCAACCTTAATCTAAGTCTTGGTCTTTAATCTCGTCTGGAATTTTCATATTTATCTAATACAACGTGTAACCACTATATTACACTATAGCAAAATAAACATTTTGAATAAGGCCTTATATTTTTCTTTATTGTTACACCCAACTCGATAGGGACATACATTTTTAATTACAATGGCGACCTTGACCGGACGCTAAGTAGAACCTGAAATTATAATATTACAGCATCATCAAACATTCCACCGTACATTACATCCGTACAACTCCGGGTCCTCCCGTATTTTGCCGACCGCGCAGGCTAGCTCCTGACCGTCTCAAAATCGCTAAACAGCAGTTTGAGGACATGCTCAGAGACGGAATTGCTCGGCGGTCGGATTCTCCTTGGGCATCACCTTTGCATTTGGTTCCCAAAAAAGGCAATGGATGGAGGCCGTGTGGAGATTATCGCGCACTCAATGCACGGACAATACCTGATAGGTATCCCGTCAAACATATTGAAGATTTCGCACACTCTATTACAGGTAGTACAATATTTTCTACAATAGATTTGGTCAAGGCGTACAATCAAATTCCAGTGTTTAAAGATGATATAGCTAAAACCGCAATTACAACTCCATTTGGCATGTTCGAGTTTCCCTATATGTCATTTGGTTTGCGCAACGCCGCACAAACTTTCCAAAGATTTTTAGATGAGGTATTAAAAGATTTAGATTTTGTTTATTCTTATATTGATGACATTCTTGTTTTCTCTAAAGATAACGAAGAGCACAAGGATCATCTTCGACAAGTTTTTGTCAGGTTGCAAGATTATGGCCTAGTAATTAATGAAGCTAAATGTAACTTTGGACAACGAGAAGTCACATTCCTTGGTTACGTTGTCTCTGCTCAGGGCACACGCCCCTTAGATGATAAAGTTGAAATTATCAAAAATTATCCTATCCCCAAAACTGTAAATGGTTTAAGACGATTTTTAGGTATTTTAAATTTTTATAGGCGTTTTATACCGGATGCTGCAGTCACACAAGCTCCACTTCATGACATGCTAAGTGGGCCCAAAGTAAAAGGTTCACAACCGCTTACTTGGTTGCCCAAGCAAATTGAAGCATTTGAGAAATGCAAATCTAGCATAGCAAACTGTACGTTGCTAGCACACCCTGTTCTCAATGCACCGCTTGCAATCGTAACTGATGCATCGAATACGGCCATTGGAGCAGTCTTACAGCAGTTGGTGGATAAAATATGGCAACCACTTGCATTCTTTTCGAGAAAACTTAATAAGTCTCAACAGTTGTACAGTGCGTATGATAGAGAGCTTCTAGCAATTTATGAAAGTATTAAGCATTTCCGTCACATGGTAGAAGGTAGATATTTTGTTGTTTACACCGATCACAAACCCATAACATTTGCATTTCAACAAAACCATCGACAGCGTTCACCACGTCAATTCATTCATCTCGATTTCATTTCACAATTCACTACTGATATTAGACACATTTCTGGTAAGGACAACATTCCTGCAGATGCCTTATCACGTATCGAATCTGTTTCAGCTCCTATTGATTTTGAGACTTTAGCTCGATCGCAATTACAAGACAGCGAGCTTCAACAAATAATTCGTAATTGTGACACTTCTTTAAATTTACAGCAATTACCTATACCAGGGACTAACATCACATTGTGGTGTGATATAACCTTGTCAAAGCCTCGTCCTTTAGTGGCTAAGGTGTTGCGTCGACAAGTTTTCGACTCTCTTCATAGTATGAGTCATCCTGGAGTCAAAGCTACTGTCAAGCTCGTGACGGATCGATTTGTTTGGCCTTCCGTACGGAGAGATTGCCGTACTTGGGCCCAATCTTGTGAGTCTTGCCAACGTTCTAAAGTTTTTAGGCATGTTTCTTCTCCTGTTGGGCAGTTCAGTCTACCAAATGCAAGATTTACCAACGTACATATAGATTTGGTAGGTCCCTTGCCTCCTGCTTCTGGGTATAGATATCTTCTCACTGCGGTTGACAGGTTTACTCGATGGCCAGAAGTTGCCCTGTTACAGGATATATCTGCTGATACTGTCGCTAAAACCTTTTATAACCTTTGGATATCACGTTTTGGTTGTCCGCAAATGGTTGTCACAGACCAAGGACGACAGTTCACCTCACATTTGTTCAAAAGCCTGTCTGACTTGTGTGGTATTAAATTACAACACACAACAGCCTATCATCCTGCCGCAAATGGTATAGTCGAAAGACTACACCGCACCTTAAAGGCAGCAATAATGGCACATGGTGACAGCAATTGGTCTGAGCTTCTGCCATCTATACTCCTTAGCTTAAGGACAATGTGGAAGCCTGATCTTAAGTGTTCTCCTGCGGAGATGGTATATGGCGAAACCCTGAGAATGCCTGGAGAATTCTTCCAGCCCTCCCAGACAGATGCCGTCCTCCCAAATAATTTTACTGCACAACTGAAAGAGCACATTGCTCGCCTCAAACCCACACAAGTTTCGCATCACGGACATAAGTCTGTATTTATTCATCGAGACTTAAAAATTACCTCGCATGTATTTCTAAGAAACGATGCTGTTCGAGGTTCTCTACAGCCTCCATATTCTGGACCCTACGAAGTGCTGTGTAGAACTGACAAAACCGTTACTTTAAAGTTGCCAAGGGGCTCTGTTGTAGTCAGTGTTGACAGGGTCAAACCAGCATACATCCTCTCAAACGACACAGATGACACCTACGTCACTCCACCTACTCCGGCACCGACAACACACTACACAACTCGATATGGTCGTCAGGTACGGCCGCCAGTTCGTTTTGCGGAGGGAGTTTAATACTCGCAGGGGGGTGATGTAGCGACCCTACATTTGTACATAGAATTGTAAATATTCAACCCTAGTGATAAGTTGCTATGGCGTTAGAAATAACACGATTGTCACGGACTTCTTTTCCTTACATGTTTCTTGCTGTAGATATATTTTATAATTGTAATTAAATACATTCTTTATTCGGAGTATTTCGTCTATGTTACTTGGATTCAGCCTTCCCTACAGCTCTATTACAGTAACAATAGGCTGTGCTTTGCTCCTTTTTGCTGACCTCTGGCTTAAACCAAAACCCCAAAATAAAGGACTAATAGAAAAAAGTAGAGATAATAAAGCTTAGCCAAAGCCGCAGCAGGAACCAGCTCACACCCGGGACTGGTCAGCACACCAGCCATATAACATATTTTTAGTGTCGCTAAAAATATGTCGCTAAAAATATTTTTAGTGTCGCTAAAAATATGTTATCAAAATATTCACACCGTGAGTATCCTTTGTAAAATTGAAATAACTAAACAAAGACAAAATTTTTACATTTTGCTCTTTTTTTACCGTTTTCCTACATCCCCATGAAATCCAGTTTTTTTTTACTGTTTCAAAAGAGATTTCTAATTACGAAATGCTTTCAATTTCAATATGACCAAAAGACTAAAATGTCATGACCCAGAAATGGACAAAGTTTCAAACTTCCTGATTGAAGATACCTTACAAATGCTCTTAACAAAAAAGTTGTAAAAGAATGTTGAGGTTGTCCACAGCTTAACTAAATTTTTGCGATCATTGCGAGAGTAGATGCTAACATTATAATATATTTTTGAATGATCATTCAATTTTATTAGATAAATTACCTAAAGGGTGGTCTTAAAAGTGCATGAATAAATGCAATATATTTTCGTCAGAAAATTCTATCTATCCCGCTCTGACATATTAAGATCCAGGCAGTAGAGTGGCGTAGCTAGAGGAGGAAGGGGCGTGGGCGGCCCGCCTTGGTTACATCCGAGGGAGAAACCAAACCGAAAAAAAGATAACCTATTTTTGTAAACCTAAAATAGAAAAGTATACGATACGATATTTTATCCACCTTACCCAACAATATGTGCATTGGGTTATGTATCTACACATCGCGTATGTTGGAGACTACGGCATGGCCGGGTGAGGATTCCTGTGATTTTATTTGTTATATGATCCGGCTCCAAAGAGAGGAGTAGGATTTCAATTCAACTGTATTTTTTAATTTTATTGGGATGCAGCGATTTTATTTTTATCTTTCTGTATATGAAAGCTGGTACGAGCTTGTTTTGAATCGTCCCTAAAATGCGTAATTAATTGACTTCGTCTGCGTGGGTATTGTTTTCATTTTATACCTTGCCGATATTCAAATCTGATGTTTCAGTAAAATTATTTTCCCTCTTATAGCTTGAGGATTAAGCCCTAAAGTAGAAACGCGCTGACTATGCGTTCCTGAAGTCTGTCAATTCGTCATGACTAGTGATGTACAATAAATGACATTATGCGTTGTAACAAATAACAATAACAACATGCATTCATTATGCATAATATTTATTCAATTTATATGTTGTTATTTTTATAGGAATTATGTTTCAATATATTCAATAATAATATTCGTTATGTAAATAAAATTTTAAGGAATCAATTAATTGAATTTAATCATAATTTCTGAATGTAATCAAGAGAAAAAAATTAAAATGTTTTATTTATTTATTTTATTTTCATTTGACTCACCTGAGTGATATTATAACACAAATTTTCCGAAGCTATGTTTGGGCGTACCTTTATTATAATAATATTATTAGCTTTATTGAATACTTAGTACATTATATAATCCTATTATTAATATTATAAATGTGAAAGTTTGTGTATTTGTTTGTTTGTTTGTTTGTTACTCCTTCACGCAAAAACTACTGAACCGATTTTCATGAAATTTGGCACACACATAGAGGGCAACTTAGATTAACATATAGAATATTTTTTATCCCAGAAATCCCGCGGGATCGGAATTTACGCGGGAAAACCTTCTTCACGTATGGGGTATAAATAGCTTTGTTACTCCTTCACGCAAAAACTACTGAACCGATTTTCATGAAATTTGGCACACACATAGAGGGCAACTTAGATTAACATATAGGATATTTTTTATCCCAGAAATCCCGCGGGATCGGAATTTACGCGGGAAAACCTTCTTCACGTATGGGGTATAAATAGCTTCTAAACAAACATTAATATAAAACTAACAAACATTAATATAAAACTAACAAGTCTGTCTTCCCGGAAATCCCGCGGGATCTGGAGTTACGCGGAATAAACTCCTGCGCGTACGAAGTAGCGGGCACACGCATAGAGGGCAACTTAGATTAACATATAGGATATTTTTTATCCCAGAAATCCCGCGGGATCGGAATTTACGCGGGAAAACCTTCTTCGCGTATGGGGTATAAATAGCTTCTAAACAAACATTAATATAAAACTAACAAGTCTGTCTTCCCGGAAATCCCGCGGGATCTGGAGTTACGCGGAATAAACTCCTGCGCGTACGAAGTAGCGGGCACACACAAAGAGGGCAACTTAGATTAACATATAGGATATTTTCAGAAATCCCGCGGGATCGGAATTTACGCGGGAAAATCTTCTTCGCGTATGGGGTATAGATAGCTTCTAAACAAACATTAATATAAAACTAACAAGTCTGTCTTCCTGGAAATCCCGCGGGATCTGGAGTTACGCGGAATAAACTCCTGCGCGTACGAAGTAGCGGGCACACACATATAGTATTATAAATGCGAAAGTCTGTCTGTGACGTTTTCACGACTAAACCACCAGTCCGATTTGGATGAAATTCGGAATGAAAATATTTGAAGACCCAGAGTCACACATAGGCTAATTTTTTTTTAAAAATCAACCCCTAAAGGCTTGAAATAGGGGATGAAAGTTTGTATGAAAACAACGATTTTGATGAATTTTCCCAGGAAGATAGTTGATGACGTACTTTCTCCCCCACTTCCCCGGTTCGCGATATAAACGAATTCCACGCGGGCGAAGCCGCGGGCAAAAGCTAGTATATTATAAAATTATAACGTTTTATTTTATATTTTACCAACATTGTGTTAACATTACAAAAATATTAGATTACAATTGCCTTGTTATTATGTCACATCACTACAAAAACAAAAAGTTGACATGACTTGGATATAACCTTGAAAGAGCGCCGTTTGACGTGGTTTTCTTTTAAAAGGTATTGTTTTTATATTTGTTATTTAAGTAATTGTAATAATTTTAGCCCAAGATTAATACAATTATTGTAAGTTGGCATAATTATTCGATTTAATGTTTGATTTTAATGTTATCACTCGTTAATAAGGCAATTAAAAGATATTAAAAAATTGTCAATTAATTGTACGCCAGTTCAAAGTTACATCGCCCAGTCGAATGACAGACTTCAGGAACGCAAAGTCAGCGCGGCCAGATTATAATAATGGCCTAATAATAGCTTAATGTTGTTGTTGCTTTTGTGTGACACCAATGCTAGGCTACGCCACTTTGGCCAGCAAAGCGTTACAAGACGACGATATTTCAACAGAACGTACACATTTTAGGCAAAAATTATCTCCATCTTATATTCAACATATTAATAGTAATGGGTAGGTAGTCATCATCTATGTAAAATACACAGACCGTTAAAACAAGTAAATTCTTTTCAATAAAGAGAAATAATTCTTTATTGTTTTTGGAATTTTTGTTAAGAAAGGGAAGAAAGATAGTAAACATTACGAAAAACCATCTTAAACAACAAATGGAAAAATAACAACATTGCTTCACAATGGAAAATTGTCACATAATGCTTCTAATAAGATCATAGGTACTTCACCCGGTTTCTTAGAAAATTTTATGATTTTTCCTTGTAATGTTTTCTGCGAAAGTACGCAGAGGTACAGAAAGTGTTTTCGCAGGAATGACTTCGAGTGGCTGAAGATGATCCGCTACTACTGGGAGGAGGACATCGATAACTGTGTGGCGCGGATGTCCAGTGCCCTCTATATATACGGACATGAATATCTCGGAGCGGGCGGTACGTACCAATATATTATTGCTTCGCTGAAATATAAAATGTGTTGATTGTGTAGGTACTGATATTAATTGCCTCACATTTTTCTTAGGTGATTATGTAAAGTTAGTATTTAAATGCAATGAAGTAAACATGTGTTCCTCCTGTTACTATACAAATAGAATTTATTGGTCAATTGCCAATTTATTAGTCATCATTGACAGCAATAGGCCGAGGGTACTAAGCACCAAATAACTTCCACCACCAACTACTGCCCACTGAACAGTGACGTAGGAAGGTAAAGACGATGAGTACGAGTGTCTTAAATGACCAGTAAAGACTGGTTCCAAGTTTCCTTCTCGATTGCCAATAAGCAGAGCGTATTTAGCATCAAATAATTATCTACCACCACTGACAGTTCTATTGGCATTCTATTGGTGTTGATGTGTGCTTTCGGCTTACTTTTGCCGCCGCTCTTTTGTTGCCGGCGTTCCGTCTATAGTTTATTGGTCTGAGGCCGAGGGTATTTGCATCAAATACCTCTACCACCAGCAACTAGTCCATCCTAACCGGTGACGTAGCAAGGTAAAGACGTGGGGCATTGGTGCAGGGGTGCTGGTGATCACGCCGCTGACGGACCGCTGCTACCTGTGCCTGATGGGCGCGCTGCAGCTGGACCTGGGCGGCGCACCCGCGGGCCCCGCCGGCACCGGCAAGACCGAGACCACCAAGGACCTCGCCAAGTCGCTCGCCATCCAGTGCGTCGTCTTCAACTGCTCCGAAGGTACCCCTTACTGTTGTACAAGCGACCATCTCAGTGTTGAAGTGGTAACCATGTCAGTTCTTATAGGTAGCAACGCATCTGTGAATGAATTAGAACGAATATCATGCTAACAATTACTAACTGTACTAATAAAAATTTGCAGAACTAACCATCACTAATGACTAGTGATCCTGTCCTCACTTATTCAAAAACGAATCAACTAATATTCTAACGCCACCTACTAACTTCTTACTATCCTAGTTTAGGTCTAGCTCGGTCACAATTGTCAAAGGCGGTAGCGGAAGGGTGCTGTTGCATTTCATAAAAGAAACATTTACAAACATACACTACGATGCATTCGAGATAAGTTTCTAAGGACTCTATATTTGATAAGGGTATAATTTAAATGGACACCAGAAATATTTTTAAACCCTAAACCTAAGTACCAAATAAAATAAATAACTTCAAAAAATTAAGTTGACTTCATAAAAAAGGCCCTAAAGTATGTCATTTTATGATCCAAAAATATTCTTTTTGCTTCCCAAAATAGATAAATGGTTACCAAATAATATCTGATACAAAGAATATCGAAGCCCCCCGCCATCAAAATCATAACAAGTCAACCCACTATGGTTAGGTATAGATTAGGTTTGACTGTATTAAAACCACACGGAAAAAAGGGACCCCCGAAGGGGGTCCCGTCGAAAATCTATTTACAACACTTTCTGCCTAAAATCTGGCCGCGCTAACTACGCGTTCCTGACACATGTCAATTCTTCATGACTAGTGATGTACAATAAATAACATTATGCGTTGTACAAATAACAATAACAACATGCATTCATTATGCATAATATTTATTCAATTTATACGTTGTTATTTTTATAGGAATTGTTTTAATATATTCAATAAATATTCGTTATGTAAATAAAATTTTAAGGAATCAATTAATTGAATTGAATCATAATCAAGAGAAAAAAATTAAAATGTTTTATTTATTTATTTTATTTTCATTTGATTCACCTAAGTGATATTATAACACAAATTTTCCTAAGTTATGTTTGGGTGTACCTTTATTACAATAATATTAACTTTATTGAATACTTAGTACATTATTTATATAATATATTATAAAATTATAACATTTTATTTTATATTTTACCGACATTGTATTAAGATTACAAAAATATTCGATTACAATTGCCTTGTTATTATGTCACATCACTACAAAAACAAAAAGTTGATATGACATGGATATACTTAACCTTGAACGAGCGCCGTTTGACGTGGTTTTCTTTTAAAAGGTATTGTTTTTATATTTGTTATTTAAGTAATTGTAATAATTTTATCCCAAGATTAATACAATTATTGTAAGTTGGCATAATTATTCGATTTAATGTTTGATTTTAATGTTATCACTCGTAAATAAGGCAATTAAAAGATATTAAAAAATTGTCAATTAATTGTACGCCAGTTCAAAGTTACATCGCCCAGTCGAATGACAGACTTCAGGGACGCATTCTTAGCCCGGCCAGACCATAGATAGGTAGTGAATTTTAAAAGCGTCCATATATTTTTAGGGCAGTTAATAATACGATAAATTGGATTTATTTCATAATATTTTATGAAACACAATTTGGTGACCATTAATGCATTTTGGTAAACGTTTCGAATTTTATTGCTAGTAAAATAGGTACATTTTTGGGCGGCGTTTAAACACAAGCCATTTGATAATAATACTAGAAAGTTTTAGATGTGTCATGATACTAGCAGCGGCCAGCACAACGACACTGACGAACTTTTTTCAAGAGACGTATGACGTATACTCGTTGAATAAGACGAAGAAAGAACATGAATGGGTGCTTTGTGAGAGATTACCTAACTTTATATTAAAGATTGTATTAATTTAATGTGGTAAGGATAAATTCCCAGCAGGCGAGGTCTCTGTAACTGAATGACAAGATTTTTTTATTAAATTTTACCTATTGCGGAATTCTCAGCCAATTTTGTTTCACGTGAAACCTAAGTGACTTAACGCACTTGAGAGATCATACGACATTTTTGAAACATTTTTGTATCAGCAACCTAATTAGTTAGCCTGAAGTTTTTACACAAAAATCAAACAAACGCATATATTCCCTTAAATATATTCTTACTTTCCTTCTATTTTCACTCATCATTTTGTAAGTATGCACAAAATAATGCGGCTAGTTTTTTTTATTGACACATTTGACCAAGATAACAAAATTGTATTATACTCTAAGAAATCTAGCAACAAATATTATTAAAATGTGTGTAATAAATATTGTCATAAATATATTGATTAAAAATATTGTAATAAATTTATATTGTATCACACAAAAACATCCTCTGTTAAGAGAAATTAATTAATTACGTCGGAGAAAAACCTAAAAAATACAAAAATGTATATTACTTGTCAACCCTGGTGGGATTTGAACCCACATCTCCAGTTCTAGGAACTGGGCCTTTCCACCTTAGGCCACAGGGAATACATGAAGCGTGACGAATATTATGTAGACATGTTTCAAAAACCACGCGTTGTAACGTTAACAGCAATTTAATTTTTATTAAGAAAAATTTAGGTCTTTACAAACAAAAAAGCGATATTACCAATCGGCAAACACGAAATATGCACCATTAAATAATAATGATAATAATTAAATAAATTATTATTATTATTATTATTATTATTATTTAGTAACTTCCTCGTACCGCCTGCGTAAGGTATAGCGGTCTTTTGTGGGGCTCGGTGTACGCCTTTATTTATTTATTTATTACTGATTTGCCCATACAAATATTTAAGAAACATGTTAAAACGCGACACAGTCGATGAATATTTAAATGACAAGGATGCTTGGAAGTAGCCATCCGCGACCAGTTCCGCTCCTGTTAGTACGTATAAAACTGTAGGTAGATGTAAGTAATCTTTTAAAAGATGCCGAGGAGTTTTTTTTCGCCATTTTTTTTCTCCTCCATTACAAACGAATATAAGGCACCTTTGCAAAAATGGCGGTAGAATCAAATAATGACATTCACAAGCGTATTTGTAAATACCTACGTGAAATAAACGATTTTGAGTTTGAGTTTGAACCAATGAAGTTAACTTCATGATTAAACTAGCCTCGTCAGACGGACTGCCGCGTAGCCGGTCTTCCACTCGCCGTCGCGTCGCACTCTCTGCGTTCCATAGCGAAGGGGTCGCCCGGTCGGTGGGGTGTGGGGCCGTGTAAATCATGTTAGGTTTACGATTCCAACGTTTTTTGTTTGTAAGTATGTGGATTCACTTTACATGCACTGTTTTATTTTTACAGAACATTGCGTAATTTAAATGTATGTTATTGATTTATATAATATTACAGAGGTGCCTTTTTGAACGTCAGCTTTATGTAAGAGAGCAGACAAACAAACATAATTATTTTAATTATTATTTTATTTAATTTTTATGTTTGAGAAGCTTTATGCCCTTTTTCATGACGCTGATATAAATTCTTGATAAATATTTCTTGATAAATACACTCGCTATAACGATGAAGGAAGACAGCGTGAGGAAACCTGCATGCTGGAGAGTTCACAAACTCAAGGGTGTGTGAAGTCCGCCAATCTGCACTTGGCCAGCGTGGTGGACTATGGCCTTAACCTTCTCATTCAGGTAAGACCCCCGTGCCCATCAGTGGGACATTAATGGGTTGCGCTGATGATGATGAGTGTACCCAGGCCTGGACTACAAGATGATGGGGCGGTTCTTCTCGGGGCTGGCGACATCGGGCGCGTGGTGCTGCTTCGACGAGTTCAACCGGATCGATATCGAGGTGCTGTCCGTCATTGCGCAACAGCTCATCACCATCCGGAACGCCAAGGTCGCCAAGCAGACCAGGTAATGATGGACACGTGCTAAAATAGTTTGTTGTCCGTGGTTCTATCGATGGTAGTAAAGTATAATATTAGTACGGTAAGATAATAAAATTAGTATACGTAATTATATTTTAGTTTCGCTATCAAATTCAAAGTCATTTGTGTTATACTCCACTTATTATTTTTGCTAGTAGGCTTTATATTCATATCTATTAAATTAAATCCTCTTTAATGCTTTCACCCTTTCTTGGAGGAAGCAGGATTTCAAAAACATCCTCAAGCTAGTGTTCAGTGACACTAAAGCGAAAGGAACCTGGTATATACAGGTCATAACGATCGCTCCAATCGCTCGCAAGCTAGCTCTACAGTGCATTCGATACACCCAACAATGTATTTCTACAAGACGTACTGTATTGTACGATTGTACCCTATATCTGTTGTTGATGCACCTTGAATTATAGTATTTCTAAGGAATGCTTTTGACAATTTATTAATAAAGAGAACCTTATTCTAAGCACCTGATGTCCTATGTTGTGTCTAAAACAGGTATCTCTACTAAGTACTGACGTTTGAGCTAAAATATTAAATGCCTCCGACTGCGACTGTCTGAATCGTATTGTTCAAGTGAGTAAAAACTTTCACCGTTCTCGCAGGCAAAATTTCAAAAAAACCAATCCAAGCTACGAAGTACGTAACTGTCTAGTAATTCAGCAAAATAATTTGTATCCTTTTTGCTTATTTTGTCGTTGAGTTTGGAAAATGTAGTCAGAAACATTTATATGATGGAAACGAATGTAACATGCCAAAGTTTTGTACGTTGATATTTTGTTGCATTCATGTACAAAGCTTTGATGATAGCTTTGTTATAACTATATGTGCTATGATTTTTGTCTATATTATGAGTGCTGTGAGTAACTTAAATAACATGTCAAATACAATTCTTAAATAACAAAGCTTAAAGCCTTCATAGTGCAGCCAAACAATATTCTGAAAACTGAATATTGTAAAATGACGATAATCAACTGTAACATTTTGAAATCATATTAGGGATGTAGTTTGAAACCTCTGTCTGTAGTTAAACGAAAAAAATAAACGTGGAGCTTTCTTATACTGAAAATAAAAAATTACATAAAATGTTATGAGCACTGCCAAGTTATCAAATGATTTTTTTATATGTGTAGGGTATGTAGCATGAAATTGTTGTTCTCCAGGCTTAAAAATGTATTTATGTTTTAAAACAAGCTATGTATGTACGATGAAATACTCGTGGTGGCAGGTTCATGTTCGAGGGCCGCGAGATCAAGCTGGTGCGCACGTGCGCGGCGTTCATCACCATGAACCCGGGCTACGCGGGCCGCACCGAGCTGCCCGACAACCTCAAGGCGCTTTTCAGACCCATCTCCATGATGGTGCCCGACTACGGTCAGTCCTCACACTCGCGCGCGCAACAATAGTGAGGCGCTTTGCCCACGGTGCAACTGTTGCAGCAACTGGCAATTTGCAATTAACTTGCAACTAGCTGTTTACATACATTTCAATTGGACTGCGCACATACAGCAACTCGAGTTTCAAGTTTCGGCAATCGTCAACAGTTTTCAGTTGCTGCAATCAATGACTAGTTTAGTTGCTAATTGCCGCAACTAGCAACTGTTCAATTATATTGGCAACTGTCAATCGCAACGCGTCGGACGATTTCACACCCTACTAGAGGTGGTCGATACAAATCGTATATCGATATTGAAAAGTATATTAGATCGATATCGTTATAGCCGATAATGATGCATGTCAAAACTATATATTTTTTGAAACCAGATATTGGTGTAGTGATACGCTCGGTTCGGTATCGGTATCTTGCTTACGACGAGTATAACCGATGTCAACCGATGCAGGCCGATGCGAGCGCGCGATAAAGCTGAACGGATTGTAGACGAGCGAAATAGCAATAATGTCTTATTCCAAACCTTAAACGTATAGAAATTTAGGTTATTTCAATAACTTCTTGTGTATTTTGGAATATTTTTAATGGACCTTATTTTGCCAATAAATAAATAAAATAAATAAATAAATAACGCTACACACTCATGGCCCCACATTAGGATACCCTGTGTCGTGGGTGCCATGGACAACACACAAGACAAGGACACACACCCAGACCGAGAACGGAAATTTAAACCCATCATTCAAATTTTCGCCTCGCTGGGAATCGAACCCAGGACCCTTGGAACAGCGATCCGGCGTGTTAACCATTGCGCCATCCGGGTCGTCAATAGAAAATAGAAAATAGGAAGTATTTTCAATTTGCAATTTTACAAAACTCTCACTGACCTTTGTCCTTGAAATCATAGATTCGATTATCGACCAAAATCATCGATATTATCAACTATCGATAATTTCATTATCTAGATATAATTATCGATATTACAACAACCTTGCATCCCTATGAACGCTGATCGTTGCTATTAATTGCTATAAAATTGCGGCAACCGTAAACGTTGTTGCAACTATCAACTTTTACAGGAAACTTTTAAAAAGTTGCAAGTTGCTGCAACTCAAGTTGCACCGTGGGCAAAGCGCCTTAACGACTAAATTATTCACAGTCAATGTAATAAAAGATGCGGGTACTAGGTGTAATATAGACTAATTAGATCAGGCTTTAAAATGAAAAAGCTAATACCAAAAAAACATTCGTGCGAGTACGCGAACCTTCAATTATTGTTATTATGGTTTTCCAAATTGTGTCGGTTTTTACACGTACATCAAAGTGCGCGAACCTTAATCATTAATGTGTACCTCAATGTCGCTGTAGCAATGTGGCTGCATGTCACCTTGAAATGTCCAAACGCTAGCGCGCACGTGAGTGTCCGGAGTAAGACAAATGTAGGTAGACTAGCTTGATGAGTCATAAAAATTTGTCATTGCCCGTGACGTTACAAACCACGACTCAAACAATAAGTTTATGATAAGTAAAAAGCCGATAAATGGATCGCTACCATGGCGCACACTGTCATTATTGTGATACGGGGACGCTGTGTTAGTCGCGCCGTAAGTCAGTCAATTCCCCAACAGTCACGTATTTGATTACCGGCGGCGGTGACACGATCACGACACGACACACTGAAAACGACCAGTGAACATTTGGACTATGCGTGTGCTTGTAATCCCTGGGGTGATTAACAACGTGGGGCTATATAAACAAATTGCCACGATGCAAGCAGGCTTAACTATAGTACGCGACAAATTGACATGGCTTTTTTCTAGTGATGTGGCTTATATCGATATAGTTTATATCGATATTTTTCTCACGCAACAAAATAAGAGTAACATCAATTAAATAAAGTTCATTATAAGTTAAATGAAAATGAGTCAGATTTATTCAGTTTAGGCTATTGTGGTACTAGCACTTATGACTACATTAAATTAATATTGTTGATAGACAGATAAAAAAATATTTATATAATTTTCATGTAGATACGGAATGACCTAGTAAACAGATTTACAACTATGCTGTTAAAAATATATTTTATTCATCGCAATCAATATCAAATGAGCTCATACTAACATCGCTACAAGCATTTTGTGATTCTTCGTCACTAGTATCTCCGACTTCTATGATAAAATCTAAAGCTACCGTAGTTATTTTAAAACATAAAAACAAACAAAAATGTGAGTGAAATTAAAATCGATAAACGCGGTCGATATAGGCTCGCGCATTACTAGTACTAAGGCGAGCGCGGGTGATGTGCGGCATGCGGGGTGTCCCTTCTCCCGCGTCTCACCTCATACCCCGGAAGCCATGTCGATCTGTCGCGTACTATATAAATATGGAAACGAAAAATATGAAGGAGTAATAATTTCGCCTAACTGTTTGCTACACTTTATTCAAAGTCTATTTCCGAATGAGCCTTTACGATTGATGTACTCAAATAATTCAAGCATGTTTTCCCTGCAGCACTGATCGCCGAGGTGATCCTATACTCGGAGGGGTTCGAGTCGTCGAAGGGGCTAGCCAAGAAGATGGTCCAGATGTACAAGCTGTCCAGCGAGCAGCTCTCCAAACAGGACCACTACGACTTCGGCATGCGCGCTGTTAAGAGTGTATTGGTAAGCACACTGATGTTTGATTGTTTTAATAGTGAAAGCTTTTGACTTTTAAGCTCACTATCTTATATACACTAGGTACTAAGTGGTCTCGGTGGCGAAGACACAAAAATTTAAGATTAATTTTGGAAAATAAAACAATTGAAATAAATATCCAAAAATCTAAACCTTTACTTTTGTGTTATTAAGTAGAACGTAGTGTAAGTTTTAGAATATTTAAAATGCCTAATTTTAGTGAGATTAATAATATTAAAAAAATAATAATAATGTAAAATATTGCAATATAAATATTGCAATGTAAAATATTGCAATGTAAAATGTTCCCATGTCGACTGAAACACCATTTATAGCGTATGACGTCACGCCTCAGTAAAAGTGTGCTCGGTGTAACGACGTGTACCTACGACGCGCAGGTGATGGCGGGCGCGCTGAAGCGAGCCAGCCCGGATCAGCCCGAGGAGATGACGCTGCTGTGCGCGCTGAACGACAGCAACCTGCCCAAGTTCCTGGCGGCCGACGCCGTGCTGTTCGCCGGCATTCTCTCCGACCTGTTCCCCGGCGTCGCGCTGCCCCACAGGGATTACGGCGTCATGGAGGACGTCATACGTATGTACACACGTCACCGACATGATACAGAGGACAGTTGTACTTGTACATTGAAAATTGACTTCTTTTATAGCCTAAAAGGCTGATGTAAAAGCCGACAATTTAAGCCATCGTATGATAAGATAAGGTGGTCATCGTCGCAACGCCGGCCCTGAAAGAGATCTTTATTTACACCTTTCTTGACCTCATGTCATAGCGCTCCGGGAATACCTCAGAAGACTTACTAAGAATTCCGTTCAATTAAGGTTTTGTAATGTATGTTTTGGTTGTTAATCTGTCGTTAAAATTTTTATTAACTTGTTTGGTTATGGCCTATAATATTGATTACGAGGAAAAAGGGTATATTTGAACGTTCTGGCTTCTACAAGACGATAACACTAATGTGGACGTTGCCGGCAGACACGATCCTGCTGGAGCGCAAGCTGCAGGTGGAGGCGTGCCAGGTGCGCAAGGTGATCCAGCTGCACGAGACCATGATCGTGCGCTGGGGCGTCATGCTGGTCGGCCCCACCGGCGGCGGGAAGACCGTCGTGTTACATGTGAGTGTGTGTGTGTGTGTGTACGCAAGTTGGTCCAGCTGCACGAGACCATGATCGTGCGCTGGGGCGTCATTGCTGGTCGGCGCCACCGGCGGCGGGAAGACCGTCGTGTTACATGGGAGTGTGTGTGTGTGTGTACGCAAGGTGGTCCAGCTGCACGAGACCATGATTGTGCGCTGGGGCGTCATGCTGGTCGGCCCCACCGGCGGCGGGAAGACCGTCGTGTTACATGGGAGTGTATGTGTGTGTGTACACAAGGTGGTCCAGCTGCACGAGACCATGATTGTGCGTTGGGGCGTCATGCTGGTCGGCCCCACCGGCGGCGGGAAGACCGTCGTGTTACATGGGAGTGTGTGTGTGTGTGTATACGCAAGGTGGTCCAGCTGCAAGAGACCATGATCGTGCGCTGGGGCGTCATGCTGGTCGGCCCCACCGGCGGCGGGAAGACCGTCGTGTTACATGGGAGTGTGTGTATGTGTGTGTGTGTGTGTCCGCAAGGTGGTCCAGCTGCACGAGACCATGATCGTGCGCTGGGGCGTCATGCTGGTCGGCCCCACCGGCGGCGGGAAGACCGTCGTGTTACATGGGAGTGTGTGTGTGTGTGTGTGTGTGTGTGTGTGTCCGCAAGGTGGTCCAGCTGCACGAGACCATGATCGTGCGCTGGGGCGTCATGCTGGTCGGCCCCACCGGCGGCGGGAAGACCGTCGTGTTACATGGGAGTGTGTGTGTGTGTGTGTATGTGTCCGCAAGGTGGTCCAGCTGCACGAGACCATGATCGTGCGCTGGGTCGTCATGCTGGTCGGCCCCACCGGCGGCGGGAAGACCGTCGTGCTACATGTGAGTAGAGTGTGTCCGACCGCCGGCGAGCAGCGAGTAGCTATGAGCTGTTTACTCGCTCAAGAAAGGGATAAAAATATGACAGAATGTCTTTAAATCATATCGTCGACTCGTCGGCGGTGGGACACCTGTCTTACCTGAATCGCTCGTGGTCAATGAAAGTTATGAACTTATTGATTCACATACTCAAATTAAGTGTGGATATGGATGGTAAGCATCCTAATTAATTTTCCCACGGAAATGTTATGTTTTACTACAGTAATAATTACCCTATATCACTCTCCAGCCTCCTACCTATCTCCACACCCAAAAACTATACGATAGCACTGCTCATTTGTCACGTGAAAGACGAACAAAGCCACTTTTACCCCAGGTACATCATATGGCACTGCTTATTTCCGACGTGAAAAGCTAACAAACAAACCCACTCCACCCTAGGTATTAGCCGACACGTACACGCGCCTGCACGAGCAGGGCGTGCCGGGCGCGCAGCATCAGCCGGTGCACAAGTACGTGATGAACCCCAAGAGCCTGTCCATCGGCGAGCTGTACGGCGAGGTCAACCTGCAGACGCTCGAGTGGCACGACGGGATACTGCCGCTCAGTCTGCGGACCGCCGTGCAGGTGGGTGATTGTGGCTGGTGTTCCACCGCCGGCGAGTAGCGAGTAAGGGTGCCTTTCCACAAGAGATGTGCTGTGCTATGTTGCTGAGGATGCGTTTGACATCCACCGATCAGATTCAGCCCTTAGGGAATTTGTAGGTGGGCCAATCAATGTCATTGGAGGATATTAAACGTAAGGTAGCACATCTCTGGTGGAAATTACCTCTTTAGCTCAACTATTTTCACTCATGACAAGTACAAAAGATAAATGACATTCCGTATTAAGAAAAGAGACGGATATGCCAGCGAAGATACTCGCTGATTATTAACACCACCGGCAAGTACTCATTCGCATCTCCTTATGTCATATGTCCCTTTTTTAAAATAAGCCCGTAGCTGCTCGCTACTCGCAGATGGGACAACTCCCTATTACGCAATGCGAACGATAAGTGACACTATGCACGTGCCGAATAATTCAATTCAATTTACTAATAAATAAAATTGGGATTATATTGCCGTTCACTATTGCTACTATAATATATGTCGTGGCCACATCATAGATTTGCTCACTTCATGAAATGCTTGAGTATTCCAGATCGTAAAATCGTCTACATTTCACGATTTTGTCATCCACGTTTGGCCGAATCGAATAAGGCGTTCATAAAATATTTAATAAAAACGCGGAATATAGGGCATCATTTCGAACCGTGTCGTCTCCGGCGCTGCGGAAGGTGCAGCCCCTTCACCCTTGCGTAACAAAGCACAGACACCCACGCTCGCGCTGGTCGCCGTAGCCTCAGCCGCTCCGGCTCGTCCGGGTGTCTGCGTTTTGTTACAGCGGGCGGGGGCTGCCCTCCCTCCGCGCCTCCGGGTTCTAAATAACACTATAGGGGTATGGCATACAAGACTACGTGGAGTAGGGGTAGGCTAATTCGGTTCTGTAACCAATTCGACCTAGCTACACCTTGAAGAATTTGACTGAGCAGTAAGAGAAATTGTAATTAATTTAATTTTATGAAATTTTTTATGTTAACTTGAATGTAATGATGAATTTTACGGTTATGTTCTGATGTGTATTTTAATTTAATTTGATTCAATTGTTTATTATTTTTATGAAATTTAATTATTATTTTTTTATTTAATGCTGATTGTGATTGTTACAGTTTTGAAATTTATTTTGATACATTGTTGGTCGTTACTTCTGTAACTGAGATAACCCTTATGTTCAGAATAATGCATGAACCATGTAAATGAGAATGGTTACTTTTCAGGACCTCTAGGTGTATATCTTGACCTTGGAGTATATTTTATATAAATAACAGATGCATGTAAATTCGCCACAGAAAGTCATTTTTCTTTCGTTAATTAAACATACTAGCGGCCATTTTTCGACAGGCACACCAGGAAAAACATATTGTTAGTTGCCTAATTGTACATAAAAAATGATTTTAATCAAATACTCGATGGGTGAAGCAAAAGTGTTATGGGATCTTAGTATATTATAAATAAATAAATAAATAAATAAGCAGTAATGGAAATGATAATAATATTAATAACGCTACACACTCATAGCCCCACACTAGGATTCCCTGTGTCGTGGGCGCCATGGACAACACACTAGACAAGGACAAACATCCAGACCGAGAACGGAAATTTAAACTCATCATCCAAATTTCCGCCTCGCTGGGAATCGAACCAGGACCTTCGCGTGTTAACCATTGGGCCATCCAGGCCGTCAAATATAAATATCAATGATAAATAAATACTACAATGAGTATTCATTATTTTATATCCAAAATCAACTTGCAGCGCCTCTACCGGTAATTAATGTAAATACTTTACGACATGATCAAATAATCTTGACCATGTCATGAAAAAGCCGCGCGTTAGATGCCCATATCGAGAAACGATTTCTTATCATTGATCTGCTCAAACCACATCATGATGTGGCCAATAGACGTTAAAACGTTTCATGAAATGCGACCATTTCATGAAATTATCGAGCATTTCATGAAGTGAGCAAATCTACGATAAGGCCACGACATATAGGTATATATGTATGTATAAATGGGGTTGCTCAATATGTACCGATGAAAAGCTGTATTAGGAGGGTGTTGAAAAGACGTGTTATTCCTGGTTACTTCTGTGCGATTGATGGACAAAGGAATACATGATCCTCTTAGTGCCTACTTACACACAATGCCGTGTACACACAATGGAGGAAAATATGCGCCACATTTTCTTTTAAGTTAGCGGAGACGTGGGAAGCAGATATAGATATAGTGCAGATGCAGATAGTTCTGTATTAGTCCAAGAGCTGACCGCCATAAAAGGTGGGGATAATGTGTAAGAACAAACAAAAATGGTGTGTGTGTCTTTCTCGATATCAGATGAATTATTAAAGTGTTGGTTTGGGAATCTGAAAGTTGGCTAATTTTTAAATAATAAAGTTATATTACTTTGTTACACAATAGTTATCGAATGATCAGAATTGATAAAAAAATCGAGAATTGTTAGAGTAAAATAAAAAGATCGCACCTGGCACAAGCACGCAAGTAGCGAAAAGGGAATTTTGGAACAGTGGCATGGCAGAATTATGGACAAGTCTTAAGATGCCAGATGGATGCCAGACCAATGTAATTCAATATAGAGAAAAATACCCTATATTTTGACATTAATATTTTTCTTATACATTATGGGGTAAACGTACTTACAAATTGGAAAACAATTTTTTTTGTCTGATATTAACCTACATACTTCAAAAAAATAGGAAATTCTCAATTCGTCTGTATGTATTTTTTTCTTATGTGTGTTACCTCAGAACTTCGTACTAGGTGGGTGAAACGATTTCGATAATTCTTTCGCCATTCGAAAGGTCTGTCGAACTGTCGTCTGGTCCCATAACAATTTGAGCGACATCTAACGGTCGCTTTTGGAGTTATTCTCGATAGTGTGAATTTAATTTATGCTCATTCCCTCATAACTGTCGACTGGGTGTTCCAATTTTAATGATTATTTTTTGTTTGAAAGGTTTTTGTTGGCTTGTTGTATGGTCCTTTATATTTGAGTGTCATCTGGCGAGTGTTTTTTGAGTTATCTCGACTTTAAAGTCGGTTATTTTTAAGCTATTGCATAGCTTCTATCGCGGGTCTTGGGCGCGGGGATCGAATGCAAAAATTTCGTAACGAAAAAAACCTTACACCCCCATCACCCACACACAGACATAGTTACTATGTCTGTGCACCCACACATCGATAAATACCAGAACTTTTAACTGAGTTAACTAACTTTTACTTTATAACGGCTAAACCGATTTGGCAAATTTTGAGAAAATATGGAAAAATTGCGAGGAAAATACTAAAAATGTAAATTTTAATTTCCCATACAAATCTTACCTGTCAAACATTTGATTTTCGCCCCGTCGCGTCGGTTCGGTGTTTTAAGAATAATTACATGTAGATCTGGATTAAATAAGGCGTTGGAATCGACAACATGTATTCATAATAGTCGAATTATTGCGTATTTAGATTTAAAACATACAAAATAACATGACATAAAATAATGACACTATATTAATGACTTGAGGGTGATAGAGACAGTGCCATACAGGCAAGGCAAACTGTAAGGCACTGTCTCTGTCACCCACACGTCATTCACGCGCCAAAAGATCGTTGTAGGACTTAGGTAAATGTCAAATGTCAATTTTCTTTTTAAAAAGAATTATTTTGTCAACTGAAATAGTTATTATGCTTTTGTTCAGAATATTTAAATCTTCTTTGCACAAATTAATGCATTATCCGTTTCTAATAAAGATTAAAATGTCTTGCACCTATAATGTGACGTTATGATGTACGTATTCTTAACAATTAGGCTTACGTCATTATTATGCGTCTCTTTCAGTGATATTGCCTATGAACTTTGATGTAACTTTTGATAACTAGGCAACTAAATGAAAACTGGTACACCACTTTCTTGGCCCACTGTAAAACAGTGAATATCTGTACTCGTATAATTTGTGTACAAAGTGTTTTAAATATGAATAAACAAAGTGCATTTATTAATGAAGAAAGTCACGAAAAAATTGTGAAAGAAAATAAGTTAGTACTCTATATACATTCATTTTATTATTATTATCACAAATGCAGTATTATTTTTTGTTTTGTTAATTTATATATAATGCTATGCAATAGCTTTACCGCGGCAGTCTCCGAGTGCCACACGTCTTTTTTTAAGTTATTTATTACCGTTATACATTATCACACCTTTTACTTTACTCTTCTTTGACACGATTTATTAACCCAACTGTGTGAATAATATGAAATAATGTTGTTAAAAATGTGATCGTGTATTCTATATTCAAATAAAATTGTATGGCACACAAATACCCGCTATCCGGCTATGCGATTAAGGTACATTTAAAATCGACAGCGAGATCTAAAAATGCCCTTAGTACATTTAGCTTACAAGCTGAACTGAACTCTGCGCGGCGGTAATAAGTTTGGTTGTGGCAGTGCGAGACGCCGGACCACCAGTGGCTGATCTGCGACGGGCCGGTGGACGCGGTGTGGATCGAGAACATGAACACGGTGCTGGACGACAACAAGATGCTGTGCCTCTCCAACTCCGAGCGTATCAAGCTCACGCCCTACGTGCACATGGTGTTTGAGGTGAGCGAGGGGTTCCACTGGAGGTTGAGGTTTTTTTTCGGTCTTGTAACGAGGAAGTGTGTTGTTAATAGGTGGTGATAGCCTAGTTAAGAATGCAGCCTACTACTTGGGAGGCCCGGTTTCAAAATTCAAAACTTAGGAAACGTCGTGATGAAACCTGCATGCCAAAGAGTTTATCAAACTCAAATTGGCCTAACGTGGTGGACTATCATGGTGTAATCTTTTCATTATGAGAAGAGACCCGTGCTCAATAGTGGGCCATGATGGAAATGTAATGGAATGATGACGAAGTAATGATTTTATAAGGATAGTAACAATTAAGTACTTACAATAAATAAACATTGAAGCACGACCTAATAAAACAAAGAAAACATACGTAATTTGTCTTATTAGCAAGCAACAAAAGCATGTATATCAACAATATCCACTACGAATATAAAGCCCACTCCACGCCACCAGGTGGCGGACCTGGCGCAGGCGTCCCCCGCCACGGTGTCGCGCTGCGGCATGGTGTACGTGGACCCCAACGAGGCGGGCTACCTGCCGTACGTGCGCTCGTGGCTGGCCGCTACCGTGGAGCGCACGCTCGTCTCCTACGACAATGCCGACTTCCTCTACGAGCTGTTCGACATGATCGGCAAGGGCTTGGAGTATGTGAACACCAAGTGCGGTGTCGGGATCAAGCAGGTTTATACTACACACACATACGCACACGCACACACACATACGCACTCGCATACACACACACCAGGTTGCCAAGTTGCCAAATCTGAAAGCCGGAGAAATCAACCAAGTTGGCCGGACAGCCTATACAAAATCATTAGTGTCAGCTTTAGTCGGTGATAAAGACGGTAGGGTGCAGACTTAAGGCGCTTTGCCCACGGAGCAACTTAAGTTGAGGCAAATATAAACTTTATAAAAGTTTCCTGTAAAAAGTTGATAGTTGCTACAACGTTTACGGTTGCCGCAATTTTATAGCAATTTGTGAGCAACTTTTATGTGAGTAGCTTAGTCTACGCATTTCCGGGCACAGGCAGAGGGAGGGAGGGTGTGATATCGTCCGACGCGTTGCGATTGACAGTTGCGGAAACCAACAACTTTAAAAACCGGTATAATATTTAACAGTTGCTAGTTGCGGCAATTAGGAAATAATCTAGTCATCGATTACAGCAACTGGAAACTTTTGACGATCACCGGAACTCAAAACTCGAGTTTCTATGTGTGCGCAAACTGAAGTGTATGTAAACAGCTATTTGGCAGCTAGTTGCCAGTTGCCAGTTGCTGCAAAAGTTGCTCCATGTGTAAAATTATTTTAAAGTAGAGCAAACATTCGGTGGCACGAGGAGGAATGTCAAATTCCTCGTAGTTCCACTGGTGGTACTACTGGTGGAACGACGAGGAATACACCAATTTGTGGCTGCGTCTGCTCATGTTCACTTTTATTAAATGTTCTAGACATGTTTTATTAATGTCTAGAATTATCTAAACACCAAAAACACTATAATTTATATAGTTTTACGATTATTTTATGGATTCTTCGGTGTCTCCCGCCAAAGTGACAAATCAAACAAAATGGCGGAGAATATTGCGCCGCGGGCTGTGATTGGTCGATTGAGTGGACATAGAACACTCAAGCACTCAAAGTCTCTTACGATGTGGGATTTAAAACAAAATCTGGAAATAGTACAAATAAGCACGAAATTTTCATTACGGTGTCGTGTCACTAATAAAATTTAAATGACATTTTTTGTTATTTTAAGAGAAAAAGTTAGCAATCTGTCTTAACCAGAAGGATTGAAATTTAAGTCTTAATAAAACTGCATTTAAAGTTAATTTTCGAAAAATTTGGTAGATAGGACAAACAAGCACTGAGGCGACGACCCGGTACCAGGTGGACATAATAAACAAGATGTTGTGGCAATCCATGTATTCGTGTATTCGGTACCAGGTGGACATAAGCAAGGTGTCGGCGCTGTGCTACCTGCTGGGCGCGCTGCTGTCTGAACCAGGCGAGAGACTGGCAGACAAGCAGGCGGTGCGGGTGTACCTGGCGCACTGCTTCATCTTCTGCTACGTGTGGGCGGTGGGCGGCAACGCGCTCGAGGCCAGCCGCAAGGGCTTCGAGGAGCTCGTCAAGCGCCAGTTCGAGGAGTACGCCGACGCTGAGTTGTGAGTTCTTGTTTTATGTCACCTTCTACAATATAAAATAAAGGGAAGGACGTAATGATTGTTAACGGGAATCATCAGCTAGAGAGGTGTGAGCGAGACTTTAAACAACAAATAACTATAAACTGAAAATTTTAAAACCTACCAACGTCGTTTCGTATAGCCTCATGTAGTGTACTGTGAGTAACATAATATGACTCTCCTTTTTTGCGTCAAAGGTTAAAAGGAGAGAAACCGTATATTAATATTCCTTCAAGTAGTTGATGACACGGTGTGGTCAGAGCTAGGATGACGACTGTACTTAAAGTAGCAATCGTTGAGAGCAAACGTGACGCCAAACTTTGTAGCTTTTTCCATTACTGTAAAATAACTGCAGTTAATCCCGATAAATCCAAATTTCAGTTAAACTTTTAACACGAATTGAAATTGGGTCTGGCATTAAAATGACGTACTCATGTCGAATTGAATGAAGATCAATAAATTAAATCCATTAAATACCGTTTGAAAGAGAATATTCACTGCACCTGTAAAAGGCTAAGAATTTATAATTTTTTTATTTAATTAAGGCACCAAACGAGTATTCAGGATCACCCTTGCACTGCCGCCCATGATAACGGCGGAACTGTAACAAGACTCGATCAGGGACTATTATGATTTGTCCACTTAGCACAGCAAATGTTCACTAATTGGTTAGCAAGTATGTTAAGTAGGTATAACAGTAATGTTTTGGTTTGTCGCAGCTTCCCGCAAGGCTTCAATTTCTTCGACATGTACATGGACACGAAACAACGCAAGCTGAAGGTGTGGGCGGAGATGATCCCGGAGTTCGTGTACGACCCGGCGCGGCCGTTCTTCGAGACGCTGGTGCCCACCGTGGACACGGTGCGCTACGGCTACCTGTTCCAGCGGCTGCTCGCCTGCGGGAAGCCCGTCATGTTCACCGGGAATACGGGTCTGTACCCCACCTTCACCTTCCTAGACCTTCGAGACGCTGGTGCCCACCGTGGACATGTACACGCACTTCTCAATTTATCAATAAACCTTACCACAAGGTGCTTCGTCTTTTATTCAATTCACCTCAGCAACAATCAATACAGTCGGTACTTTAGAATTTTATAAGTATCTAACCAGTAAAAAGCGGTCATAAGCGCTATTGAGCGATCTCTTCCATTGAAAACTTTGCGCAAAGGACATAATAGAGAAAAAAAGTCTATGATTCAAGACTCGTTTTCAAGGAATCTATCGAGTTTGATATTAAAAGGTCAGCTTATACCCGCTTTAAAGTATTACATTTATGTCGAAGTACGAACAGGGAAGATTTCGGATGTCTATTATAGTTCCGATAAAGTTACGAAATTGGATGTCTATTTATTTCATAGTAACTTAAGCTAAAGTACGTTACAAAAATACAATAAATTAATAGACAATCGTATTAAAAACGTTTAATATAATCACTTTTCAAACGATCGCGTCATATACTTTAGTTACTTGTAAGGTAATGGATATGTCAGAGTCGGAGGCAAATCGTAGATTTTTTTTTACTTTTTATAAGATAATGCTGTTTTACAAAACAGCGCGGCGGATTGAAAAACGTCCCTGGTTTGTTATGCACCGTCCCAACGTCTAGGCGAATTGCAATCTGACTGAAATAACTTACGTCGAACGAACCGCGTTCGTCGAAGCGCCTAACTTTAATATTGCGACCGCGTACAAATTGACGTTATATCATTAATTGTGTAGTAAGGTGGCCTTGAATTACAAAGTAGTGTGGGCAGTGTAGTATGTAACTGTGAGTAGAGAAAAAAAAACCTCAGGAGTTTATTACCCCTTTTTCTTCCAACATCACTTACCGTAGAGCTTTGTTGAAGCGATGGCGTAGTTTGACTGTTGAAAAATGTTTTTAATCACCAAAATCATAATATATAAAATAATTTTGATTACATTTGCTTAAGATTGAATAAAATTTACTGTAAATAAATGATTTTTTTTCTCTCTAGTATGGTCAGAAGAATGCTCTTTTGACGTTTCCAATATGCCGATTTTTATTTTATTCTAAGGAGGTTCAAACATTATATCGATATCAGAAGTTGAAAAAGTCGATAAAAGTGCTACCCCTAGTGCAACGGGACTACGGGGAATTAAAATTACCCGTAGTCCCGTCAACGGGACAAACCAACGGGACCACGGGTAAACACCCGGCAATATAGGTTATATAGGTGCCCTTGCGTAACAAAACACAAACACCCACGCTCGCCTGACCTCCCTCCGCGCCTCCGGGTTCTAAAAAACACTCTAGGAGTAGGGCATACAAGACTCCGTGGAGTAGGGGTAGGCTAATTCGGTTCAGTAACCAATTCGACCTACCTACATCTTAAAGAATTTGACTGAGTAGTAATGGAAATGATAAATAACTACTACAATGAGTATTTATTGTTTTATTATCCAAAATCAACTTAATTTTTATGCCTCCGTTCAATGTTTCTTACGTCTTACAATTTCGCTAAACGTTGAACGGCCCTTTGTAGAACGTATTACGAGTAGCATCCGCCTAGACATTGGGACGGCGCATTACAAACCAGGGACGTTTTTCAATCCGCCACGCTGTTATGTAAAATAGCGAATTCTACGATTTTCCTTCGACAGATACATTCCATTAAAACCTCTGATTTGTCGTGTATTCTGCGCTGTACTTAAGATGGGGAAACCATCCCGGTCTTTGTACCAAAGGTTTCAATTCATGATGGGAAGTTGCTTTACCTGTCTGTCTAGTTTCAACGTATTTCAATTACAATATTAAGTATCGTCCTTGTGGGCAACTATGGATTCATGGTGTCTTATCAGTGATTTTCTGTAAATCTTGTTAATGTATTCGCAACACGGCCGTGGGGTAGATTCGCCTTAACTGTGTTTGTTAGTTTCCTATTTTATGGAGATTATTTTTGTGTTGCAGGCGTGGGCAAGACGTGCATAGTGGCGGAGGGGCTGGCGCGCATGGCGGCCACCGGCCTCTTCATCCCCGTCATCCTCAACTTCTCCGCGCAGACCAGCAGCGCCCGGACACAGGTATGATCACACTTTCGCCACGTATCTATGGATGTGTGTAAAAGTGTAACGTCACTCGCGAAATCACGAAATAGCTTAAATCGCTTGAGGTATAAGTATGAAGGCAGGGTGATAAGTAGTTTATAGTTGGTAGACATCCGGTACCAATTACAACGAATTAAGTCGTATTCCAATCCCAAAAGGAGGTAAAATATAGGTTGACAGTTTGTTTGAAATCGGTCTGAATTATATAAAGTTTTCATTCTTCACTACATAGTATAAAACAAAGTCGCTATTTTTGTCTGTCTGTTTGTCTGTATGCTTAAATCTTTAAAATTACGCAACGGATTTTGATGCGGTTTTTTGTACTAGGTAGAGTGATTCAAGAGGAAGGTTTTTATGTATAATACATGCATATATTCCCACGAGAACGGGATCCACGCGGGTGAAACCGCGGGCGGGCCGCTAGTATCATATATTATCTTCTTCGTAATCTCTATAGATTCCACTGAAAAAATTATGAAGAATTTCCTCAATGTGAGCTCGCCGGTTTATTCGCGATATTTTCCTTAACAGAAACAAATTATATTTCGTTCATTATGTTATTATTTTAAAAGGCCAACGACGTCAATGTTTTTTTATTGATTTATAAAATACTAGGTTTCGCCGGCGTGAACGTTTATATCGCGAATCGGTTAAAGGGGGAGAGGTTGCTCTTCCTCAAATATCATACAGGCCAAAACTCATCAAAATCGGTCAAGCGGCTTAGATTTTTCATACAAACTTTCATCGCCTATTTCAAGCCTTTACGGGTTGTTTTTTGAAAAAAAAAGAGGTTTATAAGATCCTGGACCTTCAACTATTTTCATTCCGAATTTCACCCAAATCGGGACGGCGGTTGTTTAGCCGTGAAAGTGTCACAGACAGACTGACAGACCAATTTTCGCATTTATAACACTAATAATACTAGAGAACCGCCCTCGCTTCGCTTCGGGACCCGTAGGTAACAGCCGCGTAGGTCCCGTTCCCGTAGGATTCTCGGGATAAAAAGTAGCCTATTTATGTTATGTTATACTGGAACTTGGGCTATAACATTTGCCAATGACTTTATTATACATTGCATGCACATGCGCTCTTCAGCTACGCTCAATCAACATCGCGACGCGATGCGGGGAAGCGCTTAGTTATTTTTAAGCAAATTTACCCAAATTTTTAAACTCGCTATATCTTTTGAATGGAGTGTCCGATTAAAATAATTTAAACAGCAATGTAAAGGTATTGAACTACTGATAAATAAAAAGTAAGTTATTTAGATAAGTATAAATACCATGGTATGAATATCGACATCTTATTTTCGTTGCCGATTTAAATAGTTTGTTAAACTATAAAAGTCTTTATATTGGCGCAACTATAATACTTAGATATACCCTACCGCGGACTTTTCTGTAGATAATAATGTGGTCTACAAAATCGTAGTACATTATTTTGCTCCATCATCAATAGTTATTGCAGCGCACGCGATTTAAGGTATTTCAATAGTGATTTTTATCGACGGTGGTTTATGTTATTGAAGTTTTCGCAAGGATCCCCAATTTTTTTCAAAATAAAATATAGCCTATGTTACTTCGGAAAGATGTACATTCATAATGGTGAAAGAATTTTTGAAATCGGTCCAGTAGTTATTGAGCCTATTCAATACAACCAAACAAACAAACAAAAAAATATTACCTCTTTATAATATTAGTTTAGATATGTATAAGAACTGCCTACTGGTTTCTCGCACTATTAAGAAGAGTCCAACGATGATGAATTCATCCAAATCAGTCAATTCACCAAAACTTTCCGAGCGAACAAAAAGCCGGACACAAATAACTACATAGGTAAATAGGTACACTACATGTCCAACACATTATCCTCTTTTAACGCTTCGTCGCTGTGGAGGAAAAGATGTTTCGCACCAATAAAATGACAAAAGCGCTGCTTGACGGAACTTATTATAACTGTCTGCCAATTACATACCTTCATACATTGTAGTGGCTTATCTCTAATACATACAAAATTAGGACTTTAAACACGCATCAGATTATGTAAACGTAGGTACATAGGACATCTTAGTTCAAAACAAGAGAACAAGCATAAGGAGCCGTAATGCTGGGTAGATTGCAGGCAACTTCATGGTATTGTTCTGCCTTTACATATGACAGAAACATGTTTGACTACAATTGTTTTGCATTCTAAAACATTAATACAACGTAATAACGTAAATGCGTAGCATAATTAGTAAGTAAGATCGGGTTTCGTTAAGAAGCATTCTTTTCAAGCTGTGCTACAAAATGACAGTATCATTCCAGTAGGATAGCAGATACTAATTAACTTGGTGGTTTTCTCAAAGAGAGGTATTAATTAAAACGGATAAACGAAGTTACAGATAGGAAAAGGTAACATTCGTTTAGTACTATTTATGTAGTGCATGTCGGAATCTGTCGGATAAACCTGTCTTTTTCAATCCTTATTTAATTTTAATAACTTTTTAATGAACTAGAATTTCTAGTCTAGTCTATAAAAACGATTGTAGTTAATTAAATACCATTTTTACCTCAAAATATGTATGTGTAAAAAATACATACTATATTGGTTTGCAAACAGACCTGCAAAATGTTAAAAAACTTTTTAGTGTTTATTTTCAGTTCACCGGTAGGTACTGTCATAGCATTGTATGTAATATTTTTGTTTTGGTTTCTACTGGCGCTATCAACATTTGAATTAACTCATTACATTTATTGATAGACCTACTTACATAATACATAGGTTTATACAGCGGTGGCTATTTGCAGGAAGTGATCGAGCTGCGGCTGGACAAGCGGCCGCGCAGAGCCATCGGCGCGCCGCTCGGCAAGCGGGTGATCATCTTCATCGACGACGTCAACATGCCCAGGTTGGACGTCTACGGCGCGCAGCCCACCATCGAGCTACTGAGGTACGTAACGTTCGGTGTCGCTGTGACGGTTTTTGGTTAAACGTCAAAGCCCGGATCTCAAACCTTCGCGTAGTCTACAAAAAACATGTTTCTTCCTTAAACGAATAGCGATGAAGAATATAAAACTAAACTTAAAATGCCGATATACTTATTGCCGAGGAACTTATTTCGATTTGATCTGTTATATGTTAGGTAAATCTACCAAAGTAGGTATTCGACTGCTGTTATTTTTTCTTGAATTAAGGTAGTAAACGAGCATGCATCAACACCCTTCCGCTGCCGATCATGAATACCATGATGGATCTTGAAAATAACTCAGTTTAGGGATTGTTATAATATTACTTGCTTAGTATGTCCGTGTACTGGTACTATCAGACAATACCTGGACTTCGGTGGCGTGTACGACCGCGACAAGCTGTACTGGAAGCCGATCCTGGACGTGGTGGTGGCGTGCGCGTGCGCACCGCCCGGCGGCGGCCGCAACCCGCTGACCACGCGCTTCGTGCGCCACTTCGCCATGTTCCACATTGCCGCGCCCGGCCCCGACGCTATGAGGACTATCTTCAAGGTCAGTCAGACGCGCGAGAAATAAGCTGTACTATTAATAAAAAGCAGAAGTGTTTGTTTGTTTGAACGCGTTAATCTCAGGAACTACTGGTTGGATTTGAAATAGTATATTACGATACGGTGCGTTAAGTTGCCCATTTTTTAACAGCGTGAAGATAGCGCACGGGCGAATCGAGTGCAACATACGCCGTTAAAAATGCAACTTTACGAACGAGTATCGTATATTATTTTATATCACGAGTAACGTAAGCCCGCTTAATTGCAATTATAATTTAATGCTTTAAATTATCTATATGAAAATAGATAACATAATATATATTTTTAAGTCGTTACAGAGTAACACGTTTTAAGTTGCGATGATGTTATTATTATTTTATGGTGCGAAAGAGAATTGCAAAGTGTAACATAAAGAGTTAGATAAAAAATTACGACAAAGCCTTCCGAAAGGAATTATTTCGAACTTATTAATGTTTAAATTTAAAGTTTTCTACAACACAAAATTAGCAGTTAGCGCTAAGTTGGCAACACCGCAATCAGGTGTAAGTGACGTTTCGCTAGTGTCCAATATGGCAACTGCGATTTGTCTCTCACAACCATTACAATTTTACAAAACTGGACAATCCGAATTTTGCGCATATAAAAAAATGTTGTCGACTCGAAATCTTTGTTTTTTTTTATTTTTTATTATTCAGATAAGAACTGCACTAAATTATGAATATAGATTCATTTTTGAACGGTGTGAAGTTAGCGTCATTTACCGTGCGAAAATCGGTTATTTAAGTCACGGAAAAGCGTGGCATATTTGCGGGTTTAGGTCACGCTGTGCTATAAAAATCTTTTTTTGTTGAATTCATTGAAGAAGGTTGTAGGGTATATAATCACGCTATGACCAATAGGTGCGGAGTAACAAGTTTCCCGAAGCGAAGCGAGGGCATTTACTTAATAGATAATGCAAGAAAACGTCTGCCGGGTCACCTAGTCACTGATAAAATAACACGAATTGCGAGAGGTATGTAAGTAACACAGGGGTGCACAGTTTACGTATAGCGGGTTTATAATGTACCTACATCGCTCCACCAGCGAATATACGGCACCAGCGGCCACCGCGCTGCGCTTATGGCGACTCAATTGCACTAATTTATTGAATTTCCCTCCGCCTATTTACGCGCCGGACGTTGTGCCTTACCAAAATAATTTTATCAACGTTGCAAAGCTAATCTCGTTACGATCCTTTGCCCTGTCAAAGTAATTTCCGTTTGCTATTACATGATTTCTCAGTACACTTTCCCAATTACGCCCACAGTTTACTTGTTACCTCAGTGTGGGACGCCTTGTCTCGTGTTGTATGGTAAACGATCACATCGTGTGAACTAATTTATATAATTATGGGGCTATAAATGTGGGGCCACAGGAATTCCCTTACAAAGAGCTCTTTACCTTTTTTAGGGTTTCGTACCCAAAGGGTAAAACGGGACCCTATTACTTAGACTTCGCTGTCCGTCCGTCCGTCCGTCCGTCTGTCACCAGTACCTCTATTATGAGTTGTTGTAGTAAACGCAAAGGACGTTACTATTGATGCTATCGTGAAAACGCTGCTTGAATAGTAAATGCGCATAACTCTATTATGAGTTTTGGAAAATGAAACTAGAGCGGGTATCTATACTATAATAAAACTGTAGGAGCACGTGTTCTGTACATTGAATATTTTTTTGAAATTTCGACTAAGGGGCACTTACATATCGAGATAGAACTCAAAATTATATTTTTTTTATTTATTGTCTGTCTGTCTGTCTGTCTGTCTGACCGATCATCACGCTTAAACCACTGGATGGATTTCATTGAAACTTGGTAAAGTTATTACCTATATACTGGTGTCTATTATAGGCTACTTTTTTTTTCGAATAATATTTAGGTTCCCTAGGGATAGGTGACTAAAGTTTGTATGGAATTTTTTTATAACGTCGTCCGATTTACTTCAAATTTGCAACAAAGGGTTATCACTTAAATTAATAGAATACGTGTTTCTCAGTTTTTCGATATTTTGTAAGGAAAAGAAAAAAAACACAAAAGAATGCGGGAATTTGTAAATTTTTAATTTAACTTTCTGACTAAACTGAAAATGATTTTAACCCCATGTTTAAAAATTATTACAGTGAAATAAGTAATTTTCAATGTAAAATCAGTATTTAAAAAATAGCCAGCAAAGGATGCAAAAATGGGGATAAAGTTGGTACAATTAGAGGTGTAGTGTTTATTCGAGTTGACTTAAGTTTTGTCATTTTTGTTGCGGGCTTAGATTTTTGTGAGACTTTCACTGAGAGATAGAGAAGGTTCTGGAGCAAAACATAGGCCACTTATTATCCTGGAATTCCAGCGGAATCAGGATTCACGCTGGAAAAACTACTATGCGCGAAGGTGCGAGTTTCATTTTTATAGGACTTTCACTGGGAGATAGAGGCAGTTTTGGAGCAATATGCAGGATAATTTTATCCTGGAATTCCGTGGAATCCTTATTCACGCGGGAAAAACTCATATTCGGGAAATAGGTCGCGGGTTCAGATATTTATGGGACTTTCAGTGGAAGGTAGAGAAGGTTATGGAGCAGTATATAGGCTACTTTTTGTTCCGGACTTCCCGCGAGATCGAGATTTACACGGGAAAAACTCCCTCCACTCAACTGCTCTGTAGAAGTTGTGAAAAAATTCATTAAACATTTTCGCGCGCCAAAAATACTCGCACAATGCGAATTCTGTGGCATCCTACTAATATTATAAATGTGAAGATTTGTATGTTTGGTCCTCAATCACGAAAAAACGGATGAATGGCTTTGGATGAAATTTGGTACACGGATAGTTTATAACCCAGAATAACACAGGACACTTTTTATCCCGGAAATCCCGCGGGATCCGATTTTACGCGGGAAAAACTTCGACGAGTATGGGTATAGCTTCATAACAAACATATTAATATAAAAGTAACAAGGCTGTCTTTCCGAAAATCCCGCGGGATCGGGAGCTTATCCCGAAATTCCTACGGGAGCGAGACCTACGCGGCTGATACTTACGGGTCCCGAAGCGAAGCGAGGGCGGTTCGCTAGTCGTAAATACGTGAGACGGTACAGTTTGCGTTACGTTATGTTGGCATCCATGAGTAATACTCTCTCATTCTTTTATTATGATGTCAATAAGGATAGAACGAGACCCTGGCCAGCGAGCTAACATTTGTGAAATTAAAAAAACAAGTCTATGGATGCTCTATAACCCGACTAAATTAGGAAATGTGAAAGAAGAGTGGAATTAATGGCGGTTTGGGACCTTTTCAATTTAATTACATTAGCGTTCTGCGTCAGTCGCATTCATGTCGCATTCAGTGTCAAACTGTGGTGTCAAAGTGTTGCTAACTTTGATGTTTTAAATATCTAGATGGGACATCGAATCCGCGCAAACGTCTCAAAAAATTATGGCTAACTGTTAGTCACAATTTTTATATTTTTAGCAACTAGAAGTGAACGCAAAATATAATAATATACAAATTACACTGCACTTATTTACTTATTACAAAAATTAAATAACACATTAACGAACTTTTTAATAAGAAACAAACACGCAAAAGGGGATGATGATGATGAGATAGGCTCTAAATGCACAATAGAAAAATATGCTACATTGTTAGTATATGATAGTATGAATTGTTTTGTGAAAGATTATTACGAAACAAAGTTTGGGTGTAGAAGTTATGCGTATACTGTTCGACTTACATGCGTACAATTTACCCCTATTTAAGAAGAGTTATTCTTGATTGGGAACTCTATTTTATAGCACCGTTACGCCTTACATGCTCACTATTATATGCAAGTGCTTGTTTTATTTGGTATATATCCCGCAAGAAATATAATTATTATTGTGTCATTTGGTATACGCCAAAACAGGAAATCTGTGTTTGACATTCTCAGACTGACAAATTGACAAACGTCAATAGCTTTCGAAGTTACCATTACTACAAAAATCAATAATAAAATAAAATTGATCGATACAAGTCCAATTTGTATGTGTAGGATTAAATATATGTATGGTTTTTACATATTATATAATTTCAGTCGACCATTATATATTTAAAAAATTACAAGACAAGCAAACATTTTATTATTACTGAATTTTGTCTACGATAATATTTTATCCGGCAGAATGTTTTTATGATGGCAACAACTAACAATAATCAAAACTGACGTAAAAATATAAATATTTATTAAATCATTTCCATTACTTTTTATTGTACTGCAATGTTAGGCAAACTTCCTATATTGAGATATTATACGCACATATTATATTTTTTTAATCTTTTTTTTTTCAACATAATTTCATTTGAGTGCGTTTTAGAGCCAATACCGGGCATCCCCCTTTAAATGACAGGATATTTAGTTTGACACTTCAAACGAGCAGAGGTTCCCCTTGCCAAGTGAACTCGACGTGAATTGCCCGCAGACTGAGCTCGCCAACGCTTATATAGACTTCATAGCTTCTCCCACTCGAATCCCCTCTACTGACAGGAAATACGTCACTCTTCTCCTAACAATATCATTACGCACACAACTGTGACTTTCTCACACTTTTTTCACACAATTGTGACTCGTAATACCAAATTGTAAGTAAAACATGACCGCAAGTACTGTAGTTTATGTAACTACAGTATTAGACTATTCGATGGCCACTCATAATACCAATTGTAGTTCACTATCGTAACCGCTAGAGGCGCTGTATGGATTCTCATACAAATTCTAAACGATAGTCGCTAGCGTGTATAGTATTAAAAACTCATAATAGAGGTACTGGCTGTATAGACTACGGGCCCATGTCGAAAATGGGGGGGTCATACGAACCACCAGGTGATGTATATAGGACGATATAAGAGCACAAAATAATAAGATTCAGCACTATGCCGTCACTTGTAAGCTGTCCAACTGAGTGCTGGTGAGAATTCAAAAGTGCAGGTAGAGGGAGTACATTTTGGTCATATGATTCTGTACGGCATTTTCACCATCGATAGATCCATGAAAAATAATAAGAAAGCGCGCAGTCCCGTAAAAAAATGGTGAGCCACAAAGTCGGTAAATTTGTTTGATTTTTTGAAAATTCCAGGGTAAATTTAGTCATTTGATCCTGTACGGCATCAGTTTCATGCTGTTTCAATACAGCTTCTAATCCATTATTCCGCAACGCCGTACAAAAATCATGCGACAAGGGGAAAAAATCGAGGGTTGAAACCCCCTCTATTTCCGTGGTCTGGGGGGTGATTTGAAAAAGTACGGCTTCGGTTCCAAAACATTATCTAGCACTCAAAAGTACTATTAAAAATAATGCCGTCAAAAAGTTATTGTTCATTTGAATGTATATTAATAATTGCCTTAATTTCATGGTATACTTGATTTATAAAGCTGTAATGTCATTTGACACTGTACGGCAACTTTTTTTTTAACATGATATTGTAAAATATAATTGTTGCATAGTATTGCCGTTCAAAAGAAACTGTTCTAAAAAAAGTTACAGAGAAATACAAAAACTGAAATTTGTTAAATTATTGCAGAAGTTTAAATATTCATAGATTAATAGAATATAGCAATTTCCTACATTTTTCCCTTGTTCTAAATAGTATTAAGATACATAAATTAGGAAAAAATGATGCCGTACATTTTAATGCAGACTATATTTTTCATACATTTCGTTCTGTGGATTTTTCCTTGAATTTTTTTTCCCTACAAACCTTTGGACCAACGAAAATGTACGGCATGTAAAAAAATATTATCTGTGCATAAAATACTTTCAAAATAAATTAATTTTATGTTGTTTCAAATCACCCCCCAGACCACGGAAATAGAGGGGGTTGCAACCCTCGATTTTTTCCCCTTGTCGCATGATTTTTGTACGGCGTTGCGGAATAATGGATTAGAAGCTGTATTGAAACAGTATGAAACTGATGCCGTACAGGATCAAATGACCAAATTTACCCTGAAATTTTCAAAAAATCAAAAAAAATTACCGACTTTGTGGCTCACCATTTTTTTACGGGACTGCGCGCTTTCTTATTATTTTTCATGGATCTATCGATGGTGAAAATGCCGTACAGAATCATATGACCAAAATGTACTCCCTCTACCTGCACTTTTGAATTCTCACCAGCACTCAGTTGGACAGCTTACAAGTGACGGCATAGTGCTGAATCTTATTATTTTGTGCTCTTATATCGTCCTATATACATCACCTGGTGGTTCGTATGACCCCCCCATTTTCGACATGGGCCCGTAGTCTAGTACCTCATGAACCGTAATAGTTACACAGTTGAAATTTTCACAGATGGTGTATTTCTGTTGCCGATACAACAACAATTAGATAATACTAAAAAACAGAATAAAATAAATATTTAGTTACCTTTCGGTCAAACAGATGGCGTTGTGGGTAATATGTGTCTACATTAAAACAATTAAATATTTAAGTAAGGCTTTCATACAACAGACCAGATTTTTTTGGCGTTTTTATACATAATGGTAAGGAACCCTTCGTGCGCGAGTCCGACGCGCACTTTGCCGGTTTTTAGAAGCATTATGACGAGTTTGGAACTCTTTGGTCTGGATAATGCTGGAGAGCCTAAAGGAGGATGGGCGTTTTGGTACCCATGTCCAATCAAAATGACTTTACTGTCGTTTGATAGGTCTTTTCAAGAGTACAAAAAATTACTATGACGACAAACCCGTACGAATTGTCCGTTTTGAAATATAGCCTTTAGAAGACGAAATATTTAGTTCGAATTAGAATTTAAGAAATCATATCTTTGGCATAGTTCGACTGATTTTCATGATGTTTGCACAGATTTTGAGCTTATTCAATTAACAAATAAAAATCATCATCATCACCACCATCTCAACCCATCATGGCCCACTATTGAGCACGGATGACTACTGAGAGGAGTCTCAGAATAAGAAGGTTAAGGCCATACGCCACCACGCTGGCCAAGTGCGGATTGGCGGACTTCACACACTTCTGAGTTTTGCGGTCTCTCCGGCATGCAGGTTTCCTCACGATGTTTTCCTTTACCGTTTGTAGCAAGTGTCATTTAAATGCTTAAAACGCACATAATTCGATAACATTTACAATGCCTAAATGTAAATCCTAAGATTCATCAAATAAATGGTAGTAAAAAAAAATATCAACTCGTGTTGGTGAATCTTACGATTGACTGGTAAATCTTAAAATTGACCGGTAAATCTTAAGAGTCACCGTGGTTCAGGCTTTTACAGTAACATATACGAGTATATACGTATAGAATAAACGATAAAACTTATTTCGAATAGCTTTATATATACCTACTGATAATTAAAAATATTTTCAAGTAAGATTACTACGATCGGACAATGAACCGGGGCCCCAATTCTGCTAATTTATAACGCTTCAATAGTGTCTCGATTGAATTGTCTGCCACATTTTGAATAAAGAATGTGCCGAAATAACGTCGAAAACTATTAAATTTTGTACATAGAACGTACTTAAATGTGTCGATCTATTCAATTCTGTAAACGAAATGTGCCAAATATGTGTCAAACTCTTCAATTTCGTATACAGAATTTGGCAAACAATTCAATCGAGACACTATTGAAGCGTTATAAATTAGCAGAATTGGGGCCCGGGACAAGCGCTATGGTTATTCACAATCTACACAAAAATATCTATCCAACGATGTATCACTTACTCCGATTGGTGCCGGTACCAGATTCCATACATTTGTGTCCATCCTCCTTTAAGTCTCAGAGAAAGTTAGCAGACTAATAAAATATACCATTACTAATTACTGATTTGGAAAAGAGTTTTAAATGTTGAAAATACTTAAAAAATATAAGTGTGTTAAATTCACGTTAAGGAATTTAAATAACTATAAATTTAAATTTAAATAGAAGCACCTGCCTAACAAAATCCTCTAAACATATATTATCAACCCATCATCAAACGCCTGGACAGATCATCTTATTACATGGCTAATAATTCAGTTTTTGGCCAATACATTAATTTTAAGAGTTTGGCCTCCTGTTCGAGGTCCGGATTCGAATCCCAGAAAACGCACTTTTGAGTTTTCAGAGTTTGCATTCAAAGTAAAAGTCTAAGGCCGCGGCCTCGAATTTTGCGGGCAGCGGGGCGGCGGCGGCGGCGGCGGCGCGGGCAGCGCAGGCTAGTTCTGGAAACCAATCTGACATTTCGCGCGACGCTATAGCGGCGTAGTGTTGTGTCGCTGAGATATTTGTTTTATTCGCGAACGAAATGTCTGAACAACGGAGACAACATCTTTTCGATTCAAATTTATTTCTTACACTCGATTTATTGTGGACAAAAGAAGAAGTGAATACCTACTATAGGACAAGAAAAATAAAAGGCGAGTTTTATCGAAATTGTGAAGACCAGAGACAATGTCCCGACAAATAAATAACAAAGTAATAATTAGATTAATTATCAAAATACCTAACTCCAAAGTAGTCAATATAATCTTAAATCATTTACAATTTCAGTTAAAAGAGAAAGTATGTATTAAAATAGTAAAATAACATAAAAGAACAAGTCATAAATAAAGGCAAGGATATACATATAAGGAAGGGAACAAGGAAGAAGATAAAGAGCATAAAGATGACAGACAAGGAGTAAAGAAGTAAATAAAATAAATATTACGTATACAACACTAAAATAAATTGCACAACACTACAATGCGGTCGCGCGGGCTGTCACCGTGTACGTTACCCTAGCAAGAAAGTAGAACAGCGAGAGGGATATGAGCTATCAAAATAAAATATTATTATAATTATAGCTATAATTAAAATATTATTTTCACTATTAATTGCTACCTAATTGCTTCCTAAAAACCTAGTAGTCTGGATTCCGTAGCTTTTAAGGATAAATAGTCATTAACAAAGACAGTTTACGAAACTCTGAACACCTATTATTTTATCATTGCAGAAGAAAAAAGTTATTCAAAACTAAATACATTCGAAATAAGTAAGAATATATATATTAAAAATCTTGAAAAATATAAATTGAACAATTATACTTCTTTATATAAAGCTAGAAATTCATGTTAGTGCAAGTATAATTTTTAAAGTTTAAGTGTTTTAAAGAAAAGAAAGAAGTAAATAAAATAATTATTACATAATATATACACCAAAATAAGCTAGCAAGAAAGTAACAGCGAGAGGGATATGTGTAGGACATATAATTAGTGCTCAATCTACTGTAAATGTGCTATACTATTTGGGTTTTAAAGCTAAAACACATAAATGACAGACATTAATTTCTGTATTGTGCCAACATTTGGGATTTCAATGTTATAATTTTATGCTATAATATAATCCGATAATAATATAAATAACCCTATATACGAGTACATTGAGCGTACGGTATAGAGGCTTATAGAGTATCGTAGTCGATATCAAGTCTTAATTTTTAAATGGAAACTGATCTGTGATTTTGATTATACAAGGTACAAATAAAAGAACTTTTTGTGTTCGAATATACTTAGGATTTTTTTTCTAAATCTACATCAACGTTAAATATGAGCAGACTCGCCATTCTGACGCACACGACGCGCGAGCGGTCACCGCTTGATGTTGTCAACCACCGCTCGTTACCCGCTCCCACACCTCCGCCGCGCCGCTGTTTTCGAGGGTCGGTCCATTTGATTATACGCAAAAGATCTTGCCGCGTCGCCGCCGCCGCCGCCGCCGCCCCGCTGCCCGCAAGATTCGAGGCCGCGGCCTAAGTTTCTCTTCGAGCACTTTTGAGTTTTCAGAGTTATGTGCATTCAAATTAGACCTAAGACATCACTTCTGCGGAAGACTAAAATTATTATGTTCGGTAATACAAATTTTGATCCGTTCAAATGCAGTGTATTGCAATTCCAACTAATTCAGTTAATGTGAAATAGTTAACTATACCAACTTATTGATGTTGAATTTTGTATTTTGGCAAAAGTTCGATAGCTCATTAATTCGGCAACAAAAATGTTACAATGACTATAATTCCACTCGCGTACCCGTGACCAGCGACAATAAACTCCCCGATATCGAACAGGCAATCCTGAAGGGTCACATGGAGGACTTCGTGTCGGAAGTATCCGTCCTGGGCGATTCCATCGTGAACGCAGCGGTAGACGTGTACGTGAAGATGTGCGCGGAGATGCTGCCCACGCCGGCCAAATCGCACTACGTGTTCAACCTGCGCGACCTCTCCAAGTCCATGCAGGGCGTGCTGCAGGCCGACGCCGCCTACATGCGCCAGCCGCAGAGCATGTTAAGGTAAGGTGGTGGTAGACTAGTGTAGCATTGTGTAGACTCGTGTGTAGCACTGCGTAGACTCGTGCGTAGCGTTGTGTAGATACATGCGTAGCATTGTGTAGACTTATGTGTAGCATTGTATAGACTCGTGTTTAGCATTGTGTAGACACATGACTGTGTAGACTCATGTGTTGCACTGCTTAGACTCAAGTGTAACTTAGGGTAGCATTCTTGAGACAAGGTCGGCTTGGTTTCAAAGATTGCGCCCCATTATACTCCAAATCAACGCAGTCGTAGGCTGTTACGAGTTAACAATAATGTTTGACTCCATCCAGACTGTTCTACCACGAGTGCCTGCGCGTGTTCCACGACCGACTCATCAACGTGGAGGACAAGAGCTACTTCTACCACCTGATGAGCTCGGTGTGCCAGAGGAACTTCGGGCAGCCGGTGCTGGAGGTGCCGGAGGACGGCATCATCGAGCAGCCGCCCGTGCTGCTGTTCGGCGACTTCTTGCAGTCCGCCGTGCCCAAGGAGAACCGCGTGTACGCCGAGATACCCGATGTCCAGAAGCTAATGATCGTGTTGAAGGTCAGCCCTTAGATATGTAATTACATTCATTTATACTGGCTTAGAGCATAATGCGTTTATAAGTGTCCTTCATTTCTGTAAAGGGCGCGTCTCTGGTATGGTATGGTGTAGACGACTATCCCTTTACCAAAGTTTCTAACAGATATTATTAGACGAGATAGGGAAAGATGTAAATGGTTTCAATGGTTTTAATTAATACTGTGTTTACTAAGCTAGATTAACAAACTATCACAACTGGTTAAATGGTTACTATACTAGACACTAATATTAAACTGGTAAATTGGTAATTGGTAAACTGGTTAAATGGTGAGGAATACGAGGCGCCTGAATGGCTGCTGGTCACGTACTCACTCAAAACTCTTGTTTTACTTATAAGATTAACTTAAAACTAGGGCAAGTGATCGCGCGGCAGTTAAAATGCAAACATGCAAAAACGCGCGACCGATGAGCTGTTCGGTGCAACTCCGAACAATTTCTTTCTTTTTTTCTGCATTAATAATGTTTTACGTTACAATGGTTTACAATTACGGATATTAATTAAGAGGTAGGGCCACCGAACACAGCTACTGATATTTATGCGTTATGTTAGTGCTTGTGTGATCGTGTGTATTCGTGCTGGAGGCATTACTCATTAACGAGTCCAGGAAGACCAGGACGACCTTTAATTACTATTGTGCTCCTTAGTATATAAGTTAAGGAGTTGTTTACAAAGGCGCGTGTGTTGGCAGGAATACCTGGAGGAGTACAACTCGACGGCGCGCGCGGAGATGCACCTGGTGCTGTTCCGCGACGCGGTGGAGCACGTGGTGCGCGTGGCGCGCGTGCTGCGCGCCGAGCGCGGCCACTGCCTGCTGGTGGGCCCCGGCGGCTCCGGCCGCCGCTGCGTGGCCACGCTCGCCGCGCACGTCAACGAGTGCAAGTCAGTGGGCTCTTGTTGCCTCCGTGTAGGGTTTGCTTTGGCTTGCTAGGGACGGTCATTTAGGCGTCTTAAGCTTTGGTCTCGCGATCGCAACGCACAGCGCTGAGGTATGCGGCATGCGGAGCCGTACACATAATATATGAAGCTGCCGACGCAGACTACGACGGAACAAGAGACCATTCTCGACGTTTTTCATATGTTTAGGTGTCTGGCACCGCATGCCACATACCGCAGCGCTGTGCGTTGCGATCGCGAGACCAAAGCTTAACACACGGCACCGCGCACCGCCGCGGTAAGCGGTGAAGCGGATTTCAAGTTGTATTGGGGTCTAAGAAATCCGTTGATGTCTTACACACGTACCGAATGACCGCGCAATCGAGCGGTGCTCTCACCGCCACCGCCCCTCTGCGACGACGTCCGCGCGGAAGGGCGGTGCCTCACACACGAGCCACCGCATAATCGCGCGGATCATCGTTGGTGCAGGACGTGTTGCATTTAATTAAGTCGGTTAAAAATGGAATTCGATGTCGATATAGAATAACATGAATGCCCCATTAAGAGTTCTGCTTCGTAAAAATGGATGAACCCAATATCTTCTTTTTTTCTTTCTACTTCATAAAAGCCTCAAACGCCGTCATCAAAACCGCGTTAAATCCATCCGCGCGTACAGGCGCATAAACCGCCCTGCCGCGCGGGCCACCGCTACGAAATCCGGCTTACCGGCACCTTCCTCCGCGGCGGTGCGCGGTGCCGTGTGTGAATCGCCTTACGACGTTTTATAGTATAGGAGCTGAAAGCGGGCATTTGAGTGTGATGAAATTTCGGCAAAGGGAGATCTCCCGCCCGGCGAGACGACATACCTTGGGGCAGCCGAGGCCCCAAGTGAATGCTCTTAGACCGTTGTATATATGCCGGCGATGTAGAAATCATTGCTTTACTAGAATTGTATAGCCAATGCGAACGCAATGTTGTATATTGCAAACCTAGGACCCCTAGAATTGTCGGCCGTTGTGCTAATGGATTTGATTTGATGACTGATACACGACAACCACTTCCCAACTACTTATATATCCTTCTCTATCGCAATACTCGCTTATTCTATCATATTCATTTGATATTTCCAAGGGTGTTAACGAGCCCTTACAATAACAGTTTCGACGAATTTCTAAAAATGTATGCTTCTCCGGACTGTTTAATAATTCATTGTAAACGTTTAATGATTCTATTTTCACGTGTTAGACTATGTTATCTGTCAGTCACCGTTAGCGCTGTATTTACATACAGGATACGTAACGCGATTCTGACGGCCTCGTAGCGCGGCTACACTCGTAGCACGTCGTAGCAAAGTTTATACTTTTGTTGCGCAGCGTGCGAATGTTATTTTAAGTTTAGTTAATTAAATCAATACTTAACCGACCGTCGGATGCTAATTGTTCGACCGGTCAGGAACTATGTAACCTCATCTCTACCCTTTTAATTTCGAATCGCTCACAGTAGTTTGAAGATTGAGGTTTTATTGGCAACATCTATATCGTTCGCTAGGAGGATAATGATGCCAATTATGCCATAAATACCATAACATAATACAGTATCATAGCAATCAGTAAAACTTGTACCAAAGTCGTTTATGCGATAATTACGGACATCACAAACAAACAATTTAAATTGTTAAAATCTTAGTTTTGGGTTATATTGAATCAAAATTACGTACCTACCTAATACTTCTTCTTTGGTATCCTCCATACAACGATCAACCTACCACCTCCCATGACCCTACAAACCTCGCGGTCATACGGGCCGAATCTTGGAAGATGCACGCGGAATGGTGCCGCGTGCAACTCTTGGCTCCCTACAAGTTATTTCTCTTATCCTTGTCTCGGTTGGCCCAATTCTCCCCCGAAGGGGTTGGACATACACTAACGCCTCGGTCGTTGGTGGCTTTAAGTTCGTCACTCATTGCCTCCGCATTTCAGCGACTATGCCCGCTTTTGGCAAACCTTCGCAGCAGCCTAAAATTGTGCTCCGTGCTAACGAGATCGCAGTAGTAAACCGGACCCTTCTCCATCCAACCTATCCCATTCAACAGTAACATTCTCTATACAACGATAAATTTTAGATTAAATATAATAACGTATAGCCCTTAAATCCCCGCACAGATGCATGGGCATGGAGATAAAGCGCAACTACGACACGGCGGAGTTCCACGACGACCTGCGGCGCATGTACATGCGCGCGGGCGTGGGCGCGGACGACACGGTGTTCCTGTTCACCGACACGCAGATCACCAAGGAGGAGTTCCTAGAGGACATCAACAACATGCTCAACTCTGGTCAGTGGCTACACGTCAGGTTTGTATTCGTCGTCATGTTATAAAGCGCAACTACGACACGGCGGAGTTCAACGACGACCTGCGGCGCATGTACATGCGCGCGGGCGTGGGCGCGGACGACACGGTGTTCCTGTTCACCGACACGCAGATCACCAAGGAGGAGTTCCTCGAGGACATCAACAACAAGCTCAACTCTGGTCAATGGCTACACGTCATGTTTGTACTCGTCGTCATGTACAATGGTCCGTCCTGTAGGTCGCTAGCTAACTATGTAGGTTGTAGGCATTCGTCCACGGTGAGGCCCACAAGACTTGTCCTTCCGACCACCAACTGATATGAGATAAGATAAAATTCCTTCCTTTTAATAACGTTTCCTTTAGATCGAGATAACCGCATAAAGCTATAGGAACTAACACTCAAAAAATCTGTGACATTTTGAATACGTAACAGGGAAGATATAACGCCTCCTAGCCTCCGGAGGCTCATTAAAAATGCGGCGGCAGCGGCTGCCCGCCAATGTCCTCGTCTGAATTTTAAGCCGCGCCTCCTCTGCGGGCCTGCCTCGTGCTCACTCCACGATGACACAATATAAGTACCCTACATTTCTCTCTACATGTATTGATTGATGTCAGTAAAGTATTCATTATATCAAATAATATTGAAATGATTGTAAATTTAAAACCTTCCGTGGTTTTGTATAACCCCAACTAGTATGCTGCAAATGAATTATAATTAAATAATAATATTATATTACAATTTAATCCATAACATATAATGTTAGTCAAATGGACTGTTATAATTTGTTCGCTGCACGATATGCCGACAATGCCAAATGCGTTACAGTACCCGGCAAGAAATAATGCACATCGGTATTCAAGAAGAGATAATCGGTTAGTTACGGCTTTGTAGAGCGTTGTCTCTCTCGCACATTGCACTGAAAATGCAATATCTATTAAGAGCTGCTAAAGCACCCTATCAAGTACTTTTATAATAGTAATATTGATGTTCCATTGGAGGTTTTAACAACTCTTTATATTTATTTATGAGTGAACGCGACCGTCTTCCACCGAATTCGAAAGAAAAGTGACAAGTCAATTGTAAGGACTGTGTAGTAAGGACAACGCTCTACAAAGCCGAAACTAACCTATTATCTCTTTCTGAATACCGATGTGCATTATTTCTTGTCGGGTACTGTACGTCATTTTGAGAAAAAATTGACACTAATACCTACCGATCTACAAATTGCTGGACCGATTTCTTCCAAACACCGCTTTGTTTATACCGCCGAGAATACTCAGATGTACTATCGGCCAATTTGATTCGTACCCCACCTTCAGCTCATTTTCTTATAGCACATCAAGTGCAATTAAGTCGAAATTCGTTTAAATATTCGTTCCCTTGGAAACAAACCTGTTAATACTCTACATGATATTGACAATACATTATTTATATTTCGAGATTTGTGTTTCTGAATACTTTGACATATTATATAATACAATAATCAACATAAACATTAAACACATTTTTCTGTCCATCATGAAGTAAAGATATTCAAATCTGCAAAAACGATTTCTGATAAATAAAATTATTAAAAAGTGAAAGTAACTTTGTTCGTCTATTGGCTTTTCACACTTAAACTGCTGAATCTGTTGAAACGACTGAATGCTGAATTTATTGGAAATTATATGGAGGAGGTTTGAGATTCTGAAAAAAAAAGGATAATTTTACTCCTCTAAATAAATTCCCATGGAATAATTTTAACGGTATTTTTTTTGCTTAGCTGGTAAGCCGCGGGAAAAACTTGTATATAGTTAATACAAAAGACATAAGGATTTCTGTCAAATTTATTTTGCAGTTATCAGATACTAGCTTTTGCCCGCGGCTTCGACCGCGTGGAATTCGTTTATATCGCGAACCGGGGAAGTGGGGAAGGGGGTACGTCATGAAAGCTATCTTCCTGGGAAAATTCATCGAAATCGGTCAAGCGGCTTAGATTTTTCATACAAACTTTCATCTCCTTTTTCAAGCCTTTAGGGGTTGATTTTTTTTTAAAAAGTAGCCTATGTGTGACTCTGAGTCTTCAACTATTTTCATTCCGAATTTCATCCAAATTGGACCGCAGGTTTAGCCGTGAAAAGGTCACAGACAGACAGACTTTCGCATTTATAATATTAGTATGGATTGTAAAAAGTAAATCATTGAACTTGACAAAAATTTAGAGCGACGTTTGACGATTTGACGGAATGAGCATAATAATAAGAAAGTCATATGTGCAGCAGACACGCTTGAAATGAAAACGAATTTGACATCCTCAAAAGTTCAAAGGAACTGTTCATGAAGTGGGGTACGAATCAAATGGGCCGATTGTACATGTTTTCTCACAATATCCGCCTCTGAAACGTCATCCACAATTTTTGGATACCTACTAGGGCTGGAAGGTGGATTTGAACCCAACACCTACTTGTAGGAGACCAACGATCAAACTTCTAGGCTATCATAGTTGAGCATGACTGAACCATATTTTTATTTAAATCTGTATTAAAATATTTAAAAATAAATGTCAATTTATATATATTATATTAATATTTAAATTGTTTAAAACGTGCCCGAGTAGATCTCAAACGGATTGATCGATGCCAATTCGATTTTTTTATTCGAAAGACAGTTTCCTTTGGTGATTTTTATGTACGTTTGGTGGAGATCGGTACAGCATTTTGAAGAATATTAGCTCTTCTTCAAAATAATGTGAAGGCATTTGGTATTTCAGCGCCATGTAGATATTATGTAGTGAACAATTGAAAACAGTCCATTTTATGTAGGATAGCTTATTGACACTAATTAAATTGTAATATGATTTTATTATAGTTTACTCGCAGTATACCAGATAGTCCTATACAAACGTTGGAAGATTATTAAATATTTAATTTACAGTTATTTAAAGTGACTGATAATATTATCGTAAGCAGCATGATTGAAAAATCAGAGAGACATAAAACTCGTAGGAGGAAAGGTTATGCTAAATATGTCACGAGCCCGAATTGGTAGGGGCGGCATCAATTTCAATCGTGGCCGAGAATAAATGTAAAACCTATGATAAAATAGAGAATACAAGAAAACCTTTTAGGTGTCGATTAAAATGGTGCCAAGATAGACAGGAGCCGCTTAAGACGCGTCTACTTGTATTTTCCGTACAAAAAGCCAATAATTGACGATAATGATAGAAAAATTTCGGAGCGGACAGTTAAAATAATGTCCGAGAAAAATAAGACGGATAACACCTCGGATATGAGCAACTGTCTGCTTATCGATACTACTAGCTACAGTGGAAGTGCACGATAGGTTGTTAAAACGTTTGAGTCAAAAGAACCTACTAGTTCCTTAATGATAAGTCTTCTTAGACCTAGTGTTGCCACCTTTAGCTAGTCGAGTTGTGTTCTATTTGTGCTGCTGTCTAAACCATCATGAAGCAGGTGGCCCACCGCTGGCGAGTCAGCGAGTAAATTCCGGCTACTTTTACTCGCTTTACTCGCTCAAAACACGTACAAAAGATATGAAATTCCATATAAACAAAGGAGACGGAAATGCCAGCGAGTACTCGCTGACTGTTCATGTTCACACAGACGGCGAGTACCTACTCGCTCGCATATGCATCTGTTTTGTTTACATGGGATGTTATATTTACGTCACTCTCCTGAGCGAGAAAATAGTGCGTAGGTGCTTGCTAGATTTGTTATCACAGCTTAAACATCCATTAATAGCACGAAATTGTCAAAACATTCACATAAGCATTCGCGAATGTCAGTCCTACACATGTGGATTCGCGTATTCGCGTGACTGCGAAGGAGCGCCTTTAGGGCTCTTTCAATTTATGCTTTTCGGACGAGAAACGCGCGGCAGCCGTAGGACACGAAACGCATAAATTGAAAGAGCTCTAACACAAAGTTTGTCGAGACCTGAAGGTACATTTAAATGATCGTTACGGTGTGTCCAGGCGAGGTGCCAAACCTGTTCGAGGGCGACACGTACGAGCAGGTGCAGACGGGCGCGCGTCCAGACGCGGCCAAGGCGGGTGTCAACCCCGCCGACCGCGACGCCGTCTACTACTTCTTCATCAACCGCGTGCGCGGCAAGCTGCATCTGTGCATCTGCATGAGCCCCGTCGGGGAGGCCTTCAGGTACGACGGCGTTTGGAACGCTCGTTGCTTATTGTTGACTTATAGGTTGCAACCCAACAGTGGTGTCTTTGGTTTGTGGTGTCTATGAGGGATAATAGCGTGTATTGTATGGCTCATCTCCGTGTTCATAGGTTATACAAGTACACTTACATAACCGATAAATACGCATAAAATTGGAGTGTCTGTTTGTAATATTAAAATAACATTTTTTACATTTTTTATCTGTATGTTTGTTCCTACTGATCTGTGCAACGGCTGGACTAATTTTTAACGAAACTATCACTGAAAGATAGAGGAAATGGTGGAGCATAACATAAATTACTTTCTATTCCAAATACGAAGCCTACGCCTAACGCATACGAAGTCCTGGGCACAGCTAGTAAAAATATAACAACTACAGTATACATGATTTTTATAAAGTATAAAAATAACAAATGCCCCCATCGACAGACGCCGCTGCCGCATGTTCCCGTCGCTGGTGAACTGCTGCACCATCGATTGGTTCACGAAGTGGCCGCCGGAGGCGCTGCTGTCGGTGGCGCAGCAGTGCCTCGCGCCGCTCGAGGACGACCAGATCATCGACAAGATATCCGCGCTGTGCGTCACCATGCATCAGGTGCGATAGTGATGGTTCGATGGGGTGCAGCGCAGCGGTGTGATCTGTCATGTAACAGAGTAAAAACTACTTCGATTCCGAAGGTGGTGTAAAGAGCGTAAAATCAATCGTGGAAATTTTAATAGCAGCGTTAGTAAAAAAATTTGCAGCCATTGCCGTTTTCATCTTGGGAATATACTGGCTGGTGGATATTACACTCACATACGCTACGATTCGATTCGTGTGATACAAACATTTGCCTGCCATAAAAAAGTATGCACGACCGGATATCAAAACTGTGTCCTTCTTCGGAGTCGTGGCTGGTTAATCTGTCATCAGAACCACTTGATTGTTATAACCCACAGCTGATTTAACTCGGCATGCTATGAAAGACAGGCTTGTTTATATCAGTGCAGCGATACGCAGACAAACTAGCCCACTTGTAAGTCCAGTACGCCCAGTTTACATAGGCCAGTACAACGCATCACCAAGGTTCTGCCGGTGTAACGTTCCCGTGCGGTGCAGGACGTGGACGTAATGACGGAGCGGCTGTACGCGGAGACGCGGCGCCACTTCTACACGACGCCGAGCAGCTACCTGGACCTGCTGAAGCTGTACCTCGACCTGCTGGACCGGAAGCAGCAGCAGATCATCCGCGGCCGGGACCGCATCTCCTGCGGCCTGCACGTGAGTAACTGTAGACTACTGAATAACGGTGCTGTTCACCAGAGAGTTATAAAAATGTAAAAAAATAAGCAGACCTAACATATGGGAGAAAACAGCGTGCCATCAGTTACAACTACAATCACCATAGAAAATATTATTTTGTGGTCTACTAATGTCGTCTATGGTCCTCATATTAAAAGTAGGCTTCTTGCAGCCTATGAAAATGGCGGGAAAATGTACGCGTACATTGACCAGCCTTGATACCCCCTAAGGGCTGAATATGATTGATGGATGGCAAACGCATCCTTAGCTACGTAGCATAGTATAATTATCTCTGGTGGAAATTTACCCTAATGGATATCCATTAATAATACACTCTCTATTACATATGATCGGTGTCGATGCAAGTGATAATTAAAACTGGGATGATGATAAAAGGACTAGCATTTCTTCAAATTCTATCGTTCTTCCCTCTTTTTTGGCTATCCATGGGCGTAACCTGATATACGAATAGGGGAGGGTGGGCAGCTGTCCCCCTCTGGACTTCGAATGTAGTACTTGAAGTTATTTTACCCTTTAATGAATCTGCTTTAAAAGTCGTATTTGCTCTAAGAAGGAAGCCTCCCTCCCCCTAATGAGCTTTGCCTCCCCCTAATGAGCGTTGGGTACGCCTATGCGAGTCAACTCATCGATGTTACGTATGATGTGATTAACGCCCAGGGTGGCGGTCGGTCTGTCTGTCTGTCTGTGTGTGTGAGCGGTGGTGGTGTGTGGTGGTGGTTGCAGAAGCTGTACGAGACGTACGACGTAGTGGGCGTGATGGAGCAGCAGGTGCGCGACATGGAGCCCGTGCTCGCCAAGAAGGCCGAGGAGGTATGCCGATACGTTACGTTCGAGGGTTATGTAAATTTGAGTGGGAATTAAAAATGCATACAATACGGGAAAATTCCTGCAAATATTTTTTATTGATATATAAGCGTAACTGAATTTAAAAAAAATTAAGGCATTAACCTGTATAGCTGCAAGAATAACATTACTGAAATGTAGAAATTATTTCCTATCACGTGGGAATTCATAACAATAATATAATAAATTTAGAATATATGCTTTTAAGGAATATTAAGGGGCAGTAAAATTATAATGTTTCATTTTAATCTAAAATACAGAAATACTTCAATTTTCATACTTTATAAATTTCAGAAATTCGTTCTTTATTCTTGCCAGTGCAGTGCTTTAAAATAAATCTGTGTGTTGTAGTTGAAGGGTAGCCTAGAATGATTGCCTTGTAGGTAAAGGTATGTACTCTATTAGTGAGGCCGCACACCGGCACCACATAATATTACTCGCAACATATTATTACGGCGCCAAAATTATTTCTATACATTTACACGGTGACAAACGTATTGAGTATACGCACATCGGAAGCACAGTTGTAGCGTCTATTCAATTTCGTAAATTCATTGTTGACATTCTTGAAGGACGGCGCCACATAAAAGGAACGTGTTCGATCTTCAATTTATTCTTGTGACGTGACAACCACCTCGCCACAAACTGCAGCTTCTACAAATGTGTCCTTGATGTGCGGGTTTACATACAAATATAAGGGGGCGATATAATTATATGCCGCGTTTCAAATGTGGCGCTACAGTTATTGTAATACAAATGATTCTCAGGTGTGCGGTCGCACTAATTATTATTAACGTTACTTAAAGCGTATTAACGTGACTGATCTGTGCAGGGTCAGGCGCTGGTGGCCAAGTTGCGCGTGGAGCAGCGCGCCGCCGACGAGGTCAAGCAGGCTGTCATGAAGGACGAGGCCGAGGCCAAGGTCGGTGTCGGGAATATCGAATTCCCTACTTTATTACTTGTGCTTATAGTTCTATTTAGCTTGTGAGCAAAATTTACTTACGGCATTTCAAATTCCCGTCGCCAATCTCCAATGTAATTTCACCACAGGGGCGCAAAGCTGGCGTTTGTCTGAGATGCTATTTAAACTAATTCCTTCAAATGTCCAGCAATATGTTAGCTTTGTGTACTTCTATGTAGACGAGCCACCCGATGAAAAGTAATCGACCTCCTTGTTTATTACTGTGACAGCCCTGGCGTATCACCTCGCTAAACAATAAACAATAGGGGCCATAAACATGCCATGCGAACAATAAGAACAATAGCGCGCTTAGCCGACTCGAAAGTACGCACGACGCTTTGATCTCACGGCAATAGTCATACGGGCGAAAGTCGGTTGCAAGGAATATACTCGAACTTTGTTCGAAGCGGGTCCGGACTTAGCGAGAAAGTTCTGGATTGGCGTGAATGGTGCGTGAGTGGTATAAAAAGGGGCGATCGGTCAACCGCGGACATTCTAGTTTCGGAAGCGAAACCAGGAAGATACCAGCGATACCTACGAGCGATACCAGTGAGAAGTGAAGTGATTTCTACGAGCGATACAGTGTTCGACGAGTGTGTTTACGAGTACCTACGTGCATAGTGTTGTGGTGTGTACTGTGTACAGTGTGTAATTGTGTATCTACGGGTACAATAAAGTCTTTGTGGTACATTTTGGCATTTTCTCGAACCCCATACTCCTGACACGTAACATTACTAACATCGATGGTATCACTCATGCGCTGTCAGACGGGAATGAAGAGACGAATAGAAATTCTGACTCTCTAAGGGCCATAACTCACCGGGACGCCATAGCGACGTGGCCAGCGACATCGCCAACTAGTTTGTATTGAAATGTATGACGGCTAACTCACTTGGCGACCGACTGGCAACGTCGCCAGCCAATACGAACTAGTTGGCGACGTCGCTGGCCACGTCGCCATGGCGTCCCGGTGAGTTATGGCCCTAACGGAATTGATCAGAATTACATTAGAATTGCTTGAAGAACATACTAGTTAGCTTCATGGAAAATTATATCATGGAATATACATATATGAGTCCACCAATACGCATAAACCTCCACAAGAAATTCAGCGAAGAGGATTATTATAGAAGTACAGAAGGATAGGAGTCCTTGCTCCGGGTTACGAGATACGTATCAATTTATTATTAATTTATTATTTGAAACGGAGTTTCCTGTTATTACTGGGCCTTCACAGTATTTACAATCCGTAATTCAATATTGATAAAGCATTGCTTTGGGTTGTTCTGCAGCTGTGATGAGTTTGGCTTCGTGGAAATTCATCTACGTATAATTTTAGCATGCGAATATTTATTGTTCATTGTTTGTTTATTCCGTTGAAATATTTACTAGATAGTACGAAGGGTACTTCACATTTTGAAATATACAAAATTCTGAGCGTTTCAATTTACAACAATTTAATGTACACTGAATTTTTTGAAAAGTTTAATACGATTGCATTTTCAAAAAATTCAGCAACTTTGCAACGGCCTGAAATTCCGAGAATGTTTGTCACAATGGCCGTGCAGAGTTGATGAAATTACAGTTTATTTCTAAAATAGACCTTTGTAGGACATACATGTAGAAACTATTCCCAACTTTCTCTCGAAAAACGCCCAAAATTGCATTGTAAAGGCTCGTCATATCAAATCAAATCAATGTATTTCATTTATATAGTTATCACCGATACACCTGTGAACGTTATTGGTTCTACTAACATTTTTTAAGGTGCCTTATATTAGTTATAATGGAGGAAAAAAAAATGCGGTAAAAAAAACTCCTCGGCACATATTTTAAAACAATACAGACAATTACAGTTTTTCACATACTAACATGAGTGGAACCGGTCGCGGATGTCTATATCCAAGCATCCTTGTCATTTATGTATTCATCGATTGTAAAATATATACTTTCTTAGAAAGCTTTGTTTTGACATGTTTTTTTATATTTGAAAGGGCAAATCAATTATCGACTTAAGTACTTTATTATAAAATCGTACATCGAGCCCCACAAAAGATAGCTCGAACCTTGCTAAGGCGGTATGAGGAGATGACTAGATGGTGCATATTTTTAGTGTGCCGATAAAAACATTTTTGTTTATACATATGTCTAAATTTTTCTGTAATGCGATCTGGAGGCTTACTACGAAAAACGAACGTATGTAAACGAACTTTACGTCGATGTTCGTACTTTACATCTCTTACCAGAAAAGTGATCGTATCTCAAATAATGAACACATTTTTGTATTGGAGAATGCTTTTGATGCAAAGTAGGTGTCGAGTGCGGCTACGTGAGCAATATTTCCTTAATTAAAAAGGACTGACGTCCGTGTGGTCCGTTATCCGCCAATTACGTTAGTTTTTGGGTGATTGCATAGACAAGCTTACTGCCAGCGCGGTTGACCGACGCGCAGGTCACGAGCTACAAGTCTCTTGTACCGTTTTATAGTGAAAAGAGACCCACGCCGACGAACCCGCGCGGCCATACGTCACATGACGAACATTTGTAGTGACATTCATCGGCACCACCACCCTTTCGTAGTAAGCCTCCTGTACGTACCGTCAGATAAAAGCGGAGGAGGTGAAGACGATCGCGGACGAGGCGAAGGCGGACCTGGCGTTGGCCATGCCCGCCATGGAGGCGGCGCAGGGCGCGCTCAAGGCGCTCAACAAGGCCGACATCAACGAGCTCAAGGCCTTCCAGAAGCCGCCGCCGCTCGTGCGCTTCGTCATGGAACCCGTCTGCATATTGCTCGGCGCCAAGTATGTGCCCACCTCCCCCCCTCCCTTACACACACACAGACACATGTACACAGAAAGACAGACTACCGTACACTTATAACAACTGTGGCAACACCGCACACAAGTCAAACGGTGACGTCACCGAAGCCTGGATCACGCTATCGAAGATTTGTCGATCGCCCGTATATATATAACGCCCCGAGAGCATGCACTTGGGGCCTCGGCTTCCCCCCAGGCATATCGTCTCGCCTACCCTGTTTCAAAACTGGTGACCCCGACGTGATGAATCAAACAACAACGGTAACAACATTTATAGAAATATCAATAGAAACCTAATCGTAATTTGTATTGCATATTTAAATTACATTTATTTTTAAAAAATCTCATCCAGACAAACAAAATCAGGGATTTATTAAATGTTGAATGCCTTCTATCGTCCATCGTAGATGGCAATCAACAAGTTCCGCAAACTAAAGTATCTAAAGGATGCCGCGCATGTTCTAATAAAAGGGCATATTCGAACTTCACAAAAATTAATTCTATTTTAATTAACATTTGAGAATTGGACCTTAAAATCAAATCGGACCAATTTAATTAAACTATACGAGTATACCATACCTTTAATCTCGTCATATAAAACAACTATTCACAAAAATCTTTCAAATTCAAATTCTTTATTTGTGTAAGTGCAGTTACCAAACAGTCATTAGAGATCTATGTAGTAGCTACACTCGTCAATAACTGTTGACATACAAATCTAATTTACTACTAATTTTAATATTCATTATTATTAGTACATTCAACATAAAATGAAACAAAAAATCTTATTATCTACAGGATTATAAAACCAATGTCCTATTTAATAAATCATTACAATGTCATACTTAATAACTATATTATTATAAATGTCAAATGTTAATTATAAATAAAATCAATTTTATTACAGACCTATCCTATTATTATATATTTGTTTATTTTCATTTACTTCTTTTCATTTACTTTGGATTGGCCGGAGCGCAAACTAGGTATTTCACTTAGGGTCCGTACACACCGACCGGCTCGGAGAGCATCGGATCGCATTTTTCTTTTCACATAGAACGGATTGGATGCGCTTGGAATTGGCCGGAGCGGTGCCGCAACTCTTTCACATAGACCGGCTGAAAGCGGATGCGCTCGGAGCCGAGTGGATAGACTACAAAGGCGGCACCAGTATTCTGCGCAGTCCAAGTTTTGTTTTCAGCGGTCGGTGCGGCGCGCACGCAATAGGAGCCGATCCGCTGCGCGAGCGAGAAAGAACACGCAATCAGATCGGCTCCTCTTATTATTTCACACCAAGCGCGTTCAAGCGTTCTTAGCGGCAAAACAGGTACACATACAAAAATAAACCTTAATGCAATCACTTACAACTCTGTTTCCAACGTGATAAAAATCTGCTCTCCTCTCCGAGCCGGTTGGTGGGAAAGGAGCGAGCGAGAAAAAGCACGCAATCAGAGCCGGTCTGCTCCTCTTATTATTTCACACGAAACGCGTTCAAGCATTTCTAATGACAACAGAAGTGCACATACAAAAATAAATCTTTGTACAATTATGCAAATCTCTGTCCATCGTGATAAAAATCTTGCTCTCCTCTCCGAGCCAGTCGGTGTGAACGGACCCTAAATGTAACTTACCATTTTAGAGCCGTGTATTGGAAATACGTAACACGTTTTATTACAAAGCGTTGAAATTAAATAATCACATATTGCAGCGCATCGTCTGCCCGGTCGGCGAGGTGTATAAATTCACTTGATAGTTTAATAAACCCTCAACTAAATAGTTAACACAATGTAATTATCAAATACCAACGGAAGCCCTGGATCGTATCGAATGCAATACAACGCTCTCTATTTCAATCTGCGGTCACCGCTCCAAGTTTATTAAATAAAGCTTGAACATAAGATATTTATTTTGAACATTGTCACAGGAGTGGGCCGGGAAGGAATGTAATAGGAAAAAATGAAGTCTGTTTTAATACATGGTGCTTAATCCGACTTCAAAAAAGGAAGAGGTTCTCAACTCGTTTGTATGTTTTTTTTTTTGTCTTTTGTGTGTTCACCAGTTTTTGCCTGAAGGAGTAACAAACAAATTTTATTTTCATTTTCATTTTTTTTTCTTTTTTATGCAGTAAACTGAAAAATCGGGGAATGACGGGTATTGATTTTAAATTGCTAGTTCTATTTTGGTGGTATGTCATTTCTGTAAACGAGTCAAGCAAAAATGAGAAAACTTTTTAATGCAAGTGTAACAAGTTAAGACATTTGGAACATTTTAGTTCCCCACCAAGAAAAGTTTTTTTGATACACACGAACGTTTCCATTCATCTATATTGACCTATTTAGATACGGTTCTAAACATTCAAAACAAATTCACTCATAGATATGTCATAATTTGAAATGTTTCGTATGATAAAGTAGGTGAAAAAATCAGTGAACCCTGCTCAAAGCACTAGAAGATAATATCCCCTGCAGGGGGCAGGGGTATCTCTCCCCTACCTAAGTGAGTCAGAAGCTGGAAATTTCTAAGAATTTCATTAAATTCCTGATATTTATAATTTTCCTACAACGAACGAGTGATAAAAAGATTTCTTATTTATTTATTTTAAGATGTTTTCTCTGGACTATTTCTCTGAAATAAAATATTAAGTGGCGGCGCAAAAGCTGTAATTTCATTATTCAGTATCGCACACTTTGGTTAACATAGCAATAACGTCACGACCTCCACACCACCAATCCAATACGGAGTGCATCGATTTCGACATCTAAAAATAGATAACAAGAGCAATGTTGGTTTGGAGTTGGTCCCTACTAGTGGTCACGATGTAACAGATCTGAAATGGCGTAGGTATGTCATTTAAAAAATAAACTGACCTTGTATGAACGATTAAATGAAATGGAATAATTAATACGAATTCTCGATAACTTACAGATTACAGAGTGGAAATTATTACAAAATATGTAAAACATTCCTACTCGTTTTTATTATCGTTATTATTACAATTTATTTTCGTCAAAATCTCTTCACATCATAATAATAATAAATGTTCAAATTTCAACAAAAATGAATGGCATTATTATAACGCTACCGGGAGATATGATGCTCTCATAGACATAGGTATAAGCGCTTAAAACCAAATTCGATCCATTACTATTACGATTAATAAACGAATAAATTAGTCGTATGCAGTTTCGATAAATTGCACCATCAATAAATAATTCATATCCAATATACTTAATTTTTTTTCAATGAACATTTACATTTTAACCTGAGAAATTGAACGTTTTCGTTTTCCTTGGAAAGGCAACCTCATTTCGAGTTATTCAACCTCATGAAGGTACCTTTTACTTCGGGTACCTTAAAAGAGAGGTCAATAAAATAGAACATGCCACCGGGCACCAGGGGACCCCCCACTTCGGGCTTTTCTCAAATATATTATGTTTATGTTTATGTTTCGGTTTTTAAATTAATGTCCTAATTTAGTTATCAAATCGATTAGAATGCGTTACTTATTAGAATCAGTTTATCCCAAAAAATGGTTTCATTGGTGTATCGATTTTTATAGAACTGCTCTATTGTCAAATAAATAAATAACGCTACACACTCAGCCCCACACTAGGAATCCCTGTGTCATGGGCGCAATGGACAACACGCAAGACAAGGACACACACCCAGACTGAGAACGGAAATTCAAACTCATCATTCCAATTTCCGCCTCGCTGGGAATCGAACCCAGAACCCTCGGAGCGCGTTAACCTCTGCGCCATCCGGGTCGTCAAAATGTCAAATAAGATCCCTTAGGCCGTGCCGACTGTTCGGATAGGTCCTGGGTTCGATTCCTGGGCATCGAGAGGAAATTTTAAAGGTGAGTTAAAAATTCCTAATCTGGATCTGCGTGCGTGTATTCTTGTCTTTATGTGTCTTTCCACGATGCAAGGAATCCTAAAGTGAGACTGTAAGAATGTAATTTTATTATTTTTATCATTATTTTTAAATATTTTTTCGTAATATATGAACAGTCGTAGCGCGTCCGCGACACAGGCATGACACCTCGTCGGCCGGCAGACATCCCTGTGCTCAATATTTAAAACTGATTTAGATATTTTATGAACTTTGTAATTGACTAGATAAATTAAGTAACGCGTAATTACAGTTCAAGTTACGATCGTTCCGCTTTATCGAGCCATTTTAATTAACTGAAGAAAGTTTCATTTAAATTGCATACCGAAGAAATTATATCATTTCAAAACATTTAAAACTTGCGCCCGAAGTTTATAAAAAGTCTTTTAATATATTATTTGACTGAAAAATAAATGAATAGAAATTTCGTTTCTTTTTTTTTATTAATTTGCATAAAAAATATAGTTTAAAATGTTGTGGCGCTCTCAGTTATAAGAACTTATTCACTCTCGTGATATTCGCATCACTTATTTTTAAAAAGTAAAACTTTTTACTTTTGTAGACCAAGAGGAAGCAACAAGTTGTGCCTTACGCTCGCTCGAATTCACGGTCACTGTGGAGCTTCAATATTAGGGAACCGGGACAGCTCTATAGACGTGTTTACGCTGCGTGGAAATACATAGATTCATTCAGTCCTTCTACGGTTTGCGTTGTAACTAGCGTTTAAATTAAAATAAATAATTGGGGTGCGAGTGAAATAGGTCCTCCAGTTGGTGCTTAATATAATACATTGTGATGTATGAAATTAGTAAGATTACAATTTTGAAAAATAAAAAAATAACAAACAAGCTTTTGAATGGAACTAGATTTTTGAAGCCTTAAAAGTTGAGATCAATAACTTTTCCACACTGAATTACCACAATGTATTATTATAAAACATAGTTTGTGTGCTATACCTATTAATGAAAATGACGAAAGTTTTTGAGTCCACTCATGACATTTCATAATTTATATCGGTCCCGCAATAATATAATTTCAATACTATTAGGTCGTTTGATTTCAATTTTGAAAGCAAACATAGATAGGAGCTTAGGCTCATTAAATTATTCGCGGGGCAAAGTGAACTTTCCGCGCTGACCTTTGATTCGCGATCATTTCAGTGGTAAAAATATCTTGATCAATGGTTGCATCGACAGTGGCATACATACATTAGTTCCTCACGAGCAGTGACCGTGTTTTAGACCAGATTGGGACTCGACCAAGAAACTGCTAGCGGATGTGAACTTCATCAGAAACCTGGAGGAGTACGACAAGGACCACATCCCGGAGGCCACGCTCAAGAAGATCAAAGTGTACCTCACTCATAAGGACTTCAACCCCGACACGGTCGTCAAGGTGTCCAAGGTACGTCATCCTTGCGTCCTAGCTTTTATATATTATGGAAAAATATAACACGTGGTTACCACCATACAACAATAAACTTAATTTTATGTACCTAATGATTACCTAAGCCCCCATAAAAATTTTCAATCAAATACCGCCTTTACTTTAGCCACAGCAATTTTTTTAATATTCAAAATTTCAACACGCTATATCTATTATTATTGTAATAGTAGAAGATTGTTGCCGCTCTTGTCAAAAGTGAGTGACTGACGTTTAGATAGGGTGTTCTATTTTTTCCTGTATTTTGTGCTATTTAGTTTATTTGAAAAAACATTAAATTTTTGTAAATAAGATGTTAGGCGTTTTTACTAAATGTAATATGTTCCTTGCATGAAGCAGGGCTCATGGTTTCTAGATTTGTATGGTGGTATCATTGATTTAATTGCATCATTGGGTGGTATCCACCTTGTATAATTGATAATAGTAAAAACTTTGGTAAATCCTTAAAATTTACAGTAATTTAATGGTATAAAAAATATTTAGTTATGTATATTTGTGATAGTAAAAGCAAATTCATTGTTCTCCCAGTAAATTTACACGTCGCGTCACCAATCTTTAGCGGGAGACTTGGGTTCGAATCTTGCACCCTCCCCGTGATTGTCCTAGTGATGATCATAGATCGGAATAGGTAAAGCAATTTCGGGTCAATATTCACAAACGTTATACTAATATGGATAAGCCTTGAAGAAGGTTGGATTCGTAGGAATTCATGGCATATCCATATTAAGATAATGCCCAAAATTGCACTACGTATTCCGCCCTATAGTGATGCATAGTGATGATTGGTGTGCTTATTAAAAAAATTATGAAATATATTTTTAAGTAATAATAAAAAAAAACTTATGATAGTTATTCTGCAGATATTATGCTATCTGACAGGGTACAACGAAACTCTAGGATAATATCTGAATAGGGTACGAAGATATTATTATATATAAAAAAGTCAAAATTATTTGCTTGGCGTAGAAAAAAAATAAAGCGAATACGTAATATTCTAAAATGCAACATCATCGATGTGACCAAATGACTTCTGCATTTTTGAATGTTGGTACAATTATTCCTTAATAAATCTCGATGAAGGTCATATAAGCCCCCGAAGGGGAGGGTTAGTCCGGTGGTGGGAAAACGGGGGGATATCTATATTCGGTATTTTGGGTGCCCGGAAGTCGCGGCGCGGGCTAGCCCGAGCCACCTGAATACACCATTAAAGCGGTATTCAAGAAGCGTACTTGGCTAAGTTATGCAACACCACTATGCAAAGAACGCTAACTACCTATGCGTTCCTTATGTCAAGCCATCCAATTTATAAACAAAACTTTAGTATTACTTATCTATGACGTGTCATAGCGTTGAATACAGCTCTGTGATTGGTCTTTTAAATTTGATATGGCGTCCTTCACACTAGTGTTAACTTAGGCAAGTACGCTTCTTGAATACCGCTGTAACAGCAGTAAGTAGAGTACGTATCTACTTGCGTTGTTTGAGCACCTTTACTGCAATCGCAAATTAATTCGGTCCGTTCATCCAATCAGGTGTGCCGGTCGATGGTGCTATGGGTCCAAGCGATCGACATGTACGCGAAGGTATTCAGAGTTGTGGAGCCGAAAATCCTAAAGTAAGTTGAATATTTTACTAATAGGAGGATCAGGACTCTCAGATGTCTATTGGTACAAAGGTAAGTCTCATAAGCCAACAGGCGCACAATTGTGTGCTTATTGTACCGATTACACTAATATGAATACAAAAAGGAACATAAAAAATAAAATTTCAAAATTTAAAAACAAATCAACGAAATAACTACAGATATCGATATGTACAAATAAAAAATCTATTTCTAATATATAGGAAAATAGAAAATATATACAAAATATCATACATACATCACCCAATTAGTTCACAGGGCTTAGGTGCTTATCTAAAAAAATATATTATGATATGATTTCCTAATAATATTTTAAATTAATTCACGGATTTATAATTAAATTGATTGTTTTAAATAAATAATCTTTATTGCACACGATTGCGTAATAATAACTTACCAAAATGTTTGCAGTTAGCCACACGTTGGAAGAATTGATGCAAATTGAAATGTTTGATGACCAAAGCGATTACTTCCTTCAATATATTGTTCCAGACTGTCTCAAAGAAACCATCAATGACGATAATGCCAAAGCGCAAAACTTGAATACATTTAGTGGTAATTACTTTCAAAATGAAAAAGTAAATCAATTAGGAGAAAATTTTGAGTTAAAATCTATTAATGTCTTTAAATCTTTAGATGCAGACAAGGCGGAAGCCGAAAAAATAAAAAGATCAGAAAAAATGCGGATAATGTACGAAAAATATCTTAGGATAAAACAAAAATCGCGTCGAAATAAAGTCGACAGTCCATTTAGGCTAAAGGTGATTCGATTTTAAAACTTCGAATGAAACAGAATCGTCCGCAGTAACAGATAACCAATGCCTTCCCGTGTGTTTGCGCCGCACTCACCGGATCATAGCTTGTGTTTGTTACACACGCTGTTAGCACGTAGGCTTTAGCGAGGTTTTATAGTTGGCCGTCGATTTGTGACTAGCATGGGATCAAATGGTACGGGAGCCGACGATGCTAAATGTGGATTTACTCGAGCGTCATAGAGACCTATTGGGTTGCAAAGCTTAGATGATAAGAAGAAAAAAATGTTAAATAATGTATACCTTTTCATCGGTGGGGGAAGCGGCTAGACACTTTTAAATATGTAAAAAAATAATGTCCATGTGGACATACTCGAGCGTTTCAGATATTGATAGCATCAATGTTCTAATTATTTTTAATAATGTACTATATGACCATACGTAAGGGTTGAAAATGAGAGAGAAAAAATGTAATCGAGCACGTCAGATTTTCTAAGGGGGTGTTAAGTAAACCTAAAAAAAGCTCTCATTCAATAATCTGACGATTTCGATGTGACGCAAACTCGCTACCATTATTATAATGTGCAAAAAAAATTCGAACATATAATTATATGAGGCTCATATTTGGTGGAGGTACTTAACTGGGTACAAGGTATCCCCTGTACCTTAATCTGACGCGCTCGAGTAAATCCCAGATTCCCCTCTTCGGCTCCTCAGCTAAAACAATGAAGATACATATATCTACGTATGAGGCTTCAGTGGTGTGACAAGTAAAACCGCTGCCGCCTCCGACATTAGCCGAGATGCTTACTTGTCCGGTAGTATTCGTGGCGGGATAAAACATATTATATCCGTACGTATACATAGTATGTATATACGGCATGGTCTAAATCTTAGGATGTTGCTTATCCTGATGTCGCTGAAAAAGTATTAATAAAACAAAATATTGTAACAAATAAACAAACTATCTTTAAAATGTTTACGAATTTGATTTGTATAGGTACTTTTTGACCGTGTGTAAAATTATTATGATACTATTTCAGTAGGTATACAGTATTAAAATTTGTAACATATTCTATTCTGTATAAATGTTTTACCAAAATAGTCGTTTCTTTAAAAAACAGTAACGAAGCTAAATTTGAAGGTTATATTGAGAGAATTTAATAACGGTGCATAATAATTATGTAAATAATCAAACATAACTCAACAAACCTTTATAATAGTTTTTCATCTTAAATAGTAAAAAATAGACTGTGTGTAGATAATAAATATCATCCGATCACCCATAGAGCAGTAAGCTTAGGTAACATGCGCGCAATAGTATTTAGATTTATGTGTGACAATATGAAGTAATAGACGTAATTGAAGGTGATCCGCATTGATCTATAACCAGATTCACAATCGCATACGACCTTTGAGATGTTTTGGGCCCCTTAAACCTAATAGTTCTTTAAGTCACCAATAGATGGCGGTACAACAACTAACTGCTGGTGATCCGTGTGTGGTGGTAATGTTGCGCAGACACAAGGAGGCAGCGGGCATCCTGAAGAGCGTCATGGCGGTGCTGCGCGCCAAGCAGAAGGAGGTGGAGGCCATCGAGGCGCAGCTCGCCGCCATGATGGATGAGCTTAAGGTCACCGTCCATTATTTATCCGTTATTTTGTAAGAATACAATGAACGAGAGAATGGCTCCTCTGTCTGTGACGTGATTATGAAAGTTCAAGTATTTTATGAATTATTTTCACCCAATTACTTAAGAAGGGTAATGTTTTTCTAGTGTATATAAAATCGTGTAAATATCGTCACAAACAATATCAACCTCTTGCGACCTGTTACATATCAAGAGGCGCCGCCTGCGCTTTTCACTTGTGGAAGGATGGATGCAATGGAGATTAAAAGGAACGATGGATATTTTTTTTGTTAAAATGTTTGTACCCTCAATCCTACTTATACTTTTATCAAGTTAGGTGGACGGCACCGTAAGTCAACTACCTATACGACATATCGGTATAATTCCTGACGTTGTATGTCTCACGTGTTGTGGTGTGTTGGACAGACGGTGGAGGAGGAGCGCGTGCGGCTGCAGGCGGACGTGGACCTGGCGGCGGCGCGGCTGGCGCGCGCCGGCAAGCTCACGCAGGCGCTCGCCGACGAGAAGACGCGCTGGGAGGACAGCGTCAAGGTACGTCTGCCTCTCCCACTCGTACCGTGCTAGCGGTCCGACTCGTCGCGTGCTAGCAGTCCCACTCGCAATATGCTAGTGGTCCTACTCGCAACGTGCTAGCGGTCCTACTTAAACCGTGCTAGTGGCCCTACTGGCAACGTGCTAGAGATCCTACTCGCAACGTACTAGTGGTCCTACTCGCAACTTGCTAGCGGTCCTACTCGCAACGTGCTAGCGGTCCCACTCGCAATATGCTACTGGTCCTACTCGCAACGTGCTAGCTGTCCTACTTAAACCGTGCTAGTGGTCCTACTGGCAACGTGCTAGAGATCCTACTCGCAACGTGCTAGTGGTCCTACTCAACGTGCTAGCGTTCCAACTCGCAACGTGCTAGCGGTCCTACTCGCCCAGTGCTAGAGATCCTACTCACAATGTGCTAGCGGTCCTACTCGCAACGTGCTAGCGTTCCAACTCGCAACGTGCTAGCGGTCCCGCTCGCAACGTGCTAGCGGTCCTACTCGCCCAGTGCTAGAGATCCTACTCGCAATGTGCTAGCGGTCCTATTCGCAACGTACTAGCGTTCCAACTCGCAACGTGCTAGCGGTCCTACTCGCCCAGTGCTAGAGATCCTACTCGCAATGTGCTAGCGTTCCAACTCACAACGTGCTAGCGGTCCCGCTCGCAACGTGCTAGCGGTCCTACTCGCCCAGTGCTAGAGATCCCACTCGCAATGTGCTAGCGGTCCTACTCGCAACGTGCTAGCGTTCCAACTCGCAACGTGCTATCGGTCCCGCTCGCAACGTACTAGCGGTCCTAATCATAGGGATTCATCAACGTTAGAGTATGCCTTGCGATGCGATTTAATATTTTTAATAACGACAGCAACTGTGCTCTTTTAATTTACTTGCTCGTTTTCGATCCTTTTGCTGGGGACCTTTGTTGTTAAGTATATTTTAAATTTATCTTTTGGGGTAGCGCATGTAAAGACTAGTTCTTATTTCTATACGTATTTGCAGCCAACGCAATTGTACAATTGAATAGACGTAATGATGTACCCGATGCTGCCTATATTTTTGTAACTAAAATGCAATGCGATTTCTACATGCTCTAGATAAGTGCCTACTTGTTGCAAAAATTTTAATGCATAGCAGAATTTGAAAACTAATGCTTTAGAGAGTTTCCAATTTTAATTATAAATTATATATATAACTGTGCAATAAATATTTTTAAGAACTTGAAAATACAGCACTATCATATTAGTTGTATCAATCAAAGCCAGCGTTCATTTCCCAAATATGAATGAAATATAACGCTCAGCGGTTCTGTTCAACTTAATACTGTTCGTAGGAGCGTACAGGTCGTTGGCCCGCGGCCACACTGACCTAGAGACGCGCGGCGCGCTCTTTGGGGTAGGTCGGGCGCTCGGGTAACCCTCGCCTTGACCTTCTCGGCTGCTTCTCCCCTAAGCTTGTTCCCTTTCCTAGGTGATGCGAACCGCATACTAAGTCAACGGAATTCCCTCAACATTCCCGAGACAAGTTTCTCACGCTTTATGTAGTAGTGGGAGATTTTATCGTCGATAAGGCGGTGAGGGTGATGGCGGTAAGTAAGTTTGCTTGAGGGCGCAGTCAATCCAATGCAATTAGAACACTGGTGAATCTAATCAACCGTAAGTACCGCGAATGCAGACTTTGTAAAGTTGGTTGCAGAATGTAGAATAGAATTATAGAATACTTTTCAGTATAACTGATTTCAACCAAAAACTGCTTAATACGTAAAATAAAGGTATAGAATGCTGGTGAAACGCGTTTATTTCTAGGTTTATCTTTAAAACATTACATGTCTCCATGTATTGAGCCTTTGAGCCGGCCAAAGCCACTTCCACGTAGCGCACGCACAAATTTAGACACGTTTGATATGCGATAATATAATTACGGCCCTCTGGCTGTATAAACTAGGGAAATTATGGATTCCTGGATGCCGCTTTATATGCTATATTGATGTAACTAAACTCATGCAAAACAGTAATCTTTCCTGTACTTCAGGAACATCATTTTACTGTAAATAAGTTTCCCATATAAGAATTTAGCAGTGGGCGTCAGCCGCCGGCGTCTGATATTTTCCAGGGAATCTCGTCATGGATCATACAGGATAACCCATTTAGTGCCTATTACAGCGTCGTATATTGAAAGATCAGGTAGACTATGTACATACATATAAATAAAATTCTTATTTTAATATAGAACTTTATTCTTTCTTTATGTTCGCTAAGAAGTTTTGATCGTTTAAAGTAGTGAAAGAGAACGCCGACCGCTTTATTCCTTTGTATCGAACGATACCGTCCCAAGTTCAACAGGTGGGAGCAACGCGGCAATGGCTTCGCTTTCAATCGAATGTATAATTTATGTAGATTGTTAAACCAGGTGAATCTGATTTCATTTATATTACGGTTAAAGGTAATAACGTGCAAAATGTTAGTTTTAACTGTGATGTGATTATTTTTCTCAAACCGTGACTGATCAATTTAAAATAAGTGTAGCAGATTCAACATTATTGCTACGAACACGGAACAGCAAAAAATAGTGGAAGTGTGATACGCCAAAATTATTACTGAAACCGGTGTCGCCAAACGCACACATACAAACGGTCGTCATTTACTCCACAACTAGTGAAGAGTACTTTTAATTGGTCGCATATCTTTAAAGCCAAAATACACTAAATTACACAAACTTTAATGCAAAAACACATCTTGTTTCTGAGTAATAGAGTTGGCTTTCTATAAAGAGTGTAACGTATTTGCGACATTTTGTATGACAAAATTCGAATTTCAACAAGAAATTCAAAATTAGAATTTCAACAAGTTCTAGCTACTCAACACCAGGTGGCAGTGTTTTTTGTAAGCAGTAATGTCCCGGCCACACGCTCCGTCTTGCCTGCCTGTCATGACCATAGATCATACACTATATGTATATATGAGAGTCATGACGGTACAAAAAGACGGAATACCTAGTAGTGGCCACACGTGCAGTGGGCTGAGTGCGAGTTTTAAGTGACAAAACGCGCTCGCTACGTAACTGCGAGTTACCTAAAATTTGTATGGAATCGGAGCAGAGCCACCTAGCGGGACGTAAATGGCTAAGCTTGGATCCCATACAAATTTTAGCTAACTCGCAGTTACGTAGCGAGCGCGTTTTGTCACTTAAAACTCGCACTCAGCCCACAGGTAAGCTCGCGCAAACTGGACTGCGTAGTCCTAGTTGTGTTCGGATAGCTCGTCACGCATGTTGCTAACAGAAGAGGGTTTTTTATTATATTATTGTTATTGCTTACTGATTTATATACCTCTTTTAATTTTTCAATCATTAAATGATATGCCTCATTTTTTTATTCCTGTCCGAATATTCTTTATTTTTTATCTTCCATAAAGCCGGCAACGATTTATAAAGTTCTATGAACTCAATTAAAAAAACCTTAGAATAGCTCCTTACGTTACCGAGACGGAGCGTGTAGCCGGGACATAAGGTTAACTTATCAATGATTTGTCAACCATTGATAAGCGTTATCGTTTAGTGATTTGACACAAGCGTGATTTTATCGATAAATTGGACCTATTTTAATGCAATTTAAAATTTAGAGGATTCACGATAATGATCCGACTGATTTTCATAATTTAATATTTTTTTGAAAATGAAAATGAAAAAAATGAAAAATGATTTTATTGATTCACAGGTTTCATTACACACAAGTTGCAAGGGCCCCTGTACTAGGTGGAGACCTGTGTTACTGGGTACCCCGCTCATCCTCCGATACATGTTATAGTAAATCAACAAAATTAAATTTATTACATAATTAAACAAAAAAGTATGATGTATAGTTTAAGTTGTGTGTGTGTGTGTGCGTGTGTGTATGTGTGTGTGTGTATGTGTGTGTGTGTGTGTGTGTGTGCGCCTGTGTGTGCGTGTGTGTGTCAGTTTGTGAGTAATTTTTATTTTATCATTTTACCTAATAATATCAATACGACAATCGGAACGAGTCAGCTATTCAAGAATTCGTAATTTAATTTTTATTGGAATAAAATTGGTTATGCATACGTTCAAATGTTAATGTGAACATAATTTTCTTATGTAGAGCCAGGTAAGACTCGGGTAGGGAACTTTTTTTACAAAGAATATAATAGGTATATTTATCTCTCAGAAGAATAATATTAAACATATTTCAAACATAATGGTGCCGAATTTTGTTGGCATCCAATCAACTCTTCCAGTTGCATATATCCATTTTTCTTTGACGTGAGGGTCTTTAGGAAAGCTAAAAATATTTTAAGTAATTTTGGATGATTGATGATTTGGAAAAATGAATGAAGTTCGCCGGGCCAGCTAGTATCTAATAAAATGTCGATGTCGATAAAAAAATTCCCATCACTTACTCCCGCTATATGGAGATTTTTACCAGAACAAATTAGATGACGCGTGTAAGCTAAAGCAAGCTTCATTTCCCATACCTTATGGTTGATTTCAGATTAAAATATCTGTTAGGTTTTAAGTAATTAAAATTAAATTACGATAGTGACACGAGACGTCCGTTCTTGAACCGATGACAGCGATGACTGAAAGGCAAGTTTGCGACACAACACAACACAAACTAGTGACCCGCTGCCACGCCTACATCGCACTTCCACCTATTTTTTTCTGTTCCGTGGCTACGAAGTTCATCTGACACCGAATCGCATTTCTACTTTAATTCTTTGACAAAATCAAATTGTATTCAAAAATATCTTAAGTTAAATTTATTTATATTCACCGTTTAATAGAAGTCTATTCAAACTAATATTAATTTAATTTACTTCAGTATAAAATAAACGTAATTTAAAAATGCATACTAAGCTCATTAACTGTGTAATGGTGCTACCAGACCAATCGATCAATCGTCGATCGACGCCATCGATCGATGGTGGAATTGATTAGTCGTCGTCGATCAATAGGTTCTACTAGACCGATCGATCGATCGATCGTCGATCGACGGCATCGATCGATGATGGAATGGATTAGTCGAAGCCGATCGAAGAAAGACAATGTAAGCAAAGTAACCGGGCCACGTTACACACCAGGCGGCGACGCAGAAGCTATACTGCACGACGGGCGACATGATCATCGCGGCCGGCTGCATCGCGTACTTCGGCGCCTTCCCCGCGCACTACCGCCGCGAGCTCGAGCGCAAGTGGGTGGACGAGTGCCGCGCGCTGCAGATACCCTCCTCCGACACCTTCGAGTCAGTACCGCACACAGACACACATACACATACACCGCGCACTACCGCCGCGAGCTCGAGCGCAAGTGGGTGGACGAGTGCCGCGCGCTGCAGATAACCTCCTCCGATACCTTCGAGTTAGTACCATACACATACACACATACACATACACCGCGCACTACCGACGCGAGCTCGAGCGCAAGTGGGTGGACGAGTGCCGCGCGCTGCAGATACCCTCCTCCGACACCTTCGAGTTAGTACCGCACACAGACACACATACACATACACCGCGCACTACCGCCGCGAGCTCGAGCGCAAGTGGGTGGACGAGTGCCGCGCGCTGCAGATACCCTCCTCCGACACCTTCGAGTTAGTACCATACACAGACACACATACACACATACACATACACCGTGCACTACCGACGCGAGCTCGAGCGCAAGTGGGTGGACGAGTGCCGCGCGCTGCAGATACCCTCCTCCGACACCTTCGAGTTAGTACCGCACACAGACACACATACACATACACCGCGCACTACCGCCGCGAGCTCGAGCGCAAGTGGGTGGACGAGTGCCGCGCGCTGCAGATACCCTCCTCCGACACCTTCAAGTTAGTACCATACACAGACACACATACACACATACACATACACCGCGCACTACCGACGCGAGCTGGAGCGCAAGTGGGTGGACGAGTGCCGCGCGCTGCAGATACCCTCCTCCGACACCTTCGAGTTAGTACCATCATACCATGTAGTCATACACACATACACATACACAACTACACCGCGCACTACCGCCGCGAGCTCAAGCGCAAGTGGGTGGACAAGTGCCGCGCGCTGCAGATACCCTCCTCCAAAACCTTCGAGTTAGTACCGCACACAGACACACATACACAACTAGCGGACACGCGCTCATACTGCATACGCTGCAGTCATATACACATACACATACACAACTACACCGCGCACTACCGCCGCGAGCTCGAGCGCAAGTGGGTGGACGAGTGCCGCGCGCTGCAGATACCCTCCTCCGACACCTTCGAGTTAGTACCGCACACAGACACACATACACATACACCGCGCACTACCGCCGCGAGCTCGAGCGCAAGTGGGTGGACGAGTGCCGCGCGCTGCAGATACCCTCCTCCGACACCTTCGAGTTAATACCATACACAGACACACATACACACATACACATACACCGCGCACTACCGCCGCGAGCTCGAGCGCAAGTGGGTGGACGAGTGCCGCGCGCTGCAGATACCCACCTCCGACACCTTCGAGTTAGTACCGCACACAGACACACATACACATACATCGCGCACTACCGCCGCGAGCTCGAGCGCAACTGGGTGGACTAGTGCCGCGCGCTGCAGATACCCTCCTCCGACACCTTCGAGTTAGTACCGCACACAGACACACATACGCAACTAGCGGACACGCGCTCATACTGCATACGCTGCAGTCATACACACATACACATACACAACTACACCGCGCACTACCGCCGCGAGCTCGAGCGCAAGTGGGTGGACGAGTGCCGCGCGCTGCAGATACCCTCCTCCGACACCTTCGAGTTAGTACCGCACACAGACTCACATACACACATACACCGCACACTACTGCCGCGAGCTCGAGCGCAAGTGGGTGGACGAGTGCCGCGCGCTGCAGATACCCTCCTCCGACACCTTCGAGTTAGTACCATATAGACATACATATACCATATAAACTCTCACGCACAAAAATACTGCGCACTGGTTTTAACTGACAGAAATGTATTTTTCAATTGTAATAAATGATTTATCGGTATCAGTTATTATTTTCGAGGACAAAAAATAGTACACGATCAATTGATTAATACCACTTAACTTTAACTTTTTGCCATCTTATCTGCTTTGAAGCTTTATGTGTAGATAAAATCATGAGAAAAGGTGCAGGATAATGAGCTGTTTATAAAGTTCTCAAAGACATGTAGAGTAGTTTCTACTTAGCGCTTACGTAGTGAAAGGAAACTCGCGCGCAGAACTCGAACAGCCATCCTTTGTCGTGATTAAATAAATTTTTAAAATTATATTCATATTTCATATACCGATTCTCAATAAAATGTGATAAATATACCGAGAATGTAGGTCCCGTATAAAAAAAATCTCGAGTTTCAACCATGATATCTGATAACTATTAACAGGAAACGGATGAGCTGGTGATTTTTTATAAAGTTGCTTTAAATTTTGGTGAAATAAATATTTTTTAATATTGCCGTAACATGTATTACTTTCATGACTACTTGACTCAGTTTCATTTATATTGATGGCTTCTCATTGAAATACGTACTCACAAATATTCAGTATGAGTACGCACGCAAAATAAATATCGGAAATCGTAATTTCATACCCGTACTTTTAAGCAATGTTTACTTTTATTTGACGTTATCTGTAAAATCGGAATTCGGGGTCTAGTGGGACGGGTGAGAATGGGAATGGGAGCCAACGGGAAAAACCCGTTCAGACAAAGTCCGAAAAATACTACAAAAGGAGATGTTTCAGAAATGTATGGCACCGGGGCGGGTACACTGTACATTCAGTAGGAAGTAGGACATATTATTTGAAAGCTTTCCATATCATCCAAATTCTCGATTTCACCTTAGTTTGGCGACAATAATTCAATTTATAGAGAATTTGTAACACTGAGACAGTATGGTGGACAAATCGACTGCTGATGACGTTGATAAACTTGATTTATTCTAATGTCATATTAGGAGTGTCAACATGACGTGTCAATGTCAAATGCATAGTCAAATATAAGCCCTACGATATTTTTGGATTTGGTTTGTTGGATCTATCTTCTATTATTAACATTATTAAGCGTATCTTATCTAATTAAACGGTGCAATTCGTTGCTTCGATTAATCCGAAGAAAATCGCAATGTCTGAGGTGTAAACACAACATAAAGTAGGGACCTTTTATAATATAAAGTAAGAGAAAGGTATAACTAAATAAAGGCGAGTGCTGTATGGGTACAAGGTATAGAAGAATGATAAAATAAAAATTATTTGCAGATTTGCAGAAATCACCGAAACAGTATGAGCAGAAGGCAAAGCAAATGAGCATCTTAGTGAAAATTCAACCTACATAAAGATGCCAATGCATATTTAAATAAGTATGAACCTAAAGTGAAGCTGAATAATTGTGTGGCATAAATGAAGATTTGTCTTATCAGAGATTATAACCCAAAGCAGTTGCAATTTCTGTATTTAAATATTTTAGATATGACAGAAGTAAATAAAAAACAGCATATTATTTATTCTCATTTTATTTTTTCCATTTCAATCATCTTCTATGCCATCCAGGACTGAAGCCGGTGCCTCAGCATTTGTCTGATACCGAGCCCAACCCACCAGATACCATACAATGGTCATTATGCACACAGCATCATCATCTCAGCCCAGCATTCCAATCACAAGCAAAATCGTAAAAACAAAGCCGTAGGTAGATAATATGCACTTGATCACTAATATCGCTATAACACTGATGTTATTCACTCCAAAGAAACACTCGGAAATCTCGGAATGCCGAAAAATTATTGTAACCTCAGATTGTAACTTGCATCGTAAACTTCAAAGCACATTATTTTACAGTACAGATGACACAGATACAGTACAGATATCACAGACAACAGACAAGTTTATATTTATTTTGACAGTTCTCTATTTCGGAGCCATGGAACCGAAAATGTTGTCGTGTGTAAAAATATTTTGTTGAAAATAATTTCTCTGCAGAGAACAGCTCATTTAATAATTTTTTTGATATTTTTCCGTGAATCAGTATATTTTTCTCTTTTTATGCTAGAATGTACAAAGTCGCCGCCCAAAAAGAAACATCTCCTTTGCTCAAAGAAATTTCAGCGTCAATTTTTTAACGAATGAATTTGCAAGGCACAGGGCTCTCTTTATGACTCAATCAGCTAAAATATAATCCGTCAGTTTGGTTGTAGGACGAATTTACTAACTGATTCGCGAATAATGGATTACGATAAAAGTATGCAGTTCAATAATCCGCCGATATGGTTTGACAATTGTTGTGTTGGATTATACCACAGACTTATAAAAGTTAATAACTAGTTAAGCAGACCTAACATATGGGACAAAAAAGCGTACCAGATACAAATAACTACATACATGTACATACTGCACACATTGCCAATCCCCATACAAAACATTGGTGGTCTACAAATGTTGTCTATGGTCCTCATACTAAAACTGAGCTTCTTGTAGCTTATGAAAATGGTGGGAGTGCTACAACCCCATTTTGTCCATGTGTGCGTGAGTATTGCAACCAGAAAAATAAAACGAGAAAGACTTTGTACGTGTTATGGGAGAGAAAGGGATGAAACTATTGCTTACATACGTTTTTGTAGTGGTGAAAATTATGTTAGGTCTGGTTATTTTATAAGTCTGTGGATTATACATACTTTTACAGTCGTGCCTATGGCAGGTCTCCCACCGCCAGTGAGTCTGTGAGTTAAGTTCGGCTATTTTATCGCTCCAGACACGTTCAAAAGATATGACATTCCGTGTAATCAAAGAGATGAAAATTCTGGCGAGTAGTCGCTGATTGTTCACACCGCTGCGCCGGCGAGTACTCGCTGGCATTATGCATCTCTTTTATTTACACGGAATATTTGAGTCTCTTGGGCGAGAAAATAGCCGAGCTTTAGGGTGGTTGCATAGTCAAGCTTACCGCCAGAGCGGTTGACCTGCGCCAATGAATCGCGCTACAAATGTACGTTACAAATACGCGTTTCATCCGCGCGGATCTCTTTTCACTGTAAAACGATACAAGACACTTGTAAGCTCGTGTCCCGCGCGCCGGTTAACCGTGCTGGCTATGCAGCAACTCTTACTCGCTGCTCGCCGGCGGTGGGACATCTGCCTAACTTCGTGGTAACGTAATGGTATGGTCTGGTGTAGGCTGATATCGACGATGGCGGACTCGTACACGGTGCGCACGTGGAACGCGCAGGGGCTGCCGCGCGACGCCGTGTCCACCGAGAACGGCATCCTGGTGACGCGCGCCGGCCGCTGGCCGCTCACCATCGACCCACAGGAGCAGGTGAGAGTAAACTACCACTGCTGCCTAGTGCGGGCTGATAACGACGATGGCGGACTCGTACACGGTGCGCACGTGGAACGCGCAGGGGCTGCCGCGCGACGCCGTGTCCACCGAGAACGGCATCCTGGTGACGCGCGCCGGCCGCTGGCCGCTCACCATCGACCCACAGGAGCAGGTTAGAGTAAACTACCACTGCTGCCAAGTGCGGGCTGATAACGACGATGGCGGACTCGTACACGGTGCGCACGTGGAACGCGCAGGGGTTGCCGCGCGACGCCGTGTCCACCGAGAACGGCATCCTGGTGACGCGCGCCGGCCGCTGGCCGCTCACCATCGACCCACAGGAGCAGGTGAGAATAAACTACCACTGCTGCCTAGTGCGGGCTGATAACGACGATGGCGGACTCGTACACGGTGCACACGTGGAACGCGCAGGGGCTGCCGCGCGACGCCGTGTCCACCGAGAACGGCATCCTGGTGACGCGCGCCGGCCGCTGGCCGCTCACCATCGACCCACAGGAGCAGGTGAGAGTGAACTACCGCTGCTGCCTAGTGATTCAATATTCACTTTTTTACAGAGAACCCCAAAAACAAAGATAGCGCCAATTTATTTTCGACTATTTTTCAGAATACTCAATTTCGATATTATAGTGAGGCCGCGTTGTGAATGCGTTCCTGACACATGTCAGTTCGTCATGACTAGTGATGTACAATAAATAACATTATGCGTTGTAACAAATAACAATAACAACATGCATTCATTATACATAATATTTATTCAATTTATGTGTTGTTATTTTTTATAGGCATTATATTTCAATATATTCAATAAATATTCGTTATGTAAATAAAATTTTAATGAATCAATTAATTGAATTGAATCATAATTTCTGAATGTAATCAAGAGAAAAAAATAAAAATGTTTTATTTATTTATTTTATTTTCATTTGATTCATCTGAGTGATATTATAACACAAATTTTCCTAAGCTATGTTTGGGCGTACCTTTATTATAATAATATTATTAACTTTATTGAATACTTAGTACATTATATAATAAAATTATAACGTTTTATTTTATATTTTACCAACATTGTATTAAGATTACAAAAATATTCGATTACAATTGCCTTGTTATTATGTCACATCACTACAAAAACAAAAAGTTGATATAACATGGATATAACCTTTTTTATATTTGTTATTTAAGTAATTGTAATAATTTTAGCCCAAGATTAATACATTTATTGTAAGTAGGCATAATTATTCGATTTAATGTTTGATTTTAATGTTATCACTCGTTAATAAGGCAATTAAAAGATATGAAAAAATTGTCAATTAATTGTACGCCAGTTCAAAGTTACATCGCCCAGTCGATCACGATCCTTCAGAAACGCATTCTTAGCGCGGCCTCACTATAGTTAATTTATTTATTTATTTAAGAATTACCAACAATGTTATCTTTGTCGTTTCACTTCTATCTATCTATCTAACAGCTTATCGAAGTCCACTGCTGGACATAGGCCAACACTTAGGGCAACAAAATTGTTTAATGTGTTGAAACTCATTAGGTACATCAAATAATTACGTTTCGTTAAAATTTTATTATCAACTTATGTACTATGCTTTAAACTTGATATCTTAAAGAGCATTGTAAAATACGCGTTTTCAATCCAATCTCGCTAATGATTCAAAAGCCGATATTTGATTTCAAAGCCGCATTCCCAAACCGAATTGTATCATAGGCCACTTTTCGATAAAACTTTGTTGTCATATAAAATCTATTCGAGCTAAAGGTCGATTGAACTTGTCATATATGTATTCTATTGTTAAAAATTGATATTTAAGAATCGGTCGATCGGACTTTGTGAAATATCAGCGTCGTAATATAATGTGGAGTAAAAGGGGAGATCTCCCGCCAGGCGATATTACTGCCTGGGGACCGTGGTCTGAATATTAACTTCTGACCATTTCAATATACAAGGTGGATACCACCATACAACAATAAATGAAACCACGAGCCCTGCTTCATGCAAGGAACATAATACATTTAGTAAAAAACGCCTAACATCTTATTTACAAAAATGTTTTTTTCAAACAAACTAAATAGCACAAAATACAGGAAAAAATAGAACAGCCTATCTAAACGTCAGTCACTCACTTAACTCACTTTTGACAAGAGCGGCAACAATCTTCTGCTATTACAATAATAATAGATACAGCGTGTTGAAATTTTGAATGTTGAAAAAAAAAATTGCTGTGGCTAAAGTAAAGGAGGTATTTGAAAATTTTTTTGGGGGTTTAGGTAATCATTAGGTACATAAAATTAAATTTATTGTTGTATGGTGGTAACCACGTTGTATACTTTGAATATCTTGTAACTTCGGCGCAGTTGAGGATACGTCTTCTGACTGATCATTTCAGTATGACACGTATGACTAGTGTATTGTTTACTATTCTCGGTGCATGTGGTGATCTGCGTAGTCAGCATTCGTGTGAGGCGCGCGCTCATGTTAATGTATCGTTGGTGCCAGGCGAACCGTTGGATCAAGAACATGGAGCGGGAGAGTGGTCTTCAGATCACGAAGCTGAGCGACCCCAGCTACCTGCGCGTGCTGGAGAGCTGCGTGCGGCTGGGCTGGCCCATGCTCATCGAGGACCTCGGCGAGGCGCTCGAGGCCACGCTGTCCCCCGTGCTGCTCAAGCAGACCTTCCTTCAGGTCAGTGTCACGCCTACTTGAGTTGAACCATTACCTTCTTTCAGGGGTAGCTTTCTCATTTTTTGTTTGTGATTAATTGGCAAAAAAAATTGGGAATTGTACGTTATTTTACCTCTGTGTATTTTTATAGGACTCTTCTATGTACAATATAGTTTTCCAACAGTTTTAAAAAAGTGTCTATGGCAGGTGTCCCACCGCGGGCGAGTCGGCGATTGAATCCCTGCTATTTATTCGCTCAAGACACGTACCAGATCTGATATAATGACATTCCGTGTAAACAAAAGAGACGCATATGTCAGCGAGTACACGCTGAATACATACGAGTACACCTGCCTATCAAACGAAACAAGCATGAAAAAAGAACATTTTAATGATTTCAGTATTCGTGATTATTTTTTTTGTTATTTCAATAAGATTGAATGATGGGTAGACTAGTTACACTGAGCTGAGCAATAACATGGTAGTGGGTTGTTGTACTGAGGCACGGTCCAAATAAATATAAACTGCAATTCATACCATAAACTTATTCAATGGGAGTAATCCGCTCAATAATACTAACAGGTCCATCCTGCAAAGAGATTATTTCATACACTGCTTCTACTATGTGGATGCAAGGCTCTGACGATATTTATCATCGTAATATTCATTTCAAAACTCGTATGAAACATGACGGTTCTTCGCTTCATGGAAACTATAATAATAATAATAAATAAGATAACTTAAAAGGTGAAATAATGTAACTTCTCCTGAATATTGCTTTTCGAATTAAACATTTTAGAGCTTTATTTGTAGACCTATCTACAGAGAGCATTACTAATAGTGAAAAAGGAATCATTAAAATCGATTTAGCCCTAAAAAGTGATGAGGTAACAAACATAAAATAAAGAAGAAGAAATAAAAATAAATGACGCACAGTTTTTGTATATTGGCACAAATACAATAAAAGTTTATAATATTTATAATATAAAGATTCCCTTGCCTTAGATTCCGAGGTTTTGTGATTTTTAGGCATTTCTCACACAATGCTATTTGCAAGCGACTAGGATCTTGTCAATGTATGAAAGCGGCGCGTCTACGATGCGTCTCCTGTCAGTGAACAGTGTCAGATACAGCGAATTTTGGGTTGCGTTGCAGTCGCGTAGCTCATAAATAGCGTTGTGTGAGAAGAGCCTTACGCCTTACGGCACTCCATTTACGTAGGCGTGTCACCAGAAAATATTTGGACGTCTCAAGATCAGAAAATTTCACGAACAACATAAAGCCCTTGTCCAAACCTTGACCACTTCGTCGTCCTCAGGCCGGTAGACTGCTGATCCACCTGGGCGACAGCGACGTGGAGTACGACCCGAACTTCCGGCTGTACCTGACCACTAAGCTGGCCAACCCGCACTACCTGCCCGAGATCTGCATCCAGGTCACGCTCGTCAACTTCACCGTCACGCTCTCCGGCCTCGAAGACCAGCTGCTCGCGTGAGTGACCACTGTCCACTGCCCTCTGCACACATGCTCACTGCCCACTGCTCACTGCCCACTACCCATTGCCCACTGCTCACTGCCCGCTGCCCACTACCCACGTGCTCGCTCTCACAGGACATGACATAGTTTGACAAGTCAACTCCGTCCCAGTAGTCAGTGGGCAATCGAACGGTAATCACAAAAATATATGTAGTTAGAAATAATATGTATATGAAGATTAAAATGGGAGTAATTTGATGTATTATTAAAAATTATTAAATTGTAATATGATTCAATGATAATAATTTAAAAGTATAATCAGAATATAATTTTCGGTTCTTGTAAAATGAAAATCATTCAGTTTAAATGTTTTTTTAAGATTTTCAGATTCCAATTTCGAAAGTTTATACAACAATGGACAGTTAAGCATTTCATTTTAAAATGTTACATTAATCCGTGACGTGAAACCAAACGGAAGTTTACACTACTGTTTCGGTTTTCATGATGAGGTCATTTAAGTTTGTTCATTAAATTGTTAATATAACATTGTTTGTTCCTGTCGTAGGAACTGTGATGCGAATAAAGTAATATGAGGCTTTTCGTGGAAATTACATTTCATTACAAAACGACCGCATGATTTAATGTTATATTATACAGTGGTTATGATTTTATTATTTCGAATCAAAAATATTTTAAGTTGCATATGAAACGAGTGTTATAAATTACATAAATCAAGCGAATATTGAACATAATTAAAATATATTATGTTTAAAGGAATTCACGCTTGGGAAAATTAATTATATATGTTACCGGAAATGTATGAAATCTAGGAATTGTATACATTTCCTAGGAATTGTATACAATGACGGATTTAACACATTTCCGTTAACATATACATAAAACAAATGTTCATAATATAATAACTTTATTTGGTAATCTGGTGTGACGTTTTCAACAAAATTTAATTGTTTTTGTGACACAATATAATATCCGTTGCATCATACCTTGCTCCCCTTGGTTCGTCAAACTAGCAACTCTTCCGGTAACTATATGGCTACGTCGCCTCTACTCACAATGCTATGCCGTAGCACCGTAGCCATATACGTAGCGACAAAATGTTTTGTCGTATAAATGTGGTCTATTTGTGTCCGATCGAGATTGCTACAAGTTCTGTAATAAATATCTGGTACATATTTGTAACGTGTTATGAAAACTTTTAATTTAACGTTAAAAATGAATATTTGATAATTCAAAACCTAGCCCACTCGTGAACCTATTCTAATCGAACTTAAGGAGTAGTAATTGAATCTATTATTCAAATAATATCATAACAGTTATTTTCAAATTATGAACTGTAAGGCCTCTTGTATATGACACGTTTTCTTGACCGTACGGCGTGTTTGTCGTGCCGTAAAAAAAACGTGCTAGCATGTACATGGCACGGCAAAGCTATCGGTCGAGACAACGGCCAGGTGCCGCTCACTTGGGATCTTTCATGAACTAATGTAATTAACAATATTCGTTATTTATGTTCATTTTACTAAGACAGAAATCAATTCAGTCAAAAATCATTACCTTAACTACTAGTTGCATCTATTTCTTTCTTATTTATGTAACTTGTCTTTCAAGCTCATAATAGCATGTTTAATTTTTAGTTGATTTCCTATTCTTTTTTGGTGTGTATACTGTATACCTCTACCCCTTCTATTTGTTTAATTATTTCTTTCCTAAATCTTACGTTGCCTGGAAGCCGTGCCGTCACGCAGCCGCGACTGTCAACAAGCTCTCATAGTAATCCATACAACACTGACAACTGCGCCTACACACGGCGAATTAACCGTAGATTTTTACGCCGAAAAAACGTGTGTCTACAAGAGGCCTAAGTAATAGTAAGATGTTCTAACACGTTGCTTTTGTTTGGATCTGTCAGTGAAAAATAACAGTTTTCAACTTGTTGCAAGTTAATTCTCTGAGTGGTAACAAGGAAATTTCCAGTTTTTCAATTTATTTTTTATTGAATCACTGAACTTATAATGTAATTCAGTGATTTTATTTTTCAATTGTTTTCATATTCTGTGTTTGGCTATATATGTATATAAAAGTATAATTATATCGTATCAAATTGTTAAATTTCATTGTTATTTTTAACACCTGCCATCTGCCTTTTCCACATCCACCCAGGGCTGACTGGCAGAGAATGCCCTTAGGCATTAAGTTTTGCCCTTGTATACCTTATTGTAAGGTGTTACAAAATATATAAATAAATAAATAAATAAATATACATACATATAACGCAGTTATAAATATTTTTAATTCTTGTTTTAAGTCTTGTTCGACAAGGGTGCCTCGGCCGGCCTCAGAGACTTGTGACTTGTGTGATTTTAATTTTTTTACAGCTACATTCAAATAATAACTTTGACATTTTTCAAGATATTCCAATAATTCTGTCACCATGTCTAATGGATTTGCATTTTTCCGTATTATGGCTAGTCGCCTCTACTCACTAGCTACACCGTAGCATCGTAGCTGTATACTTAGCGACAAAATGGTATGTGGTCTATGTCCAATCGAGACTGTTGCTTTCAAATAAGAACAACTATTATGCTACGGCTACATTCTGTGTATGCTTTCATGTTAGTGTTAATTTCCAACAACACTTAACGCCCTAAGGACGCTTGGCTACATCTGCGTATTCAATCATTCCATTTTCGAATTTTGCGCTGTCCCGTTTCCACCTAAAAACATAGTAGGCATACATCCTTGATCTACCATATCGTGTCGTCTCGCTCTATCTTTAGTGCACTAAATTCTGCGCTAAAACTCTTTGATGCGTCGAAAAAACCGACACCCTATTTAGCGTTTAACGATTAATGCCATTTGTAATGCCGTATACAATCAGCGTGCTAACGCCTTGGCTTCATCTGCGTAATGTCAAATTTAGTGCACTAATTAACGCGTTAAGGTGCAGGTGTGGCCGAAGAGTTAGGCAATTATCTTAATGTTAATACCATTATCTAGCGACGTGGTGCGCCTGGAGCGTCCGGAGCTGGAGGCGCAGCGGACGGCGCTGATCGTGCGCATCAACGCGGACAAGGCCACGCTGCTCGACATCGAGGACAAGATCCTGCGGCTCCTGTACGCCTCCTCCGGGAACATCCTCGACGACGAGGAGCTCATCGACACGCTCAACGAGAGCAAGGTCGGTACCCTTAGAATAATTATAGTATAGAATGACAGTAGTCATACAAGCGCTTGGTCTAAAATGAAGCACTAACCGATTTTTTTTTTATAAATCGATTCACACACACTTGAAAGCTAACATGTGAAAAGTAATGTTATTACATTTCTTTTGCTTTTCGGAAGTTTTGTGACAAAATTTAACAGCACATTTCGTCATAAATTTTTTTTCACGAGACACGTTTGGCGCTCATTGACATTGAATACGATGGTGACGGAGCGAAACGGCGGGAACGGTGTTTGGAGCCTGGCTCCAAATGAAGGTACTACAAAATGGCCGCGCTGACTCGGTTTCTATACTATAATTATTCTAAGTCGGTACCATTCCAATTTTAAAATCGTTTATTCATGTTTCAGGTATTTTGTCGACTCTTATGAATGTCTTTAATTTCAGTCTACCACCACCTTATCTAAATGTCTTTTTAAGAGAAGAAGAAAGGCGACAGCACATATTATTTTAAAATCGGATTTGTATTTGTACACCCTTTGTTCATTTTAAATTCAATAAGATTTTTATTTTACAGTTAGGTTATTATTATTAGACACAATACAAGCAGAGCCAACGAAAATCATACGTAGCCTGTAATCGGGTAACTATGAAGGCGTTTAGTTTGTATCCCCGTCCTTGTCTCTCGCCCGCAACACATTTTGCCTTCGACTTCCGCGTCGCTATAAGATTAGTGGTACGGGGCAGCGGTCGATGCATCCACCTCAACGTACCATTTGATCTGGTGCCATCTTGTAGACTCAAGTTTATTGTTAGCGTAACATGTTGCTTTCGTTTTTAACAAATTTTGCTACTTGTATGATTATATATTAGTACTAAAACCCAAAAAATAGCCTCGCTTGCAATAAGTTTATTGAAAAAAAAATATTGAAGTTTCTTTTACTTTGTTGTTAGTTGGTTACACATCAATTTGACGAAATGGGTTTGATGGAAAAGAGAAGATTTATACGTATAATTTTAATACTTACATAATATTAGTAAAAGAATTAGCTCGTAAAATCCTAGTTATAAAATCAGATCCAATAAAATCATTTGATTTCACACAATGTCATCGATGTACTTAGCACTGGTTCGTATAACTAATTAGCGCGCGCTTGCTGGGCTGTCGCGCTTACAATAATACGACGGTACTTCACCGGGAAAGTCAATATTACTTGTTGCATCTAGCTGTTTGTTTTATAGAATCTTTGTGTTTAGTTCTATGTAATTGTAGTTGTGTACAGTACTCGGTATTCAGGAAGAGATAATCGGTTAGTTACGGCTTTGTAGAGCGTCGTCTCTCTCGCACATTGCACTGAAAATGCAATATCTATTAAGAGCTGCTAAAGCATCCTATCAAGTACTTTTATAATAGTAACATTGATGTTCCATTGGAGGTTTTAACAACTCTTTATAATTATGAGTGAACGCGACCGTCTTCCACCGAATTCGAAAGAAAAGTGACAAGTCAATTGTAAGGACTGTTTGGTAAGGACAACGCTCTACAAAGCCGAAACTAACCGATTATCTCTTTCTGAATACCAATGTGCATTATTTCTTGTCGGGTACTGTACCTTGTTGCTAGCGACATATCGGATGATGGTTTTGGTATTATTTTTTGTATTATTGATTTCCTTTAACCAGTCACTATCGAATGGCTCATCTGTCAGGTTTTATTACAAAAAAAATTGTAGTCACATAAAATTTAATTATAATGATAAATGCTTACTGCATAATAAATTATTGCATTTGGCCAAAATAATATTATCATTATTACGAGTTATGATTAAGTACTTCTGGAGGCCCGGAAATGGCATGCCCTCTCCGCCGATCTTCCGATGCCACCCATAACAACTATTACCGTCACAAAACAAGACTCAAATGACAAAAAAATATTCCATATTTTATTTCGATGTAATCGATACAGTAATAATTACATACAGTTGACGTAGTCCCCTCGTTACCCAGGAAACGTCAGAGATAATAAACGCGCGGCTGGAGGAGACAGAGCGGACGGAGGTCAGCATCAGCGCGGCGCGCGAGAAGTACCGCACGGCGGCCACGCGCGGCGCCGTGCTCTACTTCGCCGTGGCGCAGCTCGCCGACATCGACCCCATGTACCAGTTCTCGCTCAAGTACTTCAACCAGGTACGGTACCATGACACACACCACACACATCACTAGATACAGCAGAGCGTCCTTGAGCGGGTGACTTCGGCTCGAAATCTCGGCTTACTGATGGATGGGGAACAAAAGTATGAGGAGCATGTAAACAGTAAAATTCGAATAGCATTCTTTAAATTAAAGACTTTATATAAAATCAGAAGCTACATCAGTGAACAATTGCGTGTACTCTTACGTGATGCTCTAGTTCGCCCGTCTGTCAACCAGTTCCGAAAGAGCGATGCAGAGAGTGCAAAATGCATGTATTCTACATACTACTAACTAACATACTAAAATGCATGGATTTTAAATATGAGTGGTAGAGGGGAACTATACTACGCCTGTGTTGTCCAGAGGGTAATCTGGAATAAAAAGCCAGAGTACTTGTATGAAAAGCTGCTTTGGGTCAAGGATTCCGCGCAACGCAGCCTACGTAAAAACCTAGAAAATAGACTCAGGATACCTCCTCATAAATCAAAGAGATATACAGGCTATTTTAGATTCTCTGCAGCAAAAATATGGAACGTCCTACCCCCGCCTATGCAACAAAAAATGGGTACTGAAGCATTCAAAGCCAAATACAAATTAGCTTTAATGAATAAACAATTTGCTGCAGAAAATCTAAACTACGCCCACTGGAAATTTCTGGACCTAAGGAAGTATTTTGGACATACATACATAAAGAGACACACACACACCCACCTACACACACACACTCACACACACATTGACACACAACACATACACACACACGATATTTATAGAATTAAGTATTTAAGTATTAGGCAAATTAAGTATTAGGTTTAATAAAATATTATATGTAATTTGAAGACCTTAATCCTTAATGTGTAGCTATAAGCGGCTAAAATAGGGGACCACTGATACTCCCGCCAACCAACATAGAGAGAAGGGGATGGCTGAAAAACAGCGCTGCATGGGATTACTATCCTTTGTCAGGTCACGCTGAGCCTTCTCCATTTGCCTCTTAATTTTAAGCATAATTTGTTACTTTGGAATGATACTTGTATTTTTTTAGTGGCAATAAAATACATTGTTTATTTCTTTTGTTTGTTTATATTCCACGTTATTAAAAATTGTATTTAATACTTTATGTTCTGTTCCAAAGTGTGTTGAGAATCAATACCTACATCTACTTATTGATTAGATTAATATTTTATGAGATGAACGGCAACTGCACGGGCGGTAGATTTTCCAACGCTCCGTTTACATCGCTCAGTTATTTATACGATAATTGAATGACGCCCGTTAGCAGCCTGTTGCAAACATGCGGCTGATGCGGCTATTACAGTTAAAAGACCTGCCCCCTTATTATGAACTCTTAATTCCAGACAGTTTACGTTCACAACGTGTGAGTGACAGAGACAGCGCCTTACAGGTCATAAAGCGCTATCTCTGTCACCCACACCTTGTGAACGTAAACTGTTTGGAATTAAGAGTTCATAATACGGCCTCTGGTATTCAAGGGTGAAGCGCTCATAGCCCGGCGGCTTGCGTCGATCCCAAGTGATCGACAAAGTTTAGCAAAGCGGGTGCGGTCGGTAGCTGGATGGATGACCGCTAGTGGCAAAATATCTTGGGCGCTTCCGTGCTTCGGAGAGCACGTAAAGCCGCCGGTCCCGGTTGTGCCGTGTCGGAGGCCTTCGGGTGGCTTCAAGGAGGTTACAAGATTAACGGATCGATCGTCGATTGACTTGATTGTCGATTGTTCGTGTTTGTCTTATACAATCAAGGTGAATTGCTGATAGTTGCGAATTTATTTGCAATAATTCATAGACTAAAACAAAACATAGATTTAATTAAAATGTAGTAGTTATACAAAGCTCCTACCAGTGGTCCGACGCCGAATTGTAGGGTAAGGCTAAGCGTCCACAGGTCGGTATCGTACGCAACGGACGCATCGCATTAAACGGATCGTAGTATTCTTTGTATAGAAAATCATACAAGTGCGTCCACTGATCCGCATCGTACGGATCGTACTTTCTATACAAACTGCGATACTGCGATGCGTCCGATGCGTACGATACCGATCTGTGGACGCTTAGCTTAAGGGTTCAAGGCCGTACCTGACGCTGCACCGGCCGACCAAATGGATGCGCCCCAATCCAAACTGACACTCACAATGCAATCGAAACTCGGAACCAATAAAATTTATTTTGCTGAAACTAGTTATATTTCGTCTAGTTCAATCGTGTTCCTATGTGTATTACATATTGATATTTGTAATTTATCTCTTTTTTCACTTTAAATTAGCAACAACCATATCATTACAATAGAAATAATAATATTTATCAGTATAGGTATATCGAGCTATCATCGTATTGCATTTAAACAAGGCACTCCTGCATCAATCGATAATTGCCATCGATAAAAATTAAGTCCCCATCAAAAATTAATAACTCATTTTATTTTATCATCAACTGATATTAAATAGTGGTATTAATAACCGTGGAAATTGTGGTGCCGTAATATTTATCGGTGCGATTCAAATATGTGCAGTATTGAGTCGGCGCGGCGCGGATATTTCATACGGACAACGTCAGATTGGGAATGCTGTAATCATTGAGATACTATGTACTAAAGGCTGTAATACCATTCGCCTTTGTGTTTGGTATTTACCGGGAACTAACACTCGTATTCATCGGCACCCGGTAGAATTACCTCCGGTGCATCTGACATTTACATGAATCAAAATTGACAATCGTCGAATCGTGTAGCTATTTTTCAATACACTTATTAACATATTTTTTTGTTTTCGCTTCTACTGCCGCGTCGCTAAGATTTTCCTTGAGAATTCTATCATATTTTGTAGTTTAAAAAATACACTTTGTTGCTTATATACAAGATAATGTTACAAGTTCCGTTTCCGACGCCTCCACGCCCGGAATTTTTCATGGTATGGATTCCATTTTACCGCACTCGGTGGATTTTCATAGGAATAATTATTAAATATTTAATGTTAATGATTTAATGCAATTATTATATTAAATAATTGATTAATACGAATAATAAAAATATTAAGAACCATTAAAAATATTAAAAGTGTATCAAATTTTAATTATTCTTCTCGTAATTGTTATGTACTAGAGAACCGCCCGCGCTTCGCTTCGGGACCCGTAGGTAATAGCCGCATAGGTCCCGCTCCCGTAGGAATCTCGGCTAAACAGTAGCCTTTTATATGATATACTGGAACATCAGATGTAACATTTGCCTATGATATAAGTAAATCAAACGTAGTATTTGATAGCGTGATTCAGAACTTGCAAATTAATTTTACTAACGCCGTCTATTAACAACATCCGAGCTAAATATCTAGCAACTAACAAAACATCGATCTTCCCATGGGAATGAGATGTTTTTCCGCGGTAAAAAGTAGCCTACGTCACTCTCCACCCTCCTAAGTACACACATAAACCATACCATATAATAGCCATGTTGTGACGTGAAAGAGTCACAAACAAACACACTTTCACATTTATAATATTAGTATGGATTAACGGGTTAGCCATTTTGATTATTGGAGTAAAATGTGTCGTCAAACTGAGATATTGTTTTAATTTTATTATTTTGAAAAGGTACGTCGTAATAATAAGTACCTAAATAACTAAGTACTTCAGTAGTAATAGTAAGTAATTCAGTAGTCTATAATGTATCAATATGTAACCAAACTTTAAATAATTAGAATTATTTTAGCTGTGTAATGAAACACTGGACCAGTGTGACAGCGCTCCATAATATGCTTTGAAACTCAGGATGAGAATTGTATGAGAATGTATTGAATTATTGAAGGCAGAAATAGAATACAACGGGGCCGCCGAGTCGCCCTTAATAAAGATTTCTCCATTGTAATAAAGCTTTGTCTGCACTTGTTAAAACGTGAGAACCAGATTGGATTTAGTTCGGCAGGTTTTGGTCTTTATTTTATGGACTGAATTTTCAGAGGACCCATACGTTGTAAGTACGTAGCTAAGTAAGTTATAAGTACGTACTTTGAATAATATAGATTCTGATAGTATAAAATGTATTTATAATTTAAGTATATTAAAATAAGTTAAAAAAACGTGGGTTCGAATCCCACTTCTGACACTATGTGGAAGGTAGTAGCTAGTAGTTGGGCGAATATTAATAAAATAATACGACTTGGTTGGCGGCGAACAGTCTACCCTTTTTATGAGTTCAGTAGAGAAGTGACAGTGCAATCATAGCATAGAATCTATCCATAGATAATAAACACCGAGTAGGGAGTGCTATGTGACAATATGTGACATACGTATTTGTTTGCTAAGACTGCATACTGTAAATGCAAAAAAATTGAATATTATAATCATAAACATAACAAGTTTATTTACCAAAAAATATATAACCGTGGACTGAAAGACAAAAGTCTCTGTTCGGTCAAAGCATCTATGTAAAATCTCGCTACCGTCTACTATAGGCAGCGAGCAAAATTTTAGCAGAACTTCCCTTTTCGCCTTTCAATTAACGGGGTGCTGCCGTGCAGCTTTGACGCTGGATTTTCAGACAATGATTGCATATATTTTCTTCTCTTGATTCCATTTCTAAGCGTGATGGTGGCCAATATTCCTGTTAACTTTATATATAAAGAGGGCAAACTGAATGACTAACTATCTGACATATCAACGCACTGCACAAACTAGGATGAGAAACAAGATTTTATAACCTACGTTTCTTTTTTTGTAACATTCACCCTAAAAGGAGGTAAAGAGGGGGAGGGGGGTAAATGGTCAATGCAGTTCTTGCAAACTAAGTCGCGAGCTGAAAGCTAATCTGGTAAAATCGGTAATGTGTAGATATAGCAGTACGCCTATTAATTTTTGTACCATTATATTATATGCACTGGCGAACATAAAACCCTTGTCTACACTGTCGTTTGTTTTTATTCCTAGCGAATGTTTTTATATTGGGTATCCGGAAAATTGAGATTGTCCATCGGATTATCTCGTGACCCGATGGGCGGCAGTCGCATTTGCTTTATTGATCATTCCCGGTTCACATTTCAATTAGTCTCCGCGCTGATTTCATGTATGTACGTACTGAATAAAGGTTTTTGTTGCGACTGCGCGCAACAGATTTGATTCAGACCGAGTGATGTGTTTTATGAAAGCTTTTTCGCGTGAAATTAGTACTCGCCCACGTTCTTACAATGGTTATTGAAATTATTCTATAAAAAGCTATGTATATTTTATGTATGTGTAAACTGCGTTTAGGTCACGCTATATTATATTTTAAGTAAACTATCTTGGTCAGTAACACTAAAAGTATCACCGATGCGTTGGGGACAACATACAACAAACGGAACTTTTGCTCTCCGACAAAGCCATAGAAACAAATATTTCACTGTGTATTCAGTCAGTAAATATAATATGTACATTCCATATACCTACCGAGTCTGTCCATTACATATAAGGTATAGGATTTCCTTAAAGCCAATATAAACAGATGCACTGAAAATGCTCTCCGCGCTCTTTGTATTGATTTCCGTTGCCTGTGGTTTGAATACTGAAAGGAGAATGGGCGGTTTCGTACCAAGTATTGTAACACTTTATGATGTATGTCATTAAAAAGGTCTTAAAAAGTACTAAAACTTTTTGTATGGCAGCAAGTCTGGATCTAGTGCAGGAAAAAAGATATAGCCTATTCTATGATGCGCGCTATCATGCAATTCAGCACGTTAGCGCGCTTCGTAATCGCGCATTTATGCACCGCACCGCCGCTACCTCACTCCCCTTCGCCCCGCACTCACCAGTCGATGATCCCGCGCAGCTAAATTGTATAGCTGCGGGTAGAAGTAAATAAACTTCTACCCGCAACTATTGTCTAATACGAGTATAATGTGCTTTATGATTGGCTAATTAACCCTGTCACGTTGTTTCTCGATATCGTCAAGTGAGTTGTGGCTGGCTACTCAGTCGTGCACGATCGTTCGTTCGTTGTGTGACTGCGCTGTGTATAAATCAGTTTTATTTAACCGTTTAAGACATGTAAACGACTTATATACGAGTAATAACACTAACAAAAAAACTTAATAAATCATGTGTAACCATGAAGCAAATATAGAGAGGAGACGTTGTATGTAGATTTCCCTAAGAAAGAACGCGTGACACTTTGCGGGGCGAGGGGGTGTTAGATCCCGCCCACCATCCGCCCACTTGTTTATTTTCCATCTAATGCCCGAGATACACGAGGCTAGTATTTCAAGCTAGGATAGCAAGCTAGTGTCAGTAAGCTAGCAAGCTAGTACTTACTTCTGGCTTCTAGCTTCATAAAATATAACTTATAAATGAAGCTAGTTTTGTCTACACGAAGCCAGAAGTACTAGCTTGCTAGCTTACTGACACTAGCTTGCTATCCAAGCTTGAAAAACTAGCCTCGTGTATCCCGGGCATAACGGTCAATAGCAAAACTACTCGCTTCGTTGTATATCGATTTTACTATGTAGTTTCACTATCTCACACTAGATGTCAATAAATGTAGGATATAACAGGGACGGACTCAAAATATAAGAAAAGTGTCGCCATCTAATGTCGAGTAGACAGCACTTCATCCTTTTCTTTGAAAATGTAAACTTCCATAACGTTGTGCACAAGACGGGCGCCGACGGTAAACTGACTTTAGGCCACGCCTACTGTGATGATGACGTCAGGACCTAGTTGAGTCACAGTGCACAGTTGCTTAGGCCGTCTCCTATCTATATTTTTTTGCTTCATGTGTGTAACACATATTTTTATTTCATTGAAACCCTAAAATAGGGCTTTAATTATTACAAAACTTTTAAAACATTGGAATGCAAATAATTCTTTACCTGCATTCAGTTATTAAATATTTTTGTATGCATACCATATAACAGTCCCAGGACAACATGTTTATACAAGTCGCAACTTGTTACAAGGGTTGGTACGCACCCCATACAAAAGTGCCCATTCTCCTTTAGACAGTGATCAAGTTTTTATAATAACATGTGACAGGTATTAGAAATTATGATTAGAAGAGAAGACTTTAACCCTTCGATAGTTCGATAGATGTTTAGATGTGCACCTACTAACGAGGACTTACTTTTTTTAGGAAAAATATTTACAGGCTGGTCTAAATAATAATGTACAATCGGCCAAATTGATTCGTACCCCACCTTCAGCTCATTTTCTTATAACACATCAAGTGCAATTAAGTCGAAATTCGTTTAAATATTCGTTGCCTTGGAAACAAACCTGTTAATACTCTACATGACATTGATAATACATTATTTATATTTCGAGATTTGTGTTTCTGAATACTTTGACATATTATATAATACAATAATCAACATAAACATTAAAAATATTGTCTGTCCATCATGAAGTTAAGATATTCAAATCTGCAAAACGATTTCTGATAAATAAAATTATTAAAAAGTGAAAGTAACTTTGTTCATCTATTGGCTTTTCACACTCAAACTGCTGAATCTGTTGAAACGACTGAATGCTGAATTTATTGGAAATTATATGGAGGAGGTTTGAGATTCTGGAAAAAACAAAGGATAATTTTACTCCTCTAAATAAATTCCCATGGAATAATTTTAACGGTATTTTTTTTTTTGCTTAGCTGGTAAGCCGCGGGAAAAACTTATATAGTTAATACAAAATACCTATGGATTTCTGTCAAATATATTTTGCAGTTATCAGATACTAGCTTTTGCCCGCGGCTTCGTCCGATTGGAATTCGTTTATATCGCGAACCGGGGAAGTGAGGAAGGGGGTACTATCATTAACTATCTTCCTGGGAAAATTCATCGAAATCGTTCAAGCGGTTCAGATTTTTCATACAAATTTTCATCCCCTATTGCAAGCCTTTAGGGATTGATTTTTGAAAAAAAAGTGGCCTATGTGTGTCTCTGGGTCTTCAACTATTTTCATTCCGAATTTCATCCAAATTGGACCGGCGGTTTAGCCGTGAAAACGTCACAGACAGACAGACAGACAGACTTTCGCAATTATAATATTAGTATGGATTGTAAAAATAACAATCTAAGAATCAGGAACAATTTACGAAAATATATCAGACGTAAAACTTTCAAGGAAACCGCATATTTTCAATTTCAATTGCCCAACCTATGCTTACATCAAATTAGACTACAAGTTTCTAGGCTAATTAAATAGCGACATTCTTCTATTAAAACATCTGTTAAAACATCATTTAACTTATTAATGGCTCATTACTCAATATGGGTTTCTCCTCATCATTGCGGAGGCCTACGGCAAACTCCAACTCAGGCAAATTAGCCACTAGCCATCATCCATCCTTCAACCAACTCGCCTGCAGCGCCGCGGCCGCTTAACATAGTCAATAACTTAGGATCGACGAGAGCCTCCGGGCTGAGAGCGATTCGATTGAGTGCTCATTCATGAATACTGACTCGCGGGCGCGGTGGCGGGCGCGGTCACGAAATATCAAACATATGGCGTAATATCCAAGTGTTCACACAGGAACCGCACGTGCGGTCTAAGTAGCGGGCACGCTAGCGACGATATAGCGAGAGCTAGCTAAATATCTACTGGGGGCTTACTACGAAAAACGAACACAAAATCACTATTGTGTGGTACGAAATTCAAAGTACGAACGTCGACGTAACGTATGTCAACGTTCGTTTTTCGTAGTAGGCCTCCTGAACTCTCGCGCAAACGCCTGGCGGTCAATGTGAACACGAGCTCGCCACGTCCACCACGCCCGCGCCCGCCACCGCGCCCGCGTGTTCAGTATGAACAAGCACTGATGCGCGTCAATTAGCGCGTGTTTATATAGTCGTGTTGCATCATGACACGGGCTTTTTTATCGGTGGGGACCCTCCAGGTCCGCCCTATCCCTCCGTTCATAGCTGTGAAAGCCACTAGGGCCAATGCAACTATTCCACAGACATATAAAATAGACATGAGCAGATCTAACATATGGGATAAAAAAGCGTGCCAGTTACAACTACATATAAGTACTAAACACATTGACAATCGCCATAGAAGACACTCCTTAGGCGTAATGACGACGTACATAGCTTTGGCATCTTACAGCTAATGAAAATGGCGGGCTTGATTCATGCCCATTTTGTTTATACGTGCATAAATGTTGCAACAACAACAATAAAACGAAACGAAACTACTGCTTGCGTACGTCTTTGTGGTGGCGAAACAACAGTTACGTCTGCTTGTGTTATTTTATACGTCTGTGCCCTATCCCTCCACATAAAGCTATGAAGGCCACTAGGGCCATCGATCTTTAATATTAAAAACTTTATAGGTGTACATAGATATATCTAGACTTTAACGTACATCGATGGTTCTGTCAGGTGTTCAACCTGGTAATCGAGAAGAGCGAGAAGTGCGACGTCCTAGAACGTCGATTGGAGATCCTACTGGCTGAGCTGACGCTGGCGGTGTACCGCAACGTGTCGCGCGGGCTCTTCGAGCGCCACAAGCTGGTGTTCAGCCTGCTGCTCTGCATGGCGGTGTACCTGCACGCTGGCTGCGTGCGGCGCGACCAGTTCGACTTCGTGCTGCGCGGTGCTGCCGGGACTAAGGTGGTGAGTGGCCGTAATGTGTGTTGGTGTACGGGGAGATATGCATGGTGGTGTACCGCAACGTGTCGCGCGGGCTGTACGACTTGGGGCTGTAATGCTATTAGAATATGTCACACAGCGCAAAAAAGCCATGTGATGCTTTTCCATTACAAACGGTTGGAAATGAGTGTTTCTAATTAATTAAGATTACGCTATCCAACGCGATCGCATTGGCGTATGTATTATTTATCAAACGTTTGACGGGGATCGCATGCACACATCGCGGCGGCGGATACGTGCACAAATAGCCAATACCATAATTCCCAGTGCTCGTTTTTTACCCTCGCTTTGATTCTAAGAACACTTTGACACACAGGAAAGACTTTGTTTACAGATAGGATCTTTATTACCTCATCTTACCTTTGAAGACATTTTTCAGCTGACTCACAATATTTATTCAACATTTTTCTTAGTCCCCTAAGGTTCGTATAGAATTTTTTGTACTCTCTTATTCTGATGTAGATAATAAATCCATTTTCAGTTATAAAAATTGGGCGATATAAAAGTTTTCGGTAAAAATTAATCCGTTCAAAGGCTTAAAAATCCAATAAATTAGCTTAGCCGTAACGGACAGTTATACCTACCAATATTTCGACCTAGTTGACATACATAGATGCAGCTCTTCGCCCTAACATAATATTATAAATGTAGTTTTGTTTTGTTCAACAAAGGAGTAGGTACTCAAATTATTGAAGTATTGTAAACTTGTGAATTCTGATATGAATATAGATATCAAAATGCAAGATCAGAAGTCTATATTGTATTTGAGTTAATATTTTCTTCTAATACTCGTAGAATGTTTCCAAGTTCTTAATACATTTATAAAACTATTCGCGGAAGCAAAGTCGGCTGTGAAATGGGAAAAATGAAAAAAGGAAAAATGAAAAGGCAAACTAATTAAATACTGTCATTTTATTTATTTTGAGTTTCGTTCAGCTGGTATTTTAAATCTCTTATATTTTACATCTTACGCCGTAGGGCATGTTCGACTGTCGTTTTTCTTGTTTATCGTGGGTACTGTCGCGTCGTCAGGGGGCCAGGCGGGTTTATGAAACGGTCTCAGGTATTTTCATACTCGGACTACTCTGACTCGCTAGGACTTTTTATTTGTGAGAGAACTTTCATCAAATGCGACTAAAAGTGCATTTGTGTCCAAATTTTAAGGGACGGCACATATTTTTAAATTTGTTCAATATTTCATTTAACACGCATGTATTAAGGACATAATGGTGTCTATTATTTCGTTAAGTAGCACCACAGTACAAGTACTTGCTGCCACTTTTTTATTAGTGACAACATAACTATTTTTGCAATGTATTACTCAGAAAATTAAAAAATCCGAAATGTGTTTAAATAATTTGGCCACATTTATTTTACAGTATACCTATAAAAAGTGTTTTTCGTTTACTGCTCTTATTTATTTACAATGTACGGTGGGCCAAGAAAGTGGTGTACCAGTTTTCATTTAGTTTCTTAGTTATCAAAAGTTACATCAAAGTTCATAGGCAATATCACTGAAAGGGACGCATAATAATGACGTAAGCCTAATTGTTAAGAATACATATGTACATCATAGGTCACATTATAGGTGCAAGACATTTTAATCTTTATTAGAAACGGATAATGCATTAATTTGTGCAAAGAAGATTTAAATATTCTGAACAAAAGCATATAAGAACTATTTCAATTGACGAAATATTTATTTTTAAAAAGAAAATTGACATTTGACATTTAAGTCCTACAACGATCTTTTGGACGTGAATTACGTGTGGGTGACAGAGACAGTGCCTTACAGTTCGCCTTACCTGTATGGCGCTGTCTCTGTCACCCTCACGTCAGCCACCCTTGTCCCTGTCAATGCAAGTAATGTAATAGAAATTGGCTAAGTGCGAGTCGGACTCGCCCATGAAGGGTTCCGTAGCAGCAAGTAACATAATATAAAAAAATATTCGAGTAAGTAGATTGAATGAAAGGTAAGTTGCGGTTTACGATTTATGACGTATTAAAAAAACAGCTTACTAGATCTCATTCAAACCAATTTTCGGTGGAAGTTTACATGGCAATGCACATCATATATGTTTTTTAGTTTTATCATTCTCTTATTTTGGAAGTTACAGAGAGGGGGGCACATATTTTACCGTTTTGGGAGTGCCTCTCGCGCAAAGTATTCAGTTCAAAAAAAATTGTTTTAGAAACCTCAAATATCATTTTTGACGACCTATTCATAGATATTCCACACGTATGAGTTTGATGAAAAAAAATTTTAGGGTTTCGGTTCTAAGTATGGGGAACCCCCACGGTTTATTATTTTTGTGTGAAAATCTTAAAGGTTCACAAAATATACCTACTTACCAAGTTTCCGACGTCAATGGTTCTATCAAGTTTAAACTAAGAACAAAACAAATGTCACGTATTTATAATCGGATAAAGATGGCAATAAAAGTTGTCAGATCGATCTGCAAGCGAAACTAACCTTTATCACCTATGAATCTGCAAACAGCATTCAACCTTAGGGTGGTAAACCAATTCTTTGGCCGACCGTACCTAATCAGTAGGTACCTACTTAGTTTCAGTTTTTATTTTACTATTCAATAATTGTTATCTTTTGTTGTGAAAGTAATTTTTCGTCATTAAATTAATTGATATTTATGAAATTACAATGAATTTCATTAGGATTATGATGATAATCTTGGTGATAAATTCATTTTGACTTTTTAATGTCGCATGAGTTCCATTCGTTAATAATAGCATGCAGGGCACTCCGCTACTCAATTTGCGACATGAAGTGAAATGGTATTACTCGTGTTTTCACGCCAAAACAACGGAAAATGTAAGTGATTAAAAAAACTTACACGTCACCATATTAAAACCTACTTCACATTTGTCGACGACAAAAGTAAATTCTAAATAAATGATTAATTCATTAAATGAATTTACTTAAAATACTTACAGCAGCCGGCAACAAATAATGCACATCGGTATCCAGAAAAAGATAATTTGGTTTCGGCTTTGTAGAGCGTTGTCGTTAGTACACAGTCCTTACTGCTGACTTGTCACTTTTCTTTCGAATTCGGTAGAAGACGGTCGCGTTCACTCATAAATAAATATAAAGAGCTGTTAAAACCTCCAATGGAACATCAATATTATTACTATTATTATAAGTACTTGATAGGGTGCTTTATTAGTTCCTAATAGATATTGCACTATGAGTGCAATGTGCGAGAGAGATAACGCTCTACAAGGCCGTAACTAACCGATTATCTCTTTCTGAATACCGATGTCCATTATTTCTTGACGGGTACTGTACCAAAGTTATTAAACATACTTCCATAATTAACTTAAAATGATGTAATAAATCCAGACGAGCTAGAATTGTTGCCTTTAGTGTAGTGCTGTTTTAAATACGCCGGCTTTGTTGCATCAACAAGTCCAATTTCTATGAAAATAGCGTGTCATTTGTGGAATAATTCTTAAACTATATTTATTAACGTAACTGCAGGTTTGCGATAAACATTAAACGTTAAATTATATTCTCAAAGAGTTACTTGAATGTATTTCTTAAATTAAGGTACTTCTTAAAAATGTTTCTTAAAAATGTGTACCTACTTTAAAAATGCATAAATCTACTCTTCACATATTAAAAGAAGATTAAAAGATTATCAGTACACTACACAACTATAGCGCTTAATAATACAACATCGTTACCACAATCGCTTCATGATTCGACATCAGATTCTGTTATCTAGGAGGCAATAATACTCTATCGCCGCGACTCTTGGTCGAGACGGCCTTCCGATTACATAAAACGTTGCTCCGGCATATATCAAACTACTCGACACCGGAACCGCCTGTCCGATACAACGGCCTTTCAAAGAACATTCGGGAGCAATTCTGTTTCAACTTTAACAACGTAATATATAATTATATAAAATATATAATTGCAAAATCAGACATAGTTAACAGCCAAAAAACATCGTATCACATGCTCAAGGCATAAATATTTTTTAAATTTGTGGCTTGGTTTAATATCACTTTCGGATCCACTTTCCAATTACACTTGCAAGCTGTCCTCATCAGACATTTTTTCTTGCTGAAGAGCCTCGAGGCGTCGCAGGTCATTTTCGTAAGGACATACTGAAACAAAGCTTACAATGTGTGAACAAACGCGAAAATATCGATAACATTAGGCTAAATGCTTACTTATCATAAAATCGTATAATAACACAATAAATAACAATCACAGACCTGCATAAATAAATAAAATAAAAAAATATAGAATAACCATTTGACTTACTTCGTTGGTGACGCCGGTCTCACAGACCGGGTTTTCACCAAAACTCAGTGAAGTGGGCCCTCGTCGTTGTCGTGGGGTAGACTGGTGGTAGGGGGCGTGCAATAAGGTAGCTACTCGAAAACCCAATGCAATTCGATGAACGGTGTAAAAAATATTTGTGTTTTTCTAAAAACCCGGTCTCACAGACATATAGGACACCAACGGCGGGTTAAGTTAGGGCACGGTGTTAATTATTACTAGTAGACTGTAAACTTTTACTAACCTGATGCCCGGCTGCTGATGGTGTTCCCGCCGTCTCCCGTCGGTGGTGTCTTTAGATGAAGCTTCAGGCCAGCGGATATCCTTAGGTGCGATCCCCGAATTCTTCGTGGTTGGTGCGGACACTGTATTTTAGTTTGCATGGAACTGGGCACTTTAAACCGTTTAGACTAGCGTTTTTGATATATTGTTTGTGGAAATAGTTGCGTACGCGACGGCAGACATTTTCTCGACTCCGTGTGTCGCGTTTGTTGGCGAACAGCGCCCTCTGGGCAGTCAGTGCAAGAAAACAGTCCAACTTGGTAGATAATAAATATAGATTAAATAAAGATTCTTTATGGATGGTGCATTCTGAATATGATTTAGAATGGTACGAAACACACGGTACCAGCTATTACTTTGTTGCCTTGGACCATGAGGCGGTTAAACACAACTTTGACAAAAACTGAAGCACTCTACACAAACATGTATCGTTCATTTTGCCTATTGTTATCTCAACTTTATTTCTAAGATTCTCAGCACCTCAAATTCCAAATTATTGAAGTCAGCATCAAAAAAATCATAATACGTTTGTTGAGGACAATGATACGTCTGGTCGCGATAGTAAAGGCCTTCCACCGTCCACCAGGTTCCTCCAAAGAAGCCGCCGGTGGAGAGCCTGACGGACCAGATGTGGCTGGCCGTCAACCACCTGCACGAGACCGACCCCAGCTTCGAGGGTCTCCCTGCCGACTGCCTCAAGAGGATCCCCGTCATCCTCGGCACTTTCAGCGTGGTGAGTTATCAAATCGTTATATAAGCTAGCTATAACCCACTAATGGCCCACTACTGAGCACGGGTCTCTCCTCATTATTGAGGAGGCCTAGAACATACTCCACCGCGCTTCTCCAATGCGGATCGGTGGAGGGGTTAGTGGCCAACCCAGTGTTGAAAGTTTTCAAGCCACCCGAAGGCCTCCGACATGGCTTAACGACTGCTATCAATCGATAACAACCGGGACCAACGGCTTTACGTGCCCTCCGAAGCACGGAAGCGCTCAAGATATTTAGCCACTAGCGGTCACCCATCCGACTGCCGACCGCGCCCGCTGTTGCTTAACTTTGTCGATCGCTTAGGATCGACGTAAGCCGCCGGGCTATGAGCGCTTCAATATATCGTTATATACCTAATATCTCCAAATTGTCGATAATTTCTTTAGCGAAGATCCGCGTTCAAGTAACCTCCGCATATTATTTTAGATGTCAGTTTAATGTTTTGTGTAACTTTGTTCGTTTCGAATACTTGTTCGTTATTTTCTGCATCTTTACTTAAATCGTTGCTTTTAATAATATAAGTGTAAGTAAGTAAGTGTAAGTTGTAAGGGACCCTCCTTACATAAGTATTAAAGTTTGGACCACAGTTACACATCTAACCTAAACTTGTATACAAAAATAAGATTACTGTTTTTGATGCTCAAACAACGGCACCTGTCAATGTGACAAAACTGAAGCACTTTTGCTTTAACACGAATCTGTCCAGCCATTTTTTCGTCACAAAATGTACACGATTCGCTGAAAATAGCAATTTATGTGATATAACAAGATTTTTACAAAGCACGTTCGGTAAATATGAATCTCAGTTCCGTTGGCTCCGTCCGGATCACGTTTAGAATGCCCTGGCCAGACTCAAAGGGCCGGATTGTCTAGTTCCAGTGCAAATATTGAAATAAACACGAGTACATTTTCGGTGTCACCGGTATATTTGTAATGGTTTTATTAACAGTGAACTTCCCTTTAGTAGATTTGTTTTGCATTGGTTGCATAGAGCGAGGGTGACGAACCCACTTTACGTCCTGTCAGTGAATAGTTTATTTTAATTACAACGTTCCTGTCAAAAAAAGATGAAACATATTACAAATTAAAATACGTATCGCCAAGCGGTTTTACTCCCGATCACAAGAACGGTGGCTCGAGTCCTGTAGGCAATTGTTATTAAAATGTATTATTATTTCTTGATTCATTGACGGAAAGTATCGTGAAGAACTTACACATCTGGGACTAATGTTCGCATAAGCACGGAATGTCCAATCCGCAGTTGGCACGCATTTCATATTGAGCCTTAAGGTCACACCTCATTAGAGCCACCCGGCACCCACCCCGCACCGCCTCGCCTCGCGTGGTTAGTATTCTTTATATGAATTTGTATGGACATGCGCTCATTACATCAATAATAATAATAATAATACAGTTCGCCTTACCTGTAAGGTGCTGTCTTTGTCACCCATACGCCAAAAGATCCTTGTAAGACAATACTGCATGAATGCATTGATTGAGTCGAGTTGCGTTCGAAACATGTAATTCGTTTAACTTTTACTTTGTTTAACTTGTGTGTAACGTGAAATAATCAAATTATTTTATTGCCTGTGTTTCTTTTAATTTAGTAACAAGCGTGTTTAATGTGCAAATATGTTAGCTGAATTTTAAGATTTTTTTAATCTCTACATGATCAGGTCAAAATTGGACATCCTTCTTTGTGTTATAATTATCACTCAGATTAATCAAATGAAAATAAAATAAATAAATGAAACATTTTTATTTTTTTCTCTTGATAACATTAATTGAATTAATTCAATTAATTGATTCATTAAAATTTTATTTACATAACGAATATTTATTGAATATATTGAAATATAATTCCTATAAAAAATAACAACACATAAATTGAATAAATTTTATGCATAATGAATGCATGTTGTTATTGTTATTTGTTACAACGCATAATGTTATTTATTGTACATCACTAGTCATGACGAATTGACATCTGTCAGGAACGCATTCTTTACGCGGCCAGACTTTAGTGATGTAAAGTTATTCCTGTGCATTTTTTCGAGTTCCTCGAATTATTATCGCAATATCGTAATGCACGCCAAGGCGTTTTTTATGATGGTTGCTTAAAATTCACTGAAAATCCTAGACGTCATACACGTGTGTCGCACATGCGAGCTAGCAACCGTACTGAGAGAATTGCGGCGCATTCGCCGCAATTGAATGGAACATAAGATAGCTTTGCGGTGTCTTCTCTAGTACTTTAGTACATAGTATCTCAATGGAAATTCACCTTAAAATACCCCTGAAAAAATAAAAAAAAATGAAATCAATTTCCCATAAAAATATACGTGACTGTGATTTTTTATTTACTGCCCATAGTTCTCCCTAGCATAGTGATACCGAATCACATAATCAGATTTCTGAGAAATAAAAAAATTTGTTGCTTAATTAGAACAAGAGACAAATAATAATAATGTTGCAGGAAAAAATCTGCTGGGTCAGCTAGATTTAATTGATAAAGAAAATTCATCTCATGAAAATCTACTTGTTGAATATGTTACGGAAAGAAAAACAAAATTCTTCTAAACATTAATAATTCTTATTATCTCTGGGTCTAAACTTCCAGGAATACGATTAAACATCCAAATATTCCATTACTACCCATCTAATTATTTGAATTAACATTAATATCGCCCGATACAAAAACATAAAATATTTGTTATTATTATGTTGAGTATGACATGTGGTAGTTGCTCTGCGAATTATGACAGGTGGTGAAAACAAAATATTATCCAAAATTTAATTATTACAGAATCTAAATTTGGCACTGGAGGAATTTATTTAAAAGTTGTTTTTGCGACCAATTAAAAAAGGTCGTACTTACCTACCCAATTTTAACATATCTGTTTTCAGTTTATTAGGATTCTGCCTCCTTCAAATACATAGTAGGTACATAATGTTATTGGCTACTAATAAATCAAACCCAAACACTATATAACTGCAGTAAATCGTTGAGGAGTTCTCTCGACTGTCTTTTGGCTTCATCAGATCGACTCCAGACCTTCATGAAATTGTAGCGCTTTAATATACAAGGTGGATAGCACCATACAACAATAAATGAAACCACGAGCCTTGCTTCATGCAAGGACCATATTATATTTAGTAAAAAACGCCTAACATATTATTTACAAAAATGTTATTTTCGAACAAACTAAATAGCACAAAATACAGGAAAAAATAGAACAGCCTATCTAAACGTCAGTCATTCACTTAACTCACTTTTGACAAGAGCGGCAACAATCTTCTGCTATTAAGGTTACACCTCATTAGAGCCACCCGGCACCCACCCCGCACCGCCTCGTCGCACGGCGTCCACCCGTTGTCGACAGATCGTCCACGGGTGGACGTCGCGTTATCACCAATAAAGGTCCCGCGGTCAACCAGTGGACCCCGCGCGGTCAACGAGTGGACGCCGCTTGGTCTACGAATTTTCGAGTAGTCTGTTAATAATTGGCACATTAAATGTGTGTTTCGTTATGTCAAATTTTACAAACCGTGAATTGGCAATCATAGGTGTCGCGCTTGATGAAGAAGAAAATGAAAGACGCAACAAAAAAAGATAGCTTATTGCGTGTATCAATCGCGGGCAGCGCGCGGTCCACTCGGGACCCGCGCGTGGTCGACGCGAGGTAAGCGTGCGAACAGCGAGTTGTCAACGAGTGGTCCACCCGCGGGCCGCGCGCGGCCAGCTTGCGATCCGGTGACGTTACAGCGTTGATGTAAAGAGCGCATGTCCATACAAATTCATATAAAGAATACTAACCACGCGAGGCGAGGCGGTGCGGGGTGGATGCCGGGTGGCTCTAATGAGTTGTGACCTTTACATTAATAATATATACAGCGTGTTGAAATTTTGAATATTGAAAAAAAATTGCTGTGGCCAAAGTAAAAGAGGTATTTGATTGAAATTTTTTTGGGGGCTTAGGTAATCATTAGGTACATAAAATTAAATTTATTGTTGTATGGTGGTACCACGTTGTATGTACTTATGAAAACAATCACAAACACACTAATCGCACCTACAATTTTCAAAAGTTCCCCTCGATTTCTCTGAGATGCCATCATCAGATCCTGGTGTCCTTATCAGCGTACCCCACTGGGAATATGTACTTTCCAACGAAAAAAAGAATTATCAAAACCGGCCCATGAACGACGAAAAAATCGCTGAACAAACAAAAAAAAAGCATAAGTATACACGGTCGAATTGAGAACCTTCTTCTTTTTTGAAGTCGGTTAAAAAGCCACTTCGTCAGCCGTTACTTTTTCAACAGGACATCCACGTGAACAAAGCGGAGAAGACTCCTCCGAAGGTGGACTGGAACGAGCGGCTGTCCTCGTTCGAGAAGCTGATGCTGCTGCGCTGCCTCAGGGAAGAGAAGCTGGTGTTCGCCATCGCCCAGTACGTGGCCACCAGCCTCGGAGACGTCTTCATCGAGAGCCCCACCGTGCAGCTCAGTACGCTGTGAGTGACATACACACACACACACATGCACGCAACATTTATGAACACTTGTACACTAGGGTTGTTAGATATTAGCAGCGGTATTCAAGAAGCTTTCTTGGCTAAGTAATGAAACAACACTATGCAAAGACCGCTAACTATCTATGCATTCCTCGTGTCGAGCCATCCAATTTAAAAACGAAACTTATTATTAAGTATTACTTATCTATGACGTCTCAATACAGCTCTGTGTTGGGACTTGGACCATTTGATATGGCGTACTTCACGCTAGTGTTTACTTAGCCAAGTACGCTAAACCAAGTAAGACTGTCAGTCTTGTCCCGTTTTTATTAATCCTTCTGATACTGTTTTTATTCGTACCTACCTATTGATTTCTTACCAAAGTTTATTTTCTTGATAAACTTTAAGGGAAACGTCAATTAAATAGTAGAATGGTTTTTATTTACTTTTGGCTAAGTTACCTTATCTCATACTCCGGAAATGATAAGCCTGTATCCGACAACCCTATGTTACACTCAGAGATTACCTCTCGCCCTCTCGACTGACACTAATCAAAAATCGATACTGATTTCCGCGTAGCTATCACAATTGTTATTCAGTTGTTTTTATATTTAATTCATAACAATAATTAATACCTGCGTCGATGCTCACTTGTAAAAGCAATGATTTTCATTTGTAAAATAGAGGCATGTTGTGCAGAAATTTAATAATATTCAAAAGAGTAAAGACACCGTACACGAATTAAACACTCATGAAGGCTCGTCCACATCTCGCGGTACTACAAAATTATCCGAAGTACCGCTGAGTGTACAGTTTCTTCCCTCTAGTTTCTTGCACCTACATACGTTAAAGAGGTTTTCATGACTATTCGTAATTTGCTAATTAAAACAAACTCTTAGTTTTGTTATATCGGTATAATACACTTCGGTTAGCATGGCTGGTGTTACTGCATTAGAACTGTTGATCTTATTACACACACATCACACACATCCAGAGGGATATATGTGAAAATTATGAAGGTTTATATACCAAAAGTGAAATAGCATGAACGTCGTTCATAACGTCACGATTTTTCCTTCACGTCTTTTAAAGTTCTGCTTGTATTATGGTAAAATATCATTATATAAGTCAACCCATTTATGTACGTACCTATAAGCAATGTAGTATATTATATAAAATATTATGATACTCAAGTATTTATAATAAGTATTGCTATTCCATAAAAATATGTTAACATTATATCATAATTATGTATGTAGGTAATATAATAATGTAAATAGTAGCCGATAGACTAGTGAATTGTTGAAACTAATACGTAAATAAATAAAAACTGTCTCCTTAACTGGATTGTCTACCACATGTTACCGGTACGTTATAGCATTTGTATTTTATTTCCCCTGAATCAATCTCACCGCTAAGATGTTACCGCCAGCGATAGTAATTTCCACTAACATTCATGTAATGAAAAGAAATTGTTATAAAAGAGTTGATGCATGATGAGCCTTAACTTTTTGATTGTTATTCAAAATGCACTGAGCCGGTGTCGTGTTATTATAGAGTGTATGCACGTTAAAGAGTACATGTCGGTCGACAGCATATTTCTCTCCAAAATTGATGGCCATCATACCCAAGCAGGCTTGTGGGTGACGAGACTCCCACCAGCCTTCCCTAGGCTTTGGTGATACCCAAAAATTGCGTACGGTGTAGCACACTGCGCATAAATTAGAGGAGGCATAAAGTTTTGGACGAATTAAAATGTCCGTCTGGTGGCAAAGCGGCGACGTTATCCCATGATACCGTGGTGCCGTGGCAGCGTCCTACACTGACTTGCCGATAATAATTTATAATCAACGATACGGGATCTTGTTAAGAGTTACCGTTGTCCTCACACTATTATCATGGTTGTTGTGTACAATATTGAATATTGATGTATGTGTGACGACGATAGTGAGGGTGACAGGGCGGTCAAGGGCATTTAAGACCATCAGTTTATTAGAGGACGTTTTATTTTAAATATATTAGTGTGTAATATGGATGACGTCTGCTCCGTGCTTGTTAGTTAAAAATAAAATCGCAACTTCAAAATGTCCTTCTTAAAAAATCATATACAAATGTGCATCCACTCTTTTGTCGATTGACCCTTTCAGTGGCGCTAAGCCAGTTTGGTTTCAATAAATTTGAAACGTCACTGGATTAAAAGTGACTATTACGGAACTCAGTTTAAGCCTGCCGTGGAAGTTAGAATCCTTGTGAGGTGCGCGCGAATCACTATAATACTCTGTATTGCCACTTTATAGAATGTTGCAACTTATAATTCCTAGCCTCTTCTCACACAACGCTATTTATGAGCTTCGCGACTGCAACGCAACCCAAAATTCGCTGTATTTGACACTTCACTGACAGGAGACGCGTCTACCATGCGTCTCCTGTCAGTAAAAAGTAAATAAATAGCGTTGTGTGAGAAGAGCCTTAAAATAAAAAATGCGTGGAATTTATTTCTTAATTACAAATTATATCTATTATACAGTTACCGACATCATAATACAGCATACTAGTAAATTATAACTATTCGGATAATATAGAGTAAATTTTGTTTATAGATGTTGGAATTCTCATAGGTTGTGAATTGACGTAGTATGAATCATTAGATATACTCGTTAATAATGAACCACTCGGAAGTAAGTTTACGTGAATTATTACCTACTTTCCAAAATGTATGCACTCAGATCACGTATATTATTAGGTACATACTTAATACATTTTAGAATTAGTACATCGGTTATATTCGAATTTATGTAAGTATTAAGTAGTTAATATTACTCGTAGTAGGTAAACATCATATTTCAATTATAATTATTATGAGTATTTGATCATATTGTATAATTGTTAACATATAAATATTATTGGTATGTAGTATGTACCACACACAATTTAAATTATAGAAAAATAATATTTAATTGTATTTAGATATTATCATATTTATAAACTAATAGACATAATGTTTATGTATGTTGGCCTAACACCTTACAACCTATACATATTGTACAGGACAGTGAAAAGTACTGGACTCACCGATCCAGTACTTTTCACTGCCTGCCCACTGGCAGGCCTCGGTCTAGCAGTCAGTGTGGTGTCCCGTTCGTATGGGGGAACCTACGTATTATGACCTGTATGTATATGTACCTGCGTTCGTCTCAATATGAGACATGAATACAGGCATACTGGAGCCTCGCGGTGGTCTCAACTTGAGATATGAGTACAAGCCTATACATTGTAACGTTGCGTTAGCGATGACCAATGCTATTCAGAATACATGGAGCCCATGATTAAACATTTGCCACTCGTCCCATGCATTTTGAAAGGTAACAGAACATAAGGTTCTTACACCCCGGCACTGACGAGCGTTCTTTTTGTGCGCTAAGCAATTTTAATTACTCATAGCGCTAATTTTAGGGGAATTAATATATTACTATAAAATAAATAATTTATTTGTAAATATTCTATAAGTATATTTCATAAGTAATTCAACTAAGTAGATAGTAGAACAAGTTAGCGCATTTAAGGTTGCATGAACTATCACATGGATTTTTAAAGTAGTTTAGTGCATATTAATATTTTTAATGTACCTAAATAATACATCGCTCCTCCATAGGTTGTTATTGTATCTAATAGCACTAATTTCATTACTGTATTATATTATAGTTCAGTAGCGATTTTAATATATTACTGTAGTTAATGTAGCGGATTCAATAAAACTTATTAAATCATTAGTATAGCACCAAATATTTTGTATTTTATTGATACCCACCTACCCGCATCCATCGAAGTAAGTATAATACTCACCTATATTAACACATTCACCTGCAGAGCACTATATTGCCACAGCATCGCCATGCACAAGACAAGCTAGACTCTAGTACTATGAGCGTTAATAAATATGCAAACCATAACGATTAAAAAAGCGATGAAGTCGCATGAAACACCTACTAGGTACACTAGCATATTATCTTTATCGCGAACAACTCTAGATATTCCAAATATAACATAACTAGCTCATTAAAGTACCCGCGATTAACTTCCAACCCTTATTTCCCCTGTGATGGGTGGAATAAATAACACAAAATCTGTTATTCGTTTTCGTGACATAACTAGGCAGCTAGTTTCATATTCGTAGTTGAACTAGTTGTCAAGATTTCGTGTATAATAAGCAAATAAATAATAAATAAATAACGCTTCACACTCATAGCCCCACACTAGGATTCCCTGAAATGAGCGAATGAGTATCCTTTCTCCTCTATATCTACCTATAGCTTAAGGTTGGCACCAATAATATGATAAACTGATAATACTACTATTACATATTCGTAGATGTCTACCCGACTGAGATACCAACCCAGATGAAAAGTAAGCTACTGTCGTCACATTGAAATAAATATTTACGAGAATATTTGCATACCTACTATACTGGAACAATCAAATATATTCCGCAGGTGCATTAAGCCAAGGTTAAGCGTATGTTTAAGTGCGTAATGATATGACTAACTACAAATCTAGGAAGAAGAGCTGCCAATCAACGACGTCTCATTTTACTTATACATATATAATTTCATGCGCCATGATAGCCAGATTGTTTGGCCTCTTGGATAAAAAGCCTAATATTTTCAAAAAAATATTATTTGTGTAAGCGATATTTTAACTCATAAAAACACCTAAGCCATTCGTGTAACAACAACAACACACATAACACATCTAAGAACAAATATCTATCTGTCACATAAATGTCTGCCCCAGCCGAGAATCGACTCGCCACTTCGCTACGAAACTACGAACGCTACGAACTAGGCTACGGAGTCGTCGAATAACGACATAATTGTATTATAGTAGTTGGCAGCTCTGTAAAACCACTTTAAAGTGTACCTTAAGCTATAATTAATCTCGTATAGAGAATGACGATCATTGCCTTTTGTGTTTGAAAGTACTGAGGGTGTAGCTACAAATGTGGATGTGGTATTGTCCAAATGCACATCGCCATAATATATGTATTATAGTATCGCATGATGCTGACGCTAATAAATAATAGGCCGTCGCAGTTGCTGCTCTATATTTCGCAGTAGATTATAGGTATAATAGTTAACGCAAAATGCAGTTACCACTACAATAACGCACTATAATGTCTTATCGACAGTGAGTACAGGTTATAATAATTAAAGAAACAGTCGCAGCACGGATATCTGCGGCATAAGGGCGCATTCAAAAAGAACGCTGGTTACCGGCGCCGATCTGCTAGTAGGATTGGGCCGTTTGGGTAAAAAATATCGATATATCAAAATATCGATATATCAAAATATCGATATTTTTTCAGATTTAATATTTATTTATTAAAAGCTCTGCTGTCTGCTCATGGATCGCATCATGTACCTATTTGACCAATCCGATTTCTTAAATTTAGAAAAAGAGTAGGTATGCAGTAGGCTATATGGGTTTAGTTTCTTTGCTTCAAACACAAACAAAAATTACAGTCTATGACCTACTTGTCTATGACAATGACACTGCTTGTTGGTTTGGTTGGTAAAGTGCCACAAACTAATCTGACCCGGTAAGAGGGGTACTACTGTCTTGGTCTTATTCTAACAACAGTATAACATTTGCATTAGTTGCAATTTTGGCAACCGGACCAGATATGTTTGTGGCACTGTATACTATGTTGATTTTTTCTTGGCTACATGTACATAAAACTGTTTTTTAATAATAAAACTGATGTCATAACAGCCAGATGTGTGTTTAGGTACTTTAAAATTTCGAATATTTTGGCAATATTTATAAATAATTGCATATTGGGAAAAAATGTCGATATATCGAAATATCATATACATTTAATTTAATTTCAGATACATTTGGAAAATATCGATACGATAAATGTCGATATGTTTTTCCCATTTGCCCATCCCTGTCCCTATGTGTCAGCACTTATCGGTATAGTCTAAGATCCGAATCTAAATCGACACTCATCGGGTTGATAAGAGAATCAAAATTATTTTATAATAAATTTCGTATATTAGAAAATATATTAAAAATGGGTAGACAACAAAAATCCTGGACAGGATATAAGTATTAGTTTATACCACTCTTTAGTATTAAACAAATATTTCTTAGTATTTAAAATGATTTTTTTGTGTTTAATAAATCTGATATTCATTTATTACATATTAATAAATCTTTTTAAATAATTACGTGACTTGTGCAATTAATTACATAATTCATGACGTGTTAGATCGCAAAGCCAATCGCAAATAAGCTCATACTGCTCATAGTCAGATTTAATTAACAGATTAGAGGCCGACGCACAGATAATTTACTGTAACCATTCGCTGGGTGCACTGCGCAGCCGCAACTTGGTAATAAATAATTTAGTTATTCAGGCAAACAATAATTAATCGTAACATGCGTAACCAAATTGATCGGTGTCTCATCCCGTCAATCCCAGGCTCGTAGGATTTGTATATCTATGTATATGAAAACTGCATCTGTAGATTACTAATGCAGTTTTCATTTATGACAATCAAGTGGACGCGACATGATAGAACCTCGGTTGCCACTTTATAAATTATTTATCAGTTTGTATCATACACATAATACAATTCTTAACTATTCCTATATATTTAAGTAATTCTATGGAAGATATTTAAAAAAATGCTTCTATAGGTTTGTTTACTTAGGCAAGACTTTAATTATCTACGCATCTATGTGGAATCAAGTTTTCCACTGTTGGTGCAAAGGCGTGGGTCCCCAAAGGAAAAATAAACGTAATTAGGTACTAATTAATCATAATATTAATATAGCCTTTGGTGGATATAAACATCAACATATTTTGAAATTTTACTACCCTGACCTCGTTGAAAATACGTGTAATTTGAAAGAAGTTACAAAATCTTTAAGGTCCTCAAGTGGTATTCAAGTGGTGTAGTTACCTATTTAATCTTCGTTTTATGAACCCACTTGATCATCGATACACATTGCTTCGTGGCGGCTCTCCAGATGTTGTCGAGGAAATTTCCAGCTCAAGCATTTACATTTATCATAATTAAGCTTCGCCACGAATACAAATTAAAAGCCAAATCAAATTTTTATTCTCATTTATATTTATAGACAAATACCACAATATCGAAAATATAGGGGAAGTTTTGACGGAAATAATGGTACAACATCTTATGAGTATATTGAGCCTGTACCTGAATGGGAAGACCCAGAGAACATTAAATAGATAATATTTAATACAATCATTCTAAAAATTCTACATACAATTTCAAAATATGGTATGAACAGTTAATATCTATAAAATTTTACATTGATATGAAACATGTTTATCTAGAAACTAATTCAACATTTTAATAATACAACGATGCCACATCAATACAACGATATATGGTTATAAAATTTTAAACGCTAGGTCCGTTAAAGCCACGACATACTTAATGTATCAACGACTAAGCTCACCCTTTTTACTGAAGATAGCTAAAGGCCATCTAACTACAATCATAATTCGAAAAGCACACACAAAATAGCCGAATGACATGTATAAAGATACATACGAGTAGAGTATGGACGTATGCACCTACCCACCTAGAATGGCTGCATCTACGATAATATAATAGTATAGTTCTCCTGAATTATGCCAGTAACGTTTGCTGCCAATACTCAACAATTACATATTTAATTGATGTAATACTTTGTCACTGCATTATACAAATAAAAAGTCATAGTTATAAATAAGAAGCTATGACTGAACCTTATAAGGCTGGAAGGCTGGTTGTGAGAAGCCTTTTGATTTTGTCGCATCAGTCTAAATAATCTTTTACCGTCCAGTTATAGCGACCTGCTCCGTGAGCTCAGTCTTTCAATAGCTATTGATCGCTACCAATTGTTATTTGAGAGAACAGACTAGAAGAATGTCGTTCCCTTTGATGATAATAAGGTTATTGTCAGCTGTGGTCATAACGCAGGCTAGGATCTCAACTTACAATTTGCGTCGTAGATCAGACATATGAAAAACGTTACTCTAAAAACTGTTGCCAAAATTGTAACAATCGAAATAAGACAAGCATATTTGAGAAACAAATGTTTATCGCCAATTAAATTCAAAAGTTGAACTACTTGCGACAAAGTTGACCAGACGATTAAACAATAACAAAAAAGTGCAATGTTGAGTGCGCCTAGCCTTACGAGAAAACTGCAAATAACAATTTAGATCTCAGGGTCAGATTCGTCGGGGTCTGGGGCGAGCCGGTTGATCCTTAGCACGTCCTTCGGAGACAGCTTCAGGTCGAAATCGATGTTCTCTCTCAAGTGCTGCGGGTTTGAAGACGAAATGATGACGGATACGTTCTGCTGCAGAGACCACATGAGCATTATTTGGGAAATGGGCACCTCGTACTTTTGAGCCAGCTTCCTCAGAAGCGCATTATGGAACAAACGCTTCTTGCTTGCGAAGGGAGTACCGAAAGGCGAATACGCTTGCAGATGGATGTCCCGATCGTTGCAGAACCTCAGCATTTCACTGTTGCTCTTGTGCGGGTGCCACTCCAGCTGTGGAAAAATAACAAAGTGTATGTGGTTAGAAGTAATGGTGATTAAATCGGCTGCTTAACGAGCAGCGAGCAACGAGAGTTGTTGAGTTCTAGCTAAGAGCTCGAGAATTTCTTCTTCCAGTGCTCTCCTTTGTTTTCTGGTCAGCAGCGCACCGATAATTCCATCGGTGTTACTGATGTGCAGGGGCGACGATGACCACGACGCGACGATTACCAGCAAATGACTCGTTTGCTGGTTTGTCGTCTATTAACATACACTTTTTAGAGGTGACTATCACAGTCCTCAAAGGTGGCAGGTAACAGGACTATCACTAACAGTCTCCGTGCAAATCTCCATGCTTATGAACAAACAATCCAACAACATCTGTTAACACTTAATTGGACTAACTATCCCAGTCACTACATTGAGTCTTGCTCTAGGTCAATCACAGTTGTTATGAGCGGTAGCGTAAGGGTGCTGATACTACTTTAATTCCATAAAAAATACAAATTCAAAAAATATAAGCAATATATATAACATTACCTGATGTACAGATGGTGTTGCGGAATCTTCCATTATATACCTCAACTGTTGCACCGAGAAATTGGCTACACCTATGGACAAGGCGTACCCCTCGGTTTGTAGGGTCCGTAATGCTTCCCAGGCTTCCTTGAGGTTCACAGCGCTCTCTAGCGAGCTGCTGATCAGGTATAAGTCAAAGTAATCTACTCCCAGGTTCTCCAAACTTTCATGAAACATTGTTCTTACGGTCGTGTCCTCATCGTCAGCCATGGCGACTATAGACAATATTTTACAAATTTTACCAAACAATTCATTTAATAATTAACAAAAGAATCCAAAAAAATCTAAAAGTGGAGAGTAACTTATTAACATTGAGTCAAACATAATTTTCTTTGTTATAAGAATATACATATACATATGTATAGTGTACTGCATTTCATGCACGAAATTATAATTTTACATTGATAGATAGAAGTACCCAGTGCTTGGAAAACCAATTATTGTTATTTATGTATTACTACTTACTTAATTTGGAAGTGATAAAAATATCCGAGCGATCCAAGTTGTGACACGGAAGGAGGCTAGCGAAAGCGTTGCGCAACACCTTTTCGTTACCGAATAGAGGAGAGGTATCTGAAAGTGTTATTGCAATTTTCATTGTTAAATAGTATAAAAGTTAATATATTTAAATCTGTATGTATTTATATAAATATCCACATTCAAATGAATGAGCACTAACCAAAGAGGCGGTATCCCGATGCCAGAGCGCGATCGACGGCCTCGTGCACGGAGGCTTCGGACCGCGTCTTGTACGTGCTCACTGTAATATAAACATATTAGGGATAAAGTACCTATTCTTCTTATGGCTGCAGGCTGCTGGTGGTTGGTAGGTAGAACACGTTGGAAGGTCGTTTTAGAGTGGGGATGAGATGTATTTTATACATCAACTAGTTTTTGCCGGCGACTTAGAGACGAACAACGTCAAAATAGTATCGAAGTAAGGAAAAGAATGTCAACTGATGGTGTCGGCTGTCTACCTGCTTTATTTGCACAGAAATCAAAATTGTAAGTAAATTTGGGCCCCTCTTTAAGGGATCTCCTCATCACATTAAGGGATAATTTCAGGAATAATTAATATCCTATGTTTTTCCCAAGGTACACTCTTTGGCTACTACTAATAAATTCTCTAAATCTTCTTAATCTACTAAATTTCATTATGTAAGTTCAGTGGTCTCAACATGAAAGCCTCACTGACAGACGGAGAGACAGACAGAGTTACTTTTGCACTGTTAAAGCTATCCGCCCGCAGCTTCGCCTACATGGAATTCTTTTTTTTTCAACCCTTATTTCAGCCCCAAAGGTTGTTTTTTGAAAAAATAAGTAGCCTTTGTTTGATCTTGCGTCTTTAACTATATTCCTGAGAAAATTCATAATTATCATTATTGACGGATTTTTTATTCATAAAAATTCGTCAAGCAGTTTAGATTTTTCATACTAACTTTCATCCTCTATTTCAAGCCTTTATGGGTTAATTTTTATTACATAGAGTTACCACAATTTCTAGATATCATGAAATAAAATCAGATCCATACCCAGATGACTCATTATTGAAAATTTTATTTGCCTTCGATGCACATCCCCAAAAAAAGAGAACCATAAAACCCGATTAGCTTGCGTGGTATCGAAGTATATTTTTAAGAACGTTCACCAAATTGTCATGTAAAAATCATTTAATCATCATTTTATTTGTATAAAAACAGATTTACAAATTGACTGTTCGTAAACAACGGCAATGGTATTTAACTGTGTCGCCGTTATTAACGCCCACCTCGGAGAAACAGAGATTATTACAAATTATACAACACCAAGAGAATATGTATTGTGGTGTGCATGTATCTGTGCGTCTGTTGCGTGCGCGCGCGCGTGTTTGTGTTGTTGTTGTATGCGTGTTGTATTATTAGTATAAGACGCTTATATATCCTTACAAATAATTTAACATATCGGAATAATCGATGCGAAGTCACAATTACAGTTCAAACCTTTTAAAAACACTAATATACCTACCCACACTAATATGTTATTGGTATATGCAAACCCCACACGATTCACACACACTGTGTGTTAAATCTCTGTATCATTTTCTGAGGTAATATCGAGGAATTTTAATGTCGAATGTGTGTACTCTCCGTCAAAATTAAACTTTTGCTGTTTAATTTTAAATCATTTAATATCGCTGTGGGAAAATGATCTCTATGCCCTTGACGGACAGTGACTTTTTGTTTGGCCGCGCGTACCCCTGTTCCGAAATACGTTCCGCACAATGGTAACGATTTTACAGAGGCTTAAACCTGTACACTGTAAAGTGTGCATATAATGTCATCGTTGGTCATACTAACAACCTGAAAAGGAGTTGTTCCGCACATTCTTTTATAAAACCTGTTGATCCTTCGCATCGTTTTACCTTTAAACAACATTCGTTTTTTGCGGTGGCACAATGCACTTTTCACATTATACTATAGCTCAATTTACACATTCATATTAAATAGGTTTTTCAGTTGTAAAGTACCTGTCTTTAAAAAGTTAAAAAGAATGCTTTCGCACTGCATACACAAGCCGTAATACTGATCTCTCTTTCGCACGCGGCCAAGCATTGTACAAACACACATACATGCATGATATAAGACTGTTTTGTGTTTACTAACATTATAGAGTGATTTGTGTGATTTGAAATGATACGTCAATCAGCTGTTGCTGAAAAATATCAGAATAACATATTTTCTCTAAAGTATTGAAACTGGTAAACTATAAAGATAGTACCTAATATCGGGAATTTTATTTAAGTAGATATAATATACTCAAAATACTATCTATTGTATGATTTTGCTAATACACTTACAGTCACTGTTCTAGAAATGAACTACTAAAATAATGCGAGTTAATTTTAATACACAAATAAACGTAATAAAAAATCCTGACATAATACGATTTTTTAAAACTTGTATCTACAAAAGCTAGCTCTACTTTCCTAACTTTTAATAAATGAATTAATAATTGTACTTACGCCCGACGGCCGGCATAGAGTTTCCGTAGCTGAGGATGAAATGTTTCTCCATCACACGCTGGCCGCTGTTCATCTTGCGAGATTGTTTTGCAACACTATTCCTGGATGATTAGAGGTGAAGGACACGGAAGCGAGTCGTCGCTACGGGTACAGACATGGGTCTGGGAATACGCGCCCCAGTTGCCCCCACCCACCGGGGCCCACCGCGCCACCCACAACCCCACTAACCCCACGGCCTCTGTACTCAACATTCTGTCGATATTTGCACCACATCATAACTAAAAATTATTTTCACTTCTGTTGCACTCAACTGAACACTTCCACGATGAAAACTGACATTGACAAAAGAACTGCTAAGATCATTACAATGACATATAACTATGTATTTATCTAAGCGTGCCAAAATTCACAAGCGGCAAGTTGCGAATTCACGTACAAGGGAACACGCCCGCACCGGACATAGGGATGCCCGATTTAATTCGATGTGTCAGAACAGAAGATTGATCTTAAGCAATAAGATCAATTTTTTTAATCGACTTATGTCAATACAATCTCGCTCGAGATGAGTAGTATTCTCCAAAAATCGGATTGCAAACTAAAATGTCTAGTTTTAAAAGTAAAATAGCAAACTAACAAAACTTTAGTTGCTAATCTCAATTATGTGGTTCTCTACTGCGCAATGGTTGCCACCCTTGACCATGACCACCAATCAAGAATTCTGGGTTCGATTCCCAACAAAGTGAAAATTTTCATTTTTATTCTTAATCCGATTGTGTGTGTTCTTGTTGTTATGTATTGTACAAGGTACCCTCGACACAAAAGAATCCTTGTGTGGGGCTATGAGTGCATAGCGTTTTTTTACTTATTTTGACGTTTCGAAAATAATATTAATTCATAAATATCAATATAGTTCATTTATAAATTAATTAATACTAGGTACCAATTATGCATCATAATCTGATCATCATTTAGATTAGATTCATTTAGATTCTATAAGTAAAGCACCCAATATAAATAATATTGTTTAATTGGCCTGTCGATTTGTGTTTGTTTGCATTTGTTTCCTTGTTTTATTTATGAAAGTTACCGTGAACAAAAAAGATTTTCCTTTTGAAATGGATCCACCGAGGAATTATCTGTTTATTTTTAGAGTCACTTAGTACCTAAGTATAAATTGTTGTTCGACCATTACCACAACCTGATGGTAAGTGATAATGAAATTTATGATAGTGAGCACAACTAAAGTTAAAAGTAATGACAATACGAAAAAGCTAACAAACCATCGTCAACTGATTAAAACGATCTTTCAAATCAATTCATTGCGATCCAAAAAGTCGATTCAAAACCGAACATCGGGCATCCCTAACAGGGACACGGGACACTCGCGCATATTTTATAATTTTCTTTTTAATCTTTTGAACCCGCACTTGCTTTGATTTGAAAAACTCATTTTAAATTTAAACATGTACCTACCTATTAAGTACTTATTGACTGAAACGTTTCCTCGTGAAAAAAAAAACGTATTTTTCCGCTGAAAATTACCCTGCTTCAGTTTCTACCCTTTAACTATTTCCATAAAAAATATCTCAATGGACCGTTCTGACGTGAAATAAGGTCAAGAACTTACAAACAATCATACTTTCGCAATTTTATTATTAGTACCTACAGATAATACAGAACAGAGCTCTTTCACAAAATACAGAGAGAGCAAAAAACAAATTTCACATTATATTGTAAGCATTCGTAAAAGTAGTCGTTCACGGACACGAAGCATAGAAAGGAAACATTTATTGTTTTGCATTGAATAAATTGACTCTGATTAACAATTCCGATTGTCGTGTCCACAAACGCGCGCGCATTACGAGATATTTGTTACCAAGGTAGTGTTACAAAAAAGTTATAAATATCCACCTCTGGATTTAGGCTTTGCTACGCTCTTATCGGTCACTGAGCCTTCGAAATCTAGCGGGTGCTAGCGGAGACAGACAGATTTTTCAATAGCGCACGACATTTCAATACTTCAGCTTACTAGCTTTTAAGTTTTACTTCTTAGCCTTCGAATCCCAACTAAAATTTCACTTATCTCAATTCGCTTATACTAACTTATTGTTGTTGCTGTGGAAAATGTTTCACTAGTGAAAAAGAGATTTAAGGTTTTAAAATACGAAGAGGTTTACTTGAAATTGCTTGAAAAACTGTACTTTGGAGGGCACGTAAAGCCGTCAGTTCCGGTTATTGATAGATAGATTGATTTATGTATGTTATCGATAAATAGCAGTCGTTAATACATGTCGGGAAGCCTTCAGGCGGCTTGATAACTTCCAATAATGGGTTGGCCACAACCCCTCTGCTAATCCGCACTGGAGCAGTCCGCATTCCGGACCCGTAACAGACTAACGCTTGCAGTTACGCGGACACGGCAAGCTCGATCCCCTTGGTGTTCGTGCTGAGCACTGGTTCAGACCCGTTCGGCGCGTTCCAGCGGTTCGCGGCGGAGATGGGCGTGCGCGACCGCGTGCGCTCCATCTCGCTCGGCCAGGGCCAGGGGCCCGTCGCCGAGCAAATGATCAACAGCGCCAAGCCCAAGGGCGACTGGGTGTTCCTGCAGGTATAGTGTGTGTGCTATGTTGAGGTAATATACGGTTATCAACGGTTCGTGGCCGAGATGGGCGTGCGCGACCGCGTGCGCTCCATCTCGCTCGGCCAGGGCCAGGGGCCCGTCGCCGAGCAAATGATCAACAGCGCCAAGCCCAAGGGCGACTGGGTGTTCCTGCAGGTATAGTGTGTGTGCTATGTTGAGGTAATATACGGTTATCAACGGTTCGCGGCCGAGATGGGCGTGCGCGACCGCGTGCGCTCCATCTCGGTCGGCCAGGGCCAGGGGCCCGTCGCCGAGCAAATGATCAACAGCGCCAAGCCCAAGGGCGACTGGGTGTTTTTGCAGGTTAGTGTGCTATAGTGAAGCCCAAGGGCGAATGTGTGTTTCTGCAGGTAATGTGAGAATGTGTGTTATAATGGGATAATATAAGGTTTGCGATCGCAGGGTCTATGGTTGTGTGCGAGTTTCCTTATTCCACTTCCACCGTTATGGCGGTAGTCGGAACATGACAATAAATAGGTAGTTATAAACTAGAGATACATTTCGGCATTAGAATTTCGTGATAAGCATCGCAGCAAACATCGGGTGCATGCAAGAAAACTGCAACCATTAATTAATAATACCTATAACTATAACAATAATCACGCCCTTTCATTTCATTCTTTTTCAATTCTTCAGTTTGTGTCCTCTAAAAGACGCCATATTCGTCATAATGCGTTGTCAACAAGCCTGTCGCAAATATGAACTTACTAGTAAATCCGCCCTCGCTTCGCTTCGGGAAACCAGTCCCTTCAAAAATCTCTATAAATTTTAACAAATTATGTTATTCCGATGTCTAAGCTATATTACTGCAAAGTTTCATGAAAATCCGTTCAGTAGTTTTTGCGTGAAAGAGCAACAAACACACACACACACACACACTCACTCACATACATCCTTACAAACTTTCGCATTTATAATATTAGTAGGATATAAAAGTAGAAAAATAACTAGAACAAAAAGAGGGTAAACAAATAACTACACCGCAGTTTTAAGGGAAATAATAAGATAATGTGGGTAGGTTTGTTTGGTACCTTGGGCTGATACATTTAGTGACGAGTAGTAGCCGACGTCGATTGAGTAAGTAAAATTATTATAGTACTTACGTGATCAGGTTGTTATAACCAGTTACTGATGATTCAGACGAACAGTTTGTAAACAGTATTCAGTATCAGATACCAGTTTGACCAGTACGAGAATCAGATCAGTATTCGAGGCTTGTGGTGGCTATAGGGAAGCTTGGAGGCCACATTAGGAAACAGTCCCCATTTCAAAGTATCGGTATTAAATGATACTGTTAAATGGGAATTTGTAAGTACCAATATCAGCAGATATGTTTTCAGTATCAGCGTTTCTGTTGTAAACCAGAAATCATTAAGGTTGCAACCTGCCCTTTATTAATACAGTAAACGCTTAGTAAAATGCTTTGTAGGCGTTTCTGATGATAAAATCATAGAGATGGGAAGCTAGCTATTTTTAGAGAAGGGTGGTATTTGGAAAATATTTTCTTCAGTTTTATGTAAACTGGGGCGTAGCGTAGGATCATAGTGGGATCAATCGCGTTCGTTCGTCATAATTAATAATCTTCATATTTTTTTCTTATTGAATAGTGAATTTTGTGATTGCCCAAAATATTGTTACGTGTACCATATGTAACACGCGTTCCATTATTTCACCAACCCTAGCTTAGAGTTCCTCCGGGGTACTTAGTAACACCGCCCGCCACGGTACTTAGTACTACTCGTACCTATTACTACCGCCATAGTAATAGTTTTAACACCAATTGTGTTCCGGTTAGAAAGTTGTGACCATCCCAGTCCTCGATGGTAACAGAGTGTCTGTGACATACTCTGTAACTGTAACCAATGGAATATCAAGAGGCTTCCACCGATACATAAAAACACAAACAAACAAATTTGGTCAGCCGTATGAGCAGCGCAAAAAAGATAGCCTATTTAATTGTTTTAACATATCTCTGTAAATGGGTTGTAATCTCGCCCTAACATCAATTGAACCTTGACGTAGCTCACGACTCAATCGTCGGTGTACAGAACTGCCACCTGGCAGCATCATGGATGCTGAGCCTGGAGCTGATCGTGGCGAGCCTGAGCAGCGAGCAGGGCGCGCCGCACGCGGACTTCCGCCTCTTCCTCAGCTCCATGCCCACGCCCAAGTTCCCCGTGTCCGTGCTGCAGAACTCCGTCAAGGTCACCAACGAGCCGCCCAAGGGACTCAAGGCGAACGTCAAACGGGCGCTGATAGAAATGGAAGAGGACTTCTTTGAGAATCATGGTAAGCTATCGCTTGTCTTCTACGACTAAAATGATATTTATAAATACCTAATTGCTGTCTGTATGGAATGGAAACTTTTTTTATAATCTGCTCTATTATCGCAAAGAAACCTAAGAGAATGATTTTTAAAAGTTTCGTCTATTTATGTTTGGTTTTCAACACGCTTATCTCAGAACCAGCTTGCTCATATTCATAGCGGTTTTCATTATGCAAGTTCAACTTACATTTATTGTGTTGTATTGTTCACCTTACATTTATTAGTTCTTCACCTAACATTTATTGTGTGTTTCATTGAAATCAGAAATAGCAATCTCCACATTGTGTTTTACTAGTATCGCATCCAACGTGTATATGTGTGTGTGTGTGTGTGTTGACAGTGCTGGGCCAGGACTGGCGCACGATGCTGTTCGGCGTGTGCATGTTCCACGCGGTGATCCAGGAGCGCAAGAAGTTCGGCCCGCTGGGCTGGAACATCACGTACGAGTTCAACGCCAGCGACCGCGAGTGCGCCATGCTCAACCTGCAGATGTTCTGCGCCGACGGCCACATCCCGTGGGATGCGCTCGAGTACATCACTAGTGAGTGCCGTGGTTTTTGTCTGGAAGAATGATCAACTACTCAACAACACTAGCTCGGGTTTCCCTTCAACATTCTCAACACATCATAGTCCACTTATAAGCACGGGTCTCTTCTCAGAATGACGCCACGCCTCCAAGTGCAGATTGGCGAACTTCACACACCTTTGAGTTTTGTGAACTCTCCGGCATGCAGGTTTCCTCACGATGTTTTCCTTTGTCTGAGTAGCAAATATCATTTTAAATGCTTAACGCACATAACTCCGAAAATTCAAAGGTGCCTTGGAATTTGAACCCGGACCGGACCCTCAGAATAGGAGGCCAAATTCTTAACCACTAGTAGGCTATCACCGCTACACCCTAAGTTTTTCCTTATAAGCTCATAACACAAAGTTAACCGGACCAAGTATCTTGCTTGCCTGTCGGCTGGCAGAAAGAGAATTACTTTTAGCGTCAAATGCTAAGGGCCCTTTGTCAAAATTCTAATCACACAAAATCCTCTACAGGTCAGATAACCTACGGCGGGCGGGTAACAGACATGTGGGACCAGCGGTGTCTGACGACGATATTAAAGCAATTCTTCTCGGCGCCGACCCTGGAGGAGGGCTACACGTACTCCCGCTCGGGGACCTACTACTGCCCACGCGTGGACAAGCTGGAACTGGTGCGGGAGTACATCGACTCGCTGCCCGGCATCGAGGACCCGGAGGTGTTCGGGATGCACGATAACGCCAACATCGCTTTTGAGGTAACCTTTTTCTTTTTTTCCTTTTCGGCTTTTGGCTACGATCAATGTGAAGATTGCCTTCGAGGTAAGCTGCGAACTCTACTTTACACTCGGTGAGGGCTTCCGAAATAAACCAGCCGTGGGGCGTCTCGTTAAAACCCTACCATATGAGGGATATACCTACTTATTTAAGTAAAAAAGGTAGAAGACATCCTTTTACAACGGAAATTTCAATAGTTCCAGGACAAAATATTTTGCTCCCTCCTTTTTTGTCATTCAGCTGTGGGTGAATTTCTCTGGCGTGTTTTTTACGCGGCGCAAGTGAAAACGGCAGTGAAAGATGCTTTATTTTATCATATATATAATTTTTTTTATTTACTTTAAGTACTTACCTATATCCGGCAAAAATATTTTTTATGTAGGTTCACTCTTACATTAAAATAAAAAATGTTGAACCTCCGATTTTTCATCCTAGGTGGTTGTCCCTGTTCCAGTTTTTGTTGTTATATCTTGATTAATAGAAAATGTATTGACCAATTATGCTTATAGACTATTTCATTCAATACATGAATGATTGTGGCATTAGAAAAATGTATTTTCATTAATACAGCAATATAATTTAATTTATGGTTGTTACCTAATAACTTATCACTGGGTGCTTCGATTTCAACGATATATTATTCAAGTTAATTCGAAATTACTCGTCAGATGTCGCTCAAATTTATATGGGACCGTACCAAAAGCACCAGCTTTCAAGGAAATAAAGAATCATCAAAATCGGTTTACGCAACACGAAGTTATGGGGTCACAAACTTACCAATTAAGAAAAAAAATAATAAAAAAAAAGATCGGTGAATTATTTTTTTTTAACTTTTCTATTTGTGCATTTTGAAATACAGTCCAACAATTTTTATGAAGATTCATTCATAGTCCCTGGATTCCGAGGTTTTGCCATTTTTATGTCTTACGGCACTCCACTAATACGATTTGTGTCGACCACCTCTAGTAGGGTGTGAAAGTTGCAATTGACAGTTGCGGAAACCGGCAACTTTCAAAACCAGTATAATTGAACAGTTGCTAGTTGCGGCACTTAGCAACTAACCTAGTCATCGATTGCAGCAAATTAAAACTGTTGTCGATTGCCGAAACTTGAAACTCAAGTTGCTGTGTGTGCGCAGTCCAATTGAAATGTATGTAAACAGCTAGTTGCCAGTTAGTTGCAAATTGCCAGTTGCTGCAACAATTGCACCGTGGGCAAAGCGCCTTACTAGAGTCGCTGAGCATGTTATGGTATTACCATTCCCCGCCAAAACTACGTTTGTTGAAAGTGAGTGTAAACTTCCCTCATTTCGTTTCAGTAAAATACACGTGTAAGAACATCTAAATTTCCAATAAAGCTATTTCAGTTTCAGGATATGACAGTTCCGTTGTCATGCGCCCCTAGTATAAATGCGCTTTCATCTATGGCTGTAATAATGTATGGCTATGTCTCCTAATAGACGGGACTTAACGCAGATTGGAGATGATTGTCAGCCAATCTGGCAGCATCGGTGCATTCGGTGCACATTTTTACTTATAGTTCCCATCATAGCTGGGGAGCCGAAGAGGGGAACCTGGGATTTACTCCAGCGCGGCAGATTAAGGTACAGGGGATATCTTGTACCCAGTTAAGTACCTCCACCAAATATTATGAGCCCCATATTTATAAGTTCGATTTTTTTTGCTCATTATAATAATGGTAGCGAGTTTGCGTCACATCGAACTCGTCAGATTATTGAATGAGAGCTTTTTTTAGGTTCATTTAATACCCCCTTAGAAAATCAGACGTGCTCGATTACATTTTTTCTCTCTTATTTTCAACCCTTACGTACGGTCACCCCCATCAAACAAACGATCAGATTAACAAAGTACATTATTAAAAATACGTAGAACATTAATGCTATCAATATCTGAAGCGCTCGAGTATGTCCACATGGACATTATTTTTTTACATATTTAAATGTCTATAGCCGCTTCCCCCACCAATGAAAAGGTATTCATTATATAACATTTTTTTCTTCTTATCATCTAAGCTTTGCAACCCAATAGGTCTCTATGACGCTCGAGTAAATCCACATTTAGCATCGTCGGCTCCCGTACCATCAGTAAAAAGTGCCAACAGAGCATACCTAACTTTAATTTGACTTTATATAATTATTAAGGATATGCATACCGAGATGTCATCGTCACCGCCATTTTACATCGTAACGTGAACGCATCACACACATGTGGGCAACAGTTTAGAGCTACAATCGGGATGTGGCATGATTATTGACGTTCGATGATAAGCTGTTAAGTTCAATCTGTTATAAGTTTCTAGTGGAAAGCGCGCCTTTGTATCTGATTGGATCGGAGCACGCATGCGCTTTAGGGCATCTTCGTCTCCTGAAAGTTATGCACTCCTGGTACTAGGCGCGCGTTCTACCGGCCTCTGGGGATCAATAAACACACGCATACAGAAGCTGCGCAACTCGCTCGGACCTCGCATGTGTGTAGTTGACATTTCTGTCACACATATAGGGCGCGTTCTACTAAGCTATTCGAAACGCTCTGTTTGTTCCCTTTTTTATATTTATATATTTAAAAAACTTTATTGCAACAACCTAAAGCTAGGTGTACAAGGGGCGGACTTAATGCCTATTGGCATTCTCTGCCAGTCAACCCATGGTGATGATGAGAGCAAGTCGGTAGGTGACAATAAATTGAAAAATAAGATTAAATATTAAACTATAATATTTCACACACAAATACTATTTTATACATATATAAATATCATACATATATACGCAATTATATATAACACTATAAATATACAGGGTGTCCCGTAACGAATGGATAATACGGCACCTACGTGTAGGGGGCACCATGCCGGTTCAGATAAACAAATGTTATGTTCAGTAAAAGTCCTTCCGTTTCCGAGATATTCGACATTTTCAACATTTTCAAAATTGTTCCACCCTTCGCCATTCTTTTTGGCGCCAGGACTATAAATGAAGACATTTTTTGGATCTGTTTTTTGGATAGTATTCCTGGATAGATGTGCTATCGAATGTCTTCAATTATTTTTATAACCAAAGCAAAGTTTTTTTTATAAATTAAGACTTAATACCAACTTAACGTTTTTTCATATTTCATTCTTGACTTTTACTCTGCCGTGGTTAAAAAAAATGTATGGTGGCTTGAATACCAATTTAAAAAAAAACTAGCCCATTTAACCCAGATTTCGAAATAGTATGTTACAGGGTATAATCCACCTTTAGATTTTGAATTATTTTCTTTGAAAAGGAGGTAGACCCCATTTTATGATACTACAAGTTTATTGGTTTGTTACCTTAAGAAAGCTTCAAAACCATTCAAATTCTCTTGATTCACGATTATTGGTCAAAATAATAATTTTGAAGCCTTATACCACTAGAATATGACTAAGTCTGGTAACTCTGGTACCACCAGAATAAAGAGAGCAAATAGCCTCTTACCCTCTAATAGCGAAAAGAGCAAATAACCTTTGAACACTCATTAAAAATAACTATTAACTAAAAATAACCGAAATAATTTAAAATCGAGATAACTCAAAAACCACTCGCCAGGTGGCGCTCAAATTTATAACGGACCACATGACAGGCACTAGGTACCAGGGATCAGACAGCAGTCTCTATTTTTCGAATGGCAAAAGAATTATCGAAATCGGTTCACTCAGTACGAAGTTCTGAGGTAACACACATAAGAAAAAACACATGATACGAATTGAAAACCTCCTCCTGTTTTTGAAGTCAGTTAAAAATACTTATCAACGGAAATTATCATTTGATTGCTTTATTTATTTGCTGAAAGTAACATTTCAAGGGGTTTTAGTATTAAGTAGGTAATGAATTAAATAAGCTCAAACCTCTTAAATTAGAGCACATGTTTTGCTCTCTTGACAAATAAGGGACAGTCAAGTGAATTTGGATGATTTTGAAGCTCATTATGGTAACAAACCAAATTTTGGAATTAAATTGTAGTATCATAAAAATGGGCTCTACCTCGTTTTAAAAGAAAATAATTTCAAATCTAAAGGTAGATTATACCCTGTAACATACCATTTCAGAATCTGGGTGAAACGGGCTAGTTTTTTTTGAAATTGGTATTCAAGCCACCATACATTTTTTTTTAACCACGGCAGAGTAAAAGTCAAGAATGAAATATGAAAAAACATTAAGTTGGTATTAAATCTTAATTTATAAAAAAACTTTGCTTTGGTTATAAAAATAATTGAAGACATTCGATAGCACATCTATCCAGGAATACTGTCCAAAAAACAGATCCAAAAAATGTCTTCATTTATAGTCCTGGCGCCAAAAAGAATGGCGAATGGTGGAACAATTTTGAAAATGTTGAAAATGTCGAATATCTCGGAAACGGAAGGACTTTTACTGAACATAACATTTGTTTATCTGAACCGGCATGGTGCCCTCTACACGTAGGTGCCGTATTATCCATTCGTTACGGGACACCCTGTATAATTATACATACATAACAGTGTAAAGAAGCCTTTTCTGTGGAGAAAGAGTATTTTGAGCGTGATCGCTAGTGGAACGAGCCAATAGAGAACCGAACGTCTTTGCTAGCGGTTTCATCCGCATGTTTTTCATGTTTTTATACTCCAGGGTCCATGTGGATCACACCTGGGACGTGATTTTAAAATGATTCCCAACTATCGGATGCAAGCAAGCAGAGAACTGAACATAGGATCCAATCAAATATTTAACGCCCCGCAGTAGAAGAGTATCGGGGCGCGCGATTCAACTTAAACACATCACCTAATACTTTTAAATCTTTTTATATAGCCCAGTGGCGTTAGGTTTTGAAATGAAAAAAACACAGTAGAAACAGAACAGGGGAAACCTAACTTAGGGGAAGGGAAGGAAAAATAACTTAACATAAATATTTAACATAAATATAACTTGATTTTTAATTTTACTATTTTTATCTTGTACAAAAAATATAGTATTGTCACTAAATTTGGTGACACAAACAGATTTCATAAAAAACACCCTTCATGTTGTTTTGAACTAGCACGACCACAGTTTTTCAAATACTTCAGATTTGTTTTTTTGTATCACCAACCTACAACTACTTAGTACCTACTTACTACTATTCACCACAATTCTTAAAAATCCCAGAAAGCCTGCAGTTTTCACACAAAAATCAAACAAACGCAAATATTCCCATAGAAGTTTGATAGGTTTCACTTTCCTCCTATTTTCGCTCATCATTTTGTAAAAAAAAAGTATGAAATACTGCGGCAAGGTTTTTTCAAATCGATGCATCTAACCAAGATTACAAAATGGTATTATACTCTAAGAAATCGAGCCACAAATATTAAAAAGTGTGCAATAAAAATATATATTGTATCACACTAAAAAACTCTTTTGAACACATATATTTCTATTAGTAATACGTTTTATAAGGAGAAATTAATTAATTTCGCCGGAGAAAAAACCTAAAAAATACAAAAATGTATATAACTTGTCAACCCTGGTGGGATTTGAACCCACATCTCCAGTTCTAGGAACTGGGCCTTTCCACCTTAGGCCACAGGGAATACGTAAGACGTGACGAATATTTTGTACACATGTTTCAAAAACCACGCTTTGTAACGTTAACCAACGAAATTTATCCATGATTTAATTATCCTCGTCAGGCAGACAGCCGCGTAGCCGGTCTTCCATTCGTCGCGCTCTCCGCGTTGCGTAGCGAAGGGGTCGTTGGGGTGTGGGGTCACATCAATGATGTTAGGTTTACGATTCCATTGACTTTATTTCAATGTTTACTTATTATAAACCTTTTCTTCCTGTAAAACTTTACATGCATTGTGTTATTTTTACAGAACATTACGTAATTTAATTGTATGTTATTGAGTCATATAAAATTACAGAGGTGCCCTTTTGTACGTCAGCTTTATGTAAAAGAGCAGAAGACAAACAAACATAATTATTTTAATTATTCTTTATTTTATTTCAGTTTTATGTTTGGGATACTTTATGCCCTTTTACATGACGCAGATATCAATTCTTGATAAATTCTCGCTTCGCTTTCAAATGGACTATTTAAAATAAAAAGAATTTTTCAAATCAAACCAGAAGTTCCCAAGATTAGCGCGTTCAAAAAACAAACAAAAAACTCTTCCGCTTTATATTATTAGTATAAATATGGATGTTTGTGTGGTTCGTTGATCATAACGATAATGACAATATGTGAGGTGTGCGAGCATGTGACGCGGGACACGGTGTGTTGCAGAACAAGGAGACGAGCACGCTGATCCAGACGATCGTGGACGTGCAGCCGCGCGCGGGCGGCGGCGGCGGCGGCGACACGCCCGACCAGGTGGTCTGGCGGATCTGCGACCAGACGCGCGCCACGCTCGTCGCAAAGGTTACCCACTTTACAATGCTCCCTAGCCGTAATCTTCGATAACATCTCAGCGGCTTCTATCAATCATATTTTGTAATACGTTTGTGCTGATTGTGACGACGTAGATACCTATAGGAAAAATATAATGCTGATTGCAGATTACAAAAACATCGGAAGACAAGGCAATATCCGATCACATCTCAACAGATCTGTCTGTCCCGTTTTGTAATATTGCGTTTGTGCTGATGAGTTTGTAGGACGTAGAGGTAGCCAAAATCTAATCGACAGATTACAATCACATTTGGAGACTAGGCAACGCTCCTGAAAATGAATAAGCGTTTTCTGAACATAGGTATTCGTAACCGTATTGTTTCTGGCTGTCGCTGCGCTTGCTCGGTACTTGAGGTGTTGTGCGTGTTCAGCATTTCATCTCATGTTACTGTAGTTACCACGGCGCTACATGTAAAATTGCAACGGATGTTAAGCACCAAAACAGAGAATCGGAGAAATATTAACCAATAGCTAGCACGCAATCCCTATCTACTGACGCTGAGTGGAGATTTTATGCAATCCTATTGGTTAATTTTCTCCGATTTTCCGCTCCGATGGACAGGCAGCCTAACTAGATTGTGGGTATGGTCGGGGCAGGTGGACCCGTCGCTGATAAACCCGGAGCTGACGGTGCCGGACGCCATGGGGCAGCTGCACTCGCTGACCACGGTGCTGCTGCACGAGACCGACCGCTTCAACACGCTGCTAGCGCTCATACACGCCTCGCTCAACGAGCTGCAGAAGGCCATCAAGGTATGCGATGCTGATTGCGTTACGTGTTTTGCGTTGTGTCACCGGCTTTGCACTTCTTTTTCAGCTACCATCAAAATGATACATACGTGCTGCATGCGAAATTAGTATCGTTTATTGTCGACACTGTCGAACTGGAGAATTTTGAAGTAGAGTCAATATACGTGTAATAATAATTTTGTACATGCAAATTGTGTGTAGTATTCGATGACCCTGTAGCTAGCTAATTGATAGCGAAGTGCGAAATGAAAACGATCGGTTGCCATTCTTAACTAGATATAGGTAAGCCTGACTGTTCTTTTTTTCCTTGGATGCAGTTTAATTTATAGTTTGTCCATTCTAATCACATCGAATGATATGGAGGCGTTTCCTTCAGAGAAGTTTCCTTTTTTATGGCAACAGCACAGACAACAATAACTATCTATAGTAACGCTCATGTTATTATTGTCATTTCGACAACTATCTCAGAAATATTATTTATAGAAATACCTAAATGTTATTTTAGCACATAGAAAACCACTTTTCTTTCACGAATATGAACAGTTTTTGTCATTTTAGTACCTACAAAATAGACACTCAAAGTAAAAAGACAAACATGAGACAAACTGTGACATTCAAACTCACTGACAAGCAATTTACGATTGACGTTTAGAAACTAAGCGTTGCCAGTGGTTGCCAGTAAAACAAATTAGTTCCATGAGTTTACCGCAATATGGCGAGGTGTTTTATATTCCTGGTCAACCAATATGTTGATGTGTCTCATGTAACAATACATGTAAACTGCTGATCTATGATGATGTGTGCAGGGCGTGGTGGTGATGTCGGAGGCGTACGAGGAGGTGTACGGCGCGCTGCTGAACAACCGCGTGCCGGCCATGTGGGCGCGGCGCGGCTACAACTCGCTCAAGTCGCTCGGCTCCTGGATACACGACCTCACGCTGCGCATCGACTTCATCGAGGCGAGTACTGATATAAGCTACACATCGCTGTTACATTCAAATTATTTATTCCTATAGGAAGGTGTCACTGATACACTTGTGCACGTAAATATTTTGATGATACCACCGTTTTGCAAAGGTGCTTTATAATGGGGGAGAAAAAAACGGCGAAAAAAACTCTTCAGCAGCAGGGGAGCTGTCAGTTACTTTACTCTTTCTCAGCACATATATTTAACTAGACGAACCCGGCAGACGTCGTCCTGCAACATTTATAATTAAGTAGACGCCCTCGCTTCTCTCCCGGAAACTTGTTGCTCCGCTCCTTTTGGTCGTAGCGAGATTTTATATAGCCTATAGCCTTCCTCAATAAATGGACTAAAAAAAAATCTAATCGGACCAATAGGTCCTAAGATTACCGCGTTCAAACGAACAAACAAAAAAAACCTTCCGCTTTACATTATTTGTATAGAAGTAGGTATAAATGTGCTGTGGTGTGTGTGTGTGTGCAGCGGTGGCTGCAAGACGGCCTGGCGGCGAGCAGCTGGGTGTCGGGGCTGTTCTTCCCGCAGGGGCTGCTGACCGGAGCCCTGCAGGCCTTCGCCCGCCGCTACCGCGTGCCCATCGACGCGCTGCTCTTTGACTTCGAGCCGCGTCGCACCATGCTGTCCCAGGAGGACGTCTATGTCTACAACCGAAGGAAGGTCAAGGTAATAACACTATACACGCTCCACACGCTACACACTACACACTCATAACCCCACACTAGGATTCCCTGTGTCGGGGGTGCCTTGGACAACACACAAGACAAGGACACACACCCAGACCGAGAACGGATATTTAAACTCATTATTCAAATTACGCCTCGCTGGGAATCGAACCCGGGACCCTCTGAACAGCGATGCGGCGTGTAAACCATACCACCATCCGGTTCGTCAAGGTGTGTGGCGTCTGGCATCAGAGATCAACGTTATAGATTACATTTGGGTGCATCCGTAACTACAACCGGCAGAAGGTCAAGGTATGTTTAACAGGTACGTATGGAGGCCAGCTAATTACCCACAAGCGCCTTTCGAGAAAAGGCAATCTTTTACGCCAGAGATCATCGTTACAGATACAATTGGGTACATCTTTTACAACTACAACCGGAAGGTGAAGGTTGGCCGGTAGGCGCCGTCTACGCCAGAGATTACAATAAGGTAAGGCTGGAGTCCCGGAAGTTTCCCATAAACGCCTTTCGAAAAAAGGAAGCTCAAGGAAAAGGAAGGTCAAGGTATATGTCGACTACACTGTCTCGGCACCAAGGCGGTAGTACATACCCGTCCGGCTTCCCGTGGCCTGATGGACGAGACGAGCAGCTTCGCACACGTTAAAGAATTTATCGTCTACACCAGACTACAATAAGGTACCTCTTATTGCCCGGAAATGACGCTTGTAAGTAGATCCTTTAGTAAAATGGTAGTTAGACTATTCATAACGGAAGGATTGAATTTATCGTTCCATGGACGTTTCATTACGAAGTAGTTAACTAACTCTAACTAAACCCCTCACACTTAATCGTTACCCTGGAATGTTTTAAAAACAACCCCGACTCCTTATTAAATTATCACAAATCAGATTTTTATGGTTTGTGCGTAATTTGGGATAACTTTCACTTTCGCAACTACGAAAATTATGAACATTGTTTGAGGCAACTTTTTGTTTCTGATTTCGTAACTTTTAAAAGTAAAATTGTATCGAAATTTCCCAATTGCTGTGGGGTGGTGTTTCTACCTGCGACCAACCTTCCTGGCCACGTGCCTCCCGGCACTTGCTCAACTTGTTTGTTTATTTTTGTTCTTTAGAACTACGAGTACATACTTTTTAATTTCATCATTAACCGGTACAATCAAAGTGTTCCTACCTAATCGAGACCGCTTGACTTCCTTTTATTGTTTGTTGAAAGGGTTTGTTGTTGTGTAGGTAGTATAAAAGTACCTAAGTACAAAAGAAATATCGAAATTAAAAATAAGCACAGATTTCAATTAATTATTACAAAATAATCATAACTAAAAATAAGGACTTTCGTGAAAATAAGGGTAGGTACAGATGTTTTTTATGATTTACCTGGTAAATTGTCAACGTCACATACAATTTGTCAGCACATTTTCCGTTGCAAATTTCGGCAGCGCTAGCATGATTTTATTCTCCAAAAAACGCAACCCCAAACTTCCAATGGCCTAGTCAGTGTCGGTATTTCGTATCGTCTTCTCCGAAAAACGCAACCCCAAACCAATGGCCTAGCGTATAACTGTTGACTGCTACCGTCCACCCTGGTGAGTGCAGGAGGAGGGCGCCAGCGTGTACGGGGACCTGGAACGACCAGAGGACGGCGTCAACATCCACGGGCTGTTCATCGACGCGGCGCGCTGGGACCTGCGGAACAACATGCTGGTGGACGCGCTGCCCGGTCAGTCAGCTCTGTAGCATTGACATGTAGAACATAAACCACCATGAAGGGTCGATGGCTAAGCCGTGTGGCTGAAAGTTTATGCAGATTGAAGGATATCGATGATTGACGGTTCTAAACATGATTTGGTTAAATCTCGTTTCTGATATGTTTGCTATTAAGTTAATTTCTTCATTTATTTAATAGAGCCGTTAAATAACTTTTTACAAAAATTATTACTCAAAAATAAATAACTCATAACCCACTCGCCATTTGTCGTTCCAATTTATAAGATATCACATGACAAGCACTAGAATCATCAAAATCGAAATACTTCGTCAAAAGTTAGCATAAATTAAATTCACATTATTGAAAATAACTCAGCAACTAGCCGTCAGCTTTCGAATGTCGAAAGAATTATCGAAATCGGTTCACCCAGTACGATGTTATGAGGTAACACACATAAGACAAAAATACTTAAATATACAGACGAATTGAGAACCTCCTCCTTTTTTTGAAATCGAATAAAAATATACCTTTCCTCTTTTATGCCATGCACGAGTAACAGCGTAGGTAGGTAGATGCCATTTGCCGCAACTCTCACGCAAACATGCCGTAGGCGTTAAATAAAAAATTGTGCATGTTCAAAAAATTTAATTAGGTATCAAAGTAAGGATGTGCCTTTACAAGGGGAGGTAGCCACGAAAATGAGTGAATTGACCACAAGTTGCCAATAATTTATAGTTCCACAGCTCGATTGTCTGTATCCTAAACGAGTGAGTGTACTTGCAGGTCAGATGAACCCGCCGCTGCCGGTGGTGTGGTTCAAGCCGGTGTTGTCGCTCCCGAAGCCGGACCCGCGGTACGAGGCGCCGCTGTACAAGACGGCGGAGCGCGCGGGCACGCTGTCCACCACCGGCCACAGCACCAACTTCGTGCTGCCGGTGCTACTGCCTGCGCACCAGCCCAGCGGCTTCTGGATCCTTCGTGGGACCGCGCTGCTCACGCAGATCACCGATTAGAGGTAACTACGGTGCTACATAGGTAGGATAGTACGCGACAGGTCGACATGGCATTCGGGGTATGAGGTGAGACGCGGGGGAAGGGACACCCCGCATACCGCACGTCACCCGCGCGCCCCTTAGTATTAGAGCTGCACGAGCCCATATCAACAGCGTTTATCGATTTTAATCTCACTCATATTGTGATTGTGATGAATATACTGTTCTTATTCTATAACAACATAGTTGTAAATTTTCTTACTATACCTAGTCGGCACAATCATAAGATTCCGATATGACGTTTGTCACTGCAGTGACAATAGAGAAGTACTACAAAAATCGATACCTACACTAAAGAAACCAATTTTCAATATAGTCGGCACAATCATAAGATTCCGATATGACGTCTGTCATTTATGAACACAAACTAACCTTGTATGGACGTCTTCAACTTACATAGTACGGAAATATATTATTTCGATTTGAACGGCTGGTAATGATACTATGAAGCGAAGATATTTCGTAGTGAATGATAGGTCACTTTGGTTAGATTATGCAATGCACTATTTACTGTGCATATACAGTATACAGTTTATATTTATTATCAATGCAGCTTTATAAGTAGGTACATAATGTACTTGTGAATCCACCTCCTCTTCGCTTTGGAAAATTGTTTTTATGTTTACAGATAATAAACACTTCTTCCCATTTTTGCAACATATTTTGTTGGCACATCGCTTCTATTGCTCGTAGCATGATGTTATAAAATTGCCCATGCCCACAGTTTGTTAAATATTTTAATTAGGCATTAGTCCGTAATATTAAACGCAAGTAACTAGTGGGTTAAACGAATTGGAGTAATATTGTTTACTTACTACGAATATTTAGATAGGTACTTAGTAAGTACCACTTACTTACATTATACGTACTTAAATAGGTAAATACTAGAAATTCTGGCGAAATATATAAGCCATCCCTGCTTGTTTTTTATTTGTGTTATTTATAAATTGTATAAATCTTTTCATTTTATTTTAATCAGTTTACATCAAAAATTGTGTAAAATTGAACAAATATTTAAGACGTCATTACAATGTTTTATTAGGAGGCCTGTTTCATAGTTATGTGACCGCTTGAAACAATTTATGAATCGACCATAATCGATACATTACTATAATCGAAAGTATGTGCTACCATGTCACACCCAAAACACAAATATGTAGTTATAGATTCTTTAATATATCTAAAGCATTGCGATTTGTCGTAGCTATTATAAATTCTCGATACATACGTTTTTAAGCCTTTTCCACTCAAATTGGATAATTATTAACCATTTTATAGTTTCTCCGTTTTCAGTAGATTAATGAAATTTTCATTTTAATAACTAATATAATTCCCTCACCTTAACTTACTCGTCGAATTGCCTTATTATGCCTTTCGGTGTTCCTCTCAACGCTACATCTGTTTTTAACCGATTTTAAGAAAACAATCAGAGATCGGTTTATAAAAATTATCGTTCCGAACTTAATTGACGAAACGATTAGAAAGTCTTATTACTTACTAGCGGACCGCCCGCGGTTTCACCCGCGTGGATCCCGTTCTCGTGGGAATATATGCATGTATTATACATAAAAACCTTCCTCTTGAATCACTCTACCTATTACAAAAAACCGCATCAAAATCCGTTGCGTAATTTTAAAGATTTAAGCATACAGACAAACAGACAAACAAACAGACGGACAAAAATAGCGACTTTGTTTTATACTATGTAGTGATAATCGGTTAATTCTAAAAATCGGTTTATTTAATGTATCGATTTTTGTTGTACTTCACTATTGTCACTGTGATGACAGCCGTCATATCGGAATCTTATGATTGTGCCGACTATAGTAACGAATGATGAAGTTTTTCATCTACTCGTATAGTTTCAGTGTAATAATATCAATAAAACAACTGCGGTCACCCAACAAGTTTAATAAACCAATATTATTTTCAACATTTTGTAACAGCGGTAAACTAAAAAATTACGTGTAGTTAATTAGTTTTTTTTTAATAAACTGTGACAAACTATAATGTAAAGAGTTACATTACGTCTGAGCTCGTAATATTGTTTTCTCAAAATCGATTAAAAACAGCATTGTAGCATAACAAGTAACAGCAGTGTAGCATTTTTGGGAACGACGAAAGACAAAATGAGGCAATAGTTATGCTGACAGGTTTTCAAATCCTGTTGTATAATATTCGGAAATGTATTGTAACAGTAACGAATATTTCAGAAATAATCAAGATTTTAATTGAAAAAAAAATACATTTTAAATTTTAAGTCTAAAATTTCCACCAAAACGCTCCAAAGTTCGTTATGACCATCTTTTGGCTTAAATGGGACGTCATAAACGACAAGTAATTTAAAGTAAGGGAAATTTCGTTAATTTGCTGTTCGGAAATCTATAAAACTGTTAGTAATACTATTGCAATTTAAGTAGAAATAGCTTTAAATGGAATGCGCCGGGAATGACTAATAGCTGAAATATCATAACGTTTTAGAGATATTGAAAAATATCGACGAATTGAAGAATATCGTACTAGCGACTTAATTTCGATTAATGTAATGTATCGATTTTGGGTGATCTTCAGATGGTTTCAAACGGTCACGTTACTAGATGACAAGCCTCCTTATAAAACCTTGTAATGACGTCTTACATTATACTCATTTAATTTGCACAAATTAATATGATCTAAAGTTTAATTCTGTATTAAAATATTTTATCAGTAAAAACAAATTGGAATATTTTACATATTTCGCCATGATACCTAGTATATTATAACTTATATAAATTGCCATATGCATATGCATCTCTTTTGTTCATGACACTCTGTCATATCTTTTGTAAGTTTCTTGAGCGCAAAAATATCTGAGAATTACTCGCCGTCTCGTCGGTAGTAGGTAACCCTAAATTTCCCATGTTTATAACATTATAAAGCTAAAAAGTTTTATAAGTTGCGTACATAATAAAAATGTTGTTAACTATATTATTTACGGTGCATTGTATAATGTAACCAAAATGAATTATGATTCATTACAAAACATCTTCGATTCATAGTAACATATTGGCCGCGGTCCGTATATCAAATCGGAAAAATATGTTTCCGTAATAAGTGGATTCAAGACGTCCAGACAAAGTTAGCTTCTGTTCATAAGTGACAGACGTCATAACGGAATCCTAAGATTGTGCCGACTATAACCCATGTGATGCCACATCACTTGAAAAATGCCATGTCAACCTGTCGCGTACTATACCCACCTGAGTCGCCCCGGAATATAAAATTACTGAGAGATATCTTCAGTAATGAAATTAACTCAGTCGCCCTGAATATAAAATTACGGTTGTTTCCTCCTAGTGACTAGTGACGCCATAGTAGGGCTAGAGTTTTATAAGTTGCATACATAATAAAAATGTTGTTAACTATATTGTTTACGGTGCATTGTATAATGTAACCAAAATGAAATATGATTCATTACAAAACATCTTCGATTCATAGTAACATATTGGCAGCGGTCCGTATATCAAATCGGAAAAATATGTTTCCGTAATAAGTGGATTCAAGTTAGCTTCTGTTCATAAGTGACAGACGTCATAACGGAATCCTAAGATTGTGCAGACTATAACCCATGTGATGCCACATCACTTGAAAAATGCCATGTCAACCTGTCGCGTACTATACCCACCTGAGTCGCCCCGGAATATAAAATTACTAAGAGATATCTTCAGTTATTAAATTAACTCAGTCGCCCTGAATATAAAATTACGGTTGTTTCCTCCTAGTGACTAGTGACGTCATAGTAGGACTAGAACCTAGTCATATTAGCAGTAGGACCACGAGGAACACCTACCATTTTGTCCCACTACGGCGTAGTAGTAGGACCACGAGGAAACAACCGAGATGTTAGATCTAATAAGCAAGGTGTGGCGTAATTAATGAATGGATATGGTACTTACGTGTAGAAGGCATTATGCCGGTTCAGAAAAAAAAACATATTAAGTATGTTCACTAAAAGTCCTTTCATTTCCGAGATATTCGACATTTTCGAAATTTTAAAAATATTCACCCTTCGCCAGTCTTTTTGACGCCAGATTTACAAATGAAGACATTTTATATGTTTTTTGATAGTGCTCCTGGATAGAACTAATAAAACACAAGCACAGCTTGTTTTCAATTAGTATTTAACACAAATTACAAATTAGTATTTACTACCGTACCATCCCGAGCGAAATGTAGGCTCTATATCTCTATTGAAGTGTCATTTTAAGTAGTTCCGTATGATAAACAATTTCATGCATTTATGGTGCTGCAATTTGTGTGTCTGTACTTACAAGTGTACTTTAACAATTAATTGACTTTTTCAGATAAACAACAATGCTGTGAAAAGTTTTACTTAGTATATTTAAAAGTAATTATTTGTGTGTGAAGATATCGTGTAAAAGAGGGAGAGCAAGGTTCAATAATGTATACAAACTTAATTATATTTGATTTATTAAAACACTTTTTTTATTTTGAACAATTTCAGCATTAATAATTGAATCTATTAATCAAAATTTTATTTATTATGAATGGCGACAACTTAATGAATTACAACAGGGGACACTGTACAACGAAGCGTAATTGCGTGCCACTTGTCCGAACATACGTACAAACATACACGAGTAGTATTAATATTAGTAGAAACAATCTGTGTATACATGAAAAGGAGTCTGGCCCGAACACAAAATAATTTAGAGATTTGGTTAAGTACAAAGGCGCAATAACACACTGCACACTATAGTTTTGCAAGTTCTCTTTAGCGGTTACCAGAAGTAACGATAAATAGTTTTGTTTTCAAACCAAACGAAGGAAGCAAGAATTGACAACTTAAAAAAGGAAAGTGAGTCACAAGTACCCACCCACAACAGTTACTATCAGTGGTACTATCAGTTAGTAACTGTTTCTCAGCGCAGCTCGTAATCGTGTATACTTAATGTTTCCGTGAAATTCCCTTATGTTATACTTATTTGAGCTGAATAACGTACAATCATAGTTCAGTTGTGATTTGTTCGACTAACGGAAAAATAGGGGCTGAAGCAAAATAATTTCGATTCTACTACATGTTGTATAGGATACACCAATATGGGCAATTTACAGCACTTCCAGATTTTTGTATCGATAGTTAACGTTAACACACGTTCTCACAGGGTGTGATTCGCGGAACATTGTTCAGAAAACTTCCAATTTATTTTAAACTCCGTTTCAAATGTCGCTCTTAGAGAAGGCACTAAGTACTGGAAGATTATCATTAATTTTCTAAACAACTATCTACCTTATTCTAGAGTGCTCAGCTTTTCTGATTAACAAGAGCAATTCTTTGGTTAAATGTTATATCAATATAGTTACGAGTGCTTTCAATTCAACCAATCTCAAACAGATTTGGCGCATTTAGAAAAACAATAGTGTACAGTACCCGGCAAGAAATAATGCACATCGGTATTCAGAAAGAGATAATCGGTTAGTTTCGGCTTTGTAGAGCGGTGTCCTTACTACACGGTCGTTACCGCTGACTTGTCACTTTTCTTTCGAATTCGGTAGAAGACGGTCGCGTTCACTCATAAATAAATATAAAGAGTTGTTAAAACCTCCAATGGAACATCAATATTATTATTATTATAGTACTTGATAGGGTGCTTTATCTTAATAGATATTGTATTATAAGTGCAATGTGCGAGAGAAACAACGCTCTACAAAGCCGTATGATGTGCATTATTTCTTGTCGGGTACTGCATGTTTCACGAGTGACGGAAGTAGTGAGTGCCGATGTAACAATATAATTTAATGAATGCTTTTAGCAGAAAATTACTTAGTCTAATTAAAAATCCACTGAAATAAATTGTCTTAGGTTAATATAATTCTGTAAAATTATGTTGCTATACAATTATTTCTAAAGCTGGTCACTCACATGCGCGCTAAGGTTTGTTTTGTAGGCAATCGAAGGGTTTTCGTAAGGTTGTCAGTCTTGATTGGTCGCTGAAAGATCACGTGACACATGCTTACCGCCGTAACTCGGGTTTTTCTATACAGAGTATTTTCGGGCAGTTAAAATTGTGATATTCACAAATAACATATTTTTTACAAAAAAATAAAATGTGACTAAAATGGTACATTTTTAACTCGATCCTAAGCGTCGATCCTAAGCGATCAACAATGTTAAGCAACAGCGGGCGCGGTCGGTAGTCGGGTGGGTGACCGCTAGTGGCAATTTCTTGAGCGCTTCCGTGCTTCGGAGGGCACGTAAAGCCGTCGGTCCCGGTTGTTATCGATTGATAGCAGTCGTTAAGCCATGTCGAGAGGCCTTCGGGCGGCTTGAAAACTTTCGACACTGGGTTGGCCACTAACCCCTCCACCAACCCGCATTGGAGCAGCGTGGTGGAGTATGCTCTAGGCCTCCTCAGTAATGATGAGAGACCCGTGCTCAATAGTGGGCCATTAGTGGGTTGTAGCTTAGCTTTTTTTTAATCATATCTTAATATTTCAACACCGCAAAAACATGTAACCTAAATAAATCACAGATGTTACGGCGGTTGCGTGCACGCGAACGTTTGTACTTTGTACGAATGTTTGCACGAACGTGTGTGTGTCGAAGTTCGCGCGCTGTCCTTCAATAATCGACACCGCTTGGAAAACAATAAATGCAATGAAAACTTCGCATAGTCATTCGCGAGCGAATTCCTACATTAAATTTGTTGGTTAGCGTATTTGCGCGAATATGAGTGACCAATATGATACTAACGTTTACAATTAGTCCATCGAAATAACATTTTTTGGGATTAGGCTAAGCGTCCACAGGTCGGTATCGTACGCATCGGACGCATCGCATTAAACGGATCGTAGTATTCTTTGTATAGAAAATCATACAAGTACGTCCACTGATCCGCATCGTACGGATCGTACTTTCTATACAAAAATATTACGATCCGTTTACTGCGATGCGTCCGATGCGTACGATACCGATCTGTGGACGCTTAGCCTTAGCGTGCGGTTGTCATGGGGCTTTTTAAGTGCTTAAAGTTAAATCCAAGTTTGTAGGGTCGCGTCGCCACTCTTAGGCTGAGGCTACATTAGGCCGCGACGCGAATTGCGACACATGAACGACTAAACAACTTAACAAATGCTCACGTACACGGCTACACTGTATGTAGAGTATTAATAGCGAACATTGATTTCTTTACGCGACAGAAACAAAATTATTGTGACCCTGGCGTCGTCTACATCAACATATCCGCGAAATAGAAGCGAACCTATTAGAAAATTTTTCACTTGCACGACTAATTCAATGTGCTACTAAATATATGAGAGTGGCTACATTATAAGTAAAATAACTCGCGATTTTTGAAATGATCACATTTCAAGAAAACTAATTTTGAGCGATTACTAAACATGCTAGGAATTAGCGAATTCACAGCGAAATCGCTTTTTTTCTCAAATTGTTTTTCTCTTTTATTAGTGTAGCCGCATAAATCGCTTCTGCTGATTTTTTTCGAAGCATGTGTAGTGTAGCCACCTCATCGCCATATTTACGCTTATAATGTAGCCATGCCATGTTTATTTCGTTTCGCTCTTCCAGTCACATCGCAAGTCGCTGCTTACTATAGCCTCAGCCTTACCTGCGGCCGCAAACCTTTGAAACAATGGTGCAAAAAACATTTAACATTAAACTTTGCATTTAACATTAACATTTTTCTTTGCCAATTAATTTCTGTACAACTTTAATCCAGTACCTCTAGTCGTAAAATCATTTGTTCCTTTTTTCATTAAATGTAGACACAGAGACCAGTGCATTATTAACCAGACTATAATTAGTGATTCTGTTAAATAAAAAATAACTTGTTACTATAGAGGTGATTTCGTAGATTTCGCCGACAATTGCTAAAATAATAGGCCACACAAGTATTGATTTGCCATCAGTAACTAATCGCCTTTTTTATGAAAACATTACCTCGCCACAGTTTACGCCACAAACGCCAGTCTTTATACAAAACATCCGAACAGCACGCTTCAACGCAGAAGGCCCACAACGATCTGCTAACATTTAAATACAATTATCTCTAAATTAAGTGTGATAGTGAACAAATATCACAGTACTAGCATCGCGAGGGACGCAGTATGTATCTCGAGTGAAGTGGTTCCTACAATATTAGAAAAATAAAAACACCGAAGACCAGAGACGATTGACCTAAACTAATATTAGCTAACGCCGATCGCCAGCGAGACTCGCTCGCTACACAACACTTATATAATTATAAGCTTACAATACGATTCTTGAATAAAAATCCACTAACTTCACTAACTACACTTCGAATTCTAGTTTTCGTAAGTAACATTACAACTTACTTTTTACAACTTTATACAATATTTGGTCGAAAGTCAACACCGGTCGGTCTCACAACACGATTCCGTTGCAACTTCTAACATTTGAATTACTTATAATTCGACGGAAAATAGTATTCGTCATTTACCTATTATTGCAATATTTAAATAATTTATAAGTCTACACGTTACAGAACACTGTATCCTTACAGACTGGCAAACAGAAGCAATTATTGCTAGCAATAAACATTCTCTAACACAAACAGACGGCTTCATCTAATCGCCTCGACATCAACGACACAATCAACAGAAATATACGCTCAACTATACAATCTCAAATGATAATGTAATGTACAACAACAATTATTTTACAACAACTTCGATTCGTACCTACTATTTTAACATAGACAACGGGATTCGCATTTAACATGAATTATAATAGAACAACGATTCCAATACAATAAAATCTAAATACCTGCTAGAGTTTTATGAGTTATCGAAAAACATTTAAAACGTCCACTCGGCGGCAAATTGTATCTTACCCTAGGTAATAAACTATGTGATTTGCGTACTGGACCACAGGCGCGGCGTCAGTGAGTCCTTCATCAACGGCGGTCACACACACAACAAAACAACGGAATGACCAAGTATAAACCTTAAATAGACTGTACATTTCGGCCTCCGCTTCTCTACACCGACTCGTCGAATCGGTGTTTCTGTACACTAAATTCGATTATTGGAATCGACGAATCGATTTTCCCTAGACTCTAGGGAAAATCTAGGGCCTAGAGCATCGTTTATTAACATTTAGAGCTAAAAATCAGTTCGTCTGTTTCGCTACGACCACCGCTTGAACACATATTTTCTGACCGTCGTTCACTGTTCAGTCACTTGCCGGAGCCGCTGTGGGGGCCCGCTTAACTATTCGTCAGCGAACCCGGGGGGGCGGGGCCAGCGGGGGGCCCATGAGGACCTTGCCGGTGTTCTCGCCCGGCGGCGGCGACGCGGGGGACGCGGGGGTCGCGGCCGCAGTGGCCACACTGGTCGCTGTGGCCGCACTGGTCACACTGGTCGCAGTGGTCGTGCTGGTCGCACTGGTCGCGCTGGTCGCGCTATTCGCGGGGGTCGCGGTGGAGGGCGCCGGAGTGACCGCCCCCCACCGCAGCTCCTAGTCGTCCGACATGAACGAGTTCTGCATCTTCAGCTCGTCGAGCCGCGTGATCTGTTGCCGCACGTACATTATCCTGGAAACGATAACGTTGGGTTAACAATCTCCGCTCACATTTCTATCTCAGCTGGCCACATCACCTTTTTCGACATCCTGACGATATAGAAAAAAATTGTATTATATTGTAACAGAGTTCATCAATCTTGGAGCCTAAGTACGCCAAGATTATGTAACCGGGCATCTTACATCTTAAAATGTTTTACATAATTCAATATTTTTATTTTTAGATGTAAATTTGTAAAATAATTGACATCACACTAGGGAGGGGAGGGTCTCACATGTAACCAGCTGTAACAAGGATGGAGGAGGGGGTCAAAAACATGATATTCATGTGACGTAATTTATGTATGCCCCCTCGTTTCCAAGGAGTCGAGCCGTACGGCCGTATTCATAAACAAAACTTACGAATTACTTATCCTATGGGGTCTCATAGCGTTGAACACAGCTCTATGATTGGTCCACTTGTCAAACCAAATGACCCTTATGCGTTCGTGAGCCCTTTGAAACTTCATAGTACTGTTTGTGAATACCGCTGTTAGGCCCTTCTCACACTACGCGATTTATTAGCTACGCGACTGCAACGCAATCCAAAATTCGCTGTATCTGACACTGTTCACTGACAGGAGACGCATCGTAGACGCGTCGCTTTTTTAATTTGACAACATCCTAGTCGCTTACAAATAGCGTTGTGTGAGAAATGCCTAACTCGCCCAAGAAAGGGACTTAAATATGACATTCCGTGTAAATAAAGTAGATGCATAAGCGAGCATGTACTCGCCGGCGGTGTGAACAGCCAGCGAGTATTCGCTGATATGTGCGTCTTTTTTGTTTACTCGGAATGTCATATCTTTTGTACGGGTCTTGAGCGAGTAAATAGCTGGGATGCACTCGCCGACGGTGGGACACCTGCCTTAGCAAGGGTTTGCGGTGTGTGTACTTACTTCTGGTCCTGCAGCGTGGCCTGTATCTCGGCGTGGCGCACCAGCGAGCGCGAGCACTTGAGCTCGGCCGACACGCGCGTGCACTGCACGCAGCCCAGCTGGTACGCCTCCTCCGTGTACTTGTGCGCCTGCGCACGAATACAATATTGATATTATGTTGTTGTATTGTCGATACTACTTCACTGACAAACTACGTTTGATGCACACCAATGACTCGCTTCATATTTTGCAATGAGTGGGACAGTAAAAATATTTAACCATTATTAGCAAGATGACCAGGGTGTAATAATGTCGTGTCTGGATTTTTGTGTCTGTACGTTTACGTTGTTGTAAATTAATTAAAACTCCCTATTATAGTGCATCGTACTTTTAGGCATTGGCCAAGTTTTTTTTATATTTATAATCATAACAAACGCTGACATTACAAGTCTAGCCTAACGTTAACATTTTTATTCCTTCCTCTTTCCTTCAGCCCAACATATTGGTAATGCTAATGGAGTTGCTGAGTCCATGGATAGCAATGGGTTTTAAATAGTGTATCGTCTATCTATCATTGCGTATATGTAGTTTTCACATTATATGCTATTTTTCTCCGATTGCAAACAACGATACCAATTTTCATTTTAAAACATCAGCAGTACAACACATTGTGCACGTATTGTAAGGCCAGCTATGACTACGCGTGTGTGTACGTTCACACGGACGTACGCGTACGTATGCATTAAGTGCGTGCGTGTACGTAGTACGTTCGCCCTAAAGTATGTGCACTTATGTATTGCGTGCGTGTGTGTACGTCCGCACTCACGAACACGTAGAACGCGTGTACGTACGCCCCCACGAACGCACACACACGCACGCACACATCCCGCCCACCCGCTCACCTGTTTCTCGAGTATGTCGGCGGGCCAGGCGGCCACGTGCGCGGTGAGGTCCGGCCGTACCAGCGCGGCCAGCGACGCCGTCAGCACGGGCGCCGCCCCCTGCACGCTGCCCACCACCGACGAGTAGCTGCCCAGGCTCTCCACTGGGAACGATGAATGATACGATGTGTTAGGGTGGTTAGGAGGGATTAAGACAAGCACACGGAATGTGTTTGAGAGTATAAAAGCGAAAGGTCAATCGCTCATCACGAAATATCGAAAACCGCTTGACGTATATACATGAAAGCACGCTTGAACTTAAACGAGTAATCACTCCAAAAATTAAAAGTTGGGAATTCTCTTTTAAAGGTTTGCATCGTAGATTAGTTGTATGAAATGAAACAAGCGATCGATCTTTTTAAACGGCTGTTCTACATACTCTTTCCGCATTGTTATAGCGTTTTATGACAAAAAATAAATTTTCCCAATTTTCGACTTATTTCTCTTTTTTATTTTTATTAAGTATTTACATGCGGGCTAAGCCGCGTGCAACGACTTGGCAAATAAAACTAAATGATATAATTTTGCATCTTCCAAACTTGTTTGGAGATCTCAATTGGTTATTTTTAACCAATGATCCGACCTGAAAGTTAGGTAACGGGTCAGTTGCTAAAATAGGATTTAACGAAAACGTATCACTTCGACGAGTTTAGCTTTGTACAACTAGGCCAGAAGTGATTCAATTATAAATGGTTGAAAATAAACAAGGCCGATCGGTTTTACTATCGAATAGCCAGAAACGGAAATGCATTTATAGTCGCTGATATCAAACTCAAGCTCAAATAATTTATTACATGTCGGTTTTTATAAATACACATATGAACGTCATTTTTGATGCTACTGCTGTTTTGCAAAGGTGCCTTATAATGTGCCTTTATAATGGAGGAGAAAAAATGGCGAAAAAATACTCCTCAGCATTTCTTTTAAAAAATCCCTTATAACTAGTTACCAACAGTTTTTTCTACATACTAACAGAAGCGAAACTGGCTGCTTATGGCTACTTCCAAGAATCCTTGTCATTTATCGACTGTGTAGGTATAAGTCGCGTTTTGACATGTTTCTTAAATATTTGTTTGGGCGAATCAGTAATGGACTTTGGCAATTCATTATAAAAGCGTACACGTACGACGTGGGCAACATTACCCACTTACTGGTAGATGGTCCATCTACCATTGTTCAAGTACGCGAAAAAAACAGCCTAGGGCTAAAAGAAGGTATCTCCGTGCAATACTTACACCAAAAGACATTATCTTATAATATGTTCATAAGAACACTTTTTAAGTTTACATTTTTGGCAAGTCATTGCAGAGCAATAGTATTAATTAACATTGTAAAAAAAATTATTATCTATTATTCGAAAGATTAGGGTCGACTCCGTCATATCTGTGAAGCCATAATTCCTACACACTTCTGTGTCTGACTTACTATCGACACAGCGCAACTGTCCAACAGACACTACTACTCTTTGGCTACAAAACAAAAAAGCCTCACTCTTCCTAGGCTGAAGTCACAATTCCCACTCGGTTCTGACTTACTACCGAGTACTACCGACAAAGCGCAAATGTCCAACAGACACTACTACTCTTTGGCTACAAAACAAAAAGAATCCTCACTCTTCCTAGGCAGCGCCTGCTCTAGATGCAGCGGCGGCGCATGGGGGTCGGTGTTCTCCGAGTGCGTGGGCGTCGGCGGGCCGGGGTCACGCGGCGCGGGGTCCTCGGGCGAGCGGCCCGCGGCCGACGTCGCCGTCGTCGCCGCCGCCGCCGTCGCCACCGCCGCCGCCGTCGCCGACGTCGCCGTGTGCGTCGTCACGATGCGCGGCAGCGCCGCCGCCAGCAACGAGCCGCTCTGCAATCCATTAGGATGATACTTTAATTCGGTGGAATAGACTTTCGCATAGTTAGAGTACCTATGTCTAAACGAGTGGTTTACGTAAAATGCGCAGAAGACTGATGGAGTCTAGGTATCAATAAAGGCTAGTGCTCCCAACATCATCCACTCTTCTCTACTCAAGTTGCGAATGTGCATTCAAACAAAAGTAAATATTCTATGTGTGCATCCTGCTTTCATACCTGTATGGCCGCTTACAGCCGAGCTACAAGCCAATATAAGTATATACGAGTAATCTACTATACTTCTTATACGTTTTTATAACCGATATAAAATACAACGTCTATATAAGGAAACATTAAAGGGTAAAATGAAATAACATATAAGTTGAAATTTATTTTAAATACAACAATCCCTCAGACCTTATTTACACATACGTTTTTTTTTATTTAATTAAGGTAGCAAACGAGCATGCAACACCACCCTTCCGCTGCCGCCCATGGCAATTGTGACCGACTTAGAACAAGACCCAATTTAGGGACTAGGGTGGTTAGTCCAAATTAGTAGATGGTGTTAGAATGTTAGTTGGTTAGTTTGTTAATAAGTGTGAGGACAGAGACTGTTAGTGATAGTTAGTCCTGTTAGTTAATATTAGTATTGTCCAGTTAGTAATGATTAGTGTGAGTCTTGTTCCAATTCGGTCACAGATGCGTTGCTACCCCTGAGGACTGAGATGGTCGTCTCTAAAAAAGTGAACCGGCTCCACACCTTCCTATCCGGAACACAATTGCTCTTAAAAACAACTGTAAGGTGCTGAGTACCTTGGCGGGCGGTGGTACTACCCCGGGCGAACTCTAGGCTCTACCACCTTATGGCGATTTGATCTACTTACATGGACCATGGTAACGTATCGATTTTAATATTTTACTAAAAGAGAGGAGTAGAGGACTTAAAGTATAAAAGCAGCATTCAAAAATAATACATTATTAATAGCCTACTACCGAATGCGGTCTCACTTCATAGTAGAACCTATAGCTAAGTTTTCATGCCAGCCTCAGGCCTCCGACATGACTTAGCAACTGCTATCTATCGACAACAACCGCGACAGAAAGCTTATCGTGCCCTTCGAAGCACAGAAACGATCAAGAAATATTTGCCATAAGCTGTTGTACTGTATCCATCCACTATATTTAAAAAAAACATACAGACAAATCGAGAACCTCTTCCTTTTTTGAAGTCTGTTAAAAACAGATATCAAAAATAACACGACCGCAGTTGGTTTGTCGAATTCAAACGTAGGTACTCGTATTTGAGGGCTTCGCATGACACCGGAAACTCTCAATATGGCAGATCCGGAAATCTCGGAATACTATATCCACAATATTGGATTCCAATTATCCAAAATTCGATTACCAGAATCGGAACTATATTACACTAAACAGAGAATTTATACGAATGCATCTTTAAAAAAATGGTATTTTCGATGGATAAAATTCTGATTGATGCAAAAAATACTATGCATTATTTATTGCGTCATTCGGCGATACATTATTGTTGTATGTGATAACATGTATTTTTTGCAAGATGTTTAGATATAGACCTGAGTTATGTTTGGTCACATTGATTTTTATGTTATCCATTAGTTATCTACAAGTTCGTTGAATCGATATATTATTATTTATATATTTTCATAGAATACACGTATTAACTGCATGTTCTCAACACGACTACATATTCTATTCTGTGTTGTAGTAACTAGTAACTAAGAGCTAAGTTGCTTAAAGCAATTGTATCGTAAACATGTCGGAGACAAGTTTTATTTAGCCCTGTGGCCATATACCACTGGGATTCTTATAAATCGCTAAAAAATCATTTTAACGGATTTCCGCTCGTGCAGCGAAATAACGCCCAGTGCAGTACCTATAAATGGTACTTATATCGGGTTAAAATTAAAACAGGAGGCATTTGTATGGCTGTGAGGCTGTGACTTATATATCAATGTATGCGAGGATTAACGGAGCGCTCCGTTTAATTACGAGTAAAACGACGATCCAATAGAATAGTTGGCGGTGTCTATGGCTACGAAGCGAGAGGTCCCGAGTTCGATTCCCGGACTGACTGGGTTGAAGGTTATGTGACAGATAAATGTCATCCTCGACGCAGAGAATATAATAAGTGTTAATAATAATTTGCTTTCCTATACCACGTACCCACCAGTACTATAACGTTATATAACGTTATTGGAAATTCGAGATTACTTCGGCTTTTACGCATCTAAGAAGTAATGGTATTTTTAGAAAATAAAACGTTGCAGCTAAACAGAGAGTCTTCAAGAGAATGTTCTCAAACTTAATTTTCGAACGTATAGAATACTTTGCGTGTACCTAAATAACTAACCGACGCGACGTCCTTTTTTTGTTTATACATAATATATATGAATCATATTCTTGTGTAAAAAAAATTATTACGAAGCTAAATATTATGAGACTTTAAATTATTGTAGAGCAGCGAATAATTATTTTAATAATAATTCATATTGCTATTCTTTCCATTGATTATATTCTTCATTGCAATACCCATAAGGAACTTAATTAGGTATATACCGTAAATAATAATGAAGCAGCTTTTAAGTAAAAGTTTTTTCCCGGAACTTTAAGCAACCCTTATATCGCTGCAATAGGTCTACCTAGTTGAAATGCAACTCTATTACGTTTCCGTAAGCGTGCGGTTCCACTGAGGCGGAGCGGAGCGGAGCTGTGCGCGATTCACCAATCGCATGGCTTGAAAATCACGTCTCATTGTGCCTCGCGTGGATTTCAAGCCATGTGATTGGTGAATCGCGCACAGCTCCGCTCCGCTCCGCCTCAGTGGAACCGCACCCTTAAGGTTAAAAACTTAAACTCACCGGTGGATCCATATCAATTAATTCATAAAGTATGAACCGAAACGGTTTAATATTGACTCGCGGTTACAACTAGGCGATTGTTGATGGCTGCCGCTCGATCGTTGCTACGATGCACGGATAATGAAACTCATTAACATGAGCGTGTTTACATAATTTTATAAAAGTACTTCGTACATATAGATTTGAGAGTCAACATTGCATCAACTTCGGTGTAACGCGAAAGCATCTCTCGTTTACGTAGAACACCCGTCATGATCGAAACGAAATGTGTGAGAATGCAATGTACACAGAAGTGCATTCGATGCGGTCCACGGCTGGTGCCTGAAATCGTCTGATCGATCAGAGCGTAGGATTACAAGCTGTGTTGGGGCAGATCATTGGCTCTCCGGCCAGGAGCCATCCACCCCTGCGAGGGTCGGTGTCAAAGCGAGCGAAACTCATCCACGAATGATATAAACAAAGCTGATAATTCCGCCTGTCAGTCGTCAGAGGCGACACCGTCGGGTGACAGGAGCGGCGCGGCAAACCAACGCGGCCGTACTACTAGGCTAGTTGAGCCGCGACGGAGGCGCCCCCGTGCGCCGCCCACCAGACCTAACTAGTCCAACTAACAGAATGTCCACAGATGGAGCTATATGCGCGGTGTAATGTTTTATTACTTTTCAATTAACGTTGAGAACTACAAGTTGCAAATTAATATACTTTGCAGATATTGAATTGAACTTTTGCTTTGCTGAAAATTTCGTGAGAAGGGTTTCTGAAGTAAAGATGCAGTTTCGAATTTCACATTCAGAGGTTGTGTACAAAGCGTCGAGCGCAGCGTCGGTGTACCAACTTTCAAGTTTCAGCGGTACCGGTGCAACTTCATGCAACTGCGCTCGGGTGATCTCGGCTTTATCTACCGTTCTGTCTTTGTCTGGTGGGAAAACAAAACTTCAACGAGGGAAGTTTCCTTTACTATTGAAAGCTGCTTTATATCTTCTTGACGCATCTATCATTTTATTAGAATTCAAATGATTTTAAATAAGTTCAGTTATGTATGATTATAATAAGTTTATTTTATTATAAAACCAGCTGACCCGGCAGACGTCGTTTTGCCAAAAAAATGTTAAGGGTGAACAACCCTTATCACTTAGGGGTATGAAAAATAGATAGTAGCCGATTCTCGGACCTACTGAATATGCATACAAAATTTCATTACAATCGGTCAAGCCGTTTCGGAGGAGTATGGTAACTAACATTGTGAGTCACATTGTGAGTTACAATTTGTGACACGAGAATTTTATATAGGTATAAGATACTTCTTGTAAACAAAGTGTTCAAATAAAAGTGTATTCTAATTTCAAAGAAAAACATTAGGGCTCTAGACAGACGGACCGCATTTCAACTGCAATCCAACCGCAAATTGCAGTTCAGGTGCAGTTTGAATGCAGTTGACACGACTGCAATAGAACTGCAAACCAAACGTTGCGGAGCACGGTGTGTAAAACCAAAAAACTGTAAGTTCAAGAAAACTTATCCAGATTTTAAAACGAAGTCCAGATTGAAAAAACTGTAAAGCACTCTAGTTGCTTTTTAAAAAATAACTACGTTTCATGCCGGTTTTAAAAAGATATATGATACGGCCAGGGTTAATAGGCTATGAAACCACTTCAAGTTTATTCTTGGAATCAGCAAACATATTTATTGAGTAAAAATTTTTCATTCACAGTATTTCTGCGAAGGTAAATAATATCAAATTTGTTTATTAAAAACTAACGAAACGAAAAGTTGTTTATTAAATAATATTTTATGTCCAGCAATCTGATGGCACGAGAGTGCCCTGCAATGAAGATAGTATCTACCTTTTACTGAAACACTAGAGAACCGCCCGCGCTTCGCTTCGGGACCCGTAGGTAACAGTCGCGTAGGTCCCGCTCCCGTAGGAATCTCGACTAAACAGTAGCCTATTATATGATATACTGGAACTTCAGATTATTCGCCTATGACATAAGTAAATTACGAGTAGTTTTTGATAGCGTGATTCAGAACTTGCAAATGAATTTTACTAACGCCATCTATTAACAACATCCGCAACTAAATATCTAGCAACTAACAAAACATCGATCTTCCCATGGGAATGAGATGTTTTTCCGCGGTAAAAAGTAGCCTACGTCACTCTCCACTCTCCTAACTATCCCCACACACATAAACCATACCATATAATAGCCATGTTGCGACGTGAAAGAGTCACAAACAAACAAACACACTTTCACATTTATAATATTAGTAAGTATGGATATGGATTCCGTCGTATTTATCAAACCCTTGAGTCAAACAAAAAAAAATCCATGACTTTCATCCTCCAATCCTCGACAACGAGTGGTGTAAGTCAATTTTACTGTATAATGATTATACAGAAGTTATCTTTATTGAACATAATAAAAAGACTCAAGGAACATAATAAAAAGATTCAAGGAATCCAGTCACAATAGGTGACCATACTGTTAATAAAACAATATCTTCCAGGCAACCATTGCTTGAAATAATTTCAGCTACAGAATAGTGTACAAAACTTCTCCACAAAAAATTCGATGTCTATACTTAAAAAATAAACCTATAATTCCCATTTCGTCCGAGATTTAATTATCGCTTGCCATTTATCAACCCAATTTGGTTTAAAATGTACGTTATACGTGTGTCAGCCCATATTAAGTACGTTAATAAGCAGTGATGGAAATCGCATTGCAATATAATTGTAGTGAAACAGACATCGAAAAAGCACAAATATAATCGTAAGTATTGATCGCACGCCGCTCTGAGAGCTTAATAACAAATACAAATGAAACAGTAGGTAGAGGGATTATGTTGTTTTGTTTGTTACATTCGCACAAGCGCATTACGGGAGGATGTAGGACTGTAGGTATGCACAAAGCAAGAATCAAAACCGAGCTCTGAAACGCTTCGCTGTTTTTACATGACTAAAATTGGTGGACACCAACAGCCTGGATTAGGGCTGTAAACTAGAAACAACGTGTATTGTACCAAATACGAATTTAAAATCATTTAATCGTGGGGGCATTTTATCAGTGGACTAATACTTGTAATTTTAATTTCTCTGGCGTTTTTGAAAGGTACTTTAACGAGGTAAAGAAAAAGCTTTAGAAATTCCCTAACATGTCTTTTACATTGATAAACATCAATTACAGCACACAAATTTTAACATAACAGAAGTGCTTAGGGCCCCATCACAATCATTCTCCAGGCGTTTCATCCCTGAGCCAACTCCCCTCAGTGGCGCCACCTACCGAACCTCGGCCGTATCAATGGCCAGACTAATCCCGTGATCCGCCGCTCAGCTTTTTAACAATTAATTAAAATCATAACATTCTCCGACATTTTTATTAGGTTGTTTTCTTTGTATGGCTACATTGGCGTTATGGTAACCATTAAAAAAATTAAAAGATGTTTCCTGCTTCTTTACTAGTCGGAAACGTATTGGTGACATAACACAGTTAAGTAGTTAGTAGATCACGTTTGAGGCAAAGACCACCTCCATCAAGCAGTACATCTACTCTTTTGTTGCTAAATATCAAAGTCGTCGAATAGAACAGTATATGTTACTATGTTCCATGTTAGTGGCGAGCATCGATTTTCAATAGCAATTTAATAGTATATTAGTACGTAACCGAGGCCAGCCTGTTAAGTGTACACACTGTACATCAATAATAAATCGCCGTGAGTGCGCCAGCAGGCCAGCTTGCACTTTAAAACACGCCACCCATCGTTTTTCCTCGTTACTAGACGACAAACGACCAGACAACTACCTTATAGGAAGTGGTTAGAAACACCAAGCGCATCACTTATGCACGATACAGAAGGGTAAACCAAGGAAAAAGGAAATTTAAAGAAAGAATGAACTATTATGATCATATATTGATTTGATATACAATTGTATCATTATTGATCATTATACTCCACATTCAAACAAGAGGCGACACACAAAAACATCACATACTTCTTTACCCTCCGTTCATTTTAAGTCGCAGTTATTTGTAGCTAGCCAAACGAAATTCGCAAAAGCATATAAACACATTTTTTTATAAAAAATAATAAATACTAATACTAGTTTTACACGTCCCCTGCAATATGATTCCTATGGTAAGGCATGGACAACCCAAATAAGACATCAGAAAAAACCAACGATGTTTTTATCTGTCACAATGGTCTGCCCCTCGCCTTCGTTTAGCAGGGTACTCACTTCCCATTGGAATACGGGGACGATGTAAGAAACGGGTTGATGTATACGCACAGCCTGACCTCCACCTGCACCAGCCCTTACTTCGTGGTAGGGATGAATCCACCACTTTCTTGAAACAGTCGACAAACGACTTGTCGTATTCCGATCCGAAGTTTGAGAGCCATTACTTTAGCTATGTCTTAGCCAACGACTTCGGTGATACCTAATGTCTGATGTTGCTGATGTCCATCGGCGGTGGTGACTACTAGGTACCCATCAAATGGCTCGCGGTCTCGTTTGACGACTATGCGAAAAACAGCAAAATTCGCCAGCAGCAGATCTTTGGAAATTGTAGTTTGCATGAAGCAGCAAATGTGGTTGAGAATTTTGAGAACGATATACTTATTATTAAATCACATTGTCGTGCTCGTGCGTGGGTTTTTAAAAAACCTCACTGATATTAATAATAATAATAATAATAATAATAATAATACGCTTTATTGTACACCATAGCAATATTATAACAACAGAATAAGACATTTGTACAAAATGTGATACAAAAGGCGGTCTTATCGCTAAAAAGCGATTTCTTCCAGACAACCTTAGGATAAGAAGTAAAAGACAGTGAGTATAGTAATAGAGGGCAGGGTGTACCGAACTAAAAAGATTTATAACTAATAGTCTAAGATCCGAATCTAAGTCGACATTCACCGGGTTGATAATAGAATCAAACTTATTTTATCATAAATTTCGTATCTTAGAAAATATATTAAAAATGGGTTGACAACAAAAATCCTGGACAGAATATTTTTTATTATTTTTGTTAAGATAATTTTTCAAAAATATTGCATGATGAAGATAATAATAAAATTTTATACTGGACTTAAAGTATAGAACATATAGAATGTGCAGATTATTAGCAAATCGAGTGAAAAGTAACTAGTATTGACATACCTGTTTATACCTGTCTACCCAGTAGTTCGTCCAGGTAAATAATAGTCTACCCTACGTCTGCACATTCTATATGTTCTATACTTTAAGTCCAGTATAAAATTTTATTATTATCTTCATCATAAGTACAACATTTTATGAAAATCATTTTTTAAAAAATAATTAAAAATATTCTGTCCAGGATTTTTGTTGTCAACCCATTTTTAATATATTTTCTAAGATACGAAATTTATGATAAAATAAGTTTGATTCTATTATCAACCCGGTGAATGTCGATATAGATTCGGATCTTCTACTATAATCAAGAATTAAGATGACATAAAATTAAGAGTGGATAATAATAATGGTAAAAATATATAATCGTGTTTGAATAGTAAATAAATGGCAGCATGAGGTAACTGAGCGATAGCGAAAAGTAAGAAGGATTGAAGGAAGTCAGAAGAGTCCTACTGGCAGAGTTGTTGATAGTGATCTGTAAGTAATTTTTTAAAAGAGTTTAAAGTGCCAGCAAGACGGATTGGTGGAGGGAGGGAGTTCCATAGGCGGACAGCAGTGACTGAGAAGGAATTTTGATATTATTTTGATATTATTAAGAGGCTTTTCGAAATAGTCATCACAAGTAATGTAAGTTTGTTTAAAAAACGATCAGTGGAAACTTGTATTTGCGCAGGGAGTTCTAATAGCGTAGCCGAGGATTTATGAAAATGCAATGCTTAAATGCAGCGGCACGAATTAAATCCTTTGCACCGTTTAATATTCATCGCGACTTACAACTGTCCCACAGCTGGGCACGGATATGCTCTTACAGTGTGGGCATACAGACCACGTAGGAAAATATAATCCACCACGCTGTCATGGGCGGAGAACTATCAGGTAGGTTTAGTCAATGAGGGTCGCCGTTTTTTTGCTCACCAGTTGGCGCCACTGTCGAGTGAGGTCCTGCTGTCAAAACCCGCCAGTATAGTAAACCCAACTTAAGATTGAAATGAAAGAGGTGCTGTCGGACGCATTTGACATTCATTTGACCAATCATTGCACACTAGTAACTGACAGATGAATGACCACAACGTACTTATGAATGACTTTTTAACATGGCGGCGTTAGTTCCAATTTTTGCCATTTCAGAGATAAGCTGGGCGCACTGTACATAAACAGTGACAAGTGACATTCAGACAAGAGAGAAGTGACAGATAGACCTCACTCTCCATTAGCGCCTCTAGCGGCGAATTCACACGCTTTTACCCTCATTGCAAGATACGGAGATTTTTCCTGTATCCTTTTTAGATCAACCTGTCCATCACAAATATCGCAATCGTTGGCTACTTTACCGTAATTCGTCATGGCTATTAGCTTCATGTACGCACAAAAGTTTCGAAAAATGAAATTTAAATGTAGAATTCATACTTCTAACCTCTCTGGGAGAACGGCTTTCAAGTAGATTGATACAGATATTCTTCCCTTTGGCCTTACATTATGCGCATGAATATTCTAGTTACGTTGTATTTTATCTATTTCTTCGCTGTTCAAAAATACGAATAGGCAAGAATAAAGTGTAAACTTAATTTGTCACCACTACGGTTTTGTACTGAAGTGATGTCCTATGAATAGGTATAATATCATGATGGAACTTGCCGATTGACGCTGTTCATAAAGGATATTTGAAAATTTTCAATTATAGGAGTTGTGTATCAAATCCCTATCTCAACGAAATTTATTATTTCAGTTTGTTGGTTAGCTGTTAGTCGGTGCCTTTGTTCCCATTAATTGTAGAAACGGTTCTTCCGTTTTCAATTTTTGTAGTAGATTTATAATAATAAAAATATTGAATATAATTAAAAAACCAGTTTAAAGCTTTAAAGAATCACGTCTACACGATTTTCTGTGTGCAAATAACATTTAAAGCAGCCCAAACGCTGTTAATTATTCTTGACGAGACTCCATGGTTTAAGAACTTAATCCTACCGCCGTAAGTCAACTGGACGCTTCAAGTAGAGGCGCAGTTAACTCTTCAACGTCAAGAACAATGTAAGCCGTGGCCACAAACTGTTAAATTAACGGATATCGTGTTCCGATTTGCATATTTCACTGTATTATACTTAACTGTTACAGAATGCTTTGATATCTCAACCTGAGATGTGTTGAGCTCATTTAGTAAATGTCGAATTAAGCGTATAACTCCCTTACAGTAAAATTCAATTGAGTTCGTAGCTAACTATATACCTTTAATATGGAGCATAAAATTTCTACAAGCTTTACACTAAAGTTCAAAATAAAATCTTATCGAACATCCTATATATTACACGTAACTGATATAATTTTAGTTAATATCCGCGACGCACTGATCAAAAACACAAAAAAAAAACAGAAATAACTTTGCTACATTTTGGCGACATAACTATTGTAATTTAAAATATTAACGATGTATCTAACAAAGTATACAATTGGCAAAATGCCTTACATTACACATAATCTGTCCAAGAACAATTTCAGACGGCCACAGTTGTTTACAATTCATAAATTCAACCAATCCAGACCCATGTGAAGACATTCCCATACCTCCACCCGCCACCCCCATCTCCTCCAACAACAAAAGTCCACTGCAATCCAATCCACTCACCGTCTGGTTAGAGTTGTCGAGCACGACGACGGGCGGCACGGCGGCGTGCGCGCCGTGCGAGCCGTGCGCGGCCGCGCGGCCGTACGAGCGCTCCGACACCGGCGTGCTGCGGTCCGGCGATATGTCCATGTCCTGCGGCTGCCCGTCTGCAACGGATCGCGTGCATGTTACCAACACCGCACCGGACAGTCGGTGACAGCTGTCTATCTGGGCGCGTAATCCTACTCTGAGCGACAGACTGACCGGTCTGGCCACCGGATCCTACCCTAATAGCGCTAAGTTACATGCGCACATTGAGGTAGGTACTTTAGTACATAGCATAGCTGCTGTCTATGTTAATCAGAGGATCGTGGGCATGCATATTTTATGTCTATGCATCATGCATGTGACCATAGATTTATTATATAACTAAAGATCGGCAATTGTATCACTTGGACGAAACCAAAAATGAATCGCCCGCTGTCAATGTCACCGCCGAGCGCGACGCCTTCCTGGTGGTTTTTATATCTAGAGGAGTCACATCCAGGTACCGCACAAGTAACCATCACTAATTAAGACTACAAAGGACGTTATTCCACACAGAAATGTAAAAACTAAATTAAGTATTTTGAGAAAATTGAGGAACAATTTTTGACAAGTGCCCGCTAAGCCCGCTATGCCGTCTAAAAATTGGTTTCGTCTATCTATCTCGCTCTGCCATACGTGTATCATATTATGTTTTGCTCTTTCGCATTTCCAATCTATCTAAACGTCAATGTATGCTACATCTATGGTACATAGTATCTCAATGCATGCGCACGAACACTGCACGAATTGTCACAGCTTTAACAGCTTAGAATGCCATGAAATTGTCAAAAACTTCGCATAACCATTTGCGAATGTCTGGCCTACACTTGAAGTTAGATGCGATTCCACGCGTAGGACGGACCTTTGCAAACGGTCATGAGAAGGTTTTGGCAATTTCGTGGCATTAGTATAGATGTCAAATCTGTGACAATTCGTGCCATGTACAAAGGTTCGTGCGCATGTGAGTGAGGGCGGTATTGTTACGTTTAGGGTAACTGGTATAGTCCCAGTTGATTTTAGAATTTTCAAGAGTGGAAGTCAAGGAATGCCTGTATTTCAGACGGGATTGCAATCGTAAAGCATCACAAGCAAGTACACATTATTTTACAGGTTTGTCAATGGTATGGACATGGAATGGTAAACTTTAAGCACCATTATCCCCCAACGAAGATTCTTCCATGGAATGAGCAGAGGATCAGTGGATTAAGTGTATGTACCTACTGCACTCTCGCAGATGTGTCGGTAAATAAGGATCGGAGTGGTCCTTGTGTCATCGAATGCCTGCTGCTGCCAATACAAACTCAATTCTTCAAATGTTGATTAAACTAAACTACAGTTTATTCCCCTGTCTCTTTTCCACTATGGAACGAACTCACGGGGGATAGGCATTCGTCCTTTCATCGTAAACATAACTTCGGCATGGACGCCGCGCTTTGCAACGTAATATATCGCGCATACCGAAAAAGAAGTTGAATAAATACCACTTTCGGTTTTGCCGCTTATACCTAATATCAGTATGTGGGTGTCGTCTCCTAAAACAGTAAACTTTACCAACTAACCCTACTTCACCACTAGCTACGCGGTGGGATTGTAAAACAATAGCTTGTATTATATGAGTTAGTACCTAGTAGACCTACTTCTTTCCCAAGTTCATTTTTTGATAGAGACAAACATTTACTTTCTGCACTTTCTGCCTTAGTCCCTGCGAATTAGTGATGTTTACTCGTGCTCAAAAACTCGTAGCGCAGGGCTACCCTCGCAGACGAACCGTTTAAGGACTTCGCACATTACAACGACTCCACGCCAACGCGGTTACGGAGCAACTCAAATGTAAGCATTCAATTATGATCCTTATATCTTAGGCGTTACGGTTGAATTTCGAGTGTACACTTAGAAAACGTGGACTACTCCCCACCCTCTGCTCACCGACGCCGTTCACACTCGAAATTCAACCGTGACGCCTAAGATATAAGGATCATAATTGAATGCTTACATTTGAGTTGCTCCGTAACCGCGTTGGCGTGGAGTCGTTGTTATGTGCGCAGTCCTTTACCTTTCTGCTCATGAGCACGCTTGCCGGGCCTGGGCCGCGAGTGCGCGGTCTCGTCGCGCGGCCAGTACCGGTCGGAGGCGCTCGGCGCGCGCTTCGCCTTGTCCGCCTCGCGCCGCCCCGACCGCGAGCTCGACCGCTTGTCGCGACCTACGACAAATGAGGGGGTAGCGTTTATTACTATAAACTTAACAGAGAAAAACCGGCGTCAATAGCGACAACTTGAGAGACTCCAAATGTTAGGGCTCGTACACAAAACTGCGATACAACGCAATGCGAATTCGCAACGCAGAAAATTGCGACACGAATTGCTGCCATGCGATATCGAGCGGCAAGGCGTCTCCCAGGGTGACCATTCCTTCGACAACCTTCAACCATACCGAACGTATTTTGAAAACTGACTCGCCGGTCGTGAGATGGATCGTAAAAAGAAGTGTGCACTTTTGTTATTGCTTAGGAAATACAGGAAAGAGAAACAAAGAAGATTTTGGGTTCATCCATTTATTACTATTATGAATGCCGATGGGAACTATTTTCATCTAAAATATGAAGGTTTGAAAAGTAAAAAGGGAGTTGTAATAAATTACTTACTTCCCTAAACGTTGTCTCAGGTCGAACTAAAATGGCGTCAACAACTATGACGAAACATCGCAGGAATGCGCGATGCGAATCAATTCGCAAGTTCTTGCGATGCGTCGAGGGAGCTCGCAAATTTTTACGATGCGACGTCGCATCGCAGTTTTGTGTACTTATTATTAGTCCGATTATATTGGACCGGACGGCAAACACCAGGTTTCGAATTTAAAAACAATTATGTATCAAAATTAAATTAAAAATTTAATGTAGGTACGTCAAATTTAATCGAATTGAAAAATCATTGGAAGTCGGTAAAAAATAAACTAAATGCATTTAAATGGAAAACTCCATTTTTTACACATCAACAAGCACCATCACAGCAAGTGAAAAGGAACTGAAGGACACGCATTATAATTGGTTCTTCGACATTGCGATCAAGCTAATACTAACATTTCACGGTTCTGAAGAGGGAAAGTGATAGCTAAGCGGGCGGGAACAATGCCCCACACACCACCCCCTCAATTGACTCAAGCACGGAAATATTAGAATATTGGTGTGAATAAAAGTTGCATGCATAGAGGGAATTATATGTTGACATTTCAGTCTTGAATATCGTTTCCACTAACGCCGTAATTCACAATTACGCGTATGCCAATGTTAGCGTGTTGGTTTTCTAGTAAATAACAGGGAAATAATTGGATAGCACGAGCGTAGTCACTGATACATATTTGTAAAACGTTTTCAACGTATTCTGTTCAAAGAATTAGTTAACAAGTGGAATAGAACACTAGTTTTGTTGCCTATGCATCGTGGAATGAGTTACGGATGACTAAATCTCTGGCTAAAGTCCCTGTAATTTTTTCTTACTCCCGATGGTAAAAGTAAAAAGAGTTTTTTTGCAAAGAAATCGTGGCGGTCTACGAAGTAGCGATTTCTGATCTGTTGGATCCAGACAATAGCGTTTTCCAAGTTAGTTTAGACAAATGAAACTTTGTTTAGAGCGCCAAGGAGAGTATTTTATTAGTATTTATATATGAGTATTTATTAAGGAGAGTATCTCAAAACTAATTGGTAATTGAGAGATAACGTAAATAGACTTCTGTCCTTTATTCATCACAATAATTGCAAACTACCATAAAGCCTACACAAATGTGACAATGAAATGAATGAATGAAATCAAACGGTCTTATCGAACAGCATAACATCTGCTTAACTCGGATCTATTAATGAGCGTCCATCTAAGTCCAATTACAAAGAGAAACCTGAAACCTGCACTGCTGAGCCACTAACGAAATAGAACCATTTGCAGTTCCTAAAAAATGTCCTTTTTATAAAACACTGCATTTTATAACTTTAATAAAATGAATGACTGCACTTTTTTTATTTTCAACTTCGTTGCAAAGTTGCATTAAGTGAAGAGAATTAAAGAACATGGTCAGTTAATTAATTTTGCAACACATCAGAATGTTTTGTGACAAAATAAATACATTTGAAATAAAATGTGAAAGAGAAATTTTAAGAAGACTTTTCCTTTTTCCGAAAGGTTAAGTATCAAATAGAAATTCTCGCGTTTGAAACGTCAGCGCCTGAAGTTTCCCTGTCCTTTTATACTAAACGACATATCTAATTTATAAAGTTTCTTGCACCTTTCATCCTGCAAAACCGATTCGATACAAGTAGGTATCTAATCTAAGTTTAGACATCTTGCTAGCGACCTAGCGACACGATGAACTAAAAGATGACGCGAACTGTCATAAAGTTCAAGCTGCCAGCGTTATGCGCCTGAATATCTTATTCATTAAAATGTTTCCTCGGAGAGGATTTACATTCCTTGTAACTTTTATTTTAATGAAATATTGCTAAGTGGATATTTCTATTGCTGTTTTTAGGTCAAAGTTTTTGTATTAATTAAAACGTCATAGTTACATTCTACATAGATATGTATAACCAGTAGCAGTAGAAGCATCCGATTATGCATCCAAGTAATCTACATCTACACTAATATTATAAAGAGGAAAACTTTGTTTGGTTGTAATGGATAGGCTCAAAAACTACAGGACCGATTTTAAAAATTCTTACACCATTCGAAAGCTACATTATCCACGAGTAACATAGGCTATATTTTATTTTGGAAAAAAATAGGGTTCCGTAAGATACTTGGGTTTTTCGGACACAAGGTGTAAAAAATCAATCAGAAAATTTTTGCGTATGCTGCCTAAACTATAAAAAAGATAGAACCATAAAATGTTCTAATTAATTATAGATCTTATAAATATCTAAAAAAACTTGAATTTTATTTGACTACATTTAAACGCGTTTATTTTACTCATGCTATTAATCCTTATCAAAATAAATTATTTCATCACTAAGTACAGTGTTTATGTAGATAATATTTGGTCTTTGATCTCTTTGAATGATTGAAATTGGACGTTTGGTTTTGAAGTTATGGCGAAATTAAAATATTATTACGATTTCTGCTGCACGGCCCGGTGCACGTGCGGGAGGGGAGTTTAGATCTATGAGTACAGTACCCGACAAGAAATAATGCACATCGGTATTCAGAAAGAGATAATCGGTTAGTTTCGGCTTTGTAGAGCGTTGTCCTTACTACACAGTCCTTACAATTGACTTGTCACTTTTCTTTCGAATTCGGTGGAAGACGGTCGCGTTTACTCATAAATAAATATAATGAGTTGTTAAAACCTCCAATGGAACATCAATATTATTATTATAAAAGTACTTGATAGGGTGTTTTAGCAGCTCTTAATAGATATTGCATTTTCAGTGCAATGTGCGAGAGAGACAACGCTCTACAAAGCCGTAACTAACCGATTATCTCTTCCTGAATACCGATGTGCATTATTTCTTGCCGGGTACTGTAAGTTCATCATTAACAACTTTAACATCAACAGAAAGACAATCTGTGCAGCCTGCGGATAGTGACTGTGTCGTCGATGTTAGTGTCGCTATGTCGGTGTCTGTGAATTGGCCTGGGAATCATTTTGCTGGCCGTGTCTTTCCTGAGTAGGCTTTTTGCATCGGTAACCGACATCCACGCGGGCGGAGTCGAGGGCGACCGCTAGTAAAAAATATATATACCTAGTAAGTATTAAACAATAAAAACTACAAAACACACCCTTCTAAAATGCAAAGCAACAAATTTAATCACATGGTTGTTAACCGCTGCGGAGTTCCCTTGTCCGGAGACAATTCTGAGTATACCAATATCTAGTCATGCCTAAAATACATTGTCATCCGGAACACAAGTCACACACACAAGTCACAGTCACATCCGCGCGAATACGCGAACCCAGTAGCCAGTTAAAGAGTAGTCGGAGCTGCTGTAACTATTTGGGCAAATATTACTTTATATATATTTTATTAAACAATTTATATTTCTATGGTCGCTAAGCCTTAAGCATTATGTATACTGGTTATACTTAAATATTAGATCCCAATGCATCTCTCGCAGAGATTAAGTGAGTCCAGCTAGCGGTCTCCCGTATTTGCGGAAAGCGTTCTAATCCTTTTTCATTTCAGCTGGCCGCAACACAAACATAACGGACGAGAGAATTGAAAAAGGAAATCTTTTAAAATATTGTGCTCTGCCAAATCTTATAAAAATACTTTACTGTAACACATTTCATCACAATTTTCATTTAAAAGGAATCTCTAAAGAGCACTCTCTCATGTAGAAGCATACTTAGTTGATAATGTAATTTCTAACGACAATGGCTGACCGATCGATTTGAATAACTTAATTAGCGAAATGTGATTAAACATTCATAAGCGCCACCTTGCTTTGACGGACACGTTTAGCAGCTGACAAGCTCTTTAGATATTAGATTTCAGCTTGTCCAAGCATTTGACATCCATTTGAAATCCATTTGACCAGATTAGGAACTATGAGAGACCATCGCTTCTTCGATGGAATACTTATTTCCAGATGTATCTTAAACTACAAATAAGTATTTTTAACTTCAAAAAGTACTTTTTAAAAATCAATATTAACTTATCCTTGTGACACTTATTATTATTCATCATCACTTAAAAATTTTGCAAAAAAATTTAAGCATAAAATTCACCATCACTTAAAAATTTTGCAAAAAAATTTAAGCATAAAAATGTTAACCTCACTTTGAAGCCGACCTAAGCGCTTGCTTTGATAATTCGGTGTAAGTTAATTGGGTTTCAATTCTTAAGATTGTTGCAGGGACATCACATGGGAAAGCCTGTATGTCAACTTTGTCAGTGTCATCATTTCCTGCAACTAAAATGGACTTCTTACCCTAGATCGTGGGAGTTTTTGCGGCGGCCGTGAAACAAATTATAACAATCAAATTATAACATAACGTGAATTTTGTAGTTTAGTTGAATAGGTTTACTTACCTATCTAAGTAGATGAATCAATAATTTTACTATAGGTACATTGACATTTGTATTGGTTTCCAAAATATTAGGTCTAGATATAGAAACTACATTATTCAGATAACCTAGATCAAAATGCATGAGATACGCGGCCTATCTCGCGAGCGAGGCCGATTGCGGCGCGTCGACTTTGCAAATGGAATATGAGTGATCCGATTGAAAAATAAAACATCTGGTAAGAAAATGTATTATTTATTTTGCCAGGTGTGATTTGTATTTCTTTTGTGAAACGTATATAAAGATACCGAGCTTAGTTATTCGATTGTGGAGATTAATTAATTCTAAAGTAAGGCTTAGATTATGATACAAGGTTACACTTGCATCCTAATTTGGTATAAGATTTAATCCGAACTAGCATACATACATGCAACCACTGAAAGTTGAACAAAAGCTTGAAACAATACGGAGAACTGAAGCCGTGTAGTCCCGATTAATAACAATGCAATGGTCCGAATCCAGCACCGACAATGTATCGTATATTTCGTGAGATTTATTTACATATTTACCCTTTATTATTATAACCTACAACTAGGTAGTTACAAAAGGCGGACTTAATGCCTTAAGGCATTCTGTACCAGTCAACCCTTGGTGTTGATGAGAAAATGTGATTGGTGGCAACAACAAAGTGATAAAAGAAAGTATAATAATCTAAATGTAAAAACGAGATTCCTTAGGACAAAAAATTATAACATTTTCGCTCACAATGTTGAAAGCACTGCGACGATTCACGGCCGGGATATACCTCGCAACAGATAGACCTCCAACATAATCGGCTCGGACAAGTATCTTCTAAGAGTGGAGCATTTATTTCAGCAACAATACGTAGACTTACTCGTAAAAGATAAGCCCACAAGAGCGGAGCGCTAGAATAGATAGATATTGTTGCGCGGCTGAGGAGCTTTAATAGCGGGAAAATGACAAGTGCAAGTAGCGATACTGCGCGCGCGGCGCGACGGTACTAATGCAATTTATGTATGTCAAACTGTATTAAGGTAGCCGCTGGCTCCGCGCTCCGAGGCGGGAAATAATAAAAATCTGTTCTTTGTTGTTTGTAGTTTAAAACACATGAGACATTACTTTTTAACTTGCTTAATAACATTGTATTTTTCGCAGTACTATTTTGAAATGAAGCCGAAGTTAAGTCAAAGGAGAACATCAGATTTGGGCCTGGAGCGAACAGTTCGTTCAATACCCTCAAATAATCTTGCATATTTTAATACATCCATTTCATATTTAAAAATCTAGTTACATCATATCACTAAGTCGCGACCATTAAAGTAGAAACTATGTGTGCGCGGTGCGTAAGACGAGTATATTTCATTATTCCCATCATTTTCGCAAAAACGGAATATGCACAATACGTTAACAATATCCTCGATCTAAAACGCGATGTCTCATGCATGTTTATATTCCAGGCCCAAGGTCCTTAGGAAAATTACTGGTCTTCTTTGAACTATTGTAAAAAACTTTTAAGACACCTGTCCAGGTGCATTGTTTTAGCAAGTCCGATAGCCACAAAGCGGAAGGAATATAAAGCGGAGCGAACACCTGACTCGAATGATCCTGACACCGAGCATAAATACAACAACCCGGAGACGGATCATTGACACCGACATGCAAAAATCAATCGTTCGGAAACTCACCAAATTCAGATTCAGTTCCGTGAATTGTAATTGTACGTTCATAATAGTATTATCGGAGATATTGGATTAATATCCCGTAATTTATTTCTACCGCTGTTTCCCGGAAAATTATGTATGGCTTTTACTAGGGTATAAATCAATATTCAAGAGTTGATAACAATTAATTTAATATAATTTTACTACTGCTTTTTGCTTTATTTACTTGCGAGAACTGTCTCAATTTTAATAATATACTAACTACATTCGTCGTGAATCGTGATTCGTGATGTAGAGAAAATAAGTTAAACGTGAAATACAATTTTATACCTGTCACACAGTTTTAATATCGGTTGATATTTATACTAATTAATTATTTTGGTATTTTATTGTGAGCTTGAGTTCTGATTTCGGGTATTAATCCTTTAAATATGAATTTATTTGTGGTACTGAAAAAGCTCAAATATTATATTATGAATAAACATTTAAATATTGAATATTCTCGTGGCGAAATATGCTGGAGCGTGCAACAGGTAAATGCTATAGGGCTGAAGGAACGTGTGCGCGGGGCATTTTCTATCCCACATCACCGCATCAAATGGAATTATATAACAGTACATACAAATAAAAACAATTAAATAAATTTCCTGAAATGCGAAGTAAATCGGAATATTTTTATTCATTCTTCATACGTGCATAAAGAGAATTAATTACTGCCGGTTAATTTTGCCTACTTTTTGTTAATTTTATATATTGATTGAATACGTATAACGTCTCCTTTTATAATCAATAGTAGTTAATCAGTTCATTCAAAGATATATTATGCAAGATTGGGCAACACACACGACATAATATCGGGCTTGGTTATATTTGCTTAAGTTTGAGCACAGGAAATACCTGATATCGTCTTGGATTTTGCTATCACAGCGACAGTGGACCGTGCGTATGTGTGACGCCCCATATGCTTAATACGACGGCCTAGCTATCTCATCAAATAAGGGAGAGTGTACCTTTGAGCCTATCTGAAAGGACAGCTATAGTCACAGAAACCCGAGAAGTAGGTACTTCGAAATACATAGTATTTGCCACATGGAGACGCAAATTCTTATTATTAGTGGTGCCGTAAGACATAAAAATGGCAAAACCTCGGAATCCAGGGACTATGAATGAATCTTCATAAAAATTGTTGGACTGTATTTCAAAATGCACAAATAGAAAAGTTAAACAAAAATAATTCACCGATCTTTTTTTATTTTATCTTTATTGATAAGTTTGTGACCCCATAACTTCGTGTTGCGTAAACCGATTTTAATGATTCTTTATTTCCTTGAAAGCTGGTGCTCTTAGTATGGTCCCATATAAATTTGAGCGACATCTGACGAGTACCTAGTTTCGAATTAACTTGAATAATGTGTAAGGATGTTTTGTAGTGTGTACATATGGTTTTTTTTAATTACTTTTTACTGAGTATTTAGATTTTGATGATTCTCTTTTTATTTGAAAGCTGGTACTTGCATTGTTGTCTCATATAAATTTTAGCGGCATCTGACTAGTAGTTTTTGAATTATCCTTAATAACTTTTTGTATGTATGTTACCTTATATCTTACTACTTAGAGTTCCTACTTAGAGTTTTGATCATTCTTCTTTTAATCGAAAGCTGGGGTCTTAGGTTAGGTCCGGTAAAAATTTGAGTTCCGTCAGACGAGTAGTTTTTGAGTTACTCTTAATAATGTGTATTTAATTTATCGTCGAAATCGAAGCACCCAGTGATAAGTTATTAGGTAACTTAGGTAGTTTTTGAGTTATCTCTGCTTATCAAGGTTGAAGTCGGTTATTTTTTTTGTAAAAAGCAATTATATAAAAACGGATTCAAAAATTAAATACACACGCCAGCGCGGTTGACCCGCGCCGATGAATCGCGCTAAATATTATGTACGTCATGTGACGTACGGTGCGCGCGGTTTGTCGGCGCGGGTATCTTTTCATTATAGAAAGTGATTTGTAGCTCGTGACCCGCGCGCCGGTCAACCGCTCTGGCGGTAAGCTTGACTAAGCAATCACCCTAAGTTTTTAACTTGGTATTAACCTTTCTTCTATTTGATTGAAAAAGATCATCACCTATAGACATTCTTCACAAGCGCATTTAAGCAAGAAAATCCAAAATCTGAATAATGTCCCAAATAAAATTAAGCCATCGATGGTACTTTGGTTATAATTTTCGTAACATATTTCACTTCATTTCATAATAAAGGTTCGTGACATATTTCACGCACAGGATAGAATTGAATTACTCCATGTATATTTTTACATCAGGGCCCTTATTCTGATAATTTATAAATACTTCAATTGCAGCTCGATTGAATAATTTGACACATTTTTGACACCTGCTCCATACAAAATACGTCAAACAATTCAATTGAGACCCAATTTATCCACTTATAAATTAGCAGAATCGGGGGGCTGTATTCCAGTTGATTGAAACCTCTACCCAATCAGCGCACCGACGTGGCGCGATCATTAGACTACGTCAACGATTACATTTCCATCGAGAGTCGTTATAGTATAGCTATCGCGGTATAATTACCGTGGCCAGGGCAACCGGGTGGATTTGAGACTCGAAGCCGCTACAGGATATATTCAACGCCAATACAAAATTACCGCTTTAGCTGGCGGCTACTGGTTCGAGTACATTAAACGTTTCTGGATGGCGGACCGGTGCATTCGTCCGGACTCGAGAGGCAAATACCACCTGCCCGTAGGGCTTGTGTTCGGAGAACGGAGAATCAATACCGTGATTGCAATAATTTTCATAGCCGATTTTAGTTGAAACTGTTGCACTGTATACTAGCCAAAACATGAATGTCCTGAATTTAAGGAAATTTCTTTGCTAACTATTAACGAAATTATAATATACCTAAACCTTTTTCTAGACGTTCTCTTCGTAGCATAGATCGTATGAAAATTGTTGTCTGTTGTTGGATTTGACGATCCTTTAATAAGAATAATTTAAGTATAGGTAGTAGATACCTGCTTACTTATTGGAATCGAGCAAGTGCGAGTCGCGAAGGCGAACGCGGCAAGTTATTCTCAAACTCGACGATCGCTGTTGTACTTAAGGGGCAACGATACTAAGCTACGCGTCGTAGCAGTGCGTAGCAGCGCCATGATAATTACTATGAAATCGTATAAAAACAAGGAAATTCTTAATTTCACTTATTATTTATCCAGATTACGCATAATACATACTTTGATTATGAAATCCACGTCAATGAATCTATAGACTTATCTAACAAATCTTCTTACATTTACACATTTTATAATAAATCTGTAAACTAACAGTGATCAGCATTCTGTACATGGAATGGAAGATGTATGAGAAAATCTATTATAATTATGTATTAACGCAACCCATATTTTTCACTTCACGGACGTAATGAAAAAAGAAAAAAAAGAAAAAAGTAGCCGACGGACCGAGAATATCAAATGATAAGAAAACTACAGTAAAGGTAAATACAAAAGACTATCCTTCCATTTTGATATAAGTATTGTGTTGTAAGCTAGTTATTCTGGTGTAGGGTTTCTGATGGTTATTGTTCAAAATACAGTTGTGCGAGTATACAGTCCTTTGACAGGTCCAACAAAACACCGCTCTACCGTATTGAATATCGATATGCACATTTTTATTGGGACATCAAATATAGCCTTTGTTCAAAGATTATGAAATAAATTCTTCATAAATGAATATTAATATATCTGAATCGATCCGTGACCTACCTGTAGAGTTGTGAAAGAATCGTGTAAAAGTGCCACATGTTGGCAAGGACACTGAGCCCTCGCTTACAAACAAAACTTAAAAAACAACATAAAAAGATGTGGTGATGAGACTTTTACGCCGTTTTCCCCCATCCATTACCAAACATTATAAACTACTTTTGCGAAACTTTGGTAGAATAAAATAAATGACTTGCTTAATTGTATCAGTGATACCTATATAGAAAAATGATTTTGAACTATAATTTGATGTATTTTAACGGGAAGAACGGACGACCAACGATCTTGGAGCTGAGACTTCATACAGCACAAGGCCTAGTTTAGGTACACACACGAAACGCGTGCAGTAATATCTCATGCGTAATGAAAATTGACATGGCAATGCATTTTCTCCTCACTTCACTTCACGTACAGTGCAGGCGGAGTATGTAAGTTTACCTACTGTTTACCCTCAAATCTCTTTCTTACAACGGGTCTTAAGAGATCTAACACCACCACAGATAACATGCTGCCTAATCAGTTTCACACACACAGTCACAGTTCTGTAGCTCAGCTTTATGGTCTGAAGAACATGAAGGAAAATATATTCACAAAAACAAACACACATTCACACATGTCCATACGCACACAAAACGTTTAATAAATTCATCGACAGATGTAAGCCAGTAAATAAATTATTTACTGGAAAAAAAGGACTGGAGTAGTTCATCCACATGAGTACTGCGTCGCTTATAATGAGATTTTATAGAAATGTAGATTGAATAGGCGCTATTCAGGTCTTCAGCGCCAGGTCCCATCTGCCAGGGCTGTAGGGAACCGCGTGTATAAGCACTGCGTTAATTAAAGTCAATTTGCAATTTTACGTTTCATTAATGAAAACGAAAACCAGACAACATCAATAACGTTGCTCGCATTCATTCACAACATTTAGGTTACCAACTCCCAATAGAAATGAAACGCGACTTACTATTGACATTGACTTAAACTAGCGGCACGCTATGATGGCCGGTTTGACGTTTGTCCGCTCATGAAGTTCCGTATTATAGTCGGCACAATCATAAGATTCCGATATGAAGGCTGTCATCACAGTGACAATAGTGAAGTACAACAAAAATCGATGCATTAAATAAACCGATTTATAAATTTAACCGATTATAAGTAATAAGACTTTCTAATCGTTTCGTTAATTAAGTTCGGAACGATAATTTATAAACCGATCTCTGATTGTTTTCTTAAAATCAGGTAAAAACAGATGTAGCGTTGAGATTAACACCGAAAGGGATAATAAGACAATTTGACTAGTAAGTTAAGGTGAGGAAATTATATTAGTTATTAAAATGGAAATTTCATTAATCTAGTGAAAACGAAGAAACTATTAAACGGTTAATAATTATCCGATTTGAGTGGAAAAGGCTTAAAAACGTATGTATCGGGAATTTATAATAGCTACGAAAAATCGCAATGCTTTAGACATATTAAGGGATCTATAACTATTTGTATTTTGGGTGTGACATGGTAGCACATACTTTCGATTATAGTAATGTATCGATTATGGTCGATTCATAAATTGTTTCAAGAGGTCACATAACTATAAATCCAGCCTCCTTATAAAACATTGTAGTGACGTCTTAAATATTTGTTCAATTTTACACAATTTATGATGTAAACTGATTAAAATAAAATAAAATTATTTAAACAATTTATAAATAACACAAATAAAAAACAAGCAGGGATGGTTTACATATTTCGCCAGAATTTCTAGTATTTACCTATGTAAGTACGTATAAGTAAGTAAGTACCTATCTAAATACTTCGTAGTAAGTAAACAATATTACTCCAATTCGTTTAACCCGCTAGTTACTTGCGTTTAATATTACGGACTAATGCCTAATTAAAATATTTAACAAACTGTGGGCAATTTTATAACATCATGCTACGAACAATAGAAGCGATGTACCAATAAAATATGTTGCAAAAATGGGAAGAAGTGTTTATTATCTGTAAACATAAAAACAATTTTCCAAAGCGAAGAGGAGGTGGATTTACAAGTAGGTACATTATGTACCTACTTATAAAGCTGCATTGATAATAAATATAAACTGTTTACTGTATATGCACAGTAAATAATGCATTGCATAATTTAACCAAAGTGACCTATCATTCACTACGAAATATCTTCACTTCATAGTATCATTACCAGCGGTTCAAATTAAAAAAATATATTTCCGTAATAAGTAAATTGAAGACGTCCATACAAGGTTAGTTTGTGTTCATACATGACAGACGTCATATCGGAATCTTATGATTGTGCCGACTATAATTGATAACGACTTTGAAGGAAATAATTGTATTACTTTATTGACGATAGTGATGTGCAGAGATTCATAAATTTTATCGAATGTAGTTTTAGGTTTAGGACTCAAAATTTATTTATTAAATTGATTTCTAAAATGTATACAAGTGTAGAAAAATCAGTTTGCACCATTTAAGGGGTGAATGTACTTGTGAAGGGAAGATTATGAAAGAGATGTGAAAATAGATAATATTATAGAAAACGAACATATAATTATTAATGTAGGTGATGATAGCAGTGACGACAGTGAAAATAGTAGTATGGACGAATCTGATTAATTATGGCCTTTTGTGGCACCTTTTTTGGTATCTTTTGTATTCATATGTTTCTTGTGTGCATATAAAGTATGTATATTCATTTTCATTCAAATATTCAGTTCGTTCAAATAAATTAAATAAACATTTACATTTTTGTTTTATTAAACCTATTTAATCAGGTACAAAAACAAAACTTAATTGTTTTTTGTTCGAGAATAAATTGACATTCCACATCACTGTTGTAATGTGTCAAACCGGCCATCATAGCGTGCCGCTAGTGTAATAATAAACGTATTAAAACGCAAAAGAACAATAAACTGTTATTGCAGCGCACAGTACATTTTTACTCGCAATGTATACATTCGATATGGCTCGTGCATCCTTGTATGCAATACGAAAAAGTGGACAAAATGCAATATTCTTGAAGATGACCCGGTTAAAAGATTGCATATACGGACGGGAGCAATAGGAAGCGCACTTCCCGACGGAGCATCAATTTGATCCGCGAGACCTCTCGAAGTCTCCGAGTACTTGTAACGTAACGACACACGAAGATGCATTTATTATTTACACTCGGTTTATAAACAGATAAGCTTACACGACTGCACTTTGAGCTAGAATGAACCTAGCTTTGCTTAATTTACATTACACTAGTAGAAGATACATTTTTTTTGATGTGCGCCATAAAATAGAATAATAAATATAATGAACGCTTCGAACTCATAGCCCCACACTAGGATTCCCTGTGTCGTGGGTGTCTTGCATAACACACAAGAAAAGGACACACACCCAGACCAAGAACGGAAATTAAACTCATCATTCTAATTTCCGCCTTGCTGCGAATCGAACCCAGGACCCTCGGAACAGCTATCCGGCGTGTTAACCATTACGCTATGCGGATCGTCACATTCAAATAAAATTAAAAGGTGTGTATACCGTTCGACGATACTTGAAATATTAGTATCATCATAAGTCACAAGTTACCGACTATTAATTTCCGACCACACGAATGTAGTGCCTCTCCTCTAACCTACCTGCCTAACCTGCGCACAAGTGCACGGCACCACAGTACAAGTGTACACGACTCGATAAAATCTATGAAAGCCGTCGCTATTTGAATGCCCTAAAGGCAGAATTGAAAAGAGTATATTATAAACAGTCCTATCCACAGTCTTCATAGTCATACGGTTTTGATATCAAACAGTCACTTTGCCGACATTGGCCGCGCAGGATATTGAGACGACAACAGTAGTCGAGCGAATCAATTACTCAACACCGGACACACAGCTCAGCCAGCTAGAAATCAAAAAGCGTCCACATTCGAAACCTTTGGATACTTCTTCGCGAAATTGAATCCCAGGTGAAATGCACTTTAAATCATTCAGAATTAATATATTTTCACTCGAGAGTTTCACGCAAATAAGTGAAATAATTAACCGGTAAATGCTTGATGTTAACACATAGATGAGCCTATAGCCCCTGTCATCACAAAGCAGTGGCGAGTTATAAATGCGCTGTCTATACACACATTATCCGATTGAAATATTAAATTAATGCACGAGTGCTCCCCATGACTGAATTCGTAATGTAATGAACGATCATTACGAATTTTTTATATAGGTGCCTATACGAAATATTGCAATAATGTGGTTTTGTTTTTGCACAATTTAAAAATAGTTCTTCACAGTAGGTATATTATTTTTATTGTATTTATTATTTTTTATCTTATATTTTTTTTTTTTGTTGTCATAATGTCATGTTGTCGTTATGATAAACCTGTGTTGTTTATTGTCTCAATTAATTTATTGTGATTAATTTTATGATATATTCAGGTAATGTATTGTTGTTTCATCTGTTGTTTTGTAAATAAGAGTTTATTTTTTATTATTATTAATTTCAAATATTTATCACATTCATGTCTGAATTATTGCTTTTTACAAAAAAAAAATACCGACTTCAACCTCGATAATCAGAGATAACTCAAAAACTACTCGCCAGATGGCGCTTAATTCAACATGTAGGTGTAAAGTTCTCGTCACTACAAATTAATCAAGCCCAAACACTAGATAACTACAGTAAATCGTTGTGGAGTTCCCTTGACTGTCTTTCGGCTTCATCAGATCGACTCCAGGCCTTCATGAAATTGTAGCGCTATTATGTACTTATGAAAACATTAACAAAAACACACTCGTCCCTACAATATTCGAAAGTTGCCCTCGATTTCTCCGAGATGCCATCATCAGATCCTGGTGATTCTTTTAAAAGGACCCCACTGCGCATATCTACTTTACAACAAAAAAAGAATTATCAAAATCGGCCCATAAACGACGACAAAATCGCTGAACAAACAAAAAAAAGCATATACCGGGCGTCCCACGGCTATGCCACATGAATGGAAAGTACCTTAAATATTAAAGATAGGATATTTTACTGAAAGAAGACATCGTTTTATTTTTAATAATAAGTAGAACTGCATTCACAGATTTTTTTAAAATCGCCTACCTCAATCGGGCATCGAACCCGCCAAATGTGATAGAAAAATTACATGTATGCTTCCAACAATTAACATTATCATTTCAAAGACCTACCCACTTGAGATACGAGATTTCCGTGGTATAAGTACATGATAATAATAAAGCGATACATGAAGTGTAGTAGGTACTTGTATGCATTTCTTCATGAGCTCACAATTACCATGAAACTGAAAGGCGATTTTTAAAAAATCTGTGAATGCAGTTCTACTTATTATTAAAAATAATACGATGTCTTCTTTCAGTAAAATATCCTATCTTTAATATTTAAGGTACTTTCCATTCATGTGGCATAGCCGTGGGACGCCCGGTACCTATACGGTCGCATTGCGAACCTCCTTCTTTTTTGAAGTCAGTTAAAAATATAATTTAAGATTTGCCTAGCGATATTTTGGAATCGAAATCGTTACTAGACTTGTTTTGATTTAGGTATTATAGGACAACGAGTTCTTTTTACCAGTGACGTGTAAGGCACTTCTCACATAACGCTATTTATTAGCTACGCGACTGCGACGCAATCCCAAAATTCTATGTATCTGACACTTTTCATTGACAGGAGTCTAATTTTGATGTATATTTTTTGGACACGTCATCGCAGAATTTTTTTGCAGATATCATAAGGTACATAAGCTACGCTACAACCCACTAATGGCCCACTACTGAGCACGGGTCTCACCTCATTACTGAGGAGGCCTAGAGCATACTCCACCACGCTGCTCCAATGCGGATTGGTGGAGGGGTTAGTGGCCAACCCAGTGTCGAAAGTTTTCAAGCCACCCGAAGGCCTCCGACATCGCTTAACGACTGCTATCAATCGATAACAACCGGGACCGACGGCTTTACGTGCCCTCCGAAGCACGGAAGCTCTTAAGAAATTTTTTCCACTAGCGGTATCCCATCCGACTACCGACCGCGCCCACTGTTGCTTAACTTTGTCGATCGCTTAGGATCAACGCAAGCCGCCGGGCTATGAGCGCTTCATCACACACAGTACGCAAACAAATTATAAGGTACATACTACTACATACTCGTATAGTACATCCACGTTTTGATAAATCAGCTTTAATTAAAGCCCATATAAAACCTCGGAAAAATATTCTAACTTTCGTGAAAACTGCATTAAAATCGGCTGCGTATAGATGTGTGCCCCGATTTTCTTTTATAATAAGTGAGAACACTAATTCCATAGACGAAGTAATTAATACAGTAGGTACATCTTATCGCATCGTGCGACACTCGATGCATTACTGGATTGGCAGTTTGTAATTAACTAATTTCCATTTTGTCGTTCGAGCTCTGCTGTGGTACATAATTAAATGTCAATACATGTAGATACACGTATAACCTGCGTACTTTAATATTACAAATTATGTATAGTCCAAAGTAATAATTCATGGTGTTGTAATGTTATAACTGTAAAACACAACTGCATTTCACATTATGACCGATATCCTTATCTATACAATACCTTTATATTGCTTTTTCATAGATTTAGCTCCCTATTGCAAACTGCAATCTTTCATGAGTAATCGCCCGCGAACGTTAAACTTGAAACTGATTTATATGAATTAATTGGTGTGCTCATTTGATGTAGTTATTTCACGTTTCGTGGTTCTTGCAAGTCTGTTCGCTTGGCAATATTATTTCATGATGACTATTTTTTATGTTACGCACACACAGTATCCCTCGACAATGGCCTCGCTAGCCTCTTGCGGATATCGGAACATTACCGGGTTAGAAGGAAGCGTAGAGTCTACTTATTCCCTAGGCCTCCAACTTGGCGACTGCAACGTATATTGTAACGGCGGCACGGCACTGAAGCAATGCTCCACTCCATTTAGTTGCTCGCCAGTGTACATAGTTATCGTGGTTACCCTACCCTACTGGAAACTGTTGATACGGCCAGGGGCCATATTATGAACTCTTAATTCCAGACAGTTCACGCTCACAACGCTAATAAGGCTTATTACTAATAATAAGGCGCTGCCTCTGTCACCCACACGTTGTGAGCGTGAACTGTCTGGAATTAAGAGTTCATAATAAGGCCCCAGGTCGGGCTATAATTCGCCCATCAAAACCATTCAACACGGCGCGTGTGTGTTTTTTATTGCATTGAAATCGCAATTTTTATTAAGGTATTTACAGAAAAGGTATCATTAACATTTTAATTTAATCTAACATTATAATGCCCAGCCGGTAATCGAACCCGGAACTATTCGCGTTGCAGGTAGGACTCTTTACGATTCTTTACCAACTAGGCTACAGAATCATCAAACATTTGAGATTACGTAATTCAACTGCCGTTTAATTTTTTTTCATTTACTACATAAAAAAAATCTCGCAAATAAATGGATATTGAAGTTTCACTTTAAAAACAACCACACAGCGGCTGTGAAATCTAAAAGTTGTTCCAAGTCTTTATTGTGATTGATGGTATACAGTGGTCTGATAAATGGACGGGGTAAAATTGTATCTGCATTTATCTGATGGATCGTACAAATGTGTTTTTTAGTTTTTTTTTGTTGTACAAAAATATAAGTTCTCAGCACTTCAATTACTTTTTACAAATCAAATATATTTTGAAAAGAGTTCAAAGACGTGGAATTTTTTATTCGAAGCTTTTTGAATCAATGACACCATCAAACATAGAATTGTCAGTCTTACGGGGTGTCCTACGTGACGTGAGCGACGAATACGACGCGACGCGATGCTACACGCGACAATGACTACGTCGCGTGTTGTCGCAGACTGTCACATAGGACGCAAGTAGGGATACCGTTGATTTGATCGCTTACGTTAAGTCAAGATCGCTACGTCGCGTCGCGTCGCGTCGTATTCGTCGCTCACGCAGCCTTAGATTGTCTCTATACTTTTTTCTCTCATCAAATTGTATAAAATGGATTTTTGCTAATACTGGCATCTCTCCTGCCATCTGGTTGAGCGGTTTGGCTTACCGGGCTATGGCTGTGGAGATTCCTCGGAATGCCCAACTTAGCCCCGCCGATAACGCGATCCCTCTTGCGAATTGGCGGTAATCTCTTAGCTTGTTGGCCGTTGTTAAGTCCGTTCATATTGAAATTCAAAATCATTTACTCGTTTAGTATTTTTATAATATCCTTAATATTGTGGCGTTTTCAACCGCCGTTTCCCAAATACATAATTAGTGGAGTGCCGTAAGACATAAAAATGGCAAACCTCGGAATCCAGGGACTATGAATAAATCTTCATAAAAATTGTTGGACTGTATTTCAAAATGCACAAATAGAAAAGTTAAAAAAAAATAATTCACCGATCTTTTTTTATTTTTTTTATCTTTATTGGTAAGTTTGTGACCCCATAACTTCGTGTTGCGTAAACAGATTTTGATGATTCTTTATTTCCTTGAAAGCTGGTGCTTTTGGTATGGAATAATGTGTAAGGATGTTTTGTAGTGTGTACTTATGGTTTTTTTCTAATTACTTTTTACTGAGTATTTAGATTTTGATGATTCTCTTTTTATTTGAAAGCTGGTACTTGCATTGTTGTTTTATATAAATTTGAGCGGCATCTGACGAGTAGTTTTTGAATTATCCTTAATAACTTTTTTGTATGTATGTTACCTTATATCTTACTACTTGGAGTTCCGACTTTGATCATTCTTTTTTTAATCAAAAGCTGGGGTCTTAGGTTAGGTCCGGTAAAAATTTGAGTTCCGTTAGACGAGTAGTTTTTGAGTTACTCTTAATAATGTGTATTTAATTTATGATCGTTACCTAATCGAAATCGAAGCACCCAGTGATAAGTTATTAGGCAACGACAACTTTTATATTATTACGCACAGATTACGCACACATAGACAATAAATGAACGCGAAAAACATCGCCTACACGCACACATGCTTGATAATGTTGACTTGTTTTTTTTTGTTTTCATTGTAGGGCGACGCTCAATCTAGATATTGAAAACATCATTGGTGATTTTTTTTTTTACTTTTCTATTTGTGCATTTTGAAATACAGTCCAACAGTTTTTATGAAGATTTTTTTTATTCATAGTAACTGAGCCCGGTAACTGATAAAAATATGGTTATTATGTTCAAATTCAAAAAGATCTATTTGTAAGAAGTCTATTTCAGGTTGAGTTTTATGATACAAGTTGATACGCGTCATTCACAATAAAAACTGATTATTATATACTAAGCAGTTTGATTTATAAGTTTAATCCCTTTCATAGATGCATGTATTTAGTATTTCACAAATTACGAGGCGTATCCTCTTTACTCACCTTACCGGGGACGATGGCACTTGATTTGTGTCATTTGGCCCGGTAATCATATCACCGGGCCAGATGAAACAATTTTTTCCCATGTGGCCCGGCGCCGGGCCAAGTCACCGGGCCAGATGGGATACAACCGGAAATTCCGAGTATACCGATGTTCGGCCACCGTGGCATGGTTAGTGCTTCCTGTATTGAAAACTGGAAGACAACAAGCCGGGGAATTCGTGCTTTTGCTATATGCATGATGCTGCACTAATAATTCCCGGAAAGTCACACCAAAACCCCTCTCTGGTTATTGCTTCTTTATGTCTATTTTCAACTCAATTAGCAAATTCAGCAGTTGAGTCAAAGAAATAGAAATGAAAAATATATTTGTCGACCAAATGTATCCCCATGCGTTTTTGGGATCAGTGCGAAAACCAAAATATTGTTCTAATAATTTGTACAGAATTCATGAAAAGTTGAAAGAAACGGCATAAGCCTAGATTGCGTTCGCTGTTATGAAAAGGATACAAAGGTAATTATTGTTCCTGGTTCGCCATGCAGCTCCCACCAGTGAGGCATAAAAAGATAGGCTAGCGGAGCTCAGTTTCTATAACCGGCGGCTGTAGCTCAGGGTTCTCATGTGATAGAATACCTAGCTACGTTTCGTTTAATTTTTTAATTTTAAAACGCGAAAAAAATCAATACTAATTCATACGCAATCAAGTATACAGGTTCATATTTCCAATTAATATAATAACAACCAAGGAAGCCGTCTCGATTGGGGTAGCAAGACAGAAAGGGTCGTGGAGCGCCTATACACCATTCGGTGACTCTATTACCAACTGTATGCGTCACAGGCAATTTCATTAAAAACGGTATCTTACAAAATAACAAAGCACTCTGTAAAATTCCATTAATAAAGCATAAAATGACATTAATATTTTAACCAGAGTCTGATATCTATTAACGGCATTGCATCTTTTACTAAATGAGTGTTCACTTAATATAATTATTTACACACATTATAATTATAGCTTTCCTCTACCGCTTTGCCGTCGTAGGCTTTTTGTTTCAATTTAACCTACTTTTTATTCCTTTACGGGGAAGGGGATTCTCCAAAGCTTCCCTACTGTCAATCTTCTCTCAGTCACCCTGTCACTCAGTTTACATTTCATTCTACATTTATTTTATCAGACGTCGAACAAGCAGTCTGACCATCTGATGGTCAATGGTCACCGGCACCCAAGGATATCAGCAATACAATAAGGATAACACCGCGTACACAATACGTTTCAACCAAGAAATAGTAATTAGGAAAACCATGTAAAGTTTGAAAAGTCTTGACAATTTCCCGGATATTAAACAAATATGGAACTAATTGTTACAATATATATTACCTATATTGTAATTTTTGTTATAAATTGTATTTATTACATGTGAATTAAGATGACACTCATCAGTTTTTTTTATAATGTAACACAAAGATGAATATTTATTTTTATAGTTTTTATTTTCACCTGGACAGCGCAGAAATCTGGACAAGTCCGTCCTTAGACAAGCTCGCCGTCTCTAAACTTACCGATTCTCAATTTAACGCCTCACATTATTTATTCAGAGCACTTTTCGTTTCGTATCACATTAAATATCTTCCTTTGGAACGTCCACTCTAATTAGCGACCGTTGCATTTTCAAGTTTCCAATATATTTCTAGCATGCGAAAGCCTTTCAAATGTCGAGACCTAAATAATTCAAAAGTCCGTACTATTTTAGTTCAATGGTTATATAAACTGCATTCCTAACTTCTACGTAAGCGGTTTATGATAGCGTATTGGAGACAGCGACGTATATTAGTATCTGGAATATCTGGAGCGAGAGGACAAAGGAAAGAAGCATTCCAGTTCAGAAGCACCACAAGATCCATTCGATGGTACATGGCAAGGAATCATTTTCATCTCCTATTTTTTTATTTCTGCAAATAGCACACATATTGAAGTTGTGCATGACATGTTTCACTTTACTAATAGTTTTTGGTATTAAAAAGTAATACATAGCTCATTTCAGCATAATAGCAATTAAGTTAATTAAATGGTAGATTTCAGTGCCAGCTAGTTCCGTTACAAACAAATCCGTATGTTTTTAAGTCAAACAATATTAAGCACAATAATTTAACGCCACCTACCTACAATACACTTGCCACTCCATTATGATAAAAATAAAGCAGGATAATGCAGAGACTTGTATAAAAATATAGAGAACATTTATAAAGCTTCAATATCAGCTTGCAGCGAGCGGTCTATACCATTAGCAGGTAATAATGGATTTATCCGACATGCCCGTGTCGCTCTATTATTGATGGAACTCCATTAAAGTTCAGAACAACACAAAATGCATGAAAAGAGCGCAGTCTGAGCCACAGAGAGCTCTTTTTCAGAACTAGAGACATGACCTATTGGAATTTTTCACATCACTTTTTCAATGTAGGGTATTCAGCGCACCTCCCAATGGTGGCAGGCATAGGACGTACAAAAAAGCGCGAATCTGGCATTTTGTTTGAGTTTGAGTTTTCGCTTCAGCAGAATATTTTGAGGATATCAACTACTTTTTAAAGAAATAAAATAGGCAACAAACGCACGAGCAGACCACTTGTTGTTGCTCTACCACCGCACTCAATGACCCACATTACACCTAAGTAGTTGACTAACAAAACCCATGCTAAATCATAACGTTGGCCTCTTCAAAAGGCTCCCACACTTTCCAGCTAGCGAGTATCCCATATAGCCTTAACTGCATAATTTTTCACTTTGAATAAATGTTTCATTCATTCATTCGTCAATCTGCACTGGAGCACAGTGGTTGTGTGTGCTGTGTAGGCCTCCTCAATAATGAGAAGATACCCATGGTCATTAGAGGGCCATTCATGGGTTGCAGGTTGCGGCCAGCCGCCAACCAGCATAACTTGTAACCCTCAAAATGATATTTCTACTGAAATGACGTAGGTATGGCATCCCTTGGAACTCGGGATATCTTGGCAAATTAAATTTAGCTTCATTCTGACGATAGACTGCTACTGCAATTTATCGATTTTGTTTAATGAAAAAGGAAGGATGCTTTAAGTCTTTTAAAAAAAGAGGACCCGTAGTAGAAATATCCGGTAATTCAGGACTCAGGACTAAGGTGTGCGCACATTTCATAAACTCGGCTCCGACTCGACTCCAATTCAACTCTAAGGGCGCATTCAAAAAGAACGCTGGTTACCGGCGCCGATCTGCCAGTAGGTTTGGGTAAAAAATATCAATATATCAAAATAAATCTGCGATATTTTTTCCCGCGATATATCGATTTTCGATATTTATTTACAGATATCAAAATCGATATATATTTAAAGCTCTGCTGTCTGCTCATGGATCGCATCATGTACCTATTTGACCAAACCGATTTCTTAAATTTAGAAAAAGAGTAGGCATGCAGTAGGCTATATGGGTTTAGTTTCTTTGCTTCAAACACAAACAAAAATTACAGTCTATGACCTACTTGTCTATGACAATGACACTGCTTGTTGGTTTGGTTGGTAAAGTGCCACAAACTAATCTGACCCGGTAAGAGGGGCGCTACTGTCTTGGTCTTTGTCTGACAACAGTATAACATTTGCATTAGTTGCAATTTTGGCAACCGGACCAGATAAGTTTATGGCACTGTATGTTAATTTTTTCTTGGCTACAGGTACATAAACCTGTTTTTTAATAATAAAACTGATGTCATAACAGCCAGATGTGTATTTAGGTACTTTAAAATTTCGAATATTTTGGCAATTTTTATAAATAATTGCATATTGGGCAAAAAATATCGAAATATCGATATTAAACTTCTTGGGTGATATATATCGATACATTTGGAAAATATCGATACGATAAATGTCGGTATGTTTTTCCCATTTGCCCATCCCTGTCCCTATCTGCCAGCACTTATCGGTATAGTCTAAGATCCGAATCTAAATCGACATTCATCGGGTTGATAAGAGAATCAAAATTATTTTATAATAAATTTCGTATATTAGAAAACTAGCTGTTGCCCGCGGCTCCGCCCGCGTGGAATTCAGTGTGTCACAAAGTTATTCCTGCGTTAATCCCGACCCCACACAAATTAAGACACACTCCACACATCTTAAGAACAGTTGATTTTTTACTACGTTTTAGTCATACCGTACATCATACCGTACAAAAATCCGTTATGTAGATCTTGAGAAAATCGATAAAAAGACTTTAAGATATAAACGTCGGGGTTTTTTCATTCCAAACTATTATATTTTAAAACTACATTGGTAGTTTTTCATTCGGGTGCCAAAACATAAAGACCAGCTAAAGCGATGCTGACCCTCGAAAAAGCAACATAAAGTTGATCATGAGAAAAAAAGCCGGTTCGATTCCCGATATATTATGTATAGATATCCTGATATATAGATATTAATGAACCCGCGACTTCATTCGCTCATGGAAGCTTTTCCCGCGTAAATCTCGATCCCGCGGGAAGTCCGGAACAAAAAGTAGCTTATATAATGCTCCATAACCTCCTCTACCTCCCACTGAAAGTCCCATAAACATCTGAACCCACGACCTCATTCCCGGGTATGAGTTTTTACCGCGTGAATCCTAATCCCGCGGGAATTCAGGGAAGTCAGCCTAGTCTCGCGCTGTGCACTTGATTCCGAAGCGCGAGACTCTGAGTGGCGCTCCCTGTCATCAGTCAGTCTAATCTCATGATGATCAATCGATTCCGAAGCGCGCGACTCCATATGGTGATCCCTGTCAGCTGCTAATCGGCATTCACGTTGAGTATGAGATTCAGACGCGCGAGCTTCAGAGTGACGCACCTGATCGTTGCTTAATCTCAACTCACGCTCTGCCGCGGTCTCTTGAGACCTGAGAAGTTTCCTTCTTTTAACATTTCTAGATTGTTGAGAAAGGTTAGATTTTCTTCTTGAAGGCATTTTATAGCCGGTACAATACAATTTCAGGATTCCGATGTGATGTCTGTCATCCAGTGACAATAGTGAAGTACAACAAACAAAATAATATGAGACTTCGCAATTTTTATAGTTTTCCTACGAAACAATCGTTAGCGTGATTCAGCTACTCGAACTTTTAAATATAGGGTTAAAATCATTTTCAGTTTAGTCAGAAATTTACCTCAAAAAATTACAATTCCGTATTCACTTCTGTTTTTTTTCTTTTCCTTACAAAATATCGAAAAACTGAGAAATACGTATTCTATTAATTTAAGTGATATCCCTTTGTTGCATATTTAAAGTAAATCGAAAGACGTTATAAAAAAAATCCATACAAACTTTAGTCACCTCTCCCTAGGGAACCTTAATATTATTCGTAAAAAAAAGTACCCTTTAATCGACACCAGTATATAGGTAATAACTTTACCAAGTTTCAATGAAATCCGTCCAGTGGTTTACGCGTGATGATCGGTCAGACAGACAGACAGACAGACAGACTGACAATACATTAAAAAAATATATTTTTGAGTTCTATCACGACATGTAAGTGCCCCTTAGTCGAAATTTAAAAAAAATATTCAATGTACAGAACACGTGGTCCTACAGTTTCATTATAGTATAGATAGAACTTTATTCCCGTTTTTTGCGCCCTTTGCTAGCTATTTTGTTAAACCCTGAATTTACATTGAAGATTACTTATTTAGCTATAATAGTTTTTAAATATGGGGTTAAAATCATTTCTAGTTTAGTCACAAAGTTACCTTAAAAAATTACAAATTTCCGCATTTATTTGTGTTTTTTTTCTTTTCCTTACAAAATATCGAAAAACTGAGAAATACGTATTCTATTAATTTAAGTGGTAACCCTTTGTTCCAAATTTAAAGTAAATCGGACGACGTTATAAAAAAATTCCATACAAACTTTAGTCACCTCTCCCAAGGGAAACTTAATATTATTCGAAAAAAAAAGTACCCTATAATAGACACCAGTATATAGGTAACAACTTTACCAAGTTTCAATGAAATCCGTCCAGTGGTTTACGCGTGATGATCGGTCAGACAGACAGACAGACAGACAGACAATAAATAAAAAAAATATATTTTTGAGTTCTATCTCGATATGTAAGTGCCCCTTAATCGAAATTTTAAAAAAATATTCAATGTACAGAACACGTGCTCCTACAGTTTTATTATAGTATAGATATATTAAAAATGGGTAGACAACAAAAATCCTGGACAGAATATAAGTAGTAGTTTATACCACTCTTTAGTATTAAACAAATATTTCTTAGTATTTAATAGTAGATTGTACTACAAGGGAGCAAAGTAATATTTTTACGGCGAGGGCGCTTTTTTTAATCCAGAGCGAAGTGAGGGATTCTAGAGTAGAATCCCGAGCGTAGCGAGGGATTCTTTAGTAGAATCCTGAACGTAGCGAGGGATTCAAAGTATGTCGCCCGAGCCAAAAATATTTGCTTCCGAGTGATACACTCTACTTTTCATCCCCCCCTATGAGAAAATAAAAGGCGCCTCAAATTCAGGAATAATACTGTCACAGTCACTAAACTAACTAAACTGACTAACCAGACTAACCCCTCCCCGTTATTTAACAAACGGGGAGGAAAAGTAATATGAAAATTCATTCCCGCCCGCTAAATATAAAAATTAGAAAACACCAACTTTGGGCCCCCTTAAGTCCGAACCAAGTCGTCTTTTTCGAATAGGTGGGATGAAAAATGATTTTTTTGTGTTTAATAAATCTGATATTCATTTATTACATATTAATAAATCTTTTTAAATACTAAGAAATATTTATTAAGCACTAAAAAGTAGTCTCTAATAAATTATGTGTTAAATATTAACAACTATCAAAAAAAGTTTCTATCAGTGTGTTTGATTCTCTTATCAACCCGATGAATGTCGATTTAGATTCGGATCTTAGACTATACCGATAAGCGCTGGCAGATCGGCGCCGGTAACCAGCGTTCTACTTGAATGCGCCCATAGAAAGAATTAATCCTTACTAATATTATAAATGTGAAAGTGTGTTTGTTTGTTTGTTTGTTTGTTTGTGACGCTTTCACGTCGCAACAAAGCTATTATATGGTAAGGTTTATGTGTGTGGGGATAGTTAGGAGGGTGGAGAGTGACGTAGGCTACTTTTTACCGCGGAAAAACATCCCATTCCCATGGGAAGATGGATGTTTTGTTAGTTGCTAGATATTTATTTTCGGAGTTGTTAATAGATGGCGGTAATAAAATTCATTTGCAAGTTCTGAATTACGCTATCAAATACTGCATGTAATTTACTTAAGTCATAGGCAAATGTAATAATAGGCTACTTTAGCTCTGCCTCGAGAACTCCCCGCTCCGGCTGTATTCAGTGTACCGCCCGCCCGCTGGCACTATCCTGTTGACTGATGTCCGCAAGTTGCTCAGCCAACAGGATAGTGCCAGCGGACCAGAGGGACCTTCGAGTCGAGAGCCTGGACGACTTCATCGAGAGATTGGCACGCAACATGTTCGGGCGTGTCGACGCGTCGCGGTTCCCGCATCTGCAGGACCTGGCGCCGCTCCACGCCCGTCCACCGGACCGCTGGGCCTTCCCGCGCGACTTGCTGATTGCGCGGGACGGGGCTAGCACTGACTGATACTGGGGCTTCGTAAGTCGTCGCCCGGCGCTGATCGGCTCCTGCTGGGCTTCCCACCAGCGGGATTCACCCGGTAGGGCCTCGATCGCCTGGGCGGCGCGAAAATGAACCCCATCCCGTTTAAGACTCTGTGGCCTGTAAAAAGGCCACAACTCACCGGACTTGACCTATTGGTTAACCACAGATGGACAACCAAGGGCCTTAGGGCCCAGCCCAAGACCCGGCCCGTTTTAACGGGCCGCGAGAGACACCCCCAAAGGGGAACTAACTGTCCCGAGGGCTCCACACACCTCAGACAGGGTGGAGTGAAGAGAGCGAGTAGTAGGCTACTTTTTAGCCTAAATTCCTACGAGAGCGGGACCTACGCGGCTGTTACCTACGGGTCCCGAAGCGAAGCGCGGGCGGTTCTCTAGTTGATATATAAAACCTTACATCCTGTTCTTTACGACAGAATTTTGATGTCCAGGATGTTATTAATTGCCTAGGATTCATCCGGAAATTCGTCTACAAGAGGTCCGGAATAAACCTAATATTTTAATGCTCTGGTATGAATTGAATTCGAGTGGAGTAGATGCAATGTGCGCCAGCCTTTACGTGGCGGCGAGTAATTGGGTTGGTGCCGCGGAAATTGCTGACCATGGCCTGTTACTCTGTCAACGAACCGCCCCGCAAAATCAATGCGATGCCAGTCAGGATTTCCAATTACCAAGGTAATTACCAAGTACGTATACAATGAGTCTGGTCACCAGTTTCGGAGACTAGCAATGATTGAAACATTACAGGCGCCCGAGCTTCGAGTTTGAAAAAACAAAATGACTGCCATTTTATCATGGAGGGGGCAAGAGAAAATTTGGATAGTGATTTGTCGATAAAAAATACCATATTTTATCCCCCTTATGTCTCCGACACTGGTGATCGGGCACATTGTATATTTAACACTATTAAACCCGCTCTCGCATCGGTGCGGGGAATTCTTTCTTAGCATAACATTTGGAAATTGTTAAGCGTGATTTTTATTTACTTACCGATTGAAATAAAAGAAACACTACTAGATAGGGGAAGTTTGTCACAATATATCAGTGAAAACTGCATCCATTTTGGTTTTAGCCGTCTCTGCGATAAGTGCGAACAACATCACAGGCGGAGATAAAAATTCGAAAATTTATAAATTTCAGTTCTATTACGTTAATTCAGACCCCTATAAGTGTTTCTCACATATCTTCCATGTACAAGGAATCAATCGGTTACTTACATATTTATTACGAGACTTTACAAATTTGTTACATTAAGTTCCGGTTTGCAAGTTCGAGGATACTATTCAAAATCTGGGAATATAAATTAGCATTGAATATTCTGTCAAACCGATATCAAAGGTACGTCTCAAGTAAATTCTAAAGCAAACAAGTCATATCTTCGAAGAAGCAAGGCCATAGTTTGCCGGTTTTACTGTTGAGATGAATTTACCTGTTCATAATAACAACCGTTACATTTACGGAACTATGAGCTGAAATTTGAAAATACCTACGTTATTTGACAATGACAAAGATTTCATAAATTGAGTTCCAAGCGGGTTGCTATATACCTACATATAAAAATCACATACGGATGTTGTTAAATAATGTAATTAAGTAAGTGATTGAATCCAATCGCCCGATTTTTTAAAAAGAAACGACACAGAGAATTGATAAATTTCCTATAGCTTACCAACGTTGAAAATACCACGGCGAACAAGCAACTATGAAATTGCCAGGTATAATCGAATGACTAAAACGACTTGATTACCCTCATAATTTTTGTAGGTACGTAATCTTTTTTAACAACAAGTCATTTTATTCCATACGCATTAAAATGTAGCAAATACAAGAAAAAAATAACGTACAAAATCCTAGTCTTACAACGTAGTTACTACATCATACTACCCAAATATCAGTCACCCTACCCATCATAGAGATGTCCCAGTGTGTTCTGCATTAATTTGTATTGTAATTGCACACCTACGAATTTGTACCGGTGCTACAACACGTCGCCGCGTCGGGCGAGCCTTGAAAACAAATTAATTAGCATTGAAATGTGCCCAGAAATGCTCGCCTCCGGATGGATATGAAATTTTAGAACAAGTATGGTATTTCGGCGTTTGATGTACTTATGTGTAGGGAAACTTGAGTAATTCACTAATTACGTTTGACGCCAGCTAACCGCTAAACACTTGTTCACGAACGTCGGTCAAAATCCGGACAATAGACTGTTCTCTCTATTATCTTTTTGAGACCTGCTGAAAAGCCATGTTTAATTACTTAAAAACAATGACATTCTAACATGAATAATATAAAGCATTTTGGATTATGTACCATTGATTTAACCGAATCTGTTGATTGAAAAGCGTTCGGCCGGTGCAGCATTGCATTGCTATTGTGCTATCCGGGACACCAATGACGAAGTACGACACTATTAGCACCCAACACTACGCTTTTATAGTAAGAATTCTAAACAAAGCTTACCCTAAGACGAACAATAAGTGGTTAATAAAGATATTTCGTCATTATTTTACGTATAACAATTAATTTAATATGAAGCAAAGTAATAGCAGAACTGCATAGTGCAATCTGATCAGTGGAGGGAGTTTTAAATAGTTTGCCGGCAAGTTGGCGTGCGCCCGCCGCTAAACAGACCTAAAGTTAGTGAAAATTAATTGTACTTCATCAGCCGTTGTGAGTTTCACGCTTCACCCAACGTATCTGGTTGCAGCGCGGCCGCCTCCGACAGTGAGTTAATTAGCGGCCGCTCGACTTCCTTGTCTACGTATGATCAAACCCGTGGTGTCACCGTACCTTGGTGCTTCTTGTGTGATAAGGCCGCACAAAAATATTGTCATAAAAAATGCATCACATTACAAATTTTATTAATTAGGTACCTACGTACTGAAGGGGATCAGCAGTAGGTGGTATGACATGACTTTTGTTTCAGATAACTAGTTTCTTGTAAAAATAATTTTTCGATTGTATTTTTTTACAAAACTAAGTACCTATTCCCAGATGAGGTAGGTATCTGTGTATTTTGGCGTCACTAAAAGCGTTAGTTGGTGTCGTCGTCGTATAGCGCCGTTACTAGCACACGAGATCCCTCTGAACAACACTGAGGGCGCTGGAGGCCACGATTTCAGAGAATAAAAAGCTTTAGCCAAAATTAAAAGACTTCTGGATTTAAAACAATCAGAATGTTGTTTAAGTCACAATTTTTATTTCGGACTAGCGAACCGCCCTCGCTTCGCTTCGGCACCCGTAAGTATCAGCCGCGTAGGTCCCGCTCCCGTAGGAATTTCGGGATAAACTCCCGATCCCGCGGAATTTTCGGAAAGACAGACTTGTTACTTTTATATTAATATGTTTGTTATGAAGCTATACCCATACTCGTAGAAGTTTTTCCCGCGTAAAATCGGATCCCGCGGGATTTCCGGGATGAAAAGTGTCCTATGTGTTATTCTGAGTTATAAACTATCCGTGTACCAAAATCCATTCATCCATTTTTGCGTAATTGAGGACCAAACGTACAAATTTTCACATTTATAATATTAGTAGGATGCCACAGAATTCGCATTGTGCGAGTATTTTTGGCGCGCGAAAATGTTTAATGAATTTTTTGACAACTTCTACAGAGCAGTTAAGTGGAGGGAGTTTTTCCCGTGTAAATCCCGATCCCGCAGGAAGTCCGGAACAAAAAGTAACCTCCTCCATAACCTCCACTACCTTCCACTGAAAGTCCCATAAAGATCTGAACCCGCGACCTCGTTCCCGAATATGAGTTTTTCCCGCGTGAATAAGGATTCCACGGAATTCCGGGATATAAAGTAGCCTGCATATTGCTCCAAAACTGCCTCTATCTCCCAGTGAAAGTCTTATAAAAATGTAACCCGCACCTTCGCGCATTGGAGTTTTTCCCGCGTGAATCCTGATTCCGCTGGAATTCCAGGATAATAAGTAGCCTATGTTATGCTCCAGAACCTTCTCTATCTCTCAGTGAAAGTCTCACAAAAATCTAAGCCCGCAACAAAAATGGCAAAACTTAAGTCAACTCGAATAAACACTGCACCTCATTGTACCAACTTTATCCCCGTTTTTTGCGCCCTTTGCTAGCTATTTTGTTAAATCCTGAATTTACATTGAAGATTACTTATTTAGCTATAATAGTTTTTAAATATGGGGTTAAAATCATTTCTAGTTTAGTCACAAAGTTACCTTAAAAAATTACAAATTTCCGCATTTATTTGTGTTTTTTTTCTTTTCCTTACAAAATATCGAAAAACTGATAAATACGTATTCTATTAATTTAAGTGGTAACCCTTTGTTCCAAATTTAAAGTAAATCGGACGACGTTATAAAAAAATTCCATACAAACTTTAGTCACCTCTCCCAAGGGAAACTTAATATTATTCGAAAAAAAAAGTACCCTATAATAGACACCAGTATATAGGTAATAACTTTACCAAGTTTCAATGAAATCCGTCCAGTGGTTTACGCGTGATGATCGGTCAGACAGACAGACAGACAGACAGACAATAAATAAAAAAAATATATTTTTGAGTTCTATCTCGATATGTAAGTGCCCCTTAATCGAAATTTAAAAAAAATATTCAATGTACAGAACACGTGCTCCTACAGTTTTATTATAGTATAGATGAACTGATGTGGATGTAATGCCACTTCTAACATATTCTCCAGAACTGGTGCCTTCGGATTGTCCATCCATTCCATTTCCATCATCAGTTCCATTCGCTGCAAAATTATTTGGACGGTTAAATCTTTATTTGGAGGGAAGAGGTCAAAAATTACCTGTATCAGTTTTTTGTCAGTAAAGACCAGAAAGATGGCAAATGATGTTGAACCAGAATGGCCAACGTAGAATTTTACTAAAATGTTTTTAATCATACGAAAGTTGTCTTTCATTTTCGTATTAAAAAACGAAATGACTTTCCGAACAATCTATTTAAATCGTACCAGCCTTTGTGTAATTAATTATAATATAAGCTAAACAATGGTTCACCAAAATGCATCCGCGGCTATAACGACATTAATGACAATTATTGTCGATACTGAATTATAACCAACACAGCATAAATTTCATTCTAGGTGATAATTCAGAAATTTTGGTGGTTTGGACAAAACAATGACAATCGTGAGAATAATGTTACGTACAGTACACAGCCACATTAATGAGTTTTCAGAATATTATTTGACAGCATTCGCGATGTATCAAACTACTAGTAAATCTGCCCTCTCTTCGCTTCGGGAAACCAGTCCCTTCAAAAATCTCTATAAATTTTAACAAATTATGTTATTCCGATGTCTAAGCTATATTACTGCAAAGTTTCATGAAAATCCGTTCAGTAGTTTTTGCGTGAAAGAGCAACAAACACACACACACTCACTCACTCACTCACTCACTCACTGACTCACATACATCCTTACAAACTTTCGCATTTATAATATTAGTAGGATTCACTGATATCAAATATTTTCCACATCGTGCTCTAAGCTAGGCGCCAATCGATTGAACGGATTGAATATAATAATGAATTTAATCCTCTGAACCAAAGAGCACTTGTCGATCTCAGCTGGGATTTGTGATATTTTACAACGAGCACACTTAATGCCCACTGACTGGTACACTAGTGAGCAAAGGTTCTCTCTTCATAAGCGAGTTGACCCAAACATACTCCACCACGCTGCTCCAGTGTGGATCGATGGAGGGTTAGTGAGTGTCGGATATTTTTATGCCACCCGAAGGCCTCCGACATGACTTGATATTACTGCTATCTAATGATAATACGCGGAACCATTAATCTAATGTTAAAAAGCGGAGTCCTTCCCAAGTACACAAGCACTCATGAAATGTTGCCACTAGTGTCCAACCACTAGACTACCGACTGCGAGGAACATGACAGTCATAGTTACTGTGTTTTGTGCAACTATTCTGTTACACATAACACAAACCTAACGAAGAGCGGTAAACTTATAACAATTTACTTCGTGTTAGTGTTTTCATGCATAGTTCAAACGGAGGAATTTCGGAAAATCTGCTCCTACAGAAATTTCTCCGACGTTGTTGGCGTGGCTTATTAACGGCGCGACGTTGTCACTCGGCGTCCCAGACATCCAGCGATTTAAAAGTAAGATGAATTTAATACGAGTAATAGGTAACTTTTAAATATAGTTTCTTATTTATCACGTGGGCGAGGCCGCGAGGGTATGGCTAGTTTTATATAAGTAGATAATTTTCACGACATCTAAATGTCCAACAGTAACCTAACCGCTTCGCAATCAAATCAATGAACTAAGTGATGACCTGATTTCCATTTAATTTCAAATTGTCAGAGACGAACAACTTTGAACTTTCTTATATGCATGTGTGGTTTATATAAACGGCAGGACATTTTCTACAGAAGTGTATAGAAACTTGACCATTCGTGAAGACGTTTAAATTTCACAACATAATATAAATACAAAAAATCCTATTTCCCACTAATTTAGGTATTACTTAGGAGAAAATATATTCTAACTGAATTTGGTTATACACGGTAATTTATTATGACTATTTCTTATACCAAAATCAGATCTGGTAACAGCAAGTCGTTAAGGTTGAAATTTATGTGTGTGGAAGAATGCAACAAGTGTATTGTTAGTGAAATGTATAACGCGCGGCTACAAGTATTTCCTGCATTCATTGGGGTGATCTTGCAATGTTAAGTGCATGAAAAAGCTCATTGTCACGCTTTGAGACGTACGGTCCAACCAACCTCGGTTATATGTATATAGGGTGATTTGTAACTCGACGTATTCCTCTTGGGATGTGGTAATACAACCTTAATTCAATAAAAAAAAATCCAACAAAATTAACCTTATTGTCCCTAATACCAAGTCAGCTGGTTATCGAGATATTCCCTATTTTTGGTTTTGGTCAAAGAACACCGAATTTGACTACAAAAAAATCAATAAATAAAAAAGTAGTGGTTCGAATTGAGTTGTGTGCATTTCTATCAGTCACCAATACATCAACAATCATTTATTAATACTAATGCAGGCACAAGTGTTACACATTTTAAAATAACAAGTGAATTCTTGTAAAAAAAAAATATTTTCTTACGAATGTGGTCGATAGAAAAGTAGATTTATTTTAAAAAATCTAGTATACATCAAGCGTACAAACTACATGAAAAACATCCTTGTTTTAATAAGCTATCCAAGCAAGTAAAATTATTAAGACAAACAAAAAAATCCAGAAAAAAAAACGTAATGTAGAGCACGTGCGACGTAAAACCCTTTGTTATCGTACCGCGGTATAAGTTCCTGAGTTGCAAACCTTTTAGTTGTTTTGTCGTTTGTCTATTAGACCCACTTGATCATTTAAAATTAAAATTAAACAGCAGCAGTGTTTTGTTTCTGGCTACCCAACAAACATTTAACAGGTCGCCACAACGTGCCAGCGATAACTTTTGGTTCTATAAGCTTGTCGCCGTTACGTCGCTATATCGTCGGTATCACCAAGAAAAGGCCCATTTTATACGACTCAGAGTCCTATAAAAGTCATATAGCAGTCGCGTAAGTTACTTTTTGGTCGCATAGTGGTCGTATAGAGGTCGTGTAGCACACTTTTTGTCGAATTAAGGTGTTTATTACCGCTGCTTTACGACATTTGATCGAATACGAGTATCCAGCGCGCCTCTTATACCGCAAAATATATATTAGTTGTCAAAGTGACAAAATATGTAATTATAAATATTACTGTTGAAAGTGAGACTCGGCCATTTTACTTATTCATCTTTGTTTTTACTTCGAAACTCAAGTTCAAGGACGGTTGATCTTATGGGAAATTAATTTCATCGAGTCTTATGTGCTAGTTTTAACTATATAATAAACGCGCCAATATAATTCATTAAATAAATTATATTTTACAGTCATTTTTGAAAGAACGTGTTTACAATTACCTTTATACGATTCAAAGTGTTGGAAAAGACCGTTATACAACTTCTATACGACGTTTAAATTTATGTCATTATTGGATTTGTAAACATTCCGCCATAGAAACAAAATTAGGGTTCAGTTTAGTAATTGTCAAGTGTGTAAAACCTTATTAATCACTATTGTTATTATCATTATTGTGTTGTTTGCTGGTTGAGCTGTCATTAAAAAAATACACGTGATACTGGATACAATAGATATCGATAAATTCTTAACAAAATTAGATTTATTAATTTGATACGTATTGCTCAAAATGACCATGGAAATCTACACATTTTGTACGTGCTGATCGTTGTTTCGGTTGCAGGTTTTATACTAGTGACGAAACCGAACCTGCAAATTTTATACTAACTGAAGAAACTGTTATATATTTTGATAAATTTTGATTTTTTCTGGTGTCCAAGTTGCACTTTTTGCCATAGGTATACTATAATTACCCAGAAGATGAATGGGAATTCTGTAATTAGAAATGATTTTTTATAAAACTAAATATTTTTCTTGTAACTTGTACAGTAGGTATAATATAGTACCTACTGATGACGGCGTTTTAAAAAAATAAAGTGCTGTTTACGGAACCATCTCCAGTTGGACTACAGTTAACTTGTCGCATACCTACTTATATTCCGTAGTTATATTCAGTTCGTATAACGGTCGTAAAAAAGTGTTTGAATCGACTGAAAGTCGTATAGGAGTTTTATATACCACTCTAATACGACGTCGTGTAAAGGTAGTTTTGGAACCTCTAATACGACTAAAGTCGGTATAGAAGTCGCATAGACGTTTCTACTGCCACAACACTGCTTACACGACTGAATGTCGTGTAATAGTCGTATAGGGCAGTCGAATAGGCGTTTCTACGACGTTTTTACACGACTACAAGTCGAATAACTATAGGGGGCACTAAGTCGTATAACAGAATGAAACTACTTCTATACAACGCTTATACCACTATGAGTCGCGTAATTCCTTCTTATTCGACTAAAATGTTTGTTGGGTACCAACGCGATCTCCCAAATTCACGTTGATTTAATCACTAATTAAGTATGACGACTTACTCTAGTTCCGAGTATGCCGATATTATTTATTTTTCGGAGGCGACCATCTTAATTCTCAAGGTTAGCAACAAATGTGTACCTACCAACTATCCCCCATTCGAGTGTTTACCCGAGTCGGTAACGGTTGTCATGGACGGCAGCAACGGAGGGGTGCTACTTGCTCGTGTAATTCCAAAAAACTCTGAACAAAGAGGAGTGGCGTCCTCGGTTTCTCTTGTAAAGTTAATTGACGACCCGCATGGCGCAATGGTTAACACGCCGGATCGCTGTTCCGAGGGCCCTGGGTTCGATTCCCAGCGAGGCGGCAATTTGAGTGATGAATTTGAATTACCGCTCTCGGTCTGGGTGTGTGTCCTTGTCTCGTGTGTTGTCCATGGCACCCACGACACAGGGAATCTAAGTATGAGGCTTTGAGTGTGGAGCGTTATTTATTTCATTCATTAATTAAGCGCCAAAGTTAATTGACGAACGGATTCATGTGGATACGACTAAAAAACGTAAATACCGTCACACACCACAGTAACCACGTAGTGTCCTCGCGTTCATCAAGCACGTTATTTATAGTATTTCACGCAGTAACCGGGAGGTTTTCATTAACACAATTGTTCACAAAAGTGTATTCTCCTATGCATGTATCTGATTGGCGCGACGCGGCGGCGTAACAAACATCATTGGGCAGATTGGGCTCATTAAACGATCGACAGCCGACGTTCGAACGAACGACTCTAAATATTTGCAATGACGCAGTTTAATTTCATGGGTGTCCCGGTATTTACCAGCACCAAATATTGTCCCTTCGATGCAGTTGCAGCGCTCAAACTGCTAACAACATTGTTGCATGCGCGTTCTGTTATAAATTAGTTAATGATTTCAGTATTAACAAACTTAATACGTATTACTATTCGCGTTATAATTCGTGTAGATAACCTTGCAAATCTTGCAATAGATTATTTCATTAACAAAGTTTATCACGGTCATATAAATTTATTTGATTCGAAATAAACGAGAATTGCGGAAACCTCGAAGAAATTGTCGCGGCCTTCGGAAAACTATTTATTCACTAAACTATAAAACATCATGCATTGTTTTGATGCACAAAATATTTAGCTCCCAAATAAACGTAACTAACATAACTCTTCAATGACAAGGAGAGACCAGTGTTTCAAACCGGCTAAAGCAACGTGGTAGTGTGTATGTTCTCAGCATCTGCAATGATGAAGAGACTCGTGCTTCGTTGTAGACCATTATTGAAGCCGTTATAAGTTACGGCTGAAAAGTTCGCTATGTCAAGTAAAATTATTTGGGAGACATATTCGCCTAAATCCTATCAGTGCATCGATAAATCGGTAGCAGTTATCGAGGCACTGGCATGCCCTAATAACAAAACCCTAATCTAGCTAGACATGATAAACATCGCGTCACCGCTGCATAATTATGCCGGCGGTGTGCCGGGAGGTTATCGTCGCGCGCCGCCGCGCCGGATCGTAGCATTGACATGCGACGCTTCACACGCCGGTAACATAACATGTCTATGCAATTGGTGCTTTGACAGCCAAACGAGCTATCGTTAGATTATCTTTACTGTAATTATTTTAGTTTTCTAAAACGAATAAATAGTAATTGGTATTTACTAACTTTAGCGATGAAAGGGCAATTTATATATCTAAGTGTTCATATCTACGAGTATATTAAAACTCTTGCGTTACTGAGTGATTGACTGACAGACAACGCACAGCCGAAACTACTGAAAGAGGTAGCTGAAATTTGGCATGTATATTCCTTGGGGAGTGTAGGGGAGCACTAAGAGAGGATTTTTAAAAATTCCACCCCGAAGGGGGCGAAATAGGGGGTGAAGTTTAAACGAATTCCACGCAGGCGAAGCCTGCGGGCGGAAGCTAGTTTAAAATAAATACAATTAAAGCACGATTGCAAAATAAAATGCTTTGTCGTTCTTCTTTGAGACATTGAAATAAAACCTGGGCGGAAACGCCAACGCAGGCTAGATATTCCGCTACTTGGCGACGCGCGTAGAAATGACGCAGGAAAATGCCGTAAGGACCCTAAGTGTCCCCGCAGACTGACTGCAGCCACCGGCCACTTTAAAAACGCGGTCCGGCCAACAGCCGCTTCGGCTGAATTCTGATCACTGTTATTGGAGCTGTTGGCTGTTGGCCGGATCGCGCTTCTAAAAAGAAGCGCCATGCCACAGCGCCACAGCCGCCGGTGTCAGCAGTCTGCGGGGACCCTAATGGGGTTAGTATCGTAACCAGTGGCGGCTGTCCCTTGAGTGCACTCGTGCGCTGAACCACCACAATTTAATAAATAAAAATTATTATTATTTTCTTTATAAAAACAAATTATTATTTTATATAATCTATTAAATAAAAACTAATTATTATTTTATCTCGCTTAAAATAATGACGAAACAATTTAAACTCTGCTAAAGTATTAAGATTTACTTTCGCTATAAAAAAAAGTTCTCGTGCGCATCTGCGAGCGCACGGGGACTGCTAGTACAATTTCTATGTGATACGAGCAAACACGCCTAGCGCGTGAGACAAAAGATAGTTCATAGAAAATGTACGGAGCATTTAGCCTGATGCCGTGCGCCGCACGAATAATCCGAAGATTACCGAGAGCGCCCGAGGTTTGACAAAATTCGTCCCGGCCGGCGCGGGAACGACCAGCCATATTGGATTGACCTCTCGTGACGTGTTTATTTATTGTTTGTTTACGTCCGTAATAAAATAATTAGTATCTAATTATTTTTATATTATATTAGTATTTTTATATTATATTATATTATATTATTTTTATATTATATTATCTAATTATTTTTATATTATATTATATTAGTATCTAATTATTTTTGATTTGTTTTTTATTAATTGAGACAGTGTTTGTGAGTGAAAGTGAGCGTAAATATAGACTATATTAAAGATAATAACTAAACTTTTGAAAATAAAGTTGGTATAAAATTGGCCGGACCAATTAGGCCTTAGTTAGTCAGTAAAGTGCACCACCAGTTTGACGACCCACCAGCCGCCACTGATCGTAACAAGCAACAAAAGCCAGCCCCTGTCTTGATGGTATGACTTGGCGAATAGCGCGACTTCGCGTAAATATTTTCAATTATTATTGCAAGTATTAGGTACTATGCAGGAGACCTTGCTGGTATTACTAACTAAAATGCATACAATATAATAAAATATATAATAATTATATTTCATTAGAGCACCGCCAAATGTCGCTTAGCGCGGTATTATGTTGATTGACTGACTTCAGATAACGTATCATTTGTGTGTGACATCGCGAACATGGACGTACCTAAAGTAAAAAAGTGGTTCAACATTTTTTCCAAAATTTAATCGGGTAATTCATAAACAAGGCTAGCTGGCTTGAATTGAAACTGTTTTTTTATGTCCCTATAAATGAAACTGTAAAAGTCACAGATGACATTCTTGATTTAGTGCTAAGGATATAAAAAAAAATTGCCTGCTCTACCAAAATTCACGTGTTGTTCAAAAGAACTATTTTCGAAACACATATTCACCAATCTTTGTAGAAAAACGATTCTTGATTATTTCTATAAATTATGTGCGCTGAACCCTACTAAAGACACTACATTATCCTCATACTCCAATCCTTAATCTATTTTTAGATAAGATGTAGTGAGTTAGAACATTAGTAAACGCGGCTGTGCCGATCCTTGCGTTGAATTTGTATAATTTTTTTTCTACAGCTACAGATAAAAGATAAAATCAAACAAAAGGACAATGGGTCCTAATTGCGTCAAGTCAAATGTAAATCGTGTCTCTTAAAAATAACAGTGCGTAATGTTTCAATAGAATTGAAAATCACTTACTTGTCCTCGCCACATACGCCGAATCTTTGGATGAAGTCCTCCTGTCATAGTCGCGGGGTTTCTCCCACTGAGACACCTCACTGATACAGTTATAATAATACTTCTTGCCCGACGAACTAATGTGTTCCGACCACTCACTACCCGGAGGCACGGCCGGATTGGACGCGTTCCTCTTGTCATATTTACTACCTCTACTAACACTACTGTTCATGCCACTCGCTCGAGGCTTTTTCTCCGCTTCAACTCTCTCGTGGATATTCTTCTCTCGTTCCGCTTCTTTGTTGCGTTTCTCCTTTGGTGATCTTGAATCTGAAACAAAAGTCTCATTGTACCTCGCAATTTTAAACATTCTAGAAATTAGAATGGGAATATGAAATCTATACATAATATTACAAATCTGCAGGTACAATAACAAAGCTGTTAGATTAAACAATTGATCAAGAGTTCGATCTGGAAATCGTCATAATTGAGGTTTTTCCCGTTGGCTCCCATTCCCATTCTCACCCGTCCCACTAAACCCCGAATTCCGATTTTACAGATAACGTCAAATAAAAGTAAACATTGCTTAAAAGTACACTTATCAGAAAAAGTCTTAAAGTAAAAATTTAACCACGCCGGACGGATAACTTGAATTGCCGTTCTAAGTACCCTGGGTTTGGCCTGGTTAGTGGCCTGGATGTTATAATGCCCATGGAACCTACGAGACGGAATCCTAGAGAATGAGGCTACTTGTGCGTCGTTATTTACTAAAAGGATCGGGAGTACTTTTATAAACAAATAAGTATTATAAAAACATGTAATAGAGAGTGAAAGGAATTAATTAATAATAAAATAATCTTTCAAGTGCAAAATCATACTTATTTGAAATACGTACTTAATTATAATTTGCTAAATTAACAACAATGAAAGTAATTACGTCACAAACAAACAGAGAAAAATTGTAAAAAATAATTGTTTTAGGTTCTCTTGCCTTAATAAACACCCCCAGTAAAAAAATCTCATATACTCCCCCTCTGTATCAGTGATACGGCTGAAACGGCAGTAGCTAAGCCCCTGCAAAAATCATCATCATACTTTAAAGCACTTTTTCTACCGACTGTACTCGCTGAAAAAAGAAGGTAAAAGTAATAACAAACTATAAATCAAATTAATCGTTTTCGGGGTTTAGTGGGACGGCACGGGTGAGAACGGAAATGGGAGCCAACGGGAAAAACCCCATAATTGCATGGCACACAAATGCCAGCTTTCCGCCTATACGATTAAGATACATTTAAAATTGACAGCTTTATCTAAAAATGCCCTTAGTAAATTTTGATTACAAGCCAAATTAAAATGTGAGGACAGGTTATAAGTTTGGTTTTGGAAGGGTTTTCCAGAAGCGAAGTTAGGGCGGGGTTTATAGTGTATATGTTATTGTAAAAGCGCGAACCCAGGTGAATCCTAAGATTTACCGGTCAGCCCCATGAGTTGGTCAATCAAATAATAAAATGATCTTGGTTAATCAAATGATCACTGGGAAGCAATATTTGTATTAAGTAGCTTCAAAGAATCAATTTACTTGCCTAGCGAAGTGGAAGTGGCGAGGAATTTCTCTCTTTATTATATGAGTTAATTTAAAGGTCAAGTTTATACTAATAGAAAGCAAGGTTTTGAAAATATTGATCTATCATTTACAAGGCTGAAAATTAATAACTATTATATGTGAGAATAAAAAACAAGATCATTAAATAAACAAGATCAAAATTCCTTTATTAAAAAAAGGATTAAGCATTCGCGCGAATATTTCATTCGGCACTTTTTGGTGCAATCTGATCGAAGAGAACAGATCAACATCGCTTAAATTAATTAACAAGTGTGGACGAACATTTTTGGAATAAACTTGGAAAAAATAAGAATTTTTAGGAAACCGTCGTAATCTTGATCTTCGCGGCGGTGTACGGGGCGCGATGTCTGACGACAACATAGAATTTAATATTTTTGTCTGTACATATACGTAATATAATCCATATGCATACATATATAAATAAAATTGAAGGGTCTATTTATGATTTCAAAATAACAGTATTTTTTCCAATGTATAATAAGTAATAAGTATTAACATGATTCTTTAGCACAACAAAGAGATATTAAAAAATTTGTCTGTCTTTCTGTTTATAATCTATTCTGTTTGTCGGTTTGTGGATTTTTATGGAACTTTCATTGGGCACTAGAAGATGTTGCGAAGCAACATTATAGGCTACTTTTTATTCCGGAATTACCGCTGCATCGGGTTTCTCGAGTCGTAATCGTCGTAACTATGTAACTTACGTAAAGTTGACGATTGTTTATATTTGAGGGAGAGATTCAGATATATTTATATATATATTTTTTTTTATTATTTTCTATTTTTTCAAGATAGAAGCTATATAATTCGACGTGGATATGCTGCGCGGCTTAAAACATTAAACACCCAAGCGGCTATAGCAGTAATAAAGTTTTATTCCATCAAAATATTACCACATAGACATTGTACTGCACTGATCGTGATCGCTTTCAAATATATGACTATAACTTTTTTTATTTAAATCAATTTATAAATAAAAAGTTATACAAAATAAATTTTTAATTTAAATAAAAACATGTTATGTCAGTACAAAATACAAATAATATCGTCTAACACTTTTTGACTACAGAACTTGAAGTGAGGAACTCCTCAGTAACAGAACTCAGTAATTTCCACTGTTTTTCTCATCAATGATATGCCAACCGGGGAGCAGTTAGTAACAATGTTCATAAATGTATAACAAAAATGCCCACAAGATAAAATTATTTGGACTTTGGATTCAAATAACTAAATACAAATCTTAAGAGTTAGAATGAAATTGTAAAGTGCAATAAATAAAGTTCACAAACTATAAATGAATATAATCTTTAAAAATCTAAAAATGCATATTGAACAAGCCTTTGAAGCAAAATGTATGAAAATAATTCTCAGAACCAAGCAGGGTTGATTCAGACTTCACCGGTTTTGACCCTCCGTGTACAGGTCCCAGTAGTTAAGCAAAACTTGTTTCTATTACCATATTTCAAGGTCTATTAAAGATGTGGTGTTCAAAGTACATGTAAGGAAAAGAAGTCCGTGACAATTCTATTATTTTCTAATGCCATGGCAACCTATCCTAGGGTTGAATATTTACAATGTACAAACGTAGGTTCGCTACATACACTTCCAGGGACACTCAAGAGAAGAGCAAAAACAAAACAGTAACCCTTCAACAGTCCTACAATGTATTATTTTAAAAATAATCTGTTATAAGATGAGAGATATATTTAAATGCCCTAGCTTTAATATGAATTATTGTGGATTTGCATAGCTGTAATAGGCAACTATGAATTAATTTACAAAATAAAAAGATAACTCATTTCTGATTCCCAGTATCTTTACTATTTATGTTGTTATGTGAAGTTGTAAAAGTTAAATTCACTGAATCTATTGAAATCATTTCACAATTGTAATCCATACTATAATATTATAAATGTGAAAGTGTGTTTGTGACTCTTTCACGTCGCAACATGGCTATTATATGGTATGGTTTATGTGTGTGGGGATAGTTAGGAGGTGGAGAGTGACGTAGGCTACTTTTTACCGCGGAAAAACATCTAATTCCCATGGGAAGATCGATGTTTTGTTAGTTACTAGATATTTAGTTGCAGATGTTGTTAATAGATGGCGTTAGTAAAATTCATTTGCAAGTTCTGAGTCACGCGATCAAATACTACATGTAATTTACTTATGTCATAGGCGAATAATCTGATGTTCCAGTATATCATATAATAGGCTTCTGTTTAGTCGAGATTCCTACGGGAGCGGGACCTACGCGACTGTTACCTAGGGGTCCCGAAGCGAAGCGCAGGCAGTTCTCTAGTATTTCATATTCATGACATCACTCATAATGTCAACACAATATTATTCTAGCAATTAATATTTAAGGCCAAAAACTTATTTGCCATATTATTTACGAAATTAAAAATTATTTTACTTAACTATACGAAATGTTCATTAAAGCAAGTTTAGCTTGACCTCGAAGACTAAAACGGGTCATGACAACCCCTCGCTCAAAACCAGTTCCTATTGTAGAGACCTTATTTTTATACTGATACATTGAAATTTGAAGGTACATACATAATAAGTGACTTACCAGTATACTTATTTCTAGAAGATTTGTAGTCTCTATCTCTCTCCTTTTCGGAACCTTTCTGGACATAGGAGTTCTTGGATGTGGTGTATCCTCGGTCTTCAGCACCATGGCTGTAGTGGTGGTGGTGGCCGTGGCTGGCGTGACCCCCGTGGCCCAGGTGCTCTGCGTGGCCCGCGTGCGCCGCGTGTGTGTGACCATGGGCCACATTCCCATTGGGGGATCGGAGCAGGGAGTAACGGTTGTCAGTAGAAATGTAGTCATTAGGAACTCTCTTGGGGTTATACTTCTGCGGGGGAAACATTGTTGTCAACTAACACATAAACACAACAACAAACTATAAACTCACTCTGGAATTCTCAAATAAAGTTTTCATAAATAAACTACACCACCGGCCGATTAAGTTGTAAGTTCGAAGTTAGCATCGATGTCGAGAGTCGCGAAAGATAGCAGGGGAGCCGCGAGTGCACCTGCTCATCGAATGATCTGACAGATACTGAGCGGCGCCGGTAAGTGTGTAGTGTGGGGAGCCAGCGAACATGCGCGCTTCCGCGCCACTAGCCGACGGCGCCGGCATACTTCCGATCCGACAAACTGTTGGTTTGGTTATTGGAACAGCTTACTCTCAGCGCCACAGGGTGGCGACATTGCCGAATCGCATCAGCAGCGCTCCTCGCGATATTTACTAATAAGATTACTATGTTATAACACTGATAAACTTTACGGTAATAAAAATTGATCATTAATCTGAACTGAATCTGAAGTCATGTGCACATTCGCTAAAGATCTGGCTCTTGTGGTTGTTCAAGATTATAACAGGGTTGTTACATTGAGAAACGAAACCAGGGACTGATCGAATACTTATATGACAAAAACGTTAATGTTCGCGGGCTAGTCACTATCTCACCTGATACGGATGGGCCTGGTGCTTCTCAAAGTACCTGGAAAAATATGAAAATATTTAGTGTCTTCGCCTATGCTACGGCAAAACTTGAGTCGGCGACCGACCGCCATCTAGATTGTCGGGCCAAATTATCTTCAAACAATATCGTACCCATCGCTTATTCGCTGAGGTTTCCTTGCATGCATTACCATCAATGCAAATATACAATTTCTTACGGCCTCTGTAATAAAACGCAAAACGAGATCAGTGTCATTAAAACAACTTTACAGAAGGCCGTAATAAAACTTGATGGACGCCATGTCACATTTAACAACTTTGAGAAGTTCCAGATTCCAGACATTTAGCTCAAGCAAGAAAGAGCACAGAGTAGCGAAAAAGAGTAAATACCCACTTCAAAAAATTTATTACCTATGTCTATGGAAATATAGATAAATAAATATGTTTCATTTTATCCAAGAAAATACAGTCAATGAGGGTAACCGCGTGTGAATTTTCCGCTAGAGGCACTAGTGAAAAGTGAGGTCTGTCTGTCACTTTTCTCTTGTCTGAATGTCATTTGTCACTGTTTAGGTATGTATGGGCGGGCTTTGACAGCAGGACCTCACCTCGCCGTTGGCGCCAAATGGTGAGCACAAAAACGGCGACCCTCATTGGGGTAACTCTGATTCTTTAGTAAAACCAACTTAACCATGAAATGAAGAGAGGCGCTGTCGGAAACATTGGACCAATCATCGAGAAGTAGTAACTGACTATAGAATGGCCACACACAACGTACTTAAATATGAATGACTTTTTTTTAACATGGCGGCGTTAGTTCCAATTTTTGCCACATCAGAGATAAGTTGGTGGCAATTATCGAAAAAAATGTCAAACATGCCAATTTCTTGTTGAAATGCATGTTGAAACTATTCATCTGTGAAAAGTGAAGTTGATGGATTTGCACAATGTATGAAATTTATTCATTATTATTGTAATTTAAAATCAGTTTTTGGTGTAAAACACAGGGCGATGTAACGAGTGAACCGATTGAATTGTTTGTAAGTTGTTTCACGCGTGTAACATTGTGGAAATGTGATGTTTCGGAAACTCAGTGATTTGTTTTGTAGTTAACTCTATTCTAAAAAAACGGACTGTAGACACCGTTCACATACACCAAAAATCGGAACATATAGGACCACTTGGACCGCGGTTGTTATTTCCAGCAATATGACATTTATAATACACAAATAAGATAATTTTCCTAAAAAATGGATAAGAAATGGAATTATTATAATTATTATCGAAGTGATTTTTTTTATTCGACGTTAAATTGCAAATTAAAATTTTTTAGACATCTAGTTGCTACAGAAAGGTACAATAAGTCCTTACTTGCTTTTAATTCAATGATTCGTTACTAAACACAAGTCAATGTAGGACGTAGGAAGTTCTTTGTACGTTAGAGTGTAGAGTGAGTAGTAGTAGTAGTAGTGAGTAGAGTGTAGAGTCGTTAACCCTAAGCACAAAATATGGATAGTACAGAAGTTAAGCTCATGTATGTACCTCGATTTTGGTTATGCATGTGTGCGTTAGCCTAAGGGTTAACGACTCCGCAAAGGTCGTGGGTTGGATTTGTTATTTAAGTTATTGGTATGGATTAAACGGGAAAATTAAAAAAAGGTATACGTTTAGAATCATTAAAATGTAATATAATTTAGTAAGCGTTAGTCATATTACCTAATTATACAATTAATTTACAATATTTTTGTATCTATATTAGGTACTGGAAACAAAATAAAAATCCTATTACATAAATTAACACTAAGAAAATAATTTTACATGTCCATTAATATAATCCTTCATTTAATGTATTTATTAAAAATCGAAGGTATATACACTCTAACATACAAAGAACTTCCTACGACCTACATTGACTTGTGTTTAGTATCGGATCATTGAATTACAAGCAAGTAAGGACTTATTGTACCTTTCTGTAGCAACTAGATGTCTAAAAAAATTTAATTTGCAATTTAACGTCGAATAAAAAAAATCACTTCGATAATAGTTATAATAATTCCATTACTTATCCATTTTTAAGGAAAATTATCATATTTGTTTATTATAAATGTCATATTGCTGGAAATAACAACCGCGATCCAAGTGGTCCGGTGCGTTCCGATTTTTAGTGTATGTGCACAGTGTCTATGTGTGAGTTCGTTTTGGGCACTTTGTATGAAGCTTAACATCTGTATTATCTAATTTGTGCCATCACGGTTATCTTCCTATCACTACATTAAGTACTTTGAAACATTAATTATTGTCAATGATTGAAAGATCGAATCGATTATAAATCGTCCGTTCATTTGATTTATATATTCAAACAAAAGATCGGGCATCCCTACTGCAAGGATTAAAGCTTGTCACAAAGTCACTGTCAGTGTCAGTCATGACATAAGCATAACTGTTTATAGCATTGATCTATAAAGGACTATATAAGGACTCTAAAGTAGGTATATTCCTATCTCTATGGTTTATAGTGCCACCAACTTATCTGTTCAGTAAACGGTGTCGCTAGTGCAGCGTTCAATGTTACCATATAATAAAATTGGAACTAATGCCGGCATGTTAAGAAGGTATTCTTAAGTACGTTGTGGTCATTCATCTGTCAGTTACTACCTGTCGAATTGAGTGCAATGATTGGTCCAATGCGTCCGACAGCACCTCTCTTCATTTCAAGGTCAAGTTGGTTTTACTATAACAAACCATCACCACAAAATAAGGATAATACAGAAGTTAAGCTCATGTATGTACCTCGATTTTGGTTATGCATGTGTGCGTTAGCCTTAGGGCTGTCGACTTTGCAATGACCTTGGATTAGACCTTGGTATTTAAATTGTTGTTTGGGAATTTTGGGATTATACGGGAAAAACAAAAGTATTAAGTGAATGATTATATTACTTAAAATTTTATGTGGTTACTGCACAATTGATTTACTGCACTGCAGTGATCTGGTTTGATCCGTTTAATTTATTTGCGTAATAAAAATGAAAACACTCACTAACGTAACAATTATAATAACTAGGTTTCTTTTCCATTTTTTCACAAATTTATCTAATTTATTTATTAAAATTGCCAAAACACGTTGACTTGTTCCCAATGACAAACGCGGCCAAAATGGTCCGGTGCGTTCCGATTTTTAGTGTATGTGCACAGTGTCTATGTGTGAGTTCGTTTTGGGCACTTTGTATGAAGCACATCTGTAACTGAACTGACCCCTCTGAACTTTATATAAAGATCGATCTTTGAAAAGATCAATTCAGAATTTGAGATTAGGCATCCTTATTTTGGAGATCTCAATAAAATTGTTCATTATACTCCGACTTTTAATTCGATTCAGTAAATTGACGTTTGCTAATGTCACTTTTCGAAATAATGTTGCCAGCTTTTCAATCATAGTGATTACTCACACGATTAACGAACGATGTTTTGACGATTAGATTTTATCGATTCGATGATGTGTGTTAATTAAATTTAATTAAAAATCAGAGAACAATACGAAAAGGTTATTAATTTAAAATTATATAGTAAACAAAAATATTAAACACCGGTAAATGCATGTTTTTAGTACATACATGCACCATTAAGCTCTTACAAATTAAAAATGTAGGGGAAAATTGATAATAATATTTTTTTTATGTGCAGTTGTTGATCCTGTAATAACTTTATACAATATTTAAGCGATTTGCTAAATTATGCGAAACGATTATAATCCGATTAATATTTTATCAAATCGAATCATTTACGTCCAGGTTAATCACTATTTTCGTGACAATAAAAAACGGTAACACTGAAAATGACATTTTACTGAATCGAATTAAAAGTGGAGTATACTCATAGAGATAGGAATAACAATTTCTAAACATGGGTAACTCAACCAAAACGCTTGAGCTACGGTCAGCTGCGGTTCAGCTCGCGGTTCGCGTATAGTAAACCCAACTTAAGATTGAAACGAAAGAGGCGCTGTCGGACGCATTTGACATTCATTTGACCAATCATTGCACACTAGTAACTGACAGATAAATGACCACAACGTACTTATAATGAATGACTTTTCGTTAGTTCCAATTTTTGCCATTTCAGAGATAAGTTGGGCGCACTGTATGTGAGTCAGAGCTGCGAACAGTGCGAACCAGTTGTTGAGTCATGAGCTGCTGATTTAGACTTTTAGCCGCAGCTAAACAACTCAAGTCCATGCGATCTGTGTATTTGAACCGTTCGAGTTTGAGTTACACACCATTAGTCAATAGTCAATTATAGTCGGCACAATCATAAGATTCCGATATGAAGGCTGTCATCACAGTGACAATAGTGAAGTACAACTAAAATCGATACATTAAATAAACCGATTTTTAAAATTAACCGATTATAAGTAATAAGACTTTCTAATCGTTTCGTTAATTAAGTTCGGAAATTTAAAGACCGATAATTAATAAACCGATCTCTGATTGTTTTCTTAAAATCGGTTAAAAACAGATGTAGCGTTGAGAGGAACTCCGAAAGGCATAATAAGGCAATTTAACGAGTAAGTTAAGGTGAGGGAATTATATTAGTTATTAAAATGGAAATTTCATTAATCTACTGAAAACGGAAAAACTATAAAACGGTTAATAATTATCAGATTTAAATGGAAAAAGCTTAAAAACGTATATATCGGGAATTTATAATAGCTACGAAAAATCGCAATGCTTTAGATATATTAAAGAATCTATAACTATTTGTATTTTGGGTGTAACATGGTAGCACATACTTTCGATTATAGTAATGTATCGATTATTGTCGATTCATAAATTGTTTCAAGCGGTCACATAACTATGAAACAAGCCTCCTTATAAAACATTGTAATGACGTCTTAAATATTTGTTCAATTTTACACAATTTATGATGTAAACCGATAAAAATAAAATTAAATGATTTATACAGTTTATAAATAACACAAATAAAAAACAAGCAGGGATGGTTTACATATTTCGCCAGAATTTCTAGTATTTACCTATGTAAGTACATAAGTAAGTAAGTACCTATCTTAATATTCGTAGTAAGTAATAGTACATTATGATATAAGTGCGCGAAGTTGGTCATTACAGTCGAGGCGGTATTGCACAGCCCGAGCCACTAGGCGAGGGCTGTAATAGAGCCAAGACTGTAGTGAACAAAGCGCACGCGTATCATACGACGTTTTTCAACACACTTGCGAGGAAAAAAACAATTAGGTATCGACATTTTTCAGTCACAAATCAGCAAATTATAAACGAACAAATGTTTGCACAAAATGGCGCCGAGGTTTATTTTATTTTTTCGCGCGCCGTATCTTTGGTTGAATAACTATGCGCGCGCAGGCGCGCAGGTTAAGTCCAGAGGCAAAGAGCACCGCTATTCAGCCACAATATATTAAACTAAATAATTATGTATTAAATTTCTAATAGGAATTTACGGTAATTAATGATTTAAAATATTGTATTTTTTAAATGCTTTAATAGATAATTAGATGAAGTATAATCTTATCTTATCAGATTTTGACTAAGTACAACAAGTTTATTTATTTACAAAATAATAAATCTTTTGGTAACAACCTCTTTACGGATATTAAAAAAAAAGTGGAATAAGAAAAACACTAGTGCGGCAATGAAAAGTAAAACGCACTACTGTGTAATAAACCGCATTCCGGGCGTAAGACTAAAGAAAAAATAGCAACTTTACGAGCAAGTGTGTTGAAAACAATATTACTCCAATTCGTTTAACCCACTAGTTACTTGCGTTTAATATTACGAATAATGCCTTATTAAAATATTTAACAAGCTGTGGGCAATTTTATAACATCATGCTACGAGCAATAGAAGCGATGTGCCAATAAAATATGTTGCAAAAATGGGAAGAAATGTTTATTATCTGTAAATATAAAAACAATTTTTCAAAACGAAGAGGAGGTTGATTCACAAGTACATTATGTACCTACTTATAAAGCTGCATTGATAATAAATATAAACTGTGTACTGTATATGCACAGTAAATAGTGCATTACAAATAATCTAACCAAAGTGACCTATCATTCACTACGAAATATCTTCGCTTCATAGTAACATTACCAGCGGTTCGAATATCAAATCGAAAAAATATATATTTCCGTAATAAGTAAGTTGAAGACGCCCATACAAGGTTAGTTTGTGTTCATAAATGACAGACGTCATATCGGAATCTTATGATTGTGCCGACCATAGAGATAGGAATGCCGACTATAGTCATTTCATTTCACTGACTGACTTACGTCAGTATATACTTTTATCTATGGACTGACTTCAGTGTCAGTGTTCACTGTTCACCCCACTTCATTTTGTATCGAAATCAGTCAAATCAGTATAACCCAGGTATAACCTAAATATAGGTACGGAAACAGCGCAGAAAGGATCAAAATGTCGAAACCGGTCGATTTGGAACTAAAGAAAGCTTTTGTGGAGCTGCATGTCAAGATGCTGGAGACAAGAAAGAAAATTCAAGTGATAGATTCTCAAATAATGGTGTTAAAACGCGTCTTGCAACATGTAGATATCACTCAACATGAAATCACTACTTTACCACCTGACACAAAAACATACGAGGCAGTGGGTAGAATGTTCCTCCACACCGATTTGGAGGAAGTGAAAAAGAACCTTAACGTGCGAGTGAAAAATCTAGCTGACCGCACCACAGAACTAGAGAATAATAAACAGTATTTAGAGAAGAATTTGAAGGAAAGTGAAGATAACATCCGAGAAATGGTCCAGCAGCGGAAAATCGAATCGAAAAATCTTCCTAGCATGTAGTTCATGTTCGCTCTAAGATCTAATTTAAAGCTTTACACTTACTGTTTGCGTATTGATTGATTTTTTAAAAATATTAACAATGTATTATTAAATGCAAAAGAAAATGATATTCCAATTAATTTCAACTGTACAAGAACCATGTAATTTTGGTTCGACTCATAAATTAACAAGATTTGTACTAATGTTTCGTATACCTAATTAAGAAATAAATAATGGTTAAAATCTTTATACTGTTATTGGAATTACTTTCATTATATTTGTATTGAATGACATTCCCATTTCTCCGTGTCTTATTGATTGGCATAAGCATTGTAATATTTCCACAACAATGATTTTACACAAATAATTTTGAACGGCACATGAAAATTAAATTCACTAATATGAAGATACTTACATATTGATGTCTAAGTAATAGATATTACACTATAATACTTAGCTATAATAAATTTTTATACACAAGTTTCACATAGCAAAGAAAATTCATATTTTTGATAGAATATCTTACTTAAACAGAATACTGAAAGGTCATTAAGCGAACACTCATTGGTACATTACCTAACTGAACCTTATCCATATTGCCTAGTACTAAGATGACATGCTAGGGTGGTAACGCTGCAAAAGCTGCACAGGAGCAGTAAGTAAGTAGTAAGAGGTCATAGTCTGTCCTGATGTCTACAATACAATATATCAAAACCACTGAGAGTGCGGGGCAGTGGTCCAACTGCTTAGTCCAACATCCAACTAGTTGGGTCTTTACTAGGGGCAGTTGTCTAACTTAAAATGTCATCTCTTGCATTGCCAATGAAAAAATAGGGTTTGGGACGCTATTATATGATACGCATATGCGTCCCATATTGCATACTGACTACCGACACTTCTCTTCTCACACAACGCTATTTATGAGCTACGCGACTGCAATGCAACCCAAAATTTGTATGTATCTGACACTGACAGGAGTCGCATCGATACGACTCTTGTCAGTGAAAAGTGTCAGATAAGTATATCGTTTATATATATATTAAGTACTTAAGTACTAATATTATAAATGTGAAAGTGTGTTTGTTTGTTTGTTTGTGACGCTTTCACGTCGCAACAAAGCTATTATATGGTAAGGTTTATGTGTGTGGGGATAGTTAGGAGGGTGGAGAGTGACGTAGGCTACTTTTTACCGCGGAAAAACATCCCATTCCCATGGGAAGATGGATGTTTTGTTAGTTGCTAGATATTTATTTTCGGAGTTGTTAATAGATGGCAGTAATAAAATTCATTTGCAAGTTCTGAATTACGCTATCAAATACTGCATGTAATTTACTTAAGTCATAGGCAAATGTAATAATAGGCTACTTTAGCTCTGCCTCGAGAACTCCCCGCTCCGGCTGTATTCAGTGTACTGCCCGCCCGCTGGCACTATCCTGTTGTCTGATGTCCGCAAGTTGCTCAGCCAACAGGATAGTGCCAGCGGACCAGAGGGACCTTCGAGTCGAGAGCCTGGACGACTTCATCGAGAGACTGGCACGCAACATGTTCGGGCGTGTCGACGCGTCGCGGTTCCCGCATCTGCAGGACCTGGCGCCGCTCCACACCCGTCCACCGGACCGCTGGGCCTTCCCGCGCGAATTGCTGGTTGCGCGGGACGGGCCTAGCACTGACCGATACTGGGGCTTCGTAAGTCGTCGCCCGGCGCTGATCGGCTCCTGCTGGGCTTCCCACCAGCGGGATTCACCCGGTAGGGCCTCGATCGCCTGGGCGGCGCGAAGATGAACCCCATCCCGTTTAAGACTCTGTGGCCTGTAAAAAGGCCACCACACACCGGACTTGACCTATTGGTTAACCACAGATGGACAACCAAGGGCCTTAGGGCCCAGCCCAAGAACCGACCCGTTTTAACGGGCCGCGAGAGACACCCCCAAAGGGGAACTAACTGTCCCGAGGGCTCCACACACCTCAGACAGGGTGGAGTGAAGAGAGCGAGTAGTAGGATACTTTTTAGCCTAAATTCCTACGGGAGCGGGACCTACGCGGCTGTTACCTACGGGTCCCGAAGCGAAGCGCGGGCGGTTCTCTAGTATATTAAGTATATCGTCGGGTGTCACCCTCAAAGCGGTGTCACCCGGTGCGGACTGAAGTTACAGCACTGACCACATTTGAGGTAGGAACCTAAACCTACTTACCAAGATGACTATAAAAACGTCTGTATCAATGGATGTTCACTCAAATACAGATATTTATTAACCTCTTATTATTTTTTTTTAATTAACCGGTCACGGCCTAATAGGGAAATAATCGTGAGCAAATCTAATTAGGTCTTTTCTATAATTATTATAAATACAAGTCTACAATACAATCTCATCATGTGCCTGTAAGTACATAAATCGAATACAGATAAAATGTGTTTTCACATAAGGAGAGTATTATTTCCTGTTCTTAAAATATAGTACACATAACTGTAGTTTCTCATATAACAAAAAAATTTTTATTGGAAAGTATTTTTTTTAATCAATTCAAAATCAACTGTAGTCAGATCTACCTCACCTATATTATTAAATGGAGAGTAAAATATTACTAATGGTTCAAATAAGTTAATACAACACAACTAATATTTCGAAAATCTTTATTTCCTTTTTTTTACACAAGAAGAATTGTTTTAATATTCCATATGAATTTCTTAAATCTAGTCGATTTACCTCATAATCATAATATATCATGGTATTATTATTTAAAGAAATTATACATTGCTAATAAACATTATTGTAAATAAAAATATTGAAATATTTACACAAACAATTAATGAAGAACGTTAACGTAAAATTTGAAATAAACTAATAACGATTCATTCATACTGTGACCTTATATGAAGCAATATAATCAGTAAATTAAAGCTAGAAGCTTCCAAGCGTCTTATTGCATAAAACATATTTTAAATAATCATGTAAGTAGAGATATTGCAAGGCCTGCCTTAAGACTGGATGAGACGGCATAAAACATCTGAAACATATACATTAGTCGCTTAATCTTAAAGAAAATATACAAGAGCAACATAAACCTTATCACTTAAACACTTAATGTGTAGGCATCAAAAAATTATTACACTGACATTAAATATTTGTTCGCAACATTCACTTATATTTAGAAAAAGAAATTATCATTAATATAATGTATAACATTTATTATAATTACTGTAGCATTTCAACACAGAGATCGAGACGTCACGTGTTTTGTCATAACGATGACGAGCTAACTGACTACTTGAATACAACACAGTTTTAGGCAAAGAGTTCCAAGCTTGTAACGACGTCAATATGCAAGAATTACTAAAGTATGTGATTATGATATATCAATAATATTCATCTTGACAAAATATCTAATAATCTACAAAACAATCATATCATTACAAATTACGTTGATACAATACCAATTGTCACATTGAAAATAGAATAACAATATTGTATAGGTCAGATTATTTTTAATTTAGCTGCCACGTAAACAAGGAGTTTTGGAGTTTACTACTCAAGAATCGATTTTCATATAAGGTCCCAGGTATGGAAATTTTTGAAATTATTATGAGTGTTAGGCGTTTCACTTTGTAATATCGTATATACTTGTATACAACCGACTTTCACAGACTGTCGCTTTTACCAACACAAAGCTGAAGTTTCATAGTGCAGACTGTTTTTTATTACCTAATGTAAGTAGGTTAACTTTTTTCTCGGCTGGGTGTCACTCAGGTCGGACCGCCCCTCCGCTCAACCCTTGATACGCCCCTACTGGTAGATATTTATATGCAACATGATTGAAAATTATTTTCGTAAAAATATACGCATGATTTCAGTATTAAGAGAAGAGTTTATTCGATTTGCCTATTGTATATTTAAAGACAATCGTACTTAAGGAGTAAACTCCAGTTGTGCGTCGGAGCTGACACACGCGTTGTTTTACTGTTTTGAAGATATAAAATATTTATAAAATGGATAGATGTTAGATAAAAGTTGTAAGTACGATTATTTAATATTTACATTAGCTGTTCCCGCAGCTTCGTTTATGTGGGCACGAACTTTTCTATGTAGACATTAGTATTAGCCGTCCCATAAGAGAATAAATTCCAGCAAATTCAATCTCGAAGGCAAGATGATGAGAACATTAGTACACATAATAGTTTTCAGAGATTTCAGCTGTAAAATCGAGACTTAAAATTTGTTCTATTTATTTTATTGTACGTCATTGACAGGTAGTCAAAATGCAAAGATATGCAGGTGGATAAATGCAATAATATTATAGAATTACATCCTCTATACAACGTGGTTACCACCATACAACAATAAATTTAATTTTATGTACCTAATGATTACCTATAAGCCCCCAAAAAAATTTTCAATCAAATACCTCCTTTACTTTAGCCACAGCAATTTTTTTTTCAATATTCAAAATTTCAACACACTGTATCTATTATTATTGTATTATCAGAAGTTTGTTGTCGCTCTTGTCAAAAGTGAGTGACTGACGTTTAGATAGGCTGTTCTATTTTTTCCTGTATTTTGTGCTATTTAATTTGTTTGAAAAAAATATTTTTGTAAATAAGATGTTAGGCATTTTTTACTAAATGTAATATGTTCCTTGCATGAAGCAGGGCTCATGGTTTCATTTATTGTTGTATTGTGGTATCCACCTTGTATATAATCATTCTAGATAACGTAACGATAAACGACACAGAAATTTAAAGTATCACACATACCTACACTAAATCATGATTGTTACTTTACACCTTTCAATGATTATGATGTACTTAAAGCAACTTTCAAAAAAGTTATGTACTGATTTGTTTATTAAGTTGATTTCAATATCGAAGATTCTATCCAAGTCAGGTAGCATTTTTTATTTTATGATTTGCTTGATATGATATTAATACAATTTGCTTAGAACTTAATTTTTATACAATATCAACAACAATAACAACAAAAGCTATGTATGCTTTTATTTACGTTGTGGAATTGATTACAGAATTAAATTTGAATATAGGATTTCCAACATCGTTCCAGTAAAATAAATGAAGAACGATATATAAATTAATAGCAATGTGGTATTTTATACCCACTAAATAATTAAAGAAGACTTGGATAGGTTACTTCCTGTATACAGAACATATAGACAATATAATATATACATTTACACAATACATACATATATACATAAAGTTGGATTACGAATACCGATTTAGATATTCATGATATATATAATGTACCCATCACTTCCGTTCATACAATCATGTTATTCTTTCACACCTTGTGATGAATGAGTAATTTGGCCAATAGTTAATTCAATATTGACACACAATGAAATGTAACTCTAAATTAAATTATAATACATATTGAAAAGTCGTCATTTGTTTGCGAATCAATGGATATTTCACACTTTTCTAATCGAAATACAACAAATCATTATTTTGACATTGTTCACCTTAGGACATTATAGGGCCCCTGTAATACTATCGATTTCAACCATTTCTTATGCTCTTATGAGGGTCAGTCCCTATGTTATTGTCGTCTCTGAACGGAGAGCTTATGATCGAGGACTTCGTTCACAAATTATTAAATTTAGTGATTCTGATGGTAATCAAATCAAATCGTCACCGCCATGAACAGGATACATCCTGACTAATCTACGCGCCGGGGTATTCGAGCGAGATAATAACCCGTCATCCCCGGGATCCTCGGACAAGTTGCGGACCGGAGCCGAGCGTCGCATCCGGTCAATTTACAGCCACGCGGGGCGATTGATGGAGTCGTAGGGTTGTCGGGTGGAGAGCTGGGGCGCGTAGGGCGGCGCGTACAGCCCCATGGTCTGCCGCTGCAGCTCCTCCTGGTAGCGCTGCAGGTACTGCTGGTACAGAGGGGACGACGCGTCGCCCACGAACGGGTAGCCGGCGCGCGTCCCCGGCCCGAGGAACGAGAAGGAGCCCGCGGGGCCCCCGGGGCCCGCGGGTCCCGCGTGTCCCGTGTGGCCCGCGCTCTGGGGCGCCGGCTTCAGCTTGTCCACCGCGTCGCCGCGCGCCTGCGCCACGGCCGCCGCCATGTAGTTGGTCATCAGCTGGTTGGTGCTGCGGAAGTCGTCCACGAGGTAGCCGCCGCCGTCGTACATGCCGCCCAGCGCCATGTTCATGCCCGCGCCCACGCTGAACGCGCCGGCCATCATGCCCGGCTTCACCGCCGGCAGCATGTCCCCGCAACTCGGCCCGTGGTACCCCTGGCTGACCGCCGGCTTCGGCTCCGTCGTCCTCTTCCGCTTCGGCTTCGCTTTCGCCTCCGCGTGGCCGCTCGACGAGCTCGGAGCTTTGTAAGTGCTCTCCTTGCTGACGGCTCCGGCCGTCGGCGTGTATCCTATCGAGGTGCTCGGCTGATGCCCCTCCGAAGCCATGGTCTTGTTGAACAGCTCGGCCATTTGATACGCCTTGTCGTGGTACAGCGCCGCGCCCCCGGGGAAGCTCGATAGGTATCGCTCGTCCTCCCTGTATCGCTCCAGCATTCGAGGGTAGTTGGGCAGATTGCGCAAGGTGTCTATCGGCAGCGACGACAATGGCGTATAGGATGTCTTGTAAGGTATTGAAGATATGGGGTGCTTCTCTGATTTCTGAGTCTTCGGGTGCGCTTCCATGCCTTTGCCTGCTGTGTCGTTGTCGGCGATCGTAGTAGCAGAAACGAGCGAATCCGCTTTGAGAAGACCGCGTGGATTCGGTATCCGTAGCTCCGACGGAAGATTTTGTTGTATTTCTTGCGACCGGGGCAGGCTGGAGCGAGGCAAGTTGTTAAAGTTGGCAAACTGCTGGTTGTGCGACGTTTTATTGTAGTTGATCGGCGTGGAATTAGCCGAGCTGGTATCCGCCTTCTTCTCTCCATTGCTCGTGGAATAATTCGTTGAATAGTCCGATGGCATTATATCTTGTTTGCGCATCGGATTAGTCATCTTCCAGTTTCCGTAGTCTATTGCGGTCGCTGCGAGAGTGGTGTTGCACGAATACAATTTTTTGTTCGCCAGTTCAATGTCATTCATTGAAAAGTTGCTTATGGATTGTGTTCCCGGTAAGGAGTCGTATTGGTTGTGGTGGACGTGAGCTAAGTTTTGATTGACCCCGAGATCTGTATGTATAGCGGCGCGAGGAATAGTCGACTCGTGGGCGTGCGCGGGTGTCATATTAAGTGTCGTTATAATGTTAGCTTTGGGCATGTTCTTTTGCAGTTGGGGATTACTCATGCCGAGATTAATGGCGACCGCATCAATTTCATATCCTTTACGCAAATATTGATTGGACTTAGACACGTCTCTAGCCGAGTAGTCTATCTCGTGCGCTTCCACCGTGTTCATGTATCCCATGTTGACCATGTCGATCTTTTCTTTTTTGTTCAAGCCAGTAGACTTGGTCACCTCGGCTTCCTTCGTTTCGTTCTTATCATCGTGGAGGTGGTGGTCGGTGACCAAGTTTTCGGGGTTATCGCCGTCACTGTAATCCATGCTGCCCTTCTCCCGGAGGCTATTCATCTTCGCCAATTCTGATTTCTCGCTCAGAGCTAAAGCGATGTCGTCCACGGAAAGGGGCGGCAGCGGGGGATGTGTCATGGGTTTCGGGAAATCGTTCTTTACTGGCGACACCGCCGAGTCCTTCGCCTCGATTAAATTCTTTGCCGCTGTTGACACGTCCGGCTCGTTGTACGTCCTCTTCTTTACTGGGAAGAGAGCGGTCTTGGGGTCGTGCGGGGTCTGTTGCGGGGGCGGAGGGGGTGGGGGGGCAGTGGGCGAGGTGGCAACAGGGGGCGGGGGCGGCGGGGGTGGAAGGTTCGCCATCGGATGGCTGTAAGGCGCATTGTAAGGATTCTGCTGGTATGCATCTTGACCCGCGTAATCTTCCTTGGGCTTGCCTTGATTCGCTTTGGAAGAGTCGTAAAATGGAGCGTTTTGACCATAAGCCGGCCGGGGACTCTTGTTGTGGTCTACGAAATAATTAGGCGTGGACGAGCCGGTTGCATTGTTAGAAGCGTACACGTACTGGGAGTACGGAGAGTATGGCGAATGCGGTCCCTCGCGAGGACTGCAATTCTTATCGGGACTCTTGATCGATGTGGTGTCCTGGTAGAACCCGGCGCGCACTGTCCCATTGATGATGGGATACGTTATCTTCTGGAAGTCCTCAGTTCTTGGGGAAGCGGGCGAACGAAGCAGCGGCGAATTGTGAGACATCTGGTGGCGAGGAGAGTCCAGGTCTTGGCTAAAGGAGGATTTCTCGGAGACAGAACTCCCGGTGCTTGTCCGCCGGTGTCGAGCCGGGTTGACGTTCGTCAAGGGACTGTCGCCGCCGTCTGCAGTCGGCGTGCCCGGTTCGTTGAGAGAATCGAATTTGGAGACTGGTTTTGGGCTTATCTGTTTAACGTTTCTACTAGCTCCTGTCTCTGTGGATTTCTCTACATTTTCCTCTTCATTTTTCTTCTTGGGGACAGCACTAGGAGTGCTCTTTGGGGCTCCAAATGCTTTGAACCAGGCGCTCAGATTAGGCGTAGCTTTCTCTTGACTCGGTTTTGCGACACTGATAGGTTCGGTCTCTACTTCTGCATCTTTTTTGTTCGGACTGGTGACTTCGACGTCGGGAAGTTCCTCTGTCGACGTTTGTACTTCTTTCATTTCCTTGTTAACTTCGACTGGCTTGGGAACCTCTTTGGGGGTCTTAGCTTTTGGCTCATCCTTGTTGGTGAACTTGTGATCGTTGCCAATCGAAAACTCGACAGTCGCCAACACAGAGCCTAGACTGAGTTTTGGGCTGGATTCTTCTCTACTAGAATCTCTCCCCTTATTTGACGGGCCCAGCGGTGCCACTTCCTCAGTTTTCTCGACGTTTTTATTTCCAATGTTAGTCAGTAAGTTGCCCTTACTCTTTCCTGGCTGTAGCCGCTCAATTGTTCTTTGGATTTCACGTCTCTTCACAACTCTATTATCTCTCGATGAATGTCTTTTGCGAGAGGCATCTCTGCGTGACAATAGGGATTTTTCTCCCTGTGACAGCTCATCATCGAGTCGGCTACCGTCGAACTCTTCGGTGGAAATTGTTTGGGCCGGACTGTCGGTTGGCGAGCACAGTATTGAGCCTTTAGGAGCATCATCTAACCATTTGCTTATGTCCTTGACTGCTTGCTCCAGAGCTACAGAAGCAGATGCATTTTTGGCTGAACTCTTTTTCACCTTTTTGCTTCCTTTCTTCTTTTTCTTCTTTAGAATTACTTCGTCATCCTCTTCTTCTTCTTCTGGTTCCTTTTGCTCTTCGTCTTTTTCTGAAGAATCATTATCAGATTCTTTGAAATCATTAGAGGTCTTAGTGTGAGTTGGCTTCGACCTACGCAGGCATCTTCGGCCAGAAGTATAAAGATTGTCATAATTTATCTTTTCATTTTTAGCTTTTAACTTTTCAATAGTTTCTTTTAGTTTCGGATTTTTGTCCTTATGAGGAATATCGATATTATGCTTCTGTTTGTCAATGACAGCCTTCTGTTTATATTCAATGAGGGATTCCCAGGTGTCCTTAGCTGCAGTGCGCCGTCTCTCTTTGATTTTATCGTATTTGTCCTTCAAGAATTCTGGGTCAGAGAGCACATCAGAAGGTTCTGGTTTTGGGGGCTGTTCTCTCTCTGGCTCAGGCTCTGGAGAAGGCGAAGGAGTGTGTATCGATGGCAAGGGAGAAGCACTACGACTTCTATTCGAGCTTTCCAGAGACTCATGGGACGTACTACGCTTTATTTCTTCTACTGGAGGTTCAGCAGTGTCTTCAAGATGTTTACTCCTCTTTTTCTTCTTCTTTTCTCTCTTTCCATCCACATCCTTTTTTCCGCGTTTCTTACTGTGCTTCCGCTTTCCAGATTTGTGTTCTTTTTTGTGATTTTTGGAATGTTTCCGGTGGTGTCCCTTGCGTTTCTTCTTTCCTTTGCCATCTTTGTGCTTATGAGATTCTTTTGAGGTGTCCTCTTCTGATTCCTGAGGATCTTCTTGCATGGGTTCCGGTTCTGGTGTCTGCAGCTTCCGTTCCTTGGGTCTCTCCTCCACCTCCTGTTCCTGTTCCTCCATATCTTCCGGTTCCTCCTCTGGCTCAGCATTTTGTTCTGATTCTTTTTCTTCTTCTTGGTCCTCTTCATCTTCGTCCGTCTCAGCTCTCTTTGATTCTTGTTTCTCTTTTTTACGCCTTTCCCTTTCTGATTTTTTCAATCTTGCTAAATCCCCTGAAACTGAAACCAAAAAATAAAAATGATGACTTTTGTAAAAGTGACGACATTACAATTTTAACGATACTAAAAGGCTGTAGGATGTAGGGCTCGACAAAAGGTTGGTACGAAGCTGTTCACATTTATCCTACACTATTTTTTTTCGGTCCGACAGATCCCAATATGTGGAAATGGAAATGAATAAATGGTACACCGACGAAAAGTGTGTGAACTCACCAACTGTTTCTATCTTCCTTTTTTTCCGTTTCTGCCGCGGTGAGGTCTCAGCGTTCTTTATCTTGTGTTTTCTGGAGGGCGTCGGCAGTTGGTACTCAACAGCTATCTCTTCGTCTGACGACGATGGCCAATGGATATATTTCTCTGTGAGCCGTTCGAAACCAATCTGCAGCTTTTCCACCATCCTTGTGTACTCTGAAAGACAAGACAAAACTATTTGAGGCTCGGTTTTAATGCTTAGTATGGTAGAGCCACCCTACAATAATTATTTAAGATTTAGAACTTTAGAACTGCTAAGAAAATATTAAATTACATTTAAAAACAGTCATCACTCACCATTGTCTTGACCATTGTATAGCCGGCAGTTGTTGACAATGAGCTTAAAATCTGCCTTGAATATCGTGAAGTCGGTGTAGATGCCCTTCTCGAGTCTGTTTTGCATGGTGCGCAGGTCCATGGGTCGTCGGATGACCGCGTAGTAGTTGGGAGCGAACTCCTCTTCCACCGGATCCAGGAAGGGCCAAGCCTCGTCATGATTGGCCAGCTGCTCCAACACTTTGAACATGTCCGTTTGCATGTCCTCCTCCGTTTGGCTGAAACTGAAACACAACAATATCTTATACGAAATGCCCATGTTTTTGAATGAAATAAATAACATTGATTTTACACGAAGCAAAACATATTGGCTTGACAAAAAGTGAAAAGAAAAAAATTGAGACAAAAGTTGCAAATAAATTATGTATAACAAGTATTTACCACAGTTATTTATAGAATCGACTGAAACACTATCCTGACTAAACATATCGTATAAGTACAAAGACCAAAGTGCAAATAACAGTGATTGTCTTCCCAGACGAACGCGACAGCGTTGGTGATAAATAATTAACATAATATAGAAATTATATCATAGGAAATCAATAAAGGTAAATAATTCAAAGCAATTTTGCGATTGAATATATATTAAGCGATTTGCACATCAATTAGATATGAAGGTCAATTCTCGTTTGTAAATTTTTTTTTTCAAATTACTATACGTCAAACAAATATATAACATAACATGATATCACGTGTAAAACGTGTGTTATTTTTATCGTAATCGAAATTAACAATTGTATATTCTTAATTGTTCTAGCCGTCTGCGACCGAAGTTATGATGATATAACGATTCATTTACGAGAATTGAGCCTCTCATTAAGATTTTGTAAAATTGCTCACTTACTTCCGAGACATGTAAGCATGTAATTAATACAATACATAATCAAGGACTTGGACATGAAATTTGTAAACTAAAATAAATGTAATACTTCTAAAAGTATATTCCTGATATAAGTATAATATGTATAGCTATATAGGGTCTAAGTTTAGTATATAAAATATTTTTCTATTATTCGGTTTTATAATATGGAATGCAAAGGAAAAGTTACATTTTCGGATACGCGTGGACATGATATTTGAAGTTAAGTAGGTTTATCATTAAATAGTTTTTTTTTACATCAACTTGTTTGTTACATTTTTCCCAATTAATTGTTAGGCATATTATCCAAAAACTTAGACAATGAAATCCCAATTCAAATAATGGACATATTTCTTCTCAGACTTAATTATTTTTACTCATTAAAACCCTGGTACTCCTTTGAAGACCGGTAACAATCCTATTTGTAGCTACCACTTGAGTATAAAAACTGAGCATTTTGTCCCAAAGACAATAGGTGCGCACATACATGATCATCTATATAAAATATAAACTTAAAAACCTTGACCCCAAAATGAATCCTATATTCTTAATTGATATAGGCTAGGATTTCTATGCTATACCATATTGATGCTTATAATTTGTGTCCACGTGCAGCCAAAACGCCTGTAGAGTTGACAATGTCCTTTAACTGGTAATGAAACTCTAAGAACGCAAACAATAAGAAACTACACAACCAAGCGTGTTTTCATTGTTTGCACGATACGATAACCATTGGACTAATTTCATATTGCTTTTCAATTATTTTTGTCTAAGTTTGTCTTAAATTAAACGTTCGGTTTCAGAATCTAGCACAGACAATCTTTTTTCGATGCACTTTTATCACAGTACGATATAATACAAGCACTAAGAATGTTAAATCTAATAAATTACAATTAAATGTCAAAACCGCCTTCGGAAGCCGAGCGTATGAATAATTTTTCAAATAATTTCGTGGCCGAATTCATACCTGTTCCTAATGTTCTAAAATATGGTTAACTAGAGAAACGCCCGCGCTTCGCTTCGGGACCCGTAGGTAACAGCCGCGTAGGTCCCGCTCCCGTAGGAATCTCGGCCAAAGATAAGCCTATAATATGACATACTGGAACATCAACATCAGAATCCGTCCTGTCTTCACTCACGGCTAACATAGCCGTGGGGATTCAGTTTCGGGGCCGGTGGCCCCTGACTGAGGTGTCTGCCGCGGTCCGTAACAACGGACCGGTCGTTGGGTTGGGACCCTGTATGGGTCCTCGAAGATTGTCCAGATGGTGATGTGGAGTATGGGTGTCTAGTCCGGGGAGTCATGATGATTTTCACGCCGCCCGGGCGATCAGGCCCTACCAGGTGAGACCCGCTGGTGGAAACCCAGCAGGAGCCGATCTGCGACCGGACGGCGGCTTGCGGTCTTGTCCGAGGTGGTTCATGTCGGGCTCATGTCGGGCAGTAGGTCGCGCGGGAGTGCCCAACGGTCCGGGGGGCGGGCGTGGAGCGGCGCCAGGTTCCGCAGGTACAGAAACCGCGCCGCGTCCGCGCGCGCAAACATCCGTTGCGCTAGGTCCTCCACGTGGGCGTCCAGGCTCTCAACTCTGAGGTCCCGCTGGATGGTGGCGTTCCTCATGCACCAGGGCGCCCCTGCCAGCCGGCGCAGCGTCTTCGATTGAACCACACGTAGACGCCTGCGTTGTGGTTCACTCGGGAGCGCGTACCAGGCTGGGGCCGCGTACGTGAGTCTGGGGCGGATGTAGGTCTTCCAGATGGTGGTTTGACCCTCAACGGGAGACTCGAGGAGAGCGCTGGACGTAGCGCTACAGCTGCTGCCTTGGCGTGATTTACGACGTTGGTCGCGTGGGGCTTCATAGTCAGGGAACAGTCCAGGGTTACCCCATGGTACTTGGCCTGTCTTGTCGAGGCAACGTCTTGGTTGAGGAGCTTTAGAGTGGGGTCGCGCATCGTGGTTCCTCCGAATTGGATGGCCTGCGTCTTCCCTACGTTGATCGCCATCCTCCACTCGTGTAGCCACTTGGGGAGGGCGTCGAGGCATCTTTGCATTTTAACGGCGGCGTGACCTGACTTAATTGAGGTGGTCAGGTACGCCGCGTCGTCCGCGTAGAGGGCGAGCATGGCGCCCCCCTCCGCTGGAATAACTTTCGTGTAGCACGAGTAGAGGGTAGGCGAGAGGCAGCTTCCTCAACATCAGATATAACATTTGCCTATGATTTAAGTAAATTACATCTACTATTTGATAGCGTGATTCAGAACTTGCAAATGAATTTTACTAACGGCATCTATTAACGACATTCGGAACTAAATATCTAGCAACTAACAAAACATCGATCTTCCCATAGGAATGAGATGTTTTTCCGCGGTAAAAAGTAGCCTACGTCACTCTCCACCCTCCTAACTATCCCCATACACATAAACCATACCATATAATAGCCATGTTGCGACGTGAAAGAGTCACAAACAAACAAACAAACACACTTTCACATTTATAATATTAGTAAGGAAGTAAGGATATCTTAAATTAAAACTCCTAGGCGTACCTAATCTGGTATTGTTGTTGTCAAGGTATGACAGAATAAAGCCACTCATAATTAGTAATCCTGAGCCTAATAGGTAACCATAGCACACAGGGTTAATAGGAAGTAACAGCAAAGATGCAACAAGTCACTTTGACTATAGGGACAGAAATAGTTTTATTTTACGCAGTTAGTAAACCTAACATACATAACAGGCCTGATGACTCCTTCTAAAAGCTGTCCACAATATTACTTAGTCGGTGACAAAAAACTCGTAACCGAGCCTTCTCAGAACCTATCAGCCATGTCTACGTTTAACCAACCAAAATGTTAATGTTATCGTCGACCACAACAATGTGTTGCGTCCCTCAATAGGACGTCGTTAGAGGAAGGAGCAAAAGCACTTACATTTGGGAGGTCTTGATTTTCCGTCGCGTGCTGTTGACGGGCTCGTCATTGTCCGGGATGACGATCTGCCCGGTGGCGGAGGCCAGCGAGTTGTTGGTCTTGCGGCCCGCGCGCACGGGCGGCGGCGGCGGCGGCGGCTCGCGCTTACGAGGTGAACTCTTCGTGCTCTTCGCTTTCCCCTTCGATGCCTTCGCGGACTTCTGCGGCATCTCTTCTTCTTCTTCCTTCTCTACGCTCTCCTCTTGCTCGCTCGCCGAGCTCTCCGATTCCGATGTGGTTGACTTGGAGCGTCTGAAATACGCGGGGATATTCGTCGATCAAATTAGACTCATTATGCCATTTAACTCTGTTTACATGCAAATAAACTGCATGTTACATGTATGAGTTAATTTTCAAAATAGCATGAGTTGAGGAATGATCAGATTATTGCTTATACCAGCTCCTACACCGTCGTCAAAAAGGCGAATAAATAAAATTGAAACGATTGACAATTGACAAGTATGGACAGATCTAATCGAAGTACACAGACAGTTTTTAGCAATAAGCGTTTGGAGAAATGGAAAGCACATCTGGCCGAGGATGGAATGGGATGAAGGATGAAGAATCATGAAGTCACCATGATGAAATGTTTAGATATGGATTTATATGAGGTATTAACACCAAGGGATAAATATTACCCATCGGGAAAGTTCCAAATATTATGTTCTAAATATATACTATATTTCTGATACAATGTAACTGAACTCTTAGCCTTTGTGACATTCTAAAATGCCCACTTGTTCACTTCACTGTGCATTTCAAGCATCGAATGCCCAGTATATTTGGAACCTCCCGTGTGAGGGCGAGGGCCGAGGGACGAGGCGGGAGGCGCCGGCATACCTCTGGCCGGCGGCGGAGGCGCCGTTGCCGGCGGGCCGCGACCGGCCCGACGAGGGCCCCGCGGCCCGCCACTGCCTCTCCGGTCTTGTAAGTCTGTCCAATACAAAGTTATCGTCAGTTCACGACTTACTTGTCAGTAGCTTCGACTCGGCGACTCCTATACCGTCACGAGCTTGGGAATATATTTTGGTACACTGTGGACATCTTTTTTTGCTGACCTTCGAGAATGATTTCTTGATTTGATTTTGCACAAAGTTGTTAGGAATGGAGTAATTAATATACAGTATGATTTTTATTAACACTAACAATTTAAGGATTTCATTTGTACTAGGTTAGATTTTAATCAGCAGCCTAAAACAACGAAAATGGAAAGCCCCTATAACGTTCGATAGAACAACCTATTAATTCAGTAATATCAACACTGCGCCTGCGTCACAATGTAAGGCCATATTTGTATTAATAGGTTTTAAATAGGATTTCAAAAATAGTCTTTGATCTTTTGACTACAGGGGTCACAGATTGTGTTAAATGAATACATAGGGTTGCTATTTCAACTGAGTGACCTGCATTTTAGTTCGATTGAATATTTCTTTTTATAGTGACGATAGGGTACTTTCGCCCTCATTTTCTTTATTGCTTACACTTAATCTTACACCTTTGGAAACGGCCGTAAAAATGACGAATTCAACGACACCTCGTGTGTCAAATCCCATCCAGCCGTTTGGACTGTAGGGCGTGCCAAGGAGATGGACATACATACAAACTCAACTACATGCAGAAGTAGAGTACGGATTTGAATGAAACTTTTTTTATTGATTTTGAAAACTGGAACACCTGCAGAACCACAACGGCAACAACTAAACTGGCGTCCTATCAAAATTTACTTTATCTGATGAGCATTTTCTGCTGAGATAATAAAATCTTATATGAACTAGCTGACTTGGGTCCCAGCTGTTGGGTCCTAGCTCGAAGTTTGAATTAATTTCTATATTCTAATTAAAAGACTAATAATGACTTTATATACAATACATTTTGCATTTGCGATTATGTCTATTCTTATCCTCCATATAAATAATTTTTAAAGCCACTTCTCAGAATTTTAGCGCTAATCAAGAGAAATTTTAATTAAACAAATTATTTTCATTAAAATTGTTTCTTTTGCTTACTTCCAAGAAAGAATTACGAGACTGCTCCGATGTTAGGATATTTTAATTTTATTCTCAAACAAACGCTGAACCTAGTACTAGTATCAGATTATAGAGTATAAATTATAATAAACATTTTTAAATGTAACATTACAAAGAGCTATCCTTAACACGGATAATACACGAACAAAGGGATACTATCCTTTTTCAGAATTTAAAAGTACTGCTTATTAACATTTCTCAGAGTTCCCGATAGACTGCATTATTGTTGCTACGGTTACTAGACTTTTTTGCGTCGTGTAGATTAAAAAGATACCAGGATGTATGAACCAAACGTCAAATTCTAGTATATTATTGTAAGTAACAGTAGTATTCTTTATTTATTTAATAAAAAGTTAACGGTAACCGACGTTGGTGCAATATTGGAAATTTTTATCAACTATTTATACAAGTGCCATATAAATGTTAGTTAGTAAAAAGTTTTCAAAACACTCAAGTCCAGAGAAAAATGTAATATACCTAATTAAGTAGGTAGCATTGAGAATATTGTTTTGCTCAATCTTTCAAGCTCCATCAATTCGAAAACTCAACGTGCGTTGACCTAACAACGGAACAACAAAGGGTTTATAGAGTATTTACAAACATATGCCTCAATACTAATTCTGAAGATACGAAGGACAACTTGTGGAGTTCTGCAGTTGAAATTACAACTGGCACTAAAGTCGATACTGTAGCGGTAAACTTCGAACACTCCGAATACCTAATTAATAACTGTGGTGCATTGATTTCACAACTTGCAACTGCACCTTGCTTCGGATATTACTTTAAATACTAATAAAAATAAAAATATTCACGCAGCGGCAAGAAGCAAAGCTAGAGAGTTAGATTACAAGTACGTCTGGGTACGCAACGGTCACATTTTCATGCGAAAGACTGATTTCTCCGAACGAATATTAGTTAATAGTATTGAAAAACTAAATAAGTTGTCGAACTAGGTAATTAATGTAATAAGCAGTCCTTAAATACTTTGACATTATTTGTATTTAAATTTTTACCATTGCATCCAATTCACATTTTTTTCCTGATTATCTAATTTATTTTTAATCATATTTCAATTTTATTTTATCTCACTGGCTCAGTTTTGTATAGTATTGTTATTTATTGTGTGTTTATACGTGAAATAAGTTGAATTTAATTAAATAAATAAAATTAATAAAAACGCGCACTGACAACACTGATACTTCATAATGTCGTCATTAAACTTTTATTACCAAAACGTCAGAGGGTTAAATACCAAAATAGTAGATTTCTATATAAATGTATGCACGAATAATTTTGATGTTGTTATACTTACGGAAACATGGCTACATGATGGTGTTAAAAGCTCAGAACTGTTTGACGATAGATACATTGTATACAGACGAGATCGCTGTACTACAGGGTTCCATAAGCACAAAGCGGGTGGTGGTGTTCTTGTTGCAGTACATAAAAATCACAATTCTCGACGGTACGAACATATGGAGAGTAATTGCGAAGATTTGTGGATTGGCTTAGACATTTTTGAAAACAAGAAAAAAGAGCAACTATTAATCTGTGCGGTTTACTTGCCCCCACCAGTTCAAATACATATTTTGGATCACTTCATAGCTAATGCAAATAAATCTCTAGACAACGCAAAGTATAAGTTAGTATTAGGCGATTTTAATTTAAGTAGTATTGTATGGAATGACAGTCAATCTACTGGTCCTTTTTCAAATTCAATGCTTGGCAAAATGTTAATTGACTTTTTAAACATGCAAGACCTTAAATAGTGGAATAACATTACAAACAATAAGGCTAAAATATTAGATCTCGTTTTAAGCAACCTATCAATAAGTGATAATTATGTGTAATGACCCGAATGTTTTAAGTATTATCGATCCGTTACATCCTCCACTTGAATTCTCAGTCAGCATAGCAGGGTTTAAAGTATCAACTCCCCACCTACCTCGACGTAACTTTTTCAAGGCTGACTACACGAAAATTATCAATGAACTTAATCAAATTGACTGGGACGACAAGTTTAATGGCAACTTAACAGTGGACGATATGACAAATATTTTTTATGCAACTATAGACTCTCTTATTCGTATCCATGTACCAATGACCAAGCCATCCAACCAAAAATATCCACCGTGGTTCACGGAAGAATTAATTCGACTTATCAAGGAAAAATAATAAGTTTCATGTGAATGTAATGAAATACAATAATCCCTTAGACAAAATTAGTCATCAACTGTTAAGAGATAGAGTTTTGAAACTTCAAAATATCTGTTATAAAAACTATACCACACGATTAGAATCTTCCTTGAAGCGTAACCCTAAGTTGTTTTGGTCACACGTCAAAATAAAGAACCAAAATCAAAGTGCTTATCCTAACCAAATGACATACAAAGATAAGACTACCTCCAATAATAAGGAAATCTGTGAACTATTTGCCAGTAATTTTTCTTCCATTTTTAACGGTCCAACTACTACGATTTCACCAGTGGTAAATCATGACCAACCAACTAGCGCCAACTACTTACTGTCTTGCACGATCACCCGGAGCCAAATTATTAAAATATTTAAAAACTTAGATGTAAATAAGGGAGCTGGCTCTGATAACATCCCACCAGTATTTATAGTGAAATGTGCGGAACACTTAGCATATCCTCTTGAAATTATTTACAATAAGTCTCTATCTACCGGTATATTTCCGACAAGATGGAAACAGGCACGCGTAGTTCCAATTCACAAGTCTGGTGACAAGCACAGGGTAGAAAATTATCGGCCAATATCCATACTTTCAACGTTAGGCAAAGTGTTTGAAAAATTGATATGCATCCAGTTCACATGGCACCTTAAACATTTAATATCAGAAAATCAACATGGTTTCTTAAGTAATAGGTCGACGTCAACAAATTTAGTCTCGTTTATTAACAGTACGTCTAAAATAGTAGATTCTAAATCTTCTGTGGACGTAATTTACACTGATTTTAGTAAGGCGTTTGACCTAGTAAACCATTCTATTTTAATTAATAAGCTGGCGTTAATGGGAATTGGAAATAATCTTTTGAGATGGTGTAGATCTTATCTGACTAACCGATCTGCCGCAGTTGTAATAAATGGGTCTACTTCTACTCCATATGCTATGACAACTGGTGTGCCACAAGCATCTCATTTAGGGCCTATGCTTTTTAATGTTTTTATAAATGATTTACCTAATAGCATACATCACTCACAGTGTCATTTATTCGCAGACGATTTAAAAATATCAAAGCAAATAAAATGTCATGACGACTCTACTAAATTGCAGGAGGACTTGAATAATTTGACTAACTGGTGTAGACAAAATTACATGACATTAAATGTGAATAAATGTTTTCACATAAGGTTTTCACGAAAAAAACTAGATGGATTTAAGGATACTGTGTACAAACTCGGTAACACTCCACTAAACCAAGTTGAACAAGTTCGCGACCTGGGAATTACTTTGGATAGTAATTTGCGATTTGATAAACACGAAGAAAATATTACTGCAAAAGCTTATAAATCCCTCGGTTATGTGCTTAGGAATACCAAAGAATTCAAAAAGGCTGAAACAATAATTCTTTTATTCAATACGCTAGTAAGAAGTACCCTCGAATACTATTGTGTAGCCTGGAACCCACACTACCAAATTTATATTAACCGCATAGAAGGAGTCCAAAAAAAGTTCGTGAGGATGTTACAGTACCGACTTAAGATACGACAAAGATCCCTTGAAAATTACGGTAGTAGACTCACTTATTTAAAAATGACTTCTCTCGAAGACCGGAGACATATACAAGAACTAGCGAACCGCCCTCGCTTCGCTTCGGGACCCGTAAGTATCAGCCGCGTAGGTCTCGCTCCCGTAGGAATTTCGGGATAAGCTCCCGATCCCGCGGGATTTTCGGAAAGACAGCCTTGTTACTTTTATATTAATATGTTTTTTATGAAGCTATACCCATACTCGTCGAAGTTTTTCCCGCGTAAAATCGGATCCCGCGGGATTTCCGGGATAAAAAGTGTCCTGTGTTATTCTGGGTTATAAACTATCCGTGTACCAAATTTCATCCAAATCCATTCATCCGTTTTTTCGTGATTGAGGACCAAACATACAAATCTTCACATTTATAATATTAGTAGGATGCCACAGAATTCGCATTGTGCGAGTATTTTTGGCGCGCGAAAATGTTTAATGAATTTTTTCACAACTTCTACAGAGCAGTTGAGTGGAGGGAGTTTTTCCCGTGTAAATCTCGATCTCGCGGGAAGTCCGGAACAAAAAGTAGCCTATATACTGCTCCATAACCTTCTCTACCTTCCACTGAAAGTCCCATAAATATCTGAACCCGCGACCTATTTCCCGAATATGAGTTTTTCCCGCGTGAATAAGGATTCCACGGAATTCCGGGATAAAATTATCCTGTATACTATATTGCTCCAAAACTGCCTCTATCTCCCAGTGAAAGTCCTATAAAAATGAAACTCGCACCTTCGCGCATAGTAGTTTTTCCAGCGTGAATCCTGATTCCGCTGGAATTCCAGGATAATAAGTGGCCTATGTTTTGCTCCAGAACCTTCTCTATCTCTCAGTGAAAGTCTCACAAAAATCTAAGCCCGCAACAAAAATGACAAAACTTAAGTCAACTCGAATAAACACTGCACCTCTAATTGTACCAACTTTATCCCCATTTTTGCATCCTTTGCTGGCTATTTTTTAAATACTGATTTTACATTGAAAATTACTTATTTCACTGTAATAATTTTTAAACATGGGGTTAAAATCATTTTCAGTTTAGTCAGAAACTTACCTTAAAAATTTACAAATTCCCGCATTCTTTTGTGTTTTTTTTCTTTTCCTTACAAAATATCGAAAAACTGAGAAACACGTATTCTATTAATTTAAGTGATAACCCTTTGTTGCAAATTTGAAGTAAATCGGACGACGTTATAAAAAAATTCCATACAAACTTTAGTCACCTATCCCTAGGGAACCTAAATATTATTCGAAAAAAAAAGTAGCCTATAATAGACACCAGTATATAGGTAATAACTTTACCAAGTTTCAATGAAATCCATCCAGTGGTTTAAGCGTGATGATCGGTCAGACAGACAGACAGACAGACAATAAATAAAAAAAATATAATTTTGAGTTCTATCTCGATATGTAAGTGCCCCTTAGTCGAAATTTCAAAAAAATATTCAATGTACAGAACACGTGCTCCTACAGTTTTATTATAGTATAGATTAGCATTTTTGTTCAAAATTGTGAATGGAATATTAGATTGTCCACAGTTATTAAAGGAAGTCACTTTTAACATCCCCTCTAGAACTCCTAGACCAGGTAATTATAAATCATTTGTTCCCTGTCAGTCCTACTCAAATCTTGGTTACCACTCACCTCTTCATAAACTATTCATAAACTACGGTATCGGGAATCTTGCCGTGATAAATTCAAAGAATTAGGTATACTTACAGTAGCCTCACAGTACATATATAGTAATATAGTTTTTGTAAGAAACAACATAAATGCATATAAAAAAAACAGCGACTATCATAATCGCTTAACAAGAAAGATGCATGATTTGGCGACGCTTTCATATCGGCTAGGTAAAGTGCAGCGTTCTTTTATGGGGCTTGGTGTACAGTTCTATAATAAAGTCCCTAAGGCAATCCGTGACCTGCCTTCAGAGTTGTTTAAGAAGCATGTAAAAGCACAACTCGTAGACAAGAGCTACTATAGTATACAGGAATATTTAGATGACAAAAAGGCATGGAAACTACCAGCTCTGCAACCAGCTCCGCTAGGTTAGTGCTTACCTGTATCAATTGAGTAATATTGTAATTTTTATTTTAAAAGATGCGGAGTTTTTTTTCGCCGTTTTTTTCTCCTCAAGCACTTTTCCAAAACGGTGGTAGAATCAAAAAATTGACGTTCATAAGTGAATTTGTAAATTCCTAGATGAAATAAACAGTTTGACTTTGACTTTGACTCTTAATAGTATGATGCGACAGTACAATAAATTAATTACTACCAATAAAAAAATTGACATATTTGGCGATACACTCTGTCAGTACAAAAAACATTTGATGACTCTTGACAATATTAACGAATGATTTTTCATTGTGATTTTTACGCATGTTGACGAATAAATTAAATAGCTGTAAGTGTGACGTGAGCTTTGACATTAATAAATTTTATTATTTTATTTTGTAATTGTATAGTAAATTGTGTTTATAAAATTAATATGATTGAATTGTAATTTATGTATGAATTGTAATTTTATAAAGTTGACAAAATTAGAAATAAATTGTGTTTATAAAATTAATGACAATGAATTGTAATTTTATGTACGAATTGTAATTTTATAATGTTGACCATGTTGACAAAATTGGAGATGACTTATGTAATAGAAATAAGAAAAAGGATAGTTAAGATAATTATATAAATATACATAGTGAACAAATAGGAGGTACATATTAATATAGTGTAACAAAAATAATATTAATTATAACAGTAATCTAATTTAATGCATGCTGTGTTCACCTGTAATTGCGGGAACACGAATTTTAGACAATAGGTAAGGCTAGATATTGAGAAATTATTGTGTATCCTGTGTTGGTGGACCTCAAATAAATAAATAAAAATAAATAAATAAATACTATCAAAATTAAAATCCTTTATCTTGAGTTTATCTTCAGCAATTTATAGTTCCTATTTTATTTAAACAGAAAACTATTTATTGCACACACCGACAATGGGCTTTATTACGGACACTTAAACTTCATTGAGTAATAGACTTTTAGGGTGCGGTTCCACTGAGGCGGAGCGGAGCGGAGCTGTGCGCGATTTACCAATCGCATGGCTTGAAAATCACGTCTCATTGTGCCTCGCGTGGATTTCAAGCCATGTGATTGGTGAATCGCGCACAGCTCCGCTCCGCTCCGCCTCAGTGGAACCGCACCCTTAGTCTCAAACTATAATTTCAATTGGAAACTTTTCTTTCGTGACATTTATGTAAGCATGTGTGTTGTGTACCCAGCTCTTAATCCAGGGAGGGCAAAAGTTCAGTTTATCGAAACAATTTTTAAGGAGTAAAACAACTGTAGATACTTTCTGTCCTGAAGGCTGATAGAGACTAATGGCATGTTTAGATACGTACTTTACATACATAGATCTTCACGTAAATTCGTATAGAAAATATATTGAACTTACGGCAAATAGAGCTCTCTGTTTCTCAGAGGAGTGGATGGTTGCAGGAGACCCTCCTGAGACGACCTGGGAACCTTATATGGCCACTGTTATGTAGAGGAAGTGTTCCTTTTGAAGGTAGGTCATTCATTCATAGTATGAGAAGGAATTTCAACGGAGACCCACAGATCTTTTCCATCGATCCGATAATGAAAATTTGTTAGAGTTAGAGGTATGCAAGCATTACTTCAATATGACTGGCATGATAGGTGATGTATGTAAAGAGAACTAAAACACAATTTAAATATAGATTGTAATAGAGCTTTTTATGTGTCAAAGATATCGTTGGTTTTTGAGTATTGTAATAAATGGTTTAGTCAAGTTTAAATAAATATATTTTGTTTTACATTTCACGTACATTTTAATAGAAACCACGCGCTGATACCTAAACAAAATTAGGTATACTAATTTTGATTTTTACAATATGTAATAAATTTTAATCAAAATGTATCCTAAGTTTGTAGTATATGTAATATTTACTTTATTTATTTCTTAACTTCCTTGTCTATCTTCTTATTTCTTTCCCTTTATATCCTTGCACACCCTTATATCCTTGGACACAGTCTATCTGTGTATTCCTTATATCTATATGTCTCCGTATGTCTGTGTATTCCTTGTAATCCTTTTATCTTGCTTTATTCTTTTATAAACTTGTATTGTACTTTATATTAGCTGAAATTTAATGATTTATATCATTGAGATACTAGATTATATTGACTACTTTGGGGTTAGGTATTTTGATAATGTATCTTTGTTATTTACTTCTAGGACTGTTTATTAATTTCAAATATTACCTTCTTTAATGTTTTAGTACTTATTCCTTCTTTATTTTGATTAATTTCTGTAACTTTAAATACGATTTCATGTTTGTTCATAGAGATAGGAATATACCTACTTAGTGTTTGTTTACTTTGATGACATTAATTGTCAATGTAACTCTGACGTCTCTTTAGTTTTTCTTTTCATCCAAATTATTTTTAATTGTAACCTTCTTGGACTTACTTATAATTTGTAAATTTAAAAATTGAACTGATTTAGAAAAAGAACGCCGGCTCGAGAACATTCGAGGGATGGAGTCAACAGGGCAGTGTGGAGACAGACATTGTAGTGTTCGGAGGACTTCATCGGACGAGGTCCTTCCGGCTGATTCGGTTGTGCACACAGGGCCGACCCGTGTCTCTCCCTCGTGGACGCGTGCGTTTGTGGACGGTTGGCAACTTGACTCCCACATCGCTGGTGTGAGCTGGGCTGCGTTGCTGTTCCGGTTGGGCGCGCTGTCTGGAGCGCCCCAAGACCTGCCGCCGTCTACCGCGTCAAGAGGCTTGCCACGTGGGACGCTTCTGCAGGGTCGCGCTACCGTCTTGTGCGCTTGGTAGCGCGCCAACCTCTACGCCTCCCGACCTCATCTTGTTCGAGAGACACACCGGCCTCTGCCTTCCGAGTCGGTGCTACGGACCTCCGCCTATAAGAGCACTCCAGGTCGTAATAAACGGTCTCCCCTCTCTTAATTTACTGACTTTTCTCGTGTATCTGACCCTTATTTAAATTAATTAATCTATTATTTAAATTAAATAATTAATTTTATTTCAATCTTTCCCTTAATAACGTTACAAGTTTGATGCAGTTATTGTGTCCGGCAGTAAAGATCGATCAAGTTCCGTCATTAGACACATAGCCAAAAGCGGTCTTCTCGCAAGGCAGCGGTTTCCTAAATCAGTTTTTGGTCAGAAGACAAAATTAAAAGAAACACGCGAAGGGGGTGTATGTACAACTGAATTTTGTAAGAAACAATAATAAATTTTATCACATAGAACTACATATAATAATTATTATTATCATATATTGAATAGGAAAGGAAAGGAAAGCAGCAGAAAAGGAGGAACGAGGTGTATCATTAATTAAGATCCTAAGATTTTCTCGATGTTTGTGCATTTTTTCGTGGAACATCTAACGCAAACATTTCTGTAATCCAACATTGTTTTCTATAGTAACTACTGTTTGCGGGTAGGCACCCTCTTCTTTGGTTATATTTTCATATTATTTTGTTAGCTCTGAACAGTTCAAAATATTTTGAGTGTTAACAATTATTTACAAAATTCATGTCGTTAACCCTAACGTCACAAGGACAGGCAGAATTTTTCTGTTATTATATATAAGCGCACACGACTAGCAGAAATAAGCTGCGATAGTGTAGGACAGTGAAGCGCATTAACTCTGTAAAAGCCTGTTCACTCTTGACTAGAAGACACCTACGTTATAAAGGGGCGGGAAAATCGAGGTGAACTAGACGACCTAGTCCTTTGCCGTTACGAAGACAAAGCCAACGAGCTTTTGTTATGTGGACACGTGTAAACTATTTATTATATAAAATATAAAATCAACAGTTACATCGTTATAAGATCAGTACACGAGCTTACACTTACTTACCTTTTAAAAAAAAACACACTTCTCTAACAAAATAAGGATTTTCATAAGGATTTCAGTAAGTATATTATAAGACACTTGATAATAGGTACACATAATATATGGGCCCCCTCGCCCTTAGACACAAGTAAAGACAAAGACATTACACCGACATGTTGCCAACTCAAGGAAGAGGATGGCAGCCAGCCAGTCAGACTTCATCCTTACCACTAAGCAGGGACCTTCTTCAGTCTCCTTTTACCACACTCGTCTATCAGCATGACATTGGGTCACTGTAATATTCTTGCCCGCCCTAATACGGCCAATTAGACTCGCGCGCAGCGCTCGCTTGCGTTCTGATCGTTGTTTGCTCCGCGATAAAAAAATCAAAATTGTGGTAAATAGTCACACTGTATACAAGTATGTTATACCAAAAGATGCACGTTTCCTCCCTCAATACGTTAGTGAAGGAATTTCTTGAATCGGACAAGGCATTAGTGAGATATTAGACAAAAACGTGTAGTTTAGGTATCAACTGTCCAAGCGCCGTGTGAACTTTAGCTGCGATCGCGCGACAAGTTCTTATGCATACACGTTATCGTGTTTTAAGTTTAAAATTACATTTAGTGTGTGTTGTGAGCTAACAAAATTCCGCCTCCCGATTCTCCGGAGACCTCGAGCGACCATCCAAGCGATACGAGCGACCCTGCGGGCCTCCCGGACGAGGCCCCTTGCTCCGCTGCGACGATGCCGCGCGCTCGTCGCGCTCCTGGGACTATTTTACCTCTCATATTGAAGGCGGATCAGGTCAGCGACTTTACTTCCTTTAAACGTGTAGTGACATATCTCACCACTACCATCGTGTCAACCATGACCGAAGGCAAAAACGTCACGGCCGCCAATAAAAAGCTCGTTTGTATGGCTGCTGAAGAAACCCAAAAAGCATTGCAAGCTTATGAGAAGATTGCTCCTGATGCTACCACTGCACCCATTTCAACGGCCCGTGGGGAAGTGACTCCTGCTGACACTGGGAAATTGCGCCGCGAGCTGTTGTCTTGCATGCGTGAGGAGTTGGGGAAGCTCAGGGCTGAGCTTGCTCCAAACATTAATGGTCCCGCTTCGCTCACTTCCCCCCTCGGCTATGGAAGCCCCACCGACTTACGCACAGAAGGCAGGCTGGCCGGCTCTGGCACTCAATAGAAATATTAAAGCCGATTCAGACATATCAGTGAAGTCACAGTTCCGGCAAATCTTTCATACTAACAGCACTGACACTTCTCAGCATCAGTGCTGACAATGCCGAGAATGTATGAAAGATTTGCCGGTACTGTGATTATGAAAGATTTGCCGGTTCGGCCATTATGGTTCTAGCGCCTCCCAAGAAACCACCGCCACCTACGTTACCAGCCATCATCGTGGCCACGAAAACCCCCGCTACGTCGCTACAGGAGGCCGTCACAGCGTTCCGCAGGAGTATTACGTTCAAGGACTCTAACTACGCACCCACCAGGATTGTACCATTGTCCAATAATAAACTCCGTGTCGAGTTTGACACGGCTCGGGACTGCGACGATGCATTATTGAGATTGACTTCCACCGATGCGTCACAAGTAACGGCAGAGAGAGCGCAGAGATTAAAACCTATGGTTATTCTCAAGGGCATATCAACTTCTACACCGAGTGATGAATTATCTAAAATTATTGTAAAGCAAAACCCCGAACTAAACGCGTTTAATGAAAGCTACATTACCTTAAGATTCAAACGCAATAACCGCAATAGTAATTTATATAACGCGATATTTGTTGTCAGTCCCGGGGTGTGTTTTAACTGTGTCGCACACAACGCGAAGTTCAAAACGGACAAAAATGTTGAACACAAGGCTACATCCTCGTCTTGCCCAATATTACAATCCGTTAAAAGGCGAATAACAGCTAGAGTAGACTACGGTAGTCCATAGTCCTTACAATCTATAACTATAAACATAATAGTACTTGTGTATAATTTTTAGGTATATAAAAGTGTGATTTATGTCGAATTGTAACACGATCTCACTAAGGGCTGCTCGCGGCAGTTCCTACTCACATCGCGTTTTATTTTTGTTCCGTGTGTTTGTTGTCTTATTTTCATTTGCAAGTGTCTAGCGTCGTATATTAATATACCTACTTATATATTATGGTATTCTATATATTATATAGATAGGATAGGGAGATACAACAAATATAATCAGAATAATATTCTGATATATTCTGATTATATTTGTTGTATCTCCCTTGTATGATTGTGGGTGTTTCTATATTTTTGCAAAATTCGATTAATTTAACAGTTCTTGTTTTAGTAAATGCATAATTACTTATGTGTCTGTTGGGAAAGGATTGCTTCGTATCTAATAGCGATCTATCCTTCTCCGATAATAGTAAAGACTGAAATAGCTATTCATCTTACTTAAGTATAAAAATAAGATTATATATTATATATATTTAACTTACATACTTATTTATATATATATTTTTAACAATTTAAGTGTTTAATTGTAACTTGCGAAACATTATGTATTATAATTTCGATAGACCATGCGCCTCGGTCGTGGAGGACGCTCCGTATCAAATAGCGGAGCTTATTCCTTCATCGGCGGTTGGATGTGCAAATGTAAAGGCATGGTCTAACGTAGTGGAGTGAAATGGGTATCGTATCCAATAGCGCGCTCATATTCACTCCGCAAATGTTTGAATTTATGTGTTTATAACAATTTTTTGTTTTGTAATAACAACTATTGTAAGTGTATAAAATTTGTACCTAACATTGTGTAAACTTCAATATTGTGGACAAAATAAAATTTTCAAAAAAAAATACGGCCAATTAAAACTGACGTTTGCTTCAGAGAATGTTTCACAGATGGCAAAAAAGGAAATATTTGACAATGCTTCCGTTAAAAATCTGTACAAAAGATATTTGCAATACAGCAACTATTCCTCAGAATCAATACCTACATAACAAAAACAAACAAAATTCCTTAGTGATGGATGAATTTGAAAAGAATTTTCAGAGCTCTGGTTTCGCGTTTCCTTGTAACAATGTTCTCTCCTAGCATTCAAACAATTATTTTTTTACGTTCGCCTCCACTAACTGAAAATGTCAGCTGCATACCGTACCCGGGGCATCAATTTCTTGTCTTCTATAATCCCATATTATTTTTTGAACCAACAAACACGACGAATAAACACGATATACGTAAAATATCGCGTCGAATACCGAGATATCCACGCTGAAAACCGTATCAAAACATCAAACATCGTACCTTAAGAGATGGCGGCGTTTAGCTCGCACCTCGCGCGCGTCGAGCTGGTCGCGGGCGGCCTCCTCCGGCGCGTCATGTATGGCCTTGTCCTCCCCGCGCTTCGCCCGCTGCAGCACCCGCGTGGACGCGCGCCGCGGCGCCACCTCCAGCAACCTTCACAATACCCATCATCATCAGCATCTCGACCCATCATGACCCGCTATTCAGCACGGGTCTCTTCTCAGAACGAGAAGGTTAATGGTCTACGCAAACCGGGACTATGCTTCAAAATGATGCCGTGGCATCGAAAGGGATTTCGTTGCACGGCATTGAAAGACGCGCAGCGGGCTCCCGCGGCGTGATGCCGTGGCATACTGCGGTAGGCAACGGCATGCCAAGGACTCCCGCGCTCGTTGTGAGTTGTGACATACCGCGGGGTGAGACAACTGAAGACTAAAACTAGAAATGTATCGGGCAGCAGGAGCTGCCGAGGCGTGCTTTGTCGTGCCGCGGCAAGGCGCTGGAATGCCACGGAATCTAAGCGGCTAGTGTGCGCTGACTGACGGCAAAATTCCTTGCGATACCGTCCCGGTCTGCGTAGGCTCTAAGGCCACAGTCCACCACGCTGGCCAAATGCGGATTGGCGGACTTCACACACCTTTGAGTTTCGCGAACTCTCCGGCATGCAGGTTTCCTCACGATGTTTTCCATCACCGTTTATAGCAAGAATCATTTAAAATCCTTAAAACGCACATAACTCCGAAAAGTCAGAAATGCGTGCCCTGGGATTCGAACCCGGACCCTCCGAATAGGAGGCGGAATTCATAAACACTGGGCTATCAACGCTGTATACTTATATTTTATTACACACCATTACAGAAAACAAGTAGACAACTCTTTACAAAACCTCACTTTTTAAACATTAGAACACTTACAACAATCAAGACTTACAACGACACATATTTAGGGAAACACGTACATACACCTACAGGGAAGACACACACACATCTACAATGACAAATAAAGAGAAAAATTACGATTTTATTATAATTTTAATAAGTATGTCAACCATACTTATTAAAATTAAAAGTATATAAGGACGTTTTATTAAAAGAAAACATTAAAAAACGCACATTTCAACTAAAAGTCTTGTTCTGTGGATATCAGAGACAAATAACATCAATTAAAGGTACCGACCACAACACAGTACGGGCTACGCACGTGCAAAATATTGTGGCATCATCAATTTCGTGGTTCAATGCCTTTTAATTACTAACATTTTATTTAGTTCGCAAATAGCTAGCATCATCATCGCGCGTAGGTACTCAACTCACATATTATATCAATGATATATCATTATGAAAAGTTGGAGTTCAATACAGTTTATATAATTAAGTTTATATAAATCATAGTTTTATTAGCATATCATTCCGAGTTTGAAAAGTACCCCTTGCATGGTCCTTCGAGCCGGATGTAAACAAGCGACCTATGTAGCTGAAAATTCATGTTAAAGACAATGGACTACGAAATGGATGATGCGAGAATATTTTGCAAGTGCGTAGCCCATATGACAACAAAAGAAAAATTCAATTATAACTGACTTCCCTGGACACTCCCTCCTCCACAAGTGGGGCTATTCAACTGACTTAAAGTTCATCAAAGGCGAATGCAGCATGCAGCGGAACGACAATGCAACAGACATGCGCGAAAACGAAATAAAATGCAACAAACACACAGAGTAAAACATTTAGAACTCATAACTCGTGTATGACGATGAGAGTTTCAATGAAACTCATAGCAAATAATTTTTCGTTTGTAAAATTTCTACAAAATGTAATCCAGTACATTTCATGGAAGCTGATGAAATTGCTAAGCTTATAGTCAAATGTATTTAAACGAAAATCATCAATCAGAATTTAATCAGATTATTCTAACATATGGAATGCAAAAATTACACCTGTATCACTAATAGTAATTACAGGTTTGAACATTCTAAAATGACGTGTGGGGACATAAACTAAACATACAATTATACTACTATAAGGCCGCGAACCCACAAGTGTAGGACGAACCATTGCAAATGCTTTACGAAGTTTTTCACACGTTCGTGGTCTTGGCAGTAGTCAAAGCTGTGACAATTTATACGACAAACAAACTTTCCCGCGCAATGTGAGTAAAGAACGCCTTTCGAGAATCATCATAGATAGCGATCTTGCAGGGCTTTCCGTGCGTCCAGATGTAATTGTAATCTGTTCTTATGATTACATTTTGCCCATCTCTGAGTTACAGAAGTTGTAAAACTACCAGCCACGCGTACTTCATGTACACTATGTATGTAAGTATGTACTCGTAGTACAAGTACCGAATATACGCTCGTGTGTCTACTTCCGCGGTTCGCTACAAAATAATCGCATTCATTACCATGAATGCTCCCCGAAGCACTTCCATTGTATCAATATGAAAAGCTCAATAATTGAATTCCATGAATTATATTTGCAGGGGCGGCCGGGGGGGCCTGTTATCCGAACTGCAGTAAGTGGTTTGGAAAGCATCACAAAAATTAATATCATTTTAGGTTTAATATTTATTATGGAAATCAATTCCAATAAAGGAGTAAAAAGGGAAGCGTTTTTACGTGTTGACGAATGAATAAGCTTATGATTTGTTATGATCTTCTGTTCCGAAATACTGTCGACGGCAGCAAAGAACAAACGGTCATCTACAAAAACGTTAGTTTTCCGGAGAGCGTTTTTAGTGCAAAAATTGTATAACTTCAACAATTACAAAGATATCTTCATCAATTTTGGAATAGTTAATTATTACAATATTAACTATTATTTGGTACAGGTAAATTACCAATAATTCTTTTATTTTTAAAAATACGCTAGATGTATTTTTCTACTTCGATCAAGAAAACAAGCAAATTGAGTCAACTGCCATATACCTATTCGTTTCTACTTGGGACCCAATAATTATTTATTCTTCAACTATTTTATTAATTTTATGATTGATTTTTTAACCGACTTCAAAAAAGAAGGAGGTTCTCAATTCGACCGTATATATGCTTTTTTTTTTATGTACGTTCAGCGATTATTTCGTCGTTTATGGGCCGATTTTGATAATTCTTTTTTTGTTGTAAACTAGATGTGCGCAGTGGGGTCCCCTGATAAGGACACCAGGATCTGATGATGGCATCTCAGAGAAATCGAGGGGAACTTTCGAAAATTGTATGGACAACTAGTGTGTTTGTTCATGTTATCATAAGTACATTATAGCGCTACCATTTCATGAAGATCTGGAGTCGATCTGATGAAGCCGAAAGACAGTCGAGGGAACTCCTCAACGATTTACTGCAGTTATCTAGTGTTTGGGCTTGATTAATTTGTAGTGACGAGAACTTTACACTTACATGTTGAATTGAGCGCCATCTGGCGAGTAGTTTTTGAGATATCTCTACTTATCAAGATTGAAGTCGGTTATTTTTTTTTGTAAAAAGCAATTAATATTGTTATTGATCATAAATAAAAAATTTTATCAAAACAATAAATATAATTATGATTGTCACTAAAATACTGCAGTTGTCTCACATTACTTCGGCATTCTTAAGTTGAAGCTATTGGATAATTGCAGATATACCTAAATTATTTTGAGTTTTAGGGTGTCTAATAAAAAAAAACGTTTTGTAATTTTTTTTAATAATTATATTTTTAATATAAAGTAACAAAAAGTATAGTTTCAGAGAAAATAACTACGAATCGTTATAGTTACTCTTCGATGATTTCCCTTACTACCTATTTCTACCTCCATATCATAAGAATCTCAAAAACTGCTATTCTGACGGAATTCAAATTTTTAAGGGACCTAACCTAAAGTCCCAGCTTTCGATTAAAAGAAAAATGATCAAAATCGGAACTCTAAGTAGTAAGATATGCGGTAACATACAAACATAAAAATTATTAAGGATAATTCAAAAACTATTGGTCAGATGCCGCTCAAACTTATATGAGACTACAATGCAAATATCAGTTTTCAAGTAAAAAGAGAATCATAAAAATCTGAACACTCAATTAAAAGTTATTAGGAAAAAACCATTAATACACATTATTAAATATATTAATAAATCCTTACACATTATTCAAATAAATTCAAAATTACTCATCAGATCAAATCTGTATGAGACCACACCCAAAGCACCAGCTTTCAAAGAAATAAAGAATCATCAAAATCGGTTTACCCAACACGAAGTTATGGGGTAACAAACATACCAACAAAGATAGAAAAAAAGGTATGAATATTTTTTACATTTGTGGCTTGGTTCAATGTCACTTCCGGATTCACTTTCCAATTACACTTGCAAGCAGTCATCATCAGACATTTTTTCTTGCTGAAGAGCCTCGAGACTTCGCAGGTTATTTTCGTAAGGACAGCTGGCGCGCCGCATTGCCCGACGTACACACCGACAAATGGTATATGTCCGTTTGTACTTTGTCGAACTTTAAATAAGTAGTGCCATCTGCACTACTTATTTAAACGTACTTTTTGCACGTTGAAAAATTGGTGTAAAAAACAACATTTTTCGAGAAAAAAAATATCACAAGATAAAACAAAGAATTCTGTGTTGAATTATTCAAAAAAACGATTTTGGCAAAATTGCAGATGTCTTTATGTTCTTTGCTGCCGTCGCTCGATGTAATAACTACCCTAGAAATAATAGTCTAACACTTACACATCAATACAAACATTACAGTTTTGCATGCACAATTTCGCTCAAAGGCATATTCAACAGGTACACCAAAAGGGGCAAATGATCACTGGCGAAGCAAACAAATGGTACCATTTAAAAGAATTGACAATTCAAGCCAACGAGCTAACAAATTCGCTTTGACATTCGTTCCCACAACCAATGGACATGCTATCCTTAAGTACAAGTTTTAACACTTAAGTACCTTTTAGCACATCTCGGCATGTTGGTTATGATAGTAAGCCGAAGAATTAAAGGTAACAAACAACTAGCGTCCGTAACACTGAGCCAAACCTAAACACTAGCGTCAGATGTGTCAAAGTAACAAAGTCAAAAGAGAAACATTTTAATGAAAATATTGAACTAATTTATTGAATTCGTACTTTACGTCAAAAAAGTTCTGAAGCAGTATTTTAGTAAATAATATGAACATGGATATTTAGTTACGATTTCACTGTCCTCTGTTTCCTGAAAACAGGCAAATAAATTATAGCTTGGTGAGCTATAATTTAATTTTATTTTTTTCAGGAAACAGCTCCAAAATTCTCTTTGCGAGGAGTCGGTAAAAACTAGTTTCCTATAGAATTAAGACTATAGGTTACTTTGCTCGGTAACAGACAAAAATACTAGGCCATCGCAAATGCAAAACACAACATAAAATAAAAAATAAACACACTCGCACATTATTGTCTTCATTACAACAGATGGACGAATTACTTGTTGATCGCCACTCAATTGATGGCTATCAACAAGCGTAACAATTTACTCGGCCCTGTGTTTCTAGACAAACATATAAATAATACCAAAAGTTTAAATCATTTAAATTTCAAAGTGTCGATAATTTCGCCAGCCACGCAGCCGAACTCGGCCACCGGTCCAGACGACCGGCAGGGTCAGGGCACACACCGGTACTGCGCCGGCAGTACTGAATGCACGAAGGGTGCAAGGGGTGAAGGGTTACACAGGTACTGAAACTTATTTGTACCTTTTGTTTCAAAGCGCCGTACACAACGAGAGTTTTTCACCTATGAAACAATAATGCCACCCACGTTACGACCGTTCGGAGGATGCCTTATCAAGAAAATCTATAGACTCGCCTATTGACTAGTTCATTATAGATAATTGCACTGATACAGACCTATTCAACATAATATCAATACCAGCAGTTTCTTGAAATTACAGTCGCGTATTTATAGATATTCCAGAATATCAGCGACAGACGTTAGGTAGTTATAAAATTATGTCGGCAACAAATTGCTTTGCTTCTACCCTCAACTATTAGCGGCCCACTGTCTTTATACCCTCCTCGTGGCTGAAGAGGCTGGGGGTAATCTACACCATATTTCATCAATGCGGATTAAAGAGAAATTAGTGGCTAAATGCACTTCAAAAATTTTACGTTGACAGAAAACCTCCGCAAGGCTCAGCGAAAGCAATCTCATGATAACATCCGATTCGAAACAAGTAATCTTCATCGTGCTCTACGCTCCTACTCAGACCGACGCATACGAATTTTGAAATTACAATTAACGACTACGAAACTATGTCAATCCAATGAAATGCCTAAAGTAAAAAAAAATAGTAGCTCAAGTATACTATAGAGGACGGCGAGGGATCACAGGGATAATAGGAAATAGCCAGATAATAAAGTAGAATAGGAAAAAGTTGTATTTCGGTTCGGTTTTACAATTGACAATGTGTTCTTATGATAAGTGACAGAATTTAAAGGTATAAAAAAAGAAATATTAAATTAAAGGAGGTTGGTTTGTCACATTCTCCCCCCTCGTATGGCAATACGCAATAAGTATACAAAAATATTTGTCTTTTTATATGTATACATTAATTATTTATTTTCGTGAATACATAAGTGCTAAAAAAAAGCACATCATTTTGTTGACATTTATTCATGTTATATAGCTTGTTGCATTTTTATCATCATTTATTGTATTACTAGACAACCAAAATTATCTTTCACAAGTAGCATGGCTGTAGTTAAGAAAACTTCACTACCATATTTTTGTTGACGTGAAAGTAAATAACTTTTTACAAAAAAATAACCGACTTCAGTCGAGTCAAAAACCACTCGCCAGATGTCGCTCCAATTTATAAGGGACCACACGAAAAGCACTACTACCTTTCGAACAAAAAAGAATCATCAAAATCGGAACACCCAGTCACAAGTTAGCATAAATTAAATTCACATTATTGAGAATAACTCAAAAACTGATCGTGAGATGACACTCAATTTTGAATGGGACCAGACAGCAGTCATTTTATTCAGTCACCCAGTACAGAGTTATGAGGTAACACATAATAAAAAAACCATATAGACGAATTGAGAACCTCCTCCTTTTTTTGAGGTCGGTTAAAAATAACCCTAGTGTATGAACCTAAGAGATGACACCAGCAGGTTGAGTCACCTGTTGGAAAGTGGTCAATGGTTACCGCCACTAACGGCAACAGCGAACAATTATAATATTATTCAAATACACAATAAGAATGATATACTTTATATGAAGGTGCCAAATTAGATGTTAGAAATTTTTAATATTTTGATCTTTGAAATTTCTGAAGTATGACTCCTCTAATATACATATTGTTTCTTGCAGAGTCTACAAATGAGCACAATTTTAATTTACAATTTTTACTTTTCTATCACAAAGACTGAATAACAGTGCATGCTGTGGAAGCTATGGGTTTGTGGTCAACAAAGCCTTTTGTGACAGGCATGTCTAAATGATTGGATTGAAATGATGGGAGACCAGAAGTGTGATAGCTATTTTTTTTTCAAAGAACTAATTTATCCTTAAGAGGTTATATCGTAACAATATCATTTTATTGAAATAAGATGAGTTGCCATCCAGTTCAATCGCTTGAGGCTGGTAGTAAAGTATTGATCTTCACTGTCTAGCCACCGCCTTCTGTTAAAATTAGCCACTAAACAACTTGTTGCATTCTTATATCAGACCTAATTTTTCGTCCTGCCTATCCTGTTCCACAACACATTGGTAATACCTTTGGAATTGTTGATTTTCTAGGATGATGGTGAACATTCACCATCAGGATGTGGCCTATCTGATTTTTTTAAATTAAAATAAAAAAAATTGTTGGTGGGTTGGCATGCTAACTTTGTAGATACCTTTTCATTCTTGATTCAAAGAATCCCACATTATAATTGAATGGAGACATCGATAACATACAACTTATGCCTTTATTTGTTATTCTAAGTACATTTATGAACCAAAAAAGTTAACTTTGTGAAGAGTCATATTGCTGAATTCCTTGCATGATGCAGGACTATTGACATCTATGTCATATAAAATTAATTTATTGTTTTTGAATTTAATAGTGAAGCGACATATGACCTCAAAACACCAACTTTGTATATACTAAAGAAAAGTACTATAATATCATAAACTGTATAATATTTGTGGACAACAGGCATTACACAGCAATATTATAATCTAAATAACAAATTTAGATTATGCCTTGTGGTCTACTTGAAAAAAGTCGTCACTTTTTTAAGAAATAACAGAGCAAACTACATGCATCACTGCCCTTCCACTACAACCCATGACATTGACTACTTTGACCAACCCAGAGCAAGACTTCCAATAGGGAATATGCATGTCATTCAAATTTAAGTAAATATTTTTTGTACAGTCGTTATCGCTAAAATAATGATATCTGTCACATTATTTTCTATTTAATCTTTTTAAAATCACTAAAATAAATTTATAAAAAGTGCAAATTTTACGAGGCAAATTTAAAATGTCGAAACGCAACGCCATTGGTTAGACATCGACGTGACGTCATCCTTCGCAATGGACATGTCAAAAACATACTAGAACTAGCTGTTTTCATTTATATTTCAGTTAATTTGATTGCTTTCAGAGTTTATCGTATACTTCTTGCGTGATTTTTGTTTGTTAGTGATGTGTTGAATGACTAACAATGTCTGAAAGTGGATCTCAAAAGGCGCAATCGGATAATCTTCCGATAATTGATTGTTTGCGCCTACAGTTACATTCACTGACGTCAAATTGCTTTGAAAACTTGTGCAGGCGCTCGCAATAATGTCGGTAGTTTGTGTGGTGAAAATTATATTTTACCCGCCGACTTACGTACATTCGGACTCGAACATTCTATTAACGGAGCGCACAGTGAATAAGCTTTCTCACGTATTAAATTAAATTAGATGATAATTGTATTTGCAAAGTCCAAAATTAAACCCATTGTTCATCATCACATCATCTTTTATTGAGCACTAAGCTCCAGTGTACAACTGTACATAGATGCTTTCATGATGAGTTCGTACTTCGCCTCAAATAATGATTTTACATCAGCTGAAATCAGGGGAGTCAAAGCTGCAAGGTGAGGAAGTGATAGATATTTAATTTAGGTACATGGTTCTCGTACAGTTTTTCTAAGTAATTCATAAAAGTCTTTAACATAACCTGTAAAGATTTAGACGTTTACCTTCTACATACAAATTATATTATATCCTTCATATCACATTTTAGGAATAAATGGTTGTTAATAAATAAATCCGTGTTTGGGAATACTTTATAATCAAATCTGTTTTTATCCCAGATCTGAACGAGAATCTTACAACAACTTTTTAGGGTTTGTACTTTTGTTAGCCAAATTAAACCAAAACTATTAATATTTGGTAGAAATAATTATTTTCTTCTTACGTTAAAATGATCTTCGCAACAGTATGCAGTGCTTTTTGTAGATATAATATCTCTTTTCACAATTTTACACCAATTTTTCTTATATAAGCATCCCATGGAACATGAAAAAATACTTTGTCCGGCGCGTTCCATCTCGTATTCTTGCACATAGGTACAATACAGTACTTAAAATAAGGTCTTCGGTTTCCATCCATACTTCCGTTTATGAAATTAAACTAGAAAACGTAAATTTAATACTATAAAATACTCTTTCTCAACCTCGCTCATAACCACTTGTTAGTAAACAACTCCAACCTGAAGAACGATGACGTCACCATAGAACGCGCCAAAAGGGCGGCGTTTGAATCGGCTTTATGTCACTGCAATTTTCATTAATTAATTTAAAATAAATTTGGACTTTCCCATGACTCGTATATTTTTTTACGGTATTATATTAACATAAATGAGCTATAAAAACAATAAAAAAAAATCATGCATATTCCCTATTGGGACTAGTTGCTACCTTTGAGGACCTAGATGATTGCCTCTAAAAAGTGTAACCGAATCCATACTTATCTAAACAGAACCTAATTGCAATTAAAACAATATTTATTACTATACCAAGGAAACAATTAAACTACCATGGGGGACTCTATTACAAATCCTCTGCGATTGCATAGCAATTACCCACTGCAGAAGTCCTATACTTGGAAGTCACACATTCAAACCTGACCTAATAAAGAGCCGTATAAACCGTATAAATTCGGTTTATCCAAGCTGTAGGCCTGGGGGACCAGATCTAACTAAAACTGAAATGGCCACAATAGATCAGAGATGGTCGCAGTGGCCTCATGGGGATACTACATGTGGGGATACTAGTTCCCCATGCCCTGACAACTTTTAAATAATAATAATGGACTCTATAGGCTCATCAACTATTAAATATCAAGTAAACAAGTTATACATTAAGGTAGGAATTTATGAGGACAAAATAAAATAATAATTATGCTGTGTGGAGTCACTTTTTTCCACTTCTATTAAGAACTTGTATTAAGAGCGAGAAGATCTGGATCTCAAATATTGTGCTGATTACCGAATTTACTACCATTATTCTTGGTAAAATTCAATAAATTTGTTCACTCATATTTTCCTCTCAAAGATATAAAATTACTTGAAACTTTTCCAAGCAGAGAACAATGTAGCATTATGTTAGTAAATAATAAAAAATAAAATCAATACTTGATATTGTATGTGTGCTTGATATTAAGATACTTATGATATGAGATTTAGTAAGATACTTAAGATATGACATTTATTTTAACCCTTATTGAAAAGAATGCACAAATGACTATGACATTTAACATACTCAAAGTGTATATAGAAGTAGAGAAATGCAGATAGCTTTTAGCATAATATATAGCATTTTAAACATCTAAATAAAAGTAAAACATTTCTTTGCATAAAATGATGCTTTAACAAAATAAATTACAGTTAAACTTCAACTGCAGAGCGGAAATCACATGAATATAATATAATAAACAAAATATTACCTTTTCCGCTGCAGGCGCTCCTTCTCTTGGAACAGCCGAGGTATTTCAGGCAGGAAGTTGATGGAGAGGGAGCGGTAGAGTTCTTTCTCTGCCTTGCTGGTGGCCAGGCGGAACTTTTCTGTCAGGTTTGTCCAATCTTCTTCAGTGAAGCAAACGACTTGCCATACTCTTTCTGTATTATTATCTTGAAGATAGTCATCCCCATAAAACCAACTCCGACGTCGATTACTTTTCTTCCTCTTGCTTTTGCCCGGCCTTTTTATATCCTCACGATATAATCTTGTCCCATAAAAATACCAATATGCTGAATCATTGTCATCCCAGCTGAAATTTAATTATAATAATTGTACAGTACTGCCACAGTGTATATGTGCAATTATACAAATTAATGTAATGGCGCTTACCCGAGTGGTTCCACTCTTAGGCTCTCAGCCTCAAGGTTTTTAAATAAATCAAAAACATCTTCAGCATCCAAACGGAAATCACATAATGCATACAATATCTCAACCTTGGTGCGAAGAGGTAAGAATTGAAAATCAATATCAGTGTTAAATGGATTGTATCTGCCTGTGTGTTGACATTTTTTTCGGAAGAGACGCCTCAAATACATCTGTAAATTAATGATATTTTCAAAATTCAACTCAAACAATGTTATGGTTTTTATTTTGACATAATGTTCTGCCCTCACCTGATAATTAAACGCTGAGATGTCATTGTAGCCTAAGGAACCTTTCAGGAGGCGCACAATCAGCTCTGTTAACAGAGATTTCCCGGAGTGGTCGGATCCATCTGTCAACAGAGCCTCTTCCAATTCCTACAATATTCGTAATCATTAAAATCATATTCCGAAATGTTTTAATCGTCAGACCTTTAAGTCATTTCAGTTCGTCAATCGCAAAAATCAACACTGATTTCAATCGTTACTAAAGATAGGTACTTACTTCGATGTCAAAATCCAAAAGGTTGAATGCAGTCCTGAACAGGGAACAAAAGTAAGCGATGCTGGGCACTTCCCACCATGATTGAATATCCAAAAACTGTGAGAAATTCATTCAGACATCACTTTTTTTGGTGCCGTCCCGGAGAAACACACTCACTGATATGCCGTAATAGCGAAACTCACCGAAATATCTATGTAAGATGGAAACATAACCTACAACGTCGATTATCGATGTTACATGAGTAACTAACGCGAAATAATCGTTTTATTGCGTCAGCTTTAAATTTGCGACGTTTTAATCATCAAAATCGACTTTTCTTTTACGTTTTATGTTAGAGACACGAATATGCGTTGTGTATTAGGACACAAACGCCATAACAGTTTACTGTCGAGAATATCACTCACAACTCACAACGCCTAGATATGTAAAACGTGTTTTTAATTTCAATCTAAATATACTTTGACGCTATTATATTATAAAAATAATTATTGTATACGGTAATTAGTTTTTTTCTATGAATTTTTATTATTACAACTTAAAGAGACATAAAATGACTTCACTTTCAACGGAAGTTTGATCGGCCATAGCTTCTATATTTTTTGTTTTTTTTTTTTGTACCTCGCTTCCTCTATTTATAAATAGCTATAGAAAGAAAGAAAAGAATTTGATCAAGAGCAAGAGGTAAGGTAGGTAGGTATTTTGTTTTTTATGAAGCCCGATATTGAATTTCAAGAGCTCTAGGTAAATTTAAAATCTAATGTGTAACTTTTTTAAATATAAATTGATACAATTCAAAGGCAAAACCAATAGATATTTGGCTTTATTTCGCTAAAATTGCACTAGATAATCTAGATATTAAACGTTGACATTGTAATAAAGAATCATAATTATGAATGATACTTGACAATACGACAATACATTTATTTTCTCTAATATTTGAATACAGAGATGAAAGGAGGATTATGTCATAAATAAACTGCATAAATATAATTAAGTAATAATAATAAATATAAGCATGTCATAATACGAGTAAGTACATCAATCAAAGGCGGCAAAATCTTTTGGCAATTCGTTCGTTCTTATAAATAAACGTACAGTCAATCGGGGTAACTTTGATTCTTTAGGCCTCTTGTAGACACACGTTTTTTCGGCGTAAAAATCTACGGTAAATTCACCGTGTGTAGGCACGGTTGTCAGTGTTGTATGGATTACTATGAGAGCTTGTTGACAGTCGCGGCTGCGTTACGGCACGGCGCCGCCGCCGTATGCACCGTGCGTCCCCCTCGGCGCGGCGTGCCGCGTCTACGCACGGCGTAATTTTCATCAGTGTTGTATGGCAGTCTTCGTGAGTGTGTCGACGACGCCGGACATTTTCACGGTTTAGTGACCGGCTGGCTACACTGTTTTTAACTGACTTCTATTTATTTTTAATTTATTTATACACTTTATTGTTTGTATACCAGAATACATGGGTACAAACAACACAACACAAAAGGCGGCCTTATCGCTATATAGCGATTTCTTCCAGGCAACGTAAGATTTAGGAAAGAAATACAAATAGAAGGGGTAGAGGTATACAGTATACACACCAAAAAAAAATTTGGAAATCAACTAAAACTTAAACATACTATTATGAGCTTGAAAGACAAGTTACATAAATAAGAAAGAAATAGATGCAACTAGTAGTTAAGGTAATGATTTTTGACTGAATTGATTTCTGTCTTAGTAAAATGAACATAAATAACGAATATTGTTAATTACATTAGTTCATGAAAGATGCCAAGTGAGCGGCACCTGGCCGTTGTCTTGCCCGTTAGCTTTGCCGTGCCATGTACACGCTAGCACGTTTTTTTTACGGCACGGCAAACACGCCGTACGGTCAAGAAAACGTGCCATGTACAAGAGCTCTTACGGTAACTTTGACAGTCGGCTCCCAAAATAGTTTTTTATTTTTTACGTGAAAAGCATTTGGCGCATAAAATTTATTTATTACATTTTATGTACATAATGAACGTCGTTAACGTAATCTTAAATAAAAAGTGGATTTCAAACAAAGCTAATATTAATAACTTTCTTTCAAAAACGTGCGTAACTATTCGTGTTTTTTTCCGATGTAAAACTTTTTAGATATTTCTCAAAACTTTAATGCTATCAAGGTGTGTTATAATATAATACAATCCTTTACATGTTACTTTCGATACATAAACAATTTTCATTTATTTTCAATTGCATCTTCGTTAAAATTACAAATAATACCGGTAAGTCAGATTTTAAACAAATTCTGGGTAACTTTGACAATATCAATGTATGTAATGTACCTATCCCTTAGATGTATCCTGACTTTTGGGATTTACCAATTTTAGTGTTAGTCAAACATCCCATGGCCCCCGGGACTTCTTTATTTTCCCAGAAATAAAATGAAAAAATTGCAGCCATTTTGTTTTTTCAACCTCGAAGCTGTTCGGGCGCCTGTACTGTTTTAATCATTGCTATCGATGTAGACGTCCTAGGAAGCCGAAATATGTCTCATTTCAAAGCTAACAATGTAGGTAATCAATTGATGATACATTTCATTTAATATCTTTTTCATAGAAGACCAAAAAAGGATTTAAAAAACAAAATTCAATATTTTTTCATTGAATTTTCTTAGTTTAGTGCCTTTTACATGAAAACTAACCCGTCAAACTACTTTTTTTTTTGTTGTGTTATCATAAAACAGGCTATCACCTTATTAATAAATGTTACATCAAAGTTATAAGTAAGGTAGTTTAGAAGATTTTTTGATAAATATCATCGGTGTCAAAGTTACCCATATAGGGGTGGTAACTTTGACACACAACAAAATTGCAAATTTTTAATATATTTTGTCGTTTTTAAAGACTTTTTACAATTTGACAGTATGAAAACCAGCAAGAGGGCACTGATTAACTCATAACTTTTATCTCATATGCGACGTAGTAAAAGTTTTTTAAGAAAATACGCCGATGATGTATCAAAAAACCCCGAATGACTGTTGTTGAGTCGATGTGGTGATATAAATAAAATAGACTGCGCTTGATAGTACTGGTGTATTGCGAATGAAATAATTGTTACAAAAGAGCGTGCGCCTGCGCTGAGGTAGTGTGGCCGACTGATGTCGCCGGCGGCCGGCGGGGTCAACGCGCGGCGAGCGCGGTCAATCCCCCGCCGTAACTGTTGTCTAGCTGCGCCTAGACAATCTGCCCGGGTTGAAGTACTTCAATAGGAAGAGGACAGATATTGTTGAAGGCCCGTCGCAGTGTCCCTCTTCGAGTCTTGATGTCGGCGACTCTCACGACGCCGTCGCTGCCCGGGTAGACTCGCTCCACGCGCCCCAGCAGCCAAAGTAGAGGTGGCAGAGCCTTGTCCTTCACTAGGACGAGGGCGCCCTGCTGTAGATCACCCGATGCTGCAGCCCATTTGGTTTTCTGTTGGAGCAGCAAGACATACTCCTGGTTAAAGCGTGTCCAAAAATGTTGCTTTAACAGCTCCACCCGTTTGTAGCGCTCCAGACGCGTGATAGATACATCGGAGACAGTCGGATGTGGAACTGACAAAAGCGGTCGTCCAATTAAGAAATGGGAAGGGGTAAGAGCGGAAAGGTCAGAGGGATCGTTAGATAGAGGTGTTAAAGGACGGGAATTTAGAATGCTCTCTATTTGAGTTAATAATGTTGCCATTTCCTCATATGTTAGGTTGGTTAGTTTGAGCAACCTCTTTAGATGATGCTTGGCTGAGCGAACAGCGGCCTCTGCTATGCCATTAAGATGTGGAGAGTAAGCCGGAGTGAAAGAGAATGCGATGCCTTCTTGGGAAATTTCAGATACGATGTTTGACTCCTGTAAAAGTTTGTAAAGCTCGTTAGAAGCTCCGATAAAGTTAGTCCCGTTATCGGACAAAATGGTGCGTGGCTTACCACGACGCGCAACAAACCGATTAAGAGCGGCCATATAAGACTCTTTTGTCAGGTCTGTAACGAGCTCCAAATGAACGGCCTTAACGGCTAGACAGACAAAAATGCACAGGTAGGATTTAATGAGCTTGCATCCTCGACCTTTGCGGTCGGCTATCAATATTGGCCCGGCATAATCCACAGAACAATTTAAAAATGGAAACTCTAGATTACTTCTGCACTCTGGTAACTGACCCATAATAGGCTGTATACTAGTGGCCTTTTGCCTGAAACATTGGATACATTTATTAACAGTAAATTTTGCTAAGTTTCTACCTCCTAGAGGCCAATAATTTTGTCGGATGGACGCTAAAAGTAACTGAGGTCCAGCGTGCAGAAGTCTTTCGTGCTGATGTCTAAAAATAATTTTGGTTAAATGATGTTTACTACATAATATTATTGCATGTTTAGTATTGTAATCGTAATGTGAATTGCTAAGTCTCCCGCCTACACGTAGAAGATTGTTAGAGTCCAAAAAGGGAGATAACGATATTAATTTATTTTTTCGAGGTAATTTTTTCCCAGATTTTAAGATATGATATTCTTCCGAGAACATTTCCAATTGCGCTACGCGTAGTTGGAAATGTTCTCGGAACATTTAGAGAGTTTTGAAGCTCTGTAAACGAAAGAAAACCTATAATCTTATTATTTTTGTTTTTTAAATTGTAAATAAATCTTAGTATGTAAGCCACTATTCTTTGTAAATAATTTAAATTTGAACATTTGTGAATTAAATTTTTGATAATGGAGTAATCATTATAATTTTTTGAATTAATAGAATCGGATGCAAAATCATTCGAATTAATGGAATTGGATGCACAATCACTTGGTTTAATTATTGAAAGATTTAAAACTGAAGCTTCTGGTGAATCTTGTTTCAATGTGGCGTTGGGTAATGTAGGCCAACGAGATTGATCACACAGTAAAAATGCGGGTCCAGACCCCCATAATTTAGAATCGCTGATCTGATCAGCCTTCAGGCCTCGAGAAACAAGATCCGCCGGGTTGTCTTTAGACGGTACGTATCTCCATTTGTTACCTGATGTAGTGTCCCGTATCTCGTTCACACGATTAGAGACGAATTTCTTAAGCTGACTAACAGATGTATTTAGCCAACCAAGTACAATCGTGGAATCGCACCAAAAGTGACATGATTGTATAGGTAAAGTAATAGACTCTTTTACCTTAGTACACAGCCTAGAACCTGCCAAAGCACCCATTAGTTCTAGATTTGGCAAGCTGACTATTTTGGTCGGGGCGACACGGCTCTTAGAGATAAGCAACCGTACCGTAATACATCCCTCACTGTCTGTAGAACGTATATAAATACATGCACCGTAAGCCTTTTCTGACGCGTCGGTAAATACAGGAATTTCATTTCTAATGGAATCTTGACATGAAATCCAACGTGGAATTTTTAATTTATTTAAATATGGCAATTTGTTTGAAAAAGCTAACCATAACTGTTGTATTTCTGTAGAGACTTCATCATCCCATTCACACTTTTCAATCCATAATTTTTGCATAATTAATTTTGCTTCTACGATGCATGGAGAAACTAATCCTAAGGGGTCAAAAATTTGGCTTATTACTGAAAGAATATGACGTTTTGTTATAGTTCTTGAATGTTCAATATTGATGGAAAATGAAAGTGTATCAGAGTCACACAACCAGTGAACTCCTAACGTTTTAGATGACATATTAGTTTTGTAATTACAAAGATTTAATTGATTATTATTTATTACCGTTTCATAGTTAGGCACAATTTGTTTTAAAATTTCTAAATTATTTGATTGAAATTTTCTTAAATTAAATTTTGCAGACGATAAAACAGAAATTACTTCTTTAGTCATTTGTACCGCATTAGAGATTGAGTTTGAACCAGAAAGAAAATCATCGACATAGAAGTCTCGCCGTATTGCGTTTTGAGCTTCGATACTTTGAGCTGAGTTTGCTAAACTAACTAGACATTTAGTTGCTAAATAAGGCGCGGATGCGGTGCCGTACGTAACCGTGTTTAGAGTATACGTTTTTAGAGGCTCCGCTGGATCCCCGCGAAAAATTATGCGTTGTAAAGAACGTTGTTCAGGTGTTACCTTTATCGCTCTATACATTTTTTCGATGTCTCCTGAGACTACGTACCTATGTTGACGGAAACGTAATAAAATAGACAGGAGATCGTCTTGAACGGTAGGGCCTACCATCATGATGTCGTTTAGTGACACGCCTGTGGTAGATTTAGCTGAACCATCGAAAACAGTTCTTTATTTCGTTGTTGAACTAGACTCGCGTAGAACACCGTGATGGGGTAAAAAATAATTGACTTTACCTATATTGAAGGTGTCCGTATCCTGTGTCATGTGACCTAAGGACTCGTATTCACGCATGAAGTCTATGTACATTTTTTTAAAGTTTGCGTCTCTTTGAAATCGCTTCTCTAGTGATAAGAAACGACTTCTTGCCATTGAATACGAGTCACCTAAGTTGTCGGGACTCGCCTTTAGAGGCAAAGTTACAACAAACCGACCATCTTCGTCGCGAACGGTGTGTGATTTGAAACTCTCCTCACATGCACGTTCTTCAGCCGTTTGTGTGTATTTTGAAGAGACTGTATCAAGTTCCCAGAATTTCGTTAAGTCGGGATTAACTTGTGTAGAAAAATTGCAAAAGTGTGAATGGGCAGGACGTGATCTAACAGATAAAGAGCCAGACACTATCCAGCCAAGCTTGCTTTCACACAAAATAGGTTGTTTTTTACCTAAATCTATATGGTTGCTACCTACTACTTCCCAGAAAATTTCTGCCCCTACCAAAATATCTATAACAGATGGAATATTGAAAGTAGGATCAGCTAATTGGATGCCAGAAGGAATAGGTATATTTTTGGAATCTATAGATATAGGTGGTAGATTTTTAGTAATTACAGGTAAAATTAGACAACTAACTTGTTTACCTCTCGTTAATCGACTCAAATTTGAGGTAACAAGACTGTGTACTATGGCTTATTGAGTTGTTTATACCTGTAACCATGGAGTTCGCACTACGCCTGGACAACCCCAGCTTGTCGCATAGACTCTCAGTTATAAAGTTTGCCGTACTACCGTTGTCGAGTAGCATACGGGCTTCGTGCTTCTTACCATTGGAGCTCACCACTCGCACCAACGCTGTGGACAGTAAAACAATAGACCGCGTAGTAGGCTGTTTTACATTTGTTGAAGCATTTGCCGAAAGTGTGACATTTTCTGAGGGACCCGGCATTGGGTTCAATAAAGGTTTAGATTGATCTATGTGTATGAGAGTGTTATGTTTACATTTACAATACTTGCAATGAGATAACTTACATTGTTTATCAACATGTCCCGGTCGTAAACAATTTTTACAAAGTTTAAGCTCTTGTACTTTTTTGATGCGTAATTCTATAGATAGGTTTTTGAATAATTCACATGAATATAGAAAGTGAGCCTTACTACATAGAGGACATTTTATTGTAAATTTATTTGTGTTTGATTGATAATTGTTTTTTGTTTTTGTTTGAATGTAGTTTAAGTTATTTGTTATTAAAAAGTTTTTTGATTTGTAATTATTTTCTTGTTTATTGTGTTTGTTTTGTTCTTCCAAATTTTCCAAAAGATCTGCTTTATTACTGACAAATGTACAAAATTGAGCAAAAGTAGGGGATGCACTAAATGTGTTGCGATATTCTTCCCAACTTCGAAGAGTGATGGGATCCAATTTAGATGCCATCATGTGTATAATGAGAGTATCCCAATGATCAGTGGGCTCATTCAACATTTTTAGTGCCCTAAGATTTTTATTTGTTACGTCAATTAGACGACGTAGCAAAATACTAGATTCTTGTTGGACTTGTTCGACATTGAATAAAGCCTGCACATGAAAATTAATTAATAAACGATTGTTATTAAATCTCTCACAAAGTAAACTCCAAGCTATGTCATAATTATCCTTTTTGAAAATTATATTTTTAATTATCTCTGCCGCTGAGCCCTTTAGACTAGCCCTTAAATAATGAAATTTATTTATTGTATCTATACTGTCGTTATTATGAATAAGCGATAGATATGTATCCCTAAATTCGAGCCAAGATTGGTAACCGCCGTCAAAGTGGGGCAAATCAATTTTAGGTAAACGAATAAAATTGTTGTTATGCCTACCTGATGCAGAGTCCTCGGAGCCCGTTACAAACTCAGACGCGCCGACGGCGGCGTCAGCTAGCAGGTTCCGCGCCAGCGCAGCCAGTGAGTAGTACTGCTCCTCAAACTGGGCTCGCGCCGAGTAAGCCTCGTCCACGTCGTCCGATAGTAGCTCGATCTCGGTCTGTAATTCATCGAAATCCCCATATAAGGCATCGAATTTACTAAAGCGGCACTCTAGCTCTGTGCGTTGTAATTTTGATAAAGCATTACAGCTTGATAAAATCTCTAAATAGTTACTAAAATTTGTAAGTTTCGCTTTCATTGAGCTACGCTTCTTAATAAGCTTTTCGGCCATAGTTAAGGAAGAATGTTATAAATAAATAAGAAAAACGAAACAAGAAAAGTTTGAAGTAGAAATAAGTTTGAAATCAATGACCGTTAATTAACAAAGAAAAAGTATCTATGCAGCTGCGCGCGAGCGCGTAGCGGTCAATGACCCGTCAAGGTGAGCGTCAAGGCCAACGCAAAAAAATAATTATTAGCAGGTGTCAGGCAGAGATAAGGCGTGCTATAATACGTGGCGCGCAATAAGTGAAAGGAATTGCACACTAATTAACTCAAATAGTAGCACACTGAATTAATATTTTGGAAGAACAAAGGAAAATATTTTTTGGAATTAATGGAAAAGAAAGGAAAATAATTGGAACGATCTCACGAATGTCAGCCCTTGTCCTTTTTGTCTGAGATCCAGTTTTCTTCCTTCTTCAATATTGTTGCAGCGCTTGCGTCTCGAACAAAGAAATTCCCACGGGGTCAAAGTCCGAACACGTCGTTATGTCGCTCGTAAATTGCAGCAGTGTAGGCTTCAATCCACGGCCAGCTGATTTATTTCACGTCGAAGGACTAAAATGTTGAGTCGATGTGGTGATATAAATAAAATAGACTGCGCTTGATAGTACTGGTGTATTGCGAATGAAATAATTGTTACAAAAGAGCGTGCGCCTGCGCTGAGGTAGTGGGGCCGACTGATGTCGCCGGCGGCCGGCGGGGTCAACGCGCGGCGAGCGCGGTCAATGCCCCGCCGTAACTGTTGTCTAGCTGCGCCTAGACAACTGTACTTCTTGTTTGTTGATATGTAGCTATTAATATCATACGTAATCATCCAATTTATATTTATTTTATAACACATATAAAATATAAAATTATTTATAAATAAGGAGATACTAGCGACCAGTAGTAGAGCATTATGTGCTGTAATATTTGTCTTTCGGAGGTTTGCCTTTGCTTCACAGACGAGGTGGTTTGCTTGCATCTGCTTGTTTCTAGTAGGTAGATGTTTGAACTCATTTAACGTTAACTGAATCCGTTAAGTTGTGGGCGTAGGGAGGTAGGAGCAGGAGGGGGGAAGAGCAGCTGCCCTCCCGGACTTCAGATAAAGTACCTTTGAACCTTATAAAACATCTATATCGAAAATCCTATTTTTCCAATTTATCAACAATTAAGGACCTTTGCCCTCACCTGAATCAAAATTATTGTAATTATTGTATTTTTGCGACCACACAGGGATAGGCGCAGTGAGGACCGTAGGGTAACTTACTTATGTAAGTAACTAGTCTTCTTGTTTAAGTATATTTTTCGTTTGTATCGACGCGACGTTGAAATCGAGTGTGTCGACAAAACTAAATCACGTTACCGAAGTTTTTTACTAGGCTTACTAGTTTCGACCGTGCACTGATAGTCGGAGTTCGGCTGCTTTGGATATGCATAATTTCTACGAGATACCTACCTACGAGTACTAGATAGTTTTGAGGTTTATTAAATTTTTAACATTTTTCTTACCTTTGTGCGAATAATACATGTAATAGTACGCTTTAATGTATAATAAATCTACGGAATTTCAATTTAAATTGACATAAAGCATCGCCGTGTACCCGTATTAATTTGTAGCGTAGAATGTTGGGAGGGGGGGGGGGGGGGTAGATGCGGCAGGGCTTCCTAGAAACGGGATGCCCCATACCCTTAGCGCCCGGGAATCAGCGTATGACCTATTTTCGAATGCATTTACCATTTAGCACAGAATATTCCATGGCTTCGAAATTCGTGTAATCAATAATGTAATTTCATGTAAAAATAATTATGTGTTCTCATGATTGTTCTGATTCATAGCATTGAGGAAGCTAAAAAAATCAGATTAGATTATTAGAATTCTCCAAAACAAATTACTACAACATGTTAAGTTATTAGGTATTTATATGACTTTTTAATCCCCGTCAAAAAAAAACTGTCTGTCTATTTGAGATCTTACAATGCTAAGGTCTCGAGCGGATGGTCTGAAGTAGACGCGTTTTTTTGTTTGAAAGATGACGTGATCGAGATGGTCTCTTGTTATAATTTACATAATAGATCTGTTCAGGCGTTAAATGACCATTAGTCACTAGAGAATCCTCTTTGTAAGGGATATTTTAAATTAGCATTTTCTTGGAGTAAGTATATTTCGCCTGGATTTCGAAAATGCTAACTAAAAACAGTAAACAACAAGTACCAAAGAAAAGTTTGGCTCCTAGGCCTATTATTATTTAAAGTATGCCCTATAGTTCCTAGCTGACAACGTACAGTTTAGAACTCTTAAGAGTTTTTTGCTATAATAGTCTAGATCTCTAGATAGATAGGTACGTAGGATGTGGGAGTGTATTCAAGAGGAGAGGAAAGAGGCTTTCAACATGAAGCACTTCATCGCCATTTACTATAAAGTGGGTTTATTATCAAGAGCAGATACTTAGGAAGTAAAAAAAGATGACTCTTATTACAATGCGTTTCTTGAAGGCGTATTAAACGACATTTACCTTCTGTGCTCTCTCTGTTTGGAGATGTAGCGCTGATACACGTCACACAGGTCACGCTTACTTTAACTTACCAAGGTACTCTAACAACAAGAATAATATAGGTACATCGTTCACTTTTTTCGTTTTTTATTTTTCTTTTGGTGTCCAGTGGTAGAATTTTGTTTGATTTAAAATTGTTCAATAGCCATTAAGAGGTGATGCAGGAAATGGGTCGCATAACTTGGATATTATTCGGATTGTTGTACCTACGAGGATGAGAAAACTTGCGTCCGAAATCGATTCGAATCGACAAATCGAGATTCGTATGCACCTGCACGTTAGAGTTTATTCCAGTACAAAGTATATGAGTAATAAAGTATAAAAATTTAATTAAATCATGGATGTAAGTAGAAGTTCCAAGCAACAATTTCGCTAGCAAACGACATAAAAGAGACGAGGGTCCGAGCTGGACGACGAGCACAAATAAAAACATCAAACTCGTTGCGAACTGTTTGAATCTAAAGTTTGCGTCAGTTCATACGCAAAAGAGCTGCAGCCCTAGGCAAGGGCTTTGGAAGACCATTGAGCATGAAATCATCCATACTAATATTATAAATGTGAAAGTATGTTTGTTTGTTTGTTTGTGTCTCTTTCACGTCGCAACATGGCTAAAATGGTACAGTTTATGTGTGTGGAGTGGAGATAGTTAGGAGGGTGGAGAGTTATGTAGGCTACTTTTTACCGCAGTTAAACATCTCATTCCCATGGGAAGATCGATGTTTTGTTAGTTGCTAAATATTTACTTCCGGATGTTGTTAATAGATGGCGTTAGTAAAATTCATTTGCAAGTTCTGAATTAGTTGCAAGTACTTTATGTCATAGGTCATAGGCAACTAATGAATTCAATTGAATTTTGAATTCGCGCTGCATAATCTGTTGTTTCAATTTTATATTAATATTGTATAGTGCCACCAACTTATCTGTTCAGTAAACGGATGTCGCTAGTGCAGCGTTCAATGTTACCATATAATAAAATTTGGCGACTGTCAAGGGAGCTCAAGAACTTTGAGACCTATGATTTTTACCAGATGTTGCACATAATTCGATGGTAAATGATGACAAAGCCTTTCCGACGAATATAGATACACAACTTGGGCTGTGGCTACTAACTTAAACTATCATGCAATGACAGCAGTAACATAGGATGTTAACATTATCTCAATCCATCAGGGCCCACTATTAAGCATAGGTCTCGTCTCATATTGAGAAGGTTAAGACCTTAGTTCACCATGCTGAACAAGTGCAGTTTGGCAATGTTTTCCTTTACCGTTATATCAAGTGACATTTAAATGCTTAAAACGCACATAACTTAAAAAAACGGAAACATCCAAAAATAAAAGAATTACGTAGGCCAACACAGTCAAATTTTACTTTTTCATATAAAAATTAAAATTTCAGGACAAGAGAAATAAAAAAATCCATTGTTATTGACTATAATTATTTATATTTTTATATATTTTATTAAAATAATTTTATTGTCATCGTGATATCTAAGTTTGAGGGGTTCAACACGAGAAATCCCTGTGGAAAATGATGGCGATGCGCCAGAGAAATTTCTTCAGCTTTTTTTCACTCGTTAGCTTGTAAACAAATTGTTCACTAACTCCTGTAACAAAGATATAATTATAATATACCTAACTGTAATAAAGATATAATTATATGAAGTATAAAAAAAATCGATACCTAATAAATTCAGTGACACTTTAATTGATTATGCAAACATAAGTGAGGAAAATAAAATAACTGAAATATTTATTTGAATTTTATCGGACAATAATTAACTAGCAATAGCAACACTAACATGTTGTAACTGCGACCTATTCTGCCACATATTCAAACGTCATTTTCGGAGTTAGCAGGCGATTTTCTTCCCTCGAACAATCTAAAACTTTTAAAATAACTAATGTTGCATCACTTCTAAGAGGCTCAGGCATTTTTAATCACTTTTTGCAATTAAAATCGAATTAAAACACATAGAGCACACGCACTTCAAAGACTTGACAGCGGACATAAAATTTCAAAATTGACGTTGTCTTTTTTTAGTTCCATTTTTTTCTACTGAACAGATAAGTTGGTGGCATTATAATGTAAAGGAATGTAAAGGAATTAGATTGATAAGACATACGCTTTGATTTTGGCTTTGATTTACTTCTGAAATAATAATTAATTTTTAAGAAAAAGTACCTTTGATATTTTATGAGATTTATTTGATATTCTGCAATAGGTTTTAGTTACTTGTAGTCACTTATTTATCCACCAGAAATGTGGTGTCATGTATGATAAACGACTCATTGTTAATTCTCTTTGTCCATGCGGGCGAAGCCGCGGGTAAGAGCTAGTTAAGCGTAAAATACGAGAGAATTTAAAATTAAAATGTTTTGCAACTGTTGAATGTTGCAACTGTTTTAGTTTTATTGGCATAAACAATCTGCGAAATTACGTACCTACCTAAGTGCGATTTGTATAACAAAGATGAAGCAAAAATTCAAAGCAAAAATTTCATTCAATTGAAAGTGTGAATTCATGCTTAATCGCATTCATGATTTCAACAATATATTGTAGCTTCGCCAGACTACTGGGGAGCTATAATATTTTCCCCGAGAAATTGGTAAGTCGCTTGGGGGAAATTCCCTGGCCACCCAGGTCACTGGGTATCATGTGCTTTACAAGGGGAAATTTAAGTTTCTATCTTTATAAGTTACTTTGAAATACATAAAAGGTTTTTAAGACCAAAATTAAGTTTTCAGACACCAATAACTCAATAATAATATTAATAATAAGTTTCAATAATAATGATAAACACACAGGGTAACTTATAGAGAGCTGTTGTTGAATAGCACTAGCTTGGACACGAGTGCTTCGGGGAATACTCTGTTCCTTATCTTCAGGAGGTGTACTTGAGATTGGGAAACAGGCCCCCACCTCTGTGCTTGCCTTAACCGGCTGGACATTGCTATATATTGGGAGATGGAAAATTCTAATGGTGTAGTAACGATAAACTGCTCACGGGGATTCAATCCCAACCAGGTGATGAAATGATGAAATTGGTGTAGCCAAAATTTTACAAACGGCTGTTAACATTTCGTAAACCTGCTTTACATACTACTGCATGGGTTGTGGTTGTGGGGGTTGACGTGGCTGGGTTGCATTTTAATTACGCTAGGTTTTTAATAGATAGTACATACCAAAGTAGTAAAGTACCATTGAAAATTATGTCTCGTGTTACATTATCTAATGACTCCATCAGTCCTGCTTTTACCAACCTTATCAACCTTTTGCATCAAGTCATTTCTAGCTTCAAGTTGCGAATCGTCTTGGATAGCAAAGTAAAATCAGATTCTGGTCTCAAAATTATTATTTTTTTGCCTCTACAAATCTGCTAATCAGTAGCTAAGTGCAACCACCACAAAGCAAATTTCATTTCATTTCTCTTCGCAGCGGAAATAGTAGGTACAGGGACGAGTACTTGGACGATCTAGCGTCCTCGGTTCCGGTTTTAAGATATGAGGTCTCCGTTGGGTAGTTACTTAAATAACAATAATAATTAACTGAGTCTAGATTTTAAGATCTTTCATTTTCATCTTTCATTTTGTTTATAGTGCCTTATTAATAAGGAAAATGTATAGGTATCGAACGGGACCGATGGCTTTACGTGCCCTCCAAAGCACTGAAGCGCTCAAAAAATTTTTTAACCGAGTAAACCGACTAAACCGACTAAACCGACTAAACCGACTAAACCGACTAAACCGACTAAACCGACTAAACCGACTAAACCGACTAAACCGACTAAACCGACTAAACCGACTAAACCGACTAAACCGACTAAACCGACTAAACCGACTAAACCGACTAAACCGACTAAACCGACTAAACCGACTAAACCGACTAAACCGACTAAACCGACTAAACCGACTAAACCGACTAAACCGACTAAACCGACTAAACCGACTAAACCGACTAAACCGACTAAACCGACTAAACCGACTAAACCGACTAAACCGACTAAACCGACTAAACCGACTAAACCGACTAAACCGACTAAACCGACTAAACCGACTAAACCGACTAAACCGACTAAACCGACTAAACCGACTAAACCGACTAAACCGACTAAACCGACTAAACCGACTAAACCGACTAAACCGACTAAACCGACTAAACCGACTAAACCGACTAAACCGACTAAACCGACTAAACCGACTAACCCGACTATTATTTAACGGGCAGGAAAAGTTATATGAAAATTCATTCCCGCCCGCTAAATAGAAAACACCAACTTTGGGTCCCCTTAAGACCGAACCAAGTCGTCTTTTTCGAATAGGTGGGATGAAAAAATAATTGTCATCGTGATCCCTAAGTTTGAGGGGTTCCACACGAGAAATTCCTGTGGAAAATGATGACGATGCGCCAGAGAGATTTCTTCAGCATTTTTCTTTTCACTCATTAGCTTGTAATCAAATCGTTCACTAACTCCTGTAACAAAGATATAATATTATATGAAGTATAAAAAAAACATTAGATACCAAATATATTCAGTGACACTTTAATCGATTAAGCAAATATAACGGAATTAACGGAGTATATTAAAATAACTGAAACATTTAAGCGGGACTATTAATTCACTTACAATAGCAACACTAACCTGTTCCAGCTGCGACGCGTTCTGCCACTTTTATTTTCGGAGTTATCAGGCGATTTTCTTCCCTCATACAATCTAAAACTTTTAGCCGTTTTTGTGCTCACCAGTTGGCGCCACAGGCGAGGTGAGGTCTTGCTGTCAAAGCCCGCCCATACATAAACAGTGACAAATGACATTCAGACAAGCGAAAAGTGACAGACAGACCTCACTTTTCACTAGCGCCTCTAGCGGAAAATTCACACGCGGTTACCCTCATTAAAATCGAATTGAAAACACATATAACACTCGCACTTCAAAGAATTGACAGTGGAATGACATTTCAAAATTGACATTGTCTTTTTTTAGTTCCATTTTTTTCTACTGAACAGGTAAGTTGGTGGCATTATATTTATAACATACAAACTAATTTTTTAATCATTTAGACCTATAGTTTTTGTTTGTGGCCCGAGATCGCTCGGCTGAAATATGTTTGTGGCCTATGAAAAAAAAGATTGAATAATACGGCTGGCATAGTGAGAGCGCGAATGTTCACACCAACGGATATTTGAGATAGTAAATAATTATTGCAGTATTGCGCTTTTAAGCTAGATTTTACAAGTACGAGTATATACTTTACAATACACCGATACGCTTATACGCTTGCTCAGATTAACTTTTCACAATTTAACTTTAACTGAACGTCGGATAAATATGGCAACACTATTTTATTGACATTGTCACTTGACAATAATGTCATAACATTAGTCATTATTTGAGTCATAGAGATAGGAATATACTTAGATAGAGACGCCCTAATCCTTAACCCTAATCATGGGCGTAGCCAGGGTGGGGCAGAGTGGGGCACTTGCCCCACCCTGGCCCAGCAGCTCAGTACAAGGGTGGGGCACTTGCCCCACCCTGGCTCTGACCCTGGCTCTGAGGTCACCTAACCGCAAGCGTGTCGCATAGCATCCATCTGCCCCATGGCGAAGACCAAATTCATTGGCAAAATTGGTGAGCAGCTAGTCGGCAACCCGACTACCCGGGAGTCGAGAATTCTGGTCGCTGGCTAAGGCTGTCGAGGGCAACTTCTGTCGGTCTTCTTTTCCACCACTGCGATTACTAGATAAATCAGTTGTCCACACGGCAAAGGGAAAATCCGAACTTCTTGGCACCAGCTTTGTCGCTAACAGGTTCGTCATGTCTGTCTGTCTGTCCGTTAGTCCGTATGTCACAGCTACTTTTTTCCGAAACTATAAGAACTACCTATATTGTTGAAACTTGGAAAGTAGATGTATTCTGTGAACCGTTTTAAGATTTTCACAGAAAAATGGAAAAAAAGCAATAAAGTTTGGGGGTTCCCTTTACTTAGAACTTAAACTCAAATTTTTGTTTTCATCAAACCCATACGCGTGGGTACATTTATGGATAGGTCTTCAAAACAGCTGTTAAGGTGTCTAATATCTTTTTTTTTCTAAACTGAATAGTTTGTGCGAGAGACACTTCCAAAGTGATAAAATGTCCCCCCGTAACTTCTAAAATGAGAGCACGATAAAACTAAAGAAAAATTGTAATGTACCTTACCATGTAAACTTCCACCCATAATTGGTTTGAACGAGATCTAGTAAGTAGTTTTTTTTAACACGTCTTAAATCCTAAAGCACAATTTACCTTTCATTCAATCAACTCAAATATAAATATATTTTTATAATCTGTTACTAGCTGCAACGGAACCCTTCATGAGCGAGTCCGACTCGCACTTGGCCAATTTTTACTCGTAAGTCTGTCAGACGAGCACTACTGTCCCTCGATACCAAGAAGTCGAATGAACCAGATGGTGTTTCTGCAGTGGTGATTAAGACGTGTGCTCCCGAGTTTACTCCCGTTTCAAAGCACCTATTTTCGCTATCCTACACCACTGGAATAGTACCGTCTTCATAGAAAGTAGCCCTAGTTCAACCTATCCCCGAAAAGGGCAATCTTAGTGACCCGGCTAAGTACAGGTTAATCCTAAGGTTATGGAGCGTATTATAAATGTACAGCCCCTAGGATATCTGGAGGATCTCCAGTTGATCAGTGACCGGCAGTACGTGTTTCTTTACGGACGTTCAGCTAGCGATCTTTTAGTATATCATACTCATCGATGGGCCCAGGCCCTTGATAGCAACGAGGAAGCATTCCTGGATATCGCTAAGGCCTTCGACCGAGACTGGCAGGGCTCTTCTTGCGAAGCATCCATCTACGGTCTCCCTGAGAGGTCATGCAATTGGGTAGCCAGATTTGTATCTGAGCGACATTAAAGGCCGTACTTGACGGTGGTTGCTCAGATATGAAACCTATAAACGCTGGTGTTCCCTAAGGGTTGTGCTGTCTCCTACTCTGTTAATTCTGCATGTTAATGATATGCTGGAGCGTGCAACCAGTATTCATTGCTATGAAGATGACAACACGGTAGGAAACTTGTGTCTGAAGTTGAGAATTCTCTGGAGAAAGTCTCGAAATGGGGACGACTCAATTTAGTTGAGTTCAATCCGAGAAGACACAAGTTTGCGCATTTTTCGCTTAGAAAACCCCATTTGTCATGGCGCCTCCATTCCAGGGCACCGCGCACACTATTAGTACATGTGTCGGTGTGTCGATGTCATCTGGAAGCTAAGGCCAAATTGGCCTCCGAAGTGCTTGGCGTCATGAACCGGGCGAAGCAGTAATTCAATGCGAAGGAACTACTGATGCTTTATAAAGCTCAGGACACCTCTCACATGGAGTACTTTCTCATCCCTGGGCTGGGGCGCCACAATAACAGCTTAGTCTTTGGCGCCGTGCAAATGCGCGCAGTTCGAGTTGTCAACTATCCACGAGTTACTAACAGGCTGAAAACATTGGTTTTAGGAGAGAAATAGGATTTATCTGCGTGTTTCAACGACTTGACAACGGTGAGTGCTCCGAGAAATTGTGCGACTTAGGTGCAAACTTCACGCTTCCATCATCGCACCACTCGCTAAAGATTGAAGTATCATTCTCATCCCTTGGATTCATGACGATCAAGGAGGCTCCGATTTTCACGATCATTTTTGCCGCGAACTTGCAGGCTGTGGAATGAGCTTCCTTGTGAGGTATGCCCGGAGCGCTTTAATATAGGGTTCTTCAAGAAAGGTGTAAAAAGAGTTCTCCTTCAGGACCGGCGTTGCACTGGTGACTCCCCTGGTGTTGCTCGTCCATGGGTGACGATGACCACTTACCATCAGATGGCTCGTCCGCTTTCACGTCAGCCCTTTAGGCTATAAAAAAAGACCGTGGGTATAGTTTGCTAGTTAAGACCATACCTATTATTTCAGAAAGTTGCCCCACCCTGAGCCCAGGGCTGGCTACGCCCATGACCCTAATTAACAAGTTATAGTAGGTATCAGTTTTCGTTGTTTGTTGAATATCTGAATGATATTGATATATTATGTTTTTGCTGCATGAAGATCTGTGCGAGGATTACGTAGGCCTGTTAATGTTTTGTTGGGTTTTACATCATTATTTTATATATTTGAGTAGCCCGTTTGTTTACATTTCAATGACACTTAAGCTAGGTTCACATTATTGTGTCGGGGTGTGGTGTGAATACGAATGATCTAAAAATGCGCCATATTGCAACACAACACACCACATTAGTATGAACACTCTGCGACACAACAGACGGCGCCACACCACACCCCGACACAATAATGTGAACCTAGCTTTATTCACAAAAATTTTGACAGGCATTGTCAGGCTCGCTATTTTTGCTTTAGTGTCTAAGTAATCCATAGTCCTTATAGATCAATGATTTGAGTTTACTGTATACCTACATAGAGATAGGAATACTGTATAATAGATCAATGCTGTGCTGTATACTAAACAGGACTGAGCACTCCGAAAATTTGTATTTACGAAAATGAACCAAATTACAAGATATTAAAGTATATTTTCTATTGCGCCTAACACAGAGGCTAATCCGAGCCGAGAGAGATAGCCACAACAGAGGTCCCTGTGTCTCGTTCTTTCATATTGCCAGCTTCAAAATATTTTTGAACAAAAATTTTGTTTTTCAAAACTTGGTTGAAACACTTGTGTATTATTGTTAATTGAACAAACTTAAGTCACCGTATTATAATTGCATTAATTCCGCTGTAGGTATATAAATTCCAAAAAGAAAATATAAATATAAAATATCCTATTTTTTTTCTAATGGTAACCCTTTTAAGCGCATGAATGTCATAATGATGTCGATGATTTGACATTTTTATGAATCTAACAACTGTGGTGACCATGAGTTATAAATTCCTGTATTGTGTGTTTTAATTGTGTTTCTCCATTTTTGAGTATAGTGTACAAAGTCGTGGCCGGGGCACCATACATTTTGAAATACCAAAAATAAAGGAGATGTCCTTTATTTTTTGTTTAAAATTATTTTTGTGTTTAGCCACATTAGTTTTGTTAATATTCATAGTGTAGTGGGTGTTATGTGTTTTCGTAAAGTTTTTCACTAACCAAACAAAATAATTACCTTGTGATCGGATTGTTGCAAAGTAGATTAACATCTAATCTGTAATTACCTTGTGATAATACAGACAAAAAGTTTGTGTTAAATGGCTACTGTTTACGCACTGTTTTGGTTTTGTCCAGCTCCAATCTGAACGGAGTATAAATTGTACTAATATTCCAGTTTCTCAATAAATGAAGAAATGCGACAAAAATGGCTCAGCAGTATACACGTGAAGCAAAAAATTATAAAAAAATTCAGTCGTATGCAGTTTTCATTAAGGTCAATTAATAAATAGAGTAGACAGATACTATTTGTTTTATTTATTTCTTCATCCATTCTTAATCCTTGAGCCCATTGCTCATGATATATTTCAATACCTATTTATGTTTATATTAAACTAGGAGCAGAAAGGGTTGCTCTATATATCTAAGGTTTGGAGTTGGAAGTGGGGGGGGGGGAGGGCGGATGAGTGGAAATATAATTTCCGAGTTATGTTTTTTTTTTCGAGAAATCATAATACATCGTAAAACACCGTGAAAGCCATGTTTATGAGATTCTGAGGGCAAACACACATACACACAAACCCACACTCTCTTTCACTCTCTCTCTCTCACACACACACACTCACACACACACACACACACAAATATAGCTACAGTTGCTTTTTCAAAGTTTACTATGCGTTTATTTCAATGTTCCTCCATTTTATTTGCATGATCCTTTTTTATGGCGGGGGGCTTCGCCCTCCGAGCCCCCCCTTACGGGGGGCCTGCGGCCCCCCTATCCACCCTCTTCTTTGTACTACAGCAAGCAGCATTTTAATCACAGTAACGAAAAGAAAACCAACAAAAATATCAATTGTATTATATTCCTTCGACACAAATACTCCACAACAGCAAAATTTGGTATGCTGTCGTAATTTTGTTTTTTTTAAAAACCTCTTAATCACTCTATCACTCATCAATCAATCATTCAATCCTCTGCGTATGAGTCCCATCCTCTGCCACAAAAGGATTGAGTCGGTCAAAAAAAGACAAGACAGAACACATTCACTTTATAACAATAATAACGGAACGACATTGAAAATTTTTGGGCTACCTTCCATGTTTTAGATTAGTAATCTACCCTTTTATTCTAGACCAAATTGACAACAATTGTCTACCGTAATACGTTATTTTTGTAGATTCAGGCAGAATTAGTTTTGTGCTACCTTCCATTTCACTAATTTTTGACAAGTACCCTCTTACTCGAGATCAAATTGACAAGAAATATCAATCGTAATACGCAATTTTTTGGATTTCAAAATGGTTTCAAACATTCACATTAAGCCCTGGCTAAGTCTCCCAACTCATACCAATATCAAATTCAGGTATCTTAGATCTATAGCACACCTGTAGAAATATTGCAAGATTGAATTTGTCTCACAATAATAAAATCTTATTGTCACCCTGTTAGAAAGGGACACACTCTCCCGGTTGTAACTATCTCGCTCGGCTCGCTTTTCAGCTGCGAGTGCTCAGTCCTGTTTAGTATATTAAGTCCATTACTGTGCCATAATCAAAAACTTATCTGACCCAGTGGCTAAAATTGGAACTAATGTAAATGTTATACTGTTGCCAGACAAAGACAAAGACAGTAGCGCCCCTCTTACCGGGTCAGATAAGTTTATGGCACTTTGTAGATAATCCGTGTTGGTACTATGCGACTCTACGGTGCGGTGCCTCTATATACCTTGTCTGTCAGGCAAAGGCAAACCATAGAGTGGTTGTATACCTATTTACATAAAGATAGGAATATAATATAGGTAGGTACCTACCTACTATATTTATCTCAGAGTAATGATTAAAATATTTATAGTAAACTGTAAACCCTAAGACTGAAACGAAAGAGGCGCTGTCGGACGCATTTGACCAATCATTGCACACTAGTAACTGACTGATGAATGACTTTTCGTTAGTTCCAATTTTTGCCATTTCAGAGATAAGTTGGGCGCACTGTAGTCCATTTTGTCATAGAGATAGGAATATACTTAGATAGAGACGCCCTAATCCTTAACCTCATATAAAATCATTGATCTATAAGGACTATGGATTAGACACTAAAGCAAAAATAGCGAGCCTGACAATGCCTGTCAAAATTTTAGTGAATAAAATATGGCCGATTCTACTAGTGTTGTGCGCACTACGTGGACGGAAACACTATCGATATTTAGTTTAATGACTAACGATATAACAGCAATAATACATGTCGTTCGTCTTCTCAGCGATATTAATATTAATTTTGATACCTACTGCGATGAACTTGTCATGTCATGTCAACCAAAAATATTTTGTAAAAACCAGCTATCATGATGATCTGCTGAACAACAAACGAGGACACAACGACTGATCCCCCTTTTTAGACAATCTCAGAGATAGTGTTTTAAACTCTGCCAGTTAATTAGGTACCACCCTCTTGCTTAACACAGCCGCCAAACTATTTGTCTTGTTCCAGTTAGGAAATTTAGGTAGTTAAGGCCTTTATTTATTATATGCATAATGTAAAATTATCAAAATAGAGTTCCATAACCGAAGTTTAACCATCGGAAGTAAAATACTTATATCTCTATTTGGCTGTATTGTATATAACTAGGTATATACAGGCTTGAAGTTATGTTAAGTTTTATATCCAATATTAAAAATCAATCCTTCCATTAACCAGTCCGCCTACTCCTAAACAATGCCACTTTTGCTGATTCTGAATGTACCCGCTGAATCCAGAAAAATCGCGATAGATACTTACATAATTAAATAAGTCATATGTAGCACTACGATGAATTTAATTTTAGAGTTTATTCAATAAAAGCTAAGGGTGAAGATAGTACTGCTGTGTGATATGACTGACAATTTTCTTCTGATCACCCATGATTGTGTAATAACCTTTAGTGCATTAATATTGTGGAAATGGGACCGAAATGTAAATAAAAAACATGTGTCTATGTACACAAATTTTAATTTATTTGTTTAAGGCTATATAATGTACAGCATAATTACAAAAATACAAATAAAAGTATTATAGCATATTTATTAATTGGGCACAAAAAGCGATCGTATCCCTAACTAGCGAATTCTTCAAGATAAGCTTTGGGCAGATAAGATAACAGAGGAATAATTATAATTGCTTTTTACAAAAAAATACTTCAACAAGACGAGGGTTTATGTTTTCTGGATTAGGCCTTCAAATAAATCGTTAAAAAATAATCGTAATCGTTAAAAAATAATCGTTAAAAAGTATCTTAAAAAATATCTTAAAAAATAATCGTTAAAAAATAATCGTTAAAAAATATCGTAATCTATTGAATAAAAACAATTATTTCAACTTTCTTCAGCGTCATTTTAAATTATCGATATATCGAATATCGATATTTTAACACTTTCTACCCTAAGTGTCATTGAAATGTAAACAAACCGGCTACTCAAATATATAAAATAATGATGTAAAACCCAACAAAACATTAACAGGCCTACGTAATCCTCGCACAGATCCTCATGCAGCAAAAACATAATATATCAATATCATTCAGATATTCAACAAACAAAGAAAACTGATACCTACTATAACTTGTTATTTTGGGTGTAATTTATTTTTCCTGGCTCCACATTGTAGTATACCACACCTCATTGTGTTTTAATGTTTTTGTTTTGCTTAAAAGACACCACAACACCTCCTATCAATGCCTATTTTAATATATTTTATAGTTTTGGGTTTATTAACCATTTTGTTTGACATAAGATGTCATTTGTAAGGGTGAATAAAAAATGGCCGGTCTGCTACACACCAACCAGCTAATTTCATATGAGGTTAAGGATTAGGGCGTCTCTATCTAAGTATATTCCTATCTCTATGTATAAATATGCTATAATACTTTTATTTGTATTTTTGTAATTATGCTGTACATTATATATAGCCTTAAACAAATAAATTAAAATTTGTGTACATAGACACATGTTTTTTATTTACATTTCGGTCCCATTTCCACAATATTAATGCACTAAGGGTGCACAATCATGGGTACACAAGCAGGTACACAATCATGGGTGATCAGAAGAAAATTGTCAGTCATATCACACAGCAGTACTATCTTCACCCTTAGCTTTTATTGAATAAACTCTAAAATTAAATTCATCGTAGTGCTACATATGACTTATTTATTTATGTAAGTATCTATCGCGATTTTTCTGGATTCAGCGGGTACATTCAGAATCAGCAAAAGTGGCATTATTTAGGAGTAGGCGGACTGGTTAATGGAAGGATTGATTTTTAATATTGGATATAAAACTTAACATAACTTCAAGCCTGTATATACCTAGTTATATGTATACAATACAGCCAAATAGAGATATAAGTATTTTACTGTCGATGGTTAAACTTCGGTTATGGAACTCTATTTTGATAATTTTACATTATGCATATAATAAATAAAGGCCTTAACTACCTAAATTTCCTAACTGGAACAAGACAAATAGTTTGGCGGCTGTGTTAAGCAAGAGGGTGGTACCTAATTAACTGGCAGAGTTTAAAACACTATCGCTGAGATCGTCTAAAAAGGGGGATCAGTCGTTGTGTCCTCGTTCGTTGTTTAGCAGATCATCATGATAGCTGGTTTTTACAAAATATTTTTGGTTGACATGACATGACAAGTTCATCGCAGTAGGTATCAAAATTAATATTAATATCGCTGAGAAGACGAACGACATGTATTATTGCTGTTATATCGTTAGTCATTAAACTAAATATCGATAGTGTTTCCGTCCACGTAGTGCGCACAACACAGGGCCAATAACAACTTGCCCGAAATCACCCAAATTGCGAATTGCCAAGTGGTGCAATCATATATCTATTTAGGGACACTCATCTCAAACAGTGGCGGATGTATGGGTGAGATAAAGCGGCGCATGGCAATTACGAGGTCTGCTATGGACAAGATGAAGAGAGTATGGGGAAACCGTAATATTACAAAATCTACCAAAACCCGCTTAGTTAAAGCGCTGATATTCCCCATATTTCTTTATGCGGCAGAAACATGGACACTGCGCGAGAGTGAGAGGCGGAAGATAGACGCTCTAGAAATGTGGTGCTGGAGAAGAATGTTGCGAGTATCCTGGACTTCTTTTCGCACCAACACATCTATCCTCAAGGAGATAGGTGTAAAACAGCGTCTATCCTCCACAATACGAGCTCGCATTCTGTCGTTCTTTGGACATGTTTCACGGCGTGGACTTGGTTCCATTGAAAAACTTGTAGTCCAAGGAAAAATTGAAGGCACAAGACCTCGTGGCAGATCACCGATGCGCTGGACGGACCAGATCAAAGCGGCTGTAGACGCCCCCGTTCACGAATGCACCCGTCGAGCAGCGATTCGTGAAGAATGGCAGCGAATTGTTAGGCGTGCCACAAATACCGAATGACCACGACCACTCTGCCAAGAGTGTAACGACTTAGAAGAAGAAGAAGTGCGCACAACACTAGTAGAATCGGCCATACTTTATTCACTAAAATTTAGACAGGTATTGTCAGGCTCCCTATTTTTGCTTTAGTGTCTAATCCATAGTCCTTATAGATCAATGCATTTTGTATATTGATATCTGTCACCTGTCAGTCTGTCTGTGGTACTATGGTGGTACTGGTACCTACTTAACTATGTTATGTTGAACAATTGAGCTAAATCTTTTCAGACTGAGGAAAGATTTTAATAAAATAATGAATTTTGCAGTGAAGTAGTGCAGTATCAATTGATATTCGTAGGTAGTTATATGATAAGTGAAATTATTGTATTTAATTATGTAAGTAAATAACAGTTATCGGGTACGATAAATTTTGAAGTGATAACATTATTAAAAATTGTGATTTAAATGAAGCTCGGTTTTTGAATTATAAATACATTGTTTTGTTATGTACAATGTAGTGTTAGTCGATTAGTTATTTGATTTAAAAGTGACATTCACATTAACGTATTTACGGATTGTTATTGATGTTTGTTATGTCGTTTTGAGTAATTGTTTACTAATGAATATTTCCGTTTGTAGTGCGTGTAATTACATGATGTCCAGGAGGCCGAAGGAGAAGTCATAAGTTAGTTATAATTTGCTCGTGAAAGCAATAATTTTTTTACTAGAGATTTAGGTATGCGCCATACAGCGCGAGATGCCTCGGGATATTCTTAGCGATAGTTTAGCTGTTCTAAGGATTGTTGAGGTATGTATATATGGCTTTTTATTTTTACTATTTAAATACACTATTAACCACTATTTTAAAAGATTGCAACCGGTTGGTAACCTCCAATAGTTTAGGGCGCACTTGACAATCTGATTTCAACTTTTATTATAATCTAAGTATGTACCGCAATTACTATATTCAATATTATTTATAAGTGAATATATGCTCATGTTTTTATCTATTCATGAAATATGGTTAGGCAAGAACAAATTATCCACATCCACTGTCAGGCAGGTGCCACAGTAACTTTTATTAATGGCTCTGTTGACATACCTGCCTCAATGAGTTGTTTAGTTGAAAATTTTCTGAATTCCGCTTATTTTAGTCAAGCTTTATGCTAGAAGCTTTTAACAAATTAATCAGATACATTATATACCTACACAATATTTTACCTGTATTTCACCTTTAACATTTCGTTACATCCTTTTTAAAAGATTATTTTAAGTCTACTTTTAAGTTAACCCATTCAACCTGCATATTGGCATCATACTCATACATATGCTCTCTTAAGGGTATTCAATATGCAGGAAGCCTAAGTTAAATTGTTCATTTTTCTATTGCTGATGGTTCAGAATGTGCATATTCTGTCGGTCATTTACCATTAACAATATATTAACATGATATAAAAATTCAACTATTCACGACAGCTCATTCCGCTTTTGACTGAATAATTATGGTCTGAGTCCCTAAAATAACCATTTTTAAATGTTTACAATCATAAACTCAATGTAATGAATAGCTTCTGTTATAGAGATAACAAATTATGCCACCGTCTATTTAACAGGGAACTATTACACATATTCTATGGGTAGTATAGCAACAATGCCTTATAAATAGAGTTACTCTTAACAACTCATATTTTACTGTGTAAGAATTGTTCCATTCCATATTTACATGTGTATCAAGTTACATGTGATAACGCATGACATATACTACATGTAGCCAGTCTAGATTGACCTAACAGTGTCATGTGATTAATGCTGTTTGTTAAATGTTAATTATGTTGCTCTTGACAATCATGTTACTTTTCTCAAGTTATTGTTATCTCAAGGCCATTGGCTAAACATAATAAACATTGGAACATTTTACACAGTATAATGGTTGTTTTATCCCTACAGCATTTATTTGGGTAGATGGTGGATGTGACATAAATAATAATTATTAGTACACTTTTTTGTATCTTTGCTTGTGTGAATGTTACATTACATTATTTTTCTGTCCTAATTTTGTCTATGAAAATTAGACCAATCTTTGATTCCCCATTTCATGATAGCTTGATGACTAAAAAGGATAAATGATTATCACTTATTACTTCTGATATTTATTTAACAGTCTTCATCAGATTAACAACACAAATGTAGTAAATAAAGCTTCATGGACATGTCCTATTTCGCACCCACTAGGGTAACTGTTTATGAATCCTATAAAATTAATTTTTATTAAAAACATACTAATTTTCACAAGCTTAACATTAACTTTGAAACTGACCACTTTCTTTTATACAATTTCATTATATTTCATGCCATAAGGGTTCAACTTTGATGTTTCATCATCAAGTTTGTATTAGCAAGCCACTTTTTTTGAGAAATTTACAACCCAACTTTGGGACAAAAACCAAAGAAAAAAAAGCTATATAATATAAAGCAACCTTAATTACACCAGACAATTATAGCCAAAAATTAGGAATCTATATTGTGGGCTTCGTAGACAACACACAAAGACAAAGACACCGAGCCTAGAACAAAAATTTAAACTCATTAAAAATTAAGGGGGAAGTTTCAAGCTGAGAATGAAATCCAGGAACCTTGAAACAGCTGTCCAGCATGGTAACCATTGCATCTAAAGATTGTTATCAGTTGGCTCGAAGAGGAAACATCTTATCTTCAGCTACCCACACTACATTATTACCATTTACAAAACAATTGTTACAAGTGTAGACTGCCACTGCCACATTCCATAGTTAATATCAACATGTTAGGATATGAATCCTAAACTGTATAAGATTTTATGTTAAAGATTGGTTATACAGTTTAGGAAATTACAATTTATTATGTTAAAGATGTCTGCGATTTGATGTAGCTTCTACAAAGTCAAAGTCAAATGTATTTGTTCATGTAGGTATTTTGTCAATACACTTATGAACATCATTTTTGTGAGTCTACTGCCGTTTCCAAAGGTGCTATATATCTTTTTAAAAGAAGAAGAAATGCGAAACAAACGTCAAACTACAAATGAATATAATTAAAAGATAAGTAATTGTCTCCTCTGCTTATTGAGTTCTCAGTAGCTGCAATGAAGTTACATTAGCTCACAATGTTTATTGACACAAGATAAGTTTCATTAAGTATGTTATATGGGTTATGTAAAATTCTAAGCCGTCAGTAATGGTTATGTCATCTCACATTACATGTTGTGCAGAACAATATTATGATGTCGCTTAGGTAATTTAATAATAAATATCAATATCACATGTTACTTTCAACTAGTTTTCAATATTGATATTGATTATTAAAAAATATTTTTAGATATCCTACTAATATTATAAATGCGAAAGTTTGTAAGGATGTATGTGAGTGAGTGTGTGTGTGTGTTTGTTGCTCTTTCACGCAAAAACTACTGAATGGATTTTCATGAAACTTTGCAGTAATATAGCGTAGACATCGGAATAAGATAATTTGTTAAAATTTATAGAGATTTTTGAAGGGACTGGTTACCCGAAGCGAAGCGAGGGCGGGTTTACTAGTGTAATAGAAATCAATGATAATTATCTTTCTCCCATTTGATCACAATAGGTATATTTAAAAAAGGCTTAAATGGTAGAGGATCTTGATTTTAACAGAAAAATGGTCAGAAGTTAGTCAAGAATGAACTCAAGGATATACCGAAGTGTATGGGTCTTTCAGATTGTTAGTTCACATCTTAGTGGCATTGAACAGGAAACAGATGGCTGAATCAGATGGTCCGTTGACCAGTAGGGTAATGCCTTATTATTATTATTATACGGGGACGTTGACATTTACGACTTACGAACGCTCCTGTGTATCAAATGTATATTTTATAGCTAGCAAACCTGACCTTATTTGTTGGACTTGGATGGAATTGTTTAATACACGGTTGGATAAGATAACTAAAATATTAAGAAATTACTCTAAAACAGAGTAATTAATAGATTTTGTAACAAAGAATTTAAAAAACACATTCAACTTATTCATCAAACATTGATTTGTTATATGTACTATGTTATGTGGTTTATCATCAGAACGCGGTAAGCGTCATCAAGATAATAATAATAATAATATATAACTGCAGAGGACGTGGGCGGGACATGTGATTTATATGAAATTTATAAACTGTATAATTACATAGTAGGTTGAAGTAGTAGTTCTTTTGCTAAGTTGAAGTTTTAATTAGAGTGTGCATTGCAAACTTAGTAGGTACTATGTACTAAATAATTACGAAGGACAAATTCATTTGTCATCATAGGTTGTGTTGTGTTTAGGGTTAGATTAGATTTTACATATTTATTCATTTCTTGAATGTCCAAAACATAATTTGTACCTACATAGGTAACAGTACCTACATAGTACATCTTTCTTCAGACACTCAGATGTCTGTTAAAATAAAAACCACGAGGCTAGGTGATGAGTGATCGTTATTGATTATTTCATGACGTTCCCGTCATTCTCCAGTATGTTATCACACATATGTATGTATTATCATACATAATATTACTACATACATTCATATCATACATACTACTAACTTAAATTTCTTTGAGATCAATTTTACTCTCTCTCTCTCTCTCTAGATCAATTTTTTTTTTTTTGTTGACGAGGGGGAAACCTTCAAAAGGTACCCGGTGCCGTGGGAGCGACACAGGGTGATGTGGGATTTTTACCCACTAAAACCCCCCCGGTGGCCTTCCTCAGCGCTTGTGGAGAACTCCGGGATCTCCAAAAGGAACACAACCGGAGTCCTCCAAGCGCGGCGCCCTTTTATTCGGGCTCTTCCCGCGAGGGACTAAGGCCCCATCGCTTGCCCGCGCCTTACAACGGTATGCGGCCACACATACCATCGTCCTTCCCGTGCCTACTATTTTGTCGCTGGACCTAACATAACTTTTTATGAAAAAAAAACCGACTTCAAATTCGATAAGTAGAGATAACTCCAGAACTACCCTTCAGATGTCGTTCAAATTTATATGAGATCAGAAGACAAGCTCTAGGTTTAGATGAAAAAAAGTTTACAAATCGGAACACCTAGTCAAAAGTTATGAGGTATAACCATAAATTAAATATGCCTTATTAAGAATAACACGTTAACAGATGTCGCTCAAATTTATGTCTACCAGACCTGAAACACTACCTTTCGAATACAAAAAAAAACTATTAAAATTGGTTCACCCAGTGCAGTTAAAAAACTGTTTAGTCGTTGGATATGAATTAAGTATTTTAGGTATTTAATCGATGGCCCCTACCAGTGAGTAAAAATTAATTCAAGTTTGAAGAAGATTGGACTTCAACTTCTTAAGTTATAGTACTGTTACGTGTCAGGAGTACTGGGTTCGAGAAAATGCCAAAATGTACCACAAAGACTTTTATTGTACTCGTAAATACACAAATTACACGACGTACACAGTACACACTAAAACACTCTGCACGTAGGTACTAGTAAACACACTCGTCGAACACTGTATCGCTCGTAGAAAGCACTTCACTTCTCACTGGTATCGCTCGTAGGTATCGCTGGTATCTTCCTGGTTTCGCTTCCGAAACTAGAATGTCCGCACTTGACCGATCGCCCCTTTTTATACCACTCACGCACCATTCATGGCAATCCAGAACATTCCTGTTAAGTCCGGACCCGCTTCGAACAAGATTCGAGAACGTTCCTTGCAACCGACTCGCCCGTGTGACTATTGCCGTAATAGTCGAAGCGTCGTGCGCGTGCGTATTTTCGAGACGGCCGTCCATTGTTCTATTGTTTCGCCTGGCATGTTTATGGCCCCTATTGTTTATTGTTTAGCGAGGTACGCCAGGGCTGTCACATTGCCCCCCTCTTAGTCATGCTCGTCCCGAGCATTATTCGATCCGTGAAATGGTGCCAATCGGTCCACGTGCACGATCTTCGGCTTTCTTCTGTCCCCCTGTCTGATTCGGTAGGTCACGTCATTAATCCTCGTGACAACTGTGTAGGGGCCTTCCCATCGTGCTTGTAGCTTCGGAGACTTCCCTTTCTTCCGCAGTGGATTGTGCAACCATACAGAATCTCCCTCCTTGAAACCATGTTTCCGAGCATCGCGATCGTACCGGGTTTTCATCTTTTCGCTGGTCTTCAAACATTGCTCCCTTACAAGGTCATGTGTCTCGTCCAATTGTTTCCGTAAGTCCGCGATGTATTCAACGGTTGGTTTCGGGGCATCTGGCGGTGTTCCGGTAAGCAAATCCAACGGCAGACGCATTTCTCTTCCGAAGTTTACTTTAGCGGGTGTAAATCCCGTGGACTCGTGTATGGCAGACCGATATGACATCAGGAACAGAGGAATGTACCGATCCCAGTCTCGCTGATGTTCCTCGACGACCTTGGCCAAGTGATTTTCCAACGTTTGGTTGAATCTCTCCACCATGCCGTCAGATTGAGGATGCGCCGGTGTGGTACGTGTCTTATTTATTCCCAAAAGATTACACATCTCCTGGAATAACGTTGACTCGAAGTTCCTGCCTTGGTCGCTGTGTAACTCCAATGGTACACCAAAGCGGCATACTACCTCCTGGACCAGTTTCTTGGCCACGGTCTTCGCCTCTTGGTTCGGAGTTGCAAATGCTTCCGGCCATTTGCTGAAGTAGTCTTGAACCACTATGATGAATCTATTCCCGTCTTCCGTTTGAGGGAATGGCCCAGCAACGTCTATGGCGATTCTTTCCCAAGGGGCTCCGACGTTGTACAGCTGTAGTTTCCCCTTGGATCTAGTGCGGGGCCCTTTCACTGAAGCGCACACTGTACACTTTCTGCACCAATCTTCAACGTCCTCTCGACATCGCACCCAATAAAAGCGTTCTCGTATCTTTACGAGGGTCTTCTTGATGCCGAGGTGCCCACCAGAAGTGCCATCGTGTACGAGCTTCAGCAAATCAGCCACTTTACTTCTAGGGATAACCATTTGCAGGGTTCGTTCCCTTCCGTTGAGTGACTCCCAGATCCGGTAAAGCACGCCATTCTCTAGTGTAAGGCTGTCCCACTGAGCCCAGTATGCCTTAGTCGTCGCGCTTGATGCTGACACATCACTCCACAGGGGCCTCTGTCCTTTGGCTTTCCATTCCATGATCAGGCTGAGGTCTTTGTCTTCCTTCTGAGCTTGGCTTACTTGCTCCGTTCCCCAAGACTCGTCTAGGTCCTGCATCCTTATTACCCTGACCTCTTCTTTAGCCTCATGCTTGATGCAATGTCGACATTCTTCGGAGCATGGGCGTCGTGATAGGGCGTCGGCATTCGAATGAGCTCTTCCGTTGCGATGCTCTATTACGAAGTTGAACTCTTGAAGCTGTTCGATCCACCTCGCGACTTGGCCTTCCGGGTTCTTGAATTGCAGAAGCCACCTCAGAGCGGCGTGGTCCGTTCTTATTGTGAACTCGCGTCCCAGCAAATACTTGTTGAAGTGCTGAAGGGTCTTCACCACAGCCAGTAATTCTCGCCGAGTCACACAATAGTTCCTTTCGGGTTTCGACAGGGACTTGCTAAAGTACGCAATGACCACCTGTTGGCCGTCCTGGTCTTGGGATAATACTCCTCCGATGCCAGTATTGCTAGCGTCCGTGTCTACTATGAATCTCCCTTCCCTTCTGGGATAGCCAAGAATCGGAGCCGAGCACAGACGTTCCTTTAAGCGAACAAACGCATCTTCGCAATCGGAATCCCAACTGAAGATCCTCTTGTCCTCTGTGAGACGGTGTAATGGCTTGGCTATCTCTGAGAAGTTCTTCACAAACCGACGGTAATAGGCGCATAGTCCCAAGAACGCTCTCACATCGGTCTTGTTCTTTGGTGTCGGCCATTCTTGAACAGCTCTTATCTTGTCCGGATCAGTTTGAACACCTTCGTCCGATATGATGTGTCCCAAGAATGATACTTCCTTCTTGAAGAAGTCACATTTCTTTGGATTGAGCTTTAGGTTGGACTCCCGGAATCGTCTGAATACCTTCTCCAGATTCCGCTTGTGTTCCACGAAGTTTCGTCCCATGACTATGACGTCATCGAGGTACACCAGACAAGCGTCCCCCAACAGTCCCACCAACACTCGCTCCATGAGACGCTCAAAAGTGGCAGGAGCGTTACATAACCCAAAAGGCATTACGCGAAACTGCCACAAGCCATTTCCGGTTCCGGTGGTAAAGGCAGTCTTCTCCTTATCTTCTGGCCGTACTTCTACCTGCCAGTAACCACTCTTCAGGTCGACCGTCGAAAACCACTTCATGCCACCAAGCATATCCAATGTGTCGTCAATCCGAGGCAGAGGGTAGCTGTCCTTCTTGGTAACGGTGTTAAGCATCCTGTAGTCGACACAGAATCTAGTACTGCCATCCTTCTTCTTCACGAGTACCACAGGTGAACACCAAGGGCTAGTTGACGGCTCGATCACCTTGCTGCGCACCATGTCCTCGATCATTTCTGCAACTTCGTGTTCCTTTGCCAATGGTACTCGTCTCGGTCTTTGCTTGATTGGTGAAGTACTGCCGGTATCTATTGGGTGAGTGACAAGATTTGTTCTTCCAAGGTCGCTATCTCCTCTGGTAAAAATATCCTTGTAGTCCATTAACAACTTTGCTGCCTGAGTGTATTCTTCAGAGCTCAAATTCCTCCTAGTCGCCTCCAGCAAAGATGTCATGTGATCCGTTGATCGAGGTTTGTCTGAGTTTTCTTGGACCTTCCTCAAGCTGTCCACGGCTTCACATCGGCCAATAACCGTATCCCTTGCGAGATGTATCGGCATGCTGCTAAGATTGATGACCTTTAACTTGGCGTCACGTTTGGTCATGAGCAGTGTCCTTGCCGTGATCCAACTAGGATGATCTCCGTAGTCTTCTACTATGACACATCGATCCAGCTTTATCTCTTCTGGAAACCTAATCTGGACCAAGGTTTCCGATCTGGGTGCCAGCTTCACTGTCCTCAAACAGTACACTGCTCCTGAACATGAACCCTCCAAGAAGACTTCTTGATCTGGGAAGCTTAACACTCCTTTCGCTATGTCAACTATGCAGTGATGTGCCCGTAGAAAGTCCAGTCCGATAATGCAGTCGTCAGTTATATTCGCTACTAAAACAGACTGCGTGTAAATGTCATTTCCGAGTTTCAGTCTTGCTTCCGTAACTCCTAGGACGGTCACTGGCTGGCCTGTCGCTGTCTGCAGATTGCATGATGGTCGTCCATTTTTCCACATGATAGTCCGCTTGAGTAGTTCCGGTCGAACGATGGATTTCGATGCTCCCGTGTCAATCGTAAAGCGACAGGGTATGCCATTTATTTCTCCAGTTGTTACGAGGCTGTTCCCGTCACAAGCTTGTGATACCAAGACAGTAGGGGCTCGACGAAGTCCAGCCAGTGCCCGCCCCGCGGCGCTGGCGCCTCTTAGTTTAACGGCTCCTGGGTGTCGACTTGGGTAGCCGTCGACACCGATTTCGGTTGCTTCCGAGTCCGGCAGTTAATCCTTATATGGCCTCGTTCGCCGCATCCGTAACAGATAGGTCCGGTACGAGGTTGAATCGCTGCTACGACTTCGCGCACCTTACAGCCTTTATAATCGCTTCGTACCGCTTCTACTTCAAGGGCGTGCGCTAAAGCTGCTTCCAAGGTTGCGTGATGACCCAAGCGCACCGTTGCTCTCACTTCGGGATCCCGTATACCGCTGACGAAGGCCTCTAACACTTTGTCTTCGACGGGTGTGGAACTCGACGCGTAGGCTCGGCGTACGAGGCGCTCGATCTCCGTGGCCCACTGCTGCAGTCCTTCACTCGACTTCTGTGACCGGTCTTTGAGTTGAGCGCGGTACACGTGTTCAAGGTGCTTTTCCCCGTATCGAGCTTCTAAGGCCTTAAATAGCGACTCCAAGGTGCGTCGCTCGGCGGGCAGGTTCTCAAGCACCAGCAGTGCCTCTCCTCGTAGAGCTAGGGTGAGCGCCGCCAACGAATGCTCGTCTTCCCAGCCATTCCCACTTGCAACTACCTCGAACTGGTGCCTAAACGCTGTCCACGAGGTCGTGCCGTCGAAACTTGGGACCTTAAATTTTGGGGCCCCAGAGCATGAACTCGTTGCTGCCGTGCCCATAATCCTTATTTTCTGCAGCTTATTGTCCAAATCCACGAGCCTAGTTTCGTGGAAGTTCACTGACGCACTGAGGCTGTTGATCTACGCGTCATGGCTTTTGAGGGCTTGGTCGTGCTCGGATGTACGCGCCTTTACCAATTCCAGGTCCTCTTTCACGATGTTCAAATCTCCCTGGAAACTATCCAGCTTTGCATTGATTGTCCCTAGGCCCGCCTCCATGGTTTTGCGCTGGCTCTTCATGTCTTCGCGCTGGCTCTTTATGTCTTCGCGCAGGCTCTCGATTGCTTCGCGTTGGCTCCGCTGTATGGCTTCCATCGCTTCGCGCTGGCTCTGTTGTAAGGCGGCTAATAGGGAGGCCATATCGAATGTACTTGGTGTCGGTGCTGATGCAGCTGATGTAGTCGAGGGTTCAGCGGTGGCCTCCGTTTCCGTGCGATCACGCCCGGGTGACTCCATCCGCGCGGCATCCAATGCCGTCTGCCGTCGCGTACGGATCCCGTCTTCACTTTGCGGTACTACAGGCATTCCGCTTCTGTCACCAATTGTTACGTGTCAGGAGTACTGGGTTCGAGAAAATGCCAAAATGTACCACAAAGACTTTTATTGTACTCGTAAATACACAAATTACACGACGTACACAGTACACACTAAAACACTCTGCACGTAGGTACTAGTAAACACACTCGTCGAACACTGTATCGCTCGTAGAAAGCACTTCACTTCTCACTGGTATCGCTCGTAGGTATCGCTGGTATCTTCCTGGTTTCGCTTCCGAAACTAGAATGTCCGCACTTGACCGATCGCCCCTTTTTATACCACTCACGCACCATTCATGGCAATCCAGAACATTCCTGTTAAGTCCGGACCCGCTTCGAACAAGATTCGAGAACGTTCCTTGCAACCGACTCGCCCGTGTGACTATTGCCGTAATGGTCGAAGCGTCGTGCGCGTGCGTATTTTCGAGACGGCCGTCCATTGTTCTATTGTTTCGCCTGGCATGTTTATGGCCCCTATTGTTTATTGTTTAGCGAGGTACGCCAGGGCTGTCACAGTACTTTTACTGTGCATGGTCCAAATTTTTTTATTAAAACATTAAAATGGCTGTAAATCGAGAGGAGTCGGGTTTAGACCTAGTATGCAGAAGAATTTTATTCATAAAATAACTCATACTACACGCCCTGTAAGTTTGTACAGACCGAAGCCGGACACACTGATGACGTAGACTTGGTATGAAAGTTTAGGTGGAAAGTTGCATTGGTTTATGGCCTTGGTTCAAGTCGTCCGTTGTATTTGTATTAAGAGAGTGATCATGAATTTCTATTCATATGTTGTCAAGGTTCGGTGTTTGTCGGTATTGGTTACTTACTAACAAGTTACGCATTCGGTATGGTGCAGGTGGATATTGTTACGTGTCAGGAGTATGGGGTTCGAGAAAATGCCAAAATGTACCACAAAGACTTTATTGTACTCGTAGATACACAATTACACACTGTACACAGTACACGCCACAACACTATGCACGTAGGTACTCGTAAACACACTCGTCGAACATTGTATCGCCCGTAGAAATCACTTCACTTCTCACTGGTATGGCTCGTAGGTATCGCTGGTATCTTCCTGGTTTCGCTTCCGAAACTAGAATGTCCTGTCGGCGACCAAGTGCCCCTTTTTATACCACTCGCCCACCATTTATGAATTTCTAGATTGTTCCCGCTAATTCCGCGGACCCGATTCGAATAAGATTCGAGTATGTTCCTTGCAACCGACTTTCTCCCTTATGACTATTGCCGTAAGGTCGAACGAAGCGTCGTGCGCGTAGTTTCGAGACGGCCGCACTCTATTGTTCCTATTGTTCCTATTGTTCGCATGGCATGTTTATGGCCCCTATTGTTTATTGTTTAGCGAGGGAGATACGCCAGGGCTGTCACAATATGTTCGATTACCCACGATTCCAGAGGTTCCCAAACTTTTTCTTCTCGTAGACTCGTTTCGATGAACCTCCTGCTGCTACGTTTCCGCCATGTTTACAAAATTCGTTAAATTGTGAAGATTGGATCCAATGTTTTTTCGCCGCGGTTTAGGTTTCGGTTTGAAACATTCAAACCTAAATTCGGAGTGATAAAAATTAAAATAAAACCGGTCAATTGCAAGTCGGACTCACCGCTCGTGCATTAACTTAAAGATAATTAGTTCGTTCCGTCTGTAATGGTTTTTTCCTGTGACTTAGCCATAAATTACCAATTTTTGGATTTTTTAACTTTATTTTTACCCGCCGTATGTTCGCATTACTTGCCAAATTTCATGATTTTAGATTACAGATAAACATCCCATGGATTTAGAATAATGTGAGTTTGAATTAGCTGGCGAGCGTCACACTTTTTGGCATAAATGGACAACAAGCGCCCGTATCTTTAAAAGTTTGAACATTTGATAATAGTTTTGGCGCACAGTTTAGCCCGCGTGAGAAACAAACATCGTCAAATTACTTGTAGAGAATGCAGCGAAAATTAAACTTGCCACTGTGCGAAAAGATCAAATTAATGGTCGATTAGCGGTGTGGCGAGGATAAAAATGTTCTTTGACAAGGTTAACCCTATATCTATACCAAATTCGATTAAAACCGGTTCAGTGGTTTAGGTGTGCAAAACAACCAGACAAGAAGACAGACATGCAATAGTTACTTTCGCATTTAATTTAGGGATTAATTTTAGTTTGATACCCTCTAGGAACTCCTGAAAGAAAAATATAGATAGACAGACAAAAGTGTGATTCCGTAAGGGTATATTTTTTCTTTTCAGATAAGAAACCCTAAAAATAGTATGTTTTCTTGTGATCTATTAAAAACATATATATGACTATAGATTTCAAATTAAACATTATTAAAGTAACGTAACGTTAACAATGAAAATAAACAATTACAAAAAATTAAACAATAATAAATTTAGTAACGTAACTTTAACAATGAAAATAAACTATTACGAAAAATTAAACATAAAGTATAATAATATAATGTAATTTCAACAATGAAAACAAGCAATTACGAAAAATAGCCATAACATTAAATGGGAGGAATGTACTTGATGGATTGACGTCATAATATTGATTGCCTTTAGATTTGTACGTTCTGCAAAACAAATTAGAAACGCTTGTCGTGTTATGTTATGTACTGAATATTGAATTCGTAAGGCGTTATCAAGTAAACCTCGTACTGCTTTGAAGTACATTGATTAGTCAAGACAAAACAAAATTTTTGTTCTTTACTTTAATTTTCTAGGACCCTCACTTACAAAGTGTGAACCCCTAATTTCGTTAAACTAGACCCCCGCTGAGTCCCCCGTAGACTCCAATGGGTCCATCTGACCATTTGAACCACTTTGGGAATCACTGTGCTGTTCATATAATAGTACCAAATTTTTACAAGTTTGGGTATCCAAAAATATCAGACGTCTTTCGATACGTTTTATTTGAATGGCCTCGTGGTCTCTTAACTTCTTGTGCTATAATGAGTCACTCTAGATCTCTCGAGGAACATTAGATTAATGACGCATCTTAAAATTTATAGGCACTTTTTTAAACAAAATTCTGCTGTGTTTTCTACTTCATAAAGATGATTTTTCACTGAACGCTAGTGAGGAAAGATTGGGGAGTAACAAAAGGTTTAACACATTATAGGGTACACAAAATTGTACATTATAAATCTGGATGTTAATATAATCCAGAAAACTATGTTTCTAATTTTTATTTCAATTTGTTTTTTCTTGTTTGGCAGCATGATGATGAGGAGAATTGGCCATTGGAGGAAAAAGTATCGTGTAAGCCGAGCCACAAAAAAGCTAGTAATGCACCAAATAAAGAACAAAATCACACAAAAGACGACTGCGCGTGCTACTATAACTATGGGTGAGGTTTTATATTTTTATTTAACACAACAGTTAAAGATTTCAATCACAGCTAGTTCAATCATTGACGAGTAGGGTAACTAATTATAGGATAAGATTTCATGATAATGATTAATTAACAAACACAATAAATGAACATGAAAAGAGGTTATAAGCAAATAATACCAATTTATTTAAAAATATATCCTTAAAAATACAATTATTTTCAATCCTACCAAAAAAGTCTCGTCGAGTATTCGAATACAGTATAGGCCAGGCATATTGCATTTAAAGAATAAATCAAATCTACAGGAACTGGGAAATGCATGGTTGTATTCCTTTCAGTTCAGCAATATTATTTAATTCCATATACTTTCTACATTATATTACCAATTTCCTTATCTTTGCAATACTCTAATCTGCTTAACCAAATTGACAAACACAACCAACACTGGCATTCCAGGCTAGGAGACGGCGGCGTGAACCGGCAAAACGACCCCATATACCAGTACAAAACCAGTAGCCTGCCGGCCGCCACCTCGATAAACCAGACCTGGGACGAGATAGTGTGCTCGGCACTCCGGGTGGCCCCGGAAGACATTGCCAACCAACTGTCTCTGCTAGACCTGGCGTGCTTCAAGTCGATAAGGCCAGAGGAGCTCACCTCCTGTGGCTGGAACAAGGCGAACAAGCTCACAGTTGCGCCTAATGTTGTGGCGTTCACGAAGCGGTTTAATAGGGTGAGCGGTTTATTTGTTGCTAATGATAATGATTATCCATACTTCCATCCATACTAATATTATAAATGTGAATGTGTGTTTGTTTGTTTGTTTGTGACTGTCACGTCGCAACATGGCTATTATATGGTATGGTTTATGTGTATGGGGATAATTAGGAGGGTGGAGAGTGACGTAGTTTACCCGAGATTCCTACGGGAGCGGGACCTACGTTGCTGTTACCTACGGGTCCCGAAGCGAAGCGCGGGCGGTTCTCTAGTATCTTATAAAGATCGTTAGGTATACATAGTTTTACATGGTAAAAGTTAGGTTGAAGTCGATACAGGATCTGATCAGCCATTGATGGTAAGTGGTCACTGTATCCGATGTATGTAAGTTTTAAATAATATGACGTCACCGATTCTGGTTCACACGCGACCCGACCGTGCGTCTGAAACACGTGCAAAACGTTTAAGGTCGAGTGCAAGAGGGTAGTGATTAGCCAAGCGGGTTCTATTGTGCTAGTTGGGATAATTTACCCCCTGCCTGCAGGCGGCTAGTGTCGCTATCAACTACTCATTTCTAAATACGACCTTGAACTTAATATAAATTATACTTTTATTATAAACCTATAGAATATTAGGGTAGGTACTTGTAATAGTGATATTATTATACATATTTATCATTTAAGTATGTGACAGCATTGTCGTCCAAAGATCCTATCACACTAGTTCCAACCATTTACCCGAAACATAATAAAATTATTAGCAGTCGCGTTCAACGGTGGATTATTATTAACTTTATCGAATCCTTTGTGATACATCTATTGCGCAAATTGTGAACTCGTACGGGAGATAAAGACATTGTCGAGGGTCAAATTGGGTCAAGAGCAAAGCTGGGACGAGTGAGTCTTTTGTGGTACACAATGCGTATTCATATTTAAATTCCGCTATCTCAAATTTCCAATTGCGCTCTTTCAATTTGACATGAGGACCGGTCCTATAAATACACGTTCCATTGACTTGTGTATTCTTTGAAAACAAACCCCATGTTTAAGTGAACGTGTTCACGGGATATTTGGTTTTCTAAAGTCCGTTGTATGCGGAAGGGGTGAGGGAAGGGGAACAGTATTTAAAAGTTCACAATGACATCCCAGGGTTATTTCGGAGCCGACATGGCTTCGCGTCGCTTGTGGATATACTTAGGTTTGGCGAGGATCATATGGATACTATACCCCTAGTCCATATGGTCCTAACCAAAATCAGACTGCAGGTTTACGGGACGCGGTCACAGTTAAGGTGTGTAAAGTTAAGTTGGTGGAGCGTTCAGTATGCTCACCAAGTTAACTTTGACACGAAGTTATTTTAGGGTTTACCGATTCGTACTTTAAAGTATTTGATAGAAGTAGAATTCAACAGTGCTAAATAACGTATAATGTGGTAATTACAAGTAACATAGAAAGGTAAGATCTCTTTCTAACGAACTTTTGACGTATTCTAACTTTAGGTTTGCCCTGATGATCCTGAAGGTTAATAGTGGCCCTGTTTGCGAAGTAAATCGTTTACATAGATCATGAGTTCTATTTAAAACTATAACTGAAGCTGATTTCCGTTCCGTTAAATATAGTAGAAGATCCGAATCTATATCGACATTCACCGGGTTGATAATAGAATCAAACTTATTTTATAATAAATTTCGTATATTAGATAATATATTAAAAATGGGTTGACAACAAAAATCCTGGACAGAATATTTTTAATTATTTTTAAAAAAATGATTTTCATAAAATGTTGTACTTATGATGAAGATAATAATAAAATTTTATACTGGACTTAAAGTATAGAACATATAGAATGTGCAGACGTAGGGTAGACTATTATTTACCTGGACAAACTACTGGGTAGACAGGTATAAACAGGTATGTCAATACTAGTTACTTTTCACTCGATTTGATAATAATCTGCACATTCTATATGTTCTATACTTTAAGTCCAGTATAAAATTTTATTATTATCTTCATCATGCAATATTTTTGAAAAATTATTTAAAAAAAAAATAATAAAAAATATTCTGTCCAGGATTTTTGTTGTCAACCCGTTTTTAATATATTTTCTAAGATACGAAATTTATTATAAAATAAGTTTGATTCTATTATCAACCCGGTGAATGTCGACTTAGATTCGGATCTTAGACTAATAGTATTGTCACGACATCAATCAAGTTATGGTCTACTGCAGATTTACCACCGAGGACGTCTAAAGAATACTTCCTCACGCTCTTTCCGTGCGATTGTTGCAGAATTGTCTATTGTCATAATGCCCCCAAATCGATTAACAAATATAAATTGCAGGTGAGCTTTTGGACCGTTCAAGAGATTCTGAACGGACAGACACCGAAAGCTCGGGCGGAGACGATAACGCACTTCATAAAGGTGGCGAAGAAACTTCATGAGTTAAACAATCTCCATTCGCTGTTCGCGATCGTCTCTGCACTCAATAGTTCCAGCATTTACAGGTGAGATTTAAGTAAATAGTCGATAAACAAGCAGAGAGCATGGTTATTGGTTACACAGACACAATACGTTTGTAAAACCAAAGACAATTTGCGTTGTGGGCGGAAGCGTTATGTTCGCTTTTTAAATTACTCTGCGATTGTGCAATCGAAACAATTCAAAATTGAAATTTTTGATACAAACTAAAACAAATAGAATTATATTTCGGGAAATTCCCAAATCGTGTAGATAAACATAGTATTGCTCGTTTATGTGGGATGCTGGGAATACCGGAGCTGTAAACAGATAAGCATGGCATATCACATACTGTGCGCCGTACTCTTGCGCTGGGGTAATCCCTGGGGACTTTTTGGTTAATTTCGTTATATTGAAATAAAACAATAATATGCATATCGTACTACACCAAGAGAAGAGGTGATTACTAGTCATACAAAAGAATATCGACGGATACAAAATTAATATACATATCTATTTTATTCGCCGATGTTTCGAAGAAATATATTGTATGGATGGTGGTAACGGCTAAAGAGAATTAAATATCGTACCAAAAAATCATCTTGATTATAGAGACATGTGTTGTAGTAACTCAATTTAATCTCTCCTCAGGTTGACAAAGACGTGGGCATGTGTGCCCAAGAAGGACAAGCAACAGTTTGACAAGCTGGCCGAGCTGTTCGGCGAGAAGGACAACTGGATGGCCCTCAGAGAGTACCTCCGGTCCATTTCGTTGCCATGTATACCGCATCTCGGTAAGTGGATCCTCTGAAACTTTTCAAATCAACGGTCTATTGATATTTTTTAAAATTGGATGGTCACTGCCAAATTCTACTACTAGATGGCGCTGTTAGATTTCGTGACATGAGCAATTTTAAAAGCAAATATATTTTTTAAGAGATTATAACAATGATTTAGTTGAAGATTAGCAAAAATAATTTAATAAATTAAATCAAGCCAATAAATTAAGATAAAAGGGAACGACTTTATGAAGTAAACGGGACTAAGCTGTAATTTGCAAGATGTATTTTTACACCAATAACACAGAACTACATTTGTTGATACCGACGTCAAATTACACTATTACATGTGAGTGAAAGTACATATTAAAACGTTTTCCTAATTCACTTTAATAAAGTTCAGCATGTACCTTTTTTCAATGTTGCCAATGTCAATGGGCGACGGTGATCACTTATCATCAGGTGAGCCGTCTGCTCGTTTGCTTGCTTATGCTATAAAAAATGTACCGGAACTCATCGGCCACACTATATAGTAGAGGCAATAAACTTTAATAAGAGTCTGTACACTCTGCAGGTATATTCCAACTTAGCAAGAGTGTTCCTTCCGCAGGTATATTCCTAACGGACCTGGTGTACATCGACATGGCGCACCCGGCGAGCTCGGGCTCCCCGCACCGCGCCACCAAGATGGCGGTGGTGCTGCGCGCGCTCGAGCGCTACCAGCAGTCCGAGTACGACATCACACCGCTGCCGCACGTGGCTAACTACCTCAATAGTGTCCGCTATATTGAGGAGCTGCAGAAGTTTCTGGAGGACGATCAGTTCAAGTGAGGGCTTTGTGTGTTGTGTGGTGTGGTGTGTCTTGTGTGATGTGTGAATGTGGTGATAGTTTTATTGTTGCTTTATCTATTACTGTCCGAGAACGACATCACACCGCTGCCGCACGTGGCTAACTATCTTTATCTTTAGTTCAAAACTGGTTGGTACTTCATAACAGAGGATAAACTTTCTTCTTTTGTAGTTTTCTGACGCGCTCGAGTAAGTCACATATTTCCCCTTGGGCTCCCCAGCTATATATAAAATTTTACCCTTTGTATGCTTCTAGGTGTACTGGTACACATTCTTTGTGTGAGTCGTGTGCCACCCTTAAAATTAATTTTTTCCACCTATCACTTACCGTTATATTACACGTGCAATAAATAACGCAACACCTTCCTCCTTCCAGGCTCTCATTAAAGCTCGAACCCGACTCGCCAGTAGGCAGCTGCGCGGGCTCCAAGGAGTCCGTCAAGGAAGCGCCCGCACCGCCCTTCTCCCCGCACCGCGGCTCCGGCTCGCTCCGACTGCAGGGCTCCTACCACCAGAGCAAGTTCGTGCCCACGCATCGGAAGTGCCGGTCGCTTGGGTCCAAGTAAGTGTTTGACAAGTTGGTTTTGGTTAAGGTAGTACAGAAATTAGGTGATGTACTTAAGTTAAATATTGATTGAATAAGGTAGTACAGATAATCGGTGAAGTACTAGCTTAATACACAAGTTTGATTGGTTAAGGTAATAAAGAAATTAGGTAATTGGCTAGTTAGAATCGCGCTAAGAATTTCGTACCGTTCCGAAAAACATGTTCTTATTTTACTTTTTTTTTAAAGCGGACGTAATATTAAGGAGTGTGCACATAAAAACGTGTTGCCGGACCAACTAAAACGAAAGCATTCAATTCTTATCTTTACGTCTTGGTTATTACGGTTGAATTTCGGTTCTATAGTTGGGGTCGGTTCCGAATTGGTCAGGAATGGGTGGCGAGTAGTACGTCTTACAAGTATACTACCGTAATTACCAAGACATAAGGGTCACAATTGAATGTCTTCATTTTAGTTGGTCTACTTACGCGTTGTTGTAATGTCCTTTATATTTACTGTAAGAATTTAATGAATTTATTTATTACGATTTAAATGATAAAGCTTTGTGACTCACAGACGGACGATCAGAGGAGTTATAAATCTGGTAAAGGGTCTTGAACATATTGAGTAAGGCATCCTAAAAAAATAAAGAAGAATCATAAAAAGTCTTAGTTAATTGTGTCTCAAAAAGTGTGACGGACTATAGGGTCATAAGTAATCTCAGGGGGCAACTGCTATTGGTGGTGGTATAATCTTGGTGGTGGTCAAAATGTACTTGCTTGCTTGTATATCACAGGAACATTTGGGGCTAGTGAGTCTGTGTTCAAAATGTATTTATTGCCTTTGAGCTAAATCTGTAATTGTCTATAGTGGCACAGTAATAACTCACCGCTATTTTTATACCCACAATTGTTGTACTTACAATCATTATACCGACATAGGTTTTGATTAGATTGTTAGAGACTGAGAATGAATTATAATTGATTGATAAATTGCAAAGTAATTTATTTATGAGGGGCTAATTAAATTATCTAATTATATAAATTAATATAAAACTCGACATTTATGTAGTTTATAAATTAACTTTTCGTGGGTATATACAGATTTAGAAGATAGGTACGGTGAAATGTTAAAAAAACAGTATGAGTTTGTGATGAGAACAATATAATTAAACTTGTATTGTTTACAACTAAGTAAAAGTTGCGGCGCCTAACGACTAAACTGTATTAATGTTTATTTAACTTGTTTTAAAGCTATATACACAAATCATAAACAGTGACAGATATTTTAGGATCAACACAATTTTAATAGATATTGTTTATGCAAAAACGTTTACCAATCAAAATCGTTATTCTAATTCCTATCTCAGTTTCTACAATGTCACATACTCAGTTTCTACAATTTCTTGACAAAAAAATGGTTCATTAGAAATATTCCGACAGCAATTTTATACTGATAATTCTAAATAGTGAAACACGGCGTTAAGTTTCTTGATAAACCATATCATTGCCGCTAGATAACATACTGGGATATCCTAAAACAATAATAAAACTGACTCACAACATGAATCAATTCAGGAAACGCGAGCTGGGATCGCCCACTCACAGTAATGTACGTTCCCACACGTTACACCTACTTAGGAATTTTACTTTTATCTCAATGTTTCCTCCTCTATACCTACATGTGTTTAGTTACTTCCGTCTTGAAAACAATAGCATCGTTCTATGATAGATATATGTTTAGAGTTTGGTGTCAACTTGTTCGTTCACATAGGTTGGATCATTCGGACGCCGGAGTTGTTAACCAACAATAGTCAATTGGTGTGCGAATTGCAGATAATGTAGCCTGCAACGTCTTGGGTAACAAGAGGTTTGGTGGCCTTGAACACTGATTGTAGGCGCATCCGGTGCTCGACTGGTCCAATCTTCTCCAACAATCATGTCATAATCTCGTACAGTCAATCACCGTTAACGACTCAATTGTAAAAGCGATCGCGTTAGTACAACGTTGATTCAATTGGCGGATCTCGAACGACCTAAATCGATGCAACGTGATTGACTGTATGCATCGCCGTGTCATGTCATAATTCATTACACGTCCCGCTGACTGATCTCCGTACGTGCGGCTTATTTTTGCTCGCGTCCATAATGCGTTTTTACAGTCTCCTAACATTCAAGTTGAGCCGAATGTAAATATAACTCATATTTTGTTTTTAATTTTATTAACTTATTGGTGAATGCTTAAAATAACCCGCATTTGGGAGGTATTTCTTTAGTGGTAATATATTTGTTGTGATTTTGTTATTGTTGTCGGGCTTGGCGTTGTTTTCCGCTGTGAGATGAACAGCTGAAGGAAACAGCGTCAAGGCCCGCCCGTGTCGGTCGCTACGACTCGAGACATAATCATGGTTTGATCCGACAGTATAAAGTAAAAGAATTTGTTTTTCCCGCTATCGGTAAATAGGTTTCGTAGCGCAAGTTTGCCGAGAAATTTTCACAAGGTCAATTTCGGTGTGGGGTGAGTGAACTTAATGGTTGATTGGACTTGACGGCTTGCATTTTGGTGTTATGTAGATTATAAGAATTATAAGATTGTATTGTATAGAGAGCATGCTTTACGCCCGTGATTGAAACTTTGGATTTCACAACTGCACAGACGTATCATCAGAGCATGTTACTGTAAAATTGATAGTTTATAAACTCGTGTTCGGTAGGCATTAGGAATTATAAGGTTGTTTAAGTTAAATTTAAGTAATTAAATATTAAGATACTAGTGCTACTACTTGCATTACTAACAAGCTAACTTTGAAGCAATTTATTAATATAATTAACGAAAATGGATGCATATTGCCTTCTATGTTTGTACATTGTATGTGTTTTTCTTATCATGAAAAAATATTCTTGAAGTGTCGGAAACGACTTTATAGGCATAGTAGATAGTTTTTTCTGCGGTTTTCATATAGCATGGTGAACTTAAAATATCGAAGGAACGGACTATAACACAACAACCAATAAATATCCTATCTAATGTTTGATTCGACCATGGAGATTTACAATTATAGAAAAAAAAATAGTTTGTTTTATACATAAAAATGTGTAATGTTTATTCTCCAGATACCTTTAATTGAATTGTTATTGATTTGTGTTCAGATTTATTTTCTACACTAAACTTTCCTAGGGACAAAATTTCGCTGCAAGCGCGAATAAGTATAAAACTTGTGTGTAGACCGGAGTACTTTTCCCCCTCCTTTGCACTCGTAAATCTTATGGCAGTGTCAATGAACATTATCGTCAAGTTTTTCAAATGTAAGTAAAACAAAAAAAATAAGAACAAAACTTTTTTAAAATCTGAATTTCATTAATTTTATTTATTCAGAAAAAGGTGCCGAATAAAAGTATATAACAATTAGTTATTGCTAGCAAAAAGCCTCAATGAAATACTGTTCAATATTTTCTTGTAAAGAATGAATAGAAGTAACGTGTTGCCAAACGTATAAATACATTATACTATAGTAGAAACGCGCTGACTATGCGTTCCTGAAGTCTGTCAATTCGTCATGACTAGTGATGTACAATAAATGACATTATGCGTTGTAACAAATAACAATAACAACATGCATTCATTATGCATAATATTTATTCAATTTATATGTTGTTATTTTTATAGGAATTATGTTTCAATATATTCAATAATATTCGTTATGTAAATAAAATTTTAAGGAATCAATTAATTGAATTTAATCATAATTTCTGAATGTAATCAAGAGATAAAAATTAAAATGTTTTATTTATTTATTTTATTTTCATTTGACTCACCTGAGTGATATTATAACACAAATTTTCCGAAGCTATGTTTGGGCGTACCTTTATTATAATAATATTATTAGCTTTATTGAATACTTAGTACATTATATAATATATTATAAAATTATAACGTTTTATTTTATATTTTACCAACATTGTGTTAACATTACAAAAATATTAGATTACAATTGCCTTGTTATTATGTCACATCACTACAAAAACAAAAAGTTGACATGACATGGATATCACCTTGAAAGAGCGCCGTTTGACGTGGTTTTCTTTTAAAAGGTATTGTTTTTATATTTGTTATTTAAGTAATTGTAATAATTTTAGCCCAAGATTAATACAACTATTGTAAGTTGGCATAATTATTCGATTTAATGTTTGATTTTAATGTTATCACTCGTTAATAAGGCAATTAAAAGATATTAAAAAATTGACAATTAATTGTACGCCAGTTCAAAGTTACATCGCCCAGTCGAATGACAGACTTCAGGAACGCAAAGTCAGCGCGGCCAGACTATAAAGATATAAGCTGTGCGCAAGACCTTTGTAACCAACGCTCTATTTTTAGATGCCTGCAACGTGTGCACATTTTTATGCAGAATATACCTTAGCATAGCGAACTTTTGTCCCTAGTAGCTGTACTGTGTAATGCAATGCGATTAAATTTTTACTTTTGTATCCTTATGCTATGCTATTATAACAACCACTTGGAATTTGCACTGCACAATTTGATATGCTTGTTAGAACGATGAACTTTGGTTATGATGTACGAAGGAAAATATCCCAAAATCTGGCCATATGGGCTTACGGAGGTTGGAAGGGGGGGGGGGGGAACTGTCCTCCCTCATGGACGTCGGATAAAGTATCTGCGGTTGTTGAACTCTTTAAAAATCTGTCTTGAAAATCTGATTTTACCTTTGGATCAGGAAATCAGGACCCCTTGCCTCTGGATGAGGAACTGGGTGCGCCTATGAGTGCCCAAAAGTGCTTGTTTATAATTGACAATAATTGAAAAAACTAAAATAACCACAGTAAAATAGTATTTCGTTCAAAAAAATTATCTTTAAACTAGTACTTCAAAATGTGGTAACAGCAAGGTCTGAATACCTTACGCACGGCAACGCTTATGAAATTTTGCCACTAACGGTTACTTTTTATATTATCTATCGATCGCGCCCGCTGTTGCTTAGCTTGGGATGGCAACATATCAAATGCCAGCTAGAATACTATGCTTGTACTTAAAAATAAAAACTTGTGTTACACCTCCAGATAGTTTCTTCTAGATCATAAAGTGAACTATAGTAAAGCCAGCGAAACGAGATAAAATCGGTATGTACTTAGGTAGCTAAGGGTGGTTGTATAGTCAGGATTACCGCCAGCGCGGTTGACCCGTGTCGATGAATGTCACTACAAATATACGTCATGTGACGTACGGCACGCGCGGTTCGTCGGCGCGTGTCTCTTTTCACTATAAAACGGTACAAGAGACTTGTAGCTCGTGACCCGCGCGTCGGTCAACCGCGCTGGCGGTAAGGTTGACTATGCAATCACCCTTAGGACAATATTTGATTAGAAGCCTATTTTCTTCCATATAATAAATGCAATTTGAGTGTGCCAAAAGTGAATTATTGAGAATCCTAGGTATGACGCACGAGTTGGTTCGTTTTATGCATGTATTATACATTCATATAATTTAAAACAGTACAAAAAATGAAGATTTTACAATAAATTGGGAACACTAACCCTAGGTTTTTTCGTTATTATCTATTGCTCTCAAACATCATAAAAATGTTTACACCTTTAAATCATTTCATTTCTTGTTTCTCGTTTCGTGGGCATTGCATACGCACTGCGAAGCTTGCTGGCAAATATATTTTAAGTGAAGTATCAGCACATTTTCAATGACAATGCTTGTAACTGTATTCTTCAACTGTATATTAAAGGCATCTGGAGAAACATTTCGATTCAATGTAATTTTCATGTTAAATGTATAATCTTGTTATGTATTTATAAACATTTATTTATGTATCTTTCACGATTAATGCACTGGTTACAATGTTTGTAATCGGGTTTGATTTCGATGCTAGTCACCCAAAAAAGTCAGTTATATTAAGAAACTAGTAAATCCACCCTCGCTTCGCTTCGGGAAACCAGTCCCTTCAAAAATCTCTATAAATTTTAACAAATTATGTTATTCCGATGTTTAAGCTATATTACTGCAAATTTTCATGAAAATCCGTTCAGTAGTTTTTGCGTGAAAGAGTAACAAACCCACACAGACACATACATCCTTACAAACTTTCGCATTTATAATATTAGTAGGATAAACTGTTGAATAGTTAGGCCGTATCCTCATTAGTTTCTATTAACATAATATCGAGTCTAGTCGACACATCTTTGCATAGAAGTGAAAGTGTAAAACGTTGCTATTTGCTTTATATTTCTACGTCCGCAAAGAACTTCTGTATACTCTTTTGACAGCAAAGGAAGACCCTACTAATCTGCGCATATCGAGCCGGTTATATGTTACAGCTAGAGAGGCTTTCAGTTGTTAATAATGCAAGAACGTTTTAATTAGTTGTAAAAAGTATTAACTAAAATTTTATTTTAATGAACAAACCCAAGAACATGAGCGCTTTTCAGGCTTTACTCTGAGTATCAGCTGGCGGATTACTTCGCCGCCGCTTTTTACGTATTTTTATATGAGCTACATAGGCTTTATACTATATTTAAGTTATAGATAGTAGATACGTGTTGGTGTTTTATATATAAAATTGTATAGTTATGAAGTTGGTATTGACTACATATTTACGTGTAATTTTATTTAACTAGCTATGTCGTTGAGGTGCGAGATAGTTCACGGTTTGTATGATTTATACCGTAATATACCGGTACATAACGAATTTAGAAAAATTATGTTTATTGTCATAGATCGTATAAACTTATTCGTATTTGCTTGTCATGGATAAATTTCTAGGTTACATAGTTAAACAATTGGGTTCAATCAATCTATTTATAGTCCCAAGAACCGGGATATAATATTCAATATCTTAGTCTCAGACCAATAAACTATAGACGGCGTGCTGTGAACAAAAGCGTGAAGCCGGCAAAAGTGTGCCTAAAACACACATCGGAACCAATAGAATGCCCTATGTTGACAGTTTGAATTAGAATAAATTTAAACTTTATTTTTTGGAACACAAAGCTTCATTCATTTTTTATTATTTAGAACACAAAAGTCGTTTTGGTGTGAGTGCCGCCGTGTGTATTACAAGGCGAGGCGTACTTTTTGCCGGCTTCACGCTTTTGTTCACGGCACGCCGTCTATAGTTTATTGGTCTGAAATCTTAGTTATAAAATATTGTATAAGTACATATTTATATCAATATTATTATTTTGGTTGATATTTTTTATTGAAGACTATAATATGTACCAAAAGCCAATGTTACCGGCTTGTATATGTTTTAAATTAATATAAGTGTATAGTTTAGTAATAGTGTACTAGTAAATTAAAATAGTTAAAGATATGTAGGTACTTAATAAACATCTTAGTTCATGAGTACATCTGCTTTTGCTTCATGGTCGAATTGGTCGGTACACCTGCGTACAAAACTTTTTATAAATAAAATTTTATCCGCAAAAGACTGGTGTATAAAGTATGATTATGTCTTGTGATATAAGCTTTTGGTTTTAGCATTAGAGTGTGTACACGTCGGCAAAATATTCATTATAACGTTCATTATAACATGCTAAGTGCCGCTGTTTCATATTCTTAAAATGGAATGCAGAAAGTTCTGATAAGTGAGAGTAGTAAGTGGACTCATACATTACACATACATTATACTGTAGTAGTAGAATGTAGCACTCTCATTGCGAATCACACGCTGAGTCAAGAAATATGCATTTTATATTAGAATTTCAAATTGTGGTCCACTTCCAGAATCCCACACTTGATCGAGATTCATTACAATTTAAAATCAGTGATACAATAAAGCATCGAAAAGTAAGATTTCAATCTTTTAAATTGTTATTTTTGTTTATTGCAGGCAGAACTTTCATAGCGTCTACGCTGCTGCTCATAAACTGATTTTGTACGTTTTTATAGTGATATTTACAATGGGTTATCTACAACGAATGTCATTTATGTTTTATGTTGTTGAAACATTTTTTCTGTGTCTGTACCTTTGGGCTCCCTACAGATTATATTTCCAGTGACTACAGATTGTGTAAACACCCGTAGTACATCTATTCAAATGTGTGATAGCGATGCGACAATGAAACGACAAAATGTCGCACGATGAGTTTGACGAGCATAAAATTGTATGAATTTTCATACGGCATATACATATAAGTCGCTGATACTGTTGTATGTTGGAGCGACACTGCTACATTTAGCAAATTAGGTACACTTTTACTATATTATTTTTTTTGCAATGCAATGTCAAAAATTCGCAGCAATACTTTACCCATGCGACATTTTGTCGAATCGCTGAGGCGTCGTTGTCGCACGTTCGGACAGACATAGTGATATTATTTTCACGCTCGCATGCTATACTTATACATACTAACTTTTAGAGTTTTATGTATCTCATTATTCGTTGATTTCTTTGCCGTTGGCTTTGACTTTGAAAATAGCATTTATCAAAGTGCATAAGAGAAAGAACAATTGAAAGAGAGATATTTAAGACTGATCGCAATCTCATAGTAATTTTAATAAATTTTGCATTTTTTTTAAACTTCAGAGATTTTGTTAGTAATTTTATTTATAGGAATTAAATTTTGGTTTTCAAAAAAGATAAAAGTGATTGATTTATAAAAAATCATGACATATATTATGTTCCTTACTTCACCTTTGCAAAAATTCTCATTATGCGCCGAAAGTCCAAAACGCATGATGCTTATTTTGTTTTTGTGTGACGTCATTGCATTTTTATAACATACGGAGCACATAATTATATACAGTGTGTCTAGTATTAATATCTGTAGCTAGTCTTACAGTTTGGAGCGTTTGATCAACTACAGTCTAAATACCAAAAGTGTGAAATAAAACTATATTATACATACGTGTACAATATTATAGTTATTTACTATATTTTTATAGATACGCTGCATAAAATTGTTTGCTTTTCACCTGGACACCCCTTCGCTCATCTTTTAATACCGATCATACGAAATTATGTTTTGAACTTGCATGTTTGTTGGTAGTACGTCTTGTTAGATGCTGTGGTTTTAAAAAAATTGCATATTTTTTTAGTTCGACTAAGTACACAATAATTAATTTGTAAGTTCTTAAAAGTATATATAATTAGGATTGCTTATAAAGTTATATAAAAATGCGTATGCTTCACATATTACAGATTGAATACACGTACATGATAAAATAAAATAAATTACACAGTAAGGCTGTAACTTAAAATGATATTAAATTATAGTTTGAACAACAGACCAGATCTATTTTTTATAAGACAGTTCATTCTTTATATTCTGTTTACTTGATTGGTGGAAACATATAAATGGCTATACATCTCGAATAAAGGCTGTGAAACAATTTGTAATTGCCTTGTGTTTTAGGATGGTCAATATTAGATCGATTAACATGAGCTTCGGTTTGCTTCAATCGGCTTGAGCCACTTAAATGCATTCGCGAGTACCCGCTTTTAAACAGAAAGTTTATTTGGATATAACGAATGGACTGTATTCGACACGCCCACATTGACGTGTAGTTCAGTGTGGTGAGCACAGATGGGCAAAATGTAATGATGACTATCGGATAAGGCCGTAGTAAGCGGGCGTGGCGTGGATTGCACGCGGGCGGCACTTTAACGAAGTAAACGGAAATCAGCGGCCACGGAAGGGGGGGGTATTGTACGGCAAAACGGTATTGTATGAGGGCCCTCTAGTCTGTAATCATTACATTTGGCCGTGCATCACAAATCGTCTTAGCTGCTGATAGTATTGTGTCCGTCGCTGGCGGGCAAGGTAACTAACCCGGAATTCCGGTGCGTTGTGCCGGCAGTATCTTCGGCAAGGGCGTGGCGGAGGCGCGCGACGGGACGCCGGCCGGCTCGGTGAACCTGCTCGACGACACGCTGCTCGAGTCCCCGGGCGCTCCGCCCCCCGACGCCGTGCCGCCGCTGCCGCACACGTACGGCTTGTTTGTTTCGTTTATTCCCACTTGTCCTGTTGACTAGTCCTGTTGACAGGACTAGTGGAAAAAATACCCACTAGTTCTGTTCTGTAATTTGGAAGACTATGCTTGACACCCGATTTTATCCGAATCCACGTCAAATGGGTGTCGCAAGAGACGACATAATACGCCCCGCAGGTGGTAGGGCCCTTCAGAGATTATATTGGCCATATTGATTTTAATCCATATATATATTTTTTGCAATCTGAGTCTGACAATGCCAGTTGAACAAAGAAAAATACGAAGTTTATGAAAATTACTATGCAATAATAGACACATAGTGGTCAGTACTGGACGATTGATAGCAGTCTTAATAGGTATATAATAAATTATGTGTCACGTTGTTTGTCCGCGATGGACTCCTAAAGTACTCAATCAATTTTAATCAAATTTGCTCAATGTGTTCAGCTTGATGCAACTTGAAACAGCGTATATCTCAATTTATAGTCACAATAATTTATATGGCAGAACAACGTTGTCCGGTAAGCTAGTTATATATACGGAAATAAAGTGACAGAGCTAGTGGGATTTTTTCCCACTAATCCTGTTACTGTTATATTCACTGGACTAGTGAGATTTTTAAGGCTCCGTAGCCTAATTGCAATTTCGGTTTCATCAAACACACGTTAACGTAAACATCTATGAATATGTCTTCAAAAATGGTATTGAGGTTTCTAACATAATTTTTTTCTAAACTTAATAGTTTTTTTTAAACAAATAAACGCTAACACACTCATACCCCCGCAGTAGGTTACTAGGTACCTGTGTCGCGGGTGGCATGGACTACACATATAACACATTACAATTACACCCATGACCCGAGTACAAATATTTATCTGTCACATAAATATCTGCCCCGGCCGGGAATCGTACCCGGGACAATAAAAGGCGCCTCAAATTCAGGAATAATACTGTCACTGCCACTAAACCGACTAACCCGACTAATCCGACTAACCCGACTAACCCGACTAACCCGACTAAACCAACTAAACTAATTAAACTAACTAAAGAACTCATTTTTCAAAACAAAACCATGAATTTCGATCTGAATTTACTTTTCCTCCCCGTTATGTAATATTAAAATTCATTCCCGCCCGCTAAATAGAAAACACCAACTTTGGGCCCCCATAAGTCCGAACCAAGTCGTCTTTTTCGAATAGGTGGGATGAAAAAAATATATAATATGATATGCATTTCCATTTACCTTTCATTTGATTTAGTAGTTTCGTACTTGGCCACTTTCTCCCACTAGTACCTACTGTTAACAGAACTAGTGGGAATTACTAGTTGTCGACAGAACTACTCATCAGGACAAGTGGGAATAAACGGTTTGTTTGACACTTTATTTATTTAAAACTTTATTGTTTGTACACCGAAAGAAATCACATGCAAAAGCATAAGGAAGTGACTTTAACAATGGGTGACCTTGTCTTGTACTGGAAACTAAGGGTGTTACCAGACCAATCGATCGGTCGTCGATCGACGGCGTCGAACGATGGTGGGATGGAATATTCCACCCGCGCTGATGAATCGCGCTACAAATGCTCGTCATGTGACGTACGGCGCGCGCGGTTCGTCGGCGCGGGTCTCTTTTAACTATAAATCGGTACAAGAGACTTGTAGCTCGTGACCCGTGCGCCGGTTAACCGCGCTGGCGGTAACTAAATAAATACATTAATAAATGTTTTGTTTCGCAGAGAGCTGCCAAACTCAGTGGTCCTCGAGTGCGAGTTCCAGAGCTGCGTTCGGCGGAAGGCGGTGCTGAAGGAGGGCCGCAAGGTGGCGCTGTCGTCGTGGCAGCGCTACTGGCTGCAGCTCTCCGGCGAGCTGCTGCTGTTCTACGCCTCTAAATCGTTTAAGGGGTATGTTTAAGATACGTTAAGATGCATTTCCACCAGTGTGCGGCACTGTAACGCAAAGTGTACGACACAGATGTTCATGCTGGTTGACTCACTCGGGCCAACAACATCAACACTAGTATGCAGTGGACTCGAGTCGATGCGTACACGCTTGTTGTTCGCGAACTCATTCTTGCTTCCGCTTGCAACAAATGTGCTGCACACTTTTTTGGTGGAATCGTACCAATACGTGTGTTGAGAACAGTTTAGAACGACATTGTTACTTCAGAACCTAAGATAACTTTACAGAAGAATTATAATATGGACTTTACAAGAAAACGAATTGATATAAAATTATTGCTTTTTACAAAAAAAAACCGACTTCAACCTCGATAAGCAGAGATAACTCAAAAACTACTCGCCAGATGGCGCTTAATTCAACATGTAGGTGTAAAGTTCTCGTCACTACAAATTAATCAAGCCCAAACACTAGATAACTACAGTCAATCGTTGAGGAGTTCCCTTGACTGTCTTTCGGCTTCATCAGATCGACTCCAGACCTTGTACCTTGTACCTTGTACCTTGACTCCAGACCTCCAGACCAGAAATTGTAGCGCTTTCATGTACTTATTAAAACATTAACAAACACACTAGTCGTCCCTACAATTTTCGAAAGTTGCCCTCGATTTCTCCGAGATGCCATCATCAGATCCTGGTGTCCTTATCAGCGTACCCCACTGCGCATATCTACTTTACAACAAAAAAAGAATTATCAAAATCGGCCCATAAACGACGAAAAAATCTCTGAACAAACATAAAAAAAGCATATATACGGTCGAATTGAGAACCTCCTTCTTTTTTGAAGTCTGTTAACTATCTGACATTTCCCTGTCATAATTGCGTCTTACACGTGGTTTTGTTGATATATTCTCGAGCCTCATGAGATATACCCTTATCACACTTACATCTACAAGGAATGCGACGTACCCTTGCGTCAACTGGTGCTTTGACCTTGCCTTGACCAGATAATTGTTTCCTTGTCTCGCTCTTTCTTCATCTACCATTCACATTCAGTACCTTCCTCCCCGTCTCCCTTCTCCCTCCCCTTCTCCTCCCTCTCGCTCCCCCCTTCTCCCTCCTCCTTCTCCCTTTTCTCTCAGACTCTTCTCCCTTTGTCTCCCTCACCCCGTCTCATCCCCCCATCTCGCCTCACCCCCCACTCTCTACCATTTAACAACCGGTACCCCCGCAGATGCAGTCGCAGCGACTTCCGCACGGAGCGCTGCAAGGTGGTCCCGCTGCACGACGGCTGGCGCGCGCTCGGCAGCCGCGAGGACGCGCCCGACTGCTTCCAGCTGATGGACCACCACCACGGCACCGTCTACAAGTTCAAGTGAGTGTTGTATGGCTGGTCCAGTAGAACTATGACGTAATTACTGTAAATAACGGAGCGCTGCAAGGTGGTTCCGCGTTAGGCTTTTTGCGTGACTGCGTGTCCAAAATAAATCGTATTTGGCCTGTTCGGCTTCTGTTAGGCATTTTACATTTGAATCACAATTACGATACGAGTCGCGCGGGTACGAATATTTTCCTATATTCATCGTATATTGACGACTTAATTTTGCACCCCCCTAAGCTACCAAGCTGATATTTTGACGATTTTCACTATGATAAAATTGACATTGATTCTGGGTACATACATACATGTAACAAGGCAATGTCCGGCCAAAGTGGCTGATCTGTCCGGCTTTTAGATTTCGATTTGGCAACCCTATGTCTATCTGTAGCAAGTCGTTGATGAGGTGTATCACAGGGGTAAAAGCTTACTTTTGTGTGAAATGAAATTGAAAATAATTCCATATCGATCGCGAACGCATCATAGTACAGTTGGTCTAGGTATTTTTGTGTTCGGTTTCCAAACGGTGCGGATATTTATGTGCTAGATGAATGTTTGGCCTCGAGTTCAGTTCAGGGTGTTAGTGATGTGTTATTTGTGTTCACCATTTCACCCGTGTTTTGGGGAATCATAATGCGTAGTAAGATTGTGTAAGGGTTTGTGGTAAGCTAATTTTATGTTTATGATATGTTTCCGTGACGCTGCGTGCGTACGGGCGTGCGTGCGTATCGCTATAACCTTAAATTGCAACAGATAGATTGTCTCGAATAGTGAAAGCTGACTCGCGGCTTTCAACCCTAAGTTGCTGTTACCGTAGACGTCCGTATGAATCGATATTTACACTTATCGTATCCTCCCTCGTGTCGTGCTAAAAAGAGTTTTCTAAATAAAATATAATAAATAAAGCATGTTTTTTCAACTTTTGGAAAAACTTATATTTATAAAAGACTTCATAGTCCCATGTAACATGGTGAAGTATAAACAGTGTGTTGGTTTTTTGTGTTATGAAATCCTTCCATCTGAAGTCCGTTGCGTCTTTCCTTGATTGTGCTGTACCCTACTTAACAAAACACGAGGCCACTGAACAGGTAATAATGGAGGTCGCTGCCCCTGCCCTTGGTTTTAGATGAAGTAGCCACGGTTAATTCATTTAAAAATTTGTCCGAATCATCTGATTTACGACCTCTGAATCAGGTGCTAATAACTGCCAGAGTGCACATGCACATGCTGGTCAAAAATTAAATGGGTGCACCGTATCACTATTCTCTCCAATTAATTTCAGAACTGCCTCGGAGACGGTGGCGAGACAGTGGGTGATGAAAATCAACGAGGTGACCGAAAAGATGATCAAACCGTTGCCGGCCAACCTCATGTCCTTCGAATGATCTCCGCGCCACTTACCGGGCAACCCGCAGGCCGGTTGTTTAACTGGCTTCCAGCCCGACAGAGAATAATTTAAGGGAATCGATTCCTTCGATCCACTGTGATGCAGATCAATCCGGTATATAACATACTATATTTTGACATATCCGAAGTTCTATTCCTTGGAACCGATTTGAACCCACTCTTGTCGCTCTTGTCGCTGTATGACAGGACAGCGCTAGCGTTTTTTAGGGAACGCAACCGTACTGATTCTTACTGTACAGTTACAGTTACAGTACAGTGAAAACAGTAAGCAAACCAGTCAATCAGGTAAACGAAAGCTTGTATCAGTACAATAATGTCCGGGGAATATTTTTAACGTCTGTTTGCGAAACATGACTTAAAACCGTATTTATGAATCACTACAGGTGAAAAATGGACCACGTCGTACGTTCCCTAATATTACCATCAAGTTAGATTCTAAACGTTTTACTTTCAACATCGCTGTTCCAAGGGACCCGGTTGTCATGGCAACGCAGCACCAAAAGAGCTTTACGTTTCTGCCGTATGCTCAAACTTGTGTCGTCCATGTTAATTAATGGCCTGTGATGCGATCTGATTTGTGTTTTTTGTTGTAAACATGCCGTGTTAGCATAGGGCGATAAATCAACGGATGGACGTTTTTGTATGAGCTTTTCCGTGACGTTACTTATAATACTCCCACGTTGGGCTCCATTATGCGGACCTGCGTTTTCAAACTTTATTTTTCAATATCTTTGTAAGGTTTTTACAGATTCAAAAATATATAGCGGATATAGCAATAGGAAAATAAAATATTTCATTATGATCACAAAGATATCTCAGTAAATAATATAGTTATCACTTTTTTATTAAACTACTACTTCTGTTAGTTTTATTGTAATCCGTAGGTACTAAAGTCACGTGGGAAATTTTTCGAGCAAGAAGTAAGAAACAATTTATTGAAGCATTACTCTGGTGAACGTTATTCATATACTTCACATACTTAGGTATCGGTTTATTATTATTGTTACAATTATATTATTGCATATTGACCAATTTGTATAATATTAGTTATTCTATGTTCATTGTGAACATTGACTGCTTTGTCAGAAAGAGATGGATATAGTAGGGCCATTTTAATAGATCACATTTGACAACCAGCTTAAAACATCGATTTAATTTAATTAATGTATACGGACTTCAAACATCTGTAAAGTGAAAACAATTGCTATGAAATCAAAAAACCAAAATTAATTTTGTTTCTATTATAATATTTTTTTATTTTATTGTGAAATACTTCTTGAAGATTAATCATTACATTCAATTCAACTTATCGATTGATCTGTTTTTTCGATAGCATCCCTTATATTAAAAAAGGTTACACTGCCGTTACTTTTAAATGACGCCGGTAGTTTACTTTAATTGTAAAAGGTTCAGCAATATCTAAGAGGGAAAAATAAATAGTATGGTTTGCCGTACCTTACAAGATAACTAATCTAAACATTGACGGATTATCACATGTGATTTATTAAAACGGTCCTACTTTAGTGATATTATTAATAGGAGGAAGAGGGAAATGTATATTCGCTGTAAATGACGTCATTGCCATAGTATTTGTATTTACTAATCGTGATTCTCATAATGATTCCGATTTTTTCAAAATACTCAATGTCCTACACAAACCAAAACCTACGTAAATATGAATGCTTGAAGAAATGCATTAAATATCTTTTTAAGCAGTATAGCATGCACGGATGAGCGTGAAATTATGTATTGTTAAAGATTATGAAGGAGAAGTGCGGAAATTTAAGTGAAGGTTGGTTCCATTGGTTTGACGCTCCACGCTAATTACTTAGATGATGTAGCGAACTACTGATTAGTTATAATGTATAACATGCGTGAATCGTTGGGGAATGGAAAGAAGTTTTGGGACCCTTTACGGTCACGTAATACGTAATAGTGATATTACTGGGTGAGTTATTAACAGCAAAAGTTGTGCTTTGTTCGCGCCTAACCTCGAATATTGTCTCGAAAATCTCTTTTTAAGAACAATTCAAGCAAGTAGCAGTCTCATATTTTGTATAGTTAAAGTTTACAAGAAAAGTCCAGACGGGTTTATGTCAAAGAATCTCCAAAAGAAATATTATTACGTTATAATTTTGTATTTTAGTAAGAAGTCATTGTATAAAGTTTTACATCTCTCACGAAACATTGTTTACTTGCAACTACGGTTTTATTTTTTATGGGTTTTATATGTCAGTAGTTCGCTACAGATCAGTACAATTTCACTACACTACATCATTGTATTATTAGTAATCGAGTAACTCTAGATTATAATTAATATTGAACGTTGTTTAAGTATCACGCATTCGGTCTACCGTCGCGACGAAAGGCTATGTTTTGTGTTACTAATACTTTTAATGTTTTTGTATGATTTTTTCGAATACTTTTATATAAGAAAACTTGACTGATGACGTAACTAAGCAAATAAGCGTTTTGCAAGCAATTATTATCGTAATATTAGTGTTATCGGCTCGCATTACGCTGTCAAATGGAATGCGCTTTTGTGTTTAAATATGAGTCAATTCAAGGTCACGCGCTGTATTACTATTACTAGTAATTTTTTGTACTCTTGAAAAGACCTATCAAACGACAGTAAAGTCATTTTGATTGGACATGGGTACCAAAACGCCCATCCCCCTTTGCCTTATGATTGATTAATTTATCATGATAGATAGTCGACGCTTACATACGTAATATACACTTTGAATTTCGCTAGCTTAAATGTATTGTATTGAAAACGAGTGTTTTATAAACACTTTCGGTAGGATCCACTGTTGAAATGATGATCTGACGTGTTCAGTGCGCAGGAAAAGTTTTGACTGGTAGTGGATCGCGCGCAATGATGAGATTGTCTTCATGTATGCAATCCTTTAGATATCCAGATTTAATGCAGGTACATTTTATCTCTTAATATATCTATGTTTGTGACACACCTTCTCGTAACATTTTGACATATGAAACGGTAACAGTATTACATAAATAACTTGAAACCATCTATGAAAATTTTTGTATCAAATTAAATAATTCATCAAAAGTCACTGTACTTGTGTACTTGATATAGATGTGTAGAATGATGTGATAACAAACAAAGCTAAAAACAAAGCGTGTTGGCAACTAATGTATGTATACAGGGAATCGCGTCTATAATCAAATATGATCCCAAATTGTGATTCGGGTTTCTGGCTTCAGGGTTCCCATAGTTTTAGGTTACATAAATGGACTGGATAGGTTGTACTGTTGTACTCTAACAATTTTCTTATCAATATTTCGTAGCGTTAAGCTTATCCAGCACACTTTTGAGACAAGAATTAAAATAAATTCGCTAACCGTTATAATACGTAATGTTCAATTATAACAAAGTTTGTAGTAAAATATATATAAAGTATTGAATTAAAAAACAATGCATAGGTCTAAAGCAAATATCTTATATTAAGATAAAATACTTAAATAGTAGATTGTATGACAAGGGTGCAAAGTAATATTTTTTCGGCGAGGGCGTTTTTTGAATCCAGAGCGAAGTGAGGGATTCTTTAGTAGAATCCCGAACGTAGCGAGGGATTCAAAGTACGTCGCCCGAGCCAAAAATATACTTGCACCCGAGTGATACACTCTACTTTTCATCACCCACTATGAGAAAATAATATATACTTATATAATAGAAAATAATACGTAAAAATGCACGAAAACTTAATTTTAATTTGAAAACGAAATCTTAATTTGATTTCTTTTTTTTATTATTCAGTTTTTCAGCTGGCGGGGCCCTCGCGTAGTACCAGACATTCTTTATTCAAACAATATTTGCGTTCGATTTCTTTAGCAAAATACTAAAATGTTCTAAATTCAAAATAGGACGGAAAAGATCTAGCCGGCAGGAAAAATTGTATGAAAATTCATTCCCGCCCGCTGAATAGAAAACAGCAACTTTGGAACCCCTTATGTCCGAACCAAGTCGTCTTTTTCGAATAGATGTGATGAAAATTATATTTCTTCGTTATATTTCTTCTTTGTAGCCCTGGTGAAATTAGAACCCACAATATTCGGTTCGAGGAACTGGACCTTTCTACCTTGGACCGTAGATTCTGTGGCATGGAAGGTATAGCAAACACGACGAATATTCCGTACACTTGTTTCCAAAACAACGCGTTGAAACTTTAACATCGAAATTAACACCATGTTTAAGCAAATCTTGTCAATTATGTAGTTTAGAGTTCCATGAAGTTTTTTCTTCTACAACCAGTAAAATTTACTTGTTAGTAAATTGCTACATGTTTTGATTTACAAAGATGGCGAACCTTAAGAAAATTTAAAAAGATTTAAAAATTGTTTAAAAATTATACAAATGAAATGCACAACCAAATAATTTAAAATGATTTTTATTCTGAATAGCGCCTATTTTGGACAAAAATAAATCATTTTTTAATTATATCTTTGTCTCTTATGCTAAGTTGAAGTTTATTTTTTGATGAGTTTACCAAAATCTGTCATCTCAAAATCCCAGTAGTCACTTTTCTTCCCCCTTTTTTCTGTAGTTCACATTTATCCCTCTCCGCAGCAAAATTGTCTAGAAAGAAATATTAAAAAACTAGTAAATCCGCCCTCGCTTCGCTTCGGGAAACCAGTACCTTCAAAAATCTCTATAAATTTTAACAAATTATGTTATTTCGATGTCTAAGCTATATTACTGCAAAATTTCATGAAAATCCGTTCAGTAGTTTTTGCGTGAAAGAGCAACAAATACACACACACACACACTCACTCACTCACTCACTCACATACATCCTTTTACAAACTTTCGCATTTATAATATTAGTAGGATAGGATAAATCAAATTAACACATAGTCATAAGGTCATAATTACATTCTGCATAGAGCTGTGATAAAAGATAATCAATTTTTTACACATACCTATTAAAATATTTGAAGTTTATTACCTTTCCGTGTTGTTGTATAATTCTTCATTTATCATTTTGGTAATCACTATTATTGGAAACCTGGTAAAATTATTTCGCAGTAATATTTGATTAAGTCAATTTATGCATCGAATAAAAATACTAAAATTTTAATTAGAAATGTTGGGTCATTCAATTTAACTCAATTATTATTATATGAAGTATTTCTCTACGGTAACACACAGTTTGTAAACGGAAGAATGAAATTAATCAGTCCGTAATATGCTCATTTCTGCGATCATGAAATTTGGGCTGCTTCCTCGTGACGTAATAGTAGGAATAGAATGAATAGACCTGTGAGTAGGCCTAGCCACTGCGACAGTCATAGACTATCCAGTCCATTTATAGTTACACGACGCTGAGATCAGCTTCGGCCAATGAAGCTATACATTATCTGTTAAGTATGATTTCAAAATGTCATCAGTAAATTAATAGACTACAGGCCCATGTCAAAAAATGGATGGGTCATATGAACCACCAGGTGATGTATATAGGACGATATAAGAGCACAAAATAATAAGATTCAGCACTATGACGTCACTTGTAAGCTGTCCAAATGAGTGCTGGTGAGAATTCAAAAGTGCAGGTAGAGTGAGTACATTTTGGTCATATATTTTTGTACGGCATTTTCACCAGCGATAAATCCATGAAAAATAATAAGAAAGCGCACAGTCCCGTAAAAAAATGGTGCGCCACAAAGTCGGTATTTTTTTTTGATTTTTTTACAATCCAGGGTAAATTGACCAAATTAAAGTTAGTTTAGTGACTGTGACAGTATTATTCCTGAATTTGAGGCGCCTTTTATTTTCTCATAGGGGGGGATGAAAAGTAGAGTGTATCACTCGGGAGCAAATATTTTTGGCTCGGGCGACATAATTTGAATCCCTCGCTACGTTCAGGATTCTACTAAAGAATCCCTCGCTACGCTCGGGATTCTACTCTAGATTCAAAAAAGCGCCCTCGCCGTAAAAATATTACTTTGCTCCCTTGTTATACAATCTACTATTACAGCTTTATAAATCAAGTATACCATGAAATTAAGATAATTAATAATATACATTCAAATGAACAATAACTTTTTGACGGCATTTTTTTTAATAGTACTTTTGAGTGCTAGATAATGTTTTGGAACCGAAGCCGTACTTTTTCAAATCACCCCCGGACCACGGAAAGAGAGGGGGTTGCAACCCTCGATTTTTCCCCTTGTCGCATGATTTTTGTACGGCGTTGCGGAATAATGGATTAGAAGCTGTATTGAAACAGTATGAAACTGATGCCGTACAGAATGAAATGACCAAATTTACCCTGGAATTGTCAAAAAATCAAAAAAAATTACCGACTTTGTGGCGCACCATTTTTTTACGGGACTGCGCGCTTTCTTATTATTTTTCATGGATCTATCGATGGTGAAAATGCCGTACAAAAATATATGACCAAAATGTACTCACTCTACCTGCACTTTTGAATTAACCAGCACTCAGTTGGACAGCTTACAAGTGACGTCATAGTGCTGAATCTTGTTATTTTGTGCTCTTATATCGTCCTATATACATCACCTGGTGGTTCATATGACCCATCAATTTTTGATATGGGCCTGTAGTCTATAAAGAGTTGTTCTGATCTGAATACTATGATTAAACCAGGTATCCTCGTTCATAAGTCGCTTTGTCCGTTTATTTGTGAATAAATAGTTATTATGAAATAATCACGACAGTTTATCACCTCAGTAACTTTACAGTTCACAGCACTAAGCACATCATATATGCATACCTACCGATAAATTATGTTAATGTACACCCGGACACAAAAGAGGCGTCACATTTGGGCTTAAAAACTGAGGCTAGTATTCATAACAAACCAATCTATTGGCCTTTTTAAATGAAGTCGTTATGTTTCACTTAAATTATGGTTCAATCTACACTTTGAAAATCAAGAATTCTAAACGAGATCTCGCACATTTTTATGAAAAGAGATACGTCAATGTAAAGGTCATTGTTAATAAAAATATCCCATATTATATACTTATTATTATTTCGTTGTTGCTCGAAAAATGAATGACATATTTTATGACGGTCCTTACACATTGGATTCTTATATTTGTTTTTTATTATTATTTTTGTTTATTAAACTTGAAAATAGGTAGCTCTGTTTTGGTATCCGAAAGTAGGTATAAATATGCATTTTTCAATTACAAACCTTTATACGTATCTGCATACTGAATATGAACTATTCTAATTAGGTACATATCTATTGTAAAAGAGCTTGAAGCCCGCCGACCCGTCAGTTCTAAATACTCGTATTGGCAAGTATAGTACGCGACAGGTTGAGATGGCATTTTTCTATGTGATGCACATAGGTTAGGTTTATATCGATATTTTTTCCACGCAACAAAATAAAAGTAGCATTAATAAAAAAGGTCTAATAAGTAAAAATAGTAAGTAAGTATTTATTTATATATTTGTATATATTATTTATATATTTATTAATATTCATACATTATATATAACTAGAGAACCGCCCGCGCTTCGCTTCGGGACCCGTAGATTATAGCCGCGTAGGTCCTGCTCCCGTAGGAATCTCGGCTAAAGCCATAATATGATATACGGAAACATCAGATATAAAATTTACCTATGACTTAAGTAAATTACATGTAGGTAGTATTTGATAGCGTGATCAGAACTTGCAATTGACTTTTACTAACGCCATCTATTAACAACATCCGGAACTAAATATCTAACAAGTAACAAAACATCGATCTTCCCATGGGAATGAGATGTTTTTCCACGGTAAAAAGTAGCCTACGTCACTCTCCACCCTCCTAACTATCCCCACACGCATAAACCATACCATATAATAGCCATGTTGCGACGTGAAAGAGTCACAAACAAACAAACACACTTTCACATTTATAATATTAGTAAGGATTATATTATATTTTTTTAATTTGATCGCAGCGCTAACTGTCGGGACAGACTAAAAATATTTGACACTGCGATGGTAGCACCGTCTGTCGGATCCTAATCTAAACCATCCTCAAAGCCACTGTAACACACACAACAAATTTCATTAAAATCGGTCCAGCCGTTTAGGAGGAGTTCAGTGACATACACACGCACAGAAGAATTATATATATATTAAGATGTGCACGCTAAATGCTTTTCGTACCACTTTTCCATTCGCAGGTCTGCTGGAAGAGATTTTTTTTAGGAATAAGCAGTACCTTTGTACAAATTTTATGTATTCTTGTTTCTCATTTTATGTTTGTGTACAAAAACTATTAAATAAATAAATAAAAATAAATAAAATGTAAATTAGTCAGATTTATTCAGTTTCGGCTATTGTGGCACTAGCACTTATGACTACACTATTATTAATATTGTTGATAGACAGACAAGTAAATATTTAAGTAATTTTTATGTAGATAAGATATGAGCTATAGTAGAAACGCGCTAGCTATGCGTTCCTGAAGTCTGTCAATTCATCATGACTAGTGATGTACAATAAAGAGGCTTTGGGCAAAACGTCACACTCGGAAAACGTCCCATGGGACGTTTCGCCCCCGTAATTTTTTGACTGGGTCGATTGGTCCCAGAAATTCAAAATTAAATTATATAGTCGGCAGAAAAATCTACATACGTGTGTAAGATATTTTCACTATAAATATTAAGGTTAGCTTCTATTTGATAATAAAAAGAAATTGAAATACAGTACTTAATATAAATTATTTTTAAATAATTATACAATGACTAATACAAATGCCATAATATCTGTTTTAATTAGAATTTAGCTTTTAGCTTTAAAAAATTAAATTAAATCAAAGGACAAAAACGTCCCGTGGGACGTTTTCAGAGTGGGACGTTTTGCCCAAAGCCTCATTATGTCTCATCACTACAAAAACAAAAAGTTGATATGACATGAATATAACCTTGAACGAGCGCCGTTTGACGTGGTTTTCTTTTAAAAGGTATTTGTTTTTATATTTGTTATTTGAGTAATTGTAATACTTTTAGCCCAAGATTAATACGACTATTGTAAGTTGGCATAATTATTCGATTTAATGTTTGATTTCAATGTTATCCACTCGTTAATAAGGCAATTAAAGATATTAAAAAATTGACAATTAATTTGTACGCCAGTTCAAAGTTACATCGCCCAGTCGAAAGACAGACTTCAGGAACGCATAGCTAGCGCGTTTAGCTACTATAGTAAGAAAATTTACAACTATGTTGTTATAAAATAAGAATATTTATTCATCACAATCACAATGTGAGTGAGATTAAAATCGATAAACGCGGTCGATATGGGCTCGTGCATTACTAATACTAAGGAGTTCGCGGGTGACGTGCGGCATGCGGGGTGTCAATTCCCCCGCGTCTCACCTCATACCCCCATTGCCATGTCGATCTTTCGCGTACTGTAGACGTCCATTAGTGTTGTACATTACATAGTAACAAATATTGTAGTTAGAAGATTGGCGAAATTCTATGCTCAAAGTATGTAAATTTAGTCAGAATCGGTTTATTAGAAATAGGCTTTCATAAAATGATCGGATATATAACTGTATTTTCATTAAGCTATTATACATATCACAACAGCGAAAATACAAGGTGGATACCACCATACAACAATAAATGAAATCACGAGCCCTGCTTCATGCAAGGAACATATTACATTCTGTGATTACATTTAGTAAAAACGTCTAAGATCTTATTTACAAAAATGTTTTTTTCAAACAAACTAAATAGCACAAAAATAGAGGAAAAAATAGAACATCCTATCTAAACATCGGTCACTCACTTTTGACAAGAGCGGCACAATCTTCTGCTATTGGTTGACCAGGAATATAAAAAACCTCGCCATATTGCGGTAAACTCATGGAACTAATTTCTTATACTGGCAACGCTTAGTTTCTAAACGTCAATCGTAAATTGCTTGTCAGTGAGTTTGAATGTCACAGTTCGTCGCATGTTTGTCTTTTTACATTGAGTGTCTATTTTGTGCTAAAATAACATTTCGTATAAAATAACATTTATTTCCTTAAATAACATTTCCGATATAGTTGTCAAAATTACAATAATAACATGAGCGTTACCATAGTTAACTGTTCAATTATACTGGTTTTGATAGTTGCCAGTTTCCGCAACTGTCAATCGCAACGCGTCGGACGATTTCACACCCTACTAGAGGTGGTGGATACAAATCGTATATCGATATTAAAACGTATATTAGATTGATATCGTTATAGCCAATATTGATGCGTGTCAAAACTATAAGTATAGTGTCAGTGACCTTTCGCTTTTATATATATAGATTTTAAATTTAAATAAATTCGATATTATCGACCAAAATCATCGATATTATCAACTATCGATAATGTCATTACCTAGATATAATTATCGATATTACAACAACCTTGCATCCCTATGAACGCTGATCGTTGCTATTAATTGCTATAAAATTGCGGCAACCGTAAACGTTGTTGCAACTATCAACTTTTACAGGAAACTTTTAAAAAGTTGCAAGTTGCTGCAACTCAAGTTGCACCGTGGGCAAAGCGCCTTAGGTAATCATTAGGTACATAAAATTAAATTTATTGTTGTATGGTGGTAACCACGTTGTATAATGTGACCTGGGATAGTAAGTATCGGTACTTACGTATCTTTTTTATTTGATAACGTGAGATGTTACATTCGGAACCGACGGGTTAAGTTGCGAATTATAGAATACTTTGTTCGAGGAGGCTATTATTGTGTATGTGTGTGTGTTTGATTGATACTAATCTTGTTGTTTACAGAAGGTTAACAATTATAACTTGCCTGATACGTTTATACATATTACGTGTAACGTCTAATGTTACGCACGACGACATTAACAATTTTCGCAAAACCCACTAAGCTCTTTACCATTGTTATTCGTTGATGAAAAATATTTAAAAAAGTATCGTGATTGTTGTAATTTATTTATCTGTAGCAATAGATCCGTCTAAGGTGGGTTCGACCTGACTGCCATTACGGATATTAGGTAACTATTATTTAGTGATAAGTCGCTTGATATTCGACACAATCCTATCAACCAACTAGATCAAAAACTACAAGTTTCCTACTAGTACCAAGTTGACATTGTTATCTGAATGTTTAAATAAAATTATGTGGACAACTGAACCTATTAATTTGTAATTTTCCTAGGTGCCTACAAGGATTTTTTTCCAATGATAATATTATGCTCGTGATCGGCCTACAATTAAATTTCCAAGTGCTTGTGACGTCACATCTTAATTATGTAAATTGCATCTCTATGAAACAGGAATCCTCTTATAAATACTGTTATGTACTAAAAACAAGATACTACCTTTGTTTTCAGAACGTTGTATACGTAGTTATTCATTTTGTTTGTTTGTCCTATTATAAGTGGTAATAAGGATATTTTAATAACTCGATTTCAGTAAGTACATGTTATGATAATAATGAGATTATTATTTAAAACTGATACAATGTTTACGGCTCTCATTATTATATCTTTACATACTGGATATTGATCGACATTACCTACAATGTAGGTTGTGATTATTTAAGTACTAACGTTATCCTTAGATTATGGATGGAACGGTGTTACTATGTATAGTAGACGTACTTTAATATGAATCTTGTCGCACTTACTTGTTTCTATACCTATAGTTTATTTTATTACACTAGTGAAACTTAATGTATCGTCCTAATTATAATGTTATCAAAAGTTGCAAAGGCGGTATCTTGTTTGTTACATTATATATAACGAGCACTTATTGTTACATTTTCGAAGGCGAGTTTTTAGTTTGGAATAAAATTATGTCTATATAGAGGAGGCCTGTGAGTTTCGGAAGTTTTCAAAGTTGTAATTATAATATTAAGTGTTAATTGGTTTCGGAAATAAAACGATTCCCCTTGAATTATATTGTGTACTATGTAATGTTTAACTTCGACCTATACATAAGTTACTAAGTGCTACTACATAAACGTGTAAAAGAAAAAATTAACAAAACGTTTTTTTTTGTACATTTGTTATGAAAACATTTTGTTATCTAGAAACCAAGAATCTCCTTTTGAAATCCGACTGATATTCATGCCATTTTTAAAGTCACAATTTATTACATACCTACATAACTATAACGAAAATCCCTCAGAAACTCGTCTTTAACTCAAATTAAGTTAATTTATTTACGTAACTCTGACCATTTGATGTAACGTTAGGGGATTAGGTATTGTGCGATGAATCGATGTACGGCTTGGAATGTGGTAGATCTACTTGTACCACTAAAGCCTTCGCGTGTTGCCTTGATTATAATTATTGGATGTCGTTGTATTAGTTCAGTCGAACAAATATTATTATACACTATGTAATTAAATTTCTCTTCAAAGCTCCATATTAAACTGATGAGAGTTTGATACTGTAGTTTTTATTCCTCTGAACCTCAATTCTTGAACTGAATCAGCGATCGTTGTATCAGTAACGAAGACGTAGTGATGCTAACTCCTTAACTTAACCAAGTAACAATAGGCCTGTTACAGGCTTTTTAACAATAACAATAGTGACGTGATGTAAGCTGATGCACCGCCAGCTGAACTGTGCCTAAAGGAGCCGCCTGCCAACGCATCACCGCCATAGACGTAGCCGTAGCCTTAGCTTAAACCAAAGCCAAAGCCATCGCCCGCCATATTGATGATTCCCTCCAGCCACAGCCAGGCAGCCGTCACAGCCAGACGGTGGAGCGGAAGGTGTCAATATAAGCCAAAGCCATAACTTTAGCCTTAACCGTAGCCGTTAGCAATACTTTTTGCATGAACTGATGTTATTTAAAAAGAAAGATATGAAGTTGACGGAATTTGATTTTGGTATTCTATTCGATGTATTGTCATTGGGCAGAAAATTATACAGGGTGTCCCGTAAGTAGTGGACCAAAGGGATGTGGGTGATAGGGGGGGTCTCGGTCTATGTCAAACACAAAATTTTATTGGCCTAGGCCTTATAGTTTTGAAGTTATGAAATTTTTAAGGATTTTTTATAAAACTTGGCACCTTGAATACTAATAGTATTGGAAATATTAGTTTTTTTTTACAATTTTAAGATTGTTTTATTTAATACAGATAGTAAAACATATTTGCTGGTTATTTTAAAAGTTTTCCAGTTCAAATCATTAGTAGGATAAGAATTAATCATGTCTTAATTTCTTAATTTTGGCAAAATTTTAATTACACAAAATGCAACATGATATTTGATACATCGTGGTGTAAAAAAAATGTATGGACACCTGGTGGAACTTTATTTTAAAAACAAGTACAGCTTTTATCAATTCCAAAAAGGTATAAATATGTTGGTTAATATCGACTAAAATTATCATAAATAAAAATACATTTATGAAAAACAAATCCATTTACTTACATCAAATGCTCAAAATGTCTTCCCCTAGCTCTTATGCATAATCTACATCGTCTTATAAAATTTCTTTTTAATTTTCTTAAATCTAGCACATTATTTTTAACTATTTCGACCACGCCGTTTAATTTTTCTCTCAGTTCTCTTTCATTGTTGATAGTATTCTCATAGACCGCCTCCTTAAAATAGCCCCATAAAAAATAATCTATTGGATTGAGATCAGGTGATCGTGGAGGCCATGCAATTGTACCTCCACGTCCAATCCATCGATTTGGATAAGTTTCATAAAAATTAATCACTCCCCGTGAGTAGTGGGCGGGTGCACCATCGTGTTGCAACCACATCGTCTCGCGTACATCTTGTGGTACATCTACCAATAAACTATTAAGATTATGTCTTAAAAATGTAAATAAAACGATCAATGTCCAACTCACAAGCACAAGCAAGGTTTCAAAAACGTCTTTTACTTAGTAAAAGAAATGAAATAAAAACACGTGTGAAGAGCCAAACTATGAGTAAAACTCTGAGAGTCCTGCGAGAGTATTGAAGTAAAAACAGGAGAGGGGGCGAAAGACGTCAATCAATAGCGGCTAATGGCGCCTCTACACGATAGCCAACATGTTGGCCAATGTTGTGGCGAAGATGATTGCCAAGAGATTGTGACGGCGTCCACACGTTGGAAGGTCGATCAGTCTGCGTCGGTTCGGGCCAATGTGCGGACGATATTAATATTTTCTTAAAATGAATATTGAGGTTCTAACGGCTGCTGCGGTTTATTTATTCTCAGCATACAATACAATAAAATTGTGTATAAAAATTATTATACACATTTATTTCATTATAATACACATTATTATACATCTATATTACTCATAGTTGCCATATTGTAGACATAATTTAGATATCGACGTGTGAATAAAGTGCGTGCGCTCTGCGTGGGCGCTCGTTTCTAACTGAAATCGTGGCCAACGTGTGGACGCTGCGCCGATAACTGTGCCACAATCACGCCACAACCCTTTGATCCGCGTTGAAAAACCGACACCTCACGGATCTTGCGCCAAGTTGTGGGCCAACGGCCCAATACCTACCAAAGTAATCACAAACACCCCATCTACACGATGGCCATTACCTATTGGCCATAACCTTCGCCAACATGTTGGCTAACGTGTAGAGGCGACATAAGAGTAAAAAAACTAGCGACCCGACCAGGAATGAAACAGCCACATGGTTCTCAGAAAGTTGCATTGTTCGTAAACATTTCTGGGAATTTGGGTAAAGTCATTAACGTTGTATTTTTTTATAACTATTACTTAATTAGCTGTATTATTGTTATACGTTTTTAAACTCGGTATCGCCTACAGATGTTTTTAAAATAAAGTTCCACCAGGTGTCCATACATTTTTTTACACCACGATGTATCAAAGATCATGTTGCATTTTGTGTAATTAAAATTTTGCCAAAATTAGGAAATTAAGACATGATTAATTCTTATCCTACTAATGGTTTGAACTGGAAAACTTTTAAAATAACCAGCAAATTATGTTTTTCTATCTGTATTAAATAAAACAAACTTAAAATTGTAAAAAAACTAATATTTCCAATACTATTAGTATTCAAGGTGCCAAGTTTTATAAAAAATCCTTAAAAATTTCATAACTTCAAAACTATGAGGCCTAGGCCAATAAAATTTTGTATTTGACGTAGACCGGGACCCCCCCTATCACCCACATCCCCTTGGTCCACTACTTACGGGACACCCTGTATAATCGTAAAGTTAAAATAGTCGTATTACTTCCCTTCTTTTACACATGTAAAATACTCTTGTAGATTCGAAAATAAATTCAATGAATATCACTACATACAGTTTAACAGCGCTAATTTCATGGATATTTGATAACGAAGATATACCTACATATGTTGCAGTTTAGTAATTTCGTGTGCGTTGTAGTTAATCGCTAATGGAACGCATATTACATTTAGGGTCCGTTCACACAGACCGGCTCGGAGAGGAGGGTAGATTTTTATCACGATGGAAACAGTTTTGATTTTGAGTAATCGTATTAAGATTTCTACTTATTGTATGTGCACTTCTGTTGTCATTAGGAATGCTTGAACGCGTTGCGTGTGAAATAATAAGAGGAGCCGACCGGCTCTAATTGCGTGCTCTTCCTCGCTCGCTCAGCTTTCAGATCTTTTCCAGCCGTCGCGTCCGGGCTGTGTGAAAAGAAAATGCGAGCTGATGCTCTCCGAGCCGGTCTGTGTGAACAGACCTTTATATAAATCGAATCGCCCATTAGGGTGCGGTTCCACTGAGGCGGAGCGGAGCGGAGCAGTGCGCGCTTCACCAATCACATGACTTGAAATCCCAGCTCATTGTGCCTCGCGTGGATTTCAAGCCATGTGATTGGTGAATCACGCACAGCTCCGCTCCGCTCCGCCTCAGTGGAACCGCACCCTTATGTTGCGATTGCGACTGATCCTCAAAAAATGATTAAAATATGTGTTCATTTGTGTAGTCAGCAAATAAAAGTAGGGTAAGGGAGCTCAAGTTTTGAAAAAAAAAACAAAGGCCAATTTTGAAAACGGTGGCACCTTTACAAAAACGTTTTTTGACATCTAATGGTGCGTACAGACTATATAACAAAACATGTTATAAAACACAGTTATGTAACATGTTTTATAGATGTGGACGATATGTCATAAAAAAACAGTGTCTTGTTATATTTTTCATTGTTAGACAACAATGTAAGATAGTGTGGACGACGGACGTGTTATAAAACAGAAGTTATATAACATCCTACTAATATTATACATGCGAAAGTTTGTAAGGATGTATGTGAGTGTGTGTGTGTTTGTTGCTCTTTCACGCAAAAACTACTGAACGGATTTTCATGAAACTTTGCAGTAATATAGCTGACATTGGAATAACATAATTTGTTAAAATTTATAGAGATTTTTGAAGGGACTGGTTCCCCGAAGCGAAGCGAGGGCGGATTTACTAGTGTTACATAATCTGTACGCACCCTAATAGGTCCCTCTCCAAGCTATCTTCCATTTCAGTTTGTCGTACAACTTATGGGATAGGTACAGTCAGCGTCAAATAGTTAGAGACAATCAGGGTATTCAAATAAATAGACGCAACCAAAAAGTCGATAATATCGGTACAAACATCGGGTCAGTCATAACACCATAAACATAGTTACAGTCATCTCGTCAATGGTATCCAAGCATTCAAAGCGTTCAAAAATATGGAACATTAGAAAAATAAACTACAATAAACTAAACCCATAGAGATAGGAATATATGACTAAACCTAATGTTATTGGCATGTCGTTCTATTATCTATCATTGTATGTCAATATCTATAATTCAAATCAATGTCAAGTTTAATACTAAGGCAAGTTTGAAATAATATCTATTGATGCATAACTGTATCCGATGTGATCATAGAGATATTACAATAGAGGGCAGAAGCCAGGCTTCAGAGCGTCTTTTGGATAAAAAGAGACGAAATCTTTAGTAATCACCTTTCTCTTTCTGGATCATCGGGATTGGAGAGAGATAGGTAATTACCGTTATCGTTGTTTCTCTTTCTAACCGGGGGCGATTGCAATGTATGGGTATGGCTCACCCACTCTATTGTAATATCTCTATGGATGTGATGGCTTTTGTATTAAATATATCAAAGCAAGCATTGAAGCACCACTTCATTTGACATACATGACTTGCACTTGACATTGAATTAATGAATTTACTTATCGGAAGAAATGATGCACAATGAACTTTATCGCATGTCATAAAGTCCATTTTTATTATGTGTTGCTATAATTTTGCCTACTTGGGTGCTACATATTTTTGAATACTTTGGTTGCTTCATACTTTTGAACACTTTGGCTGTTAGGCAACCAGTGGCGTTGTGGTTGTCACGGTATTAATGCCGACTTGGGTGTTATCAAGTATTCGGTGTTGTGCGTGCTCCGATATATTTGTACACGGTAGATGGTCTGAACAATTTGATCGCTTTGGTTGAGCCGTTCTTAAGGTCATAATGAATGTTTCCAAGTATTTGGTAATCATGACTGCTACGTACTATATGACGCTGACTGTACCCTGTAGAATCTGTAGATATATAACTTTAAGGACTATAATATGACGTCACATTGTAAAAGAAAATGGAAAAGCAGTATTAAAGAATACCTACTGCTTTTATTTATAATGCTGCTTGCTTCATATTTTAATATTTGCATCAACAAAACAAGTGAAGTATTGCTAGGAATTAACAATATTTAATTATTCCATTGCTTTTTTATGGATTATTTACCATCAGTGGCGACCTGGCGACTAATTTGTTTTTGTATACTTATGTCATACCTACATACAGAAATGAAACAAGTACCTACAGCAAATCTTAAGTGAATGTTTTATTTACAAAATGTTTACAATGTTAATCGTTCCTTGGGAGTTTCTTGTTGCTTCATCTTCCAGCACTAGGGATAGGTATGTTGAATCGTTGTTCATCTCCGACCCGTGGTGGCGCGCGATTTCGGTGGTAGTTGGTAAAAAAAATACCTGAGACAAAATATTAAATTAAGTATTAGATAATTTAATGAACATTCACATGAGTTTCTTATAGATGGATCACTCTATAGTCCGTTTTTTAGACTTGGGTTAACTACAAAACAAATATGGCCAATAATTGTCAAAGTCATAGTAGTCAATAAGACACTGACATTACACATGTATAGTAAAATCAACTTAAGCTTGTAATAAAGAGAGGCGCTGTCGGACGCATTGGACCAATCATTCGAGAGGTTCAACTGGCAGATGAATGACCACAACGTACTTATGAATGACTTTTTAACATGGCGGCATTAGTTCCAATTTTTGCCATTTCAGAGATAAGTTGGAGGCACTTGTATCGAAAAAAATTTCGAACATGTCAAGTTCTTGTTGAAATGATTTATCTGTGAAAAGTGAAGTTGTCATGCATTTGTACAATGTATGAAAATACTAGTGATGCTGAACTATCGATAGTTACACTATCGATTGTTGACCTTGAAAATCAGTTAGGATATCGATAGGACTATCGATAGTATTGCTAAAATCAATACTATCGATACTATCGATAGTATATAATATGGTAATACTATTGATGATCTGCAATAGTATCGATAGTATTATACCACCGATACTATTACAGAATATCGATACTATCGATAGTCCAAAACTATCGATAGTATCGATAGTATCTCGATACTATTGGCTATCAAACTTAGGCGGCCCCTAGACCTACAATAACATTGTACAATACTTTTATTGTACAATAAGATTGAAAGGCGCTCTGAATCCAAACGAGCAATTATATTGCACAATAATACGAACTGCACAATGTTTTCGTGTTCAGTCGGAGAATAGTATTGATCCCGTGTGCACCGTGCGGCAACATATCCGAACAAGATTTAGCTGCAGCTTTAGTGTTGTTGCTTGTGGCTAAACGTAAACGGAAACGAACACGTCGCTGGTCGAAAGATTGGTACAAGAAAAGGCAGAAATATACTCACGAAAATCTTTTAAAAGACTTGATGTTAACTGAGGAAGCAGACTTCAAAAATTTTGTACGACTGAACTCTGAACAGTTTCAAAAGCTACTAGGATAGGTCACGCTATTGATTGAGAAAAAAATACAAACATGAGGGAAGCAATACCACCTTTTCACAGACTGAAAAATATTGCGCAATACTGACCCTACACGATGCAATAGAAAAATATGGTGCAATAAAAATTAAACTCGCTCAAACTTTCGGCCAATAATTGCGCAATCCTCAATATTAACCCTAAACGGTCAATTATATTGCACAATTTGCAATATTGCGCAATATAATTGACCGTTTAGAGGCCGCCTAAGATACTATCGATAGTCTCACTATTGCCACACTATCGATAGACTATCGATAGTAGCCTATCGAGTGGCATCATTAGAAAATACATTAAGTACATTGTAAATAAAAAACAGTTTTTTGGTGTAAAATAAAGTGCGATATACCGAGTGAACCGATTGAATTGTTTGTAAGTTGTTTAACGCGTGTAACATTGTGGAAATGTGATGTTTCGGAAACCCAGTGATTTGTTTTGTAGTGAACTCGATTCTGAAAAACCGTTTTTTAGAAGTCCGAACTGTAAATATATACTTCGTAATTTTTAATGCGGTATTGAAGCAATGTCTCGGTTTACCATATGTATTGGTTATTGTAACCGACACACAGGTGTACCCCGACTCGATGTAGCGCACTTGGTATAGTCGCAGCTACCGAGAGCTGCGGCTACGAACGTGTACGCAAACAAGTTTTAACTAAATGGATACTGAAACTACACAATGACTGATGTACCTACCTATGGTTGTTGTACGCTTTACCCCCCCCCCCCCCAAATCGGTTATGATTTACCAACAATAGAGAGATTTTAGATCTAAACGACTGCGTTTGCTTGCTCCATTTATGATCTATTCTATAACGGTGGTTCAAGTACGAAAAAATACATACGTACCTACCGAGCTCTATTATAGTTGATTGAAGTTTCAGACTAGTTCCTTCCGTTGCAGTGTCGTATGCGTCGTTTATTAACATCAATATCAGCAACTGTAACACACACATTAAACACAATACCTAAATTAACCTAATTTAAATAAATTAATTAATTAACAAGGTCTCTGTATTTTTTACATTTGTTTCATCATAACTTATTTGGTACCTACTGAATGATTTTCGATGATTATTTTAATCTTCAAAAGCTCGTGCTGGTTGTCTATTTACATTTAATAATTTGATGAATACTTTTTGACTTATCCGTATTAGGTAGGTATTTGCCAGTAACTATTGAATACCTACTATAAAATTGAAATACGAAGAAATGGATGTAATAATATAAACAAGTGTCTTAAAATATCTCATGCTAACGGATAAAGAGTCCGATGCACTTGACTACTTTAAAGTTATTGTTGCGTATACATATTGAGACGTAACTATTATGAGCCACGCCAGCGAGGGAATACGCGAATCATATCCTAAGATATTCAGTAGGTGGGTTCATATTGGATCATATCAGAGTCTTATTCTCATTTAGTTTTATCTGCTACAGATAAGCATTACTATCGCTGTTCATAATTTTTTTCTCATACATTTATTAGTGCTACCCAAGGAATTCTTAACAGGCTTTTACCATATTTTTTCTCCTACAAACAAAAACAGCGTGAGAGATGTCGACGGAACCCCTTTTATGAGTTAAAATACCTAGGATAGCCTAAACTAACCCAACTGTCCTTCTAGACTTGCGGCTTTTTTTATTGTCCTCCTGACGAGATGACCGGAGATAAACCAGTTGTATTATTAGATATACAAATTATTATTATCATATAATTAGTGTTAAATACTTTTATGAAGAGTAATAATTATCATATAAAATAGAAAAGTATGCATACTTATGATAATACTATCTACTTATATAAAAAGTTATGTGAAAAAATGCGCACCTTAGACGATTAGTGACATTTTTTTTTACCTTAACTACTTACCTATACCTATAAGGAAATTTCAGCGTACCTACTTTCGAACCGAAATCGACTGTTGGTCGGGTTGCCCAATCTCGACATTGTTCGTCACTAGTTCACTGCTATGTGCTGAAAAACATTTTTGAGAAGTTATGACTGAACTATGAATAATTATAATATTTTTACTATGTATAAGTAAGCATTTGTCCCGAAATATTAATAAAAATACCAAAAATCTTGAAAGGTATAATGACCAAGGCTCGGTTTTGATATAGCGTACGATGGACTAACAGTCACGGCATATTCTTTTGCACGGACCGTGAAGCAGAATACGCGTTTAATAATAAAATACATTAAAAAGTAGTAGGTTTAAGTGTTCATTAAATGTTTTAGGTTTAAAATAAAAATGTAGGCAATGGTCGATTTTTCATATCAAAGTCGAACATTCCGAACGCAGTATAGCAATATGTTACATTCACTTACATGCTGTCGCTATCATGAGTTGATTTTGTTCAGGCTCTTGACTTGCTTTGAAGTGGCTAATGGGAAAGTGAATCGGCGTGAACGGAAGCTTCCGGGAACAAATTATATCAATATCATCACATACCCAGGCCGGCGTATGTTTCCATTTTACTTTTACTGTCTTAGTATTTTCGTGTCTCTCAAGCTTCTCTCAGCTTTTGCTCTTTCTTCTTGATGCATATGCGTATGTGAACCAGTGTTCATTCATGGTATTAAAATCTCTGTACGGATTAGTAAGAATATCAGGACTTTTTTGCATGATTGTCGTGTCGATTGCCATTTGTCTCTGCTGGGCGAAAGAAGCAGTTTTGTATGGTATATATATGAATTTGTTGGTACAAGTGGATTAAATTTTGTATATCATGTAAAGAAGAAGGCCCAGTGACGAATATGACACCTTTTGCATAGACGGAACATCCCATTGTCAATGTGCGCAAGGATTTCAAGTAGGAGAATGTGTAGGCAATTGTTGGACTTGGGACAAAACGAAGATGAAAGTGAGAAATGTAAACAATCCCATCGCACAGCATGCCCAAAAAAATTGAAAAAAAATTGAAAGGAAGACAAAGTTCAATGTCCTAGAATTCTCATTCCTAAACTTAAAATATAATACTTAGTAATATCATTCTATAAGTAATCATAATTGAATTTATGGAATTATTAGGTATAAAATGGCATTTTATTGTATTGCCAATTTAAAAAGTTTAATTATGTGTGTTTTAATGCGTTTCAGTGACAGAACCGTGAACGCCGGAGTTTTATGAAGACGAACCGTAATGAAATGTAGCTGTGCTTTCGACAAAGTTTACTCTCGCTTGTCGTTTACTCATCACATCGAATGAACGAAGTTTAATATCAAATAAATTGTTACACTTGTTGTTAGCGGAATGCAGCTGACAACCACGGTGATAGCGAGGAGGAATGCGTTCTAATTAATAAAGGAAATGAAAAAAGAATGGCAGCGAGTGTGCGGAATAATACCCTCGTAATGCATACTGATGACTTATCCAAAGCCAATGAAGAGCGCGCTAAAAATGCTGCTGGATTTCACATATAAAACATGGACTGCTATTTCAAATGAACTGAGGCCACTGACTTCAAAGTTTTTAAATGTAATTTTTAAAACTTTTCGAACAGCATAAGAAATGGAATCTGGAACGCCGCCGCCGGAGCTAGGTATATTAAGACGAACCGAGATGAAATATAGTAGTACCTCAACGTGATGCGTTCACCAAAGTTTACTCACACTTGCCGTTCACTCATCACATTGAAACTTACGAAATTTTATATCAAATGAATCGTCAGACTTCCTCTTGTCAGCGTAACAAGGTTTTTTACATAGTTGACAACCACGGTGATAGCGAGGAGGAATGCGTTCTTATTATGAAAGGAAACGAAAACAAGAGAAAAACAGCGAGTGTGCGGAATAATACCCTCGTAATGTATTTGGATTACTGATTCAAAGGCAATGAAGAAGGCGCTAAAATGCTGCTGGATTTCACATATAAAACATGGACTGCTTTATCAAATAACCACAGGCCGTTGACTTTGAAGTCTTAAAATTTTCAAACAGAAGACACAGTCAACATCAGAGATTTCTCTCTTTTGAATTAGTTATCAGGTTATCACTTATCACAATTAAATTCATGTAAGTACTGAACCGCGTTCATTACAAAGTAGCATTTTATTACATTGACAATTTAAATGTTGTTTTATTACATGCTCCTATATCTTAGAGAAACGGAACCTTGACCGCCGGAGATATATGAAGATGAACCGTAATGAGACATGCCTGAACGTGGTGCGTTCGATAAAGTTTACTCCCACTTGTCGTTCAGTGATCATATTGAAATTAACGAAGTTCTAAAAAAATTTCGGACTTAGTCTTGTTAGCAAAATGCAAGTTTCTATAGTTGACAACGACGGTGATAGCGAGGAGGAATGTGTTCTAATTAACAAAGGAAATGAAAACAACAGAAAAGCAGCGACTGTGCGGAACAATACCCTCGTAATGCATATGGATGACTTATCCAAGGCCAATGAAGAGCGCGCTTAAAATGCTGCTGGATTTCACATATAAAACATGGACTGCTATTTCAAATGAACTGAGGCCACTGACTTCGAAGTTTTAAAATGTAAGTTTTTAAAACTTTTCGAACAGATAAGCAATGGAATCTGGAACGCCGCCGCCGGAGCTATATTAAGACGAACCAAGATGAAATAATTATAGTACCTCAACGTGATGCGTTCGACAAAGTTTACTCACACTTGTCGTTTACTCATTACATTGAAACTTACGAAGTTTTATATCAAATAAATGGTCAGACTTCCTCTTGTCAGCGTAACAAGTTTTTTTTACATAGTTGACAACCACGGTGATAGCGAGGAGGACTGCGTTCTGTATCAAAGGAAACGAAAACGAGAAAAAAGCGAGTATGCGGAATAATACCTTCGTAATGCATATGGATGACTTCTCCAAACCAATGAAGAGGGTGCTAAAATGCTGCTGGATTTCACATATAAAACATGGACTGCTATTACAAATGACCCAAGGCCGCTGACTTACAAGTCTTAAAATGTTAATTTTTAAATTCAATCGTAGGTATATCATGCAAATGGTCTAAAAATGTTCGAATAGAAGATACTTTCAATGTCAAAAAAGTTATTATAATTGAATTCATGGAATTATCGAAGTGTGATCATGTTAAAATGACATTTTCGTTGTATTATCAAGTTAAATATTTTGTATATCACATACTCGTATATTTTCGAAGTTATGTTAAGACGAACCGAAATGAAATATAATACCTACCTCAACCTGATGCGTTCGACAAAGTTTACCCTCACTTGTCGTTCACTCATCACATTGAAACTAATGGAGTTGCATATCAAATAAATTGTCAGACTCTCTCTTGTTAACGGAATGCAAGCAGTACCTACCCGACAAGAAATAATGCACATCGGTATTCAAAAAGAGATAATCGGTTAGTTTCGGCTTTGTAGAGCGTTGTCCTTACTACACAGTCCTTATAGTCTAAGATCCAGCCCTACATCGTCCTTCACCAAGGTGATTAATGAACGAAACATATTTTAAGTGAAATTTAAAATATTAAAAAATAAATAAACAATGGGTTCGCTAAAAAACCCTGGACAGGCTATGTTAAATTATTAATTAAAAAAATATTTTTTATTAAAAATTGTACTGGTGAGATTAATAAGAAAATCTCATACCAGCTGAAAGTATGAAACTTGCAGAATGTGCAATTGATAGGTTCTTTATTTTTTTCCTGCTTTCCCCCGTGTGGTTGCCGGGTTCGCTTTTGTAGAATAGCACCACTCCTATCTCTTCCTGGGATGTCGTAAAAGGCGACTAATAGGACTCCAGGAGACGGGCAGCAGCGTCTTCCTATGTAATGCCAACATCTTCTGCGGTCACCAACACGCACTAGCCAAGCGCGGTGACTACCTGGCTAAATCCCCTTATGGTAGCCGCATATAAGTCCCGGCCCCCAGTCCCCGGCAGCTCCGCTATTCCTGGTTATGGTAGCGGCCACGGTAACGGCGGAGCAGGGGGTGCTAAGAATCTCCGGCAGAGATCAGGCTACCAAAACCGATGACCTCTGCACCTGGCAACATACAACACCAGGACACTGAAGACCGATGACAAGATAAAAGAGCTGGAAGAAGAGATAGACAAGTTAAACTGGAGTATTGTGGGTTTATCTGAAGTCCGAAGACAGGGTGATAATACTCAAATCCGGAAACTTGTTCTATCACCGGGAGGGCGAACACCTGTCCCAAGGTGGTGTCGGGTTTCTCGTCCACAAGTCCCTCGTCAACAATATTGTGGAAACAGGGAGCGTGTCGGCAATGGTAGCGTACCTGATACTCAGAATATCCAAACGGTATTCGTTGAAGGTCATCCAGGTATACGCGCCGACTTGGACACACCCCGATGATGAGGTTGAGGTCATTTAACGCGAGACTAGGCGTGCGAAATGGTGATGAGATGAAAGTGGGACCCTTCGGATTTGGGAGACGGAACCACCGAGGACACTTGCTGGCAAACTTCTTGGAGAGGGAGGGCTTATTTATGATGAACTCCTTCTTCAAGAAGAAGCCCCAACGCAAGTGGACTTGGATACTGATGGTTCCACGAAAAGCGAGATAGACTTCATACTGGCGGACAAACGGCACATATTCAATGATGTCTCTGTGATCAACAGGTGTAAAACCGGTAGCGATCACCGCCTTGTGAGAGGCACATTGAATATCGATGTGAAGCTGGAACGGTCACACCTTATGAAGTCTACGCTCCGCCCAACACCTGTTCAAATCCAGCGTTCCGAGAGCTTTCAGCTCGAACTCCAAAACCGTTTCGCGTGCCTGAAGTCGTGCAATTCAGTGGACGAGTATAACATCAGGATGGTAACAACCGTTCAAGAGGTAGGGTCTAGGTACTTTAAGACCCACCCCAATGGCAGACCTCCAGTTCTCTCAGAACATACTCTCGGTCTTATGAGGGAGCGACGGGAACTATGCGTCCAGTCTCCAACCTCTATGGCTGAGTACAGACGGCTCAATAAACAGGTCTCGAAGAGCCGGCTGCGCGATTTGCGAAGGAATAATGTAAATCGTGTAAAAAACACGATTGAGCGGAACCAGGGCTCCAAAGTGTTCGCTAGGGACCTGTGTATTGGCCAAAGTCAGCTTATGAGGTTGAAGGCCGAGTCCGGTACCATAGTCTCGTCAAAACCCGAAGTTCTGAGAGAAACGGAGAGCTACTACGGACGGTTGTATGCCTCCTCCACCATGTCCGTCAGAGTACACAACATAGTGACGAACCCTATCCAACTCCAGAGAGGTGTCAGGCAAGGGGATGTCTTGTCCCCAAAAGTTCACCTCTGCGTTGGAAGATATGTTCAAGCTGTTGGAGTGGAAACGACGTGGCATTAACATCAATGGCGAATACATAACACATCTTCGATATGCCGACGACCTAGTCATTCTGGCGAGTTCCGTGGAAGAACTTAGTACTATGCTCGGGGACTTGAACAGCGCCTCGCAACGGGTAGGTCTTAAGATGAACATGGACAAGACGAAAATCATGTTGAATGTCTACCATGTCACACCTGTACCGGTTGTTGTTGATGGCGCTGCTCTCGAAGTTGTTGACGAGTACATTTACCTGGGACAAGTGATCCAAATGGGTAAGTCCAACTTCGAGAAAGAAGTCACTCGTAGAATCCAACTCGGATGGGCTGCGTTCGGGAAACTGCGTCATATCTTGTCGTCCAAAATACCTCAGTGCCTGAAGTCGAAGGTGTTCGAGCAGTGTGTGTTGCCAGTGATGACATACGGCTCCGAGACGTAGTGCTTCACTATTGGTCTGATGCACAAGCTCAGAGTCGCTCAGCGGGCTATGGAGAGGGCTATGCTCGGTATTTCTCTGCGTGATCGAATCAGAAATGATGAGATCCGTAGACGAACACGGTTAACCGACATAGCCCAGAGAATTAGCCGGCTGAAGTGGCAATGGGCCGGGCATATAGATCGAAGGACCGACAACCGTTGGGGAAGAAAGGTCCTCGAATGGAGACCACGTCTTCTTTGTCGGCCTGTTCACAGTCGGACTAAAATTCCAATTTTTAAAATTCGCGAATCGCACTTAGGACCAACATTTTTGCAGTGACTTTGAAGTCTTAAAATGTTAAATTCTAAATACCATTACACAACAAGCAAATCGGCAAAATTTTCAAACAGAAGACACAGTCAACATCAGAGATTTCTCTTTTGAATAAGTTATCACAATAGAATTCATGTAAGTACTGAACCACGTTCATTATTAAGTAGCATTTTATAAAATTGTCAATTTAAATGTTGTGTTTATTACATGCTCGTAGAGAAACTGAACCTTGACCGCCTGATGGTTTTGAAGCTTATTAAGGTAACAAACCAAAGTTTGGAATTAACTTGTAGTATCATAAAAATGGGGTCTACCTCCTTTTAAAACAAAATAATTTAAAATCAAAAGGTGGATTATACCCTGTAACATACCATTTCAGAATCTGGGTGAAATGGGCTAGTTTTTTTTTAAATTGGCATTCAAGCCACCATACTTTTTTTAACCACGGCAGAGTAAAAGTCAAGAATGAAATATGAAAAAACGTTTAGTTGGTATTAAATCTTAATTAAAAAAAATCTGTGCTTTTGTTATAAAAATAATTGATGACATTCGATAGCACATCTGTCCAGGAATACTATCCAAAAAACAGATACAAAAAATGTCTTCATTTGTAGTCCTGGTGCCAAAAAGAATGGCGAAGGGTAGTACAATATTAAAAATTTTCAAAATGTCGAATATCTCGAAAACGGAAGGACTTTTACTGAACATAACATTTATTTATCTGAACCGGCATGGTGCCCTCTACACGTAGGTGCCGTATTATCCATTCATTACGGAACACCCTGTATATCATTGAAATCAGAAAAATTTTCTGCGTTGAATGGTCCCACTCTCGTAACGATAGGAAGAGTTTTGTTGTCGCTTGGTAATACGAAAAAATAATAATTTTCAGTTTTCGGCGACCAAGCGACTAAAAGGAGATGTTTCAAAATGTATGGAGCCCCGGCCACCACTTTGTACACCATACTCAAAAATGGAGAAACACAACAACAGTTTTCAATCATCCAATTCCTTTAAATTGCTTTAGTTTTGTGGTATAACACAAAAATGTACACTTAAAATTGCAACACAAAAACAAAAGACTGTCATGGCGGTAAGCTGTCATCACACGTCATGTTGGTTAATTTGATAGAAGTTTGACACATGTACCTACAATTCTGTCATTTAATTAATTCTAATAATTAATTAATTTAAGTAATTCTGTCATTCTGTCTTTTTGAATGAGCCATTTTTCACAAAATTGTACAATAATGATATTTAGACAATTTTACCTCTTCTATAATAAAATGTTGTGGTCGGTAAGTAACTTTTAACTGTTTGTGATGTTGATTGAAATTATTACTAAGCGACACTATTTCTCAAAATAATGAGAAAATTCATAATCATTAAATGAGGGTTTACTTAGCCTCTAAAATGCATTTAAAATTCGTTTGAATGGAGAAGTTTTGACTAATAGACGATTTCTTACGATTTTTTTTCCGAAAAAAAACTTTAAATCGCTGTAGTGTAAAGTTGTCAATATGTCGCTTGGTAATTATTGCCTTTCAAGCGTCGATATGAAGATGAACCGTAATGAGACATGCCTGAACGTGGTGCGTTTGACAAAGTTTTCTCCCACTTGTCGTTCAGTCATCACATTGAAATTAACGAAGTTTCATACCAAATAAATTATCGGACTTGGTCTTGTTAGCAAAATACAAGTTTCTATAGTTGACAACGACGGGGATAGCGAGGAGGAATGCGTTCTAATTAACAAAGGAAATGAAAATAACAGAAAAGTAGTAACTGTGTGGAATAATACTCTCGTAATGAATATGTATGACTTAGCCAAAACCAATGAAGAGCACGCTAAAAACGCTGCTGGATTTCACATATAAAACATGGACTGCTATTTCAAATGACCTGAGGCGCCGGCTTTACTTGCTAAAATATTAAAATAAATAAATCGTACACAAGTTGACTACGCTGCGTGTTTGTACGGCATACTGAATATATTTACTGGGTTGCATCACAACTCACGATATACGACACTGAGTCCCGGGACATATTAGCCGATATCAAATAATTTGTACTTATACGATATCTCAAATAGGACACGATACAAAATTGGAAAAGAGAAGTGAATATCAGAAATAAGGCTCTTGTCGCGCATATGTATTTCATATGTGAAACCAACGACGACAAGCTAAAACCGTTGACTTTAAAGATTTACATCATACATTTTACATCATACCTTTTGAAGTTTCACAATAAAATACATTGTGTTCAGATCTGCTTCTGTTAGCGACAGGGCAGTAGTTATTTCTTTCTTTAGGGGTTATTTATAAAATATTTGTGGAACAGGTTCTACGTTAAGCTATTCGCATGCAAGGCCTTAATATTCAAGGCCAAGGGCGAAGAATTTAAGTGAACACTGCTGGATTTCACATATAAAACATGGACTGTAATCTCAAGTTACAATACAAAATACAAATGCTCGTATATCTTCGAGGAATGGAACCTGGAAAGCCGGAGTTACATACTCGTAAAGGCGAACAGAAATGAAACATAGTACCTCACGTCAATGTTCGACAAAATTTACTCACATTTGTCGTTCACGCATCACGTTGAAACTAACGCAGTTTCATATCAATGTACAGCGAATTAAAGTGGTGGCAATGACTTCCCAATCGCCGCCGGTGGCAACTGGGAATAAAACCGCCGGTGGCAACTCGGAACTTTTATTCCCATTTGCCTCCGGTGGCAATCGCGCGGGGGCAACTGGGAATCAATCCAAATAAATTGTCGGACTTGCTCTTGTTAACGAAATGCAAGTCTGTAGTTGACAAGGAAGGTGATAGCGAGGAGGAATGCGTTCCAATTAACAAAAGAAACGAAAATAAGTAAAAAAGAGGGGCAAGTGTTTGGAATAAGACCCAAATAATGCATATGGATGACTTATCCAAAGCCCTAAAAATGCTGCTGGATTTCACATATAAAACATGGACTGCTATTTCAAATGACCAGAGACCGCTGACTTGAAATCTAAAACTGTATTTTTTTTCCCATTGTACCGCATACAAATGGTCAAATATATTCGAATAGAAGATACAGTTCAACGTAAAAATAAGTTATCAGAATTGAATTCATACAACTATGAAAATGTGATCGTATTAAAATATTTTCATTGTATTGTCAAGTTAAATATTGTGTTTATCGTATATTATGCTCGTATATCTTCGAGAAACAGAACTGTGAACGCCGGAGATATATGAAGACGAACCGTAACGATATATACCTGAATGTGATGCGTTCGATAAAGCTTACCCTCACTTGTCGTTCACTCATCACATTGAAACTAACGAAGTTTCATATCAAATAAATTGTCAGAACTGTTTTTGTCAGTGAAATGCAAGTTTCTATAGCTGACAACGACGGTGACAGCAGGGAGGAATGCGTTGTAATTATCAAAGGAGACGAAAATAAGTCCTAAAGCAGCAAGTGTGCTGAATAATACCCCGCAATGGATATATGTGACCTATCCAAAGCCGATGAAGGGCGTGCTAAAAATGCTGCTGGATTTCACATATAAAACATGGACTGCTATTTCAAATGACCCAAAGCCGCTGACTTATTAGTCTTAAAATGTTAATATTTGAATCCCATCGTACAGCATGCAAATGGTAAAAAGAAAAAGAAATAGAAGTCCAAAAGCCAAAGTCAGATATATCTGGCTCTTATTATAAATAAGTTAACATAGTTGATTTCATGGAATTAAGGAACTGTGATCATAATAAAATTACATTTTCATTGTACCGCCAAGTTAGACATGAGCTGACAACGACGGTGATAGCGAGGAGGAATGCGTTCTACTAACTAACAAAGGAAACGAAAACAAATAAAAAGCAGCAAGAGTGCGGAATAATACCCTCGTAAAGCATACGGGTGACTTATCCAAAGCCAATGAAGAGCGAGCTAAAAATGCTGCTGGATTTCACATATGGACACAATATTTCCCAAAACATGGACTGCTCTTTCAAATGACCCGAGGCCTCTGACTTTGAAGTGTAAAAATGTTAATTTCTAATGAAGTTTAATATCAAATAAATGATCAAACTTGCTCTTGTTAGCGAAATGCAAGTTTCTGTAGTTGGCAACTGAGGTGATAGCGAGGAGGAATGCGTTCTAATTATCGAAGGAAACGATAGTAAGAAAAAAGCAGTGACTGCGGAATAATACCCTCGTAACGCATATGTTTCACTTATCCAAATCCAATGAGGAGCACTCTAAAATACTGTTGGATTTCACATAAAAAACACGGACTGCTATTTCAAATGTCGGAAATCAATCAATAACGAAAATACCACGGCAAATTGATTGGATTTTGAAGTCTAAAAATTCTAATTTATTAATCCATCGTTCCTACAGCATGCAAATGGTTTTATTATACTTAGTTCTCGAGTGTTAGAAACGGTTTCATCGTCAAAAACCTTTCCCTCTTATGTAAGTTATCACAACTTAATTTATGGAAATTTTTGATCCATTATTGTAATAAAATTATATTTTAATGCATTGTGAACGCGAGAGATATACGAAGACGTACAGTAACAATGTACTCATATGGACCACTTTGTATGCAATTGTTTGGTCTCGAAATGGTGTCTCAAGTGGTTTTCTGTAGAATTCTTGTCGCACAAAGACATGAGATGAGTCCGTAGCCGCTAGGATAATAAGGTATGTAACGAATATCATTTTTGGCAAGACGCAAGCATGGGTATGGGCTTGGTCATAACACAACGGAGGCGTGACGCGAGGTCACAGATCTTGCAGTCAGCAGGAAGGGCTAAGAATCCAGCTGGAAATCGGAGTGGCTGGTGTGCCACCCAGCTATGAAGGCTATTGCGCGAAACAGATGTTACTCAAATTGACGGCCCCATTCAGTTATGATTTTTAGAGGACAACCAATCCAGTGCTATTGCCCAGATCTTCGCAGTGATGTCCTTGATTGGGATCGTTCCAGATTATAGCGTATATTGATCAATGACGCTGAGACAGTACCTGTAATAATCAAAGAGTAGTTGCGAGTGTGTCGGGTAATTGTATTGACTTGATTGAACTTGATCTCCGATTGCTTGGATGTGCAGTGAGCATATTACATTTGCAATAATGAAGGCGCGTGTGAGAGGATTACGGTTTGTGATGATTGTGAAATGACGAGCTTCGACCACGTGTCAAATATTCATCAAATGTGCTATGTTAAATATGTTCTTAATCTGAGCACAGCTTATCGAGAAAAAAGTGTTTGATTACCGCAACAAATTTTACCTCTTAGTGTTTATTTCTATGTGTATTTTGCCGATAAATTAATTATGAATATATATATGATGCTGTAGTGCTTACCCTTCTTCGGAGCATATTCCTTTGGAGCCTCTCTCCGGTCGTTCCCGACAACCACAGCTTTGTTTGTGAGCCGCTTGATATCCGCTAGAAAACAAAAACTTCTGTTAATACCTATTCTGCGCTGTCGTTGGAAATTGTATAAATTCTTGTTTTAGTTTCAGATACTTAAAGATCGATTAATCGACAACATCTTGACAGTAAAAACAATTAAATTCGAACTGTTAAGTAAGAAATATTAAGAGATAATCTTCATACACAAGTTTAATTTTTTTTTATGGAATTAAGATAGCAAACGAGCATGCAGCACCACTTTCCGCTGCCGCCCATGACAACTGTGGGTCACAGATGCGTTGCTACCCCTGAGGACTGAGATGGTCGCCTCTAAAAAAGTGTAACCGGCTCCACATCTTCCTATCCGGAACACAATTGTTCTTAAAACAATTATTACACGGTAGGAATGGTACTAAGTACCGTGGCGGGCGGTGGTACTTCCCCGGGTGAGCCCTGGCCCTACCACCTGCAAAAATAAATAATAAATAAATAGTGAGGACTTACTTATGAGCGAAGGCCACTTTTAACTTTGTTATGATCGAATAGCCTTAGTGAAACATCAGTGTTTAAAGTCAGCTGTTAGGGGTCTATTGAAATAACAGTCAATGTTTTATAGGTGAAGTCCAGCAGACTGGGCTTATCTCTATATTTACATGTCTTGTACATTATTGTTTATATCATCTATCGGTGTAACACTAGTTGCCAAGCCAGCTTCATTCTCACTTTCACCTTCGCCACCAACCATCGATCATCTGTGGTCTGGAATATTGTCTCCTTGGACGAATGTCAATCAAAGCGTTCAAAGTCAGAGGTATTGGATCATTTATTATATCTCTTCATGTTTTATGTGTGCATCCATCAGCCTGTACTCTTTATAAATATTTATACATCTTAACAGATATCATATTTGTCGTCACCGATGTTAATCAGAACGCATTCTTCTTCATTATCCTCTTCGCTTCGTTTTCGTATATTATGACCGTTTTCTTGTTCAATGTCACTCACGAGAGCGGTTCTAAAACAAGATTATTGATTTAAAACTACTGTGGTGGGTAGATGAATATGTTAATGAAAATTACGTGATAATCACGACTGAAAGGCATATAAATAAATAGTAAGGAATTACTTAGGAGTGTAGGCATTTTAATTGTGTTCTGGCAGAGTAGCTTTGGTGAAATACAAGTGTTCAAATTCAGCGGTTTGGGGTTGAAATAGTAGTCCATTTTTTATAGGTGAAGCCCAACAGACCGAGCTTATCTCTATATTTACATGTCTTGAAAATTATTACTTATATCATTTATTGATGTAACACTAGTTGTCAAGCCACCTTCCTCCTTACTTTCACCTTCGTTTCCGACCATCGATCTATTCTTGATCGAGTCTTCAAATTATACGTTAGTTTATTCGCTGTCCTGTGTCATCAAGAGCGAAGACTACTTTGAGCTGTGTTCTGGAATATTGTCTCCTTGGACGAATGTCTATCTTAGTGTTCAGAGTCAGCGGTATTAGATAATATGTATTCATGTTTCATGTTTGCATCCAGCTGCTTGTGCTTATTATAGATTTGCTCATCAAAACAGACATCAATATTGTCGTCACCGATGTTAATCAGAACGCATTCTTCCTCATTATCCTCTTCGCCTCGTTTTCGTATACGACCGTTTTCTTGTTCAATGTCGCTCACGGGAGCGGACCTAAAACAAGATTATTGATTTAAAACTACTGTGGTGGGTAGATGAATAAGTTAATGAAAATAACATGATAATCACGACTGAAAGGCATATAAATACAGTAAGGAATTACTTAGGAGCGTAGGCGTTTCAATTGTGTTCTGGCCGAGTAGCTTTGGTGAAATACAAGTGTTTAAAGACAGCGGTTTGGGGTTGAAATAGCAGTCCATGTTTTACAGTTGAAAGTGAAGCAGACTGAGCTTATCCCTATATTTACATGTCTTGAAAATTATCTATCTGTCGGAGCGCAGCCAAGTCCTGCGCAGATCTTTCAACGCCATCTATGGAGAATCACCGGAACTACTTGTGGAAACGTCAAACAGTTGTTTGGGCATGGTCGATAGTGGCGCCTGAGTTGACATGAGCATGAGAAGCAGATCTGCGATGAACGATCATTCTGGATTGAGCTCTGAGACCGAGCAGACGTGTCTAACTCGTTGCCATACCGAACTTGCCGCGTTTCCAAGTTTAATCCGAATTAATCTTGCCGATCGTTTGTTTATTTTTATTTTATTTTATTTTTATTGGATAATCAACAAGACTTACAATTAACAATACAGTAATAAAATAGTCATTATAAAAATATTAGAACTAAAATGAAGTCTAAACTACAGATTATCACGGCATGCATCGTGGACAAACTTTCTATCCTTATATATAAATTATAAAATATTAAAACATGTTTCTATTGTTAAGTATATTTAAAAAATAAAGCTAATGTTAATCTATGACAATTTACGTAATAATGATTTAAAGGAGGAAACAGAATTGTCGAAAATGTCTGTTTGATTTTTTTGAAATTAAATTATATCGTCGTTGTATTCTATACAAAGTTGAGTGATGACCTAGATTGCTTTTTGTTGCACCAAGCACAAACAGGGAATATTTTGATGCTCTTGGATTTTTCGGTGGTGCATAGAATTTAATTTTTTTGACGAGGTCGGGACAATCAATAACTCCATTCACTAACTTGTACAGAAATACCATATCCACAAAATCTCGACGTTCTTTTAGACTAATTTCAAGTATTTAAGTCGATCTCCGTATGATGTTAAGCGATTGCTCAGGTTACATTGAAAACTTAGATGCCAGAGAAAACCGTTTTTGAACTTGCTCTATTCTCTTTATATAAACATCGTAATGGGGGTTCCATACTGGACTGCAGTATTCTAAGCGACTTCTAATTAATGAGTTGAATAATCTAATTTTGGTAAATGGGTGTTTAAAAGATTTTGAATTTCTAATTACGAAACCCATCATTCTTAGACTTTTAGATGTTGTTTAGCGCGGCTCCGTCCATATTGTGGTAGAATAGAAATTAGAATATGGATTATCGATGTTATGAAGAATCAAGACGAATATTAATAACGGCGCTTGAGACTGATTTACCATGAGACTGATTTTTCATGATACGTAAGAAAATATTAAAAAGTTCTGAAAAAGTTATATTTCTTGATGTGGAAAGTACTATAAATTGGAATGACACATGTGGATTTTCGGGAAAAAGTATCAGGAGTTATCATTTTTATTTCAGCTTAAAAAGGGTGACGTATGCCAAACCATATCATTATAGCCCGATGTTTGGCGTTGATTTTCTTGAATAATAAATTCTTAAACTTCAGGATGGCCGACTTTAAGGGCCCGTTCAGACAGATCGGCTCAGAGAGGAGAGCAGATTTTTATCGCGATGGAAACCAGAGTTTTGAGTAATTGTATTAAGGTTTATATTTGTATATGCACTTTTTTGTCATTAGTAATGCCTGAACGCGTTTAGTGTGAAATAATAAGAGGAGCCGACCGGCTCCGATTGCGTGCTCTTACGCTCGACTCACATATCAGTGAAGTCACTTGACACATCAGCAATGTCACTGCACTGACAATGCCGAGAATGTATGAAAGATTTGCCGGTACTGTGATGGAACGGTGACTTCACTGATATGTGCGAATCATCCGTTACTCGCTCTTTCTCGGTCTATATTGAGTTGGCGGCTCCGCTTCGGCAAATTACAAGCGCATGCGATCCGGTATGTGTGAAAAGAAAAATGCGAGCCGATACTCTCCGAGCCGGTCTGTGTGAACGGACCCTAATGGAGGAGTTTTATGCCTCTTCTACAACAATTGTGAGGAGCAAGATCAGGTGGTGATATGAGATGCGGCGAGGCGAAGTCAGATTTGGGGCGCTGGTGTGCCAAGATATAGAGCGGTGCTTTAGTGGCCAGCAGTGGAGAGATGTGAAGAAATTTGATCGACGTCAAGGGTCAAAATAATTTTGTAAGGAGCAATTCTTCAAGAACCGCAGCAAGTACATTATCAACGTTATGCATTGGTAAACAAATTCAAGACTGCAGCAAAGCGAATGCCTAATGATGGCTCCAGTGTGACCAGAGCGGATAATCGACCAGCTGAAACACACGAATGCACTTTTATCTCTGCAACAATTTATTTATGAAGTTGCAATTAATTTTAAAATATTAAGGTTTGATGTTGTCAATATATTCATTGAATAAAACACATAAAAAAGTATTTTATTTTTCCTATTTGATTTAAAGAATGTGATATCATCAATTTGCATTAACTTTTAAAATTGTGAATCTGCTCTACCATTGACTTGGCGGAATGAAGTTCGCATTTTTCTTATGTGTGTTACCTCATAACATCGTACTGGGTGAACCTATTTCGATAATTCTTTCGATATTCGAAACCTAACAACGAAACGAAACATTCTAGTCCCATTTTAATTTGAGCGACATCTGACGGTCAGTTTTTGTATTTTCAATAATGTGAAGTTAATTTATGCTAACTTTTGACTGAGTGTTCCGATTTTGATGATTCTTTGATGCGACATTTGACGAATAATTTTTGAGTTATCTGTACTTGTTGCTGTTGAAGTCGGTATTTTTATGTATAAAACTTAGTTATTTTGTAAAAAGTTAATCATTTTTTTTTCATAGACCAAACGTTCTAAGATATAAAGGTTTATTATTACCAATTCGCTGTAAGGGTGTTACCAGACCAATCGATCGATCTTCGTTCGACGGCATCGATCGATGGTGGAATCGAGTAGTCGACGTCGATCAATCGATTAGTCTTAAATAAGTAAAAATAAATAAATAAAAACTATCGACGATCGATCGATTGGTCTGGTAACACTATCGGGTAACACCCTTAAAAGCTAGAATAACTTTAATAAACATTTATTTTTATCAAGATCGTTTTTTTACAGAATCTTCGTAACCCTTACAAAAATCATGGAAACGGCATAATACTGTGACAACCCTGGCGTATCTACCTCGCTAAACAATAAACAATAGGGGCCATAAACATGTCAGGCGAACAATAGAACAATGGACGGCCGTCTCGAAAGTACTCACGCGTACGACGCTTCGACCTTACGGCAATAGTCATAAGGTCGAAAGTCGATTACAAGGAATATACTAGAACCCTATTCCGAAAACTGCGGGAACAATCTAGAATGGCATGAATGGTAGGCGAGTGGTATAAAAGGGGGCACTTGGTCGCCGGCGGGGCATTCGGTGAGCAGGCAACGGTCCCTCCCCCGCCCCACGTCGCGCAGAAGCGACGGAAGGTGAGGGTAATCCATCTACGGTCAAATTCGTGATGGATCTGCTCAGTGGAGTTATGCTGGGGGTTGCAAAGGGGAAATGCCAGCCCCGGATCTTCATTTTTTTTTAGGCGGGGCAAAAACTGAAAAATACCGCCCCGCCTAAGTACTTATGTTTATTTTCATCTTTATCGTCCATATTATAATTCCAGCTATCAGATGTCCACAAATTGCTTGAAATTTGGACAAAGCCTACTTAGGCCTTCCGGAAACAATGCATCCATCATTGTTCATAGTTTCTGATAAATCTTGGATCACGCACAAAAAATTGCATTTTTTGTCTTAGAAAATAAAAGCCAAGATCTTTTAACCCTTTCGCAATTAGCCAATTTCGCAATTAGCCAATTTTGTACCACATAGGGTCAACTCACACCGAGACGAGACGCGACGCGACGCTGCGCGCAGTCTTTCAAAGAGCGGCTCAAAAAAGAACTTTATTTTCTACACGAAAAGATACACATTTCATTGTGAGAATTCAGAATACGTTGCTTCATGCAGCGCTGCGTCTCGTGACGCCTCGCGGCGTAGCGTGGTGCATCGCTACGCAGCCGTGCATCGTCGGTACGCGCGGCGCAGCCGAGGCCGCCGCCTTCCGTCCAGACTTCGTGGTGAATTGATGCGGTTCGGTCGAGTGTGCGAGTGAAAAAATGAAAATATAATGATAGACTGGGATCTTGGTATAATCTGACTTCCTGTAGAAGAGAAAGAGCACGTGGCGAATGAAGACACATTCCGCTGCGCCGCACGTCTTCTCGCTGCGTCGCGCGCACGACGTCTCGCTGCGCAGGGAGGCGTCGTGTTGCCAACGATTTTACGATGCACCTCGCGCCATTGAGATGCGTCTCGCGGCGGCGCGCGGCGCAGCGCGAAATCACTGGCCTGGCTCAGGTTGCTCTTCGCACATCGATAAAGATGGTGAAGTTGGCACTGTAAAATCTTGATCCATTTGATCGAGTAAAGTGCCAGAAACATCCTCTAACTCAATATCAACTTCGGAAGTTGCAGCAGATACTGACGGGTTACCCCTCTGCGAAGCCAAATTTTCATATTATCTGCACATTGTTATCCCTGCAACTCCTTATATTTAGCCTTTTTCCACTCCTTATAGATTTTTTCTTGGCACACTCATAATTACAACCTGTAAACAAAAATACCTAATGATACAGAAGACCGAGGATTATAATCAGCCGCTATGTGTTGCCTTTGTGGACTATGAGAAAGCCTTCGATTCTATCGAGACCTGGGCGGTACTAAATTCTCTCCAGTGGTGCCGAATCGACTACCGGTATATCGAGGTGTTGAAGTATTTATACACATCAGCCACTATATCCGTCAGAGTACACGACACAGCAACGAACCCCATTCAGCTGCAGAGAGGTGTCAGACAAGGGGACATTATATCCCCAAAACTGTTCACCACTGCGCTGGAAGACATGTTCAAGCTGATGGAGTGGAAACGACGTGGCATTAATATCAATGGCGAATACATCACATACCTGCGGTATGCCGACGATATAGTAATTTTGGCGAGATTCATGGAAGAACTTAGTACAATGCTCGGGGACTTGAACAGCGCCTTACAACGGGTGGGTCTTAAGATGAACATGGACAAGACGAAAATCATGTCGAATGCCCATGTCACGCCCGTACCGGTCGTTGTTGATGGCGCTGCACTCGAAGTTGTAGACGAATATATTTACCTGGGACAAGTGATCCAAATGGGTAAGTCAAACTTCGAGAAAGAAGTCACTCGTAGAATGCAACTCGGATGGGCTGCGTTCGGGAAATTACGTCACATCTTGTCGTCCAAAATACCTCAGTGCCTGAAGTCGAAGATGTTCGAGCAGTGTGTGTTGCCAGTGATGACATACAGCTCCGAGACGTGGTGCTTTACGATTGGTCTAATCCACAAGCTCAAAGTCGCGCAGCGGGCTATGGTGAGAGCTATGCTTGGTATTTCTCTACGTGATCGAATCAGAAATGGGGAGATCCGTAGACGAACGAGGGTAACCAACATAGCTCAAATAATTAGCCGGCTGAAGTGGCAATGGGCCGGCCATATAGCTGGAAGGACCGATAACCGTTGGGGAAGAAAGGCCCTCGAGTGGAGGCCCTGTCTCGGAAAAAGGAGCGTAGGACGCCCCCCGACCAGGTCTGACGACCTGAAGAGGACAGCGGACATCCGCTGGCTTCAGAAGGCGCAGGACCGGTTAGAGTGACGCAAATTAGGGGAGGGCTATGTCCAGCAGTGGACGCAAAAACGCTGATGGATGGATGGGTGGATGGATTTAGGCATATTGTTTGGCTGAACCGATTTTGATACGGTTTTCAGTATCGTGTTTATCAGACTAAGGAGAAGGATTTAGGAATATTAACCGCGTTTAACTGAACCGATTTTTACTTTTCGGCGTTAAAGTCGGTTCTATTTTGCTAAAAGTTATGAACTATGCCTACGCGCGTCGCGAATAATAAAATGTTCGTGCAGCACGTCTCACTCCACGCTCAGGGTGTCGGTCAAGTTGATATGGGCATGAAATTCCTGTGCTTGTACTATTATTTATTCCGTGGTCAAAGTTAAATAAATGAAGAGTTGTCCATTGGTCCGTGAAGTGTTAATTTGGCCGCCCCCTGAATTTGCCGCCCGGGGCATGGGCCCCGGCTTGCCCCCCCCCTAGATCCGGCCCTGGGAAATGCCCCTTGCAGCTAGCCTCAGAGGCCCTTCAAAAACTGGGTGCCTACTATGGATAGTAGGCCCCTAAGTATAGATGTGACAAACGGCTTCTTACTGTCAACGCGTTTAAACGTTTAGCTTAAAATTTTAAGCGTGCTTAAAAAACGCTTTTCGTTGAAACGCTTTTTTGAACAAAAGTTGTTAATCGTCGAGAAAGTCGATTACAAGTGACGGCCTATAATGCCGAGCACTGAAAAAAGCGTTCAATGTTTTGTGATTTTGCTATTGTTGCTACTACCTTAAAGAAATATCGAATACAGTAGGTACAAATTACTATAGAGTATACTCAATATACCAATCAATATACTATTTACAATTATTATTTACCTTCGACAATAAATCCAATGAACTCCACACATGAAATCACACAAAACATTGAATAGTCCGTAAATCGCAAAGTAAATTAAACTAATTACTTTAGCGCGTCTAATTTTTTCCAATGCGAATTTCGTACTGGCCATAAAAAAGCGTGTTTACATTTCGTTGTAGAAAGCATATTAATCAACCAAAAACGAAGCGTTGTTCTTCCGAACGGAAATATTACTAAGATAAGCAGACTTTATTTAGCCGCTTTCTAACACGTTTTTTACAACGACACATCCAAATTGATATCGATTCTTAACCTTAAGGCAATAGAAATAAAGTTGTATTCTTAAAAGAACAGGAGTAAGGTCGTTTATCCAATAAAATCAAACATCTTTATTGGGCATCGAAATAAGGTTCCTTATAAGGATTCCTTATTAACATTTTATTTAGAGCTTTAAAATTATCACAGTAAGGTTGCTTATCTTGAATCATTATACTAAAGTAATGACATTTTTGGATCTCAACCATCAGCGTTTAAACGAAATCAGCTTAAATCTTTAAGCACGCTTAGGCGCTTATTTTGAAAAGCAGACTTATTTAAGTGCTTATCATTTAAACGTCCACCCATGCCCCTAAGAGTAGTTTTTTGGAACGCCCGCGGCCTTAGGAGTAAGGCCGCCCTCTTCCGACTCTTCCTGCGGGAGCAGAACGTCGACGTGGCCCTTATCTGCGAGACTTTCCTCTCCTCGTCGGTACAATTTAAGATTCCGGGATACTATGTATACCGCCAGGACGAAGTCACGGCTGAGAACCAGCCGTACCGAGGGTTGGCAGTGCTGGTGAGACGCAGAATCGTCCACCAACCCCTCCCGCCCATCCATCTCGACTCCATGCAGGCGCTTGGGGTCGAAATCTGCATAGATTCTCCACTCCGGTTGTATGCGGTATACCGACCGCCCCACGGCAACATTGAGCTGGCTGACGTCCGCAAATTGCTGGACTCGCCGCTCCCGTCCATAGCCGCGGGCGATTGGAATTGTAAGCACCCGGGGTGGAACAGCAACGCATCTAATAGAAGCGGGAGGTTGCTTTTAGACCTAGCGGAAAGCCTCGGCTTGGATATATACGGCCCGGACTCCCCGACGCACTACCCCGAACAGAGGGTGTTTGCGTCGGACGTGTTAGACATTGCCGTATGCCGGGGCTTGCACTGCCAGCTTCAACTAGAGACACTGCGGGACAGCATGGGGTCCGACCATGTTCCTGTCCTGCTCGTCCTGGCGAAGGAACCCAACAGAGTCTCGCCTAGAAGGCCACGTCGACTTACGGACTGGACAACCTTCAGGAAGGAAATGGAGATCACCACGCCAACTCGGCTCGTCCACACGGAGGAGGACGTGAACTTGCTGGCGAAGGAGCTGACGGCCAGCGTTCAGCAAGCTCTGCAGCTCGCATCGAGAGACGCGCAAGTCCGGGGGGCTCTGCCTCCGTTACCTTACCATCTTCGACGCCTCCTGGACAAGAAGAGACGACTGCAGAGACGCTGGCAGGAGTCTGGTTGTCCCGACACTAAGAACCAGCTGGATCGAACCGCAGCCCAGCTCAAAGCCGAGTTGGCCGCTCATGCGACCGCGAGCTGGGAGGAACACCTCGATACAGTGTGCGACGACTGGACGTCGCTTCACCGCCTATGCCGCACGCTGTCGAATACCCCAGCCGCGGTCCGCCCGTTGTTGCATGAGGACGGCACGCTACGTTATCGGGCGGAAGATCGCGCAGAGATCTTCGCTGAACACCTAGAACGCCAGTTCCGGCCGAACCCAACAGCACAGACGGAACACGTGGCAGCAGTTGAGCAGCACCTTGTGCAGTACTTCGCGCCGCCTATAGCTCCCGAAGAAGATCCTATCGTCTTCTCTCCCGGCTTGGTGCAGCGGGTCACCAAGAAGCTGAAGCCCAATAAGGCTCCCGGAGCGGATGCCATCTCGAACAAGGCGCTGCGCCATCTCCCTCCGAAGACGTTCGGGGCGGTCGCGCGCCTGTTCAATGGCATAGTTCGCACGGGGGCCTTCCCCGAAGATTGGAAAGTCGGACGAGTGATCCTGCTGCCCAAGCAGGGGAAGGACCAAAAGAAGCCGGAGAGCTATAGGCCAATCACACTGCTATCGTCACTGTCCAAGGTGTTCGAGAAGCTCCTGCTGCCGCACATACTCCCACACTTGACTCCAAGACCGGAACAGTTTGGGTTCCGGCCGGAACATTCAACGACTCTTCAGTTGTCGAGGGTGCTGCACACCGTTACCGCGGCTCTAAATAAGAGAGAACGCGCGTGTGCAGTATTCCTCGACATGGAAGAGGCGTTCGACCGTGTTTGGCACGACGGCTTGCTCTACAAGATCTCGCAGTCGTTGGCGCCCCGGCGTGCCATAAAGGTGATCTCCAGTTTCCTCCAGAACAGAAGCTTCAGAGTAGCGGTAGAGGATGCCCTGTCAACGGAGCGCCCTATCGCGGCCGGGGTCCCACAAGGAAGCTGTCTCTCTCCGGCCTGCTACACCGACGACATCCCGGCGGCAGGGGGGGCGTCGCTCGCCCTGTATGCCGATGACGTGGCCTATGTTACCACGTCACTTAACATGCCCCACGCCATCGTCAAGATGCAGCGCGCGCTTGATGTCCTCCCCGATTGGCTCGCCCGGTGGAGATTGTCGGTGAACATAGGGAAGACGCAGGCCGTGAGGATTGGACCCTCGACCAGCCGCGACCCTACTCTGAAGCTAAACGGACAAGACATCGAGTGGTCCCCTCGTGCCACATACCTGGGGATCACTATTGATCAAGGACTGACCATGAGGCCCCAGGTCGACAAGGCGGTTGCGAGCGCCAGAGCTGCGATGACCGTCCTACGACCAGTGCTCTTTTCGAGCCTCCCTCTGAGGGTGAAACTCGGGGTCTACAAGGCCTACATTAGATCCCGCCTCACGTACGCGGCTCCTGCGTGGTTTGCACTGACGAGTGAGCCACAGCGCCGGTGGCTGCGTACAGTGCAGTTCATCGCGCTGCGCCGAGTCACCGGCGATCCGCGATACGTGAGGAACGCCGTCATCCAGAGGGACCTTCGAGTCGAGAGCCTGGACGACTTCATCTGCAGCCTAACACGCCGTATGTTCGAGCGTGTCGAAGCGTCGCGATTCCCGCACCTGCGGGATCTGACGCCGCTCCACGCTCGACCACCTGACCGCAGGGCCCTCCCGCGCGACTTGCTAGTTGCGCGGGGAGAGCCCGCGGACTGACTCCGGGGCTTCACAAGCCGCCGCCCGGTAGCTGATCGGCTCCTGCTGGGCTTCCCACCAGCGGGATTCACCCGGTAGGGCCTGATCGCCCGGGTGGCGTGAAGAATCTACCCACACTAGAAGACTCCGCGGCCGCAAGGCCGCCAACCTGGAATGATACCCTAGACACCCTGGATTACACCTGATACCTTGGAGGGGGGAGAGCCACAGCCCTCTGCCCCAACAACCACCGACAGAGACCATGGGGGCCTTCAGAAGGAAGGCCCTACAACCTAAGGACCGGCCCGTATTAACGGGCCGCGCGAGATACTTCGCAAGGGGGCACATAGCCCCAGCGATTCCTCGAGTCCCTTGCGGGACTCAGAGAAGATACGCGACTCGGTGGGGCATTCTACACACATCAAAAGTGTCTAGGGATCAACATATATTTTTGCAATAACTTTTCTCCTGATTGATATTAATTAAAATTTTCTTTAAGGATTCATCAAATAAAGTGTTTTCGTTTGTCACAGTAACGATAAACCAAGTCACCTTTGCATTAATAAAGAAATTTGCCATTTTCCTAATAAAGGGATTTTTGACATTTGAACCACTAACATTAAAGTTCGAAAAAAAGACTGAAATAACAGTTTTCTTTAAAATTTTATTGGGTAACTTAAACAATTAATAATCCGTGTTTCTACCGCGAACACTAACAACACAAGAACATCGGTTTGGCATACTCAAAATGAGTTCATCCAAATCACGCTGTGGAATGGCCGCCCATGTTCGTTGCAACAACAAAAAAAGGTCTTCTTGCCACTGGATACCCTCCATATTCGGCAGAGCTCTTCTCTGTAGCATATCCCATGCATGCTCAATCGGGTTCAAGTCTGGCGACTGAGCAGGCCAGGGCAGGACATTGATGTTAGCTGCGGCGAGAGTCTGTCTTACAACTCTTGCGGTGTGCGGTCGTGCATTATCATGCATTAACTGAAATAAGGGACCGATTTGCACTTGTAGAGGAACGATGACGTCTGATACAATCGTCTCAGCATAAATTTGAGCGTTGAGGTTGCCTCTGATCCAAATCAACTCAGTTCTTCCGCCGATCCAAATACCCGCCCATACCATGATGGTTCCACCACTATAAGGATGGACTTCCTGGCAGGATTTTAATCGCTGTTGGCGTCCAGGGGTTCTCCAGTGTCGTATACGTCTTGTATCCGGTCTCATACCAAAACGAGACTCATCAGAAAAGCACACGAAACGCCATTGTTCTTCTGCCCAATTTCTGTGTTCAAGAGCCCATTGATATCGAATCCTACGATTGTGCATTGCTATAGGTGGTACCCGTAGCGGTCTTCGGGAATGAAGGTTCACTTCATGCAAGCGGTTTCTGACTGTTTGGTCGCTAATTAAGTTCCCTGAAGAGTGATGAAGCCTCACGGCTAACATCATGGCGGTTATTGTTGGAGCTCTTCGAGTTAAGATTTGAATGTATCGGTCTTGTCTCCGTGTGGTGCAGCGATACCGTCCTCCATGGCGCTCAGCCACGGTACCAGTGCTTCGGTAACGTGTCCAAAGTCGACTGATAACACTCTGACTTGTATTCAGAGCTAAAGCCACAGTACGTTGCCGGGAACCAGCTTCTATCATTCCCACGGCTCTGAGCATTTCTTCCCTGCTTAAATGACGTCGCCGCTCCATAATAACGTTGGTTTTAATCAGTAGTAGGGAAACAGTAGCACTAATAATGTCTTCAATGCGTTGTATGTTTTTATAGGGAAAATATTGACAGCTGATTTTCATCTTTTACTCGAATTTGATTGACAGTTCCTGATTCAAATTATGAAATGCACCAAAAAGGATCCATATAAATTTATAAAATCATAAATTTATTACAAAGCCACATCTCAATCTCAAGAAATCCGCATAAAAATGCTTGATCCCTAGACACTTTTGATGTGTGTAGTTTCGGAAGCGAAACCTGGAAGATACCAGCGATACCAGTGAGACTGAAGTGAAGTGATTTCTACGAGCGATACAGTGTTCGACGAGTGTGTTTACGAGTACCTACGTGCATAGTGTTTGGGTGTGTACTGTGTACATAGTGTAACTGTGTGTCTACGAGTACAATAATAGTACATTATGATACAAGTGCGCGAAGTTGGTCATTACAGTCGAGGCGGAATTGAGCCCGAGCCGCAAGGCGAGGGCTGTAATAGAGCCAAGACTGTAATGAACAAAGCACACGCGTATCATACGACGTTTTTCAACACACTTGCGAGGAAAAAAACAATTAGGTATCGACATTTTTCAGTCACAAATCAGCAAATTATAAACGAACAAATGTTTGCACAAAACACAAAATGGCGCGGTCATTGATGTGGCGCGGTTTATTTTTTCGCGCGCCGTATCTTTGGTTGAATAACTATGCGCGCGCAGGTTAAGTCCAGAGACACCGAACATTCAGCCACAATATATTAAACTAAATAATTATGTATTTCTAATAAGAATTTACGGTAATTAATGATTTAAAATATTGTATTTTTTAAATGCTTTAATAGATAATTAGATGAAGTATAATCTTATCTTATCAGATTTTGACCAAGTACAACAAGTTTATTTATTTACAAAATAACAAATCTTTTGGTAACAACCTCTTTACGGATATTAAAAAAAAAGTTGAATAAGAAAAACACTAGTGCGGTAATGAAAAGTAAAACGCACTAGTGTGTAATAAACCGCATTCCGGGCGTAAGACTAAAGAAAAAATAGCAACTTTACGAGCAAGTGTGTTGAAAAAGTCTTTGTGGTACATTTTGGCATTTTCTCGAACCCAGTACTCCTGACACGTAACAATACAATTTTTTTCCACATTTTATTTAAAACATTTAAAAATAGCATTGCATTATTATGTTTATGACGAGCTTTGCCACCTTCACTTGATGTTATTTAGAGATTCGCTATAATATTAGGTATTTATTGAAATTTACTATAGATAGAATAAAAAATTGATGTTTTTAAGTGAAATTAATCAAAATTGACGCCCCTTTTTTTATTAAGTTCATTATTTTTTGTTTATTTTTATAAATTTAATTTTATTTCATTGTTTTATTGTGAATTCAAAATTAATAAATTCAAGCTTTAATGACATGTTATTCATGTTCTTTGAAAAAATGTCAAGTGTTTCATGAGACAATTAATGATTCTGGAGACGAACAAAACATTTTTACACGCTTTATATTAGCTTCACTTGTATGTTTGTAACCGACTTCTTTGGGCGCAATTTTGACACACTTTTAACGGCCAGATTTCGTTCAAACTTTGTAGATTTATCGAGTTCCGATGACATTACACTAATTTGATAAAATTATTCCATTTTTCAATTTGCAAAATAAGATTTTTATTTTTGTTACTGCCACACTACTGCCATCTACCCATATTTACGGGCAACTGGCTGTAACTCCGTATTCAGTTTGACTGCGTACATTACGTTTTAACTAGATGGCGTTGTTCTTCTTTTTATTTGAATTTTAAGTTATCACGGAATTAATACGATTAGAATAAATAATAGTTTAAAATTAAAAAAAAAACAGGTTATTATAAATAAACCAAACTAAAAAGTAGAAAATAAATAATAGTTTAAAAAAACTAAAAAACACGCTTTTTATAGAAAACCGAACTAAAAAAATAGAAAATAAGTTTTAATAAATTTAAATTAAGAATAGTGTTAAAAATTTCAATAAATTGGTGTCAATAGTTATAAATATTTTATTGACAGATATGAGTAGAGTGATTATCATTTTGATAATATCTTAAAAAGCACCCCACGCTTTTTTTAAATAAAATATATTTTTTTATTTACACTATTATTAATTTATATTTATTGAAATTTTAACACTATTCTTAATTTAAATTTATTAAAACTTATTTTCTATTTTTTTTAGTTCGGTTTTCTATAAAAAGCGTGTTTTTTAGTTTTTTTTAAACTATTATTTATTTATAGTCACTTATATGGGGACCCCGTTTAGGATGCAAACTTTTTATGTTTTTATTGTTATTTGTAGTTATAGCGGCTACAGTGAAAGGGATACTAATAATGTTCCGTTTTTACATTTTAGGTACGGAACACTAACAATCAGAAGTTTAATTTAAACCTGTAAAAAATTGATCAAAATAACTACTTCGCAGAGAATGTAATGTTACGTAAGGTAAATATATAATTGCTTTTTACAAAAAAAAATAACCGACTTCAATCTTGATAAGTAGAGATAACTCAAAAACTACTCGCCAGATGGCGCTCAATTCAACATTTAAGTGTAAAGTTCTCGTCACTACAAATTAATGAAGCCCAAACACTAGATAACTGCAGTAAATCGTTGAGGAGTTCCCTCGACTGTCTTTCGGCTTCATCAGATCGACTCCAGATCTTCATGAAATGGTAGCGCTTTAATGTACTTATGATAACATGAACAAACACACTAGTTGTCCATACAATTTTCGAAAGTTCCCCTCGATTTCTCTGAGATGCCATCATCAGATCCTGGTTTCCTTTTCAGGGGACCCCACTGCGCATATCTACTTTACAACAAAAAAAGAATTATCAAAATCGGCCCATAAACGACGAAATAATCGCTGAACGTACATAAAAAAAAAAGCATATATACGGTCGAATTGAGAACCTCCTTCTTTTTTGAAGTCGGTTAAAAATGTGAAGGCTTCCCAGCCAACGGTGGCGTTGCGTCTTTGATCGGTGGCTAGCATGCGCCCGCGCCGCGCCGATTATAATTATGAGAAAGATTTGTCAATCTGCGCAGAGCCTAAAATATATATATGTCGGAGATAGGATACTTGTTTGATGCTATTTTATCTGTGGTAGACGAGGTGGTCGATGGTGAATTGATACTCTGTGGCGCGCGGGAGCATTGTCATTAATGGTGAAATATGGAAAGAAATTAATGTCGCGTGCGATCGGAATATTGTTCTTGTAAAAAGTCCTTATTAATTTTAATGCCGTGAATCTCTAATAATAATAAATAAAGTGTATCCGCGAGTGCGAGTGGTTCGATCAATAAATCAATATCGTAATAGCGCAAAACAAATCCAATCAATACTAAAGTAAACCCAAACCGAATATTCATAATGAGCCATACATGAGCATTGAATAAAGTAGCTGGTTGTGTGTTGTTGCGTGGCTCTGAACTCTTGTTTTATTTGACATCCTGACAAGTGCCCCCGTCATCAGAAGCGGAATAAAGAACCTCTGTCCACGTTTTCAGAACATTTTAGGTTATTTCAGGTTTCTAGATTGTGAGGCGTTGATGGAAAGTGAAGAGATGTGATCACCGTGCCATAGTAAAACTAACTAACTAGATTTTGAAATAAAATGGCAAGTATCGTTATGAAGGATTTTTAAGTAAGTCAGCGAGTATTGGTATGACATTTTAATTTCATTACATGTGGTAACAGAATTTCATTGCTTAAATTTTATTTCTCACTTTATGCGAGACAATAAAGGGCCGCGTGGCCTACTCGATTTGACAAACAAATGAAGTTCGTCTCAGTGCGAATCTAGTGGGCCATGGCTTCGGTCTTCGAAAATCGAGTTGGCCGCGCCCGCTGAGGGCCCATTCTGTTTAGCAAAATTAGACTTTATGCACATAGCAATAAGAGTTATGAAAGTGAAAATCACATTATTGACCAGCGGGTTATGATGAAATTCAATAGAACATTATAACCCGGCTAAAGCCAAGAGGTATAATGTCTTGCTTTCGGTAAGGTTTACATGACATATAATTCGGCATTGTCGAGCATGTAGTGTGAAAATTTTATTTTTTTTGTGTAAAGTATTTTGTGTGTGTTGTGTGTAATAGTTTGTTTTATAATCGTGAGTGGAAAAAAATCCGGTAATAAAATCAATTGAGATAGATACGTAATTAAAACGAATCGATACTCATTGTAATCTTATCCCTGATAAAGAGAAGTTGCTTTAATTATGAACGTTTGTAACATCGGAAGACATTATTAACTTTCGTTCACTTTGTTGAAATTTAATGTGGGTTGATTTGGGGTTAGGCTTAGTGAAAAGCCACAGGCCACGAATAAGATTCATGCTTTGTTTTCTGATGCTTTGATGATGTATTGAAATGGCGCAATGGTTAACACGCCGATCGCTGTTCCGAGGGTCCTGGGTTCGATTCCCGGCGAGGTGGCCATATAAAGGCGAGGTGGCCATATAAAGGCGATGTGGCCATATAAGGGCGAGGTGGCCATATAAGGGCGAGGTGGCCGTATAGGGGCGAGGTGGCCGTATAGGGGCGAGGTGGCCGTATAGGGGCGAGGTGGCCGTATAGGGGCGAGGTGGCCGTATAGGGGCGAGGTGGCCGTATAGGGGCGAGGTGGCCGTATAGGGGCGAGGTGGCCATATAGGGGCGAGGTGGCCATATAAGGCGAGGTGTCTGTATAAAAGCGAGGTGGCCATTGGAAGGCGAGGTGGCCATTGTAACACCGTTAATAATAATTAGCGGCAGTGTCTCCGATACTGGTCAGGTAGCTGGTCAATAACAAAGGTACTCTTTTAGTTGATTTGGTTTTTTTGTAATTTGGTACACCGCTTATCGCTGAAGAGGATTAATTGAAAAAAAATAAACATACACAAAATACATAGTTTGCCTTATTGGTACTCAACTTGAAGAAGAATATAGCGAGTATATAGCATTAGAGTTATATAACGAATTTCGCTTGCGCTTTGAAAAAAAAAATCATAGCAGTTTGTGGAAGTTCAGTGAAATTTTTAATTAAAGTAGCAGTTGGATACAATCAGTTCCCTAATTATTTTATTTACAAGTACAGCACACTTCGATTGGTTTTAATTTACCTTGTGAAACCAATGTGTTTTGAAGTTATCTCACAACTGGCGATGCAATGTGCATCGATTCCTGGTTTTCCAGTTAAGTTTTGAAGATGCACAGGACATTTCTTTGGCGATCGGGAACAAAGGCAGCACAGGCTGGTTACACGCATGTTATCTGGAACCGCATCGACAGCTGCGTGCTTGCACTCGCGCGCTCTATGGAGTTCATTCGTGTGACATTGAAGGAGGAAGCTCTGGCAAACCATAATTCTTCGCACCTCTTCTGAGGGTTACTGCCTCGGATCGGACGCAACGTAACAGGTGATCTGTATCAACGTATCAGGTTGTTCAGTCTATTTTGTGATAGCTTGAAGAAGTAGTAAATTAAAACTTTTCTTTTCGAGACGTACTTAGTTCATTTAATAAGATTCTCTATCTTTGAGAGATATTTAGTTTTCGGTCAACTTATCGAACGGAACTTTTAAAATTGCATTTGAACGGTTTTGTTACTTTGAAAAATGTATAGTCCTTATATGAACACTGGAGATAGGTGTTCTCTGCTTTACTGGAGGGTGCCAATAGACAGTTTTGCATCAGGATGGACCTTGCAATGCAGATCAAAGCTATGTATACGGTTTGAATTTTATTTCTGGACAGAAGTACTGATTGTACTTGAGTACCGTTCGATAAGTCCATTTATTTGAGAAATGTAGAGTTTGTTATGGATTAATCTTTGGTGACCAGTTAATTTATTTTGAGCACAAGCTATTATGTTTTGAGCTGACGAAAATTAAAAGTTATGATAATTTGATATAGGAGATATTGTTTAACCAGTATGTTTGACATTGTTTATTACCTGGTAGAGTTTAATGGTGGCTTTTGATAACCGTGACATTGCGATGGTTAGTGCCTGAAGGTCAATTTGTTAAATCTGATGTGACGATCAGTAATGAGGAAGTTTAGGTCAGGAAGGGCCGAGCGTGGAGAGATACTCGCGTATGTATTTGGTTGTTACAGGTAATCTTCAATGCCTTATACGTGTTGCCGATGGTAGAGCGTGCTTGAGGATGGATCACGGGAAGATGCTGAACGCATACGGTTTTATGACGTTGACGTATCGAGTAAAAGTTAAAATTAATCGCGCAAATAATGAATTGGTAATTTTGTTCTAAACAAGTGTTATGTTATGGAGTTTCTTCCGCTGTCTTCTTCTCCATAGCGAAGACACTTAGCGAAGCAGCGGTAAAAACGGTAGTTAGGGTTAAAAAATGCAAACTAAGTTTTTGAAATCCACTCGCAGTAACAGCAGTAGTCATTTTTGATGTTAAAGATTTTGAGTTTTGTTTTGGTTTGAATTAATTGAAAATTGTGGATCGAGCAATTGGGATGGTGATAATAACGGAATGGAGCATCACCCAGGGACGGGTGACATGTCAGCGATGGCCGTGTCGGAGATAGGATACTTGTTTGATGCTATTTTATCTGTGGTAGACGAGGTGGTCGATGGTGAATTGATACTCTGTGGCGCGCGGGAGCATTGTCATTAATGGTGAAATATGGAAAGAAATTAATGTCGCGTGCGATCGGAATATTGTTCTTGTAAAAAGTCCTTATTAATTTTAATGCCGTGAATCTCTAATAATAATAAATAAAGTGTATCCGCGAGTGCGAGTGGTTCGATCAATAAATCAATATCGTAATATCGCAAAACAAATCCAATCAATACTAAAGTAAACCCAAACCGAATATTCATAATGAGCCATACATGAGCATTGAATAAAGTAGCTGGTTGTGTGTTGTTGCGTGGCTCTGAACTCTTGTTTTATTTGACATCCTGACAAGTGCCCCCGTCATATATTTGTATTCACGAATATGTACAATTCGCAAATGCGAGTTAAAGCGATACAAAGATGTGGGGGTAGGTGAAATGAAACACACATCAACTTTATTTCAGTACCTACATAAAACAACATTAATCCAATGAGCACAAAAACACAATTAGCCATGTAATATGTACATACACATAAAAATGAAGATAGAAAAAAAAAATACAACGATATAAATAATCGCTTGAAGCACAGAAACAATTTTAAAAGTCGCAAACGAACGCACACACTAAACGGACACGAAGAATAAAATCAATGTGGAAGAGAATCGCATAACAAACTGCTATTCCCTCAAAACTATTCTTACACGAATATTTTGAAAACTTTAATACTGAAGTTGTATTTTAGTTCTCAAAATAGTAATTCTAACATAATAGAGGAAAACCGTACAGATAATGATTTTAATCACGTACAAGTCCCGAGCATTGTTACCACTTCGTTACACACTTTATTTTATAACACATTGATAAAATGTCCAAGTATCTTTTACACATTAAGTTGAAAAAAATGAATACGGAAGGTTTAAGTTAACTTAAAATAAAACCCGAACTCGAATCACTGAATTTATTTTCAAATTCGAAATCAAAATATTTTGTTCACATTCACATCGAATCATATTAGTATTGCTTCTAAACGAGTCTATCAAACATATTCGTTCCTTCCCACTCATAACGCACTCCGCATCTTCACTTATTGAACTTTGTAATACTTACTTGTAAATACTGCAGTAGGATGCTGAAGCCATTGTGGATTTCTTGAGTGCACTGACTTTAAATTAATAAGCGAGATACGTCTCGACAGCAATGTGTGCTCTCTACTACGAGCACCCGGCAAATGCGCCCTGTTTTACGGGAGGGGGGCATTTATACTGTGGCGGAATAAGGGTGCGTACGGAAGGGTGAGGGAGAAGCGGAGATTAAACATTGAAAGCGTCCGTCTGGGGTGCAAGTTGCCGAGCAACCCCCTTCAATATTTTGCGAATTATACAGAGTTGTTACTTAATAGTGTGGTAATGGAGATTTTGTTTTGATTGACACTTAAAACATTGTCAGCAATAGTATAGTCATAGATATGCTATGCACAAAGGTGGGCAAATTGTGAAGTCGTGTCATGAAAACTTCCGATACTGGGTTGGCCACTAACCCCTCCAATCCGCACTGGAGTATCTATCCCAAGAGCCCGTTTCTGCCAGACTTTCGTTATTTTTTAAATGTAAGTATAAGTGTATGTATAAGTGATTAAAATTGTATCTACCTACTTTGAATTCGTTAAAGTATAAAGCTCAGATATCTGATACCTTCCTGGAAATAATATAGGAAAGAGTGTTTGTTATCAGTTTTGGATAATATTATGGGATTAAAGAATGACGTACTACTAATAATTTTATATTTACTTGTTTTGCGACTTTGCATTCGCTATTGAATTGTGCGATAGATGTTAAATTTTATTAATTTTAAAGTACTTATGTATGCTTAGTCGTAAGTATGCAAACTTTAACTATTTGTCATATTTACCACCTAGTCCTTTCCCCTAGTTCACCTTTCTCGTAAACGTATTTATTAATATAATATTCAATGAAAGGAGAACTGCCATGGCCCATAGAAAATTTACCCAGGCCCGACAGTAATGAAAAATACCTCAGTTTCTTTGTTATATTAGATACATATAATAAAAATATAGTAACAATATTTTAAATAACAGTGGCTAACAACTATTTATAGCTATGTGAGTTTACTCAGGCGAAATATTTGTAAACCATTTATTTTTCACTTAATAGCAATTGCATCCATTTAGAATGACCCAAACTTAATAAAAATAGGAAATATAGACAGTCACCAAACCTTTATCTCCATTAGAGCAATTAATATTATATTCCATTATCAAGCTCCCAGATTTTGATGGTACATTTAGGTATTCTTTACTTTCGAAAATTAGATGAACCTTAACTCGATTGATATAACTTACTTGAAGTTATTTTACGTATATCACGCGGCTTAACCTCACGTATTATTTTGTCGGATTGCCCGACTAGTTTCGAACCGATTCCGAGGTTCGTCATCAGGAGCCCACCGGCGACGAGAGCTCGCTTGTGACTTGAAGTTTAAAAATATACGTATAATTATAAAATAAAAGCAATCTAAAAACTTACGACACGTTTTAGCTCCGCGACGTGCGCCGTAGCGCAATTCCGTTTCCGCGGCGGACTCGGAAAAATTCCGCATTGTGAGTTCTTACCGTAATAGTTACGTATTATTAGATATTTACTAAAACTTTAGGTCATCTGAATAATCCAATCATTATTTTATTTTACAAGTTTTTTGTGCAAATAAATATCAAACATTTCTTTTTAGTATGAAAAATTCAAAAGTTTAAAGTGAAATATTTTGTTGTTAGCCACTTATTTCGAATATAACAATAATAGATATTTGTTATTCGCTATGTGCAAAGCGGGTGGTAGGTGTACCAAAACGATCGCAGCGCACAACGTGACAAAAAATGGAAACTTCTTCGGCTCATTGGCTGTCAAAATAGAAGTATTTCAGTACAAATCAAAGCTAAAAACCGGCCAAGTGCGAGTTGGACTCGTGCACGAAGGGTTCCGTACCATTATGTATAAAACAAAAAAAAATCTGGCCTTTTGTATGAAAACCTCACTTAAATACACACATCAAAAGTGTCTAGGGATCAAGCATTTTTATGCGGATTTCTTGATTTTATGCGGCGTTTCGTGTGCTTTTCTGATGAGTCTCGTTTTGGTATGAGACCGGTTACAAGACGTATACGACACTGGAGAACCCCTGGACGCCAACAGCGATTAAAATCCTGCCAGGAAGTCCATCCTTATAGTGGTGGAACCATCATGGTATGGGCGGGTATTTGGATCGGCGGAAGAACTGAGTTGATTTGGATCAGAGGCAACCTCAACGCTCTTTTTTATGCTGAGACGATTGTATCAGACGTCATCGTTCCTCTACAAGTGCAAATCGGTCCCTTATTTCAGTTAATGCATGATAATGCACGACCGCACACCGTAAGAGTTGTAAGACAGACTCTCGCCGCAGCTAACATCAATGTCCTGCCCTGGCCTGCTCAGTCGCCAGACTTGAACCCGATTGAGCATGCATGGGATATGCTACAGAGAAGAGCTCTGCCGAATATGGAGGGTATCCAGTGGCAAGAAGACCTTTTTTTGTTGTTGCAACGAACATGGGCGGCCATTCCACAGCGTGATTTGGATGAACTCATTTTGAGTATGCCAAACCGATGTTCTTGTGTTGTTAGTGTTCGCGGTAGAAACACGGATTATTAATTGTTTAAGTTACCCAATAAAATTTTAAAGAAAACTGTTATTTCAGTCTTTTTTTCGAACTTTAATGTTAGTGGTTCAAATGTCAAAAATCCCTTTATTAGGAAAATGGCAAATTTCTTTATTAATGCAAAGGTGACTTGGTTTATCGTTACTGTGACAAACGAAAACACTTTATTTGATGAATCCTTAAACAAAATTTTAATTAATATCAATCAGGAGAAAAGTTATTGCAAAAATATATGTTGATCCCTAGACACTTTTGATGTGTGTATTTAGTTTTGTAGCCACATATTAGCCACAAGCGGCGGCATCTGTTGGACCGACAGGTAACTTAAACTAAGCGCTAATACATATTGGCGACAAGCAACGCCATCTCTTCTAAAGTAACTAAACTAAAACTACAACAGGTAACTAAAAGCGTCGGAGGCGTCGTAGCCAGCAGATGGCGTTGCTTGTCGCTAATACATCGAAGCCATATTTCGACTTAAATATTTATTTGATTCTGTTTTTTAGTATTTGTTGTTGTAGCGGCAACAGAAATACATCATCTGTGAAAATTTCAACTGTGTAACTATTACGGTTCATGAGATACAGCCTGGTGACAGACGGACGGACGGACGGACGGACGGACGGACAGCGAAGTCTCAGCAATAGGGTCCCGTTTTACCCTTTGGGTACGGAACCCTAAAAAAGGGGTCACGACTATTGTTGCGTTGTTCAATGCAAAAATAGTGGCAGAAATAGCTCCTGCAAATTTTATATATTTCCAAAAGCGGCATATAAATTGGAACAACGAATAAAACGGATAGTTGATGTGAAAAGAAGGAAGTAAGTGTCCCTAACCGTGTTAACCTTAAATTACAACATTGCTGCAACAGTTTAGATGTTTATATATTTTAAGTGACAATTAACATGTTTTATTTTGTAATTTTAGTGATGATGGCACACCATGGTCTCCGAAACCTCACGACAGTGCACATTTTATTGGAGGAAAAAAATCAGAGGAACGATTAAGCCCTAGGGGAAAGCAGGTAGGATTCGTGCACTTTTCACTTTTAGCTGTGTAACAGAAAAGCTTTTAGTTACAGCAAAATAACTTTAATGCTATTGTATACCCTGTGTATTTGGCTACAATTACAGGAAAGTCTAGTGCTGATACCATGTAGTATTATGAAGTAACAGCAACATTTCTAAAAAATGGAAAACGCACGAACCTACCCCATACGCGGGGGAGTTTCGTACATAGGGAAGGGTACATTCGTACATAGTAAGGAGCTTTCGTACACTGTAAATAAATAATCTTTTTATATGAAATTACTTATTTATTGAGGTCAAAATTAACACAAAATGTACTCTAAATGTAGTTAAAATTAACAATATAGTCTTTTGCAATAATATTTGTCAAATCTAAGTATAAAATCAACATTTCACTCAACCATTAGGATAATGTATAAAAAACATAATAACTCTGCTAAATTGCATGTCATAGTGATCTACTTTTCAAACCTAATTATATCAGCTGTTCTTGCAGTAGTGTAGAAGTAGATTTAGGCGGCGGCAATACACAGACCACTTCTGATAAATACTTATCTGGAATTTCGTTCTCAACATCAGATCTGTCTGATCTCTCATCGAAAGGAGAACAAGAACTTTCTTTCAAACTTATAACTGACGACCCGAATGGCGCAATGGTTAACACGCCGGATCGCTGTTCCTAGGGTCCTGGGTTTGATTTCCAGCGAGGCGGGAGTTTGATTTCCGTTCTCGGTCTGGGTGTGTGTCCTTGTCTTGTGTGTTGTCCATGGCACCCACGACACAGGGAATCCTATGAGTGTGTGAGTGTGAAGCGTTATTTATTTATTTATTTATTTATTTATGTCAGTCTCATTGTAACTATCACTCTCAGCCTCTGTATTTTTCTTTTGTTTGGTTTATTTATTTGTACCTGATAGTATATTTAACGAGCGTTTCTTATCTCAAGCCTTCCGTTTTCTCTCTTCTTCTTTTTTCTTCATCTCTTTGGCTTCTTTATATTTTCATCAGTCTATTTTTTCAGGCAGTTTTCCTATCTTCTTCTTTTTGGTGGTATTCCTGTCCACTTGAAGAATTGTTGGCTTTTGGGCTGACTTCCTAATAGATAAAGTCTTATCTAAATCTTCATTCATTGCAGAACTTACAGCCTCTTCGTTTACTTCTCCTGTCCTTGTTCCTTTTTTCACGTATATTTGTGGCATGATCCTGAAATAATAGTATTTTACCTGAAATAATGCATACGGGGTACATTCGTACAGTACGAATCTACCCCGCTCAGAACCGCACGAAAGCACCCCAACCCAAACATTCGACATATAAATTCAAATTAAAAAATATGGTTGGTGTTATACCAATATCAATGTTTGCATAATAATCCAAGGCACTAATTCAACATCCTTTATAAATAACTTAAACGTTTTGAGCAAAACTTTTTAAGAATTAATGATTTTAAAGACGAATCGAAAAATTACTTACGAGGAGTGAGAACACGTATTAACTTGTCCCGGCGAAACTCGCTGCGCGACTGCCGCCAAGTTTAGCTATTCATGAGCATAGAGACGTGTATCGGCCTCTCAGACACACAAACACAACTGTCTCATCGTGTCGGGTAATGAAGGTATGACAACTGTACGAATGTTCCCACTGTACGAATCCTACCTGCTCTCCCCTAGTTATGTTCCGACGAATACTAGGCTTGCCCCACTCTTGTTCATTACTTGTTTTTGACAAGCTGATGGTGGTGTTAACATATATGATATCAAAGCACCAACATGTTTGCACTTGCCGCTCTGATTATACACGCAGTCACATTTTACACTAGTGACGACACGAGCATCATTTATCTGTAAAAAAAATAAGCAGGATAATAAGCATACAAGCTCTAAGAAATTACTCACACGAAATAGAGATTTGACATCACATAAAAATTGTTTACATTTAAACTGGTTTTGTAGGGTGTTAGTGTCACAGATGTCTGGCGAATCACTTGGGCTCGTATTAAGTAACTCTTGCCGTTTCGTCGTAATTCTTCAACATTTCTTACATGCTGGGCTAATAATAATTTATTGCCTTTTTATAATTATATCCATTTTACACATACACTATTCAATAAATTGTACTCAAATAAAGTCAACAAGTAGCATTTAATCTTTATTTTGGTTTTTAATTGCAAAAATACTAACAATGTTTACATGTTATTATTTGACAGTCGCCGAAAAAGTTGCTAAAGCTGCGCGTCGCCACCGTCGCGCACGTTCCCAATACTCAACATAACAAAAACACTGGGATATGTTTCTTTCATGTCGGGTCTGGGTCAAAAATGGCAGTTCTCCTTTTTAATAAAATCTATGGTCAATAGAATAATTATATTTTATTAAAAACCTTGTGTAGTAAGAATTGTCGTTTTGTTAAGGAGTTCGAAAGGAATCAAACTGAACTCTTAGTAAACTTATTATGTTGCAAGAATTGGCGAGCCAAATCACCTTGAATTATAACGGGAATATATTAATGGGCCCCTCTGTTAAACATCTGTTGTAGTGTACGTCATAAAGGATAAACACAAGGTACTCCCATCAGATTTGTTTGCAACAAAAGCCCTCGCAAGTCTCCCTAAATATATGGGTCCGATTTCAATTATACGGTCGGCTTCATTAGAGTTAATCCGGCTTGCACGTGTATGAAGTATCGAGAACTTGTAAGTACTTTATAATAATGTAATTCTGAGAATTCATTTTTATTTATGTATTCTTTCATTGAGTACAAACAGATCTGTATTAGCTGTAGACTGTAGCAACGTACAGTTTAGCCAATGGTCGATACACGAGACGTACCACCTGACGGCGGCCGTCATGCAAGAATATCAGGACCGCTCCGGGCGGTTCAACAGACTTGGGTATACTCCGTTACGACCACAGATATAAACTTTAGGAACAAAATGAATACCGGTATTTTCAATCGGTTTCTATACGCAGTTTGTAGGGTCAGATTTGGAGGTAACTTGGAGCTAGAGGGAACGTGTTAATTTTTTTTTATTATAGCTAGGGAGCCCAAGAGGGGATTCTGGGATTTACTCGAGCGCGGCAGATTAAGGTACAGTGGGTACCTTGTACCCAGTTAAGTACCTCCACCAAATATGTATAAATAAGGCCGCCCGTCAAGAATAAAGGATCAGATTAGTAAAAGAAATTGATCATCAGACATTCTCGAGCGCGTTAGATTAAGGTAGGTAGAAAAAGTATATTTCACTAATCTGACAATTTGAGAATGACGTAAGTAATGAAAGGGGAGGGCTACAAAGTTGTAAAAAAAACGCCATCTTGACATTCTCGAGCGTGGCTAAATTTATTTTTATTTTGAAGGAAATGATTTAAGGATAACGAAAAATACATATTAATCTGACGATTTATAACAGCCAAAGTAACAAAAATTCGTCATTAAAGTTTAATGTTCAAAATCGATAAGTAGAGATAAATTAAAAAATACCTGTCAGATTTCGCTCAGATTATTATACGAAAACATACGACGAGTTTTCGATTAAAAAAGGATGGAAGGATGAAAATTTAAATTCTCAGTAAAAAGTTATGAAGACTACCTCCACCATAACCATGACCATAAACACATATTATTAAAAATAACTCAAAAACTGCCCATTAGAGGTCGCTCAAATTTATACAGTATCACAAGACAAGCACCAGCTTCCGAATAAGAGTTAAGGAGAGTTTAAACTAATTGATAGTTTCAACTGGACTCGATCAATTACCTACCGTTGATCTTAAAAAATAATCCGTGATTAAATTCTGAAGCATAGCTATGATTGATATTACGGCCCTTATATTATGTAAATACAAGTATTCTACATAAAAACTTCTACACTTTTTTATTTGTCTGCTATTTCCTGAGCCTTTCTATTAATGAAGTTCAATGATTTAATGTTTTTTTGTCAGATTAGGGAAATCCCTCTAGATAATCGTCAGATTAAGAGACAGCAAGTCTAGGACATAAAGATGAACCATAATACAATGTGTCTGGTCACCAGTGTCGGAGACTTAAGAGGGATAAAATATGGTATTTTTTATCGACAAATCACTATCCAAATTTTCTCTTGCTGCCTCCATGATAAAATGGCAGCCATTTGGTTTTTTTAAACTCGAAGTTCGGGAGCCTGTACTGTTTAAATCATTGCTTTCGATGTAGACGTCCTAGGAGGCCGAAAGATGTCTCATTTTAAAGCTAACAATGTAGGTAATTAACGAATGAAACATTTTATTTAATATCTTTTTCATAGAAGAACAAAAAAGGATTTAAAAAACGAAAATCAATATTTTTTCATTGAATTTTCTTAGTTTAGCGCCTTTTACATGAAAACTAACCTGTCAAACTACTTTTTATTTGTTGTCTTATCATAATCAAATATATCATCTTAATAAATGTTACATCAAAGCCATAAGTAATGTAGTTTAGAAGTTTAAATTTTTTTTCATTTTCAACCCTTACGTACGATCACCCCCATCATGCAAACGGTCAGATTAACATACGTACATTATTAAAAATACGTATTGATGGTATCAATATCTGACGCGCTCGAGTATGTCCATGCGACAGTTTTTTTTACATATTTAAAGATCTATAGCCGCTTCCCCCATCGATGAAAAGGTATACATTATATAACATTTTTTCTTCTTATCATCTAAGCTTTGCAACCCAATAGGACTCTATGACACTCCAGTAAATCCACTACTGTTTTTCAATCGATTAAAAATAACATGGCGGTAAAAAATAATTGTGAGAACTACTTATACCAACAGGCGATGTATCATGTACCTACAGTAAGGGTAGATTAAATCTACCTGTGAGTGTATGTTGCCAATCTACTGTAGTACTTCTTACATGTTTGACTGGTTTTTCGTCAAACCATCCCTTGATTTCGTGTTGATTGACAGATGAAAGATATCTTGTTAATATGCATTAAGGGAAACCATTGAAATATCTATGCTTGGGACTTGCAACCTTTTGAATTGGTCTTATCACCGCGACGGATATTTTATCGTTTCATTTCACAGCGATGGACCCCTCCGATTTTAACGAGTCTCGTTACTGGGACACGACATTTGCAATATTTTTCCAACTGCCATTTATTAGGAACAAAGCGTTCAAAGGGTTTATACTGTATTCATTGCTGTCCATCTGCTGCACCACGCGTTAAGTACTCACGATTTTAATCATATCATTCATCATATCATGCTTTAGAAAAAACCGGCCAAGTGCGAGTTGGACTCGCGCACGAAGGGTTCCGTACCATTATGTATAAAACGCCAAAAAAATCTGGCCTTTTGTATGAGAACCTCACTTAAATATTTACTGAGTTTTTGTAACCACATATTAGCCACAAGCTACGCCATCTCTTGGACCGACTGGTAACTAAAAGCATGGACTACATATTAGCCACAAGCAATGCCATCTCGTGGACCGACTGGTAACTAAAAGCATGGACTACATATTAGCCACAAGCAATGCCATCTCGTGGACCGACTGGTAACTAAAAGCATGGACTACATATTAGCCACAAGTAACGCCATCTCTTCGACCGTAAGGTAACTAATATCGCTGAGGCGTCGAAAATATTATTTAAAGAAAGAAAGAAAGAAAGAAAGAAAATCATTTATTTCATAACACAAAGCACTGCTACAATAATGTTTCTTAAATCTATATTACATACTAACAAAAGAAAGAAAAAAAAAAAACAACGCAGTGCCGTGCAGGTGTTACGTGAAAAAGGTCACATTCAGCGAGGCTCGCTGTTTTTCAATGTGACCTACGGCGCCGTGCGGTGCGCACGTAGGTGTGGAACGTGGCGAACTTGCTTAACAAAATAAATAGTAATAAAAAAACAAAAAAATTATAATAATTACATAGTAGTTGATGTATTAGTTGATTTATTAACTTAAATGTTTATTTTATTCTGTTTTTTAGTATTTGTTGTTGTAGCGGCAACAGAAATACATCATCTGTGAAAATTTCAGCTGTGTAACTATTACGGTTCATGAGATACAGCCTGGTGACAGACGTACGGACGGACGGACGGACGGACGGACAGCGAAGTCTCAGTAATAGGGTCCCGTTTTACCCTTTGGGTACGGAACCCTAAAAAGCAGGACCTAGACTAGGTAAAGTAAGGAGGAGAAATAAAGTTTTCCGTGTGGCTCCGGTTACGAGTCACGACTCACGACATTGCGAGACAATAATCGTGTCCCAAAACCAGCCAAATGCCAACTGTTTACCACCTGTCGATTGCGGTGAAGGTTTGCTACAATAGGTATACCTAGGGGTTATTATGTAAGTACCTGGGGTATTTTGTTACAAATAAACATAGCATGAGATGAGCACACTTCTACACAAATAACGAAATACCTGCGCAACCAGTGCGACCTTATGGCTGCCATGAACGACTAAGCGCGTACTTATGACTGGGCACATCCAATAGTCAATATCATGCGACGTGACGGAAAATTCTTGTACTTTCTTTCGTCTAACCGTCTGTACAGTGCGCTAGGTAACTTCGTTTCAAAATTACACCCAAGGGTAATTCACAGCTCTATATCATTTGCGTCTGCCTTTAACAGAATACCTCCCCGCATAAATCGATACCAGACAGGGGATGTTGTTGTCCTGTAAGAGCCCGGCTCATTAGATATAGGGTGTGTGAGAAATAACATTATCTTATAAATAAGTACTTTAATTATTATTTTTTATTATTTGGTACTACAATTTTTTTTCGTTGAAGACTTTAATCCCCGCCGCAAAAAGGGAGCTGTTGTAAGTTTGACTTGTCTGTCTGTGTATCTGTGTGTCTCGTGAAGTCGTGGCACCGTAGCCCTCAAACGGATTTACCAATTTCTATACGGTTTGTTTTCATTCAAAAGCCAGTTTCTTTGCAGTGGTTCTTAGCTAAGTTTGGGAGACAGCTGTCCTGTAGTTTAGTGAAAATCAGTTCTTTGTCAAAATGACGTACCTTAGGCTCTTCTCACACAACGAGCTACGCGACTGCAACGCAACCCAAAATTCGTATGTATTTGACACTATTTACTGACAGGAGACGCGTCTGATAAAGCGAACATAATGTGAGAAGTGCCTAGGGCATTTTTGGCATCAAAATCATCCCTTGTCAGCGCCATCTAGATATGACGTAGTGAACAATTATAATAGTCCATTTGATTAAGGAAAGATAGCTTGCCATGGCCATGGGTAGTTAATAATTAAATAATATTACAATGCGTACTTCTTTTATGGTCTTTACCTCATAACTTTTGACTGGGTGTTCCGATTTTTATAACTCTTTTAAATCTTAAGCTGGTGCCAGTCTTCCGATTCTTTTGATCCCATATTTTTAACCACATCTAACGGGCTAATATGTGCATAGAGCATAATAGCTAGGGCTAATATGTGGCTACAATAAAACAATTAAATATTTAAGTGAGGCTTTCATACAATAGACCAGATTTTTTTGGCGTTTTTAGACATACTGGTACGGAACCCTAGGTGCGCGAGTCCAACTCGCATTCGGCCGGTTTTTTCATTACTTTCATTCATATTTATTTAAGCAACTACTTTTACTTATTTAGATTGACGACTACGTTCATATTATAATATCCATTCGCGCACACACACATACACACATACTTAGTTAAATTATGTTTCTACTTTGATGATGAGATGGTTGGCAATTGTTATAAAATAGAACTGTAGGTAAGTATTATTACAATAAGGTAGTCGCAGGCGGCGTATTTAAAAGTTATTAACTGTTGGATTCCAACGACATGCATGCATGTCACGAATGCATAGTACGTTCACTTCGCTGGAATCCAATGGGTTGATATAAAATATCAAACATGACGTAATAAAATTTAGTAAAAGTAAGTTACAGGTTCGATAGTTTTTTCGTCTTCCTTCTCCCAATACCTACCAACTTCGGCGGCGTCGTTTTTTCATGATATTTTCAAAATGTCCTCCGCCTTGTTGAATGCACAATAATGCACGTTTGTGCAATTGACGTTTTAAATTATGTAACACTACAGTATCACTTTTCACTATGTCAAATGCAGCTATGATATTATTTTACTAATTACGAAACGATGATAGGTAAGTGCAATTCTAATCGCGCGTGTTACAAGACTGAGTGAATATTTCCGATTTGTGTCTTTACTTACATCAAAGAAGCCGCCCGCGCTGCGTGGGAGCCGGACAAGAAATCTTTACGTCTCGCTCTCTTCGATTGTTTAGGAATATGCGGGAAAGAGAAAGCGTAATAAAAATAGTATTTTTCCGGTAGTGTGTGTATTTTTCCGGTGCATTTATGGCGGTCGGTCGATTGTAATAGCGTTTGAACCTTATTGCTTTGACTTAAGTTTTATTTTTGCTTGTTTCGTCTGTTTCGAATGGGGTGACATATTTTTCTTAATTTTAAAATATTTTGGAAAAAATTATAACTTATATTAAAAATGCGTAGAATCGATTCAGTTACTTATTCTGAAGAAAGTAGTCAGAGGAAGTGCGTTTATTCTGTTACATCTTGTATATATAAAAGCGAAAGGTCACTGACTCACTCACTCATCACAAAATCTCAGAAACCGCTGAACGTATTGAGATGAAATTTGGCAGGGTAGTAGTTTATAGTTAGATGGGATCCGCTAAGAACGGATTTTTTTATATTCCACCCCTAAGGGGGTCTAATAGGGGTTCAAAGTTTGTATGAAAGTCCGTCAATTGTAAACCAGGTGTTATGAAAAATGGGTTTTAGAATTATGAAAAAAAATAATGAAAAACCTGTATCAAAGTTTTTTAAAAAATCATCCCTAAATGGGTAAAATAGGGGTTGAAAAGTTATAAAAAAAGTCTCTTTGTACACGCTTATCTCCGGATCGGCTGAACGGATTTTAATGGAACTTTTACTGAGAGATTCGGAAGGTTTTGAAGAAACATATAGGCTACATTTTATCCAGAAATTCCCGCGGGATCAGGATTTACGCGGGAAAAACTCTTATGCGGCAAATCGCGGGCTTATATTTTATGGGACTTTCACTGGGAGATAGAGGAGATTGTGGACCAACATACTTATAGGCTACTTTTTATCCCGCAATTCCCGCGGGATCAGGATACACGCGGGAAAAACACCTTCGCGCCAAGTGCGGGCTTAGATTTTTTTATTTATGGGACTATCACTGGGAGATAAAGGAGGTTATGGAGCAACATATATTTTTATCCCAGAATTCCCGCGGGATTGACGTTCACGCGGGAAAAGCTCCTATTCGCGAATGAACTCGCGAGCTCAAATGGGGCTTTTACTGGGAGGTAATGGAAGTTGTGGAATGTTATATAAGTATAAGCCACTATTTATCCTAGAATTCTCGCGGGATCGGGATTCACGCAGGAAAAACTTTGTGACATACTGAGTTCCACGCGGGCGGAAAGCTAGTGCTGTTTAAAATTGAAAAAAAATAATATGTAAAACACACATTAAGATGCAGTTTTAGGGTCGACAAGTTATTTTTAAATGAATTGGTCCACGGAACTCTCAAATGGTGCTGTGGTCCAACTATTTTTTAAGTTGGACAACTGCCCCTAGTAAAGGTCCGTGGTCCAACTAGTTGGACGGAGCAGTTGGACCACTGACCCGCACTCTGTTTGTTACCCACTTAGTGCAAGGTAAACATTAAAATCCTAGTTAAATCCTTTTTAACCCCCGACGCAAAAAGAGGGGTGTTATAAGTTTGACGTGTCTGTGTGTGTGTGTGTGTGTCTGTCTGTCTGTCTGTGGCATCATAGCACCCGAACGGATGAAGCGATTTCAATTTAGTTTTCTTTGTATTAAAGGGGACTTACGGGCGCGTGTTTTTAGATATGTTTGATGAAAATCGGTTGAGCCGTTTAAAAGTTATTGGGGTTGAAAGGGGGGAAGAATTTTCATTCTGTCTCTTTGTGGCATCATAGCTCCCGAACGGATGAAGCGATTTCAATTTAGTTTTTTTTGTATTAAAGGGAACTTACGGGCGCATATTTTAAAATATGTTTTATGAAAATCGGTTGAGCCGTTTAAAAGTTGTGGGGGGTAAAAGCGGGGAAGAATAGCCGAATGTATGCAAATATACTCGTGTGGGGTCTCAAATGAAAGGGCACAGTAAGAGAATATTTATGACTTAATCGAGAATATTCTTACCTATAAAAAGTATAAAATAAAAATTAAATTAAAAATTAAAAAAACCCCCGACACAAACATTTAAAAAGTAAAAAATAATATCTCTAAAAATAATACGTCGCGTTGGGGGACCGCTCCATTTACTTCTAACTTTAACGCAAAAAAATATTGATAAAATATGATAAGTCTTGGGTAAAGGCATAAGTAGGTAGGCATGTGATACTTATGAAAAAAATCGTAGATAATGAGTAGTTAGGAGCGGTCCCCCAACGCGACGTATTATTTTTAGAGATATTATTTAACACCTGATCCCATGATTATTGTAAATTGATACAAAAACAACTAAATGATGATTAATACAAAACCGTACATGAAATGGTTTGCACCGGAGCAGTGAGTACCGGAGAATCACCGGTGATTCACCGGTAAAATTAGTCGGTGAAAACACCGGAGACAAACCGGTTTTCTCCGGTTACTTAAATTACAGATTCAACTTAAATAAAATAAATATGATTCATTTAGCATCCTACTTTCCGGAACAGTTTTCGGTTATTAGAATATAAAGCAGCTGCTAAAGAAGCCGTCAAAGCCGAAATTAACAACATCCTATGGCTGGCCGCAGACATACGGAATCCTGATTCGGTTTCCTGATTAGGAATTCAGATTCGGGATTCCGTAAGCTTGGCGCACACATTCGATTTTTCCTATTAGGTTTTTCTCCTACCAGTAGTAACAGTGACGTTGTTGTGAAAGCACGTCTGGACATGGATGACGACAAAAGCGCTAAACAAGAAAAAAACGACAGCAACGTCGTCATGGGTACACCCATTAAATACTCAAAGATTAAAGGAGAGTCAGTTCTACCTTAAAAGAGCAAAATTACGAGCACACCATTATTAAAATTTCCGATTTACCCATTTTTAAAAACACTTTTTTTAAAATCAAAATCAAAAAATTCTTTATTATACTATATTTTTACACTACATACATACACCGTATGCACGACCACTCGGCACATTTCTGAAATATTCCGAATGAAAATTTCCGTATGTGTGCGGCGGTTCATAGAAAAGGTATGCGAGCGCTGCATTAGGAATGACGTCATTCGTTTTTTTCCGTCCGGAAAAAAATGGACGTGTGCGCTTGTCAAGCATTTTGTATGAAAAGTTTGCATACAGGTTTCCGAATCTGAATTCCTAAACAGAAAACCAAACCAAGATTCCGTATGTATGCGGCCGGCTTAAGGATGGGGCAAGTTAGCCAAATATCAAAAATACAGAGGAATCCTCATTGAAAAGAACAGATGAAAAAGGCGATGCCTGTTTGTTTGGCTTTTTGAAAAATGTTAATACTACTAATTTAGGCACCTCATCAGCTATCACAATGTTAAGAGTTTACAGTGAATTAAATTTTTCTGATATTAACCATAATGTGGATAACGTGGTAGCATTTTGGAATTTTAATAAACATCTTCAGCCTTTAGATGAAAATGCTTTTAAATATTTGACCGTGCCCGCAACGTCAGTTAGGTCAGAGAGTCTTTTTAAAGACAGGTTATACCCGATCAACCGAAGATGTATGATGCGCAGTGACGCTGTTGAATTGTTAGGTTTTCTTAATAAAAAAAACGGTTTATTAAAACTGAGAAATAAATATTATTATTATTATTTGGAGCATTTCTTTTATTCCATTATGACCATCTCACCCTTTGAATGAAGAAATAATAATAATATTAAAATATACTGGGACAGAACTATAATAACTGACAAAACGATTCACTTTAATAGGCCTGACTTAACATTACTTGACAAAAATAAAAAAATAGCATACCTCATAGACATTGCCGTTTGTAACACACATAACCTTCTCAACACACATACCGAAAAGTTAGCCAAGTACATGGATCTCCAAATAGAATTGAAGTCACAATGGGGGGTCAGCACTGTTAAAACAGTGCCAATTATTATTTCTTCTACTGGAATTATACCTAAGACATTACACACAAGCCTTAACATCTTAGATATCCACCCATCCATAGTCACACTGTTACAAAAAGCTACGATACTGAACACCTGCCGAATAGTTAGGAAATTTCTATGTTTAGATTAGCATTTCTCAATAAGCACTTGGCTCCGGCCCGTGCAATAGTTACCTCTTAGGAGAGTTTAAACCTTTGGTATATAATAATAATAATAAAATGAAATGAAATATTTTTATTGAAATACACAGCAAAATACAAAATCAGAATATACATAGTTGGTCCTCTAGACTTCATACTAGGATTCCCTGTGTTATGAGGTCTAGTCTCTTCTATTAAGTAGCATTAATTGCTGTTTACAGTTAAACATTATCTATAAGGTGTGTGTGTGTGTGGGTGTGTGTGTATGTGTGTGTGTGTGTGTGTTTGTGTGTGTGTGTGTGCGCGTGTGTGTGTATTAGGGTGGATGATTATAATGTGTATTGTCTATTATGTGTATTATTATTTATATTCACTGTGTTCTTTTCATTTTTAACCAATTTAATGTTTTAATTTTGGATGTGTAATTATTTTCTTTATGGATATTAATTTTTTTATTTATTTTATTGTATATAAAAGGTCCCCTAAATGTGAAGCATTTTCCCCCAAATTTTGTTTTTGTTGTTGGTGTAATCCTGGTTATGTTCCTTATTGTTCTTTTTTCTGTTTTCGTCGTGTACCATTGTTTTGTGGTATTTTGCTACCGTTCTTGCTATGTACAGTTTCCTCATACTTAAATGTCCAGTTTCCGAATATAGTTGTTCTGTCGGGTGGCGATATGATTTATTGTACGCGACCTTTAAAAGGGCTCGCTGTGCTCGCTCTAGTCTAATAAGAGTAGTTTTGGTGGCCGCTCCCCATGTGACAATGCAGTAATTAATGATAGACTGACATAGAGCCAGGTAGACTATTTTTACTATTTGTGTATCTGCTACATATCATAATCTATACTTATAATAAATCTGTAGAGAGGTCAATTCTGTACATTAAATATATTTCCAAAATAACTATCAGGGGGTGATTAGGGATCGATACTGATGCCAAAAATGCAATCAGTAAAATTTTTGTCTGTCTGTCTGTCTGTCTGATGTATAACCGTTATAGAAACAAAAACTACTCGACGGATTTTAACGAAACTTGGTACAATTATTTTTCATACTCCCGCGCTGGTTATAGTATACTTTTCATCACGCTACAATCAATAGGAGCAGAGCAGTGAAGGGAAATTTTGGGGAAACGGGAGAAGTTACTCCATTTTTTAAGCTTCCGTCGCGTGTGCAACCTTAATGGTTAAAGCTACACAGAAATCATGTATGACGGAAATGTTCTCCTTAAAATTATATAAAAAATATTCCACGACAGAATATTCAAGAATTCAAGAATATTTGCGCTGTAACGATACGATAATATCGATATCATATGCGAAGAAAAAAATCGATAATTCACGACCTTAGATAAGGCTGTTTGGGCTTCGAACATTAGCCTTTTCTTACATAAACAAATAAAAAACATCCTCTACTTGTTTTATTTCTCTATTTTCTCTGGCTGTATGGGCTTAGCCCCTTTGCCTGTCCGTAAGGACTAATGAAACAAAAAAATCTCTATGAACTTCAATTTTTTATTTAAAATTAAATAAATTCGATATTATCGACCAAAATATCGATATTATCAACTATCGATAATTTCATTGCCTCGATATAATTATCGATATTTTTATCTATATTACAACAACCTTGCATCCCTAGAAATACCGTCAAGAATTGTAGGCACTATTCCTGTTCCATAGACCGATAAATCGATACGATATTCTTAACTTTTATTTTATAGGCTTTATTTATCTGTACTTCTTATTAAATGTAACACCTAATTTTGAATCCAAGCTAATTCCATTTGGTATAAAAACACGTTAATAGTAACAAAGTTTTAAAAATGCAACAGTTTAGTATCGCCTATTCAGTCACAAAACTTAAGTGCGAAGTATGAAGCTACAGCTAATTTTTTACTAAATAATCCAAGGCGGGAATGTTGCGATCCGACATTTTATTTTGATGACCCGGGACCGGGTCGCGACCTGTCAAATGGGAAACGCTGGACTAGAGTATCAAAAATTACGGAACATTTATTGTGATTGCCGCCTCTAATTCTTACGTCACCTCTCGCCTGCAAAATTTGTAGGTACCGAGCGGCACAAGTAAGGGTTCGCTCACAGCGACCGGCTCAGAGAGCAACAGCTCGCATTTTCTTTTCACTCGGACCGGATCGGAGCGGAGCCACCAAGGAGACAAGACCATGGTACATGGTAGGTACATAGACCGTATGGAAAAGATCTTAAAGTCGAGCGAGCGAGAAAAAGCACGTAATCGGAGCCGATCGGCTCCTCTTTTTATTTCACACTAAACGCGTTCGATCATTCCTCGAGCATCCTGATGACAAAATAGTGCTCGTGCAAAAATAAACCTTAATACAATTATTCAAAACTCTATTTTCATCGTGATATAAATCTGCTCTGCTCTCCGAGCAAGTCGGTGTGAACGGACCCTAAATGTTCATAAGCTGTCGGCTTCGTTTGGCGGTCGGCGTGTCGGCTTGTTTGTCGGCTTCTTTGTCGACTTGTCGGCTTCGGTCTTTGGCAGTAGGTGCAGCCCGGCGGCGGCGGTGATAACTTATTACGTTATTACTAAATTGCTTTAAAAATGTACATAACTTAATACCTAAAATAATAAACATACGGACCTACACATACATGGATGAAAAAGCTTGTTGTTGTACATGTTGTTGTAGCGGTGATAGCCTAGTGGTTAAGAATTCGGCTTCCTATTCGGAGGGTCCGGGTTCAAATTACAGTGCACGCACCTCAGACTTTTCGGAGTTATGTACGTTTTAAGCATTTATGTCACTCGCTACAAACGGTAAAGGAAAACATCGTGAGGAAACCTGTATGCCGGAGAGTTCGCAAAACTCAAAGGTGTGTGAAGTTTGCTAATCCGCACTTCGCCAGCGTGGTGGACTATGGCTTTAACCTTCTCATTTTGAGAAGAGACCCGTGCTCAATAGTGTGCCATGATGGGTTAAGATGATGATGATATGTACATGTTAAAAATTTATTTGACGACACGGACGGCGCAATGGTTAACACGCCGGATCGCTGTTCCGAGGGTCCTGGGTTCGATTTCCAGCGAGGCGGAAATTTGAATGATGAGTTTGAATTTCCGTTCTTGGTCTGGGTGTGTGTCCTTGTCTTGTGTGTTGTCCATGGCACCCACGACACAGGGAATCCTAGTTTGGGGCTATGAGTGTAAAGCGTTATTTATTTATTTACAGTAGGTAGTAAAATTAGGTTATTATGGCGTTTAGGAGTAGGCTAAGTTAGGTATAGCGAGGCGCGACGGCGCGGCGCGGCGCGGGAGACGGTAGGGCGCGCGCGGGTTATTGAACCGCGAGTGACTGCGCGCGATCTATTGTATACATTGCTGGTTTTTCTTTAAAAAAAAAGTGGTTTTTTTTATGAAATTATCGTTTCGTTTAGCTTTACTAAGATGATAAAACATGAAAAAGGCGAAAAAAAACGTTAAAAATATTTCATTTTTTTTTTCATCCAAATCGATTTTTTTTCTCAATCATCATCAAAGGTATCATCCAGACTATCGCCTGCTTTAATATTCGTAAGCAGTTCCCTAACACCCTGTATATATATAAATATAGGTGATAAAAGCCTGATTTAAATAAATTATTTTTGCACACAAACCTTTTTGATTTTTTAATTATTTTTATGATTATGTCTCATATCAATCATTGATAATTTGACAATTACGAAAATTGTTGCGTCTCTCATATTCATATTCTAGAAATAACTCTTAAATCTAATTGTTGGGGCGTGTCAATTTATCCGGACACGGGGTCCGGTGGTCTAAAAGGTGTTAAGAATGGGAAAAGTGGACTGTATACTGGTTTTTTAATTAAGGTAAATACACACATCAAAAGTGTCTAGGGATCAAGCATTTTTATGCGGATTTCTTGAAGAACAATGGCGTTTCGTGTGCTTTTCTGATGAGTCTCGTTTTGGTATGAGACCGGATACAAGACGTATACGACACTGGAGAACCCCTGGACGCCAACAGCGATTAAAATCCTGCCGGGAAGTCCATCCTTATAGTGGTGGAACCATCATGGTATGGGCGGGTATTTGGATCGGCGGAAGAACTGAGTTGATTTGGATCAGAGGCAACCTCAACGCTCAAATTTATGCTGAGACGATTGTATCAGACGTCATCGTTCCTCTACAAGTGCAAATCGGTCCCTTATTTCAGTTAATGCATGATAATGCACGACCGCACACCGCAAGAGTTGTAAGACAGACTCTCGCCGCAGCTAACATCAATGTCCTGCCCTGGCCTGCTCAGTCGCCAGACTTGAACCCGATTGAGCATGCATGGGATATGCTACAGAGAAGAGCTCTGCCGAATATGGAGGGTATCCAGTGGCAAGAAGACCTTTTTTGTTGTTGCAACGAACATGGGCGGCCATTCCACAGCGTGATTTGGATGAACTCATTTTGAGTATGCCAAACCGATGTTCTTGTGTTGTTAGTGTTCGCGGTAGAAACACGGATTATTAATTGTTTAAGTTACCCAATAAAATTTTAAAGAAAACTGTTATTTCAGTCTTTTTTTCGAACTTTAATGTTAGTGGTTCAAATGTCAAAAATCCCTTTATTAGGAAAATGGCAAATTTCTTTATTAATGCAAAGGTGACTTGGTTTATCGTTACTGTGACAAACGAAAACACATGATTTGATGAATCCTTAAAGAAAATTTTGATTAATATCAATCAGGAGAAAAGTTATTGCAAAAATATATGTTGATCCCTAGACACTTTTGATGTGTGTATTTAGCGTGTCCCTTTCTGACTATACCCCACAAAGACAAATGCACACATCAAAAAGGGAATCCACCAACCCTAAGTCCCGTTGCGTGGCGTCGATCGGAATGACGCCGAGATAGTTTTCTTATGGTTTCCGTACACCAGTTAGCAGTTTCCAACACCGTAGTCTCGTCAATAATATAGGTACGAATGCGACGAAATAAGTTTTAGTGGCTGGGTTGACGAATACGAACTTATTACACGAAAATAATGCAGCCACGCCGAAGGGCTCGCACCGACCGGGACGACTCGTGAAACAGCACACACACGACGACTGCGCGCGCGCCATCGGCGTTGCTCGCGCACGAAAACGAGAAAAAGGAGGGTAGAACCCAAATTGATGCGAAACATTTTATCTGTTGCGAAAGTATTGCCAGAATCAGAATAGTGTAGCTAAATATTACCGATCACTAATAAATAAATCTCCCCGATACCATGTGTAGGCGGCGCATTATATTAGTGCTTTAAGTTGATGAGACAGGCCGCTAATAAAGAGCGCGCTCGCATATTCCATTTTAAATTTTAAAAACAATACACTGTCGAACTGGAAAAAATACTCACTTGTTTTTTCATGCGGGCAAATTGCGAGGTCGCTCCCTAATTTTCTGTGTGTTCAATAATTATTTTAACGTTACTTGCCTTTATAGTGTAAATAAATCATTTCATTTACGCACATAAAGTATATTCGTTGTTATTCATCGCCTCGCGCCCGGTTCGCTACACCATGAATAGTCTGGAAGAACTTACTTATATTAAAAGAAAAAGCGGCAAAGTGTTGCTGTTTGGCGAGCGGGACGGCAATATTACAAACAACGCCAATATAAAAACGGCAATATTATATGGACTTGCTGTCATAAAAAAATAAGCGCCATAGTTCTGTGACCAAGGTAAAAATTTAATATGTTCTAAATTATGATCTTTCGATTTTTTATGTCTCTACAATACCAAATCTGTAACTCATCGATTCCTGTGCACGGAAGATGTACGAAAAAAACTATTTTAGAGGGTCTTTAACGCAATAGAAATCAAAAGACTGTGCTTTAATTTTTAGCCTGTTTATTGGTTTGTCTGCTTATTTGAGATGTTCACGCAAATCTCAGAAACGGCTCGACCGATTTTCGCTCGTATGTTATGGTAAAGTTTACTTAATTATTAGCGTTTGTTTTATTTCAATCGTTCATAAATAAAAAATTATGTCAGTTTAGAGAACTACGCCTAAAAATTTACAAATTAGGCTACTAAGGAATTGGTTTTCCGAAGTGAAGCGAGGGCGTTTCTGGCTAGCTACAATCCATTAATGGCTCACAGTGAGCATGACATTGGCGGAGTACAGTACTCCGCCGCATATCCAGTGTCATAATCTTGTGCACGCCGCTGGGCTCACTACTGAGCACGGGTCTCTCCTCATTACTGAGGAGGCCTAGAGCATCCATCACGCTGCTCCACTGCGGATTGGTGGAAGGGCGTGTCCATTATTTATTAAATAAGATCACTCCTGCAAAATAGTTATCTTTTCTATATTATAACTTATACAATGTTGACAAAAAAAAAATCAAATCTTCTGTTTTAGGGTAATCACGTAGAAAAAAGAACAGAACATTCCTGTCAGCAGGACTACGGAAGAAATGAAGTAGACGAGCTAATTGGATCCATGAAGGAACAAGCCAGACGAACGGATACACTAATACCAAAAATATAAGATACAAGTATTTCGTTACTAAAGAACAAGGGCATTGACCTGGTAACACAAATACCACCATTAAAAAAACATGTTTATGTACCTACATGTCGTAATAAGACGCTCTTCAATGACCCAAAGGATATGTCAATACCGCGTCAGTTCTGCGAGAACTCAAAATTGCTACTATGTGATTATTATTACCAAGGATGTCAGATCATTGTATTTTCCTCAGTGGAAGGGAGATCTTTATTGCAAACAGTCGAGGAATATTTTATGGATGGGACTTTTAATAGTTGCCCTACTCCCTTTCAGCAACTGTATAGTATCCATGGTGATATGGGTGACTCATCGTCAACACAAACAAATAAGACCGCTAGTGTATGTTCTCATGACCAACAAAAATCAAGAATCATATAAAATACTATTTGAGATGATTAAGTCTCAAATACCCGAATGGAGACCAAAAAAAGTTCACCTAGATTTTGAGATAGCATCAGCAAATGCGCTGGTAGAAGTTTTCCTGGCCGTTGAAAAAAAATGCTATGCACACTTTTCGAAGAGTATTTAGAAAAGGCGAAAGATTTCAAAATTGAATCTAAAACAGAAAAGCGAATCGTGGGACTTTGTGCTGTTTTAACATTGCTGCCTAAAACCGAAATAAAGGATAGCGTAGCTTATACATATAAACAGTGAATTCTCACACTGCAACATCTATATCAAATTGGTTTAAGAAAAGGGTAAGTAACGTAACGAATGTACCCAATGACGATTCTTCAGCTTTGCTCGCAGTTTTGGATGGCAAAACTGATATTTTACCAGATACTTTCATTAGATTCATTCATTTTCATTTCATACTTTCATTCCAGGTGCTTGACACCAGCCACTTCATAAAGTCACCGCATAATTTATCATGTTTAAATGGTGGCACAGAAAATCTTATTAAATATTTTTATATAGGCTGTATCTAGGTGTTAAAAAATCCGAGGAGTGTGATGTTGCAAAAAATAATAGAAGATATTGTTATGATTTGTTTAGGACAGTACAAAGATAGTAATATATTAGGAAAAGCTAAGGTTATTGAAGTTATAACACGTCTTGATCAATTTATGAACGCGACAATTGATACAATTCCAACAGCAGGTGACATTAAAAAAGAGATAGATGAAGAGGAAAATGTTGAACATGATCAATCGCATGAAATAGGGAGCGCTGAAGTTTTGACGTGGTTTGACTGCTTAATTGACCGTTAATGCTCATTCATACTGACTCGATATCAAACATATGGCGTAATATCCAAGTGTTCACATTGGAATCGCACGTGCGGTCTAAGTAGCGGGCAAGCTCACGACGACGCGCGCGGCGCGCTCGCGGCATATCAAACGCATGAAATGTTTGTGTGTGTGTTCACACTGAACTAGCGGCGGAGCGCGCGATTCAGTAGCGACGCAACTGAACTCTCGCGCAAAACGCCTGGCGGTCAATATGAACACGAGCTCGCCATATTCACCGCGCGCGTGCCCGCCACCGCGCCCGCGTGTTCAGTATGAACAAGCACTTATAAAAACATGATGGTAGAAAACGCCAATTCTTCTTATTATCCACAGTTGATGTCGATACTTAAAATATTATTGTATAAGTTCCATTGTGGTCTATATAATTATGAGTTTTTTTTTAAATTCAGATAGTAAAGCTCCATCGTCACCGGCAGTTGAAAATCGTTTTAAGATTTAAAAAATACATAATTTTATTTAAAACAAATAAAACGAAGTTGACTAACACATGTGGCCTAGATTCCATATTGTACCTATATTATTAAATTCAATTTAAAGTGCAGTTTACAGGAAACAGTGTTTAAAAAAAACGTGCATGTCAAGTAATTTAATCAGATTGGTGATATTTCCGCCAATCAATTTAGTATTTCTCACATGGGTGGACGTTTAAATGATAAGCACTTAAATAAGTCTGCTTTTCAAAATAAGCGCCTAAGCGTGCTTAAAGATTTAAGCTGATTTCGTTTAAACGCTGATGGTTGAGATCCAAAAATGTCATTACTTTAGTATAATGATTCAAGATAAGCAACCTTACTGTGATAATTTTAAAGCTCAAAATAAAATGTTAATAAGGAATCCTTATAAGGAACCTTATTTCGATGCCCAATAAAGATGTTTGATTTTATTGGATAAACGACCTTACTCCTGTTCTTTTAAGAATACAACTTTATTTCTATTGCCTTAAGGTTAAGAATCGATATCAATTTGGATGTGTCGTTGTAAAAAACGTGTTAGAAAGCGGCTAAATAAAGTGCTTATCTTAGTAATATTTCCGTTCGGAAGAACAACGCTTCGTTTTTGGTTGATTAATATGCTTTCTACAACGAAATGTAAACACGCTTTTTTATGGCCAGTACGAAATTCGCATTGGAAAAAATTAGACGCGCTAAAGTAATTAGTTTAATTTACTTTGCGATTTACGGACTATTCAATGTTTTGTGTGATTTCATGTGTGGAGTTCATTGGATTTATTGTCGAAGGTAAATAATAATTGTAAATAGTATATTGATTGGTATATTGAGTATACTCTATAGTAATTTGTACCTACTGTATTCGATATTTCTTTAAGGTAGTAGCAACAATAGCAAAATCACAAAACATTGAACGCTTTTTTCAGTGCTCGGCATTATAGGCCGTCACTTGTAATCGACTTTCTCGACGATTAACAACTTTTGTTCAAAAAAGCGTTTCAACGAAAAGCGTTTTTTAAGCACGCTTAAAATTTTAAGCTAAACGTTTAAACGCGTTGACAGTAAAAAGCCGTTTGTCACATCTATAATTTCTCATTTAGAAGAATTAAATTGAGTCTTGATCTAAGTCAGTCAAAGTTGTCATGGGCGGCAGCGGAAGGGGTGGTGCTGCATTCTCGTTTGCTACTTCAACTCAATAAAAAAACTTAGAAGACGCCTTTTGCATTTTTAATAAAAAAAGCGATACCTGTGTCCCTTGTAACTACCCAATAACCACTAGTTACGAGTTCTGTCGTATGGAATTCCTAATGCTGATATTGAAAATGTATAAGTTAAGAAATAACAGCACAGAGGTGTAATTAGATTTTTTACAAAACTGAGTTAGTTATTTTTTTATTCTGGAATCATGGTAATCACCCTACAAAATATCTTCCCAAAAAATGTAAAGTTAATTTTCTTATAAAATATGCCATTTTGAAGAAAAAACCGTATGTAGAATTTTAGTTAAAAATTAGTAAATACTTTTCAGCTAATTCATTTCAAAGTAAGAGGTTGCACCTAGTCGATAAAGTCAAAAATATTGGGCCCTCAGATCAGACATTATCCAAAAATTCGAATCCGTTTTACCATTCAGCCGTTACTTTTTTCACTATTTGTTTTTTTAACTAGTTCATAGGGTTGTCATCTAGGCGGTGTTCAAGGGAAACTCTATGTTTCGCCTGGGCCCTCAGTTCATAAACGTCTGGATTGAGGGCCCAAGTAAAACTGTGCATTTCGCTACGCTAAGAAAAAAAGTGGGCCCTCAGTCCAGATGCACACATTGATTTTAGTAGCAACTGTTGGTTAAAAAAGATTTTAGTCATTTGCATAGATTGTTCTAACTGGATTCGTGACCAGCCATCCTGATGTCAGAACGGGACGTCACCTTCAAAAGTTTTTTTTTTAATAAAAGGTAGCAATTACCTAAAGATTAGAAGCAACTAGAAGCAACTAGGTGGTAACTTTAAGTAATTATTTCGGGGATTTCTCGGTGGTCATACTGGGTCGTCATACTGGTATGACCAGTGAGACTTGTTTGTCTCAGTGGTCATACTACGTATTAACACTAGAAATGTAGCATTTTCTTTCATCCTGTATATTATAGCTGTGGCGGTACCGTCAAGCTAAAAGTCAAGTGTGAATATTTCATTTTGTGATAAATAAATAATCATGTTCTTAAAAATTTTTTTGAAAATGGGTTTTATATAATTTAACGTGAAGAAAAATATGTTTATCTATATAATAAGAGCGTAGAAAATTCGTGTCTGTTTTTTTAAGAAATTTCAAAACAAAATATATAGGGGGGGTTAAGAAACAGTACTAGAACATGAATCTAAAAAAAAATTCTTAAAAAAAAAGTTTGTATGTTTGTCTGTTTGCGCGCGCTAATCTCCGTATCGGCTGAACGGATTTTTATGGGACTTTCACTGGAAGATGGCGGATTTTCCGGAGCAACATTAAGAGTACTTTTTATCCCGTAATTCCGGCAGGGTCAGGATTTAGGTAGAAAAAACTCCTATGCGGGAACGAAGTCGCGGGTTCAGATTTTTATGGGACTTTCAGTGGGCGGTACAGGAGGTTATGGAGCATCATATAGGCTACTTTTTGTTCCAGACTTCCCTCGCGATACATAAATTGACAAGTACAAATCAAATTAAAAAATTTGAAAAAATCTACGATAGTGGCAACACTAGGGGCATCACCAACGCGTTGCCGGCCACGAAGAATGCGATGGTTCCGCTTCTTGAACAACACTATGTTATGACACTGTAGGAATACCGAGAGATGAAGTTCGTTCCACAGTTTACTCCACAGTATGTGTGTACGTGGCAGAAACTGACGTGAACTGTTCGTTCCGCGCATACCATTCATCCCCCACAATTTCCCCTTTCAATTTAAACGCACACAGTTCCCTGTGACTACATGCTTTGCCACGTCAATAAACAAAGCACAAAGACAGACACTTAAAGCTTATTGCTATCATAATAAGTTACCTTTTTCTGTTTGCCTTAAATTCGAGAATTTGATATCTAGCTCCTTTCACGTCTGTCACTTATTTCTATTTTTGCTAAAATTTGCTATTAGTACACCCCGCCCTTAATTTGTATCTTTATCTTTTCCTCTTTACCCTAAGGTTGTCTGGAAGAAATCGCTCTTTAGCGATAAGACCGCCTATTGTATTTCATTTTGTTATATTATGTCTCTTTTATGTTTCTCTATATGGTGTACAATAAAGAGTATTATTATTATTAAAGCTTCTGTGTGACCAACTTTATGTTGCTTTCTCGAGGGTCAGTATCGCTTCTGGTCTTTATGTTTGGCACCCGAATAAAAAAACTACCAATATAGTTTAAGTTTTTCTAATATCATGTTAAACTCATGGGCTCCACTGCTTGAACTTTGGAATAAAAAAACTACATTTATATCTCAGTCTTTTTATCGATTTTCTCAAGATCTACAGAACGGATTTTTGTACTGTATGACTAAAACATATTTAAAAAATCAACTTATTAATATGAATCAAATTATAGGCTACTATTTATCCAAGAATTCTCGCGGGGTCGGGATTCACGAAAAACTTTGTGACACATATTTTAAGTTCCACGCGGGCAAAGCCGCGGGCACAGCTAGTGTTATATATTACTAATTAAGTAACTTTAAACTACTTCTTTGAAGACAGTTTTTTAAATTCATTTAGTTATTTAATGATATTCTTATTCCATTAAAATTGTTCTAAAATTTCCTAGAGCATAATTTATTTCATAAGTTTATTGTCCTTATATACGTTGTATAGCTGACTTTTAGCTTGACTGTACCACTGCAGATATATAAAGGGTACAGGAAAATGCTATATTTCTAGTGTTAATATGTAGTATGACCACCGAGAATCACCCATTATTTCGATGTAAAATATTATGGGTAGTTTATGAAATATTTTTGAGATTATTTATACATAACATTTTAATCAAGTAGTTATTTTTTAAAATAACCACTTGTAAATTATGTTTCATAATTGTTGCTCATTGCGCAGTTAATAGTCCATAAACAGCGAGAAACGAAATGCGTCTTACTTTCATTTATTCAAGTCTATAAATGGCAGTTGGAATAATATAGCAAATGTCATGTACGAGTAACGAAACCCGTTTAAATTGAAGGGTCCATACGCTGTGAAATGAAACGATAAAATATCAGTCGCGGTGATAAGACCAATTCAAAAGGTTCGAAGTCCCAAGATACACAGATATTTCAATGGTTTCCCATGATTCACATTAACAATATGTACTCGTATATCTTTCATATGTCAATCAACAGGGAATCACAAGTAGGGTTTAACCGAAACAGGTCAAATATGTAAGAAGTAGGTATATCTACTGTATGTATGTGGCAACATGCCCTCGCAGCTACATAGATTTAATCTATCCTTACACTAGGTAGGGCCTACATCTCTTGTATAATTACAGCTCACAATAATTTTAAGAGATCGTGCTATTTATAACCAATTCAATGCCTGAATACTATAAAGTGACTTTAACATAAAGTTTGTGGATAAATGAAGATGACAAGAATATACAGCCAGACCAGAAACAAAACATCTCGCTGGGAATCGAGTCCAGAACCTGTGGAACGTTAAGATATTTTAGATACTATTAATATATTTATCTTACAATGAGCGGTTCTTTATGGAATTAAGGTGGCAAACGAGCGTGCAGCATTTATACAGTGAAATAATTCCGATCCGTTGAAGAGCTCCATTTTATGATTTCAAAACCCATCATCGCACGCTCACTATATTTAGGTATGAGTATATTTAAATATGAGTGTGAAGCGTTATAAGTGGGATCAATTTGGACAGCTAGATACGCGATATCCCCTATAATGTACAAAACTAAAACAAATTATATTGTACCCACACTCTAATTTTGTGTAAATTATGATGCATTCAAATACTAAATTATTGTTCTACGTTATTGATGTTCAACAATAAAGATCAGTATAACGATTTAAAGACGATGTAAGTAGTTGATAACTGTCATCGAGATAAGTTATTGGGAGTATACAAATAAAGGTAAGTATATAAAGGAAACTTACTTACTCGTATTCCTGTACCGTGAACAACACACAATGAAAAAAAACAAGGACACACAAGCAAACAGTGAACAGACGTTTAAACCCATCATTGAAGTTTCCTCCTCGCTGGAATTCGAACTCTTAAACGAAAACTGTAAAATTAATAAGTTACTTACACTTCACACCTAATGACCCTACAAAATGCATCGTCCAAAAACTTAATCTAAACCAACTTAAAATATTATATCTTAGTAGAAACCTATTGAAATGAATTAAAGTAGGTCTGTGGTCGGAACTGCATATTCCCCCAGGTCTGTTGAACAGCTACCAGTCGGTGGTCGCCCACCGTCAGGTGGAGCGTCTCCTGTATCGACCATAACAATGCGTTGCTACAGCGAATAGAGGTCGGTTTGTACTCAATGAAAATATTCATCCATAGTTTTATAAACTCCTTCGATCTTATTATTAAGTACTTATAAGTTCTCGTTACTTTAAACACATGCAAGCCGGATTAACGCTAATGAAGCCGACCGTATAATTGATATCGGATCCTTATTATTAAGGGAGACCTGTGAGGGCTTTTGTTGCAAGCAAATCCGATGCGAGTACCTTGTGATTATCCTTTATGACGTACACTATAACAGATGGTTAACAGAGGGGTCCCTTAATATATTCCCGTTATAATTCAGGGTGATATATCTCAGTAATTCCTGCACCTTAATATTGTGACAGAGAATTTAGCTTGTCATTAGAATTTAAATGTCACTAGCTAAAATGGTGAAGGAAAATATCGTGAGAAAACTTGCATGCCGGAGAGTTCGCAAAACTCAAAGGTGTTTGAAGTCCGCCTATCCGCTCTTGGCACTTTGGCCTTAACCTTCTTGTTTTGAAAAGAGACCTGTGCCCAGCAATGGAACAGTTATAAACAGTTTTAGAGATTCATATTACGAATGTATTTCATATTACGACGAGTACGAATTCGAACGCCTTACGAGTAACAGCTGCCTTTTTTTGTTCCGTAGTTTCTATAGTAATTCACCAGTTTATAATAGTTATTTCAACTTATTCATACTAAAATTCCACGTAGTATCGTGCTATCAATAAGTGAAGTGAATAATAATAAGTGAAATATATGTGTTGAATCAATTTAAAATCTAAATAATCATAAATTAAAGTGAATACAGATCAAGAAACGCAATCTCTCAACCGAACGCGTAAGCGCCGTGATTACTACGGCGCTTAAGCTCTTTTCTCAAACAGATTGCCCATCTCTACTTGCATACAAGAATATTGTACAAAGTTACTGGTATTGTTCCACGAAACATTACCCACATTACATCAACGATTGAAACGAAAAATATAACATCTTATGGAAATGAATGCACAAAATTGCCCCGGCTGCCGAAATGTTTTAAAAGAAGAATCGTTTTTGAGCTGCTGCCGCTTTCAAGATCATTATCACTATTCGTGTGTGAATTATACTAAAAAAGATTACGACAACCTTAGCAAAGACTTCAAAGCCAAGTGGGTTTGTCCATCTTGTCGCTGTAAAGAACCTAAACCGGTTGGATACACTAATACGCCGATACGTACTTCATCAACGACGGCCGCTGGCGCACTGTTAGATCTCGCGTCTGGTTCACCTGCGCAGTACCAAAATATTACGACTCAATCTAAGCCTCAAAAAACCGGAAATTCAGAAAAATCCTGCAGCTGCCTGTTAGCCGATATAATCAGGGAGATCATTCGAGAAGAATTGGACCGAAAATTTAACAGCGACATTAAAAACATCCACTCTAAACTAGACAAATTTGAAGAATCACTAGCTCTTTCTAACTCTGAACGCGATTTAATCAAAGGCGAAAACGAGACGAACAAATTGCTCATAGCCCAACTTCAAAGCGAAAACGCAGAACTCCGAGCCACAACCCGAGACCTCTCGAAACGGCTGCACCAACTCGAAACACTCTCGCGAGCCAACAACATCGAACTGCAGTGTGTTCCAGAGCATAACAGCGAAAATACTTATAGCATAGTAAAACAACTTGGAGAAACAATTAAGTGCCCCGTAACCGACTCAGACGTGCAATACTGCAGTCGCATCGCAAAATTAAACTCTGGGAGCCCACGTCCCCGATCCATTATAGTAAGATTCAACAACCGCCGGCTCCGGGATACCTTTCTGGCGGGTGTCATAAAGTTCAATAAAAACAACCCCACTAACAAGTTGAACTCCAGTCACCTAGGCTACAGTGGGAAGAAAACGGCAGTGTTCGTTACAGAACACCTTACCCCGGAAGTTAAGTCATTGCACGCGGCTGCTCGCCAAAAAGCCAAGGAGCTAAATTACAAATTTGTGTGGGTCCGGGACAGTAAAGTTTTTATACGAAAATCTGGCGAGTCTGCTTATATCCTTGTAAAAGATCAAAGTGTTTTAAATAAACTGACCTAACGATATAAATAATTAGTTGGAAATTAAGTTCGATCATTGTGTTTATAATTCTATTTATTTAGTTTAATTAGTGATTCAATTTCTATTCATTTAAATTAAACAGTACTTAATTCAATTTATTTTATTAATTATTAATTTTCTCTTTCAATTTTATACATTATTCAATATAAAAATTTTATGTTACATTTTTACTATCAAAATGTCCGAGGTTTAAGAACTAAAACTATAGACCTTTTCAACAACATAGTTTGCACCAATTTTGATGTCATCGTTCTCAGCGAAACGTGGCTGAATGACAGTATATACGACTCCGAGCTTTTCGATACCAGGTACACGGTATATAGACGGGACAGAGAGTCTAGCGGATTCCACAAGTGTAAGAATGGAGGAGGAGTTTTAATCGCCGTTTCAAAGCAACTCCTCTCGCGCAGATTGCAGTCATACCAATCAAAATGCGAAGATCTTTGGGTTGAAATTCAATACAGAGGAACCGATGGCCAAACTGACGTGATTTATCTATGCGCAGTGTATCTTCCGCCTCCACTGCAAAGACATATCCTCGACGAATTCTTAACTAATTCAAATCGAGTAATTGAGCAATATAATATAAATAAGGTTTTGTTCGTTGGTGATTTTAATCTTGGCTCAATAAATTGGTATTCCCCCAATATTGGCACTGAGATACTCTCAACCAATAGCACCAATAGTTTGTATGCCACGCTTTTGTTAGATTTTTGCTCTCTTAATGATTTGAAACAAAACAATATCATTGCTAACCATCAAGGAAAATTTTTAGACCTACTACTCAGTAGCTTCGAGGATTCCGATCTGAGAGCAAGTAAAAACCCTTTATCTGTTATTGATGATTACCACCCACCTATCGAGTTTAATATTTCTTTCATCCGTCCTACACATTATACATTTTCAAATAAGGATCGTTATTGCTTCTTTAAAGCCGACTATGCAAATATTATAAAATATTTGATGTTGATAGACTGGGATGAGGAATTTAAAAATTGCACAGATGTAAATGACATGTTGTCAGTGTTCTATAGTCATATTCATTTAGCGTTATTAAAATATGTGCCAAAAACTAAATTAAAATCCCATAGATACCCTATTTGGTTCTCACGTAACCTTATAAAACTTTTACGAGAGAAACTTAAATATCGTAAAAAAAAACTACTTAAATACAAAAACAACCCACTCGACCAACTTTCTTTCGATCTAGCCAAAAAACGTTCTGACCACTTAATTACAATTTGTTATCGTAACTACATTGCATCACTGGAGCAAAACTTACGATCAAATCAGAAGCTTTTATGGTCTTTCATTAAAAATAAAAGAAAATACGTTAGTGATATGCCCAAGCAAATGACCCATAACGATAAAACATGTATTAATGACAAAGACATCTGCAATCTGTTCGCACATAACTTTGAGTCCAATCATTCTAGCTGATTTTACTCTGACGATTACTTGCCTATAATTTGGACTCTGACTGCTGATCCGATTTATTCTGTTGTTCAAGTTTCACCATGTTGAAACCATGTTCACCATGTTGAGGGAAAACACAAAAGAGTCAATCTCGCGAACTAAAAGTAAAATTGTATGATTATTTCGAACGGGAATCTATAAACGGTGGACCACTCTTACCTTTAACACAACCAAGAGAACGCGTTACAGAAGCGTCAGGGATAGGGAAGAGGACTGTAACCCAAACTCTCAAGGAGAAATAAAGACCATAAGGCTCAGAGAATTATATTTTACGTATACCTAAAAAAAGAAAAAGCAAGAAGAAAATTGCGGGGGTTGATAATTTTGGTGCTGCCGCAATTCGCAATCATATTTTACGGGTACAATAAAAGAATATGTATGTATTGTATGATTATTTCGAACGGGAATCTATAAACGGTGGACCTTTAACACAATCAAGAAAACGCGTTACAGAAGCGTGAGGGATAGGAAAGAGGACCGTAACCTAAACTTTCAAGGAGAAATACAGACCATAAGGCTCAGTGGGCACATTTTGCGTACACCTAAAAAAAGAAAAAGCAACAAGAAAATTGCGGGGGTTGATAATTTTGATGCTGCCGCAATTCGCAATCATATTTACCGATAGGTACCACTCAAGAAAAGAATATCCTACTCGATTGAAGCTGATGAATTCGATAAAAGAGGCAGATTTATTATCTGGGGGTAGATCATCTCTGTCCAAGGTTTTGAAATCGATTGGTGTTAGATATAAGGAATGTAACGAGCGCAAAATTCTAATAGAAAGATACGCCATCGTTCCCAAAAGAATTCTTACCCAGGCAAATAAAATAAAAGATTGGGACAACGTAGTCTTCATTGATAAAACAAGGTTAAATGCGAACCATAGAGTTTCCAAGACATGGACCGATGACACAGTGGCCTCCACTTCAAAAGTGCCATTGGAAAAAGGAGTCCGCCTTATTTGTCACGCGGGCTCGGCTTCTCAAAGATTCATTCCTGACTGCCTCCTTGTATTTACCTCTGAAACTATAAAAAGTGATTATCACGACGAAATAAACTTTAAGGTTTTTAAAAAGTGGTTTGAAAAGTTGCTAATCAGTGTAGAAAATCCATCAAAAACAATTGACAATGCTCCATATCACTGTATTCAAATTAAAAAACCACCAACTCAAACGAGCAAAAAGCTAGAAATTGTTGCTGGGCTGGAAAAAAATGGTGTTGAAGCAAATCCAACTTTATTAAAAATTGAGTTGTTAGGCTTAGTAAAAGCAACTAAGTCTTCCAAACCACGATATCTGATCGATGAAGTAGCTCTAGAGTATGGACACGAAGTCATTCGATTGCCTCCCTATCACTGCAAGTATAATAGTCCAGGCAAATTAGTCATATGAGGGCAAGAATCTCGGAATGAGAGATAGTCGGCTATAAACTTGTATAAACCTTTATTTTAACACCCTAAAACTTGTCTCAAAACCTACTTATCGTAGGGTGTCTGCGACTACAGATATTCCAAGGTCAAAGGTCAAAAAATCGATTTTTTACACATTTATTGCAAATATCTCGTTTCCTATGAGTTTTATGCTATTTGTATATCATAAATATTGTAAAGGATTAAATTCTCTACAACTTTTGTTCAAACATTTTTTTTATATCTCGAACCATTTTCGAGATAAAGGGTAGAGCGCGCGCAGTGTTTATCTATATAAATTATACAGTATCTTTCGAGGTCAACCTGTAGTCCCGATTAAAAACACGCCGTATAAAGTTTTTAAATTATTGATAAATACATAATTATAAATGATTCGCATTTTTTAATAATTATTATATTATCATTAATCTTTTTTTTTCAATAATTAAGTGTTTATTCATTTAATAACACTTACCTGTACGTGAAATTATAAAATTATTAAGGGAAATACTTTAATTATTTCTTAATTCTAATCTTATTTATACTAATTACTTCCCAACTAAATAATGAAGAAAATAATTAATTTTTTAAATAATGTTTTTATTGAAAAATACCATTTCATACATTTATCAATGTTTAAAAAAATGAATAATAATAAGAACTACAAGTTCTAATTTTAGTTTTCTTCTTCTTCTTCATCATCATCATCGTTTTTCAATGGCTGTAATATTTCAAATTCCTCTGCGTTCTCGTCTTCAACGACATTTGTCTCTAGTTCTTCCAAGAGTTCGGGATCAAAAGTACCGTCTTCATTCAAATCACTTTGATATGGTGAAACATAACATAACATAACTATATTTTTAACATTGAAAAAAACATATGTAGAAACCCAAAAGCATTCTGGGCCTATATAAAGTCTAAGAACCAACATAATGCATATCCGGCAATAATGAGTCTTGGCCACAATACATCAGAGAAAGGGGAAGATATTTGTAACATGTTTAGTGAATACTTCCAATCTACATTTTTGACGGACACTGTGGCGGACTATGAATCCAATTTAATAGTTGAATCGGCCTCCACTCATGCTGACATAGCTGATATTGAAATCACACAGTCAGAAATTCTGAAACTATTGGAATCTCTGAACATCACCAAATCAGCTGGACCTGATTCTATTCCTGCTGTGTTCATAATTCAATGCGCCAAGTGTCTAGCACTTCCTCTCTCAATATTATTTAGACGTTCTCTGACAGAGGGCATTGTTCCCTCTATTTGGAAGTCTGCCTTCATCACGCCTGTTCACAAAAAAGGACCCAAAGACAATATCGAGAACTACAGACCTATTTCTAAATTGTGCCTCTTTGCTAAGGTGTTAGAAAGGATAGTTTATAAGCAAGTATATGCATGCTTAAAACATACATTTAGCTCAGAGCAACACGGTTTTTTGAAAGGCAGGTCTACAACGTCAAACCTAATATTGTGTGCTGATTATTTATCTCAGCATATGTCAGACTCTGGACAAGTAGACGTTGTATATACCGACTATAGTAAATGTTTTGATAAGATCGATCGTAGACTGGGGTCAGGGGGCGGTCGTTGTACTAAGAATTAAACGTGGCTGGCAATCGGAAATAATAGTCTGTACACTGAGTCTATTATATTAATTAGAAAAACTTAACAACAAAATAATAACCTATCAGCAAGATTAATTCAGATTAAACTTGGAAACGCGGCAAGTTCAGTATGGCAGCGAGTTCATCACGTATGACAGTCTCAGCTTCTTCAAAATTTCAACTCTCGCTCCACAACCGACAAAGCACAAACGTTTTTTGCGGGATAGTGGAGTGGTGGCTGTCCCCGCCCCGCGCCCGCCCGCCACGCCACCCAGCGCGTGTGTAGTTAGCGTGGGTAGTGTGTTTTTCTCATATTTGTAACACGTTTTTTTTTAAATCTTCATTCACCCTTTATAAGAGGTCGTCAAATGTGGTCATACTCATCCTAAAATAAGAATATTAGGAAAGTATTTAAGTCCATTTCACTTGATAACCGGCGTAGCAATGATCTAAAACAGGATGCAACCATGTTCATACGGCAGTCCAGATTCGCGGGACCAGTTTATTACTGGATCCTGCAAAACTGAACTGCCATGTGAACACAGTGTCCAGTTTTGCAGGATACAGTAAACAGCCGGTCCTGCAAAACTGTACTGCCGTGTGAAAGAAGGCTGACGGTTCATGAGATACAGCGTGGTGACAGACGGACGGACGGACGGACGGACGGACGGACAGCGAAGTCTGAGTAATAGGGTCCCGTTTTACCCTTTGGGTACGGAACCCTAAAAAGCAAAAAAATTGCTAAGTTGTTTCCCAGTCGCTCTATTACTGAAGATTCAATTTTTTCGGATAAACCTTCCTATGTTGAGAACTGGAAAGGGCAAGGTAAAATTAGTCAACCAAAACAAAATTCAATAGTAAAATTTATAAGAAATGGCAATTTATGTTCACCTGTTTACATCAACGGCAAAAATATGTAGAAGTATTAAAAACCTGTGCCTTTGATTATGTTATATATTTGCTAAGTACCGCATACAACGAAAGTCAAAATTTAAAAAATATATGAGATGCTTTAGACGAATATGAAACTATTCCGCATTATGTCAAATGTTTAAGTGACGCCAATTCCAACGATAGTGATTTAATAGTCTAAGAGCAAGAATTATTACAAAGTATATTGAAAAACGTACAATTTCTTATATCCTCTTTGTGTAATAATAAAGTCTTAAATACATTATAACTCATTTTAATCCATTAATTTGGAGAAGAATAGTCGCCCTCGGAAAATACCAACGGGGCGGCTACAAGATCCCAATGAAGCATTCAACATTTTTTATGACTGGTATAGACTTTTATATGACCTTTGCTTTCCACATAAGAAAGTGATAATAAAGAGTGACAGAAAACCTAAAGGGTTATCACGGGACATCAGATTGTGTAGTAAACGTAAACGTGAGTTACTATGGAAAAGTAGGACATGCCCAAATAATGTTAATAAAAGGAATTTTCATAATTACTGCAAAAAATACAAACAAGTAATTAAGCTTACTCAAAAATCACAAAATAATTATTATATTAAAAATTCTCTAAATAAATGTAAGGCTACGTGGGATGTCATAAATAGTACGAAACAAAAAAAAATACTAAAAGCGGCTCAGATATTAAATATTGACGGAGCCATCATCAAAGAACCACATAAGAGTCGCAACTGCTTTTAATGACTTTTTTATTGACGTGGCTCAGGCCGAAACGAATAAGGCACCGAAGCGATTTAATACATTTATGACATTTGATAATGAAAAAACGATTTTTATTCCTCCCACAATACCAGATGACATTCATAAAATAATTATTTCATTAAAAAACACTGGAAGCCCAGGCTTTGATGGGATTTTATAAATTTGAAACGACAATTACTCCTTTTTTAATACACTGCGGTAACATAAACAATCAATACTTAACTTCAAACATTTTAAAGCAAAATCTACAGATTAACGAATGTCTTATACACATAGATTTTAGTGAAAATTATAACACTAAATATCACGCTGAAATATAAAGCTTCCATTTTGGAGCAAATAGAAGTCAGTTAACATTACACACGTCTATGATTTATTATAGATCTGTAGATGGATCACTGGAAAGTCGACCTTTATGTACTATTAGTACATCATTACGTCATGATGCTGCTGCCGTTTTGGCCCACTTAGTACCAATTTTATCAGAAATTGAACGATTAATTCCTCATATTAATAGACTCACCATTGTATCAGACTCCCCAACAGGACAGTATCGGAACAAAAAAATATTTTATGTAATGAGTCAGTTTGTATCTTAATGTACTGAGCTTACTCACGTCATATGGCATTATTGCGAGTGTGGCCATGGTAAGGGAGCACCCGACGGGATAGGTGGAATTCTTAAAAGAACTGCTGATGATAGGGTCGCATATGGAGACGATATAACAGATATCGAATCTCGAATATCGAATCTTGAATCGAAGAAAGGAGTTCACCTTCATATTGTTGAAGACTATGAAGTTGCTGAAAAAGACTGGCTGATTCCAACAGATTTAAAACCTTTTAGTGGCACTTTCAAGGTTCATCAAGTTGTATGGACAAAATCAAGTCCTCGCTTAGCTCTATGTTCTCTTTCTTGCATCAAGCCAGACTGCATAAATGAAGCCGTTGAATGCAAACACGGCTTTCATTTGGGGTTTTACGAGTTAGATCAAACTCAACACCAAACAACAAAGGAACAACACCTAAGAGTACCAGGATTTGAAAAAAGCTGCTGTCCAATGCCACCACAATCTTCACGCGCAATCACAAACAAACCTAAGATCTTAAAAATAGAGAGGTTCAACGCAAGCTCAAAGTATTATTTGAATCGAAATATCACCCACGATGAACAACCAATTCCTTCAACTTCAAAGATGTTCAACCAATCATTTGAAGAAAATTTGATAAAGTCAAAGTCAAAGTCAAACTGTTTATTTCATTTGGGAATTTACAAATTCACTTATGAACGTCAAGTTTTTGATTCTACCGCCGTTTTGGAAAAGTGCTTGAGGAGAAAAAAAAGCAAAAAAACTCCTCCGCATCTTTTAAAATTAAAATTACAATATTACTTAATTGATACAGGTTAGCACTAACCTAGCGGAGCTGGTTGCAGAGCTGGTAATTTCCTTGCCTTTTTGTCATTTAAATATTCCTGTATACTATAGTAGCTCTTGTCTACGAGTTGTGCTTTTACATGCTTCTTAAACAACTCTGAAGGCAGGTCACGGATTGCCTTAGGGACTTTATTATAGAACTGTACACCAAGCCCCATAAAAGAACGCTGCACTTTACATAGCCGATATGAAAGCGTCGCCAAATCATGCATCTTTCTTGTTAAGCGATTATGATAATCGCTGTTTTTATATGCATTTATGTTATTTCTTACAAAAACTGTATTACTATACATATGTACTGTGAGGCTACTATAAGTATACCCAATTCTTTGAATTTATCACGGCACGATTCCCGATACCGTAGTTTATAAATAGCTCTAATGGCCCTCTTCTGCAATACAAAGATTTGTTGTATATCGCTTGCTTTACCCCACAGTAATATGCCATAAGACATAACACTATGAAAGTATGCGAAGTAAACAAGCCTAGCAGTTTCTACGTCAGTAAGCTGTCTTATTTTTCTAACCGCATAAGTAGCCCTACTAAGTTTCATCGCAAGAGTTGCTAAATGCGCGCCCCATTGTAGTTTACTATCCAGGGTAATTCCTAAGAATACTGTGGATTGTTCCATTTTTAATGCTTCATTATTTAATTTAAGTGTCTTATCGACATTCTTTACATTTGGTAGGGTAAACTCTACACATTTAGTTTTACTTGCATTTAGGAGTAAATTATTAATTGTAAACCACTTTGATACATGCGACAAAGCATTGTTAACATCGTCAAAATTACGTTTATTTCTGTCCGTCTTAAATAATAATGATGTGTCATCAGCAAACAACACAATGTCCGCATGTTTTTGACGTGACAACGTTACGTTTTATAATTCGATATCGGCTGCACGCACGAAAAACATGACGTTTATGTGGCGTTATCTGACGTCATGAGGCGTTACCTCGCTTTGAGGCGTCCCATCTTTGATGCCATTATTTGTCAATGTAACTCTGACGTTGCCTGACATGACATGTCACATTGACATGACATAATATGCACAGACTAGCTAAAGATTAATGTTTCGTTAGACGGTATGCAACGACTAGTCTTTTTGGTAAAATATTTAATAAAGGTTTTTAACTGCAATATAACAGTAAATAAATTATAACTAAGTATTCAAAGATAGTTTAGGATGACTATTAGTGATTATGCTACCATTCCATCAGTATTTTCTTAAGACGTTGTCACGTTCAACTATCGTCAGTAAACCGACTTTACAGACAACCAATTTTTTTACATACGAGTATGGTAAATCGTTTATATATACTAAGAAAAGAAAAGGACCTAAAATTGAGCCCTGTGGAACAACCAACACAGCCTTAGACCCTGATGATTTAATATCATTTATACTAACTTTTTGGACTCTATCACTTAAATAAGTGTTAATTGGAAAAATGATATACCTTCAGTTTCATTTTTTTACGATTTGAATAGTGATGTGATTTCTCAATACGAGGAAAATGTTGATTGGGTTAAAAATAAATCGATTAATAAAATACCACATCTACAAAAAATAGCATCGGAAAGTGATTCAGATGATAGTTTAAAAATTTTTGATTGAGACCTATTTTTAAATTAAGATGTTTTTAGTATGACGTATTTTTGACAATTTGATGAAAATTTTGATTAAATAAACAGATAGCCCAAGATATCTTATACAATTGTGGATATTTACGAAGTTAACTGATAAATAAGATAACCATTAACTGTAACATGGTTGAGTTTAGTTGTTTTTTTTTCTGTTTTTTTTTTAATTTTGTTTAATATTTTTGTATGTTTTAATTAAAGTCAGCCGATCTGCGTGATGACAATGAGGACTGATTATAAAATAATATTTTCTCAATTATTATAACATTGTTAAGAGCTATTGACATAAGATAATGATCTAAAAACCTTCGTGCCTTTTTTGTAGTAAAAAAAAAACAAAATAAATATATTTATATTACAATTAAGACTGATAGAAAAGCCATAACATTTTTTATTTTTATGACAGTTAAATAATAACTGCTAAGTGTTACATTGGATACACCTTGCAATTTAAATATGCGAGAAATGTTGATTGTGATATTAGTGATTTTTGTATTTATTTCGTTTTTTTTAATACACGTGGTGTAGATTTTTATACTATTGTTGATTTTTACAAAACTAACGGTAATAAGATTGCCATAATTTTTCAAATTGTTTTATTATTAAAACAGCTGAACTTTGTGATGGAAATAAAGATTGATTGTAAAATAATATTTTCTCAATTATTATAACATTGTTAAGAGCTATTGACATAAGATAATAATCTAAAATACCTTCGTGCCTTTTTTGTAGTAAAAAAACCAAAAATGTATATTTATACATTTTACAATTAAGACTGATAGAAAAGCCATAACATTTTTTAGTTTTATGAAAGTTAAATAATAACTGCTAAGTGTTAGATTGGATACACCTTGCAATCTAAATATGCGAAAATGTTGATTGTGATTTTTAAGATTTTCGTATTTGGTTGTTTTTTTTTAAACACGTGGTGTAGATTTTTATACTATTGTTGAATTTTACAAAACTGAGTTGCCATAATTTTTCGAATTGTTTTATTAAAACAGCTGACCTTTGTGATGGAAATGAAGACTGGTTATAAAATAATAATGTCTCTATTCCATTAATATTGTTAAAAGTAACGAGTTAAGTGAATATTTTGTCAAATTATCACCAGTTTCAAATAGCTTTTTGTCTTTTTAACCGACTTCAAAAAAGGAGGAGCCTCATAGCAATTTTGTTCGTATTTTTGTGTTAGTCCTTTACTAACTTACCTATCTATTTTGAAGTCGGTTATATTTCTCTTAACAATTATTACAATGAAGACTGATTACCAAGTAATAACTTCTCGAATGAAAGATTTTTGACAGCAACTTAAAAGAATTATATTTTGTGATACTTAAATAGTTAATAATATTTAAAAATATACTATTAAAACAGTATTTAAGTGACTTTTTTGAATTATTTCTAATTCCCATGGCTTTAAATCAATTTCCGTGCAAGGGATTATGATTCCGCTGGTCCTTAGCTAATTTTGGTGGCATTTGGTAACTTCAAATGGACATACATATCTCATGACCTATATATTTTTTTACAATCTCTAGGTAAGACCAAATTTAACTACAATTAAGCTATTATTTTGACCAAAAAAATATATATCAAAAACAGCAAGATAAAATTCGCCACTGGAATTAGGCAAAATTCGTGTTTGTTGAAATTCACCCTTAAGGGCGTTTTTAGTGTCATGCGGATTTGCTCACGCACGCGGGATTGCTCCGCATGCGTAGCACCCGCAAAGAACAATTTCATATATGAATTCACTGTAAAGCGTGAAACACGCACGCGGGATGCGGGACGCTGTGCGGGGCGTCAACCCGCAGCGGGGCATCCGCATGCGTGGCCTATCCATACAACTTCAGTACCCATTTTAGAGTCGTGCGGGGCGCACGCACCGTGTTGTACTATCAAAATGAAAATTGACACAGAATGTCAGATGTACTCTTGTCTTCTTGTTTCGTCGTTTGTAAAGTATGTAAGCGACACATATTCTTCTGACATTAATCATTTTTTCACACGTCTATACCGTTACGCAACCCGCAGAAGACTGAAACTTAGGGTCAGCTCACACCGAGACGCGACGCGACGCAACGATGCTGGAAGAGGCCAGTGATTTCGCTCTGCGCTGCGCGCCGCCGCGAGACGCATCTCAATGTCGCCAGGTGCATCGTAAAATCGTTCGCAACACGACGCCTCGCTGCGCAGCGAGACGTTGCGCGGCGCAGCGGGACGACGCGCGGCGCTGCGGAATGTATCTATTCACCACGTGCACCCGCGCCGCCCCGCGTCCACCCTAGGGATGCCCGATTTTTTTGTGAATCGATTTTTTGGATCGTAATGGATCGCAATCCTATGAATCGATTCACGATCTGAACCGTATCTGAATCGTAAGATTGTATCGTATTGTTTTTAAATTAACTAAAAGCCACAAACAATAAGCTAATTTCTTTATTTCAACCAGCAGCGTTATTTAATTTATAAACTCAAAAAAAGGAAAAATCTAGTCTGTATCACAAGTTCAATAAAATAAAATTTCATTTGTATTGTTACGTGTCAGGAGTACTGGGTTCAAGAAAATGCCAAACTGAAGTAACCGATGCACCTTTTAATTACGAAAATAATGACGACATGTACACGTCGTCGCCATAAACCACTATACTAATGTATGTAAATGTAATGTATGTCAATAAATAATATAATTAATCATTATTGTGAAATCGGCAGCAAATGTTATTTTAAGTTTCTTATTCCCAGATTTGATGTTACTATAGATTAAAATGATTGAGTTTAATAAAAAAGAGCTTGCCTTTTTACTATATTGTTTTTTTAGACTTGTTTAACAAGTCTTTTTAGCCCTATGTCAATCCATTATCCAATAATACAGAGGTGAAATTAAAAGGAAAAATGAATACCTATAATGATCCTAACATACGTAGACACACTAACATACCCGTCATATCACTACTATACACACTTTAATCAACAAACACACCCACACATTTACACAAATATTATTCAAACAACGACCACTCATGCCTTCATGAAAACCTACCTTTTTTTTCTTTTTATTTCATAACTACATGAACCGCCCTCACACACACACACACCCGTAAACACGTCGGCGACGTCCACGTCGAGTCGTCTTCGCAAACGCTTTTGTACCTAACCTTTTAGAGCATTATGTTATATATTGTACGGCTGAACACTGACTTCCAGAATACAAGCTACTGCTTAGTTTTGAAATCAGTACTGCAGTATCTCTTGAATACATTAATCCATCTAATCATCTTTAGTAGGTACGAATACATTAGAGTTACTTACCTAAGACAGAGAGATAATCGCTCTTCGATCGTAATAGTGGGTCTGTAATTAGTTTTTTGTTTTTCTATGTATGGCCGCAACAAATTTAATAAGTATTGAAACTTCTTGGAATCTATTTTGTAATAATCATAAAATTTTTCTGGATAATTGACAATATGGTCATAAGCCAAGGTATGAAATTCACCATGAACTCTTCTATTTCTCCATAAATTATGCACCCAAATACTCCTGTGTGATGTCTTCTTTTTAATTTTATTGTTGTATTCTTCTTCCTCTTCCTCTTCTGCGAGAAGTCCAATTATAACAAGATCCCAGTCTATCATTATAATTTAATTTTTTTCACTCGCGCACTCGACCGAACCGCATCAATTCACCACGAAGTCTGAATGGAAATAGTAGTAAACTCGCCACGTCGGCGGCCTCGGCTGCGCCTCGCGGCGCCGCGCGGCGTCGAGCGGCTTTGGGAGGCGCAGCGCGGCTCTTGCACGCCGCGCGTACCGACGATGCACGGCTGCGTAACGATGCACCGCGCTACGCCGCGAGGCGTTACGAAACGCAGCGCTGCATGAAGCAACGTATTCTGAATTGTCACAATGAAATGTGTATCTTTTCGTGTAGAAAATAAAGTTCTATTTTGAGCCGCTCTTTGAAAGACTGCGCGCATCGTTGCGTCGCGTCGCGTCTCGGTGTGAGCTGACCCTAAGCTCTAAATTAAAAGTTAAGGGAGGTACGCATGATGACGGAGGGCAAGGGGGTTGTTGCCCCTAGCAACAAAATGGTACACGCCATGTCGAACACCCTATGGTGCTATGGTGCTCCGTTCGTTGCGTTGCACTCTATTTGCTGTCTCGTTTTTTCAATATCCGCTGTCGTATAAAGCAGACTATATACTTTAAAAAAATATTTATTGTTGTAATACACTTTATTCATCTTCGTATCACAGATAAACTTATGAATGTATTTTTTTTATTTAAATTAATTATAAAATTGTATACGCTTGTATAGCATTAATATCATCAATTCCATTAAGTTTCCTATTCAAGAAAATTTTAAACACCTCGATAAGATGAGCGATATTCATAATCATGAAATGGGTTGTAGACTGTAGTCAAAATGTCACAATATAATGGGTAGGTGTGCATTGCTATTGCTTTGCCTTGTAGTCAAGAGAAATAGAAAATCCATTAATGTGCCTATACTCAAAACAAATCGAAAAATAATTGCAATGTATACGAATATCTTAATTTAATATTCTTGCATTCATACTTTCCAATATAATCACCGCGAGTTAAAAGTTCCGACATGAATTCTTCACACTAATTCTTCAGTATTTACTGTGCAAAGATTACGAAGGGTCTAGACCTCTTGGATTACAAATTACGACCACAGTCGTTCCAGCAGTAAAGTAGGATTGTGTATAGTGCGTATGATCCGCAGCGTGAAATTTCACGCATGCGGAGCAATCCCGCGTGCGTGACCAAATCCGCATGACACTAAAAACGCCCTAACCGCAGTAAAAAGTAGCCTTCCAGCATCCTAACCATCGCCGAACACAAAAACTATACCATACCATAGTTACTTTAGCCTTTACAATATTAGTATGAATAGGATAAAATTTGATGAGCGATCATTAAAATACATTTCTAGTGTAGTAATATTTTTTGTTAGCTGACCCCCAGCAGACGTTGTCTACGTATTCTAAGCGGCATATTAACATGAAACAGCTATTTTTTTAAGAGACGTTCAGCAATACAACTGCAACAATCGCATCAAAAATCAGTTGTTATTGCGTGATAGTTTTGTATTTTACGCCATAGATTTTTGCCAAAATTTATGGCGTAAAATACAAAAACTACATCTGGCACAAAAATATGGTAAAAATATGCAAACTTTGCAATAATTACTTACTTATTTACCTCCTGAGGACATTCAATAATCATTTATGGCCCTAAAGCATGCATGCATTGCCTCTAGACGCAGCACCACTCTAACATTTATATAAATGTGGAAAACGTAAATAGAGAACAACATTGTTTCACATATCCAGCCCACGTTTCCACCTTCATTTTGGTCCATTTGCCAGAATACTGAAGTCACTGGCTCACTAGCCACACAAAAAATTATAATAAGAACTGACAGTTTTAGATGATATTAGTGTGGTGTGTCAAACGAACAATTGTGAATTGTATTCAATATTATTTAACCGTTTAAATAAACATGGAGAAAGTTATGGATTAGAACCTGTATGCATATTTCTTGTTGACTGTACTAAAATATGATAATAGATAGTCAATGGATCAGACCGGAATAGAAAATAATTTAAAATATTATGATCCATGTAGGTATTACTTGTTCGGGCTCAGACCGGAATAAAAAATAATTAAAAGTATAGCGATCCATTCTCGGGATCTTTTTCAAGTATCAGACCGGAATAACTCAGATTTATTGCCAATTAAAAGAGGTGGCAAAAAACTTATTTATGATGGACGCGAATACCTTTTTTGTGAGTGGCAATAAATTTTGGCTATGCAACAAATCAAGTTGCAAAGGGAATATAACGAGCCCTGAACTCACCGTTGTTAAAGCCAAATGCCAAATTTCAAAAATGTTTCATGACTTAAAAAATCGAATTTGTGACAATTATGAGCCGATTTAAAAACAATATGAGCAAGTAGTATGTGAACTTCAAGATAACGGTGCACATTTCGTTTCGAATCTACCCACATTCGGCAGTATTAAGAATGGTTTGTATAATGCTCGAAACAAACATTTAAATGTGGCCAAACTACACTATCAACGGCCAGAAGATGTAGAAATACCCAAAAAGTTTAAGAACTTTTTATTGACCGACTATACAGATGATATTAGAATTTTAGTTTGCTGCCATCCTGAGATAGACATGTTACTAAGTAATTTTGTCATTTTTTTACTAGATGGTACGTTTTAGGTAATTATGTATGTCCACCTCCATTCAATCAATTATATAGCATTCACGGCTACAATACTATTACCAAAAAATAGTACCATTGTTCTCTGCCTTTCTCCAAGACAAAAAACAAAAAACATATGAAATCCTATTTGACATAATCAAAGCTAAATTCCCTTCCTAGAAACCATCGAAAGTTCTAGTGGATTTTTTTTTATTTTTAAGATACACCATCGACTTATCACTATACACTTAATACATTAGGTACACTTAAACATTTTACAATGTATTATGACAATGTTCTGTGTGACTTGCCATTACAGGTGTATACAACATTCGATTATACTATAAGGGCCCGACCACATTGATCGACGGCGATCAACGGTTTGTCCATACAAAAAGAGCGTAAAGTATGGAAAGCCGTACGCGTCCTTTCGCATCGACGAGCCGAACGGCTTTCCATACTTTACGCTCTTTTTGTATGGACAAACCGTCGATCGCCGTCGATCAATGTGGTATCTGTAATATAAAGAGAACCATGTGCTATCTGTAATATAAAGAGAACCTAATTTCTGAACAATATAGGGACAAACATAATTAAATGCCTTTAATAAAATCATTGCTGGACAGATCAATCTACCGTAGATACAATTTGATTGTATGTGATATATGATTATTTTCGACTATATTCAAACATGTATTAATTAGTGTAATTGGTGTTTAACCCGTACTAATTGATTCAACAATAAATAAATAAATAATCTATTCCAACTAAATCAAGTTTACTGAAATATAGTAATATTATCACAATCAGACACCTCAGAATATACCCGCAAGATAGGTTTCTTGTGAACGCTTGGTGCTATCCATCACCGCCTCTGATTATGTATTAAGAGCTCTAAAATTTAATTAAATATAAGCCAATGATTGTGTCAGCACAGTACTGCCTACTGTGCTTGTCGTTTTTTTAATATTACTCGGCGTATAAAACTAATGTATGTAAAATCTACCCCCAAAACATTGTTAGCGGGTTTGCGTTTCGTTTTCTACGATAGAAAAGTAGGTTCATTAATGGATTCGTTATAACTAAAAGGTTCATTATGTAGGTACTAGCTAGTACATAAATTTAATAGGGATTAGGGCAACCTGTAAATGGTCTGGAATTATTTAGAAGATGACTGTGATACAGCTGCAAGACAAGGAATGCCAACATTGCCAACGCAAGAGCTTGCCGCTGGCAGCGTCGTGGTACTTTGCAGATCTTCTCCACAAGGACCCATGTGTATCATAAGTATTTAACTACACATCGATTCAACAGTGTCTACAGAACAATCACTTCATACAGTTTGTCACTTAATTTGTTTGTTATTTAATACAGTTTGTTACACGTTACGATTATATTTATAACCATTTATCATTTAGTTTTAGTGACACATTATTTGTGACACATTGAAAGTGTGACTCGTCCCCACTACTTCAACTGATTAGTTTAACAGAAAAGTTTGACCTTACATGAAAAATCCAGTTTTTGATATTTTTAGGAAGCTCAAAGTAATTATATCCCTACCAATTCAATTATTAAAAATTATTATACAGAGTTGTTTTTTTATTGCCCATTGAAGAGCATGGGGGCTGTTGCCGTAATATTTTTTTCTGTTATCCTTCATTCTTCTGATACAATTTGCTTTCTTGCCATAAATATTTTCAATTATAATGGTTCTAATTAAATTTCTAAGATTGTATGGTTGTTTTCAGGAACACGATTTTGTTATTGAATTTATGAAGGCTATTTTTACATTAAATACTGCTACTTCCTTCGGTTTTTGTATAACATTCTCTTGTTTAATTAAAGTTTATCTAATTTGATTTGTTTGATTACACTATTCGTATTTTTTCGATTTTGTGTAAGTAAATTTTTCTGCAGGTGATTTTATGCTCTGAATCTCCTTTTTAACTTGAAATATTTTCTCTCTTCTCTAGATTTTTTTGGGTCCTGCCATAATTTTCCGGAAACTTTATTATAACAAAACTTGTAATCATTTTTAAAATGGGCACATCACTGTGCTCCTTATATTTTCAGTAAACTGTTTTTTACACTTACAGGGGACCGCTTTGTAATGATCATGAATCAATAAAACAGTTATATGTAATCACGGGATGGTAACTTTTGTTAATTTAACACAGATTTAAACAAATTTTAATTGCAATAATCACCTGTTCACCATCATACATGAAACACCAATCACTGAGTGATATCCTTCGTTCGAAACGATATCAATATGATGTTTTGGTTCGATTGCTCCTTTCAGAAAAATCTTTCGTAAACAAAATTTTGCATACGCGTTGTCAATGGAGTCTGTTTTTAGAATTAGACATAATGCTAATGCTCATAATACATCTTTATCAACTAGGCCCTAACTAGGGCTCCATTTAACTCGCAATGAATATTCTGTGCTTAGCTCGACGAAAACTGTTCGATCTGGAATTCGGTGTTATTGCATGGCACACAAATGCCAACTATCCGCCTATGCGATTAAGGTACATTTAAGATGCATGTCGGGATCTTAATATACCCTTAGTAAATTTTGTTTACAAGCTAAATTGAACTGTGAGCGCAGGTAATAAAGGTTCTGACGGGAAGTGGCAATTCCATATGCCCGGCCACCAAGGATAGGTATCTACTACTCGATAAGAGATGGCGTAGAATCACCACCATTTGAAGGACAGATGGCGTTTAAGTAAACATTAAGAGGGTGTAATAAAGCAAAATTGCTCAACTAAGATTTCGATTTTACAGTAATTCAAGTTACTGCTTACAGTAACTTGAACTACTGTAAGTTCAGTTTACTGAATAAAGGTATGGAATTAATATATAATGCAAATTAATATAATGAAGGGTGTTGTATTGACAATTTTAAAATTAAATGTATAGCTTAGGAAATATTACAATAAAATGCATTTGAAACGCGGATCCGCGCCACCTTTCAAATGCATTTTGTATGTGGATGAAAATGCTTTTTCCATCTTTATGCCCCTATGCCATCTGTTAACAAAGTCATGATTTGTTGTCGTTGAATATAAAAATGTAAGAGTGAAAACAATGTCAAAATTACCAATCTTTAATTGACTGAAATATTGTCGCACAAGCACCTTTTGGGGCGTGGGTGACGTGTTGGTGACAGAGACAGTGCCTTACAGTTTGTTTTACCTGTAAAGCGCTGTGTCTATCACCCACACGTCATCCACGCGCCAAAAGATTCTTGTACGACATTAAATATATATGACAAGGGCTTGCTGCGAGCGCCGTTATTATTCGGTTTACACACGAAAGGAGATCACAAATAATAGTCTGCACACAACTGTTTGACGTATTCAAAAGTAGTTCCGGCGATTTTTTGTAGTTGGCGTTGGGGGATCAGCGTAGGACTTGGCCCATAGTGTATGATCTATGACTTGGCCTGCACCTTGATATTATTTATGTCAGTTGTCCCACCACCAGCCATCCATGCGATCAACTATAAATACATTTTTCGCCTCAATTTATATTGAATGTATGTACCTTTCTTGAGCGAGTAAATAGCCCATAGATCGCTTCCTCAATGGCGGTGGGGCCACTTCCTCATACGCGAATTCATTCATTGACATACTTAGATAGAATTAGGTTAACATCTCAACATCACCTCAAGTACTTTAATTATAAATGTCAAACTCAATCCACTCGCACGACACTAAAATTCTAACCACTAGATGGCTTCAATTTCATTGCATGGTAACACACAATGAAAGTTGATGCTTTTCAACAGAAGATGGCTTTTTTTATAAAAACTAGTATGGTTACAAATAAACAGTTCAAAATATGTACATTCATTTCATTATAATTTAAATATGTATTGTGTTCTAATGAGTACCTTTATAAATCTTAATAGCAGCTAGAATAATTGTCTGTACCCGTCCAGAGGATCACGCTACTCGACACAAGATGGCGTTATAATAATACTTGCATGTTGCCTTACTTACCTTCTCTTATACCATTATTTTTGTGTTCATGACCTAAATTAAGTACCTAACTCATGTTGAAGTACAAATGTCAAAAAAAACTAATTTCGATTTGTACATTTTATTATGTATGTGTAAGTAAGTGTATGTATATAAGGTATAATAATAATAAATCTTCAGCATCAGAAAATAGTAAATAAAAGTGGATACCTATTAGAAATTTATTATTTATCCATATAATAATTATAAGAGTAATAAAAACTTTGGACCTACTCTTTAATTCAGTATTGTTTAAAAGTATATTATATGTTTTAGATAATAAACTTTAAGAAATATAACATGCCCGTCTTCTCGAAAGAGATATCATTTTAAAACAAATCATAGGCAAATTACCTGTATCGGAAACTACGCATTTCCAATCAAAGGTCAATATTGATTTTCTTAGTGCGCCTGTGCAGTGTCTAGGTCTCACGGAGCTGCTACCAAGGTCTGATAGAAGCCGTGGGTTGGGCAGGGTGGCACACACGCAGTAAGTAGTCCTGACGCACACACACACATATTCAGGAAGTAAGACATGCGCAATTCGACCGCCCTAGTGCGGGATGCTGCATATCGATTAAACGATTAATACTTTTTCATATAATTATGATATTTTGTTCTTATTTTGGGTGTATTACCCGCTTATTAATCAGCAACAATAATCAGGCACCATCGTCTTAATAGTGTAAGGCAATTATTATAAGGTTATATTTTGTGCCCAAGTTTTATGAAATTGTCTTAAGGCCTCCTCAGCTGTAAAACCGTAGCAGCGAAGCCGCAATAGTTTCGCCATGGCTTTTTTCTTTAAGACAAGTGGAACAGAAGCGAAACGTTCTGGTAAACTATTCAAACACCAGATTTCAGCGGAATTGTTACAACAGTTTCGTGACTTAAGTTTCAGCAGAACTAATAATTTATCTAATCCAGCCCTCCTTACCATTCTCACTTTGTAAGCATTCTGCCAAAAGAATTGATTTTTCCAATACACAAAACAACGAAAGTAACGATACGGAGAATTAAATCACATTTTTTATGTTATGTTATAACTATTTTTGTACCCGTTTAGAAAAGATATAATAAACATTCTTGATAAGATAATAAGATAATTAACGAGTATGCACTGTATGACAGTAAAACTAATAGGTCAATTTTAAAAGCCTTTCACTTAAAACTCTGTACTAAAAAAAATGTCAAGCCGTTTCTTCATCATGAGTTGAAAGGAGAAAAGAGAACTAATAAATATATAAATAAATAAAGCAATATTGTAGTTAGTGAAGTTGCGGAGGTAGTGAAAGTTGAAGACAATTTAACACTATCAAGTCTTTGACTTGTTGATAACAAGGCATCCGTCTAGTAGTACTGAATTATCTCATATATTAAATAAGGTTAAGAAAGTGATTAATAGAAAACATGGCAGAGAATATGTCATCAGAAGCAATCCTTCTTGCTCTGAAGATTCAGAGTAGTGATGAGACAACTAATGAATTCACCTCAGCAGGCATAGTGCCCTCAGATATAGCAACAACAAAGATTAAAAAGAATGTACTGCTGCTTGGGATTACTCCAGAGGACTTTGTCAAGAAATACTCATCAACTGAATTTGACTTTGATGACCTGCAAAAGAAATTTAATGACTTTTGTAAAGATTATAATTCTGACTTACAGGACAACACACCAAGTAAGGCACTAGAATTCTCCGGGAAGATATTGTTTGAGTATGGGCCATACATGAGGACTGAGAGGAAGGCTAAAGGAGACAAAGCTATTAGGTTCCGATTCCCTTACCAGAAAAGGTTGAGTGATGGAAAAATTACTTTGAGCCTAAAGATAGTGATAGTGACAACATTCAAGGATATAACATACACTGAGCCAATTGTTGATGGCAAGCTCATATTGACGTTTAGACAAGCTGGCTTGCTTGCCATGGTGACCTTTAGCAAGGCTATAGCATACTGTTATGCTAAAGCCCAGTCAAAGCTCCTAACACCATTATGTGGAGCAATATTTTCAAGGGACTCAATTGAGCCAATGTCCCAAGAATTGAAAGTGGAGGAATCAGAGTGCCTCAAGATCATAAATGAGAGTTCGACTTCTGGTGGGCAATATTTGCCATCATCAGACATTGCATGTGCAATTGTTTGTATGATAACATCAACAAAAAGAGTCACGGATAATGAACATTAGAGATACAATGATATCTAAAGTTGTGTGTGAAGCAGTAAAAAAATAAATACAACACACTTTGGTATATATGTTACAATCGTTTGCAAGTAGAGAACTGTAACAAATCATCTTGCTTTATTACTCTTCCACTCTATGTTTCCGAAAATCCAGAAAAATACAACTACAATTTTATAATAAAAAATAGTTCGTCTTTATTCGTGCACATCAATGAAACGTTTGTAATACTTAACTCCATAGTACCTTCATCTTTGATGGACAATTCTCATTAAACCAATAACCAATATATACCAAGTTTTTTTTTTCAAATGTATCTTGTCAATTGTCGGTACCCCTTTACAACCGACTCATAGTCGAGCGTGCATCTAACTTTGGAAAAATCTAGCGCTCTCCATAACTTATTTTGCCGAACACGACCGACATCGATGGCTCGTGCATGATCTAGTTCTATGTAAATATAATAGTTGTGACTCGTTATTGCGGCACAGTACCTCGTCGAAATGGCGGCGCATTTTGGCGGACAAGGGGCTTCAAGTAAGTTAATATTTTTGTGTGTCTATTTAATGGATTATTTTCATTTAACTGTTTAATTCGATTAGAAATAAACCAATTTTCAATATTTATACTCATTTATGTTATTATCTTCATTATTAATTGATTTATTTTTCATCAAATTAAAACATGCACGTTTGTGTGGCTTAGGTTTTACTTATACTTTTTGTATCTAAAAATTGTGTTATCAGGTTTTGTTTTATGGTGAATTCTAATGGTGCGTACACATTATGCAACATGTTATATAACTTTTGTTTTATAACACGTCCACACTATCTAACATTGTTGTCTAACAATGAAACATGTTACAAGACCGTACACATTAGAACAACATTGTTGTATAACAATGTTATATAACAAGGCATGAGTAGGTAACTCGTGCGCAAAAGTTATATAATATTGTTGCACAAACTAATAACATGTTGTATAACTTGTTTTTGTAACACATAGCGTCCACATTTGTAAAACATGTTATTAAACAATGTTTTATAACATGTTTTGTTACATAGTCTGTACGCACCATAAGGGTATTTTTTGTTTTTTTAGGCCTTATGCTTGACGAAGACATCATAACAATATTGGGTGATGGTAATGATGCGGATATCGAATGTTTTGACAATTTTGATGACGAGGAACGGCTTTTTAAGCCGCCTGCTGTCTTCAATGATCTAGATTTATCAGAAGATTCCGCTGATACCCAAAGAAACGACCAGGTGGAAGGCAGTCAGGCACCAAATACATCTGCACCAGTACCTTCTTCCATGGAACCGACAATAGAACGTCCGAGTCGCTTTAGTTCCCGCCCTCACAGCTGGAGAATTACTCCCTTTGAAGCTTAACTGATCATTGCAACACTTAAATATCGAAAAACATATGAATCAATTGTAAAATATTGCCTAATTTCCTCAGCATACACAACAATATTATAAATTTGCACGAACGTGCATGTCAAGATGTTCCTGAGGTGCACGATCGTGCAGGCGCTTTTCAAGAAAACCTGGCTTTCAGATATTTTTCAGCATTTTTCCGGGGTAGCTGAAACCTATATAAATACAACTTATCATTTTAATTGCAAAAAATGAAGCCTTTTTTTTGTTCGGTTGTAAAGGGGTACACAACTTTATACGGACATTTTCCTCATATCCAGATATTTTACTTTACCTAAGTATATACCATGTGCATTTTCTAACAAGATCAACTTTGAGTGCGCTACCTGTACTACGAAAAATCTTTCTTAATGTTTAGCCATCAAATATTAACTTTTATATACAACGTGTCCCAAAAATCATAAGCGGGAACTGGAGGGTGGCCTTGCTCATGACCACTTCAGGAAAAATGAGAAAAAAGTGTGTATCAGAATGGCGGGTGTACCTCACGGATTTTAATATTTCTTTCGGAATACAAACGTACCTGATGTGTACCTGAGTGTACCTGTCCTAAAAATCTGTGTACCTCCTTCTATGCAAAGATTTTAAATAAAATAGGTACACCCGCCATCCTGATGTCAGGACCGCGGGTGTACTTGTAATCGGCATAAGTAGCGAAGTAAACTGTTTATGTAGAATTGGTACCTCTTGTGTACCTGCAGAAACAAATATTAAATAAATAAAAAATAGTAAGATTGCTGAGAAATTTAAAAAATGTTTCATTTATACACGGTGATTCCAAAAACTGTCCCAATATTTAAACTACACCTTCAGAGAGTACAACTGAGTCATAATTATTAATGTATAATTGTACGAATTTAAAAGTGAAAAAAATAGTAAGATTGCTGAGAAATTAAAAAAATAGCTTCATTTCTTTGACTTCATTTTTATTTTATATAGATAACAAAGTATTAATAACTAAAGTTAAAATTAAATATTAATGGCACCTGTTACAATAACAAAAAAATGCGTATGTTTTTTTATGTATATTACAAAAACTATGTTAATCCATACATGACACATTCTGCAATCATACACTCAGAACTTTTTGTTACATAATTACAAAGGTCGTCATAGCACTCCCATCGCTTGCCTCGGAAACAATGTGATCTATAATGGCCAATACTCTTTATACAGGGTGATTCCAAAAACTGTCCCAATATTTAAACTACACCTTCAGAGAGTACAACTGAGTCATAATTATTAATGTAAAATTGTACGAATTTAAAGTGAAAAAAAAAGACTTTATCGACAGCAACATTTTAACGCGTACCGCGTGGGGCGCTAAAATGTTGCTTTCTAATTTTTGATTCTTTTTTTTAACTCGTAAAATTTGTTGTAATGGAATACAATATTATGTTAGTTGGTGCCATTTATGTCGATAAAGTCGTTTTTTTCACTTTAAATTCGTAAAATTAAACGTTAATAATATCGTATCGTTATAAGTATCGCGACTTTTTAATTTCCGTGGGTTATGAATATTCGATTTTTAATTTTTTTGTTGCGTTATGTTGGTACACATGTCTTTGATGTATGCCGACAAGTTCGGCCATTTTGAACATTCAGGTAATTGTTGACAGCTGTTTTAATAGCACGTGTCGTGGCTTGGCTCCGATTTGTGTCTATTCGAAAAAATGGATCAAATAATCTTTATTAAATTTTGTGTTAAAAACGAAATAAAACGCGCGGACGCATTCTGAATATTGACTATAGCTTATGGAGAAGCTACCTTGGACTCAAGCAACGTTTATCGGTGATACAAAATGTTCTGAGAGGGCCGAGAAGATGTGAACAACGAACAACGTGTCGGACGCCCGAGCACGTGAAGAACAGACGAAAGCATTAATGAAACGAAGAAAATAGTATGGATTGAATTACGTGGTGCATCATGAGTTCTTGCCAAAGGGTAGAACTGTCAATAAGGAATATTATCTACAAGTTATGCGCAATTACCGCGAAGCAATCCGCCCGGCTTTGTGGAAGAACAAAAATTGGTTTTTGCTTCACGATAACGGCCCTACTCACACATCGTTACTTGTGCGTGATTTTAGCCAAAATAACCACTCTAATGATACGACAGCCACCGTATTTTCCAGATTGGCTCCCTGTGACTCTCTCTTGTTCTCGAAACTGAAAAGGCCCATAAAAAGACGACACTACGCTACCTTTGACGAGATAAAGACGGCATCGCAGGAGGAGCTGAACTAGATCACAAAAAACGACTTTTTAAAGTGTTTCGAGGAGTAAAAGAAGCGTTGGCACAAGTGTATAATATCTAACGGGGATTACTTTAAAGGACACAAAATAAAGATTGATGAAAAAATAAATAATTTTCCAAAAAACATAAAAGTCGCGATATTTTTTGAACAGACCTTGTATGTACGCTTCATACTATATCAGGCAGAGCATTTCACACAAGGGCCATGTAGTTCTCTTGCTGCGATGATTGCTTTACAGTGAATATATTTCTTTCAATGTATATGGGTGCACCCAAAAATTCTTTCCTTTCGCCTGTGTCTTCAAATTTTTACCCGACTGCGTCAGAAGGAGGGTTATGTTTTTCGAGTGTATGTATGTATGTATGTATGTATGTTTGTATGTATGTATGTTTGTATGTATGTCCATTTATTTGTGGTGCCCCACAGCCCAAACGGTTGAACGGATTTAGACATATGAGGTATCGTTGAATTCGTCAGAACTGTGAGTGTCAAGGGCTATATGAATTTTCAAAATGGCGCCAGAAAGTGGAAGAAAAAGAGGGGATAATCTTGAGTTTTTTGTTATCTTAGCAATATGGGTATCAAATGAAAGATCGTGAAAAGACCTTTTCAAATATATATATATATCATATAACGTTAAGGCACACGTTTTAACACAAATTGTCAAAAACCATCCCAAAAAGTAGAATTTTTCGGTGAAAACACTAAAAAGTCTGAAATAAAAATATTATTATAAAAACAAAAAACCCGACAGCTTACAAAAGAACTCAAAAGAAAAAAACAAGTGTCACAATATCAACATAAAATACTTCATGGTGCTGCAGGCGGGGACAAACAATACTGTTACCTACGGGTAAAAAAAGATTTATCACAAGTACTACGTTTGTCACCGCATGCTGCAGCATGAAGTATTTTATGTTGATATTGTGACACTTGTGTAATACAAGTATGTACAAAAGAACACAAGGCAATCTGTGAAACCACATATTTTTAACCCCCGAGGCAAAAAAAGGGGTCTTATAAGTTTGACGTGTCTGTGTGTGTGTGTGTGTGTGTGTGTGTGTGTGTTTGTGTGTCTTGTGGCATCCTAGCTCCCGAACGGATGAAGCGATTTCAATTTGTTTTTTTTTTCAATTTGTTTTGTTTTTAGATATGTTTGATGAAAATCGGTTGAGCCGTTTAAAAGTTGTGGGGGGTAAAAGTGGGGAAGAATAGCCGAATGTATGCAAATATACTCGTGTGGGGTCTCAAATGAAAGGGCACAGTAAGAGAATATTTATGACTTAATCGAGAATATTCTTACCTATAAAAAGTATAAAATAAAAATTAAAAAAACCCCCGACACAAACATTTAAAAAGTAAAAAATAATATCTCTAAAAATAATACGTCGCGTTGGGGGACCGCTCCATTTACTTCTAACTTTAACACAAAAAAATATTGATAAATGATAAGTCTTGGGTAAAGGACTAAGTAGGTAGGCATGTGATACTTATGAAAAAAATCGTAGATAATGAGTAGTTAGGCGCGGTCCCCCAACGCGACGTATTATTTTTAGAGATATTATTTTTTACTTTTTAAATGTTTGTGTCGGGGGTTTTTTTAATTTTTAATTTAATTATTTGAGTACCGCGGTGAGCGGAATCCATTTTCATACTTGTAGGGTAGCATAGCAGTAGGCGATCAGTGTGAAAATGGCCTTGGGATCATCCGTAGCCCTTTGAAACTCAAACACAAACTCGTGGTGTTTTTTATCTACAAACTTACAATTCACAATTTAATGTAGTAGAACAACTGTAACATATTTCGGAAGAAAAGTATACGACAATATACCACATGTTGGTTCAGCGTAAGAGAATAGCAACAGCTGTCTTGAATAAACTTCATGTCAAATGAAAGATTAATCCTTCATGGGAGGCTTAAACCAACCCTCAGGACGGTTTAGCCTAATCGATACTTTAAACTAGACTTCATCGATTATCTAACATTGATCTTAAGAAATAATCTGTGACAGCAGATTAAATTCCGAATCACAGTTTAAACTATGATTGATCTTACGGCCCTATGTAGTAAAATCGTGGTTAAAGACAGGACAATTGCCTTTTATTTAATAATTATTGCCACCTTAATAATAAGTTCATCGTATTTATTATAATACATTTATACATACATTTAGTATTTTTAAAGAATATAAAAACTAAATTCAAGAAATCGATTTTCCATAACGATTGGTCACTTAATTAATAGTCTTGTAATGGCAAGGTTATGTCACGTTGTCTTCTGTCAGTGAGTTGACATCTTGTTGTGTATTTGCCGGTGTTTTGTGTACGTTTGTTTCCTTCTCGAATTCCTCGGTGTTTGCGATATAAGTAATAATGTATTTTATCCATACCACACAAATTGCTTAAATTGTGGTTTAAATGATTTCCTTGTGGCATTTAATTAAATCTGACGATGTCCGTTCATTGTTACGGCAATGAACTTCACTTTTCGAGGTAAACAAAACCAAAATAGAATTGAGTGCCCTGCAACATTTCTTGATGATTTATTGATAGATTTTGATAACGAAACTGATGATGGATAACAATAAAAGTATTTAATTACGGTATATATTTTTGTTTAATTTTCTCTCTGTAAATAATCGATAACCTCCGTTTTAAAAAGTCTTAATAATTTTTTTTCTAGAAGTTCAACATAAAAGTGGAAAACAGTTTACGGCATTAAACTACACAATAATATGAAAGAATCTTCACTGTCCATGACGAATAAATATTTGGCCAAACTTACTATGGACATTGGACATTGTCTTTTCCTTAAAATTTTGCAAGATTTTTACTTTCAGTCTACTTTCACTCATCACTGTGTAAAAAAAAAGTATGAACACTACTGCGGCCAGTTTTTAAGAAATATAGCCACAAAAAAATGTTCACCGTTTTTAAACAACAACCGAATTTCTTAATTGTTCTTTTTCATAGTAAACTTTTTACTATGAGCCGGAAAAAGATTTGTGTTGAAAATTATGAATAAATCAATCAATCAATTAAATGAGCATAGTGTGGTTTACTTTGAAGTGTTTAGATTTTATCATGCCGCTACCATACACACCCTTGGAATACGCTAATATGCATCTCATTTACGGAGAATGTCGGTGCAATGGTAACGCTGCTAGCAGATTGTATCGAGAAAGGTATCCAAACGCTCAAAGATTATCAGATTATCGAGTATTTCAGAATGTACATCGAGCGTTTTCGGAGGGTCATTTCACATATTATCTGCCCGAAGAAACGCTGGAAGGCCGAGATCAGAATGCGATGAGGAAGTTCTCAATGAAATAAATAGTGACTCAACTACTTCTTCTGTACGTGCAATCTGTTACTTCGGTACGTGCAATAGAAGCAGCTACGGGAATCCCAAAAACTACAGCACATCGAATTTTAAAACGTCACAAACTTCACCCATATAATTACAGACGTGTGCAGATATTATTACCCCGGGACTATCCATTACGGATAAAATTTTGCCGGAAGATGCTGCAAAAACATCGTGAAGATCCCTAATTCTTCAACAATGGTCGGATGAAACAACCTGCAAAAAAGATTGCTATTTGAATCTGCACAATTTACATAGCTGGAGCAATGAAAATCCGCGCCTGACGACACAGGACAAATCTCAGTATCAATTTAAAGTTAACCTATGGACGGAAATATTAAATGGAAAAGTGATTGGGTCCTTTGGGTTACAAGGAAACTTAAATGGTGACAGTTATTTAAGCTTCGTGCAAAATGATTTGCAAGAATTATTAGAAGACGTCCCTTTAAATAGTTAACAGAATATGTGGTTTCAAAATGATGGTTGCCCAGCTCACTACGCCCATCCTGTGCGAGAATATCGGGCGACTTGGTCCTATATTGTGGCCACCCCGTTCATCAGACCTAAACCCCCTGGACTTCTTTTATTGGGGTTGTCTCAAAGAAAGAATTTACGCAAAGCCAATTACAACACTGGATGAACTTCGGCACAAAATCTTCCAGGGTGCAGATTATATCAATGGAAGAAGATTCGCACGAAAAATAAAAAAGATCTTTTTTAAGGCGGTGTCGTGCCTGTATTAATGCCGGTGGCAAACAGTTCGAGCATTTACTGTAAAGTTTACAAATTACAGCGGATGTTCGAACATTTAAAATAATAACAAATAATATTTGTTTTGATAACATTTTCGACACAAAAACCTATTAACGGCACATAGGTAGCAAAAAGAATACTAAGAAATTCGGTTCTTGTTTAAAAACGGTACACATTTTTTTCATGGCTATATTTCTTAGAGTATTATACCATTGATTAGATGCGTCAACTTTTAAAAATACTAGCCGCAGTAGTGTTCATACTTTTTTTTACACAGTGATGAGTGAAAGTAGACTGAAAGTAAAAATCTGGCAAAATTTTAAGGAAATTTTGGTGTTTGTATGATTTTTGTGTAAAAACTGCAAGCTTTCTGGGATTTTTAAGAATTGTGGTGAATAGTAGTACTACTTAGGTTGCCGATACAAAAAACAAATCTGAAATATATGAAAAACTGTGGTCGTGGTAGTTCAAAATAACGTAAAGGGTGTAAATTGTCGAATTTTTTTTATGAAAACAAAAAGAGCTGGATTTTTCTTCTCGTTTTTCCTGAAGTGGTCATGAGCATGGTCATGAGCAAGGCCACCCTCCAGTTCCCGCTTATCGTTGAATTTTGGGACACGTTGTATATAAAAGTATAACGCACAGAACATCCAAAAGATTTCAGAATGCAAATACATATGAACCGATGTTCCATTATCATGAAGTAAATTCAAAATTCACTTCTTTCTGAAAATCTTCATCAAAGTGAAAGTCTTCATCACTTTTGAAATTTCGATGGCAGTGACCTATGTCCCCATAGATTTGCTTGCAAATACAATTGATCATAATTTCAAATGTAGGGTTAGCTGTAGAATTCCTTCATTTCTCCAATGTTTCTTACAGATTCACTCAAGAAAATAAACTTAATAGTGACATCTAGCGTTGAATAGGGAGTTTTTGTTTCATGTTTAAACATCTCAAGTCACCTTAACATAAAAAATGTGTGCGTGTACTATTGTACACACGTTTGAAGTGAAACTTCTTTACGGCAATATATATAATAATATCATAATATAAATATATTGTTATAATTATAAATAAAGGGGATCCGCCAAAATTGACCCAGGCCTGGCGCCAAAGAAATGTATCTCAGTTTTAAGAGTAAATATAGTAAAAATGTTGTATATATTCGGTTTTCGTAAATTCACATGCTAACACATTTTTTCAGAAAACTTTTCTCTATTTATGATTGAATGTACAAAGACCCCGCCCAAAAAGAAACCTCTCCTTTATTTCTGTTATACTGAAAGTAGGATTTATTCAATCAAAACTTGATCCCTGGCTATTTACAAAGTGCAATGATAATTACCAAATATAATATGTTTTGTTATATGTCGATGACCTTTTATTTTTCGGTATTAATGATAATTTAACGAGTCAGCTAAAAGATGTATTAAATAGAATATTTAAATTGAAGGACCCAAGTTTATAAAAATATTTTTTGGGTATACTTATTAACCGATTCCTTACCACCTTCATTTGTAGTGCCTTTACCCAAAATTATATGACGCGCCAGGCGCGTCATTGGCCCTCCTAAGTGATGACGCGCCTAGCGCGTCGTTGGCCTCCGGTAATGTTATTAAGCTATTTCAAGCAGTTTCAAGTATAATAATACAAGTTGAGACCGGTTACTGTGTGTTTTGTTTTAATTAATTCGTTTAGAGTATTTTAAAGTGATTGTTTACGTGTTTTATAGGAGATGGAAGGAAACTTTCATATTTCCACCAGGAATTGTAAACCTTTGGGTAGTATTTAATCGCAAATCAAAAAACCTTCATTTTTTGTATCAAATCTGTTGATTGGTGGCATAAAAATGATTAATTTCATAGATTTGGTAGGTTCTATTCCCGGCTGTGCTAAGCTACTTTCAAAAATCTTTTAATGTACCTTATATTGATTTGAAAATCGATGACATGGTCCTAAGAACAGATCTTCGTATGTGTTATATTTTCTAACTTTCCCATAATGATCATATTGCATTTTGAATCAAAATAAACATTACCATAAAAGTTGTGTAAATGATACTTATATTGGACATTTTTTTATATTTTAGTGTATGAATTAATAAATTATACAATTACAATTATACCTTATGGTTGTCGACTCCTGACAATTTAATTTTCCAAAAAAATCTAGTGGCCACAGTTATTACTTTCTCTAATGTGTTCATTTTTATATAAAATATAAGGATTTTTTGTTTGAATTGAATAAAAATGTGTATTTCGATAATTTTCTAATGACGCGCTTGTCGCGTCATGGGCCTCCCTGAAGATTTCTTCATGACGCGCTAGGTGCGTCACGGGCCAGGAATCGGTTAAGCAAAATATAGAAACAGGTGTTACTGAACTAAGCCAAAAAGATTATATATTTAAAAAATATTTTTAAGAGATTTAACATGGAAAATTGTGAGCTTATGCAAACGCCCATAGATCAAAATTGTAACAGAAACATATAAGAAAATAATAACAATATTGTAGGAAAAGATGTCGTCAACTTATGTCAACAAATAAAAGGAAGTCTGTATGCTGTATTGGGCTCTAGACCTGATTTATGTTTCACAGTCTCTCTATTAAGCAGATATTAAAATTGTGCGAATGAAAATATGTTATTAACAGCATTAGAAAGAGTATTGTGATATGTTAAATCTACGATTGATTTTATTACTTAGTACATACCTAGTATATGAATACAATGTGTTTTTTTTACACTTGATCAAACGAAGTGTGCGGATACTAGACAAAAAATTACCGACAAAAACATTTTTTTTTATTTTTTTTTATACACTTTCTCGAAAATAAGAGCAATTTAATTTTTTTTTATTAAAAATCTTTCTTTTTGAATTTCTTTGTCTGGGAACGGTGTATTTTCGTCAAAGTAGTCTCTTTTGAAAGCTAAAAAGTGTACCTACCTAAGAAAATAAAGTGAATAACAATATCGAACATAAGCTTCGAGAAAAAAAATAAACTATTTGAAATAATAGACATAAAACTTGATTTTTATTGATTTTTGACCTCTAACTTTAAAATGAGGTCGTTAACATAGTCGTTTTTGCACATTTTATTAAAGTTCATGATCTAAGGAACAAATTCTCTAAAGTAACTATTGCTCTATCTATTTTCGTTGTTATGATATTCACCGTCAAACTAGGGTCTCTTTGCAAAAGCATAAAGAGACGTCAGAGTTACATTGACAAAGGCCAATGAGTGGTTTAGCCGGCAACTTCATACTGTTAATTCGCGCCTAACTTCATACTGTTAATTTTTGTGTTATGGATGCGCGCGCATCGTAAAATTTCACTCTCATGATTTTTCCATAACGCGCCTAAAGAAGTATAACTTCAAAAAGTACTTCTTCGTCTGAATCAACCGTAAGAGCGGCAAAATAAACATGGTGCGTAACAGAAAAATGTGACGCGTAACCGAAAAATGTGACGGTAAATTTTTTTCCAACGCCGATAAAGAAGTTTCACTTCAAAAATTCTCACGTAACTTGCAAATCCAAGAGTTTGTTTAAAAAAGGAAAAAAGATATAATAAGGAACGATAAATCAAAAATCCTGATCCAGGAGAGGGGGTAGAAATTTCGAGAAAAAATTTTAAGCAGCGTATTGCCGCCCCAACCCCATTTACTTTCGCCCATGGACGTGAACCGTGGTGAGACACCGCACAATTCACTATTAAAAGTATTGTTTACATTGAAGTAAACATAAAATAAAATAGGAGTTGGACGAGCCTAGCGGAAACAGGCAAGCTATCATTAATATTCCGAGACCATCTGCGACGGCCTCACTGACACACTCTTCGTGTTCTTTTATTTATTTATCGAGATAACTGACATATATTATAAACATTCATACTTGATTACATAATTATCATTTTATTTATAATATACCTACTTTGTAGTTAATAAACGTCCACCACGAACAGATTTTGTTATATTCTACCCTTAATAGATAATAATGCCGATAAGTTTTGAAAACGAAAAAAATTAGTAATAGGACGAAACCCATTGGAAAATAATATATTTTCTTGGGCCTCATATAATAATTTTCCTTTCTCGTGCTATCTCAATTTGGCCGCACATCAGATTATCTATACATACGTTTCTCAAGTGCGTCAAGTGCGTATCGGGCCACGCGCATTGTAGGGTTCCGTAGTTGCGAGTGCCAACTTTCAGTTCACACTCACAAATATCTAAAAACGAGCCAAGTTATAGGCGACCAACTTATAAAATATACACGGAAAATCAATTTATAAGTTGGACGCCTATAATTTATTTGTTTTTATTTACTACTAAGCTCTGATAGTTTTCCTTTAAACTTCGTTAGGTATTTATACTACTGCTGTAATTTTTTCCCCGAATCCACATATAGCCGTTGAGCAGATAGAGGGGGGGACACTTACCCCTAACAAAAAAATGAACTTTAAAACCAAATATTTCAGAAACGGATTCCTAAATCGAGAAATGGTGTCCTCAACCTCATAATGTTTTTAAAAGACCTATTCAACGACACACCACACGATGAATTAGTGGAGAAAAAAAATTACCCCTCCCCCCACTTTACTTGTATGGGAGCTAATTTAAAAAAATCTTTCAAGATTTTTTTCTACGACTTTTTTGCAATTATTAATATACATACTCATACCAAAATGCCAGCTTTCTACCACTTATAGTCTCTGAGTACTACCGCGGACAGACATGGCGAAACTATAAGGGTTCCTTGATTACTACGGAACCCTAAAAACGTGACAGAAATGTCCCATTCATAACATTAGTATCTTTTGATGACAAGCCGAAATCAGGTGGAACTTCCGTATCCGCCGCGCGGCAGTCTGCTTGCAGTAACCCGATGAAGTTATTCTAAACATTTGACGTTGTACGCATTAGCAGCGTGGCTGTCACTAGCCATAACAAGCCACCATTACGTTTACGAAAACAAAAATTACGCTATGTTCTTTATTCAAATTCACTAATGTTGTTGTTGTTTTTAGATCTTCCTTAGTGCCCTGTTGTAAATTAATTAAAAGAGACAGTTTTTCTGATACGAAATGTAGTGTTTTGTTTTAAAAACTCATGCCAAACTTTTTTCTTTTTCGTTTTAGGATATTTTAATTAACAATATTACCTATACAAAGAGTATAGATAGTAACATTGTTATATTTAAGACCCCCTTTCAATGTAATCATTTATCTAACAATAAATATTTAAAAAAAATGTTAACCATCTATTCTATGTTATGTATATTACCAACAGCACATATTTTTCAAAAACTCTTAATCAATTCCATATTCAGGATTATATGTAGTTAGCATATCTGCCGGTTGTCACGTGACTAAACATATTTTAAACATTACTTGCGATTTTTAAATAAATCTTGTTTCGAAAAGATAGCATAATGGTGCGTACAGACTATGTAACAAAACATGTTATAAAACATTGTTTAATAACATGTTTTACAAATGTGGACGCTATGTGTTACAAAAACAAGTTATACAACATGTTATTAGTTTGTGCAACAATATTAAATAACTTTTGCGCACGAGTTAAGTACCTACTCATGCCTTGTTATACAACAATGTTGTTCTAATGTGTACGGTCTTGTAATATGTTTCATTGTTAGACAACAATGTTAGATAGTGTGGACGTGTTATAAAACAAAAGTTATATAACATGTTGCATAATGTGTACGCACCATAATATGTGTATCAACATGCTTCAAGCTTTTAACAGAATCCGAGCAAGCAACTGGTATGGAATACTGATTTATCGCAACTAATTTGGACTGGACATAACTATATTGTTAATTTTAAAATCATTCAATAATTTTGATAACTAACAAGCTTTACTAGCCACCATGGTATTGTTTAATTTCATGCAGCTCCAAGAAAAAGTGTCCGTAAGGTTATCGTAACAAAATCTGAATATATATTCAAATTAGTTGCGATAAATCAGTATTCCATACCAGTTGCTTGCTCGGATTCTGTTAAAAGCTTGAAGCATGTTGATACACATATTATGGTGCGTACACATTATGCAACATGTTATATAACTTTTGTTTTATAACACGTCCACACTATCTAACATTGTTGTCTAACAATGAAACATATTACAAGACCGTACACATTAGAACAACATTGTTGTATAACAAGGCATGAGTAGGTACTTAACTCGTGCGCAAAAGTTATTTAATATTGTTGCACAAACTAATAACATGTTGTATAACTTGTTTTTGTAACACATAGCGTCCACATTTGTAAAACATGTTATTAAACAATGTTTTATAACATGTTTTGTTACATAGTCTGTACGCACCATTATGCTATCTTTTCGAAACAAGATTTATTTAAAAATCGCAAGTAATGTTTAAAATATGTTTAGTCACGTGACAACCGGCAGATATGCTAACTACATATAATCCTGAATATGGAATTGATTAAGAGTTTTTGAAAAATATGTGCTGTTGGTAATATACATAACATAGAATAGATGGTTAACATTTTTTTTAAATATTTATTGTTAGATAAATGATTACATTGAAAGGGGGTCTTAAATATAACAATGTTACTATCTATACTCTTTGTATAGGTAATATTGTTAATTAAAATATCCTAAAACGAAAAAGAAAAAAGTTTGGCATGAGTTTTTAAAACAAAACACTACATTTCGTATCAGAAAAACTGTCTCTTTTAATTAATTTACAACAGGGCACTAAGGAAGATCTAAAAACAACAACAACATTAGTGAATTTGAATAAAGAACATAGCGTAATTTTTGTTTTCGTAAACGTAATGGTGGCTTGTTATGGCTAGTGACAGCCACGCTGCTAATGCGTACAACGTCAAATGTTTAGAATAACTTCATCGGGTTACTGCAAGCAGACTGCCGCGCGGCGGATACGGAAGTTCCACCTGATTTCGGCTTGTCATCAAAAGATACTAATGTTATGAATGGGACATTTCTGTCACGTTTTTAGGGTTCCGTAGTAATCAAGGAACCCTTATAGTTTCGCCATGTCTGTCCGCGGTAGTACTCAGAGACTATAAGTGGTAGAAAGCTGGCATTTTGGTATGAGTATGTATATTAATAATTGCAAAAAAGTCGTAGAAAAAAATCTTGAAAGATTTTTTTAAATTAGCTCCCATACAAGTAAAGTGGGGGGAGGGGTAATTTTTTTTCTCCACTAATTCATCGTGTGGTGTGTCGTTGAATAGGTCTTTTAAAAACATTATGAGGTTGAGGACACCATTTCTCGATTTAGGAATCCGTTTCTGAAATATTTGGTTTTAAAGTTCATTTTTTTGTTAGGGGTAAGTGTCCCCCCCTCTATCTGCTCAACGGCTATATGTGGATTCGGGGAAAAAATTACAGCAGTAGTATAAATACCTAACGAAGTTTAAAGGAAAACTATCAGAGCTTAGTAGTAAATAAAAACAAATAAATTATAGGCGTCCAACTTATTATATCTTTTTTCCTTTTTTAAACAAACTCTTGGATTTGCAAGTTACGTGAGAATTTTTGAAGTGAAACTTCTTTATCGGCGTTGGAAAAAAATTTACCGTCACATTTTTCGGTTACGCGTCACATTTTTCTGTTACGCACCATGTTTATTTTGCCGCTCTTACGGTTGATTCAGACGAAGAAGTACTTTTTGAAGTTATACTTCTTTAGGCGCGTTATGGAAAAATCATGAGAGTGAAATTTTACGATGCGCGCGCATCCATAACACAAAAATTAACAGTATGAAGTTAGGCGCGAATTAACAGTATGAAGTTGCCGGCTAAACCACTCATTGGCCTTTGTCAATGTAACTCTGACGTCTCTTTATGCTTTTTATCGAAATTATTTATAACCAGCCAGGTTTGTTTTGACTTGTTTGTGGCACATTGACATGACATAATATGCACAGACTAGCTAAAGATTAATGTTTAGTTATACGGTATGCAACGACTAGTCTTTTTGGTAAAATATTTAATAAAGGTTTTTAACTGCAATATAACAGTAAATAAATTATAACTAAGTATTCAAAGATAGTTTAGGATGACTATTAGTGATTATGCTACCATTCCATCAGTATTTTCTTAAGACGTTGTCACGTTCAATTATCGTCAGTAAACCGACTTTACAGACAGCCAATTTTTTTTAGTATAATTAATACTAAATATTATGAAATTATTAAAGTTGAATATTTATTATTTAATGATGCCAAAGAAGTATAACTTCTTACGCGCGTACATAAGTACACGCAATTTAATTTTTTTTATTTAGAAAAAGTATTTCGGAGCAAAATTACTAAAGTGGTAGTTTCATTGAAATAAACACGAACAAAACAAACACCATACAATTATGTTTAAAATAACAAAACCAAGACAACCACAGACCTCTATCTATTCACAATCTTATTAGAAAAAATGTAGACCCACATTTTCTTTTTACGATTCTAATAAGATTGTGATTTTTATCTATTTGTAAGTTTACAATCTTATTAGAATACAATCAAAACCAAATATTCGCTTGACATTGACATGACATAATATGCACAGACTAGCTAAAGATTAATGTTTCGTTATACGGTATGCGACGACTAGTATTTTTGGTAAAATATTTAATAAAGGTTTTTAACTGCAATATAACAGTAAATAAATTATAACTAAGTATTCAAAGATAGTTTAGGATGACTATTATAGTGATTTTTCCGGTGGAGTAGGGATAGCATGTCGCTTAAGTGGAGCTACTCCCACCACCAGACTTTACCGTTCAGAAATACATGTGTAGTCTCCTCACCTCACAAATGAAAACAGAGTGGGAGAAATGCCCAGAGTCGTAAGAGATTGATAATTAGCGATTGATGCACTGAGTTGCGAACAATGACGATGATGAACAAAACAATACAATTTATTTATAATTATAACAATATATTTATATTATGATATTATTTTCATAGAATCAAGTGAAGATGTTTTCAATAACTAACTTTTTACAAACAATATAGGACTTCAAAGTCGAGATGACTCAAAAACCACTCGCCATATGTCGCCCCTATTTATAAGGTACCACATGACAAGCACTACCTTTCGAACAAAAAAAAGAATCATCAAATCGGAGCACCCATCAAACGTTAGCATAAATTAAATTCACGTTAATGAAAATAACTGAAAAACTGACCGTCAGATGCCGCTCAAATTAAAATGGGACAGATGGCAGCCATTAGCTTTCGAATGTCGAAAGAACTATCGAAATTGGTTCACCCAGTACCTACAAAGTTATGAAGTAACACACATAAGAAAAAAAGAAAAACATACAGACGAATTCGGAACCTCCTCTTTTTTTAATTCGGTTAAAAGTGTTGCCAAGTGTTGTATGGGCTGCAATGATAAAGTGATATAGGTAGGTAGTTGGATCAACCAATTATACTTAAACTCTTTTAACTACCACCAAAAACGGACGAAATTCCTTCAACAATAATTTTGATATTTCACCTTCATGCAGAAATATTGTTAACTTGTAATCTAAAGATGCAAAACCAACCGGTTTCACTTCATTTATAGCTTGGGTATTATCCGTTTTATATGTTTCCTTAAGGAACATTCTCGGAGTAGGAAAAAGGTATGCTGATACACCGGCGAAGTGAGAAGTTTGTTATAAAGACAGAACTTATAACGGCTATTATTGTACCTACTAACTTCAAAGCTTGATGTAGGTGGCTGTATGACCGCTAGTGGCTAAATTTTTGAAGCGTTCCTCTCCTTAAAAGGACACAAGGTACCGGTTGGCATCGATAGAGGTTAAAGTTTAGTATGTGGACCGTTGAATTTAGGGGTGTGGGGGTGGGGATGGGGTAGGGGGGGATGAGGGGAAGTTCCACCCCGAAGCCTTATAGTTTTTTTTTATCGAATTTTAAAATCTTTACCTAAACAGTACTAAAACGACTAAAACACGAAAACTAAGTCCTCGAAAATTACAAGAAAAGGGTAAGGGGATGTAGGAGGTTGATTCCCGGTTACATCGATGCCACCCACAAAGCTCTGCGACGCACAGTTTATGAGAAAAACAAAAAAAACGATTCTAACCTCAAAGTGCTAACATTAACACTGTACACTACAGCTACATACATGGGGTCAGTTTTCTAATACGGTCTAAGTTTAAACTAGCTAATCCCTACCTATTAGGGCAGAAAGTGTTGTAAAAATATGTCGACGGGACCCCCTTCGGGGGTCCCTTTTTTCTGCGTGGTTCTATTACAGTCGAACCTAACCTATACCCAACTAGAGTGTGGTTGGCTTTTTGTTATATCTTTTATGGCGGGGGGCTTCGCCCCCCGACCCCCCCTTTACGGGGGGCCTGCGGCCCCCCCGTCCCCCCGCTACTCCCATTCTTACCGCTATTTTTTCATCATCCTACTCTATTGACCTAGTAAGTAATCGCAAGTATGTGTGAGTAATTCTCACACACACTTGCGCGCACATTCACACACACCCTACGAAGCGGGGTTCGGTCGACATATGTGATGTGACAGAGTCATTTAATTATGACATACCTACTTGCACTTGGATTGTCGTAACTGACCCTATGTACTTAGCTGTAGTGTTAGGTTAGAATGGTTTTTTTATTTTTATCAAAAACTGTGTGTCGCAGATTGTTGTGGGTGGCATTTTTATAACCGGAATTCAACCCCCTACATCCCCACACCCTTTTCTTGTGTTTTGAGGGGATAGTTTTCGTGTTTTAGGCGTTTTAGTACTGTTTAGGTGAAGACTTTAAAATTCGATAAAAAAAAAACTACTGATTTCCGCAGTCTGAAATTTTGCGTAAATATTCCTTAAACTAAACTCTATTAGATATAAAAATATGGTTACCCAATTCAACGGTCCACATACTAAACTTTATCCTCGATAGATAACAGTAGATATTTTTAAGATAATTAATAGGAACAAAAAGAGCGTGTAAAAATTTGCGCATTTTATACGTATTTAATTCATTATTAAGTAGGTACGAGTATCCGCATTATGATTTTAATAATGTTTGTATAACCGCACTAAATGGACTGGATGAATGTGTGAAAATCGGTGTGAGAGTCAAATCCAGTCAAGTTGATAAGTAGATGAAAACCATTGAGATACTATGTAATAAATAAAACTACCAACCTTGTCATCCACGTTGGGCCGGAGCGTTATCGGAAATCTTCTTGATTTTTGTATAGCACCATAGCACGGCTGGGCGAATCTCGGCAAGAACGGCTAGAAGAAGGTAGCTAGCAGAACGTCTGCTTTGCAGAGGAGCAACGAACCGAATTTCTTTACGAACGTCGTAATCCTGGAGCGCTCACACCGCAATCTTTTCCGTGACAGCCCCCATCATCGGCATAAAACAATGGAATGCCAATATTGATAGTTTTATTATATCTGCCCAGCAACATTGACATAAGCGTAAGGATTCAATTCAACCTTTTTCTGCTCGCTGAATTCAACAATGTTAAAAGCAATATATCTCTCTCACTCATCACGAAATATCAAAAACCGCTTGACGTATAAAGATACGATTTGGTAGGGTCGTAGTTTATAATCCTACTAATATGTATTATAAATGCGAAAGTTTGTAAGGATGTGAGTGTGTGTGGGTTTGTTACTCTTTCACGCATTTATAAACTACTGAACGGATTTTCATGAAACTTTGCAGTAATATATCTAGCTTAGACATCGGAATAACATAATTTGTTAAAAGATTTTTGAAGGGACTGGTACCCCGAATCGAAGTGAGGGCGGGTTAACTAGTTAGTAGATATTCCCTTAACACGTTCGCTGCGTCTTCATTTTCAAAGAACTTTCGGCTAGTAGCTTTGGAGACCTAAAAGATCTCCAAACTAACCTGGCCTGTGGTGCGTTAGAGACCTAATCAGTCTCCTAAAAATACAGTTTTGAAAATAATTTATATCTTCCAAAAAACCAATGATATATTTTTGAAATTTTTATGGGTCAAAAATAACCTATTGCTGTATATTTTGCTAGATTTGGACGCAGTTATGACATACGAATAAACTACAAATACCAAAACAAAATTAGGTATCGATTGTATCTCGTACCGCAACCGAAGATAGTTCAATATGTGTAGTAAATAGTGATGGGAATAAAATAATATCTCAGTTGTCGATTGAAAAAGTTTTATTAAAGTTTATTTATAAACTATGGTCGCAAACAAAAAGCATTTAATTAAATGTAGGCCTATAACAAAACATAAATTGTCAATTTTTAAAGATAACATTTACTCTAAAATGACTAAACCGGCTACTATTGAACATAATGATCCTATTAATCTTTATAATAAATTACATAAAAATATCAACGACGAATTTAATCGAATATTTAAGTGTAGGTACATAAATAAAAACAAGAATTGTAAATTCAGTGATTGGGCTACTGTAGGTATTTTCTATGGCGAAAGACAATATAATTTTCTCTATCTCTCTCTATGCTCACATCGATACTAGGACAACACTAAATCGAGTCACGCAGCGCCCGCGACGCCCACCTTCCCTCTCTTGCGTCTACGAGGCTTACGATTCTACGAGTATCGACATGTCTCCTAACTAAAATAATTAAAATAATTAAAATAATTATAATACTGTGCGTTAGGGACCTAAACCATCTCTTATTCTTTTTTTTATGTCCTGGAATTCACCATTAAGTAGGAAGCAAATATGTATATTTGTCTTTCTCATACTTAAAGAACTTTACAAGTTAGAGCCACCCGCACGGAGTGAAAGAACACGATTTTAGTCGACGCACAATTCCGAAAACCTGTAAGAGATCTGATAGATCTCGTAACGCAGCGAACGTGTTAAAACGGAAGTTGTTACATTCCATTCCTACGGGGGTGGATAGGGGCTGAGACATAACAATAAGTAGACACTATTAAAATGGAATGGCATTTAGAGGTTATGTTCAGAAATAATACAACACCTGTTGTTGTTGTCAAAAAAAGGATTTGTTTGTAAATACAACAAAAGTAGGTTCCACAAGGGGGGTAAGTCATTAGCAAGTCAAAAGTAGTTGAACTACTGGGAACAAAAACTCCCACTAGATTAATGGTCGTACTAATCTGTTGAACTTGTGGAAATCACCCTCAATAACGAGTGAATTAACAAAAATATAAAAACAGTTGTTTCAAATATGGGTAAACATTGATGCTTTTCTGAAGCGAAGTAACGGTGTTCTATGACTTTATAATAGAATATGTTTATTTTATAAGAAACTGCAATGCTAACAATAAAACGGAAACCTTATAAAACTATAGACAATCTACTTATAAATGAAAAGGGACCGCACTCAGCAATAGCCGAAGTAAAACTACGACCGCTGGTTTTCAGGGATATTAATGGCATAATGTCCTAACAAATTACACGAGTCTAGCTACATACATGCCTGATGAGGCCTGGATCATAATTAACCCAAGTGTCGAAAGTTCTTACACCGCTCTAAGGCCTCCGACATGGCTTAACATCTAGGTACTATGTAACGAACACACACGTAGGTCATAGGTACAGTAGTGCATGTGTGTCATTGTATTGTGTATAATCAATTTACCACTAATAAAAACTTCTTAAGGTTACAGAGGATATCCGAGGGAACTTGGAGGACAGAATGGTCACCATTTTAGTATTAATAGATTTTTCAAACGCTTTCAACATGGTTGACCATGATATCCTCCTTTCTCTTCTTGCGCAACTGCGGTTCTCTTCCACAGCCCAGGAATGGTTTTCTTCATATCTTCGTGGCCGTCAGCAAGCCGTTAAGTTGGACAATGTGTTGTCAAGTTGGTGCAACCTTAGCTCTGGCGTGCCACAGGGTGGTATCTTATCGCCCGTTCTCTTTACAATTTTTATTAACTCACTTACACACCTTCTTGGATGCTCTTACCATCTGTACGTAGATGATTTACAAATATACACATGCGGTTGTAACTGACATTGATAATGCGGTCAACAAGATCAATGCTGACTTAACTGCCGTCAGTAATTATTGGTCTTCAAAATTCGGTATTAAAATCAACCCGGGTAAATGCCAGGCTATTATTGTAGGCAGTCCACGCCAGATGGCTAAACTCGACACTGACTCGGTGGCACCTGTCACGTTTGAAGGACACGTCATTACCTATTGCTCCAGCGTTAAAGACCTTGGCATCTACATCGATAACACTCTTAGTTGGCGTACGCAGGTTGCTGAAGTCTGCCGAACTGTAACTGCCTCTTTGTCTTCGTTAAATCGGCTAAGACACTTTCTACCAACTGAGACAAAGGCTTACCTTATTCAAGCGCTCATTTTTCCAATCATTGATTATGGTGATGTGTGTTATTTGGACTTGAGTGAGGCTCTCTTAGACAAGCTGGATCGTCTCATCAATAATTTCATCATTTGTTTTCTGTCTACGTAAGTATGACCACATCTCTTCCTATCGTTCCAAGCTTAAATGGCTCCCTATCCGTAAGCGACGGCAAATCAGAATTCTCAGTGTACTCTCTTCTGTTTTTTTTGAACCTCTCTCACCTGAATACTTAAAATCGAAATTCCAATACCTTTCTTCTTCGCATGATCGGCCACTTCGCTCTGCTGAATCCTATCTCCTTTCCATTCCACTGCATCGCTCAGGTTTCCTTTGTAACTCCTTCGCTCTCCAGGCCGCCCGCTCCTGGAATTAGCTCCCAGCCGATATTAGAAGAGCAGCTAATAAGTTGACTCTTAAAAGAAGACTCCGGATTCACTTAACGGACTGATATTTTGTTAGTCATAAGTCGTAAGCTCGTCATCTCTTATATATATGTCGGAGATAGGATACTTGTTTGATGCTATTTAATCTGCGGTAGATGAGGTGTCGATGGTGAATTGATACTATGTGGCGCGCGGGAGAATTGTCATTAATGGAGAAATATGAAAATAAAATGAATGTCGCATGCGATCGGAATATTGTTCTTGTTAAAAGTTCCTTATTAATTTTAATGCCGTGAATCTCTAATGTTGAAATGAAAGTGTATCCGCGAGTGCGAGTGGTGGCGAGGGACCTTTTTAGGGTCCCCGCAGACTGACTGCAGCCACCGGCGGCTGTACCGCTGCTGTGGCGCTTCTTTTTAGAAGCGCGGTCCGGCCGACAGCCGCTTCGGCTGAATTCTGCTCACTGTTATTGGAGCTGTTGGCTGTTGGCCGGATCGCGCTTCTAAAAAGAAGCGCCATAGCGCCACAGCCGCCGGTGGCTGCAGTCAGTTTGCGGGGACCCTAAATGTTACTGAACCCAACTTATAGGTAGATAATACGATTAGGTATGTGGAAAGTGATGTTGTATATTTGATGTGAGACGTATAGTTTGCCGGATAAACCATAAAAACCATCTGCACCCTTGTATCCACGATGGCATCAGCAGGACAAAGATTGTGACCCCAAAAGCATGGATTGGCCTTTACACTAAACCCTCTTTTGACATCTAATAAATAAAATTGCGTCCTCTGACATACAAGTTCAAATATAACTTTTCAATGAACTAATTGGCGTTTTGTAACTGTTGCTTTGTAATGCGCGGTTAGATATCTAAGCTACAGCTGTTTACATTAGACCTTTTAGTTTTTAAACTGTTTTAAATTACCAGGTGTGTACCAGCAGAATCTAAATTATAAAGTTTTATGAGTAACGTAGTGGGTATAAAAAATAAAATATCGCAAAGCAAATCCAATCAATACCAAAGCAAACCCAAACCGAATATTCATAATGAGCCGTACATGAGCATTGAATAAAGTAGCTGGTGGTGTGTTGTTGTTGGCTCTGAACTCTTGTTTTATTTGACATCCTGACAAGTGCCCCCGTCATATATATATATTATATAAATCGGGTCCAGTAGTAGAGTGGGCGGTCATTCGTACTATTTACATTCCAGATAGGTATTCTTGGCTAAATAAGCAATGTGGGCTTCTTTCATATGTCAGGACGTGAGCTCAGGATATCAAATGAAACACAGGGTTAGTTCTAGCCAAACACACCACCATCTCCGTTTATTGAATCAGACAGTTTGGCTCAGTAAATACGTTATTAGATCATTTAGATTTGGTTTGGTATTTTGACATCTTGGATTTACTTCACGGAATTACGATATTGGTGTTATCGATCGATCCACTCGCACTCGCGACTCACGCGTTATTTATCAACTATTATTAACGATTCACGGCATTTCAACATAGAAGGAGCTTTTACAAGATATTACACCGGTAGACATTCATTTCCTTATTTTATTATTTTCCAATTCTATTGACAGCTATCCGATTGACTATTAATCATCGCGTACAGATTTTATCATAATAATCCCATCAAACCAGTATCATATGTTTACTACCTACCTCCGTCACGGCCATCGCTGACTCATCGCCCGTCCTCGGGTGATGCTCCGCCCCGTTAATATTACCATCTCAATTACTCGACCCGCAATTTTCAATTAGTTCAACCCAAAACAAAACTCAAAATCTTTAACATCAAAAATGACTACTGCTGCTACTGCTGCGAGTGGATTTCAAAAACTTTGTTTGCATTTTTTAACCCTGACTACCGTAAGCTACCACTCGCTTCGCTAAGTGTCTTCGCTATGGAGAAGAAACGAGTGAGAAGAAACTCCATAACATAACACTTATTTAGAACAAAATTACCAATTTATTATTTGCGCGATTTGTTTTAACTTTTACTCGGTACCTACGTCGTCACCGTATAACTATAATCGGTACGTCGCGTCACTGCCATAAAACCGTATTCGTTTCCGCATCTTCCCGCGATCCATTCTTAAGCACGCTCTACCAGCGGCAACACGTATGAGGCATTGAAGATTACCTGAAACAACCAAACACATACGCGAGTATCTCTCCACGCTCGGCCCTTCCTGACCTACTAAATAATAATCAACGTTCACAGTTACGGCTGTCTTACATCCACACACGACCTCGTCAATCAAATCAATCACAAACCTTACTGATCACATAACTTTGAATTACATACGGATAATCTTTTGGACAAATTAACGTGCTCACACAACTTACTATCACAACATGTAAAGTCTGTTAATACTGCCACACAGAAACTTGAAGAAACATACCACGAAGGCCTCTGACTGTATATTATTTGCTGTATAGGTATGCTACACAAGCGTCTGAATATATTTGCCACCTAGGCTTTACATGACGCAGGCGTTGGTGTTCAGGTATGCCACACAGGCGTCTGAAGAGTTATGCCACACAGGCCTATCAATAGATTTGGCACACAGGCTAGTCAGTGACACATAGGCTCGTCAGTGAAACACAGGCTTGTGTAGATGGCAGTTGCCAACGGTAAGTCACCAACGCTGTTATCGATACATCCCGACGCGTTAATAGTTGTTGGCGTTAAAGGCCAGCACTCAGTTTCAATGGAACATAACAATCAGGCATAGACCATACTTAAAATTGTCGCCCAGGTGTTAAGAAAGCGGTACATTTTATTGACTCAGGTAGTCCACATCAAAATAATTCCATAATATAATTGGCTTTTTTTTTAAAAGATGGAATTCACTCAGAAATTTATTTTGTGATCATCTTTTTACTCGTATATCAAAACCCCATGTGTACCACAGATGAGTGATGTAAAGCTCCTGCTACCCCATGACCACACTGGTATCAAAAAGTTAATAACTTTATCTTTTGTTACATTTACAACTGAATAAGAAACTTCAAAATCTCATTATTGACAATTTAGTTTCTGACAAAATTCTCCTTTCATTAATTAATTCCATTCTATGTCATATCTACAAACAACTCAAAAACTAACACACAAGACAAGGACAGTCTCACTCAGACCAAGAACGGAAATTCAAATTCATCATCCAAATTGCCGGCTCGCTGGGAATCGAACCCAGGACCTTCATAACAGTGATCCGGCGTGTTTACCATTGCGCCATCAAATATTGTTTTATGATTCATTAATTGAGCAACGTAATTCAATACTCAAATAAGACATACTTACTACTTTATAGATCTGTCATAACTATTTCTGACAAACATTTAAAACCTTTAATTCAATTAAATTCTTGTCCTAGACACATTATATTGAGGTATTCTTACTGTTGATTATTGCCTCTTAACCAGACCTCTCGAGTATTCAGATCAATAACCAACCTCATTAAAGGTCCTCAATTACCCAATGAATAAAACAAAACAGAAATCACCTGATATCCAGAAGCGTAGTGTAACAACACTTAAAGCATTGTAATTCCAAGTACATCTCTCTCTGAGGAATAGATTTGTGTTAAGTATTGTTGCAGATTCCTTTTTCCTTACATAGAATGCTCATAAACAAAAATTATTGTATTCCACAATATTCAAAACCTGCTTTAACCAATTTATCTTAAACTCTCACTCCCTTGGTATCTCAAGTTAGCAGAGATCTTCTTTGTGGTACTTATTTTGAACTGTATGACATGTCATGTTTGTGTGACACAGAATTCTTAAGTTGTCATTTCTTTTCTTAAAACACACTTTCAAAATTATGGTTTATTACGTGTAATTTCCTCTTTTAAATTTCTATCGCTTTTTATCAAAATATTTCTCATTCAATGTTTCGTAAACATAAGCCTCATTTCCATGGACCAGTGATGAGAATTGCTGACATGACAGATGGCAATCTTAGCCTTATCCACAAAAAATTTCAGGATTCTTTATCCCACTATCTGAAATCGGGTCCAGTAGTAGAGTGGGCGGTCATTCGTACTATTTACATTCCAGATAGGTATTCTTGGCTAAATAAGCAATGTGGGCTTCTTTCATATGTCAGGACGTGAGCTCAGGATATCAAATGAAACACAGGGTTAGTTCTAGCCAAACACACCACCATCTCCGTTTATTGAATCAGACAGTTTGGCTCAGTAAATACGTTATTAGATCATTTAGATTTGGTTTGGTATTTTGACATCTTGGATTTACTTCACGGAATTACGATATTGGTGTTATCGATCGATCCACTCGCACTCGCGACTCACGCGTTATTTATCAACTATTATTAACGATTCACGGCATTTCAACATAGAAGGAGCTTTTACAAGATATTACACCGGTAGACATTCATTTCCTTATTTTATTATTTTCCAATTCTATTGACAGCTATCCGATTGACTATTAATCATCGCGTACAGATTTTATCATAATAATCCCATCAAACCAGTATCATATGTTTACTACCTACCTCCGTCATATATATATAATGTGTATGTATTAATTTAAGTATATATTATATGTATATTATATATAAATGTGTTTAGGTACGTTATCTATGTACTTAATTTAGGTATGTTTTGTAGGTATATTATGTAGACATGGTATAATGTATTTCATTTAGTACCGCTTATCGTGTTTTTTCTGCTTAGCCCAAAGGTTGGCTGGTAGAGAATGCAATTAGCATTAAGCCCGCCTTTTTTACCGTTATGTTACGAATAGTGGTCAATAAAGTTTAATAAAAAAAAACAGTTGACAATCTTGATATTTAAAATTAACAAAAGTAGACCAAGAAAAAATACCGTTGATTGAATTCATTATAGCGGACGTTGAAATTCAAACGCGATAGTTTCTCAAAACCAACCGAACACATAATTATTGGTGTTTTGTTATGTATTCCAAGTTGTCAAAGCTTTGACGGTTTTGGTCGCACATCAATAATGGATAACTTAAATATTTGGGTTATCCCGGACTGATCCTAAAAATGTAATCCCAAAATTACTTCATCAATATCTTGGGCAAATGCACGTTTATTTGTCTCATATAATAAATGCGAATATGTCTTGTCTTTCTGTGTCGCTTTCACGGCTAAACCACCGACTTGGTTTGGATAGAACTCTGAATGAAAATAGTTGAAGCACGCATACATAGGCTATTTTTTACAAAAATCAACCCCTATAGGGGACGAAAATTTATATGAAAAATCTAAACCATTTTACTTTGACCGATTTCTGACTGAATAAATTTTCTCAAGAAGATAGCTGATCACGCAAGGTTAAACATAGCTATTTAGTGTCTCAAAACCTAACCGCTAAGATGCTGAAATAGTGAAAATATTCAAGTTATCCGAAACGAAGCGAGGGCATTCATTGGTCTGTCAGTCTGTCACCTATTCATCTTTATACCTTGCTGTAACGATACAATACTCTGTTACGATACCAAACTCTGTTTATTTATAATCTTAGGCACTTCTCACACTACGCTATTTATTAGCTAGGCGACTGCAACGCAATCCAAAATTCACTGTATCTGACACTTCTCACTGACAGGACGCATCGTAGACGCGTCGCTTTCATACATTGACAAGATCCGAGTCGCTTGCAAATAGCTTTGTGTGAGAAGTGCCTTATTGTTATCGCTACATTGTACTGGACATTTTATTTGTTACACCACTTTAAGATTATGAAAACATATTAACGGTTATAATAAACATGTTAAACCTAGATGTCACAACATAACGACCGTGGTCACTTCTGACACCGTCTTTTTATTACCGGCTCGCATAGTATTCCTACATACTTGAATATAGACAAACGTGTATTTGCATTAATAGGTACTTGCTAACTACTATTACTTATAGCACTGCCATTATAGGTAAGTACCTATCTTCAAACGCGATCATTAAAGCACGTTCAGTAGGTATATGTAATACGGCTTGAAAATTAATACCTTTTTAGGGTCCCCGCAGACTGACTGCAGCCACCGGCGGCTGTACCGCTGCTGTGGCGCTTCTTTTTAGAAGCGCGGTCCGGCCGACAGCCGCTTCGGCTGAATTCTGCTCACTGTTATTGGAGCTGTTGGCTGTTGGCCGGATCGCGCTTCTAAAAAGAAGCGCCATAGCGCCACAGCCGCCGGTGGCTGCAGTCAGTTTGCGGGGACCCTAAATGTTACTGAACCCAACTTATAGGTAGATAATACGATTAGGTATGTGGAAAGTGATGTTGTATATTTGATGTGAGACGTATAGTTTGCCGGATAAACCATAAAAACCATCTGCACCCTTGTATCCACGATGGCATCAGCAGGACAAAGATTGTGACCCCAAAAGCATGGATTGGCCTTTACACTAACCCTCTTTTGACATCTAATAAATAAAATTGCGTCCTCTGACATACAAGTTCAAATATAACTTTTCAATGAACTAATTGGCGTTTTGTAACTGTTGCTTTGTAATGCGCGGTTAGATATCTAAGCTACAGCTGTTTACATTAGACCTTTTAGTTTTTAAACTGTTTTAAATTACCAGGTGTGTACCAGCAGAATCTAAATTATAAAGTTTTATGAGTAACGTAGTGGGTATAAAAAATAAAATTTGTCATAGAACAAAGTAAGCAGGTTAGCCTGTCTTCGTGTTTATTTACTACACAAATGTTTTACCTGATAATTATCCTAACTCATTAGGTGCCGTCTTTGGGTCGAATAACACCGGTTGCAATACGTAGCTGAGAAAAAAGGTCAGTTTATTATGTATTTACATATATACAAATAGATTCGCCGTTATACATAATTAAGGTACCCGTTTGACCAGGTGAGGATTTAAGAAAACATTGATTTACGAAGTTTGAGCTAGCACGGATCAAGATAAAATACAAAGATCAAAAAATAGGTAAATTATGTAAATGCAAATATTGTATGACTAAATGTACGTTTTGCCGATAAAAATATATTAATTTGGTAGGTACTAGTTTTGTGGTTTGGCGAAAGTTTTATTTTTCACTATCTACAGATAAAGTCTTCATCCAAGGTTTCATAGCTTAGTTGATGGTTCACCCCCTGCGATAGGATGGGGCCTGGTTCCATTCCGCCCGGTACATAGAAAACATACATAATAATATATGTTTATCTGTAATCGATAAATGATTGTTCTCAGGTCGTGAGTGTAAGCGATGTGTTGTGATAGATTAAGCGTTTTATCCACAGAACAGATAAAAGTGGTTATTTATCTGTTCTGTGGTTTTATCCATAGCACGTGCCACTCAGCGAATCCCAGAGCGAGGTTATTAGCGTTGAAAGAAAGATTTAATTTTATGTTTGTAAAAAATAAGCACAAACACTACACGGGCCTATTATGAACTTTTAAAAAACCATGCAAGTTCCAGGCAATTCAATTCTCGGGCTTAAACTGGCTGGTATTATGAGCTGCCTAATTCTGGACGGCTTTTGACTGGATAGTTTGTCTCTGGCTGTTTTGTGTTGACAAGCGAAACGTTCAAAAACTTCATTACAAATTAATCGGTAACTTTACGGTTTCTTATTATTTACATATTTTATGCTTAAATTAAGTGTTAACTCAAATGTTTTATGAGAAATATCAAAATGAGTAGTAAATACACGTATTACATAATCTAAACTAATATGTATTATAAAGAGGTAATATTTTTTTGTTTGTTTGTTTGTTTGTATGTATTGAATAGGCGCAATAACTACTGGACCAATTTCAAAAATTCTTTCACCATTATGAATGTACATCTTTCCGAAGTAACATAGGCTATATTTTATTTTGAAAAAAATTAGGGATCCTTGCGAAAACTTCAATAACATAAACCACCGTCGATAAAAATCACTATTGAAATACCTTAAATCGCGTGCGCTGCAATGACTATTAATGATGGAGCAAAATAATGTACTACGATTTTGTAGACCACATTATTATCTACAGAAAAGTCCGCGATAGGGTATATCTAAGTATTATAGTTGCGCCAATATAAAGACTTTTATAGTTTAACAAACTATTTAAATCGGCAACGAAAATAAGATGTCGATATTCATACCATGGTATTTATACTTATCTAAATAACTTACTTTTTATTTATCAGTAGTTCAATACCTTTACATTGCTGTTTAAATTATTTTAATCGGACACTCCATTCAAAAGATATAGCGAGTTTAAAAATTTGGGTAAATATGATATATTTTATCTGTGTAGAGATAGTTGGGAGGGTGGAGAGTGACGTAGGCTACTTTTACCGCGGAAAAACATCTCATTCCCATGGGAAGATCGATGTTTTGTTAGTTGCTAGATAAATTAGTTCCGGATGCTGTTAATAGATGGCGTTAGTAAAATTCATTTGCAAGTTCTGAATCACGCTATCAAATACTACATAATATCGTTAATTTACTTAAATCATTGGTAAATGTTATAACATAGAGCCAACTTTTTATCTCGAGAATCCTACGGGAGCGGGACCTACGCAGCTGTTACCTACGGATCCCGAAGCGAAGCGAGGGCGGTTCTCTAGTATTTTTATAAAATAATAGGAATAATTATAGTGATTGTAAATTCTTGTTAATTAGTTACTCTGAAATTAGGTTTCTGAACAATCACTCATCTTCGGCGGCAATTTGTCATAGTTATTATAATGCAATTCGTCCACTTGTATGTTTGTTTGTAATTTAAAGTTATTGACCAATATTAAACAATACATTATAATATTTACATGTATCAATATATTATATTTGTAATAGTCCCCCGTTAATTACTGAGTGACTAACAGATACACAGCCGATATTATTAATCACAAAAAGCTTAAAGGATGGATGTTCCTTGGGGAGTGTATATGAGCACTATTAAGAGAAGGTTGTTCGAAATTACCCCTTTCCTTCCCCTTTAAAGAGGTAAAAAAGGGGCACGATATAAATTAATTATAGCGGGCGGAGAGCTAGTTAGAAATAATTGCAATGACAATGTATTCAATGTTTAATATTTTTATTGAGTAATATTAATCATTATTGTATCTAAATAAAATTATGTCGTAGTTTAGCGGATGAAAATTCTCGTCGTTGCGATCGTCTTGTAATATCCCTTCGTTGTTCGATATATTATTTCTATTGAAATGCACTTTCACAAGTTTGTTAAATGGACTCCTCTTCTCGTACACGTTTCCTGCGCAATTTTTTTTCAAATACTTTTCGCGGGTAGCGTCAGACTTTAATAGATACACATTTTGAACAAGCAATATGTAACATAATTTAAGAATTTAACGACTAAAATTGAGTTTCATTTTTGACAATGGAATATAAGCTGCCAACGGCAGCTTAAACTGAATGGTTTTATTTGACAGATAAACATGTCAAGCAATGTCAATAGCGAGCTCATAATACGATTTTGCCATTCAAAATCCAGGCAGAAGCTGGTGAAGTGTCACGTGACCGCTGACTGGCTGGTTTTAAGAGTTTGTAATACGGAATTGCCAGGCAGTTCAGTTTACGCCGTAAACTGACTGGAATTAAGAGTTCATAATAAGGGGGCTGGCCTGATTCTAAAAATTCTTTCACCATTTTAATACTACATTATCTCTGAGTAACAAAGGTTATTTTCTTATTTTTACCCGACTACTTCAGATGGGTAATATACATATGTATAGGTACTCTGATTGCATCCTCATATCCCCACACTAGGATTTTTTGTATCGTGGGAGCGATGGACATTACTTAAAGACAAGGACAAAAACTCATCATAATAATATAATTTCCGCCTCACTGGGATACGAACCCAGGACCCATTGAATAGAAGTCCATCATGGTGACCTTTGCGCCAAACAGTTCGTGTAGCTTGCAATCTCACTATCCCACAGTGAGACAACAGCACAAGGTGAAGTTTGCATTAACGGTCTAAGAAGCCAAACCCGATGGACAGCTTTTGGACCAAGTTTTTTGACCCTTGTAGTTCATTCAGCTCAGATATTAATATTAATGTTCCGATCCATTTGCCGTCGTTTGTTTTCTTGTATCAGATTTCCTTTGTCAACTGCGGCGAATTAGTTTGTGGCATTGTTCGACGCCTGCTTACAATGGCCAGGTTCTGCTGCGGCCTACTTAGATGTAATTGGGTATGAAACATGCCTAATTCTATCATAAGTTTAAATAGTTGCAAGAGGTAAACACCTAACATTCAAGGCATAATTCTCTGACATATTTAAACAATTAATTTATTAGAAAACAATAAAAAAATGTTTGAGGAAAATACAATTGTTTTTTGGGTAGTTTATGGAATACATAAAATCTTCACACATTCGTTTAAGTTACCCTGTGCCTTTGATTATATACACGGTCTAGATTCCGCAATCGGCTCTACCGAACGGCTCCTTAGTCCAACAAATTTGTTAACTTGCTTGACACGTAGGTCAGTGTCATTTGTGTTGCTTAGCGACAAAGTGCTCCCGAAAAAACATAAATTATGCCGGTTTGTGCAATGAAATTGTTTCGCAATTATGTGGAAAAACCTTGTAATAACAAAAAGATTACTCTTCATAAGTAAGCTTTTTAAATAAATCACAAAGTTTAAAGAAAACATGATTTTTTATTTCGTTATATTCTGATTAGCGAGTGTTGCCTGTTTATTACTAGGGGATTCGCCGAATTTACGGGAGATAAATTACAAATAAGTATTACATTATAAAATCCTGTAAATAAAGTTAACCTAATAAGTTAATATCATAGATTTATTATATAACTAAAGATCGGCAATTGTATCACTTGGACGAAACCAAAAATGAATCGCCCGCTGTCAATGTCACCGCCGAGCGCGACGCCTTCCTGGTGGTTTTTATATCTAGAGGAGTCACATCCAGGTACCGCACAAGTAACCATCACTAATTAAGACTACAAAGGACATTATTCCACACAGAAATGTAAAAACTAAATTAAGTATTTTGAGAAAATTGAGGAACAATTTTTGACAAGTGCCCGCTAAGCCCGCTATGCCGTCTAAAAAATTGGTTTCGTCTATCTATCTCGCTCTGCCATACGCGTATCATATGTTTTGCTCTTTCGCATTTCCAATCTATCTTAACGTCAGTGTATGCTACATCTATGTTAATACTAATTAGGTAAAGTTTATTTATATTAATATATTAAGTTATGTTTATTTAAACACGAAAGTATTTATTTCATCAAAAAATTGACTTTATTATGCATTCCGTCTTAGGGCGCATTCATGTAGAACGCTGGTTACCGACGCTGATCTGCCAGCGCTTATCGTTACTGGTCCGTCGAGATAACCTCCACATAAAGCAAGCTGTTATAAGCAGGAGCTGGCTGACAGTCTCTCTACTTGAATGCGCCCTTAGGCAGCATTATCCCGACTCGCATGTTTTGGTCGGCGTCGGCTACTAGTGTAAAACCGAATGCACCTGAGGCTTCTGAGTACGTAATTAAGGACTATAAAAGTGGGTGATATGGCAACAATGCAACATCGTCCTCTGGTTATGAACTGATATCTCTTAAAATAATGAGTCAGTTTGTCGATCATACCTACTTATTTTAAAAATTTTGGTGATTATCGTCAACTTCATCAAAAAAGCCTGTGAAAACTTATTATAGAAAAATATTTGCAAATAAGATGTCACCATATTTAGAGATCAGACATCGTGGCCTAGCAATAAAAGTGTTCCAAAAACAAACACAAAGAGATGAATGTTGAAATCTATTTACTTATTATTTCCTTTTTCCCATTTACTTTTTATTATTTTCTGTCATTTTGAGTACATACATTATTTAGTTTACCCCTTAGAATAATTATAATATTATTCTAAAGGAGATGTTTCAAATCCGGCCCACAATATGTACAGTACCTCGAAAAATCGAGAAAAATCCACGGAATTCGGGAAAAATAAAGATAAATTACCTAAATGCATACTTTTCTGGTACAAAAATTGTATCTGTCATTTAATTTTATCAAGTTTCAACATGGCGTCTTACCAATTTGTCATTGATCACAGATCACGAACTGTCTACTGTCACTTTAATATGACAGAAATGTACGTACATATGTCAAACTTCAATCAAATCAACCAACGTGACATGTGATGACAGCTTACCGCCATGACGGATTTTTGTTTTTGTGTTGCAATTTCAATTGTATATTTTTGTGTTGTACCAAAAAACTAAACCAATTTGAAGTGATTGGATAGTTAAAAACTGTTTGAATTGCGATTCTCCATATTTTAGTATGGTGTACAAAGTGGTGGCCGGGGCTCCATACATTTTGAAACAACTCCTTTACCCTAATGTTTTTCCTTTGGTATTCTTCAACAAGTCCTTGAGTTCCTGATGTCCTGAGCTGCGTTATACCATAAAATAGAAATAAACAATAATTTCAATTCCTGTCATGTTTTTTAATTTTTGACGTGACAACGTCTTATAAATTGGTTTGCCGGGTGGCACTTCAAGAAACTGCGTTAGTAGCTCCGCTCACGTTACTTATAGTAGCTACGGCGTACACACGTTGGCGTGTTTCAGAAAATGGTACAGCGCCATCTCTGGAGAAGTAGAGTAATCTGGTTTGTTACCTCACTTAGTTGTGACTAATGGTTAATGGTCTAACGGTTAGCAGCGCTAGATGGCGGATGGTGTTCATCATCATCATCTCAACCCATAATGGCCCACTATTGAGCACGGGTCTCTTCTCATTCTGAGAAGGGTAAGGCCATAGTCCACCACGCTGGCCAAGTGCGGATTGGCGGACTTCACACACCTTTGAGTTTTGTGAACTCTCCGGCATGCAGGTTTCCTCACGATGTTTTCCTTCACCGTTTGTAGCAAGTGATATTTAAATGCTTAAAACGCACATAACTCCGATAAAGCCAGAGGTGCGTGCCCTGGGGTTCGAACCCGGACCCTCCGAATAGGAGGCCGAGATCTTAAACCACTAGGCTATCACCGCTACCACACCGCACCGCACCGCGGATGGTGTTACAATGTTTTAAATATAATTCTTTGTATATGTTTACCCCATGAAGATACGGGAACGCAGGGTCAACTTCACAAATAACCACAACTGCTTCCAAACCCAAAATAGCAGTTTATTATAAAACCAAAGAAGTCGACACATTGCCCTTTACAAATTTTTCTCTTATATAAACTCCACGTTACACTCGTTAGCGCGTTTCACAAATTGGTACAATGCCATCTTGTTTACAAGTGAGAAACTATTTAACAAAAATAAAACATTAAACTTAAATTGCTTCCGCCTTCACATGACGGTTAGACAGTATAAATAAATGTTTTAAATTGTTACTATTATTTCATCCTTCTTCCTACTATACGAATGAATATTCACATTAAAATTATTTTACCACTCAAAGTCGTTGTCACGTAAAACTTTCGCCCGTATACCGACTTTACAGGCAACCAATTTTTTAATACCAGTTACTTTATTATTTTTTCTACTTTTTGAAGAATTTTATTAATTTACATAAAATAAAATAAATATAAGACTAATACAAAACAATAACTTTTTAACCTATTCTGTTCAACCTTAATTTGCAAAGATCATAGGGAAAAAGTAGGTACGTGAACAATTTGAAGCAGGCATCCCTTACACACGCACACCTTGACAGTGCACTTACAATAAGTACACGAGCGGTACTCACACATGTCGGAAAACTGAGGACGTTTTTTGAGTGACATTTTGTTTGAATTGCGGAATCTAGACGTGTATATAATCAAAGCCCTGTGCTCACTACCAGACGTAATGTGATGAGACATTTTTCGGTTACGCTTTGACGCGTTACGCTTTGACGCGTTACGCTTTGACGCGTTACGCTTTGACGCGTTACGCTTTTGACGCGTTACGCGCCATGTCAAGATTATGTTGATTACTTTGGAGGTAGATATTTTGGTAATGTATCCAATTATTACTTTGTTATTGACTTCTGGGACTATTTATAAATTTTAAATGTTACCTTTTTTAATGTTTCCTGTATTCCTTCTTTATTTTTATTGATACATTTCTGTAACTTTAAATACGATTTCTTTTGATTGTTTACTTTGATGACATTATTTGTCAATGTAACTCTGACGTCTCTTTAGTTTGTTTTTTATCCAAATTATTTATAACCAGCCAGGTATGTTTTGACTTGACTTGTTTGTGGCACTATAACGGTACCTAATTTTGGGATCTTATTATTGGACTCAAGACGGCGACTATTGGACAATAAACGGCGTAATGTTTGTATTTAGTTTTTAAGTGTATTTTTATTGTTATTGTTATTATATTATTTATTTTGCCCCTCTTACGGTTGGTTCAGACGAAGTAGTACTTTTTTATTTAGAAAAAGTATTTCGGAGCAAAATTACTAAAGTGGTAGTTTCATTGAAATAAACACGAACAAAACAAACACCATACAATTGTGTTTAAAATAACAAAACCAAGACAACCACAGACCTCTATCTATTCACAATCTTATTAGAAAAAACCTACATTTTCTTTTTACGATTCTAATAAGATTGTGATTTTTATCTATTTGTAAGTTTACAATCTTATTAGAATACAATCAAAACAAAATATTCGCTTGACATTGACATGACATAATATGCACAGACTAGCTAAAGATTAATGTTTCGTTATACGGTATGCAACGACTAGTCTTTTTGGTAAAATATTTAAGAAGTTTCACTTCATACGTGTGTACACTAGTACACGCACACATTTTTTTTTAATTAAATGCACTCGCAGTTTTAGTGGTGGTTGTTTGCTGGTCATACCAGTATGACAACCCAGTATGACCACCGAGAAGCACCCGTTGTTTGGTCGCTTGAACCAACCAGCCACCATTCTCCCTGCCAATGTGCCTACCTATACTAACTGCCGATACTTATTTTTCAGCATCCTTCCTACTGTATATTTTATGCTACATTAATTCTATATCTTTATAGTACCTATAATCTAATGTTATTTAACTTACAATTAACTGCCTTAAGCTATGTTATTACTTAATACTATATCCATTTTTCCTTTGCCTTAAACTCTACAAATTTACATACATACATTGTTCTCTTAGGATTTACTACTGTTTTTCGCGTCTTTTTGCTCTTTTGTTCTGTACTTCCACACTACAATTCGCAACTTCACTTCACTTCACGACACACACACACACACACACACGACTCGTTGTATTGTACGGCACTGCGTCGCACGACGTTGTTACAGGATGCAGCATGGTTCAGCGTCACATCGCCCCCAGCCTGCGGTCTGCACATGGTCTTGGAGGGGCCGATAGTTGTTGCTTTTACCTTACCCGCTGCTTTAGTTACCCTTGTCCTCTGCAGTTTTATGAGTCGTTCCTCTTGTAACGTCTGTCTGAGGCATTCGAGAGGGTAGTTGCAGTAAAATGCCAGGTACCTTCTGACTTAAAGGTTGATTTTGGAACCGTTTACCCTGCCTGTCTCTCTTACGACATGGAGAGCGAATTCTAAGAAGTGTGGCCGGCTGTCCTCGTTGTTTATTGCCTCTCTGAGACTTTCCTCACGTAGTGGGTATCCCAGCTTTAATTCACATTTCCACCTTCTACGAGCAAATCTGGGGCACTCCAGAATAACCGTCGGGCTGAAGTGTTTCACTCACTGGGTTTTCACAGATGCAGAGGTGGTCGTTTCTAAGCCGGACCCTGTGCAGGTATGCTTTGAACCCACCGTGGCCAGTGAACAATTGGGCTATTCAATTGTTCATCGTTATATTTCTAATTGTTTTATATGCCTCCGTCACGTCTGGGAAGAATGACTTTGTGACAGAGCCATTGGGGTATGAAGTATACCTCTTTTGCCACTTTTCTAGGGTTGATCCTCTTTTAGTCTGTTTGGCAAAGGAGAGGGGAAAGCGATCATAAGCAGGAGCTGTTTGAGACTCTAGTGCTGCTTCCTTTGCCAACATGTCTGCTCTCTCATTTCCAGGAATTCCGACGTGGGCTTTGATCCAATGAAGGCTTACCTGCCCGCCCTGCTCATGGATTTCCTGGACATTGTAGTAATATTAGAAAATTTATTTATTTTTTCTTTTTTTGGTATTTTTATTTATTTATTTATCATTTTTCAATAAATAGCTGGTAGAGTTACTGTTCACCCGTTACAGCACCACCGCCCGCCACGTTACTTAGTAGATACAATTTCTACCGTGTAATAATTATCATAACAGCAATTGTGAGCCGATTGGAAAGGTGTGCGTGGGGTTACACTTTTTAAATTCTTTTTTTCGAGGTTTAGCAGAAAAAATTAAATTGCGATAGATAGACAGATTAGGTAAATTACATATTTCCCTTTATTTGTGTTTACTCCGTGTGTAATTTCAAGATATACATATGTCAACGGGTAATATTTACGAGATCTACGATATATATTTTGATTACTTTACGAGCGTCAAAATATGCGCCAAAACGGATCTTTGATTACGCAATCAATGTTAGAAATTGGATATTTTCTCTGCCCCAATGAGCAATTCATTTTTTATATTAATTTCGCTTAATACGAATATGCGATTCTTAGAAAAAAGCTCTTAAAGACAGATAGACGAAAAACTAATTTATTCTATTAGGTATAGACCCGTTTGTAGGAAACCCTAAAAGTACCTAAAGTTAAAAGTTAAATATCAGACCGCTCTCCGTTACACACTAGATTCAATACGCTAAACGAAATAAAAAAATATGTATTCCTTTCTTCCGTCCCAAGAAAACAGGTACCCTTTGAGCTATAAAAATGCAAAAGAAATTTCCGCAAGCCAAGGACTTGCATGGATTCGGTGTATTGTTGATTTGCAAGCTATTGTTGGCTGAACTAGTCACCAGCGACCTTTGACCTGGCTGAAACGGTTCGACGAATACCTGTTGAACAGGTGTTAAAATAAACAAATGGGGGCTGTGATAAATCTTGCTTATGTATAAAAGCCAAACGATGTTCACTCCCTCCCTCACTGAATAATTACGTTTCTAAAATTATTATACTACCTTTTTACTTATATAATGTCATTGTATAATGAATTAAAATGTTGTATTATATTATTTTTATCAGCCATTAATTGCCCACTACCGAAAACGGGCCTTTCCGCGTCATTGAGAGACCTAGAGCATACTCTACCACGCTGCTCCAGTACAGATTGGTGGAGAATAAGGGATTAATGTGAAAATAAACCCAACTTTTCATTTACGTCCGGATGAATTTTATTTTAAGCTTACGCCTTTTAAAGTTGCATTACATCCATCTTAATACGTATAATATCGAATTTACAATCGATATAAAATTAATAAACTAATTACGAAACTAATAACGCAATGAAATATTGTATTAAATCTTTGAAAATAATAATTAACTACCTGTTAGTAATAAGTAGGTTTATAAGCAATAAAAACTATATCTGAATATGGTTAATAGTAGGTACATTTCTATAAAACTATATCTGTTTTGTAGATCGTGTCATTATTTTGCGAAATTTGTATCAGCCATAACATAAGTAGGTTCTTATGTCTCTATGATGTTATAACATTGAAGTATTCATAGCCTGCCGGTTTGTGTCGATCCTAAGTGGTAAGTGATGCTGATGGACCTAGTGACCAACAGCAGTCACAGTCATTTCTTGGATTAGTGACCGCTACTGACTCAATTTCTTGAGCACTTCCGTGTTTCGGAGGGCACGTAATGCAGTCAAACCTGGCTGTTATCATTAAATAGCAATAGAAAGTGCGTTTCCAAGAATCCATGTCGAAATTGTTAAGATAACAAATAAATCGATTAAAAAACTAAATACACGCTTTTAAATATCTGAAAAAAAACGACGGTGGCTGTTTCGTTACCGATAAGAAATTCAAATGATGAAACAAACCCTGCATGTATTGTAAATAAAACCCAATATGTAGGTACACTAAGGTAGGGTAACTCCGTAGCATTCCATTCCACTGAAGAATTGTTTGTGAATACGAGTATATGGGTAATTAGGTATAATTGTAGTCCTGTGTTTAACGTTATAATTAAGCGTTAAGAATAGGCGTAACGCTACAATTACCTCTAGCTACTGACTGATTGATTCATTCAGCTTTATGTAACAATCGTGAGACTCATTCCCCAACTTTTATTTGAGCTAGAAACGTTATCAAATCAACTATTAGGTGGGTACTTAACGATAACTTGGGTTATTCCGGTATGATCCACACTATACTCCATTTCACATAGGATGGGTACGGTGACATTTGATTCATGTTCCAATACACGCTCACTATTTTCAACAAATCAAATAAATATATATTTTTTTAATCACCAATTAATTTCCAAAGTTAACAATAATGCTTGATTAGATGAATGGTAATGAAATTGTATTTAAATATGCGTTTTTACATTTTAAACAAATTAAAAAAGGTACAAAAAAAATAATAACCTAAAATTAGAGGCATGAAACCTATGCATGAAACGAAATGTATTAGGGATTGACACGTAGTAGGTAATCGGCAAAAACGAATAATCGTAACGGCCATCTTGTGAATCGCGTCAACTGACTTACTTAAGATAGGTATAGATTATATGAATATTTTTAATTTCAATCGATTAAAGGTTAACCGCAATTGTACTCGATAATCGAATCACATACATTGAATTATGCATGGTCACCTCACTACAGAGTTAATTTGAAATGTGTCACCGTACCCATCCTATGTGAAATAAAGTATACAAGATCCATGATAGATATTTTGTCCGGTTAGATCCATTGTAATTTGACCATTCCGGATCGATCCATTTCCTGTTTATAATGGGTAAGTACAGTCAAACAAAAAACAGTTGAGGAAATAAAAATATGTACTTTTTATTCGTATAAGAATCATCACATACTTATGTTACGCTACCTAAGTCATTTGAAATCATCTTTTCATAGTTATGTTAAATTATATTTAGTCCTTGGATTTGGATAAATCTAAATAATAAAAACAACAATTTGTAAGAGACTAAAGATTAATGAAATTATGAAAATAAAATTTAAAACACAATTTTAAAATTGTCATAGTACCTATTCACAATTACATTGAGTTATATTTGCTCCTTGGATTTGGAAAAATCTTAATTAAGTATGAAAGAAACAATTAAATTTGTAAATAAGTGACTGAAGATAATTATTCAAATAACAAAAAAAAACTAAAATTACAATGTCAAATTATCACAGTAAAACAATCATACTGATTTATGCTTGGTCCTTAGATTAATAAATAATAAAAAAAATATTTAGATATTTAACCACAGATAAATCATATTATTATAAAAATAAACCTTAAAATATAGTTGGGCCATTTTAACCTTTTAACCGCTAGACTTAATATCAGTTGTCGTGCCCCCAGCGCTAAGCACAGTAAAACGAAAAATAAATACCTACAACAAATAGTGATGTTCAATTACATATCGATATGAACTGTATGCCCCCTTCAGACGCGGCAGGGGACTTTGTTTTATAATATGTTATGATTAGCAGATATTTTGGAAACACAATGAAACAAAAAGTGTTTAAAGATCTTAAAAGATTTATTGATTTCCACACATTAAAATTGGTAATAAAAAAATTCGAAAAACGAAATATTCTTTCTTTCTATCTCTTTATTCTTTAATGCAGTCTAACGATATAATGACTACAGAATTTCCAACAGCTTAATAAAATCACATATGAATTTTTTTAAATAAAATAATTTTTTTAATAAAATAAAAAATAAAATAAACTCTTCGTCCGATACAAATTCTTCATCTTCATCACCTTCCAGTATACGCATTAATTCGTCAGCAGTAGTCATGTTTAATTATATTTATCGACAACACGAACATAATAATAACACGCATAAGCACAACAATAACGGAAAATTCCACAAGGCGGCACTCGTTTATGACGTCAGAAGCGGTCGTCTTTCTCCGACCGTCGCGCTGGGTGTACTAACAACATTCATTTCTAAACATGCAGACTAGGGATGGGAATTTTCAATTCAGTCACTGATATTTTTAAGCTTTATTTATTATAAATAAAATAAAATAAACACAAATAAACATATTTATTTCTGCAGTAACAATTGCTTTATTTATTTTATAATAAATTAGTAAGTATAAACTGAAATAGTTTAATTTATGTGGATTTATCTATCGGTAAATCATCGCGTATGTCCCCTCCTTATCGTCGGATTTTTCCGACAGTGGCGTTAGACATCAATACACTTTTCGAAAAATACTAACAGTAATTTGTTTAACTTTAGACATTATTTTTAAGGTCTTCTAGTTGATAAACTAAAGTGTAAGCAATTGTATATAATTACTTCAACATATATTTACTAAAATATGAACATTATTTTAATATAATACAGCGCTGTCAAACAAAAAGGCAGATTAACCGAGTAGTGGTATTCGGTCGTAAATATCCGACCTTCGCGATAGGAGCCCGAAAATATTTGTCGGATTAATCCGACCTTCGCGGTTAAAGGGTTAATAGGTCACATTTGACAGTTCGTCAAAATTTTCCAAAGTAACATTGTAAGGGAGGCACCCCATAGTATCTAAATACATTCCATACTAGATATTGTTAAACTTTTTACACTTAAAAGTAAGGAACTGACGTCGTTACAAAGTTACGTCAGTGAACCCTTTTTCTTTTTAAATATCAGGGATGGTACCGAAAGAAACAGATGAGTAGATAAGTTGAATTCGAGAAGTTGAAGTAATCGTCAAAAAGTATTTCACGATTACAAAATAAAATGTATTTTAATACAAACAAAATTAATTTTATTACATTTTAGGCCAAAAAATATGTAATCATTCATTTATATAATAACGTCTGGCTCAAAAGTCAGTATCTAAAAACGTGAAATGTTACAAAAAAGACATAATTTCATTTCGCGCCATTATTTGACGCATTATTTTTGTAATTTTTTTAGTCGTTGTGTGAACTGTGCCGACTGTGCGCATGTTATTAATACTTTTAATAACAATCGCATTCAATTTACAGATGTTTGAAGTCCTTATCGATTTATTCAATTTAATCGATGTTTTTCAGCAGGTTATCCTCCCTATGAAGCAAAGACAAACAGTTGTCAAATGTGGCCTATTAAAATGGCCCTACTTTAGAACATCAAATTATGACAACAATAAAAATAATACTGTTTGACCCTTATATCAATGAATAATAAATGAATAATAAAACCTGTATGCATATTTCTTGCTGACTGTACTAAAATGTGATAACAGATAGTCAATGGACCAGACCGGAATAGAAAATAATTTAAAATATTATGATCCACGTAGGTATTACTCGTTAGGTATCAAACCGGAATAAAAAATAATTAAAAGTATATCGATCCACTCTCGGGATCTATTTTCAAGTATCAAACCGGAATAACTCGATAACTTAGACGTATGAGCGTACGTAGTAGTGGGAAAAGAGGGTTCTTACCCACCCCCTAGTGTCGGATAAAAAACAAAAAGTACAGTACCCAAGGGGTAACACCCGGAGAGCTCTTTAAAAACTCTTCCTTAAAAATCCGATTTGGAATTTCTGGATCAGAAATTCAGGATCCTTACCCTTACCCCCTTCGCCTCTGAAGATGCGTACCCCCATGCTTAGACCTAAAGGAATTTCTCTAAAGGTTTAAACTATTCATTCATCATCATGTGGCTAATATTTCTTAACAATACCAAAGATCTTTTAGGAAGTGAAAATGTAATGATTAGGTAGGTACTTATTTTCGTTCCAATACATTTCATTTGCGTATTTTCTCTACAGTATACCTAATTATGATTATGGATAACGATTATATACGGAGTAGTTTGAATGTGCATTTCCGGGGCTTCAGATGTATTAAATATAGGTAATCGTCAGTGTTTTCGTTCGATTATAGATAATGTGGGCGTCTTCAAGTCACGAGTGAATAGGCTTTTGCTAAGTCGCCCTAACATCCAAAACTACATCGTCACTTACCACCAGGTACAATCAACTGTTTTTTGTTTGACTGTACTTACCCATTATAAACAGGAAATGGATCGATCCGGAATGGTCAAATTACAATGGATCTAACCGGACAAAATACCTATCATGGATCTTGTAGTGTGGATCATACCGGAATAACCCATTGTAGTCAAGCATTAACTTATAATTAATAATAATAAAAAAAGAATATGTTTCTTCTAAGTTAGCATGCTTTACTATATTTTGAGTACTTTGCCATTTAAACATCAGGTTGCCCGATTCATTGATAAACGGTAGAAGAACAAGCGGGATGAACGACACCATTACACTCCATATATGGTTATATCGGTCAACATTTTAGACTATATTGTAATACGGTATGTGACAGGTATTGAATAAGAGCATTGTGTTGTTCGTGTACAAAATGAGATTGTTATTCAACTGTTCGTGATGGGACTCAGTTGTTTGTTTGCGAACATTATTGCATTGATAGCTTATTTTTAGATAAGGCCGTAACAGTTTGGGTATTGGTCACAGAGTCAGATTAACTCTAAAGAGCTTCGTGGATTATCCGACCAAAATAATGTTACCTTCGTGTCGAGCCTTATTGAGTTGATAATCTTGTCGCCCGAGCGAAAGATCCTGGGTTCGATGTTGAGATGTAGGCATCTAAAAGTGAATATTTCTCAGCGAGTGACTATGGGTATTTGTAATTCTTTATTTTTACTACCCGCTACGGAACGGAGACGGTATGTGCGTTTGGGATGAACCAAGGTTTGGAGTGTAAGGCTCGATTCAGACATATCAGTGAAGTCACAGTTCCGTCACAGTACCGGCAAATCTTTCATACATTCTCGGCATTGTCGGCACTGACATGACACTGAGAAATGTCGATGCGTTCATACAACATGTATGAAAGAATATTTCGTATTGTGCCGGTACGGTAACGAGACTGTGACTTCACTGCCCAACGTTGCCAGTTCTCTATTTATATCCAAAACTACAAGTTCGATTCAACTTAAATAAACTGTAGCTGCATACATATATTTCGTGCAAAATTGGGGACCTAAAGTAAACAAAATTATATGCAAATAAAAAGAAAAAATTAACTGTATTTTTAAAGATTAATATCAAAAGGTCATATGTACAAAACTACAACAAATTAACTACAAATCTACGTTCACCGTCAATTAACAGGATAATAGGTACCTACTCTTAGTTAATTAAGTAGGTTTATTAGTTAAATAAGTTCATCTAATGTTTAATGGGGATTTTACGGCGTCATTTAATCACTAGCTAACAACAAATAGCTGTTAAAATTGGTAATGAACATAATGACACGAGATATTAATTAGATATTAATAGATAAGCTGCTTAAATACTCAAACTCAAATCATTTATTTAATTTAGGGATTTACCAATACCTTTTTTTTTTTTTGTTATCGAGGGGGAAACCTTCAAAAGGTACCCGGTGCCGTGGGAGCGACACAGGGTTATGTGGGATTTTTACCCACTAAAACCCCCCCGGTGGCCTACCTCAGCGCTTGTGGAGGACTCCGGGATCTCCAGAGGAACACGACCGGTGCCCTCCAAGCGCAATGTCCCATACGGACCCAACGCGTGTTCTCCACGGCTCTGTGCGGCCACACACAGAGCAGTCCTTCCCGGGGCTGCCGTTGGGCGGTTCGAGTTCCCACTCTAGCCGCCCGCAACCCCGAAAGTCCCCTTTTAGTCGCCTCTTACGACAGGCAGGGGATACCGAAGCTCGTATTCTGGTCCCGAGCCACAGGGACTAAAGGCCCCGTCGCTTGCCAGCGCCTTACAACGGTATGCGGCCACACATAGGGGTTGCTGATGGACGGTTCGAGCTCCCACTCTAGCCGCCCGCAAATTGAAACTAAACTCAATATTGTCACCAAATCATGCATCGACCACATTTTTGCTCGCTTCCCCAAGGTAAATCCGTACTCGGCAGCGTTAGACATCGTACTGGCCGATCATCGAGCGCTTATCTTTACCTGTGTTGAAGGTGCGGGGCCCGAGCGCATACAGAATGTTACTAAACAAATAATTGATTACGATATTTTTTATAAAGAACTAAGACAAGTTAAATGGATACAGACAAAGGAAATGGAATGTCCAAGCAATATTTATAGTTTTATTCGTGACTCCTTTCATAATGCTCTTATAACTGCTACACATAAACATACACAAAAATATATAAAAAATCATACACTTAAAATACCGTGGCTTGATAAAAACATTATCCGATTATGCGAAAAGCGCGATAAGTTATTTAGCTCGTGGAAAAAAAGTAACTTTGATCCCGGTTAAGGTTAAAATACAACCAAACTCGTAATAAAATACACCAAATTCTAGAAAGTAAAAGAAATTAGTATTACATGAAGCAAATAAGTATTAATTTCAAAAATACAAAAAAAGTTTACCAGATCATTAACCGTATGCTTGGCCGCATTAATTTGTCTATCGACACAGCGGTACTCAACGCCTTTGATGCACAAAGACTTACGTGTCAGGAGGTTGCTGATAATTTCGCAAAAAATTTTGAGCAACAAATGAATGACGTAACTGTAAAATGTAACATTAAACTATTAGACCATAGTACGTGTTACAAGTTCTACTTCCGGCACCCCGATATAACCCAACATTAATTATTAATTACAATAATTATTTAGTTGTGTGTATAATAATTCTGTGTATAATAATTTATTCCTACGATTTATTAATAAATTCATTTATTGTTTGAGATTATATAAGTGCTATTGACTTCCGATTTAATTGAAAAGTGGGGTTGAGAGTAGGATATAAATATGGCAAACTAAGGTAGTGCAGGGCATTATTTTTGTATCAGTTGTAAGGGGAAGTTCTGCCCGAATGTATACTTGTAAAATTAATTGGTAATTAAATATAATAATGTACAAAGTGTAGAGAATAATGTGTATGAGTTGTAATAAACTACGTGAAAACATGCTGCTGAAGTTTATTTTTGGGAAATAACCTAACGATAGGGAAGTTCATCGTCCTTGCTGCAGCCAGTGTGATAGTCATCATCACACTTCAGAAGTGGGGATATTTTCCTTTACAGCCCATATTATCTTGGTCAAAGGAACGGAGATTTTTTTTTGACACGCCATCCATGTCTACCAAAGTAATCGCTGGCATGCGGCGGGGACTTCTTGTGATCCAAGGAACAAAGAAACGAACAGGTACGTCATATTCATTTTGTCTTAATCAAAGGAAGTGGTATATTTCTTAGAAGGTTATAAAAACTTATGACAGTTCTTAAATATTGAATGTTTTGGTTAGTGGTTGCTGACCCGTTTCAGATTATTATTTCACAAAACTTTAAGATAAAATTACCTAACGATAGGTATATCTACACGACAACACAAAGCACTTGTACGTATTCACATGGAAAATAATAGTAATAATAATAATTGTCTTGTTGCTATCTAAAGTGAAATAACAACAACAAAATCCTCTTTATTATACGCCAAAACATATTACATGATCACAATATTATCACACAGAGATTAGTACAACAGGCGGCCTTATCACTAAATAGCGATCTCTTCTAGACAACCTATTAAGCTGAATACATAAATAACTTTGGAAACAGGGTAGGGTGTACAATTGAGCTATAGAAATTTATTTGTCAGCATTAGAACAGAATAGTATTTTCAAAAAAGTAAATACAAAAAGGAAATAAATAACAAAATAACAAGACTGTGTGGTTAGAATAAAAACAATCGATCTAATAACATCAAGCCGTTATCTTGCATAATAAATAAATCTGTGTGACTACTATATAAGAAAAGTGACTACATGGCAGATCTGTGTGACCACTATGAAATTTCTGTGCGTCTACTTGGCAGATTTTTACGGATTTTTATTATTTTACTATAAAAATACTGTGTGTTTACATGGTGAATCTGTGTGGCTAGTATGAAAATGCTGTAGAACTGCATGGAGATCTATGTGGCTACTAAAGAAATGCTGTGTGTCCCCATAGTTAGGTTGTAGGACTATTGGCAGATCTGTGTGACTTCTATGAGAATTCTGTGCGTCTACTTGGCAGATTTGTATGGCTACTATGAAAATACTGTGTGCTTACATAGTGGATCTGTGTGGCTACTATGAAAATGCTGTAGAACTGCACGATAGATCAATGAGGTTACTAAAGAAATGCTGTGTGTCCCCACAATCGGGTTGTAAGGCTATTATAAAAGTAGTATAACCTTTATCATATAAAAAGCTTTAAGTTTTAACTAATCTCCGGGATTAGTGTTTCAAGTATTGAATTGACTATTCACTTTATTGAAGAAGACTAAGTTTTTAAGCATTGCTCTACGACAAACAAAATATTACGGATAAATGGTTACAAACGTAAACAACAACTTTCTCGAAGCAAAGCAAGGACAGAATCTAGTAGTAGGAAAGCAATTTTTTTGGTTTATCTCCTTATCATCTTCCCATAGGTACTCTGAAAGAAATCGCAATTTTGTTATAGCCTTTTGTGCAAAAGTTATATAAATTGCAATATTTTTATTCCGGTTTGTTGTCATGGTGTGCAATAAATTATAAATTATAATAAATAAATAGATAAAATGCGAAACAGATTAACCTACAGAGGATTAAAAGAAACAAGCGATCAATAGTAAGTCGCAATAAGTTTTTATTGTACATGCGATAATGTTATTTTTTTGTTTAATAATTTTGCGAATTAACTAGACTTTTTTCAACATACATTCTGATAGTTTTAATGACAACATACCTACATAATATACTTTTGACATAATCATGATCTGGTAGCACGCTCAGGATTCACCGCAGCCAAAAAATCCTCATTACCGACTTGCTTTACAATAACATATATACGCTGAGTATTGTACTTAAGTTATTGGTCAATATAATCGCTGTTGTGTAGTGATATGTTAACATATCTATGTATTATATGTATATATGTAAATATGTATCTTCTATTTGGTATCTATTGACGAAAGCTATGGCTAATTGGCTCTTTCTCATGAAAGAGGGAATTTGACAAAATAGTCATATTATTTATTGATACATGGGTCATGAATATTAAATGAGTAATTCAAGTCAAATAATGCTATGTGTGCCGAAATAAAATTAATACACGGTATATTTCATGGTCTTGATTACAGTTACCATATTTATTGAAGGAAATTTTGGGTTCAATCCACTTATGCTCTTGGTTTATTAATATTTTTATGTATCGTTATTCACAATAATATTCAAACTCGATCAACCTAATACATACTCGTTTGTGATATACCTACTTACATTACAATTTTCAATTAATTGGTTTATTGCTTACAACGCATGTTTTAAGTATTTAAATATTCAACACAATTATTGTCATCACGAATTATCTCTTAAATTATGCCAATTGATAATTTTATCAAGTAAATACCTTAATTAATTTGGTCATAATCATTTTATAATAATGATTTACTAAGATATTATTTTTACTGTGTTTATTAAGAAGTTTATATGAAATACACTTAACGCATTAGGACGTAGCACCTGTACCTAATGTTAGTGATAATATTTTGGAATAAATAAATAAAAAGTAATAAGTAATTAGGTATATACGCAATTGAAGATGTTACTTTGTGTTAATGCTGTAAATAATTCAATAAAATAATTGTTTATTTATGTTCCTATATTAATTCAAACGTTATATTTAGGTACAACACAATGAAACAAAAATTTAAAACAAACAAGATTTATTTATATGTAGTTAGGTAATAACCTCGCTGATATAACATACATAATAACTTTAGCTTTATTTTCCATAGACATTAAGTATTGGCTTATTTATTCCACTTATATCACCTCGTTATATTATTCATTTGTTAAGGTTCTTCAACAATACATTATTAGAATTTAATTTATAGGAGATTAAAACTTACTGATTAGGCATATTAGTGCAGTGTGACCATTTCCCTTACCTACAGCAGTACACATCACTCATTAGTCATAAATAAAATGATTACATGGAATATTATATAGAATAAATAGATGCTACTATTTATGCTTATTAAACATACGTAAAACAAAAAAAAAATTGAAAATCTTAATTTACCTACAATAAAATATAATAAGTACTTTACGATCTCATGTAAGTACACCAATACAATCATTTCGATTACATACAATTGCATTAAAACATGAAAGATAAAAATTATTTCTTCATTAAAAAAAAAAACTAACCCTAATTTTATAATTTTATTTGATAAGGTCTTTATTACGTCTTGTTATTAACTCCATATATTAAACTCCACCGATATAATCATAAATAATATATCCATAAATAACAATTAAACTCCATATATGTATTTGCCGTAGGATTATATAAATATCTTTCACCAATCATAACATGCACCAACCACACGTTCACATTTATTACACACACGTTCATATGTACTATTATTACTAGTTCACATAATTATATATTACAGCCATCATATATAACGTCAGGGATAAATATTTTTTTGGAAATAGTTAAAAATATATTTGTTTGCGTTTTCCCGTTTGACGTCCTAGCATTTATGAGAAAACGGAGTCGGTTCGCATAAGAATTTGAATTTGCTTCTAAATGGTCGCTCCTAGTTTTTAACGTTCGTCTTATTGTACATACCTAGTTACTCGATTCACAAAATTAAAACATTACATACTTCTGACATGTCTTCCTCAACAAAATACGAACAAAATACTTACGAATGTATATTATAAAGGCTTGAGTGGAAATGAGTTTTGGGAAAAACAGGATTAATTGAAACCATTTATCCTATGTTATATAAACAAATACAGTATAATTGAATTAAAAAGCTGTGTGAAATACATTCAAAGCTGTGTGAATGGAATTTAAAGCTGTGTGAATTAAATTAAAAGCTGTGTGAATTAAACTCAAAGCTGTGTGAATTAAACTCAAAGCTGTGTGAATTAAACTCAAAGCTGTGTGAATTAAACTCAAAGCTGTGTGAATTAAACTCAAAGCTGTGTGAATTAAACTCAAAGCTGTGTGAATTAAACTCAAAGCTGTGTGAATCAAACTTAAAGCTGTGTGAAATAAAATCAAATTTGTGTAAGTTACATTAATAGCAATGGGATAAAATAAATAAATACAGTTTGACTTTCTATCCTGTACGTACTTAATAAAACTTTAACTGATCGGTTTCTGTACATGGCAACAAATTTAAAAATTTATAATAATATGTGTGTGTCTTTATTTATTTACCATTTTGTCTATTTGCCTGTAGGTTTGTGCTCACTAATCCTCTAGAATTGCTTATCCGATTTGAATGCACTTTTCAGATTTCTATTTTGATGGGCTTCACTTAACATTAGACTGTAAAAAAATCAAGTTCTGAGTTGGAAGAAAAATATAAACAGTAAATAAAAATTGTATAAACAGAAAAAAATGCGATTGAGGAGAATACAAACGTTACCAAAGAAAAATAAATATTATTTTATTTAACTTTTATTGACAAAAAAGCCCGATTATTATTTATTACTTAGTACAAATGGCGAACTTCTACGTGACAAAATTGTCATTCAATCTCCATTAAATTTGCAGTAATTACAAGAACCAGTTACTCGTTCGGTGTTTCAATTTCAGATGCTGCCGTAGACCAGTGACAAATCGGGACGCGAGCAGACTAGCAATGATGACCTAATGATGACCGCCGTGAGACACGACAGTTGCAGGATGGCCGAGTGTTACAAGTTCTACTTCCGGCACCCCGATATAACCCAACATTAATTATTAATTACAATAATTATTTAGTTGTGTGTATAATAATTCTGTGTATAATAATTTATTCCTACGATTTATTAATAAATTCATTTATTGTTTGAGATTATATAAGTGCTATTGACTTCCGATTTAATTGAAAAGTGGGGTTGAGAGTAGGATATAAATATGGCAAACTAAGGTAGTGCAGGGCATTATTTTTGTATCAGTTGTAAGGGGAAGTTCTGCCCGAATGTATACTTGTAAAATTAATTGGTAATTAAATATAATAATGTACAAAGTGTAGAGAATAATGTGTATGAGTTGTAATAAACTACGTGAAAACATGCTGCTGAAGTTTATTTTTGGGAAATAACCTAACGATAGGGAAGTTCATCGTCCTTGCTGCAGCCAGTGTGATAGTCATCATCACATACGTCTTCGGAAAAAACTGATTCTAGTATATTATTCCAAAAAGCATCCGTTAAAAAAATACAAAAAATTATTAATAAACTAAATCCTAACAAAGCTCCAGGAATTGATAACATTAAGGTATCTGATATTAAAATAATAAACGAACAAGTTTCAACAGCCATTGCCAACTTAGTCAACAAAAGCGTCCACTCTGGAATTTACCCTGAAGATTTGAAAATTGGTTGTGTTCGACCAATCTTTAAAAAAGGACAAAAAAACGATTACTCAAACTATCGTCCCATAACATTGTTATCCTCTGTTGACAAAGTAGTTGAGAAATATATAGGTAACCAAATACATGCATTTTACTAACAGCATGAAGTTATACGACCTAACAATTTGGATTTCAGCCTGGCAAGGGAACAACAGAACTCTTGTCATTATTTACAGACAAAGTTAATGAGCAGCTAGATTTTTTTTTTATGGAATTAAGGTAGATCAAAAGAATCAGGTATTAGCATTATTTATTGACTTTTCACGTGCGTTTGACACACTTGACCACAAAGAACTAATCAATAAACTTGACAACCGCGGTATACGAGGCCCACTACTTAAATGGTGTGAAAGTTATCTCCAAAATCGGAAGTTTACAGTCAAGATTAATAATAGGTTTAGCGACCATATCTCGGCAAACAAGGGAACAGCTCAAGGATCGGTGTTAGGTCCTCTTCATTTTTTGTCATATGTAAATGATATGAGTAACTGTATAAGTAACTCAACATGTTATCAGTTCGCGGATGATACATGTCTTGTTGTGAGCGGGAAAAATCTACAAGTAGCTAGTAAACTTCTTCAAGATGATTTGAACAATCTTATGAAATGGTGTCATGATGCCGGGTTACTAATCAATCCTAATAAGACGAAATTATTAGTTATCAAATCTCCATACATTAAATCTTCTCCCTTGCTTGACCTAAAAGCGCATGAACACGCCTGCTTACACAGACCTCACATAAATCAGTGCAACTGCCCTATCATACAAGTAGTAAGCACGCATACATACCTCGGTCTAACTATAGACAGTAAATTTAATTGGAGTTACCACGTTGAAAAGGTATGTAAAAAGCTACGACAGTTTTTAGCTAATATTGTTATTCTCAAACATCGTATTCCCTTCAAAATCAAGCTTATGTTATACAATTCGTTGGCCCAATCACATATCCAGTACGGTTTGAGTAGCTACGGCCGTACATATAAAACATACCTTGAGCAAATATGTAAACTTCAAAAAAGAATTCTTAAAAATATTGTACCCACCAATTTTCATTACAACGATGATAATGCACTCTTCAAACACTACAAAGTCTTGCCAATACATAGGCAGGTTAAACATAATTTACTAAAAGAAAACTTCTTTAATAATAACCTAAGAGTGGAAATCAAACATCCTGTATGTACCCGTGCTGTTGCACAAAAAAAGTTGCTTACGACGCGCGCGAATAATAATTATGTACGTATGGTGAACGAACAACTGAGTACCTAGTTCCTCGTCTTATTAATAATTTGCCTGCAGACTTACGAAAAGAACTAAATGAAATTTTTTTTATTAAATCTAAACTTAAACACTATTTTCGCGACGTGAACTAAATCATAGCATTAGCCTTTAAGCCCTCTGGTGGCTTCTTTAATGTTATATTATTCGGAAATATTATGTAAATTGTTTTTTATATTAATAAATAAATTTAAAAAAAGGCGTGAAAACGACAAAGAAGATTTAGAAAAAATTAATAATAATAGTAGGGCCCAGGAGGGACTACACAGACATTTAAAATGCTTATTACTTATCCGTAAATTAATAAGAACTGTAATTTCCACAGGACAGAAAATATTTCTAAGAAACTTTGTTTTTTTACTTATTGTACAACAAAGCTTTTCTCCATTAAATTTCAAAATATATCCAGTGACCCCGTTACAGATATAGTATTGGTATAAATATAAAGGTCATCTTTAGATTACCACTATAACGAAAAAGCACTCAAATGAATGAGAAAATAGCAAAACACTTAGCGTGATCTCCATAGGATCTTGTCGGAGAGTGTAACACCAAACCACAGCAGATCAAGATATCTTGGTCACTTGCTCCGATCGACGCAAGGGATCGTAAATTTAATAAAACGCTAAACGTATTTTATGGCTTCAAATCGATAAAAATTTAAATGTGATCCAGATTTTATTATTTGTGCTTGGATACCTGACGTGTTTAAATTTAAAAACGTCTTTTGGAATGTTTTTTTGCATATAAAGAATGCATTTTCATCAAATCATTTTTAGTGGAGTGCCGCAAGACATAAAAATGGCAAAACCTCGGAATCCAGGGACTATGAATGAATCTTCATAAAAATTGTTGGACTGTATTTCAAAATGCACAAATAGAAAAGTTAAAAAAAAAATCACCGATCTTTTTTTTATTTTTTTTAATCTTTGTTGGTAAGTTTGTGACCCCATAACTTCGTGTTGCGTAAACCGATTTTGATGATTCTGTATTTCCTTGAAAGCTGGTGCTTTTGGTACGGTCCCATTTAGTAGTTTTTGAGTAGTTTTTGAGTTACTCTTAATAATGTGTATTTAATTTATGGTCGCTACCCAATAACTTATCACTGGGTGCTTCGATTTCGACGATAAATTAAATACACATTATTAAGAGTAAGTCAAAAACTACTCGTCTGACGGAACTCAAATTTTTACCGGACCTAACCTAAGACCCCAGCTTTCGATTATAAAAAGAATGATCAAAATCGGAACTCTAAGTAGTAAGATATAAGGTAACATACATACAAAAAAGTTATTAAGGATAATTCAAAAACTACTAGTCAGATGCCGCTCAAATTTATATGAGACTACAATGCAAGTACCAGCTTAAGAGAATCATCAAAATCTACATACTCAGTAAAAAGTTATTAGAAAAAAACCATAAGTACACACTACAAAACATCCTTACACATTATTCAAGTTAATTCGAAACTACTCGTCAGATGTCGCTCAAATTTATATGGGACCGTACCAAAAGCACCAGCTTTCAAAGAAATAAAGAATCATCAAAATCGATTTACGCAACACGAAGTTATGGGGTCACAAACTTACAAAGATAAAAAAAAATTGGTAAATTATTTTTTATTGACTTTTCTATTTGTGCATTTTGAAATACAGTCCAACAGTTTTTATGAAGATTCATTCATAGTCCCTGGATTCCGAGGTTAAAAGCTTACGGCACTCCACTATTTTATTTATGTAAGTGTGAAAAACATTAAGACTTTATGTAACTAATTTTTCAACTTTTACGAAAATCCTGTCGCAATTCACATAGAAGAAAAAAAACTAAGGGGACCAGCAACTTTCTAGGCCTGGAATATGAACATGCATGAGACATCGCTTTTTAGATCGAGGATATTGTTACTACATTGTGCATATTCCGTTTTAAGTAGGATTACTCAAAAATTACCAGTTAAGTTGCGCTTAAAGGACAATGTCAAGTGTCCATAGTAACTTTGGCCAAATATTTATTAGTCATGGACAGCGAAAATTCTTTCATTTTTCGATGTAGTTTAATGCCAAAAGCTTTTCTGTGATTTCCACTTTTATGTTGAACTTCTAAAAAGAAAGTTATTAAGACATTTTATAACGGAGGTTATACATACTACTATTCACAGAGAGAAAATAAAACAAAAAATATACCTGATTCAATAGTTTTATTCTTATTCATCATTTTCATCATTTCAATATCAAAATCAATCAACAAATCATCAAGCAATGGTGCAGGGGACTCGATGCAATTTTAGTTTGGTTTACCTCGGGAAGTGAAGTCCATTGCCGTATCAATAAACGAACATCGTCAGATTTAACTAAATGCCGTCTCATACGGAATATATTTAAACCACAATTAAAACAACACGTGTGGTTAGGATATAATACATTATGTTACTTAAATCGCAAACACCGAGAAATTCGAAATGGAATAGGTACGCAAAACACCGACAAATAAACAACAAGATGTCAATTCACTGACAGCAGACATAACACGTAGAAACGGTTGGCATTACAAGGTTATTATTTCATCAATCGATAGGGAAAATCGATTTCTTGAAATTCGTTTTTATATTGTTCAAAAATACTTATTAATATTTTAAAAGTGGTTAACCTCATTGTAAAGCTTATGATTTATCAAAAGCTGAGAATTAAATCGCTATATTTGGATTAATCGATTACAGTGGCTGTTACAGTTACTTACACATAAAAATATTTTTATTTTGTAAAAAAATAACCGAAACATTCAATACCATCGGAATACTCATTAGAATAATTTTCTTTTTGAAAAGTTCTGGAAAATAACTAATTATTTATTAATAAGTCTTAATTAAAAATATAAATTGTTGTAGATATGAACTTTGTGTCCGTGTGATTTTATTTTTAAAAGTTGTGTAAGCCGAGACCTGATATTGTTCTTTTTATGGAACTAGAATAGGTACAAGAACCGACTTTCGAATCAGTTCACCCAATACAAAGTTATGAGCTAACACAAAAAAAATCAAGTCAAATTGAGAACCTCCTTATTTATTGAAGTCAGTTACTATACCTCATTACTATTTTACTATACCTAAGTCGCCGAGAATACCGAATGTCCAGTCCCCGCTAAAAACGAATTTATTACCCGTACTATAAGTTCAATTTAGCTTGTAAGCAACATTTTCTTACGGCATTTTAAATTTTCGCCGTCAATCTTCAATGTACCTTAATTAGAGGGACAGAAAGCTGGCATTTGTGTGGAATAGAATGAAAACTAATTCAATATCGGATGCGAACGGAGTATAGGATCTATATCTCTATACTGCAGATGATATGGAAAGTTGGATAAAACAAGTAAGACTACGACCCGAAAGTAAACATTTAAACATTTATCTGTCACATAAGTGTATGACCCTGTCGGGAATCAAACCCAGGACCCTTTCAGACAGCAGAGTCAATAATCTAGGCTACCGAGTTATCAGGATTTGAAACTTTTTCAAAACAACCTTTCAGGAAGCTTTGCATTAATTTAATCTAATTGGTTGTGTTTGTCAACGTAAAACAATTCTAAAATAAATGTACCTAGGTATGGTCTATTAAAACTTCATTAATTAACGTCAAAGCAAACCGACGTCCATACACTAGTCTTTCATTAACTGTTAGTTAATGGCTAGCATTTCATTTAGCTAAGTTACTAATATTATTAAAAAATAACAATAGCCACAGTTATTAAAGAATCATTATCCATTAATTAGGGCACCATAATTGGTTATTTACAGACCATTTAAATGAATGGAAAACACATTCAAGTAGACCTTCGTATGAAAGTTATATAACTGAGCAATTTACCTACCATAAAGATAAAAGTAGTTAGGGCATAAATTAAATAAAAATCTGTTAGGCAACTAGAACAGCTGTGGTCATAAATAAACGAACGCTCCAAACTTCACAATTAACTTCGTACGGGTATCCAAACGCAGAGAGCAAACTTCAAACAATAACATCTCGAGGACCGCAACGCGTTAAAATTATAGAATAATTTATTCAAAACTTCGTTTGAACTTGGTTATTGGGTATTAATAATGCAGTACTGAACGGCCTGAACACCAGCGGTTTCTCATGTAAGAAGGGGCAGCGTATAAAAGTGATCGTGAAGTGTGCGCCCGACTCAGTCGTACCGCGGTCGTCTATCGTGGCCCCAGCGCCACAGTGTTACCACTACCACACCACACTCCGACTTCGGCAACTGAACCCGACAGAACACCAACTCAGGATCCATGAGGTAAGTCCACATTGCAATGCCGCGCGACTTTTGCCAAACTTTACCAACTATCTTCTGCGAATTTTTAACCGCTTCTTAATAGGATTTTTTTCTGTGGTATTATTAAAATAAATAAGCTAATTAAATAAAATCAGTGTTGTTTTAAGGAAACCATTTCACGCATTCAATTTGATTTGTCAAGTGGCAAAAACAGGTGCTCGAGTGAACGGCCGAAACGTTTAAAAATATCGTTTCATTACTAATTCATTTGATTTTAAAATATTATCTTTATAGATTTAAATAATTGTGCGTATTTGCCTCGGTATTAGTCGAAAGTGACGCAAGTGAGAACTAAAACTTTGAAGTACATCTTGGATGTACTGAAAACTACAATGACGTACGGATATGTATGGTAACGTGTGAGATGTGACGTTTATTTACTGTTTTAATAATTTTGTGCGTTCTAAAAACACTAATACAAACATTATTTAAATTGCGGTTGGTAATCACGCTGCATAAAGCCGGTGAATTACGTGATTTCAGCGTTGGAGCGAAAATAGCACGTGTTAGGAGCGGAGAAAGTACACAGTGTTGTGATGCAACTAATTCTTGTTTTGCTTGATTGTTGTTGATCTTAATTTAATGTAATCTACTTTAAATGTCTGCTTCCTTATCTATATAGACTTTCCTGTTTTTATTTTTTTTCCTCTGAAGCTGGGTTCACATTTTTTCTCAATCTGATGAAATTTAGCTGTCGGCGTATTAATGTTTACACCATTTGTAAATCAGAGAAAACAATTCAAACGGTTGTCTTGCGTCTCACGTCGCCGGCGTATCAGGAACGTGTATCTTAATTGCGTTTAACCCTTTTACATGCGATCTGTACGCGGAGACGTTGAAATGGACAAATGCAATTGTGGCTCAGTTTTACCAGATTCAGAACTTTTTAAGTTAGAAACATAACCTTATCTTTATTTAACTATTTGGTTACCGTTACTTACATCATAGACTTCTGTGACACATCTTCCACTACCACATAATCTGCCTCGGTCTGAAATCGAACCGAAGCCCCTTCGTGGCGAAGACAGGGCCACTTACAACTGAGCTACGGGATCGTGGGATAAAACGCTCACTGCCAAGTACTGACAGACAGCGCACTCCTAGCAATAGACAGATGCGTGAAACTTAGTTCAGTGGTTCCATAACAGAATACTTCTCTTCTTGTGTCCAATCGCAGACAAAATCGCAGGTCATGAGGATAGGTAATTAAAAATGTTCGCTCTTTGAAGGTACACTAGGAAAATACAGGTCAAAGGTACACATGGAAAGCCTTTAATTTTTTATTGATGTGTTATAGTATAACGTAACTTATTATAAGGTTGGGAAGAAGCGCTGTCCTTAAACTAATATCAGTATAAAATCATTAATTGACTATTTGTTTATATTTTGACCTAACTCAGCGAATATTCTTGAGCAATGTAATGAAAATAGTTTCGGTAAAATCAATACTTAAGGCTTAACTAAAAGCAATAACACACAAAAACTATTTTTGAAATCCGTCTGGCAATTCGGAGATATTACGGCAAGCAAAAAAACTCTTGAGCTTGATTATTTAACAGGTGCTACAGAGCTGCCTACGCTCGAAATTCAACCGTAATAAATTCGGTCAAAGGGTAACTTCACATTGACATTCTAAACGTACATCTCAAATGCCACGTAGTGTGCATAGAGGTAACGTAGTGTAAGTTATTAGTGTATGTTGTTTTTCTATTTACTTATTTGTTGTTTTAAAATATGTACATTATTGTACAATAATATTGCATTGCATTTTTATCCATACAAACTTTAAACATGCCAAATTTTCGTGCTACCCCATCCTTGTTATTTTCCTAAAAGGGATATGAGTTTTCACTTTAATTTTATTAACGCAGCTTAATAATAGCTTAATATTTTTTACGCTTTTGGATAAATTAATATCCAATTGGTATTTTATTTATATGCGATAATTAAATATTTTTAATTACTTTAACGAATTTTTCAATAATCTATCCTTAATTTTTGGATTCCTTAGGAAGTGATAAATAACAACTAACACTGTACCTACTGTAGGTATATTCAGTTGTGTCAGACAGAGCGACATTAGAGGCTTCAAAAAGTAGGTATAATACGTACAAAATGTATATTACGTAGTCAAGAGAAACACACGTATTTACCGAGTCGTTAAAAGGCGTGTTAAAGTTGCCATTCCGCGGTAGCCGGACGTGTTATCTTAATTTCTCTAATTTCTGAGCTAATCAGCGCCGCTCCGTAATGCTAACAGATCAACCACAATTTGAGGCCATGAGAATGTTAACTATTTATACATTTATGTGTTGTCCGGGTACTCACGATATTTCGTCACAGTTGCATGGATTGGGGTCACTGCTATGCTGCGGTCACGCGGATAATATCTTGACATATTGACAGATTACTTTGACACTAACACATAAATATCTGTTAAAATTGTGTATGTTTGTTGTATTTTGCTTACCATATTACGACATAATACACCGGTACATAGAACAATAACAAATAATGTTAATATTTTTCATTAAGTTTTTAAATGCCGTGCTTAGGATCCGTTGCGTTGCAACAACGTAGCATGTATTGACTAAAAACTACATTATGAATGTGTTGTCTTGTATTCGTTAGTTCGACGTTGGATGACTAATGAATTACGTTAGCCCTTTATTTATTTTCTTTAGGCCAAAACACTGAATGAGTAGAGATGCATAAAAAAATTACTCTATGATGTTTACTCTATGATGTTACATAGGTCGCAATCTAGTATTAATCAACCTGTACGTTCTTACGCGTTACTGCAACGCATCGTATGTCTTCTGTGTGTCCTACTTTGTTCTTGTGTGGCAATGCAAGACAATGTCTTCAGTTTGATTAATATCATAAGGGACTAGGACCCCTTACCATCAGGGGGCTGGTCTGATTACTTGGCGTTTAATACTTTACAATTAAAATAAATGTGTAATAAAAGTTGCATTGAATATATTTTTATTATATTCATATACACACTTTAAGATACTGAACTACTGAAGAGATTCTGAGATTCATATCATCTTTTTCATTACGTTCATCAAATTAATGTTGACAAAGGTTTCATGTATATTTAGATCAGATGAGCACATGAAATCTAAATTGTATGTCATAGATCGAACGAAACTGTTAAGATTAAGATGCGGAAATTACTCAGACGGAGGGAAGTGTTCTCTGAGACCTTAAGATATTAGCGGCGACTGAGAGCACGGGAGTGAAAGACTGGATTACTGATTAATAAAAAAACCCACTTATGAAAGTTTTTATAAAAAGGCTTCCGATAACTATAACAAGTTATAATAACAGTTTCAACGGGGATGGATAAACGCATGGCATTTTGGTGTTAGCGGTCATCCAACCAATTCTCGACCACACTCAAGATGGCGCACAGAATACTACAGAAAAAAAAACAATAATTTGAGTACGTAGGAATTCGACTAATGAAAAGTGAATGAAATCCAATCGTAAATTCAATAGATTGGCCCAAAACCAATACCGAAATAGAATTTTACAAGATACGTATATATTATAAGAAATAAAATTGCCGATTGTTCCACTCGAATACGTTTTTAACGATGTCGATACTACATTTATATAACAGTAGGCACCGCGTTGTTTTTTGCGTACAAATTGCCAATATATTAAATAATGTTTCATTATTAATTTGATAGAACTATATTGGTAAATACTATATTATTGAAGCATAACATAATGATCTAAGAATCAAAATTACATTAACCTATACAAGCATAGTCCAAGTTAGATTTTATTTCATCTATTCATTATACTAGTTCTGTAAAAGCAATGCTTCACATTGAAACTTGTAACTTACAAATTCTACGCATACGCGTAGAGTTACTTATATTATAGGTATTGATGTTAATATTTATTAATTTGAATAATGTATGTGTGATGCATTTTCATTAAAAAATTGTATATGTTTTCTGCACTCTTTATCCATATAAATATATAACTCGGTCCGGCCGCGTCATTTCCATAATAATATGGCAAGTGGTGTAAGTTTTTTCCACGTGTTAATGTTGAGACGGAAACTGAGTGCTCGTAAAACCTCCCAATCAGTATATCTGAGTAACTTAATTTTATTAAGGTTATTATTCGAAGTTGTTTTTTACAAGTAAACACTTTTCAAAAGTCAAACTACGAACTGTTGTACGTCCTATTATTCCGTGGACTACGACGAATTTCCCTCCAAACACGGCGAACCCGCGGGGCTCCCATATAAATTGTAAAGCCAACATCGTCTACGAAGTTGGAAGGAGTCGAGTATTATTTTATAATTAACCGAAAGAAAATTGAGTTAAATTGGGAACTCGCCGACAAACTCCGAATATTAACGAGGCGTGCCCATGTTGCATCTGTTACAAATTAACTTACTAACTGGCGGAATATTTTAATACTCACAGAAATTTCTATCCCCATTTCGCGCATTAGGAGAAGAATTTACTCAAGTTAACTACACTATGAATAAAACCCTGTTCAAAGTTTCATGCTCTTAAGTACAGCGGTTACGGCTGCGCGTGTCTTTTTGTCTATAAAAGAGTTCCTAGTCTATTTGTTTGAATAACAAAAGATAGGTAAAACAAATTCAATATATATAATCACCATCAATCAAATACATAATCATTAAAATACATAATATAAAAAAATATCATCAGTAACTTATCTACTAACACAATATAGTAAGAGTCTTATATCCTCGTGTGCTCCGGAATATTTTAAGCGAACAATAATTTCGTTGAGACGTAATCTCAAACTTCTTACAAGGACGGAAAAAGATCTTTGTTGAAGAATAAAGAGGTATTTACAAACGATATGAAGTTAATGGAATGGTTTGCAGCGAAGCATTGATTATTATAATAACAACGGATACTGAGTAAAACACATGCAGTGTTAAATGACGGCTCTCTCACGTACAGTGAACAAGACTACTTAAAAGTAAAAAGATTACGGCATCTAAACATGTAAATTTTATGTAAAACAAAGAAACGTGTCCTCGTTTCACTTTGCTGAACCCATGGTTAGTACTCGCAGTATAACGCTACACACTCGCATTCTCACACTAGGATTCCCTGTGTCATGGGTACCTTGGACAACACACGAGACACACACCCAGACCGAGAATGGAAATTTAAACTCATCATTCAAATTGCCGCCTCGCTGGGAATCGAACCTAGGACCCTCGGAACAGCGCTCCGGCGTGTTAACATTGCGCCATCCGGGTCATAATGTTGCAAATCATTTGATGCAGGCGTAATTTTTATATTTCTCTCATCTAACCCATTTAGGAGATCGTGTATGTCGATAGGTGAATTGAAAACATGTTATTTTATTGCAATAGCTATACAAAAGCTGTAAAAACCTTAATTGATAGCCTTTTGCCAGAACCCCCATTCCAAAGTTAATCCGTGTCCACAACAAATCTATTCTCCGGATTGAAACATATCCTAGTCACAAAAATGAATGCTACAAGCGTGGCAAGTAGTTACATCTAAATTATGTTCAGTGGTGTCCGTGTGGTGTTTTTGTTCTCTTTACTACACGTGCTCTATTATATCGCTTCTAATATATGTATATTAACTTAACAGATCTTGCCATCCAATCTTCACAGTCTGATATAAGGCATTTTACTCCACAATTAAGGTAGCCACCAGTTAAGGAGTCCCTACGCAACTTGAGCGTTTGAAGATCTTATGCCAAGCGAATGATTCGATATTACTCACTAAAGAAAATAAATGTGTGCGATGGTGCATGTACCCTTTGAAGTACGGAAGCACTAAAGGAAGCACCTATTAAATTACGGACCGCACGGCGCACCCGCAATTGCTTAACGCGGTCGATCAATTACTATCGATACAAGTCGCAGGGCTGTGACCACTTACTTTTGAGATAAATTCAATGAATTAAATAGAAATAACATTTCATAATACTGTAATAGGATTTTCGGTGTCAAATTCTTACGTAGTCTAATAATCTTACATCCTAGAAAACACAAAGTAAGAATTCAGTTACTCTATCATATAAATATACCTCCAGGAATTGAACAAGAGTCGTGTTAGAAGGTTGTTAAATAACTACCCACTTTCCATCCGTATTTATTTAAACGGAAACTGTTCTATAAATTAACAGAAGCAGGCGTTACTTAGCGATACTTAATTGTTAAGTTAGTGTCTACTCAATAATACGCGAACATAATTTATCTACCACAATATATGTATGAAAGCCTCCTCATTCTGAGAAGAGACCCGTGCTCAATAGTGGACCATGATGGGTTGAGATGAATGCATGAAAGGCTACGACACAGCAGACACGACAGGTATAATAATAATAATTATATCGGTACCATATAGGTGTATGAAAGCCGGAAAATATGGATGTATAATGCCACCAACTTATCTGTTCAGTAGAAAAAAATGGAACTAAAAAAAGACAACGTCAATTTTGAAATTTTATGTCCGCTGTCAAGTCTTTGAAGTGCGTGTGCTCTATGTGTTTTAATTCGATTTTAATTGCAAAAAGTGATTAAAAATGCCTGAGCCTCTTAGAAGTGATACAACATTAGTTATTTTAAAAGTTTTAGATTGTACGAGGGAAGAAAATCGCCTGCTAACTCCGAAAATAACGTTTGAATAAGTGGCAGAATACGTCGCAATTGCAACATGTTAGTGTTGCTATTCCAAGTTAATTAATTGTCCGATAAAATTCAAATAAATATTTCAGTTATTTTATATTCCTGACTTATGTTTGCATAATCGATTAAAATGTCACTGAATTTATTAGGTATCCAATTTTTTTATACTTCATATAATATTATATCTTTGTTACAGGAGTTAGTGAACAATTTGTTTACAAGCTAATGAGTGAAAAGAAAAAAGCTGAAGAAATTTCTCTGGCGTATCGCCATCATTTTCTCCAGGGATTTCTTGTGTTGAACCCCTCAAACTTAGAAATCACGATGACAATTATTTTAATAAAATATATAAAAATATAAATAATTATGGTCAATAACAATGGATTTTTATTTCTCTTGTCCTGAAATTTTAATTTTTATATGAAAAAGTAAAATTTGACTGAGTTGGCCTACGTAATTCTTTTATTTTTGGATGTTTCCGTTTTTTTTTTAAGTTATGTGCGTTTTAAGCATTTAAATGTCACTTGCTATAACGGTAAAGGAAAACATTGCCAAACCGCACTTGTTCAGCATGGTGAACTATGGTCTTAACCTTCTCAATATGAGAAGAGACCTATGCTTAATAGTGGGCCCTGATGGATTGAGGTAATGTTAACATCCTATGTTACTGCTGTCATTGCATGGCAGTTTAAGTTAGTAGCCACAGCCCAAGTTGTGTATACCTATACCTATATTCGTCGGAAAGGCTTTGTCATCATTTACCATCGAATTATGTGCAACATCTGGTAAAAATCATAGGTCTCAAAGTTGTTGAGCTCCCTTGACAGTCGCCAAATTTTATTATATGGTAACATTGAACGCTGCACTAGCGACATCCGTTTACTGAACAGATAAGTTGGTGGCACTATAGTGATAAACATATTGAGATCTTTCATCTGTCAAAGTAACGACGAACACCATTCGCGCTGCATCGGCGGTCGATTCGCAATTTGCCGCCTCATTAGCCGGTATACTAGATGTAGTAGTACGGTAGTAACTTGATGACATATTTTGTTGGACGCTCTCTAAATATTTGCTTACGGGTCTAATCGCGCCTTACAGGACATTATTAATTTATAGTACTCAAAAGATTTGCTTACCTTAAGGTTACTTTGCTTCAAAATAGTTTTTCAACTCATTATATGACTATAGTTTACAATTTATTTTTCAAATCTCAAATCCTGCCTTTTTTTGCTCTCAACATATCGGTGATGGTGTCACTAAAGTCTAAGAGTAGCAATGATTAAATTATGATAAGCTATCGGGCTGCAAAACATTCAAACTTTCAAATGTTCATTTGTTTAATACCTTCAGGAGTCGTTGTCATCGTAGAAGTATTGACGATTTTGGCAAATAGCTCAAGCTTGAGGACCGGCCGAGCGCCGACTAATTGCGGTCGGGACTTGAATATGTGCGAGCGGTGTAAAAACTGCGGTAACGTGTTTTGGGCTTCGTGTTATAGATCTATCACCGTGGGACGCATGTTCAATATTGCTGTACAAATTATTCAAGTTTCATTTCAAAGAAAATTGCTATAGATTGATACATGTGCAATATTGTAATATGTATAAATATCCCGCACGCCCCTCTTCCCCCCCCCCCCTCCTCCATTGAATGACACTCCTTCGGGTTGCGTGCGGGATTGGTACAGACCAATTGGTAAAGACCAGTGACTGGCTTATTCACAAGTTAAAAGAATCCACAACTGTGTTGGCAGCCCTGACACAAGTACCGCGTACTTTGCAATAGGCAGCGACATCGATACGCGAAAGCATTAAAACCTCGTTAGGAGTGCATACGATAGCCATTAACGCGATTACCGGCTTTTTGATAACGAAAATAATATTATTCTTTATAGTTCTTGCCCGTAACCGAGTCCAGAGAAAAACTAAATTTAAGTTATAGTAAAGTAAATAGTGGTTAAAAAAATATCATAAGTTTATACAGGAAGGAAGTTGTTGCGTGGAGTAAATATTGTAGCTATGTATGTATTTCATAGCTTTTTACAAGGCAACTAGTCTTGCAGTAGGTATTCGATGTAGTATACTTAATAGAAAAATTTATATAATGATATAGTGAGCGGAATTATACATTTTTTTAGATTGATTTGCTAAAGAAACATATATCCATTTATTAGATTTATTGCGGATTAAAAGTGTTTTATTATTTGTTAACACAGGTTATACACTTTTTTAATCAGCTGAGTAGGAAGGTACCTACTTAGTATTTAAATATATGTACGTTTTTACGAGCATGTATTTTAAAAATTTATGACAGGAAAAGTATGTTGAAAAAAACGCTCTTTAATTTTACATCAACATTTAAATACAGTGGTGCCCAAACTTTTTGCTGTGAAGATCGACTTGAAAAAAAGTTAAGGGTTTAAGATCGACAGATTTATTTTTATGTATTTTTTTTATTATCTATTATTTTATGTTGTAATAATAAGTAATTATTAATGATTAGATTTATAATATGATTATAATCAAACAGTTTTACATAGTTTCTTACTCTGTACACACATTTGTACATAAAAAATATTATTAGAAAAGAAAATAAATACAGGTCAAGTTAAGTATAATTTTCTTGTGGCGGAAAATTAACGAGATGTAGATGCATGCTCAGTAAGTAGGTAATTTATAAATATTCGAAAATAAAATCTTGTACTGGCTTAACCTCTAAGATCGACCGTGAAACCTCTCGCGATCGACCGTTGGGCACCTCTGATTTAAAATATATAATCAAATGTGATCTTTGATAATTAGTTGCGCTCTCCAGTGGCGATTTCTCTAAGATGGCGCGTATGGCGGCGCCATACCATAAATTTTAAGCATTAAATAAAATGTAAAAAATCATATATTTACAACCTAATTATTTAGACCTAAGTACAATAATTACATTTTACGAGCGCTGCGGTCTTCTATCACGAACGCGACTCGCGGCGACTGTCTTCGCGTTCGGTCGGCGCCGAGCGCGGCCGAGGCGAGCGATGCGCTCATGACAGCGCATGCCTATTCCATACAAAGTCGTTGGCCCGCGCCGCCCGCGCCTCTTCGATCGCTTAGTATCTCCATAGTAAAATTATACTGTGGTATCAGCGTATCACTGAGTTTGAAACGCGGGTCTGGCGCTGGGAATGGCGCATTACCTAACGAGTTTTCGCATGTTTTTCGTCATAGTGTAGATTTGTGATTACGGTCTCTATCTTTCTATTGATTTAATTTACTTTTTATTTAGTAGGTAATTAGTTTATAATGAAATGACATGAAATTATGAGTGATTCAACAAAATCTGTGATACAAGAACTTTTAGAAAGACCTTTCACGACGAGATCGTTTGCCGAAAAACGGTTGATAGTGGAAAATGGACTTTCACTATGGGACAAACCCTAAAATCGCCAAAAAACATTAGCTATTTCATACAAAAATAAAAATGTCAAATTGTATGAAATTTCTTTTTAACCGACTTCAAAAAAGAAGGTTCTCAATTCGACCGTATATATGCTTTTTTTATGTACGTTCAGCGATTATTTCGTCGTTTATGGACCGATTTTGATAATTCTTTTTTTATTCTAAAGTAGATATGCGCAGTGGGGTCCCGTGATAAGGACACCAGGATCTGATGATGGCATCTCAGGGAAATCGAGAGGAACTTTTGAAAATTGTATGGACAACTAGTGTGTTTGTTCATGTTATCATAAGTACATTAAAGCGCTACTATTTCATGAAGATCTGGAGTCGATCTGATGAAGCCGAAAGACAGTCGAGGGAACTCCTCAACGATTTACTGCAGTTATCTAGTGTTTGGGCTTGATTAATTTGTAGCGACGAGAACTTTACACTTACATGTTGAATTGAGCGCCATCTGGCGAGTAGTTTTTGAGTTATCTCTACTTATCAAGATTGAAGTCGGTTATTTTTTTTTGTAAAAAGCAATTATTATTTGCGATTTCAAAGTAGGTTTCTTAATTAAAGACTGCAAGTTTGTTAGATTGACCGTCTGAAGAAATGGTTTTCCGGTTATGCGCACTTAACACTACACCCTATATAACAAAAGCTGGAGCCACCCCAATTATAAACACCAGGAATCGCCACTGGCGCTCTCCTAAAAACAGCCTCGACATCAAGGTCAATCCTGCAAACCTCTAATTTCACAAAGATATGCGCGTATTTGAAATGAATTAACACTTGCTACGGCGGAAACATTATAAGGTACCCAGCAAGGCGAGTTTTACATGTTTTAAGAAACAAAGTTTGTTCACCTCTACGTGGGTAGCGTGGAGAATTAAATGGTTGGAGGGTTCCATACGCCACATCGAATGACACTACGTCGAAGTTTATAAAATCGAACACGTTACATCGAAAGCTTATAAAATCGAAGGTTCATTAGATCGAATTGATGACATCGAAGTGTTATGAAACTGCTAGATCATAAAATCTTCGATGTGGCTTATGGAACCCATTTTTGGACGGTTAGGGTATCTCCCACATTGTGAGGGGCACAACTTACCATGACCTTCTACCATACCATGACCTTTAACAATGTTATTGAAATCTTATGTGCCTCGGTGTGGTTTACTAAACTAAAGGGGTAAAGTAAGTGGAGAGGGAACCTAAATCGGGTAACATATTTTTTCTATAATTTGTGTAGACGTTCGCTAAGGCTGTAACAAGAAACTTGAAACTAAAGTTACCTTTAAGCCAACACCATCGCCGTTGATGCATCTGTTATAACCGACACTCGGCGGAAGAAGGAAGTTTACCGGTTTGAGAGCCTGGCGAGAGTTCGATCACCCTGCACTGCACCCGCTTCCCACTATGGATGAGTGTTTGTTTTGATAGAAAGTAAAGGTTATAGCGATTTAGTTTTTGCTAGTTTTTAACTTTAAGCAAAGAATATTTTAACATGATTTCTATAAAAAAGTGTTCAAGTATGAAAGATTGTTAGTTGCAGAGGTTTTTATTCCATCGTTACTTGTAAGGCTCAATAGTAAATTTGTATGAGGTATTTTTGGAATCTTTTTATTTACTTAAAATATAGGCAGTAATATGAAGGGATTTATAACTCAAAGTTGCGTGCTTTAACCGACTTCAAAAAAGGTGGAACACCCCAATTCAGTTTTTTATTTGTGTTACCTCATAACTTTTTACTTTTTACCGATTTTGATTATTCTTTTTATATTCCAAAGCTGGTGTTTATCGCCTGGTCTCACATAAGTAGTTTTCTAGTTATTTCCACTTGTCCATGTTGAAGTCGTTTTTGTCAAAAGTTATCCTCGATCAAGTAAAATGGATTTATTTATCTGTCAATTTTAGTTTTCCTGATTTATTACATTTACTTGTGTCCAATTCTATTTGAAAGCCAAGAACGCGCTTATTTGATTTAACTGTTAGTGATTTCATTTTCACGGGTATTCTAAATAGTTAGTTTAGTTTTCATTTTCAATTTGTGAAACTTGGAAGCGGATTTGTTTTGGTCGGCGGGGATTTATTTTCCAACTTAAGCGTGTATATTTAAATCTTTCGTAGGTATCAATTTTTAATATATATAGGTTTAAAAGACAAATACACACACACACATAGAGAGAGTGAGAGAGAGAGAGAGAGAGAGACACTCCAGTAGAAAACTACTGGACGGTGTCTCATTCTAAGTCATATTCTAATGTATCATTCTAAGAAAATTGCAATAAGAAAATGCAAAGGCAGGGTTTGACTTTCCTGGAGTACATTTATTTTATAAAGAAATCAGTGTCCAGCTGTGAGCCACCCATCGGTAATGAATGTGCTTTGAATTATGCGACTCAATTTTCCTGGATTGCTCTCATTTGATTCACCAGATCGAGATGATCAATAAAATTATTTCGTAAACGCGTTGCTTTGTGCAGGAAAATTGGTTTACTTATAATTTTATTAAAATGTGATTTATTACATTGGTTTACTATAATCGAGTAGTGTAATAAAATTATTGAAATGTTTTGGAGTATTACAGAATGAGGATTCACAACTTCGCGGGAAATTTTATATCATCAGATCACAATACTATTGAGCAGTTTATCGGCATTTAATGTATTATGCTGATTAAACTAATAGGTACAAGCTCAGACCAATAAACTATAGACAGCATGCCGGGAACAAAAGAGTGAAGCCGGCAAAAAGTCAGCTTAGCCTTGTAATACACACTGCGGCACTCACACCAAAACGACTTTTGTGTTCTAAATAATAAAAAATGAATGAAGCTTTGTGTTCCAAAAAATAAAGTTTATATTTGTTCTAGTTCAAACTGTCAACATAGGGCATTCTATTGGTTTCGATTTGTGCCGAAAGCTGACTTAATTGCCGGCTTCACGCTTTTGTTCACGGCATGCCGTCTATAGTTTTTTGGTCTGAGGGTTTACAAGTTTACTGTTTAATATGGTAATCTGAAGTATTAAGTTTAGTATGGTAACTGAAGATTTACAACTATTTGAGCTTACTTTTGAAGTTAGAAACGATCTGGACAATGGCTTCCTTTTGGAATTTAAAATGTATATTTGTATAGCACCAGCAATACGTAGGTATTTAATACCAACATGGCTTTAACCCATTATAGAATACTGAACACGAATCTCTCCTCATTAATGAGGAGGACTAGAGCATACTCCAACACGCGTCTCCAGTTTGAATAGTGGGGAGATTAGTGATCAACTCAAGTACTAGCCACCTGAAAGCCTCCGACATAGCTTGTCGATATGAACTGGGACCGATGGCTTTTCGTGCCCATTGAGGCACAAGGGCTCAAGTTTGCCATTAGCCGTCACAATTCTACACAGACCGCGTTCGCAGTTACCTACTATTGCTTAACTTTGTCGATCATTTGATCGACTCAAGCCGCCGGACTACGAGCACTTCACAACACAATACCTACCTACTATCTTACTCATTCTCAACCATGGCAGCGTGCGTAACGATTTCGTAGTTCCGGCCACGACAAGTCGCGTGCGCATCGTACGACCGGTTTAATAATTTATTTTTACACGTTTACGATGTGAATAAACGCATATTTAATTGCCGTCTTGTGGCTTTAATTACACGTGAATGAACTTATCCCAGATTCATTCAGTAATTGTTTTGTTTTTATAGACGCATTGAATATTTATGTATGCTAACCTAAGAATAATGAGGTAAAGGTAAAATATTGTCATTTACGGGACGATTACACGGCACATTTATCTACCTACAAACAAGAATATATTTTGACGTCAAAAAAGATGGAATAAGTGAAAAACGACAAAAAATACCATAGTTTCAGAATAAGTTGTTCTCGACACACAAAATATAGAAATGCTCATTCGTCTTAAAACGTTTTAAATCTAATAAGACAAATACAAATAAAGAAATCCTAAACGGTCAGAAGTGCACCTTTCTGGATTTGATTTCATAAGCGCAGGTGGACGAAAAACTTGACTTTACTCAACACCTAATAATACGAGGTAATAATTATTTTCTATTAAGGGCTACATGCTAAAATTAAAAAAAGAAACTAATTCACATTATTGCCTCCATTCCTAGCGAAACAGTATGAAGGTAAGTAAGCGCTACTCGCTAAGATTCCTAGTAGAAACTTTAATTGGATGGCGGTTGAGTTTCCGATAGATTCTTCCGTTACATTAACTCCCTACAATCCGAATCGCTCAGTGATTACACAGTTCACTGCGTTTACTTTACGTAGATGACAAAAAGTAGGACAAAGTGCAAATGCTGGAATCGTTTTGCGGATGTAACATTTATTGTTGTTGTAAGTGGCTATTTGGACTTGGACGTGAACGGAGTGATATATCATACGCGTCACTTTTAGACGATTTTTAACCGACTTCTAAAAAAATGAGGGGGTTCTCAATTCGCCTCTATGTTTTTTTTCTTATGTGTGTTACCTTACAACTTCGTACTGGGCGAACTGATTTCGATAATTTGTTTTTCGAAAGGTAATGACTGCCGTATGGTCCCACAAAAATTTGAGCGGCATCTAACGGTCAGTTTTTTAGTTGTCCTCAGTAATGTGAATTTAATTTATGCTCATTACTTCATAACTTTTGACTGGGTGGTCCGATTTTAATGATTCTTTTTTTTCGAAACGTAGTGTTTGTCTTGTGGTCCCTTGTAAATTTGGGCGACATCTGCCGAGTGATTTTTGAGTTAAATCGACTTTGAAGTCGGTTATTTTTTATATTTTATATAAGAAATAAATCATTCCGGCGCCATAATAGTGGAGTAAAAAGAAGACGTTGACAGTGATGCATACACGCGTTGTAGATGTTATTGTGCATGTTAAATGCTTTATAATAATTAACCGCTTAGGTATTCCGTGTGTTGTAATTAACATCTATCAATATTTCATAACCATTTATGTTTTTACGATTCTATCATGTTTATGCAAATTTTGTTTTATTGTGTTCTTTTGCGACGCTCTCTCTGTCTCTCACACTCAGATATTTTTTGTGTACGATGCTGCACGCGCTATTTTGATACGAAACGCGAACGTTTTTCTTCTCATAAGCTTTAATACCTTGATTATGGACAACGATTCGAGTGACTGCATCGGTACGATCGACCTTACAGTTTTTTAGAATAACTAGTATCTACTTACCTATATAATTACAAGTAAGTGCTTGTCTACAAGCCTCACTTCTAGCCACTAATTAAATTAGTCTGACGGTTTTTCTTCTAGGCCTTCATTTTTTTAACTTTGGGTTTATTTTGCGCAATGTATGGAAACAACAAACTCTGATTTTGCTTCGAGAAATATTTAGATTCTTACGTGGACAAAAGTGACTTTTATAAATATTTCGTAGTGTTCTAGCAACAATGGCCTTCAACAATGTTTGTGTGGATCGTTGCAATCTAATGACTCTTTTTTTATCCCGTGGATATATGTATGCCATAATATGCCGAAAACATTTATCAGCAATAATTACTAACTTCCCCTCACTTGTCTTTGATGTCTTATATGTAGTGGAATTAAAAATCCTCTTTATTCCTTATCCGAAATTCAAACCTATTCTGAATATTGCTTTTAGTGATAGAAATGGTATACCTACTGTCAGTCTCTATTTTCTAGTCTCTAAGTTAAAAGTGAAAATATAAATAATTTTAAGGTACCTACTCTCGTTCCTACGTCCACGACTTAATATTACATTAAATTAAATACTCTCCAAACTCAATGTTCCTAGCTGCAATAATTTGGTCTCCGCGATGTTGAATGTACAGATAGGGAATAACATTATAGAAAAAGATAACAGAGGAATCATCATCATAAGTTTATTAATTGTTAGTCAATTATAAATATATTAAATTTCGCTTAGAAGTTTATATTGCTAGAGATAAAACCATATGAATGAAGGCAACAATTTGGATTAAAATTCTTAGCAGCAACAATAGTTGTGAAAGTTTAAAATCTTGTTATGCAATCACGCGAAACTAAATACCTACCGAGATTTACATAGATAAAATGTTTTATGAATATACATTCGCGATTTATGGCGTTATGTTCTTTGGCAATTTTTTATTACTACAAAATGATTGAAAATTTATTTAATGGGCAGACAAGTTCAATAATTACTTATATTTTACGACAAACATATTTTTAATTTTACATTAACAAAATCCGAGCGAAGGTTGATCAATATTGTTTGAAATCGAAATTTATTCATAAAATATACCTGTACCTATTACACGTTTCTTGGGTAACTATAATTCCCCAAATAAGGAAATTTTCTAATAAGTTGTTGATCATCAAATGCCTCAACAGATCTTCATTTAAATTAATGTTATTGCTTTTAACCATATCGATTTTATCAGCTTTCTGAACTGAAATAGTAATCGTCTTCCCAAGCAGAAACACAAATAAAATCCTTTCATTTGATACCTCACTCGGATACATTACTTTAATGTCATCATTGTGAGGGGTACCCTCAGGCCCTCAGGCCTTAGTTCACTACGTTGGTCAAGTGTTGTGGTCAAGTGCTTGGACTAAAAACACCTTTGAGAACCTTACAAAGAATTCTCAGATGTTCAGGTTTCCTCATGATGTTTTCCTTAAACGAAGCAATTGGTCATTATATTCATAATATTTTAAACTAGAGAACCGCCCGCGCTTCGCTTCGGGACCCGTAGGTAACAGCCGCGTAGGTCCCGCTCCCGGTGTAATCTCGGCTAAAAAGTAGCCTATAACATTTGCCTATGACTTAAGTAAATTACATGTAGTATTTGATAGCGTTATTCAGAACTTGCAAATGAACTACTAACGCCATCTATTAACAAATCCGGAACAAATATCTAGCAACTAACAAAACATCGATCTTTCCATGGGAATGAGATGTTTTTCCGCGGTAAAAAGTAGCCTACGTCACTCTCCACCCCCCTAACTATCCCCACACACATAAACCATACCATATAATAGCCATGTTGCGACGTGAAAGAGCCACAAACAAACAAACACACTTTCACATTTATAATATTAGTAAGGATAGTAAGGATAAGAGGTGCGCGCAGGGTTTGAACCCAAGAGTCCAACGTTCAACCACGTTGCTATCACCGTCACTCGTCTAATCCACAGCGGATCAGATCTGACGCCAGTTTTATTGTCTTATAGCATTCTCTTATTTATACCGTAATCACGGCGTTCACACCTGTTGCTGATAACGTGGCGATCGCTACCTATTTATAACTTACACTCCAACGGACAAAATTCAACCGTAACATATTTTTAAGAAGGTCTATTTTACATTAAAAGTAGTTAATGTTACATTTTCCGTAATAAATGTATTTGTAATAGTTATTCTTCTGCTCCTCACAAACTTTAACTACGCCAAATCTCACATTGTTCTTGGAAAGGGTACAAAGTTTTCTATTTAGCCAGTATACCCAGGGTATATAGGTACATACATTAATACGTTAGCGAGTTAGACTTGCTTAAACGTAGCCATATGAGTTGTTTTTTAATTAAATGAGACGTAATTTAGAGGAATATTTACGTAGCTATCAAAACAGGTTTAGTTTTATCCGTATAGGGTTCACTTTAATCCGTTCAAACATTTATGTTATATAGTTTTATTTATAATGTTATTGTTCACCACTGCCGCGAGTATATTTGACAGCGGTACTGGTGATTCATGTACAGATAGATTACTTTAATTTTTTTGTAGATTCGTACCCAAGAAAAAAATTCACGTTGGGTTTTTTTTTGCAAACTTACATCTGTTTGATGCGAAATAAATATTTTTTGTAAGATGTTTGGTTTTTAACGCGCATCGAGGGAACAACATACTTATATGAAATGTAATAAACTAATATAAAATTATATTTGCGGAAATATTACACTTATGTTTCTGCATAGGGCCAGAGGAAATAAAACAATAAGATTTTTTTTCTGTCTGTATGTTGGTTCGATCATTACACAAACACATCTGAATTAAAAATGCGTTGGGACCACTAAGAGTCCAAGGAAAACTCATAAAGACAAGAACTCTATTACCGATATATAAATCGTGAGTACCCAATTGACGACAGGTAGCTTTAGATCGAAATAGCAAAGCGCCAGACGGCAATATACATATATCAGTATTTTTAAAACGATTTCGTACCAAGAAATAAACTGTATTCCTTCCTTATAGTAATAGTGTAATAATTTTAAATAATGGTTCGTTTCTTTTAGCGCCATGGTCAAGGTAGTCGTAACTCCGGCCAATGGCAGACCAACAATTCCAATTGAATTTAAAAATCTTTCGCTACATCCCGCTGTGCCGACGTTCTTTTAATACATACCTATCAATATACCTACCTACATTATATTATACTCCGTTCGCGTTCGATATGTTTTTTTAATGGAATTAAGATAGCAAACGAGCATGCAGCACCATCCTTCAGCTGCCGCCCATAACAACTGTGACCGACCTAGAACTAGACTCAAAGAGACTAGGATGGTTAGTCCAGTTAGTAGATGGTGTTAGAATATTAGTTAGTTTGGTATTCGTTATAATTCAACCCACAGATATTCCAGCTCTCCGCCCCTTTTATTAAAGTTAATTTTACATTACGACGAGAATTTTAAATGCCTTAGGTAAATTTTGCTTACAACTTGAACTGTGAACACACGTAATGTTGTTGGGAAGTGGCAGTAAATATGTATATTCTCGGTGACTCAAGTAGATCTCTTGATTTACAGATGAGATTATGATATCTCAAATCACAAACAAACGTTATAAAAACATTGAGATAATCATTTGTGGTTTATTTAATTTTAAACAGCCGACTATTTATTTGATGAGGCACGAGCGATGAAGTGTGTGATAAAAAATTCTCTCGAGGTATTAAATTGTATGTTTTAAAGATATTCATTTGCGTTTTGAAAACTAAAGCTAATTTCACAGATCACTAATGCCATTTATTAGAATTTACGTAAATTTTATTTGTTTATATTCTATGGAATTTAAGCATTTAAACAATTTGTATTTTCCCCGATTTTCTTAATCTGCAATAAACTTAATTACCTATACTGCCCCCGATAGTAAAAAAGACGCATGTAACATTTTTTCCAAATTTGAGTTATTTACATTGCCGGAATCAGAAAAAAAAGGCGCATCTGCCTATATTTTTTATATTTTGCTTACTTGCCTCCAGTGCGGTTTTAGCATAACCAAATAGGGCGCTTCTGTACACTTTTTTACACCCGATTGAAGATGAAAAGACGATTTTATTTGCAACTTAATTGAATAGTCGCATTTATGTAGATCATGTCCTAATACTTTGTAGTTTCAGTAATTAAATAGAGTAGTGTAGTTCAGTAATAAAAAAGGCGCATATTTCTAAAAGGAAGTTAAAAAGACGCAAATAATCATTTGCGTGTAACGAGCTAATTGAAAACCGCTTTCACATTAAGAAAAAAGACCGCATCTTATCCCTTGCGCCCTATTTTATCATACCTAAATAGTTTTTTTGTTCTTAAGAAAAAAGGCGTAAATACCTATTTGCGCCCAGTTCTGTTAAAAGCATAAGTGTTTGAAATGTAAAAGACGCATAAGGCCATTTACGTTTATTCATTTAAGTATGTAGGTAATATTTTTCTTCATTTTTTATGCTAAGATGAAATTGCTTTTTTGTTATTTTTATTATATTAATTTAATTAATTCATATTATTATTAGAATAAATAACAGCCTGTACAGTGGGCATTATTTTCAAATTTTAAATATGTAGATATATGTAGAGATATTACTTTTCGTTAGATACGTCTTTTTAACTATCGGGGCAGTATATGTAGGTATTTAAAGTTTGTTCATTTACTCAGAAACTTTTTTATACGTATTTATATACGAAATTATTTATACTTTAGCTTTTATATTCTACCGCAACATATTTTATACTCGACGCAGTTTTATCTCTATATTGACTAATAGGTACCTAATTATATTAAACGATCATCTAATATTTGGCTGGGAAAACAACTTCAGAGACTTAAATTTATTGATATATGATTAAAGTTAAGTATATCGTAATAATGTAGGTTTCCGGAATCAAAGAATGGGTAGGTACCCTTTGGTACCCGTTGTTATTACACCTTCCTAAATTTAGGATCCGATATTGAGGATGTCCTGAATTCAGGAAATTTTAATCGCATTTAAGATGAGTAGGATACCCTACATCCTACATTCTGTCCTGTGCTAAATCGTATCCTGTATCGGATTCTAAATTTAGGAAGGTGTAATTACCCACTTATCTCTTCATAAAATATAAAAATGTTACATTCGTTTGTTCAAAATTGCAATTTTCATTCTTGTTTACTTATACTTAGTTTTGATTTTCGTTCAGGACAGCATTTGCTCTTTATCAACTTTATTATGACGATCCCACAGTAATCGATGCTACGAGTATTGTAACTGAGTCACAGCGAAGCTGCTACTAAATAATATAGTTTTGTTTGTAAAGTATGCAGCACTTATGACCTTTACATGTTTTTGCGCGTAGTACACACAAGGATCTGCCTGTACTCTAAGGTCAATAGGTCCGATCTGACGTAACACAAGAACTTTAATGATTCTCAATTCTAAAGATGGGTTAGTCGGGTTAGTCGGGTTAGTCGGGTTAGTCGGGTAAGTCGGGTTAGTCGGGTTAGTCGGGTTAGTCGGGTTAGTCGGTTTAGTCGGTTTAGTCGGTTTAGTCAGTTTAGTTAGTTTAGTGACTGTGACCGTATTATTCCTGAATTTGAGGCACCTTTTATTTTCTCATAGGGGGGGATGAAAAGTAGAGTGTATCACTCGGGAGCAAATATTTTTGGCTCGGGCGACATACTTTGAATCCCTCGCTACGTTCAGGATTCTACTATATTCGCTACGCTCGGGATTCTACTCTAGAATCCCTCACTTCGCTCTGGATTCAAAAAAGCGCCCTCGTCGAAAAAATATTACTTTGCACCCTTGTAATACAATCTACTATTAAGTCATTCTCACACACTTTGTTATTTACACACATATTGATTAAGGTAGTTAATAATTTGTTTGTGGATGGGATAGTTCAGGGGCCACGGCCGTTCGCCGCCGATCTCTTGTTGCCACACAGACGTGACTAACTACACCTATACATAATGAATCTCTAACTGATCGCTGGCTGTTTGAACATGGAAAATATTATGAGAACAACTATTACAGGGGGTTTTATTAACTCAATAGAACTTAAAACAATTATTTTTAGAACTTCTGTCTGTTTGTCTGTGACCAGGTATGTTTGTTTTTGTGCTAGTCACAGAATTGTCTAAATGATTTTTATGAATCTAGGTAGCTATTTTATAATATTGGCAAGATTTACCAAGGACATGACGTAAGTATTAAAAATCCGTATCAAAATATCACTTTTTAGTGTCGTGATCGTACCTCTGTACCAATGTATAATCACTACATAGTATAAAACAAAGTCGCTATTTTTGTCCGTCTGTTTGTTTGTTTGTCTGTTTGTCTGTTTGTCTGTATGCTTAAATCTTTAAAATTACGCAACGGATTTTGATGCGGTTTTTTGTAATAGGTAAAGTGATTCAAGAGGAAGGTTTTTATGTATAATACATGCATATATTCCTACGAGAACGGGATCCACGCGGGTGAAACCGCGGGCGGGCCGCTAGTTCACGTATAAACAGGTTATGATCATGGTTTATGTTCATCTCTGAGAAGGCCTATTTCATCTTACATCAAGCCGCAGTGGAGCAGCGTGGTGGAGTATGCTCTAGGTCTCCTAAATAATGAGGAGAGACCCGTGATCAGTACCTGGCCATTCATGGGTTGTCTCCCTTTTTCATACTTACTCAACCATGCTTCTCCGTGCTCCTATATGACGCACTTGCTATCAAGCCTCGGCACCAATAATTTGGGAGATAACCTGTTTTTTATAGACGTTAGTAGGTAGGGCGGTAGAAAATAGCGTTCAACATGAATATGCGCTAAGGATAGATGCTATGATCCTATCATACAAAAACATTTGCCCTGGAAAAATCCATCTCACGTTACAGATGTACGATACATCATTGGTACAAATCTAGTGAGCCATTCGGCTGATTTACGTACTCGTACTAGAAAGTAAGGTTAATATTCCTTATCGCTCTCGCGGCGCGTATCTATTCATTTCACATTTCCATTTGCTTGATGGCGGCGAAGCTCCAAGGGTTGCCTATTTTACAAACATGGAGGAGGATTTGATTAAATAGCTAATTATTTTTTGTCAGATCGAATCAGCTGTTGCAATCCTCTTAACTGGTCGCAGACTTGAGTTTTAAACTTAAAGTACGTGGAATGGCATATTTTGATAACGAACGTTTTATTTCGTAATTATTTATTTTGAACAGCTCATTTACCAATCAGCCAACATTTTCTATTACTTAATTCTGAGACTAGTTAAAAACATCTTTCGCAACTTAGGGTATATATGTCCCCCCATATATGTCCTAGTCCTAGATTTGTCGATCTCGTCCGTACATCGCGGATCGGAGACGGCACCGAAGATGATCGAAAGGTGTTGACGGCGCGGTGTTCGAATAGCGCCGGTCGCGTCATTGGCCTCATGAACGAATGTTTTGTACACACTACGCTGTTAAAACACATTCGCTTTGTGTTGTGAATCGTCGACAAACCTTCAAAGGATGCAGCTGCCGTCCAGCTATCGCAACTGACTCGGCGGCTGACTAATTCGATTTGGCGTCGTTAAATATGGGAATTCGAATTCGATCTGGAATTCGATATAATTATATGGCACACAAATGCCAGCGTTCCGCCAACGCCATTAAGGTACATTTAAGATTGACGGCGTTATATAAAAATCTTACAAACTAAATTGAAAAAAAAAAACAAAATTTTACAAACTAAATTGAACTATGAACATAGCTATAAAGTTTGGTTTGGCGGAGAGTGGCAATTCCACGAAACACAGTCTGTGTTCCGTGGGCAATTCCATATGCTCCATGTCTCAACTATAGAAAAACGAAAGAAAAGGAGATTGCACATTCGAAGATAGTTTAAGCCCAGAAATCCTCGTTCTGTTATCATAGTTGTAAAGGAGTTTTGTTACTAATATTATATTTTCATACGTTACCATGCTGATTTTTATCAACATTTGCAACATCCTGTGCATTGACAACCCTACAAGTGAAGCGTACATTTGGCAGAGTTACCGCGATTCAATTTGCAGTGCAAATGTCTTCATATGTATCTATTTAGGGTCTAAGTGTTATTGAAAAATACAATATATCAAAATCATAACTTTAAAAGGTTACTACTAGATCTCTCTGTGCAATAGGTATTAAATAAGTATGAGAGCCGGAGCGTTTGTCTTTACCTTTTAAATTTTCGCAATGGCATAATAAAATCAAATTGTCTAGTTTATGTCTAAAATAAGAGAACACCACAGCCCAGTAGTGGCCGGCCATGCCAGCGAAGATCACTGCCTGGTTCAATTTCAAGGATTTCGAAGGTGGAGATATACCTAAAAGTGTTTTTATATAATTATTATTTAACTTCACCAAACATTTACTTTATATTACATTCACCGGGAATTAGAAAGAACTCCTTAAGATACAAAGGTATTTTTGGCGCAGCAAGCCTCAGTTGATTTTTCATTGTAATAGTAGTCAAAAAGTTAATCGTCAAAAAGTAATGTCTGAAGTTTTCATAACATTTAGCGAGGATATTTCATAACAATGAAACTGATTCGTAGCGGTCTATTGTTCGCCCTCAGTGAACCACGACATGTTTCGTAAAGTGTGTCACGAAATTATCAGTAACAATCCAAAAATATTATATTGATTCACTTTTGTTCATTTATTTCATTATCGCAACATATTTCTCCCACGAGTCGTATCTCCATTCAGTATGTGCGGGTTGATGAACTCCATAAGTATTTGACATAATGGAGACAACCTAATGAAGATTGCACAGGTGCAGGTTTCCTCACGATGCCTTGCTTCACCGAAGTAAACAAAAATATGTTTCATTTCAAAGCTGACCAATATTGCTAAAATAAAGCAGCGCTGTAACACTATAACAACATTAAGAACAGTAGGTTATCTTAATACTAGTTGGTTTTGAGACATGACTGTGTGCACGCAAGGTACTTAAACACCGTGAAACTCACACAAACACAGTATCGTCCTCAGGCCTCCGCCGAAAATCTCTGTGCGCTAAGCTATGAAGATACACGATGAATCAAAGGCACACGAACAAGCCGTGTCAGTACCTTTGAAGATAACCTATTTGTTTAAATACACACATCAAAAGTGTCTAGGGATCAACATATATTTTTGCAATAACTTTTCTCCTGATTGATATTAATTAAAATTTTCTTTAAGGATTCATCAAATAAAGTGTTTTCGTTTGTCACAGTAACGATAAACCAAATCACCTTTGCATTAATAAAGAAATTTGCCATTTTCCTAATAAAGGGATTTTTGACATTTGAACCACTAACATTAAAGTTCGAAAAAAAGACTGAAATAACAGTTTTCTTTAAAATTTTATTGGGTAACTTAAACAATTAATAATCCGTGTTTCTACCGCGAACACTAACAACACAAGAACATCGGTTTGGCATACTCAAAATGAGTTCATCCAAATCACGCTGTGGAATGGCCGCCCATGTTCGTTGCAACAACAAAAAAAGGTCTTCTTGCCACTGGATACCCTCCATATTCGGCAGAGCTCTTCTCTGTAGCATATCCCATGCATGCTCAATCGGGTTCAAGTCTGGCGACTGAGCAGGCCAGGGCAGGACATTGATGTTAGCTGCGGCGAGAGTCTGTCTTACAACTCTTGCGGTGTGCGGTCGTGCATTATCATGCATTAACTGAAATAAGGGACCGATTTGCACTTGTAGAGGAACGATGACGTCTGATACAATCGTCTCAGCATAAATTTGAGCGTTGAGGTTGCCTCTGATCCAAATCAACTCAGTTCTTCCGCCGATCCAAATACCCGCCCATACCATGATGGTTCCACCACTATAAGGATGGACTTCCTGGCAGGATTTTAATCGCTGTTGGCGTCCAGGGGTTCTCCAGTGTCGTATACGTCTTGTATCCGGTCTCATACCAAAACGAGACTCATCAGAAAAGCACACGAAACGCCATAGTCATCTCAAGAAATCCGCATAAAAATGCTTGATCCCTAGACACTTTTGATGTGTGTATATTGTGACTGTAGGCAATGAACGTGTCCTAACAGCAGCATGTGTTTATTTCCCTTGGCAAATGTCCCCGTTACCGAAGATATACTTAGAATCACTAAACGGCTATTTCCTGTCTGGGGATTTCCTTCCACGATATGTAAATGCCGTTGATGTGTTTAACGCAATTCGATTTATTACAACATTTAATCACTAAATAATTCATTAAGTTTAAAATGTTTGGAACATAACGCAGATTTACTGGTGTAATGATATTAAAAGTGGTGCGAATTCAAATAAGCATTAATCACAAAAGCTTTAAATATCATTGTAATTTGTAAAACCAAAAAGATTACAATAGTAATGTGATCGCCGAATTAACCAATTGATTTGACAGATAAATACAAAGTTGAATATTCAGTATCAATGGGCTTTATTGAGCGGATCGATTGAATCAAAATTTGATGGATTCAATTTCAACGACGCGCGACGAACAACGATTACCACAAATTATTCACGATGAACGTTGCTAGCCAATTTCTAAATTGACGCCGACATTATTAAAAATCTGCTTTATAAAATTAAAATGGTATTAAAAATTACATTTAAGCAAATAAGTAGTTACTAGTGAATTAAATTTTTTATCGTTTCACTTCACTGCAGTCAAATAAAAAGCTGCTGTAAAATCAATTCCGGAAGTTAAATATAATTTTAACAAGCAATACCGGTTGTGCCATTCTCATAATAGTATTCTCAGATCCGCTAATAATCTCTGAAAGAATAGCATTCTGCCAAGTACCCCAAAACAAATATGCTAAAAAGTAATTGGGTCACACCAAGGGAGTACAATGTCACCGCTACTTTACTACGTTACTGGACGTGCTCAGTTTACTTCATGGCGTCATTCTCCGCAATGCACATCCTCCGGCTAATGTAATCAATCAGTGTTTTCCTCGCTCTTGAAGACGGCCGCGAGTCTTAAGGACATTTACAAATGATACAAACGAGCGGTTGATGTTGCATAGACACGGAAGTGCTTTAATGCTATCATTACTGAATTCGTACTGCATGTTTGTTTTAACATTACGACTTAAATATTCAAGGGACTGGTTGTCTGAGAGTTTCGTGACAAATAAATAATTTTAGTTACGTAGCATAAGGAATTGGTTCGATACTTTCACTCTTTCCCACCTTGTGAGTGCTCCGTTTCGGCTCCAATACGTGACGAGAGTGATTAATTCTGTTTGCGTTTTATGACACATGTCGAGGAGGCGTCAATATAATGTTACCAAATTTATTCAATGATTGCTTCAGGGTTTTGTATAAATTATTTATGCAATATTGGGGTGAGACAAGTAGACATGAGAGGGAGACAAGAGACAAGTAAACATGATACGAGTAAATAAACTAATTTACATTATGTAATTTCAATATCTTAACTTATTTCTTCTTTCACGCAAATATTATGTTGTTTTTATGAAATTAACAATTTACATACTTTATATTATATCGTTCTCTTTTACCGATATATTTATATAATTCATTTTCTTCATGAAGATCTTCTACCAGGCTGTGTGAGGTATCCGAACTTCAATTGTTTATCTTCATGGATTTGTAGTGACCTTTGGGCTTAACGGGCGTAAAGGACAAATCACGATTTCAGAGTAGCGGAAAAAACTACAAAAACAAGTTTAAAGATTAAACTCGACTACTAAATAAGTATTGCTGACCAATTTGAAATCGTTGTAAATCCTAAATAGCCACTCGAAATGAAAAGTTCCTTAATAAATTATAAAGTCGCACCTACTCAAATGTACCTACACTCATTCAACTATATTAAAGTTAAAGTGGAATAGCCCAATGGCGTTTTATTGTCATTAAAGCGCCTTACAGTTTGCCTTTCCTGTAAGGCGCTGTCTCTGTCACCCACGCGCCAAAAGATCCTTGTAAGACTGCATATTGTATTTTGATTGTTGTATTGTGGTAAATGATACTCGCAAGATACAAATTGACAGAGGTAAGGATCATCGCAACTGGCATGGGCTACAGATGCTATGCGTTGTCTAGAGCGCCCACGAGAGCGCCGCAGAGGATCAAATACTCCACAACATGATAGCGTTATTAACACTTGAGTCGCAGAAAATATAAAATAAGAACTACCCGCTAAACACAAATTTATTACCTGTACTCACAATTCAATTTAATTTAAATTAACTAAGGGCAATTTAAATTCTCGCCGACAACGTACACTGTGCCTTAATCACAGGTACGGAAAGCTAGCATTTGTAACATTTGTTAACCGACTTCAAAAAAGGAGGTTCTCAGTTTGACCTATTTGTATGTAGGTATGTATGTATATTTGTGCGCGATTATCTCGCGTTTGGTTGAACCGATTTTGATGCGGTTTTCAGCATGGTATTTATCAGACTTAGGAGAAGGATTTAGGATATTAACCGCGTTTAACTGAACCGATTTTTAACTTTTCGGCGTTAAAGTCGGTTCTATTTTGGTAAAAGTTATTTCAAATTTACTTACGACAGTTTAAATTCTAACCGTCAACCTGCACTATACTTTAATCATAGGGGCGGAAAGCTGGCATTTGTGTGGTATGCAATTAAAACGAATGCCATATCGATCAACAGTGTAGGTTTTGCACATTCTCAATTCTCATGTGCAGACAAATTGTGATTAGTGTAATGTGTTGTGGCTATGAAATGGCAAGGATCGGGCCAAGGCCACGCGTCACATGCAGGTTATCAAAGCCACGTGGCAATGGAAATTATACTGAACTTACATTTACTTTCTTACATTGTATTTCTTTTTTACAATGTTAGAAATGATACACAACTTCATGGGTTCTGCATACTTATAACAATTACCAGATGGTAATTTTCATTTGCTCATTTCTTTTAATTTGCTCTACTATATTTTGTATAACCTTAATTGCACAATCCTTTATAAAATTACTGCCGCGCGAAGCAGAAAATTAAAAGTTTTTTTTATAATAATAACAAAAAAGAAATATTTATTTTTCAACATTAAAATATTTAAAAAATTGTAATCCTTGCCTATGCTACTTTTGCGAATTATTAAAATTTTTTATTGTTTACTACTACTTTTATAACATGAAACTTTCCTGTAATTTATTTACGAACATACCTACTCGTAATTATTTTTTTAATCTTTGTAACGGAACCCCAAAAAGGCACGTGCGTTATTTCATGTCACGGGTAAAGTCGCGTTTACAATGTCAATTGCTGTGCAGTAGAAAGCGCATACATAACCAGCGTTACACGGGATGCTTAATAACGTTTCACTTATAAAGAATATGTGGTGAACATATTGCTTGTTGTTAATATTCAATAATATCCTGCTATAGACTACGGATTGCTTTTCCTCTCTAAAAAACCTAGAGGATACCCCACCACGCTTCTTGTGGCGGCATGTTGGACGACCAGTGATCAATCATGCAAACCAGTTCCAATTTCAAAGGAGGAAGACGTTCTGTACAGATAGTGGAGTGCCGTAAGACATAAAAATGGCAAAACCTCGGAATCCAGGCACTATGAATGAATCTTCATAAAAATTGTTGGACTGTATTTCAAAATGCACAAGTAGAAAAGTTAAAAAAAATTCACCGATCTTGTTTTTATTTTTTTAATCTTTATTGGTAAGTTTGTGACCCCATAACTTCGTGTTGCGTAAACCGATTTTAATGATTCTTTATTTCCTTGAAGGCTGGTGCTTTTGGTATGGTCCCATATAAATTAGAGCAACATCTGACGAGTAGTTTTGAATTAACTTGAATAATATGTAAGAATGTTTTGTAGTGTGTACTTATGGTTTTTTTCTAATTACTTTTTACTGAGTATTTAGATTTTGATGATTCTTTATGATGATAATACTTTTTATGTATTTCTATCGATTTCTGTGTCATTTGTGCCCTAATTTTATTTTTTTATGTGAAAAAGTATAAGTCCGAGATTCTATTGCCACCAAGTCAGGATGTGAAGAAAGAATGCAGGAATCTATGATTTACCTATATAATCGGTTTTGTGTTTGTAAAAATTATCATAATAGGAACATTGTTAAAGTTTTTATATTCGAAGTATGTTACGGATTCAGCATTGTTTCTCAGGAAAGCCGCGAACGGAACACGTAACAAACGTGCGGATAATAGCCGTTAATTAACTAACCCGTAACCAGTTATGAATGTTACGTTCTGTTACTTATTATTAAGAACATTAGCTGACCTCAATATGACGGAGTGTTATAATATTTTTTTTTTTCATTTATTACGTACCTATATGACTTTAAGGAAGGAGACTCCTTCAAGGAGTCTTGATTGAATAGTTTGACACATTCCGTAACAAAATAGAATAGATGGTTTGACACATTTCGTACACAGAATTGAATAGATTGACACATTTTGGCACGTTCCGTTTACAAAGCTGAATAATTTTCGACACATTTTTAACCCCCGACGCAAAAAGAGGGGTGTTATAAGTTTGAAGTGTCTGTGTGTGTGTGTCTGTGTGTGTGTGTGTCTGTCTGTCTGTGGCATCGTAGCTCCCGAACGGATGGAGCGATTTCAATTTAGTTTTTTTGTGTTAAAGGGGACTTACGGGCGCGTGTTTTTAGATAAGTTTGATGAAAATCGGTTGAGCCGTTTAAAAGTTGTTGGGGTTGAAAGCGGAGAAGAATTTTCACTCTGTCTCTTAGTGGCATCATAGCTCCCGAACGGATGAAGCGATTTCAATTTAGTTTTTTTTTTGTATTAAAGGGAACATACGGGCGCATATTTTAAAATATGTTTGATGAAAATCGGTTAAGCCGTTTAAAAGTTGTGGGGGTGAAAGCGGAGAAGAATAGCCGTATGTATGCAAATATATACTCGTGTGGGGTCTCAAATGAAAGCGCACAGTAAGAGAATATTTATGACTTAATCGAGAATGTTCTTACCTATAAATAGAATAAAATAAAAAATTAAATTAAAAATTTAAAAAACCCCCGACACAAGAAATTACATTTAAAAAGTAAAAAATAATAAAAGAAACTCAATCTTGAAGTACGTAAGTGTGTATTAATAATTCTAAAAAAAAACGTCGCGTTGGGGGACCGCTTCAACCATAACAATTTAATTACGAAAGTAACTAACGTAACCTCATAACTGAAAGTCTTCGGTAAATAGGTGGACAATTGATACTTATGAAAAAAATCGGAGATATAAGTAATGAATAGTTAGGAGCGTTCCCCCAACGCGACGTATTTTTTTAGAATTATTAATACACACTTACGTAGGTACTTAAAGATTGAGTTTCTTTTATTATTTTTTACTTTTTAAATGTAATTTCTTGTGTCGTGGGTTTTTTAAATTTTTAATTTAATTTTTGACTCATTCCGTGTAAAAGATGTGTCAAACGATTGCGGGTTTTTAATCGAGTCTTATTAATAGCTAAAAACCGGCCAAGTGCGAGTCGGACTCGCGCACGAAGGGTTCCGTACCATTATGTATAAAAACCCCAAAAAATCTGGTCTGTTGTATGAAAGCCTCACTTAAATATTTAATTGTTTTATTGTAGCCACATATTACGCACAACGCCATCTCTTGGACCGAAATGTAACTAAACTCTCGTCAAATGTATGGGCACCCACTTAAATATTTATTTTATTCTGTTTTTTAGTATTTGTTGTTATAGCGGCAACAGAAATACATCATCTGTGAAAATTTCAACTGTGTAGCTATTACCGTTCATGAGATACAGCCTGGTGACAGACGGACGGACGGACGGACGGACGGACGGACGGACGGACGGACAGCGAAGTCTCAGTAATAGGGTCCCGTTTTACCCTTTGGGTACGGAACCCTAAAAAGCTATGCTTGGTAAAAGTGGTCCAGCATTTTGAAGAGTCCAGCCTTTTCCAAAATGATGTAAGGCACATTTTTCATAAAATTAGTCTTTAAAAGTTTTTAAAATGTACAGTAATTTGTCTTAGGTATATTATTATTTAGGTGTCTGGGGGCTTATTCTCAAAGTACTCCGAAAATAGTTCTCAGTTTCCTCCGCGAAAAAAAATGATTTAAGAATCGACTCGCACTTGACTCCGAGGCAATTCATATTCATTCTCAAAATACTCCGTCCCTTAATTTGTGAAAAATAAATAACCCATACATCCATTCTCAAACTACTCCGAATATTTACGAACGGTACAGTCAGAAGCAAGTGTCTTTGGCAAGTTTTAGCAAGTGGAAAATCTAAATAAAATCCAGTCATTTTGATTCATTATGTCTTATATTAGTATATAACATGTATGTCTGAATCAATCTGAATTAAGAGTAAACAAAAATCAACAACGAAACATTAAAAATAAACCTCAAAATATAAAAGTGAAAAATATGTATAAAATAATCAGTCTGAATTAAGACTAAACAAAAATCAACAATGAAACATTAAAAATCAACCTCAGAATATAAAAGTAATAACCTTAGAATAAAAAAATATATATAATTATAATCGAATCAGTCTGAATTAAGAATAAACAAAAATCAACAATTAAACATTAAAAATAAACTAAGAAAAAAATAAAAATATACAAAAATCAACCTCAAAATATAAGTGAAAAATATGTATAAAAGAATCAGTCTGAATTAAGACTTAAAAAAATCAACAATTAAACATTAAAAATTAATCAACAATAAGGGCGCATTCAAGCAGAATGCTGGTTACCGCCGCCGATCTGCCAGCGTTTTAATTAATAATAATTTATATTAATCAGTTACTTACGTTTTCCGTCCAAAAAATTAAAGCTTGTAACTCCAGCACCTTCACTTTCACTGAAATTTTCCATATTCATGGTTTTTTTAAGTAAACATAAGAAGGAGACTAATTCACTTCGACTTCCGACTTATAATGAACATAACATAGGCATCGCTAATAGGGATTAAAAAGTGCATTTTACTTAGAGTCCCAGGTACCTGAGATAAAACTATAACCCTATTGGTCAGTTTGACCTCGGAGACCCAAGATCATTAGTGAAACATTAAAGCACGCCATGTTCTCTGTCTCTGTAGCACTAGGGTTTGCTATTATTTTTTACAACAATAATGACTACCTAATAATGGAATGATTGTATATTTAGGTAAGCGCCCATAGAAAATAATAAAATCATTTAATATTGCTGAGTAGTAGTTATTTTTCATCTGACTGTATTTTTAACGCGCGGAGGAGAATGAGAATTGACGAAAATGACCGTCGGAGGATATTGAGAATAAACGTAACACCTTGCGGAGGAGGATGAGAATTAAAAATAGGTATTTAATTTTATTAAAATTTTTTCGGAGTATTTTGAGAATCAATGTTAGAGATTTAAATTTTTTGAGAACAAAAGAACGGAGTACTCTGAGAATAACCCGTCTGGGCATTAAGCCTTGGGAACTAGTATCCCCATGAGGCCACTGCGACCATCTCTGATGTAATGTGTCTCAGGTATAGAGTAGTAATATAAATCGTAGTTCTCCGTAAACTCACATGGTAACAGCCATATATGGTCGAGAAACCAGACGACTAGACATCGATGGAACAGATGCAGAATAAATACGGTGTGAACGAGTAATTGCCCGTTCAAAACAATTACACATAGAAAGTAGGTACTCTGTATCGAGAGATCTAGAGATCTAGCGAAACCGATAGTTTCCGATATCTCTTCAGATTGTCCTATATTATAGCTAACGTGTTATGGAAGCTGTAGTTGAGTCGCTGAACATAATTTATGGAATTGCTACTCTACGCCAAAACCAAACTTATTACCTGTGGTCAGTTCAATTTCGCTTGTCAGAAAGATTTACCAAGGACATTTTTAGATAACGCCGTCAATCTTAAATGTAAAAACATAGTTTTAATAATGTTTTGCTTCTTACAAGTCTTCAACAGATTAAACCAACTGACACAAAGTTGTTCACAAAAACAAAAATTGAGAAACAGAAGTTTCGCTTTCTAAAAAAGCAATAAATTATTTTAAAATTGATTAAAATATTATATTTGTAAAGAGATTAAGATAAAGATTTGAGACTATTATAGAGCTAACAAAAGATAACAGTCTTTTGTTAGCTCTATAATTTTAATTAATTTTGCTGTTATTATTTATGAGTAGGTACAGAGGTAGGTACCTATAAAAAGCTTACGATACCTTTCAATCATCAATCACCATAATGATTGTAATCTTCGTTTGGCTTACCACTGAAGCGGCGAAGATTTTGTTACTAGTTACATGAGGCTATTATTTGCGAAGTGTTTCACCAACGTGTGAAATAGGAATCAATTTGTTAGCTTCATCCCAGTAACTAGTAACAAGTGGAACCTAAAAAGATTAGGTTCCACTTGTTTGCTCATGTGCATACACCACAGTTCACATACGACTTCACATACGAACGTAATTTGATTTTAAATGGAATATTTTGCGGAGCGGCGCGGCGCGGTACCGGTGCTCAACGGAGACAGCAAGACAGAGTTCAGAGTTGCTCGAACGCAACGGCGATTTTGGCGGGAAGTTTATGTACCAACTTGACCAATATTCTACATTCCCCCCACCGAAATCCTTCAGGATTTCACCAGTTACGACACCAATTGAAAACATTTGAAGAATTACTTAGTACATAAACTGTTAATAAATTTGTATAATAAGTATGTTAGAGAGTGGACTGTATTTATAGTTAGTTACTTAAACTGTATCTATGTAACATGTATAATAAAATAACTTATTAGATAGAATATTAAATACTGTATGTTTGAATAATTATTGAAAAAAAAAGAAAAAGAAACATTATTATGTAAAGTAATTAGGTATAGAATTAAGCTGAATCCTCCTGGCGAGGCAGTGGACTAAGCTTAACCGCCGGTCGAGTAAATTCCGAATTTTTTGTCCAGACGGTAACCACGCGAACTACTTCGTCAGGACCAGGATGTAAGCTAGTGACTCGAGCGAAACTCCATTGCAGGGGAGGCACATTATCGGAAATGACGAGAACAAGATCACCCACATTGATATTTTCGCATTTATTGAACCACTTTTGACGTTGTTGAAGTAAATTCACCCATCATAGGTTGCCTACTGGAAGGCGCAGCACGAAAACATGCGATGCACTTAAGCGTACGAGAACGTATAGCTCTACGAGCTGATACAATCCAATATTTTTGACTGATTATACTTTGAAGTGTACGCGGACCGACATGCAAATGCAATTTATGATAATAATCGATCAATACATTAGTGAAATTAGACTTCTTGGGAAGAAGTAAAGGATGTTTTAAATTGAAAGGTAAGCTAGATTGAGAAAGTCTACCCCCCACCCTGAGGAAATTGTCTGAATCAATAAAAGCATTCAGTTTTCGAAGGGGCAAACTACATTTCTCTCCCTTGGACACGGCAACAAGGGGTTACCCAACACGCTCATCGCTTCGCTCCTCGCTAACCTATCCTATTTAGTTGAATAGTTATTATACCAAAGAATACAGTCTAAATTAAGTAGGTGAAGGAACAATTTCAACAATAATTTTTCAATTAAATATGAAAGGAAACCAATAATTGCTGAACCGAATATCCAACACGATCTTTCGACTAAATCATTATTAGTCTAGTTTACATTACTTTAATTAAAATTAGCGCATTTGAACATTCGATAAAAATATATTATTCGAAACAAATGATGATAAGAAATAAAATTATGGCAATCAAATATTCGATCAAATGAATAATTATGTGAAATGACTTTATTCCAAATATATTATTTATTATAAAATTAGTCGAAGCGATTTTCGACGAAAAGTTGTTATACCAAACAAGAGGCACCCGGCAACAAGATCATCAGAGAAATGGTGTTGTTGTACACATTTGACTACTGTACTATGTGCTTTTTTAATATCTACTATTGAGTAGGTTGTTTACGATATTTAATGTTGTCCAAAAATAGATAACAATATGCAACAATATTAATTATTTTATTATATGATGAAAACTTGTCAGTGCGTGCATATAACACGTTAGAATTAACGGATTGCGTTGCAACCAAACCGTGACGCACTGGTTTGAGTTCAGGAGGATTCTCGTCCTGGAACTCTTCGATAGACTTTACAGGCCATTGAGAAGTACCTATCACTATAAAGCCAATTTGGCCCATTTAGCCACTCAGGCATCTCGAGGAGAGTAGACGGTAAAGCACCACGAGAACAGATGTCAGCTGGATTACAAACGCCTGATACGTGATTCCAGCAGGAGCTGAGTACTGCGTCAAGGATTTTCGCAACTCGTGTAGCAACGAAAGTTTTCAGTGTATAGCTCGTAGTGTTGAGCCAATTTAACACCACTGAAGAATCAGTAAACAACAGAATTTCAGATACTTGAAGTTTAGGACCCGGTAATACCTACTATTGAATTTAATGAATTACCATTCGTTGTCTTGCAAGATGCATCGAAAACGACTCGATATTTAGTTGTGGAACTTGAAGGTTTCACGATACAAAAATGTGGAATGATATATTTTGAATTTACATTTTGTAGTTCACCTAGACAAGTCATGTGTCCGGGAGACTCATATTCACGCATGAAATTGTGATATTTCACCTTGAGAGCCTTTTCGCGCTCTAATTTTGATTCTAGATTAATAAGTCGGCGAATAGCCATTTGACGCGAATCACCAAGCTCACTAAGAGGACGCATTGGATAGGTACTTAACAATATACCTACCGCTGCTGTCACGCGTATGCTCTTTGGAAAACATTTGCTCCGTTATTACGTCATCAGAGTTTTGAGGCACCTCGGAAGGTATATTTTCTAATTCCCAGAAGGAGCTCATGATTCGGTCTAAGTGTGTTGAAACACCACAAAATGATGCACTACTTTTATCAGCTGGTTGAACAGGGAATTGTACAGACTGATTCGAATGTTGAGATAGCACAGTCTGACCTGCTATGACGTAACCAAAAATCGATTGCCAAGCTACTGGCATACCACTATCCTGTGGTAGAATCCTGTTGCCATCGTAAATATATAGAAAATAAGTCACCAGCTAATAACATGTCGATAGGACCCGGTTTATAGAAGAAGGGATCGGCTAGACATAAATTTTTAAAGTTACCAACCACCTTATCAGGGCCCCGATTCTGCTAATTTTAAAACGCATAAATTGTGTCTCAATTGAATAGTTATGACACATTTGGTATTCTGTTAATTATTTAACACCGATCGTGGTTCATTCACTCTCACTCCGCTCTCACTCAAATTGAAGGTCAATCGTCATGTTACTATTTGGTATTCTGCTCTTCAATTGTAAAAAAATTGTCGTTCGTTCTTTGGTAAACTGATTGGTATTCTGCTAACTTTTTGACGTTTATGTCAATGGTAAATAAATTTCAATTTTGTAATCGAAGTGTAATTGAACAACAATACCTCCGTAGCACTATATCTACTCGTATTACTGAGAAAAATTGTGAAGATGAGACCATCTCTCGTAAGTTTACGATGGCGTATTATGGCCTTTGTCAATTCTAGTGATCGCCGGCGCAGAAATTGGCAGCGTCGAAAAGCCAGAGTACAATTAATGCGAGAGACTGCGTCCCTCCTTGGAGCGGGTGATTCGTCCTAGGGCTAATTTCGGCTGCCCCTCCAAGAAATCTAGCACACTTGCAATTTGTACAAGTCTTATTTTTTCAACGAGTTAGCCCAAGAAAAACAGTAGGTACACATTATTATCACACAGTATAATCGACGTTATTAATTCGGATCAACGCACACATAGACAATAGACGAACGGGTAAAACATCGGCTGCACGCACACATGCTTGATATTGTTGCCTTGTTTTTTTTTGTTTTCATTGTAGGGCGACGCTCAATCTAGATATTTAAAACATCAAAGGTACTGACGTACAAAGCCGAATTCAAATATTCGTCTTTGTTATTTATCAAATTGACATTTGTCATTCCACTATTTTTGACAGGACCGCATATTTTACTTTTTAAATTTGGTCTGTCATAGATAATTGTCATATACAGCCGTCGTTTTGTAACTGATGTTATATTCAAGAATCATTCGATTACATAATGTATATTAATGATTACCGTACGAATACTCGTAATTTAATGTCAGGGACATACAAAATATTAATTTAAAATGTAACAATTATCAATTTTGTCCTTGACGTCATGGTAGATTTATATTGGCAACACTGAAAATTTATATCATTGACATCCAACTGAGATACAATTGAAACTATGATAAATTTTTAGCAGAATTACAAATTTGTTACAATGATTATTGTATTAAAATTCAATAGTACTTTTAATTGTAATTGCGCAAAAATTGGCTGAAATAGCAGAATCGGGGGGCAGGTAAAGGCATGGTGGTAGGTAAGTCACCAGTAATTTTTGTAACAATGACTGTATTAGTCGACAAGATAGGACCGGCTCGGTGTCTGGGCTTGACTGTACATGTGGTTAACCCGAAGTCTTGAACCTCGTTGCCACCCGACAGCCCGACAGGTTGAAAATGACATTTTCGACGAGATAAACCTAGGCGCACAGCACACTCTTGAGTAATATAGCCTGTCATAGCCCCACTATCAATTAAAGCACGTACGGCGTGGTACTGGCCCCAGCGATCCGCAACGTGTATAACTGCAGTCCCGAGCAACACAGTCAGTGTCGCTGAGCACGTTAATGATACCGCTTTATGTGAAACATCATTGTTTGAATCCATGTGCAATGTATGATGATGATTTTTCTTGCAAACTGTACAACGAACCAAAGAGGGACACTCGCTGACAGTGTGGTTACTCCGCAAACAATTTTCGCATAATTTTAACCGCGTAATAACTTCTAAACGTTGAGGAGGCGAAAGATCGATATAATCTGGACATCGATAAATTGAATGTAATTTTTTGCAATATAAACAATCTTTATTATTGTACTGTGTGTAAGCACCCTTATAATTGCCCTTGACCTTGACAACAGCTGACGACAATGTCGGCTTTTGAACGTTGAATTTATTTGAAATATTTTGTTTAGGATAATGTAGATTTATTACCCATCTGTAATTGACTCTGTTTATTAGGATAAACCAATTTTGAATTTAATTTACTATCCGACATTTCAAGCACACGAACGCGATTTTCGATAAATGACATCAACTCTTTGAAAGTTGGCATGTTAGGTATCTTGTTGAATAGTTCAAATTCCCGCCTAGTAACAGGGTCTAAATTACGTATTACGCCCTGACACTATCTTGAAAGGTTTGTAAAAATGTATAATTTAGAGATGTAAAAGATTCATTCTGTAACGGTTTAAAGTTAAACAATTTATCTAAGTAAATAGTAGCCAACGCTCGTTTATTTTCATAACGCAATAACGCATCCCAAACTATTGCATAATTTTCTGACGTCACTGGCATCGACTTGACAATTAAATAGATAACGCTGGACCGCTAACTGATGACAATAAATAATAAAACTTTTCTATGTCCGCTAAATCCTGGTTATTATTTATTAAAGTTGTAAAAGTATCACAAAATGTAGGCCAATTTTCGAGCGAACTATCAAAATGAAATATCTCTAATTTAGGTAATCTAGGTTTTACGCGAGCACTAGACTTATGACTTGACTGACTTGAATTTTTACTATCGGAATTATTGTTAAACACATTGAAGCGACTAATTGAATTGAATAGTAAAGTGATCGAAATTTTCAATATCGCTATAGCTAGGAATAAATTCAGGTTCATACTTTTTTCTCAAGATTATTATTTCATGAACAGCCTTTTCATACAAAGCGCGCCATGTCTCGATGTCTTTATAACGTAAACAAAATGTATCTTTCGCTTCACAGCTATTTTGAACATCTTTAGACAAATCATACCAATAAAGATTGAATTCGCATAAAATATAATTCTTTAGTAACTATAATATGTGGTTGCAATAACTTGTGAAGATCTTGTTCAATTTTAGTACTTTTCGCCATCGTGACTTAAAAATCTTAAAATGAACAACTATTAAGTAGGTACTTCTTACTAGACAAACAACGAAACAACGCGATGCGCGTACGTCTGCAATGGCGTCCGCCTCGAACGTTTATTTATTACGAAATAGAAGTAAAATCGAATATCTTTTTGAACACTGAATATTATGATGAATTACTTGTTACTGGGTTAGTTTTATGCATAAAGTAAGTGAAATATATAGGTAACTCCTGTATATAGTGTGTAAATAAAAAGTGAATTATACGAAAACTATAGGTTTTGTTGGCGTCGTAAGTGGAGAATTCCAAACGGATTGTTTGGTACACTAACCAAATATCGATCCCCTGTTCAAAAGTCCAAAATAATCTGGTTCGAATGACCAAAAATGTTGAATCAAGGCAACCGATAGCCCAGGTTGTAAACTTTTGAATTGGTCTAGGTACTCACCCACCTCGCCGTGTTGTAGACTCGTATTTTGAGTTAGTTTAAGCTTCTTTTTAGGTTCCACTTGTTTGCACATGTGCACACACCACAGTTCACTATGTATAGCTATACAGGACTTCACATACGATCGTAATTTGATTTTAAATGGAATATTTTGCGGAGCGGCGCGGTACCGGTGCTCAACGGAGACAGCGAGACAGAGTTCCAAATTCGGCCGCCAGAGGGCAGCGCGACTCGTGCTGCACGAGTGCTACGTTGCTCGAACGCAACGGCGATTTTGGCGGGGAGTTTTCGTACCAACTTGACCAATAAGTATTCTACTAAGGACATGTGCCAAAACGAAAGGAGGATGCTCAAAAATAACCCAGTGTCGATTAAAATAATTTATGAACAGCAAAGTAGACCTTATCTAAGAGTTCACAAATATGCTACTAGTTTCGCATAAAACTATAACCGAACAGGCCAGCAACATTCAACAATTCTGTAGGTAAAGCAGAGCGCGTTCAATAACTGTTTCTTGACTGTTTCATTGTTTTGTTATTGTGTTGTTGCTCCATCGTGTTGCTCACTCGTGAAAGAGATGCAGGAGAATACATAATTTATACTATATACAAGATCACGTTTGTATGAACGCGCTAAGATTAGCCAGGAAGTACTGGTTCGAATTAAAAAATCATACCTATTTGTGTTGAATCTCCCATTTATTGAGGAAGGCTATATATGTATATAACAACACGCTACGCCCTTGCTTCGCTTCTGGAAACTTTTTGCTCCGCTCCTTTTGGTCATAGCGTGATGTTGTATAGAAAAAAGCCTTCCTTAATAAATGGACTATTCAACACAAACATAATTATTCAAATCGGACCAGCAGTTCTTGAAATAAGCGCGTTCAAACAAACAAACAAACAAACTGTACCGCTTTATATTATTAGTATAATAATCATCAGATAATTATGTATGTAGTTTACTCTCAATATTATGCATAATTCGTCACAATATCCTTTGTAAAACCGCTGTACTTAATTATTATCAAGATTTATAAAACAATAGTCAGTTTGTTACGATTTTTTTAGAACTTGGCGATTGTTTTATCGGAAAACATTATTGGATTCGGGATGTAGTTTATTCTACCTTGCCAAACATAAATTGATTTAATCGACTCCGGGTTTTTGATCCATACATTCTTGGGCATTATCCTTTGGCTTGATTTATACCTACACTAGCGGCACGCTATGATGGCCGGTTTGACACATTACAACAGTGATGTGGAATGTCAATTTATTCTCGAACAAAAAACAATTAAGTTTTGTTTTTGTACCTGATTAAATAGGTTTAATAAAACAAAAATGTAAATGTTTATTTAATTTATTTGAACGAACTGAATATTTGAATGAAAATAACGAGCAAGGGTCAACAGTAATGCAGTATCAATATTTGAAATCCAAAGCCAGGTCAAAACTATATCACAATCGCATTGCACTGACAGTTTATACTTTTCGAAGCAACGTCAATTCGAAACTGCTTTGTTTTGCATTGAGCATTGACGCGAGTTTGCCGGAGGTAGTAGTTGTGCTAGCCAGCGATCCTATGTGACGATCGTATTAGATTCCATTTTTAAAAATTTTCAATTTAGAAAACCAAATGCCGAGTTGTGGTATATATCATATAAAAATAAAAATTTTACCTTTTGTATGTAACAGCTGATATTTTTTTGCGATTTCAGAGGTTTGTCCACATAGTGAAAATTGTTCATATTCACAAGTACATTCACCCCTTAAATGGTGCAAACTGATTTTTCTACACTTGTATACATTTTAGAAATCAATTTAATAAATAAATTTTGAGTCCTAAACCTAAAACTACATTCGATAAAATTTATGAATCTCTGCACATCACTATCGTCAATAAAGTAATACAATTATTTCCTTCAAAGTCGTTATCAATTAATACGGAACTTCATGAGCGGACAAACGTCAAACCGGCCATCATAGCGTGCCGCTAGTTTAGTTAATTTTGTACAGCTTAGACCATGAGCTTAGAGTTCATTGTACAGTGCGCCCAGCTTAACTCTGAAGTGGCAAAAATTGGAACTAACGCCGCCATGTTAAAAAGTCATTCATAAGTACGTTGTGGTCATTCATCTGTCAGTTACTAGTGTGCAATGATTGGTCAAATGAATGTCAAATGCGTCCGACAGCGCCTCTTTCATTTCAATCTTAAGTTGGGTTTACTATACCTACCATTTGTACAGTGTAATAATTGTTTAAACAGCAATTACACTTCTTAAAAGGCAAACTATCTCAGTCCTCTAGGGTGGCAACGAATTAGTAACCGAACTAAAACAAGACTTACTAACAATTGGTAACTGAACTATTTCTATCAAGTACCAAAAAAACCGGCAAAGTGCGAGTTGGACTCGCGCACGAAGGGTTCCGTACCATTATGTATAAAACGCCAAAAAAATCTGGCCTTTTGTATGAGAACCTCACTTAAATATTTACTGAGTTTTTGTAACCACATATTAGCCACAAGCTACGCCATCTTTTGGACCGACTGGTAACTAAAAGCATGGACTACATATTAGCCACAAGCAATGCCATCTCGTGGACCGACTGGTAACTAAAAGCATGGACTACATATTAACCACAAGTAACGCCATCTCTTCGACCGTAAGGTAACTAATATCGCTGAGGCGTCGAAAATATTATTTATTAACTTAAATGTTTATTTTATTCTGTTTTTTAGTATTTGTTGTTGTAGCGGCAACAGAAATACATCATCTGTAAAAATTTCAGCTGTGTAACTATTACGGTTCATGAGATACAGCCTGATGACAGACGGACGGACGGACGGACAGCGAAGTCTCAGTAATAGGGTCCCGTTTTACCCTTTGGGTACGGAACCCTAAAAATTAAATTAAAAATTAAAAAAAACCCCGACACAAACCTTTAAAAAGTAAAAAATAGTATCTTTTAAAATAATACGTCGCGTTGGGGGACCGCTCCTAACTATTCATTATCTACGATTTTTTTCATAAGTATCACATGCCTACCTACTTAGTCTTTTACCCAAGACTTATCATTTATCAATATTTTTTTGTGTTAAAGTTAGAAGTAAATGGAGCGGTCCCCCAACACGACGTATTATTAACCCCCGACGCAAAAAGAGGGGTGTTATAAGTTTGACGTGTCTGTGTGTGTGTGTGTGTGTGTGTGTGTGTCTGTGTGTCTGTCTGTCTGTCTGTGGCATCATAGCTCCCGAACGGATGAAGCGATTTCAATTTAGTTTTCTTTGTATTAAAGGGGACTTACGGGCGCGTGTTTTTAGATATGTTTGATGAAAATCGGTTGAGCCGTTTAAAAGTTATTGGGGCTGAAAGGGGGAAAGAATTTTCATTCTGTCTCTTTGTGGCATCATAGCTCCCGAACGGATGAAGCGATTTCAATTTAGTTTTCTTTGTATTAAAGGGGACTTACGGGCGCGTATTTTTATGTTTGATGAAAATCGGTTGCGCCGTTTAAAAGTTATGGGGGGTGTAGGCGACGCATTAGGTTATTTTTTTATGTTGCTACAACAGGCCACATATAAAGAGCGCGCTTGCACATTCGATTTGAAAATTAAAAACAATACACTGTCGAAGTGGAAAAAATAGTCACTTGTTTTTTCATGCGAGTAAATAGTGCGAGCGCGCTCCCGAATTTCTCTGATTTTATTATTATTTTAAAGTTAATTTACTTTCTGTCTGTGTGTAATGTTAATAAATAATTTTCTTAACGCGCATAAGTGTATTTTCGTTGCAATTACCGCCCGGTTCGCTACAATTTAGTTGGTCTTCGAGCCGCATCCGAGCCAATATGTTCCGCAGTCCGCCGGTCGCAATAAATACACGCAGTAAGGTCAAGAAGGCAGAACAAATGAGGAAGGAGGGAGATATACCAGCAACTACTAGCACATTGACACCAAGGGACATCAAGTCGGAGTCAGCGTTTATCGAAACGGGCAGTGTAACGGTACGTACGGTTTCTCATAATAAAACCATTACGGCGCCCGCTTCACTACATGGGTCTGCTCCGACACGTTGCACATCATCGTCAATTATAGCTAGACAAAAGAAGCTGGAGCTAGAGGCCGCCGAAGCTAAAGCCCGCATACAAATGGAGCTCATAGATAAAAGGTTAGCTGCGGATATAGCCGACCTACATGAAGAATACAGTCCGCCGTCGGAGAGACATAGTTTTACTAAGGTAGAGGAGTGGATGGAGCGCAGTGAGCACGAGCTGGAGCACGTGCCGGGTACTTCCCGGATGGGTGCACGGTGTCCGCCGGCGACAGAGCCCGCCGGTACGGAGGGCACAATACAAATGTTAGCCAGTGCATTGAGGGATCTCGCTGCCTCTACTTCGAACGGACCGAATGCCAACCTACTGAGCCGCTTAAGTACACCGAGGGACCTGCCGGATTTTTCCGGTGACGCTATGGAGTGGCTACAATTTAAACAGGCATACGAGGAGTCCACCGAGGTATGTAATTTTACTTCAAAAGAAAATCTGTGGCGCTTACGAAAGTGTCTACGCGGCGCCGCCAAGGAGGCCGTCGCGGCGTTGCTAGTAACTGCAGCGTCGCCGGACACTATAATGTCTACACTGGAATTACAATTCGGTAACCCTGATATAATTTTATCGCATATTCTGGTAGACATTAAAAAGCTACAGCCCATGTCGCACGATTATTATAAAGAGATTGTGCCATTTTCCATTAAAATAAAGAACTTCGTCGCCGCAGTCAACGCCGTCGGACGCGACGAGTACTTACAAGGGGTGCAAATTGTAAATATTATACTGACTAAGTTACCCACGTTGCTTATATCTAAGTGGACAGATTATTATCACTCACTTGACAAAGAACAACAATTAAATAAAATGAAGGCTCTTTCGGAATTTTTGACCAGCGAGGCAATGAAAATATCGAAGTCTAGCATCAGTTTGCTAGATGTTCGACCGTCTACTACAAAACCCAAGCTTCATACCGAAAATGTTCTTGTGCAAAGTGACCTGCGTGTACATAGTGGTAGTGATAGTGTACATAGTGAAAGTGTTAAGTGTCGTTATTGTCGCATTTCGAAGCATGACTTACCGGACTGCAAACGTTTTAAAAAGTCATTACGTAAAGATAAATGGTTGTATATAAAACGAAATCAAATTTGTTACAAGTGCCTTGTGTCGCGACACGACCGCGCGACCTGCCCGGCCGCCCCGTGCGATGTAGACGGCTGCGGGTTGGATCACCATCGGTTGCTGCACTATTCACCTAAACGTGGTGGTGAAAACATACGAGGTAACAATTGTGCTCAGAGCGCCGGAGCAGATCGAGCGGTTGAGCCGTCATCCCCCTCTCAACTTGTAACTAATGTAAATAATAATGTAACTAATACTAATAATTGTAAAGTATTGTTAAAAGTTGTACCTGTAAAAATTCATGGCCCTAACGGTGAGTTCAGTACTACCGCCCTGCTTGACGACGGATCGACCGTATCTTTGATTAGCGGCGACTTAGCCGAGCGTGCTGGGTTACGCGGTCGATGCGAATCCATGCGCGTCCATGGACCATGGGGCGGAGATGCGTTGAATCATAATGTAAATATTGTAAATCTCAATGTATCTAACAATGATGGCAAAATGTTTTCTTTTAATGTTTGTAGTGTCAAGGAATTGTCGTTACCTGTACAAGATTTATCCGTTATCAATTGTCAGTCCTATAGCCATTTACTTAAAATTAAGAATAAGTTTTGTTCTAGTTTGGTAAAGCCAGAAATTCTTATAGGACAAGATAATTGCAAACTGTTATTGTCGCACGAACTAATTGTCGGAAAATCTAACGAACCTTGTGCATCGTTAACTCCGTTAGGCTGGTGTGTACATGGTAGAGTACCATTGTCAACTCATTTAAACCAAAATCATTCCGTTTTATGTTTAGGCTCAGAACCCTACAGCAATCCCGCCTGGGATAATGGCCACGAGGATATAAAATCTTCTAGCACCATGATGGAAGTGTGCACCAAGCCACAAGCGGACACTAATAAAGACCTGCTAGCGGTCGCTCAGCTGGAGCAACCGACTATGCGATTTAAAGGAGTAGAGAGCACAAATCAACGCAATAACGAGTATGGAGAGAGGTACTTAGATGGCAACAATAACCTCTTAACGAATGATTTTGCGGGGAACATACACTATTATATCTCTACAACTAATAAGTTAAGATTGATGCTTAATCCAACAGCTCATACGAATGGTTTAGGTTTAAATAAGTATTTTTATAAATGTATAAATCTGTTTATATCATTGTTAGATATAAGTTTACGATTTCGGCCACATAGGATTGGTCACAAAATGGATATAAAAAATATGTTTTCAGCAAAAATTAGACTATTAGGACCGGTAGCGAATTCTATATTTACACCACCGGGTAGCCCACACTGGGGTGGGGCATGGAGTGTCATTCAAAGTGTCAAGGGGCAGGCAGCACATATGTTGTGGAAGCTCTGGGTCGCGGAAGTTCCACTTCCACCTTATATGATGCCGCGACACAAAGGTGATCTCTTCGTGATCATTGACCCAGGCGCGCCTCGCAATCTCTGGTTTCATTTCGTTTATCAATTCATTCCAGGGAAAGATTGCAGGGTTAGACTATCTACTGGTATGTTAAAACGGTCAGTGACATGCGTCGCTTATGTACCAGTAGTAGATGAGTGACTCTGAAGCGTCACTAGGGTGGGGCATGTAGGCGACGCATTAGGTTATTTTTTTATGTTGCTACAACAGGCCACATATAAAGAGCGCGCTTGCACATTCGATTTGAAAATTAAAAACAATACACTGTCGAAGTGGAAAAAATAGTCACTTGTTTTTTCATGCGAGTAAATAGTGCGAGCGCGCTCCCGAATTTCTCTGATTTTATTATTATTTTAAAGTTAATTTACTTTCTGTCTGTGTGTAATGTTAATAAATAATTTTCTTAACGCGCATAAGTGTATTTTCGTTGCAATTACCGCCCGGTTCGCTACAGGGGGTAAAAGCGGGGAAGAATAGCCGAATGTATGCAAATATACTCGTGTGGGGTCTCAAATGAAAGGGCACAGTAAGAGAATATTTATGACTTAATCGAGAATATTCTTACCTATAAAAAGTATAAAATAAAAATTAAATTAAAAATTAAAAAAACCCCCGACACAAACATTTAAAAAGTAAAAAATAATATCTCTAAAAATAATACGTCGCGTTGGGGGACCGCTCCATTTACTTCTAACTTTAACACAAAAAAATATTGATAAAATATGATAAGTCTTGGGTCAAGGACTAAGTAGGTAGGCATGTGATACTTATGAAAAAAATCGTAGATAATGAGTAGTTAGGAGAGGTCCCCCAACGCGACGTATTATTTTTAGAGATATTATTTTTTACTTTTTAAATGTTTGTGTCGGGGGTTTTTTTAATTTTTAATTTAATTTTTATTTTAAAAGATATTATTTTTTACTTTTTAAAGGTTTGTGTCGGGGTTTTTTTTAATTTTTAATTAAATTTTTTATTTTATACTTTTTATAGGTAATAACTAATAACATTCTGGATTAAGTTATAAATATTCTCTTACTGTACGTTTTCATTTGAGACCCCACACGAATATATTTGCATACATACGGCTATTCTTCCCCGCTTTCACCCCCCACAACTATTAAACGGCTCAACCGATTTTCATCAAATATATTTTTAAACATGCGCCCGTAAGTTCCCTTTAATACAAAAAAAACTAAATTGAAATCGCTTCATCCGTTCGGGAGCTATGATGCCACAAAGAGACAGAGTGAAAATTCTTCCCCGCTTTCAACCCCAACAACTTTTAAACGGCTCAACCGATTTTCATCAAACATATCTAAAAACACGCGCCCGTAAGTCCCCTTTAATCCAAAGAAAACTAAATTGAAATCGCTTCATCCGTTCGGGAGCTATGATGCCACAGACAGACAGACACACAGACACACACACACAGACACGTCAAACTTATAACACCCCTCTTTTTGCGTCGGGGGTTAAAAAAGTAACTCACACTGATAGCCATTGCCCCAGTAATCATTATTTGGCACTTCTCACACAACGCTATTCATGAGATACGCGACTGCCCAGTTCGCCTACTCGTATGCTACCCTGTGACCCTGTGTCCTCACACTGCGCTACTCAAATGAAATTTGGATCGACCAGAAATTTAAAACTAATAGATGTGACCTTACCATACTTTAGGGTTAGGTACGAAAATGTCAGATACATCAAGTCGTATTCTTTTGTAGGCTGCAGCGAATGGCGCACGTTACATTTAATTGATTTTAGTAATTACGTCCACAAAAGTATAAAATATAGTTTTCTGTACCTTCATAAACTGTTTTAATACTCCAAGAAACACAAATAAGTCCATTTCATATGTAAATATTGTATTGTTAATTATTTTAATTATTTCTTAAACAGTAGAATGGTGTCTGACATGTATAAATGTGACAGAGATGGAACGGCTAAAATTACTATACGCGGTAACGAGATCATAATATGCATTTTTTTCGTTTTTAAATATAACAACCAAATTCAATTGCACGCCAACTTCATGCACAAAGGGGTAAGGGGCGAAAATTTATCAAGGCCTATCCATTGTTTGTACATCCTTGTTGACAAGTCCAATTGACAGATCTCCTTGACGGGCGCATGCGTGCGCTATGTCATGCTGAATGTGACCATTTTGTTTTCGTCTCAAACTGGGACATCTTTTGGTTTAAACAATTTCCAGGTTTTGTGAATATCTTCAACTCTATGAGCGTATTTAAGAGTTGAAGAAAGAGTTACTTAGGTTTTAAGAGTTGAGTCGTAACTGCGCGAATATCTAAAGGGGACACCGGGACATACAAAAGGAATACGGGAGTGTCCCGTTAGATACGGGCCGTCTAGTCACATTAGTCACGCGCGACTAATCACACCATCGCGTCAAAAATTTGGTCATCGTCAGTGTTGCCGTTAGTGACTTTGTCGCTAGAAATGGCGACTTTTGCGTAAGTCCTAGGGACTAAAAGTAAGATTTGGTGACAAAATGTTTTAGTGACAGAATGTTTTAGTAACTTATATCTGGTGACTTTTGGAGCAGCAATCAAAATAGATTTAGGGTATGTAATGCATGTTAGCTCAACAACGAATTTTAGTTGTAGAGTTCGAGCGTAATGAAATGAGGAATGCTGATTAAAAACTAGTTTATTAGAATAAGGCATTCTCACACTACATCTTCTACTTAAATTGAAAAATTAATAAATAATTAGACGTTATTATTTTTTGTTACGTAAGTGGGTACCTTACAACGTTACAAATTATAATAATATATTATTTAAAAAATAGAATTCAATAAAACTTAGTAATGGAAATAGTAAAATATAATTTTACATAAATATGAAATGAAAAGAAATAAGAATTGCATCGGAGTTGCGTCGCCGATATCAGCTGAAGCGACGACGGTTAGTCCTACAGTAGAACTGTTCAGTAGAACAGATAGGAATAAACCGCAAGACCGCCGCTCTTGGTACATTCAGCGACTTTCTAACGACTTTTGATGCAGGATCCAGGGACTCGCATTTTTAGGAGTTGGTAACACTATCGAACGGTGCGACTAGCGTAGCATTTAGCTTGTCCGGACATGAGACTGATAGGATACCCGTCGTATATGCGTCGCCTTGTGTGCGGAAGTTGGTAAATAATATATATGGCGTCGACTCACGAGCGACGCGTAGCATACCTGGACAAGATCCTAGTCGCTTACAAATAGCGTTGTGTGAGAAGTGCCTTAGTGGTAAATTAAACAGTTAACTAAATCCATCTACTAATTGGACTAACTATCGTAATTCCTAATTCAGTATTGTTGTAGTTGTCAGTTGTCACGGGCGGCAGCGGGAGGGTGGTGCTCGTTTGCTAATTTAATTTAATTAAACGAATATATTAGAAGTTAACAGTATCGAAGCAGTGAATCAATCTGCGTGTCCAGTTTGTCCATTGATAGGACAGTAACGTGATTAATGCATTCTATTGTGGCACGCGACTGTCACGTCACTACAAGGACTAACGGCTTATTTCCACTTAGTGCCTACGCCAAATATAGCGAAACACGATTTACGAAAGCTCTTATTTAGATTCCGGTACTGCATCAGCTCTGTATCTGTGTAAACATGTTACAATCCAGTCCATCATCCAGTATCCGATACATTGACGGTAATAATCCAGTAATGCTGGCGCCAACTACTGTAACCCTGTAAATCAGCCCTTATTACATACTTATTATTACAGCCTTATTAATACAGCCCTGAGTCGCCTAGAATATGGGATTACTACATATATGTATGTACTTCCCACTAAACAAAAATTATTACCCGTGGACATAAATCAATTTAGCTAGTAAGCAAACACTACTAGCATTTTAATTTCTCGCTGTCAATCTATAAGTACCCTTATCACAAGGGCTGAAAGCTGGCATTGTCCAACACAATGTAGATGTCTATACTATTTTCACTATACTTATTGACACGTGTGGATGTAACCATTTCATTAAACGTGCTACGTGTAAAATATAATGTAATTCTTATAGTGATGCGATATTCCTTAGATAACCCTGTGGATTAATGTTAGATGCCTTTACGTAAAACATTGGGTTTTGTATTTGCTAATAGGTGGTATTTTTTGTGGCTGAAATCGAGGGGATGAGCCACCTCACTGTAAGATCCCTGTGGACTTCCGCAAACATAGACAATACTAAAGGCACTAACGATGTCTTTTTAACCTAGCTTTTTTTAACATTATAAACTATTTTTTTATTAGGCCATACATAACTACTCCTGTATGTACTTTATAATTATGACGATAAAGGGTGGTTTCCACACCCGCTATTTCTGATAGAAAAAAGCGATATATTAATTATAAGTTTTAAAATTTATATCTTAGTAAAATTATAATTTTTATGCATATTTCATTTGTTTTATTTAAACGGTAATAATTTTAAAAGTTATTTTTTCTTTCAGTGGGGACGGCGACTACATATCGACAAATTTCAACATGAGGAACAATACAAAGTAAGTACTTAACTACTACACAAATATTTAAGTGTAAAGGTAGTTGGTGATAGGTAATATTTAACTTAAATTACTTAATAACAAATTAGGAATGAGTTCATTTCATCGCCATTTTCTTCTTCAAAACCTGCTGGGCTAACTGAGAAGAGTTCCGCCTTCTCTCATGATGAGAAAGACAAGACGTGGACCGCATGCTGGCCAAGTGCGGATGATAAACTTCTCACACTTTCTCTATCAGGTGTGCAGATTTCTTCACGATGGATTCCGAAACACGTGATAATAAATTTTTAATATGCACAATAATTACTTCTATTTGATTATACGCTTCAAGCTTTGCAATTCGTAGCTACTTCAAGGGTATTGTTTGAATAAATTATAAGGAAGTGTGAACAATTGATGCAATAGAACACTGTGTAGTAGTTCACTGAAAAAATATTTTTATATAATTGCATAGGTACGCTATTATATTTGGAAAGAACACGTAGGTACATTATTCAAATATTATGTAAACATTACTACTGAACAGTAATTTATAAAGTTGCGATAGTTAGAGGTTATTTTTTCAACCCTAAGGTTATTTACTTAATAATTTAATGATAATAAAAATGTAATTAAATTGCTTTCTTGGTACACTAACTAACAGTCGTGTTACTTTGTTCTTGTGTTAACGTTAAAAAATAAGTCAGTATCAGAAATGTGCGTTGGTGACGGAAAAGATCGCGAGGAGGGAGACTTGTTCACCCGAGTGTTTTTGACAACATTTTGAAAGGTTTGTGAAGTCTACCAATGTTGTATTGCACATACTCCTCACATTGAGAGAGTCCAGGCACTACAGGACTAGTATCAATACACAATTATGGGATGCAGTGATGATGACACTAATACTCAGCATACTCGTGATTGGAAAGGTTATGAATAGAAAAGGTATAACGATTTTGAATTGTACAGATATTTTAATCCACCGTTAAAATATAATCCTTGAATTATACTTAAAGCTATAATTATTATCAAAGTCGAAGAAAGTCGTAAAAATAGTTTCAATAGAAAATTGACTCGATAATTATTCCTATTCGATAAAGGATTCTAATAATTTTCAAGAGAAAGTTCTTATTTATCACCTTGACAAGGAAATTGGACTTAAACTTGAAAATTATAATTTCAAATGCCCACATTTACATACAAGCAACGGTTACTAGACTAGACTCGACTTGTTTCAGCTAAGATTAGCTTTCGATGATAATTATCAGAACAGACGAATGTCTGTAGTCGAACTAATAACCTAAAAATCTTCGGAATGTAATGCGGTTTTTAGGGTTCCGTACCCAAAGGGTAAAACGGGGCCTATGGGAAATGTGGGGAAATATGGGGAAATATGGGGAATGGAAACGGGACCTACGAGGAAACGGACCCTATTACTGAGACTTCGCTGTCCGTCCGTCCGTCTGTCACCAGGCTGTATCTCATGAACCGTAATAGTTACACAGTTGAAATTTTCACAGATGATGTATTTCTGTTGCCGCTACAACAACAAATACTAAAAAACAGAATAAAATAAATATTTAAGTGGGCGCCCATACAATCGACGCCAGTGATAGATTAGTTACCTTTCGGGCCAAGAGATGGCGTTGTGGCTAAAATAAAACAAATATTTAAGTGAGGCTTTCATACAATAGACCAGATTTTTTTGGCGTTATTATATTATACATAATGGTACGGAACCCTTCGTGCGCGAGTCCAATTCGCACTTGGCCAGTTTTTACTAAAATATATAATTCATTAGTGAAATGTAGGTTAGAAAACGTTTAATAAAAAAGACATTAAATCCACAATAGGATTCCATGTCTCATGTATGCCATAGTCAACACACATTACAAGGGCACATACCCAGGCCGAGAAGGGAAATCTATACAAATCATTCAAATATCTTGCAGGGAATCGAAACCAGGACCCTTGGACCAGCGACACGGCGTGTAAACCATTGCGCCATTCGGGTCGTCATTGTTTTTGTTGTTGTACTATTAATTTCAGTAGTCGATAAAATGACGGAGTAGAGCCACCTAATGACATGTGGTTACCGTCACCCATAAACAGACAGGTGAAACTTTAAACACCTCTCTTTTTGCTTCGGGTGTTAAAAAGAGGAATAGGCAGACAAATGCACCACTGGGATGGAGGTCAGCTTGGGTACGACTTTAAGAATCCAACGACAAAATGAACCAAAAGCAGAATGTGATTGTGTGTTTTATAATTACTTTTGTTTGATTGTAGTAGTGAGTACTGGTAGTAAAGCCTTTTACGATTCTATAAAACCATAGGGCGTGGCGTTTCGCCGTTAACATTCGCCCATGATTGCAAAACTAGATTGGCAGTTACAAATACTAATTTTGTACTGTAAACTACTTTTTCTCATTATCTGACCTTTAGATTGAAACATGAAGTGTAGTTAGATTTCATAATAGTAAACTATTTTCAAGAATAAAAGTGTCAACAAGGCCACATCGATCTACTTAGTACTTATACAGAATAGTAATACTCTGATAGTACTATGTAGTTCGGTTCATTGAACTTTAACACTCAGTATGGTTGTCCATCGTACGTAACCTGTAGGTCATCTTTACACTCGAAGGTGCGGAGGTTTGAATGCGTTCGCGCTATACTTATACGTACATGCCGTTAACGCACACAAACAAACAATATCGTCCTCAGACCTCTAACGAAGATCTATCTGTGCGTGAAAGCTGCGTCGGCATCTCGGGCAGACGGGATAGTAGTTGTGTGTAGAGACACAGATAGGCCGCATAATAGTTTAAACATTTCCTACATGTTAAAATATAATTTAGTAAAGCTATTTTAAACAACGCATGGTGCCAGTGTAGGGTCGGCCATAAACACACGGGGTGATGTAACTTAGCATTGGACAACGCAACACGAAACACTGATTTATTTCCCTCCCGCACGCGGCCTTATGGGCGTGACAGAGAATGTCATTGTTTTGTTTTTACAACTATTTCATTTTTTACTATTTCGCGACTATTCGCGACTATAAATTAAACAATGGAGGTAATCTCTTTAAAAGGATTTGCACGATTTAACATAACACGCACGCAGTTATCACTTAATTATTCATTTCGTCTAAGTTGAGTGGGTCTAATTAATTTAATGAAAATAGTTAAAAAAAAACATAAACTATTCATCATGCCGTTTCATCTGAACACGACAGGCTTTGTTAACTAAAAGATACGTCAGTAATAGAAGGTTGGTCTCCCACGGCCCACGGTTGACCCTAGTGGAAAATCACGCATCTTTAATTACAAATTAGCAATCATTCGGAGAAGGACATCAGTCGTGAATGTGTGGCGTTTCCGAACGCACGGAGGTCGTATCGGAACGCACGACCGGGCGGTTAAGTTAACGGAGGACGCTCGAGTAGGACAGTAAGTAGAGAGCGAGACAAGTTTGAGCAGATGCCGATTGCCGCTGCGCCGGCTCATGTTCGGATTTCTTTCTAGTAGATTCCACGATTGTATGGTAGTCAGTAACAGTGACTAGTGTTACATAGTAGTAGAACACGTTCTGTATTTAATTGTGCTTTATTATTAATGTACAAACAACTAATAAAGAACTGTTAACAAGACGTGTGTTTTATGCGGCATGGGAGATGCCCGTATAATACCTACTCCCACAAATGTAAGATCACATAAGAGCCACTATCTAATACGCAGTGAGGGGTCTCGGATTCGATTCCAGAGAGAGAGAGAGAGAGTTTTTTTTGTTAAATAGGTATGTTATTTATTATTTCTATCAGAATTTAACATTTAAAGTTTTAAAGTCTGGAACTCCAAATGCACCCCTAACGATATCAAAGACACCAATGTCTAAATTTTAAAGCAAGATATTTCCAACATGATCGACGTCAATTTCGTTATAATTAACACAAAATTAACCCACTTCAACATCGACAACGACATATCGTATAATGTAAACTGTATGTAAATTGTTTCGTCGAAATCAATTAAATTTATACGCACTATCAGAAATCTCTCGAAAACATATCTTCTCATACATTTTTATATAAGACCAAAAAAAGGCAAAAAAAGAGTTATCAAAATCGGTTCATTCAATATTTTTTTTAAGGTAACACAGAAAAAAATACAATCGAATTAAGAGCTTTTTTTTAAGTCGGTAACATGGCAAGCTAAAGAAAAAAACCAACCAACAATTACGATGAAAATAGTATTCGGGGTTTTTAGGACTATGAAATCAGCTTAACAGATACTTTCAGTGTCGTCACTAACTTGGTCACATACCAACAGCATTATCGATGGGTACGTTGCTGGGGAAAAATAGGAAGAAGCGGAAAAAAGAGAGAAAGACGAACAGGAAAGAAAAAGTGAATTACGTCGTTAATTGATTGCGTATAGAGCTGGCTAGTTACTATTTAATAATAAGTAATACAACAAAAACTTTAGCAATATTCACTTGTAGCAATTGTACCTAATTGTACTTCACCACTTATTATTAAACAGGGACTGCCCCGTTCTGCTGGCCAGAACATAAAAAGTAAACACTAAAGCCAAGACGACTCGGATAATCCGCGGTATAATTTACGTTTCACGATAAACATTCAACTGCTGGCGCATGGCGGCCCTACATATTTATCGAGATCATGGTTACGCAACCCGACCGTCGACATTTTTTGTCACTCGACCGGTCCAAGTTCATTGTCTGCAAGGGCGACGAACCACGCGTCCACAACGAAAGTGTTTACGTGTTTTGGACGCTGTGAACTAATTACTATTACTGCTCTAGTATTACTGCTCTTTAGTATTACTGCTCTAATTTTTTTCATTGCTTTTAGTTACCTGCCTTAGGAAAAGAAGCATGTTTTTTTAATACACAAAAAATACATTTTAACTGAGAATCTCCTGCTTTATTGAAGTTAGTTATAATTTTGTAGTACTAACCAATTCATTTTACCAGTAAACCCACCCAGGCTCGCTGAAATATTTCTGTAGTTTCTGTATATACTAAAGTAAATAAAGAACTACAGTAGGTACCTACATGGATAAAACCAAGAATATTTTCTTTTAAAAACGTCTCAGAACCGAACTGAATTCCTGCTGTCTGTAATTAAAAGGAGGTGAATAAATGTGAAGTGATAAAGAAGATTACGACAGGTCTTTAAGATCGCAGTCGGAACGTTGTGTAATCGAATGAGAATTTTACGATTGTTCCTTATCGCCTTTAAATTGTATTCCGGATTTCAGTTAAGGGGACAATGAAAGTGTTTTAATTAGAAAAGTGTTGCAAGAATGTTATGAACGGATCTGTATTTATATCTCGAGTAGTTAAATGGATTAAACGTGCGAATTAATAGTGCGATAATTATCTCGCATAAATTATTATGGTATCATATCGCACTATACGGACGTTGCTACGACACCGAAAAAGTAAAGTATGAGCAGACTCTAAGTACAGTCTATAAACACCCTCAGACTTATAAATGGGACAACGCAAATATAACACTACATTCTCATAGCCCCACACGGCCGGAAGACATCCCAGACCGAGAATAGAAATTAAAACTCATCATTCACATTTCCGCCACGCAGGGAATCGAACCTAGGACCCTTCGAACGCTACGGCACAGGTCACGACGACTACTGCGCCAGTGGATATCGCGCATATTACGACTACTCCACTTCTTTTTCTGTGCTCTTGACAATAATTAATGCGTAACGAACGTAATTTAATTGGGTGAGTGGATAAGGCGCGACGGCGTAGGTAGCAAGCATAAAATAAACTCACTTTTACATTTCTGTTGAAAGAAGGAAAGAAAGAAATATGTTGATAATTATTATGGTAAACATACTTACTTGAGGAAAACATTCTTGAAAGTATGTGACGTCTGCAAAGTTGCACTTGACCTAAGCGTGTGGAAGCTACATCCCGGCAGTAGGAAACTTACGGGTTGAGAATGATCATACTCCCGAAAACACTCATTATACATAACTGCTGAAAAACCGTATTTTGTATTGTTATGATTTTTTTTTGGGTATCAAGTAAGCGAATGATCATAATTAGATTTTAAATTACCTCGAGATCAACTGATCGGCAGCTGTAGTGACTACGATCCGTACAACTAGGTTGCACACAAAGTCATAGTCGGAGCACAAAAAACATATCGTGAGTACCGTACTACAATAAAAGCACTATCACTTATACGATAAGTGAATCGTAAGTAATCGACAGCTTATATCATTCAGAGAGATATCAGAAATCAAAGAACAAATAAAAAAGTAGGTACCTACATTAGTTCTTACTACTATACATTATTGTCGATTTACATTCTAACGGTGGCTGAGCAGGAAGGAAGCGAAAAATCTAATTGTGCCGAAGCTCTGACATTGTACCTACACAAAACTTGGTAAAACATCTGACGGGGAGTCTGGTAAAAAACTTGTTGTTTGACCGATCTTACCGTCGAAATTATAAATAGTACGAAAGCCCGGGAATTTATAGTTAAGTAAATAGTGGACAGACGAGTAAACCGAGCTCGTGCTACTCGACCAGCTACCCGATGTTAAGTTGTATGCAATGTAAAGTATGATAATAATATGAAAGGAGAAAAAAGTTACCAGCCAAAAAAATATTTTTCCAGGAGCTCATGCAGGCGGTATTTTTTCGCTTAGTTTGGAAAATAGGCAGCAACGTTTAAATATAGGCAAAGTAAAACCTCCGCGTTCACGGATAAATATCAACAAATCGCTACACATAGCGGTGACGGATACCGCGCATATTTGGACGAGTCTTTACGGGCTGAAATAGCCGCACAGCAATGAGAGCGCACCTTAAAACGTTTTTCCATTGTTTACAGCCTGGAAAACGATCTATATGCAAATTTCATTACTATTCAAGGACCCGAGATGTTTACTGCCAATAAAGATAAAATGACACACAAAATTAGGTCCCTGTCAATTGACGGGCCGCCATTATTATATTTTTATGGCAATTTATGTAAATTTAATAGGCCGCCGAATCGCTGACTTATTTATATTTATTATTTCTGCTTCGATTTTGGTTATTTCTGTTTTCGAAAGGTATTTTATTAAAATTAGACATATGTTTCATTTATTTAATACAAATTGAAGCCAACTGATGGTAAATGATCACCGACGCCCATGGACATCACGATAGAATGAAGGGATGCAACCGAATTGTTTCTGTCTCGGCGATGAAACAATTTTTTTTGTTTAATAGTGAACTAATCCAAAGATAGTGTGACGTGATTATGATATGGGATATGATGTGGAAGTCCTCAAGAAGAGAGTGAATCATAAATAAATAAAATCATTTGAGCTTTTGTCAGAACCTTAGGTACATAAGATGGTCTAGCTCAGATTTTGGTAGAAGAAAGTAATTATGAATATTTTACCAAAGTTTCGTAAAACTTAGTAAGAAAAAAATTAACAACAATAGGGAGGAACATAAAAATGAACAGTGGTAGAAAGTCGTTGCCACCATTCATGCACTTTCATCTTAACAGTTTGATAACTTGCTTAGCTATTGAATATATTCTTACTTATATCTTATACTTGGTATATAAACACATCAACAAAGTCTAAGACTCAGGCACATTTTTGGTGACTACTTAAAACTACTTAAAAGTGTAAATTTTTTATTAAACATTTTTATGTGATTTAAAGGGTAACTTAATGCTTGTTTATAAATTAAAATTTCCATGTAGTTAAAGTGTCAAAATAAAAGTTTAATTGAAAAGATCAAAAATGGAAAGAAAATTAATACACATGTACTGAACAAAAACTAAAACTAAATTGGCAAATTGTCATTTTTATTAAACAAAAATTTATAGAAGTGGCATTTAGTAGTCTGTTGGACCTCCTAACGCATTAGCTAAGGCTCTGCAATGCCTTGGCATGCTTAGAATCAGGTTGTCTATAGTAGCCTGGGGAATCCTGCGCCAAGTTTGAAAAAGATGCACAAAAAGTTCTTGTTCGGTGCATAAAATTTATGCCATAAATTATGAGGAATCTCTTCAAACGCCTTTCTGCCAAGCAAATCCCATGCATGCTCTAAAGGATTCATGTCGCACGATTGTGGAGGCCAGTCTAGTACAGTGATATCATGTGTACGGAAAGCGGTCATCACTGACCGTGCAGTATGTGCTCGTGCATTATCCTGCATAAACACAAAATCTTCACCCATTTGCTGTCGGAGCGGAGCAACAATGGGTTCAACCACCTCTTGGCGGTACTTTTCGGCAGTCAAGGTGCCCCGTATAAAAACGAGATCAGTTCTCCCGCCAACTCGAATTCCGCCCCAAACCATGATTGTTCCACCTTGGTAGGGAAGAACTTCTTGAGGACACTGAAGCCGTTCACGACGTCCTAAAGCACGCCAATCGCGTATCCTTCTTGAATCAGGATGGAAACCGAACCTGGATTCATCAGAAAACAGGACATAAGCCCACAGCTCGTTAGACAATCGTAAGTGATCACGTGCCCATTGTAACGGTCGTGCTCGATTGCCACGTCGAAGAGCTTGGACCCGTAACGGCCAAGACTTGAAACCAATCTCATGCAATCTCCTCCTGGCAGTTTGGGTGCTTACAGCCACTTGGTGGGCAGATCGCAGCTCTTCTACGAGTTGTCGAGCCGTAGTCCTAGGTTCCCTTCTGGCTATGTTTTGTAAAAAACGGTCTTGTCGTTCAGTTGTTACCCGATATCTGCCACGGTGCCGTTCGGCCGTATTACCAGTGACACGATAGCGTTTCCACAATTTTCGGATAACCGATTGATTAGAATTAACAGCTGCAGCAACATCACGTTGTGAACGCCCGGCTTCGAGCATACCCACTGCACGTAACATTTCACCACGAGTTAAATGGCGGCGCGACATTATGCTTATTACTCTAAACTTCCTCCCTATAATTGTTTTTCGCCAATAAACTAAAATTTTACTTGCCAAAAAGAGTCACAAAGAAGAAGCGGGTCGTGAAAAAAAACCCTCAGTAACGTTTTGCCGCCAATTTGCACTAAATGAGCGTGAATCTTAAAAAAAATTGAATTTGGAAAAAAATTTAATTTCTTTATCATGCTCTTGTTTCCTTTTAAAGTAACTAAGTGGCCAGTACAGTCTTTAGATTAGTTTTATACGAAACAGTTTTCACTATTCACTGAGTCTTAGACTTTGTTGATGTGTTTACTTAGGTAGCAATGTCTTATATCTAAAAGTACACTCCGTTGGATCAATGAACCTTTGAAATGTTTTCTTCTACATATTATTACGTAAGGGCGCATTCAGTAGAACGCTGGTTACCGGCGCCGATCTGCCAGCGCTTATCGTTACTGGTCCGTTGACATAACCTCGGTCGTGTGACAGGTCGGAACTTGTCGGCGCTTATCGGCACTTATCGGCGCTGGTTCGGCACAAAGTATAGAGACTACCTGTGCCGACTACCTATACGGATAAGCGCCGATAAGCGCTGGCAGATCGGCGCCGCTAACCAACTTTCCACTTGAATGCGCCCTAAGATATATTATTTGCGCAAACATTATTTATCTACGCTTATTAAGCTCCGTCGTGTTTAAGCAGCGGTCAATTTTGAATCTTCTCAGCCTTGTACGGTCAGGTAACCGTACGAATGTAATAATTTTACAGAGTATTTAGTTGAGTGCATGCAAGCTATTTTATAACTTATTGTTTCGTAATACCATCGAAAGTGCGTTGCGCAACACGTACAAACAGTATAAAGATTCGTTACGGTAAGAGCGTTTCCACACCATCCGCTCTGTTATCGGTATCGCGAACGGGTCAGTGGAAACTATTTAATAATTTTAATTATCTACGTAAATAGGTTGCGCTTTCTCGCGCGATAATCATCCTGTTTTAGATAACCGCAACTTGTAAAGGCTCCTTATTAAAAATACAGCATAAAACATTCACTGTTACTCGAAAGTACTTATCATAAAGGGCTGCAAAAAGCGGTTTTAATACCGGCTTTTCGATATGAAAAGTAGGAATACATAGCGATATCGAGAAAATATCGAGAATGGAATAGTAGCGATGTTTACTTTATACAGTAAAAGAGGTTCGCACGGTACTCGTATAAGTAAGTCGACGGCTTTGAAGTCCATGACCCAACCTGTCCAGCGAGAAGTATAGAGGATTTCGCGCCGAGGCTAACATTTATATGAACATGATTATTTTTTGCCGGTATGTGACTGTTTATGATGTCGTATTTTTATACACCTTGCCTGATGCCATCCACAACTTAGCAATCTCTCTGCGTATGCAACTGATCGGTTATTTAATATTCACAATTTATTAATTGTCATTCTTATTTTGTTCATTGTAAATTAGGTACTAGGTATGTGACAAATTAATGTTAAAAGTATGTTAGAGTTTTGGATGGTAAATTTCAAATATTTCGTAGCTACATATATTTTTCATCATTCATTTTATAAAACAAAGTACTTACCTTATAATTATTACCTTATATTTTCACAACTGATTGTTACTTTTTCCATATTTTCTTCTTTCACTTCTCAAGTAAACAGTAGGTACCAACAAAGGCAACTAAAATATAATTGAAAAAAAAACAAATTCACATAGGTACATGAACAAACACAATAATAAAAGTACCTGTTAAAATTATTGTATAATTGGATAACTAGGTAGTTAAAGGTGTCAATCTGAAGACGCTTTATCGAGATATCGCGGACAATATGATAATAGACCTTATGAGAAAATTAAACAGAATCCGTGACGTCACGCTGAAATGGCTGGCCGTGGTAGTTTTCCTTGTACAGAGACCACATACAAATGCATTGTTACAGAGATATTAACATATAACACGATAATAAAACTGTTACTGATCGATGTCACTGTCGATGTTTTTACGTTCTGCTCTGTCTGTTTATACTTTTATTTCACCGATCAAAAACAGCTAAATCGACTTCAATGCAGTTTTCCCTTGCGTTAATATTCTTACTACTCACATTTACCAGCGAAGCGAAGTTTTAACCTTATTCTGCTTTTACATCAACTTTATTTGTCACGTAAATGCCTGCCCCGACCTGAAATTGAACCCGGGAGCTGTCGTTTCGCAGGCAGAGCTCTACCCACTAAGCCACGGGGCTGTAATATCCATACATATGTTATTATGACCGTCGACGTAGTGCCCACCTAACCATGAAAGCCATCAATTTGCCACTCGCGTCCTTCCAGACATTTACCTCGACCGGAGTTATCTCGGTTAAGCACTCACAGGTAACATTACGTTGGGTAAGCTTCATACTTGATCTTATCTTCAACCCATTTATGATCACTGAGAACGGGCCTCTCCTTGCAAATAAAAAGGCTTGAACGTGCTTGAACTATACTCCACCACACTGCCTCAGTGCGGATTGTCTTGTATCGGAAGTTTTTACACCTTCCGAAGGCCTTCGACATGGCTTAACTATTGTTATCTTTAGGTACTAATAATATAAAGCGGAAGTGTTTGTTTGGTTTTCACGCGCTTATCTCAGAAATGTTTCGAATTGAAAAAATATTTTTGCGTTCAATAGTAAATTTATTCACGCTATGTTATTATCGGGTCAGCTAGTGTCCTAACACTATATAATATATTTAACACCCTGCTTCTTAACTAGATCGATTAGGTACCTAGAATCAACGCAAGCAAAGGCTATTAGCACTTATTATCACAACAAAACTATACTGACGGGGGTTGGATCTCCCCTTGCAATCAACATATTGTGAGGGGACCGGTGTGTTTTATTACTCTATGAGAAAACTGGCCACGGGAAATAATTATTCCCGTGTGACCACTGCGACCATTCCTGATCTATTGTGGCCATCCCATTGAAATTAGATATGGTATCCTACGCCTACGGGGTCCAAATCTTTAAATTGGTCAGGTTTAATCAAATGCCCTCACAGTAAAGGACTTTGGTATAGGGTGATTGCTATGCAATCGCAGAGAATATTGATGGAGGTTTCCTGCGCCCGACCCAAGAATCTACAAATTGCGATATCACTTAGGCCTAAAAACTGAGTGTAAATTATGTTGACGTATTTAAGAGAGTTGGTCAATTAGAACGATGATGTCATACTTATATTAAACTAATTATTTAGAAAAATTTACGGCGTGCGTGTAATTCGGCTTTGAGCACTTAGCCTGTTATTGTTTGCTAACCGCCCTCTTGTAATTACCGAAACTAAATCGATTAATCAAAAACCATTATAAATTTAATTACTGGAATGATTATAATCAGCAATCGATAAAAGCTAAATTGATAATTTTTTACTCTCTGATAGTTCGTTTGTAATCGGTTTTTGTGTTGTTCTCTGTTTTATTTACCTTATAAAAGCATGTCATCAGACAATGATCAATGTGTCGAAGCAGAATGAAGCGGTCGCTCCACTGCAGACAATCGCAATGACTCGGATTGGATTCATTGAAAATTTGATTTCACGGTCACACGCGCCGCCACCGCGACGCGGCTATCGAACGCGAGCGGTGCGCGGTGGTTACACTTTTAAATAAATAGACATTAGACACGCGTTTATAATGCCCTGGTACCTCTAATAACTTCTTTGCTAGGATTCAATCTATCTACAGACATTTCCAAGTAAACCTTTGCAAAACAGTGGTAGAATAGTAGATTGTATGACAAGGGTGCAAAGTAATATTTTTTCGGCGAGGGCGTTTTTTGAATCCAGAGCGAAGTGAGGGATTCTAGAGTAGAATCCCGAGCGTAGCGAGGGATTCTTTAGTAGAATCCCGAACGTAGCGAGGGATTCAAAGTACGTCGCCCGAGCCAAAAATATACTTGCACCCGAGTGATACACTCTACTTTTCATCACCCACTATGAGAAAATAATATATATATATATAATAGAAAATAATAGAAAATAATACGTAAAATGCACGAAAACTTAATTTTAATTTGAAAACGAAATCTTAATTTGATTTCTTTTTTTATTATTCAGCTGGCGGGGCCCTCGCGTCGTACCAGACATTCTTTATTCAAACAATATTTGAGTTCGACTTCTTTAGCGCAAAATACTAAAATGTTCTAAATTCAAAATAGGACGGAAAAGATCTAGCCGGACGGAAAAGTTGTATGAAAATTCATTCCAGCCCGCTGAATAGAAAACAGCAACTTTGGAACCCCGTAAGTCCGAACCAAGTCGTCTTTTTCGAATAGGTGTGATGAAAAAAAAATTTGACGTACAAAAGTGTATTAGTGTTACCTACATGAATTAATGTTTTTGAATTTTGAACTTTTTGAAAAAAAAAACTTCTGGACAAAAAGGCCTATACATTGGCGCACTGGGGCCATTTTTGTTAAGAATTTGGTTTAGTAATATCCGTGGGCGATGTTTACCAATTACCATCACTTATCATCTAAGAAAGATGATCTAACCTATCGAGTCACACCTCTTTCAGACCGTACTTATAGTCCATTCGCGTTCGATCTGAAATTCTTTATAACCGCATGGCATACAAATACCAGCTTTCCGCCTATCCGCCCGCGAACTTCGGGATCTAAAATGTCCTTAGTAAATTTTGCTTTCAACCTGTACTGAACTTTGAGCACAGGTAATAAGTTTGGTTTTGGCTGAGAGTAGCAACGCCATATGATTGGCCACTCAAGTGAAGAACGAGCGAAGACTGCTTAACCACTTCCAGAGGTTGCTGCAAGCACTTATAAATAGCACTCAGCAGTCATCACATTTCTAAGTTACCTATTTGTTTAGAATAACTATTCAGTAATATAAACCAATAGGTATAAATAAATCTACATAATTATGTCCTTTCGGCATGTATTATTTTCTGTGGTAATATGGTTACCTGGATGAGATCACATTTAATCAATAAAACCACGTGATGCTTCTTACAATTAATTTAAATTACCGTTTGTGTATTAATGCTAATTTTATGTACAAATAATAATTTAACCCGTTCAATAATATTTCCACGAGGCAGCTATTACTCGCAATATTAAATATCATTGCAACTAATGTACAAATTACTCGCAATATAATGTACAACACTTTGAAGTGAGTTCGTTAAATGGGGTGATATAGGAGTTTGTTAAAGATTTTATCCCATATTGATAGAAGGTATGTATATGTTACCGTTAAAATGCATAATTAGTTAATGTGCACATTAACTAGGTAATCTGCAGATACACTGATACGATACGTTAAAGTGTAAAAAAAGGTCTTATTTGCACTTTACCCAGTTAGTCTGCACAATAACGGATGGTACACCGTTAAATTGCGGAAGACTGGCTACCTGAGTAACAATTTGTTTTGGTGTCGCGAGCAAATCGTAGATTTGCTCACATCATGAAATGATCGATCTGGCCGATCGATCGAGATTTGGTCGAATCGTAAAAACGCGGAAAATATGGCATAACTTCGAACCGTGACGTCTCCGGCGCTGCGGAAGGTGCAGCCCCTTCGCCCTTGCGTAACAAAGCACAGACACCCACGCTCGCCTGCGCAGCTTCGGCTTGCTGGTCGCCTTCGGCGACCAGCCTCAGCCGTTCCGGCTCGCCCGGGTGTCTGCGTTTTGTTATAGCGGGCGGGGGCTGCCTTCCCTCCGCGCCTCCGGGTTCTAAAAAATACTCTAGGGGTAGGGCATACAAGACTACGTGGAGTAGGGGTAGGCTAATTCGGTTCTGTAACCAATTCGACCTACCTACCTTGAAGAATTTGATTGAGTAGTAATGGAAATGAGTATTAATTATTTTATATCCAAAATTAACCCAATTTTTATGTTTTCATTCAATGTTACTCGTTTTTAACAATTGTCGTTCAAACAAGAACCTATTTTATTGACTTTACCGTATGCATGGTCGGAAGTCTGCAGATTAACTAGTTAATGTATGAACTGAATTATAGTTTTTCCACTTTAACTAACTCAGCCAGATAATCTGCAGAATACCTCGTTAATGTGCAATCTATCTGATTTACGCACATTAACGGTAACATTTTATATATACCGACGTATAAAATAATAGTTCTGCGGGCGATGGAGACCTATTAATAATTTAATATTTTAGAGTAGTGAAAAAGAAATAAACATACATTCTTAAACGCCGCACGTATCGGTTAGGTAATGTCTTTAAAATCAATAGAATGTTGTACATTTCGTATTAAACTACTTATAAGACTACTAGCTTTTGCCCGCGGCTTCGCCCGCGTGGAATTCGTTTATATCGCGAACCGGGGAAGTGGGGAAGAAGATACGTCATCGACTATCTTCCTGGGAAAATTCATCGAAATCGGTCAGGCGGTTTAGATTTTTCATACAAACTTTCATCCCCTATTTCAAGCATTTAGGGGTTGATTTTTTGAAAAAAAGTAGCCTATATGTGACTCTGGGTCTTCAACTATTTTCATTCCGAATTTCATCCAAATCGCACCGGTGGTTTAGCCGTGAAAACGTCACAGACAGACAGACAGACAGACAGACTTTCGCATTTATAATATTAGTATGGATGTAATCCTACTTTAATATTATAAATGTGAATGTTTGTGTATTTGTTTGTTTGTTTGTTACTCCTTCACGCAAAAACTACTGAACCGATTTTTATGAAATTTGGCACACACATAGAGGGCAACTTAGATTAACATATAGGATATTTTTTATCCCAGAAATCCCGCGGGATCGGAATTTACGCGGAAAACCTTCTTCGCGTATGGGGTATAAATAGCTTCTAAACAAACATTAATATAAAACTAACAAGTCTGTCTTCCCGGAAATCCCGCGGGATCTGGAGTTACGCGGAATAAACTCCTGCGCGTAGTTGCGGGCTTAAATTTTTATGCGACCTTTACTAGGAGATTGAGGAAGTTTTGAAGCAGCATACAGGGTACTGTTTATCCCTGAATTCCCGCGGGATTAGGATTCACGCGGTAAAAACTCATACCCGGGAATGAGGTCGTGGGTTCAGATGTTTATGGGACTTTCAGTGGGAGGTAGAGGAGGTTATGGAGCATTATATAAGTAAGCTACTTTTTTTCCGGACTTCCCGCGGGATCGTGATTTACGCGGGAAAAGCTTCCATGAGCGAATGAAGTCGCGGGCTCATTAATATCTATATATCGGGATATCTAATTATCTATACATATATCGGGAATCGAACCGGCTTTTTTTCTCATGATCAACTTTATGTTGCTTTTTCGAGGGCCAGCATCGCTTTAGCTGGTCTTTATGTTTTGGCACCCGAATGAAAAACTACCAATGTAGTTTAAAAATATAATAGTTTGGAATGAAAAAACCCCGACGTTTATATCTTAAAGTCTTTTTATCGATTTTCTCAAGATCTACATAACGGATTTTTGTACGGTATGACTAAAACGTAGTAAAAAATCAACTGTTCTTAAGATGTGTGGAGTGTGTCTGTAAATACATATGTGTGGGGTCGGGATTAACGCAGGAATAACTTTGTGACACACTGAGTTCCACGCGGGCGGAGCCGCGAGCAACAGCTAGTATAATATATATGACGGCGCAGTGAAAATGAGGTCCTTATATCTGGACGAGTTTGACAACTGACGTAACACCGCGTGCTAAAGAACCATTCACGACATGGCGACATCAGCAAGAAGAGGAGCTGTCATCAGGTTGTGGAGGCTCCTTACGTGTGCAGGTGGAACGTCGTGATATGAAGATACAATCCGTGATATTCTGTTGAATCCGTTATAGTTGTTGAATGGAATTATAAAATGTACTAAGCAGATCTAAAGGACTTCGTTTGTATTCAAGACCTGGTCTCCTTATCGATACCTCATGTATTTGTACTCAAGATAGCCGGCATCCTTTCTACATATTATATAAACTTTGATGCACACAGTTTTGTGCAAATAGTGTCTGCATTATTAATAAGAAAGAACCCTAACACATTTATACCCTGTCCGGGTCCAAAGCATAGACCACACAACTGACCGCTAACACGCCTGAGAATAAACATATGTATATGTGTCACGTAAATATCTCCCCGACCGGTATACGAACCCGGAACCCCGTCACAGGTTCACAGATTATGCAGTACAAAGAAATGCCAATCCATACTAATATTATAAATGTGAAAGTGTGTTTGTTTGTTTGTTCCGCTTTCACGTCACAACCAGGCTATTATATGGTATAGTTTATGTGTATGGAGAAGTCAGGAGGGTGAAGAATGACGTAGGCTACTTTTTACCGCATTAAAACATCTCATTCCCATGGGAAGATAGATTTTTGTTAGTTGTTTAGTTCCGGGTGTTGTTAATAGATGGAGTCAGGAAACAACTCAGTAATAATGGGCGATTGGAAACTGATGCCGAGGGCTTTGTGGCACTAACGGGAAATTTTTGTAACTTAGTACAGAGTAATTCAGAACTGATTGCAAGTGTTTACCCAGATTTACAAAATAATAAATGTGAAGATCAATATTTATGTGAAAGACCGATTTAAGCACCTAATAACGATATTGTTAATAAAATAAAGGGGTATGGGGGATTTTGTATGAACCCCGTTCCCACCCTACAACAGTCATGGAATGCATGTCAATTTATTCATTGAGACCCAAAAAAGCCTAAAGTATCTATCTTATATGCAGAAGCAATGGGGTTTCTTTATTTAAAAAAAAACTTTTCGGCAAAAATGTATTTATCTTTAAACAGAAATCCTTTTTTGCACAAACATAAGCTCTTAAATATACTAACAATTACATATTGTCGTCTATTAAAAATGTTATCTAGCATTTGTGCAGGTGAATTAATCTCAATACGCCCTAACCCCATATACAGTGCCACAAAGTTATCTGACCCGGTGGCCAAAATTGGAACTAATGCAAATATCATACTGTAGTCAGACAAATACAAAGACAGTAGCGCTTCCCTTACCGGGTCAGATAAGTTTGTGGCACTGTACAATTACATCTAGGTCTTCATGGAATGGGATAAGAAAAAAAAGCATTTTTAGTGATTTTTGTCAAATAAAAGTTATTTTATATCTAAACATTACTAAGATCCCTATAATCCAATCCTTTTTATTGCACTCTGAGGAAATATTTTAGAAAAAATAAGCAATATTTCAGAAAACTTCATAATAGTATAAAATCTAAACCCAATATATTTTAAGTAGGTACGTCGCCATAGTAAAAAAATATCTATCCTAATAGACGCTTAAAATGACACCTAACTCAAATCTGTTGAAGGGTGGGGACACTTTTTCCCATTGTCCCATAGATGTAGCATTACACTGACGTTCATTGTCCTTTACACATATTGAATGAAGTAGCAGGAGATATGACAGAATATTTATCAATAGACACAGTCATGGACACAGAACAGAGCACTTCATATCCCATAGAGTTTTTGAATTAACTTGAGCTGTCTGGTGTACCCTCACATAAGCTCCAATTAAAATTAGGTGTCCCAGTCATGCTTATGCGAAATTTAGATGCCCCTCGATTATGTAACGGAACGAGACTTGGTATCACACAACTTGGACGGAATATAATCTTAACCGGCGTAGGTAAAGGTGAAAATGTAGTGATCCCACGAATCCCTATGATTCCCACAGATATTCCATTTTAGTTCAAAAGGCTGCAATTTCCTATTAAATTTAGTTTCGCTATGACGTAAATTTTTTCTATGGCTATGACCATTAACAAAGCGCAAGGGCAAACACTAAAGGTAGCGGGGGTGAACTTAGAAAAACCGTGCTTCTCTCATGGTCAATTGTATGTAGCGTGTTCGCGTGTGTCCAATGCCCAGAATCTTTATATTCTATCCCCAAATGGAAAGACATATAATATCGTCTACAGTAGCGTATTAAAATATTGCTCTGTTCTGTGTCACAAGCCGCGTATAGCTGGAAACACTTGAAAAGAAAAAAATCACAAATATTTATAAAACAAATTACATTTATATGCGCCTCTCCACGTTAGAATTCCCTGCACACGTAATCAGGATAGACGTAGATCCCGCATCAATCTTCACCACACACTTCTATTGAAGGTAGCTTATAGCTCCAGTAGGTATGTAAGTGTATGCACATTTTATCTGCGGTCAGCATTACCTCTGGTTCCTCTTTGTAACTTTTAATTTAATTGTGGAACTGTCACTTATTTATAATGTATGGTCATGTATGATAAACAACTCATTATTTATCCGCTTTGCTTTCCACCATGCGTGCGAAGCCGCGGGCAAAAGCTAGTACGTTTCTAAATAGACACTTTCATCAAACTTCAAAAGATGTATCGTATGATTTCTCCGTCATTTGTAAATCTATTTTGATGATTCTTTATAACAATTGATTACCTGTATTCGAAAACTGATACTTGTCCAGTTTAATATAACGTGATGCTGTAAAATGAACAATTCTTAAAGTCTTTTTTATTATCCCCCGACGCAAAAAGAGGGGTGTTATAAGTTTGACGTGTCTGTGTGTGTGTTTGTGTGTTTTGTGGCATCGTAGCTCCCGAACGGATGAAGCGATTTCAATTTGTTTTTAAGCTATTGCATAGCTTCTATCGCGGGCCTTGGGCGCGGGGACCGAATGCAAAAATTTCGTAACGAAAAAATTATTACACCCCCATCACCCACACACAGACATAGTTACTATGTCTGTGCACCCACACATCGATAAATACCAGAACTTTTAACTGAGTTAACTAACTTTTACTTTATAACGGCTAAACCGATTTGGCTAATTTTAGTCTTGAAATATTCGTGGAAGTTCAGGGAAGGTTGCAGCGATGAGACAATATGGAAAAATTGCGAGGAAAATACTAAAAATGAAAATTTTAATTTCCCATACAAATCTTACCTGTCAAACATTTGATTTTCGCCCCGTCGGTTCGGTGTTTTAAGAATAATTACATGTAGATCTGGATTAAATAAGGCGTTGGAATCGACAACATGTACCTATTCATAATAGTCGAATTATCGCGTATTTAGATTTAAAACCTCAGATTATAGAACCAAAAGGCAGATGTAGTCGTTCTAGTATAAAGTGAAGCTACCAAAGCAAATACAAAATAAAAAGCTAATACAATCTCGTGTCAGTACTACGGAAAGCGTCAAATAGCATAAACGTCGCAAGTGTCAAATTTTTTAAAATAATTTTATCAGTTATAATGCCGTCTTGCATTATTAAATTCTCTAAAAGTTGTTCGCAAAAACAAAGAAAAGAAGACGGAATATCTTTTCACAGGTAATTGTTCATTATTTTATTATTTATTTATAATAATATTTTTTCGGTTCGCTCGGAACACAAAACCTCAACAATCATTAATTTGTACACCAGTTTAAATGAAAATCGGTTACCCTAAATTTGGGGAAATATGCATGGACTATTTGGACATTGGTCGATTTATAAATTTATATCGAAAAAAAATATTTTGAAAGTAAATAGTTTTATTTATTTAAACCTAAAAGTCAGGCAATACAGCCAATAAAATTAGCATTCTAACTGCTGAAAATGTCACGTGTGCCAATAATATGTATGATAAATATTATATAATATTTTAGTTTCTGCTTAGCCTGCTAATAACTAATAACTATAATTTTTGCAGATTTCCGACAGATGCTGTAACAAGAGAAAAATGGGTTCATATTATTCGGAAAAGCAGGCAAGATATTAATTGGCTAATTAATTTTGCGTGGTTCGCTCATTACATTTTAGTGAGGATGACGTGTACCTATCTCACTAAAAAAGGACATTGGTTGATTAAAAAATCATCAAAACCGAATTTTTGTTATAATAAATAAGTATATTGATATTTTGATGTTTTTTTTTGATAAAAATATCTACCCAAAGAGACAAAAATCCATAGGTTAATTAAAACAATTAAACATATTTAAAATATTAAATTAAATAGGTATATTAAAAGAACATTTACACATAATTATTATAATATAATACTTTTTGATAACTAGTGATATGGCTACAACCCATTAATGTCCCACTACTGAGCGTCTCTCCTCATTATTAAGGAGGCCTAGAGCATTTTTTGATAACTAGTGATATGGCTACAACCCATTAATGTCCCACTACTGAGCGTCTCTCCTCATTATTAAGGAGGCCTAGAGCATACTCCACCACGCTGCTCCAGTGCGGATTGGTGGAGGGGTTAGTGGCCAACACATTGTCGAAATTTTTCAAGCCGCCCGAAGGCCTCCGACACGGCTTAACGACTGCTATCTATCGATGTATCGATATCAACCGGGACCGACGCGACGGCTTTACGTGCCTTCTGAAGCTCGGAGGCGCTCAAGAAATTATTATCAGAAGAAATTAAAATCAATTATTATTATTACATACAATAAAACTTTAATTTTTTGTCTGTTTTTCTGTGCATTTGTTCCGCCTAATCTCAGGAACGGCTTAACAAATTTAGATGCAGTTTTCACTGACGTATTCAAATGAGCTTGGGTTAACATTTAGTTAGAATCGGTACACAAATAAGAAATCACGTCAATTTAAAGAATACCAACCCTCATTTATCGATTATGGGCTTACCGAAGCGAAACAAGGGCGTTCACTAGTAATAAATAATTTGCCAATTTAATTGTGCATAATGTTTTAAGCTGAAAATATGGCGAACAATGTTTACAAAATTGCGGGAGATTATGACTTTCACTTGGCAACCTCACACACACAAAGAATTACGTATCCATACGGTGCAATTGCTAGTTGACATTAAGGTTGTCATGCACACATAGGGAAAAAGCGGCTTCACATTATTCGTCGCTTTTCTTTGCGAATGTTCTATCTGCCTTTTGGTTCTATAATCTGAGTTTAAAACATGCAAAATAACATAGACATGACATAAAATAATGACACTATAATGACTTGAGGGTGATAGAGACAGTGCCATACAGGCAAGGCAAACTGCAAAGCACTGTCTCTGTCACCCACACGTCATTCACGCGCCAAAAGATCGTTGTAGGACTTAAATGTCAAATGTCAATTTTCTTTTTAAAAAGAATTATTTTGTCAACTGAAATAGTTCTTATGCTTTTGTTCAGAATATTTAAATCTTCTTTGCACAAATTAATGCATTATCCGTTTCTAATAAAGATTAAAATGTCTTGCACCTATAATGTGACGTTATGATGTACGTATTCTTAACAATTAGGCTTACGTCATTATTATGCGTCTCTTTCAGTGATATTGCTTTAGTACATAGATTATCTCAATGTTGCCTATGAACTTTGATGTAACTTTTGATAACTAGGCAACTAAATGAAAACTGGTACACCACTTTCTTGGCCCACTGTAAAACAGTGAATATCTGTACTCGTATAATTTGCGTACAAAGTGTTTTAAATATGAATAAACAAAATGCATTTATTAATGAAGAAAGACACGAAAAAATAGTGAAAGAAAATGAGTTAGTACTCTATATACATACATTTTATTATTATTATCACAAATGCAGTATTATTTTTTGTTTTGTTAATTTATATATAATGCTATGCAATAGCTTTACCGCGGCAGTCTCCGAGTGCCACACGTCTTTTTTGTATTAAAGGGGACTTACGGGCGCGTGTTTTTAGATATGTTTGATGAAAATCGGTTGAGCCGTTTAAAAGTTGTGGGGGGGTAAAAGCGGGGAAGAATAGCCGAATGTATGTAAATATACTCGTGTGGGGTCTCAAATGAAAGGGCACAATAAGAGAATATTTATGACTTAATCGAGAATATTCTTACCTATATAAAGTATAAAATAAAAATTAAATTAAAAATTAAAAAAACCCCCGACACAAACATTTAAAAGTAAAAAGTTATATCTCTAAAAATAATACGTCGCGTTGGGGGACCGCTCCATTTACTTCTAACTTTAACACAAAAAAATATTGATAAATGATAAGTCTTGGGTAAAGGACTAAGTAGGTAGGCATGTGATACTTATGAAAAAATCGTAGATAATGAGTAGTTAGGCGCGGTCCCCCAACGCGACGTATTATTTTTAGAGATATTATTTTTTACTTTTTAAATGTTTCTGTCGGGGGTTTTTTTAATTTAATTTTTTATAAACTATAGTATTTCATCTGAAACTCATACCGTCTTATTACAAAACACGGTCTAACTTTCGACCAGGTCTAAACCTCATTTAAACCATGGTTTAAGCAAAATTCTTATTACAAAACATGGTTTTACGCTAAGGGCGCTTTTAGTGTCATGCGGATTTGCTCACGCACGCGGGATTGGCCCGCATGCGTGAAATTTCACGCTGCGGATCATACGCAGTTTAAGTTTCAGTCTTCTGCGGGTTGCGTAGACGATTAGTACAATACGGTCCGACACTAAAATGGGCAGTAAAGTTGTAGGGACGCTCACGCATGCGGATGCCCCGCTGCGGGATGACGCCCCGCACAGCGCCCCGCGTCCCGCGTGCGTTTATCACGCTTTATAATGAATTCATATATGAAATTGTTCTTTGCGGGTGCTACGCATGCGGGCCAATCCCGCGTGCGTGACCAAATCCGCGTGACACTAAAAGCGCCCTAAACCGTAGTCTTTCTATGGTTCAAAAGATAACTAGACCCCTATTTTAACGTTGGTCTAACTCACAAACGTCAAAATGACAGTTTTATTTGATTGACGCGCGAGAAATCCGTTCCTTTAGAAAGAAAGAAAGAAAGAAAGAAAACATATTTATTCCGTCAGAGTTACAGCGTACAAAAAAAAAAAACGACATTTAAATAAAGGACAAGTAGGTACATAGATGAAGCAGACACCATACCCTCCTGACGGAAACGACCGCATTCAGATTTTGTGTGAGGGTAGTCTTCACACTCTGATATTCTATGCGGCCGACAGCGTTTGCGCGTAATTCTGCCAGATAAGCGTGGTGTGCGAACATTAAACTTATACAATAGAAAGTAGAAATAATAATTAAACTAAAATTTAAATAATTAAAACAAAAGCGAGTACAAAATACAAAATACAGTACAGCAGGTTTATTGGTGTGTTGGTGGAGCTTGGGTAAGTATAAGACAAATCAGTAATAATTATTATGTATAATACGTTCTAAATACAAAAGGAAAGCAGCCATTTTGGTATCTTGTCACAGCAGAATAGGAAAAAAATTTAAATATTAACAATTATAAGAATGTAATTAAATTGTAGGTATAATTAGACTAGATTAAAACATGATATAAGGCAATGCAGATACAACTTAGATTATAACGCGATCGAAAAGTGAAGACGCGCGTGTGTGTGTGTGTGTGCGCGCGTGCGTGCGTGCGTGCGTGTGTGTGTGTGTGTGTGTGGGGGTGTGTATGTGTGTGGGTGTGTATGTGTGTGGGTATGTATGTGTCTGGGTGTGGGTGAGTGTGTGTGTGTGTGTGTGTGTGTGTGTGTGAGCGTGTTATAGTGCTTTTTGCAGTTTTAACAGATGGTGCTTGAAATCCATTTTAAATCAACTATCATTGAATTAAATCTAACCATATTTTAATATAAGATATGTGATGTTTCTTATGTGATGACCGTGTAACAGAATATTGACATTAATTAAATTTGTAGCTCCATGTATTTTAAAGTAATTATTGTAATGAGTACAGACGAAATTATGTAATATGTATGAGACAAATAACATGCAGTAACAACTAAACCTGTAAAAATATTTTAAATAAAAATTAAACAATATAAATTCCACATTTTTATATTTTATTATACTCCCACACCAATACACTTGCGGATATGGATTGCTCATAAAGTTTTGTTTTTAGCTTTTTATAATTCCCACGACGACAGCTGTTAGTGAAATTGATTAATGACAATTGACAATTTTTATTTCAAAAGTTATAACAATTAATTTATTGTTAGGTTATTGTTTTTTATTTTTGATTAGTTTGAAATTAATTTGAAAAAATCTTTATGTTGTTTATCGATATAAATGACACTAATAGTCAATACATTTCAAGTGGTGGTAGCCTACTAGTTAAGAATTTTGGTCTCCAACTGGGGGAGCCCGGTTTCGAATTCCACTTCAGACTTTTCGGATGTAACTCGCTATAACAGTAAAGCAAAACATCGTGATGAAATTTTATATGACGGAGAGTACGTACCCTTGTGTGATGATGTCTACTGTCTTTGGCCAACTTGTTCAACTATTGCCATTACCTTCACACAGTGCTCAAAAGTGGGCCATCATATGTTAAAATCATGAATAATTTTAATAAAATATGCAGTGCAGTTTGGCATCGTAGTGCATCGTTTATTGTACGAAGGGTTTTCCGCGTCAAACAAGATACATAATTGAATTAAAATATCTATACTATAATAAAACTGTAGGAGCACGTGTTCTGTACATTGAATATTTTTTTGAAATTTCGACTAAGGGGCACTTACATATCGAGATAGAACTCAAAATTATATTTTTTTTATTTATTGTCTGTCTGTCTGTCTGTCTGTCTGACCGATCATCACGCTTAAACCACTGGATGGATTTCATTGAAACTTGGTAAAGTTATTACCTATATACTGGTGTCTATTATAGGCTACTTTTTTTTTCGAATAATATTTAGGTTCCCTAGGGATAGGTGACTAAAGTTTGTATGGAATTTTTTTATAACGTCGTCCGATTTACTTCAAATTTGCAACAAAGGGTTATCACTTAAATTAATAGAATACGTGTTTCTCAGTTTTTCGATATTTTGTAAGGAAAAGAAAAAAAACACAAAAGAATGCGGGAATTTGTAAATTTTTAAGGTAACTTTCTGACTAAACTGAAAATGATTTTAACCCCATGTTTAAAAATTATTACAGTGAAATAAGTAATTTTCAATGTAAAATCAGTATTTAAAAAATAGCCAGCAAAGGATGCAAAAATGGGGATAAAGTTGGTACAATTAGAGGTGCAGTGTTTATTCGAGTTGACTTAAGTTTTGTCATTTTTGTTGCGGGCTTAGATTTTTGTGAGACTTTCACTGAGAGATAGAGAAGGTTCTGGAGCAAAACATAGGCCACTTATTATCCTGGAATTCCAGCGGAATCAGGATTCACGCTGGAAAAACTACTATGCGCGAAGGTGCGAGTTTCATTTTTATAGGACTTTCACTGGGAGATAGAGGCAGTTTTGGAGCAATATGCAGGATAATTTTATCCCGGAATTCCGTGGAATCCTTATTCACGCGGGAAAAACTCATATTCGGGAAATAGGTCGCGGGTTCAGATATTTATGGGACTTTCAGTGGAAGGTAGAGAAGGTTATGGAGCAGTATATAGGCTACTTTTTGTTCCGGACTTCCCGCGAGATCGAGATTTACACGGGAAAAACTCCCTCCACTCAACTGCTCTGTAGAAGTTGTGAAAAAATTCATTAAACATTTTCGCGCGCCAAAAATACTCGCACAATGCGAATTCTGTGGCATCCTACTAATATTATAAATGTGAAGATTTGTATGTTTGGTCCTCAATCACGAAAAAACGGATGAATGGCTTTGGATGAAATTTGGTACACGGATAGTTTATAACCCAGAATAACACAGGACACTTTTTATCCCGGAAATCCCGCGGGATCCGATTTTACGCGGGAAAAACTTCGACGAGTATGGGTATAGCTTCATAACAAACATATTAATATAAAAGTAACAAGGCTGTCTTTCCGAAAATCCCGCGGGATCGGGAGCTTATCCCGAAATTCCTACGGGAGCGAGACCTACGCGGCTGATACTTACGGGTCCCGAAGCGAAGCGAGGGCGGTTCGCTAGTATTATCTAAAGCTGTGAAAGTCGGTCAAGTGTAGGTATTTTATTTGTCTTATGTATGAAGGTAATGTGTTTTCCTCATTTACACGTTATTACTTACCACGTGTCATGTATATGAAGTGACCTTATAATAAATTAATTTATTATAAACTGATATACTACTGAGTCGTAATTCGTGATAATTATAAATTATTATGATCTCCATCATAATTAAATTTCGGTTTAAAGTCAACAGCGTAATTGGATTATATATGTTAGTAATGCTATACGTGCATTAGTTTGAAAGGGTTGTTTATGACTCAGTCCAGCTTGCGTCTACGTCGACCATTCCTAATCCTGGTACTCCCTTCTGTTTTTATTCACTGGGCACTGTAGCTGGCATAGACTCGACGAAATTTATTCGATATATATTATTGTACCTGTTATGGTTTGTATCAGCCTTCTTCGATGTTTTACGACGTTCGGTTTTAAGTTTGTGCATGTCGAATTTAATCTTGAATTGTTAATTATTTTTTACTATCTTTTAAAGGTTGTAGTAATAATGAGTAATTTATCAAAACTTAAAAATAATTAAGTACCTATAAGAAAATTACACACGTTCTTCATCTATATACCTAGTCGGTACATAAAACAGGTTTAAGACGTGTAAATAAAATATATGAATACCTACTTATTCAATAAAACTAGAATCATTAAGTAAGTGGTACCTACACTCTTATAATAGTGGAGAATCCCCGCCACAAATTATATTTAAAATTATTTCTGTACGCGTAACTACTGACAACTACTGACAATCAATATTACGATATAAAAGGTATAGTCATGCATGGTGGAGTTAGTAAAAACCTGCTGGTCGAACAATGTTACAGGTTCGATTCTCAGATTGAATACATTCATGAGACTGAATATATTGATTTGTTCCTGAATTACATCGACTTAGTAAATCGACACAAGGAGTTTGAATATTACTTAATCAAGAGACTGACGCCCAATGAAACCGCAATATAGGTACGTCTCGGAATTGTTTCACGCCTCCGAAATTGTTTTAAATTAAGGGTGCCATAAGAACGGAACAGAGTCTTGAGGGCCCTCCATTTAGCACAAGGAAAATTGCGTTTGGAAAATTATGTTAGCAAAACAAATTGAAAATTTCGCCGCAATTTCTTCGTCAAAGTATAACCATTCGCCATTTTGTACGATCGCTCTTGTTACTGAGTAAACGGAGATTCGAATGCTTATCCGTAGATATTTTTAGCGTTTTTGTAAGAAAGTTAACGAGGTTCTTCAAATATTGTTATTTCAAGCGTCCTACCCAAACCTGAGAAACTTTAAAAAATAGTTAGGCACAGAGTTACTGTTGGTATAATTCAAATCCGTTTTAAGCGCAAATTTCAGAATCACCACTGAGGTATTATTATGATATCAACTTTGTTTTTCATTTATTCATATTCTTTTTAGTTATTCGTAGAATTGATTGAATTAGGATATTTTTCTATCAATTTCAATACTTACTAGAATTTACTTATCTTCAGTGCTATTGACAGAGCATTGTAGTGCCGTATATTGCGAAACAAATTTATTATCATATCCTTATATACATATATTATTATATCCTCGTATCCCTAGGATATATTTCTACAGCTTACAAAAACAGTTTATATTTGTTTTCAAAGAATAGGCTTCTTTTACAATATGAATATTTTTCTAAGTCAGCATCGATGGAAGATAACTGTAGAAAGACTCGTTGGCCGTCTGTGTACGTAAAAATATTTATTTATTTAAACTTTATTGACCACTATTTATAACATAACGGTACAAAAGGCGGGCTTAATGCTAATTGCATTCTCTACCAGCCAACCTTAGGCCAAACAGAAAAACACGACGAGCGGTACCTACTAAATGAAATAAAATACAGGTACCTACATACATATATTATATCGATAGTGGTCATGAAAGTTCGCTACTACATCAATTACATAATGTAATAGCATCCGCAAATAGTATAATCTCAGAGCGCGTTAAAGTGGATTGTTGATGATTGTAATACTTAGATATATGCCAGATATTATGACGCAAGAGATCTTCCATGTACCAACCACGAAAGGTCATAATCAATAGCTTAATAGACCATAAGTAATGATATACTGGAAAACACATAGCAGGTAATAATTGACAGTATACTTTATACCTACTTGTCATGCTAATACTCGTAATATTCATAATGACGATGACAGGACAATCGTTAAACGGCGCTAAGAACCGTTGGACGCATTATTAAAAATACAAAAAAAAATATTTTTCATAAGAATATTTACTTTAATTCTATATTAACTGATAATATCAACTAAAATTGACAGATATGGCTCGTCCTGGTTTTTTTCCGTTTGAATATGGGAAGAAGCACAAATATTTACTACAATACTCTGAAAGCCTTCGTTTCCTTACGACGACGTACCTACTTAGCTGTTCATTTTTTCTTACACAGATTTCAGTTAACTTCATTTTATTAATTTAGGATCAAGTTTCTTTTCTTTTCTATACATTACAAAAACAGCTAAGTATTGCAATCTTATGTGTTTACTATCATTCGCTGCTAGTGGCGTTTTCCAAGGCAAGAAGTAGGTATCATAGAGACACATCCCCTAACAGGATACAAAGCCTAAAACCTGACATTTAAATCTGTGAAGTAAATCCCGCGTGGCCCTTGCCTAAGCAAGGAGATAATAATTTCAAAGACATTTGTTTCAACATCAACGCCTACCTGTGTAAACTTTTTCAAATAACACCTATCCAATGTTGGCGTATATTTTGACCTCCAAAGATTTAATTTATTCATATAAACTTCCTTGACATTGATTTGACTTATCCTTATAAAATAAACTGAAATATTATTTTAAGAACGAAACTTCTTAGACATTTGTGTAGTAGGAAAAATTCCAGTGAGTCAAACAGCGTACTATTAATTTTAGATATAATGTGGCCGCGCTAACTATGCGTTCCTGAAGTCTGTCATTCGACTGGGCGATGTAACTTTGAACTGGCGTACAATTAATTGACAATTTTTTAATATCTTTTAATTGCCTTATTAACGAGTGATAACATTAAAACATTAAATCGAATAATTAGGCCAACTTACAATACTTGGGCTAAAATTATTACAATTACTTAAATAACAAATATAAAAACAATACCTTTTAAAAGAAAACCACGTCAAACGGCGCTCGTTCAAGGTTATATCCATGTCATATCAACTTTTTGTTTTTGTAGTGATGTGACATAATAACAAGGAAATTGTAATCGAATATTTTTGTAATCTTAATACAATGTTGGTAAAATATAAAATAAAACGTTATAATTTTATAATATATTATATAATGTACTAAGTATTCAATAAAGTTAATAATATTATTATAATAAAGGTACGCCCAAACATAGCTTAGGGAAATCAAATGAAAATAAAATAAATAAATAAAACATTTTAATTTTTTTCTCTTGATTACATTCAGAAATTATGATTAAATTCAATTCATTGATTCCATAAAATTTTATGTACATAACGAATATTATTATTGAATATATTGAAACATAATTCCTATAAAAATAACAACATATAAATTGAATAAATATTATGCATAATGAATGCATGTTGTTATTGTTATTTGTTACAACGCATAATGTTATTTATTGTACATCACTAGTCATGACGAATTGACATGTGTCAGGAACGCATAGTTAGCGCGGCCATGAACACTTCGAAAGCAAATCTTCAATTTGCTGACAATTGACAACAATGACAACGAAAATAGAAGGTAATAAACAAATAAAATCTCAGTGATATTAATTAAAGTTTTAATAAACTATAATTATGCAAAATGTAACATGAATTACGCTTTTATTTGCACTGAGATTATTGTCTACAGTGTATCTGTCGTGGCCATATCGTAGATTTGCTCACATCATGAAATGATCGACCATATCACGAAATGGTCGCATTTCATGAAATGGTCAACTCAGTTTGGCTAGATCGTAAAATCGTCTACGTTTCACGATTTGGCCATCAACGTTTGGCCGGATCGTAAAAACGCGGAATATAGAGCATAATTTCGAACCGTGACGTCTCCGGCACTGCGGAAGGTGCAGCCCCTTCGCCCTTGCGTAACAAAGCACAGACACCCACGCTCGCCTGCGCAGATTTATTACAGCGGGCGGGGGCTGCCCTCCCTCCGCGCCTCCGGGTTCTAAAAAACACTCTAGGGGTAGGGCATACAAGACTACGTGGAGTAGGGGTAGGCTAATTCGGTTCTGTAACCAATTCGACCTACCTGCACCTTGAAGAATTTGACTGAGTAGTAATGGAAATGAGTATTCATTGCTTTATATCCAAAATCAACTCAATTTTTATGCTTCCGTTCAATATTACTCGTTTTTAACAATGACGTGAATTGTATTCTGCAATCTGCAATTCGCAATTTTTGTTGCTACTCTTTTACTCTAGGCTGAATTGACAAGAGAAACCACATTTACGCCAACGGCCGCCATCTTTACACATAAACAAAGCGCTTGCAGCGCCTCTACCGGTAATTAATGTAACTACTTTACGATATGATCAAAATAATCTTGACCATTTCATGAAAAAGATGCGCGTTTAGTTGCCCATATCGAGAAACGATTTCTTATCATTGATCTGCTCAAACCACATCATGATGTGGCCAATAGACAGTAGACCATATCATGAAATGCGACCATTTCATGATATGGTCGATCATTTCATGATGTGAGCAAATCTACGATGTGGCCACGACATATCTATGACATCTAAGTACGAGTACGTCTTGCACATTACCTATAATGCGCATGTTAGTTGATTGGATGAACATTGACCTCAATCAAAACAGTTTTAGATAATAAGGCAGCTTTTTACTAGTGTTATAAAGCTGAAGAGTTTGTTTATTTAAACAAACTATCTCAGGAACTACTGGTTCTAATTGGAGAAATGGTTTCGTTCTAAATAGTTCATTTATCGAGAATGGTTATAATTAATACAACTTTACGCTAATAGGAGAGTCTAGTATTAATGAATGAATGAATGTTGCAAAAATGGAATAATATCTATATTGTAAATAACAAGTTTCCCAGAGCGAAGTGAGGGTTTTTCCCGTAATTTATATTTATATTTTAATTCCATAATTAATAAATAGGTAATTCCAAGTTGTAATAGTATCTTCTACACAAAGCTCAAATTATTGGCCGTAAATTTTTACAGATCTAATATCTTTACATAACTAAATTTTGTAAGATCCAATACCTACCTACTTATTTATTTAAACCAAATTGTTATATCTTTGCATACTCAATTTTATACGATCCAATTATACCTATCCTCTATAAATCAAAATTTAACTGTAACTATATTTAGCACATTAAAAAAATCTGTGAGGACCCGCAAGACTGACTGAATGGTTATAATTATTTGACTGGGTTAAGGAGCAACAGGCAGTCAGAACTGTATTAACTTAAAATTAAAATACCTATTTGATGTTATCTTCAATAACACACGTTCACAGTACATTATTTTGTAGTATCAAGGACTCCTGTCAACCTTGAGTGACTCCAAGCAAACGTTCTCTGTCCATATAATTTTTATAGGTAAATGATACAGGACGAAGCAATAAAGAGTAGCAATTTTGCGACTTTGAAATACTTATGTTTTGTTTTAAATAATTGTAGGAAAGTACCATTACGTGGGACCGCATCACCTGTCTTTACTAAAGCCTTGACCCTATACAAGCAAGCAGTAAACAGGAAAATAACATTAAGACAATGCATTGCCCATCACAAAAACTGATCAGAAGTGTACTTGTAAAAAGTGTACATCTCAAATTAATTCCAAGTCTGGTGCGGAATGACTGGCATAGGCCATATTATAATAATTAAATAATTGGACGACTTACCTAAGGAAGTCCGATTATAATTTTATGAAAAGCAAACTGAAACGCAAAGTATTTTAAACACAGTAGTATTAAATACGTTGATCATGTATGTATCAATAATATGTCAATCATGGTATGTATGATGTTTACTGTTAAATAAGTCAACAAGTAAGGTATACCTGTTTACTTGAGGAATATTTTATTACTACAATTAAAATGTAGGCACAGGAAAGTCCATTATCAGTTAAGTTACTGAACTTACCTTCGATGTCCAAGGTATCACATAGAACTTCAACTTATCCCCTATACATTGCTTATTATACTTTTGAATTGTTGTGTCACTATATTTCTCATAGATTTAGCATACACTACAATAAATCTATGATATTTTCACATCCTTATAAATAATTTCCTTTGGGACACTTAAAACTTGCACCGATTCTAGCAACCGCGCGAAAAAAAGTGACAGGTCGGGACAGGTAGTTCATAGACAAGGTTGTTATTTTTTTTAAAAGGTTTCTCTAAAAAAATGCGCGATTCTATAACCAAAACGAAGAAATACTACTGTGTTTAAAATACTTTGCGTTTCAGTTTGCTTTGAAATAAAATTTGTTATTTATTGTGCAGAGTATTATATATATTCAGAATACTAGCTGTTGCCCGCGGCCTTGCTCGCGTGGGAATAGTTTTAACTGATCTTCAAACACACTTACATTCGTAGAGTTTTAAATCATTAGTGTATCTGTGCTACATCTATGCTTACATCCCTTTGTTTACTTTATTAGGGATGGACTAGAGTTAAGTCCGTACTTAGCGGATATTTTTTCCGTTGGTATTTTTTTAAATCGCCGTCCTTAGCGGATGTCTACAGACAATAACTTTGCGTACCAAACATCTTTATAAGTACGTTAAGTACTTTTTAACACTGTGTGATTAGAGAGTGGCCACCCGCTTTCATGTATAATACTAACAATATAAAGCGGAAGAGTTTGTTTGTTCGTTTGAAAGCGCTAATCTCAGGAACTACTGGTCCGATTTGAAAAAATCTTTTTGTTTTGAATAGTCCGTTTATTGAGGAAAGCTATAGGCTATATAACATCACTCTCCAACCGAAAGGAGCGGAGCAACAAGTCTCTGAAAGCGAAGCGAGGGCATCTACTAAATGATACATGGTGATTTGTAACTCGACGTATTCCTCTTGGGATGTGGTAATACAACTGATTTCCAACAAAATTAACCATAATGTCCCTAATACCAAGTCAGCTAGTTATCGAGATATTCCTTATTTTTGGTTTTGTAAAAGAACATCGAATTTGGCTACAAAAATATCAATAAAAAAAACTAGTGGTTTGAATTGAGTTGTGTAAATTTTTATCAGTGACCAATAAACCAATAATCATTTATTAATACTAATGCAGGCACAAGTGTTACACATTTTAAAATAACAAGTGAATTCCTGTAAAAAAAATTTTCTTACTAATGTGGTCGATAGAAAACAAGATTTATTTTAAAAAATCAACTATACATCAAGCGTACAAACTACATGAAAACTTCCTTGTTTTATTAGCTACTCAAAAACATTAAATTATTTCCAAAAAAAAGATTCTCAGAATTTTTTTATAATAACATGATGATAGGTAAAGTGTAAAGAAAAAATGGAAATTAAAGAAACATTTAATAATAAAATTTTCTACACGTTTTACGTATTGTCTTGTTCGAAGTGACCTCCCCTATGGTGAATACAGGCCCGCACACGCTTCCTTATCTCTGTCACTGTCACTCTTGAAGTGATAAGGCGTCGTATTTTTTCAGCCGCTTCAATTATTTTTTGTCTTAAAATTTCGACACTCGGAATTGGCGTTGCATTATAAACAAGGGATTTCATGTGGCTCCACACGTAAAAATCAACCGGTGTCAGGTCGGGACACCGTGCAGGCCATGGAATTGGACCTAGGGGGGGTCCAATCCAACGCCTTGGGAATGAGTTATCCAGCCACTGCCGCACAGTTATACGATAATGCGCTGGACAACCATCGTGTTGAAATACCATCCGCCTCCTTGTATTCAATTCTACATCTTCAAGCAATGGCACTAGCTCATTCCTTAAAAATTCCTCATAAGTTTCCCCATTCAAATTATTGGGCAAAAAGTGGGGTCCAATCAAATGATTATTTATGACGCCCATCCAAACATTTAATGAAAAACGTCTTTGTGATTTCCTAACCTTTTTTGTGACCAGTAATGGATGTTGTGAAAGTTGGTAATACCATCCTGGTCGAATTTGCTCTCATCGGTCCATAATATTCGTCTTAGAAAGTTTGGATCCTCAGCGTCGGTATTCAGCATAAACCTACAATATTCCAAACGCCGTACTGGATCCCCTTCTTCCAACACCTGCACAGGCGTATAATGGTATGGGTAGAGTTCGGTATCGTGAACTATCGACCATACCTTATATTGGGACATTCCCGATCGAGCCGCTATTATACGAGTCGAAGTAGTTGGATCGTCAACTACCTGCTGGATAACAACGTCTTCATCTTCAGCGGTATAACGGCGGGGTCAACCGCCACCATTTTGTTGACATTGAAATTGTCCAGTTTCAGATGCACGACGATAAATTGAACTGAACACTGTAACGTGAGGCGCTCGTCGTTGAGGGTAGCGACGAATGTACTCTCGACGAGCTTCAGCCGCGTTTCCGGCATAACAATAAAAAATATCAGCATACTCGGAATTAGAGTAAGCAGCCATACTTTTTTAGTAATCAAAATCAACGTAAATTTGTGAGATCGCGTTGGTAGCCAGAAACAAAACACTGCTGTTGTTAATTTTTTTCATTTTAAATGATCTAATGGTTCTAATAGACAAATGACGAACGACAATAACAACTAAAAAGTTTGCAACTCTGAAACTTAAATCGCGGTACGATAACAAAGAGTTTTACAACGCACGTGCTCTACGTACGTTTTTTTCTAGAAATTTTTATTTGTGTCTTAATAATTTTACTTGTTGGGATAGCTTATAAAACAAGGAAGTTTTTCATGTAGTTTGTACGCTTGATGTATAGTTGATTTTTTAAAATAAATCTTGTTTTCTATCGACCACATTCCTAAGATTTTTTTTTACAGGAATTCACTTGTTATTTTAAAATGTGTAACACTTGTGCCTGCATTAGTAATAATAAATGATTGTTGGTTTATTGGTCACTGATAAAAATTTACACAACTCAATTCAAACCACTAGTTTTTTTTATTGATACTTTTGTAGCCAAATTCGATGTTATTTTACAAAACCAAAAATAAGGAATATCTCGATAACTAGCTGACTTGGTATTAGGGACATTATGGTTAATTTTGTTGGAAATCAGTTGTATTACCACATCCCAAGAGGAATACGTCGAGTTACAAATCACCCTATATGTTGCAGGACGACGTCTGCTGGGTCCATTAGTTTGGTAATAAGAGAGTGACTATTATATTTATATAGGTATATCTATAGATGACTAATATGTATGTCTGTCTGTCTGTCTGCAGGCCATCGTTCTGGGAGCAGCGCACGCGGCTGGAGAAGCGGCTGTTGCTGGCGCTGGGCGTGGCGGGCGTGCTGGCCGTGGCCTTCTTCGCCGCCTTCCTCGCCGCCGTGCTGCTGCGCCCCGCCGCCGACGTCGCAGGTCAGTGACCCTCCACCGACGTCGCAGGTCAGTGACCCTACGTCAGTGCCTTGGACCCTCCGAGCGAAAGATTTCGACAGCCCTAGGTGTGACGTATGCCTCGGAATCTCCGACCGAAAGCAGCTGTGCCTAGCACGCTCCGACCGAAACTTTTGGACGTGCCCCTACGTCAGTGCCTCGGACGGATCCTTCGAGCGAAGGCTTTGGACAGCCCGATGTCACGTGTGCCTCCCACCCTCCGACCGAAACTTTTGAACAGCCCTATGTCATGTGTGCCTCACACCAAAAGCTTTACAGGACTCCCAATTATACTCGATTAGAATCTACTACATTAAATATCTCGACGTTTTGTGGGCATTGCTTAGTTAGCGAATTAAAAAACCGATTAATGTAGTTATAATTTACTACCTACATTATTAGAAAGCGATTAGATAGTGCGCAGGCCGGGCTGTCATTCAAAGAGGGGTGGGTTCAATTCCTAACAAGGAAAAATTTTGATTTTTTGGAATAGGTGTGCGATATCTTTATGTGATGTCTACGCAACAGATCGCACAGGCATAATCATAGTGTTGTAATATGAATGTGTAACGTTATTTATTATTATTATACACTATACACTCCGCCTTCTGTTTAATCAACGTAGAGTCGATTGTGTCAAACTACCCGTGTGTAACAGTAAACAAAGTGGTGTTTTAAATCAATAAGCTATCGAATAATGGGTCGTCCCGACTCGATAAATTATAACAATGTCTGCAGTGAATGGTCATGGCCGGCAGTAAACTAAATTATAAAGGAATGCGTGCTCGCGTCGCGCCGTGACAAACGAATAGAAGTTTTCGTCACTTTACGATAACTCAATTGAATTTTATAAGTAGTTTTGTAACGCTTGCAAGTAGCGTGGAATATTAACGTGTGTATCGAACAATACAATATCGATGTGATTCCAAAGCCGGGGCCGCAATAAACTGCGAGGGTACCCCACACCTACATACTATACAAGAACATTCATAAAAATCTTCCGGCTCGTAATTGAAGTTGTCACTCAAGACTTAAGGCTACCAGTTTGGCACTGGGCAGGGGTTTTGACATATTCGTCCCTAAAGAGGCACAAATCTTTGCCAATTCGCATTGATGGCAATGTTCCTTGTCACAGATACATAAAACAATGGTCTGAATCACACCTTAATTTACTCTCATTGCGAATTCTGTTCTCGTACGGAATGCTTGTATTTCAATACATTATACAAACCAATCTGTTTTGACTTTATATTCATAGACTGAATTTTTTAACATCAAACATTTCTTTCTCGGCAGCGGAAATTTTAAATTAATTCAATCTTTATTCTCATTCAAGCGCTCGTATTTTTATAAAATCGACTTCACTGGTAAGGGCTTCGACTGATAATTCTTTTAGGAGGCAACTCTGCTAGTATTTGAAATGGAATTTAATCTGTACCTAGAACATCATCACTACAATCAACGCACACCACTAATTATGTCACATAACGGAAGGGCTATACTAGACGAATGTGGAGAGAATACGAATGTGGAGCTATTTAGTGAAGAGATTAATTATTATTAAATTATTTGAATTAACTCGATGAACCATTTATGGAGCAGTGTTTACCATCTCTGAAATTCATTACACGTATGGGCCCTGAATTCGATTGTAAGTAGTTAAGGCAGATAAGTATAGGTACCTACTGAAACGAAAACAGGAAAAATATTACCTAAATTTGACGGTAGATAAAAAAAGATAGTTAGCTATCAGCGGATACAGAAAATCAAAATATGATGTTCATTTTTAACGTAATTTAATGAAGCTTATAATCTTTCTTTAAGCACTCTGTTAACCAATACAGAATTAAGTCATGCATTAAATCTGTCCATGAATATCGAATTTTATTAGAAATACCCATGGGCAGTCAGGAAAGGTTAGGATTATAACAATATTTCCTTGAAGGACTACGATGTTAAGCTAAAGATGCTAATCGATCGATGCTAAGCTACGATGTTTCATTTAGTTTATATGTAGTTGAAAATGCGTATCTAGTTTAGTCACTTTTCTCAGTAAATTCCTAGAATGTAGGTACTACTAATACTTACATAGTGCCTATAAGCTATATCGACCCACACTCAATATTTTTCGTTCCGCTTAGGTACTTCTACTTCTTATATACCTACTTACATAAGTTAATTGTATAGTATTTATAGGTGTCCTATCTTCAGTCAAAACCAAACTTATTCATGTTATATTATCCAAATAATATTAAATTGTCATTGCTCGAACCAGTACCTATGTAGGGTAAAACCGGGATAGATGCCCCAGGGGGATAGATGCCTCATATTCTAAAAACCTAACTTCCCGAACTCGCGACTGGGAATTAATTGTATAAATAGGAACCGCAGTCACCCCGTACCTCGGGTACCCATGGACAGTAGTTGGTGAGGACGCGTTTCACTCGTGCATGTAATTATCTTCGCGGCGAAATTCACGAACGCGTAAAACTTTCAAAGGTTAGTGATATTGCGTTACATAACTTTGTAAATAGTAATCAATTCTGATATATTTTTATTACGTCGATATATTGGTCGATATATAGTAATCAATTCTGATATATTTTTATTACGTCGATATATTGGTTCATTGAGTCTGCATTTAATTGTAAATATGTTCCATTTTGTTTATAATTTATTTAAGAAATACTTAGGCATCTATCCCTATCAAAAAGGATAGTTGCCCCGATTTTTCGAGGGATAGGTTAGGTTAGGTTAGATGTCGCTTCAATTCACTCACACTACCTTTCGAACCAAAACAGAATCATCAAAATCGGAACACCAAATCAAAAGTAAGCATAAATGATATTCACATTATTGAGAATAACTCAAAAACTAACCGTCAGATGTCGCTCAAATTAAAATAGGACCAGACGGCAATTATGAGCTTTCGAATTAATTTTCTGTAAAAAGTTATTATTTTGAAGTCGGTTAAAAAATATAGAGGTACGATTGTGCATGTTGAAACTTAAAAATTTATATTTTAGTTAAACAAACGCTCTAAATTTTTTATTATGGTATGGTTTTGCGAGCGGCCAAAATATATTTTTTGGTGACGCAATCGTATTGCAGTTACAATCTGAAATAAAAACATTTTGGAATTCAAGGCATTGAATTGCAAAGTCAGATTTAAGTATCCCGATATTAAATTTACGTGCGCAGTTGTATTGAGAAAATATGGTCAAGTTCCAGTTTTTATCTTTATTTTTACTTCTTACTTTATTTTTAGTTTTATTCCCTAACTAAGTAATGGCCATGTGGTTGAAGTTGTGTAATATCTGCTTGTTAAAGTAAGATAACGGAAGTATTTAAATTTCATGTTAAATGTCTCGTAGTAGGCGTGCATCTCACACTCCAAAAAAATTGTGAACGAAATTGTGTTAGCTTTTAATCATTTAGCAGCCGATTTATAGTCACAAATAATTATATAATTTATTTACAGTATCGTAACACTTAGCTTTAGTCTAGTTTATGTCGGAAGGTGTTTCCCAATTTTTAACGTCGCATAAATTGTTCTGTGAACATCGTTTCAACAAATTAACTGTGTTCGGTTTGGATAAAATTTTTAGCCGAAGCTGACGGTAGGTAATTTTTTAAAGTAAAAGATTTTACCCTAAGTCGCATTCAATCGCCATGGAAATTAGTAGAGAAATTACCCACCGTTATGAAATCACGGGATATATGTATTATGTATTTTAGCGCTATTTACTTTGTTTCTATTTACTTATCACTCGATCGATTGCGTATTCGTATACAAAGGAATTTGTACTAAGAGAGTATTATGTCCTATTCCCCGCTTTTTATCTGAGTGTAGGTATATATTACGGTAAACTTGGTTCACACACAAATTACTTAAAATCGCATTTGTCACCGCATTCAGCAATGAAGTTTATTTGAAATATCCACCAATTAACAAAACATTGGTAGATCAACCGTAGATACACAGGCAATTGAGCCGTTGAGAACAAACCGGCGTCTTTCATCTCTGATTCATCCATTTAGGGGCGGCTCTACAAAAGGTGCTGTTTTCACATTAAACAAACTTTAGGTAAATTAAATAACAGAGAAGATATTTAATTAAACCTATAGTAGGGTAGGGATCTTCATGAATGCAATAGATCTTATCACAATGATTTGAATGCAGTTTTCCCTTATGACTTGTAAGCTTGAAGTAACATAAAGTGTGTTTTTTAACCGGTCAAATCCCTGTAAACGTATTTTATGGCGTAGGTATCTACATATTATTAAAACAAAACTTTAACGAAGCGAAGGCAGTCCGTAATAAAAAATAATTTAATGGCCTACCTTTTGTAATTTAGGAGAAGGCCAGTGGTGCAAAAGTAAAAGCAGGCAATGATGGAAATAGAAACTTATGATTAGAATTACAAAACATAGCAGCCTTTGATTATTTGGGTAATAAAAATCATTCTTATTTTACCAATATTATGTTTTAGGAAACCAGAGTCAGAAATAGATAAATTAAGATGTTATGATGGAAATCAAACATCAAAAATAAAGGGACTCAACACTGGCAGAAGAAAACCAAAGAAAGTTGTATTGAATGATGTTGTTTGAATTATAAAGAACTTGTTGTTTCTCTCCTCTATTTACATAAGTACAGATGTTTAACCCAGACTGTCCTCTCTACCGGGTTTTGCTAAGATGTTACAAAGTCAAAATATCAACAGTAATTTGTTACTTACAAATTGTTTCACTTTGCAACGACGACGTGAAGTGAGTCGTGACTGCAGGGTTGTCGCTCCGTGACTTTATAAACTGGGAAAATAGGAAACTGATTTTAGTGTCGATAAACGATTCTAAACTCTAGAAGGTAAGTTGTGGTTGCTTTACTTTGTTTTCACTTAAACAGCCCAGCGAATTTTTAAAGAGCATCTTAAAATGATGCATGAAGCTATTTAATGCAGGAAATAAAACCGTATTTTTTTATATAATTTTAAATTAAATACTCATTACATGAATAAATCCGAAGTGAAAAGCATGCTAGGCTAGGACAGGTCCATTATATGTAGAAGCTACGAATTCGTTAAATCCTACTATCCTATCCTACTAATATTATAAATGCGAAAGTTTGTAAGGATGTATGTGTGTTTGTTGCTCTTTCATGCAAAAACTACTGAATGGATTTTAATGAAGCTTTGCAGTAATATAGCTTAGACATCGGAATAACATAATTTGTTAAAATTTATAGAGATTTTTGAAGGGACTGGTTTCCCGAAGCGAAGTGAGGGCGGATTTACTAGTATCATCTAAATTCGTTCAATTGATTACCTACATCATGGCCACAATAGATCAGAGATGGTTGCAGTGGCCTCATGGGGATACTAGTTCTCCATGCCCAGGCACCTAAATAATAATAATAATACTATACTAAAGTACAAAATCTTAATTCATTTCGTGACAACCCTATTCAATCAATGACCTTAACTTATTTCCCCAACTAATGACTTTCAATGTTTTGTCAGCTTAGATTTAAACCGATCACGTCGCTTGCCAAACAAGCATCACGTAGTTTGACGAAACGTCGGACACGCGGACACGCGGACCGGTGAAATAGATACAAGTCCATTCAAACACTATTATTCAAAGTCAAACTTAACAGGTACTTACCACAAGTATAAAACGATAGTTTAAAAATTTGGACACATTGGACATATTTAATAGGGCATTCATGAAACGTACCTATCCCTGTATCGCGAATGGCATGGATTCACTCTTTACCCCAAACAATGCAGTTAAATATTGTGAAGATGGCTATCACATTGCGCAAGAACGATGTACTTCCCTATCGATAAGTTATTTCATACAAATAAACTTCAAAAAAAAAACAAAAAGCACCTTCTTCCTGTGCAGTTCATTGGCACACATACACTTTATTCTTTACACTTTATACTTTATCACACTTGATTACCAATTAATTTCACAAGTACAAACTCGGGCAGCACTTCTTCTTACAACTGTTTCAAAAATAATGTGTTTCAATATTTATGTCCTACCCTCAATCGTACTTTACAATTAAATCGTAAGTCAATAACACTTGTATCAAACAATAAAGTAAGAAAGTAAGTTATAATATATTCGTATAGAAATAATTATATTTTAAACATAAAGAAGAAATGATTTCGGACTCGAGCTACTTTGCCTTCCAAAAACCCTGGTAGACAGACATGAAATAATCCATACTAATATTATAAATGCGAAAGTCTGTCTGTATGTCTGTTTGTGACGTTTTCACGGCTAAACCCCGGTCAGATTTGGATGAAATTCGGAATGAAAATAGTTGAAGACCCAGAGTCACACATAGGCTACTTTTTTTCAAAAATCAACCCCTAAGGGCTTGAAATAGGGGATGAGAGTTTGTATGATGAAATCTCGTCCCGCGATATAAATGAATTCCACGCGGGCGAAGCCGCGGGCAGAAGCTAGTCTTCAATAAATTGGTGTATCTGTTAAACCAACTTTGTCTAACAAAGCCTAGTGTCGAAACTTCTTTGTAAAGATGCAATTAATTTAGTTAAACTGATCTGCCTTGGTTTATTTAAATCATTATTTTTTTATTTTACGGTAAAACAGTCATTTACTTTTTATTTATTTCGATTACTTAATAGTTTTTAATCAGCTTTTTGGATACTCGTACAAAGGCTGGATTTATTAACGTTTAATATCATTGCGACTGACAACAAATTTTGATTAAAACAACATTAAATTTTGATTCGAATATTTTAATTTCACCGTTCCGTTACCCATAATGTACGTTTTGAGCGGATTACGGGCTGCATTGTGAGTATTGTGACATCCATTTTAAATTTACCAAATTACAGTATAGTAATGCCATTGTTTAAATAATATTATATGTAATAAAGATATTTAATTTAATTAATAACCAATTTTATTATTGAAAATTGGGGTATTTCATTTCGAGTTATTTGCCGAATATTATTTAAAATTAAATACCTTTGGTTCATGTAGGTATTCTCTGTTACTGCACCACTGTAACACGATAAAATAAATGACGACTTAGTTATTTACTGTAACGCGTACTTATTTATTCATTTAGTAGAAGCCTAATCACTATTGCCTCCCAAAATAACAAGACATTAATAATCACTTAACTGGATAAAATAATATCAAAATCAAAATATTTTATTCACTTGGGTATCACCGATACGCTTGTGAAGGTCGTTTTTTGAATCTACCGCCATTTTGCAAAGTGCTTTATTCTTTATGATGGAGGAGAAAAAAAAATGGCGAAAAAAAACTCCTCAGCACATCTTATAAAAATAAAAAGCAAAGTACATAAAGTAAACTTAAACTTAATACATAGGTATACTCTAACCATAGCGGAACTGGTTGCAGAGCTGGTCAAATCCATGCATCTTTGTCATTTAAATATTCATCAACTGTATAGTAGCTCTTGCTCAAAAGATGCGTTTTTACATGTTTCTTAAATAATTCTACTGGAAGGTCACGAATGGACTTAGGGATTCTGTTATAGAACTGGACACCAAGCCCAATAAAAGAACGCTGTACTTTACAAAGCCGGTATGAGCATGTAGCCAAATTATCCTTCTTTCTTGTTAAGCGATTATGATAGTCGCTGTTTTTCTTATATGAGTTTAAATTATTTCTTACAAAAACTATATTACTGTATATGTACTGTGAAGCTACTGTAAGAATACCTATTTCTTTGAATTTATCACGACACGACTCCCTAGACTTTAGTTTATAAATAGCTCTAATGGCTCTTTTCTGTAATAGGAAGATTTGATAAATATCGCTTGCTTTGCCCCACAGTAAAATGCCATAAGACATAATACTATGAAAGTACGCAAAGTAAACGAGCCTGGCAGTTTCAATGTCAGTAAACTGTCTTATTTTTCTAATCGCATATGTAGCCCTACTAAGTTTTATGGCGAGAGTTGCTATATGCGGGCCCCATTGTAATTTACTATCTAGGGTCATTCCTAAAAATACTGTGGATTCGTCGATTTTTAATATTTCATTGTTTAATTGAATTGTCTTATGGACATTCTTTACATTTGGTAAAGTAAATTCTATACATTTAGTTTTCTTAGCATTTAAGACTAAATTGTTCATCGTGAACCACCTTGAGATAAGGGTTAGAGCATTATTTACATCGTCAAAATTATTTTTATTTCTATCAGTCTTAAATAATAATGATGTATCATCAGCAAATAACACAATGTCCGCATGGTTCTTGACATAATACGGTAAATCATTTATGTATACTAAGAAAAGAAAAGGACCCAAGATTGAGCCCTGTGGTACACCCATCACAGCCTTTGACCCTGACGACTTAACGTCATTTATACTGACCTTTTGGATTCTATCATTTAAATAAGAGTTAAGCAATCAATAAAAATATTCTTATTTAAGATTTATATAAAAATATAGTTTCACTCGTAACGAGTACTTATTTCATAATGGTTGGACGAGCGTCGTGTAACATATGCTAAGTAATCATTATATTTCTTTATTTAAATGTCATCTCGGTTCATTTTAACGTTAATAGACATTGTTCAAAGTATTCAGAGCGTCTCAGTAACTTTCAAGACAGATCAACAGAAAGAGCAAGTGGAGCGTAGGACAGGTGGTAGTTATGACATAAATAAATATCTTTTCATCACACCTATTCGAAAAAGACGACTTGGTTCGGACTTACGGGGTTCCAAAGTTGCTGTTTTCTATTCAGCGGGCGGGAATGAATTTTCATACAACTTTTCCGTCCGGCTAGATCTTTTCCGTTCTATTTTGAATTTAGAACATTTTAGTATTTTGCGCTAAAGAAGTCGAACTCAAATATTGTTTGAATAAAGAATGTCTGGTACGACGCGAGGGCCCCGCCAGCTGAATAATAAAAAAAGAAATCAAATTAAGATTTCGTTTTCAAATTAAAATTAAGTTTTCGTGCATTTTTACGTATTATTTTCTATTATTTTCTATTATATATTTAAATTATTTTCTCATAGTGGGTGATGAAAAGTAGAGTGTATCACTCGGGTGCAAGTATATTTTTGGTTCGGGCGACGTACTTTGAATCCCTCGCTACGTTCGGGATTCTACTCTAGAATCCCTCACTTCGCTCTGTATTCAAAAAACGCCCTCGCCGAAAAAATATTACTTTGCACCCTTGTCATACAATCTACTATTATTTCTGTCAGATAGAATCGTCTGTGAAAATGGTTTTAAAGCAAATTTTGAAACTCATGTGTAGATAAAAAAAGCAATGATGTAGACCCTTGAAACATTAGTGCTTAACATGTTACGTGATGCCGTCTCAACTAGACGCTTTATTAGATATTATAAGGTATTTTATTAGATATCGGTTTCATAGACAATATGGGGCCTGGTTGTCGCGGTGGGTAATTTTGAATATTTTCATATCTAAAGCGACATCAAAAGTTAAAAATAATAAAAAATTACCTGCAGGTTTATTCTCTACAACGCCACATAGGAAGAAACATACAAACTGATAAACACGTTGCCCTCATTTACATGACGTAGTCCGGCAAAAAGACTACTTAGGCACAAACTAAATATTTAGCTTGTAGGTATACAAAATATCAGGAGGAAAAAAATCCAACTCACCACCTCACCAACGGGTTTTTCCCGTTGGCTCCCATTCCCGTTCTCACCCGTCCCACTAGACCCCGAAAACGATTAATTTGATTTATAGTTTGTTATTACTTTTACCTTCTTTTTTCAGCGTGTACAGTCGATAGAAAAAGTGCTTTAAAGTATAATAATGTTTTTTGTAGGGGCGTAGCTACTACTGTTTCAATGATACGTTCAACGTGTGTTAGCAAAAATTAGTAAAATTTTATCCACAATGTCATAGAAACTCGTAGTTCCCGAGAAAAAAACATTATTACTAATAACAAATCTGTAGCTGGTCACTGTTTGTACTTAGGAGATAGGTATACTAACCTAACATACCAAATAAAAAGTACCTAAACCTTTTTTTTTGTACTGTTATTTGGTCCCAAGCGATTTGTTTTGGAGCGTTTGAGAACACGTCAATTGAAGTATTTTACAGCAGGTTTACATGTTTTGAACTTGAACGTGACTTGCGACGCGAAGTGCGATAATAAAAGGACGATTTCACCGGCACTGGGTCAATGCTAGCAGGATCTGGTTGTTTTGGTGTTCTGTACCCGCCTAGGTATTGTCCAAATGTAATAAAAAAGGTTGCGTGTGTTTTAACCACAATAATATATAGCAATCATCACGGAAAACGAGGGTTTTGTCGTGATTCATGTGGCCGAATTACTTGGGATAGGTCACATTTGTTATAATAATGTTAAGGGGAATTAATGAAATTGAATTTTATTTCTTTTTTTTTTACACTTTACAATTTATCCACTTTGTTTTTCCTCACCTCGGAGGCCTCGGACAATTATTAAGGCACCTAAAGAAGTTGGTCTGAAATGTTTTCGCCAGGTAATCATTAGGAAGGTATGCTATTTTGGATTCCGTCAAGCGGCATGCACTTGGGTTGAAAATTATTCCTTCTATCAACTCACACTAGAGCAGCGTGGTGCAGGATGCTCTAGGCCTCCGCGGTTCAGAAGTCATTCATGCAGTGGTTAATTAATGCGTTGAGCTGAAAGATTTTATGGATTATAGATACTTACTACTAAGGCAAATATTCCCTAAAACGAAGCTGCCTTAAAATATATTTATGTAGGTATAGTCTTATATATTGGCAAATAACATAACGGTGCCGAAATTTTTCAAGCGACATTTAAATTCAAACGGATTAGCATTATGTGCAGCGTCGATATATCTTCCGCGCGCTTTGCTAATGTTATTCATACGTAAATGATTCATGATGGCATTGACTTGAAGTCAATAAACTTTTTTGTACCTATCACTGTTTAAACAAAGGCCGGAGCGAGGCACAATGGGCTTTGTTCCGCGCGACTAACTGTACTGATCGCAGACCTGTTGACAGGCCACCACAAATTACTCATCGTTATAACTATCTAGAGATGTAGGTAGTTGAGTCTCGGCTCAGTTGATTGGCTCTTTCTACGTAGCGATGATTTCCAGGTTCGATTCCCGGATTGATGTTTGGGAAGCCTTAGCTTTATCTTGATCATCATTCATTTTTATTCTATCATTCATTTCTTCTCTCTTATTTCTTTGCCAGCAACTCATTGGACTTTTTTTGTTGTCACTGATGTCGGCCACTTTCTAAAAAATTGGTTGACCTTTTCATTCGCCCTAACCCAGTAAACTATACAAAACATTATACATTACAGTAATCAAAATAACAGAAATAAAGGACTTGAAGGTACCAGAACCAGAGCATTATTAATGTAATGAAAGTTAATTAAACACGCATTTTGAAAGACAACTCAAAATCTCGAAAAGCAATCATCTAGATAGGTTCACCCAATAAACAGTAGATACCTAACACATAAAAATACAATCGAAACGAGAACCTACTTTTGTAGTCGGTTAAAAAGTATAAACCCAGTCACCGTTGGAGGATATAAACAAATGGGTACTCACTTAGTTGAATTGTGTTACCACTAACACAGTGAACTCGTGCTTCCGACACCCTCATTAACCTCACCAGCCAACAATGTAACCGACAATACGCTCAATTCTATTGTTTAGAAATTACTCATCAGGTCCCGTGTACTGTTTACAACACTACACGGACGTACTCGTAGGTATACTAAAGAATCGCTGTGCATGAATGACGGGGTGTGTCATTAAACGCCGTTTTCAATAATCTATCTATACTATCTGGATAAGTCAGTAGGTTGAGTAAAACAACTATGTATTACTACTTATAATATTTAGGCAGTTGCCAGGCTACAGACTTGAGCATTATGGTTGGATAGATTATATTATTGAAGACGCCTTTAAGTTGTAATGTTGTAATCTCAGGTTGTAATTATTTCACTGACGGTACGTAATGTAAAAAAATTTAAAATACGGGCGCTTTTTAATTTCCATTAGTTCGCTTTTCGTAGCGTTTTTCTGATTTCCCTTTAAGCTCCACTGCAGCATGTTATATTTATGATTATACACCTTTTCCACATTTTATTCACCAAACGAATTATTGAGATTCGAACCACAAAATTGTACTACTCGTTAATAACTCTAATATTGCATTGCTTTAAAAAAACACTGCTAATGTAAAGATGTGACTTCATCGCTGCTTTCTATCAAATAAAGTTGCAATCAAACGATAACTTAACCAACTAAAACCGCACAACGTCTAAAATAATAAAGTTTATCTAGTTAACTATGTTTCTTTTCTACAAAGTTGATGAAGAGGTCTGCTCTTCATATCGTTATTATTTCTATCCTGTTTCTTTGGTTCTGTAAACACCTAATGGGGTGTTAAGTTCTGTACACGGTGTAAGACCTTTTCACGCCTTGTTTAGTACCAAATCGATCAGTAATTTGCTACTTAAGTATTTATAGGAAAATGCCCTGTCTTCCGTATTATATTATTATGTTTTCATATTCCATATACCTTGGTATACATCCGTTCTTAATAGTACCCATAACTCTCAGTCAGATATTAAAAAATCTTAAAAAGTAATATTAATTTTTTTGTCGTTACTTTGCCTACTTACCTATAATATAGTTAATTGTAAGATAAATTATTATTGAAAACTGTTTATGTTTCGCTATAAACAATAAATTATATTATTGTTCCCTGTATTCGCCTTATTTTTTATCTTTTTGTCAATTTTTTTTATCCACAATATTTCTATAGCTTAATTTTCTTTACAGATGTACCACAAACTAGCGAATTGAGGCTGACTCCTTCCTCGCCGCCGGTGGTTATCTCCAAGGATGACTATGGAGTTAAAATTTGCAACACCCCTGGATGCATACACACCGGTAAGTTCTTTATAACTAAACTATTGAACCGACCATAAGCAAAGAGAGAATTAAAACTTTTTAAAATACATTTTCATAGACAGTGAAAAACGTAGAGCTATTGAATAGGAAAGAGAGTAGTGGGAGAAAAGGTAACACTGTATGATATATCTGACCAGGAGAATGCCAATAAAAAAGAAAAAGTCAGAACGCGGGACAAAGAAAAAGGAAGACAATCTATTTATGCACTTAATATTTATAATTATGAGTTAGAGTGCTAAATAAGTTACAGAGTAAAAAGAACGGTTGTAAGTGATGTTTTCGCTAATATTTGGTCCTCTATTGTATGCAAACCTGACGGAACTGTTACCTAATATAGAAAAGTCTTTTAAAAAGTTTTTAGTCTCAACCGACATTCTAATCTTTTTCTTTAGACACAAAGTCTACCGTACTTTCATTTTATGTGGGCAAGTAAGTAAGCATCCTAGCAAGCAGTTAGGTAATAGGTAATTAGAAAGAAGCTTATGCACTAGTGAAAGCGCAGCTGCTCGCAATTGCATAACCACTTAAGTTATCACGTAAGGTTATTAGGATACTAGCTCTGAAATACTAAACTCTAATCGCAGTAATAAAGTTAAAATTAAAATAAATACAAGGTAATATAGTGAGCGAAGGAAGGCAAATTCAATTTCTAACCTGCTGCTCTGTTACTGCAGTCGAATTACAAGCCAAAACTTTTTCAAGAATCAAAGGTTAGCTAGTCAAGCAAATATAGAAAAAGAATATTAGTTTGAAAGGACTTGTACTGTACTAAATAAGCTACACACACACACTTATACCGTGAACATACTTGTACCATATCCGGGAATGTGGAATTGCCACTCCCCGCTAAAAGCAAAATTACCTGTTCTCACATTCAATTTGGCTTGTAAGCAAAATTTATTTATGGCATTTTAAATTCTCGCCGTCAATCTGCAATTAAGTCACAGGGGCAGAATGTTGATATTTGCATGACAATTAAAACGAATTCCAAACGCAATTGCAGGGTAGCTAAAAATTTACTTGTTCCTCAGCCTCAAAACTGCTGCAGAACATGGACGACAAAGCAGACCCATGCGACGACTTCTATGACTTCGCGTGCGGTTCGTTCGTGAAGCACACCCGCATCCCCGACGACAAGACGTCGGTGAACACCTTCTCCATCATCACCGACCAGCTGCAGGAGCAGATCAGGTCGCTCCTGGATGAACCCGTGACGGAGAACGAGCCCAAACCCTTCGTGCTCGCCAAGACCTTGTTCCAGGCTTGCATGAACCGAAGTAAGTTTATGAGAATAATTGAGTTGTACAGCTGATATAAGTCTTGGAATAAGTTTGAGAATATAGTCCCCAATGTCGAGCAATATGCCGAGTTTGATTAGCCTGCGTGTTGCATGTAGTTAGGAACAACAAGTAAACTTTATAACAAGAGTTCTGTTATTATGCATTACTGAATTGTTCACGTTTTGCTTTCATGTAGTTTGCTGTTGTTCCATACGTTAAACTATTCGTTTACGAATTTTGGGTACGTTTCCATTTGTGAGTTTCATTGGCATTGATAATAACTATACAATAAGCAGTTAAAATATTTTGAGAAACCGCGAAAAGAAGATAGCGTGGTGGACCGTGGCCTTAACTAATTGACATATAGCCATAATCGCAATCTTTTGTCACAGCTGCTATCGAAGCTCGGGGAGTCCAGCCGTTACTCGACATGCTGCAACGTCTGGGCGGCTGGCCAGTGTTGGACGGAGAGGCCTGGGACGAACAGGCCTTCTCATGGGAGCAGTCCGTGTACCGCTTCCGTACCGCCGGCTACTCCGTGGACTACTTCATCGACTTCTCCGTCAGCGTCGACGTCAAGAACTCTACTAGGAGGATTATTGACGTAAGAGTTCATTACAGAAAATGTTCAATTGTTGACCCAAGGCAATTTCAGATGACGCTCATCTTTTTGCTTAAGAAAAAGTACGGTTTTCGTTCAAAGACGTTCGTCTTTCTGAGTTTGCCTATATTGTTCTAAATTTTTTGATTTTAAGTATAAATTGTATATTTATGTATAAATAAGTGTAAAATACTGCGCTATACACATGGTCCACTTTGCAGTGAATGGTTGCATGTAACGAATTACGAATTTAAATACACACAAACACGACACATGTGACCTTCAACTTCATTTTTATGCTAATGAGTAAGTGCCTAGCTGAAGCGAATTTATTGTCTCTGCTTTGCAAACTATTGTGCTATGCTGAAGAATTATAAGTTATGATTGCTGTGTTTTAATAATACTGTTATTCGTCATTATTTGCTGTGTTCGTAAACTCCGTCAGAATGTTTAAGCCCGTCCTTAAATTTATTTATTTGTAATGTAGGCCATGAAACTAACTAAGGAGGGCTAGAGGCAAGATAGTGCTCCAGTGCCTACGGATTAGAAGTTCTGGATATTTTTTTGCTACCTGAAGGTCTCCGACGTAGCTTTACGATTGCAATCTAGTGATAACAACGGGGACCGGCTGCTAAACGTGCCCGTTAACGGAGCCTGGAAGAGCTCAGGAATTTTTCCACTAGCTGTCTCGCATCCAACTACCGACCGCATCCAATGATGCATAACTAGGTAAATTATGTTTAGGGTACACATAAGCCGCAAGGCTATGTGGGCTCCATAGCAATATACATCGAAATATATAAGTGAATTTGTTTCTCTTTAAGCTTAATAGAACCTTCTTCTGTCACCAAACTAAAGTGACCCATGAAACCTTTTGCCAATAAACCGTTTTTTCCACAGCTGGACCAGGCCTCGTTAGGCCTGAGCCGGGAGTACCTGAACCGCGGGTTCACGGACAAGCTGGTGCAGGCGTACTATGAGTACATGGTGGATATCGCGACGCTGCTCGGGGCTGATCGCGCCCGCGCTGAGGTCGAGCTGAAGGATTCGCTGGAGTTTGAAATGAAGCTTGCCAATGTAAGTGTTTTGGGTTTGATGGTGGGAAGTTGTGGCGAAGGTGCAGTGTTAGGGGAATGGCTCCAATGACATTCTGACAGCAGGGTGTCGTAGAGTTTGAAATGAAGCTTGCCAATGTAAGTGTGTTTTGGGTTAAATAGTGTGATGTTGTGGCAAAGGTGCAATGTTAGGAGAATGGCTCCAATGACACGCTGAGTGACGCCTTTGATGACTGCATCTGATTAGGTACTTCACATCAGAATTTGTCAGATGTTCTGCTCGTTCGTCGGCTGTTTACATAAAGGGTGGTTTTCAGAATTCTGTATTCAGTTGAACATTCTACCTTAATACTAAAACTTCACAAAAATATGGTTTCCTCAAACTCAATTTTTTATCATAAAATTGCTCAAAGGAGATGTTTCAAATCCGGCCCACAATATGTACAGTACCTCGAAAAATCGAGAAAAATTCATGGAATTTGGGAAAAATAAAGATAAATTGCTTAAATGCATACTTTTCTGGTACAAATTTTGTATTTATAATTCATTTTTATCAATTTTCAACATGGCGTCTTGCCAAGTTGTCATTGATCATAGATCACGAACTGTCTACTGTCACTTTAAATGACAGAATTGTAGGTACATATTATGTCAAACTTCTATCAAATTAACCAACATGACGTGTGATGACAGCTTACCGCCATGACAGACTTTTGTTTTTGTGTTGCAATTTTAAGTGTACATTTTGTGTTATACCACAAAACTAAAGCAATTTAAAGGAATTGGATGATTGAAAACTGTTTTAATTGTGTTTCTCCACTTTTACCCGACTGCGTCAGAAGGAGGGTTATGTTTTTCGAGTGTATGTATGTATGTCCATTTATTTGGACCGCCCCACAGCCCAAACGGTTGAACGGATTTCGACATATGAGGTATCGTTGAATTCGTCAGAACTGTGAAAGTGTCATAGGCTATATGAATTTTCAAAATGGCTCCCGAAAGTGGAAGAAAAAGAGGGGATAATCTTGAGTTTTTTTGTTATCTTAGCAATATGGGTATCAAATGAAAGATCGTGAAAAGACCTTTTCAAAAAAATATATCATATAACGTCGTTTTAACACAAATTGTCAAAAACCATCCCAAAAAGTAGAATTTTTCGGTGAGAACACTAAAAAGTCTGAAATAAAAATATTATTATAAAAACAAAAACCCGACTGCTTACAAAAGAACTCAAAAGAAAAAAACAAGTGTCACAATATCAACATAAAATACTTCATGGTGCTGCAGGCGGGGACAAACTATACTGCTACCTACGGGTAAAAAAAGATTTATCACAAGTACTACGTTTGTCCCCGCCTGCAGCACCATGAAGTATTTTATGTTGATATTGTGACACTTGTTTTTTTCTTTTGAGTTCTTTTGTAAGCAGTCGGGTTTTTTGTTTTTATAATAATATTTTTTTGAGTATGGTGTACAAAGAGGTGGCCGGGGCTCCATACATTTTGAAACATCTCCTTTTGAACATTTATATCGTTATGGTAATAATTTTTAACAACCAACACAATTTTCCTTTTTAATTTGAATTTGAACCTGAGTCGAAATATCAGCACACCCAAAAATATGAGTAAGAACCCATATCTTAACAAAACGTATAGTAACTACAATCCGTGTTGAATTTAGTGTAAAATTGGAGAAAACTTTAAAAGTAGGGAATAACATGATGTCATGATGAATTATTCGCACTGAGTTCAGTTAAAACTTTATTGTAATTATTATGCTGACGTTATTTATAACTTAGAACAAATCCTGTACAGTAGATCTAACATGGAATACAGGGCAAATGGAACTCTACGCCTACACACTGTACAACAAAAACAAATAAAGATGTGTTATTCCAAACAAATTTTCTCGAAACAACATTATAGTAGATTATACACCAAGGGGATAAAGCACTGTTTTATGTCACGGGCGCTAATTGAATCCTGAACGTAACGAAGGACTCCAAATTTAACTCCCGAGCGCAGCGAGGGTGTTATAAGTTAATTCCCGAGCAAAGCGAGGGAATTAAGATTGAGTCCTGAGTGCAGTGAGGGATTCAAGCGCCCAAGAAAAAAACAGTTTTATTCCGGTGGTGTATACTCTACTTTTCTCACTTTATGCGAGACAATAAAAAACCAGGCTTAGTAGTTTTTCTGGGAGTAGATTATTGACAATGCCTATGGCATCTAATTTAATAGCTTCTGGAGTCAAAATACTTTCATCACTCGACATTTTTGATATTTTTTTTGAAATATTTATAGAATCTTCTAAAGGTACTACTAGCTACGGCTATAGCAACTTCTTTCAGCTGGCGTGGCCTACTCGATTTGACAAACAAATGAAGTTCGTCTCAGTGCGAATCTAGTGGGCCACGGCTTCGGTCTTCGAAAATCGAGTTGGCCGCGCCCGCTGAGGGCACATTCTGTTTAGCGAAATTAGACTTTATGCACATAGCAATTAGAGTTATGAAAGTGAAAATCACATTATTGACCAGCGGGTTATAATGAAATTCAATAGAACATTATAACCCGGCTAAAGCCAAGAGGTATAATGTCTTGCTTTCGGTAAGGTTTACATGACATATAATTCGGCATTGTCGAGCATGTAGTGTGAAAAGAATATTTTGACCTTTTTGGAATTCAGAAACTGTTAGTTAAGCGTGATTATTGTTAGTAAAAGTAATTAATTTTACATAAATTCAAAACTCAAAAACCGACGCGTGACACGCGAGCTGTCGGGTGCTACAGTTGCCTTAATTAAAATCGTAGACTGCTAGCTTCCGAAGCGATAATAGTTTATCTTTGAACTAAACACTTACGTTGTTAATTTTTTGTGATAGCTTACAATCCCTGGCTCGAATATTTGGAAACAAAAACGATTGCGGAACCACAACGTTTATGGTCGAGTTGGTTTATTTAGGTATAAAGTAGCGTTTCATAATTTTCTCTAAGATCAATTTAAAAATATAAAAACGTGCTGGTTTAATAGCTCACTGAGAGCAATTGACAACGTATTGACTCCGCGATGACTCCGCAATCAGCCCAATATATGGGCCTTGAATGGAGGACTTTTATATTCACGAAGCACATCACCACGACTGTAATTACACAACGAGGAAGCGTTACTTTATACCTATTACTGATTATTTATTAACAGCATCCATAACGTAATACATATCGCTGCTTTTCATGAATACTCGCACAAAACAAAATTTTGAAAATAACAGTTTATAACACAGCTAATTCCAAAATAGTGCTTATTTCATGCTCAGTAAGACTCACATTCATAACGGCAAAACCGGCATAATGGCGCGCAAAAATGTTGTTTTGTGATTGGTTGATTTATCACGCCATATTTGTGCAACAATCTATGTTCGCCAGTTGCTATTATTGTTTTCGCGAGAGCACATGAAACTTTCTAGAATATTATCATATTTCCAAATAATCGAGTGTTAAAAGTGTTAATTTAGGCAATATTTTCTACAATATTGATTTATTTTGAGTTGCTTGAATATTGAAGATAAAATTGTGTCTATTTTCGATCATAATATTTTTAATAAAAAGTGCTGCAATTCATGCTATTTTGATTTATGTTCCTATTCATGATAATATACTAAAACTCATTTTGTAACAAGTCGAATGACGTGCAGTTTTTAATTATTAATTATGGTACTTGATGACAAAAACCAAAATATTTCGATTTTGATTAAACTTTGATTAATGCCCTTTCAATGTATATATTTTATTTTTCTATTGATAAAATACATGAAAAGATAAGAGAATTAATATTTTGTTTAATTTTTAAATGGCTGCCCTGTAAAATGTGTGTTTTTTGGATTGTGTGGTTATTCGTGTAAACCAGCGATATGTACTGAGCATGTTCATAGGTGCAACAAATAACCTTTACAAGTTTTTTGTATCAATTACTATTTACATAGTATGTATTTAATAATTATATTGTACTATTTTCATAGTTCTGTATAAAATAACGACCTCGAAGTCTTGTTGGTAGTACCTGCAAGTATCACGAGATCGATTCTCAGCCAGGGCAATTATGAGACGGATAAAAATGTTTGTTTTGAGCGTTAGGTATGAGATATTCGTTTTGTCCGAACTACCCGTAACATGCGGAATATGGTGCGGTTGCACAAAATTATGAGTGTATCAACGTTTAAAATAATATTAAGTGAGCTATTTGAAAGGCCTATGTTTTATTTCCCATGAACAGGATTTAATTTACAGGATTGTAAAAGTTCACAGAAAGTTGAAACTTGCCTGGATTGTCTGAGGCCCACGCTAGTCTAGCTGTCTGACTCCGTAGAACGATTATACATTGAATTTGCTAGACTTGTTAGCTTTGTTTGAAGTGTTGTTGATTCTCTTTATAGGTATTAACTTCAAAATCAACACCACAATTTAAAAGAACTCGAATTTTATTAGTTTCATCGTAATGTAATAGCTACCTATATCTATACCAAGATCGTAATGTTTCAGCTCTTCTTCTGAAACTCAATCTGTTTTTTTGCCATTCAAAACCTCTGTCTATATCGCAATGATTGACTAATACCTACTATTGTTATTACCTAAACAGACTTCTAATAATAGAACGTTTCACTAATAAATCCCACAGTTTCTCAGGTAGTGTGGTAACACTAGAGGCTCGTAAAGAAATCTTCGTGATTCATTTTACAATAAAGTCAACTATAACCATAAATTTGATTGGTGTTTGGTTGTGACAGCGGGCCTGGCTGGTCGCCGCCTGACCGTAAGCTTGTTCATCGTTGTAATGTTACTGGGCCAACAGAGAGGCGTGCGAGGTTAATAGAGTTTAGAAAATGTACCACTGTCCGAATGTAAAATGATTTTTTTTTATTTATTAAGTTCTTTTTCGTCATAATATTTTAGCATTTTGATGCCAATTAAGTGAATGGTATGGCCTAGCATTGGTTGAATTTTCGAATATCGAATTGACGATTTGTAATAGAGTACAATTAATAAACCTAATATTAATAAAACATGATTAAAAAAATGTGAGACCTACGCGGGACTTACCCAATACGTGTTTTATAGCTCTCTTACAAACGTCAATCATCAAAAGGAAGAGAAATACGGGACTGGCAGATTAATAGATAGCTAGGCATTGTGTATTGGTATTACATATCTCAGGTGTAAGGGACTCTATTTAAATAGAGTCCAAGCCAACTTTCTCTACTCTCGGTAGGTACACCCTGCTAGGTCGCTAAGCAATGTATCTTCCACTTAGTCCCGACAGTAGGTGCTTATCACGTGGTAGGGTTTTATCCACCTGTCTTGGTTCACCCGCCTTCTATTGGCCGTGAACTGTTCTTTTAAGAGTTTGAGTCGCCAAGCGTAGGAAATTGCCACTGCCCGCCAAAACGAAACTAATTACCTACATATATTAACAGCTCAATTAAGTTTGTAAACAAAATTTAGTACTTACGGACATTTTTAGATCCCGCCGTCAATCTTAAATCTACCTTAATCGCGTAGACGGACAGCTAGCATTTGTGTGCCATGCAATTATATCGAACTTCAGATCGAACGCGAACGAAGTGTTATAGGTAGGTCTCTTGCTTTTCGTTTCGACCAACGACGCTCTGGTGATGGCCTTTGGTGTTCCAGATATCCAAGCGGCCCGGTGACCCCTCACGGTCGGGTGTCACGTCAGATTGCTTGACAACTATTTCCGTAAAAAAGGAAGTACCTACCGAAGTTTCTTACGCCCGCTAAGGAAAGGAAGCTAATAAAAATATAGCTTTATTATAATAACCCATGAATAACCCATTAATTTGCTGCCTTTCGCGAGTTTTTAGGTAAACTTAAAGGGCCTTGTAAAATAATGTTTCATTGATTTTATCTACGAGGCATCTGCTAGGTGAAGGACGTTAAATAATTTTGGAGCAATTTTGGACATAAAAAATATTGACATGATTGATTAAGTACACTTTTAAGATACTTTTTATAAATTTGTAAATTAATTTGTTTCGGCATAATGTGCTTCGTAAAATACAACGGTTAAAAAAATACTTATACCTACTGAAGGTGACGGTGAAAAAATGTAGGTACTGAAGGTGACGATGAAAAAATGTAGGTGCCAAAGAATGGGCAATAAGTACTTTTTTGTTAATGTTAACCAACAAAAAAGGTACCTATCTTCTTTATAGTGTGAATAGGCAATAGCGTTCTACATTTTATGAGTGTGCGCAGACTAAATAATGTTACGTGTCAGGAGTAATGGGTTCGAGAAAATGCAAAAATGTACCACAAAGACTTTTATTGTACTCGTAGATACACAATTATACACTGTACACAGTACACACCACAACACTATGCACGTAGGTACTCGTAAACACACTCGTCGAACACTGTATCGCTCGTAGAAATCACTTCACTTCGCACTGGTATCGCTCGTAGGTATCGCTGGTATCTTCCTGGTTTCGCTTCCGAAACGAGAATGTCCGCGGTTGAACGATCGCCCCTTTTTATACCACTCACGCACCATTCACGACAATCGAGAATATTCCCGCGAAGTCCGGACCCGCGTCGAAATAAAGTTCGAGAACGTTCCTTGCAACCGACTTCCGCCCGTATGACTATTGCCGGAATGGTCGAAGCGTCGTGCGTCCTTTTGAGAGAGCCGCGCTCCTATTGTTTCTATTGTTGCGCGACATGTTTATGGCCCCTATTGTTTATTGTTTTCGGCGTAGCGAAGTCGATGCGCCAGGGTTGTCACATTGCCCCCCTCTTAGTCATGCTCGTCCCGAGCATTATTCGATCCATGAAATGGTGCCAATCTGTCCACGTGCACGATCTTCGGCTTTCTTCTGTCCCCCTGTCTGATCCGGTAGGTCACGTCGTTAATCCTCGTGACAACTGTGTAAGGGCCTTCCCATCGTGCTTGTAGCTTCGGAGACTTCCCTTTCTTCCGCAGTGGATTGTGCAACCATACAGAATCTCCCTCCTTGAAACCATGTTTCCGAGCATCGCGATCGTACCGGGTTTTCATCTTTTCGCTGGTCTTCAAACATTGCTCCCTTACAAGGTCATGTGTCTCGTCCAGTTGTTTCCGTAAGTCCGCGATGTATTCAACGGTTGGTTTCGGGGCATCTGGCGGTGTTCCGGTAAGCAAATCCAATGGCAGACGCATTTCTCTTCCGAAGTTAACTTTAGCGGGTGTAAATCCCGTGGATTCGTGTATGGCAGAGCGATATGACATCAGGAACAGAGGAATGTACCGATCCCAGTCTCGCTGATGTTCCTCGACGACCTTGGCCAAGTGATGTTCCAACGTTTGGTTGAATCTCTCCACCATGCCGTCAGATTGAGGATGCGCCGGTGTGGTACGTGTCTTATTTATTCCCAAAAGATCACACATCTCCTGGAATAACGTCGACTCGAAGTTCCTGCCTTGGTCGCTGTGTAACTCCAATGGTACACCAAAGCGGCATACTACCTCCTCGACAAGTTTCTTGGCCACGGTCTTCGCCTCTTGGTTCGGAGTTGCAAACGCTTCCGGCCATTTGCTGAAGTAGTCTTGAACCACGATGATGAATCTATTCCCGTCTTCAGACTGAGGGAATGGGCCAGCAACGTCTATGGCGATTCTTTCCCAAGGGGCTCCGACGTTATACAGCTGTAGTTTTCCCTTGGTTCTAGTGCGGGCCCTTTCACTGAAGCGCACACGGTACACTTCTTGCACCAATCTTCAACGTCCTCTCGACACCGCACCCAATAAAAGCGTTCTCGTATCTTTACGAGGGTCTTTTTGATGCCGAGATGCCCACCAGAAGTGCCATCATGTACGAGCTTCAGCAAATCAGCCACTTTACTCCTGGGAATAACCATTTGCAGGGTTTTTTCCTTTCCGTTGAGTGATTCCCAGCTCCGGTAAAGCACGCCATTCTCCAATACAAGGCTGTCCCACTGAGCCCAGTATGCCTTAGTCGTTGCGCTCGAGGCTGACACATCACTCCACAGGGGCCTCTGTCCTTTGGCTTTCCACTCCATGATCGGGCTGAGGTCTTTGTCTTCCTTCTGAGCTTGGCTGATTTGCTCCCTTCCCCAAGACTCGTCTAGGTCTTGCATCCTTATCACCCTGACCTCTTCTTTAGCCTCATGCTTGACGCAATGTCGACATTCTTCGGAGCATGGGCGTCGTGATAGGGCGTCGGCATTCGAATGAGCTTTTCCGTTACGATGCTCTATTACGAAGTTGAACTCTTGTAGCTGTTCGATCCACCTCGCAACCTGGCCTTCCGGGTTCTTGAATTGCAGAAGCCACCTAAGAGCGGCGTGGTCCGTTCTTATCGTGAACTCGCGTCCCAGCAAATATTTGCTGAAGTGCTGAAGGGTCTTCACCACAGCCAGTAATTCACGCCGAGTCACACAATAATTCCTTTCAGGTTTCGAAAGGGTCTTGCTGAAGTACGCAATGACCACCTGCTGGCCGTCCTGGTCTTGGGATAATACTCCTCCGATGCCAGTATTGCTTGCGTCCGTGTCCACTATGAATCTCCCTTCCCTTCTGGGATAGCCAAGAATCGGAGCCGAGCACAGACGTTCCTTTAAGCGAACAAACGCATCTTCGCAATCGGAATCCCAACTGAAGATTCTCTTGTCCTCCGTGAGACGATGTAATGGCTTGGCTATCTCGGAGAAGTTCTTCACAAACCGGCGGTAATAGGCGCATAGTCCCAAGAAAGCTCTAACATCGGTCTTGTTCTTTGGTGTCGGCCATTCTTGAACCGCTTTTATCTTGTCTGGATCAGTTCGAACACCTTCGTCCGATATTATGTGTCCCAAAAATGATACTTCCTTCTTGAAGAAGTCACATTTCTTTGGATTGAGCTTTAGGTTTGACTCACGGAATCGTCTGAATACCTTCTCCAGATTTCGCTTGTGTTCCACGAAGTTTCGTCCCATGACTATGACGTCATCGAGGTACACCAGACAAGCGTCCCCCAAAAGTCCGACCAACACTCGCTCCATGAGACGCTCAAAAGTGGCAGGGGCGTTACATAGCCCAAAAGGCATTACCCGAAACTGCCACAAGCCATTTCCGGTTCCGGTGGTAAAGGCAGTCTTCTCCTTGTCTTCTGGCCGTACTTCGACCTGCCAGTAACCACTCTTCAGGTCGACCGTCGAAAACCACTTCATTCCACCAAGCATATCCAATGTGTCGTCAATCCGGGGCAGAGGGTAGCTGTCCTTTTTGGTAACGTTGTTGAGCATCCTGTAGTCGACGCAGAATCTAGTACTGCCATCCTTCTTTTTCACGAGTACCACAGGTGAACACCAAGGGCTAGTTGACGGCTCGATCACCTTGCTGCGCACCATGTCCTTGATCATTTCTGCAACTTCGTGTTCCTTTGCCAATGGTACTCGTCTCGGTCTTTGCTTGATCGGTGAAGTATTGCCGGTATCTATTGGGTGGGTGACAAGATTTGTTCTTCCAAGGTCGCTATCTCCTCTGGTAAAGATGTCCTTGTAGTCCATTAACAACTTTGCTGCCTGAGTATATTCTTCGGAGCTCAAATTCCTCCTTGTCGCCTCCAGCAAAGATGTCATGTGATCCGTTGATCGAGGTTTGTCCGAGTTTTCTTGTACCTTCCTTAAGCTGTCCACGGCTTCACATCGGCCAATGACCGTATTCTTTGCGAGGTATATCGGCGTGCTGCTAAGATTGATGACCTTTAACTTAGCGTCGCGTTTGGTCATGAGCAGTGTCCTTGCCGTGATCCAACTGGGATGATCTCCATAGTCTTCCACTACGACACATCGATTCAGCTGTATCTTTTCGGGAAACCTAACCTTGACCAAGGTTTCCGATCTGGGTGCCAGCTTCACTGTCCTCAAACAGTACACTGCTCCTGAAGATGAACCCTCCAAGAAGACTTCTTGATCCTGGAAGCTTAATACTCCTTTCGCTATGTCGACTATACAGCGATGTGTCTGTAGGAAGTCCAATCCGATAATGCAGTCGTCAGTTATATTTGCTACCAAAACAGACTGCGTGTAAATGTCACTTCCGAGTTTCAGTCTTGCTTCCGTAACTCCTAGGACGGTCACTGGCTGGCCTGTCGCTGTCTGTAGATTGCATGATGGTCGTCCATTTTCCCACATGATAGTCCTCTTGAGTAGTTCCGGTCGAACGATGGACTTCGATGCTCCTGTGTCAATCGTAAATCGACAAGGTATGCCATTTATCTCACCAGTAGCTACCAGGCTGTTCCCGTCACAAGCTTGTGACACTATAACAGTAGGGGCTCGACGAAGTCCAGCCGCTGCCAGTCCCGTGGCGCTGACGCCTTTTAATTTTAGCAGCTCCTGGGTGTTAACTTGGGTAGCCGTCGAGGTCTTCGTAGGAGGCTTGGCAGTCTTCTTAGCGGCGACGGCGGCTTCTAGCTCTTGCACTTGCGTAGCCCTCCACACCGATTTCGGTTGTTTCCGTGTCCGGCAGCTAAGCCTAATATGACCTCGTTCCCCGCATCCATAGCAGATAGGCCCAGTACGAGGTTGAATTGCCGCTACGACTTCGCGCACCTTACAACTTTTATAGTCGCTTCGTACCGCTTCCACTTCAAGGGCATGTGCCAAAGCTGCTTCCAATGTTGCGTGATGCCCCAAGCGCACCGTTGCTCTCACCTCGGGATCCCGTATTCCGCTGACGAACGCCTCTAGAACTTTGTCTTCGACGGGTGTGGAACTCGACGCATAGGCTCGGCGTACAAGGCGCTCGATCTCCGTAGCCCATTGTTGCAGTCCTTCGCTCGACTTCTGTACTCGGTCTTTAAGTTGCGCACGATACACGTGCTCGAGGTGCTTTTCCCCGTATCGAGCTTCAAGGGCCTTAAATAGCGACTCCAGGGTGCGTCGCTCAGCGGGCAGGTTCTCAAGGACCAGCAGTGCCTCCCCTCGAAGAGCTAAGGTAAGTGCCGCTAACGAGTGCTCGTCCTCCCAGCCATTCCCATTTGCAACTACCTCAAACTGATGCCTGAACGCCGTCCACGAGGTCGTGCCGTCGAAACTTGGGACCTTAAACTTCGGGGCCCCAGAGCATGTACTGGTTGCTGCCGTGCCCAAAACCTTCATTTTTTTGCAGCTTATGGTCCAAATCCACGAGCCTAGTTTCGTGGGAGTTTAGTAACGCGTCATGGTTTTTGAGGGCTTGGTCGTGCTCGGATGTACGCGATTTTACCAGTTCCAGGTCTTCCTTTACGACGTTCAGTTCTCCCTGGAAACCATCCAGCTTTGCATCGATTGTCCCCAGTTTACTTTCCAGGCTCTCCATTGCTTCGCGCTGGCTCCGCTGTATGGCTTCGCGCTGGCTCTCCATGACTTCGCGCTGGCTCTCCAATTTACTTTCCAGGCTCTTCATGGCTTCGCGCTGGCTCCGCTGCATGGCTTCCATCGCTGCTAATAGGGCGGCCATATCAAATGCACTCGGTGTCGGCGCTGATGCAGGTGATGTAGTTGAAGGTCCGGTGGTGGCCTCCGTTTCCGTGCGGTCACGCCCGGGTGACTCCATCCGCGCGGCATCCAATGCTGTCTGACGTCGCGTACGAATCCCGTCTTCACTTTGCGGTACTACAGGCATTCCGCTTCTGTCACCAATTGTTACGTGTCAGGAGTAATGGGTTCGAGAAAATGCAAAAATGTACCACAAAGACTTTTATTGTACTCGTAGATACACAATTATACACTGTACACAGTACACACCACAACACTATGCACGTAGGTACTCGTAAACACACTCGTCGAACACTGTATCGCTCGTAGAAATCACTTCACTTCGCACTGGTATCGCTCGTAGGTATCGCTGGTATCTTCCTGGTTTCGCTTCCGAAACGAGAATGTCCGCGGTTGAACGATCGCCCCTTTTTATACCACTCACGCACCATTCACGACAATCGAGAATATTCCCGCGAAGTCCGGACCCGCGTCGAAATAAAGTTCGAGAACGTTCCTTGCAACCGACTTCCGCCCGTATGACTATTGCCGGAATGGTCGAAGCGTCGTGCGTCCTTTTGAGAGAGCCGCGCTCCTATTGTTTCTATTGTTGCGCGACATGTTTATGGCCCCTATTGTTTATTGTTTTCGGCGTAGCGAAGTCGATGCGCCAGGGTTGTCACAATAATTTAGCAGGTCTACACAATCGTAGTATCTGAATTTGTGAATGAGAAGATTGAATTTACATAGCTTTAGGACTTAGGTATTAGGTATAGTTCTTAGCAAAACCTCTCTTTCTTCGTATTTTAATGCTTGGTTGTCTTCACGCAAAATAAAAACGAGTAGGTACACAGAAATAATGTTTATTAAAAATAGAAACATATCTACGAATTGTGGCATGTTTAACGTTGTTACATTACAGTAACCTCTGATACTATTCATACATTCAACTAATAAAAAATGTTTATGATGTTTCACTGTTTCAACACCGGCGAATAAGCGCGTGGCGCAAATAACGCACAAGTTACGTTATTTCGTTGCGATGCGATTGATAAAGTTATATTCAAATTATTTTCATATTCTTATTTTACCAATTTTCAGTGCTGTGAACAAAAAATCTACATCTATACTATGTAATAAAAATATAACCGGTTAATTAATTTGTACATAGGACTTTAAGAAAAAAATGTATGAAGGGCCAATAGAAGCCTAAAATATATTTTATAACACAGCGTGACCTAAACCCGCATTTAAGTCACAGATATCCGAGACTTAAATAACTGATTTTTGCATGGTAAATGACGCTAACTTCACACCGTTCAAAAATGAATCTATATTCATAATTTCGTGCAGTTCTTACCTGAATAATAAAACATAAAAAAACAAAGATTTTGAGTCGACAACATATATTTGCAAAATTCGGATTGTCCAGTTTTGTTAAATTGTAATGGTTCTGAGAGACAAATCGCAGTCGCCATATTTGACACTCTAGCGAAACGTCACTGACACCTGATTACTGTGTTGCCAACTTAGCGCTTACTGCCCCTAATTTTGTGTGGTAGAAAACTTTAAATTTAAACATTAATAAATTCGTAATAATTCCTTTCGTATTTTTTTATCTGACTCTTCATGTTACACTTTGTAATTCTCTTTCGCACCATAAAACAACAATAACATCATCGCAACTTAAAAAGTGTAACTCTGTAACAACTTAAAAAGATATGTTATATTCAAGTTAGGCTTGTGAATACTCTAGTGCTTTAAATTACAGCAAAGTTTGTACGGAGTGAATTCTAAAAGTTTTGTTAAACTCAATTCCATATACAAATTGCTAACATCTTCATTAGCGATTTTAAATAAGAGCACATCTTGTTATTAAAAAGTACTTCGCGCTTATATGAAATTAAAGTATTAAATTATAACTTCTTCTTAGTCGTTTCACTCCTGGCGGAGTGGTCGTGGTCATGGATAGTCTTCGGTATTGATTACTGCTTTAGAGTCTTCTCCATCTCATCCTTTTCATGGCACTGCGTGCACATTCTGTAATGGAACAATTCATTGATGATTTAATTAGGTTCGTCCATCTTGTGGGTGATCGGCCGCGAGAACGTTGACCTTCGACTCGTCCCTGTACCACCAACCGTTCCAAAGAGTCTTCGTTGCGGATGACATGTCCAAACATTTTGATTATTCGCACTTGCACAATCGACGATAATCTTTGTTTGATACGAAGCTCATTTAGAATTGAAACGTTAGTGCGGTGAGCAGTCCACTTTATCCTCAGCAAGCGCCTCCAACACCACATCTCCAGGGCGTCAATTTTCTTACGACATTTTTGTGTTATTGTCCACGTATCAGCTCCATATAGAAAAATAGGAAATATTAAGCATCTCATTAGGCGAACCTTGGTGTTTTTGGTTATGCGGCGATCTTTCCATATTTTTGTGAGCTTTTCCTCGGACGAACGTGTTACAGCACACCTTCTTCTAATTTCTTCTTCGCAACTTCCGGTATTTGTGATTGTGGACCCCAGATAGATGTAACTCTGGACAACTTCGCAATTAGCAATTTCTCGCAAGTCAGGTCTATTTTTATTCTTTCGATCCACTATCATCATTTTGGTTTTTCCCCGGTTTATTGTGAGGCCGAAATCGGCACTGGTTCTTTCAAGAAGCGTAAGAAATTGTTCCATGTCTGCTTGAGACGTCGTAAGGAGAGTAGTATCATCTGCATATCGCAAGTTGGATATTAAATTATAACTATTATCTATTATAACTACAATTAAGCGGGTTTGTGTCACTCGTGCTATAAAATAATATACGATACTCGTTCGTAAAGTTGCATTTTTGAACGGCGTATATCGCACTCGCTTCGCTCGTGTGCTAACTTCACGCCTTTCAAAAATGGCCAACTTTACGCACCGTATCGTAATGTACTATTTTATAATTTTTATCTCAGTCTGTATGTTTATCTAGGCATCATGCAAAAACTACAGTATTAAAATTAATTTTCGCAGTGCTATGGCTGAAGGCTTCGTCAACATTATATGTCGATGGCTGAAGGTCTAACTTTAAAGAATGGTGTACCTATATTTCACCTTAAGAACCTAGCATTGCCTAAATTTTGCATGAAGCATTCTATCCGGGTCGAATAAACGAGCATTACACGAGCATTGACTTTCCACGGTACGTCTGACGGCGCCGTGTGATGTGACCAGCTAGAACCGGCCTGAAATGTTACTCTTGTTCCAGATATCCTTGCCACTAGAGAAGCGTCGTAACGCGACCAGTCTCTACAATCCTATGACCATCGCAGAACTGCAACAGAAGTTCCCCAGGTGAGCTATTTCATTTATGAGCGACTTTTGTATATTATGTCCTCGTATATTATGTGTCGTAGTGCAACGATGAGGAATTATCATTCCTCCTCATATCACTACTGTTTGCACTACTTTTGATTTCACTTAAATCCAAATTATTATGACAAAGCTAAAAATTTTTGTGTGAGTGTGTGTGCTGTGTGTGTGTTTTCCACGTTACTTTATATATTATGTATTATAATAAAAATGTAACTAAACCGGAGTGGTACCCGGAGCCCATGCGCGGGGGGGACCAGGGGCCCTTCCGTCCGCCGCGCCAGCAACTCATACTCTGCCCCTGTAATCACGGTGTCACGAGTCCAACCTTGTCCCGGGGGTCCCCAATGGATCACTGCATCTGCTATCTGTCCTCTCCTATTTTTACACTAACACTACATGGGCAAGTCGAAAAAAAGAACGAGGTTTTACCCAGCGGCAACCCCTGACACCCCTACCACACTTAATGTAGACAAGTGCAACATCAGGGGAATTCACAGCAACCTTAATGCTGTCCACTACCATCTTGAGACAGCAAAGCCGGCCTTGCTCTTTTTGACAGAGACACAGATATCATCACCGATCGACACGTCCTACCTTTGTTACCCCGGCTACAGGCTAGAGCACGCATTTAGGCCGCGTGCTGGGGTATGTATGTTCGTTCGTGATGATGTCTGTTGCTGCCGTCTGACCTGCCTTGAAGACAAGGACCTATCTGTATTGTGGACGCGCGTAGACATGGGAGACCACACTCGTGTATATGCGTGTCTATATAGGTCCTACAGCGGAGACGCGGAGACAACTCGATTATTTGAGCACGTCCAGAGATCGGCCGACAGAGTTTTGGAGCAGTATCCTTCGGCGGAGTTGGTGATTTTGGGGGACTTTAACGCCCACCACTCTGACTGGTTGGGGTCCAGGATCACCGACTTCGCCGGGAGAACTGCTTTCGACTTTTCCCTGGCCTACGGCCTCACTCAGGTTGTTGATGGCTTCACCAGAGTCCCTGATGTTGAGAGCCATACTGCTTCTCTGCTAGACCTGCTGCTGACTTCACATCCAACTGACTACCGAGTAGTGGTCGGGGCACCTTTAGGTTCTTCTGACCATTGCTTGGTACGGACAACTGTGCCCTTGACGCGCCATGAGGCCTCGGCCCACTGGATCGCGTCAAGTCTGGCACTACAAGTCGGCAGACTGGGACGGACTCAGGGATTAGTCGGCTATCCTTCTGGAAGTCGTGAATTCTCGTCGCTAGCCAAGGCTGTCGAGGGCAACTTCTGTCGTTCATCTCTTCCGCCACTGCGTTTACCAGATAAATGGTTAATAATTAATGGTTGAAGCCTTAATCAAACGCAAAAGCTCTGCAAATCTTTGGATACTTGTTTTAAAAGATAGACTGCTTAGGAAAATGTGTTAGTTTTTGATTATAGTTGTAATATTCTGCGTGTATCAATCTATGCTGGCCTCATTTCTATACTTAATAGGACAAACCTGTTGCTAGCATAGTCGTATGTCAACCCAAAAATCCATTTAGTACGCGCACCAAACTTGGACAACATTCTTGGCCATACTTAGTTGAATTGGAACGGATGAACAACCACGCTTGGACAACTAAAAGGTTCCTTATGTAGTGCTTGCTCGCTCAAAATACCCGACAATACCATGGAAATGCACCTGCACCACGATGGTAATCCTTCGTAATTGTAACCGGATTGCGTGATGTGATCGGAAATTGCGGTTGCATCGGCATGTTTACTATCATATATTTGTGTTTTTATATTGGGAATATTTGACCTATGTAGGTAGTTGAATCGCGGAATCAGTCAAACAAAGTAAGCGTGAATTAGTACTAAAAGTGCGAAATATTTCAGACATTCATTACTGCTCTAAACATAATTGATTTTAATAGTTGAGAAGACACTGCTTATTTCCTCGAATTTGATTTAGATAAATGTAGCGTTTGGGTTACATTGTTCATTTTATGCACGGCTTTGTCACATTAGGTACACACTCGTAACATACACATTCCTGTGTATGTTACGAGTATTCTCTAGTATACTACTGTTAAACGTTTACTAATCCTGTATCTAAGACTGTAAAGTTTCCATAATTAACAAAAAATTAATATGACGTGGGTTGTTATGGGCCATTTTCCGCCGCTTTTGTACGTTTTTGGTGATTTTAAAGCTCTCAATCTCTTTTTTTAATGTCCAGCACATTTTATAATCGTATTTGCCAAAAATGTAGGATTAAACAGAAGGTCATGAATTATCACGTATAGTATCTACCTTTAAATCACGGCGTTCAGAATACGTAAGGTGGATTTACACCCTGATGTTGGTGTTTTCCCTGCCTCCGCCGTCTTGTAAACTTCCTAGCACCTGATGTCACGTCAGTCGTCAAAGTTGTCTAGATCTTAGCACCTTCTTACGATTGCCGTTATTTATTAACTGGTGTGCTGTAGGGTTCCGTGGCTGGAGTACATCAACCGGCTGCTGGCGCCGCACGTCAAGGTTGGTCTGGACGAGGTCGCCATCGTCAACGTGCCCCAGTACATCAGGGATTTGGAGGTCAGTCTAATGAAATGTATTAAAATCAATTTAATGGGTTTCAATTTAAAATTTAGGCTGAATTATATTCAAGAAGTCTTCAAGAAGTGTTTTTAATTTTATGATCCTTGTATATGTAATATCTCTTTTTTACATAATTTGCCTTTTGTTCACATGTTTCTAATGGATTTAACTTAACGTCAACATAATAATATATAGGTAGCAAATTACACCACCTACGTGAACAGAAAACCCTTTAAATGACCGTAAAATGACGGGAATTTATCACCCGAAGCAAAGGATGCTACGTCCCAATCCACTTACTTCCACTTAGCCTTAGCTTTCCCAATAAACCGTAACCATAATCCTCCAACGCCTCTACCCAGGACCTCCTAGAGAAGACGCCGAAGCGCGTGCAAGCCAACTACGTGATGTGGCGCGTGTCGGGCGCGTCCGTGTCGTACCTGACGGAGGAGCTGCGGCGCCGCCAGCTGGCCTACGTCACTGCGTTGTCCGGCAAGACCGAGCGCGAGAGCCGATGGAAGGAGTGCGCTGATACCGCCAGTGTCAGGTAACACCTGGTAGCTCGTACTCCGGCAGTTTATGTTCACCTGGTAGCTCCAGATGGCCTACGTCACGGCCCTCTCCGGCAAGACCGAGCGCGAGAGCAGATGGAAGGAGTGCGCTGATATCGCCAGTGTCAGGTAACATCACCTGGTAGCTCGTACTCCGGCAGTTTATGTTTACCTGGTAGCTCCAGCTGGCCTACGTCACGGTCCTCTCCGGCAAGACCGAGCGCGAGAGCAGATGGAAGGAGTGCGCTGATACCGCCAGTGTCAGGTAACACCTGGTAACTCGTACTCCGGCAGTTTATGTTCACCTGGTAGCTCGTACTCCGATAGTTTATGTAGATTGGTACAAAGAGTGAAAGAAAACATCGTGAGGAAACCTGTATGCCGGGAAGTCCGCAAAACTCAAAGGTGTGTGAAGTCCGCCAATCCGCACTTGGCAAGCGTGGTGGACTATAGCCTTAACCTTCTCATTCTAAGAAGAGCCCCATGCTCAATAGTGGACCATCATGGGTTGAGATGATGATGACGATGTTAAGATACGTGAACTCGCGCTTATCATCACTCAAACACTGATGGTTAATTGCAACTTTTAAATCAAATGAAATGTGTTTCACATTGGAAGACGGCTAAATTGCCTACAATCTTTAAAGTGCTTAAGAGTAAAACAGAATTGTATCGAATAAAATCCTCTATCGGTGTGTATCGGTGCGTATCATACCTTATCTTACAAGGATGAATTTTAATTACGCTAGAGAAATTCTCACCCACCTACGGTGCTAAAACATAAACCAAAGTCGGTGCTCCAAGTTTGACCGATAAAGTAACAACAACATAAAGATAGAAAAAGATTTGAAATATTGACATCATTGAGAGTTACTGAATATTTACTTAATACTGAAGTTATCTTTGTAACTTTGTATTCACTGAATCTTAATATTGTACTAAGTTCTTGTTTACATTGTATCGGCACGTATTTACTTAAATAACTGTGTATTTTCTCTGGCAGCATGTCGATCGCTGTGGGGGCACTGTACATCAGAAAATACTTCAACGAGAACTCCAAATCTAACGCTCTGGAAATGGTCAACGATATTAGGTAAGTTTGTTAAAACGTTGCGACGAAAATTGTAAAGGATATTTATTTCATTCGTATTATAAGTACTGTGACAACCCTAGCCCAGAAGCAATAAATAACAAGGCCATAAACATGTCAAGAAAACAATGGAACAATAGACGTGGCCTTGTCCCGATCGTCTCGGCAGTAGGCGCCACGACGCTTGGACCTTATGACATTAGTCATAAGGTCGAAAGTCGATTGTAAGGAACATACTTGACCTTTATTCCAACAACTACCGGGACATTCTAGAAATGGCTTGTCTGGTGCGTGAGTGGTATAAAAGAGGCCCTCGGTCGACTGCGTGGCATTCTAGTTTCGGAAGCGAAACCGGGAAGAACCAGCGATACCTACGAGCGATACCAGCGAGTAGTAAAGTGATTTCTACGGGCGATACAAAGATCGACGAGTGTGTTTACAAGTGCGTGCATAGTGTTTTGGTGTGTTCGTAGTGTAATTGTGAATTTTTGATTACAAATAAAGTCTTTGTGGTACATTCTGGCATTTTCTCGAACCCAATACTCCTGACACGTAACAGTACCTTCTTCTGTATGTCTATTTCTATTAGTATTGCAAATATAAATTATACGTATTATATTTGCAATGAAAACCTTTTTAAATTATTTTTTAACGAATAACAAATTAAAAGATGACCAGACATTCAATTTTTACATTACAACCTACAAGAAAGAATCCCACAATTTCGTACCCTCGTGGGTATCAAGATGAGTAAGGTTTATTTACTATCGATTGTTCTCCAGACAACAGTTCCGCAAGACCTTGACGGAAGTGGACTGGATGGACGACAAGACCCGCGGCGAGGCGCTCGAAAAGGCCGACGCCATGGCCGCCCACATCGCCTACCCCAACGAAATGTTGGACAACAACAAGCTCACTGAGTTCTACTCTGGAGTAAGTTACACGTTCGAAATTCTTTCTAGTAATTTTAAATTTTAAAGTGTTTCTTTAGTATGCTTCTCATCACATTTTCAGCTCTCCTAGATCAGGTTCCTACTTATAAGTAGTATTTAACTTATTACCCTTCGAATGTGAGAGTAGGTACCTTTGCAGACTTCTTAAATGTCTGCCGCTCTTTGGCTCTGTTTCACCATATTTATCTGTATTTGGCTAGCTTAGGGAGGTCACAAATGTATAAGAGAACTGAAGGTATGGCTGCTTGTTCGTCAGCAGTAAACACATTCCAAACGGAAATATTACTCCTAATCCAGATACAAAGACCAATATAAAAGACGAAGACTCTAGAGGGATTATCTCGTTTTTTGTCAACAGTCAAACAGACCCTTAACGTACTATCTTTTATCAAAACAAAATACCAATAACTTCTCCTTTAAACAGTTGGAGATGTCATCGGAACACCTCATGGAGTCGGTGCTGAACCTGACTCTGTTCGGCACCGAGTTCCTGTTCAGCAAGCTGCGTCAGCCCGTCAACAAGACCGACTGGGTCACCCACGGCAGACCGGCCGTCGTCAACGCCTTCTACTCCTCCATCGAGAACAGCATCCGTAAGTGTTTAGGATATTAGTTAATCGTGGTAATTTTCAATATTCCCGATATTTAAAAAATGCACTTAGTATTTGATGATCAATGTTTTAAATTCTTAGTGACACTGATTCTTTCCTAAATAGGAAAGAATACACATACAGTCAACCTGGATAACTTTAAATTTCAGTGTAACTTTGAATCTATGGACATTGAGCAACTTATTTTCCTAGAGTCCAAATCTTCAAAAAAGATATTGCGTTCATAGATACGCTGAAAATCAAAGTTATCTTAGTTCACTGCATGACTTGTGCTGATAAAATCGGCTGTTTCTTTTTCTCTTTTTTATGCTTTACTTGTTGATTGAATTGGTCAAAGAATACAGCAAGTTACTCAATAAATAACTGTCCGAACAGAATTCCCCGCCGGCATTCTACAAGGAGCGTTCTTCTCGGCCAAGCGGCCCGCCTACATGAACTACGGCGCCATCGGCTTCGTCATCGGCCACGAGATCACCCACGGATTCGATGATCAGGTCAGTTATTGCTCCGATCATTTTAAAATCATGTCTCTTATGTTCCTAGAGCAATGTTACTACTAATAGTCGTAGTAAAGGATAGTCGTTTATAATATGCTCACATGAAATGCCTACTTAGCCCGTTAGAATTAAAACTGTTGTGGTAATCAATAATTTGATTGGTATGACCATTATTATCGGCAGTTCCCCGGACCATATCCGTACTGGTAGGTATATAGTTACCTGTTTTAATTTCGACTAGATAGACTTATTAATAAGCTAGTGTTTGATTCCCCAGGGTCGTCAATTTGACAAAAACGGAAACCTCGTGGACTGGTGGCAGGAGACCACTAAACAGAAGTACCTCGAAAAGGCCAAGTGCATCATTGACCAATACTCCAACTACACTGTGAAGGAAGTGGGATTGAAAGTATGTATCTTTAAATTTAGAAAGGAGGATGCCCAAAAATAACCCAGAGTCGATTAAAATAATTTATCAACAGCCAAGTAGACCATAACTAAGAGGTCGCAAATACGCCCCTCGTTTCGCGTAAAACTATAACCCAACAGGCCAGCAGCATCCAACAAGATGGAAAATACATAATGTGTACTATCTATGCTAATAATATAAAGCAGAAGAATTTCTTTGTTTGTTTGAACGCGCTATTCTCTGGAAGTATTGGTTTCAATTGAAAAAGTATTTTTGTGTTGAATGGCCCATTTATTGAGGAAAGCTATAGGCTTATATATCAACACGCTATGACCTTGCTTCGGGTGTAGAAACTTTTTGCTCCGCTCCTTTTGGTCGTAGCGTGATGTTGTATCACTTATAAGCCTTCCTCAATAAATGGACTATTCAACACAAAAGGATTTTTTCAAATCGAACCAATAGTTCTTGAAATTAGCGCGTTCAAACGAACAAACAACCTCTTCCGCTTTACATTTTACTAGTATAATAATCATCAGATATGTATAATGTACTTTATTCTTGTTCTTGATATTATGCACAATTCGTATGTGGCGTCCTTCCCTGAAACCTGAAAAGGAAATAACATAATTAAAATACAAATAAATAAATAAATAAATAATAATAAACATATAAATAACAAAGCAAATAAAATATAATACTTACCACCAAATTGCATTATATAAAATCATAAATACTTAGTATCAAATTTAACTTGCATTATATAAATTCATTTTTGTTTACCACTATAATGTAATGTCGGAAGGCCGCCGTGAGTAGCGCGTCGCGATTTATCGTAGCGGATAAAATATCCCACCGTTCTACACGGCACTCGTATAGCTGCGTATACGCTACTTATTTTATAACATGCCGCACAGTGGTCCGAACGCTCACGCCTCGAACGCACGTCGCTTTGTCTCGCACTCGCTCGCTAATACTTACGCGCTTACATCAGTTCTGATATTTCCGTATTTTTATATCTTCTTTTCTTCTCTGCTTCCTTCATCTCTGTAATACTGTGCCTCATCTGTGTTCACTGTGCAATAAACTGTTGGTGGTCAGTGACTTGGACTTTTATTGTTCTCCAAATAAGAAGAACCCATCGACGTCGCAAACAACCACTACACGTACAATATCGTTTGTAAAACCGTTCTAATTATTATCGGCATTTATAAAACTATAGTCAGTTAGATACGATTTTTTTTAGAACCTGGCGATTGTTTCATCGAAAGAAATTATTGGATTCGGAATCTAGTATGTTTATTCTACCTTGCTAAACATAAATCGATTTAATCGACTCCGGGTTTTTAGTCCATACATTCTTGGGCAATTATCCTTTACTTCAATCTTATTATCTTCTACATTTTTTACACAATCTACATTGACCAATGATTGTTGCATCATTAGCATCATTATGAGACAATATATAGTAACGTAATAATTTACTAAAATCATAGGTACTATTATCTTGGATCTCTCATCATAGTCATTCCCAAAATAATAATTATATAATTTTTTCATTATGTTAACGTACCTTTCGAAATTCAAACGACAATTGCCTATACTTCCATGGTAATTCCAGCTGAATGGTGTGAACACTCAAGGAGAAAACATCGCGGACAACGGCGGTATCAAGGAGGCCTACTACGCGTATCAGGCCTGGACGCAGCGACATGGTGAAGAGCCCCGTCTGCCTGGCCTCCAGAAGTACAGCCCTCGACAGGTAATTCCATACGATAGACAAAATTCAAAGAAATAATCGACCGAACATTCATCTTCTACGGTTTGATAAGTACCTATAGTGTGGAAGAGTCCATCCTAGGCGACAAATTATTAATGAAGATGGGAACCGCCTTGGACTGGTTAAAAATTTACACCCTGATAAACTATTTCAAGTAGCAATAACGGTTTTGTTTAAAACGGGTGCAAGGTGCAAGTAAAGTAATTGTCATTATTCGGATTATGGAACAAAAGGTACCTTTGAAAAAATAGTACCGATCGCTTTGGTGATAATTTGTGTAAGTGTTCCTAGGATTTTGAATTGCATCAAACATTCGCTTGCAGTTAACCCTTCAGTACACATTTGGTGGTAGTGAGCTACTTGGTAAAATGCGTTTCGGGAATCAAAAGGCGAAACAGAACGCACACGATTTCAGTTTGTACAAAACTTCGGCTCAGAATAATTAACTGATAGGTCTGAGCTCTTAGGCTCTTTTAAAATGTGCGTCTTCAGAGCACATACAGAGGTTACCGAAACTAACACTGCCCTTCTACCAGATGTTCTGGCTGAGCGCGGCGAACACGTGGTGCTCGGTGTACCGCAACGAGGCGATCAAGCTGCGCATCACCACCGGCTTCCACGCGCCTGGCCGCTTCCGCGTCGTGGGCCCCATGTCAAACATGGAAGAGTTCGCCAACGACTTCAAGTGCCCCCTCGGCTCCGCCATGAACCCCGTGGACAAATGCAAGGTTTGGTAGTGGTTAACCCCTCGAGAGCTGCACATACAGCTCCTATTAACCCTCTCCGCGAGTGACGAGGACCCCGACTTTCTTAATATAAACACGCATCGCACCCGGGCAGGCGTCTCTCAGGGGCGCGCCCTTGCACCGCAACTTTTTGTAGTGCTGTTAACGTCGTTCGGTGTTGTATCATCTACGTTGATGTTGTAAATAGTTTGATAGGTTATGATACAATCCGTATCGACGGTCGTATTATCGTTAATATAGCTGTTAGTAACGACTCTTTGGTGATTGTTGTCGACTGTTTAGCACAAAATTTTGTTCGTATTGATGTGGCTGAATATTTATCTTAATATATAACAGTTGAGTTTTAAAATGTAGAGACAAGATGTCAGACAGAAGGTGGTTAGCGCGGGGATTCAATGCATCGTATTGAATCAATATCTGCACCGCTCAAGGATGTCTTATTCTGCAAACGCTTTAATAAAGACCGCGGTAGACAGTATGTTTGAATTACATACATTTTTTTAAATTTGATACAGAGAATAACTGGATTGCAATTCCAATAGCAATGTTCAAACTTGCTACGTAAAGTAGTGAAATGTTTTTAAATATTCTAGTTGGACGTGTTTAATATACACTTTTATTATATGTTATACTGATGTATTTTACACAGATAATATAATTGTTCGTGTTAATTAGATAGTATTTATTTAGGCTAGGGAATATCGGCAGCCGTTCGTACATAAGTACAAAACACGTTTGCTGTTATATGTATAGGTATATGTACCTTTTCAATGTGTTGCATACGATTATTTATTTCATAGACTTTTCACACGGACAATGTACAGTTTAAGTTAAACTAACTTTAAATTAGGTACATCGATATTTCATTACCTACGCATTTAAGTATACTTATTTGAACCCTTATCTGTACGCCTACTGTAAAAACATATTAGTTATCACTGTAATAATTTGAAAACTTTGTGCAAATGTAATTTGAAGTTTTTAAAGTATCTAAAATAGTTTACACAAAAAATTGAGTTTTATTCTTTTACTTTAGTCAATTTTACTTGGTTGTAGCGAAAATTGTTTCGTTTACATAAAATAATTAAATATTGCATACCTTTATGAAAATTATATAAATATTTGAAAAGTAACAATAGCACCACTTGCGGCGTCACCATAATTATTATCCAAAACACAACAGTAGCATAACCAATTGTACAGAATACTCATTTATAATTGTATATGAAGTGAATTTTGTAAAATTTTTGTACTGTTGATATGTGTATCTACATTGTTTTGTTTTATAAGTAGTTATTTAATTTTATAACTTTACACTGACATATAAGTACCTATTATGTGATGCAGAAAGTAGCTATTATGTGGAAAGTCTAGATGCACAGACACATTTTATCTTTATACAAATCATTAAAATCGAGACGGTGATATTTGGAAAACTTTTATGTACACAGATTAGTGCAATCGATAAATATAAATAAGTCGTTATAAGATGTAATGTCAATGTTTTATCAGTGTGTATAATTATGTTTAAAATTTGTACCTACCGATTTATGAGTCGACAAATGTAAAATAATCGATTAAAATACAAGTTTCTATTAAGGTATAATTTAAACTTGTATCAATGCGAATGTAAATTTTATTGTAAACGGATACACAAGTGTTATCTATGGCATTATACGAAAAGTTGACAGGCCTATCTGTCATACATCTGTCAAGAGTCACCTTTCTAATTCTCCTAGCTCCGTAGTTGAAAGGAATTCATGTAAGTGTCCGAAATCTCGTTACAACGATACAATCTCGTAGCCGTTTACAATAAAATGGTTCAATCAAGGGTCTCAAACGTATAGTGTAAGGATGACGTCACCGTTCTAGCACAGAGCCACGCCTCCAACACCCGCGCAGCAACAGTGATTTAATATAATTAGATTAAGGATTTAGCTAAGTATAACACTTTATACGATTGTATTGTTTTAAATCTTTGAGACACCAATTATAACAATTTTTATGAAGACTACTTTAATTTTTCACCCATCCTATCTCCATCATCGAACAGAGACGAAATATGCGAAGTCATTCGCAAAGTAGGTAAAAGGTAGGTACTTAAAATAATTATGTTTGTCTGAAGCAAAATTGGACTTGGTCAATGATATTCTTATTTTATATAACCAATAATACATACAACGTGGTGGAGTATGCTCTAGGCCTCCTCAATGATGAGGAGAGACCCATTGCCATTATTGCCACTATTGGGTTGTAGCCAGTAATAGATACAAATAACTTGAATCACGGTTCAATTACTCCAATCCGTTGAAGATTTTCTTTGCCAGACCATCACCATTGTTGGGGCGTGTCAATTATTTCCGGACATGGGGTCCGGTGGTCTAAAAGGTGTCAAGAATGGGAAAAGTGGGCTGTATACCTACTGATTTTTATTTCGGTAAATAGGTACGCAGCGTGTTCCTTTTTGAGTAATACCCCACAAAGACAAATGCACACATCAAAAATGGAGTCCACCAACCTTAGTCCCGTCGCGTGGCGTCGACAGGAATGGCGCCGAGACTGTCTCCTTTTGGTTTCTGCGCCCATCTGTTAGTAGCTTCCAACTATACCGTGGTCTCGTAAATCGTATACGAATGTGACGAAATAAGTTTTGGTGGCTGGGTTGCCGAACTATTCGAACTTCAGTACAAGAAAAAAACAATGTGAGCCGTCATGGGACGCCTGGCAGATGTGAAACATATATATTATATATGTATGTAGGAGCGAGACCAAAGTCCTACGCTGATCTAGTAACGCCACCTATGAGTAATCGATGGAACTAGTTTTAGGAACCTACCGCCATCTATGAATGATGGCCGGAGCTACTTCTGGAAACGAAACAGTTATTGTTTGGGCATGGTTGGTATGGAGTGGGGGTAGAGATGGCGTCGTAGAGAACCATAGCTGTCATGATCATTCTGAATTGAGCGCTTAGACCGAGCGGACGTGTCGAACCCACTGCCATACCAAACTTGCCGCGTTTCCAAGTTAAATTTGAATTAATCGTGCTGATCCTTTGCCACTTTGCTATTATTTTGTCGTCAGCTTTATTTCTAAGTTTAATTTAATGTAATCTAAATTAATTTTGGTGATAACTGTATTGAAGTGTTGGAATAGACGTTTAAACTCAGTGTACAGACTATTATTTCTTATCCCCAGTCACGTATAACCCAAAGTATAACAACCGCTCTGACCCTGGCTCCGAGATGTATATATATGTATATATATGTATATATATACATACACTCACTGGTCATACCAGTATGACGACCCAGTATGACCACCGAGAAGCACCCCATAAAAAGATACAGGAATTAAATATAGCATACCAAAAATTCATAATTTCAAAATGATGCTGCATCCAAAGCGGCACCGAAAGATGCATAAATTATATGTCATCTTGATCGCCGAGTATGGTACAATATCCCACATGAGCACCAGCCCTTCAGTTCTATTCAGTTCCAAAATAATGTACTTTAAGTGTTTTCTCCCATACAAAAAAAAAACTAAATATTTTTTTCTCTAACGTGTTTCTCTCTCAAGGCTCCTATATTTTAGTATCGTATGTAGGAGAGGTGTCCTCACACATTCCAATTTTTTTTTAGTAAATTTCAGACATTGGGTTTCTATGACTATGGAGCTCAAATTCGAGACCACTGTGCGTCGCCACGGGCGAAGCGTCGCCCACGCCAACAATTCGTTTTACAAGTGATCCTATAGAATATAGATGTTTCACATCAAAATGCAGCCACGCCGAAGGGCTTACACCGACCGGGACGACTCGTAAAACAGCACTATAAGGCTAAGCGTCCACAGGTCGGTATCGTACGCATCGCATTAAACGGATCGTAGTATTCTTTGTATAGAAAATCATACAAGTGCGTCCACTGATCCGCATCGTACGGATCGTACTTTCTATACAAACTGCGATACTGCGATGCGTCCGATACCGATCTGTGGACGCTTAGCTTAACTATGTACTACCGCGCGCGCGCCATCGGCGTTACTTGCGCACGAATTACGAGAAAAAGGAGGGTAGAACCCAAATTAATGCGAAACATTTTATATATTGTAAAAGTATTGCCAGAATCAGAACTAAATATTACCCAACAACCATAATCTATCTATACTTATAATAAATCTGTAGAGAGGTCAATTCTGTACATTAAATATATTTCCAAAATAACTATCAGGGGGTGATTAGGGATCGATACTGATGCCAAAAATGCAATCAGTAAAATTTTTGTCTGTCTGTCTGTCTGTCTGTCTGTCTGTCTGTCTGTCGGATGTATAACCGTTATAGAAACAAAAACTACTCGACGGATTTTAACGAAACTTGGTACAATTATTTTTCATACTCCCGCGCTGGTTATAGTATACTTTTCATCACGCTACAATCAATAGGAGCAGAGCAGTGAAGGGAAATGTTGGGGAAACGGGAGAAGTTACTCCATTTTTTAAGCTTCCGTCGCGTGTGCAACCTTAATGGTTAAAGCTACACAGAAATCATGTATGACGGAAATGTTCTCCTTAAAATTATATAAAAAATATTCCACGACAGCATAAGTATGTCTATATTTTATGGTTGACTCACAATAACACGTGTAACTTCCGATAGCTTAGCAGTTCGAAGCTTTCTGATTAAGTATACCTATATTTTATCTACTCTTACGTTTATGACACTTAAGTGGGTGAAATAAAGGGGTGAAGTTTAAACGAAATTCACGCGGGCGAAGCCGCTGGCAAAAGCTAGTACATTATAATCGACGACCGTAATGAAATTGGTTACCTTGAGGGAAAACATACATTTCCGGGGTAAAAAGTATTCCGCATTTTAAGTTTGGTTTTAAACATCTATGCGACAAACATATAGGTAACTAGCTTTTGCCCACGGCTTCGCCCGCGTGGAATTCGTTTATATCGCGAACCGGGGAAGTGGGGGAACGTCAAAAACTATCTTCCTGGGAAAATTCATCTAAATCGTTCATGTGGTGTAGATTTTTCATACAAACTTTCATCCCCTATTTCAGCTCTTTAGGGTTGGATTTTTGAAAATAAGTAGAATAGCTTATGTGTGTCCCTGGGTTATGAACTATTTTATGCCAAAATTCATAATAGACTACGGGCCCATGTCGAAAATGGGGGGGTCATACGAACCACCAGGTGATGTATATAGGACGATATAAGAGCACAAAATAATAAGATTCAGCACTATGCCGTCACTTGTAAGCTGTCCAACTGAGTGCTGGTGAGAATTCAAAAGTGCAGGTAGAGGGAGTACATTTTGGTCATATGATTCTGTACGGCATTTTCACCATCGATAGATCCATGAAAAATAATAAGAAAGCGCGCAGTCCCGTAAAAAAATGGTGAGCCACAAAGTCGGTAAATTTGTATGATTTTTTGAAAATTCCAGGGTAAATTTAGTCATTTGATCCTGTACGGCATCAGTTTCATGCTGTTTCAATACAGCTTCTAATCCATTATTCCGCAACGCCGTACAAAAATCATGCGACAAGGGGAAAAAATCGAGGGTTGAAACCCCCTCTATTTCCGTGGTCTGGGGGGTGATTTGAAAAAGTACGGCTTCGGTTCCAAAACATTATCTAGCACTCAAAAGTACTATTAAAAATAATGCCGTCAAAAAGTTATTGTTCATTTGAATGTATATTAATAATTGCCTTAATTTCATGGTATACTTGATTTATAAAGCTGTAATGTCATTTAACACTGTACGGCAACTTTTTTTTTAACATGATATTGTAAAATATAATTGTTGCATAGTATTGCCGTTCAAAAGAAACTGTTCTAAAAAAAGTTACAGAGAAATACAAAAACTGAAATTTGTTAAATTATTGCAGAAGTTTAAATATTCATAGATTAATAGAATATAGCAATTTCCTACATTTTTCCCTTGTTCTAAATAGTATTAAGATACATAAATTAGGAAAAAATGATGCCGTACATTTTAATGCAGACTATATTTTTCATACATTTCGTTCTATGGATTTTTCCTTGAATTTTTTTTCCCTACAAACCTTTGGACCAACGAAAATGTACGGCATGTAAAAAAATATTATCTGTGCATAAAATACTTTCAAAATAAATTAATTTTATGTTGTTTCAAATCACCCCCCAGACCACGGAAATAGAGGGGATTGCAACCCTCGATTTTTTCCCCTTGTCGCATGATTTTTGTACGGCGTTGCGGAATAATGGATTAGAAGCTGTATTGAAACAGTATGAAACTGATGCCGTACAGGATCAAATGACCAAATTTACCCTGAAATTTTCAAAAAATCAAAAAAAATTACCGACTTTGTGGCTCACCATTTTTTTACGGGACTGCGCGCTTTCTTATTATTTTTCATGGATCTATCGATGGTGAAAATGCCGTACAGAATCATATGACCAAAATGTACTCCCTCTACCTGCACTTTTGAATTCTCACCAGCACTCAGTTGGACAGCTTACAAGTGACGGCATAGTGCTGAATCTTATTATTTTGTGCTCTTATATCGTCCTATATACATCACCTGGTGGTTCGTATGACCCCCCCATTTTCGACATGGGCCCGTAGTCTATAACAATCAGTTAAGTGGTTTAGATTTTTTATACAAATTTTCATCCCCTATTTCAAGCCTTTATCGGTTGATTTTTGAAAAAAAAGTAGCCTATGTGTGACTCTAGGTCTTCAACTATTTTCATTCCGAATTTCATCCAAATCGGTCAGACTAGACAGACTTTCGCATTTATAATATTAGTATGTAAAAAGAAGGTGTAAAAAGAGCAGCTCTCCTTCAGGGCCGGCGTTCCACTAGTGACTCCCCAGGTGTTGCTCGTGTCCATGGGCGACGATAACCACTTAACGGCAGTTGGCTCGTCTGCTTTTACGTCAGCCCTTCAGGCTATAAAAAAAATGGATGGGTAAATCCGTTCAGTCCATTCAATTCCATTGAGTCGCAGACATTCAAATACCTGAACCTAGCATAGTAGTAAGGTATCAGTCAGTCATTCTTACTAAAAAGGATGGACCAAAGACCAAAGTGTAACCTACATGTATGTAATTTTACTTAAAGAAATAAAGTATTATTATTATACCTAGTAGTATGCATACCTGTTAGCTATGCTAGCTAGTGCCGGCGGCTAATGTACAGATACCTACTATACCTACAGATATTTCTATTGATATCGGTAATGTACAGATATCAGGTGCCAAAGGTAGTTAAAAATATTATTAATTTGAAAAAATATCTCTACCCATCATGTCCCACTTTTGAGCACAGGGCTCTTCTCAGAATAAGAAAGTTAAGGCCATAGTCCACCACACTGGCCAAGTGCAGGTTGGCGGACTTCACACACCTTTGAGTATAACTCTCCGGCATGCAGGTTTCCTCACAATGTTTCCTTCACCGTTTGGAGCAAGTGACATTTAAATGCTTAAAACTCACATAACTCAGAAAGTCAGAGGTGTGTGTCAGTGTGCCCTGGGATTCGAAGTGGACCCCCCGAATATTAGGCTGAATTCTTAACCACTAGGCTATCACGGCTACAAAAAAAGAAAAAATATTATTAAGAATTAATAATTTACTACTACCAGACTCACTCCCTCGGCCATAACTTTTTCCAGTCGATATAAAGGTTCCAAGAAAGTGATGTAATTTTACTTAGAATCTCAGTCTTGATTTTTGTTAAAGCTACTCAGGAAAATAACTCAATAGTAATATTATTAATGAAAGAACTTTATCTCTATAATTATTTTGAGATCTGACCTTACAACGAAAACTGATTTAAACTGAAGGCGACCACGACACCAAATAATTTAAAATAATATTAACTGATTCATGAAACCCTAATACAACCCTGTTAACTGTACCTATGGTTTCTGTAAAAGGTTTGAAAATTGAAAAGAAACACATTGTAATTTTCAATTTTATATTTTTTTTGGTCCTTATGCATAACATATTTACATATTAGGTACTTTAACAAGGCCACAGCCTACGGTCGCCGAAGGTTGGTGGCAAGAAGATGCCATGCTTCTTATTTACTACATATAACAAATTATATTATACGTTATACATTATATTATATGCGTTACACAAAGTGCCGGTCGCCGGCGACTGTGGCGCGACTATCATGCAATACTGTTACGGAAATCCTAACACACATTTACATAGATAAAAGACTTAACCTAAAATAAATACTATCACTAAGGAGTATTTTATTTAGGTAATGGATTAAGCAGAAACATCGTACTATAATATTAAGCTAAAGTAGGGCCAATTTAACCTTGTAATGGAGCGCATAGAAGAACAACAAGAAACAGACTAATTTATATGGAAAGGACATCGCCAAATCTCGCTTAAAAAATTGCATACATTTCACATAAATCATAATTCTCAATTTATTTTATGGTATTGATTACAGTTACCAGACTTCAACGGACACTTCTTACAAATGAAATAAAAATAAATAAACATTAACTTGATTTCACAAAAACATCCGGCACATCCTCCTCTTTACTCTATGCCAAGGTTGCCGCACACACATCAAGTCGAAAAGGATTGCTTGTACAAAACTCTTAATTTCGTCGTACAATGACTTAAAATAAAATATCATTTAATGTTAATTTCATGCATGTCTTTCTTTGGAATAAGCCTGGCTGATGTCGAGGTAATAAAATGAGATAAGACGAAGTTGAACTGTTTCCGAATGGATGTGTGTCCGACGACCTTAATACGTCTTACGTTTCTATGTTCATAGTGTCATTGATACTGTCAGTCACAACTGTCACTTTCACACAATTTCGGCGGTTGGCAGTTCATTCATATTTATGTCCCTACATTCGTTTCGTGTGCAAAGGAGATTTACGTGTACTTTTAATTTGCTTTTAACGACTGATATTGAACAACGGACTCTGATATATTCCTTTAATGACCGTGGCTTTGGCTTACGGACTTAGGTAATGCTTTATAATAGGGGTTTCTTTAACTCTTTTAGTACATAGTATCTCAATGCTTGTCACTATGTTTTTTCTTCGAAATAACCTCAAAATTAAACTTACTTTTGCTAATAAATAATTACAGATAAGTGTCCGTGGATTTAATTAGTGATAACCAAAAAGACAATATTATTCTGCAGCCAATTATCAATTTTTCATGACTGTTGGTTCTTAGGCGAAGTTTGTATGAACGCGGAGCAATGTCCTTTAACAGATGTTAAAGTTGAATGGAATGTAATGATTATTTATTTTGTCAAGAAGTAATTGATCATAAATGACTAACCACATTAAGACTATGACTATAGTAAATCATGTTGTTCTTGAAACGATCTAAAAAATAATAAACTTTTTGTGCCTTATTTTTTATTATTATTACTTAATTACAAGATTTGGCGCAAGCACAAGCGAAAAGAATATCCTACAAGAAAAAGCTAATGGGTTCGTTAAAAGAGACAGGCTTATTTCCTGACTGTAAATTATCTCTTTCCAAGGTTTTAAATTGAATTGGTTTTAAGAATAAGAAACCTGCCAAACAGAAATTTCTATTAGGACGCAACGAAATGAATTGAAGATATTCCTACGCTAAATAAATTACATATTCAATGTTTTTAATCATCACTATGAAGCAAAGAGTGACAGACGGGTTAAAAATGTGATCTGTTAAATTGGCTCTACTTTAATTAGTCTTATAACAATCATACGAGTCGTTAGAGAACTATTCAATAATTACTTCAACTTCCTCATACGCAGATACGCTATCGATATTTGTAGGTAACGGGAACAGACACGTACTAAATACATATATGTATATGACAATGATATACAATTAATAAACCAATGTAAGATAGAGCAACGTTGACACCGCCAAATTATTTATTAGGTACATCAATAAAAAAATCTCATCTCATAACATCTTCGCCCCTACGTATCCAAACGCATCGAATCTCAAATCATCCATAAACATTGATACATCAAAAAAAATATACAAACATCTAGATATTTAAATACTGTATTGTTCAAACATCATCAGCTCAAAAAAAATGTACAAACATCTAGATATTTAAATACTGTCAGCTCGTCTATTATGCACCAGAATCGTTGGTGAAATGAAACCAGGATTGGGCATCAAGCCAGGCATATCCGTCGTGGCCGACTCTAGTCGGAGGCCAGCGAAGGGGCCAGATATATCCCTTGTGGTCGACTCTAGTCGGAGGCCAGCGAAGGGATATCGTACAGGGACTAGGCCTCCCGCGCACAGTCGGCCGGCGCAGGCGCGCGCACACAAAGCAGAATCGCCAACAGTCGGTCGTTCTCCGCGTTTGACCCCCTGTTTGACATAACACTCATTGAACATTGAGATACTATGTACTAAAGTGCTAGAGAAGACACCGCAAAGAAATTTTATGTTCCAGTCAGTTGCGGTGAATGCGCCGCTACTTTCTCATTCGCTTGCCAGCTCGCATGCGCGTATAACGTCTGAGACCTGTCAGTGATTTTTCAAAACTAGCGTGAACAAAGCCCTGTTGTGTATTACGTTATTGCCGCAATAACCCTAGGAACTCAAATAAATGCACAGGAGTAACTTTTCATCGGTTAGTGACCATATTTCACTACTTTCAAATAAATACGAAAAATGATTTATCGTCTGCCATATTGCGTCTTTCTTAGAGACTAACAACGCCCAGTAGTGATAGTAGGTACAATTTGTTGACATCACATTAAACACAATATTATCAGTTTTACATGCTGACATTAATGTCTCTGTAATGTTTTAATTCTTAAAAGACTATACGTTGTCCGCGGTTCCATCTGCCTAGCATAATCATAATCTTTATTGCATCATGCTTTATTTAAGGTGTTACAAATATAAAAATTAAAGCAGCATGAGCCACATTACAAAACAATTAATAAATTATTATTATATTTATATACATATTTGAATTAAAGTTTATCCATGCATTTAGTAAAAAGTGGTTATTTCAATGTTACAAACAGACACCCCAATTTTAATTAGTTACTTGTTTAGACTTTTTGTGACACATTTTGCACACTTTACAGTAGAACTGAGTTTTAGGGGATAAAATATTAACAATAATACTTTATTTTAATTTTTTGTTTCATTCAACCTGATGAACCAGACAGGTAAAAAACATTTGTAAAAACCCACACTAACCGTTCTGAGTCATAAATGTCATAATCTATATTCCGACGTCATAGTGACCGAGTAATGAATGAAACGACCTTTGTATCTTAATAAGCGTATTATGCGCTGCGTTTTAAAATGATAGATTAGACAGAATGTTTTTTTGTAGCGCTGCAGTGACGGATAACTTTAAACCGAGAAAAGGAACACGACTTTTGTTTGACGTAGCTTCTCTAGTTTACATAGTACCTCAATGTCATTTAATGACACAATCACTCCTTTAAACCGAAAGTAAAGTAGTGGGTATTTAATAAAATATCCACTACTTTGCAATTCGATAACCAAACCGACGTCAGTGTTAATGTGATACGTATCAAGTATCAACGCTCCAAACTTTATATTAACTTTGATAAAGAAATGCGTTAAGAATATAAGGTAAGGTAAGCTATGTGTTAGGCCGCGGCCTCGAATCTTGCGGGCAGCGGCGCGGCGGCGGCGGCGGCGCGGGCGCGCAAGATGTTTTGCATGTTATCAAATGGACCGACCCTCGAAAACTGCGGCGCGGCGGCGGTGTGGGAGCGGGTAACGAGCGGTGGCTGACAACGTCAAGCGGTGACCGCTCTCGCGTCGTGTGCGTCAGAATGGCGGGTCTGCTCATATTTAACGTTGATGTAGATTTAGAAAAAAAAATCCTAAGTATATTCGAACACAAAAAGTTCTTTTATTTATACCGTGTATAATTCAAAATCACAGATAACTTTCCATTTAAAATTTAAGACTTGATATCGACTACGATACTCTATAGTACTCTATACCGTACGCTCAATGTACTCGTATATAGGGATACTAGTAAACCCGCCCTCGCTTCGCTTCGGGGAACCAGTCCCTTTAAAAATCTCTATAAATTTTAACAAATTATGTTATTCCAATGTCTATATTACTGCAAAGTTTCGTGAAAATCCGTTCAGTAGTGTTTGCGTGCAAGAGTAACAAACCCACACACACACACTCACTCACATCCTTACAAACTTTCGCATTTATAATAATTATTGTATAGTTAGTAGGATAGGTTAGATAGGATAGTAGGAAGTAGGATTTATATCGGATTATATTATAGAATAAAATTATAACATTGAAATCCCAAATGTGGGCACAATACAGAAATTAATGTCTGTCATTTATGTGCTTTAGCTTTAAAACCCAAATAGTATAGCACATTTACACCAGATTGAGCACTTATTTTATGTCCTACTCATATCCCTCTCGCTGCTACTTTCTCGCTTATTTTGGTGTAGTATATTAAGTAATATTTTATTTTATTTACTTCTTTACTCCCTTGTCTGTCAGCTTTATCCTCTTTATCTTCTTCCTTATTCGTGGTTGAAAGTGGGGAAGAATTTTCACTCTGTCTCCTTATGGCACCATAGCTCCCGAACGGTTGAAGCGATTTCAATTTAGTTTTTTTTTTGTATTAAAGGGAACTTACGGGTGCATGTTTTAAAATATGTTTGATGAAACTCAGTTGAGCCCTTTAAAAGTTGTGGGGGGTGAAAGTGGGGAAGAATAGCCGTTTGTATGCAAATATACTCGTGTGGGGTCTGAAATGAAAGCGCACAGTAAGAGAATATTTATGAATTAATCGAGAATATTCTTACTTATAAAAAGTATAAAATAAAAAATTTAATTAAAAATTTAAAAAACCCCGACACAAGAAATTACATTTAAAAAGTAAAAAATTATAAAAGATTCTCAATCTTGAAGCACGTAAGTGTGTATTGATAATTCTACAAAAAATACGTCGCGTTGAAAATATGACGAACAATGTTTACAAAATTGCGGGACATTATGACTTTTCATTTGGCAACCTTACACAAAAAGAATTACGTATCCATACGGTGCACCGCTAGTTGATATTAAGGTTGTCATGCACACAAAGTGAAAAAGCGACTTCACATCATTCGTTGCTTTTCTTTGCGCATTTTATATCTGCCTTTTGGTTCTATAATCTGAGCATTGTATATTCTATGACTTAAATCAGTCTCAGGTTATATTGTGTGAACGATGTGACGCTTAGTGACGACATATATTTGAAGCGCTGTTTGTATACTAAAACACTTAAACTTTAAATTATACTTGCACTAACATGAATTTCGAGCTTTAGATAAAGAAGTATAATTGTTAAATTTATATTTTTCAAGATTTTTAATATATATATTCTTACTTATTTTGAATGTAGTTTGTTTTGAATAACTTTTTTCTTCTGCAATGATAAAATAGTGGGTGTTCAGAGTTTCGTAAACGGTTTTTGTTAATGACTATTTATCCTTAAAAGCTACGGAATCCAGACTACTAGGTTTTTAGGAAGCAATTAGGTAGCAATTAATAGTGAAAATAATATTTTAATTATAGCTATAATTATAATAATATTTTATTTTGATAGTTCATATCCCTCTCGCTGTTCTTGCTAGGGTAACGCACACGGTGACAGCCCGCGCAATCACATTGTGGTGTTGTGCAATTTATTTAGGTGTCGTATACGTAATATTTATTTTATTTACTTCTTTACTCCTTGTCTGTCATCTTTATCCTCTTTATCTTCTTCCTTGTTCACTTCCTTTAATATCCTTGCCTTTCTTTATGACTTGTTCTTTTATGTCATTTTACAATTTTTAATACTTTTACTTTCTCTTTTAACTGAAATTGTAAATGTTTTAAGATTATATTGATTACTTTGGAGTTAGGTATTTTGATAATTAATCTAATTATTACTTTGTTATTTATTTGTCGGGACATTGTCTCTGTTCTTCACAATTTCGATAAAACTCGCCTTTTATTTTTCTTGTCCTATAGTAGGTATTCACTTATTCATTTGCCCACAATAAAACGAGTGTAAGAAATAAATTTGAATCGAAAAGATGTTGTCTCCGTTGTTCAGACATTTCGTTCGCGAATAAAACAAATATCTCAGCGACACAACACTACGCCGCTATAGCGCCGCCGCGACAGTTACAGAGAATGCGTATGTACAGCAAGGATATTATATGCGTGTGCGTATCTTACATTTACATTGTATGTACTTTATGTGTGATTTATATCAGTATGTATATGATTGTAATCATGTTCGGGACAATAGGGTTTGATACTTTATATTACGAGTATATACCAAACCTAAATGAATAACAATGAGTAGATAGTTGTGTAAAAATAAAGATAAATCCTATACTTACTCGGTATCAATTTCAATCGCGATGGTAATAATATACGGCTTCCCTTCGTCCAGCCACCTGGTGAAATAATAAAAAAAATATTAGCCGTTAAATAATATTAGAAATCTAAACAGCTGACATAACAGTTTGAAATGGGTTCTTATTTTTGTAGCTGGTTTTAGCATTGCGGCAGGTTGGTATTTATGGAAGATTTATACACAAAATGAACAAGCTTAGAAAATCGAAATATATCTGCGCATCGCATGGCGACCACTTGTCACAAGATTCAATCAAAACTCGGTCAGTGGCGAGGAAGCAAATTCAAATATTTATTTCTTCGAAGTTGATTTTTACAAACACTTATCGAACGTCACGCTACGCCATCGCTTCAACAAATCCCTACGGTGAGTGGTCTTGGAAGAAGAAGCGGCAAGAAACTCCCAAGGAGTCTTTTTTTTTCTCTTTCTCCACTCACAGTAACAGGTTGCACTTACCTACTACTAATTACGACTAAAATACAAAACTCACGTCTAAGCTGTTTTATCATTAAAATATTTATCAAGTTTGTAATAACCTTTCGTCAAGCGCATATTCAAGTCGACTCACATATAGGGATGCAAGGTTGTTGTAATATCGATAAAAAAAAGCTAAGCTACAACCCACTAATGGCCCACTACTGAGCACGGGTCTCTCCTCATTACTGAGGAGGCCTAGAGCATACTCCACCACGCTGCTCCAATGCGGGTTGGTGGAGGGGTTAGTGGCCAACCCAGTGTCGAAAGTTTTCAAGCCGCCCGAAGGCCTCCGACATGGCTTAACGACTGCTATCAATCGATAGCAACCGGGACCGACGGCTTTACGTGCCCTCCGAAGCACGGAAGCGCTCAAGAAATTTTTGCCACTAGCGGTCACCCATCCGACTACCGACCGCGCCTGCTGTTGCTTAACTTTGTCGATCGCGTAGGATCGACGCAAGCCGCCGGGCTATGAGCGCTTCAATATAAAAATATCGATAATTATATCGAGGTAATGAAATTATCGATAGCTGATAATATCGATGATTTTAGTCGATAATATCGAATTTATTTAAATTAAAAAAAAATGCAGTTCATAGATTTTTATTTCATTAATCCTTACGAACAGGCAAAGGGTCTAAGCCCATACAGCCAGAGACAATAGAGAAATAGAGGATGTTTTTTATTTGCTTATATTGTAAGAAAAGGCTAATATTCAAAGCTCATACAGCCTTATTTAAGGTCGTGAATTATCGATTTTGTTCTTCGGATATGATATCGATATTATCGTATCGTTATAGCGTAAATATCGATAAAAATATCGATGTGTCCCCTTCGATATTATCGGTTTTCCGATATTTTTTTTTATTGAATTAAGGTAGCAAACGAGCATGCAGCACCACCCTTCCGCTGCCGCCCATGGCAATTGTGACCGACTTCAAACAAGACCCAATTTAGGGACTAGGGTGGTTAGTCCAATTAATAGATGGTGTTAGAATGTTAGTTGGTTAGTTTGTTAATAAGTGTGAGGACAGGCACTGTTAGTGATAGTTAGTCCTGTTAGTTAATATTAGTATTTTCCAGTTAGTAATGATTAGTGTGAGTCTTGTTCCAATTCGGTCACAGATGCGTTGCTACCCCTGAAGACTGAGATGGTCGCCTCTAAAAAACCCTACTCACATATCAAACGCCGGCATGTCCACGTTGGGGTCGCGCACGAGCGTGGGCGGTCGAGCGACGCGCGCACTATCCGCGGGCGTGCGCGAGCGCAGCGCGGCCAGCGCCCCGCGCGTCAGCTGCTGGTAGCCCGTGCGAGCCGCGCCCACGCCGTCGATGCGCTCGATTCGCACCCAACCTACCCCACACACCGTATTAACGCCACACCTCATCAGGTGATAACGCGACGTCCATCCGTTGGCGACGAGTCGTCCACGGGTGGACGCCGCGTTATCACCAACAAACGTCCCGCGGTCAACCAGTGGACCCCGCGTGGTCAACGAGTGGACGCCGCGCGGTCCACGTATTTTCGAATAGTCTGTTAACAATTGGCACATTAAACGTGTTTCGTTATGTCAAATTTTACAAACCGTGAATTGGCAATCATAGCTGTCGCGCTTGATGAAGAAGAAAATGAAAGACGCAACAAAAAAAGAAAGCTTTTTGCGTGTATCGATCGCGGGCAGCGCGCGGTCCACTCGGGACCCACGCGTGGTCGACGCGAGGTAAGCGTGCGAACAGGGAGTTGTCAACGAGGCGATCCGGTGACGTTACGGCGTTGATGTAATGAGCGCATGTCCATACAAATTCATATACGGAATACTAACCACGCGAGGCGAGGCGGTGCGGGTGGGTGCCTAATGAGTTAGAATCACCCGGCCCAAAGCGTCCTCAGTTAAGCGTCCACAGGTCGGTATCGTACGCTTCGGACGCATCGCATTAAACGGATCGTAGTATTCTTTGTATAGAAAATCATACAAGTGCGTCCACTGATCTGCATCGTACGGATCGTACTTTCTATACAAACTGCGATACTGCGATGCGTCTGATGCGTACGATACCGATTTGTGGACGCTTAGCTTTTAGGTGCGTCCACATCTGGCGCAGCACACAAACGGCTGGCGAGCTGCACATTCGCGGCGCATCGCCAGATTCGAACGCACCCTAACATCCGCAAGTAACTCGGAAACTACTCGTCAGATGTCGGTTAAAAATTAAAGACTGATATAAAGTAAAAAGGGATTCTTAAGGAACGTAAGCATTTAACGACATCAGCAAATAGTAACTCGGAAAGTACTCGTCAGATGTCGGTTAAAAATTGCGAAGACTGATGTAAGTAACAAAAGGGATTCTTAAGGCACGCAAGCATTTATACATAACACTTTCGCAACTGTAACTTCGCATCCCACAACTATCACAGTACGTAAAGTCTCCTCTCACAAAGTGAGTACCGGCCATAATCCACCACGGCGATCAAATGCGACCTTACAGACTTGGCACACCATTATGGATATAATGAGTATAATTACAACACATAACATATAAACTTTTATTCGGTACGATCACACACGCTAGCGGATATCATTGGCCATAATTACCTGATAGCAAAGAGACGGTGGGCTCACAAGCCGAACAATAACACTTGATCTGTCCCCAGGAAACAGCGCTCCGGAGTTGAGGATATGTCTTGCTTAGTTGTTTCCAGTACTTCAGCACCGTCTGAAGATGGCTACATCCATCAGTAGACTCCCACTCTGCCTCCAAACTAGAGCTTTCCATTCCCTCCTGATTCGGCCCCAGAATCCGCTTTATGTAGTTCAAATTCTCCCCACAAAGCGATGTCGAACGAGTGTATAGCTTCGATATATCGAAGTACGTCGTTTGCTCCTCGGAAAGATCAGGCAAATCCTTCGATTCGAGGGTCAGGGCCTTTATAATCTCCGAGTCCAAGTAGTCGCTCTCGTTCTCGCTTTGGCGCCCGATTTCGTCCCCGAAGAAGTTGGAGCGGTAAGAATTAGGGAACGTCCGTAATGTTATGTCCGAATTGGAAGAAACCCCGGAGTATGTACTCAGGTTGACGAGGGAATATCTTTTTGAAGGTGGCCTTTTTACCCCCGGGACGTACATGTCCACAGGAATCAAGTTTAGGTTTGGGAAGGGAGTCTTGAAGAAAATGCATCGGGACGTCGGTGTCGCGTAAAGCCTCCCTTGCTTCACCAGAGTGCTGATCTTTTTCTCATCGATTACAGTCATCCATTGCCGCTCGCCTACTGTTATGGTCGCCGGATCGTTCACAAAGTAATGCGGGTAGATCGTAGCAGACACCTGAAACAATATTTATGAGTTAGTTACAATAATAACTCATGCAATTATGCAACAGTATCAAAGAAAAACGTACTTGAAGAACTTTGCCATATACATCAATCAACGGATATATTTCGGTGTAATCTTTGACTAGTCCCAAAGTGATGCGGTTCTTCTTGCACCGGCGCAGGCCCTGCTTCCTGTCGATCTCTATCTCCACGTCGCCGTTCTGTTTGAAGCGCACACAGACCGCGTGGCCTTCACCCAAGTCTTCTAGCTCGCGCCCCTTGCTACTGGCCACCTGTAAACGATAGTATTCTAAGCAAAATGTTCGCAGAGAAGCTTTAAAAGAAAATCGTTAACAATGTTACATACATATTATTATGCGATCATTATTTCTACCTAAAAACTTTGAGGTAGGCATTACGAAAGTACCTCCATTTTAAGTCCTTGTAATACCTACATAAGTTATATAAATTATTCATACGTTTTTAGACAAAAATATTATCAATTTTGATTTATATTAATATCTTCGGTCCGCCCAGGTAGATGTTGAGATTATAAATGGCGACGCCACTAATTATTTATTTCTCGTTTGCAATAAATGAATACGACTCTAACATCCCACTGATCTGAACGACTCATTTCACCTCGACCTTCGTTATGCGTAGGTACAGCGAAGGATTTTAATCAGTTGCGAGAATCGAAGTCCCACCAAGTCTTCATAAAGAAAGTTAAGAGGATCGATCGAAGTAAGTGTGCTCAATGTCACAACGACTTAATCACATCACAACTCATGTAAGTACCTACTCAAAATTAATTAATAATGTTGTAGCATCAGATTCTATGCATGCTGACGGTACAGAATCGAGTCCAATTTTAATCCCATCGTACATCTTACCAACAAAACGCTATCGTATGATATCGCGACGACACACGACACCAATGCAATCGAACCAACGTACAATACGCACAAACAACATACGCATACGATCGTACGATAGTGAAGCGACTGCGTCATGACACGACTGTCAATGCAAAATTTTTGTATCACGAAAACACGCCTTGAAGACCTCGATGATCACTAAAACGGTACTTACGATGAACTCATTCAGCAAGAAGTCTGAAGAGAGAATCCAAGATGGCTCGGGCAGATCTAGAGCTTTGGCCGGCAGCGGGTCGATGGGCAGATAGGGAATGGCCCCCACTGAAATGGTTCCGCTGTACGTAGGGTCCAGTTTATCCACACGAAACTGTAACAAATGAAATAACGTTTGGACCGACTCTCCTTTGAACGTAAACGGTAATAGCAAATTATTTAATTCAGCTCAGCGGAAATGTATCAACAGGCAACCGCAGTCCGCAATATACTTTCAGCACAAGGGGTTCTAGGAAACGTCCAAATATATTTCACGTTTTATACGAAAATTTACACGAAATTTACGTGAAAATGCACAACAAAGTTTCAGCCAGTTTCCTGTAAAGGATACGTTTATTTTGTGGGTTTTACGCGTGGTGCGAACACAAGCAAGATTCATTGGTACATTCGTTTTGAACAACCTGCTGTTATAAATGTACGTTGCTGTATAAGGACCGGTATCATCAAATATGACATTTTTACCAAGAAGAAGCTTTCGATATGCTTTTACTATCAACGGGCAACTGAATATAGAGCAAGATCCCTTTATGTCTGAAAGCATTTTAAGATGTATTTTATTTCTGAGAAAATAAGAAAGGTCTGGCGGCCCTAAGATCTTGGACTATTACTATCCAACTATTTATAAAATTTTATTTCAGGCTTATGTACTTCGAAAACGAAATACATAGTATGAATTGAACAATATCAACAATTTTAATTGATTCAGTACATAAATATATAGAAAAAACAATCGCTAGAACCTCTTCTAATGTAAATAATAGCCTAATAAGGTACTTTCGGTAGTGAAAAATAAACTTGATTTTCCTAATAAAAAGCAACAAAAATATGTGCAAAATAAACACGCTTTCTCGCCTTAAAATAAAATCAAATCTTAATTCTTTTTTTATTTCCGGAAAAACGCTGTCAGCATTTGTCAGCCATTTTGATGATAATGGTAAAAACAACAGTCGCGTGTATGTATGTATGACCGGCATTCATGAACTGACAAATGAATGCAATGACGAAAGAACAATTATTATCTCCTTGAAGTTAAAGTTGTTATAGTGCGCCCAACTTATCTCTGAAATGGCAATAAAAATATTATTACCTATAAAAACAAAAAACCCGACTGCTTACAAAAGAACTCAAAAGAAAAAAACACGTGTCACAATATCAACATAAAATACTTCATGGTGCTGCAGGCGGGGACAAACGTAGTACTTGTGATAAATCTTTTTTTACCCGTAGGTAACAGTATTGGTTGTCCCCGCCTGCAGCACCATGAAGTATTTTATGTTGATATTGTGGCACTTGTTTTTTTCTTTTGAGTTCTTTTGTAAGCAGTCGGGTTTTTTGTTTTTATAATAATATTTTTATTTCAGACTTTTTAGTGTTTTCACCGAAAAATTCTACTTTTTAGGATGGTTTTTGACAATTTGTGTTAAAACGTGTGCCTTAACGTTATATGATATATATTTTTGAAAAGGTCTTTTCACGATCTTTCATTTGATACCCATATTGCTAAGATAACAAAAAAACGCAAGATTATCCCCTCTTTTTCTTCCACTTTCGGGCGCCATTTTGAAAATTCATATAGCCTATGACACTTTCACAGTTCTGACGAATTCAACGATACCTCATATGTCGAAATCCGTTCAACCGTTTGGGCTGTGGGGCGGTCCAAATAATCCAAATGGACATACATACATACATACACTCGAAAAACATAACCCTCCTTCTGACGCAGTTGGGTAAAAATTGGAACTAACGCCGCCATGTTAAAAAGTCATTCATAAGTACGTTGTGGTCATTCATCTGTCAGTTATAAAAATAAAAAAAAATCTGTCAGTTACTAGTGTGCAATTATTACCTATCTAGTGTCCAATGCGACCGACAGCGCCTCTCTTCATTTGGTTTTTGTTTTTGCCTTTATGACGTCACAACAATGCCTCTCGTATTTTAGGTTACGTGACATACAGATTAAAAATTTCTAATTTTAATATTATATGATAAAATAATTATGTGCTTTTATAACTCAAAATCAGAATATTAAAGCATATTTCTACATAAATTTTAATTTTTATCCATAGTTTATTTTTAATTACGGAAAGTACCCTATTATAAATAATGGCCAAGCAGATTCTGTGTACATTTTTTTTGAAAAACTGCAAAGAACAAGGGCGAAAAATTATTTTTACTTTTTGTAGCGTCTTAAAATGTCATTAATACCAAAGTAATTTAATATTTTTTCTGCATATTTTATCAATAATGTCTGTACGCGTCTTGGTCAGCGTTAAATAATATTATTAATAAGAAGTGAATTGATTAAATTAACAATGGTATCCTTTCCATTGGGTGAAAAATGTTACCATTTAATTATTTTATATTTTAATGGTAGAAAATATATTTTGACAGACGTAATAATTTTGTAATTTTATTTAATTAATATTTTATAAAGTAAGTAGTTTGGGAAATATTTAATGAATAATTAACATTTTGCTTGAAAGATTAAGTTTAGTTATTTTTAAAAATAATGTATTCTTTACCCTTAAGAAATGTCATTTAATCATAGTAGAAATAAGAATAAAATGAACTGGCAACTTTTGAATCGTTTTGTTTTTCAAATTGTCGTTGATGTTTGTGTTTTGCTGTCATTTCTTGAAATGTTTTCTCTCTTTCAGGCAGCCATATGTATAGTCGAACAAGGATCTTTTGGCGCGCGGATGACGTGTGGGTGACAGAAACAGTGCTTTACAGTTTGCCTTACCTGTAAGGCGCTGTCTCTGTCACCCATACGTCATCCACGCGCCATAAGATCCTTGTACGACTGTATTCATTTGTCTATGCTTATAAGAAATTAAATATCAAAATACTCTGGTTCTGGAGTAAGCTTGCGAAAAATTCTTGTATATTTGGGCTCAGAAATTAACGGTGGATTTTTTAGAATATTTATCATTCCAAGATGCTAAAGTTGAAAATGAAATAAAACTAAGTTTGCCATTATTCTTTAAGTCGCGCTGGCATAATTCTTTCGTCTTTCCTAATTTATCATCCTTACAGTAAGAAGGTTTATTTTCGCTTAGCTGATGCTGAAGATCCCATCCAATTACTATAACAGTATCTACCTGGCAAGTGACATACGAGTAACTACTCGTATTTTAAAGAAGCTATTAAACAAAACTGTTGAAAACCCCGACTGCAATTTTTTTTCAGGTTTCTGTTTTCATGATAAATTATTTTATTTCACCCTTTGCAGTTTTAATGCACAAGTATTGTAATACAAAATACGAGTTAAGTTAATTGACTAATGTAATAACACTTAAATCCGTGCAGATATATAAAAAATCTATTACTGTGTACATCGCAGTGCGAGGCTATGTGTGTAGCGCTTTTTTATTTTATTTTCAGCTGCTGGCTGCAATCCATTAATGGCCCGCTACTGAGCACGGGTCAATTACGATATTTTTTTTATCTTAAAGGTGCTCCCTTGCCGAGAACATTCGCGTGTAATGTAACGTTACAGATTCGAGCATTACTTCAGTGAAGGAGGAGAACCGAGCATTACAATGCGCACCTTGTAATGATAGTGTATAATCTTGATATAACTTGTAACATCAATTGTAAAATTCAAATTTAAATGTTACATTATACGCGAACGCTCGTCGGTCAGGGAGGTAGTATTGTAATGTAATGCTCAAAGTCGAATCTACAATGTTACATTACAAGCAAATTATGCTCCCGGCGAGGGAGCGCCTTTAGGTAATTTAAGTTAAAGAGAGTTTACAGTTTTTCAGTCCGAAATTAATTTCAGAAATATTATATTACTTAGTTATGAAATAACCCATTCATTATTTCATGAAACATTTATTAACGTACAAGCGTCCGAGTAACACCTAAAAACATAACATAATATACTTTTACTTTGCAATCACCTTAAATAATTAAATCCAGCATACATTACAATCGCATTGCTCACATTCGCGCAGTGCCGCTCTATTAATTAAAGTACAATATAATACACAAACATTAATAATATTATAGGGTATTAAATAAAAGTTACGCATATTTGTTTTCTATTATTTATTGTATATTGTTTAATGTAATTTGAGGCCAGTGTAGACATAAGACAATTTGTGTACATACTAAGCATAAACTGGCCATGCCAACACGTTTATCCGCGACGTTTTCGTGGTTGATGTAGAACTTCGGTTGGAACGACGTTGTTGCATTTTGACTCTTGGTTGCATAGTCAAGCTTACCGCCATCGCGGTTGACAGAGCGCGATTCACGAGCTTACAAGTCTCTAGTACCGTTTTATAGTGAAAAAGACCCGCGCAGATGTAACGTACATTTGTAGCGCGGTTCATTGGCGCAGGTTATCGCGCTGGCGGTAAGCTTCACTATGCAAACACCTTTGAACATGTGACATACCTCACAGCTGACTTACCTGTACTATCAGCTGCCACTTTATTGGCAGCAATTGATAAAAACTTATTGACAATCACAAGACATACGACAAACAATATCTGAGTTGCCGGAAATATAAAATGCCACACCCCGCTAAAAACTTGTTAATTACTAATTACTTGTTCTCACAGTTCAATTTAGCCTGTTACCAAAATTAACTTACACCTTTTTCAATTCTCGCCGTAAACCTACAATGCACGTTAACCACGAGAGCAGAAAGCAGCCAATTAGAAGGCATACAATTAAAACAACTTGTACATGGAACGCTTCGGGTATAGGAGCATGATACGTACCCAGCAGGGATACAATTAAAACAAATCATACATGGAGCGCATCGGGTATAGCAACATGATACGTACCCAGCAGCTCTGGCCGCGCGTCAGCGGGTAGCTCAGCACCGCCACGCCGTGCTGGTACCCGTGCAGCCGGGATGCCACCGTATCTGCCAAGCAAATTTCAACTGTAAGTCCTGATTGAATATGGTTCTAATTTGCAACAATCCGCGAGCAGTCACAAAAGCTATTTTCGTTTGACCACCGTGGGGTCTATTTTCTCGGAGGATTTTTTGGGGCGTAAAATTGTTGGTGGTGGTGTGTTTTGGTGAATATTTGTTTGGTTTGTTTCATTGTTTTATGGCATGTTACTATTTGGGACGGAGGTGTTCGTTGTGTAAATATAAAATCTGTCATACGAATTTGCTTTTGGATTGTTGCAAAGTAGATTAAATTTTAATCTGCAATAATGAAGTTTCGTAATCTATAGATTGTCCAGGAATATAAAAAACCTCGCCATATTGCGGTAAACTCATGGAACTAATTTGTTTAACTGGCAACTCTTAGTTTCTAAACGTCAATCGTAAATGCTTGTCAGTGAGTTTGAATGTCACAGTATGTCTCATGTTTGTCTTTTTACTTTGAGTGTCTATTTTGTGCTAAAATGACAAAAACTGTTCATACTCGTATTCGTGAAAGAGAAGTGGTTTTCTATGTGCTATTCTATTTCGTATAAAATAACATTTATTTCCTTATATAACATTTCCGACATAGTTGTCGAAATGACAATAATAACATGAGCGTTACTATAGTTACGGTTGTCTGTGCTGTTGCCAAAAAAAAGAAAACTTTAGCGCCCTCATGACAGGTTTTCTATTTTTCTGGTCAAGCAATAAAAGTACTTTAGTACATAGTATCTCAATGATAAAAGTGATAAACCCTAGACACCTCAAGTTTCTCTTTTAGATCAGCTCCAATTGCATCCGCAACTATGTGTGTGATGTATCACGAAACAATAGATATAGAGTAGAATAATCCCAAATGTCACAGATCAAGGTCTTTGTCCGCGCATCGACGTCATTCGAGTGTAACCTTCAGTAGACGAGCGGAGGGTAGCCGCGCGGGGTGAATGTCCTTGAAAAGCGCCTGTTGCTATCGACACGTGTTTATGCAATACACTCCTAAGTAGACCATCCTTTACCATGAATAATTTCGTAAAAAATAGTGTGCCTTAAGTGGTAAAGTACACATGTTTCCTATGATAAAACCGAAAGTTATATTGGACCAATATGAAATAAAATAGAAATAGAAAAAAAGTCAAATTCATTAAAAACTAGTCTTTCTTGAAATTGCGACATAAGTCTATGAATGTAATTATATCAAACATAGAAATAGAAAAAAGTCAAATTAATTTAAAACTACACAGTCTTTCCTGAAATTGCGACTTAAATCTTTGATGTAATTATCAAAGTAAAATGACGACAACTTTCATTTATTTCAAAAGTATCAGTGGGAATATTTTATTATTAAATTCTCAGTAACCGCAGCCAGTGAACAGCGATATCAAAAGAGTTCTTTTACTAATACCGATTTACATAGATTCTGAGAATACGTACCAGAGCCTAGAAGTTTTATATTTTTCCCATGAAGCGAATGGAATGTGTAGGGTCTTTTGCGGACATTCTCTGTCTGTGGGAAGACAGTTGGCATGGGTGGCTGGTCTTCTATCATGGGGGCCTCTGGGACGGGCATGGGTGTATCGTTGACTGGTTCCACTGGGACATCTAACTCTTCAGCGTCCATCTCCTCTGGCTCGGAGGCCTCAGGCTCGGCCAGCTTAAGGTTCGCGGGTCTGAGCTGGTCTGCGTATATATCGGTCTCGTTATTGATGCCGTAGGGGTCGCCTGCCGCGTCGTTCAGTAAGTCAAACCGGCCGGAGTACTCGTCGTTGGGAACTGCGGAGACAATGTTTCACTGAGGTAACTGTTTCCTAATTTCGTTTTCAGTACACAAGAACAGACGAAATATGTCAAAATATAACTTTTATGAACCCTGTGTAAATGAAACTACAGTAATAATACAACAAAATTTAGCAGATTCCGTTTATCATGTAGCCTTGTTTATATGTTATATAGGTATGTTCGTATTACCCCCCTCCCGCGCACCCCCGCGCGCAGCCCTTGAGCCTTTGTTTATCCACCACCCACCGTTCGATCTGCATCCCAGCCGTTACTAACCACATATTTATGTACATATACATTTACATAATATGTATGTATATGTTAACGGAAATGTGTGTACCTAATCCATCATTGTATACAATTCCTAGGAAATGTATGAAATTCCTAAAGTCGCCCGGAAATGTGTGAAATAAATTATATTGGACACATTTCCTAAATAGCAATCGGAAATGTAAAACATTTAAGATTTTAATGGGTACGCGGGACAGATAATATGAAGATATTATATTTTACGGTATGATTGTTACCAGATTGTCTCACCGAGTGCCTTAAAAAAAATATTATTTTGTAAAACAATGAATACTAATTTCCATTACTACTCAGTCAAATTCTTTAAGGTGTAGGTAGGTCGAATTGGTTACAGAACCGAAAAAAACCCGACTGCTTACAAAATAACTCAAAAGAAAAAAACAAGTGTCACAATATCAACATAAAATACTTCATGGTGCTGCAGGCGGGGACATTCATTCTGAACACCCACGGATATTACCAAAAACAGCCTGTTAAATATCAGACTTCCGTGACCACTTCGCTACTTACTTACTACCTACTTTCTTGCAACCAGACAACAAACATAATAGTACATTACGATACGGTGCGTAAAGTTGCCCATTTTTGAACGGCGTGAAGTTAGCGCACGAGCGAAGCGAGTGCGATATACGCCGTTCAAAAATGCAACATTACGAACGAGTATCGTATAATATTTTATAGCACGAGTGACATAAACCCGCATAATTGTAGTTACAATAGATAATAGTTATGTCATGATTTTCTAATTTAATTTATTAATTTTGATAAAAGTATCTGATTTTGTATGAAAGGAGGTATTGACATATGAGTAACTGGCAGGTTAGCAAGAAAAGAAGAAAAAGATGACATTGGGTAATGGCATGAATGTAAATTATTATAGCGATTGTAATGTTGGGAACACAGGTTGGGAAATAATAAATGTGTAATATGATTAAAGTATAAACAGGTTATTTTCATTATAGTTATGATTTAATACTTTAATTTCATATAGATAACATATCTTTTTAAGTTGTTGCAGAGTTAAAACACTTTTTAAGTTGCGATGATGTTATTTTTGTTTTATGGTGCAAAAGAGAATTATAAAGTGTAACATGAAGAGTCAGATAAAAAAATACGAAAGGAATTATCACGAATTTATTAATATTTAAATTTAAAGTTTTCTACAAGTTCACACAAAATTAGCAGTAAGCGCTAAGTTGGCAACACAGCAATCAGGTGTCAGTGACGTTTCGCTAGTGTCAAATATGGCGACTGCGATTTGTCTCTCAGAACAATTACAATTTAACAAAACTGGACAATAAGAATTTTGCAGATATATGTTGTCGACTCAAAATCTTTGTTTTTTTATGTTTTATTATTCAGGCAAGAACTGCAAGAAATTATGAATATAGATTCATTTTTGCACGGTGTGAAGTTAGCGTCATATGCAATGAAAAAATGGGGTATTTAAGTCACAGCTAAGTGTGGCGTAAATGCGGGTTTATGTCACGCTGTGCTATAATACATTATTATAGACATAATAAAGACATAATAAAGCAAGACATACCGAGTATTCCGGCGCAGACTTGGAGGCAGCGCCGCGACGGTAGGCCAGACGGGCGTAGTGGCTCGCGGTCACCGAAGCCACTAGACACGTCTTACCCACCGGCGCGACCAACACGACAACTTCCCACACATACGAGTATAATACACACAGCAATACAGATACTAATGTTATTAGGGACACTTGGTAAATCAGTTCACTATGAAAGTATTTAAATAAATTAAATGGTATTCCGCCGACGCACTACTGTTAGTGATACGTCCTCGTCGCGTTCAGATACGCCCTCGTCGCGTTCAGTAATAGTACTGAGACTATATATAGTAGCGTGGCTACATGGGCACGACCAATCCCTAGTGATGTACCCGAAAAGTTCTTCATCGATTTGATCGTCCACGCTCTGTATCGAAGATCCTTCTGCGGCAGAGGTCTCAAGCTCGTCTCTCTTTGATCGCCGCAAACTAAACAAGCACCCCATATTGTGGGAGGGCGCTGCAGTCGACAAGAGGGGTTGGGTGGCTCGAAGGTCAACGTTCAAGGTTAATTTTCTAATTAGTCTCAGAAATTTAAAGCAATTAAATTGAAAGCACAGAAAGCAAACCAATACACACATACTATTTTCACTATAGCACACTATATAATAAACTGCACACACACAAATGGACAAAGAAAACACACAAACACAAATTTCATAAATTTTTTCGTCGAAATTTAGTCCCGAAAACTTACGACACATACAAGGAATGAATGTAAGAATTGATAACAACTTCACAAAACATTAAACACTTTACACAATCACTTCATAAAGGTACAAGTGTTGAAAACACAAACCGATGTTCCCCGCACCAGCTCCGAAGGACTACTAGGCGCTCACGGGACGTCCACGGTCTTATATATGCCCTCCACTTGGTAACACGCTTATATTTATATTTTTTATTTGATTAAGTTATAAGTATTTAATACGCCCATATTTTATTGCTTCATTAAAAGGAATCCTCATAAAAGTAATCTGTTATTATTTCGCTTGTTGATTTCCAGTTTAAATAAAATAAATATCTGGAAGATGAGTTACCATGTACCAATGCGCCCCATCTAGCGGAATGTAGAGGACGTTATGGGCTGTTATTTGCGGCAAAAATACATAATATTATATTTTAACCCTGCAGTAGCTGGTACAAGGCATTGAATAAATTATTATTGCATAGGTAATGGGAAAATATACACGTTGATGCACTCTGTAGTTACAGGGGCAAAGTTTCAAATGATATCTGTTTTTGGTGTCCTGTAAATGAACAAATAATTAATAAACAGTTCATTATTAAAACTTTACAAGGGCACTCACTAGTAGGCTGTAGGGCTGGTACCACATTGGCGCCTTTCGACACCGCCTGTATTTTCGACGTCCGCCCGTAAATCTCTATCACCACGTAAACTTTCTGAAACAATTAAGTATCAATTAAATATTGCACTATTTTAATAGCATCGTTGCATGATCTGCCTTGATATCAACGGGCCCTTATTTCTATCAGTGTTTTTCGAAGGCTTTGAACTTTGAACATAGATTAGGAAAGTTTGAGAAGCACAGATGCCTGGTAAATTTTGACATGCACGCTACGTAAGTCATTACAGAGGCCACGATAGTCGAAATGTGCAATTCCGAATGTTGTTAATAGATGGCGTTAGTTCATTTGCAATTTGCAAGTTTTTAATCACGCTATCAACTACTACATATAATTTACTTAAGCCATAGGCAAACGTTATATTTGATGTTCGAGATCATAATTATAGGCTACTTTTTAGCCGAGATTCCTACGGGAACGGGACCTACACGTCTGTTACCTACGGGTCCCGAAGCGAAACGCGGGTGGTTCTCTAGTCATGTATAAAAACCCCAAAAAAATCTGGTCTGTTGTATGAAAGCCTCACTTAAATATTTTATTGTTTTATTGTAGCCACATATTACGCACAACGACATCTCTTGGACCGAAATGTAACTAAACTATCGTCAAATGTATGGGCGCCCACTCAAATATTTATTTTATTCTGTTTTTTAGTATTTTTTGTTGTAGCGGCAACAGAAATACTTACATCATCTGTGAAAATTTCAACTGTGTAGCTATTACGGTTCATGAGATACAGCCTGGTGACAGACGGACGGACGGACAGCGAAGTCTCAGTAATAGGGTCCCGTTTTACCCTTTGGGTACGGAACCCTAAAAAGTCATTGATGTCCCTTTCTTGAGCGATAAAATAGCCCGTAGCTGCTTGCTACTCGCCGGCGGTGGGATAACTCCCTATACCTACCTAGCGACAATACGCGAGGCGAACGATAAGTGAGACTATCTATGCATTTTGCTGGTGTCGAATAATGACCCAATTTCTATTTTAGATCCAATCTACTAATAAGTAAATAAAATTGGGATTATATTACCGTAAATTATTGCTACTGTTGTATGTACATATATAAAAATGCTGTTGCGCAGTTAGATACCGATGTAAAGCTGCATAAATAAGGGGGTGTTGAAAAGGACGAGTTATTCTTGGTTACTACTGTGCGATTAATGGACAAAGGAATACATGATCCTCTTTGTGCCTACATACATACAATGCCGCCCACACACAATGAAGGAAAATGTGCGCTACATTTTCTTTTAAGTTGGCGGAGACGTGGGATGCAGATCAGTGCAGATGCAGATAGTTCTGTATTAGTCCAAGAGCTAACCGCCATAAAAGGTGGGGATAATGTATAAGAACAAAAATGGTCTGTGGGTTTTTTTCGATATCAGACGAATTATTACATAAGCGTTGGTCTGGCAATCTGTAAGTTGGCCAATTTTTATAAATAATAAAATTATAAGTCGGGGAAGGTGGGGTACCTTCATACAGTTTTTATGTTTAGTCCTATAGAATTTTATCTGGTATCGATATCTACATCGATTCATCAAAATCGTCGATAAACATCGATAAAAAATAAAAAACATCGATAGCGATAAAATAATATATTTTTCAAATCCAAACTTGATTTTAGGCTGGTTGAATAATCTTGTGTTCTAATATTTGTATTTGATCATTATGAGCTACACCTACTGGTAGATGGTGTGGGTGAATCTGGTAGCTGGGAATTGATGGCTGCAGTTCGCAAGATTTGTAATGTGTGACCAGTTGACGGGCTAGTATATATAAATTATCGGACATATTCCACTTACCGATCATTGTTTGTTTTGGGGAACCTTCACTTTATTTTTATTAGGTTTTTCACATTCACATGACTTAGACAACATTTTCCTGGATCGTTTCATGTTAAATACACTGTCTTTTCTTTATTTGCAAAAAAACTTGTCTAACCATATGGACGTTACTAGCTCAACTAGCATATAATCTAGTGCGGCTATAGGGTCATCGGGCATCGGGTCGTTAAGAACCGATAGACGCACTAGACGTAAAAAATTTAGCTTCAGTCGGCATCGGGTCGTAAGAACCCGATGCAATTTTTTCGCATTTATATTATCTATTTAACGAGGCAATTCCAAAACACTAACCATCTCATTCTTATTCACACGGAGACCAAATATATCTGTCCCGCACCAGCGGTAAGTACAGTAATTTTTACCCCGCACCGGAGGAAAGATGAGCATCGGATATAATCAACCCAATAACGCACCGAACGTGTTAATTTGACAGTAGGACCACGAGGAATAGGTCGTCCTCGTGGTCTTACTGCCAAATCACATTAATTTTGCAGTAGGACCACGAGGACGTCCTCGTGGTCCTACTGTGACGTCATAGTAGGACAAAATAGTAGGACCATGAGGAATCACCCGCGAGTAGGGAATTTTTGAACAGGGGTCTGGTAGAATTTTTGTCAAGTATTACATTGCCAGACCGATGTATTAGGTTGTTCGGATAGTAATTTCGTTTTTCCGGACAGAGTGAATTGTTATTCTTGAACCAAACTTCACTCTTAAGCCGCATAACCTTTATATGTATGTTTTGAGAGCCAATAAAGCAAGGCTTGTGTGTGAAAAAGCTCAATTGAATCTATGCAGTAGTTTTTGGTTGGTTTCCTTTTGAGTATGGCGAGCAATAAGCAGTGTTTTCGTCACTATGTATTTTTTAGTATGGAAAAATTAAGAATGTTGTTTAAGTCACAATTTTTATTTCGGATGAACTGATGTGGATGTACTGCCACTTCCAACATATTCTCCAGAACTGGTGCCTTCGGATTATCATTTGTTCCATTCGCTGCAAACATTTTTGGACGGTTAAATCTTTACTTGAAGTGAAGAGGTCAAAAATGACCTGTATCAGTTTTTTGTGAATAAAGATCAGAAAGATGGTACCAGAAAGGTGGTATTCTACCAGAAAGATGGCAAATGATGCTGAACCAGAATGGCTAATCGGAATAACATAATTTGTTAAAATTTATAGAGATTTTTGAAGGGACTGGTTGCCCGAAGCGAAGCGAGGGCGGGTTTACTAGTTTACACATAATTTCTGAAGATATAAATGAAGAAGAGGCTATTGGGAGCCTTACTTATAAAAACCTGTTTTTACTTAAACCGGGACGATGACACAAAGAAAGAAAGGAGACAACTTAAAGTTGCAACCACACTCTCTAATTTGCCGACATGGGATTAGTATCAGTATTCTGGACCGCCCCCCTAAAGCTAAAACATCTTAGAAACTTTAGGAAGGGCTATTGAATGTGTACACATACAAATACATAATAGGGTCCCGTTTTACCCTTTGGGTACGGAACCATAAAAATGTGAAAAAAACCCGTGTACAAGACATTTAATATATTGACAAAAAAAATTAATGGGGTAAATAAACAGTAATAGAACACGAATCCAAGAAAGTCTGTTTGTTACTTCACGCTAATCTCCAGAACGGGTGAACCGATTTTAGGGGAATCTTCACTTGTAAACTTTTTCTTGTTAGTGGAGCAATTCAAATGTGGCTGGCCACTAATGGACTGGTTTCCCGAAGCGAAGCGAGAGCGGATTTACTTGTAGTTACATATATAAAATAAGTCAGTCGTAGTACGTTATGCCCTACTGACCTATAATATCCTAGCTGTTAAATCCGTACACAAAAAATCCGCACGTTTCCTGCCAAAGAGTTCTGAATAAAATTAATAATACATATTTTTGCGCCACGTATGTTTTGTATCAGAAATGAAGATATGAAAATATTTTTTTAAATAACCTTTTTAACGTATAATGCAAGCTGCATCTCTAGTTAGTAAATAAGTTTTTTTGTATTAAGCCTGATGGTAAGCGATCTCCATCGCCCAAAGACACTCGTAACACGAAGGGTGTCGTCATCAGAGTCCTTTTGGCCAAAAAGGAAGGGATGAACCCGCGTCTTGAAGAACCTAAAAGGCACTGTGGGAATACCGCTGTTTGTAGCGCGTTTCAACTTTTACACGTACTTGTCAGGAAATGTCATGTAAAATGTAAAGCTCACTGTGGACGAATACGAATACCTTCTGGGTCGATAATGATGGTTGTGGTGTATGTGAAACGGCATTGGAAATTGGAAGACTTATGATAATATTTTTTAAGTTTATCGTCATCTTCTTATCCCTGTACTATTATAGTTTTATGTAATTTACAAATTTTCATATTTTTAAAAATTTCATAACGTACGTTCGTAATGCATATGTTTTTATATGTAACATACATGTGTATGTTAATATCATATACTTTTGACATATATAACCTCTTGTGAACGAAAATCGCACTCGGGATGCACGCTGCACGCGGCTTTGTTTGTTTACGTGGGCAATCAATAGCCACGGCGCATTCAAGGCCACCCCTGCCCAGCGGCCGGCCAGGCCAGTGCGCGCCGTCTTATTGCTCTGAATGCGCGCGTCAATAGCTACTACCTGTGCTACTTGATGCTTATAAACCATAGAGTTTATAATGAAGTTTATATGTAACCACTAATACCTTTACGAGACGTAAGGTTTCAAGGAACAGTGACTAATTTGAATTTTTTTGGTTGAAATTTGCGCTTCAGAAACGTAAGGATAGGTATGCAATACCTGTGCCACTTGATGCTCCAATAATTATACGAGTATATAGTTTATATAGTTATACCACAAAAACCTTACCTGAAATTTTAAAGGAACAGAAGTGACTAGTAGGTGATTTGTGCTTCGGACATTTAAGGACAGGTAAGTTTTAATATTACTTTTCACCTATTCGAATTTTTATTTTTACTAATACATATTATAATTGCGAAAGTTTGTGGGAATGGATATTTGTTAGTCTTTCACGAAAAAAACTACCTATGTGTGTGTGTGTGTGTGCAGTGTTATAGCTTATGTTCCAAAATAACACATAGACAACTTTTCAACCTGAGATTCCTACGGGAGCGGGACCTATGCAGCTAATACCTACGGGTCCCGAAGTAAGCGCGGGCATTTCTCTAGAGCATAGATAACGTATTTCACATATGAAAAGGTGTGCGCGATGTACGTCTCTTGGGCGTATCTTGGGAGGTTGGGAGGGGAAGGCCAAATTGTGCCCTGCCCTTTACAATACATTATAATTATGTATATATTTAATATTTAAATAGTTACCCATTTTGCCACAATGTTTGGTTCACTATTATTAAGTTCTTATTCACTTTTTTTTCAGTCGAATCAATTGAAACTTTTGCGCAAGTTTTAAAAACCAATCGCAATACAGTATTAAAATGCAATAGCTTAGCACGCCAGAGAGTGAAGGGCGGATTCCTTTATTTTTATGGAATTGAACATAACTATGACCGACTTAAAACAAGGTGGTGGTGCTGACGGCACCGAAGCTGAGCGCTGTGCGAAATTTACACTTACTTCGTACACTTCACATGAATTTAACTAGACATACTTTATGTTAATTTAATTAGGAAACATCTTGGTTATAAAGTTTTTTTAACGAACTTTAATAATTATAAGTATGTGAAAATAATAATAGTGTGATAGATAAAAATTAATTATTTGTTCTAGCTATTTTTAATATTGCAAAAGTTTAAGATTTTAGTTACTTACCTATAAATGCAATTTGAGGCGTAGATTGTTTGAACATACTACGATATTGTATCAATGTACCTATGTAAACTTCGTCATTTTAAAAATCTCTTTAATTGAATCTGAAACGAAAAACAAAACAAAATCTATAAAGCAACAAACAATAACAACATTATCCTTTAAAATGCAGTGAAGTACTGTCACCCAACGCGTAAGCACAGCTAGAGAACGAATCACGAGACGCGCGGCTCACTCATTATTTCACGCACCAATCACATTGCACGAATGGCGTGGGCCCTTCACGCACTTTATCCAACCAAAAAAAGACCAGGGTTGCGTAGTTTTTTCCCAGCGCTCATCATCGGTGCCGGGTACTGTAGGTACTTTCCTCGGGTACCTTACCACCAATCGACCCTTACCCCCTCCCCCCCCCCATAGCACTCGAACGCAAACCCATAGAGTAAAAACTCATTAGATTCAACTTGGAAAGTAAAAGACTTGCAATATTTTTTTGTTTATTGCGGTTATAAAAAAATTGTTACTGCGTATTTGTAATTTATTCGATAAATGAATGTTTTTGTTATTAACGCAAGAGGAAGATTTACCCTGACAACGATAAACACATACGTTAGGTAAACATCGTTCTAACACCTTAAAAACTTATGTGGCGAGAGCGGAGAAATTTTATATTACCAGTTTACAATTAACTAGAAAACTCGCTTTTATTGAATTGCGATTCAAGAAACACTATCGTACCAGTATCATACCTAACCACGCTGGAAAAAATGTTTATGTTAGTTTCGCGGGCTTACTTGAGGATATTTCAAAGATGTACTATATCATAGCACAATAATTTACATACATATATCTCGTAAGTTGTAGGTTGTAAACTATACTTATAGAATTTGATTTTATTTTGTAGACTACACCTTGACCAACAAATAAAAAATATACCTAATAGATAATGTAATAATTTGCAAATGAAATAATCCATAAACTGCCAACGTATATTCGTAATGTTGAAAACACCCACAATATAATATCAGAACAGCCAGGCAAGTAACGCATAATATCTGCATCCCTCTCGTAACGCATAGTGATGACATCACGTACTGACTGTACGAGCTATATGTATGTGATATTGGCTACAGTGCCAAAGACCACATACATACACTGCGGCAGATTATACAGAAGACCGAGGAGTATAATCTGCCGCTATGTGTTGCCTAAGTGCACTTTGAGAACGCCTTCGATTCTATCGAGTCGTAGGCGGTATTAAATTCGCTCCAGCGGTAAGGGATTAACTATCGGTATGTCGAGGTGTTAAAATGTTTATACGCATCAGCTAACATGTCCGACAGAGACACAAGCAACGAACCCCATCCAACTACAGAGCTGCTTATCACCAAAACTATTGAACTCTGCATTGGAAGATATGTTTAAGCTGATGGACAGGAACGACGTGGCATTAATATGGTCAGATCCTTAAATGCAGACCATTTCTTGGAAAAAAAGAGCATAGACTGCCCATTGACTTAGGGAGGCCAACGTTATTAGTGGACTTCTAAAGGCTAATGGATTGATGGATGGATGAATTAAAAGGTACAAAAACTGAAACAATACATAACTCTATGCGGGCGAATTTGAACATTTATTAGAACACCCGAGGTGATCTGACTAAAACATGCCTCTTTATCGCCAATTAATTCATTTGGATATATCCTCTACGTGTAGCTGAGCTTGTCTCGTGAAAATTACGTTAGGTTTAGCGTATCATCCTTAGGACTTATTGTTAAACTTTATAAAAAGAGTGCATCCCGATAGGAAAAATTTACCAAACGATTCCAAAGGAATATTAACAATGTTGAAACATTAAGTGTTTAAGGAAGTTCTGCTAAATATCATCTCTATAATGGTTTCGTTTGTAGCAAGTCAATTGTCCATTTCAAAGTGTAAAGCGCATGTGCAAACTCGATAACGTAAGTAAAATTCAATGTGCGTTCGTCTGATTGGCCGAGCGGTTAGGGTGCCAAGGCTAGCCTTCCGCGAGGGTTCGAGGGTTCGAATCCCACACTTGATACATCCTGGATGTTCAAATAACTTTTTACTCGTGTTACTTAAATCGGTAATTGCTACGCATGAACACTGGCGATGACTTTATTGTATTTTAATACAATTTTATATTCCCTTCAATTTTAATCCAAATTAATTGTTAGGTAAATAATTAGGTAAATAAAATATACTCAGCCTTATTTTTATTTCATCACAATCAAAAATCTGATCACATATTCCGTATACATACATACATAAATCAATGCCGTACATACATTTTTTTTACTGTTTTTTTTCTTTTTTTAAATAAGCGTCGCAGGCAGGGTCGCTACCAACTAGGCTACAGGGTCGTCGTTTTTATTTAACATTTGTAAGAATCAATCTTATTCTCTTCAAATACATTAATAATACATCAAATAAAAATAGGTTTTATTGTAGAATCCTTCGCAACAGAATTCACGCTCGCACGCACGCACGCACGCCCGCACTATCATGTTAACTCTGAAATATTTTTAAACTGTTTCAGGGACGATCTACAACCAAATCAACGTTTCTCGCACCGGCTACATTTCCAACGCTCCTTTGCCACGTCGACCACGGCTTGCCTCCACTCCACCACCTATGACTACAACAACACCGGCCAGAATCGGACACTCAACAGACAAGGCTACTCACATCAGGTACGTTCTCGAAGCAGGCGTCGAGAAGGTCGCCGTTGAGGTAGACGAGCACGCGGCCGTCGGGGGCCTTCTTGAGGCCCACGCGGTCGCCCACGCGCAGCCAGTCGAACGACGGCGAGACGATCGCGATCTCTTGCTCCCTGGTACCCGGCTTCGAGTACCGGATGTATCTGCCTGGAAGACGAACTAACATTACTATATGCTCTTATGTGCACTTGTCGTCCGCATTTAAGAGTAATTTGACGTAGGTCATACGTACAAATCATCCGAACACTAAAAATAAAAATCGATCAAAGTAATCAACTTTCTAATCGTTTTGATAACTAATTTGGAAGTTTAAAGACGATAACTTTTTAATATATATGAACCGCGTAGATGTAACGTAGGGTGATTGCATAGTCAAGCTTACCGCCAGCGCGGTTGACCGGCGCGCGGGACACCAGCTTACAAGTCTCTTGTACCGTTTTATAGTGAAAAGAGACCCGCGCCGACGAACAGCGCGCGCGCCGTACGTCACATGACGTACATTTGTGGCGCGGGTCAACCGCGCTGACGGCAAGCTTGACTAGCAACGAGCAACCACCGTTAATACAAGTACCCACCATCGATGTAGGCAGTGTAGTGCGGCAACAGACGGACGGACGGCGGCATGTGTCTATTGACGTGCGCGTTCAATATGTTCACGTCGGTGACGCCCGCGCGCAACCCGCCCGCGTACCCCTCCACCATCTCCGCCACCTTGATCTGTGCACAACACGTCACATTACTCTGTGCTCCTGCTTACTCTGTGCTCCTGCTTACTCTGTGCTCTAACTTACTCTATGCTCTATAAAAAAAGCTAAGCTAAGCTACAACCCACTAATGGCCCACTACTGAGGACGGGTCTCTCCTCATTACTGAGGAGGCCTAGAGCATACTCCACCACGCTGCTCCAATGCGGATTGGTGGAGGGGTTAGTGGCCAACCCAGTGTCGAAAGTTTTCAAGCCGCCCGGAGGCCTCCGACATTGCTTAACGACTGCTATCAATTGATAACAACCGGGAGCGACGGCTTTACGTGCCCTCCAAAGCACGGAAGCGCTCAAGAAATTTTTGCCACTAGCGGTCACCCATCCGAGTACCGACCGCGCCCGCTGTTGCTTAACTTTGTCGATCGCTTAGGATCGACGCAAGCCGCTGGGCTATGAGCGATGCTCTATGCTCTATACTCTAGAGTAAAGCTATAGCGAAAACTTTGTATTCCTTATTACCGCGCTTACTCACATGCGCGTAAACCATATCATTTGCGTAGGTCCGTAGTACGTAGGTTCGCGTATTAGCGCAAATGTGAGTGAGCGCCATTTGACATCTTAATATATATAAATCTCGTGTCACAATGTTGGTCCGCGATGGACTCCTAAACCACTTAACCGATTATAATGAAATTCGCACACCATGTGCAGTTCGATCCAACTTGAGAGATAGGATACTTTAAATCTCAAATTATAGTCGCAATTTTAATTTATTTCTAATTATTTGTCTCTTATTATTTGACAGTAAGTTTTGCAAGTAATGACAATTGACATGGCAGTCTTATTCACAGATGAACAGACACCTAGCGCCACACAAGAGAACTAAATTAAGAGTGTTATTATTTGACAGTCACAATTATATATTGTAACAGATGTCGATACCTTTCGACTGGGTTGAGTAAGTAATCAATAGATGGCGCTGCTATGGTAAATCTAACTTGCACCAGTGCGAAGCCGGGGCGGGTAGCTAGTAGTTAATAAAATGTAACTATAACAATTCGTGTACTAATATATAACGCCCTAGTAAAACCTCACTTAGAGTATCTTACTGAAGTTTGGGGTAGCGCACCTAAGACTAACTTACTAGCACTGCAAAGAACACAAAATAAATTAATTAAAGTTCTTTTTAACTTACACTTTTTAACACCTACTAGGAGTGTGTACAAAACGACAAAGCTTCTTAATATAAAACAAATATACACCTATAAAATATGCATATTAGTAAGAAAAATCCTTAATAAAAATGTACAATCACAATTGCAATTCAATTTAAAAGTAGCCAATAAATACAGCAAGAGAAGGAAAGACACTAACCTACTGCAGTTACCCCGAATTCGCACAAATTTCGGAGCATCGAGTATAACACGAGAAGGGGCAAAGCTGTATAACAAACTACCAGAGAGTATCACAAACGTTAAATCCTTTGCAAAATTTAAACGACTACTTAAAACCTATGTGCTCAGTACAATTGTATAATAAATAAAAATTAAATAGTCTACGAATTAATTATATGAAATATCTACAACTACTCAACTTGGTTTGATTAATGATAAATTGTAAATTAAAAATAGTTTTTTTTTTTTACCAGACACCCTTTCACACGCACTCACATTCACTCACTCACTCACACACACACACACACACACACACACACACACACACACACACACACACACATATACATACACACACACACACACACACACACACACACACACACACACAAACATACTCACTCATAAACATACACACAGGCTGAGATAATTTATGTCATAGCGCCGAAATATAAAATGTATAATGTAGCTATTAAGTTTCTCATTTTAAGTGACAATGTACTTATATTATGTAATAAGTATGTCTTATGAGAAATAAATAATCTTTAATCCTATAAACTACGGTCAAATTTTGAGCGCAGAGCAGATCTCCAGAAATAACCACTTGATACTTCCGTAACTACAACAGCCAATGTTTGAGCGCCAAAGTACTAACCTCAAACACCTCATCGATCGCGAGATGCGCCGAGCTGAACACCAGCGCGCCGTTGGGGTCGGCCGTGAGCCGCTTGGCGAACGTGTAGTCCTGCGTCAGCTTCACGTTGTCGCCGCAGTACTCCGAGAAACTCCTGCGATTAACACAAGGATGTAGAAAGATTCTTAAGCTTGAACATATATTATTATTCCAATATTTTATTATGAAGTTAGGGGGGAGAAGAATCCGCCACCTACCCACCATCCACCCAAGCGAGAAATTATATTTGTCAAAATAAAATTTCCATTTTAATATAATAATCAAAATTAACGTTCCATACAAAATGTCAGCTTGGTAGTCGGCTCGATATGACGGGAAGAAAGGATGCACAAGAGTTGTGCAATACAACTCTAGTGGCTAAATACCATGACGACCGCACCATGACCGTCAAGTTAGCTACGCCACTGACCATTCTATTCGAATAATAATAAGTATATTTATCATTTCCAGGGCTGACACCGTCCCCGCGCCGCAAAGCGACTCACCAGTAGAGCGGCGGCGGCGTCTGGCCATCCTATTCGACTTATAACAAGCCACTGTATCACCATAATATTCGACTAATAAGCATATTTATCATTTCCAGGAATATCAGCGAGTCTCCAAAGCCACAACAACTCACCAGTAAGGCGGCGGCGGCGTCTCGACGGCGCGGGAGCTGACGAGCGAGTCCGAGTTACTGCGCCCGTTGTAATTGAACGTGCGCTCCTCGTTCTGCAGTAGCGTCACCTGCGACAACCTCCGGTTGAGTATGTTGTCGCCGTAGGGTTATGCTACCTTGGTAGTTACTGACTTAAGGGTGGTTGCATAGTCAAGCTTACCGTGAGCGCGGTTGACCGGTGCGCGGGACACGAGCTTACAAGCCTATTGTACCGTTTTATAGTGAAAAGAGACCCGCGCCGATGAACCGTGCTCGAATTAATGTAGTAGATGTAACATAGGTAATGTTACATCTACGCGGTTTATCAGCGCGGGTCAGCCGCGCTGGCGGTAAGCTTGACTATGCAACCCTATTGACCAGCGATGAAACCAGCGCCCTGATTCTGCTAATTTATAAATACCTAAATGGCGCCTCGAGTGAATAATTTGACACATTCTGTGTACAACATTGAATAGATTGATAAATTTTTGGCACATTTCGTATACGGAATTGAATAAACTGACACATTTTAGCACGTTCCATAAACAAAATGTATCAAACTATTCGATCGAGACACCATTGAATCGTTAAAAATTATCAGAATTGGGGCCCAGTTGAACGGTCAAAATCTGTTCAAATCACTGGGAAAGTTACAGCCTAACTGCAGGTAGTTAAGGATAACACCAATTCTTTTGTCATAAACATACATTTTTTTCAATAATTAGCTTTGATATTGTTTCATTTACGCTAGTATTTGTAAACGCACAACTTGATTTGTATTTCGGTTATTCTAATTAAGACCAAACGCATTAAGCATGTATCAACTAGATTGGCTTAAATGGTCGTGTCGATTTTAATTTAATAGTTAATTTTCAGTCCGTTTTTTTCCAAACCATACTGTCGCGTGGACGACTAGGGCTACACCAGCTATTCTCGTAAGGTACCAACAGATTATCACTTTTCGACCTTTCTCGATATTTTTTATCAAAAGTTCACTCGACAGTAATCCAGAAATTATATTTTCATTGCATTATATATACATAAAATCTTTTCTATTAAAGCCGGGTCATTTCCACCAATAAAGTATTGCATTGTTTAACTGAGCTGTAAAGTCGCAAATAACAAGAAACAATTTTACTACAAAACCTTTAATGCGGGCTACAGACCTTCAGTTTTAACTGCACAGTTTTAACTGTACAGTCGAACTGTTCAGTTTTAACTGACGTTCCTAGTGTCTACACACGTTCAGTTTTATCAGTTGTGATCTCTTTCCACTCGAAGTAACACGTTGAAATGGCTTCACCGGATGACGCTGTGGCAAATTGTTGGACTATTATGCATTTTGAAAAAAAGAAGACAAAGAACAAAGAAAATGTGGTGTAAACATTGGTTATTAAAAAGAAAACAATATACGCATAATAATTTACTGGAAGAGCTCAGGATTACTCCAAAAGACTATAATAACTTTTTTTTATGGAATTAAGGTAGCAAACGAGCATGCAGCACCACCCTTCCGCTGCCGCCCATGGCAATTGTGACAGACTTAGAACAAGACCCAATTTAGGGACTAGGGTGGTTAGTCTAGTTAGTAGATGGTGTTAGAATATTAGTTGGTAAGTTTGTTAATAAGTGTGAGGACAGGGACTGTTAGTGATAGTTAGTCCTGTTAGTGAATATTAGTAATAGTTAGTACCTAATTGTCTAGTTAGTAATGATTAGTATGAGTCTTGTTCCAATTCGGTCACAGATGCGTTGCTACCCCTGAGGACTGAGATGGTCGCCTCTAAAAAAGTGAAACCGGCTCCACACCTTCCTATCCGGAACACAATTGCTCTCAAAAACAATTATTATGACGGTAGAAATGGTACTGAGTACCTTGGCGGGCGGTGGTACTACCCCGGGCGAACTCTAGGCTCTACCACCTAGAATGGATGAAAAAAAGTACTTGCATCTGCTTGATTTAGTCACACCTAAAATAATGAAACAAAATACTGTTATGAGAAGTGCTATATCGCAACATGAAAGGTTAACAGCAACACTTAGGTTTTTAGCAACAGGAAGAACCTACGAAGACCTTAAGTTTTCAACAATAATATCTCCTCAGTCATTGCCTCAGTGATTGCCACGGTCGTGGTAATCTTTTGCTTAAACTTTCCATAAGCTAGGTTCAGAACGATATATTTCTATAAATTCTTCTAACCATTCACGTTGATTTGGCATGGTTATTTTAATTCAGAACGCAACAGAAACGTGTGCTCACTCCAACGATGCTTGGGTAAAACTGACAACTGTACAGTTTTTTGCTACACACCTGTACAAACTGTGCAGTTAAAACTGAAGGTCTGTAGCCCGCATAAGCTACAGACCTTCAGTTTTAACTTTTTCAGTTTAACAGTTTTCAGTTTTGCCTACACACGTCAGTTTTAACTGTACAGTTCGACTGTACAGTTAAAACTGTGCAGTTAAAACTGAAGGTCTGTAGCCCGCATAAGCTACAGACCTTCAGTTTTAACTGCACAGTCTTAACTGTACAGTCGAACTGTTCAGTTCAAACGTATGTGTGTAGGCAAAACTGAAAACTGTACAGTTGAACTGACAATCTAATCGAAATATCATTAGATAAAACTGTGCAGTCAAAACTGTACAGTTAAAACTGAAGGTGCGTAGCAAAAAAACTGCACAGTTGTCAGTTTTACCCAAGCGTCGTTGGAGTGAGTATTATAAACATTATATATTGCTTCACACGTTTCTGGTATGATACTGGAGAGTGACTGAGGAGATATTATTGTTGAAAACTTAGGCACTTCTCACACAACGCTATTCATGAGCTACGCTACTGCAACGCAATCCAAAATTTTGGGTTCTTCCTGTTGCTAAAAACCTAAGTGTTGCTGTTAACCTTTTATGTGGCGATATACATAACAGTATTTTGTTTCATTATTTTAGGTGTGACTAAATCAAGCAGATGCAAATACGTTTTTTCATCCATTCTTAAATAGTTATTAGTCTTTTGGAGTAATCCTGAGCTCTTCCAGTAAATTATTATGCGTATATTGTTTTCTTTTTAATAACCAATGTTTACACCACATTTTCTTTGTTCTTTGTCTTCTTGTTTTCAAAATGCACAATAGTCCAACAATTGCCACGGCGTCATCCGGTGAAGCCATTTCAACGTGTCACTTCGAGTGGAAAGAGATCACAACTAATAAAACTGAACCTGAAGACACTAGGAATGTCAGTTAAAACTGAACAGTTCGACTGTACAGTTAAGACTGTGCAGTTAAAACTGAAGGTCTGTAGCCCGCTTTAAAGAAACCTTTCATGCTCTTTTTGTCTTTGGGAGACTTTTGTTTTAGTATTCAAACTCGAAAAAATATAAATCAAGTACACTAAGCTTGAAACTAGCGCCTGTGTCTGGAATCCCTATCAGAGCACCTACAAGCTCCTACTTGAGAAGGTTCAAAAGACCTTCCTGCGATACCTATAGAAACGTGTTTTCGGATACTATCCCTTCTTGTATCCAACCAACTTTCTTTTGGGCTGCTTGGGTTACAATTCATTAGAGGTTCGTCGAGATCACCATCATCTGATCACAGCCTGTAAGATTTTCCGTGGTAGGATAGATGCTCCAGACCTCAGTGACGAGTTGTGTCGATTCTTTGCGCCTAATAATTACTCCCGATCGCGCAAACATAAACTCTTCGCTGCACCCACGGCGCACACGGTCGCGAGAGCGAACTCGCCTATTCCCCGCGTTCTTGCCAAACAACGCTCTTCTGGATGCATTCTGGATGAATGGCCGGAAATATTGTCAGTATGCATGAAGTTCTGCGAGCGAGAAGCATAACTGTGGAGTCTATAATTAATGTAACTGGTGTAAACCGTTTTGATTATAGTCAAACAATAAATAAATAATGTACACGTGAAATCTTTTAATTAAGTACACGTGAAATTTTAAAATTAAGTATAATTATGTGAAATTTTAAATTAAGTACACGTGAAATTTTTAAATCAAGTACCGTGAATTTTTAATAATTAAGTACACGTGAAACTTTAAAATTAAGTACACGTCAAATCCTTTACTTCAGTACACGTGAAATTTTAAAATTAAGTACACGTGAAATTTTTATTTGTGCACTGACTGAAATATAAAAACCAATTTTTTCCCTCCAACTTATAACAAGTTTCTGACATAAACGGAAACAAAGGCACAATAAACAGTCATTCATTATTCTCATTCCCGCTACCAATCATTATCCCTACCTTCTCTGACAGACATTAATCAGTTTGAAATAAACATAAAAATTAATTTTTCAACCACCAAAAAATTAGTTGCAATCCTAAGAGCATTGAGCATACGTAACATTGCAAAAATCATCATTTCAAGCAGCTACACAAACGCAACAACTGCCATTTTGAACATCGATATTAATATTATAGATTATTTACATACTAGCTGTGCTCGCAGCTTCGCCAGCGTGGAACTCAGTGTGTCACAAAGTTTTTCCTGCGTTATAATCAGAAAGCTTCGAACTGCTAAGCTATCGGGAGTTACACGTGTTATTGTGAGTCAACCATAAAAGATAAACATATGCTGTCGTGGGATATTTTTTATATAACTTTAAGGAGAACATTTCCGTTATACATAATTAAAAAATGGAGTAATTTTTCCCGTTTTTCCAACATTTCTCTTCACTCATCTGCTCCTATTGATTGTAGCGTGATGAAAAGTATAGGTACTATAACCAGCTCAGGAGTATGAAAAATAATTGTACCAAGTTTCGTTAAAATCCGTCGAGTAGTTTTTGTTCCTATAAAGGTTATACTGACAGACAGACAGACAAACAGACAAAAATTTTACTAATTGCATTTTTGGCATCAGTCTCGACCACTAATCGCCCACTGATAGTTATTTTGGAAATATATTTCATGTACAGAATTGACCTCTCTACAGATTTATTATAAGTGTGCTCGTAGAAGATTAGATATTATAGATTTTAGGGCGTGGCACAATCGTAATGCAGTTGTCCATCGGACTATAAAGTGACCCAATAAATACAATAATTATATGTTCGAATAGATACAAAAAAGTATAATATACTTAACCCTTTAGTAACACGTCAGGTAATTACCTAGTAAAATCCTTCGGAAGCTGCGACCAATCTTATACAATATCTCAGCGATGGGCGGCGGATACAAATTAGGTATTCACCAGTCGCCAACATACTAAACTACTTCCCTACGTTTACTTCACAGTGATCAGTAGAGTCATCGTCGTCTAACGATAACGATACATCCGTCGGCTGTAATTTCGCTCTCGATCACGTTGTTGCTTATACGCTATGTACGCGACGGTCACTATCACGACAATAAGTAGAAGCATTTTGCTAAGTTTAATACAATAATACTCATTTGAACGAGTCCCAGTCTGACACTAATCTTAGTACAATAATAATTAGGTATAAAGAAAGAGTCCCGCAGTCAATATCTCCAAGTATTATAATCATTATTGCGCTCTCGTTCGCGTTCCCTTTCTTGTTCATAGGATATATAAGCGACAATTATCATGATTATAAGTAGTAACATGTTGATAGTTTTGTTCATACAATAATAAATAAAATACCGCACAGACTTAATTTGTTCAAATGTTGTAATCACTCACTGATCGTAATTGGGATCTTGCTCATGTTCACGCTCACGTTTATACGATATATAAGCGATAATTACCACTATTATGAAAATTATCACTTTGAATGTAATTATTTATAATATATACTGATAATTCTTGAACCACTTAACAAACTTATTTAATTAACCACGTCACTTATTTAACACTTATTTAATGAATACTAATCAAGTGATTAAAGCAACAAGTGTTATCACATCACTATCACAAAAAAAATTAAGCCGGTTCAATCAAATCCCACTAGGGTGGTCAGATACGCGCGCTCGCACCTGTACCGTAGGCTACACTAACGCGCTCGCGCTAACGGCTCTTTAAGCTATTAAAATCTATACAGGTCCATTTGTTCCCACATGTCTGTATCTGCCACCAGATGTCACTTGTAATCAAGCTAAAACAATCCATTGATATCTAAAAAGAGGCTTAAAATATTGTTTTAGCAAAACAATGGAATATCGAAAGGATTTTTTTTAGTTTGATAACAATTAACAATAAAATCAGAACGTAACCGGACAGGCCATCTGTCGCACCCGCCACAGACAAGCTCCGAGTTGTCATTAAGCCGCGGGAAACATGTCACAGCGAACATCACAAAAAACCACATCAGAATCGTGTAACTACGATAATATTTTATAAAAACCTATATAATAACAGTCCTTATTTTAGTTTGTGTAAGGTAGCTCGCTTCATTAAATCTATAAATAGTCTATCAATTACCAACAAAACGATGAATTATCAATTCATACTTTCGGAAGAAAATTGGGCCCGCCTTTTGTTAAGACCGCCAGATAGAATCATTACGACCCACATATTATTAGTTATTTTCAAACTGTACAAGACCACATCAATTACCAATCATTTGAAACAGCGGAAAGTAAAAGAAATAAATCTCATCTAAGGCCAATGTCACACTTGATGCTATTGCTACGCGATAAGAACTGTAACTGAAACTACATTCTATCCTTACTTGTTCGCTTTCGTTGTAGTCATTTAAATAAATAAGTATTCCAAATTCCAATGTAAAATTCTTCACTTAAATTATCTTTTAAAGTAATGTACCTATGGCCTGATAAGTCATGATAGATTTTAGACGATAAAAAGAAACTAGTAATTTCACTGTGTCATTGAACATCCAAATATAAAATAAATAAAGTTATCCTCTGTCAGTTGCATAGATACTTAAAAATGACACATCACACACATACGCGACCAAAGAACAAGCATTTATCCGACACATAAATCTTCTCCAGCCACGATCCACTAGATCCAAACAGGGACTACAAATCATGAAACGAAACTGTTAAGTTATCAAACAAAGTGTCTACCTGCGTGCACTGTCCGTAGAGGTCGACGACGGCGTATATGTTCAGATGTGGGACGTACCACGCCTTGCCCATGTCCATGCCGTCCAGGTAGTAGTGGAGACTGCGGTCCGCGTGCCACATCATGCCTGAAACCAACGAGGGCAGGCACGTTAACATAACACCATACCCCATGGAGCCAATACCTATCACATTCGGTCCGAGGGCACGCGCGTTAACACAATATTTACATCCATAGCTCATGGACCCCATACACATCAGATTCGGTCGAGTTGCTCGCGCCTACACCTAGAGACAACGCTGGATCTCCGAGTAAAGAACCATCCATCTATTAATAGCTACCCCTTTCCTATAACACTTTCACGAAATTATCACCAATTCCACTATTGCTCGTCTACATATTCTGACAACTTTGCATGAGATGCAGACCACGGGTGACGAAGACATTGCTAGATAAACAGCTCAGTCCTTACCAACACGTCTGCCCACTTTGAGCGTGTTCAAGTCCAGGGCGTATTCGTTCTTCACACATTCCCCGTCCACCATCATGGCTGCCCCGCTAAGAATGTAGGTGCTGTGGCCAGTCAGCTCGCCTGCCGGGGAAATCCCGATCAACCAAAGTTTGAAGGCTCATTTCGATGAACGAGTCACTTGCCTAGTTCCCACTCCGAGCTAGCACACACAGTACTTAGGCACTTACTACTTACTTACGCTGGTGCACATTCACGTCTTCGTATTGTTCTTCGACACTGACGTCGAAAACAACAGTCGTTTGTGGTCTAATAAATAATTTATCATCATCTATTTATAATGGTATTTTGTTTCGTTCGCACGTATGGAAGAAATCACCAATCAGGATATAGGGTAAAGTACTTATATGTATAATCGTAGTTCTTCTCTTAAATATTACAAATAGGAGAAGAAGTTGATATTTTTTATAATCCTAAAAGACCTCAGAACACATTTGAACACTTATAATCTTAGTCCACGGATAGACTCTGTCCGGAGTACCCTAAGCGACAACGTAAAAGTAACTAAATCAGTTCGACGGCGATGTCTAAGAACATAGTAACTAATAGATTACTCACCAACTCGACTGCCAACTGTGAGAGTGTCCAAATCCAGAGGATAGCCACTCTTGACGCACTCCCCATCCTTCATCATGGCGGCTCCACTCAGGATGTATGTGTCAGAGTTGAGGTCAGTAGCCGTCCCCGCTAGAGATCCAATGCTGCCGTTCGCCTCGAAATCCTCCGGCCGAATCGCCGTCACACCTGGAACCGGCCAGTGTTCGGCTTGTATGGTTAACAACATGCTTTTGGTGCTCAAATGCTGACACAAGAGTTTAACAGTTTCTTACGCCTTGAGGAAAGGCGGTACCAGCAAATTAAGCTATGGGTCTGAAGAGCCCAGATCTTCACGGAAACGTCGATGAAGCAAGGTCGTTCCGCGTATCACACGTACGAAATGAGCAATTGCTTGAAAACCAATAAGGGTGGTTGCATAGTCAAGCTTACCGCCAGCGCGATTGACCGGCGCGCGAGACACGAGTAGCGTGGTTCATCGGCGCGGGTCTTTTTCACTATAAAACAGTACAAGGGACTTGTAAGCTCGTGTCTCGCGCGCTGCTTAACCGCATTGGCAGTAAGCTTGACTATGCAACCACCGTAAATATGAATTGTACACGAACACAAGTTCCAAGTGACGTACCCATCTAAACCATACAATACATATCTCAAGTTTACCTATCTCAAGGCTACCGATCCAGCAGTCGACCATGCCGTCGATCCGTAGCTCGAACATGTCGCACTCGCGGAGGGGCCGGGAACTGAAGAGCACTGCGTCGTTGAACTCCGAATACACGGCCGTGCGCGACGCCGTCAGCCGCGTGCGGCTCAGACGCGCGTTCCGACCGTGCACGCGGTGGAAGCACATCTCTCTACGGACAAATTTGTGGTTTTGAATTATAAGAGAATAAAATCAAACTGATAAATCAAATATGATAATTAGCAAGTAGACGGTTTATGTTGTTAGAATCTCTCTACATCAGTCTATCGTGGAATGATTTCATTATATTTTCATGTATCTTTTGTACAAGTATATTGCTATGTATGAACGTAAGTCAGCTCTTTTTTACTATAATACGAGTACCCGTATTATAGTAAAACTAGTTCTTGCCCGCGGCTTCGCCCGCACGGTCAAAGAGAATTAACAATGAGCTGTTTATCATACATGACAAACACTATTTTAATACGCTACTGTAGCGGATAGTGTGATTCAGAACTTGCAAATGAATTTTACTAACGCCATCTATTAACAACATCCAGAACTAGTAAATATCTAGGAACTAACAAAACATCGATCTTCCTATGGGAATGACATGTTTTACCGCGGTAAAAAGTAGCCTACGTCGCTCTCCGCCCTTCTATCTATCTCTACACACATAAACCATATCATATAATAGCCATGTTGCGACGTGAAAGGGCCACAAACAAACAAACACACTTTCACATTTATAATATTAGTATGGATCAGTAAACTAAAGTACGCCACTAAATTGAAAAAATATGTATATAGAAATTTCACGTGCACCCTATTGGGAACGTGCGCGACGGTGGCGACGTGCAGTTTTGACAACTTTTTAGGCGACTGTCAAATAATGACATGTCAACATTGTTAGTATTTTTGCAATTAAAAACCAAAATAAAGAGTAAATGGTACTTGTTGGCTTTATTTGAGTTCAATTTATTGAATAGCGTATGTGTAAAATGGATATAATCATAAAAACCGGGTTCGAAAGTATTACACACAGCCGAAGTAGTTTCCATTTTTTGTCACGTTGTGCGCTGCGATCGTTTTGGTACACCTTCCACCCTATTTGCACATAGCGAATACGTGAATATCCTACAAATAAATAAAGAGCAATATTTCGAGTGAGTATATACTTGTAGTATATAAATTATAGGCATATGTTTATAGAAGCGAGAACGATTAAATACTAGTGGTAAATATCCCTGTATCGCTCTTGGTGGAACGCAATCCTCGTATACCATACTATAGACTCACTAATCCTCCCTTTTGCCTGTACAATCAATACGTCTGGATGCAACCCTAAAGCTCCCTAGCTCCCCACCCCACAACAGGCACCAAAATACGCCATAGGTATTAATAAATTGTATTGAAACAAGTACGGAGGGTACAGTTGCAACATGCCTATCGAAAGCCATGAAGGGGTATATGTAATACTGTAGCCAAAGGGCGCTTTCGTCATTGCATCGCTTTCATCTCGCTAACAATAGATTAACGAGGCTTAGGTACAGATTTTTTATCAACATTGGTCAGTTAAGAAGTTACCATTGAAAAAATAATTACTTTATTTACAAACAAAGAATTATTCTTAAAACTTTCAGACGTAGATCTTAATTAATAAAGCATGACTGTTTTAAAATTATTTGCTTCATGATTTACTGTGATTTTAGTTGCAGTGTCGTTTAACAACAATGTTACGAATAACGTCGATTAATGCTTTCTTTGTACCACTGTTTGATAAATTTATGCGTGTTAGCCGTAATCTAACTGATGATTTGCGCGAACGACTTCTTATAGTTCTCATTAAATCTTGAAATTTTTGGATTCAATCAAACAGATCAATAATTCTGACATAAAAAACTTATTTTATAAAGTGCACACCTTTTTATGATTTAATAGGGTAAAGATCAAGTTATATTACTATTAGCTATAAGTATCTTTGTTTGTCTTCACAAATGAAACTCTATAATTTATGAAGATTAAACAATTTTATACAATTTTTTTCAAATTCAAAATTCAAATTCAAATATTTATTTCTCCGAAGTAGGTTTTTACAAACACTTATCGAACGTCAAGTTACGCCATCGCTTCAACAAATCCCTACGGCGAGTGGTCTTGGAAGAAGAAGCGGCAAGAAACTCCCAAGGAGTCTTTTTTTTTCTCTTTCTCCACTCACAGTTACAGTTGCACTTACTACTAATTACGGCTAAAATACGAAACTCATGTCCAAACTGATTTATCATTAAAATATTCATCAAGTTTGTAATAACCTTTCGTCATAAGAATGCTTTTGACATGAGTTTTAAGTTTACAGTACGGCATTTCTGTTAATTGTATCGGAACTTTATTATAAATTTTAATGCAGTTACCCATGAAAGAGCCACCAGTTTTGCTAAGTCTGAATTTTGGCACAATCAGTTTAGCCTTATTTCTAGTATTTATATTATGAACATCACTTTTTTTAAGAAAACAGTCATGATATTTTTTTACATACATAACATTAGCCAAAATATATTGTGATATCACAGTTAATATATTTATTTCTTTAAACAAATGCCTAAGCGTATCCCTTGGCCTGAGGCTGTAGATGGCACGTACTGCTCTTTTCTGTAATATAAATATTGACTAAATCTGCAGCTGAGCCCCACAACAGCAGACCATAGGACATTATACTATGGAAGTAGCTAAAATAGACTAATCTTGCTGTTTCCACGTCAGTCAAAAGCCTTACTTTTTTGACAGCGTAGGCAGCAGAACTAAGTCTCCCCGACAAGGCTTTGATATGAGGACTCCATTGCAAATTAATGTAATGTAAAGTTTATGTATGAAGTTACATGCTGCATGCGTGCTTTCTATATCGAAAGCGATGTTATTTGGGCTTACCGTTACGTTTAAAAGAATTTTAGTTAAACTCATTAACAAAAGGGTATTACGCAGTTGCAACTGAGACTACGAGTATTTTAGGTTTGGTCACCGTGGAATCTGGGAACTTAACCCTTACCCAATATAAAAAATAAAAAAATGCAACTGTGACAATGAATAAATTCAGACGAAGGGTCAGTACAGTGGTTCAGTAAAGGTCAATTTAATAATTTAATAAAATAGTGCGATTAATAAATCGCACAATATTTAACAGCCGAAGTGCACGGATTTCATTCCACAGACCGGTTTGTTTAATAGTATAGTGAATTTATTCACCGTAAGCTGGGCCACCAGACACATCTTGATACTTGCTATTTATAACTGGAAAATGATCATGTCAACGTCAATCCATAAACAAATACGAATAATATATTTACATTTGAAGCGCAATTTCGTGACCATATGAGATCTAAAATTTATTTTAACTGTCGAAAGTGACACTTGCATGTGACGGATCTCAAGTTAACCCGAACGTTTGGTTAGCATATCGGTTTTCAAATTGCTTTAATTGCTTCAATGAATCAATTAATTAATTATTAGACCGTCGCCTCAACCGGATAACGATCAAAAGTTGCATTATAATTTTAAACCCACGAGCAGAGAACGAACGGGTTAAGTAAGATACCTAGCTTAAAAATCAAAACAATGTAATGCAAAGCATGTGCATCCTACAATAATCATATTATGACGTTGGTCTGTTATGCCAACAATATCTGTATGAATATCGAATGATAGTTTTGATATCAATGTCCTCTCATTTCCATCTTGTCTGTAGTCCATCCTTTACGAATAGGTAGTCTGTACATTAAAATAAATATATGCAGCCACTGCGCGCGCATTCCTGCCAATAAACATAAATGGTTTGCAATCCGTATAAACTGTTCGTGACCTTATTTTCGAATACTAATTTATATCTTTTTAAAAGCTTTTATAAATAAGTTTCAATGGTATAATTGTTTAGTGATTTGTAAAATATGGTGGAAGCCGAACCGACCACCGCTTACGAAGGCTATCAAGGTACACAGACTTGTTGAATGCAAAGTTTATTTGCTTTGATTATAGACGTCATTTGTTTGTTCGCTTAGCCCTAAGATTCATAAAACAATAGCGGATGACCTATCAAAGTTAACTTCCAATGCAGAATTATTTCCATTCAATTAGTTCTTTAATAATAAAACCTGTCAAAGTCCATGTTAAATCCGATTCATTTCCTATCTTTCGCCATTATTGACATAAATTATGTTTTTATGGGGATAATCTTTTTTATATTAAAATAATGAGGGTAACCGCGTGTGAATTTTCCGCTAGAGGCGCTAGTGAAAAGGGAGGTCTGTCTGTCACTTTTCGCTTGTCTGAATTTCATTTGTCACTGTTTATGTATGGGCGGGCTTTGACAGCATGACCGCACTCTGCAGTGGCGCCAACTGGTGAACACAAAAACGGTTACCCTCATTAGTCAATTTTTAACACGCTTTTATTAACTTCACCTGTATGTTTGTATGTAACTTTACTCCATTTTCTTTAATATCTCCGGTGCCCAAAGGTCTTCTTGCTTCAAACTTATATAGCATCTGCAACTAATTATTCCCTAACTTTCTATACCATTTTCACGAAAATCCGACCACAATTTTCCGAGAAATAGCTGTTTTTCCTCATTTTTTTCTTAATTTTATACCTATACTTCCTTTAATATCTTCCGTGCCCCTCAACTGTTGTGCTTCAAACTCATAACTAACTTAAAGCTAACTGATCCCTAACTTCCTATACCTTTTTCATGAAAATCCATCGCGAATTTTCCGAGTTACAACTGTTTTTCCTTGATTTATACTAAATTCGTTCATTTTAAACCTACATTTCTGTTAATATCTTCCGTGCCCCTCAGGCGTTTTGCTTCAAATTCATAACGCACCTATAAACAGTTGATCCCTAATTTTCTAGACCCTTTCCACGCAAATCTATCGCGGATTTTCCTAAAAATAGGCGTTTTTCCTAACTTCTTTAATTTCCACCTTCCCTAGCCTATAACTTCACCTGTATGTTTGTATGTTTGTATGTATGTTTGTATGTAACTCTCCTTCGCATAAAGAGACTACCATAATGATATTATTACACGCTTTATATTAGCTTCACTTGTATGTTTGTATGTTTGTATATTTGTTTGTAACCGACTTCTTTGGACGCGATTTTGACCCACTTTAAATGGCCAGATTTCGTTCAAACTTTGTAGATTTATCGAGTTCCGATGACATTACACTATTTTGATAAAATTATTCCAATTTTCAATATGCAAAATAAGATTTTAATTTTTTTACTCTCACACTACTGCCATCTATCCATTTGCTACTGCCATCTACCCATATTTACGGGCAACTAGCTGTAACTGCGTATTCAGTTTGACTGCGTACATTACGTTTTACTAGATGGCGTTGTTCTTCTGTTTATTTGAATTCTAAGTTATCACAGTAGATAGATCGATAGAGACCAAATAATAGTTTAAAATTATAAAAACAAGCTATTATAAATAAACAAAACTAAAAAGTCGAAAATAAATAATAGTTTAAAAAAACTAAAAAACACGCTTTTTATAGAATACTGAACTAAAAAAATAGAAAATAAGTTTCAATAAATTTAAATTAAGAATAGTGTTAAAAATTTCAACAAACATGAATTAATAATAATGTAAATAAAGAAAATATTTTATTTAAAAAAAAGCGTGGGGTGCATGGTGTCATTTTGATAATATCTTAAAAAGCACCCCACGCTTTTTTTAAATAAAATATTTTCTTTATTTACACTATTATTAATTCATGTTTGTTGAAATTTTTAACACTATTCTTAATTTAAATTTATTGAAACTTATTTTCTATTTTTTTAGTTCAGTATTCTATAAAAAGCGTGTTTTTTAGTTTTTTTAAACTATTATTTATTGCCTTTCACATCGCGTGACGACGTAAAACATTCCAAAATACTTTTAAAAATTTGGATTGACTTTGTTCAGTTACTGTAACCCAACGACCCTACTCATGATTGAATTACATAACCCACAATTTCAACTCTTCCAATTAGTCAGTGAATTAGACAATCAACCACAAGGGTATGTACGAAATAATAAAAAGAACTACTTTTCCTAAACAGTGTTCGTGGCCCCCAAATATTATACAATCAAAAACGTCGCTCTTCGTACACAAGGTTATTATACTCGTAGTTGCTAATTATAACTTAAGCCTTCAGAAGTAACAATACGTCAATAAGTTTTCTTTTTCGAATTTAATGTTATGGTACAATGTTGTTTTGCCATAAAAGTATTACAAACGTAGATAATTATACATTCTCTCCAACATACATCATCATCATCTCAACCCATCATCGCCCACTCTTCTCAGAGTGAGAAGGTTAATGCCATAGTCTACCTCGCTGGCCAAGTGCGTATTGGCAGACTTCACACACCTTTGAGTTTTGCGAACTCTATTTATTGCGAATTTATTCTATTTGCGAATTAATCTATATACCTCTTTTACTTCCAGATTGTAAATTGCACATGCCTAAAGAAAAAGAGGGCGAAGATTGTCATACTTCTACAGCCAGTTACGATAAAATGGAAATATATCGCTAGATCGCCGAATAATTTACAAGAGGTAATTAAAGTATCACAGTCAAAATGAATTTCAAATGTTATTTCGACTATTTACAAGGCACAGCAGAAAGCATCTTAGATTTTTATCAAGAAATTATATTTAACCCCAACACTTTCATAGTCATAGCTGGTCTAGTCCAAATAAGGATTTTAATATTTACTTTTGAAAATCTTCAAATATTTGAAGAAATAAACATGAAATATCCAATTAGGTTTTGTTTTATGCTACTTTAAAATAACTGTATTTGGGGTACGGTTGAAACGATTTGGCTTTTATTGTTCGTAATATTTTTGTTTGTCAACAGAACGATGATAATGACATGTGAAAGTTGAAGAGAAAGAGAAAGAGAGAAAATTGAAGAGTGGTTCGTTATCTACAAAAGGGCAATAGGTAGTATTTAGTTCTGGCGAGTGATATTTTTAGAGATATTCACCATTGAAAATAAAACCGATTTGTTTCTACCGTCCCCATGTCAGGGGCGCGCGGTTGAAACAGTGACTGGGGTCAGTTGAAACGCACACGCAATATACATAAAAATATATTGCAACTTGCTATATTTTCCATTATTTCTAATTGTTTAATAATCGTATGACAATATTAATCAGTGTTCAATGTTTTAATAGCCCTATAATATACGTAATCAGTCTTCGACGAGTAATTAAGTCGAACTTACTTCGACGAGTAATCTCCAACTTTTACCTCCGCATACGCGTATTTGTCTCAAGATAACTCAATCTGCCTTCTAAAAGTCTTTATTATGCGAACTCTGCATTGAGTAAACAAGACAAAATTATACGGTTTTTTTTTCACCTGTACCCACACGTATTGTTTCAACCGTCCCCAACTAGAATTTTGGTAAAAGAAAGTTTATAGTAATGGTAATATTAATAAGTTATTAAAACTAGTCATCATTCCGTATTCTATAAACTTCACCTAAATCATAAATGAACACTCAATATTTGCTCTTGAACAGATTAACATAATAATAGCATAAAACTCGGGAGAAAAATACTTACTTTTGGGTATCAAAATACAATATGCCTATTTATAAAAATACATAGCACTCTGTGACCAATGTAACACGTAAATTCGGGTTTGGACCTGTTACCTTCTTCTTTTTCCCCTTGAACCCTTTACTGCAGGCTCAACCATTAGCGAGATATTCGACTTGTTTCAACCGTCCTGTGTTTCAAACGTACCCAGTCTACCCTACCTAACTATACTATTGGTTAATGTGGCTTTAATCGGGGTCAATTTAATCATTAACAACTATTTCATTGCAAGCAAGAACCTTATGTCTACAGTGCTTTCTCAAATGACATCAATTGCGAATTGTATTTTCTCTCTGATCGTGTATAGAAAGTATAACTTTTTAACAAAATAGAACCGACTTTAACGCCGAAAAGTAAAAATCGGTCCAGTTAAACGCGGTTAATATTCCTAAATCCTTCTCCTAAGTATGATAAACACGATGCTGAAAACCGTATCAAAATCGGTTCAGCCAAACAATATGCCTAAAACCTTCTCCTAAGTCTGACAAATACTATGCTGAAAACCGCATCAAAATCGGTTCAACCAAACGCGAGATAATCGCGCACAAATAAACATACATACAGGTCAAACTGAGAACCTCCTTTTTTGAAGTCGGTTAAAAACGAATGATACTCCCAGTCAGATCCCTATTATTATCAGATCCCTACGCTGACGAGATTAATTATCATGAGATTAAACTGACAAATGCTTTATAGAGATGAGCGTAGATACTGCGCTAACGATCGTGTCAAATCGGAATTCGGGGTATAGTGGGACGGGTGAAAACGGGAATGGGAGCCAACGGGAAAAACCCGATCGTGTGGCATATCTAATTCCATTTATCTGCAATTAGACGTTAGTTTTGAAGTCATGATTTTGTCCAAAGAGATTTTTTTTCATTTTGTTAACGCATCGATGTTAATTTTCGAAAAAATGCGATTCGACTCAAATGCAAGGCCGATCGCATTCACATTTGCGTTTCACGTTTCGAGAACCTAAAGTGTAGATACAACGAACGACCCTCGCAAATAAAGTTTTTATTGCATTGCAAGCGTGAACTCCCACACATTCGTGCAAACATTCGTACAATAGTCTAATGCAATAGAAATTTACTACTTTATAAGTACACTTATATACATATCACACCAATACAGTAACCATCACATTTCTACTATTCATATATCTATATCATACATACATCTATCACGCGATCCATATATCTTTGCGATAATGTAAAAGATATTTATTATGTTAGTTTTATTTCTGACATATTATGATTTTTAAATTCTAAGGGCGCGTACAGATTATGTAACATGTTATATAACTTCTGTTTTATAACACGTCCACACTATCTAACATTGTTGTCTAACAATGAAACATATAACAAGACACAATGTGTTTTTTAATGACATATCGTCCACATTTATAAAACATGTTTTATAACATGTTTTGTTATATAGTCTGTACGCACCATAATAGAATTTAATTCACCATCATATACTTAGGTGATTTTAGTAATGACAAGTTGTTATACTCGTATTATGATGTTGCTACTTGTATTATCTCAGTAATATTTTTCCTAACGTTTTATTTTTGAATTATACATTGTTAAAATATGGTATATGTTTTGTCTTAAGAAGCTTTTTAGACTCGAATTTTGGATAGGCATTGGCTATATTTTAAATTGCATCTTGATAATATTGTTAAAAATAAATAAAACTTACATTATAAAATTATCGATGTTAATATAGCTTTTAATGTGTTACATTTTTAAGTTATGGAAAAATCAATGTGTTTTACCAAGTTTAAAATAAATGTGTATTATTATTAAATGTTGTGAACGTTGCGTGTCTTTTCTTTTACAGATATTCATCGTTCAAATTTAAAAGATTTTTAAAATAATATGTATTTAACTTTGATTAGAGATTACACTAAGGCTCTTCTCACACAGCGCTATTTATGAGATACGCGACTGCACCGCAATCCAAAATTCGCTGTATCTGAGGCACTTCTCACATTACGCTATTTATTAGCTACGCGACTGTGATGCAATCCAAAATTCGTGTGTATTTGACACTTTTGACTGACAGGAGACGCATCGTAAACACGTCTCCTGTCAATGAACATTATCAGATACAGCGAATTTTGGGTTGCGTTGCAGTCGCGTAGCTCATTAATAGCGTTGTGTGAGGCACTTCTCAGACAACGCTATTTATGAGCTACGCGACTGCAACGCAATCCAAAATTTGTATGTATCTGACACTTTTCACTGACAGGAGACGCGTCTACGATGCGACTCCAGTCAGTCAAAAGTGTCAGATACATAGAATTTTGTGATTGCGTCGCAGTCGCGTAGCTAATAAATAGCGTAATGTGAGAAGTGCCTGACACTTTTCATTGACAGGAGTCGCATCGTAGACGCGTCGCTTTTATACATTGACAAGATCCGAGTCGCGTGCAAACAGCGTTGTGTGAGAAGTGCCTAACAGTTGCATCAATAAACTGACACCACGTGTTAATTAGTGCTACGACGTCGAACTACGATAAACGCTACGACAACGGGCTACGACGGACGCCTACGGCGCAGTTACGACGGCTGGGCGTTGCTACGATCCCTACGCCTTGATAACTATATCTCAATAATTGCGAATGTCCCTGCGGGCGGCAATGACAATGATATTATTGTATCATAATTATGCACCATATTTATCATCTATCATAGTGTAACGGATGTGACGTAATACGATGCACCGCCAGCGAATTTGTGCCTAAAGGAGCCGCCTGCCTACGCGTCACAGACATATTAATATTTTAAGCCAAAGCCGTAGCTTAATTGATCTTTATCCTTAGCGATAGCCGTAGCCATAGCCAAAGCCAAGCCAAGCTTGATATAGTGATGATTCCCTCCAGCCACAGCCAAGCAGCCGTATCTGTAGCCATTAGCAATATTTTTGTATTAACTGAAGTTATTTAGAAAGAAATATGTGACGTTAACTGAATTTGATTTGGTGTTTACTTCTATGCGATGATAATTATAATGTTATCATTGAGCAGAAAATTATAAAGTCTTAAAGTAAAAATACTAGTATTATTTCCCCTCTTGTACAATAGTATCATATGCTGCATCCTACGTACATAACTCCATTTATGTAAACATCGGATTATGCAAATAAAGCGAAATCAATAGCACTGCATAGGGCTAAAGAAAAACAACATTATTCCAGAATCAAAAGGATGCAAGAGCGCGGTAATATGTTTAATATTGTGCCACTTAACGCTTTTTGTCCTGTTTCCTTACATGTGTAATACAATATGAGAGGTAGAGAGAGCAGATACATCGCACCTACTTCGCACTTTTTAACTTTCGACATAGAGTAACGTACAGGGCGTAGTGTTACGATTTTTAATATTTTTTCAGTGTGTTACCCTTTCGATCGATAGAAAACATAATCTTCGTGTTTATTAATAGTACCACAATATAATATCACTAGAAAGAATTATTCATACTGTCAGGCGTTTCGTACTATTTTGAGATTTACTTCACATTGATATTCAAATGACGGGAAACACAATGTTTATTGTGTTTATAGACAGTAATTACCCGCAAAATAATTAGTGCGTAATAACGACTGATAACTGCTAGTAACTGAATTCAATAACCTCCAAAATTTTAAATAAAATCCTTATCGTTTCCCAATTTAACAAAATTGTCATTAGTAATGTAAATACGTTTATTAGTTAGGTGTGTGGGAAATGAATGAATGTAATAATCGTCATCAAATAACCTAGCTATCACCAATACACCTCGAAAGCCATTTTTAAATCTTGTCGCACTAAACTTAAAATGTCATAGAGCGAACCAGAACGATGTTGCATATTTATGTGGTCCAGTACTTGATGATATCTCGTAATCTATGGATTGGGTCGACTCTGCGTTTCCTGGCCCCGCGGACTTCGCGCGGAACAATATACGCATGTGCAACCAGAGTAAGGGTGCGGTTCCACTGAGGCGGAGCGGAGCGGAGCTGTGCGCGATTCACCAATTGCAGGGCTTGAAAACCACGCGAGGCACAATGAACGGGGATCTCGAGCCATGTTCTCGAGCTACAGTTCAGAATTAATAAAAGTAAATCCACATTTCAGAATCTTTATTTAAACTTATAACAAATATAATAATATAATAGGTTTTTGTCCATACACAGAACATATTTGGGGAAAAATTTTATGAACGGACTTCATAGGACCAATAGCTGCCAAAACTATGTCCGTATGTTTTATGCATCACGCAAATATTACTGCTTGAAATTTCATAGGGATTTCGCAATAGTATAGCTTGCTGCTGCGATATTATATAATATATGTAGCAGTACCAGGAATGCCGAGTCATCTTGTGGGTAATAACCGTATCGTAATCTTCCCACAACGAAAATAATTCGCGGAAAAAACATGATTTTTTATATAATTTTTTATATAAAATAATACCTAATTTCCTTCCAACAAGGATTTTTCCTTGAACATGAATTGTTTCCGCCTAAAGATTGATTACTATCCCACATTCATTCCATTATTGTTATTGCTAAAATTACTTCTTTAATATCATGTGGACCCGCCCTAATAAAGCCTTACAAAACAGATCCTGAAGAGATACACAGAGTATTCCCTCTCATATACGGTATGATACAGTAATTTTACTCAAATAATTAAAAGGGTTTAAAAGTAGAAATTACTTGTAAAACCTCTTAAATTATTTTTACGATTTATGATTAAAAAATTCAAAATATTGAGAATTTTTTAATATAACGATACACTTGTAACCCAGGTTAGTGTATTGATCGACCCACCTGCCTACACAGTTCGCACCTGGCCATCTCGCTCAGCCAAGTTATTCCAGTTATCGCTCCTGAAATAATTCGCGAGTAGCAAGCTCAAGAAAAACCAAAAGTATCCGCTATCAACCATGTTGACGTCTTTTGGTCATTTTGAATTCATTTTGTTGCTGTCCGACTCGGAGTAAGTAGAGATTTCTGTTTTATACCAAAGCTACATACCTAATATCTATTAAACATTTTTACGTAAAATCCGTTTCCTTACAATATGGCCGATGTTCTATTATCCTGACGATTAAGAAAAATTTAATGTTACTAAAAAGCGAGAATTTTTAGCATTCATGTTCAATCATCGATAGTTATAGGTAAACCGCTACAAAGCTGGCCTCTCGTGGCATTCGAATAGGAGGGTGATAGCGTTTTTCGACAATCAACAAGTCCATATAATATGTCGCCTGCATACAGTTCATTTTAAGATAGCGTAAATGATTGACATATACATAAGAAACTGCTTCACACAATCCACAAGAATAATCTACCGATATGACGTCATAATAAATTAAACAGATAATGAAAAAAATATTAAATAGACTGTAAAATTATAGTTTAGAATTTTTTTTTCAGGTATTTAATGTATCCGATTCACACTGCAATAATTATTCGTTTGTTTATAATTGCCAAAACCCCGCTAAAAACAACTTTGTGAAGCGTGTTTATAGTTAAGATACGTTCGGTACTTAACTCGCACATTGCTCTCATGCATTTTTGCATGTATTTGTAAACACTCGCCACCCTGACCTACATATTCTTTGTTCCAGCGATTCCTACGAGACCTCTTCGAGTGAAGACGACGAACCATACCAGGTGGTGGATGATTATGATGATGAAGATGAAGATGATGATGATGAGGATGATGGTCAAACCGAACGACAACCACCGGAGTGGGACAACCTCTCCATCATAATCATTGGTCTAATGATGTTCAGCACGCACATACACATGCTTATAATGATTTGTGAGATCATCAGGCTAATTAATTAATCTTCAGGTTCACCGATGTATCTCACAATTCCTTTTTCTTTTTACTTCTCAGATATATGAATTTAATGAGTGCATTTTAAAATCCAAAATTACGAGTATATCGCCACATAACACCAGGCTTTGTAGTAAAGCACTGTCATTTAGAAAACTTCATTTTAAAGATTCGTGCGATCAAATTATTAATGAAACCGAGGTCTCGATAATTATAATTTCTATAAAATTGTATGACGACATCCTCCTCCTTTGTTCGGTCATTTAAAAATCGTGTCTGGATCAAATGATGTTTTGATTTTAAAAACTTGTATGCTCTTTTGATTAACTCATGTATTTTGTGATTAATGTGTACTTTTTATCTTCAACATGGTCATGAGTAGAAGAATGTGTTAAACTTTGACAATAATACATATAATTTTTCACCTATAGCCAATGGCAAAATAATTGCCAGCGCTCATAGCCCAGCGGCTTGCGTCGATCCTAAGCGATCGACAAAGTTAAGCAACAGCAGGCGCGGTCGGTAGTCGGATGGGTGACCGCTAGTGGCAAAAATTTCTTGAGCGCTTCCGTGCTTTCCGTGCGGAGGGCACGTAAAGCCGTCGGTCCCGGTTGTTATCGATTGATAGCAGTCGTTAAGCCATGTCGGAGGCCTTAGGGCAGCTTGAAAAACTTTCGACACTGGGTTGGCCACTAACCCCTCCACCAACCCGCATTGGAGAAGCGTGGTGGAGTATGCTCTAGGCCTCCTCAGTAATGAGGAGAGACCCGTGCTCAATAGTGGGCCATTAGTGGGTTGTAGCTTAGCTTAGCTTTTTTTTATCAAAATAATTGTGCTTTGTTGGTATATGACTTTATAAACATATCCACATATTAACTTGTCATAATTATCATCTTGTTATAATATCTAGTAAAACTGTCTTCAAAACAAGTTATCATATATATTTATGTACGCCTGTATTTTGGCACAATATTAGTATATTATCATCATAGTTACTCATACATATTTGCAATTTTATTTAAGTAGCAAAACTGTTTAAAGGGATTTTTATCTTTCTAAGAATAAGTATAAGCTTCATCTTCTATGACAATACTTAAAGAACAGTGCCCACTTCCCATACATTTGAAAACCTGGAATGAAAATGAATGTATAGATGTAATGAATAGTCGAAGGACTTCCTATTGGAGTAATAAAAATATTGTCTCATAGTCATTTTTAGGATTTGAACGCAGCAAAGTTAAAAAAATATGAATAAGTACATGGACCTATAAAGGAGTTGATGATTGTGAAACCCTTGCAATCATTGTCAACGATAGTTTCGTACCTACCTATAACCGACAAATTAATAGACTAACGAGATGTTTAAAAAACGACATTTTCTATAGTTCACTTATTTTCAAAAGATTTATAACACATTTCGTTGGCTAACTGTAGACTGTAGCATAATATAATAGTAATGTTCTTTTCGGTCATGGCGGCGTCAGTGTCAATAAAAGACGTTTCAACTTTCAGTTGGGTACTCAAAATATTGCATGAATGGTTTGATTGAGTTGAGTTACGTTCAAAACATGTAATTCGTTTAACTTTACATAAGAAAGTAATGTAGAAATAATTAAATAATTTTATTTCCTGCGTTTCTTTAATAAGCGTGTTTAATGTGCAAATAGGTATGTTAGCTGAATTTGAAGATTTTTTTCATCTCTATACATGATCAGGTCAAAATTGGACATCCTTCTTAGGTACTTAATAATTATATCAATTGTTCCGCTGAATTGGAATTATTCATTCTTAACAATCTTCCTCTGTTTCTCTTTTTAAAAGTTTCCTGTAAAAAGTTGATAGTTGCTAGAACGTTTACGGTTGCCGCAATTTTATAGCAATTTGTAAGCAACTTGATTGACTGATTTGCAATTGACAGTTGCGGAAACCGGCAACTTTAAAACAAATTAGGAACTGACCCAGTCAACGATTACAGCAACTGAAAACTGTTGACGATTGCCGGAACTCGAAACTCGAGTTGCTGTGTGCGAAGTCCAATTGAAATGTATGTAAACAGCTAGTTGCCAGTTGCTGCAATAGTTGCTCCGTGGGCAAAGCGCCTTAGCATTAAGAAGGCTGTGAACTAGGATCTAATGTGATGGGGGTTTGGTGCTCGTTTAGTGCTGTGATAAGTTCTGTGAAGCGCTATAGTATACGTATATGTATGTATATGTATCGAGGCGCGTGTGTTGAGACATGGTGGGGCGAGTTCCACAGGATATATCTTTTGATTGTTTCTACACCAAAAAAAACTAAACAATCAAAGAGTGCAAAATAACACGCCAAGATGTTATATAAAGTAGTGGAAGGTGTGGTCTGTCAACCGAGAAGAATAGTGTGTCCGCTTTTCAATCATACCTACCTACCTATTCGCGGTTTGAATTGAACGCTCTCTACCAAGTTTCTGCTTCATGGGACATTTTTAAACATTTCAAACCTATACATATTTTGTTACCTATTCGTATTTTAAAATAAAATAATTATCTGAGAAAAAACAATATTTTGTCTATAAACATGTATGTTATCCATATAGAATAATCATAAACTGTGTTGTAGCATGCGCAATAAATTATGTTTGAAATTACAGTCTTTTATTTTAACATATTGTTAAGTACCTTTAATTTATCAAAATATGTATTAAAATATGTTTTTAATTATTATAAAAACTACGGTAAACGAAAACGAATGAATATAATAATAATGATCATAATAAGCCCACAGCTAAAATGAGAAGCATTATTTATTTTATCATTGCAATCAAAAACTATCCTACCTCCTCCTCCAAGCCATCTACTTTACATACCTACTTATTTGATTTAAATGAATATTTGATACAGACGATGAATAGTTTATCTACCTATAGTCGAATTAACAATTTCTAATGACAAATAAATAGAGCTCTGTCCGTTATTGTAATACTTTAATTTTCAATACGTCAAACATATTGAGAGGGCAAGAACTTTACTAAATTAGAAAAATCTTTCAATCTCGTACATTTAAATAAAAGTAAAGTCAAGTGTTCAGTCCCTCTTTCTTATTATTTTGTAACTTATTGCACTTGGTATAAAAATATGGGATGTGGGTTTTTAAAAAAAGACGAGAAATTGTTACAATATATTTATTTTGATTATAAGTTAATATGTTATCAAAATTGGGGTAGATGTACCTATTTATGTTATACAGGAATCACAATAAAGTTATAGTGTGGGACAAGCAGCGTACGAAGTAGGAGTAGGAGCTACACATCGCTTAACATTGATAAAAGCCATTCAACTACGAGTCTTATTCTATCTTTAAAAAATTTCGCAATAATTTATTTAACCGTTTAATTGTACGACTAGTATTTTATTGACGATTAACAACACAAAACCCTTCAATACATAGTAGTAAGCTAGTAAATAAGTAGTAATAAGTGGGCACATTGTAATTAGCCGAACCTAGCCTAGTTACACTAATTCATTTCACGAGGGGCATTGCATGACACTATTTAGTATAACTACCAGGCTGTTAATTGTTAATTAATACTAAATTTTAGGTTGAGAATACTTGAAATGCACTGCAGTGTTCAACCAAACATTTCCATAACATTGGAATATGTATTAATTATTTAAATTAATACTTTCGAGCTTTTACCATAAGTATTTAATTTAAAGGTCTGGAATACCTGATATTAGAGATGTAAAACAATGAGCTTAACTTATGAGATTGATTGAAATTGTATTGAAATTTTTGTTGTTACAAATAAATTTTAAAATGATGAAAGCGTTTTTATGTGGATTATAACCATATTATGTAATGTTTGGGATCGTTCGTTATATGTCGAATGTAACTAGTGCATTTTAACGGGAATGTCATGTTCAAATGTTAATAATTTAGATTTTTTGGTACGGATGTATAACATAAAATCTAACATATAACATAGAACACTACTTTGCAACTAATGTATTATTTGCATGCAATTATTATATCATTTACAATCTATTATTTGTAATATTTTTGGATACCATTTCGTATTTATTTTAATTCAAATGTTTCAACATCTGACATACCTCACCTGACAGCTGACTTACCTTACCAGACTACTGGCACCTTATTGGCTTCAATTAATGAAAGTGATTGACCTATAAGCGCGAATCTATGAATGGGCTCAGCCAACAGCATAATGTATTCCTATTTCCGTCATACAAAAACCTTACACTTTTCACTTCGATCAACAACACCAACTAGATAACAGCTTATCGAACTCACATACTCACATACAAAAATGAATATCATTAAAATTACAAATACATTTAACTGTTTAATTTTTAAATAATACAAAAATTTTATTGAAGTGAAACTTCTTTATCGGCGTTGGAAAAAAATTTTCGTCACATTTTTCGGTTACGCTTTGACATGGCTTTGACGCGTTACGCTTTTGACGCGTTACGCGCCATGTTAAGATTATGTTGATTACTTTGGAGGTAGATATTTTGGTAATGTATCTGTCGTGGCCACATCGTAGATTTAAATTATTTTGATCATATCGTAAAGTAGTTACATTAATTACAGGTAGAGGCGCTGCAAGCGCTTTGTTTATGTGTAAAGATGGCGGCCGTTGGCGTAAATGTTGTTTCTCTTGTCAATTCGGCCTAGAGTAAAAGAGTAGCAACAAAAATTGCGAATTACAAAATACAATTCACGTCAATTGTTAAAAACGAGTAACATTGAATGGAAGCATAAAAATTGAGTTCATTTTGCATATAAAACAATGAATACTCATTTTCATTACTACTCAGTCAAATTCTTCAAGCTATAGGTAGGTCGAATTGGTTACAGAACCGAATTAGGCTACCCCTACTCCACGTAGTCTTGTATGCCCTACCCCTAGAGTTTTTTTAGAACCCGGAGGCGCGGAGGGAGGGCAGCCCCCGCCCGCTGTAACAAAACGCAGACACCCGGGCGACCTTCGGCGACCAGCAAGCCGAAGCTGCACAGGCGAGCGTGGGTGTCTGTGCTTTGTTACGCAAGGGCGAAGGGGCTGCACCTTCCGCAGCGCCGGAGACGTCACGGTTCGAAATTATGCCCTATATTCCGCGTTTTTACGATCCGGCCAAACGTTGATAACCAAATCGTGAAACGTAGACGATTTTACGATCTGGCCAAACTGAGTTGACCATTTCATGAAATGCGACCATTTCATGACATGGTCGATCATTTAATGATGTGAGCAAATCTACGATATGGCTACGACATATCCAATTATTACTTTGTTATTGACGTCTCTTTAGTTTTGCTTTTTATCGAAATTATTTATAACCAGCCAGGTTTGTTTTGACTTGTTTGTGGCACATTGACATGACATAATATGCACAGACTAGCTAAAGATTAATGTTTCTTTATACGGTATGCAACGACTAATCTTTTTGGTTAAATATTTAATAAAGGTTTTTAACTGCAATATAACAGTAAATAAATTATAACTAAGTATTCAAAGATAGTTTAGGATGACTATTATAGTGATTTTTCCGGTGGAGTAGGGATAGCATGTCGCTTAAGTGGAGCTACTCCCACCACCAGACTTTACCGTTCAGAAATACATGTGCAGTCTCCTCACCTCACAGATGAAAACAGAGTGGGAGAAATGCATAATTAGCGATTGATGCACTAAGTTGCGAACAATGACGATGATGAACAATACAATACAATTAAATCCTTACTAATATTATAAATGTGAAAGTGTGTTTGTTTGTTTGTTTGTTTGTGACGCTTTCACGTCGCAACAAAGCTATTATATGGTAAGGTTTATGTGTGTGGGGATAGTTAGGAGGGTGGAGAGTGACGTAGGCTACTTTTTACCGCGAAAAAACATCCCATTCCCATGGGAAGATCGATGTTTTGTTAGTTGCTAGATATTTATTTTCGGAGTTGTTAATAGATGGCGTTAATTTGCAAGTTCTGAATTACGCTATGAAATACTACATGTAATTTACTTAAGTCATAGGCAAATGTAATAGGCTACTTTAGCTCTGCCTCGAGAACTCCCCGCTCCGGCTGTATTCAGTGTACCGCCCGCCCGCTGGCACTATCCTGTTGGCTGATGTCCGCAAGTTGCTGGACTCGCCGACACCGGTGGTGGGCGCGGGCGACTGGAACTGCATCCGGGGTGGAATAGCCTAGCTGCCAACAGAAGTGGAAGGCTACTTTTTGATGCCGCTGAACAGCACGGCTACACTGTCGAGGGTGTTGCACACCGTTACCGCGGCTCTGAATAAGAGAGAACGCGTGTGTGCAGTATTCCTCGACATGGAAAAGGCGTTCGACCGTGTTTGGCACGACGGCTTATTCTCTACAAGATCTCGCAGTCGTCGGCGCCCCGGAGTGCCGTTAAGGTGATCTCCAGTTTCCTCGAAAATAGAAGCTTCAGAGTAGTGGTTGAAGACGCCGAATCCACCGAGCGTCCGATCGCAGCCGGCGTCCCGCAAGGGAGTTGCCTGTCGCCGGTCTGCTACGCCTGCTACACCGACGACATCCCGGCGGCAGGGGGGGCGTCGCTTGCCCTGTATGCCGATGATGTGGCGTACATCACCACGTCGCTGAATAGAACCCACGCCATCGTCAAGATGCAGCGTGCGCTTGATGCCCTCCCCGAATGGCTTGCCGCGTGGAGACTGTCGGTGAATGTCGGGAAGACGCAGGCCGTGAACATAAGAGGATACCTCAACAGGCGGGACCCTACTCTACGACTTTCGATGAAGCCACAGGTTACGAAAGCCGTCGCGAATTCCAGAAGCGTGATGGCAGAAACCAGTGCTCTCCTCGAGCCTCCCTCTCGGACTGAAGCTCGGGGTCTACAAGACCTACATCAGATCCCGCCTCACGTACGCGGCACCGGCGTGGTACGCGCTCACCAGCGAACCGCAGCGCAAAAGGATGCGCGCGGTTCAGGCGATTGCGCTCCGCCGGCTGACTGGTGCGCCGAGGTACGTCAGGAACGCCGTCATCCAGAGGGACCTTCGAGTCGAGAGCCTGGACGACTTCATCGAGAGATTGGCACGCAACATGTTCGGGCGTGTAGACGCGTCGCGGTTCCCGCATCTGCAGGACCTGGCGCCGCTCCACACCCGTCCACCGGACCGCTTGCTGACCGCTTGCCGACTTGCTGGTTGCGCGGGACGGGCCTAGCACTGACTGATACTGGGGCTTCGTAAGTCGTCGCCCGGCGCTGATCGGCTCCTGCTGGGCTTCCCACCAGTGGGATTCACCCGGTAGGGCCTCGATCGCCTGGGCGGCGTGGAGATGAACCCCATCCCGTTTAAGACTCTGTGGCCTGTAAAAAGGCCGCCACTCACCGGACTTGACCTATTGGTTAACCACAGATGGACAACCAAGGGCCTTAGAGCCCAACCCAAGGACCGGCCCGTTTTAACGGGCCGCGAGAGACACCCCCAAAGGGGAACTAACTGTGCCGAGGGCTCCACACACCTCAGACAGGGTGGAGTGAAGAGAGCGAGTAGTAGGCTACTTTTTAGCCTAAATTCCTACGGGAGCGAGACCTACGCGGCTGTTACCTACGGGTCCCGAAGCGAAGCGCGGGCGGTTCTCTAGTTTATTTATAATTATAACAATATATTTATATTATGATATTATTATATATATTGCCATAAAGAAGTTTCACTTCATACGTGTGTACACACGCACACATTTTTTTCAATTGCAACCATATACCTAGCAATTGAGTTGCAAATCGTTAAACTTCATCTTATACTTACGATCTTTCGTCACTAAAATAATAGCTGACGTATGAATTGCGTTATTATGTTTTGTAGACTGTTTTTAGCACTGAACCTATATCTAGTTGATATTGTTGTTAGAAGAACTCTGCGTATATTTTCGAGTGCAGTTACCAGTTACTATGGCATAGCTTTACATAAGCGAAGCGAGGGCGAGATTACTACAGGCATACCAAAATCTGATAGCAAATAAAATAGTACGAAATTTATCAGGAGGCAACACTCGATACATTGCATTTTGTATAGTTGATATTTGATTCTTACGATCATAATACATAATATAAAAACAAGTAATAATTTATCAAAGCAAGACATTCGTACATTCAAAAATGAAAATAATATCTTGTAATCGCATTCGTTTCAGTTTGAATAAACCGCTTTGCTATGAGATCCTGGTATATCTATAGTACAGCTAGGGTCCAGCTAAAGCCCGGTCGCCGAGCAGAAAGAATTTCGTACAATGACCTGTTTATACCTGTCTCTGTCACCCCCGCGTAAATATAATGTGTCTCTCTTGCACAGATACAATGGCCGCTGTCCGCGAGGATTGTAAACCATTTACCTGAGACTGTAAGGTTTGTTCTTATTTGCAGTGCCGGATTTACCAGTAGGCTGAGTAGGCTGAAGCCTAGGGCGGCGAATTTTAGGGGGCGGCAAATTCGGCCACAAAATTTTATTTTCTTATAGAAATAAAAAAATACCTACTTAAATGTTATTAGGTTTCACTACTTAATTTGTCAAAGTGGGTTATTGGACGTTTGTCAATCTGCAAATATTTTTTTCAACACACTTGCTCGTAAAGTTGCTATTTTTTCTTTAGTCTTACGCCCGGAATGCGGTTTATTACACACTAGTGCGTTTTACTTTTCATTGCCGCACTAGTGTTTTTCTTATTCCACTTTTTTTTAATATCCGTAAAGAGGTTGTTACCAAAAGATTTATTATTTTGTAAATAAATAAACTTGTTGTACTTAGTCAAAATCTGATAAGATAAGATTATACTTCATCTAATTATCTATTAAAGCATTTAAAAAATACAATATTTTAAATCATTAATTACCGTAAATTCCTATTAGAAATACATAATTATTTAGTTTAATATATTGTGGCTGAATGGCGGTGTTCTTTGCCTCTGGACTTAACCTGCGCGCCTGCGCGCGCATATTTATTCAACCAAAGATACGGCGCGCGAAAAAATAAAATAAACCTCCGCGCCATTTTGTGCAAACATTTGTTCGTTTATAATTTGCTGATTTGTGACTGAAAAATGTCGATACCTAATTGTTTTTTTCCTCGCAAGTGTGTTGAAAAACGTCGTATGATACGCGTGTGCTTTGTTCATTACAGTCTTGGCTCTATTACAGCCCTCGCCTTGCAGCTCGGGCTGTGCAATACCGCCTCGACTGTAATGACCAACTTCGCGCACTTGTATCATAATGTACTATTATACTACGTATTTGCGGTGCGGTAACGAATGTCATGACCATTCGCTAAGTGTCTGGCTAAAATGACGTCGCGGGCGCTCGAGCACAGGGCGCAGGCGGGTCGTCGCGGGGGACCGAACGTAACGAAATGTGGCGGCAATCGGCGGCATTGAGTTCTGGAGAAAGATTACAGGGAGATAGATTATATAGGCGATTCACACACGGCACCGCGCACCGCCGCGCGCAGAGGATTTCGGATTTCGTAGCGGTGGTCCGCGCAATAAGGCGGTTCATGCGCCTGTACGCGCGGATGGATTGAGGATTAGTTTGAGAAAGAAGATATTGGGTTCATCTATTTTTACGAAGCAGAACTCTTAATAGGGCATTCATGTTATTCTATATCGACATCGAATTCCAGTTTTAACCCAGTTCATTAAATTGCAACATGTTCTGCACCAACGATGATCCGCGCGGTTATGCGGTGGCTCGTGTGTGAGGCGCCACCTTTCCACGCGGACGTCAGCGTAGAGGGGTGGTGGCGGTGAGAGCATGGTTCGACCTCGCGATCAGTCGGTGTACGTGTGTTAGACATCAACGGATTTCTTAGACCCCAATACAACTTGAAATCCGCTTCACCGCCTTCCGCGGCGGTGCGCGGTACCGTGTGTTAATCGCCTTAGGTACGATTCAAACCAACCGGCTCGCATCGGGCCGGGCCGGGCGGCATTTTACAATGCGGTAAAGAACATTGAAATGTATCAACAGTAATTACAGTTCATATTTGCATGCAACGCATAGTTATCTCCGTCGGCATCCCGCGACGCGTCGCGACGTGTGCGTCGTGGAATACGAACGGAGATTACGGTGCAGCAACTAGCGATTTCACTAGCGACTAGCGATTCCAGCGGACGCGTTCGGCTGCCGGCCGCAGCACACATTCGGCCTGAGTTTTGAATTTTGTTCTTTAAATCCTTTTATCTTCTTCTATGAAAAAGATATTGAATAAAATGTATCATCGGTTGATTACCTACATTGTTAGCTTTGAAATGAGACATCTTTCAGCCTCTAAGAAGTCTACATCGATAGCAATGATTAAAACAGTACAAGCGCCCGAGCTTTGAGGTTGAAAAAACAAAATGGCTACCATTTTATCAGGAGAGGGCAAGAAAAAATTTGGATAGTGATTTGTCGAAAAAAAATACCAATTTCATCCCCCTTAATTCTTCGACACTTTTGACCAGACACATTGTATATGGTTTTTTATGTGTGTTCAGCGATTTTTCCGTCGTTTATGGAGAAATCGAGGGGAACTTTCGAAAATAGTAGGGACGACTAGTAAGTTTGTTTGTTAATGTTTTCGTAAGTAAATTAAAGCACTACAATTTCGTGAGTCTGGAGTCGATCTGATGAAGCCGAAAGACAGTCGAGGGAACTCCTCAACGATTTACTGCAGTTATCTAGTGTTTGGGCTTGATAATTTGTAGTTACGAGAACTTTACATCTACGTTATGAATTGAGCGCCATCTGGCGAGAAAATTTTGAGTTATCTCTGCTTATCGAGGTTGAAGTCGGTTATTAAAAAAAATCAATAATTATTTAATTTTATAATTTGACATTTTCTTCCCTTATTTTCTCCGTGTAGGGTATCGAAATGCAGAGATCACAAGGGGCGGCAAAATTTGAACAGCCTACTGGCGGCAAATGTGTAAATCCGCCACTGCTTATTTGTATCTGGTTTTTGGTTTATAACTTACACTAATATAGCTTTAACTTTTGGTTTACACTACAGAATGATGTAGACAAAACGGTTGCGAGGCGAGACTTTATCCGAAAGCAGTTACTCCGATACAGATAAATCGGATTTTGATTTCAATTTTTTTTTTTATTTCTGCCAAATTGTTAATTTGTAACTCTACTTTTATGCCTGTTTTTGTTGCTGTATGTAACATCAAAATAAATTATATATGTATCAACAATAATTTATTTAAGAAGTTGGTATATATTTTTTTCTTCTTCAAATATGTAATGAAAACGACACTTAATACAAAAATGTTTGTGACCTCTATCAGTAGGCAAAGAGGTCATTGTACGAATTTCTTTCTGCTTGGCGACCGGGCTTAAGGCTGCCTTTCCACCAGAGATGTGCTATGCTACGTTGCTAAGGATGCGTTTGAGATTTACCAATCACATACATTGGCCCGCCTAGCAACCGCCTGAGGGCTGAATGTGATTGATGGATGTCAAACGCATCCTTAGCAACGTAGCATAACACATCTCTGGTGGAAAGGCACCCTTACAGTGTGGTGCGGGGGGGGGGGGGGTACTCACGGGTAGACGGTGGCGTTGGAGTCGGAGGAGGCGAGCGACTCGGGCGAGAACGGCTGCGGCGGCCGCGCCCCGTCCACGATCGACAGCTGCGCCACGCGACCGTACAGGTCTGCCGACAAAATAATCAATATAATATCATCTATACATAATGATAATAATAATTAGCTATTATTAATATCCTTTTCCATCTATACATTATAATAAAACCATAGGTGATCGCTGTCTGTACGTAAGAGGACAGAAAACAATGTTTTTCGTATTGTTTGTTTGTCAGGTTGTCTGTATATTTGTGCACGATCTCAGAAACGGCTTATAACGGCGATTGGAAAAAAAAACAATTGAACAAAATATTAATACAAAAAGTATTTTTATATTTTATTAGCGCGGTTGACTGGTGCGCGGGTCACGAGCTACAAGTCTCTTGTACCGTTTTATAGTGAAAAGAGACCCGCGCCGAGAAACCGCGCGCGCCGTACGTCACATGACGTACATTTGTAGCGCGATTCATCGACTCGAGTCAACAGCGCTGGCATTAATAAGCTCGACTATGCAACCACCTTTATGCTCGGTACCCGCTTAACTCTAAAGATGCGATCTCAAGCACCGCCTAGCGAACTAGCAACTAGTAATACTGACCCACGATCCCGAACACGTGGTCGGGCACGTTGCAGGCGGCTGGCCCCAGGTCCACGCCGTTCACCAGGAAGTGCAGCATGCCGTCCGCGCGCCGCACCACGCCCACCGTGTCGCCCTCCTGCACACACAATCCATACTTCCATACTAATATTATAAATGTGAAAGTATGTTTGTTAGTTTGTTTGTTTGTTTGTGACTCTTTCACGTCGCAACATGGCTATTATATGGTATGGTTTATGTGTGTGGGGACATTTAGGAGTGTGAAAAGCGACGTAGGCTACTTTTTACAACGGAAAAACATCTCATTCCCATGGGAAGATCGATATTTTGTTAGTTGCTAGACATTTAGTTCCGGATGTTGTTAATAGATGGCGTTAGTAAATTTCATTTGCAAGTTCTGAATCACGCTATCAAATACTACACGTAATTTTCTTAAGGCATAGGCAAATGTTATTACTGATGTTCCAGTATGTTCCAGAATATCACATTTATAGGCTACTTTCTAGCCGAGATTCCTACGGGAGCGGGACCTAGGCGGCTGTTAGTGCTGTTACCTACGGGTCCCGAAGCGAAGCGCGGGCGGTTCTCTAGTAAATAAATAAATAACGCTTCACACTCATAGCCCCACACTAGGATTCCCTGTGTCGTGGGTGCCATGGACAACACACAAGACAAGAACACACATTACACACCAAGACCGAGAACGGAAATTCAAATTCATCATTCTAATTTCCGCCTCGCTGGGAGCTGGGAATCGAACCCAGGACCCATGGAACAGCGATCCGGCCTGTTAACCATTGCGCCATCCAGGTCGTCAAGCAATCATACAACGCTCGTACAACGATCACCATTGATAGACAGTGTACACTGCTAGTTATAGTAGTGTCAAACACTCGCTGCCCGTGGTGCCAAAAATCATCGGTGCCCTAGGGATAAGCGCGTGCGGTCACGTCACTTATCGATCACTGCGTATCGATTCTTAGAAGGATGAAGAATAGTATAATATGTATCAAAGTAGAAGTACATGTTACGGTAGTAAAACTTTTAATATGTAATATAAGTTTATGTTTTGAGCAATAAAAATGTAATTATTGAATTGTTTTTTCCCTGTTTTACAATTTTTTACCTATTTGTTTCTTTTTCCATAACATAAAATCGACACTTCAGGTTTGCGACTCTATGCCTGCCCGTAAGGCTTGAAGTGTGACAGAAAGCGCAACAGAGTGCGTCCTGTTTCCACATTTTATTACTGCGCGGACAGCGAGTGTGAACCACTATAGTGGTCTATCAGAGATAGCTCGAGAAGGTATGATTGGATGTGGCATGTGGCTAATAATTAATTGTTAATTTGTTCATGAAAATAACGAGAGACAGAACATAGTACTGTTGTCTCTTTTTACATCATTGGCGTAAGTTACTTCTTTTCTTGTCTTAATACAATAAATCATCCGTGCGTCTATACTTTTCTTGTAAATGTATTCAAAGGTACCCTGGTTGATTGTAGTCATGGTATATTGACCGGACACTACAACATACTTAACTATTTTAATACATAATTACATGAATCTAATGGAAACACCTTAATGATTCACACAAAAAATAGACATAAATACGAAAACATTTCAGAAAAAATGGAGTAAAAAAATGAAGAACTATACATAATAAAACAGGAAACTGAATTATAAAATACAAAAGCGCATTGCAAGTAAGTATAATTCTACTTTGCAACTACATTATATTCTTATTTTTATAAGCTAAAGTGATACCTGTGGAAACCATCCCAGTAATAAATATTATTCTGTTTGCAAGGCCTCAATAAATTTGCTATCAGATAAAGGATATATCAGCATAAAGGATCTGTCAAGAATTCGCCTTGAGATTGCAAGATACTATTACCTAAATCGCTCACAGCTAAGAACATCAATATGTGTAATTGTGTATGTATGTATGTGTATCCAGTCATAATGAAATCAATAAGAAATTATATTTTACTATGTGTACCGTGTATTAGAGTAACTTTGGATTTTATTGTAACTTAAAACACCACTACAATGGGTTCTTAGTTATCTCAACCTTGATAATTTTTCTAAGGGCCTACTCAATTACCAAGATACCCCAATAAAAAAATAATACAAGAAAAATGAATAAAAGAAGTAAGAGAACCATAAAAAGCACAATCGCCTCCAATTACAAAATCGTACATATTATTTAATAATAAACATTCGCATTAAATAATAATTAACTTAGAAAACAAACATAATAATATCAGATTCGCCATTCGTCGCGGTAACACTTAGCATACAGAATACTTCTACCACTACATAGTATAGATCACAATCAGCATAGTTCACATCCACAATGAACGATACAAAAATGCACAGTATTAAACTACTAAGTGCTATTAGGAACTCACCTTCAATCTATTCAGATTCCTGACGTATTTCGGTATGATCACGTTGCCGTTTTGGATGACGTCTTCGCCAGCTAAGACCCAAGTGCCCGTTCTGTGTCAAACAAAATGGAACCTTGTTATTACAGGTGATACAAAATCCAAAGGAAATGTTATAACATATATTATGCACTACATTATGTACAATCGGAACTAGCAACCACATATGCAAAATTGTGTAACTGTGTATGCAAATACAAATATTTGTTTGTAACCATCAAGATTTCGTCAAAATCCGTGGAATAGTTTGTATAAAATACGTAAAACATATTATGCATCAAAGGATATCTTCGTAAAAGTGAGCATTTACTTCATTTCGCTGGTTGTAACTCAGTAACTGTATTTAACTTGCATTGTAATAACTACATAGTACACTGCCTTCGCTTCGCTTGGGCAAATCAGTTTCTTAGTAGCCCCATTCGGTAATGGTTAGGCATCGTTCTTTAAACAGACATTACCCTTATTTTTCTGAAGCGAATGAAATAAAATAAACGCTAATAGTTAAATGCAGCTTATCTGAGATAAGCACGAACAAAATCAAAGATAAACAGAACAACAACTCTCAAAAATTCTAATATCTTTGTTGTGAGTTCTTTTGCGTTAACATAGCCCTATAACCGTGTTTTGTTGTATCTCATAAACCTTCCACGTCATCAAACTAATAATACTAGATTCACAATGTCATACTTGGAGGTATTTTGTGTCCCGTTTTACGTTTTTTTTTAGTGATTGTTCAATGCCAATAGTTCCTCAAGCCGCCGAAAGATGGCAATACGAAAAATAGCTCCAAATCACTAATCACGCAATCGTGTTGTGGAAGCTCTAAGTAAACTTCAATATAAAAAGGCAAATTCATGGTGAATGGATCCCGGCGGGGCGGCATAAACATAAATCTGTATGATTTCGTTCGTATTATATACATTACACGCTTTATATTAGCTTCACTTGTATATGTTTTGTATGTTTGTTTGTAACCGACTTCTTTGGGCGCGATTTTGACCCACTTTAAACGGCCAGATTTCGTTCAAACTTTGTGATTTATCGAGGACCGATGACATTACACTAATCAGAGGCGCCGTAACCGGGCGTGCAAGGCGTGTGGCGCAGTATTGGATCGTTAACGAGTTTCAGTCGCGTTATCATTATAAAATGCATAACAATAAATAATATCGGCATACTCGGAATGAGTAAGCCGTCATACTTATTTAGTGATCAAAATCAACGTAAATTTGGGAGATCGTGTTGGTAGCCAGAAACAAAACACTGCTGCTGTTTAATTTTCATTTTAAATGATCAAGTGGGTCTAATAGACAAACGACAAACGACAATAACAACTAAAAAGTTTGCAACTCAGGAACTTATACCGCGGTACGACAACAAAGGGTTTTACGTCGTACGTGCTCTACATACGTTTTTTTCTGAAATGTTTTGTTTTTGTCTTAATAATTTTACTTGTTTGGATAGCTTATAAAACATGGATGTTTTTCATGTAGTTTGTACGCTTGATGTATACTAGATTTTTTAAAATAAATCTACTTTTCTATCGACCACATTCGTAAGAAAATATTTTTTTTTTACAAGAATTCACTTGTTATTTTAAAATGTGTAACACTTGTGCCTGCATTAGTATTAATAAATGATTGTTGATGTATTGGTCACTGATAGAAATGCACACAACTCAATTCAAACCACTACTTTTTTATTTATTGATTTTTTTGTAGTCAAATTCGGTGTTCTTTGACCGAAACCAAAAATAAGGAATATCTCGATAACCAGCTGACTTGGTATTAGGGACATTATGGTTAATTTTGTTGGAAATTGGTTGTATTACCACATTCCAAGAGGAATACGTCGAGTTACAAATCACCCTGTATAACTTTTATCTATAGTCTGATTCTGAGTTGGGCATCGACCGTCCACAAGATGCAAGGCTGTACAGTTGATCATGCAGTCATTTATCTAGGTTCTCGATTGTTTGCAGCTGGACAAGCTTATGTAGCACTTAGTCGTGGAAGATCTTTGGACGGAATTCGAATTGAAGAACTTGATTGCTCAAAGCTAACAGGTCAAACCCCATGTAACAGAGAAGCATTAGATGAAATGATTCGATTACGAAGTAACACGTAGTAAGACTTGTCGATATCACTTGTTCGGCAATAAACTTATGCCATTAAATCTCACTGTATATATTGACAACTGAAAATAATTACAGTTACTTATAGTTATCACGGAATTAATAGTCGATTAGAACAAATAATAGTTTAAAATTTAAAAAACAAGCTATTATAAATAAACCAAACTAAAAAGTAGAAAATAAATAATAGTTAAAAAAAACTAAAAAACACGCTTTTTCTAGAAAACCGAACTAAAAAAAATAGAAAATAAGTTTTAATAAATTTAAATTAAGAATATCTAGTGTTAAAAATTTCAATAAAATATAAATTAATAATAGTGTAAATAAAAAAATATTTTATTTAAAAAAAAGCGTGGGGTGCTTTTTAAGATATTATCAAAATGATAATCACTCTACTCATATCTGTCAATAAAATATTTATAACTATTGACACCATGCACCCCACGCTGTTTTTAAAATAAAATATATTTTTTTTATTTACACTATTATTAATTTATATTTAATTGAAATTTTTAACACTATTCTTAATTTAAATTTATTAAAAGTTATTTTCTATTTTTTTAGTTCGGCTTTCTATAAAAAGCGTGTTTTTTAGTTTTTTTAAACTATTATTTTTTACCGAAGACTCGGTTATGAGGTTACATTAGTTACTATTCGTAATTAAATTGTTAAGGTTATAGCGGTCCCCCAACGTGACGTATTTTTTTAGAATTATTTATACACACTTACGTGCTTCAAGATTGAGTTTCTTTTATTATTTTTTACTTTTTAAATGTAATTTCTTGTGTCGGGGGTTTTTTTTAATTTTTAATTTAATTTTCTATTTTACACTTTTTATAGGTAAGAACATTCTCGATTAAGTCATAAATATTCTCTTACTGCACTTTCATTTCAGACCCCACACGAGTATATTTGCATACATACGGCTATTCTTCCCCGCTTTCACCCCCCACAACTTTTAAACGGCTCAACCGATTTTCATCAAACATATTTTAAAACATGGGCCCGTAAGTTCCCTTTTCCCTTTAATACAAAAAAAAAACTAAATTGAAATCGCTTCATCCGTTCGGGAGCTATGATGACATAAAGAGACAGAGTGAAAATTCTTCCCCACTTTCAACCCCAACAACTTTTAAACGGCTCAACCGATTTTCATCTAACATATCTAAAAACACGCGCCTGTAAGTCCCCTTTAATACAAAAAAAAACTAAATTAAAATCGCTTCATCCGTTCGGGAGCTATGATGCCACAGACAGACAGACACACAGACACACACACACACACACGCACACACACACACACACAGACACGTCAAACTTATAACACCTCTCTTTTTGCGTCGGGGGTTAAAAATAACTTTATGAATTCGAAATGTTCGAAATTGCTGCTATGACAAATTCAACCTTATATAAAATGCATTGTATAAGTACAAAAAAATAATTTACAATTTGTAAAGGAGCTCTTAGGCGTGTTCGCACTCGCAGCGTTCGAATGCGACTATTTAAAAAGAGCGTCCATATTTCGATTTGGGCAGTCTTTTGGAGGGGACGTTTTTCGAGTGCTGTGCATCTAATATTATTAGATCGATGTTCCATGTATAAACAGCAATCAGTCAAAGTTACATAACATGCATAAATATCAACACATCTCACTAACTTGGTATTACTAATCCGGAAGGGGAACTTGAGATCGCTCGAGGGATGCTGCGTGACTCCGATCTCGACGCCCCCTGCGCCCCTCGCCCCCGGCCCCCCCGCCCGCGGCGCGCGGTCCAGCCGCACTACGAACACCTCGTTGGCCTTCAGCGTGCGGTTGGTCGTCACGACCCCGTTATGGAAGTATTCGAACGCACTGCCGACAAATCACATCACTATATAATACTTGTAAGGGCGCTTTCAATTTATGCGTTTCCTGTCGGACCGCTGCGCTGCAGTGCCGAAGCAGTGCATTTGTCGTACGGCGCACGGACGGTCGTTTGTTTTCTTACAAAGTACACGGTGCGGCAGCAGTCCGATCTTCGGACGTTCGCGGTACCGACCCCGCACTGCAGCCGCATCGTAAATGAAAACAAACAACCGTCCGTGCGCCGTACCACAAACGCAACAAGAAACGAGCGGCAGCGGTCCGTCCGACACAAAACACTAAAATTAAAAGCGCCCTTAATTTATACGTCTAGGGCTTAATAGTCATTTACAATTTGTAGCTTTCAGCTCAAATTTTACAAGAAAAATGTATCTTTCAGAATGTCTCTCCCCTTTCTAATATCATCATAGATAGATAGATAAACTCTTTATATGTACACCAGAAATAATCACATCCAGCGAAATTAAAATACAAATGTGTATACAAAAAAGGCGGCCTTATCGCTAAGCAGCGATCTCTTCCAGGCAACCTTACGTACAGGAGAAAATTACAAAAAGAAAAATGGGCTAGTGGTGACAAAAGGAAATATGTAATTGTTTTTTTTTTGTTTTTGTGATAATGAAAATGTGGTATAGTGAAGGGATAAGGAATAAATAGTTAGATGGTACTTTGTAAGTAGTGATCCTTAACCTGCCTTTTGAAGGACTCTAAAGACTTAGCGAGACGGATATTGTGAGGAAGCGAATTCCAGAGACGAACAGCAACTACAGTAAATGATTTATTGTAAAATGAAGTTTGATTTATAGGTGTGAGGAGCGAAAGATTGTTAGATGACCGAAGAGTGTGATCATGGGAATGAGAGATGAATTGAAATCGCCCTTTAAGGTACGAAGGAGCAGTTGGATTGAACAGGTAGCAGTATAAAGCAGACAGAATATGTAAATTCCGGCGAAGTCGAATAGGGAGCCACTTGAGTTTTGTACGAAATGGAGATATGTGATCATATTTGCGAAGACCAAATATGTATCTTATACAGATGTTCTGGAGACGCTCAAGTTTGTTCAATTGTCAATAGTCAAGTATAGGTAGAATCAGAGATTGAACTAGCGTAATTTTAGTAGCAGTGGGAAGTAGATTTTTTAGTCTGCGTAAGGATCCCATGGCAGCAAATACTTTTTTGCTCACAGTTATAATTTGTTGTTTCCAAGACAGAGAAGAATCCATTGTGATACCTAGATTTTTAACTTGCTCACTGAATGGTATCTGAACACCATCAAAATATACTTTGGGTAAAGTAACCCAGTCAATTTTATTATTTTTTTATATATACGCGAACTACCTAACACCATTACTTGCGTTTTCAAGGAATTTATACTCTGACTTTTAATTCGATGCAGTAAAATGACGTTTGCTAATGTCACTTTTTGAAATAATGTTGCCAGATTTTCAATAATAGTGATAACTTACACGATTAACGAACGATGTTTTGATTATTCGATTATTCTTTTCTCAATATGTCTATTATAATGTATGTTAATAAAATATAATTCAAATTCAGAAAACAATACGGAAAGGTTATTAATTTAAAATTATATAGTAGACGAAAAATAATAAACACCGGTGCATGCATGCTTTTAGTACATAACATGCACTAAAAGCGCTTAATAACTAAAAATCTAGGAGATTATTGATATCAATCGTGTTTTTATATGTAGTTATTGATCCTGTAATAACTTCATACATTATTTTAGCAGTTTGCTAAATTATGCGAAACGATTATAATCCGATTAATATTTTCATCAAATCGAATAATTTGTGTCCAGGTTACATCACTATTTTTGTGATAATAAAAAACGGTAACACTGGAAATGTCATTTTACTGCATCGAATTAAAAGTCGGAGTATATATGCAGGCCATATGAATTGCTCCAGTGTAAAATATGATCCAGATCATTGTTTACTGCATTTATTGTATTAGGTAATTCGGTAAGGCAAGATTGTCGATATATCTGAAGATCATCTGCATATAGGTGATAGAGAGAAGTAATATTAGAAGTTATTGTATTAATGAAAATAGAAAAAAGAATGGGAGACAACACCTTGCGGTACGCCAGCACATACAGGAGACCAGGCTGAATAAGAACCACTAACCTGTACACGATGCCGGCGTCCATGCAAGTAACTATGAAAACGGTCAATTGCAGTCGGAGATATGTTAAGAGTGCGATGTATGCCCAAGAGAACGTCAAAATCTACAGAATTGAAGGCATTGCTAAAATCTAGAAGTACCAAGACTGTAAGATTTTGACTTTCCATACCTAAGCGAATGTCTTCAGTAATTTTTAAAAGTGCTGTAGTCGTGCTATGACTGGGACGGAAACCGGATTACAAAGGATTGAATAGGTTATTTCTGGATAAAAAGAAAGTTAATAGTTGCTTATGGACAAGGCGTTCTAGGACTTTGGAGAGGAACGGAAGGATAGAAATAGGTCTATAATCAGAGGGTACTACTTTAGGATTAGTCTTTTTAGGTACAGGAATAATTTTAGCATCTTTCCAGGAGGAAGGAAAACAACTGGAAGATAAGAAGCTGTTGATGATAAACGTGAGGACAGGAGCAACAATATCAAGGATGGGTACGATCATATCACGACTTACTTCTCTAAGCAGCTTAGGAAGAAACAGCGACTAAAAATTCTCGAGATTTTTTATCTGCTCCGTCTCTATAATCACAGATTATATATTTCAACACTTCACCCTAGATTCAATACTTATGACAGGTATAATTAAGGCACTATATTAAGCTGTGAAGTTATTTATCTATCCATGCCGCGAAACCGACCTCATTAAAATTCAAATGCATTCAGATTCAATAAAACTCTTCCTGCTATTGATACATTCGCAAACAATATGGGAACGATTATGTAGATCTCGTTCAAATTACACGACTCCGTTCACATAACAAACGTCTAGTCTAGGTCACTCTTCGTGTTATTAAGAACACAATAGCGCTAGTGATGTGATCCATGAAACGAAGTCAATGTTTGAATTTGGTGCCAAGGATGCTGTGATTGTCCACGGACGCATGCATTCACAGTCGCCTTGCGTTCGAAATTTGAAATTGGGTCAATGAGGGTCGCCGTTTTTGTGTTCACCAGTTGGCGCCACCGGCAAGTGAGGTCCTGCTGTCAAAGCCCGCTCATACATAAACAGTGACAAGTGACATTCAGACAAGTGAGAAGTGACACTGTCCTCGCCAACCGAGTTAGAATTAATGGACATAATGCACTGCTTAACATCACGATCTGTGAAGTGCCTAAATTTAAAGAGAGGAAGGTCTGAAGTGGGAAACCTCGAAAGATGTTGTAATGTATTAGCCATATTATTTTACACAAGGCTTATCTATTGTTAAACAAGAATTGCATAAAAATAAGCATTGTTTTCGTAAACACATTCACACAAACATTCGCACGAACACGCGAACCCACAAGTCGATACCTCGGGGCTCAAAGGGCGTAATGCGTATAAGCACCAAAACTCGATTTTACAGGAGAGCCAAAAAACTAAAAAATAAAAATAAAAATCGACGTAACTTTCTTGATTGTTGTCAATAAACCATTCTAGGACCAAAAGTTTTGTTTTCTTTTGCTGCAGAACATTGTATAATAATAATTCAAATAACAAAAATAGCTTGTCTATAATGAATGTCTGGGGCGTTTACGCCCGAAAAATAAATGGATATGTGACTACTGATGGTTGTAACGGTCAATTTTCTCACTTTTTCTATCATTTTGTAGATAGATGCTTTGTTTTCTTCATTTATCGATTTAAGTTCAATTTTGTATGAACTCTATTCACATTTGTATATATTATTAACCTTTTTATAGATTTTATAACCTATCAACTCAGATAACTAAAATTAGCTACAAAAATAATTATTAATTTTATCTATACTTAATGGTCTGACCTATCTAAAATCTACTCAAAAACTCATTTATTTAAAAAGAAAAATGATAATTAAATTTAATTTCCATGTAAAATATTAAACGTAAGCACATTCGTATCATCTACGGTGTCGTTTACTACCATCAAGTTTATGATTATTAACAGTGATTGCTGTTACGACACAAAAATTAAAAAAAATATTTTATTTTCTACAAAAAATATGGTCGTAAACGCAAGTTTTTGGCGAATAGGAAGACTTTAAACATACTGATCGATAGAGCAGAAAAACAAAATAGGGATGTATTAACAAGTTAATTTCGCCAAAACGGCGGTTACGCCCTTTGAGCCCCGAGGTATCGAAGTATAGGACGGGCCTTCGCAAATCATTTTGCAAAGTTTTTGACAATTTCGTGGTATTCCAAGCTGTCAAATCTGTGATAACACATGCAATGGTAAGGTTCGCACGAATATGAGTGAGCGCGGTAAAAGTAATAAATATATTTTTATTTTATTTAGGACGATGCAATTATAACATTGGCGACCACACAATAATAATACTCACTTAGGCCGATGAGCAGTCTTGCCATCATTAATAATAGTAACATGCGAATCACGCAGCGTATGAAATAAAAGGCTATCCTCGTCTATACGTCGCCGGGAGCGACTCGTGGCCGCTGCAACAACAGATAAACTTATTTTATTAATAGTATCCATGTTCCCATTGAAGAAGTGTGCCTATACCTAGTTTTTTAGAAGTTTTAAAACTGATACGAGTTTACTCAGTGAAACATCGAAGCGAGAAGGGGATTGACAAATACTACGAGAGGTCATCGAGGTGGAAAGATGGTAAAAAAATTGTAAAAAAAGAATCACATAGTATGATTGTAGTATGTTATTACGTAGTAAAGCGTCCATACTAATATATTAATACAAAAGTAAGTCTATTTCATTATTCTTCTTCCACGTATCAACAAAGCGATGTTATGGTATAACTTTTGTGTGTACTTTGATTTGTGTGTGGTTCTAGCGCTGTAAGGGCTCTTTCAATTTATGCGTTTCGTGTCGTACGGTGCGGGAGCAGTGCGGACGTCGTACGTCGTGCACTTTGTATGAAAACAAACGACTGCGCGTGCGTCGTACGACAACCGCAACGAGAAACGCGCGGCAACCGTACGACACGAAACGCATAAATTGAAAGAGCCCTAAAACATGTCAATCACAAGGAAAGATATACGACGATGCGCATTCGTACATATAGGTACCAGGACATCATGAATGACAAGCAGATATAAAGTGAAGCAATACGAACCCGCGTCCGCGTCGTCGGGGCGCGGCAGCGCGGGCGGCGGCGCGGGCTCCGCGTGCCCGTCCGCCAGCTCGTTCGACGACGTGTCTAGGATCGTCACCTGCACACATACCACACTCACTGTGCTTACACTGAATAATGGAAGTGGGGACTAAATTAACATTAAGTTGACATTTTAGGTATAACGCACGAGATGAAAGTGTAATCGTAAACGTGTCTAGATCATGTTTTCTTTAATCCATTTCTGTCACAAATAAATAAATGTGAGTTAAAATAACAAATCATTTTTGCAAAGAGAGATCTGCAAGGCGAAACGGCACATCTTAGATGTGGCCAAGCTCTTACTGATCTTGGTCGGTATTAGTATAATATTATATGCGGGAGGCGTAAAACACTGATAACGCAATTCAATCGTCGTCGCATCACCATGTTTTCAAAGTCAAAGTCAAAGTTAAACTGTTTATTTCATTTGGGAATTTACAAATTCACTTATGAACGTCAATTTTTTGATTCTACCGCCGTTTTGGAAAAGTGCTTGAGGAGAAAAAAACGGCAAAAAAACTCCTCCGCATCTTTTAAAATAAAAATTACAATATTACTTAATTGATACAGGTAAGCACTAACCTAGCGGAGCTGGTTGTAGAGCTGGTAATTTCCATGCCTTTTTGTCATTTAAATATTCCTGTATACTATAGTATAGTAGCTCTTGTCTACGAGTTGTGCTTTTACATGCTTCTTAAACAACTCTGAAGGCAGGTCACGGATTGCCTTAGGGACTTTATTATAGAACTGTACACCAAGCCCCATAAAAGAACGCTGCACTTTACATAGCCGATATGAAAGCGTCGCCAAATCATGCATCTTTCTTGTTAAGCGATTATGATAATCGCTGTTTTTTTATATGCATTTATGTTATTTCTTACAAAAACTGTATTACTATATATATGTACTGTGAGGCTACTGTAAGTATACCTAATTCTTTGAATTTATCACGGCACGATTCCCGATACCGTAGTTTATAAATAGCTCTAATGGCCCTCTTCTGCAATATAAAGATTTGTTGTATATCGCTTGCTTTACCCCACAGTAATATGCCATAAGACAACACTATGAAAGTATGCGAAGTAAACAAGCCTAGCAGTTTCTACGTCAGTAAGCTGTCTTATTTTTCTAACCGCATAAGTAGCTCTACTAAGTTTCATCGCAAGAGTTGCTAAATGCGCGCCCCATTGTAGTTTACTATCCAGGGTAATTCCTAAGAATACTGTGGATTGTTCCATTTTTAATGCTTCATTATTTAATTTAAGTGTCTTATCGACATTCTTTACATTTGGTAGGGTAAACTCTACACATTTAGTTTTACTTGCATTTAGGAGTAAATTATTAATTGTAAACCACTTTGATACATGCGACAAAGCATTGTTAACATCATCAAAATTACGTTTATTTCTGTCCGTCTTAAATAATAATGATGTGTCATCAGCAAACAACACAATGTCCGCATGTTTTTTTACATAATATGGTAAATCATTTATATATACTAAGAAAAGAAAAGGACCTAAAATTGAGCCCTGTGGAACACCCATCACAGCCTTAGACCCTGATGATTTAATATCATTTATACTAACTTTTTGGACTCTATCACTTAAGTAAGACATAATCAGGCTAAGCGACTTGTTTTTTTACCCCATAGTAATTAAGTTTTAATAGTAATATTTTTGCTCAACACAGTCAAAAGCTTTAGATAAATCACAAAATACACCAATGGCATTCTGTGATCCCTCCCATGCATCGAAGATATGTTTTAAAAGTCTAGCCCCAGCATCAGTAGTACTACGACCTTTTGTGAAACCGTATTGTTCGGGGTGTAGTAGGTTGTTGCTGTTAAAATGGGCAATCACTTGATTTAAAATAATCTTTTCAAAGATCTTACTGAGTGTTGGCAATATAGAAACTGGCCTATAATTATTAACATCGGTTTTGTCACCAGTCTTAAAAAGTGGAATAATTTTACTGCATTTCATTAGATCTGGAAAAGTACCTAAATCGACACATTTATTAAAAACTACGGCCAAAGTTGGAGCTATGACATCTATTATAAACATATTATGTTGTATTATTTTTGTTGAAATGCCCCACAAATCACCTGTATTTTTTATTTTAAGCGACTGAAAGGTCTTAATTATTTCTCTTGCGGTAGTATACTTAAATTCCGATTCAGAAATTGCGAAAACTGTAGGTCCCCGCAAACTGGCCACAGCCAACGGCGGCTGTGGCACTTCTTTTTAGAAGCGGGAACCGGCTGACAGCCACTTCGGCTGGATCTTGCTCACTGTTATTGGAGCTGTTGGAGCCACCGCGCCCCAAGCACCATTACGTCACCACATGACGTCACCGTCAGACCTTTACCTTGACCGTCATCCCGTAGAGGTCTACGACGCCCCAGACGGGCGGCTGCACGCGCTCGGCGGCCGCGCCCTGATCCGCGCCGTTGATCACGTAGTGCAGCGAGCCGTCCGCGCGCCGCACCACGCCCACGCGGTCGCCCTCCTGCCGACAACACACGACCGCAACCGAATAAGTGAATGAATGAATGTTAATAACAATAACAATAAGACCCTTCTCACACTGCGCTATTTATAAGCTACGCGACTCCGACGCAATCAACATTTCGCTGTCACTGACACTGATCACTGACAGGCGACGCGTCGTTGACGCGTCGCCTGCATACTTGGACAAGATCCTAGTCGCTTACAAATAACGTTGTGTGTGAAAGGCCTAACGCTAGACACTCACACACACAAGGATTCTCCGTGTCGTGGACAAACCCAAGACGAGACCGGAAATTTCAACTCATCGTTCAAATGCACCTGATGAAACAATTATTTCCTGATAATCGAACCAGGACGCTTTCAACAGCATCTCGGCATGGTAACATTTTCATCACCGTCAATAGACACATTATAACACACAACAATACACCCCCCACTCACCCGCAACTCATCCAAGTTGACGTTCCCGTACTCGAGGCAGGTGCCGTGGCCGTTGAGCAGCACCTTGCAACCGGACATCATGATGGTGCCCGACTCCATGTTGGTCATCGTGGACGGGTAGCGGATCGTCGCCGGGTTGTGGTGTGTCAACACAAACACACAACAACCACAATACACCCCTACTCACCCGCAACTCATCCAAGTTGACGTTCCCGTACTCGAGGCAGGTGCCGTGGCAGTTGAGCAGCACCTTACAGCCTACATCATGATGGCGCCCGACTCCATGTTGGTCATCGTGGACGGGTAGCGGATCGTCGCCGGATTGTGGTGTGTCAACACAAACACACAACAATCACAATACACCCCCCACTCACCCGCAACTCATCCAAGTTGACGTTCCCGTACTCGAGGCAGGTGCCGAGGCCGTTGAGCAGCACCTTGCAGCCGGACATCATGATGGTGCCCGACTCCATGTTGGTCATCGTGGACGGGTAGCGGATGGTCGCCGGGTTATGGTGCGTCAACACAAACACACACACAACATAACACCCCCCCCACTCACCCGCAGCTCATCCAAGTTGACGTTCCCGTACTCGAGGCAGGTGCCGTGGCCGTTGAGCAGCACCTTGCAGCCGGACATCATGATGGTGCCCGACTCCATGTTGGTCATCGTAGACGGGTAGCGGATCGTCGCCGGGTTGTGGTGGGTTACGCCCATCTGGAAGGGAAACACAGCTTCATCGTTTCCACCCAACATAGCTACTGAGTAAGAGTTGCTTCTCAGAATGAGAGGGTTAAAGCTTGTCCACACTGGTCAAGTGCGGATTGGCGGACTTCAGACGCTTTTGAGGCTTGCGAACTCGAGAGAAGTCGACGTCTCCATTAGACTGCGCAACGCAAATGAGCGTTCTTAGTCTATATTATCCCATGAGGAAGAGAAACCAACCGTGAGAACCCATGTTGCGAATTTTTTTCTTCAACTATCCTTACTATCGGTCATGGACAAAACTCGTGTAATAACAGTTTCTCTATTGCCAATTATATTTGGTTCAGAAGCCGCCATGACACTAATGTTTTACAACATAAAAATATACACATAACTACTAGAACATTTCGGACACAAACTTCAAAACTTTAGTTTTTGGACAACACCAATAAACTAATACACGTTTATCACCCTCTTACGAATCTGTCTGTGATCTTATCAATATCATGCACAAACGTTTATTAACTAACAAATTATATTATAATCCTCTACTCTCTCAATTAATTCAACGTACACACAAAAGAAAAACTATTGATAAAAACAGCAAAAGAACATAAACCACATAATGCAGATTTCACGAGGTGTCTAGCCGACATAACGATCTAAACTAAACTAAAGTGTCGTTGCTCTGTCATAATATATAGCAAATAAAAGTTTTTGCGACGGGATATAGGATTCAAGGTTGAACACCATTATTATAGCCCATAAAATATAGAACTCTTTTAAAGAAGTTATAAGAATATCGAGGGAAAAGGTAATAACCGCCCTGCCACCCATGGCTAGCCAACCCACTACGATGTCGAAAGCAAGGTAGATCGTCCTAATACAGCGCCACCGACTCTTCACTTTGAGCGACGGAAGCGTTCATAACGTCACGCTAGATCATAACAACACAAAACAATAACTATCTCTATCACCCATGTACATATGCACACGTGTGCCCTACATAAGATGTTTTTGCGAGATTTCCTTATTAATCAGAATCCAATAATTTGTCATTCAATATTAGTTACCAGAATTGTACAATATTGTTTCGCTAGTTTATAATTTTTCTAAATTGTAATTTAATTTAATTAAAGTAATAGTAAAAACTTTGGTTTTTTTAAAGTCCTCCGGCTGTCGTTAACGTAATTCCCACATAAGCTTGGCGGCGTGCGACAGAAATAGATAGATTTTTCGTGATGCGTATGCAGTGCGACGTCACTTTGATCTAAGTAGAGACTACACAAGTGCATTACGTGGAAGAAAGAGTACGTGCTAGCTTTGGATAATCGAACCACAGCAAAGCATAAGATGTTCTTCAATATAGCAACGGCCGTGGCTTTTACCATGCTAAGAGCCCGGCAGAGATCCGCCTACCAAAATCGACGACCTTATACCTGAAAACATATGATACCACGACATTCAGGACCAACAACGAAAAATATCTGGTACAAGGGACCAGCCAGTTACTGTAGGAGTAATATAGGATATTGTAGGACTCATATTCAAAAACTTGTATTGTCACCGGAGGAGCTTATAATTATGTCGTAAGGACATATCGATAGGTAAACGCTACATTTAGCACACAGCTATATACGCAGACTTCGAGGGACCTTACCAACCTTTATAAAAACAGATAGGGTCAAAAACAGTTAAAAACAATAGGGCATCGAGCGATGACGGTATCACAAAGATTTTGTGGGAAACTTTCCCTATCCGTAGTCGAACTGTACCGAAACACTGTATACCCCAGAAGCACGGTTATACTGTTAAGGAATAGTCCTCAAATGTATATCACGTGTCGGAAAAAGAAGTACGGTTCGCCCCTGGCCAGGCGAACCATCGGCTCATAGTAAGTGGCGGAGACCGCAAGGTAAGGAAGGTTTTATAAGAGTCAGTGGAAGTCTGTAGGCGATGGATAGATGAAATCAATGGGACGGTTCCAACTTTGGGTCATAAAAATAACATTGAAGATCTTCGAAATATTTACATCATGAGATTATTATCTTGACTCACAATGATAAAGTCATCTCTCAAAATCGAATCGTAAAGCAAACTACAACCTATTATTAATCCGTACATTACTTTAAAAATCAAGACGTTTACTACCTATGTAAAATTAAATATATCATAATAATGCCGAATTATCCTTAACCCAATCATGCGTATAAATATAGAATGCTAAGGGCTCAAATCCTAAAATTGCACATTCGTAGGAATATTTCAAAATATGTACCGTTGTATTTTATAACTTACGCTGGTTATAATTAAGCCATACGGGGGTGGCATAGTCACTGCGTGACAAAACCCCTTTAAATCAATAAAGATTATAAAAAAAAATACTAAATAATATTAGCATGTTCAATATCGTAATATTGTACTTGTAGTAAAACTTCAAAACTACAACATTTGAAATTATTGAGAAATATCAAGCTTTAAACTGCAATTTTGTGATGGAGTAACGTGACCATGTCAGCTGAATGGTTGATTTTGGAAATATGAAAAAGTCCACTCTATTCAACAAACAAAAGGAAATATATATCACCAAAGGAATTTTCAAACAATTTTCATTGAATAATACTCAGGTAAAGGTGGTATTTGCATAAACAGGCAAAATATGTACAAACGTGAACTTAAATATGTTCATATTGATCACAAATATATTATGAAGCAGCTAATATTAAACGGCGAATTAGAATCAGAGGCACCCAGTAGTTTAGCAGTGATGCTTATTCAATTGATCAATCCATGAATCAAATGTTTATGTATTATTTATATTTGGAACATAAACGTGTTTTGTTTCTTCTAAATATTTATTAACCCCCGACGTCAAAAGAGGGGTTTTTAAGTTTGACCTCTCTATCTGTGTATCTATACTATTAAGTGTGTCTCATCGCATCGTTGCTCTGAAACGAATTCACCAACCGCTTTTGCCCTCGGCTTCGCCCGCGTGGAATTCGTTTATATCGCGAACCGGGGAAATGGGGAAGGAGGTACGTCATCAACTATCTTCCTGGAAAAATTCATCGAAATTGTTTATGCGGTGTAGATTTTTTATACAAACTCTCATCCTCTATTTCAACCCTTTAGGGGTTGGTTTTTGAAAAAAAAGTAGCCTATGTGTGACTGGGTTTTCAATTATTTTCATTCTGAATTTCATCCAAATCGGACCGGTGGTTTAGCCGTGAAAACGTCACAGACAGACAGACAGACTTTCGCATTTATAATACTAGGGAACCGCCCGCGCTTCGCTTCGGGACCCGTAGGTAACAGCCGCGTAGGTCCCGCTCCCGTAGGAATCTCAGCTAAAAAGTAGCCTATAACATTTACCTATGACTTAAGCAAATTACATGTAGTATTTGATAGCGTGATTCAAAACTTGCAAATGAATTTTACTAACGCCATCTATCAACAACCCCGGAAATAAATATCTAGCAACTAACAAAACATCGATCTTCCCATGGGAATGAGATGTTTTTCCGCGGTAAAAAGTAGCCTACGTCACTCTCCACCCTCCTAACTATCCGTACACACATAAACCATACCATATAATAGCCATGTTGCGACGTGAAAGAGTCACAAACAAACAAACAAACAAACAAACACACTTTCACATTTATAATATTAGTAAGGAAGTAAGGATTAGTATGGATTTCAATGCGTTTTTTTAGTCGAAGGACCGTTTCCTTGCGGTGCTAGTAGGGTGGTTCTTCAAAATTAGGTTAACTTGGTGTTAGCAGCAATTTTCGTATAATTATATTTATTTAATCCAATTTTTGAAACTACGTTGCGATATTATAATGTCTATATATTTTGGTCACTCACTTTGATCGATATCATAATATTTTTTTATTTCCGAAAATCGCTTCTTTCTACTCCAAATATCAGTCCCTAGCCATGTAAGATCTCCCAAATTTAAAAAATATTTCATTGTAATTCTAAATCAATATATAAAACTTTGATTTAATCGAGTTAAACACGTTTACTATTACATTACTAACCTTGTTATTGCGATATTGCTATTTAAAAACAATATTTTAATCAGATTATTTGATATCAAAAAGTGTCAGCGTTGAAAAATATCAGTCCCTAGCTATTTAAGAAATTCAAAAATAAGCGGCATCTAACCTCATGGCATGTGTCACAACTTGCTAGAGCGAAACCATTCATGTGAAGTTAGTTGCAAACACAGCGGACGCCACCGCAGCCATTTTGTTTTTAGTGCGGTCGCCGACTTTGTTACGGAAACACGTGCTGTGCCACTCAAACTCTCAGGCCCTAGGTAAGTCGTTTCAAAGACAGTTAATTAATAATTGATCTTATTACTTATTGTAAATTTGAGCTTCGTCTGCCTTGTTATTTTGATCACCTTTTCGTTTTGATGTTTATTAACAATAATAGGTTATGTTTGGTTTTGCTTTGATTCGTCAGTCCCTAGACCGTCAGGCCCTCGTCGTAAAAGTGACTAGGGACTGACGCTTCACTTAGGGACTGACGGTCATACTGTGTGATCCATGGTTGTAATCATAAAATTTGTGTATTTGTTGTAGAATATGGCGCCTAGAAAGAAAACATTACTATCCAAAGAGGAACTCGCAAAAAAAAAGTCTGAACAGGCGAAAAAACGGTTGGAAAAAATTAAAAACGACCCTGTTTTACTGGCAGAGTACAAAGAAAAAGAACGACAGAAATATCTAAGGAAAAAAGAAAAAGGACAGAGGAAATGTGTCAAGGATATGACTCCGCGTGAGCACAGAAGAGCTCGGAAGAAATGGGTAGACTACTCATCAGATTATAGAAAGAAACAAAAGATTCGTGCAAATGTTAATAAATACATGGACCAAAATACGCCGCCGTCATCGGACGAGGAAAATGTTCCTGAGGTTCCTGTCATAAACAATGAAAGAAGAGTTGAAGCTAGAAGGAGGAGTAATGTTCAACGAAAAAAAAGAAATAGTATACTAAAAAAGAAAGACTTACTCATTGATAAGTTGAAGAAAAAGCTTGCCAACGAACAACAAAGAAACAGAAGACTAAAATGTAGGATAAGGAAAAATAAGAAAGAACTTACACCAAAAAGTGCAATTAAAGCCATGTCTAACGACCCTAATCAAAAAGCTGAATTGGTAAAAAAAGCATTATTTGGCGAGATTATTCAGAGGCAACTTTTAGACAAAAATATTGATACACACCTGAATAAAACCTCTTCCTCCATAAAAACATTGTTGTCCAGCCCACTGACACATAAATATAAGATATGGAGACTCGGAAATAAAGCTATTACATACAAAAAGATGGGATTTAATCGTACAACATATGAAGCTAAGCGTAACAGACAAGAAGTTGAGAAAATCATACAAAGTTTTTATGAAGATGATAATAATAGTCGTTGTGCGGCAGGAAAAAAAGAATGCATTACTCGTAAAAAAATAAAAAAGCAAAAAAGATATCTATTGGATTCGTTGAAAAATTTACATCAAAAGTTCCTCAAAACAAACTTGCTGACAATTGGGTACGCAGAGTTCTGTAAATTACGTCCATTTTGGGTTGTTGTGCCGAAACTTACAGACCGTGACACCTGTGCTTGTATTACTCATGAAAACATCAATTTGAAATTAGAAGCCTTAAAAAATGCAAACATTCTTAACTTTGCAACTTATCAAACTGCCCTGGCAACACTTTGCTGTGATCGTTATTCAGAAAATTGCTTAGCGAGAACTTGCAATAACTGCTCAATGAAGACTTTACCATACCTGGAGTTTGATAATAGTAAGGAAGTAGCAGTCAAACATTGGAAACAAAGCAAGGAATTGATCAAGGACCTAAAAACTAAACAGAATCGATACGTCACAAAGTATAAGAAAGAGATCTACAGCTCAAACCCTCGTGATTTGATAACGCAACTAGAAGAAAGTGATCTTTCAAAATTGTTTCAACACGAACTGAACATTGTTCACCAATATAAAACTGTTAAATCTTTGAAAGATTCTCTAACAGAAAAGGATGTAATAATCCACATGGATTTCTCAGAAAATTACACAACAAAATGCAACCAAGAAATCCAGTCCTATCATTTTGGTGGCTCCAGGACTCAAATTTCGATGCATACTGTGGTCGTATACACAATGGATAAAATAACTTCTCACTGCACTGTATCGTTAAATTTATCTCATAACGCAAGTGCCATTTGGGCACATTTACAGCCTGTGCTCAGAACGTTACCTCCGTCAGTAGAAAACCTGCATTTCTTGAGTGACGGTCCTGTGACCCAATATCGAAATAAAACGATGTTTTATATTTTGGGGTGCAGAATCAATGACTTTTATCCATTCGCTATGAATTACACGTGGAATTTCCATGAGGCGGGACATGGAAAAGGAGCACCTGATGGAATTGGCGCGACTTGCAAACGTAGTGCAGATCAACTTATAGCTCAGAAAGGTGACATTACAAACTTACACGACTTTGTGGCTGTACTCCGAGAAAGGTGTCCAAATATACAAATTTCTGTTATCGAAGATGCTGAAATAGAAAAAGTCAGTAAAATGATCAAGGAGCACGAAAAAAAGCAAAAACCATTTAAAGGCACTCTATTAGTGCACCAAGTCTCGGGTAATATTTATTATCCAAATAAACTTGTCTTGAAGTCACTAAGTTGTTTCTGTGCTGGTGTTGGATGTAATCATTACAACTTAGGGACTTTAACATACCAAACCGATACACAGCAGCTTCAAGTTCCAGATGTTTTCACAGATTCCGATGATGATGTGCCATTAGCAAGCATAAGTCAGGTTGTGAAGGAAAAGGCCAAAACAAGCTATGGCAGTGGAGATTATATTTTAGTCAAGTTAAATATGAAGAGAAAAGAATATAGATACGCCGCGATTTGCTCTAAATATGAAGATGAAGATGGAGAACTCACAGTTACATTCCTTAAAGTTTGCAACGATAATGGAACAGAATTTCAAATAAGTGAGAATGATATTGCTGACGTGCCTTACGAAGATGTTTTAGAAAAACTACCACTTCCAAAGCAAATAGTCAAGAGTGGAACAGTATTTTACAAATTTAAGAAACCTGTTAACGTTTACGAAAAGTAGAATAAATAATAATGTGATAGTCTTTGTGATTAATTAATCATAGACTGATTTTAATTAAGTTCAAATTATAATTTTGTTACTTAGAAAGCTGTTTTTTTTTAAATTGTTAAAATTACCTTAAGAATATTAATTTGTAAGTAAACTCAAAGTAGTTTATTGTAAAAAGAAATACGAATGAAAGCCTCTGATTGTGACCTTTCAGTTTACTCAGAGTTCGTACATTTTATTTCCTAGAGATAAGTTGGTTATAAGTCTCACTGATAATAAAATAAAAATAAATGGTTCAGGTAAAAAAATTATCAATAAACTGTCTACCTCATTGTCCACCGTATTGAATATGTTTGAGACTGAAATTAATTACTAATTTTTCAATAAAAATGTGATTTAAACACCCTAATCGTGTTTTTTATCAGTCCCTATCATATCTCGTCAGTCCCTAGAAAACAGATTTCAAAAAAACTTGAATTTCTCTTAAAATACTCAGTAAAGTGACTGGCCCTTTTAGATAAAACATAGTAGATATTATACCCACAGAATAGAATTAAAACTTTACTGGTAACCATCTAAAAACAACTTTGTCAAAATTAAGCCATAAGTTAACCTAATTTTGAAGAACCACCCAGTAATTGTTTCAGCAGTTTGAAGAATATCAGCATTCAGCTCTTTTCCAAAACGATGCAAGGCATTTGGCAATTCAGCCCCATCCCAATACTACGCAGTGAACAATTTATTATCAATGGAGGAAAGGTAATATTGTAATATGGTTTTATCATAGTTAACTCGCAATCCTTACTAATATTATAAATGTGAAAGTGTGTTTGTTTGTTTGTTTGTTTGTTTGTTTGTGACGCTTTCACGTCGCAACAAAGCTATTATATGGTAAGGTTTATGTGTGTGGGGATAGTTAGGAGGGTGGAGAGTGACGTAGGCTACTTTTTACCGCGGAAAAACATCCCATTCCCATGGGAAGATCGATGTTTTGTTAGTTGCTAGATATTTATTTTCGGAGTTGTTAATAGATGGCGTTAATAAAATTCATTTGCAAGTTCTGAATTACGCTATCAAATACTACATGTAATTTACTTAAGTCATAGGCAAATGTAATAGGCTACTTTAGCTCTGCCTCGAGAACTCCCCGCTCCGGCTGTATTCAGTGTACCGCCCGCCCGCTGGCACTATCCTGTTGGCTGATGTCCGCAAGTTGCTGGACTCGCCGACACCGGTGGTGGGCGCGGGCGACTGGAACTGCAAGCATCCGGGGTGGAATAGCCTAGCTGCCAACAGAAGTGGAAGGCTACTTTTTGATGCCGCTGAACAGCACGGCTACACTGTCGAGGGTGTTGCACACCGTTACCGCGGCTCTGAATAAGAGAGAACGCGTGTGTGCAGTGTTCCTCGACATGGAAAAGGCGTTCGACCGTGTTTGGCACGACGGCTTTCTCTACAAGAACTCGCAGTCGTCGGCGCCCCGGAGTGCCGTTAAGGTGATCTCCAGTTTCCTCGAAAATAGAAGCTTCAGAGTAGTGGTTGAAGACGCCGAATCCACCGAGCGTCCGATCGCAGCCGGCGTCCCGCAAGGGAGTTGCCTGTCCCCGGTCTGCTACGCCTGCTACACCGACGACATCCCGGCGGCAGGGGGGCGTCGCTTGCCCTGTATGCCGATGACGTGGCGTACATCACCACGTCGCTGAATAGAACCCACGCCATCGTCACGATGCAGCGTGCGCTTGATGCCCTCCCCGAATGGCTCGCCACGTGGAGACTGTCGGTGAATGTCGGGAAGACGCAGGCTGTGAACATAGGAGGATACCTCAACAGGCGGGATCCTACTCTGGAGCTTCACGAACAAGATATCCAATGGGCTCCACAGGCCAAATACCTGGGGGCAAAATCGACGGAAGACTCTCGATGAAGCCACAGGTTACGAAAGCCGTCGCGAATTCCAGAAGCGCGATGGCAGAAACCAGTGCTCTCCTCGAGCCTCCCTCTCGGACTGAAGCTCGGGGTCTACAAGACCTACATCAGATCCCGCCTCACGTACGCGGCACCGGCGTGGTACGCGCTCGCCAGCGAACCGCAGCGCAAGAGGATGCGCGCGGTTCAGGCGATTGCGCTCCGCCGGCTGACTGGTGCGCCGAGGTACGTCAGGAACGCCGTCATCCAGAGGGACCTTCGAGTCGAGAGCCTGGACGACTTCATCGAGAGATTGGCACGCAACATGTTCGGGCGTGTCGACGCGTCGCGGTTCCCGCATCTGCAGGACCTGGCGCCGCTCCACGCCCGTCCACCGGACCGCTGGGCCTTCCCGCGCGACTTGCTGGTTGCGCGGGACGGGGCTAGCACTGACTGATACTGGGGCTTCGTAAGTCGTCGCCCGGCGCTGATCGGCTCCTGCTGGGCTTCCCACCAGCGGGATTCACCCAGTAGGGCCTCGATCGCCTGGGCGGCGCGAAGATGAACCCCATCCCGTTTTAAGACTCTGTGGCCTGTAAAAAGGCCACCACTCACCGGACTTGACCTATTGGTTAACCAAAGATGGACAACCAAGGGCCTTAGGGCTCAACCCAAGGACCGGCCCGTTTTAACGGGCCGCGAGAGACACCCCCAAAGGGGAACTAACTGTCCCGAGGGCTCCACACACCTCAGACAGGGTGGAGTGAAAAGAGCGAGTAGTAGGCTACTTTTTAGCCTAAATTCCTACGGGAGCGGGACCTACGCGGCTGGTACCTACGGGTCCCGGTCCCGAAGCGAAGCGCGGGCGGTTCTCTAGTATACTATATGGAGCTGTAGAATACGTCGGGGAGGGGGGGGGGGGGGGTCAATTTTTAATTTACAGTTAGATATATTAAATTTTTTGGTTATAATTTGACTGACCTCGATACTGCCGCTCCACTTGTCGACGAGCCGGTCGATGCGGATCTCGAACAGCTCGTTGTCGCAGAGCGGCCGGTGCGTCATCACCACGCCGTTGTTGTAGTCGTCCAGCGGCCGCGACCGCTCCGCCGATCTGCCACATGTAGCGTCTTCAACGTTATGATTGCCTCGTACTGAGCGCTCACAGACTACTAACAGCAGTATTCAAGAAACGTACTTGGCTGAGTAATGAAACAACACTATGCAAAGAACGCTAACCATCTATGCGTTCCTCGTGTCAAGCCATCCAATAAGTATACAAAACTAAACATTACTTATGTATGACGTCTCATAGCGTTAAATACAGCTCTGTGATTGGTCCATTTGATATACCGTACTTCACACTAGTGTTTACTACGCCAAGTCCGCTTCTTGAATACCGCTGTAACTTAAACCCCTTGAATGCCCCATACTGAGCTCTGACAGACCAATCAATGTTCTAATTGCTAACTTGGCTTACAATCCTAGACCCCTGCTTGCAAAGATGCAAGCCTTCAACGTCGTGATTTGACTGGTACTGAGCGCTGACAGGCTACTAACTTCGACCCCTTGATTGCCCCATACTGAGCACTGACACTCACTAACCAATGTTCTTATATTTGCTATAGGTAATACTGGGCTAACAACAATCCTAGTCCCGTTTGAGTCTTGCTAGCAAAACATTTATGAAATCCCATAGTACTTAAATAGAAAACCTTGTTTACCTGAAATTAGGTGATATTTTCACCAAGAAACCGCATCTCGGATGAAACCGCAGTTTATCGTGGGCCACTGAAAAAGACAACAAAAATTATAAAACGTAAGAAATATTTTATTTCATAAAATAACGGGTCAGCAAAGAAGGCGAAAAGACATGCGAAAAATAAAAAAGTAAGTATAATTTAAAATTTAAATATGATAAAAATAAATGCCTACTTAAATGTTATTTAAGAGAATTGTCAATGATATCAAACACTACGCAACTGTATCCAATCATTGATTGAAGTGGATTGTATCGTGAAGTTGATTTATGACTTATGGCTTCTCAGCAATTCTACGGTGCCAAGGTCAGTCGCTGTACGTGTGAACTGTATGTACACTACTAATACGTATCAAACATCTTACTGAAAAATGAGACAATACTTTATGGTACGGGAGCCGACGATGCTAAATGTGTACTTGCTCGAGCGTCATAGAGACCTATTGGGTTGCAAAGGTTAGATGATAAGGAGAAAAAAATGTTATATAATGTATACCTTTTCATCGGTGGGGGAAGCGGCTATAGATCTTTAAATATGTAAAAAAAAACTGCCGCATGGACATACTCGAGCGCGTCAGATATTGATACCATCAATGGCCTACGTATTTTTAATAATGTATGTATGTTAATCTGACCGTTTGCATTTTGGGGGTGATCGTACGTAAGGGTTGAAAATGAAAAAAAAAAAAATTTAATCGAGCGCGTCAGATTTTCTAAGGGGGTGTTAAGTGCACCAAAAAAAAGCTCTAATTCAATAATCTGACGATTTGGATGTGACCCAAACTCGCAGTCATTATACTATTATGCAAAAAAAAATCGCCATTTTGAAATACTCAAGCGCGTCAGATTAAGATATATATGGTTCATCTTTATGTCCTAGACTTGCTGTCTCTTAATCTGACGATTATCTAGAGGGATTTCCCTAATCTGCCAAAAAAAAAAATTAAATCATTGAACTTAATTAATAGAAAAGCTCAGGAAATAGCATGCAAATAAAAAAGTGTATGTTTTTAAGTAGAATACTTGTATTTACATAATATAAGGGCCGTAATATCAATCATAGTTTAAACTATGCTTCAGAGTTTAGTCACGAATTATATTTTCTTAAGATCAACGGTAGATAATCGATCAAGTCCAGTTTAAATTATTTAAACTCTCCCGAAGGTTGGTTAAAAACCTCCTTGTGAGATTAACCTTTCGTTTAATTTGACGTTTCTTCAAGATAGTTTTTGAGTTATTCATAATCATAATAATGTGTATTGAATTTATGGTAGTTGCCTCATAACTTTTGACTGGGTATTCCGATTTTTATAATTTTTTTTTATTCGGAAGCTGGTGCTTGTCTTGTGATATTGTATAAATTTGAGCAACCTCTAATGGGCAGTTTTTGAGTTATTTTTAATAATGTGTGTTTATGGTCGCTACCTCATAACTTTTTACTGAGAATTTAAATTTTCATCCTTTCATCCTTTTTTTTAATCGAAAGCTCGTCGTATGTTTTCGTATAAATTTGAGCGAAATCTGACGGGTACTTTTTGATTTATCTCTACTTATCGATTTTGAACATTAAACTTTAATGACGAATTTTTGTTATTTCGGCTCTTATAAATCGTCAGATTATATATTTTTCGTTATCCTTGAATCATTTCCTTCAAAATAAATAAAAAATTAGCCACGCTCGAGAATGTCAAGATGGCGTTTTTTTTTAACAACTTTGTAGCCCTCCCCTTTCATTGCGTCATTCTCAAATTGTCAGATTAGTGGAATACACACTTTTTAGCATGTAATTAACTCACCGTACCTTAATCTGACGCGCTCGAGAATGTCTGATGATCAATTTTTTTTTACTAATCTGATCCTTTATTCTTGAGGCGCGGCCTCATATATGGGGCTCATATTTGGTGGAGCTACTTAACTGGGTGCCAGATACCTCCTGTACCTTAATCTGACGCGCTCGAGTAAGTACAAAAATCCCCTCTTGGGCTCCCCAGCTATTAATGTTCGCATTTTGCTACTATACATGGAAAGAGTTCATTTATACATTTAAAAGTAAATTTCATGCAAAGTAATTTATTAATCTACTGGGACAAATAATTCAGAATGAGTAACATTTATCATTAATTTATTTGTAATAAAGATATGGGCAGAAAAACAAGCATATTTTTTAGAAATAAATAGCAATTTCTGGTAGTTATCGTCGTTACCTAATAACTTATCACTGGGTGCTTCGATTTCGACGATAAATTAAATACACATTATTAAGAGTAACTCAAAAACTACTCGTCTGACGGAACTCAAATTTTTACTGGACTTAACCTAAGACCCCAGCTTTCGATTAAAAGAAGAATGATCAAAATCGGAACTCTAAATAGTAAGATATAAGGTAACATACATACAAAAAAGTTATTAAGGATAATTCAAAAACTACTTGTCAGATGCCGCTCAAATTTATATGAGACTACAATGCAAGTACCAGCTTTCAAATAAAAAGAGAATCATCAAAATTTAAATACTCAGTAAAAAGTAATTAGAAAAAAACCATAACTACACAATACAAAACATCCTTACACATTATTCAAGTAAATTCGAAACTACTCGTGAGATGTCGCTCAAACTTAAATGGGACCGTACCAAAAGCACCAGCTTTCAAGGAAATAAAGAATCATCAAAATCGGTTTACGCAACACGAAGTTATGGGGTTACAAACTTACCAACAAAGATAAAAAAAAAAAAGATCGGTGAATTTTTTTTTAACTTTTCTATTTGTGCATTTTGAAATACAGTCCAACAGTTTTTATGAAGATTCATTCATAGTCCCTGGATTCCGAGGTTAAAAGCTTACGGCACTCCACTATTACTAGAATAAAATCAAAGATGGCTCGATTGTATCTTATTCAAATTCTTGAGGATTATAGCAGGTCAAAATTCTGTTAGGTCTAAAGTTTTAAGTATTATTTACACAATATGCTTAAACTTATTATAAATTATCCGAAAGTCGAAATGTGTTTGTATTGAAATAACGTCTATCTTGTATTATTATAAAGATACTTGTTGTCAGTTTAGATAAAGTAACCAAGCCATAACGACGTTTCCAAACACTACAAAATATTATTACTGCTATAGAAACAATGTAAGTAAGTATATCATCACTATGTACAAATTACAAACAGGGACTTTGGAATAAGCTTATCATTGTGCTACTACAAGTAAGGAACAGTACTGATCCATTTAACCATTTTTGACCAATAACATGTTTACTACCAGTGAATTTGTATCTAACGATACTTCATCAGCTATAAGATATGATTGCTATGACTACTCAATTAACATAATTATAGGGATAAAATATTAAGTTAATTATTACAAAAATAGGTAATTATAATAATATTTTTAAACATTCACTGTTGGCTGTAACTACTCTCCTTATTTAAAAATAATATGTGAAAAAATTATAAAATTTGGCGATGACAGTTTTTATTTTGCTTCACTGAACAGCCATTATTTTACGAAGCGAATGCAATAAGCTAAGAATATGTTTTTCTACCAGATATTTTAAAAGCTAGTAGTTAAAACAAGGTAAAAAACGAATATTATGCCAAACGATATGTACGCAAATAAAACACAATAGGCTTTTAATTTAAGCGCAGGATACAATAGAAACCCGAAATGATCTGGCTTGCGACTGTGATGTCTGCACGCGACAATACCATACGATCAACATTGTTTGCGATGGTATAATTATGAACAATTGTAAAGTACAGTAATGAATATTATAATTCTCTAAATTACTAATACAGTATAATAAGTGAGGAAACAGGTACACTAAAATGGAAGCTAGTCGGCTGATAACTCTTTCTTCTTTTCTAATGAAATCCAACGAACAAAGATGCCATAATACAGATAATGTATGTTTGATCAAGCATCACGCACTAATAGTACATTATGATAAAAGTGCGCGAAGTTGGTCATTACAGTCGAGGTGGAATTGAGCCCGAGCCGCAAGGCGAGGGCTGTAATAGAGCCAAGACTGTAATGAACAAAGCACACGCGTATCATACGACGTTTTTCAACACACTTGCGAGGAAAAAAACAATTAGGTATCGACATTTTTCAGTCACAAATCAGCAAATTATAAACGAACAAATGTTTGCACAAAATGGCGCTGTTTATTTTTTCGCGCGCCGTATCTTTGGTTGAATAACTATGCGCGCGCAGGTTAAGTCCAGAGGCACCGAACATTCAGCCACAATATATTAAACTAAATAATTATGTATTTCTAATAAGAATTTACGGTAATTAATGATTTAAAATATTGTATTTTTTAAATGCTTTAATAGATAATTAGATGAAGTATAATCTTATCTTATCAGATTTTGACTAAGTACAACAAGTTTATTTATTTACAAAATAACAAATCTTTTGGTAACAACCTCTTTACGGATATTAAAAAAAAAGTGGAATAAGAAAAACACTAGTGCGGCAATGAAAAGTAAAACGCACTAGTGTGTAATAAACCGCATTCCGGGCGTAAGACTAAAGAAAAAATAGCAACTTTACGAGCAAGTGTGTTGATAATTGCTTTTTACAAAAAAAATAACCGACTTCAATCTTGATAAGTAGAGATAACTCAAAAACTACTCGCCAGATGGCGCTCAATTCAACATGTAAGTGTAAAGTTCCCGTCACTACAAATTAATCAAGCCCAAACACTAGATAACTGCAGTAAATCGTTGAGGAGTTCCCTCGACTGTCTTTCGGCTTCATCAGATCGACTCCAGATCTTCATGAAATGGTAGCGCTTTAATGTACTTATGATAACATGAACAAACACACTAGTCGTCCATACAATTTTCGAAAGTTCCCTTCGATTTCTCTGAGATGCCATCATCAGATCCTGGTTTCCTTATCAGGGGACCCCACTGCGCATATCTACTTTACAACAAAAAAAGAATTATCAAAATCGGCCCATAAACGACGAAATAATCGCTGAACGTACATAAAAAAAAAGCATATATACGGTCGAATTGAGAACCTCCTTCTTTTTTGAAGTCGGTTAAAAATTATCATAATGGTTGTGTGCGATTTACTAACCCAAACTACGATTTTCAAAACAATTAGGAACTACTAAAACTTTAAATTGTATATCTTATTGAGAAAATTACCACGTTTATTTATTTGATCGATATCTTTATAACGATACCTTTGTTTTACAAATTTTTCATATTTCAGTTTTAACTTAACATTGAATTCATTGAATACTTAAGTACTTGATACGCGTTTAGATTTATTTGATGAGAAATTTTCATCCATGACATTAAGCAAAAAGTATCACACAATCATTTAGCCGTCAGGAAGCTGTGATGTGGGGGACACCGCATAACTTGACGGAAGTTCAATATAACTGTATTGGACTACGAGTACAACCGAATTGAATTTAATTGAATGCTACATCAGGGGTGACTCGACTACTGTATTTCACATCGTCAATGTTCAATCCGCCAAATGACATATATAGCGGTGCTTTGAATAAAATTGAGATTAATTATAAAATACTAGCGAACCGCCCTCGCTTCGCTTCGGGACCCGTAAGTATCAACCGCGTAGGTCCCGCTCCCGTAGGAATTTCGGGAAGATAATAAACTATCACCAAAATTAATTGAGGTTAAATTAAATTAAACTTAGAAATAAAGCTTACGACAAAATAATAGCAAAGTAGCAAAGGATCACAGCAAGTTTAATTCAGATTAAACTTGGAAACGCGGCATATTTGATTACCATAAAAACGGTTCTAGTGTGTTAATCTTAAAAGATAGACATATACTGTCGTGGACATTTTTTTAGATCATTTCAAGAGGAATAATTCTTTCATACATATATTTTTGGTATCTTGAATCGTTTTCGCAACGCATGCAACGAAAGCCCTCGAGAATGAATAATTTTCCCCGTTTTTTCCACATTTTCCATTATTTCTTCGCTCCTAATTGTTGCAGCGTGATGTTATATAGCCTATAGCCTTCCTCGATAAAAGGTCTATTCAACACAAAAAAAAATTTCAATTCGAACCAGTAGTTCCTGAGATTAGCGCGTTCAACCAAACAAACAAACAAACAAACTCTTCAGCTTTATAATATTAGTATAGATTAAGTGTTTTACAGGTTGGTGTGTGTGTGTTCACGCATGTGTACCTATTTCCGTGCGTGCTCGTGTAAATATACGTTCCTCTGTACTATGTTGCATAAACATAAGTACATATTTGGATTGCCGTGTACAGTACAAATATTTGTAATGTGTTCTCGAACATAAATATAGAATAAAATTCGAGCTGCATTTATTATATAGTCGCAAGCCGCAAACCGCAGCCGCAAGCCGCAACCAGGGTACAGTAAGGGACGCAAGTACCTATGTCGTTATCGTCGTCTGGCATAGTAATGACCGTCTCTACTACTCTATTCTCGTCGGACCGGACCTCGTCAACGATGGCCTCAGACTCTTCTAGAATTAAACAACACACTACCTTCTTAATTGGAAATTTCAATTATATTAAAATACTATAGAATAATATACAAAAACGAGAAATAAACAAATTAAAATACAGATGCTTACGGGTTATTTTCGTTATTTTAAGATTTCAAATAATTATCCAAGTTACCTTCCTACATAATCAATAGTTCCTTCTTATGTCCACCAATTTTTAAAGTAATAATCCGAAACTATAAATCTAGTATAAATGTTCTGTACTAAACGAGAAATGTATTATAGTCATTACGGTTACTGATTCCATGACCACTGTGAAATCTATAACAGCACTATTTTGATCTAAATCTAACCTAAATAGGTACTACATCGACAGAAAACAAACAGTAGATATTAAAGATGGCTGTCGCCACAAAATGGCAGACTATCTACTCCTCATATACCAAATGAAAAGCTTGACAAATAGAAATCGATAAATGACAAAACCAAGATGAGAACCGCGCCAACATTTAAAAAACGCAAGAAACCAAAAGTAACTTCAAAAAATACTTTTTCATCAAGCTCTTCCACATACAAATCAATAATTTGTTCATGTAACTTTTTTATTGAGGAAGTTGAATATTGGGTACTATTACGAACGAGTTAGGCGCAAAAAAGTCCCATAGTTTATTTTTCCACTTAACGTAAAAATCCTCTATGATTTTAGCAGATCTAGAGCCTAAAGCGAAATCACTCTTGTAAAATTCGTTCCAGCAGCACCAACCATAAAACATCACTGATTGCCCGAATTTATCGTTTCCTTGAACAGATGAGAACAGTTTGTAATTTGGAAACCATCATAATTTTTAGGTAATATATCAGTGCTAATACATATTAATTATATAGATAGTAATTCCGATCGTTACGCGAATACTACGACTCATAGATATCACTAACAATCGTCCCTCAAGTTCTATACCATTATGTTCGGATGAAACTGCTAGAACGGACTTTATTCCATTACCCTACATCTCTACACAGTAAACACCCTAGTGACGTAGTAGCAAAGTCAATACATACCGCTAGTGAGGCCCGCCTCGGATACTTCAGACAGGCTGTTATCAAACTGGCTGTTGGCCGTGTCTCCCGTGTACGGCGTCAGCTGGTCCAGGTGCCAGTCATATAACATGCCCACGCGGCACCGCGCGTCTGTTACTTCTTCTGGAATACATACATTTACAACATCGTAAAACCACACGAATAAGTAAAAAACGGGTACGGTAACTTACGGACAGACAACGTATTAATGTAATAAGTAAGGCCCTTCTCACACTGCGCTATTTATAATTAGCTACGCGACTCCGACGCCATCCACATCGCCGACACTGACACTGGTCACTGACAGGACACGCGTTGTAGACACGTCGCCGCCTGCATACTTGGACAATATCCAAGTCACATACAAATAGCGTTGTGTGAGAAAGGCCTTACGGTAACTAAAGGACAGACAACGTGTTCCTATAACAATTAGTGTCTTTGATTCAATAGTGAATAGGGTTTTAAGTTCGCCACTTACCATCAAACGCGGTTGTCAAGCAATATGAGAACGAAGCGCTCAAAGCCCGGCGGCTTGTATCAATCCTAACCAGTCGACCGCGCTACTGCCAATGTCAATATATCCACGATCCTATATTTAGGTAAACCGTTTGTAGAGATATTCCCAATCGATAGATCGGTCTGCTATACCTATACGATGTTTTCAAATACGATAGAAAGAAGTCACTTTTTACTTTCAATTCAAGGTATGTTTGCAAAGGAATAACACGACAGTATAATTTCCACAAAACCAATTTATGGCAACGATACTTAGGTACCTACTCGATTCACACAGAAACTAGTCGATCGTACCACATATAATTTATACGTAGTCACACATACATGAAATTTCCACGAAATCTAATCCTACAATTCGTGGAAAGGAGGACATATCGATCGATAGTTTGCACTAGACCAATCGATCGAACGACGTCGACTAATCCATTCCACCATCGATCGATCGATTGGTCTAGTAACACCCTTAGGTTAGGGTGGTTGCTTAGTCGACCTTACCGCCAGCGCGGTTGACTCGCGCCGATGAATGTCACTACAAATGACGTCATGTGACGTACAACGCGCGCGGTTCGTCGGCACGGGTCTCTCTTTTCACTATAAAACGGTACAAAATACTTGTAGCTCGTGTCCCGCGCGTCGGTGAACCGCGCTGGCGGTAAGCTTGACTATGCAACCACCCTAAAGCTATAATAAAGCAAGGCTGACCTCTGTTCTGTTGTGGGGCGAGGTTTGAGTCGAGATGCGCGTCGCGGACACCTCGCGCGATCGAGTCGTACCGGTCCTCACGGCTGTCCTCGTCCGTGCAGCGGTCGCTCATCACATCTGCAACCGTAACAACGGCTCTTTAGTACCCCTCACACACTTATTTAGGCTACCTGTCCACTGAAACGGTGCGAGGCTGTGGAGCGGGAAACGAAGAAAATCAACCAATAGGGTGCGGTTCCACTGAGGCGGAGCGGAGCGGAGCTGTGCGCGATTCACCAATCACATGGACAGAAATCCACATTTTATTGTGCCTCGTGTGGATTTCAAGCCATGTGATTGGTGAATCGCACACAGCTCCGCCTCAGTGGAACCGCACCCATAACATAGCATAAAATCTCCGCTCAGCGCCAGTGGGCAGGGAAGCGTGCTAGCTATTGGTTAATATTTCTCCGTTTCTCCGCTCCGGTGGACGGACGGCCTAGTTACCAATATGCACTATTAGTTAACACACTAAAGCGAATGACCTTCAGTTTTAACTGTACAGTTTTATCTAAAAAAAAATTTATTATATCTTCAAAACTGTACAGTTTTCAGTTCTTCCTACACACGTCAGTTTTTTCTGTACAGTCCGACTGTACAGTTAAAACTGAAGGTTTGTTTCCGGATGCATGACCCGGAAAGAATCGTTTTGTCTGTCACATAAATATCTGCTCCGGTCCGGGAATTGATCCCAGACCCTCGCTCCGCACGCGGGGCTCTTAACAACTGGGTTACGCGGTCGCCTCAAATAAGACTATGCCTACATGGAAACTGACATAAAGCACAATAGGCCATTGAGCACAATAGGCGGTATTTTTACTATATAAATAGACATCATAGAGACACTTTCAAGATGTGGAATAAACACTAAACGGAGGTAAGGAACACGAGGAATGAAGTGTTATACGTATTAAGTATCTAAATAAAAAGTTTAGATGTTAATTATGAAATCATTTACATATCTAAATATCACTTCTTTTTTAGTGTATATTTTTCGCAAATTAAACTTCAAAAACGTACAGAATATTGTCACATCAAGTGTCATGTCAGAATAGAAAGAGAAGATTTTATTCACTCATTCACTCATAAATATAGCAGTAAATGTGGTTATAACTTGGCTATGAGCGCTCATCAACTTCAGTTATAATAGAGTAGGTAATTACTTTCATGGAGCGCTAATTAGCATTTTACAAAACAAAATTTAATTTGAGACGTTTTAACAGTTAATAAGGTAAATTAATTATAATTTTAATTAAAAGTTTTGTTTTTTGAATTGTTTGAATTTTCATCGTCAAATTCGTCAACTAACGCACAGCCGCCTAGCCGGTAGGGTAAACACGAGAGGCTACAATATTGAGTGTTTATTGGAAACACTTGTAACGTAAACATCAGAATATCAAAACATCGGAAAAAACAGAATATCGGAAATTCGACTCGTATATAATCGTAGAAAACTTTGATATTTTATTTGTTTACCGCCAAGGGTACCTAAACAAAATAAAAAAATATTTTACGAGGATACAGAAAATAACTCTAAATTCTCGCAACTGTCATTACATACTCATAACAATACCATTTTATCGGGAATACTTAGTCAACAAACAAACAGACGAACCATCTGATAGTAAAAGTAAACCGTTCACTGCACCGATACGATAGACGTCAGTAACACCGGACAGTACCGAAGCGGCGGTCAAGACGCAGCGGGCGAGCCGCGCTAACTATCTCCCGTATATCGTCACCAAAATACATTAAGTACATTTCGCGGTTGGATGTAGGACCGCGTGTAAAATACTCAACCGTCCGGATTAAACTGACGAGTTCAACGACCCCACGCCGCAGGGAGGCAGGCTCAGCCTCAAGGATCAATAGAGCTCCTTACACCCCTAAATTATAGACCCCTAATTCGAGAACCCTCAAGGCTCAACACGAAAGAGCGAGAAAGACATTAAAACAAGTTGCGTAGCACTGTTTGCGCTGACGTAGCTGAAAAAATTCAAATTGCCGCCTCGCTGGGAATCGAACCCAAGATCCTCGGAACAGCGATCGGGCGTGTTAACCATTGCACCAATCGTGTCATCAATAGGACTGCTTTTGTTGGAATGTGAACAATATGGACAATAATATAGAGTCCAGGCCTGTACCTTGATCAGGATCCCCGGAGCCGGACGACTCTGAGTTCGTCTCTCGACTGTCCCGCTTCACATGCCAGTCGTTGTTATACTGTTGGCCGTCTCCTTCTTCTACAAACAAAAGAAAAACAAACGTTCCGTTTTTCATTTGCAATAACACACATGTATGTATGTATTTAGGAAATCATAAAATCGGTGAGTACCTATTTGGGTGCTAAGTGGCACCATCTCCTTTCGAACCCAAGCCGATTGATTGGTCGCGGTAGACCTTGCTGAACAACGGCAAGAGCCCTGCAAGCCTGTATCTTTGGTGGCCTTACTTAGTTCATAGGGTTCCATACCCAAAATATCTATTCTATCTATCGATCTTCTATACACAATATAATAAAACTGGAACTGATTTGTTTGTGCTGTTTGTGCATGATAATCTCAGACAGCAGAACGGATTTTTATGGAACTTTCATTGGGAGATAGCGGCTGTGAAGCAACATAATATAGGCTATTTTTTATTCCGGAGTTCCTGCGAGATCGGGATTCACGCGGGAAAAACTCCTAATACGACACGTACGAAAGAAGTCGCGGACAACAGCTTTACTCCGTTCGTTTTCGATCTGAAATTCGTTATAATTACATGTCACACGAATGGCAGCCCTCCGTCTATGCGGATATTACATTTAAAGATTGACGGCGGAATTTAAAAATACCCTTAGTAAATTTTGCTCGAGCCAAATTGAATTTGTGAGCACAGGTACGGTCGGCCAAAAATTGGTTTACCTACCACCCTAAGGTTGAATGCCGTTTGCAGATTCATAGGTGATAAAGGTTAGTTTCGCTTGCAGATTGATCTGTCAACTTTTATTGCCATCTTTATCCGATTATAAATCCTACATGACGTAATCCTTCGGTATTCATTTTTAGGGTTCCGTAGTCAAACGACAAAAAAGCCACTTTTCTCTGAATCTAAGAACTAGTATATTGTTGAAACTTGGTAAGTAGGTTGTATTTTGTAAACCGCTTTAAGATTTTCACACAAAAATAGAAAAAAAGTAATAAACTTTGGGGGTTCCCCATACTTAGAACTGAAACTCAAACTTCTAAAATAAGAGAACGATAAAACTAAAAAAATATATGATGTGCATTACCATGTAAACTTCCACCGAAAATTGGTTTAAATGAGATCTAGTAAGTAATCTCATCTAATCGTAAATCTCAATTTACCTTTCATTCAATCTACTCGAATATTTTTTTATATTATCTTTTTTGCTGCTACGGGACCCTTCCTGGGCGAGTCTGACTCGCACTTAGCCAATTTTTATTATATTACTTGCATTTATTTGACTAAATGTCAATGGTCAATTTTCTTTTTAAAAAGAATTATTTTGTCAATTGAAATAGTTTTTATGCGTTTTTTAGAATACCTATTTATGTATATCTTCTTTACACAAATTACTGCATTATCCGTTTCTAATAAAGATTAAAATGTCTTGCACCTATATGTTACTTATGATTTACGTATTCTTAACAATTAGGTTTACATCATTATTATGCGTCTCTTTCAGTTATATTTACTTGATCTTTGATGTAATTTTTGATGACTAGGAAACTGAATGAAAACTGGTACACCACTTTCTTGGCCCACTGTACCTAATAAATTTTGTTTTAACGAGGAGTGGCTATTCTTTATGCTCGGCGACTCAAGTATAGTATATGTATTTTATATCTTGTAGGGTGCTTCGCAGTCCTTGAATTCACTCTGCAACCACGAATCTAATAGGTAATTGCGGAAAAAGTTAACGATTTCAATGTGTACTTACTTTATTGAAAACTTTTCGGAGACGTTTTTAACAGACTTCAAAAAAGAAGGAGGTTCTCAATTCGACCGTATATATGCTTTTTTTTATGTACGTTCAGCGATTATTCCGTCGTTTATGGGCCGATTTTGATAATTCTTTTTTTGTTGTAAAGTAGATATGCGCAGTGGGGTCCCCTGATAAGGACACCAGGATCTGATGATGGCATCTCGGAGAAATCGAGGGGAACTTTCGAAAATTGTATGGACAACTAGTGTGTTTGTTCATGTTATCATAAGTACATTAAAGCGCTACCATTTCATGAAGATCTGGAGTCGATCTGATGAAGCCGAAAGACAGTCGAGGGAACTCCTCAACGTTTTGCTGCAGTTATCTAGTGTTTGGGCTTGATTAATTTGTAGTGACGAGAACTTTACACTTATATGTTGAATTGAGCGCCATCTGGCGAGTAGTTTTTGAGTTATCTCTACTTATTTTTTCGTTATTTTTTTTTGTAAAAAGCAATTATTACAATTGTCATCGATCTTTTTAGTGTCCATATAATAAGAGTTAATATCACTCAGAGGTACGGAACCTCGTATCTCTATTGTGCACTTAACCCTACGTGTGCGGTCGCGCTTGACCGTTTTCTAATTATCTACCAAAAATAAAAATAAAACTTGCATTCTTGCGCTGAAGTGATATAGACATGAGAATTATTGTGGATCATTAAACATGATATCTTGCGGTTGGTATCAATGCCAGTGTAACGCTCGCAGTATCATATTATATATCGTTCTACAGCGTCATGATTAAACTATCGTAGGCGGGAAGGATGACCCCTAGCACTATTATTCATGAACGCTTCCTTACTTCAGAAGGAATATTTATGAGTTTAATTTACTAAATTATTAGTTGCATTAAGAAAGACTAAATATACTCTTGTAATGTGTTTCACAAACGTTAATCCTACTAATTATGTTACTAATCCTACTAATATTATAAATGCGAAAGTTTGTAAGGATGTGGGTGTTTGTATGTGTGTGTTTGTTACTCTTTCACGCAGAAACTACTGGAAGATTTTCATAAAACTGCAATAATATAGCTTACATGTTGGAATAACATAATAAGTTACAATTTATAGAGATTTTTATAATTTGGTCATAATTTAACGATAACTGTCGAGTAAGTCGGAAAAAAATCAGTCTTCTGAGCGCTATTTTCTACTAAGGGGCTGATTCCCCGAAGCGAAGCGAGGGTGGGTTTTCTAGTATTAAATAATTGTTACCTAAAATAGACTTAGTTTCTGAAAACCGTTCCAATTCCAACTCAAACTCATGACGAAACTAAGCTCACAAAAATGAAAACTCTACCTACTGACACTATAAATATTATTTATAGCTAAGTATCCCAACCCCAACCCACATTGTGTGGAGAACAGAACAATGGATTGGAATTAAATCTCCATTTTCTCAAATATTAGTGAATTGGGACGATTACGTCATATTACATACTAGCTTCCGCCCGCAGACTTCGCCCGCGTGGAATTCGTTTAAACTTCACCCCACTATTTCATTCCCTTCAGGGTGGAATTTCCAAAAATACTCTCTTAGTGCCCTACACTCCCCAAGGAACACACATGCCAAATTTCAGCTTCTTCCGTTCAGTAGTTTCGGCTGTGCGTTGCCTGTCAGTCAATCACCAGTAACGCAAGAGTTTTATATATTAAGATTTATGTAGTTGCAAACATCATGAACAGTTTGAGTTACGTGCTATTTCAATAGATAACTACATAATTAATATTTTACAATACTATACAACACAATCATTAACACCACTACTGTATGGATTAAAAAGGTTTAAGCGTTATCGCACAAAACATTATAAGGTACTTGTTTTTAACCACTGTTCCATTGTTCCTATGGTTACACGGTAAGATAGCAACTGCTAATGAGACTTCTATAATGGCGACGTTAGATTAGATCATCTGGCACTTGAGCTGGACAATAATCCGCCTACCAATGCGAAGCGTTATTGAGTCTTTAACATAGTATCGCAATGTATTGAGTACGCTCTGACCATTGCCAATTATAAGCAAGATCTGTTATTCAACGGGGCCGGTCATGTGACGGATCCAGGCAGACACTCAAACAACTTTATCAAACACTAGCTGACCCGGCAGATTTCATCCTGCTATTAAAGTAGATGCCCTCGCTTCTCTTCGGGAAACTTTTTGCTCCGCTCCTTTTGGTCGTAGCGTGATGTTGTATAGCCTATAACCTTCCTCGATAAATGGACTATTTAAATCAAAAATATTTTTTCAAATCGGACCATTAGGTCCTGAGATTAGCGCGTTCAAACAGACAAACAAACTCTTCCACTTTAAATCTATACTAATATTATAAAGCTGAAGAGTTTGTTTGTTTGTTTGTTTGTTTGTTTGGTTGAACGCGCTAATCTCAGGAACTACTGGTTCGAATTGATTTTTTTTTTGTGTTGAATAGACCTTTTATCGAGGAAGGCTTTAGGCTATATAACATCACGCTGCAACTATGTATTAGGAGCGAAGAAATAATGGAAAATGTGGAAAAAACGGGGAAAATTATTCATTCTCGAGGGCTTTCGTTGCATGCATTGCGAAAACGATTCAAGATACCAAAAATATATGTATGAAAGAATTATTCCTCTTGAAATGATCTAAATGTCCACGACAGTATTATAATCTTTTAAGATTAACACACTAGAACCGTTTTTATGGTAATCAAATTTGGTCGAACCCACTGCCATACCAAACTTGCCGCGTTTCCAAGTTTAATATGAATTAATCTTGCTGTGATCCTTTGCTACTTTGCTATTATTTTGTCGTAAGCTTTATTTCTAAGTTTAATTTAACCTGAATAAATTTTGGTGATAGTTTATTATCCTACTATCCTACTAATAATTTAATTTAATTTGTAAGGATGTTTGTGAGTGTGTGTGTGTGTGGGTTTGTTACTCTTTCACGCAAAAACTACTGAACGGATTTTCATGAAACTTTGCAGTAATATACCTTAGATATCAGAATAACATAATTTGTTAAAATTTATAGAGATTTTTGAAGGGACTGGTTTCCCGAAGCGGAGCGAGGGCGGATTTACTATTATTAATATTATTAGTAAAGATAGTACCCAAAGATCATCATTTCAAAATCTAAATTTTTTTTTTTTGCTGAATAACGCATACTGACATGATATTACCGTCATTTTGATATCATTTATTTTATGATTTTACGTTTTAATGAGACAATCATAAATTTTATTTCGAATTTAAGCTAAATATAATTATGAAGGCTAGATACAACGCCAACGTAGATATTGCTAGGTTTATTTTTTGCCATTTTCTTTGCACACTGTCTCTATAGTGGAGTGCCGTAAGACATAAAAATGGCAAAACCTCGGAATCCAGGGACTATGAATGAATCTTCATAAAAACTGTTGGACTGTATTTCAAAATGCACAAATAGAAAAGTTAAAAAAACTAATTCAGCGATCTTTTTTTTTATTTTTTTTTAATCTTTGTTCATAAGTTTGTGACCCCATAACTTCGTGTTGGGTAAACCGATTTTGATGATTCTTTATATCCTTGAAAGATGGTGCTTTTGGTATGGTCCCATATAAATTTGAGCGACATAAAAAAATAAAAAAAAAGATCGGTGAATTCGTTTTTTTAACTTTTCTATTTGTGCATTTTGAAATACAGTACAACAGTTTTTTTTTGAGGTTTAGAGCTTACGGCACACCACTACTAGATTCGGCGCGTGGAGGCAAAACCTTGACCTTGACATTTACTTGAAATATAGAACGCTGTGTAGGGATTGCAATCCGGTATCATTTTGATTGATTGACCTTAAAGTTATTTAGTATTCAGTGATTGTGAGTTTGCAACCTTCATATACCGAATTTCAATATAACAACTTGAATTATCCTTAAGAGTCAACGTAAAATATACCTTTACATTACGATTTTTTACGAATGCAAGGTTTTTTTTGTAAAACAATCGAAGTCGTTTGATGAACAGTAATGTAAAGAGTGCTGTTCGTCACTATTGTTAAAGATTCCAGTTGCAATAGCTCAGAAACGTAAAAGGTGCTGCTTATCAGTCGCAGGAAAGCGAAATATCATTTACTACGTTGAAAAAAACCTTAGACGAAAAAATTTGACATAGCTTAAAGTTCGGGAAAAAATGTTACCTACCTAATCGTTTAAAAAAGAAAATACACAGATTCATTTAATAAAAATGTGTTATCATTTATAAGCAAAAGTTGTTCGCTGTAAAACAATGAGTGATTTAACATAATGTTGAGGTGAATTTATTGCCTCTTAATTACTAGAACACCCTTGCGTCAATACAACAAACCTCAGTTTAACGAATTACTTGATATAATGAATATTTATTTGTTCCCTTTCTAATTTGTTACATCGAGGTTGCACTTTAATACATAAAAAGTTCTGTATTACATATCATGTATCCAAACTTCTTCAGTGCCTGAAGTCGATGGTGTTCGAGCAATGTGTGTTGCCAGTATTAACATACGGATCTGAGACGTGGTCTTTTACAGTTGGCCTCATTAAAAGGCTCAAAGTCAAACAGCGCGCTATGGAGAGGGCTATGTTAGGTATTTCGCTACGAGAAAGGATTCGCAACGATGAAATTCGTAGACGAACGAAGGTTACCGACATAGCTCTCAGAGTAAGCCGGCTGAAATGGCAATGGGCAGGCCACACTTCGAACGAAGGACGGATGGCCGATGGTGTAGAAAGGTCCTCGAATGGCGACCACGTCTTGGTAAAAGGAGCATAGGACGCCCCCGACAAGGTGGTCTGATGAACTGAAGAAGACAGCGGGAAACCGTGGGAAACCAATTAGAGGAGGCCTATGTCCAGCAGTGGACTTCGATAGGCTGATAGATAAGATAGATAGATAGACATAAAAAGTAAAATAAAATACGTATTTATGGAAAATCAAATCACTTTTACACACAGTAAGGTAAGTACTGTTTTTCGCGCTTTTTTCGCCTTACCGGATCCGGTACCGGATCCGGCGCCGACTCTCCGGATCCGGTAGGTCCAAAAAGGCCGGATCCGCCGGATTATCGGATCCGGAAAACCGGATTGCAATCCCTAGCTGTGCCTGGGGACGGCATTTTCGGGTTACTCCCGGAGCCTAAGTGTTTGAAATATGTAGATTAGATAGTAAAGGTCATCCGGGATACATGAGGCGATTTAACATTGCTAAAAACTCTTCCTAACACCAAATATGCTTTTCAAATGACGCAGGTTCTAGAATATAAAAATATCTGATTGATTTATTACGTTAATACTTAGGTAGGTACTTATTAAAATTCAAGAAACAATTCTTAACTAATCGTTATAAGTAAAGTGAATATTTTTAACTGGAAGCGTTTTACAGTAAAACGTAAAATATTCGGAACATTCAATACAAGTTTTTATTGTTATCGCAATTGAAAACAAAGTTATTTGTTTCTAAGATTAGTTCGCAACCGTGCAGCCGAAGCCCCGCCCCCTGGCTAATCGTTACACGTTCGTACTGTTATAACCCCGTATATATATATAGACTGCTAAATCAGCGCTCTTTCCGTAATGCAGATTTCTTATAATTTTATTAGTTAGAACTCGGACTCCGTCGCGACTAGTACATACTAATCTTTAACAGTCAGTATCAGTGGAAAAAGTTTTTTTTTTTAGACTGACGGAGAAGCCCCATAACAGTACTGATACCACCTCTCAATTTAACGAATTACTTTACTAACGGGGAAGCAATTCATCTGAAAAAAGTGCGTGTGAAAAATTTTGTAATGCTAAAGTACTTACTAATTAAAGATAAAGTAATTTATGTGCCATGTTAAGCATTTGGATTTGGTATATATTTGAGTAACTATGAGAAATTAGTACTTGACCGTTCGTTTACTTTATTGCATCTATTATTCAGGAGTTCACAATGAACACTATTCCATGTTCAGTAACATACATAATGACTACGTTAAACTAAAATAGAAATTAAGTTGTGACTATTTTCCTTTTTTGAAATCACGACATTTTTATTAAATTCTTAATACGTCAAGTTTACGGCATATATATTGTATAAATAATTATGTTTATGCCTTTAGAATGCCGGATAAAAACCAGCACATGACATAATAAATATTCAAACATCCAAAACAACATAGCAGCGCAACCAATAGCCAAGGTACTTTAAATTCAAAGTAGGCTCTGTTCAGTAAATACTCTGGTACGTATCGAAATGAGGTAAACCTATCTCGACCTACCCTACTGAGAGCGGGCTAGCGCCCTGTAACCCGTAGCTCGGTTGTGGCCCGGCCCGGCCGAAAGATTGATTAGTGCACCACGCACGCGCCGCACTAGTGCCCCAGCGGTTTACAATTAAAACTTGTGTTGTCATGAAAATATGAGGAAAACTGCAAAGTTCAGCGTGTTTTATCGAATATAAGTGTTAATTCGTGAGTTCACGGGGCAACGACAATCCGCAGGTGCGTATTTCCGACTGAAATTGTCACTTGTTGCACTTATTGACCTTTTGCCAATGTATTGAAATCAATCGATGTCTCATACAGTGACTAATGTTATGTAACAACTCATTAATCATTGACAAAGGAGATGTTTCAAATCCGGCCCACAATATGTACAGTACCTCGAAAAATCGAGAAAAATTCATGGAATTTGGGAAAAATAAAGATAAATTGCTTAAATGCATACTTTTCTGGTACAAATTTTGTATTTATAATTCATTTTTATCAATTTTCAACATGGCGTCTTGCCAAGTTGTCATTGATCATAGATCGCGAACTGTCTACTGTCACTTTAAATGACAGGATTGTAGGTACATATGTCAAACTTCTATCAAATTAACCAACATGACGTGTGATGACAGCTTACCGCCATGACAGACTTTTGTTTTTGTGTTGCAATTTTAAGTGTACATTTTTGTGTTATACCACTAAACTAAAGCAATTTAAAGGAATTGGATGATTGAAAACTGTTTTAATTGTGTTTCTCCATTTTTGAGTATGGTGTACAAAGTGGTGGCCGGGGCTCCATACATTTTGAAACATCTCCTTTAACTCTCCCATTTTAAAAGCTTATAAAATATTAGAGAATAATGTCTTATAACAACAAAAGCAATACCGTAGGCGTAACAGGTTAAAGGTGACGTCAAAACATTGACATTGTTTTGGTAAAACACTATTTCGTCCAAAGTTCCTTTGTTTTGGTCTCAAAACCCTTATACGATTATTGTAAAGGTGAGTTTTTCTTAATCCAACGTCATCTTAATACTTCCAGAAACCACTTTCATCTTTGGCAACAAATTATTTTTTGAAGTGAAACTTCTTTATCGGCGTTGGAAAAAAATTTTCGTCACATTTTTCGGTTACGCTTTGACATGGCTTTGACGCTTTACGCTTTGACATGGCTTTGACGCGTTAGGGCGCATTCAAGTAGAACGCTGGTTACCGGCGCCGATCTGCCAGCGCTTATCGGTATAGTCTAAGATCCGAATCTAAATCGACATTCATCGGGTTGATAAGAGAATCAAACACACTGATAGAAACTTTTTTTGATAGTTAAAAATATTTGTTAATTTAGAGACCACTTTTTAGTGCTTAATAAATATTTCTTAGTATTTACAAAGATTTATTAATATGTAATAAATGAATATCAGATTTATTAAACACAAAAAAAACATTTTAAATACTAAGAAATATTTGTTTAATACTAAAGAGTGGTATAAACTAATACTTATATTCTGTCCAGGATTTTTGTTGTCTACCCATTTTTAATATATTTTCTAATATACGAAATTTATTATAAAATAATTTTGATTCTCTTATCAACCCGATGAATGTCGATTTAGATTCGGATCTTAGACTATACCGATAAGTGCTGACAGATAGGGACAGGGATGGGCAAATGACATTTATCGTATCGATATTTTCCAAATGTATCGATATATATCACCCAAGAAATTTAATATCGATATTTCGATATATCGATGTTTTTTGCCCAATATGCAATTATTTATAAAAATTGCCAAAATATTCGAAATTTTAAAGTACCTAAATACACATCTGGCTGTTATGACATCAGTTTTATTATTAAAAAACAGGTTTATGTACCTGTAGCCAAGAAAAAATCAACATACAGTGCCACAAACTTATCTGGTCCGGTTGCCAAAATTGCAACTAATGCAAATGTTATACTGTTTTCAGACAAAGACCAAGACAATAGCGCCCCTCTTACCGGGTCAGATTAGTTTGTGGCACTTTACCAACCAAACCAACAAGAGTGTCATTGTCATAGACAAGTAGGTCATAGACTGTAATTTTTGTTTGTGTTTGAAGCAAAGAAACTAAACCCATATAGCCTACTGCATACCTACTCTTTTTCTAAATTTAAGAAATCGGATTGGTCAAATAGGTACATGATGCGATCCATGAGCAGACAGCAGAGCTTTAAATATATAATATCGATTTTGATATCTGTAAATAAATATCGAAAATCGATATATCGCGGGAAAAAATATCGCTGATTTATATCGATATTTTTCTGAAAAAATATCGATATTTTGATATATCGATATTTTTTACCCAAACCTACTGGCAGATCGGCGCCGGTAACCAGCGTTCTTTTTGAATGCGCCCTTACGCTTTTGACGCGTTACGCGCCATGTTAAGATTATGTTGATTACTTTGGAGGTAGATATTTTGGTAATGTATCCAATTATTACTTTGTTATTGACTTCTGGGACTATTTATAAATTTTAAATGTTACCTTTTTTAATGTTTCCTGTATTCCTTCTTTATTTTTATTGATAAATTTCTGTAACTTTAAATACGATTTCATGTTTGTTTACTTTGATGACATTATTTGTCAATGTAACTCTGACGTCTCTTTAGCTTTGCTTTTTATCGAAATTATTTATAACCAGCCAGGTTTGTTTTGACTTGTTTGTGGCACATTGACATGACATAATATGCACAGACTAGCTAAAGATTAATGTTTCGTTATACGGTATGCAACGACTAGTCTTTTTGGTAAAATATTTAATAAAGGTTTTAACTGCAATATAACAGTAAATAAATTATAACTAAGTATTCAAAGATGATTAGGATGACTATTATAGTGATTTTTCCGGTGGAGTAGGGATAGTATGTCGCTTAAGTGGAGCTACTCCCACCACCAGACTTTACCGTTCAGAATGTACATGTGCAGTCTCCTCACCTCACAGATGAAAACAGAGTGGGAGAAATGCATAATTAGCGATTGATGCACTGAGTTGCGAACAATGACGATGATGAACAATACAATACAATTAAATTTATTTATAATTATAACAATATATTTATATTATGATATTATTATATATATTGCCGTAAAGAAGTTTCACTTCATACGTGTGTACACTAGTACACGCACACATTTTTTTTAATTACTAAGCTTTTGTTATGTACTTAGTATGTTATGGCAAACAATTTTAATGAAAACAAAATTAAATACCTACCATGTAGATATTGCATTGCATTTGCATAAATGTGTTGCTTTGGAATTAACCTAATGGATCTTTAATAGGTACTGTGTTGCAGATTATGCTGTTAAATTACAATGAATTTCACAAGTTTATATTACCTACTCGTAGTAACAACAACAACCTAATAAAGAATACATAGAAACCCTAAATTAATAGAAGGCTAATAAGTTCCTATATTATCTGAATTAAGATGGTTACCATAGTTTTGAAAAGAGTGACAATTAAGAGTACATTAATTGTTTGATGATGTCTTCAAAATGAAATAGCTCAAATTTTAAGTGCCTTCATTCGGTTGTTATGTTATAACCTAAGCTAATCACAACGTTTATACAGTAGAATACAAACTGCGTCATCTATCTATCTTGCCTTCGCAGCTCCTTCAAAATGCAATTACGACTTGAATGAGAAAGCTAGTTCATTACAGCAAAATAGGTCACTAAGTATTTATTCTATGCAGGTCGTGAAACTACCAACAAGAACTGCGCAATATCCAATGACTAAAAATGATAGAAAGGAAAATAGCAAACCAGCGTTGGATAGAGGGAACAACGGGCCAGCAAACGAAAGAAAGAATCTCCAAGCCCCAATCTTAATGGTACGTACCTACCCCTATGTCTAAATAACAACACCCCGAGAGTAGAAATTCTACCTCGTCATTCAAAGTTCGAATAGGCTTTATCCAAGTTAGTGCGCTCAACATTAAAACTTCTCCGCCACCAGTGGATAGGATTGTTGCACTACCACGTAAAATAATGATGCCTCGTCCTGGTAACTACTGCAATACAAGATGTAGCGTAGTGTAATTGCATTTACCCCGGGAGGTACATAGTCCAGCGACCTCGGACCTCACCTGTCGACCTCATCTGTTATTCAATAGGAAGCGCCCCGGGAGATTGGCGGGGAGCCAAATGCAACCCCTTTGTATCCTTGCTACCCGTGTCAGCCGTCAATTTTACTTTTATACCGACTTTAATAAAGCAAGCGGTTTTTAATTGAAGTGTATGTTTTACGTGTGTTAACTTAACTTAACTTTACTAACTCATAACTTTTTAATAAATGAATCGGTTTTTGTTATTCGTTTTGAAAACTTGTGATGCCTGCGACATCCGCGGAGTTTTTTGGGTTATCCCAAATAACGCGTATTTAACATTATTCTCTGCACAAACTGAAAGAGTGTAAATGTGACTTTTATGATATTTGTAGATATGATATATTTCGGTTATCGTGTTAAAATGATAGAGATATAACTTTCAAAAATCCTTTTGATTTTTGTGTTTTGTAAACACACCCGTACTTCACATACCTATTTGCTTACACATTCAAATAACATACCTACTGGCTGGATAAAAATAAAAACCAACAAAACGCGGGCGATACGCACTTCAAACGCTGCGTTAGCTGCGTAGCGCCGGGCAATATTTACGGAAAAAAATCATACATATTTCATAAATAACGATTTCATTCATTGGACGTTTTCGAGCACCGGCCCTTCGCTTCGGGGAAGCTATCAAAAGTACCCATACTTGAACAAAATGTTATATTTACATGGGAATTTTTGAAGGAACATATTTTTCTGATTTGACTGGTTTGACTGAATGAAACAAAACAAATTAAGCGCTACGCCAAGCATCACAGTTTTGCAAACCGGATTTAAATTTATTAATTAATTTTCATTACCGTTTTATTATGTGCAGGACGTTTCTTTTTCCTTTTATCATTTGTTGTTGTAGCAACAGCAAACATTTCAAGTGCCTTACCTATTAAAATTTAAAAGATAATAAAAACCTTTGATAGACGATTAATCTGGTGTATCTTGCCTAAAACGTGGTAATATGGATTATGAATACATCTTCAAGCAGGAAAATGCCCTTGCGAACCTCTAACTATGTACTTCTTCTCCGAGCCTTCTCCCCGAGCCTTAAATTATAATCCTAACGTAATAATCCGCTGCAAACGGACGTAAGGCAAGCGGCCGCACGCGGGCGGTTCTCACGAATAAAGCGACAAATACGTTGCTTACGCATTATGTTAACCTAACGTTCACGCACGCGGGATTGGCCCGCTTGCGTGAAATTTCACGCTGCGGATCATACGCAGTTTAAGTTTCAGTCTTCTGCGGGTTGCGTAACGGGTTGCGTAGACGATTAGTACAATACGGTGCGTGCGCCCCGCATGACTCTAAAATGGGCACTGAAGTTGTAGGGACCCTCACGCATGAGGATGCCCCGCTCCGGGGTGACGCTCCGCACAGCGTCCCGCGTCCCGCGTGCGTTTTTCACGCTTTATAGTAAATTCATATATGAAATTGTTCTTTGCGGGTGCTACGCATGCGGGCCAATCCCGCGTGCGTGAGCAAATCCGCATGACACTAAAAGCGCCCTAAGACAACGTCCTAGTCGCTTGTAAATAGAGTTGCGTGAAAACGGCTTGATAAGGGCGTTTGGGCGTGTACATACCGGGCGCGGCGGCGGCGGCGGGCAGCGGGATGTAGAGCTGGCGCCGCGCGGGCGGCGAGCGCGACGTGGACGCGCCCGTCTCCGCGCCCTGCAGCGTCTCCATGCTCTGTGGACAACGCCTTCGTGTTATGACGCCCTGGTACTACCCGCGTACAGTACCCGGCAAGAAATAATGCACATCGATATTCAGAAAGAGATAATCGGTTAGTTTCCGCTTTGTAGAGCGTTGTCCCTACTACACAGTCCTTATCGCTGAATTGTCACTTTTCTTTCGAATTCGGTAGAAAACGGTCGCGTTCACTCATAAATAAATATAGAGTTGTTAAAACCTCCAATGGAACATCAATATTATTATTATTATAAGTACTGGATAGGGTGCTTTATCAGCTCTTAATAGATATTGCATTAGGTATAAGTGCAATGTGCGAGAGAAACAACGCTCTACAAAGCCGTAAGTAACCGATTATCTCTTTCTGAACACCGATGTGCATTATTTCTTGCCGGGTACAAAGAATCTTCATCGGTTCAAGATTATATTGGAAGCACCTACGACGTTATGACGTCCTGGTACAACGCGAGGCGTCTGCGCCGTAGACGCTTATTTTTGTGTTTTTGTAGATGAGAACGCACGTTAAACGCGATATAAACGCGCGTGTGCAGCGCGTTCGAAACTCGTTTGATAGCAAAGGGCCAGCCATCTGTGCGTATACGCGCAGTAGCCGCACGTTTCCTGATCGCTCGTTGCGTTGAAATCTCGTTTGAAGCGCGTGTATTCGCGTCATTTGCGCGTTTTGTAATACTTGTTTGCTAGGGGTGTAAGAGAGCAGTGCTAACAGCTACAGTGCCACAAACTTATCTGACCCAGTAAGGGGGGCGCTACTGTCTTTGTCTGACAACAGTATAACATTTGCAGTAGTACCAATTTTGGCCACCGGGTCAGATAAGTTTGTGGCACTATACTTACACTGATCGAGTCAAAGCTGGTGTCCTCCAGCCGGCGGTAGTTGTGGCTGACGATGGTGACCTGCACACACTGGCCGTACAGGTCGATGACGGCGAACACGCGCCCGGGCAGCTTTTCCGCCGCCACGCCCAGGCACCGCCCGTTCACGTAGAACGATAGCTCGCCCTGACAACCAGACAAACCATCTCAGGGTGATTGCATAGTCAAGCTTACCGCCAGCGCGGTTGACCCGCGCCGATGAATGTCACTACAAATGTACGTCATGTGACTTACAGCACGCGCGGTTCTTCAGCGCGGGTCTCTTTTCACTGTAAAACGGTACAAGAGACTTGTAGCTCGTGACCCACGCGCCGGTTTACCGCGCCGGCGCAACCTTGGCTATGCAATCACCCTCAACATCAATAACAGCGGTATTCACAAACAGTACCATGAAGTCTCACAGGGCTCACGAACGCATAGGGTCATTTGGTTTGACAAGTGGACCATCACAGAGCTGTATTCAACGATGTGACACCTCATAGGCTAAGTAATGCATAAGTTTTGTTTATGAATACGGCCGTAGTGAGTAGTGACATCAATACAAGTGTGGCGGCGTACACACGTCACATGATGACGTCACGAAGCCTGAATCAGGCTATTGATGCTTTATACAAGATCCGACCGAAATTAGTCGGAGCTCGGCCGCCCTCCAGGTACCTATGCCTTTTCGCCTGGCGAAAGATCTGGTGAAGATCTCCTTTTGCCAAACAAATACCAATATTTTCACAAAAGCTTTACACTCTCATATTCTGATTATAAATGGCGATGAAGTACGAAATATTGAGCGCACAACTTGGTAAATGCCTCTTCAGCTCTCACAATATAATAACATATAACTTACATGCAACGAAACCTAGGTAATCAAAAACGTGCCGATGACCAACCTTGCTTGACCTCATAACGCCAACTATCTCCCCCTCGTGGAGGGAGTCCAGTTCCGGGCCATATTCGTTGATGAGAGTGACCCCGTCCTTCACCACCGAACACCCTGACATAATCTGAAACAAAATACGCCTTATTCAAATGTTTCAGTAACTACTTTTTCTGTAGGCCGAGATACAAGGAGTTATTTCATCATAACCAAACACCCTTGGTTTACATTTGAAAAACAAGAACATTATATAGACTCACGTACACATACAACAGTGTAGACTGAACTATACCGTATATTGTATAGACTATAAAATACAGCATTGACCAGATCAAGGCTACACCTAGAGCTCACCCGGGGAAGTACCACCGCCAGCCATTTATTTTCTACCGTGTAATAATTGTTTTAAGAACAATTATTGTGTTCCGGATTAGGAAGGTGTGGAGCCGGTTACACTTTTTTAGAGGCGACCATCTCAGTCCTCAGGGCTAGCAACGCATCTGTGGCCGAATTAGAACGAGACTCATACTAACAATAACTGGACTATTACTAACATCAACTAACAGGACTAATTATCACTAACAGTCCCTGTCCTCACACTTATTAACAAACTATCCAACTAATATTCTAACACCATCTACTAACTGGACTAACCATCCTAGTCCCTTTGAGTCTAGTTCTAGGTCGGTCACAGTTTTTATGGGCGGCAGCGCCAGGGTGGTGCTGCATGCTCGTTTGCTATCTTAATTCCATAAAAAAGAAGCTTTACTGGCTGATATTTTAATTTAATTACTCCTCGTCTCTCAGATCACACAATATTGGATTTTTTATAGCACTTCTATTTAAATAAGAAAATTTAGCGCTGACTGGATGAAAGTCGAGCTTCCTAAACTGTTTGTGAATAAGATAAATTTTATACAAATAAATTAAAGAATAAACGATGAATACTTACGATGAAAGCTTTTAACTTTGTCGACAAAATAATATTAGATGCCTTTATAAAACCTAAAGTTTGTCAACGGAGGCAAAAACTATTAATTTATGTCTCCTCTATCCCCTATTTTACTTTTTTTACTAATAACAGTGAACTTAATTCACTAATAACAGTAAGCAAGAAAAATGTCTCAAAAATTTCATATTAAAGACTTTCGCCTCATAAAATCTTTAATCTTTACTTAGCAACATATAGGTATATAGTATAACTAGGGGCTCGCTTAGTAACAGATGTATAGATACTACATACAAAGGTACCTAATACCTCGACTTATTTATCAAGTTTCTTGACTAACCCCACCGTTATTAGGTGTACATATCACTCAATTGATTTAAATTGGAGACGAGGGGTCACGACCCTTTGTAACTATATTCTGCACTCCGAAATAAAGCGATTGACTTTCCGTTAGATCTAAAAATGTCTTCATACCATCTTCACACGGTTTATAAATGCGTTCTTTTCACAACAGATGAAAAGGTAAGCCAAGTCAAGCAAAGTCAAATCAAGGTAAAAATTAAACGTCCGGTCAATTTACTATCTATTTTAATAAATAAAAATATGTTTTACTATAAAACATAACAAAATAAAAAGTTATGAATTATTAACTTTTGAATTATTTATTTAAGGTAAAATTAAAAATATCTATGTTCGGAAAAGAATTTCCAGAACTGCTCTGAATCCTCTTAACCTTCCTATACTCGCGCATCGGTCTCTCAGACCGACAAACCTATCAATCACTGTTTTTTCCAAAACTATCTACATTATGACTATGAAGTTTTTAGTAGCTTCATTACTTGTCGCCTTTCATCGTTTAGTATGGCAGTGCAGTTGTCAAGTGGACAAGTATTATTTTAGTGCTATTGTCGGTCTGTGAGGCCGACGCGAGTATACGTGTTACAAATTTTGGCAAGTAAATTTTTTAAATTCTGTTTATTACTCAATGAAATGTATTATTTAATTCTATTGATATATTTTACTTATTGAGTATAATGTATAACAATATTTTGGAACAGTTTTTTATTGGAACGAAGTTCCTTACGGCAGGCTTGGAGGAGATAGGGATTTTGCTGTGCGACCGAACTGAAATATAATTATGTGATAGTAAAACCGTAAGAAAATACGCGTTACCTAGTACCTACCTTACCTAGTTACCTAGTACTAGTAGTAGTGCGTACCTAGTATAAAAGCGTTATTTCCTTGAGACAGTTTTTAAGGGGCATTTGTTACTGTGCCCTAACATTATTATTTTACGTAATTTATTATTTCCTAAAATACTGAATTTTCTAAATACTTTCCTGTACTTAAATAAAAACTAATCAGCAAACTTTAAGAGAAAAATCAAGAAAACCTACATAAAATTGAGCACGATTTTTTTTGCAAATTGTGTCGATTCTACATTAGCCGAAGGAACTTCGTTCCTACCTGGTGTCCCACGACACCACATTTTTTTTTGATTCAGTCAATTTTGTATCCACAATGGACGACGCGACGAGCGAATAAGGGCATTATTGGAATGTAAGGATACAGATGATAAATATCCTCTTCTTTCGTTTTCCGGTAATCATCTAAAAGGCAGTTGTTAATTTTTCTCTTCAAGAAAAAATCGTAAGACCAGATACAACTGCATGACTTGCATAAAATACTTTTGTCTCGAACGTGCCGTTGTGGTATGTTTTGACTGTTATACCAATAAATAAAACCATTACTGATTAACGCTTTTCTTTGTGATATTATTGTTTTGCATACTTAAAATTATTGTTTCTTAATTTTTTTCTTAATTGTCATTATGAAGAAAGTTTAAATCGGTTTTTCACAACAATATGTCAAAAAAAAAGTTTTTTAAGAGGCTGGTTTACAAGACTGTTTCTATACAATAAAAAAGTTATATAGGTATATTTCTTAGTTTCTTTATTTTTCCATATATTCTTTTTTGAAACAAATATCAATAATACTCACAAATAATATTATTTCATTAAGATAAGCAACATTAACTTTTCGGTATTACACCGCGCGCGAGCATTCGTTATGACGTGCAAAACGGGTGGTAGATGTACCAAAACGATCGCAGCGCACGTGACAAAAAATGGAAACTACTTCGGCTGTGTGTAATACTTTCGAACCCGGTTCTTATGATTATATCCATTTTACACATACACTATTCAATAAATTGCACTCAAATAAAGTCAACAAATACCATTTACTCTTTATTTTGGTTTTTAATTGCAAAAATACTAACAATGTTTAGATGTCATTATTTGACAATCGCGGAAAAAGTTGCCAAATCTGCGCGTCGCCACCGTCGCGCACGTTCCCAATACGTGTAACGTAAAACCGCGCGAGTACAGGAAGGTTAATATCGTACTGAATAAAACAATACTTATAAATGCATTATTCAGTTCGCCTATTTCATGAATATTAAAAGCATTTTAAAGCACTGTAAATAATCCATTCGTTATTTTAACGTGCGTCGATTTTTCAATATCGGAAACGTTCTCTATCACATTATGATTATGATGCAGATGAATCTGTAATTAGATTTAAAAGTATCAACGAATCATTCTGATCGGAATTAAATTAATTTTACTGTTAAATTAGTTTTACTGACATCGCTCAATATGTCGCTCATAAAGTCCTACAACGATCTTTTGGCGCGTGGATGACGTGTGGGTGACAGAGACAACGCCTTACAGAGAAGGCAAACGTGAGGGTGACAGAGACAGCGCATTACAGTTTGCCTTCCCTGCAAGGCGTTGTCTCTGTCACCCTCACGTCAGCCACGCGCCAAAAGATCCTTTTACGACAATAGGTACAGTCGTACAAGTAAGGATCTTTTAGCGCGTGGATGACGTGTGAGTGACAGGAACACTGCCTCATAGCACAAAATAAAGTACCTACAGAAGTTAAGCTCATGTATGTACCTCGATTTAGGTTATGCATGTGTGCGTAAGCCTTAGGGTTAACGACTCCGCAATGGTCTTGGATTGGATCTAGTTATTTAATTTATTGATATGGATTAAACGGGAAAATAAAAATAAAAGTGTATGATTAGAATCATTAAAATTTTATGTCATTTAGTAACCATTATTTATATTTGTATAATCATTGTAAACTAAGATCACGGGAGTCCTGCTGAGATGACAAATTCAATAACACAGGTAATTGATTATTCAGGTTATCTGTAGTAATATAATTTTTATACGAAATAATAGTATTTACGTGAAATCCTTTTGATTGCACGTACTTGAGGAGAGAAGGGACTTGAAGAGATAGGTACTCTTTATTATTAAAATAAAATTGTTCAGTTTTGCGTATAATGAATATTAACTCATTTAACTACCTTAACATTTATTTCAATTTATTTGGATTCTATAATGTTTTTGTATCTCTATTAGGTACTCGAAACAAAATAATATCATATAAATTAACACTCAAACAAATAATTTTACAAATTGTCTAACAATCCTTTCATTTAATATTTATTAAAAATCGAAGGTAAATATACACATTAAACATACAAAGAACTTCCTACATCCTATATTGACTTGGTTTTAGTAATGAAACATTGAATTACAAGCAAGTAAGGACTTATTATACTTTTCTGTAGCAACTGGATGTCAAAAAAAATTATAATGCGCAATTTAACGTCGACTAAAAACAACCACTAAGATAATAATTATAATAACTCCATTTCTGATCCATTTCTTAGGAAAAGAATCTTATTTGTGTATTATAAATGTCATATTGCTGGAAATAACAACCGCGGTCCGAGTGGTCCGATATGTTCCGATTTTTGGTGTATGTGAACCGTGTCTATGTGTGCGTTGTTTTTGGGCACTTTGTATGAAGCTTAACATCTGTATTATCTAATTTGTGCTCATAGTTTGCCTTACCTGTAAGGCGCTGTCTCTGTCTCCCACACGTCATCCACGCGCCAAAAGATCCTTGTACGTCAATACTGACCCTGGATAATGCGAAAATGTGCAATTAACAGTATGGGAATTAATATTTCAGGTCGCTGGACTCGCAGAATGGCTGACATCTCTTGCCTCTGACTGTACATTGTACAGACGCTCCCGGCATGCGGCATCAGAACACAATGGCACCGAATTGCAACTGTTATGTCGTGCGCTTCACGTTTAGTCTGACCGAGGTAAGCATTTTGCTTAATACACACACGCCTGTAGCAAACAGCAAACATAAAATACTGCACAGACAGACAATCACTCATCTCCAAGTAGATTTCTTAAACTTGAATTAGGATATTTATTTTGGAGCCTAGCTTTTTGGGACGTTTTCTCTTCTTGGAGGGAAGACAGATTTATTCAATAAAAGATCAGATTTTCTAAAATACTCTTACATTTACAAGACTAATTGCAGCTGCAATTTTCCGTCTCCTATAATATTATGCAGGTAACCTAATTGTAGAATTTAAGGACCAGTAACGATTAATTCCAGTGCGGGGGGAGATCCTTACCCCCCTGCCCTCCCTGCGACCCACCCCCCTTGATCCGCCAATAACTGTACCTACTACTAATGTGTAAAACAGCACACATTCTCTACCAACAATAAAATATTGTATGTAAGCTTTCCAATAGGCTTAGAACTGGTCGGAGTAGTGCAAGTAAGAGGAGGCTATGGCCAGCAATGGATGCACAAAGGCCGATGGATGGATGGATGTTAAGCTTTTGAGGTAGTTTTATGATAATTATGTACTTTTATGTTTAATAACTAACGTTGTAACGTACATTTGTAGCGTGGTTCATCGGCGCGGGTCTTTTTCACTATAAAACGGTACAAGAGACTTGTAAGCTCGTGTCTCGTGCACCGGTTTACCGCGCTGGCGGTGAGCTTGGCTATGCAACCACCATAACTTATATGTTATTATTAAACAAATAGCCGTACCCATGCTGTATTCCTTAGTTTGGTCGCGGTGGCGGGTAAGTCCATAAACTCCGGGTCCTGAGTGGTGACTCCGATTTCCAGGCTGCCATTCCATACGTTGACCTGAAAATAAAATTGCTTTCACAATCACTTACACACTTATGCCTACTGTAGCTCCCCTTTCTCAAATGAGTAATTATAAGTACCTATTATTAATAATAGTATGATACGAACAGTTATTAAAACAATTTTCGACCGATATCAGTGCAGGTAGCATGTGAATTAAAATAAATAAATAATAACACTGCACACTTATAGCCCCACATTACAATTCCCTTTGACGTGGATCCTATGGACAACACACTAAGACCAGAACACACACCCAGACCGATAAATTAACTCATCGTTCAAATTTCTGCTTCGCTAGGAATAGTACCCAGGGCCCTTGAAACGGCTATCCGGCATGTAAACCTTTGAACTATTGGGGTCGTCAGACTTACTAGATTCATTGTTTTCTTTCTAGATTTTGCACATTGCTTCTAAACTAGCCTATCGATATATATACAGGGTGATTTGTAACTCGACGTATTCCTCTTGGGGTGTGGTAATACAACCAATTTCCAACAAAATTAACCATATTGTCCCTAGTACCAAGTCAGCTGGTTAGAACACCGAATTTGACTACAAAAAAATCAATAAATAAAAAAGTAGTGGTTTGAATTGAGTTGTGTGCATTTCTATCAGTGACCAATACATCAACAATCATTTATTAATACTAATGCAGGCACAAGTGTTACACATTTTAGAATAACAAGTGAATTCTTGAAAAAAAAATATTTTCTTACGAATGTGGTCGATAGAAAAGTAGATTTATTTTAAAAAATCTAGTATACATCAAGCGTACAAACTACATGAAAAACATCCTTGTTTTATAAGCTATCCAAACAAGTAAAATTATTAAGACACAAACAAAACATTTCAGAAAAAAATGTATGTAGAGCACGTGCGACGTAAAACCCTTTGTTATCGTACCGCGGTATAAGTTCCTGAGTTGCAAACTTTTTAGTTGTTATTGTCGTTTGTCGTTTGTCTATTAGACCCACTTGATCATTTAAAATGAAAATTAAACAGCAGCAGTGTTTTGTTTCTGGCTACCAACGCGATCTCCCAAATTTACGTTGATTTTGATCACTAAATAAGTATGACGGCTTTCTTTAATTCGGAGTATGCCGATATTATTTATTGTTATGTCTTTTGTGATGGAAACGCGGATGAAGCTCGTCGAGAATACATTCGTCGTTACCCTCAACGACGAGCGCCTTACATTACGGTCTCCAGTTCAATTGGAAACTGGACAATTTCAACGTCAACAAAATGGTGGCGGTTGACCACGCCTTTACACTGCTGAAGATGAAGAAGTTGTTATCCAGCAGGTAGTTGACGCAGTAGTAGGATCGTCAACGAGTTTCAGTCGCGTTATCAGTATAAAAGGCATAACAATAAATAATATCTGCATACTCGGAACTAGAGTAAGCCGTCATACTTATTTAGTGATCAAAATCAACGTGAATGTGGGAGATCGCATTGGTAGACAGAAACAAAACTCTGCTGCTGTTTAATTTTCATTTTAAATGATCAAGTCCATTATCCATTAAGAATGGTAATTATTTGCGTTACACATAATGTTGTTATTGTAATGAAATCTGATATAAAATGTGAAACCACACTAGTATAGTATATTTTGTTATAATACTTTAAAATACATATAATATGGTAGTAGAAAATGTGTCTTATATCAGTAAAAATAAGCATAATAGTCAAAATAAAGAACTGAGCGATTTCAACTGAAACTACATTATTAATTTGATGCAATTTAAATAATATGATGGTGAAAACTTTATTTACTTAATTGTGGTGAATTAAGGCAGATAATTTGTTGCGTATGTGTATGTGTAATGTTGATATGTGTTGAATATGTATGAGTGATGTGGATTTGAATATTATTTAACTTAACAGAATACAAAGCAGTATACAAACGGTTAGATGAATAATGAAATATTAACCATTGAGATAGGAATATATATTAACTGACATTTTGGGGTTATGACAATTTATAATATTGATAAAGTTTCATACTAATTTTGTTAGGTCTTCTTTTTTGGAAATCAAACTGTATGGTGATGTATCGTTTTTCCTTACATAGATACGGCAGTTTTTGTCCAGATGTAATGGTATTGAAGTTCTTTTGCTCTTAATTTCGCCTTACTTAGTAATTGTTTCTGACAGTAAGATGCTCGTTCACAAAAATTTTTGAGTCGCCTTCTATTCCGATTTCCTTACAAGTTAAGCCGCGTCGCTTTCTTAGGTGTGATAGAAATGTATCCTTGGTGCTACGTTCGCGGAAGCGGGCGATGATGACCCGGGGTACTCCGTGGACAGGGCGCTTCGCCCTCACCCGATGTGCGAACTCGATGTCTTCAGCGCGCAAGTTCAGGCCGGCAGCGGCGGCCACTTTCATTACCACGTTAGGAACTCAACGCTGGTTTCCGGAACGCCTACTATTTCCACATTTTGTAGTTTGAACCATTGCTCCTGTCTGGCCGACGCGTCCTCCACTGAACATACCTTTTTCTCCATGGTTTTTAGAAACTCCTTGAGCGAACTATTGTCCAACTGCAGTTTTTTGATTGCAGCGGCTTGATTGCTGGCGGTTTTTGAAGTTATACTTCTTTAGGCGCGTTATGGAAAAATCATGAGAGTGAAATTTTAGGATGCGCGCGCATCTGTAACACAAAAATTAACAGTATGAAGTTAGGCGCGTTATGGAAAAATCATGAGAGTGAAATTTTACGATGCGCGCGCATCTGTGACACAAAAATTAACAGTATGAAGTTGCCGGCTAAACCACTCATTGGCCTTTGTCAATTTAACTCTGACGTTTCTTTAGTTTTGCTTTTGCTTTTTATCGAAATTATTTATAACCAGCCAGGTTTGTTTTGACTTGTTTGTGGCACATTGACATGACATAATATGCACAGACTAGCTAAAGATTAATGTTTCGTTATACGGTATGCAACGACTAGTCTTTTTGGTAAAATATTTAATAAAGGTTTTTAACTGCAATATAACAGTAAATAAATTACATATAACTAAGTATTCAAAGATAGTTTAGGATGACTATTAGTGATTATGCTACCATTCCATCAGTATTTTCTTAAGACGTTGTCACGTTCAACTATCGTCAGTAAACCGACTTTACAGACAACCAATTTTTTTAGTATAATTAAAATTAACAAAAAACTAAATATTATGAAATTATTAACGTTGAATATTTATTATTTAATGATGCCAAAGAAGTATAACTTCTTACGCGCGTACATAAGTACACGCAATTTAATTTTTTTTTAATTTCATCACAATGCTCTCTCGTCGCTTTAACGGTATTTTCTAAGCACTGAATTCTATTGGCTAGTGCATTAAGCTTCTGATCCAAAATATCACTGATGATTGTAGGCTGTTCTTCTTTAATTGCAGTCACAATTTCTTCACGCATTTTGGCCAGAAAATCGGAACCATTTAGCGAATTAGATTCATTTTGGGGGCGCAATGTGATAAAACCAGGTGAAAGTTTCTTATCGGAGTCGTTATGTCTAAGCGCAGGGCTCCGCCTCACAGGTGTTTCACTGTTGTCTCCTTTTTTCTTCTTGGATGTACATAACGGACAAACTTTGCACTGGAGAGGCCAACGCATAAATAATGATAACACTGTAGGCAATCCGAGGCAGAACACTTCACTTTTTCTTTCGCCGGTAGTGTCTCGTTACACGCACTGCACTTTGCCATTGTGATAATTTGACGAATAGGGCTTTATTATAAGAATTTATTACGTACAGCACACAAAAAGAACATAATTATGTGTTTTAAAGTATCTTTAGTCACTTTTGTTACTTAAAACTATTTATTTTCGATAGAAATTACGGAGCGCGATGTGACGTGTCCGACGTACCCTCAACATTTATATTAAAGTCCCTTTACTCGCTACTCACCGGCGGTGTGACACCTGCCTTACTGATTAGCTTAGTCCTCTAACTTGTTGTTAGTAAAATAAATGTCCAGTTAGGAATTGTTACTAAGACTCTCACTCTAATTCAACAACAGACCCTTGACCACCTTTCTAACCGAAAAATAATAAATTATTATATCACGAAGCACAAAAATTATCCCACATAAAACTGCCAACATTCAAATAAACTCTATTATCACCATAAAAAAGCCCCATAAGGTTGTTAAGCGCTTGACAAAATCCCATCTAAAGTCGTAAATAGTAAAGCGCGCTAATCTTATATATAAAAATAAGTCGGGTTTTCCTTCCTGATTCTATAACTCCAGAACGCACAAACCGATTTCCACGGTTTTGCATTCGTTGGAAAGGTCTCGAGCTCCGTGAGGTTTGTAGCAAACAAAATTCGGGAAATTTTCAACAGAAAAGGAGGAAAACAGGGAAAATCATTGTAAACCAAACAATTTAAGTAGGTGTTGTACATATTATGTAATTTGGTAGGATTGTCATATGGTTGCCTTGGATACCACGTTGTTACCTTCTACTGTCTAATAAAATATTTTTCCTATGCTGTGTAAATCTCTGTTTTTCTATCAGGTTATGGGCCCAGACACCCCAGGAAGTATTCCACACTTCCCAGTTATTAACCAAGATTAATAGAAAGAATTGTACGTATTAAATTTTGTTTTTAAAACGAGATGCAGAACAAAAGGAATATTCGATCGCCATCGGCGATGCCGGCATCATTGTTGTCTACTTTAACATCGAGGTATCGACCGTCGAGGTAACGTCATTCGAACTAGAGTATGATACCCCCTTTGAGATACCCCTTTAGTACCAAGTACATAGTATCTCAATGGTTGTCTACAGCTTCGAGTTCTGGAATAACTGTCAATTTTGAGAAGCTTAGTGGTATATCCAATTAAGGCAATTGGAAGTTTTTGATGCGGATGTATTTGATACATGAGGACTTATGGGACTGCATCGTTGAGTCGGGTTTTGAGTTGAGTTGAGTTGAGTTGAGGCTGAGTCGGGTGTCCCTAGGGACAATGACGAACGCAAGCAACGACGGGCTCTTGCCAAAATATGTTTGATGGTGCAGCCATCGTCGTTTTCGCATGTACGAAATGCTACCACTGGCTTTGAGGCTTGGAATAATTTAAAAATGGCCTATGAAGACAAAGGACTGTGTAGACGTCTTGGACTTTTACGTACAATGTTCGGATTGAAGTTAGAACAATTTAATGATATGGAAGCGTATCTCTTAAGGATCACGGAGTTGGATCAACAACCACGAGATATTAATGCTCCATTAGATGATGATTTCCTGTCAGTGTTGATACTGAGCGGTCTATCATCAGATTATGACCCGCTTATCCTGACATTGGAAAATTCTAATATTAAATTATGCAGCGAGACAGTAAAGAGCAAACTATTACAAGAAGAATTGCGTAGAGGCTTTGATAAGAGCGAAGAAGGCGCAATGTTTGCAAAATGAAATGCAAAAACAGCGAACAAACCTTTTATGAAAGGCAAATGCTTCATATGTAAGAAACAGGATCATTATGCAAAGAACTGTCCGACAAAAACCAACAAAAATGGAAAAGGAGGAGAAACATGTGAAAATACGCGGAGAGGAACATTATTATCGGCATTAGCTATAGATGTAAATTCGAATGCCTGGTATGTGGATTCCGGCGCAACTTGCCACATGACGAACAACAAAGCTTTATTGCAAAATTATGTTGTGGATACTCCGCGGTTGGTGACAGTGGCTAATAGAGAAAAGATGCATAGCGAAGTACATGGTGAAGAAGAGCTGTTGTTAAAAGGGCACACTAAGACTACAAAATTAACAGAAGTTATTTACGTGCCGGGTTTGTCAACGAATTTGTTATCGGTTGGAAAGATGACTTCGAAAGGGCTTGAGGTACATTTTAATGAAACTAAATGTAATATTTGTTGGGGAAAAGTTCCAAAGTAAATTCAAATGTAAAAGGGTCAGTTACTTCGATATAAAGAACCAATATGTGAGACGGGTTGTAGAAGATACTGATTAATTATATAAGAGTATCTGTCCGATTTGGTTTACAAATATAGTTTAAGGGCAGGTGTTAGAAATATATAAACCGAACAATTTGTAAGTGTATTGTACATACGTAATTTGGTTGCATTGGCGTATTGGTTACCTAGAATATTATGTTGTTATGTTACGTTTTACTGTCTAATAAATTATTTTTCCTATGCTGTTTTGATCTCTGTTTTTTCTATCACCTTTTCAAATATAAAACAAAAAAAAATTTCTTTAATCCCCAAACGAAATGTTACAAAAAACGAAGCCATCTGGTGGCGAAACGGAGTTCGCCGGGTTTGCTAGTTAGGAAATAAAATTCACTTGACTTCCAAGATACCCACATTACAATCGAACCAAAACACTTAACGCAAACAAATTATTCCAGTCGTTCGCGGTACGGACGATGAAAGACGTAGCAAACCGCGTCGTAGGTACCAGTGAGATGGTCACTACGAAAGAATACTCGCTGTGAGGCAGATGTTCGGTGGTAGAAAGGTCACGGCGAATTATGTCATGCAATAGGGAATATGCATGTCATTCAAATTTAAGTAAATATTTTTTGTACTGTCTTTATCGCTAAAATAATGATATCTGTCACATTATTTTCTATTTAGTCTTTTTAAAATCACCAAAACAAATTTATAAAAAGTGCAAATTTTACGAGGCAAATTTAAAATGTCGAAACGCAACGCTATTGGTTAGACATCGGCGTGACGTCATCCTTCGCGATGGACATGTCAAAAACATACTAGAACTAGCTGTTTTCGTTTATATTTCAGTTAATTTGATTGCTTTCAGAGTTTATCGTATACTTCTTGCGTGATTTTTGTTTGTTAGTGGTGTGTTGAATGACTAACAATGTCTGAAAGTGGATTTCAAAAGGCGCAGTCGGATAATCTTCCGAAAATTGATGCTTTCATGATAAGTTCGTACTTCGCCTCAAATAGTGATTTTACATCAGCTGAAATCAGGGGAGTCAAAGCTGCAAGGTGAGGAAGTGATAGATATTTAATTTAGGAACCATGAGTTTAGGTGCCTCAGATTATAGAACCAATAGGTACCTACATGGTTCTCGTACAGTTTTTCGATGTAATTCATAAAAGTCTTTAACATAACCTGTAAAGATTTAGCCATTTACCTTCTACATACAAATTATACTATATCCTTCATATCACATTTTAGGAATAAATGGTTGTTAATAAATAAATTCGTGTTTGGGAATACTTTATAATCAAATCTGTTTTTATCCCAGATCTGAACGAGAATCTTACAACAACTTTTCAGGGTTTGTACTTTTGTAAGCCAAATTAAACCAAAACTATTAATATTTGGTAGAAATAATTATTTTCTTCTTACGTTAAAATGATCTTCGCAACAGTATGCAGTGCTTTTTGTAGATATAATATCTCTTTTCACAATTTTACACCACTTTTTTCTTATTTAAGCGTCCCGTGGAACATGAAAAAATACTTTGTCCGGTGCGTTCCATCTCGTATTCTTGCACATAGGTACAATACAGTACTTAAAATATAAGGTCTTCGGTTTCCATCCATACTTCCGTTTATGAAATTAAACTAGAAAACGTAAATTTAATACTATAAAATACTATTTCTCAACCTCGCTCATAACCACTTGTTAGTAAACAACTCCAACCTGACGAACGATGACGTCACCATAGAACGCGCCAAAAGGGCGGCGTTTGAATCGGCCTTATGTCATTGCAATTTTCATTAATTAATATAAAATAAATTTGGACTTGCCCATGACTCGTATATTTTTTACGGTATTATATTAACATAAGTGAGCTATAAAAACAATAAAAAAAATCATGCATATTCCCTATTCTTGTGCATATTACCCAAAAGTATCATATAGGAAACCGAGAGGCTGGCTACCCCACAACTGTGCTTAAGGCTTTGGAGGTTGGGTTAAAGTATAAGGTCACCAATTAGCCTAGTCACTATTAATTAAATTACATTGAAGTTCTGGGTCTCCAGATAACATGAACTTGATTAACTCAAGATTAACTCTAAATAGGTATTATGTTTATATTTTTTATTTCTAATTTTTTTAAGTAATAAGATTAAATTTATGCATATCTGCAAATAAATAGTAAAAAATTAGCCAAAACATATTACAACAAAGCACTAAAACTAAAATTAAATATGGAAACAATGTTCACATGGCCAATATTATTTTGTATGACAAGGCCAATAAATTCACACTACTGAAAAAAAAACTAAACTGCACATGCCTGTAATACATTTTCTACTAAATATTTAAGTGATGATTCAATGAAAGAAGACTAATATTTGTTTAAAAAATGTTTTTTTATTGTAATTAAATTACATAATCAATGTTACAACTAAGTTTATATTAAATTTCTGCATTTGTGCGAAGACAATAAATTTTTTAGATATCAAGAACAGTTTAGCATAAAGTTAAATCCGAGTGGGGTTGCAAAGCTTGTTCTGTGTGTGCCATCTTGTAACAAAGGGGACTGGTGGCATAATAATGGTCAATTTGTTGTTATCATTAGAGAATTTAACTGGGTGTTTTAGAGACCTATAGTGTTCCAGAGTCCAGATAAACAATAAAAACCATTACACCCTTTATTCCAAGATGGCTGCTGTGGGGCTGTGCCCGTAGCAACTCAGATTTAACTTTACAGTAAGGGTTAGTGTCGAGAATGCCATAGAAAAATGTTATTAGAATTAAAAAAAAAATAGCCAACCTACATAACCCAATTTTTTTACATTTCCATGGACCATATATCATAAAACATAATAAAAGTACCCTGTAAAAATATGACATAATTAGTATTTTTTGTTATTGACGTAACTGAAAGGACCTAGTAAATAAGCTAGTTATAGGTTATAGACAATACCAATTAATACATTTCATAACAACGCAGTGTAGAATATCTACAAATAATATTTTATAACTAAACCACCTAATTATTATTACAATTTATTTATATTAATATCTCTAGACATCTCCTTCAACTACTGAAGTCAATTATTTTTAAATATTTCCATTACAGAAAACCTATACTGATTGTGGTGTAAGCTAGTAGTAGTATAATAATTTGTTTTAACTTGTATAGTTTAGTTGTCAAACTATTATAAGTAATCCAATAATATAATTATGTCACTACCACACTAAAAGTGAGGCAGTCAAATTCAGCTAATTGTCGCAAGTTTTTTTAGCTACCTCTTTCTGTTTAAACACATTCTGTAGCTATCTTTTCCATTCATACTTACAGTAAAGTCAATGAAGCAACCGAAGCAACCTAGAAAGTGCAATTTGTATGGTATGAATGTAATGTGTCTATAGTTACATAGTGTAGTTACATTTGTGGCATTCCAAGTGGAGATCAAAATTCTCAAAACTACTAATTTTCTATGAAAAATATAATGTCTTGAGTGATTTGATCACTTACTGGAATGCGCCCACAGTGTATCTTCTAAGGGCAGCCACATACATGCGGAATTCCGAAACGGAATCCCGAATAGGGTTGTAACGATATATCGGAAAACCGATAATATCGAAGAGGACACATCGATATTTTTATCGATATTTGCGTTATAACGATATGATAATATCGATATCATATCCGAAGAAAAAAATCGATAATTCACGACCTTAGATAAGGCTGTATGGGCTTTGAACATTAGCTTTTTCTTACAATATAATATTATCGGTTTTCTTATAATATTATCGGTTTTCCGATATATCGTTGCAAGGTTGCAACCCTATTCGGGATTCCGTTTCGGAATTCCGACTGTATGTGGCCGCCCTAACTGTCAAAGCTATGAAAAACAAAAGTGGTCAGCATACTACCTTCTAAAATTCTCTTATTAAATCTTCAACAAAATTTTAGCACCAAGAAATCTTACCTGCACAGCAAAATAACAATGACCAGCTTTAAGTAAACTTTGTATAAAAATTAATTGTCATCAAATATGCAAACTAATAATAATTTTATAATGTCAAAGCAGATTCAAGTTTTTCAAATAGAGCAAGCCAAGGGTGACATAATATTGGTACAATAGAACTTATGTTAATATACAACCTTGTATACAACCCTATACATAAATGCATACACATGACATAATAATTACTCAATATGTACAGCAAGGGGTAATAACAGTATGTATTACATTGAGTGTTGTGTGTGAACAATATTGTATAATCTGAAGCAAAGCTCCATACAAATGTGGAGCAATTGTCTCATGGTCTACTTTACCTAGCTGCACTGTGCTTCAGTACAATACCATGTTTTACGCATTGGACATAAATGTCCTACACATAATATATATTTTTTTTGCACATAGCTTTTTTATGATTTCCCATGCATGCCGGATAGACAGTGGCCATCTGCTCTTGCAAGAGACCCTGGTTCAGTTATTTTTATTATTGTTTTATTCGGGATATACATTAAGATTAATCAATATTCAAGATTTTCATTATAATAAACATGTAGTCTTTATTATAATCAGTGCAGAGTTTGCATTGATTCAAGAAACCGCTCCTACGAGGTTTGTGTCTTCTTCATGACAATACTTGTATAGAACAGAGGGGACATGTGTTATGAGTCCTAGCAATAGATATATTTTCTATTTAGCTGTGTATTTTTTTTATCTTATTACATTTGAGAACTTCTATTCCATATTCAAAATCTGAGAAGGAAATATTATTACTTCTTTAATTTAGCTTCCATTCCACCATAACCTATATCTTCAATATCCTGTAGATTAAATTACAATCTAAATGTTTTAACTAACTAACATATCTGCTATAATTCACTATAGAATAGTATATACATTTAAAATCCATTTCAGGTAGTGTTGGCAGGTGTTGTACCCCTATCAGTACGTCAGTCTAACCTAGATGACATCTCCAATTAAATTTGACATTTGCAGTGATATTTATTTACAAACATCTATAATCTACGTCTACAACACAGAACACTACTACAGCTGATCGGAAAGTTCAGTCACGTGTCTAGTACAAAAGACGCCAATTTAATACTGATTTTAAGTAAAGACTAATGAAAATGTAAAATTATCGAGATCTACTCGCCATCTAATACGATTTAAATTGTAATTTCAGATGTGATTACTACTGAAGCGGTTATGTTCACGTCTGACGCTTCGACAGTGTTGTACGTACCTTTCGATCGATGCACACTTCGAAGATGACATCATCAGGCAGGGGCTCCGCAGAGAGAATCAAACCGTGGTTGAACTCGACAAAATTCCGAACGGCAGTGGTATTGTCGTGCAATAGCGTCACTCTGTCGCCGCAACGCCGATGAAATTTCATTTTCGGCGACGATCTCTTCACTCAGCTCGGCCCACAGTCCTCGGGCGCCGCCTTACCTCATGAAACATCACTTCCATTACAAACTGCACGAGTTTCCATACTAAGTACCTATTCTAATGAACGCGTCCGGTAAACTTGTTCGCTATATAAATCTTATAAAAAGTAACGCTAATGTACATCAGTCTTATACATTTTAGAATAACTATTTCATAAAGGAAAACTTTTTACGTAAGACTTCGTATTCGCTCCAAGAACGAAAATGCTAACTTATTCATTTTTGAACGGGAGCGCAAACGACAAACACAACTTGCTCACTCACTGCGCATGACAATACCACCGAGTAGTAGGGTTGGGTTAAAACTATCGATATTTTTTCATTCATAAATTGTCGATAGTTTTTCAATTTTAAACCATTGAAATTATCGATAATTTTTGACAGTTTGTTGGGTTTTTAATAATATATTTATAAACGCAATGATAAACCGTATGCCCGCAAGTTAATTATGTTATGACACTTAAATATAAATTAACTAGTTAAAGACGAAATTATATTAAATTTAATTTGGTAAGTAATTTCGTGTTGTTTCTAGCTGTTCGGCTCGGTTCATCGTTTGTTAAGACTATCGATATCATTTAAAAGTTAAAGTAGCTTATTTTCCTAGAAGCTGTGTCTGATAGTTTGTTCGTATGGATAACATACCTATAATAGTACTGTCGCTGTCTAAACTGTAATCACTTTTGATTTAGTCTAAATGAATTTTAATTAAATAAAAAATACTTCATAAGCTGTATATTCGTTATTTTTATATGATTATTTTATTCTAGCCCATCGTCTGAAATCGCTCATCAACATCAGTATTAACTTGAGTGACAAGCTCTGGGTAGTTAATATTGCATGTAAATGTTAATAAATGTTAATAAGTACTCATGCACAAGTAAGTATTATATTTTGTTATAAATGGAAGGTAACTGATATTCTCAGAATAAATCTGTTAGAATTGGTGGTCATAATTAGCCTTTTACCCGAGATAAATTTAAATTTTAAAAATCCCACGACTAAGAAAATCTTACAATGAGCTGATGGTACTTAAATGCCCGAATAGATCTTTATACTATATAGTTAATAATTCAATTTTGTGCCAAAAAATGCCTTACAAATTTTTGGGAAAGAGCTGATACCCTTCAAAAACTTTACCGATTTCTTTGGTGGTCATAATTAGCCTTTTACCCGAGATAAATTTAAATGTTAAAAATCCCACAACTAAGAAAATCTTACAATGAGCTGATGGTACTTTATATTTACTTAATTTAGTTATTGATGGTACTTTATATGGCCCGAATAGATCTTTATACTATATAGTTAATAATTCAATTTTGTGCCAAAAAATGCCTTACAAAATTTTGGGAAAGAGCTGATACCCTTCAAAAACTTTACCGATTTCTGTAACACGTACTTATCTAAATCCCACGTAAATAAACTGGCTTTCAATTTGTAATGCCGTGAGTCTTTATTAGTCGTTGATAAATATCGAGTAAACCGCGAGTGCCAGTGGATCGATCGATGAATTCAATATCGTAATATGGTTAAGTAAATCCAATCAATACGAGACAAACCTAAAGCGAGTATTTATTTTGAGCCGAACGGAGATCGTTGAATAAACGGAGTTGGTTGTGTGTTTGGCATAAAACCCTGTGTTTCATTTGATATCCTGAGCTGACTTCCTGTCCTGACGTATGAATGAAGTCCAAATGGCATAGTTTGACTAGAGTACCTACTTGAATGGCAAGTACACATTACACAGAGTAAAATACAATGAAATCATGCAAAAGACCACCCGCTCGACCACCTGACTCGTCATATACATATATCAATAATGCGCAATGTGATAATGTTTTAGAAGATATTAAAAGTGATGCCACTTATGGGGCAGGGTCGGGGGCATCTTCCCTCTCTTCTACCTCAACTTGGATAGAAATCTTTGGTTTAAGGGTGAAATGTACAAAATGCTTGAAATCCATACACTTTTAAGAATAACGCGAATAAATGTAGAAGTCTACTGATATTTATCTTGAATCTTTAATCCATACTTAATATACTTAATATTTAATATACTTAATACTTAATTACTTAATATTACTTAATTTACATAAACTTAATATAATATTATAAATGTGAAAGTGTGTTTGTTTGTTTGTGTCGCTTTCACGTCGCAACGTAGCTATTATATGATATGGTTTATGTGTGTGGAGATAGTTGGGAGGGTGGAGAGTGCAGTAGGCTACTTTTTTTCGGGGTAAAACATCTCATTCCCACGGAAAGATCGATGTTTTGTTAGTTGCTAAATATTTTGTTCTGGATGTTGTTAATAGATGGCGTTAGTAGTTAGTAAAATTCATTTGCAACTTCTGCATTACGCATCAAATGCTACAAATTTGCTGAAGTCATAAATACTCATACTCTCAATATTTTAATTTCAATATTTCATAGATACTAATACATCCTAATAAATTCAATTGCATTTTGAATTCGCGCTGGATAATTTGTTGTTTCGATTTATATTAATATTGGAATGTAAAGGAATTAGAGTACGACAATAAGTAGGTACCCATGCTTTGATTTTGGATTTGATTCACTTCGTGAATTGCTTTGGTTGACTGTTGTTGTTACATTATTAAAGTGATGTTATTACATTTCTTTTGCTTTTCGGAAGTGTTGTGACAAAATTTACCAGCACATTTCGTCATAATAATTTATTATTTTTTTTCGCGAGACACGTTTAGCACGCATTGACATTGAATACTACGGTGACGGAGCGAAACGGCGGGAACGGTGTTTGGAGCTTAGCTCCAAATGAAGGTACTACAAAATGGCCGCGCTGACTCGGTTTCTATACTAATAATTATTCTACTACTACTATTATTCTATTCTACTACTATTCTATATAATTATTTTAAGCGACATGCTATCCCTACTCCACCGGAAAAATCACTATAATAGTCATCCTAAACTATCTTTGAATACTTAGTTATAATTTATTTATTATTGTTATATTGCAGTTAAAAACCTTTATTAAATATTTTACCAAAAAGACTAGTCGTCGCATACCGTATAACGAAACATTAATCTTTAGCTAGTCTGTGCATATTATGTCATGTCAATGTCAAGCGAATATTTTGTTTTGATTGTATTCTAATAAGATTGTAAACTTACAAATAGATAAAAATCACAATCTTATTAGAATCGTAAAAAGAAAATGTAGGTCTACATTTTTTCTAATAAGATTGTGAATAGATAGAGGTCTGTGGTTGTCTTGGTTTTGTTATTTTAAACATAATTGTATGGTGTTTGTTTTGTTCGTGTTTATTTCAATGAAACTACCACTTTAGTAATTTTGCTCCGAAATACTTTTTCTAAATAAAAAAAAAGACGTGTGGCACTCGGAGACTGCCGCGGTAAAGCTATTGCATAGCATTTTTTATCAACTTATGCAATTACAATATAATATTTATTTTATTTATTATATCACAAATCAATTCTTATATAGTGCTGTTATTAATATTCGTCTTGATTCCTCATAACATCATTGATCCCTTTGATTATATACACGGTTAATCCATATTCTACCACAATGTTTCTCTTGCTCGGACATCCACATAATTTTTTTCTGACACATAATGTCATTACAGTCCGCCCAACTTATCTCTGAAATGGCAAAAATTGGAACTAACGAAAAGTCATTCATAAGTACGTTGTGTTCATTCATCTGTCAGTTACTAGTGTGCAATGATTGGTCAAATGAATGTCAAATGCGTCCGACAGCGCCTCTTTCGTTTCAGTCTTAAGTTGGGTTTACTATAATATATATTATTTGAAATCTCCCTTTTAATGGAAAGAGCTTTCAGTTTCGGCCTAAATACCTCGCTTCTGCAGATCTCTTATCACCACCTCCTGCTGATCTTGCTCCTCACACTTGTTTTAGTAGAGGCATAAAATTCCTCCATTATAATAGGTCATTAATTAAAACAGACACAAATGGAGTTATCTTCAGCTCCCTCCAATGTATTGCTGCGTCCCGTAAAAAATCTATTTCGAAAAATAAGTGTAAAGACTGCTATAAGTTTTTAACCTATTTGATGAATCTTCGTTTCGTTATTTCTCTTGTGGCTGTATTTTGTTTTTCATTTCAATGTGATTTTCTAATATAATCGTTAAAATATTTCTACGGATTATTTTGAGGATTTGACAATTTTATAAGCTTGAAACTAAAAAAAGGAACCAATTTGATAACAGAAAATTGTTACGTCATAATGGGCGGACATCTCACGGGGCGATATGACATAATATGATGAAGAGTAAAGCAAACTATACAAAATATATTTCTGAACGCACGCAATACAACAACCAAATGTCATTATTTTATGTCATGTATGTCTATATGTCTATGTTATTTTGCATGTTTTAAATCTAAATACGCGATAATTCGACTATTATGAATACATGTTGTCGATTCCAACGCCTTATTTAATCCAGATCTACATATAATTATTCTTAAAATACCGAACCGACGGGGCGAAAATCAAATGTTTGACAGGTAAGATTTGTATGGGAAATTAAAATTTTCATTTTTAGTATTTTCCTCGCAATTTTTCCATATTTTCTCATCGCTGCAACCTTCCCTGAACTTCCACGAATATTTCAAGACTAAAATTAGCCAAATCGGTTTAGCCGTTATAAAGTAAAAGTTAGTTAAGTTAACTCAGTTAAAAGTTCTGGTATTTTTCGATAGATGTCACGAGTAGGGGGTGTTAGGTTTTTTCGTTACGAAATTTCTGCATTCGGTCTCCGCGCTCAAGGCCCGCGATAGAAGCTATGCAATAGCTTAAAAGGTAACATTTAAAATTTATAAATAGTCCCAGAAGTCAATAACAAAGTAATAATTGGATACATTAACAAAATATCTACCTCCAAAGTAATCAACATAATCTTAAATAAACATGGCGCGTAACAGAAAAATGTGACGCGGAACGCGTAACCGAAAAATGTGACTCAAATTCTTTTTCCAACGCCGATAAAGAAGTTTCACTTCAAAAATAGAAACAACCAGTAAACAGTTAAGAGAGCCTTTTTGCAGTCGGTTAAACTGTGACTGGAACAACTGGAACATAGAAAATTCTTACTATGAATATGTACTAAGGATGTTCATAGGGGCTAACGATTTAATTTAATTTTTTTATCTCACTATCTGTACATTTGTCCACGCTAGCACTAAAGCAATTTTAAATTAAACTGACAATTTTGTTGTTCCAACAAAATGTTTTGCTTGAACTTTGGTGTGGAAGTATCACTCGTAATAAATGTGTACTTAACTCGTTTGTCTAGAATTAGAAATGAGCAATGGGGTATTTGCATATAGAACAGAGTAGGAAACGTGACGTGTTAAAATTTCTTATTTTTGGCTAACTTTGATAAGATTCAATGAGTTCCATATGTAATATTATAAGTTAGAGTAGGTACCTTGTCTGTGAACAAAGTAACTAGTGAAACAGCAAGGTTGTGGTCAATACGACTATCAGCTTTTCTCGACTCAACTCGAACTTTCTTGGTCAAAAGGCTGGACAGTCAACCCAGTGCCCTGGCGTGGCGTGCGGGATGTAAGGAAAACATTTACTGAATAATTTGGATAGAACTAAAAATAAAATTAACAAATTTAATTTAAGCTTATGGATATTTTATAGCAAAAAATAACCGTATCCTTATCTATAGTTCTGTGACATCTCACTGAACGTTTTAACCAATGATGTTATATAGAATAATTTTTGATTATTCAAGCCCCGTCATAAATTAGGGATTTAATGGTGGCAGATGTCATGGCTCTTTGTCATCCTTAATCCCTAAAAAAGTCATTATGTGTTATGCTGTGTAAATTTAAGAAAAAACAGGTATTATCATAAAATCTCTGTAAAAATGTCGATATTTAGTACTGCACATAATATTGATAGTATTAATAAATGTCGATAGGGTACATAATTATCGATAAATATTTTTCGCTTGCGCATCCCTGCCACCGTGTACTGGCGAGTAGCGAGGAGTTCCTCGTATACGTAAACGTACTATACTTATGTCATGCCAATATTGATTAAAGCTACGCTGTAGGTCAGATTGGGTCTGATTGAAATTTATACGAAATTCATTAGCATACCTTAATACGATGTTAATTTGCGAGGGTTGTCATTTTGTTAATTTGAATAATTTATTTTTAATTCGCATAATTTAATTCGTTCATTGTTATATTTTATTAATACGCTAAACGGCATAAAATATAAAACAAGACATGTTTGAAGTAACAAGAATAATATATTTAAAATTTTCACATTGTATTTTGTTAAGTTAAAAATAGACACATGCGCCCAATTAAGACTTTAAGTGTAGAGATGGCACAGTGGTGCGGCGCTTATGCCTTTGTACTTACGATGAAAAATAAAATGTTATCATAATTATCATGTCATCTTAAAATTACTCCTAATGAAAAAGAGATGTTTTGAAAAGGGCTATTTTTCGCCAATCACAATCTCGAATAAAAAGTTTTATTTTCCACTATTATTAGGATTCATGCCATGCCATACCGTGTTTGATGTTAAATAAAAAGTGTGGAGTCGCAACCCTTGACATGCGGCTGCAATCGTAGAACAAGGCTGCAGATATTTTTTAACGTTTTAACTTGTTTTAACTGGAAAACTATGAATGTCACAGAAAATTCACAAGAATTTATTTCTACTTATATCAATCACCCATGATAGGATAAATTTACGCTTAAAAAGGTAAGGGATAACGTCATTTCTAATGTTATTCCCAAGAATATATAAAAAAACTGAGCTCTATAATTTTATCGAATTGAGGTATCATTTTATGTACCATTTCATGTATTTCTTTTTATTTGCCAAAGTAATCACCATCCAAGTTTCATTGTCCCTGATCGTTCTCATTGAGTTGAGTACATTCGCAGAAAACCTTTCAGATTTGCGAAATATATCGTAAGTGTAGCAGTCGCGGGCTCTTGCTCTATTATTAAAACAAAAAGACGTGTGGCACTCGGAGACTGCCGCGGTAAAGCTATTGCAATATTGCATAGCATTATATATAAATTAACAAAACAAAAAATAATACTACATTTGTGATAATAATAATAAAATGTATGTATATAGAGTAGGTACTAACTCATTTTCTTTCACTATTTTTTCGTGACTTTCTTCATTAATAAATGCACTTTGTTTATTCATATTTAAAACACTTTCTACACAAATTATACGAGTACAGATATTCACTGTTTTACAGTGGGCCAAGAAAGTGGTGTACCAGTTTTCATTTAGTTGCCTAGTTATCAAAAGTTACATCAAAGTTTATAGGCAATATCACTGAAAGAGACGCATAATAATGACGTAAGCCTAATTGTTATGAATACGTACATCATAACGTCACATTATAGGTGCAAGACATTTTAATCTTTATTAGAAACGGATAATAATAATAATAATAATAACGCTTCACACTCAAATCCCCACACTAGGATTCCCTGTGTCGTGGGTGCCTTGGACAACACACAAGACAAGGACACACACCCAGACCGAGAACGGAAATTTAAATTCATCATTCAAATTTTCCGCCTCGCTGGGAATCGAACCCAGGACTCTCGGAACAGCGATCGGCATGTTAACCATTGCGCCATTCGGGTCGTCAAATACCCGGGATAATGCTTTAATTTGTGCAAAGAAGATTTAAATATTCTGAACAAAAGCATAAGAACTATTTCAGTTGACAAAATAATTCTTTTTAAAAAGAAAATTGACATTTGACATTTAAGTCCTACAACGATCTTTTGGCGCGTGAATGACGTGTGGGTGACAGAGACAGTGCCTTACAGTTTGCCTTGCCTGTATGGCACTGTCTCTTTCACCCTCAAGTCATTATAGTGTCATTATTTTATGTCATGTATAGTATGTCTATGTTATTTTGCATGTTTTAAATCTAAATACGCGATAATTCGACTATTATGAATACATGTTGTCGATTCCAACGCCTTATTTAATCCAGATCTACACGTAATTATTCTTAAAACACCGAACCGACGGGGCGAAAATCAAATGTTTGACAGGTAAGATTTGTATGGGAAATTAAAATTTTCATTTTTAGTATTTTCCTCGCAATTTTTCCATATTTTCTCATCGCTGCAACCTTCCCTGAACTTCCACGAATATTTCAAGACTAAAATTAGCCAAATCGGTTTAGCCGTTATAAAGTAAAAGTTAACTCAGTTAAAAGTTCTGGTATTTATCGATGTGTGGGTGCACAGACATAGTAACTATGTCTGTGTGTGGGTGATGGGGGTGTAATAATTTTATCGTTACGAAATTTTTGCATTCGGTCCCCGCGCCCAAGGCCCGCGATAGAACTATGCAATAGCTTAAAAAAACCCGACTGCATAAATATGTTTGAAAAGGTTTGAAACGATCTTTTCACGATCTTTCAATTGATACCCATATTGTTAGGCGATACTCTTCTACGGCTTTACAATATAATGTTCTACCCTCTATGCGTACCGTGCGATAAAGAACTAAGGAATAAAATGTATTGTATCAAATACAGTAATGTATCGATAATGTTTGATTTACAGGTGGTTACATCTCTATTAGAACTGGCCACTTGATATACGCTAGGTTCACATTATTGTGTCGTGGTGTGTCGTGGCGCGCCAGAAGGCAATCGCTTACGTACATTTATAGTAAACCCAACTTAAGACTGAAACGAAAGAGGCGCTGTCGGACGCATTTGACATTCATTTAACCAATCATTGCACACTAGTAACTGACAGATGAATGAACACAACGTACTTATGAATGACTTTTCGTTAGTTCCAATTTTTGCCATTTCAGAGATAAGTTGGGCGGACTGTACTATGACTAGATTCACATTAGTAGGTTGTGTTGTGTTGTGGCGCGTTGTGTCGCTGTCAAATCGCTCGACGCTCGATTGCGACAGAGAGGTGGTGGGGGATCTGTCGCGCCACACTAGTGTGAACGTGATCAATTCTGTCAATTTCTGTCATTACGACAGCCATTGCGAACGAGGCAACTAGCAATGAAATACGTATTTTTGTTTAGTATTTAAAATGTCAGATTCACTTATTGAATTGGTACGACAATACAATGTTCTTTATGATCCGAAATGTAAAGAATATAAGGATCAGAATATCAGGAATAGTGGAAATAATAGGAAAAGTCTTTCCTTTGTTCCTATAGGACGTCGGAACTGAGTGTGCATCTTTTTGATATCGTTTTCAATAAAATTGTGTAATTGCTCAAACTGTATTTTAGTAAGTCTGAAATATCGCTGGAATCTTTCATCATCACTTTTTAATTCTTGAACAAGACAATGAAATGCACCTCTAGTCTCCCTGGTTCTATTTAAAGGATGAACCCAATATCTCCTTTTCTTTTTCTTTAGAAGATTCATCATTAGAAGAAACTGAATATCTTCATCGAAATCGCTGTCAGAGTCGCTGTCAGACGATTCCATTTTATATACGTGTTCAATCCACAACTCTTGAAATACGAATGATCTAAAAATGCGCCATATTGCAACACAACACACCACATTAGTATGAACACTCTGCGACACAACAGACGGCACCACACCACACCCCGACACAATAATGTGAACCTAGCTTAATGTGAACCTAGCGATAAGATTTCACTTTTAAAGGCTGATTTATATTGATACAGTAGCTGGCGCCAGCATCACTGGAATCAAATCTAGCGATCAGCACTGTATCAGTGTAAACATTATTATTACAGTTTATAATAAGTTTAACCGCTCATTATGACTTTTTGTTGCCGAGTTAAAAGCTATTATAAGAGACCTAACATTGGGAGTCCACTGATTATGGTGACGTGACAATACGGCGACAAATAGTTCCTATATAGTAAACCCAACTTATCTCTAAAACGAAAAGAGGCGCTGTCAGATAACTGACAGATAAATGACCACAACATAGAGACAGCGCCATAAAGTTTGCCTTCCCTGTAAGGTGTCTCTGTCACCCTCACGTCAGTCATGCGCCAAAAGATCCTTGTAGGACTGTATGAATGACTTTTTAACATGGCGGCATTAGTTCCAATTTTTGCCATTTCAGAGATAAGTTGGGCGCACTGTAGCGAAACGACTGTCATCCGGCCTGCACATATGGGGATTTTCATTATACAATTTGCAGAGCGCTAACTTAGTGCACTAACTAGTGTCATCACTCATTATGCTGCACTAGTTACTGTCTAACTGCCTTTACACTAAGCGAATTTAGCACGCTAGCTCAGTTAGCGCTCTGCAAATTGTATATTGTAAAGCCCCCAATAGGGTAAACTTGCATAATTCGTACCCCTAATATTAGGGGAAACCTCTAATATTTTGAAAATTCATAGAATACTTATATTATTGATGTGAAACATCTATACGATCACTAAACTTGTAAACTGAATTGTTGGCGTGGCCTACGCTTCGCCCGTGGCGACGCGACGCTCATTCTATCTCACAATGCCTCATCTTTTATCTCACTCACTCGATCGGTCGACCTCCGTTTGGTTTTTATATACATATTTCAAATTCGAATATTAGCTTCATTAGAGACACTGTAGTGTCTAAGCCAAGTTCCACAAAAAATACCCCTTTTGTTTCGTTCATTAAAATTATTTTTTCGTTTCCTATTTCTTATAATACTTGATGCACGGCAGTGCACCTCGCCAAGTTCGAAATTTTAAATAAAGTTTTATTTCGTTTATTATTTATTTGGTCGTTGGTTAATAGGGTGCACGGCAGTGTTCAAGCCAAGTTTATATGAAATACAATTAATAAAAAAAAATGTGAGCCGTCATGGGACGCCTGGCAGATGTGAAACACACACACACACACATATATATAAAGATATATATATATATACACATATGTATATATATGTGTATATATATATGTTTCACATCTGCCAGGCGTCCCATGACGGCTCACATTTTTTTTTATTAAGAATACTTTTTGATTTCTTAATATTTTATTATTATTAGGTACAACAAGAATTAACAAAACTCGAATGTATTGTCGTATATACGGATGTATGTACGGTGGGCCAAGAAAGTGGTGTACCAGTTTTCATTTAGTTTCCTATCAAAAGTTACATCAAAGTTCATAGGCAATATCACTGAAAGGGACGCATAATAATGACGTAAGCCTAATTGTTAAGAACACATACATCATAGGTCACATTATAGGTGCAAGACATTTTAATCTTTATTAGAAACGGATAATGCATTAATTTGTGCAAAGAAGATTTAAATATTCTGAACAAAAGCATATAAGAACTATTTCAATTGACGAAATAATTATTTTTAAAAAGAAAATTGACATTTGACATTTAAGTCCTACGATCTTTTGGACGTGAATTACGTGTGGGTGACAGAGACAGTGCCTTACAGTTTACCTTACCTGTATGGCGCTGTCTCTGTCACCCTCACGTCAGCCACCCTTGTCCCTGTCAATGCAAGTAATGTAATAGAAATTGGCTAAGTGCGAGTCGGACTCGCCCATGAAGGGTTCCGCAGCAGCAAGTAACATAATATAAAAAAATATTCGAGTAAGTAGATTGAATGAAAGGTAAGTTGCGGTTTACGATTTATGACGTATTAAAAAACAGCTTACTAGATCTCATTCAAACCAATTTTCGGTGGAAGTTTACATGGCAATGCACATCATATATGTTTTTTAGTTTTATCATTCTCTTATTTTGGAAGTTACAGAGAGGAGGCACATATTTTACCGTTTTGGGAGTGCCTCTCGCGCAAAGTATTCAGTTCAAAAAAAATTGTTTTAGAAACCTCAATATCATTTTTGACGACCTATTCATAGATATTCCACACGTATGGGTTTGATGAAAAAAAAATTTTAGGGTTTCGGTTCTAAGTATGGGGAACCCCCACGGTTTATTATTTTTGTGTGAAAATCTTAAAAGTTCACAAAATATACCTACTTACCAAGTTTCCGACGTCAATGGTTCTATCAAGTTTAAACTAAGAACAAAACAAATGTCACGTATGTATAATCGGATAAAGATGGCAATAAAAGTTGTCAGATCGATCTGCAAGCGAAACTAACCTTTATCACCTATGAATCTGCAAACAGCATTCAACCTTAGGGTGGTAAACCAATTCTTTGGCCGACCGTACATATGGATGGATGTGTATATTTAATGGATATACCCAATAACGACGTTTCTGTCGCTTTTTCTTGTTGAGCGCTTTCGTCGTCATCCATGTCCAGGCGTGCTTTCACAACAACGTTACTGTTACTACTGGTAGAAAAAAAAAACCTAATACGAAAAACCGAATGTGTGCGCTAAGCATATGGAATTCCGAATCTGAATTCCTGATCAGGAAACCGAATCAGGATTCCGGATGTCTGCGGCCAGCCTTAGGGCACAACTTAGGGCTACAATAGACGTCCGATTTTTCTCTCCGATAGTCGGTTCCGATAGTCTGGTTAGAAAAATTCAGAGTATCGAATCGGACGACTACCAAATCGGACGTGTATTATTGTTTGTACAAAATGTATGGCACGAGTGCCTTCCGATTGTCTGATCAGACTATCGGAACCGAATATCGAAAGGAAAAATTGGACGTCTATTGTAGCCCTTAACGCCAAAAGTAAAACCGAAAAACCGAAATGTTGCTAGCAATAAGAAAAAGAAAAAATACGATTATGTGTGCGCCAGCCTCAAGTCAAAGTTGTCAACGTCTTTTACAAATACTATTGTATAATGCCACCAACTTATCTGTTCAGTAGAAAAAAATGGAACTAAAAAAAGACAACGTCAATTTTGAAATTTTATGTCCGCTGTCAAGTCTCAAGTCTTTGAAGTGCGTGTGCTCTATGCATTGATGTATTACATAGTATCTCAATGGCTCTATGTGTTTTAATTCGATTTTAATTGCAAAAAGTGATTAAAAATGCCCGAGCCTCTTAGAAGTGATGCAACATTAGTTATTTTAAAAGTTTTAGATTGTCGTAGAAAATCGACTGCTAACTCCGAAAATAACGTTTGAATATGTGGCAGAATACGTCGCAGTTACAACATGTTAGTGTTGCTATTGATAGTTAATTAATTGTCCGACAAAATTCAAATAAATATTTCAGTTATTTTATTTTCCTCACTTATGTTTGCATAATCAATTAAAGTGTCACTGAATTTATTAGGTATCGAATTTTTTTATACTTCATATAATTATATCTTTATTACAGTTATATTATAATTATATCTTAATTATATCTTTGTTACAGGAGTTAGTGAACAATTTGTTTACAAGCTAATGAGTGAAAAAAACCTGAAGAAATTTCTCTGGCGCATCGCCATCATTTTCCACAGGGATTTCTCGTGTTGAACCCCTCAAACTTAGAAACCACGATGACAATTATTTTAATAAAATATATAAAAATATAAGTAATTACAGTCAATAATAATGGATTTTTTATTTCTCTTGTCCTGAAATTTTAATTTTTATATGAAAAAGTAAAATTTGACTGTGTTGGCCTACGTAATTCTTTTATTTTTTGATGTTTCCGTTTTTTTAAGTTATGTGCGTTTAAATGTCACTTGATATAACGGTAAAGGAAAACATTGCCAAACCGCACTTGTTCAGCATGGTGAACTTAAAGCATGCATGCAATGTAAGCATGGTCTTAACCTTCTCAATATGAGAAGAGACCTATGCTTAATACATATATAGTGGGCCCTGATGGATTGAGATAATGTTAACATCCTATGTTACTGCTGTCATTGCATGGTAGTTTAAGTAAGTAGCCACAGCCCAAGTTGTGTATCATTTACCATCGAATTATGTGCAACATCTGGAAAAATTATAGGTCTCAAAGTTGTTGAGCTCCCTTGACAGTCGCCAAATTTTATTGTATGGTAACATTGAACGCTGCACTAGCGACATCCGTTTACTGAACAGATAAGTTGGTGGCACTATAACGTAAGTGGTAACGTAAGCAAGTAAGTAGGACTGTTGATATTTTCATTGGATTAACAATATATCGACATTTTAAAATTATCAATATCGAAGTTTGATATACCTATCGAAAAAAAAATCGATATTTTTTCAATTATATTTTATTGGGTTTGATTAAAAAAAAACATTCGTAGGTTGGCTCAAAAACAATTTACGAAGTTTATAATTTAGTATATTTACTAAATAAATTCAATGTAAGACTACCTATTGCTTACCTATTGTATTTTTAACTTTTTCACTTTTTTGTTCTGTAACTTTTTTTTTGTTAACATGTCTATCATTGAGAATGTTGTACGCACCTGTAATTGGCATGCATACCTACTATCTATAAGATAAGCGTAAGATTATAATAATGTGTTGTTTGTAATGCTGTTGGTGTGTCAATAAATAAATAAATAAGACATGTAAGGTGTTTAATGTAAAAATAAAAGACTAAACAAATAAACATGCATAATGTTGAATAATAATAAAGATGATGATGATGATTAAGTTAGATGATAAGTAATTGGGGAGAAATAAAAAGTTATTAAACAATATCGAGTTTCGAAATCTACATCAATATCGAACAATCGATTAGTAATAAATATCGGTATTTCCAAATAATTATATCGATATTTTATCAACAGTTCTAGTACCAAGTACTGCCAATCAGTGTTTCCACAATGAGGGGAAATTCCCCTTTATGGGGAAATCAGGGTCCAGAGGGAAAGAAAAAGGGGAAATACTATAAAAGGGGAAATTGTAGGAAATCATATATTAAATCTCGCCTGAAATGTTGCATAATGAAAGTTTTTGCGTATGAGAAATCCACTAGATATCAAGACGTAGGCTTGTGATCTATCTGCTAGGTGATTGGTGAATTTTGACATATCTGACAATGTCATGTCACGTCGAAAAAAACCAATCATGCTGCAGTTGGAACTCACGCCTACGTATTGCCATCTAGCGGATTCTTCATACGGGAAAACCCTCATTATTTATGGACTAGCGTGGACTAGCATGGACTACCGTATAAAAGAAACAGTGACAACACATGCATAATGGCGCATACTTACCCTTGTTCTCGTTCTGTTTAAACCTTAAAATATTATTCTGTGCTTTAGCATACTGTATACTGACTTGGAATAAAAGGTAAATATACTGCTGTTGGTTGGCAATTTAACGTCGAATAAAAACAACCACTAAGACAATAATTATAATAACTCCATTTCTTATCCATTTCTTAGTAAAAGTATCTTATTTGTATATTATAAATATCATAATTATTGTTGGAAATAACAATCGCGGTCCGAGTGGTCCGATATGTTCCGATTTTTGGTGTATGTGAACCTTGTCTATGTGTGCGTTGGTTTTGGGCACTTTGTATGATGCTTAACAGTATTATCTAATTTGTGGTAATGATGTACAAAGTCGACAAATCTTGTCGATGATTTGGTTGACGTATTGTATTTAGTGAATTTTAGTGTAAATAACTAAATACTACATTACTACACTAGTGCCGAAACTACAGCAAAATAATTTTTGAGGGGAAAAAAGTCCTGAGAAGGGGAAATCGGAATTGAGGCATGGGGAAACGAAATCATTATAGTGGAAACACTGCTGCCAATACTGCCATACTGTCACTACTGTCAGTGTCATGCCATCGGACTCGTCGTCGTCGTCGGAGAAAAACATTTGTATTTGTTGAATTTTATAGGTAGATGCATCGATTGGATTGGAATAATAAATTTCATACAGTTTATAAAGGTAGATAGAAAAAGAATATTCCTTTTCATCAGCGGCTTGTAATTATATTGGTATGTTACCTACTGTAAAGATTTAATATTTAGTTGTAATCGTTCCTATTGTAAGTACTTTGTGATTTTTTTTTCATAACAAATACAATTTTGTATTTCTTATTAAACACAATAACATTTGTTAAATACAGTACATTAAGCAAATTGTTGTTACGAGGGTGTTTCGTCTAGTGGCAATATGGAAATCATTCTTAATCTTTTATATTGGTGTTGTTTGTAAATAACGTTTAGCACTCTATTGTACTCACAATCTCATCTCATTCCATACAAAATCGATAAATTCCATAATTATACAAGCATTTGTAAACAATGTTCAAATCAGAACTGTCTGAAGAGAATTTGAATAATCAGTAGGTATATTTAATATAATCATATACTTAATAGAAGTATTTGCCTCCTGGACGAAGATGTTGTACTTAGATCATAGCAGGTTGGTGACTGGATACTTCAGATATATAAATTTGCCTACAAGTAATTTGATAACATGATTGTAGTATCATTAGCAACAAAATGTGTGCGTGTACTAGTGTACACACGTAAGAAGTGAAACTTCTTTACGGCAATATATGTAATAATATCATAATATAAATATATTGTTATAATTATAAATAAATTTAATTGTATTGTATTGTTCATCATCGTCATTGTTCGCAACTCAGTGCATCAATCGCTAATTATCAATCTCTTACGATTCTGGGCATTTCTCCCAATCTGTTCTGCACATGTATTTCTGAACGGTAAAGTCTGGTAGTGGGAGTAGCTCCACTTAAGCGACATGCTATCCCTACTCCACCGGAATAAAATATCCTTAGTTTCATTAAAAATTCTATTATCATTGTATAATAATAGTCGAGTAGTTAAAACGTCCTTTTTCCTATACACCCCACCCCCCTTAAACCAAATTCTCACCCCTCCGCACCTACAATAAGCGTCACCTGGCGGCTCAAAGCTGAACTCGGAAGGGAAATAGGATATTTTCTGTCTCAACCTCCCACCGTACCAACTCGTAGCGCCATCTATCTCTCTCCAACTTATAGCATACCCTACTAGCGCCACCTCATAATGAACAATGTAGTATTAAAACAAAAAAATGTAGAATTAAAACAAAAAACAAACTACTATACAAAGTCGTAGCACAAACTACCTTGACATTACTCAAATAATATATCAGCGCCATCTATTGGAGGATATATAAACTAAATAGTACTGCAAAATAAACATGGCGCGTAACAGAAAAATGTGACGAGTAACCGTAACCGAAAAATGTGACGGTAAATTTCTTTCCAACGCCGATAAAGAAGTTTCACTTCAAAAATTCCTTTTGGATAGACCAATAGAACTTTACAAGCAAACACAGGAAATATACTGAATCTTTTTAGGTACATCATTTTTGAAAGTAACATACATCAAATCAAATGAACACAACTGTAGGTGCATGATACTACTTTGAGGTACATGAATGTAAGAAATGTTAATTGCAGTTTTCTTTGATTTCAGTGACATGCATGTGCTACTAGATCTCTGAAGATAAATAATAAATGTGATTTGTCTCTTACTAAATGATCGCAAGAATCCTCACTTTTACTGACTGGTCTACCTGGTATTGCTAAAAATAATGGATGTTGAGAAGCAAAGTCTAATTCCTTGATAATAAAGTCACACAATCAACGTCATCTGGAAAATTTACAATATGAAGCTTGAATGAAATGTCTACTTGCAAAGGTCTTTTCCGATAGCAAGTGTCTACTTCTTCTCCATATTCTGGTAAGCTATTAAACCTGTGTATGAAGCCATGCAAGCCATGGTGGCCTGTGCATAGTGACCTGTGCATAGGATGGTGAGATGGATCAAATTTTTTATCATAAATTAAAATTATAACAATTTAATTTTTCGAGGAGTGGCCTTTATGCTTCTATCTTTTAAATAAACAGGGAATGGCTTTTAGGCCAGTCGAGGTCTGTAATTAAATTAAAGTGTAGAGTAATTTGATATTAGCTAACATGTAGGGTATTTTAAGTCTATCCAAGGACTAGTAATGTCATAATGACATAGATTTGGATGTAACCCGCTGCACTGTGTACCTTATTTTTGCGTAAAAACCCGACGCAAAAAGAGGGGTGTTATAAGTTTGATGTGTCTGTGTGTGTGTGTCTGTGTGTGTGTGTGTCTGTGTGTGTGTGTGTGTCTGTGTGTCTGTCAGTCTGTCTGTGGCATCATAGCTCCCGAAGGATGAAGCGATTTCAATTTCGTTTTTTTGTATTAAAGGGGACTTACGGGCGCGTGTTTTTAGATATGTTTGATGAAAATCGGTTGAGCCGTTTAAAAGTTGTTGGGGTTGAAAGTGGGGAAGAATTTTCACTCTGTCTCTTTGTGGCATCATAGCTCCCGAACGGATGAAGCGATTTCAATTTAGTTTTTATTGTATTAAAGGGAACTTACGGACGCATGTTTTAAAATATGTTTGATGAAAATCGGTTGAGCCGTTTAAAAGTTGTGGGGGGTGAAAGCGGGGAAGAATAGCCGTATGTATGCAAATATACTCGTGTGGGGTCTCAAATGAAAGCGCACAGTAAGAGAATATTCATGACTTAATCGAGAATGTTCTTACCTATAAAAAGTATAAAATAAAAAATTAAATTAAAAAATTAAAAAAAACCCCCGACACAAAAATTACACTTAAAAAGTAAAAAATAATAAAAGAAACTCAAGAAACTCAACGTCGCGTTGGGGGACCGCTCCAACCTTAACAATTTAATTACGAATAGTAACTAACTTAACCTCATAACCGAGTCTTTAAATAGGTGGGCATGTGATACTTATGAAAAAAAATCGAAGATAATGAATAGTTAGGAGCGTTCCCCCAACGCGACGTTGAGTTTCTTGAGTTTCTTTTATTATTTTTTACTTTTTAAGTGTAATTTTTGTGTCGGGGGTTTTTTTAATTTTTTATAATGGAACAGCTTTGGGTTGTGTTGGCTTTGAGAAATAGGTATTATTTTTGTGTCAGGTTCTCCATAGGTATATTTTTTTACCGACTTCGAAAAAAGCGTTTTACTGGCTGAACCGATTTTAATATTTAATTCTATTTATAATCGAAGGCTGGTGGTTGCTGTCTGGAGCGTGGCGTCTGACGTCTTTTGAGTTATCAGTAATAACTCGTTTTTAATCATTTTTAATTGACTTTGGTAACGTCTCTGTCGTTCTCATTTTGCTTATTGTTAATTTTAATGTCGGTTTTTTTGTTAAACATTGTATGTGGTGATGGTGACCGTCAGATATGTAGATGTTATCGCACTTATAAATATTGCACTGCATGTTATGTTGCACTGACATCACAATTTGTTTAAGATGGACAATAAATGTATTTATGTACAAAACGACGACGTTGCACTTGAACATTTGTAACATGGACCTCTATGAAATGCTGTCATCTGAACAAAAACATGATTTCAAGGTAAGATTACAAAGTTCTATTCTTTATCACAATCATCACAGTTATAACTGATGGTAGACATTTGATGATTATAACTTATAATGAGAATGGCCACTTTATAAATTTTAAATAAAAAGGTGTTATATCGATTTATCGATATTACACGATTCATTGGTCAGTCTGATTGGAAAATGTATGTATCACAGTGCGGAGCATGTTTTAGAAGTAAGAATTGATCTTGAGACTGCAAACTGATGCGAGCCTACTGCGCAACTGCGCACGTCGCGCCATTTGCAATGTTGGCCACGCCCCCCCTCCCCCCGTTCGCAATATGTTCACGCCCCCCCTCATCAAATTTCTCACCCGAGGCTAACTAAATGGCGTTCGCATTTGCATTTGAATGGCACCAAATAAAGATTCTCTGCGTTGCTGACGTCGTCATATTTTAATCAGCATAGCGGTGGTCACTTATCATCAGCTTGACTGCCATTATACACTCTTTTGCAAAAAAACGGGCACCTAAGGAAATTTACATTCTACGGTCAATTTGAGTTCAAATATGAAATTTTATTGTCTTATGTAGTCTGTACACTTATAATCGTGCAAATTAGTACGAGTGAAGTGAATTTTGGCAATTTGTTTTTAAAGGAGAATGGCGGTTTTCGGCCCCAAGCCCTACAAGAATAAGACATAGCTATAAAAATACACTATTTTTTTCTAGTTTAGTTTGTTGTATTAGCATCTTTGTAGAACTTGTCTATTTTGAGTATACTTTGTTTTAATATTTAGTACATCGACACATTTCTCGAATCGATTTATACTGAAACGTTAGTTAGTGGTTTTATCCGGTTATTGTTAACAATTAAATAAGATTTATACCCCAAGACATATTCTGATATATTCATCACTTACTACTTGATAAGAACACGTTTTATGAGTACTTACTCAACAATATTCATTTTTAGCAACTAACTCGATGGACGAATGATCGATCAATGCGATCGATGCGCTAATGTCATATCGTATCTGTGGTTTGGTTTGACGTCTTGTCATGCGGCGCGTAGCAAAACAAAAGGAATCTGTCATTCCGTTGTTGCTTCTGTTACCTACTTCGTGTATATTTTCGTAAATGTGTGATTACTTTCCAGTGGATTCTTAATTAGAATTTGGCTTTTGAATTTCAGACTGTGTAGCTTGCATGAACATTGAATTTCGTATAAATCAAAAACAACGTCAGTTTACATTGACAAGTTAAGTGTCAACTGTCGAATGAGATACCTACTCTTAGGTAAATTAAAATAATTATTTCAGCTACACAGACAAGTTCTTTTAAGAAATTACAAATACTTATTAGTTTCAGTGGCGATTCCTGGTGTTTATAATTGGGGTGGCTCCAGCTTTTGTTATATAGGGTGTAGTGTTCTTCAGACTTACAATCTAAAAAAACTTGCAGTCTTTCATTAAGGAACCTACTTTGAAATCGCAAAAAAGAAATTTCATACAATTTGACATTTTCATTTTTGTATGAAATAGCTGATGTTTTTTTCGCGATTTTAGGGTTGGTCCCATAGTGAAAGTCCATTTTCCGTCCATTTTCCACTATCAACCGTTTTTCGGCAAACGATTTCGTCGTGAAAGGTCTTTCTAAAAGTTCTTGTAGGTATCACAGATTTTGTTGAATCACTCATAATTTCATGTCATTTCATTATTTACTAATTACCTACTAAATAAAAAGTCAATTAAATCAATAGAAAGATAGAAATCGTAATCACAATTCTACACTATCACGAAAAACATGCGAAAACTCGTTAGGTAGTTCGCCATTCACAGTGCCAGACCCGCGTTTCAAACTCAGTGATACCACAGTATAAAGGACTGCGCACATTACAACGACTCCACGCCAACGCGGTTACGGAGCCACTCAAATGTAAGCATTCAATAAAGATCCTTATATCTTGGACGTTACGGTTGAATTTCGAGTGTACACTTGAAAAACGTGGACTACTCCCCACCCACTGCTCACCGACGCCGTTCCGACTCCAACGAGTGGGCCACGCGTTGACCGTGCGCTTACGGTTAGCGGTCGACTCGCCGACCACCCGTGGACCGCTAAAACACAATGCCTGAAGCGGCATTCGGGCGGGAGTCGGCGCGTTAACGGCCACCCGCCCGCGCCTCTTGTTAGGTACTACATTTGCGAGACATGACACCTAAATAAATTTATTCTAAATCTATATTGTAAATAGGTATGGTTATAAAATTAGTAGTAGGTACATAATATATTATGTCATATCATTTAGTAATACCAATTTTTTTATATATTGTAATTAAATAAGTAGGCATAATTTATCTATACAATATTATGACAATACTTACATGTATTCGGATTAATATTTTCATTTTAGAGGCTTTGGGAAAAACGTCCCATTTGGAAAACGTCTCGTGGGACGTTTTTGTCCGTTGATTTAATTTAATATTTTTCTTTGGGCTAAACGGCCCACTTATAAGAATACTAGCGGACCGCCCGCGGTTTCACCCGCGTGGATCCCGTTCTCGTGGGAATATATGCATGTATTATACATAAAAACCTTCCTCTTGAATCACTCTACCTATTACAAAAAACCGCATCAAAATCCGTTGCGTAATTTTAAAGATTTAAGCATACAGACAAACAGACAAACAAACAGACGGACAAAAATAGCGACTTTGTTTTATACTATGTAGTGATACAGAATGTTAGATGGCGCTACAAGTACTTAATTATCATCATGAAATAGAAGTTATCGTCAAATGAAGATGGATACTAATATAACATTCAGGAAACCACGAACAAGTCAAGCGCAGATAACACAATTGACTTGTCAATTAACAATAATGATATTTTCAATTCCACTACACTTTGATCTTAGCCAAAAGGCCGAGAACCTACCGTCATAATAATTGTTGTTTACAGTGCAGACGTCATCAAGAACATTAAACACTGTAAATACCACTTATACGCCGACGACCTACAACTTTATATCTCATTCAAGTCGTCTGACACCCAAGCAGCGGTCGATAAGCTAAACGAGGATTTACAATGTATTCTTGACTGGTCCCACAAAAACACTCTTGTTTTAAATCCCCAGAAATCCAAATATTTAATTATTGGATCGAAAAAGCAGGTCCTCAGAGTTTCCACGTATGACCCGAAAATAATGATTGGGAGCAGCAAAATAGAGAGGGTTTCCGAGGCACGCAATCTAGGAGTGCTGTTAGATGAATCCCTGCGTTTTGAAAATCACACTGTGAACGTCGTTCGTAATTGTTTTTACCGTCTCCGGATCTTATACAAAATTAGAGAGTACATAGGTCAAGACTTGCGCATAAAACTTTGTGAGACACTAGTACTCTCTAAGCTAAACTATGCTGATGCTGTGATTGGGCCACGGTTACTAATGCGTTCGCAGAATCTAGTTCAGCGTGTACAGAACGCTTGCGCCAGGTACTGTTTTAATATACCACCGAGGGCGCATGTCAGCCCGTATCTAAATGGTGCCGGCATGTTAAAAATGGTAAATCGTAGGCAGCTGCACTTTGCGTCCTTATTGTTTGGTGTGATAAAAGACAAGTGTCCACCGTATCTTTATGAAAAACTCTCATGGTATAAGAGCAATGTGCATCAAACAAGGATACCTTATAGCAATCGGCTTGCATATCCAGCTGCATGTTCCGCAGCATTTCGCGGCAGCTACAAATACAGCGCCACCAAATGCTGGAACAATCTCCCGCCCCCTATCCGTAGCCTTAAAAGTTTATGTACTTTTAAAGCGGCTTACAAATCTTACTTGTTGAAATTACAAAAGGCATCATAGACAAATACACACACACACACACACATACACACACACACACACACACACACACAAACACACACACACACACACACATGCATATGCACAGGCGCATAGGCGTTTTAAATGCAAAAGTACATAGGTTTCACTTCATTATTTAGTTCCTTGTAAATGTATATTATAGTAAGACTAATATAAGTAAATATGTAGTAAGGCTAATATAAAACTAAGTAATTTTAATCTGTCAGTAGTATGACTGTACGACACACACCACACGTTCGAACTGTTCGAATCTAAGGGTCGCCCTGAAAACCAGCGGTCGTGGTTTTTTTCCTTTTCCGCGACCTCATGCTGAGTGCGATCCTTCTTCGTCTTCAAAATGACTGTGGCATCCAGTTTTTGTATTTTCTTTTATTATTGTTTTTTTTTCTCTCATTTTGTTTTTAAGCTTTTTTTGTACCGATTTTGTTTTTCATGTACGATTTTGTATTGCCATGGTGTTTTAAGATGAAATAAATTATTTCTATTTCTATTCTATTTTTAAGAGCAATTGTGTTCCGGATAGGAAGGTTTGTGGAGCCGGTTTCACTTTTTTAGAGGCGACTATCTCAGACCTCAGGGGTAGCAACGCATCTGTGACCGAATTGGAACAAGACTCATACTAACAATAACTAACTGGACTATTACTAACATTAACTAACAGGACTAATTATCACTAACATACCCTGTCCTCGCACTTATTAACAAACTAACCAACTAATATTCTAACACCATCTACTAACTGGACTAACCATCCTAGTCCCTTTGAGTCTAGTTCTAGGTCGGTCACAGTTATTATGGGCGGCAGGGGAAGGGTGGTACTGCATGCTCGTTTGCTATCTTAATTCCATAAAAAAAAAACACTATTATCAACATGCGATCAAGTTCAAGTTTGCCTAATATTTCCCTGTGTGACAGATCAGACATAGTTGAATTATCCCAACAAGTAAAAGAGTTACAATCACAATTAGAAATAGCGCATTCAGAAGTAACAAATCTTAATAGCGAAAATTTGATGCTGAAAAAGAAAATCACTGAATATGATAAGATCTTAAATAGATTTAAAAAAGTCACTAGCTCCTGTATTATAAAAGATCGCACACCAACTCCTCGCAAAACGGCAATGAAATGTACTCCTCGTAATACCGCTGCTAACTTCAGAATGGGGTTTCCCCGTACGTCGCCAACTCAATTCACTGTCTCTGCTCATGAAAATATTATACGACGGCGGTCGTGTGAAACATCCTCAGAAGAGATCTTGCATAATAGAGCGACAGAACCAACAAAATCACCATGCCAGCTAACCGACGAGATCCCGGATTGCTCAAATAGTTCACTAAACAGTAGCAACAACGAGCTAAAAAAAATCAATTCAACAGAGCTGACAAACAAATGTAATCGTGTCGGAAATACCATACAATAAACACCTAAATGAGTTTAAACTAAATGAGATGATAAATACTATTGCAAAGCGTTTTGACCACTGTAATATTTTATACCTTAATTATAAGCAATGGATATTCACCAATCAAATGTATTTTATTAAAAATATAACAAAAAAGCTATTACATGAAATTGCAAGTAAATTAACTTATAGATATTTAATTGGATCACAAAAAGGTGTATCTTTAAGACAACTTTGGGGGATTAAAACCAACAATATAAAAAGAGAAACTTGTACAGAAACAGAGTATAACAGCGAACAAGAAAATATGAAACAACTTAATAAAGATCTGAAATCAGATAAAAATAAAATTACATATTACTTTAAGACTGTAGACAAGCAATCGCATAATAAAAATAATGTCACTCATAATTTTTTTCGTTAATAACTTGAGTAATCAAAATACAAACTTCCATTACATAGGTATACTACACCAAAACATTGCAGGTATATTAAACAAACAGGATGAGCTATGCTTTTGCCTTGAAGAACTAGGTAAGTCTGGAAAACAAATTGATGTAATTTGCCTCTGTGAAACAAATTTACAAGAGGGTACAGAAAGAAACTTAAAAATTGATAACTTTAACACAGCCGCGTGGTTCTCTAGAAAGAAAACTAAAAAAGGAGGAGTCGCAATATTGACACGAGACAATATTGAATACAGGTGTATCGATGAAATACTTCTGCTATCAGAATCTTGTAAATTTGAATGTTGTGGCGTGAAACTAATAAAGTTAGGTATAATAATTATTTGCCTGTATACAAATAAAACCCCAACCTCGTGTAATGCAGACTTCTTTCTTAAGTTACTTGACTTACTTCACAACAACTGTAACAAAAACGTAAGAACTATGTATTATGTGGAGATTTAAATATAGATATCCTGAAGGACTCTAATGTCTCAAAGGAACTTATACAGATTATGAGAACTTACAACCTGCAACCTCAAATTTCCAAAGCTACACGGATCACTTCATCCTCAAAGACATGCATTGACCATATATATACCAATGTTGTGGGAGGGCAAGCTCAAGTCATTGACTTAGGTCTATCAGATCATACTGCGCAAATATGTGCTCTTCCCGTCCAAACAAAATGCGAACGTTTACCTAAACTTTGGTTTGAATGGAAAAGGGATTACTCCAAGCACAACCTAGATAAATTTATTAATATTATAAAGGGACTCTTATTCATAGAAGTGTATGAAGCACCGACTGCGTCTAAAGCGTTCAACGAATTCTATGAGCTATTTGTCCTGTTCTATAATTTGTGTTTTCTCATGGTGAAATTCAAAATATCACAACAAAAAACATCGAAGTGGTTAACAAAAGGACTATGTAAATCCACTAAAATAAAGAGAAAACTTTACTATCACTATCGAAACAACAAAAAGCACAAAGACAAATATAAAAACTATAATCGTATATTAAAACAATTTATTGAGAAAGGCTATATAGGCTATACAGGGTGTCCCGTAACGAATGGATAATACGGCACCTACGTGTAGAGGGCACCATGCCGGTTCAGATAAACAAATGTTATGTTCAGTAAAAGTCCTTCCGTTTCCGAGATATTCGACATTTTCAACATTTTCAAAATTGTTCCACCCTTCGCCATTCTTTTTGGCGCCAGGACTATAAATGAAGACATTTTTTGGATCTGTTTTTTGGATAGTATTCCTGGATAGATGTGCTATCGAATGTCTTCAATTATTTTTATAACCAAAGCAAAGTTTTTTTATAAATTAAGATTTAATACCAACTTAACGTTTTTTCATATTTCATTCTTGACTTTTACTCTTCCGTGGTTAAAAAAAAATGTATGGTGGCTTGAATACCAATTTCAAAAAAAACTAGCCCGTTTCACCCAGATTCCGAAATGGTATGTTACAGGGTATAATCCACCTTTAGATTTTGAATTATTTTCTTTGAAAAGGAGGTAGACCCCATTTTATGATACTACAAGTTTATTGGTTTGTTACCTTAAGAAAGCTTCAAAACTATTCAAATTCTCTTGATTCACGATTATTGGTCAAAATAATAATTTTGAAGCCTTATACCTCTTCCCTTTGTGACTCCGCGGCGAGCGGTCGTGTTTTTCGTACGTGCTAGTGCAATAAGGCATTATTTCCATATTTCTTTAAATTTGAGTGCATTTAAAAACTGTTGTCAACAAAATCTGACAGTTGGCGGACACCATAAGCGGTGCTAGAACGGAACAGCAAAATATCCAGTTTTCGCCTCTCCCTCCCGCTGTAAGTTTACGTCAACAATCAACTGACAGATCACGGACGCCAGAAGCGGTGCCAAAACGAGACAACTGCAACTTTAATGCGCCTTCACTTTTCTTGCACCGGCTACTAACGACGGCTACGATCTTGCTACGCAGTGCTACGAGCTACGGACCTTACGAGCTATAATCAGACGGTATCGGCTACGGATACGATAGTGGGCTGCTACGCAGCAATACTAAACAAAAAATGATACGCACACCAGAAAAATCAAGTTCCGTGCCAGATATCACCAGCGCGACGACCACTGAATTTATAACTCCACCCAACTATATTTCTACGCGAAGCAAAAGAATGCGACCGGCCGAGGATATCATTCCTCAGGACGAAGATGATGCATCGCTCGACTTGAAAAAGGAAATAAAAAACCTCATTAGAAAAACAGATACAGTTATAAGCGCGCTTCAAGAGATTCAACAAACTAATAAAATCATGCAATCAACGTTGGCGCTCCTAACAGAAGAAAACAAAGAACTAAAATCAAAAATAGAAAAACTTGAGATACAGGAAAAGAAAAGAAGTGACCAGTTAATAATTTTGAAAAACCGACTCGAAGAGATAAGTAAAACTGAAAGGAAGTCAAATGTTGAAATTAAAAACGTACCATTAAAGGGAAGTGAGACTAAAAAGGATCTACTGCAATTAATCAAAAACTTGTGTGAGTCCATGGATGTAAAGATAGACAAAACGGAGATAAAAGACATAATCAAAACAAAGAAGCAAGATAAAGAAAGAAGCAATATTATAGTTGAATTCACGAATACCTTTATAAAAACAGATTTATTGAAAGCTTGTAAGAGATTCAACTATAAAAATAAAACAGATAAACTCAGTGCCAAACATTTAGGACTCAAAACCCAACCAGATATACCTATATATATCTCCGAACATTTAACTTCTCAATCTGCAAGACTATTCTACCTGGTCAGAGATCTCAAACAGTCGAAGAATTATAGATACTGCTGGACCAACTACGGCAAAGTTTACCTTAGACTCAATGAAGAATCACCAATAATACACATTAAAAATGAATCACAGGTGCAACAATTACTAAATAAGTGACTAGAAGTTAGCTCCACATTTGGGAACTTAGGTGTTTTAAAACTAAGGTATTGTCTCATACTGTGTAACAACACAACATCGTGTAACTCATTTGCTAATAATATTTATTTAATTATAATTATATGTATATTATTTTTATGCACAAATATATGTTTAGTATTTCTTACATATAGATTAGTTTATTCTATCGTGTTATATAATTGTCGTATTATACTGAGAGCATTACGTGTAAAGGTTATTATGATATACAACATAATGTTATATCCCCATCCCTTACTTAACTTTCAACATTACTGGCATAATTATACATATGTACCCTTTTCAACTATTACATGCATCACCTTATCTTCTCTTGCACATCACAATGGATAGACAAGCTGAAGTTCTAAATGAATTAGACATCATTAACATTTCCCCTTCAATAAATTGTGATTTAACCGATTTTCAAAATCATGTTATTCCAAACAGTTCCAGCTTTTCAATGATTACCCAGAACATACGTAGTATACATAAAAGGTCAAATATTGATGACCTTGAAATTAATCTTCGTCTACTTAATATTGATATTGATGTCATTGTGCTCACGGAATGCCGAATAAACTCGCTAAAACCACTTCCTATTATCTCTAACTTCCTATCTTATGGATCTGTAAACAAATCCAATCAGAACGATGGTGTTGTAATACTCATTAAACAATCAAATGAACATACAATTAAGGAGGTACATCTTCAAGGTGCCTCATGCTTGGAACTCAGGACACATAATTTTATAATAATAGGTATCTATCGCCCACCCTCTGAAAATACAAGCTTATTTATTTCCTCTCTTGATTCATATTTAAATTCCTTACATCAAAAAACAAACATAATTATCTTAGGTGACATAAATATAAATATTATCGAGGGTAGTAATGATAAATACGCAGACGTTTACATGGATATGTTAGTTACGTATAACCTTTTTCCCGGGCATAGATATGACACAAGAATAAATAGCTGCTTAGACCATATTCTTATTAATTTTGATAAATCAAAATATTTACCTACGTGCGCAGTCCTTGATACGACAATCACAGACCATAAAATGGCATTATTATATATATATAATACTGTCTCTAAAACTCCATTGATCCCAAAGACTAAAACCCTTGTTAATTATTCTGACGCTTTGAATACCTTACAAAGTATTGATTTTAGTACCCTCTTTGATATTGATGACCCTGACTTACTATGTAATAAACTAATTTATATTATATGTGAATGCCTTAGTAAAAACTCTAAAACAGTTAAAATTTCGGCTTGTAAAATACTCATTAAGCCCTGGATGACACCAGGCGTTTTGAAATGCATCAGACACCGCAACAAACTTCAAAAACAACTTAAACTAGACGAAACAAATGAAATTTTAAAAATAACGTATCGTAGATATCGTAACTTTTGTAACAATCTTATTAAAAAACTGAAAAAAAATTATGAAAGAGACAACCTAGAAAAATCAAAAACAAATCTCAAAAGCTTATGGAATTGTATAAAAAATATAACAAATATTAAACAAACAAAAACACAAAACCACGAGCTCACAGTTTTAAAACAGACAGCCAATCAATCTGCAGATTATATAAACTTGCATTTTAAAACTATAGGGGAAAAATTAGCTAATCAAATTAACATAGATCGCGCGCTGCAAGATGAGTACATTGCCTCACTTCCATCGCAATCTAATTCAATCGGTATTATTGAACCAAATTTCTCAGAAATTGAATCCATTATTAATAGTCTCAAACCCGAATCGGCAGCTGGGATTGATAAAATACCAACTAAATTTATAAAAATGGCCAGACATATTCTTACTCCGATTATTACTTATCTTAGCACAATATGCTTTCAAAGAGGTATCTTTCCAACACAGTTAAAACAGTCTGTTATACTACCAATCTTTAAGAGTGGTGATAGAAACGATATAAATAATTATAGACCAATATCAATCCTTACTGTTATTTCAAAAGTAATAGAAAAATTAATAAATAATCGTCTTTATAATTTTTTGAATTCATATAACCTACTCTCTAGTTCCCAGTATGGTTTTAGAAAGGGTACAAGCACAGAAGATGCCATCCTTGAACTGACAAGTACTATCACAAAACACCTTGATGAAAGGAAAAAAGTCATATGTATATTTTTAGATATAAAAAAAGCATTTGATACAGTATCCATCCCCATCCTTTTGCAAAAACTTTATAAAATAGGTATTCGTGGAACTTTTCATACCCTAATCAAAAGTTATTTAAGTAATAGAATCCAACGTGTAAAACTTGATAATGAAATTTTTAGTAAAGATATCGAAACATCGAATTTCGGGGTTCCTCAAGGAAGCGTGAACGGACCAACCCTATTTTTAACCTACATTAACGATCTAACGAACTTAGCAATAAAAAATGGCAAAATTATCTCATACGCGGATGACACCGTTATCGTAATGCACGGTGACACGTGGCCTGAATTGTACGCTTTGGCTGAATCAGAATTTAGAAAAGTGATAAGATGGTTAAAACTAAACTTACTTTCTTTAAATATTGCCAAAACAAACCATATAGCTTTTTCCATTCGTAATCATGGCCAACCGGATCCAAATTTAACATTAACCTCCCATTTTTGTGAATATAGCAATACCCAACCCTGTAATTGCCCAATAATAGAAAAAGTAAACCAAACTAAGTATCTAGGTATTATAATTGATAAAAACCTCTCTTGGCAACCTCATATAGATTTAGTTACGAGCAGGGCTAAGAAATTAATCTGGCTTTTTAAACATTTACGAGATATTGCCGATAAAAAACTTATAACCTATATTTACATGACTCTCATCCAGTCTTTATTACTGTACTGTATTCCTATTTGGGGTGGGACTTTCAAAACAAAATTTATTAGCATCGAACGCGCACAACGTTACATTTTAAAAATCATGCATGGTAAAAAAGTAAAACACGGTACAAACCAATTATATGCGGAAGCAAACGTGCTAACTGTGAGACAATTATACATTTTGCAGTGTGTTCTTAAAATACACAAAAGTACTAAGTTTGATTCTAATACCGTAAAAAAACGTTCTCAATATGCAGTAATACCTTATTTGAAAACTAAAACAACCCTAGCGTCCAAACAATTTCTTGCACAGTCTATCATAATATATAATAAAATAAACAGAAAGATAAAAATTTTTAATACTCCCTATCAAGAATGTAAAAGAAAGGTTACGTCCTGGTTAAAAACCTTATCTTACGAAGAAACTGAATTGATTCTAAAATAAGTATTTCATTCATTCTAACCTTTGCTTTAACTTGAAGGTCAAACCCGTTCCAAGGCGTTAACATGTTTACCTGTGAATCATTTCACGGGAGTTGATTTTATAATATTACTGTGACTAGGTATACTTACAATAACCGTTTGCCAATTAAATATAATTCAATCACGATACTTCTATATACTAATACGACTATTAATATGCATTTATTATTAATAAATATATACCTATATTTGTTTTATTTATATTATTAAATATACCTACATAGCTAGTTATTTATTTACTTCGTAGAATAATTATGCATCATTAAATATTTATTAGTTTATATATACATTTATCTACCTATATATCTATCTATATATACCAGAAAATGAATACCTACACTACTCAGGGAAGAGGGGACTTCCCAAACACAAGTTTTTATACTTAAATGGGGAGATCCCACAACTTTGTAAAATTTGTATTTTCTGGATGAAATAAACGATTTTTGATTTTTTTTTTTGATTTTTTTGATACCACTAGAATATGACTAAGTCTGGTAACTCTGGTACCACCAGAATAAAGAGAGCAAATAGCCTCTTACCCTCTAATAGCGAAAAGAGCTAATAACCTTTGAACACTCATTAAAAATAACTATTAACTAAAAAATAACCGAAATAATTTAAAATCGAGATAACTCAAAAACCACTCGCCAGGTGGCGCTCAAATTTATAACGGACCACATGACAGGCACTAAGTACCAGGGATCAGACAGCAGTCTCTATTTTTCGAATGGCAAAAGAATTATCGAAATCGGTTCACTCAGTACGAAGTTCTGAGGTAACACACATAAGAAAAAATACGAATTGAAAACCTCCTCCTGTTTTTGAAGTCAGTTAAAAATACTTATCAACGGAAATTATCATTTGATTGCTTTATTTATTTGCTGAAAGTAACATTTCAAGGGGTTTTAGTATTAAGTAGGTAATGAAGTAAAATAAGCTCAAACCTCTTAAATTAGAGCACATGTTTTGCTCTCTTGACAAATAAGGGACAGTCAAGTGAATTTGGATGATTTTGAAGCTCATTAAGGTAACAAACCAAAGGAGACCCGCCACTTTACTATGGGAATTGGTACCAAATTGTACAATAACAAAACTTTGTCAGATTTTTATCTAATTTATAAGTTCTAAGATGATATTTATTTCATTTCGCTAGCACACGGGGTTTATAAGATATACTAGTTTAAAGATTTTTTGACCTGGCAACACCGCAGGTCAAGCCACCAGGTCAAGAAACTGACAGAAGAGAGCTTACGTTGTTTACATTAAACAAATAAATAAATTGAATTGAATTGAATTGAATCATTTTAGTTCGATATTGAAATGTAGAAATCGACACTTGATATTTTTTTTAATAAGTTTTCTAATAGGTGGTGTCCGGCTATGACATGTTGATCAGCCGTGGATTGAAACAGAGAATTATTCTATAAAACAATATATTATGACAGGTACTAAGCGTGTACCGACATGTTTGTATTGTTATGTACTCTCGACATAAAACACTGCTTCTATACTGCAAAACTTCAGTTTTATCCATACTATAAGGGCTACAATAAAGACGTCCGATTTTTCTCTCCGATAGTCGGTTCCGACAGTCTGATCAGACAATCGGAAGGCACTCGTGCCATACATTTTGTACATACACAATACACGTTCGATTCGATAGTTGACCGATTCTGTTGTCTGAATTTGTCTAATCTGACCATCGAAACCTACTACCCTACTATCCTACTATACTACCCTAAGATCACACATTTATTATTGCCTTATCTGTAGGACACGTTCAGTCCGGTTCCTCTCTCGCTCATACATTATTAGAGGTAACGGCGTTGTAGAATCTATACTTTCACATCTGTCTATCAAACGCGATTAAATAAAATCGAAAAAATATCCACATGTCAAAATATCGATATTTTTTCGATATAATTATATCAAACTCTGATATTGATATTTTTAAAATATCGATATATCCATTTTTTTGCATATAGTCCTACAACGATCTTTTGGCACATGACTGACGTGAGGGTGACAGAGACAGCGCCTCACAGTTTACCTCATAGAGATAGGAATATAATATAATACCTTCCCTATAAGGCGCTGTCTCTGTCACCCTCACATCAGTCATGTGCCAAAAGATCCTCATTTCATGTCGGGCACGTTCCTTTTCACGCAAACTATTACAGCGAAGATTTAAGGAAAGTAAATTGTAAAATAAAATAAAAAATACTTTCCGATGTGCTACAACTCTTATTTACGTATCATAATAAAGCAAATAAGATGACTAATAAACTCATATAAAATTTATTACTGTACATTCTGGTACCACTTTGGCGGATCTCCTTTTGGAATTAAATTGTAGTATCATAAAAATGGGCTCTACCTCGTTTTAAAAGAAAATAATTTCAAATCTAAAGGTAGATTATACCCTGTAACATACCATTTCAGAATCTGGGTGAAACGGGCTAGTTTTTTTTGAAATTGGTATTCAAGCCACCATACATTTTTTTTTAACCACGGCAGAGTAAAAGTCAAGAATGAAATATGAAAAAACGTTAAGTTGGTATTAAATCTTAATTTATAAAAAAACTTTGCTTTGGTTATAAAAATAATTGAAGACATTCGATAGCACATCTATCCAGGAATACTATCCAAAAAACAGATCCAAAAAATGTCTTCATTTATAGTCCTGGCGCCAAAAAGAATGGCGAAGGGTGGAACAATTTTGAAAATGTTGAAAATGTCGAATATCTCGGAAACGGAAGGACTTTTACTGAACATAACATTTGTTTATCTGAACCGGCATGGTGCCCTCTACACGTAGGTGCCGTATTATCCATTCGTTACGGGACACCCTGTATAACATCAAGCTACGACCATAAGGAGCGGAGCAAGAAGTTTCCCGAAGCGAAGCGAGGGCGTGTACTCAAGGCGTGTTGCAGGACGACGTCTGCTTGGTCCTCTAGTTATTAATACTAAGGTGTAAAGTGAAAAGTAATAGTAAAAACTAAAATATTGAAACCTTATTTTCTCAATATTCCCAAATGTTACAGAAACAAAAAATGTACGAAAATGAAGTATCTATTTTAGTTCCGTTGGTTATAATATCGTAATTTCGTTGGTGCCCGCTACTTTTCGAATAGCCGGGCGAAAAGTTCCCAATGTCATTTTGCAAAAATATAAAAACGCGTACACGAGCTACCTAAAGGTCAGAGGTCGGTGCCGCTCATGAATTTCAACAATACCAGTAGCAAACACCTATTCACGTGTAGAAAGTTTGAGGGCATAGGGGATTTGTTATATTTCTAATATATTATGTGAATACATTATATCAACTCTGTTAAAAGGTAATATGTATGTATATACATAAAAAATCCTCTCAAACTAATACGTATCTGTACATGGAGATAAGAAAAACTGATGCAGAGGGTTATTCTAAATATTAAATGTTATTCCCGCTTATCTCAGATACAGCTTTACCTACAACTTAAAACAACTAACTACTAAAAACTAACTACTTAAAACAAACATACATATTCACAAAGTTACAAATATATTCATAAAACCTACGTGCTAGGTTTTATCAGTTATCCCGTTGAATTAGGTAAATCCTGAACGTTAACTATCGGCAGCCTACGCCCGCGGCGTTTTAGCTTTGAATATGTCAACGGTCACTCAAATCTATTTAGCGATTTCAGCTTGATGCCCGTTATTTGAAGATAAAGTACAGATTTACTCCCGTTTTATTAGGGCATTGATTTATTATTTACTTATTTATCTGCAACGAGATATTTTGCATCATTATTATAATGAGGGTCGAGACACGATCTCAGAAGTGGAATAGTTGGTTACGATAAAATTATTCAAAAATTTACATTTTTATAATTTCGTCTGGTTGTCTGTGTATTTGTTTCTATTTTTCCGAACTCAGTAACACCTTAAAAGGTTTATTGTAACAGGCTCTTGTTTTTTTTTAACGTGTGGAAAGATCCTCGTCTCGTCTATCCGGCCACGGGAAGGCGGACAGGTATGTGGGACTCGAACCCACTAAAACCACACGGTGTCGACGCCTACCGCTTTGGTGCCGGGACAGTGTGCTGCTCTCGCTCCACTGTCCCAGTGCGGCGGCCGCTATAGTGGCGGCCTCAGCACGGCCTTGGCGGCCTAGGCACGGCTCGCTCTCTAGCCCCTCTCGTTGATGAGAGGGTTGGAGCGTGTGGTGCAGGCCGTAGGCCCGCCTTCTGCCCCCATAACAACAGCCGGTTGGGCGGCGGATACGGGAATCCGTCGTCCGACTTAACGGCCCGGGTTGAAAGGCGCGCCAGTGTCGAGCGTGCCTTTACCCCAGCGGGACGCCGATGGGCCAACTTGCCGGCCGCTCCAACCCTCTCATCAACGAGAGGGGCTAGAGAGCGAGCCGTGCCTAGGCCGCCAAGGCCGTGCTGAGGCCGCCACTATAGCGGCCGCCGCACTGGGACAGTGGAGCGAGAGTAGCACACTGTCCCGGCACCAAAGCGGTAGGCGTCGACACCGTGTGGTTTTAGTGGGTTCGAGTGGAATAATTTAAAAATGGCCTATGAAGACAAAGGACTGTGTAGACGTCTTGGACTTTTACGTACAATGTTCGGATTGAAGTTAGAACAATTTAATGACATGGAAGCGTATCTCTTAAGGATCACGGAGTTGGATCAACAACCACGAGATATTAATGCTCCATTAGATGATGATTTCCTGTCAGTGTTGATACTGAGCGGTCTATCATCAGATTATGACCCGCTTATCCTGACATTGGAAAATTCTAATATTAAATTATGCAGCGAGACAGTAAAGAGCAAACTATTACAAGAAGAATTGCGTAGAGGCTTTGATAAGAGCGAAGAAGGCGCAATGTTTGCAAAATGAAATGCAAAAACAGCGAATAAACCTTTTATGAAAGGCAAATGCTTCATATGTAAGAAACAGGATCATTATGCAAAGAACTGTCCGACAAAAACCAACAAAAATGGAAAAGGAGGAGAAACATGTGAAAATACGTGGAGATGAACATTATCGGCATTAGCTATAGATGTAAATTCGAATGCCTGGTATGTGGATTCCGGCGCAACTTGCCACATGACGAACAACAAAGCTTTATTGCAAAATTATGTTGTGGATACTCCGCGGTTGGTGACAGTGGCTAATAGAGAAAAGATGCATAGCGAAGTACATGGTGAAGAAGAGCTGTTGTTAAAAGGGCACACTAAGACTACAAAATTAACAGAAGTTATTTACGTGCCGGGTTTGTCAACGAATTTGTTATCGGTTGGAAAGATGACTTCAAAAGAGCTCGAGGTACATTATAATGAAACTAAATGTAATATTTGTTGGGGAAAAGTTCCAAAGTAAATTCAAATGTAAAAGGGTCAGTTACTTCGATATAAAGAACCAATATGTGAGACGAGTTGTAGAAGATACTGATTAATTATATAAGAGTATCTGTCCGATTTGGTTTACAAATTGTTTAGTTTAAGGGCAGGTGTTAGAAATATATAAACCGAACAATTTGTAAGTGTATTGTACATACGTAATTTGGTTGCATTGGCGTATTGGTTACCTAGGATATTATGTTGTTATGTTACGTTTTACTGTCTAATAAATTATTTTTCCTACTAGAGAACCGCCCGCGCTTCGCTTCGGGACCCGTAGGTAACAGCCGCGTAGGTCCCGCTCCTGTAGGAATCTCGGCCAAAGATAAGCCTATAATATGACTTCACTCACGGCTGACATAGCCGTGGGGATTCAGTTTCGGGGCCGGTGGCCCCCTGACTGAGGTGTCTGCCGCGGTCCGTAACAACGGACCGGTCGTTGGGTTGGGACCCTGTATGGGTCCTCGAAGATTGTCCAGATGGTGATGTGGAGTATGGGTGTCTAGTCCGGGGAGTCATGATGATTTTCACGCCGCCCGGGCGAGCAGGCCCTACCAGGTGAGACCCGCTGGTGGGAAGCCCAGCAGGAGCCGATCTGCGACCGGACGGCGGCTTGCGGTCTTTTCCGAGGTGGTTCATGTCGGGCTGCTCCCGCGCAGTAGGTCGCGCGGGAGTGCCCAACGGTCCGGGGGGCGGGCGTGGAGCGGCGCCAGGTTCCGCAGGTGCAGGAACCGCGCCGCGTCCGCGCGCGCAAACATCCGTTGCGCTAGGTCCTCCACGTGGGCGTCCAGGCTCTCAACTCTGAGGTCCCGCTGGATGGTGGCGTTCCTCATGCACCACGGCGCCCCTGCCAGCCGGCGCAGCGTCTTCGATTGAACCACGCGTAGACGCCTGCGTTGTGGTTCACTCGGGAGCGCGTACCAGGCTGGGGCCGCGTACGTGAGTCTGGGGCGGATGTAGGTCTTCCAGATGGTGGTTTGACCCTCAACGGGAGACTCGAGGAGAGCGCTGGACGTAGCGCTACAGCTGCTGCCTTGGCGTGATTTACGACGTTGGTCACGTGGGGCTTCATAGTCAGGGAACAGTCCAGGGTTACCCCATGGTACTTGGCCTGTCTTGTCCAGGCAATGTCTTGGTTGAGGAGCTTTAGAGTGGGGTCGCGCATCGTGGTTCCTCCGAATTGGATGGCCTGCGTCTTCCCTACGTTGATCGCCATCCTCCACTCGTGTAGCCACTTGGGGAGGGTGTCGAGGCATCTTTGCATTTTAACGGCGGCGTGACCTGACTTAATCGAGGTGGTCAGGTACGCCGCGTCGTCCGCGTACCTAGAGGGCGAGCATGACGCTCCCCTCCGCTGGAATATCGTTCGTGTAGCACGAGTAGAGGGTAGGCGAGAGGCAGCTTCCTCAACATCAGATATAACATTTGCCTATGATTTAAGTAAATTACATCTACTATTTGATAGCGTGATTCAGAACTTGCAAATGAATTTTACTAACGGCATCTAGTAACAACATCCGGAACTAAATATCTAGCAACTAACAAAACATCGATCTTCCCATAGGAATGAGATGTTTTTCCGCGGTAAAAAGTAGCCTACGTCACTCTCCACCCTCCTAACTATCCCCATACACATAAACCATACCATATAATAGCCATGTTGCGACGTGAAAGAGTCACATACAAACAAACAAACAAATACACTTTCACATTTATAATATTAGTAAGGATGCTGTTTTGATCTCTGTTTTTTCTATCACCTTTTCAAAAATAAAACAAAAAAAATTTCTTTAATCCCCAAACGAAATGTTACAAAAAACGAAGCCATCTGGTGGCGAAACGGAGTTCGCCGGGTTTGCTAGTAAGTAAATAAATAAGTAAATGGGCGCCGGCGGCGGATAGCGAGGTCTGAGGTAGCTTCTCGCTCTCTTTCCGCCGCCTCTTTGCGGAGCATTACGCTCTCCGCAAAGGCCTGCACCGCTTTCCACGACGGCTCACTGCCGACCATGTGTTTTATCACGGTCGGCAGCGAAAGGTCGTCCCCCACGACCGCGCGTAACTCCGCGCGGTCTTCCGCCAAGGCTGGGCAGTCCTCCAAGACGTGCTGGGCGTCCTCGTCCTGGCATCCGTCACAGTGATGGCAGGCAGCAGTCGGTTCGCGACCCGCAGTTCGACACAGATACCCTCCGATTGTAACAGGCTCAGATCAACAGTACGTGTTGTTTTATTCCAATTAGTTCACGAATAAAAACGATTTGGTATTTAGGCTAAAATTCGTGATGCTGGGCTTATTTGTGCTGTGCCTGTATTGTGTCTGTGTGATCTAAGAAATAAATTACCCGAAGCAAAGTGTTGGACTAATATAAAAATTGATTACAAAAATGGATTCCGCGATGTACAGGCTCAAGTCGATGATAGCCTAACAAGCAAATCTGTAACTGAGACGTTATTATCGCCTCGAAGTTCGTAAATACGTTTGCTGCGGTCGGAGATAATTCGTAGTTACAATCATAGATTTATTATATAACTAAAGATCGGCAATTGTATCACTTGGACGAAACCAAAAATGAATCGCCCGCTGTCAATGTCACCGCCGAGCGCGACGCCTTCCTGGTGGTTTTTATATCTAGAGGAGTCACATCCAGGTACCGCACAAGTAACCATCACTAATTAAGACTACAAAGGACGTTATTCCACACAGAAATGTAAAAACTAAATTAAGTATTTTGAGAAAATTGAGGAACAATTTTTGACAAGTGCCCGCTAAGCCCGCTATGCCGTCTAAAAATCATTTCGGCCACCAGGATCCCCTAGCCCAATCCCCCAGGGGATCCTAGTGAACTCATCGGTTCATCAGAATCCCCTCATAATAAAATCAAGTAGATGTTATCACACAGCTTAAAAATATTTTATTTAACAATATCTAAAAAATGACCTACGCTTATGTCGCTGCTTATTAATTCCATTTGTGTTTCTTGTATAAACTTATCAGTTGCTATTTGATCTACCTTACGTATTTTTTTTTGGTTGCCTTCGCTTTTGTTCAGAATCTCTTTTTAATGCATTCAATAACTGTGGAATGTTAGGGCGTTTTCGACCAATCATTTTTAATAAACCCGAGTTCCAACTTTCGCAACAATTATTTGTGCGATGTCTTTCGCTGAAAACTGACATAATTTTTCTGGTATCGTCATTTTTGAGCCAGTATTTCATATAATTTACTAACTTCAACATGTTTGGATAATCTTTACTCATACTTAATATGTTTTTTAAAATGTAGTTCCACGTGTGTATCAGAATGGCGGGTGTACCTCACGGATTTCAATATTTCTTTCGGAATACAAACGTACCTGATGTGTACCTCAGTGTACCTGTCCTAAAAATCTGTGTACCTCCTTCTATGCAAAGATTTTTAATAAAATAGGTACACCCGCCATCCTGACGTCAGGACCGCGGGTGTACTTCTAATCGGTATAAATAGCGAAGTAAACTGTTTATGTAGAATTGGTACCTCTTGTGTACCTGCAGAAAAAAATATTAAATAAATAAAAAATAGTAAGATTGCTGAGAAATTTAAAAAATGTTTCATTTATACAGGGTTATTTCAAAAACTGTCCCAATATTTAAACTACACCTTCAGAGAGTACAACTGAGTCATAATTATTAATGTATAATTTTACGAATTTAAAGTGAAATAATTATTGCTTTTTATAAAAAAAATAACCGACTTCAACCTCGATAAGCAGAGATAACTCAAAAACTACTCGCCAGATGGCGCTCAATTCAACATGTAAGTGTAAAGTTCTCGTCACTACAAATTAATCAAGCCCAAACACTAGATAACTGCAATAAATCGTTGAGGAGTTCCCTCGACTGTCTTTCGGCTTCATCAGATCGACTCCAGATCTTCATGAAATGGTAGCGCTTTAACGTACTTATGATAACATGAAAAAACACACTAGTCGTCCCTACAATTTTCGAAAGTTGCCCTCGATTTCTCTGAGATGCCATCATCAGATCCTGGTGATCCTTTTAAAAAGACCCCACTGCGCACATCTACTTTACAACAAAAAAAGAATTATCAAAATCGGCCCATAAACGACGAAAAAATCTCTGAACAAACATAAAAAAGCATATATACGGTCGAATTGAGAACCTCCTTTTTTGAAGTCGGTTAAAAACTATGTTAATCCATACATGAACATTCTGCAATCATACACTTAGAGCTTTTTGTTACATAATTACGATTCCTTGCCTCGGAAACAATGTGATCTATGCCACTACTCTTTATACTGCATTAAAATTTATAATAAAGTTCCGAAACAATTGACAGAAATGCCGTACTGTAAATTTAACACTTATGTCAAAAGCATTCTTATGACGAAAGGTTATTACAAACTTGATGATTATTTTAATGATAAAACAGCTTGGACATGAGTTATGTATTTTAGTCGTAATTAGTAGTAAGTGCAACCTGTTACTGTGAGTGGAGAAAGAGCAAAAAAAGACTCCTTAGGAGTTTCTTGTCGCTTCTTCTTCCAAGACCACTCACCGTAGGGATTTGTTGAAGCAATGGCGTAGCGTGACTTTCGATAAGTGTTTGTAAAAACCTACTTCGAAGAAATAAATATAATTTGAATTTGAATTTGAATTGAAGATCCCATAAAAATAACAATACTTGTAAAAATACCAAGTCTCGCATCTCAGTTCTCTTACCGTAAAAAGTTGTGAGATCCATGTAATACCAAGTCGGTTATTAATTTATTCAGTCCCTACTTATGGGACCTTCTGTCCTAAGTTGTTACGTAATTATGTAACCTAACAACATCTTATAATAACCAGCTCAATATCTTTAACGTTTCAATGACTATATTGACTTGGTCATCGCATGAAAACACCTATTTCACAAATAATGCATACATAAATTTGATTGTTTAGTCCGATTGCCAAGTCAGTCTAGTTATATGAAACTTGAAAGATTTTTAATATTGAGCTGGTTATTATAAGATGTTGTTAGGTTAGATAATTATGTAACAACTTAGGACAGAAGGTCCCATAAGTAGGGACTGAATAAATTAATAACCGACTTGGTATTACATGGATCTCACAACTTTTTACGGTAAGAGAACTGAGATGCGAGACTTGGTTTTTTTGACAAGTATTGTTTTTATGGGATGTATATTACAAAAATTATTTTAATCCATACATGACACATTCTGCAATCATATACTTAGAGCTTTTTGTAACATAATTACTAAGGTCGTCATAGCACTCCCATCGCTTGCCTCGGAAACAATGTGATCGGTAATGGCCAATATTTTTTATATTATTTGTTTTCGGACCCGAAGGTAAAAATTCAATAATACCGAGCAATGTATATGTTTTTTCATTTAGAGTTATACTACGAGGAACATCATCTAAACATATACTTTCGGACTGACTCAACTCGAACGAAACAGTGTTGTGAAGTACATAACTGAATGTCCGTATTCCCTTGCAATGATTACGACGACATTGAACGATATTTTCATCGTTGCTTAATGAGTCTTGCGCAGATATATTTAATAGAGAAATATTTTTACAAACATTTGTGTGTATGGGCAGAAATGCAATTTTTCTGCTGACATGTTTAAGTGTACAATATTCGTTTGTACAAGATTCTATACGATCAGCACTGTATAAATCGTCCATTAATATTTTCTCGAAGATATTTGTCACCGAACATTCACAACTTATGTGGGTTATATTATTATTTGAAACTTTCTTGTCACAAAATTTGTCCAAAAATATTAGTGCTCGATGTTTGTACAAATTGTGTTTCTTACTTTTTAACCGACTTCAAAAAAGAAGGAGGTTCTCAATTCGACCGTATATATGCTTTTTTTTTATGTACGTTCAGCGATTATTTCGTCGTTTATGGGCCGATTTTGATAATTCTTTTTTTGTTGTAAAGTAGATATGCTCAGTGGGGTCCCCTGATAAGGAAAACAGGATCTGATGATGGCATCTCAGAGAAATCGAAGGGAACTTTCGAAAATTGTATGGACGACTAGTGTGTTTGTTCATGTTATCATAAGTACATTAAAGCGCTACCATTTCATGAAGATCTGGAGTCGATCTGATGAAGCCGAAAGACAGTCGAGGGAACTCCTCAACGATTTACTGCAGTTATCTAGTGTTTGGGCTTCATTAATTTGTAGTGACGAGAACTTTACACTTACATGTTGAATTGAGCGCCATCTGGCGAGTAGTTTTTGAGTTATCTCTACTTATCAAGATTGAAGTCGGTTATTTTTTTTGTAAAAAGCAATTATTTTTATCTATCATCGCTTTTATAAATTGACAGTACACGTTATCGCTATTTAATATCGTAGTACTCAAATTAAAACCATCAACACATCCAACAGCAATTATTTGAGAAACAGCATCGAATGCACATGTGTTAGTCACCATAACATTTTCAATACCAGTCCTTGTCCTACTTCCATTAAACAATAATGGAATAGAATATTCACTAATCTTACATTTTGATATGCCTTGTTTACCGAAACCCTTCCAATTTTCTACAAGAGAAGGATTTTCTGAGAAAATTGATTCATCTTTGAACCCTCTCTTACCTTTTTTTGATATAATATTCTTTCGTTGATTTTTACGTTTTCTAATTGATGGTTGTGATGTATTTTCCAATTCTGTTGTAATCATTGCCGTTTTGACTTCACCAGCCAAAAATTCTGAATGGATTTTAAAAAACTCATCAACTCTCAATCTCTGGCTCTTTGTAGGAATACTACAGAGGTATCTTTTTATGGTTTTGAAATAACTTTCCACGTTGGATGAAGAGGCCACGGTATTGGTGGAGTTATAAACCGGCATCATTATATTCGACCATAGTGGGAGTTGGCTAACTAAACGAGTTAGCGTTCGTAAAAATGATGGCAAATAATATAAGTTTTCATGACAACCGGGTTTATCATCATCGTCCAGAGATACTAACAATTTTGTTTTATCAATTTGAAATTGATACCATTTAGGGACATTCGAAACTTCTATTAAAGGTATTATATCTTCCGATGAACGATCTTCGCATGTAGTTTCATTAAAAATGGAATTCGCATTTGGTTCAGTTTCTTCATTGTAAGGGATTGTGTCTATTACGTCTTTGTGTGTGCTAATAATTTTTTTGAGCGTGTTAATTGCAATTTCGCACCTTGACCCTGTATTTATGAATTTATGAAGACAAACTGTTGTTAAATCTGCGATCACGTCTTTTGAGCGATCATAATTATTTAATGATTTAATGTACAGGATACATTTGCAATAAAAAGCTTTCACTCGTGAGTCAACGTTTTGAAGACAAGATAAATTATACACTGCTTTCACGAAATGGCTAGTATCCAAACGAATATATGTTTCTTTTGGCGTTATAGCGTCTGAATTTAATTTATTGAACGAAGAAATTACATAGTCTTTCGTGGTCTCGTGAGGAGTAAATGCCTTAACCGCTGCTCCAATTATAGCAGCAGAGTCATCCACTATTACTTCATTGGGAGGGCTTTTTTTTGCCAACCAAGCTTGTAACCACTTATATATTGAATTCAAACTCTGATTTTCAGATAACATCTGCATAACAGGTACACTCCTTCCATTGTTTTCGTCATACAGTACTCCTGAATATAGAAATATGTGTTTTGTAATAATTTTTTCAGTTGACGGACCAATTTCTTTTACAATACTACCGGTGGCATCTAAACTCATAATAGTTGATTTTGATTTTGAATAGGATTCGTAATATCTCTCTTGAGCTGGTGACCAATAGTGCAAATAAAAAAAGGGGTACAAAGCAATATGTCTTATCAATTCGTTATAAGGAAATGCTGTTGTCATACTCCACAAGGCCAAAATAGGATGACTATGATAGTACTGACTCTGTTTATATTCAAATTTTATTTGACGCAAACATCCCGCAGTTGGCAGTATTGACGGCTCAGTATCTCCATCGGACATACATTCATCCGCTAATTTATTACGAAGAATGATCGCAGATTCGCTTTTTAAACTTTCAGAAAGTTCTCTTCGCTTAGCTGGGGACATTTTAATTTTTTTTGCAGGTATGTGATGATGACTACTGTCATAGTTAGTTAAAAACCCTTCACAAACGATTATTTTATCCGTCGGCCAATTGATTCGTATTTTGACGTCAGCTTTGCATTGCGCACAAGTTCCATAGCACGTAACTGTATCGCCATATTTAACGGAATGGTTTTTAAAGGTCCACTTACAGGGTATTTTTGTTTTTTTCCAAATTTCTTCCCGTAGGAGATGAGCCCATTCATGTTTGGGTAAAACATATTTTTTTTGTGAAGTCTTGGACTTAGATTTGAATTTATTTCGTATAGTGTATTTTGTGATAGGTTGTATTTTTTCCCAGTGATACATGTCAAGAGAAAATGTAAATACCTCATGTTTACTAGAGACTTCGTCTTCATCTTTTATAGCACCTTCAGAATCTTCTGTAGAATCTGAAGCAAATTCCGTTACGACACGTTTTGAAACACTGCTCTTTGAATCGCTATTATCATCAGACAACATGTCATAAACACTTTCAGTATCAAAAAAATAGTCATAGTTCCTTTTTAATGATATATACAATGCCTTCGTTGACATCTTGCCTTGTAATTCATTAGATATGTCATGAAATATCTTATCACAGGGTGAAGGCAAATCATCTTTTAACTTTAAATATCGTTGATATTTTACAAACGCTTGTTTTTGCTCTTGTAGCGGTACACTACTCTTATTACCACATTTCATTTTTATAAAATGAAATTCACTGATTTTTAAAACATCATTTTTGCTTTGTTAAGATCTTATTTGTCAATGTAACTCTGACGTCTGTTAGTTTTCCATTTTATCTAAATTATTTTACTTCTAACCTTTTTAGACTTACTTATAATCATCCTATTTTGGCCTTGTGGAGTATGACAACAACATTTCCTTATAATGAACTAGCTTTTGCCCGTGGCTTCGCCCGCGTGAAATTCGTTTATATCGCGAACTGGGGATGTGGGGAAGGGGGTACGTCATCAACTATCTTCCTGGGAAAATTCATCGAAATCGGTCAGGCGGTTTAGATTTTTCATACAAACTTTCATCCCCTATTTCAAGCCTTTAGGGGTTGATTTTAGAAAAAAAAAGTAGCCTATGTGTGACTTTGGGTCTTCAACTATTTTCATTCCGAATTTCATCCAAATCGGACCGGTGGTTTAGCCGTGAAAACGTCACAGACAGACAGACAGACAGACAGACAGACAGACAGACAGACAGACAGACTTTCGCATTTATAATATTAGTATGGATTGATAAGCCCTCCCAATGAAGTAATAGTGGACGACTCTGCTGCTATAATTGGAGCAGCGGTTAAGAGATTTACTCTTCACGAGACCACGAAAGATTATTTAACATTCAGTTAGTTATGTATTTCACGACAAAGGAGAATGGGCACTTTTGTATGGGGTGCATCCCGACCGTGTATATAATCAAAGGTCCCAACCCTTGTAACAAATTGCGACTTTTATAAACATGTTGTTTTGAGACTGTTATATGATATGCATACGAAATAGTCCAAGATCCCAGAGCCGTAAGACACAACTTATTTTCTAAAGCATGAAACTTTCGGTTTACAGTAGTTTCTTGTGTACTTTTTAATACCTGAATGTTTTCGGAGCTTGCCCGGTGACACCTGCGCAGGTACCAGGTGAGAAAGGTGACTAAAAATCAGAGTAACTTAACTTATTTTTTTATGACTGATTTTTATATAATGCTTTGTAGAATATTATTCTGAAGTCATATAAAAAAAAATCAGACGCTTTCCATGGGCCAAAACTTTTATCAAACACCAAAATTCCCTTAAAATTTTGCAAGATTTTTACTTTCAATCTACTTTGACTCATCATTGTGTAAAAAAAGTATGAACACTACTGCGGCCTGTTATTTTAAAAGTTGGCGCATCTAACCAAGATTACAAAATGCTATTATACTCTAAGAAATGTAGCCACAAAAAAAATCATACCATTTTTAAACAAGACCAAAATTTCTTAATTATTCAAGCTTTTTAACCGACTTCAAAAAAGAAGGAGGTTCTCAATTCGACCGTATATATGCTTTTTTTTATGTACGTTCAGCGATTATTTCGTCGTTTATGGGCCGATTTTGATAATTCTTTTTTTGTTGTAAAGTAGACATGCGCAGTGGGGTCCCATTATAAGGATACCAGGATCTGATGATGGCATCTCAGAGAAATCGAGAGGAACTTTCGAAAATTGTATGGACAACTAGTGTGTTTGTTCATATTAACATAAGTACATTAAAGTGCTACCATTTCATGAAGATCTGGAGTCGATCTGATGAAGCCGAAAGACAGTTGAGGGAACTCCTCAACGATTTACTGCAGTTATCTAGTGTTTGGGCTTGATTAATTTGTAGTGACGAGAACTTTACACTTACATGTTGAAGTGAGCGCCATCTGACGAGTAGTTTTTGAGTTATCTCTACTTATCAAGATTGAAGTCGGTTATTTTTTTTGTAAAAAGCAATTGTTACATAATTACGATCCCTTGCCTCGGAAACAATGTGATCTATGCCAATACTCTTTATACAGGATGATTCCAAAAACTGTCCCAATATTTGAACTACTCCTTCAGAGAAGACAACTGAGTCGTATTAACGTACGAATTTAAAGTGAAAAAAAAGACTTTATCGACAGCAACATTTTAACGCCCCACGCAGTACGCGACACGGCGATCCGCAGGCGGCACGACCGCACATCGTGCCGCGTACCGCGTGGGGCGCTAAAATGTTGTTTTCTAATTTTTGTACTATTAATTCTTTTTTTTTAACTCGTAAAATTTGTTGTAATGGAATACAATATTATGTTAGTTGGTGCCATTTATGTCGATAAAGTCGTTACTTTTTTCACTTTAAATTCGTAAAATTATACATTAATAATTATGACTCAGTTGTACTCTCTGAAGGTGTAGTTTAAATATTGGGACAGTTTTTGAAATAACCCTGTATAAATGAAACATTTTTTAAATTTCTCAGCAATCTTACTATTTTTTATTTATTTAATATTTGTTTCTGCAGGTACACAAGAGGTACCAATTCTACATAAACAGTTTACTTCGCTATTTATACCGATTAGAAGTACACCCGCGGTCCTGACGTCAGGATGGCGGGTGTACCTATTTTATTAAAAATCTTTGCATAGAAGGAGGTACACAGATTTTTAGGACAGGTACACTGAGGTACACATCAGGTACGTTTGTATTCCGAAAGAAATATTGAAATCCGTGAGGTACACCCGCCATTCTGATACACACAGTTCCACCCTTCAGTCATATATTCCGTAGGTAACAATGGCATAGCACCGCACAACATAACCACTCTACTAGTAAATTTGTTTTTAAGTAAATTAAGGTTCCATCACAAAATATATGTTTTATTGCTGATAAAATTCCTTTGTTTTCGTTTAAACAGAAAATTATTATACGAGACGACGGTTTTTCCGTTTCATGAACATTTAGATAATCACACATAACGAAGTCCAAATGTGATTTAGGAATTTCAACTTCATTCACTTTACTAAAGCACATTTTCGGAACATCTGCAGTTTCATTCTTAACTTTGTATAACGCACTTTTTAGTGATTTCAGTGATGGTACCTTTGCCACCAAATCTATTCCTTTGTTCTTTAAGGGACAAAAACATTTATCATATATTTCTCGAATTGGTCGAGAATCCAATTTTCTTATTTTATCTTTGCATTTATGTACTGCAAGATCAATATCGTTTTGATCAACATTCCTCTCGCATGACAGTGTGTGTGAAATAGCTCACAACAGAACTTTCCTGAAAGAATATACGACAACGAGGTTCATAAATATTTACATGCACGCTATACGTATACTAGTATTTTGGGTATGAAATTGACATTCCTTCGAGCACCCTCCCACTACCTCTAACCGTTTCCGAGTTATTCGACTTTTTATTTTGTATGGCGGCCATCTTTTTTTCAGCTTTTCGTGAATCTACCCAGGGTGTGCTCCAAAATTAGTTTGAGAACCACCCCCCTATTCCCCATTGTTTGACCAGGACGTTGGGTCACTCATTGATGAGGAGCAGTTTTCCAAGATTTCGGAATTTTCCCATACTCACCAAAACCACTCCCTCACTTTTCCCATAAACGACTTTCACCCCCCAACCCTCCTTCTGGGAGAACAATTATGTCAATGAGTCAGTGAGTGAGTGAGTGGGTCTTCAGCTATATATAATAGTAATACAGGTAGGGACAAACTCGAACAAAAATGGCGGACCAGCGCAGAACCGATTTTTAGATTAGAAGTGTTAAAAATGTCGAAATACCTTTAAACAGGGGAAATGACACATTTTTACCAAAATAATAACAAAGGCAATATTTTTTTAAAGGAATAAAAAATAACAGTAGATTTTAAAAGTCTTAATCTTTGTTTTTGTCCTACCTAAGATTTTAACCCATTTTTAAAAAAACTTTTTTTGCTCGCAAGTGTACATGTGCGAACTTCATCCCCACCACGTGATTTTTGCTCAATAAGTTTGTCCCGAGCCAGAGCTGTACTGTATCATTTATGAACATTCATGGATCATAATATCTAAAATACAACAGTTACTTACACCGACAGTCACATAACCACCGCATTTCAATTTTCGCCAATTAGTGCAGCGCCATAAAACATTTCCATTTTTATAAGTTTTCTTCTTGTGGTATTTACGTCCATCATGAAGCATCACTTCTGCATGCTTTTTTATAATATGGATTGTATTTTCGTTATCTTCTATTATAATTATTACGAAATTAAATGCAAAAGCAACGCAATGAAAAAACAGGAAATGCATGTCACGATTGACATTACGTATATTATTGATAACGTCATTTGATAAACAAGAAGATTGCATTTAATAATACTAGCCAGTTAAAAAAAAATATAGATTAAAAAACATATAAATACTTAATACTTGTTTTAATGTAAGTAAGCCGATTCGGTGTGATATCATCTTTATACTTGATTTTATTATGAGGGGATTCTGATGAACCGATGAGTTCACTAGGATCCCCTGGGCGATCGGGCTGGGGGATCCTGGTGGCCGAAATGCTAAAAATTGGTTTCGTCTATCTATCTCGCTCTGCCATACGTGTATCATATGTTTTGCTCTTTCGCATTTCCAATCTATCTTCAGTGTATGCTACATCTATGGTTACAATCGTCTTCGCTGTTTGTGGAAATAGAAACGTAATGGAAAATGATTATTAGTGTTAATACTGCACATTAAAATACATGTATCTTCAAGATTATTATTAACTAGCTTACTGCCCGCGGCTCCGCCCGCGTGGAACTCAGTATGTCACAAAGTTTTTCCTGCGTGAATCCCGATCCCGCGAGAATTCTAGGATAAATAGTGGCTTATAAGTATATAACATTCCACAACTTCCACTACCTCCCAGTAAAAGCCCCATTTGAGCTCGCGAGTTCATTCGCGAATAGGAGCTTTTCCCGCGTGAACGTCGATCCCGCGGGAATTCTGGGATAAAAATATATGTTGCTCCATAACCTCCTTTATCTCCCAGTGATAGTCCCATAAATAAAAAAAATCTAAGCCCGCGACTTGGCGCGAAGGTGTTTTTCCCGCGTGTATCCTGATCCCGCGGGAATTGCGGGATAAAAAGTAGCCTATAAGTATGTTGGTCCACAATCTCCTCTATCTCCCAGTGAAAGTCCCATAAAAATATAAGCCCGCGATTTGGCGCATAAGAGGTTTTCCCGCGTAAATCCTGATCCCGCGGGAATTTCTGGATAAAAAGTAGCCTATATGTTGCTTCAAATCCTTCCGAATCTCTCAGTAAAAGTTCCATTAAAATCCGTTCAGCCGATCCGGAGATAAGCGTGTACAAAGAGACAAACTTTTTTTATAACTTTTCAACCCCTATTTTACCCATTTAGGGATGATTTTTTAAAAAACCTTGAATCAGGTTTTTCATAATTTTTTTCATAATTCTAAACACCAATTTTCATAACACCTGGTTTACAATTGACGGACTTTCATACAAACTTTAAACCCCTATTAGACCCCCTTAGGGGTGGAATATAAAAAATCCGTTCTTAGCGGATCCCTTCTAACTATAAACTACTACCCTGCCAAATTTCATCTCAATACGTTCAGCGGTTTCTGAGATTTTGTGATGAGTGAGTGAGTGAGTGAGTGAGTCAGTGACCTTTCGCTTTTATACAGGGTGTGCAAATAGCCTCTTACCCTCTAATAGCGAAGAGAGCAAATAACCTTTGAACACTCATTAAAAATAACTATTAACTAAAAAATAACCAAAATAATTCAAAATCGAGATAACTCAAAAACCACTCGCCAGGTGGCGCTCAAATGTATAACGGACCACATGACAGACATTAGGTACCAGGGACCAGACAGCAGTCTCTATTTTTCGAATGGCGAAAGAATTATCGAAATCGGTTCACCCAGTACGAAGTTCTGAGGTAACACACATAAGAGAAAACACATGATACGAATTGAAATCCTCCTCCTGTTTTTGAAGTCAGTTAAAATACTTATCAACGGAAATTATCATTTGATTGCTTTATTTAGTTGCTGAAACTAACAATTTCAAGGGGTTTAAGTATTAAGTAGGTAATGAAGTAAAATAAGCTCAAATCTCTTAAATTAGAGCACATGTTTTGCTCTCTTGACAAATAAGGGACAGTCAAGTGAATTGGGATGGTTTTGAAGCTTATTAAGCTAACAAACCAAATTTTGGTATTAACTTGTAGTATCATAAAAATGGGACCTATCTCGTTTTAAAAGAAAATAATTTAAAATCTAAAGGTGGATTATACCCTGTAACATACCATTTCAGAATCTGGGTGAAATGGGCAAGTTTTTTTTTAAATTGGCATTCAAGCCACCATACATTTTTTTTAACCACGGCAGAGTAAAAGTCAAGAATGAAATATGAAAAAACCTTAAGTTGGTATTAAATCTTAATTTAAAAAGAATCCGTGCTTTTGTTATAAAAATAATTGATAACATTCGATAGCACATCTATCCAGGAATACTATCCAAAAAACAGATACAAAAAATGTCTTCATTTGTAGTCCTGGCGTCAAAAAGAATGGCGAAGGGTGGAATCATTTTAAAATTTCGAAAATGTCGAATATCTCAGAAACGGAAAGACTTTTACTGAACATAACATTTATTTATCTGAACCGGCATGATGCCCTCTACACGCAGGTGCTGTATTATCCATTCATAACGGAACACCCTGTATACGGTCGAATTGAGAACCTCCTTCTTTTTTGAAGTCGGTTAAAAATTAAAAAAACCCCCGACACAAACATTTAAAAAGTAAAAAATAATATCTCTAAAAATAATACGTCGCGTTGGGGGACCGCTCCATTTACTTCTAACTTTAACACAAAAAAAATTTGATAAATGATAAGTCTTGGGTAAAGGACCTAGGCATGTGATACTTATGAAAAAAATCGTAGATAATGAATAGTTAGGCGCGGTCCCCCAACGCGACGTATTATTTTTAGAGATATTATTTTTTACTTTTTAAATGTTTGTGTCGGGGGTTTTTTTAATTTTTAATTTAATTTTTATTAAATTAAATATTAATATATTAATTAATTGGAATTAAGGTCGGAAATAAGCTTGCGGCACCACCCTTTCGCTCCCGCTCATAACAAATTCCACCTACCTCCGACCTAGAACAAGACCCAATGGACTAAGATAGATAGTCCACTCAGCAGATGGTCTCAGAATATTAGTCGGTTAGTTTGCTGATAAGTGTGAGGGCAGGGACTGTTAGTGATATAATTAGTCCTGTTAGTTGATGTTAGTAAGTAATTTTGTTAGTAGTTGTTGGTTAGTTTGAGGCTCGTTCTAAGTCGGTCTCACATTATGCACATCTTGTCACCTATGTTCTCGCAAATAGCACGAAGGATCAGATCAAAGAACAATGAGCCAAATTCGCAATGGGGCAAAAAATAACAATATTCTCACCTAACACTTTTGTTTGAAAATTGTTCAATGTCTATCAGGTGCATGGAAGAAAAGCTGGGAGCAACAATTAACAACATTATACAGGGTGGCCAAAAAGTCGTGGATCAAACGAAACGACCGATTAGCTGGGGTCATTCGCTGCAAAAAACTGTTCTACAGGAGGTCTCTATCATCAACCCTTGAAAAGTTATAACTTATTTTGTATTTTTTTAGGAAATGAACTTTATTAATGTAAATTTTACTTAAATTCGATAAATTCACATCCTGTATCATTTTTGTTTATTTAATATGATGCAACTGAGTAGTCTGTTCATAAGAGACGGCTTTGTATCGCTGTGTACGTCTTGAGTTGGACAAAATAACACGTTTTAGTAATCTCTATTTTCCTTCATCATAACTTTTCTTTTACATCGGACCCCACTGTGAAAAAAAATGTTCTACCGAAAAGTGACCCTGTATCACAAGTAATAGTGCATTTAATAGGGATTTTAAAAAGGTATAACAGATGATGGCTATGTGTAAAGTAAATATCTTTCTAGGATCCTGAAATTAATCACGATCGATCCACTCGCACTCGCGGTTCACGCTATATTTATCCACAACTATTAGAGGCTTTCAATTAGTAAGGAACTTTTACAACATCTCCGTACTACACATTTTTTTATTAACTCCATTGACCGATCTCCCGCGCGAACCTCCGCGCCACAGATTATAGATTACCTATGCCTCCGCGCATACCATAGATTAAATAGCATCAACCAATATCATAGATTAACTATCTCCGACATATTAATATAGTTTTTATAAGAAATAATATATGTAAATGCGTATAAAAAACAGCGATTATCATAATCGCTTAACAAAAAAGATACATAATTTGGCTACGTTGTTATACCGGCTATGTTAAATGCAACGTTTTTTTATGGGGCTTGGTGTTCTATAATAAAGTCCCTAAGGCAATCCGCAAGCCGTCATACTTATTTAGTGATCAAAATCAACGTAAATTTGGGAGATCGCGTTGGTAGCCAGAAACAAAACACTGCTGCTGTTTAATTTTCATTTTAAATGATCTAGTGGGTCTAATAGACAAACGACAAACGATAATAACAACTAAAAAGTTTGCAACTCAGGAACTTAAACCGCGGTATGATAACAAAGGGTTTTACGACGCACGTGCTCTATGTACGTTTTTTTCTGGAATTTTTTGTTTGTGTCTTAATAATTTTACTTCTTTGGATAGCTTATAAAACAAGGAAGTTTTTCATGTAGTTTGTACGCTTGATGTATACTTGATTTTTTAAAATAAATCTAGTTATCTATCGACCACGTTCGTAACAAATTTTTTTTTTACAAGAATTCACTTGTTATTTTAAAATGTGTAACACTTGTGCCTGCATTAGTATTAATAAACGATTGTTGATGTATTGGTCACTGATTAAAATGTACGCAACTCAATTCAAACTACAACTTTTTTATTTATTGATTTTTTTGTAGTCAAATTCGATTTTCTTTGACCAAAACCAAAAATAAGGAATATCTCGATAACCAGCTGACTTGGTATTAGGGACATTATGGTTAATTTTGTTGGAAATTGGTTGTATTACCACATCCCAAGAGGAATACGTTGAATTACAAATCACCCTGTATAATTTACGGTGGTAACCCCATAACTTTTTAATGAGTGTTCTGTGATTTTTATGATTGTTGTCGTGTGGTCTCATATACATTTCAGCGACATCTGATGAGTAATTCTTTGTCTCCATATCAGAAAGTCCTAAAATCAAATTGACGTTTTAGCAAAACGACCTATTAACAAAACAATCCATATTAGCGAAACGACCTATGATATGAACGAAAAAAATAAACAGAGTTACTAAAAATGTATCTATAACATCACTCCCTACTACAACACTAGTTATTACACCAAACAGGTTTGGAACACCTTCAATGAAAAATATTTACTACGTTCGGATGAGATTATCACGTCTATCTCCAATAAATAAGGCTGCTGGGAGCATGTGTACCTATCAGGCACCAAAGTACCAACCTGAGGATTTATTGACACGTCGCATTGAGAATCCTGATAATTCAACAGACAAGATAGTTCAGGTACCGAGCTCTCACCAGAGTTCGCTAATACAACCGCTTACACAAAACAATGAGCGAATTCCCGTTCAATCCGACATCCTCAAATACCCTACAGATGGCGTTACTTGTACTGAAAAAAATAAAATTTACATAATAGGCGATGAGCAAGTTCGAGGCTTGGCTATATGTTTACGACAGAGCCTCAAAAATATAAATGACAACACTTACGATGTTTTTGGAATGACAAAACCAGGGGCAGACAGCAGTGAAATATTCAGGAGCTGTGAATCATTCACGAAATCACTAAACAGTAAGGATATTGTGATATTGTCGATGGGTTCGAGAGACAAAAATCCTTACAAATTGTTATCAAATATTAACAGCTCACTGAACCTACTACAGAATCATACTGTCTTCATTGTTGGAGTACAACATAATCCATGTTTAAATGAGGGATATGTGAATAAAAATATGGCATTATTATGTAACATTCACAATAATAGTAGTTTCATAAGGATGAATTGTAAAAATATTATTCAACATGACCAAAGAAAATTTACAAAAACGCTTAGTTTTAAGTTGCATGTTAAAATAGAACTTTTAAAATATATCTCATTATGTCATAAAAACAATAAAGCTAGTTTTGATTTGGGAGGTGGTATGACTACTGGAAACAAGTCGAATTTAATAAATAATTCAAATAAACAAAATAATCAAAATCAGAATTCATATTTTCTAAACCCCTCTTCTCCTACCTTTTTTCGCCCCTAAATACGATTATAATCTAACTATCTTCCATCAAAATATTGCCGGTGCCATAAACAAAACTGAACAAATAATCATTGCATTATCCGATTTCTCTGAAGCTCAAAAACAGATAGATATTATTTGCCTTACTGAGACTTTTATTTCTACAGGTTCTGAGCACCTTCTTAAAATACCCGGATTTAGACTAGTTGCATCATTTTCTCGAAAAAAGAAAAGAGGAGGCTCCTGTATTTTAATTAAAAATTGTATGGATTATAGGAACCTCAATGAAATAGATGATTTAAAATGTAAATTTAACTTTGAATGCTCCGGTATACAAGTAATATCTCAAAAAATTATTATAATTTACATTTACAGAACTCCGGATAGTATCTAATCCTATATATTTCTTGACAAATTAGAGCAACTTTTGACAAGATTTACTAAAAAATCAAATAAAAAAATTATCTTATGCGGAGACTGGAATATTGACACATTAAAAAGTAATAAAATTTGTGACGAATTAATTGATATATTGGGAAATTTTAATATACAATTACACATAAAGTCACCGACTAGGCAGACGGCGTGTCTAGATCAATTTGCAAGCAATATTAAACAAATTCGACCAGAAGTTCATTACTTGGGTCTTTCGGACCACGAGACCGGACAAACCCTGACTATTAAGACTAATATTAAGCAAATATTACATACTTGGTACGAGCCCGTTAGAGACTTTAATAAACATAACATAAAAAAATTCACTAGCTCTATATCGTCTACTTTCTCGGAAATATACGAACAGACCAATGTAAATGAATCATTTAAAAAATTTCATGAACTTTTCGTATTGTTCTACAATCTTTGTTTTCCAATATTCTTAAAGAAAAAAAGTAATAAAGTAGGGAAAAGTACATGGTTGACTAAGGGCATTAAAAAGTCTTGTCTGAAAAAAGACTTCTTTATCTAAACTACAAACTTAACAGAAACAACAAAAAAGCAAATAAAAAAAGTTACAAAAAATATAACACTATTAAAAAAATGTATAATTAAATCACAACAATTACAGAATGAAAAATATATTGATAACTAGAGAACCGCCCTCGCGTCGCTTCGGGACCCGTAGTAAACAGCCGCATAGGTCCCGCTCCCGTAAGAATCTCGGGATAAAAAGTAGCCTACATGTTATCACTACATAGTATAAAACAAAGTCGCTATTTTTGTCCGTCTGTTTGTCTGTATGCTAACTGTTGGATTCCAACGACATCTATGCATGTCGAGAATGCATAGTACCGCTTATATACCTGGAATCCAAAGGGTCTTTAAAATTACGCAACGGATTTTGATGCGGTTTTTTGTAATAGGTAGAGTGATTCAAGAGGAAGGTTTTTATGTATAATACATGCATATATTCCCACGAGAACGGGATCCACGCGGGTGAAACCGCGGGCGGGCCGCTAGTACTGGAATATAAGCTAGTTACGCTCAATCAACATCGCGACGCGATGCGGCGAAGCGCTTAGTTATTTTTAAGCAAATTTACCCAAATTTTTAAACTCGCTATATCTTTTGAATGGAGTGTCCGATTAAAATAATTTAAACAGCTTATTTTCGTTGCCGATTTAAATAGTTTGTTAAACTATAAAAGTCTTTATATTGGCGCAACTATAATACTTAGATATACCCTACCGCGGAGTTTTCTGTAGATAATAATGTGGTCTACAAAATCGTAGTACATTATTTTGCTCCATCATCAATAGTCATTGCAGCGCACGCGATTTAAGGTATTTCAATAGTGATTTTTATCGACGGTGGTTTATGTTATTGAAGTTTTCGTAAGGATCCCTAATTTTTTTCAAAATAAAATATAGCCTATGTTACTTCGAAAAGATGTACAATCATAATGGTGAAAGAATTTTTGAAATCGGTCCATTAGTTATTGAGCCTATTCAATACATACAAACAAACAAACAAACAAAAAATATTACCTCTTTATAATATTAGTTTAGATAAACAAAATAAATGTAAAGCAGTGTGGGAAATTATTAATAGGCAAATAGCTGGTGACATAAAAAACAATGAAGAAATTAATGAAATAATATTAAATAATAAAAAATATACTGATGTTATTGACATATGCAATTCTTTTAATAAATTTTACGTACTTAGCAAATAATAATGAGTTTAAATATGATACCAACTACCTAAACAACATCATGTCTAGTAGCAACTTAGACACCATTTTCTGGCAACCTACTGACCCAAACGAAATTCATAAAATAATAAATAGTCTAAATAACACAAATTCTGTAGGGAATGATGAAATAAGCACACGATGTATTAAGCAAACCCTTAAGCCACATTGTTAATATGTCACTTGAGGAAGGTACATTTCCAGAATTATTAAAAACATCAATAATTAAACCTCTGTTTAAAAAAGGCGACGAAAAAGATATAACTATCGTCCAATAACTTTGATACCTACCAATTTTTTCCAAAATATTTGAAAAGGTTATACTGAATAGACTGAACTCTTTTGTCACCAATAAAAAGATAATCTCAGAAGAACAATTTGGTTTTCGGAAAAATAGTACAACCTCACTAGCTTGTTTCAATTTAGTAAAGATCATAACTGAAGCAATTAATGAAAATACACCAGTTACAGCTATATTCCTCGACATGACGAAGGCTTTTGATTTTGTTGATCATAAGCTACTACTTCAAAACTTAAATCACTATGGAATTCGAGGAAAAGCTAACGATTGGCTAAAAAGCTATCTCACAGACCGAAAACAATATGTTGAAATAGCAAAAGTAATAGACGGCATTAAAATTGAGAACAAATCTAAGTTACTCATAAATAAATTCGGAGTCCCTCAAGGGAGTGTTTTAGGACCATTTATTTTCCTCATGTACATAAACGACCTTCCAAATGTTACTGAACATAAAACAATCCTATTCGCTGATGACACAACGGTTGTTATAAAAAATAAAGACACAATCTTATATGCAAACGAAATTAATATTACTTTAGACAAAATAATTACATGGCTTAAAAATAATAACTTAAAAATAAACATAGGGAAAACCAAATTAATTCAATTTAAAACTTATACTAAAAAAGACACAAGACTCAATGTAGTGTATGACCACACTGAAATAGAAGAAGTCAATCACACTAAGTTTCTAGGAATATTACTCGACAAACACTGCAACTGGAAATCACACGTTGACTATGTATGCAATAAGCTCAATAGGTTTGTCTTTGCGATAAAAAGACTAAGGTTGTTGTCGGTGTCCACTGAAGCAGCACGGATACGTATCCTCAGTGCTGTCGTACGGTCTTTTGTTGTGGGGAAACCGCGTTGATATTATTAAAGCATTTCGCATCCAAAAAAAGTGCGTAAGAGCCATTTCAGGGTCCAAAAGCACGGAAAGCTGTAAACCACTTTTTAAAAGATATCGGATTTTACCACTGGTTTGCATGTACATTAGAGACCTTTGTATGTTTGTCAAAAAATATCCACAATACTTCGAAAAAAAGGCAAACTCAAGCCGAAATAAATTTAAGCTTTGTATACCAAGATGTCGATTAGAGCTCTATAAAAGAAATGTCTTTATGAATGCAATTATGGTTTATAATAAACTACCGAATACATTTAAAGACCTCAATACAAATGCTTTTAAAAATAAAATTACGCATTGGCTCGCGGAAAATTGTTTTTATGATATGGATGAATATATGACCTATAAGGAGAGGAAGCTACAATAATGCAAAAAATTTATAATTTATTTATTATTAATCTTATTCTTTCTATAACTTGTACTTTTTTTAATTATGACGTAAATTTTGACATTTGACATTTTGAAATACTTTTTTTTTGACATTGATATAAGTAATTAAAATGATTTAATAAATAATTAAATAGGAAATTTGTATTGTACAACATTGTTAATAATTTTAATAGTACATTACGATACGGTGCGTAAAGTTGGCCATTTTTGAACGGCGTGAAGTTAGCGCACGAGCGAAGGGAGTGCGATATACGCCGTTCAAAAATGCAACATTACGAACGAGTATCGTATAATATTTTATAGCACGAGTGACATAAACCCGCTTAATTGTAGTTATAATATCCCACCTACCTACCTACCTACCTGACATACCTACTATTAAATGAGGTGTTGGGTAGGCAGAAAGGAAATAAATATGTTCTTTACGTAGAGAAGTTTATTTCTGACAAAAAATTAATTTTGTACGGTATTATCCTGAGTCGTACTGGTTTGTTTGATATTACAATTATTAAATGTTATATTGCCGCTTACACTTTTTATTGTTATATGACAATTATTAAATATATAATTTGGACTAAACGATTCATCATCGGAAAAACTCTTAAAGAACAAGCCGATATCTTGATGGTAATAACAAGCCCCTTTTGGCTTCTCCAGTTGGTCCGCGATTGAGGTTGAAGGTAGAGGTTCTGTTTGAGATGCAGCAATTCTCGAGGAGGTTGACGGTTCATGCTCTGTTGCTATACTTGTAGTAACCGTTTTGGGTCGTTTATTAATCCCCATCCCATCTGTAATTTGGTCACAAATTCTTTTCTTATTGGTTATTGAGTCCGCAATGTAACCAAAAGCGACTGTTGCTGATTTCCAGCCTCCATGTCGCTGCAAAGTTGTTATATCTGCACCAGCGTCAACTAAGAGAGTTGCCGAAGTTCTACGAAAGCTATGGCCTGTAAAATTATGGGCGTCTGGCAAATTTAGATATTCGGCAATGGCTTTTGGCATCGAACCGAATTTATTTAGGCCCATAATTTGTTGGATGCATGTCCCTTTCACGTGACGAAGAAAAAATCTGTCAACAGAACAATTTTCCGGTCTTGCCTGCATATACTTCCAGCAAATGTGAAGTAGTTCTTTAGTGATCGTGAAGGACCTTGGGACGAAATTTTTGGTTTTAGGGACTTGGACTAGAAGTACATCATCTTCCACTTTTTTAACATGGTCGACGCTTATATTTACGAACTCTTCTCTTCTCAATGCCCCAGCAATCCCGAAGATGAGAGCTACCTGAAAATTATTTTTAATTATTTTATGGTTGGAATTGAATAATATTTGAGTAAGATGTTATATTTAGGTTTCCAAGCGCGTGTATGCGTGTATGTTGTTGTTGTTGTTGTTGTTGTTGTGTAATTTTTGAGCTATAGAGGAATCTGACTGGTACTTTTTGAGTTATCTATTCCTATCTCAAAGTCAAAAATAAATAACTAAAGTACTACATTATGAAGTTTTACTTACTTTTTCGCATAAATACACATCATCAGGGGCTTCGTTTAAAAAATTGACAATTTTGTCGCGTGAAAATACTCGTGATTTTTTCGGTCGATACCCCATACTTATCTTTTTTAAAAAAGCTACTAATTTATTGTAGCAACCAATATCGATATGATCGTATGTGAGTATCGTACATTTTAGCATTGAAAATGTTGCCCACAAGCTTGGTGGGGCATATTTTTCTGACAAACGTGCAAAGTATGCTAGCAGGACTTCTTCACAAAAAGAAATGGATTTATATCCTTTCCGCTATTTTTTAAAATCATTGTACGATGCTGTGTATATTTTTCTTGATTTACTGGGCAACAAATTCACGGTCACTGATTTTGCGATTTCTTTAATAGCGTCCGGAACAATTTCATTCATGCACTCTTCACTATCTACATTTTCCGAACTAGTACTCATTTTACAGTTACAATTACAATATTCATTCAACAATAAATAAAATGATTCGTTTTTACTTATGTAAGCTTTCTTTACTCTTGTTTGAAATTTGTATGCCAAAAAAATGTCAAAGTATACGTCATTATTTTCATAATTCATTTTTGCACGTGTGAAGTTAGCGTCATGAAAAATGAAAAAATGGGGTATTTAAGTCACAGCTAAGTGTGGCGTAAATGCGGGTTTAAGTCACGCTGTGCTATAAAAGTAATTTAATATTTTGTATGTATTATTGACACTATTGCATACCATACGTGGTTGAATGTATTGGTCTTCTATACTTATAACATCTATGTAAAACTACATTCTGGCAATAAGGGTCTATTCACACATATCAGTGAAGTCACCGTTCCGTCACAGTACTGGCACAGTGCAAAATATTCTTTCATACATTCTCTATGAACGCATCCCCACTTGTCAGTGTCAGTGACGACGCAGTGCTCTCAGTGTCAGTGCCGACAGCGGCAATCACGGACGCTATTGTTGACGACGATATTTTTTGTCGGATCACGGACGCCGACGCAAAATGGACGAGCGACTGATAGAATTGGTTCGTGAAAATAGGGTTTTCTATGATTTGTCTCATGTAAAGTACATGGATTCAAAATACAAATCCAATTTTTATAACAAAATAGGAGCACAATTAAAATTAGATGGTAAGTAACGTTCGCATAGATACTTTATTTATCAGCTTATTATTCTATGCATTTGTATATTATATTATAAATACACTACACACTACAGAAAAACATACACTACAGAAAAACTGTGAACACGGACACGTTTTCACTGAAGCTCCGTGAACTGACTACTGATATGTGTGAATTGAATCACTAACGCAACACTGAAGCACTGATACTGAACTGATCGGACACTGTGACGGAACGGTGACATCACTGATATGTGTGAATAGACCCTAAATGATTTGAATGAATGAATGAATGAATGAATGAATGAGCAGAATGTCCTATAAACAAATGATGTATAATCGAGTAGATATGGTACGGTCGGCCAAATAATTTGGTTTACCACTCTAAGGTTTAATGCCGTTTGCAGATACATAGGTGATAAAGGTTAGTTTCGCTTGCAGATCGATCTGACAACTTTTATTGCCATCTTTATCCGATTACAAATACGTGACATTTGTTCTTAATTTCAATGGTTTAAACCAGGTTTAAACTTGATAGAACCATTGACGTCGGAAACTTGGTAAGTAGGTGTATTTTGTGAACCGCTTTAAGATTTTCACACAAAAATAGAAGGAAATATTAAAAAATTATGGGGGTTCCCCATACTTAGAACTGAAACTCAAAAAATTTTTTTTTCATCAAACCCATACGTATGGGATATCTATGAATAGGTCGTCAAAAATGATATTGAGGTTTCTAACATCATTTTTTTCTGAACTGAATACTTGCGCGAGAGGCACTCCCAAAGTGGTAAAATATGTCCCAAAGTGGCATATATGTCCCAAAGTGGTAATATATGCCCCCCGTAACTTCTAAAATAAGAGAATCTTGACCTGGTAACACTGCGGTGTTGCCAGGTCAAAAAATCTTTAAACTAGTATGTCTTATAAACCCCGTGTGCTAGCGAAATGAAATAAATTTCATCTTAGAACTTATAAATTACAACGCTATCTAGTGCCTAACAAACATTCTAAATAAAAATATTTTTTTGGATATGTTACCGGAAATCCATAAATCTGGGAATCTAGTTTCTTGTCGCTGAATTTTATTTTTTAACTAAATTTAGTAATTCGTAGAAACATTTCCTAGACATTCATAAGTAAAAAACTGCTTGGATCTTGTTTTAAACTAGGATAAAGATTATGAAAATCGCCAAATTTACATGTTAACGACAACATTGGTGATGGAACTCTTTTACTGGGGCGCCGTTTTTGTTTCTGTTACGTGTCAGGAGTACTGGGTTCGAGAAAATGCCAAAAATGTACCACAAAGACTTTATTGTAATCGTCGAAACACAATTACACTCCGTACACACCTAAACACTATGCACGCACTCGTAAACACACTCGTCGATCTTATATCGCCCGTAGAAATCACTTCACTTCTCGCGGGTATCGCTCGTAGGTATCGCTGGTTCTTCCCGGTTTCGCTTCCGAAACTGGAATGCCACCCAGTCGACCGAGTGCCCCTTTTATACCACTCACGCACCATTCATGCCAATCCAGAATATGCCGGTAGTTGTTAGAATGAAGCTCTAGTATGTTCCTTGCAATCGACTTTCGACCTTAAGACTGTTGTCGTAAGGTCGAAGCGTCGTGCGCGTACTTTCGAGACGGCCGCGCTCTGTTGTTCTATTGTTCGCTTGACATGTTTATGGCTCTTATTGTTTATTGCTTCCGGTTTAGCGAAGTAGATACGCCAGGGTTGTCACATTTCTGTTTGATGTTGTTCAACAAAAGCACAGTAATGTTTCTTCGTCGGAGTCCATGGCTGCCGTCTAATAAAATAAATATACACGACATTCAGGTACGCTTTCAATTTAGGCGTTTGGTGTCGTACTGCTAACCTTACGGCAGCCGAACGACACGAACCGTCGAAATTGAAAGCGCCTTAAAATTTTAAACAGATTCATTACCAAACATGAGACTTGGGCCCACCAATATACTCCAGAGTACGAACCTTGAAATCTAGTGTTCTGGGACTCTAAGGGTGTCATACTATTTGGAAGATGACAGCTTTAATTAAACACGGCTTCATGTCGTTTTATATTATATATATTTTATATTTTAAAACAGTAACTGGTATATGTAGAAGCTTTGCAAAGATGGTAGAAAAAGTTCTTAGAGCTAGATGAAGAAAAATGAATGTTTAGGTTTTAGATGTGGTACCCCATTGTCGTATCAGTCAATAATATTGTGTATGACGTCAAAGATCTAGATTGGCTTTACAAGGGAGTGCCCACGCAATTTAGCCTCCGACCATAGCCAATTATATATTTTTAGTAAATAACTTTAACTTATTTAAACAATATACAATTGATCTAAATAAGTGCAAAGCACGGAGGTGGTTATAAAAAAGTAGCTAAAATTGTCAACCGGTTTCTGTCTCGCGCTAAAAAAAGTAGGGCCACTGCGTGACGGCCACTGGTGTTAGACAATTTGCTCGAAGCCTAAGCCTCAATATATCGGATTTCCCAAAATGAATATATCGGTTTTCCAGAACGAATGCATAATTCTGAAAATCTTCATAACAGAGTTGCTAGAGACTCAAAATACAAAATAAAGCAACATGTCCCAGGTAGAAGGTAAGTACCTAAATTACGTTTTTTTTTCATGGTGAATGGTGAATTTTTCAATTCTACTAGGCGTTTTTGTACATTACAGCTACAAGAAATAACTGAATTCCACTGGGTTCTTGCTTTACGTCGATATAGAAGTTTCACGCCAACAGAAAAGCAGAGATCGTTTTTTATCATTTAACCTTTTTCAAAAGGTACTGAAAGAATTTGGACTAGAAGCTCTAGTTCCGGTTTATTTTTTTTGGTTTTAAGCCCTAGCAGAACTCGTCTAAGATCGTCTATAAAATATAACTTCATAAGCTCATTAACTTCTTGTGTTAACTGTTCTCAATCATAATCATATTACAAAAAAAGTTTTTGAAACTTTCAAGATTTGGAATCTTTTGTAAAATTTGAATTTTATTTACGGCAAGCCCAGGGGCAATGCAAAAGCAGTTGCAACCCTATGTAGGGGAAGTTACCCCAATAAGAATCACCCCGAGTATTTTATTTTTATCGGAGTCCACGGTTGTTACTAAAAATACCTGGGACAAAGAATACTTAAGTCCCTCATAGCTAATAGATAGGATGGATGATGAATGGATGGATAGGAAGTAGTGAAACAGGCCCTTACTTTCATATATTTTATCAAGTGCGCCTAAACTTTAACAAAAAGAAAGAAATACCAACTAAGTTTAAATTTAAGATCCCAGTATTCTTTTACGAAAAATTCCAATAGCTACTCGTAATTTAGGTGTGCATCTGGATTGAGGGCCCATTTTTTTTTTCTTGGCGTAGCGAATTGAAATTGATAAGGGAATTACTTAAAATTAGTTAAAACTTAAAGCAAACACTCATAAATTTCTTAAACGTAAATTAAAGATGTTATGGGCAAATGTTTTGGGCCCTCAGTTCAGATGCCTACAGAAAGTGGCATGGTGTAAATCTCAGAAAGTACTACCTCTGTGTCAATAATTTTTATTCCTGAATTTAGTTAAGAATTTCTTAAAACGATTTATGTAATTCTCAACTGACTAGAGAACAACATTACAGATCTATCACACGTTTTACTTGGGCCCTCAATCCAGACGTTTATGAACTGAGGGCCCAGGCGAAACATAGGTTTAAAAGAAGTAATACACAAATTTTCCTTGAACACCGCCTAGATAACATCCCTATGAATTAGTAAAAAAAACAAATAGTGAAAAAAAAGTAACGGCTGAATCGTAAAACGGATTCGAATTTTCGGAAAACGTCTGATCTGAGGGCCCAATATTTTTGGCTTTATCGACTAGGTGCAACCTCTTACTTTGAAATAAATGAGCTGAAAAGTTGTAAGAAATTCTTAACTAAAATTCTACATACGGGTTTTTCTTCAAAATGCCATATTTTATGAGAAAATTAACTTTACATTTTTAATAGGAAGAAATTTTGTAGGGTAACCATGATTCCAGAATAGGAAAATAACTAACTCAGTTTTGTAAAAATCTAATTACACTTCTGTGCTGTTATTTCTTAACCTTTACATTTTTAACCGACTTCAAAAAAGAAGGAGGTTCTCAATTCGACCGTATAATTATATGCTTTTTTTATGTACGTTCAGCGATTATTTCTTCGTTTATGGGCCGATTTCGATAATTCTTTTTTTGTTGTAAAGTAGATATGCACAGTGGGGTCCCCTGATAAGGACACCAGGATCTGATGATGGCATCTCAGAGAAATCGAGAGGAACTTTCGAAAATTGTATGGATAACTAGTGTGTTTGTTCATGTTATCATAAGTAAATTAAAGCGCTACCATCTCATGAAAATCTGGAGTCGATCTGATGAAGCCGAAAGACAGTCGAGGGAACTCCTCAACAATTTACTGCAGTTATCTAGTGTTTGGGCTTGATTAATTTGTAGTGACGAGAACTTTACACTTACATGTTGAATTGAGCGCCATCTGGCGAGTAGTTTTTGAGTTATCTCTACTTATCAAGATTGAAGTCGGTTATTTTTTTTGTAAAAAGCAATTATCAATATCAGCATTAGGAATTCCATACGACAGAATTCGTAACTAGCTGTTATTGGACAGTTACAAGGGACACAGGTATCGCTTTTTTAACCGACTTCAAAAAAGTTGAACCGATTTTGATGCGGTTTTCAGCGTAGTATTTTTCAGACTTAGGAGAAGGTTTTAGGCATGTTGTTTGGCTGAACCGATTTTGATACGGTTTTAAGTAAGATAAGTCCTAAGTCCTATTAATGGAGTAGAGTCTCCTGGAGCACAAATGACTATGGGTGTGCCCCAGGGATCGATATTAGGCTTACAAGTGATCCTATAGATGTTTCACATCAAAAACTAAATATTTTTTTCTCTAACGTGGGGTTACTCAAGGCTCCTACATTTTAGTATCGTATGTAGGAGAGGTGTCCTCACACATTCCAACTTTTTTTTTAGTAAATTTCAGACATTGGGTTTCTATGACTATGGAGCTCAAATTCGAGACCACTGTGCGTCGCCACGGGCGAAGCGTCGCCCACGCCAACAATTCGGTTTACAAGTGATCTTAATAGATGTTTCACATCAATAACGACATTTTTGTGCCTTACTATATATTCTCATTTGCAATGGGGTCCTCATATCGAAACCTTGTCGGGGAGACTAAGTTCTGCTGTCTACGCTGTTAAGAAAGGAAGACTCTTGACTAATGTAGAAACAGCAAGTTTAGTTTATTTTAGCTACTTTCATAGTGTAATGTCCTGCTGTCTGGTCTGCTGTTGTGGGGCTCAGCTGCAGATATAGAATCAATATTCACATTACAGAAAAGAGCAGTACGTGCCATTTACAGCCTCAGGCCAAGGGATTCACTCAGACAATTGTTTAAAAAAAGTAATATATTAACTGTAGTATCACAGTATATTTTAGATAATATTATGTATGTAAAAAATACTATGACAGTTTCCTTAAAAAGAGCGATGTTCACAATATCAATACTAGGAATAAGGCTAAACTGGTGGCTCATTCATGGGTAGCTGTATTAAAATCTATAATAAAATTCCGTCACAATGGACAAAAATGCCATACTGTAAATTTAAAACTCATGTCAAAAGCATTCTTATGACGAAAGGTTATTACAAACTTGATGAATATGTTAATGATAAAACAGCTTGGACATGAGTTTCGTATTTTAGCCGTAATTAGTAGTAAGTGCAACTGTAACTGTGAGTAGAGAAAGAGAAAAAAATGACTCCTTGGGAGTTTCTTGCCGCTTCTTCTTCCAAAACCACTCACCGTAGGGATTTCTTGAAGTGATGGCGTAAAAACCTACTTCGAAGAAATAAATAATTTGAATTTGAATCTGAGAAGAGACCCGTGCTCAATAGTGGGCCATGGTGGACTGAGATGATGATGATGATTTAACGTGAATGATTTAATGCAATTATTATATTAAATAGTTAATTAATACGAATAATCACAATATTAAGAACCAATAAAAATATTTAAAGTGTATCAAATGACTCTTCTCGAAAATTGTTATGTAATGACGGCACAGCCATCTTGATGATTATTGGGGTAAAAGGAGTCGTCGAACTGAGCTATCTTTTTATTTTTATTATTTCGAATACGTCGTAATACTACATGGGTTGAATTGAGCGTCACTGTTGAAGTCGGTATTTTTTTTAAAGTTACTGTTAAATGAGAACACATAGTTGCTGATAAATTTTATGTTTATCTAATTGTAAGAAGTAGTTTTAGTTCAAATAAATACTTACTTTTTTTCTTCTTAATGATGCGTTTTACTAAAACCCTTATTTAAATATCTTCCTTTATAACGTCTTTGACGAAATTAAATGAATATTGGTTATTAATGACTGTTTACATACAATCAAATGTTATAATTATTTATACACGCGATAGTGTGTAGCGATACCTGTGTCCCTTGTAACTGTCCAATAACAGCTAGTTACGAGTTCTGTCGTATGGAATTCCTAATGCTGATATTGAAAATGTAAAGGTTAAGAAATAACAGCACAGAAGTGTAATTAGATTTTTACAAAACTGAGTTAGTTATTTTCCTATTCTGGAATCATGGTTACCCTACAAAATTTCTTCCTATTAAAAATGTAAAGTTAATTTTCTCATAAAATATGGCATTTTGAAGAAAAACCCGTATGTAGAATTTTAGTTAAGAATTTCTTACAACTTTTCAGCTCATTTATTTCAAAGTAAGAGGTTGCACCTAGTCGATAAAGCCAAAAATATTGGGCCCTCAGATCAGACGTTTTCCGAAAATTCGAATCCGTTTTACGATTCAGCCGTTACTTTTTTTTCACTATTTGTTTTTTTTACTAATTCATAGGGATGTTATCTAGGCGGTGTTCAAGGAAAATTTGTGTATTTCTTCTTTTAAACCTATGTTTCGCCTGGGCCCTCAGTTCAGAAACGTCTGGATTGAGGGCCCAAGTAAAACGTGTGATAGATCTGTAATGTTGTTCTCTAGTCAGTTGAGAATTACATAAATCGTTTTAAGAAATTCTTAACTAAATTCAGGAATAAAAATTATTGACACAGAGGTAGTACTTTCTGAGATTTACACCATGCCACTTTCTGTAGGCATCTGAACTGAGGGCCCAAAACATTTGCCCATAACATCTTTAATTTACGTTTAAGAAATTTATGAGTGTTTGCTTTAAGTTTTAACTAATTTTAAGTAATTCCCTTATCAATTTCAATTCGCTACGCCAAGAAAAAAAAAATGGGCCCTCAATCCAGATGCACACGTAATTTAGTATTGAATATCTATTGGTACGTAGGGCACTCGATATGTTTTGAGACATGAAAAAAGTATTGAAGATATTAACAATATTTTTTAAGCTATTGCATAGCTTTTATCGCGGGCCTTGGGCGCGGGGACCGAATGCAAAAATTTCGTAACGAAAAAATTATTACACCCCCATCACCCACACACAGACATAGTTACTATGTCTGTGCACCCACACATCGATAAATACCAGAACTTTTAACTGAGTTAACTAACTTTTACTTTATAACGGCTAAACCGATTTGGCTAATTTTAGTCTTGAAATATTCGTGGAAGTTCAGGGAAGGTTGCAGCGATGAGAAAATACGGAAAAAATGCGAGGAAAATACTAAAAATGAAAATTTTAATTTCCCATACAAATCTTACCTGTCAAACATTTGATTTACGCCCCGTCGGTTCGGCGTTTTAAGAATAATTACATGTAGATCTGGATTAAATAAGGCGTTGGAATCGACAACATGTATTCATAATAGTCGAATTATCACGTATTTAGATTTAAAACATACAAAATAACATGACATAAAATAATGACACTATATTAATGACTTGAGGGTGATAGAGACAGTGCCATACAGGCAAGGCAAACTGTAAGGCACTGTCTCTGTCACCCACACGTCCTTCACGCGCCAAAAGATCGTTGTAGGACCATGGATGTAGAAAGTAAAGATGCGCCCGTAACATACATAAGGCGCACGACGAGTGGTCAACATTAGGTTGTGTGATTGAGTGATTGATCAAGTCAGTCTGTTGTAGACAGCAGCGAGTTACACATCTGCCTTACGCAAAATTGATTTCAGTAATTACGTCCGCAAATGTAGAAAATATGGCTTCCTGTGCCTTCAAAAATATTCTAACAATTCAAGAAACACAAATAAAGTCCAAAGGAATCACATTTCATTATGTAAACATTGAATTGTAAATTATTTTCACTATTTCTAAAATAATAACTTTATTAAAATGGCGCGTGATATATGCAAGAGTGACAGAGACAGCACGACTAAAACTTCCAAACGCGGAAGCGAGATATCACTATGTAATCTGTTCGTTTTCAAATATAGTAACAAAATTCCATTGCGCCAACTTCACGCACAAACCGATTCAATTCAAAATTGGATTGTTACAACTTGACACACATTCGAACGTGCAAGGCAGGTCTATATTATGTGTATGTCTATGTGTAGGACTTAAATGTCAAATGTCAATTTTCTTTTTAAAAAGAATTATTTTGTCAACTGAAATAGTTCTTATGCTTTTGTTCAGAATATTTAAATCTTCTTTGCACAAATTAATGCATTATCCGTTCCTAATAAAGATTAAAATGTCTTGCACCTATAATGTGACGTTATGATGTACGTATTCTTAACAATTAGGCTTACGTCATTATTATGCGTCTCTTTCAGTGATATTGCCTATGAACTTTGATGTAACTTTTGATAACTAGGCAACTAAGAAGAAAAGTGGTATGTACACCACTTTCTTGGCCCACTGTAAAACAGTGAATATCTGTACTCGTATAATTTGTGTACAAAGTGTTTTAAATATGAATAAACAAAGTACATTTATTAATGAAGAAAGTCACGAAAAAATAAGTAGTGAAAGAAAATGAGTTAGTACTCTATATAAGTACATACATTTTATTATTATTATCACAAATGTAGTATTATTTTTTGTTTTGTTAATTTACATATAATGCTATGCAATAGCTTTACCGCGGCAGTCTCCGAGTGCCACACTTCTTTTTTTTATTTTTGTAGCAAAACTCTCTCTTACTCTCTATGCAAAGTTTCATTCGCCTAAACCAACTATAAAAATATTTTTGCCGATCTTGATCCCATAGGTCCAAAATAGCGGCTTCGTATGCGGCCAAAGCCTCTTTGACACGCAATAAAAAAAACTTTTATTTTTTTTCTTGGGTATCAGTAACAGGAATAATTCACAGGAGCTAACTAAGGACTGAACGGTGGATGGAACAAGGTTTAAACACTGGATTCTTCAAGAAACGCCTCTGTTCAGAGGGACGTATGTGACGGATCGTTGTCGTGGCGGAACATGATTTCCCAAAACTCCGTCTTTGGGCTCCTCTCTCGTAGAGCTTGGAAAACTTTCGGCAATGCTACTGTTGTATACTATTACGGGATAACAGGTGTATTATTTTCCAACATTATTATAGACACACGTCAGCTGCGAAAAAAAACAACAAGCCACCATATTTTTACCAACGTTTCGTTATGTCAACAGTTTTTTGACGTTTTGTCAGAAACTTTCATTTTGAAAAGACCCCTAAAGACGATTGTCTTTTATTTTCCGGATCATGTTAATAAATCCACGTTTCGTCACCTGTGAGGATCTCCAAAACACGTCTTGAAGTTCTGGTTTCAAATCGTAGTCGAATTCCGCGGCACCAATCCACACGAGACTGTTTTTCAGTTTTTAAGAGAAAATGTGGGATCCAACGACAACAAAGCTTCCTCATTTCAAGATTCTACTACAAAATAATTATAACGCACCCCGAACCGACGCCAAGAATCTTCTCGATATCCCAGTAAGGAATTCGTGGGTCTACTTGCATCATCATTTCAGTAATCCACACATTTCCTAGAGTTACTGCCGTTTGGGGGCGACCACTTCTATCGTCTTCTTCGAGGTCAGATTCAAACCCTTTAAATTCACTAAATCATCTAAAAACTCTTTCTATAAATGTGGTAGACTCCTCTCACACTGATTGTAATTGCTTAATGCTAAGGTTTTCAGTTAAACTAAATTCAAAACCATAAAATGTCATATCACGTAAATGTTCGCGGTTAAGCTCCGCCGTTTCAAAGAAATACACAGTTACCGTCGTAATTAAATGACCGAAACATCATTTTTTTCAAACTAGCAGCAACTTGGCTACTAGGTTTCTATTTCTAATTAAATTTGCTATTTAAAAATATATAATACATATGTCTTCCATTTTTTATTTACGAGCATCTCAAAACTTATCGAGCGCCCTATGTATAGTCCATCATTAATATTATAATACAAAATCGATAGCATTAATTCGTTTGTACTTTGTAGTATACAAAAACGCACAGTGTGATGAAAAAATCACCACTAAAATTACTTAAGGAAAAATATTTTTTTACTTTATAGTTCAAATCCCCAGTAGCTCAGCTAGGTAGGTATGTATGTATTATTTCCGAATTTATGAATCTTTGTGTGGCACACTGTACACACATGCATCGTAATTTTTTATATATAAGGAGCAGTACGTTTTAAATATTTTAATCTAAAAAATATATATTAAAAAATTCAAAGAATTTATCTTGAAAACTCACAAAGTTTTTAGCCTACTGAGTCGGTCCGGTGTCCCCGCATGAACATAGTCCCCACGCGCGTGGCACGCGGTGACGCGTGGGGTCCGCAGGCGGTCTGTGATTAACCTTGGATAGAATACACGGTAGGTACACGGGCACATCGCGTCTCATACTTGAAGGCTTTGGACTGTCTAAACATCGCCTTTTTGCACCTTATCCTAACAATTTAAAGTTTAAAATCGGTTAAAAATGAGTTCATGTCTTTGCTGAACGAATACAAAATTTAACGTTGCGCTGCCGCGGATATATTATCACCGCGTGTCGTTAAAGTTCGCCCCATTTTTGTGTACCTATTGAAAATTAGTATATCGAAAACTCATTGTTTAAATGTTTCGACGCGTCGCGACAGTTAAGATTGGTATCTTACGGCCAGCACGTGTACCCCGATCGCTGGCGGCCGGGCGACTAGAGGGCAGTGCGGGGGTTGGGCGGGGCAATGCGCTACTACCGCCGTCACAACGTGCTGCCACAGAATAGGTGATAACAATATTTTACAATGGCCATCGGGCCGGTAACAATTGTAGTAAAATAAATTAAGAGGGAACATACATACTGGTCGAACACCTAACCCCCCGCCGTTGTCCGGTACGCAGCAATAATGATTAAGTGTTAGTAATACATAATTTTGGAAAGGTATTTGATAGTCATCTTTAGGTTTCTGTCATTATTTTTCATTTTGCAGAAACTCTTATCATTTTATATAATAAGTTCGATAACAGTAAATCATGATTTAAAGTAATCAATTCGAAGCAATTGATGCAAAACAAAATATTTAAACTGGCAACAAGCCGGATGAAATCGTTCAGATGCGATCCTATTGAGGTCAAGTCCTATCGGGCGTTTTTCCATTAGCCGGCCCCGCACCGGCCCGGCACCGGCACGGCACCGGCGCCGGGTCTTCGTTTTTCCATTGTGCCGGTGTCGATGCCGGTTTATGCCCGCTGAGTGGTACAGTACTGACATGGACTTCAGCACGTTGACACGTACATTACAACGCGTAGATATAACAATGGTATCTTCAAGCCGTCGACTATATTTTTGTTTCTTTTATATCTACGACGCCAATACCAACGCAGAGACGTCGAATTATGGATTAATTCAATACTTAAAGTCAGATACCTAGAAGGAACATAATTATACTCATTTGAAAAGTTGAAAATGGGCCTCAGAAAATTCTTAAAATATTTCATATATCTATACTATGACCGAGGACACATTTAACTATTTGTTGGATACAAATTATCCATCTGAAAAATCTCTATCTCCCTCCTAATCGCTCCGCGCACTCACACACGCACACGGCTACAATTCATATACATACACATTCATTTTTGCCGGGCCGGCACCGAGTGAGAAGCTAGCTACCCCGGCACCGGCGACGGCGCCGGCGGGACTCAACGCCGGGCCGGCGCCGGCGCCGATAAGTGAAAAAGCGAGCCATACAAATTCATAGATTTTTGCTTCCCCGGCTCCGGCACGGCGCCGGCGTCGGCGCCGGTGCTGGTGCCGGGCCGGCTAGTGGAAAAACGCCCATCTAAGTGCGAACAATCAATACGGGAGTACCAATTTTCCATACAACTGTTCTCGGCACCAATATGACTGATTAGATTTCGTCTTTGTGTTTGTTTTTTTGTTTGGCCTTTTAAATATATTTTTACCTAGCCTTACGAGGATTTGGGCAAAACGTCCCACTTGGAAAACGTCACGTGGGACGATTTTGTTCGTTGTTTTAATTTAATATTTTTCTTTGGGCTAAACGGCCCACTTATAAGAATATACTGAAATTCTATTGTTCGCTGCAAAATTTTGTAAAGTCTGCAGGAAAACAAATAAATAGTTTGAAATAAAACAGAATATTCATGAATATAAAAAAATATTTATTATTAATTAAATATAAACATATATTTATTTAGGTATAGAATATTTTTTATTTACAGTATAAATCAACATTTCTTTTTAAAATATCACAAAATGGAATACTAATTACTTGTCGCCACAGTTTTGAGCCATCTTTATTTGTTATTTTCAAGCAATATTCATAACCAGCTCTACACAAACGCACTTTGCCCTTTTGGGTGGTACAGTCACGTGCAATCCTTACTAATATTATAAATGTGAGTGTGTTTGTTTGTTTGTTTGTTTGTGACGCTTTCACGTTGCAACAAAGCTATTATATGGTAAGGTTTATGTGTGTGGGGATAGTTAGGAGGGTGAACAGTGACGTAGGCTACTTTTTACCGCGGAAAAACATCCCATTCCCATGGGAAGATCGATGTTTTGTTAGTTGCTAGACATTTATTTTCGGAGTTGTTAACAGATGGCGTTAATAAAATTCATTTGCAAGTTCTGAATTACGCTATCAAATACTACATGTAATTTACTTAAGTCAAATGTAATAGGCTACTTTAGCTCTGCCTCGAGAACTCCCCGCTCCGGCAGTATTCAGTGTACCGCCCGCCCGCTGGCACTATCCTGTTGACTGATGTCCGCAAGTTGCTGGACTCGCCGACACCGGTGGTGGGCGTGGGCGACTGGAACTGCAAGCATCCGGGGTGGAATAGCCTAGCTGCCAACAGAATTGGAAGGCTACTTTTTGATGCCGCTGAACAGCACGGCTACACTGTCGAGGGTGTTGCACACCGTTACCGCGGCTCTGAATAAGAGAGAACGCGTGTGTGCAGTGTTCCTCGACATGGAAAAGGCGTTCGACCGTGTTTGGCACGACGGCTTTCTCTGCAAGATCTCGCAGTCGTCGGCGCCCCGGAGTGCCGTTAAGGTGATCTCCAGTTTCCTCGAAAATAGAAGCTTCAGAGTAGTTGAAGACGCCGAATCCACCGAGCGTCCGATCGCAGCCGGCGTCCAGCAAGGGAGTTGCCTGTCCCCGGTCTGCTACGCCTGATACACCGACGACATCCCGGCGGCAGGGGGGCGTCGCTTGCCCTATATGCCGATGACGTGGCGTACATCACCACGTCGCTGAATAGAACCCACGCCATCGTCAAGATGCAGCGTGCGCTTGATGCCCTCCCCGAATGGCTCGCCGCGTGGAGACTGTCGGTGAATGTCGGGAAGACGCAGGCCGTGAACATTGGAGGATACCTCAACAGGCGGGACCCTACTCTGGAGCTTCACGGACAAGATATCCAATGGGCCCCACAGGCCAAATACCTGGGGGCAAAATCGACGGAAGACTTTCGATGAAGCCACAGGTTACGAAAGCCGTCGCGAATTCCAGAAGCGCGATGGCAGAAACCAGTGATCTCCTCGAGCCTCCCTCTTGGACTGAAGCTCGGGGTCTACAAGACCTACATTAGATCCCGCCTCACGTACGCGGCACCGGCGTGGTACGCGCTCGCCAGCGAACCGCAGCGCAAGAGGATGCGCGCGGTTCAGGCGATTGCGCTCCGCCGGCTGACTGGTGCGCCGAGGTACGTCAGGAACGCCCGCATCCAGAGGGACCTTCGAGTCGAGAGCCTGGACGACTTCATCGAGAGATTGGCACGCAACATGTTCGGGCGTGTCGACGCGTCGCGGTTCCCGCATCTGCAGGACCTGGTGCCGCTCCACACCCGTCCACCGGACCGCTGGGCCTTCCCGCGCGACTTGCTGGTTGCGCGGGACGGGGCTAGCACTGACTGATACTGGGGCTTCGTAAGTCGTCGCCCGGCGCTGATCGGCTCCTGCTGGGCTTCCCACCAGCGGGATTCACCCGGTAGGGCCTCGATCGCCTGGGCGGCGCGAAGATGAACTCCATCCCGTTTAAGACTCTGTGGCCTGTAAAAAGGCCACCACTCACCGGACTTGACCTATTGGTTAACCACAGATGGACAACCAAGGGCCTTAGGGCCCAACCCAAGGACCGGCCCGTTTTAACGGGCCGCGAGAGACACCCCCAAAGACACTCCACACACCTCAGACAGGGTGGAGTGAAGAGAGCGAGTAGTAGGCTACTTTTTAGCCTAAATTCCTACGGGAGCGAGACCTACGCGGCTGTTACCTACGGGTCCCGAAGCGAAGCGCGGGCGGTTCTCTAGTAATAAGTATACACGGGCAGATTTTCAAATAAATGTACACTGAAAATTTCAAAACCAAATAGCCACTTATAAATATATAACCACCAGAGTTAGTCACAATAATGTATACAATGACATTACATTACACCCGTTTGAAGTAACAAGGTATGATGGCGTCTGACAGTTGTCAGAGTTGACGGACTTAACTGCTCTGTTTCTATTTATTTTTAATGTTTATGAAAAAAGTATTGACTTCAAAAAAGGAAGAGGTTCTCAATTCGACTGAACTTTTAATATGGAGTTAAATTTTTAACCGACTATGTATGTAATATTGTCATAATTGCAGTTTTTGGATATGTTAGTCTTTAACAGCTTCTAAAAACGTGTACCAAACGTACCTGTGAAAAATGAATCCATTACCTTGCTTACCGTAATATGGCGAGTATTTTTATATTCCTGGTCAACCTATATGTTTGTATGTATGTTTGACCACTCAGAACTCAAAAACTATAAGTCGAATTGAAATATTTTTTTTAGTTGTTTATCTATTATATTTTATCTATCTTAGGTATTAGTGTAAGTTTCATCAAAATCGGTTCAGTAGTTTTCGTATTCTAAAGGTAGTATTACACGACTATATAAATTTGAGCGACAACTTACGATTAATTATTGAGTTATCTCTACATATCGATTTCGAAGTAGGTAATTTTTGGTAAAAAGTTATAATTGTTATAATTTTTAAAACATAAAAATGAATATTTACATTAAATGGAAAATTACATTGTGTACAATGTACACAATGTAATTACAATGTGTACAATGTACACAATGTAATTACATTGTGTGTAAATATTCATTTTTATGTTTTAAAAATTATAACAATTATAACTTTTTACCAAAAATTACCTACTGTACATGTTATTGAAATGATCATCCGATTGCCAAAATAATGAAACTGCTACAGTTTCTAAAGTGTATACATATTTAAGGAAAAATCACAGGCATCATTATATACATGATTACAGTCTGTCAGCGTCTGTCAGTCAAAAATATGTGTCATAATGAATACATGTGATCGTGTATACATTATTGTGACAAACTCTGGTGGTTATATATTAATAAGTGGGTATTTGTTTTTGAAATTTTCAGAGTGGACATTTATTTGAAAATCTGCCCGTGTATACTTATCATTACACGTGACCGTACCAATATGAATGTTTCCAGTTTTACCAGCGCTTGTTGAAGGGCTTTCATTATTCATTGTGACAACCCTAAAATTGAATAAAATGTAATTTAAGTACGTAAAAATTCAACGCTAAGTAGTACTCGCAATTGAACAAAAACAGTGGGATGAAATAATAATAAAATACTGTAAAATATACTATTATTACAATATTTTGCTATCCAACGTTAATAAAACCTTAAAAAAGATGAAGTCGATTTTATTTTCACAGTACGAATTCCAAGACATAGTTAAGGTATTTGACATGTTTTATTCTAAAATGTACCTACTTAAATTTTGTTATAAAATATAATTATATAAATAAAAATATATAACTAGTGTAGTACTTACCAAACAACACTAACGGCAACAACTTATAACTCAATTAAAAGACATTTCACATATTATTGCGGAGACGTCCAAACTAAATCACTATAGTCGGCATAATCATAAGATTCCGATATGAAGGCTGTCATCACAGTGACAATAGTGAAGTACAACAAAAATCGATGCATTAAATAAACCGATTTATAAATTTAACCGATTATAAGTAATAAGACTTTCTAATCGTTTCGTTAATTAATTTCGGAACGATAATTTATAAACCGACCTCTGACTGTTTTCTTAAAATCAGGTAAAAACAGATGTAGCGTTGCGTTGAGATTAACACCGAAAGGGATAATAAGACAATTTGACTAGTAAGTTAAGGTGAGGAAATTATATTAGTTATTAAAATGGAAATTTCATTAATCTATCCGATTTGAGTGGAAAAGGCTTAAAAACGTATGTATCGGGAATTTATAATAGCTACGAAAAATCGCAATGCTTTAGACATATTAAGGAATCTATAACTATTTGTATTTTGGGTGTGACATGGTAGCACATACTTTCGATTATAGTAATGTATCGATTATGGTCGATTCATAAATTGTTTCAAGAGGTCACATAACTATAAATCCAGCCTCCTTATAAAACATTGTAGTGACGTCTTAAATATTTGTTCAATTTTACACAATTTATGATGTAAACTGATTAAAATAAAATTAAATTATTTAAACAATTTATAAATAACACAAATAAAAAACAAGCAGGGATGGTTTACATATTTCGCCAGAATTTCTAGTATTTACCTATATGTATAAGTAAGTAAGTACCTATCTAAATACTCGTAGTAAATAAACAATATTACTCCAATTCGTTTAACCCGCTAGTTACTTGCGTTTAATATTACGGACTAATGCCTAATTAAAATATTTAACAAACTGTGGGCAATTTTATAACATCATGCTACGAGCAATAGAAGTGATGTACCAATAAAATATGTTGCAAAAATGGGAAGAAGTGTTTATTATCTGTAAACATAAAAACAATTTTCCAAAGCGAAGAGGAGGTGGATTCACAAGTACATTATGTACCTACTTATAAAGCTGCATTGATAATAAATATAAACTGTGTACTGTATATGCACAGTAAATAGTGCATTGCATAATTTAACCAAAGTGACCTATCATTCACTACGAAATATCTTCACTTCATAGTATCATTACCAGCGGTTCAAATTAAAAAAAAATATTTCCATAATAAGTAAACTGAAGACGTCCATACAAGGTTAGTTTGTGTTCATACATGACAGACGTCATATCGGAATCTTATGATTGTGCCGACTATAGTACTTCAACTAATGAAATCTTTAATATTTAATAGAAAATTACCTGATGCACAATGTCTCTCATTCTGGCTGTTAGGCTCAATTTACATTGCCGCGGAATGGAATGGAAGCGAATTTTTGCAACGAAATTCTACATAGCATAATGAACTTTATATCAATTGTGTAAGGTACAAACTAAAGACGAGCCGAAAAAGAGGTCGCGCGTCTTCCGGGGAATCCCCGCGCATTCTCGAGAATTCCCTCTTTTTCGGCTCGTCTTTAGTTTGTACCTTACACAATTGATATAAAGTTCATTATGCTATGTAGAATTTCGTTGCAAAAATTCGCTTCCATTCCATTCCGCGGCAATGTAAATTGAGCCTTAAGCTCCTATATAGTGATTGATCCATTCACCATGCGAATTTAGTTCCTGTTTTAAAATGAAAGGGTTGATTCGCCCTCAAATTGACCCATCTACCTAAGCAGGTGGCATTGTATGAGCGAGATAGAATAATATTTCCTTACTCGTGCGGCACGAGTCGTGCCCTTTTACTTGAACTAATGCCATGTAAAAATTTTTGTATTATTAACGAATATTTAATGTTTTTGCAGTTATTACGATTATTACTTTTACAATAAAAAATACTTTTTCATAAAGCTTGAGATGTGGAATTTGTATTAGTTAATAATTTAATGATCAATTCTATTACTGTACTTAAGTGTATTTTTATAATCAAATAGAAGTTAACCTTAATAATATAAAAAGTAAAAATATCTGACACAGAGCATGTAGATTTTTCTGCTGACTATATAATTTCATCTTGAATTTCTTGGCCCAATCGACCACGTCAAAAAAGGTATTGGGCAAAACGTCTCACGGGACGATGAAATTCATAATAATCTAGCACTTTATAACATATCATTTAGCACCCACCAGTGGTATTGAGTTGGCAACCCTAGGCACTAGTAAAATTATGTTATATTACTGTTTTTAACCACAAAAATAATAAAAAATACTGTCACCTTGATATGTAGGTAATTGATATTGTTACTTTCAAATCCCTTTAAATTTTTTGGAGATATTGGACTGAAGCGATGTGTGCAATCTGAGTCCATGTTTAATTAAGAGTTAAGTGGACGATAAGTAATAGTCAATGGAAATAATTCATAAATATATATAATATATAATATAATGCTCGTTCAGAGTTTCTTCGTAGTGTTCTTCCAGAGGTTCGTGCTCTTCTCGGGTCACCAATGTAATGGTTGTGGCGTGTTCTTCCAGGGGTCACCAATGTAATGATGGTGAGTGGTCCACCATTAACTACTCCGACTGGTCTGACTCTTGTGGCGGAGAAATGAAACGACTGGTTCTTGTAGGTGTAGTAGGTAGTAGCGGATATGTGAATGATTTATTGACAAACCCTGACTATATTTATACAGCCAGCTTACGCTAAGCATTAACCAATAAAAATATCATTATTTGTTTAGCCAATAAAAATGTCTCAATTTCTACCAATCTTAATATAAGGTAATAATTTCGGCAACGTATCTATCTATGAACGAGACAGAATAAATATTTCTTCTTTGCTCTAACGTTCGGTAAACTTCGCACAAAGCCGTGCTCCATCGTGGCTGGCATGTTGAAATTCCACAATTGACGAAACGCATAAAAGGCGCACCGGTCGGCGCAGAGCTCATTCAATGGATCGGCCGCATCTGCACGAGCCACACGGGTCTACCCACGCATTTGCGACACTTTTTCTGCGATTACCCGCTTCTCCGCCGAGAATATTTATTCTTGGCAGGAGAACATTCCGTCCACCCTGGCGGATTGAGGGGAACATCTGCAGCACAGGAAGAGAGTAGAGTGGCATACCTACGGTTTACCAACGGAGAGGTGCCTCAAGGTGGCAGTCAAGGGGCTGCCAACGAACACTTCTCCAGAAGAGGTCAAGGAGGAGCTCCAGCGCTTGGGCTACGACCCGAAGGGCGTGCGCCAAGTGTTTGGCCGAAGAGGGAGACCGGGGAGCGTATTCTACGCGGTCCTGGCCCGCACAGAAAACTTAATACCGGGTATCTACGCAGTGACTGAGTTGCTGTGTATGCCCGGTATTAGAATAGAGGCCTGGAGAGGCCACAGAAAGCCAGCTCAGTGCCACCGGTGCCAGAGCTTCCGCCACTCCTTTCGAAACTGCCATCGCCGGCAGGCCTGCGTGAGGTGTGGCGAACCACACGAAGCCCATTTGTGTCCGAGGCCCCGGGATGAACCTGCCACATGTGCAAACTGTGGCGGGCCTCATCCGGCCAATTTCGCAAGATGTCCCGTACGCCGCAGAGAAGCCCGGAACCGCCGAGCGGGAACGGTGGCACTGTCTGACAGCGCGCGCCCCCTCCGCTACAACAAGAAGACGGAGACTCAACCGGAGGAACCAAATCCGAACCCGGTAGAGCCGGTATATGAAGCCATCGTCGAGGAGACGTCAGCGGCATCGCTGATGGCCCCGGCAAATGACCCACAGAGCGTCCCTTCCAGAAGGGAAAGGAAGTAAAAGAAGAAGAAAGAAGAAGAACCGCCCCAGAAGGGCTTTCTAGAAGACGTTGCTGACTGGCAGAACGCGTATGCCGCGGGCTCCATGTCACGAAGGGAAGCGGGACAGGAGATCCAACGACTGGTCTCTCGCTTCCAATCTGAGTTTCTTAAGAAATAGAAAACCGTTGCTGCTGCCCGTGAGTCGTACCTGATCGCTGGTCAGCTCCTGCTGGGCTTCCGTCGCGGCAAGCGGCGGTTCCACCTGGTAGGGCGAGACCGTTCAGGCAGCGTGAAGACGGCGGCAGCAACCCACAGCGATCGAGCGATCACCATAGAGGCCTCGAAAGACCCAGACCGCTACAGACGGAATATTAGCCCGCGAGCCCGCAAGACTCAACCTAAGGACCGGCCCGTATTGACGGGCCGCGATAGAAACCCTCTGAAGGGGACTAACAGTCCCGAATGATTCCTCCCGTGCCCTTCGGGGGACGGAGAGATGATGACGATGACAGAGCTCATTCAGCGGGCGGCAGCGGCGTGGAACACATCTCCGGAACAGCGGCAGAAGAAGCGACTACGGCGGCGTGAAGATCAAGCAAACGAAGACGGATGTACGAAGACTTGCATGCTGCGAGTGAAGACTGTACGGCGCTGATGATATTTGCGGCTGCTTCTTTGTTTCTGAACAGGACGTCAAATTATATTTAGTTCAGCTCACAATAAAACTACTCGCCAGATGGCGCTCAATTCAACATGTAAGTGTAAAGTTCTCGTTACTACAAATTAATGAAGCCCAAACACTAGATAACTGCAGTAAATCGTTGAGGAGTTCCCTCGACTGTCTTTCGGCTTCATCAGGTCGACTCCAGATCTTCATGAAATGGTAGCGCTTTAATGTACTTATGATAACATGAACAAACACACTAGTTGTCCATACAATTTTCGAAAGTTCCCCTCGATTTCTCTGAGATGCCATCATCAGATCCTGGTTTCCTTATCAGGGGACCCCACTGCGCATATCTACTTTACAACAAAAAAAGAATTATCAAAATCGGCCCATAAACGACGAAATAATCGCTGAACGTACATAAAAAAAGCATATATACGGTCGAATTGAGAACCTCCTTCTTTTTTGAAGTCGGTTAAAATAATATGCAGCTTGCAGTATCCGGTTGCCGGGGTAGGTTGGTAATTAATTTTTATGTAGGTAGGTCTTCGCCTTCTGCGATATGGTAGCTGGGTGTAGATAATTAATTTAACGTAGCTAAGGGGTTGTTTAGCGTAACGCTACAGGGGTTATTTTAAAACTTTTGTTAAAAAATACAGACATACATTTAAGAACAGTTGTGTATTTTTATTCATATAGTAGTTACAACCGTTTTACATCAATTTTTAGTACATGTGTATAGTTATTACTAGGTATACTAGGGTTTATCACATTAAATTCCAATGTAAAAATTCCATACAGAAATTTTCATACTCACTGTCACTAATTAGGATTTTTACGATACCTCTATTAGGTCTACTTTTACATGTTATAACAGGAGCAGTTTAAAAATTTTCAATAGACACCTATAAAAAGATATAACACTACATAGCAAAAAAGACATTGAGTTGAAGAATACTGTTCTCAGTTTACATACACTGATAATATAAGAAATAGATATTTTTATGTATTTCCAGTAATTAATAAAATAATAAGATTAATAATAATTTATTGTTAAAAGGAGGACTAACATAGAGTTAATTTAACCAATATTCCAGTTTACTTTTTACTCCTCACACAAAGTATTCTGTGGATAAAAATTGATATCCGAATCTCCTCTGGAGTAAGAATGGAAAAGGATTCGTAACTTTCGCATCTCTGGAAATTACCCTACTTGACTCGGGTAAAACACACATTCATAATTAAAATCGTTATTTTCCATCTTCAACATCAGAAGTGTCAGTCTTGTTTCTCCCAGTCCCATTACCGTCTTGTACAAGGAGATCCTTAATTTTATCAAAGTTTGTGCAACCACCAGCAAACATTATATTTTGTATGATTAAGTAGAAGAAGTAGATTTTTAAGTAGAAGTAGATTTTTTTCCAAGTCCCTTCCTTTAGAACCACTGGTATTGCAGCCAGTGATGGGTTGGCTTTTTGCTACAAAGGGGGATGCCCATTATAGGCCCTAAAATGCACTCAAATGAAATTATGTTGAAAAAAAAAGATTAAAAAAATATCTCGGATCAGGGTGGTCAGGATGAGACATAATTGTGGGCGAAATAAAAGTTCCGTTATAATTTACAATCACAGTTCGCTATTGCCGATTATAAAATTAACAAAGAATGATTAGATAGGTACAGAATAATTAGTTTTCGAAACGCGGTACAGTTCCTGAGGCGCATGCGCACGTGGGAACGATTCTACGCAGATTCCTGCCAACCTCACGCCGCCGTTCTGCCCAGACTCCGTACAGCTCCACCAGGTGGCGCTTGCGTTCCGAAACAACTTTGAGTACGGACTATTGATCAGTTCATGACCCGTACTCATGACCAGGATACGACACGGCCATCCTACGTTCACACGTCCTCGTGTGCTGCAGTGTCTGCAACAACAAAAAACCAAAGCACAGTATCGCCACCGCTCGGTCTTTCCTGACCTAAATTGCTCCACATTAGTTTTTTTTTTGAAAAAAAAAGTAAAAACAGTTACTTAGAACAAAACTCCTCATTTATTTTAGCCAGTTTAATCATCTTGGCAAAGCTGTACATTGTTATTATTTTCAGAATCTACGTTACAAATAACAACAACAAAAAAAATCAAAATGGCCTCAGTTAATTTAACAGTGATAGAAAACTTATTTGGTAGAGCTCAAATACCCAATGAAATAAACCATCCCTGTTGCTTCTAATTAGTACAACCAATCCTGTGACTACTAAGCACAACCATCCCTGTGGCTAATAGGAACAACAAACATCATCTGTCAAATACAACCATCCCAGTGATTCTCAAACACAACCATGCCTGTGGTTCTCAAACACACAACCATCCCTGTGGTTTTCAAACACACAACCATCCCTGTGGTTCTCAAATACACAACCATCCCTGTGGTTCTCAAACACACAACCATCCCTGTGGTTCTCAAGCGCAACCATCTCTGTGGCTATCAAGCGCAACCATCCCTGTGGTTCTCAAGCGCAACCATCCCTGTGGCTATCAAGCGCAACCATCCCTGTGGTTCTCAAGCGCAACCATCCCTGTGGCTATCAAGCGCAACCATCCCTGTGGTTCTCAAGCGCAACCATCTCTGTGGCTATCAAGCGCAACCATCCCTGTGGTTCTCAAGCGCAACCATCCCTGTGGTTCTGAAGCGCAACCATCCCTGTGGTTCTCAAGCGCAACCATCTCTGTGGTTCCCAAGCTCAACCATCCCTGTGGTTTTTTTCATAAGTTCCGTTCGATAAGCTGACCGAAAATTAAATCTCATAAATAAAGAAATCTCATTAAGTGAACACTACGTCTCGAAAACAGAAAAGTGTAATTTACTACTTCTTTGAGCTATCACAAAACAATACAGATCACCTGTAATTAGATCCGCAGCAGTAACATCAGGCAGGCATCATGGGTTCCCCGTTTCCCGGAACGATAGTTGTCAGACCTCGTCCTCCAAGGTCATACGAAAGTATCCCAGGGTGCGCGAGTGCACGCACGCAGCTGCCCATGCTGTTCCACATAACACGCGTGTAACCTGCGTGTGCTGCTGCCTGTGCATCCTCGAAAACTTATCTGAAAACAGAACGATGCACATTGCATCGTCACATGTGAGATTACATTTAAACTCATTGGTTTCACAAGGTAAATTAAAACCAATCGAAGTGTGCTGCACTTGTAAATAAAATAATTGGGGAACTGATTGTATCCAACTGCTACTTTAATTAAAAATTTCACTAAACTTCCACAAACTGCTATTGTTTTTTTTTTCAGCAAATAGAAAATGACGAAAGATTCCAAATTAAAGTTAACCAATTTTACAGAACCTCCGTTATCTTAATTGTTATCTTTTGTCATTGTTCACTAATTACAAGACACATTGAAAGGAATACCTTCACAAGGAACAAAATATAATCGATGTTATAAAACTCCAACACACCAGGTGTAATAAAATAAAAGTCATACCAAAAACGCCGTTTCACTTTTACCTCGTTTCATGTTACCACAACTAGGTGATGTCACCCTTGGTTCCAGAAAGGCACCAGACAAGGTCTTGGTCTCCAGTTCCTTTTAACCTAGAATCGCTTCTCTAACGCAGCACGAATCCGACGTGTGCACTTATGTCGACTTCATTTATTTCAAAAATATAGTGACTAAAGCGGGTAAGAATCCAACTAATTCGTATTACACGTTTGATAAAAGTCACTGCACTGTACGTCATATCTCGTTATCAATTAAAAATTGTACCAACACGGAATGCACAATAAAATGCCTGACTTTAAAACGTTTGTTTTTCTTTTTCGACCAGACAAAATCTAATCTACCCCCTTTATCTTTTAAGAATTTTGTGAACGTAGATTTTTAATTTTTAAATCGAAAACTTTCATTTAAACAACATCATCAAGGCTACGAAAACAAACCATGAATCTTATTCGTGGCCTGTGGCCTTTCACTAAGCCCAACTCGACTCAAATTCACGTTTTATATCACAACACTTCAAATGGTACTTTGCTCTTGGGCATCTTAGCAATCTAACCACAAATCTACCCTCATTAAATTTCAACAAAGTGAACGCAAGTTAATAGTGTGTTCCGATGTTACAAACGGTCATAATTAAAGCGACTTCTCTTTATCAGGGATAACATTAAAGTGAGCATCGATTCGTTTTAATTACGTAGCTGCCTTAAATGATTTTATTATCGGAAAATAATGTCTTTTCATTCACGATTATTAAAAAAACTACTTTACACACACAATATAGTTTACACAAAAATCAAAATTGAAACAATGAAACTCCGCTACCACATGTAATGAAACCAAAACCATGCCATACCAATACTCGCTCTGTCTTACTCGAAATCCCCAGTCTCCACCAGAATTCGATGCCACATTCCTTCTCACACATTGCATCCCAATCGCCACCCATGGATCCAGTAATTACCTGAAAATTGCTACCTGAAAATCTGAAAATTATAACCTGAAAACCCACAGTGAGTCCTTTATCCCAACTTCTGATCTCGGATCAGGGTGGTCAGGATGGGACATAATTGTGGGCGAAATAAAAGTTCCGTTATAATTTACAATCACAGTTCGCTATTGCCGATTATAAAATTAACAAAGAATGATTAGATAGGTACAGAATAATTAGTTTTCGAAACGCGGTACAGTTCCTGAGGCGCATGCGCACGTGGGAACGATTCTACGCAGATTCCTGCCAACCTCACGCCGCCGTTCTGCCCAGACTCCGTACAGCTCCACCAGGTGGCGCTTGCGTTCCGAAACAACTTTGAGTACGGACTATTGATCAGTTCATGACCCGTACTCATGACCAGGATACGACAAATATAATATGTGCGTATAATATTTTAATATAGGAAGTTTACCTAACATTGCAGTACAATAAAAAGTAATAGAAATGATTTAATCAATATTTATATTTTTACGTCAATCTTGATTATTGTTAGTTGTTGCCATCATAAAAACATTCTGCCGGATAAAATATTATCGTAGACAAAATTCAGTAATAATAAAATGTTTACTTGTCTTGTAATTTTTTAAATATATCAACTGAAATTATATAATATGTAAAACCATACCTATAATTATTTAATCCTACACATACAAATTGGACTTGTATCGATCAATTTTATTATTGGTTTTTGTAGTAATGGTAACTTCGAAAGCTATTGACGTTTGTCAATTTGTCAGTCTGAGAATGTCACAGATTTTCCTATTTTGGCATATAGTGACATGACTTGCGGGACATACCAAATAAAGCAAGCACTTGCAATGGTGAGCATGTAAGGCGTAACGGGTGCTATGAAATAGAGGTATGTTCCCAATCAAGAATGAGTTTTGGCCCTAGTTCTTAAAAATTGCAAGCCGGCATATAAGTCAAAAAGTGTATTTTGTATTTGTAACTCACAAGAATAATTATTTAATTTAGAACTTTTTTTTACATAATCTTTCACAAAGTAATTCACACTATCATATACTAACAATCTAGCATATTCTTTTTGTTGTGCATTTAGGGCCTAACTCTCTATGAGGGATGGGCATCCCCCTTTCGCTATTTTATCTAATTTTCTTTATACTGAAGCCGTTTAAAACTTTTGAAATGATATTATTACTGTCATACTTATCGCCATCTGTCAAGTTTTTAAACATTTTTATATGTAGATAGAGTATTTTTAGTCAGTATTTTTTAGAGATCGTATTTTTTGTTGGTTTTTCATCTACGTTTTCTTACAAAACTTGTCAGCCTTCTAATGAAATGAACGTCCTTGTTTGTTTCTTTAAAGTTTTACTGATGTTTGTTGGATTTTTGTTTGGGAAGACAATATTTTGATGACATTTATAGCTACGATGTAGTTGATTTATTTAGGTAAGTAGGTATTATTTATTATTATGGAGTACTAAAAACAAACATTGATTTCTTTTTTTGTTGAAACGCTCTAAAAAAACATAAATGCTATAGTCCACCGTAAGAAAAATGTGAACTAAGTAGGTATAACAATTTTTTTTTCGAAGCTACGGCTTTTAGCTATATTTGAAACCCTAACACTCCCACTGTTATTAATTTTTCCGTAGTAAATTAAGTAGGTATGTGAAATCTTTATTACAGGATCAAGAATGGTATTTATCATGCTACCTGGATAAAATTATCAAACAAAATAATAACTTATTATTACACTTTTTTGTGTTTAATTATTTAATCGTCGTCATATTCCCTTAATACGGATGGATCTTCACTATTTTCAGAAAAGTTTGTATCAGTATTAGCGCCATATCTATCATAATCACTGTCGTAGCTATCAGAGTCAACGTCTGATTTTTTATCATCTTCCTTATGGGAATCGTCGACATCATCCTTTTTTTTCACATTATTATCTGTTTGTGGGTAATCTCCGGCATCCTCTTTAAAAGATGCAGTCTCACTCTCGCTTTCATGGGAATCTGTGACTTCGCCTCCCGTTACACCAGCATTCTGGTCTCCTCCTTCAGGCATGATCTTTTCTTCGCCACCTATGCCGCATACTGGAGCTCTCTCATCCTCTTCGGCGTCTTTACCTTTTCCCTTTCTGTCCGATTTCATTATTTTTCTTTTTTTAGCTTTGTTATCTTCCTGATCCGAAGAGCCTGCGCCTTGAGTTGTATTTAGCATAGACCTAAAACAAAATTAAACAAACATTTTAAACTGTTACGGAGAATTTACTAATAAAAATACTAAATGCTGGTATCAAAGCCTAAACCAGTACCAATGTGATGACGGTATCTGACGAATCTGATTTTTTATATTTCGAAGAATTACTGCATAAATAAAAATAAAAAAGCCCAATACAACGATTATATGCACCACTACTTTATTATGTTGCTAATAATATTGTGGCGTGTAACATGAAATTGGTACTCATGAGTCTTGTCTCTACAGCTGAGCTTTCGTGATGTACTTATAATATTTCTGCTCTTGCAAGGGTTTTAAATATATTTTTGAGAGTATTTATCAACTCGCGTCTGCAGCCATCACTATTTGGTAGTACCTACATCTAGTGCTATGGTGATCGAGTGGAAAGTATTTAACTGCTTTACAATACTCTGTTACTGTTGCTTGTGCTTAGTCATGATCTTGCTTTGTTTCTGGGTTTATTTTGGAAATAAATTTAAAATATTTGAGCCTAGTTAAGATTAACCTCTTTTAAAACAAGTTAATAAGCTAATAAATATTGCCGTTCCAATAATAAGGAATGACATGTACTTATTCAAATATGAAATTAATTTGGATAATCTTTCGGGCCGTCTGTGTACTCTGCCTGTATACTTATTATTGTAATGTTGTCTTAAACTAAGAATTGCTATAGCTTTACTTGTAGCGCTAAATTTTAGTGACATGCAAATTGATGCACTGCATCACTTGAAGCTCAATATTTAAAGTGCAATAAGATTGTTATTTGATAATAGTACATTACGATACGGTGCGTAAAGTTGCCCATTTTTGAACGGCGTGAAGTTAGCGCACGAGCGAAGCGAGTGCGATATACGCCGTTCAAAAATGCAACTTTACGAACAAGTATCGTATATTATTTAATAGCACGAGTGACATAAACCCGCATAATTGTAGAATAAATAATAGTTATAATTTGATGCTTTAATTTCGTAAAGATTTTCGAGTTGCGATGATGATAATGTAATTTTATTGTGCGAAAGAGAATTACAAAGTGTTCGAAACATGAAGAAACAGATAAAAAAATAACGACAAAGCCTCCAAGGAATTATTACGAAGATGTTAATGTTTATATTCAAGTTTTCTACAACATAAAACTGTATTTAGGAGAATCTCTAACCTATGTAAATTCTTGCATAACCCGTACTAAGCACTAATTTAGTATACTGAACCAACAATTTGAGAAGATAAGATAACTAATTATGAAATATTTTTTCGCTGATTTTACCAAACAGTGTCCTTTACCCTTTATGTGTACTTACCCATACTATGTTAAGTAAGTAGTTAATTTGTTTGCTCAATCATATTTCACTTTAAAAGATGACGACAGAATAAAATCACTATCGTTGAACTGATTTTTTAACACGTTATCCTTTTGAACGACGAAGTAGAGTTTAATGTGAATTGAAAAATAATTTTGAAAGCAGTCACGAAAAATTTATAGGCATAATATACATATTTAAGCACATCTTATTAAGAACTTATTAAGAAATCTCCTGCAAGCAGGCAGAAAATGACAGATGTGATGGTTATGGAGAACAAAAAGCGAATTTTGATGAAGATGAAAGGAAAATACATGAAACGTGCTTAAAGTGTCCTTTTGACCATTCAATTTCGTGGGTATTTAGTTATCGAGTGAAAATTTTCTTTATTCCGCTTAACAATAACGGCTTAACAATAACTATGGGCAGTAAGCCCATAGTTTTATTTTCATAAACAAGTAGTTATATGTAGTTTATGCATTATGATAAGTGGAAATCAAAATTTTGTGGTCTTGTGAGTAAGACCACAGAAATTAATTGATTGAAATAACTGCAAAATGGCGATAAAGTAATACGTTCCGCGCGGGTTATGATTTGTATTAAAAACTAGAGAACCGCCCTCGCTTCGCTTCGGGACCCGTAGGTAACAGCCGCGTAGGTCCCGCTCCCGTAGGATTCTCGAGATAAAAATTAGCCTATATTATGTTATACTGGAACTTAAGCTATAACATTTCCCTATGACTTAAGGGGCTACATCCGAAATATGGTAGTTTTAGATCTAAGATTATTTTTAAAGCTTACTGTCTATAGGTATCTCCGATATTTAGATATAATGTATTTTCACTATATTATAATATTGCATGCACATGCGCTCTTCAGCTACGCTCAATCAACATCGCGACGCGATGCGGCGAAGCGCTTAGTTATTTTTAAGCAAATTTACCCAAATTTTTAAACTCGCTATATCTTTTGAATGGAGTGTCCGATTAAAATAATTTAAACAGCAATGTAAAGGTATTGAACTACTGATAAATAAAAAGTAAGTTATTTAGATAAGTATAAATACCATGGTATGAATATCGACATCTTATTTTCGTTGCTGATTTAAATAGTTTGTTAAACTATAAAAGTCTTTATATTGGCGCAACTATAATACTTAGATATACCCTACCGCGGACTTTTCTGTAGATAATAATGTGGTCTACAAAATCGTAGTACATTATTTTGCTCCATCATCAATAGTTATTGCAGCGCACGCGATTTAAGGTATTTCAATAGTGATTTTTATCGAGTTATTGAAGTTTTCGCAAGGATCCCTAATTTTTTTCAAAATAAAATATAGCCTATGTTACTTCGAAAAGATGTACATTCATAATGGTGAAAGAATTTGGTATGTATGTATAATTTTTAAATAATAACACGAGCAATCCAAATATCCATGTTTATTACATATTTTGAAGTAAAAGACAAAAATGACATTTAGTACAAATTTAGAATATATTTATTTTAAAATACAGCACACCCCAACACTTATTTACAAAAAAAAACAATAATAACAACAAACAAAAAACAACTCTAACAACAAACATAAAAAAATACGCCTAATATTGCACGACATCCCCATACCTCTGAACTGGCCGTCGCACTCTACTGCGGACCGGGGCGGTACAAACCTCTGGCGTATGAACCTCTACCGAGCCTGAACCAGTGCCGGGTGAACCATCCATTGTTGGGTTATCAAATTGTGGACTACTGAGCCAAACCGACGGTCTTTTACTTGTCGGATAGTCCAATCGAAACTTTATTTGATCTATATGCCTTTTAATGTCGGGTAAACCGTCTTCTCTACTAACTACGAAGTTCCTAGAACCTAATAACTCCTTGATACAGCCTTTAATCCACTTCTCCTCCCCGCTATATTCGCGGGCCCATACAAAATCACCTATCTTAAAATTACGTTCCCGTTTTGTGCCATGTCTCCTGTCCCTTGTCCCAGGTGGTACCTGAATATTTGGTTCCCCATTTTCTCTATCTGTCATATTTTTTTGTAGACAATCCAATCGTGAGCGCAATTTTCGCTTTTGTAACAACATTGCTGGTGTTTCACCTGTTGTACTCTGTGGAGTATTCCTATAAGCTAATAAATATGATTGCAAAGCCTTATCTAAGTCTACATGATCATGTATAGCTTTTTTTAATGCCATTTTACATAATTTAACTGCGCATTCGGCTGCACCATTTGAAGAAGGATGGTAAACTGGTGTAAAAATGTGTTCAATACCGTTCATTTCAAAAAAAGCATTTAATTCACGGCTTGTGAATGGCGGACCGTTATCTGAAACTACAGCTCTCGGTAAACCAAAACGAGCAAACGTTTCTCTTAAAATTTTTATTACGGCCAATGCGTTAGTTTTTGTAACTTGAAAAGCCTCTAACCATTTGGTTGTTGCATCTATCAAAATCAAAAAAGTTCTACCTTTAAATGGTCCTAAAAAGTCAATATGTAGACGACTCCATGGTTCTAATAGTCGTGGCCAAGGTTTAGGAGTTGATCTCGGTGGCGCTGGTGCCTCTTTAATACAAGTTTCACAAGTCTTACACATTCTTTCAATATCGCCATCAATCCCAGGCCACCAAACGTAACTCCGCGCTATTGCCTTCATTTTTACAATACCCATGTGACCTAAGTGTAACTCCTGTAATATTTGTTTGTGAAATATTTTTGGTATGACCATTCTATAACCCCACATTATACATTCTGTGTCCATGTATAATTCATTTTTCCTTAAGAAAAATGGCTGTAGCTCCGGTTCCGTGCAATGTAATGGCCAACCAAATTTTATATTTGTCGCTACTCTACACAGCAACGGGTCGTTTTTTAATGCCTCTGATACTTCCCTATATGTTATTGGTAAGAAATCATTAACAAAATTAAAATATGTTATTTCCTTATCGATTTTCGTTGGTGTTTCTAAAGGAAGCCTGGACAAAGCATCTGCATTATTATCACCTGTTTTAATGTATTCAATGTCATAATCATAACCAGACAATATGACCGCCCATCTTTGCATACGACTAGCCGCCATTGTAGGAATTCCTTTTTTAGGTCCTAAAATCGCTACCAACGGTTTGTGATCGGTTCGAAGAAGAAATTTTCTACCATATAAATATTGGTGAAATTTCTTAACACCAAAAATTATTGCCAAAGCTTCACGATCAATTTGAGAGTATCCTCGCTCTGCTACACTGAGAACTCTAGACGCATAAGCTATCGGTCGCTCAAGACCGTTGGGCATAATATGAGAAATTACTGCTCCCAACCCTACGCAACTTGCATCCGAAGTTAAAACTAAGGGTAAATTTGGATTGTAATGAGCTAAAACTTCACTTGACATCAATCTTTTCTTTACTTCTTGAAAAGCATTCTCACAGGCTTCAGACCATACAAACTTCTCCTCTTTTTTAAGTAACTTATATAAGGGATGTAATATCATGGTAACGTTTTTAATGAATTTTCCATAATACATTACCATACCAATAAAAGCTCTTAACTCTGATACTGTACAAGGTTTAGGCACTAAGCGTATTGCTTCTACTTTGTCAGGATTTGTATGAATGCCATTTTTATCTATAACATATCCTAAGTATGTAACTGAATCCGCAAAAAAAGTGCATTTCTCGTTTTTCAATTTAAGCCCATATTGCTGTAATTTTCCTAGTACCGCATCTAAAGTCTCTAAGTGCTCCTTGTCATCTTTACCCGTTAAAATAATGTCATCTAAGAAAACTCCTACTCTAGGTAACCCACAAAAAATCTGTTCCATTACTCTCTGAAAAATTCCTGGACTGGAAGATAATCCAAAAATTAATCTATTGTATTGAAAAAGTCCTTTATGTGTATTTATAACTGTATATTTCCTAGATTTTTCATCAATAACTAACTGTGCATAAGCTTGTGATAAATCTAATTTTGTAAACTTATTTCCTCCTTGTAATTTAACCAACAGGTCTTCTACTTTAGGCAGTGGAAAACGGTTTACCTCAAGACATTTGTTCAATGTTAACTTATAATCACCACATACCCGGATTGTACCGTCTGGTTTCACCACAGGCACAATTGGTGTTGCCCACTCCGCCGTCTCCACAGGAGTGATGATACCATCCTTCACCAATTGATCTAATGCCCGTTCTACTGGTTCTCGTAGTGCATACGCCAGGGGTCGTGCCCGCATATATACCGGAGTTGCATCTGGATGTATACGTAGATTCACCTCTCCACCTGTATATCTGCCTAGTCCATCTGAGAACACATCCTTATATTTAATTTGTAAATCTTCAATTCTTAAAGGCTTAGTTGATATTATATTATTACAATTTAATTCTCCAAGATTTATATTTAATTCATATAACCATTCTCTACCTAATAAAGGTTTTCTACCATTTTCAACTACATAAATATCTAAATATTTACTTTTATTATTATATTCTACCAATGGACTTATTTTGCCAACTGGTATAATTTTTTCTCCTGTATAATAACACATCTGTAAGTTACTTTCGTATAAAGGTAAAGAAATAAAAAGTTTTTTATACAAATCATGACTAATACAAGTAATAGCGCTTCCCGTATCTACTTCCATCAGTAATTTAATTTTGTTAACTGTAACATTTAACATATACGGTCGAAGTTTTTTATTACTTAGCACATTAAGGGCGTTAAAACTGACCTCTACATTATCTTCATTCGATGTGTACGTAGGTAACTCTTGTACTTCGCTACTAAATATATATCCAGGGCGTCTTATATTTGGACACATTTTTTTTAAATGTCCTTCCTTATTACATATTCTGCAAACATAGCATTTAAATTTACACGTAGAAGAAAAATGTTGTCTTCCACATACTGTACATATAATTCCGTGTACTCCCGAATATTTATCCTTTCCCGTTTCTAAAAGAGTCATCGGTCGCCTCACAACATCTGAATTACTAGTTTGTGGTTGATTATATCTTTTATCTGTGAAACGTGAATTAGATGTTTTCTGAGCATTTCCTTGTAAATTTAATTCCTTCTTAACCTGCGTATTAACTAAATTAAAAGAAGTTAATCCATCTTTTTTATCTAACTCAGAAGGTCTCACTACTGCTGCATTCTGTTCAGCTCCTTCTATAGCTAAAGCCAGTTTCAAGGCTTTCTCAAACGATAAATCTTCTTCAGCAAAAAGTCTTTGTCGTATTTCTCTACTCTTTACACCACAAACAAATTGGTCACGTAAACTCTCTTCTAACCATGTACCAAACATACAGTATTTAGCCGATTTCTTTAACTCTGCTACGAACTCCGTAATACTCTCTTCTGACCTTTGTGTTCGGTTCCGAAATTTATATCTTTCTGCTAATGTACTACGTTTAGGTTGTAAATGTTGTCGCATAATTTCTACTAATTCACTATATTTCTTTTCAGAAGGTTTATGTGGCATACATAATGTTGTTAAAACTTCATAACTTTCTCCACCCATAACAGTTATTAAAATTGGTACCTTATGGTTTTCTTTTATATTGTTCACAATAAAATATTGTTCCACTCTCTCGACATACGACGTCCAGTCACCATCTCCAACATTAAATGGTTCCACTTTTCCAATAGCCATTTTGAATGTTGTATTTAATTTCTTCGTGGATTCTTCAATAATTCTCGTCGCCAAAATGGTATGTATGTATAATTTTTAAATAATAACACGAGCAATCCAAATATCCATGTTTATTACATATTTTGAAGTAAAAGACAAAAATGACATTTAGTACAAATTTAGAATATATTTATTTTAAAATACAGCACAGAATTTTTGAAATCGGTCCAGTAGTTATTGAGCCTATTCAATACAAACAAACAAACAAAAAAATATTACCTCTTTATAATATTAGTTTAGATTGAATAGTCAGTAGGCTTCTTTGCTATACTATTGTCTGTATTACAGTTAAATAACATACTCAAATCAAAATACTTCTACCATAGCAAATATATAATTATGCATAATATAATATAATGTATATTAAATGAATAAGAAAACATTCATGCATTGGAAACTAAATAACTAACCACAATCGAGATCGCCCCTTACATCTTGGCCAACCAACTGATTCCACACGTTGACAAGGTGACCTTGAAGAATGAAGAGGCTATATATAGTTCCCTATTTTCTCACTCTATTGGTGTCATTAGTGGCTAAAGTTTTGATTTCGGTGTTCAATTATATTTCGTTTTCTTTCCATTTTCCATGAAAACGACACTGCGATTTTTAATCTTTCTTATAGTGCCTTTCTATACTGGTCCCAACGTTTTTCGCAGCACCTCCTCATCCTCAGATGAAAACCTCTTCCTCTTCTTTAAGGCCAAGAAAATAATGTGCTGTTAATTTGCTCTTTAATACGAAAACATCCACAACGTAAGTAACTTTGTTGATATTCTGAATTTACATATCTTCATCTTGATACTTGATCAAGCGTTTGGGTATAGGAGTAATGACCTAATATATTTCTCTTATATCCGCAATATATTTATGCAAGGTGGTTTATGTTTTAGCTTAGAATGAGTCATCAACAAATCAGTTTCATCAGTTTTGGTTTTGAATATTTGTGATTGAAAATTTAAGATCAGATTGCTTGAGTATTTTGAAGTGAGCGTGTCTATATTACCATTTTGTTGCTTTTCGCATATCGAATTTTAGGAATTATTCTCTTTTAATATTTTGTTTTGTTTTTTACACTTCTAACACATTAGTAAAATTCATTTAAGTTTTCACAGACAGTTTCAACCAGTTTTTTTTCAGTTTTCATCCTCATCATTACGTGATTATCTTAGCTTTTTTTAATGTACTTAAAAATCAGACTGCCAATTAAGTATGCAAATTGGATTTGTAACTACTTTTTTCAATAAGACTGCATTTTTTAGACATAACCACGTCACGGCTTCTAAGAATATATAATCTATGTGGAATATCTCTGGAGACGTTCATTTATTAGAAAAAATACATTCGATGACACCATAGGTGCTGCCAATTTGGTTTGATGCCTGTATTATTGGTATAAATTTGAAGAAAGTACTCGCAGCTGTAAGATTTTAAGTTTTCTAGCAAGGCCAATATTCGATGCATTTTGATATCACATTTGCACTCGGTAAGTGCATAATTTGTTTCAAATGATCTTAATTAGGTTAGACAGGTTTAGACATCTTGCTTAATATTTCTACAAGCACTGCACAAATCTTGTTTTTATTTCATTTCAGTTACAATTAATAAAATTATTATTAATAATATTTTTTGAATTTTGTAGGACCCTTTCATTTAAACTTAAGACTTCATGCATTAGCGTCATCAAATGGTACTTTTTATGTATATAAAATACTTTTACAAAAATAAATGTTCATATACCCGTAAATTTTACTTAAAATCATATTTTTATTACACTATACATACTATTTTCAAAACGCGCTGCGGTAAGTTATACATTACAAAATGCATGTTAACTAACAATGTTTGGCAGTAAAAAATTAACAGTACACTAAATTAAATGATATGTAGTAAGTATTTCCAAGGACACACAAGTAGAGAGACAATGACTATATGGATAGTTTCATTATGTTTTGATATACCAGAATTGGCCAGCTACATGGAACATAAAACTGCTTAGTTAGCTTAGCTTAGGGTCTTTTCTGTCCTTAAAAGTGACTAGCATAGCATGGCTATTGGCTCAACACCGCCATGCGGGCTTATTATTTTCATTTAAATAGACAGCCGAACTCTAACTTATCCGAATTTTCTTTTCATTCATGTTATAAAGGAAGATTATTTTTTCTTGATGGAAAACTTATTTTTCATGTAGCTTTCTTTCTGGGGAACAAAACTCTTCCGTTTCCTCACTTTTTGGATTTTACCTGTTAACTAACCTACCTACTCATTATCTATCTTTGGGCTAATATGCGCCATAAACTGAAGACCTTTTAATGTTTTAAATTGCTTGACTAGTTTTTACACAGTTGGATGGAAATTGGATGAAATAACCTACTTACCAATAATGATTTTATGTTACCTTAAGTTTTTATTAAAAATATACATTTAAAATAACTGCAAGAGAATTTGTCAAACTGATATTACTTATTTATATATAAAACGACAGCAACATTGTTTCATTTTGTAATATATCCACCGAGCGACATACGCCGCCGGCAAGAGTACGTGAAGTTATTCTTAAAGTCGTATGTTTTGCAGGTAATAAAAAGTTAATTTCTGGATATTTTGCTTGTTTGGAACATTATAATGAAAAAATTTAAGAAATATATGTATAATTATATAAATATAAAGTATTATAGAAAATCGTAAGAAAAGATAAAAAATTAAGAATTCACTTTTGGGTTAGTAAGATTTAGCCAGCGCCCCTCACTTCCTCCAGCTCTTCAATATTTTCGTCATCTTCACCTCCAAAACTATTCTCAGAGCCCCCTCTAGAGCCTCCATCCTGGGAGAGAAATTCGTAAGGATCTTCTTCATTGGAGTCATCGTCCTCTTCATCAAACTCTTCTTCATAGGGGTCGAGGACAAAGCTATTTTGAACGTCTTTTGGTTTTTCACCCCTTTCATCATTACTGTCGCTATTATTTTCGTCTGGGTTTGTTGTTTCCACCTTTTTCTTATCCTCATCATTGGCGTTATTTATCTTATCTTCTTGGTCAACGGTTTTATCATCGCTAGACCCTTGGTTTTTTGGATCTTCACCACTTTCATCTCCTTTATTTTTTTCATCGTCGTTGTCGGGATTGCTTTTGTTGTTAGAATCATCTTTATCATTAGCATCCTTATCATGATCGTCTCCTTCTTTATCTTTTTTCGTTTTCATATCGTCGTCGTTGTCATCTCTGTCATCATCGTCGTCATCGTCATCATCATCATTGTCGTCGTCAGTATTATCTTTGTCTCCTTTCTTCCTTTTTGGATCATTACGTTTATCTTCTTCATCCTCTTCTTCTTCTGTTTCATCATCCGTTATTGGATATTCATCTTCAAATTCATACTCGCTATCATAATCATCATCGGCTTTGGTGTTTCTACCACCACTTGATTTATTTACAGCTGCGCTTCCTTCGCCTTTTGAATTGTCGCCTTTATATTTCTCATCTACTTTCATTATTTTCCTCCGTGTAACCTTATCATCAAGCGAATCGGGTGAGTGGTCCTTTTTCGACGAATTAAGAGTTGAACTGTAACAATATTCAAAAATACTGTTATAAAAAAATAAGTGATAAATAATCAAATAAAACATACTGATTTCCTAGGTTATTCAGAATAGTAAGCAAAACCTCACACTCAAAAAAATATAATATCCTATGAAGTTTGATGTAGAAACAGGCATTTTTGATTAGCAAATACACTTACAAGGAACAAAAATGGTCAAAGGGCTTAAACAGCTAACAATAAAATATGATGTAAGATTCGACTTATTGTAAAAGATTCACTAATCCGTACTGAATCAGCGTAGTGAATTACGCTCTGGGTTTCCTCAGCTATTAGGAGAGACCGGTGTTAATACTATTAAGTAGTGGGTAATACGTTTAACAGAATATTGTGTGATAAAAATTCGTTGTTATATATTTTAAGAGTCGTTTTATATTAAATGCAAGGAATAAGGTCGACGATCAGAAATAATGAAACTCGAAATTCTGTGAGTCATTTTACGTAATACCAAAAGGAAATAACTGCTAATTGAAAATTTTAAAAATCTCCAGAGTAGATAAAGTTTATGCAAAAAATGCCATACATCATTTTGTAAAAAAGCTCCTGAAACTGCTGGACCTATTTCTACTAAACAGGAACCGTCAAAGCTAAAAACCACCGCGATGAACATGGCTTTCGTTTAAAAAAACGCACTCAAATTGGTTCATTCATTCAGGAGCTATGGTGCCGTAAACAGACCCACATATACAGTCAGACAGGTAGAACAAATGACACTCCTCTTTTACGTCGAACGTTAGACAAGAATTTCCATTTTACTGTAGCTTTAAAATAAATATGTAGATACTTAATTCATTTTATTATAATGTCATTGTTTTTCTGATTTTCGGAAGTTTAAGAAATTTTAGAGTCGAAGATGCAGGTAACTTTAAATTGTATTTATAGTAGAAGATCCGAATCTATATCGACATTCACCGGGTTGATAATAGAATCAAACTTATTTTATAATAAATTTCGTATCTTAGAAAATATATTAAAAATGGGTTGACAACAAAAATCCTGGACAGAATATTTTTAATTATTTTTTAAAAAATGATTTTCATAAAATGTTGTACTTATGATGAAGATAATAATAAAATTTTATACTGGACTTAAAGTATAGAACATATAGAATGTGCAGACGTAGGGTAGACTATTATTTACCTGGACGAACTACTGGGTAGACAGGTATAAACAGGTATGTCAATACTAGTTACTTTTCACTCGATTTGATAATAATCTGCACATTCTATATGTTCTATACTTTAAGTCCAGTATAAAATTTTATTATTATCTTCATCATGCAATATTTTTGAAAAATTATTTTAAAAAAATAATAAAAAATATTCTGTCCAGGATTTTTGTTGTCAACCCATTTTTAATATATTTTCTAAGATACGAAATTTATTATAAAATAAGTTTGATTCTATTATCAACCCGGTGAATGTCGACTTAGATTCGGATCTTAGACTATTATATTAAAGGACAATGCTCATTGAAAAATGCGCATGGCTCAGAATAGTATGAATAGGTAAAATTTTTTCTAAACAATATTTTGTAACATAATCAATTACCAGCTCAAACGATATATTTTATGTTAAAACCTTCTAATGAATTAATGATCATCGAGTATTCCTAGAACGTATAAAAACCCAAACTATTATTATTTGGCTTGCTTATACATCCACTAGTTTAGCCCCAAAAATTTGTATAAATAGGTCATCATTATCGGGAGATACATTCATTTGAATACGAACTGTCGAAGAGAAAACATAAAAATGGAGAAAAATGAAATAAGAGCTGTCATCAAGTACCTCTGCCTGAAAAAAATGTCTACCAAAGACATACACAGGGACTTAGTGGAAACATTGGGGGATTCTGCTCCTCCATATTCCACAGTCGCACGTTGGGCAAAGGAATTTAAGCTGGGTAGAACCTCCACTGAAGATGAAGATCGCGAGGGACGCCCAGTCACGTCCCTTACCGTAGAAAACGTGAAAAAAGTGGAAGACATCGTATTGGCCGATCGAAGGGTGACCGTAAGCTGAGGTCACAGGGATCTCATATGGCAGCGTTCAAAAAATCATTGTCGACGAGTTGCATATGAAAAAGGTCTATGCGCGTTGGGTGCCGAGAATGTTAACCGACGAGCAAAAAAAGAAACGAGTCGACATTTCAAGGGTGAATGTTCAAAAGTTCCAGGACGATAAAGAAATTTTTTTGTTGCGTTTTGTGACCATGGACGAGACCTGGATCCACCACTTTGATCCCGAAACCAAGCAACAATCGATGACTTGGAAACGAGCCTCCTCACCAAGTCCGAAGAAATTCAAAGTGTCAAGTTCAGCGGGAAAGGTTATGGCGTCTGTTTTCTGGGATGCTGAAGGAATTATTATGGTAGAATATTTGGAAAAGGGGGCCACTATAACAGGCTCTTACTACGCAGACCAAATAAGAAGATTGCGAGAGGCTATTAAGTCAAAAAGACGCGGTAAACTGCGCGCTGGAGTGCTGTTTCACCAAGACAACGCTCCGGCTCACAAAGCCGCAGTTGCGATGGCTGCCATTCAAGAAACGGGGTTCGAACTTCTCGAACGCCCTCCCTATTCGCCAGATTTAGCTCCCAGTGACTTCTACCTCTTTCCTCGGCTCAAAGAACACCTCCGGGGTAACAAATTTGAGGACGACATTGAAGTGATGGCTGCAGTAGAGGCGTTTTGGGAGGGTCAAGACAAAGAATTTTTTTCTAAGGGAATCATGGGTTTAGAAAAAAGATACACTAAATGTATTAACTTGTTAGGAGGCTACGTTGAAAAATAGATTTTTTTTTCTATCTAAGTGTTCTGTTTCATATCGATTATCATTACTTATTGATCACCCCTCGTATTATCACAATTATAAATTATAATATGTAAATAACATATTACAATCACTAAAATAACGTGCTTGAGCAATAATGTTATCAATTACTCATACCATATTATTTTGTGTTTGTAGAAAGTAAATCTTTGTACAACAAGTATTCATGGATTATTTATTTATGTGATAGAGAAAGACCATTTTGGTCAAATTGTTTAAGTTATTTAAACAAGGGGTCGCGGCAAAAGGTTGCACAAGTATGAGCATTCTCCTCTCTAAATAATAAATAACGCAGAAAAATAATAAAAAATTAAATTAAAAATTAAAAAAACCCCCGACACAAACATTTAAAAAGTAAAAAATAATATCTTTAAAATAATACGTCGCGTTGGGGGACCGCTTCTAACTATTCATTATCTAAGTACGTAAGTACGATTTTTTTCATGAGTAGGTATCACTTGCCTACCTACTTAGTCTTAATTTTACCCAAGACTTATCATTTATCAATATTTTTTTATGTTAAAGTTAGAAGTAAATGGAGCGGTCCCCCAACGCGACGTATTATTTTAAAGATATTATTTTTTACTTTTTAAATGTTTGTGTCGGGGGTTTTTTTAATTTTTAATTTAATTTTTTATTTTATACTTTTTATAGGTAAAAACATTTTGGATTAAGTTATAAATATTCTCTTACTATTACGCTTTCATTTGAGACCCCACACGAATATAATATTATTTGCATACATAAGGCTATTTTTCCCCGCTTTCACCCCCCACAACTATTAAACGGCTCAACCGATTTTCATCAAACATATTTTAAAATATGCGCCCGTAAGTTCCCTTTAATACAAAAAAAACTAAATTGAAATCGCTTCATCCGTTCGGGAGCTATGATGCCACAAAGAGACAGAATGAAAATTCTTCCCCCCTTTCAACCCCAATAACTTTTAAACGGCTCAACCGATTTTCATCAAACATATCTAAAAACACGCGCCCGTAAGTCCCCTTTAATACAAAAAATACTAAATTGAAATCGCTTCATCCGTTCGGGAGCTACGATGCCACAGACAGACAGACAGACACACAGACACACACACACACAGACACGTCAAACTTATAACACCCCTCTTTTTGCGTCGGGGGTTAATAAAAACAAGAACTGAGCTGAGAGTGATACAAAATAATACATTATGTTAAACTAAAACTAGTAGGTACTTACCTTTGTCACGCGCGATGTCTAGAGCCTGAGGTACCTAAAGCTATCTTACAGTGTCAACTGGGTATAGTGACATGAAAGACCTTGAAGTGTATGTGTGTGGTAAACATATAAGGCGATGAAGACTCTTCATATTACATGTATCTACCATCTTTATACATTTATAAAAGACATGGGCAATTTCGTTCAAACTTTTTATAGACTTGTGTGTACAGGGTTTTAAAGGGTATCGAATATATAATATTTATTTAAAGTATTAACATGAATTTAAAGTTTTTGAAATTCTAGGTTCATTTAAGACAGTTTTTAAATAAATATGGTTAAACAAATTACAGTGAAACATACATACTGTTAATAGAGGACTATTTCGATTGTTATAGGTACTTCTTGAAAATCTTCATAATAAAGTTCTGGACCTCTGGATGTGTTGCAACTATACTATGAAATTTTAGTTTCGGTTTAAGTAAAACTTGCGAGTTTGTCTATGTAGGATAAATGTGACAATATTCGTCGATTATTGAATTTTGGGTTTTAGGTTTCTTTTAAGAAATATCTAAACTGAAATGGGCTTGTTCTCATTCTGCGTGTAGCATTCAAAATTAATGCCATGTGTTATAAAAATATTTTTAACGATTTTAAAATAAAACAAAATTATTTTTAATTTTCACATTAAGTCTCGTATTTTATTGATCGATGTTTAGTCCATTAGCGCCTCCGTTCCGCCGTACGATGTCTTCTATAAAATTCGATTCGCTTCAAATCTCTTTTCGAGGAAGGAAGTCTTTAGAGTTGCTAGTGACAAATAGCAATCGTGATTTTTCCTTGGATTTCGAAGAGCGAGAGGTTGTGAAGGGACACTGCTTTTTTGTTGCATTTTATTGAAGCTTCAACTATATACCACCAGACAGCATGAAGAAATTTTAACACTCAATACCTATGTAGTCAGTAGTGGGCCGTACGTTTGTGTCTCAGTTTGATCCCGAACCGATTGAAACTAACACTCATGCAAATAAAACGAAATCCAGCAATAATTTGTGAACTCGAGCTAGACACTTACCTGCTTCTACGTTTGGTCAATATAACAGCTGTTGCGACACACTGAATGAAATACATATAAGTAGGAAAGAGGTACAGGATATCTCTTCATGCATGAACCATTCGACACAGTAAAATTCAAAAATAACAACAATGATAGGACAACAAACAAAACCAAACAACAAACTATTCGAGTGAACCATTTAGGTATGAAGTAAAAATATGTCACTACAGTTTTTTTTATTTATTTCGTAGAGTAAATTAACAGGTGATTGCCTGGTGTTTTTAAAAGAAACGTTTTCAAGGTTCCGGAACATAACAATCGGAAATTACAGCTTAATTCTTTCCGATCCAGGCCAATTACTATATAAAAAATACGATTAATTGCGACACAAGCAATGTTAAATTACTCTACGGTATTTAAGCCTGATCATAATAATGAATATGGTCATGCAATGTTTTTGAGAAAAGTTGTTCGAGTTTGAAACAGTCAAAGTACTTATACTCTGATGTTTGCAATATTCACTGTCGATATGGCTTGCGAAAACGCTATCGACCGGCTCGGTCGTGGCTATTGCGAAACTCACGGTTGCCATCCAGGTAGGCGGCGTATTTTCCTTGATGTTCAAAACAGTTGTGTCGGAGGGGAGGGTAATTAGCCCCAGAAGCTAAAATCAATACTCATCTGTTGCTACCCAATCCGATATCGAAATCTGATAAAGTTTAACTGTAGTAATGGGGTTTGTATATTCTACAGTGTATTCACACGCATGATACGAAAATATTTGCGTATGCCCAAATTACTGGCATTTTACGCTCAGCAATATCTATGGTGAAATTTTTGGTATGGTGAAACGGACGTTGAAAAAGTGATATTGAAATATTGTGGTCACTCAACGCCATACCTACATACTATGATGTTCTCAATATAATGATAAAATTATTAATTGAACTAAATTATGCCAAAATATACCAGTTTCTGTATAATATTGATGGAATTATTTGTTCGCGATTAGTCGCCATATTCGATACAGATACCTAATTTATTGCTTACATTTACACAAACAGCTAAGTGAATAGGGATGCAAAATCTGAACAAAATATATCAAACTACTAATTGCTTATTTGTTGTAGACCTCCTACTTACCGAAACTCAGAACGTGATGTTTTATAAACATTGGCTTTTTGCCGCTTTGTGCGAGCCTCTCGGAGAGACAACGGGGCTGACATGGTGATGTTGGCTAAAAGCAAATTGTCATATTTAAAACTAGCAGAAAGACGGTTGCAGAATTCCGCAAGCACTGTCGCACTGAACTTACATTGCATTGCTAAACAATTATAGAAATGGAAATTGCCGAGCGAATACAACACATGCCCAGCCAGATATACCTATACGAGTAATAGACAAAAGTGAGTTGGACGCGGCGTCCGGTCCCACTGGAGAGCGGAATATTATTGATTGCGCCGGGCGAGCTCCTCTAAACATATTCATAATAACAGACAGGGTAGTTGCAAGGGTTAGCGTCTGTCTGAGCCCTACGCGGCTGCGCAAACAGGTGCACTTTATTTACAGGACCTTACCCAAAATTCCTGACTTTAAAAAAATTCCACAATGACAATTTGACACTATTAAGACGACTTATAATTCTATGCAATTGAAATTGTGGCAGTTTTCAACTATGGTGGGTACTTTAAAATTTAATCTTTACCAGTATCAATTATGTACTTATAGTTATTTTCATTATCGATTACAAATGGCTTCGTTTTCTGCGCAGAAGTGCAAGCGTGCGCGAATTCTGGATTGAGTCAAATAATATATAAAAAGTCCACAATTAATTACAAATCATTAAAAACATTCAACAACAATTAAATATTCTATTACTAACGAGGCTTCCAATGAAAAGACACTTTTCATTAACGAACATATAACACCTATATTCGTTGGAGGTACATTTATACATGGTATTATTTTAAGAGATAAACTTTAAATAATATGTCGCCCACATATTATGCAAAGGACAAAAGATAAGGCCGGGCAGCGATAGCACTCAGTTATACTCAACAGTTCGCATTCAGTAATTGCACAATGAGATACTTACTTGGGCGTGCGTAGCGGCTGCTCAGCTCCCACGATTCACAAACCACGAAAATACGCGAGAAAATGCAATAAATCTTCAACTTAACTTAAATCAATAATTTCACTGACGGACATATAAAACGGAGTACCAGTCGAAACCGATTCCCGGGACAGAATAAAGCTCGTTCGATTCGTTTGGTGCGCGGTTCTCCCCTCGCCAGGATTCGGCTCCGGACTGTTTATAGAAATGGGGCTCTGAGGGTTGCACCGTAAGGAGCTTTTTTGAATACCTCGCGAAAATCGGGATCTGGTCTTAGTAAGGGTAGTGAAACAAAATGCCCTAAGTGAATTGGTAGTGATGTCGTGCGTGGTATTAAGGTTCGGCTGGGGAGTTAGGTCGTTTTGAATGCAGACAGATAAGCAGTGATGTGGGCGTGTATCGATCGGTCGGCGAGTGTGCGCCCCACAGGGTGTCGCTCGCGGTAAACACCGAGGAGTTGGCCGTCGAAGCTCACTGCGCTCAGGCGAGAGCGGGATGCATACGCTGATAGCGTTTGTCGCGGTCGTCACCGCGTGCGTTCTGGCCCGACCACCGGGTAAGTAAAAAATCAAAACGGATTTTTTGACACAAAATAATCTGACTTTAAGTCATCGCGAATTTTTTTCCAACGCCTTGCGAATTTTGACCCTAAACAAGTTTACGAGCGATAACGACATTGGCTCTTTGAATGGACACCTGTTACTCCTTAGCGCCGCGATGTTTTGGGCGGGGAAGGTGTTTTAAAAGTTTTTTTAATGGCTTTAAGTGTTATTACAACGGTGCTTTAGGAAACTATTGTTTAGTGAAAGAAAGAAAAAGGTGTATGAGGATGAGGAGGAAATAAAATGCGATGGTCAACAAGTTGCGGAGGTTGACTCCCATATGCGCTAAAAGTTATGCTTGTCAACGATTAACTTTTGTGAAAGTTACAAATAAAACTTGTTGCACTCATTGAGATATTATGTACTAAAGTACTAGAGAAGACACCGCAAAGAAATTTTATTCGCCAGTCAGTTGCGGTGAATGCACCTCAACTCTCTCATTCGCTTGCCAGCTCGCATGCGCGTAAAACGTCTGAGACCTGTCAGTGAATCTTTAAAACTAGCGTGAACAATGCCCAATTGTGTATTACGTAATTGCCGCAATAACTCCAGGAACTCAAATAAATGCACAGGAGTAACTTTTCATCGGGTAGTAACCATATTTCACTATTTTCAAATAAATACGAAAAATTATTTAACGTCTGCCATATTGTGTCCTTCTCATAGACTAACAACGTCCAGTAGTGATAGTAGGTACAATTTGTTGACATCACATTAAACACAATATTATCAGTTTTACACGCTGACATTCATGTCTCTGTAATGTTTTAATTCTTAAAAGACTATACTTTGTCCGCGGTTCCGTCTGCCTAGCATAATCATAATCTATATTTTTCACCCCATAGTTCAAAACTAATTGACAAATTTTACCATCTTAGAAGCGAATATCTCACAAAATATTAAGACTGTAGTTACTACTCCATTCACAGTACACGTTCTGTCTAATACCAAACAAAATAAAAAAGAGTGGATCAAAAAAAGCACTGTCAAGTTCAGTAAAAATGCGCGATATAACCAAATTCCACGCGGGAAAAGCCACGGACGAAAAACTAGTACTGTATAAAGGACTGAGGATAACCTTTTAATTTCGTGTTTTACTATACTTAAATAATTCTTTTTTGTTTTGTTTTTCTTGTTTTTTTATAATTAAAACATTTGTTTTTGTTTATTTATTAAAAAATTATAAAAATATAATTTTTGTTTTAATTAATTCTTGTATCCTCTCTTGTAAGTGAGCCCTTTTTCAATTCGTTATTATTATTATTGGTTATTATTGTGTATCTCCAAAATTAGTTTGACGGGTCCTAAATAATTATTGTTATTGCAAAAAAAAAAATTTTTGTATACGAATAGACGGTCTATACTAATGTTTATCCATGCATTTAGTAAAAAGTGGTTATTTCAATGTTATAAACAGACACCCCAAAGGAGATGTTTCAGAAATGTATGGCGCCTGGGCGGGTACACTGTACATTCAATAGGAAGTAGCTCATATTATTTGAAAGCGTTCCATATCATCCAAATTCTTGATTTCACCTTAGTTTGGCGACAATAATTCAATTTATGGATAATATATTGTAACACTGAGACAGTATGGTGGACAAATCGACTGCTGATGACGTTGATAAACTTGATTTATTCTAATGTCATATTAGGCGTGTCAACATGTGTCAATGTCCAATGCATGATAAAATATAAAATATAAGCCCGACGATCTTTTTGGATTTGGTTTGTTGGATCTGTCTTTTATTATTAACATTATTAAGCGCATCTTATCTAATTAAACGGTGCAATCCGTCGCTTCGATTAATCCGAACAAAATCGTGACGATAGATCTCCAAGAGCTATACTGCTAATGTATAGCAGTCGATTTAATGTCACGATATTCACGTTTGCATGGGTTTTTGTTGAGATCTCAGACTCCGATATATAATGTAATATTCATCGTCAACGATATCGACATAGGTAACGATCGGTCTGAATCGACGCTGAAAGCAGTTTGGAAACGCCAACTACTAAAACGCGCATATTACTTTATGCCAATGAATACTTAAATAAGTATGAACCTAAAGTGAAGCTGGATAATTGTATGGCAGTTGTAATTTCTGTATTTAAATATTTTAAATACGACAGAAGTAAATAAAAAACAGCATTTTATTTATTCATATTTTATTTTTTCATTTCAACCATCTTCTATTAATAATATGCCATCCAGGACTGAAGCCGGTGCCTCAATATTTGTTTGTCTTATAATGAGACGATCTACAAACCTTAAAAAGTATGCGCAAAAGCTATTGAACGGAAACAACAAAAAACCAAATCACAAGCAAAATCGAGGTCCATAAAACGAAAGCCGGGTAAACAAGTACTGCGAGATCCAGGAGTCCAAAAAACAAAGCCGTAGGTAGATATTCACTTGATCACTATAAATAGCATTATAATATTGTTCACTTCAAAGAAACACTCGGAATGTCGAAAAATGTCACTTTACAAATAACTAATCACAGACAACAGACACGTTTATATTTATTTTTATTTTGATAGTTCTCTATTTCGGAGTCATGGAACCGCCAATGTTGTTGTGCGTAAAAATATTTTATTGAAAATAATTTCTCTGCAGAGAACGGCTAATCTAATAAATTTTTTGATATTTTTCTGTGAATCAGTATATTTTTCTCTTTTTGTGGTGAAATGTACAAAGTCGCCGCCCAAAATGAAACATCTCCTTTTTATTAGTTACTTGTTTAGAATTTTTGTAAAATAAAGAAATTTATTGATGTTCGTACTTAATAAATGTAGAACGTGTACACTTTACAGTAGAACTGAGTTTTGGGGGATAAAATATTCACAATAATACTTAATTTTAATTTTTTGTTTCATTCAAACTGATGAACCAGATAGGTAAAAAACATGTAAAAACCCCACACTGACCGTTCTGTGTCATAAATGTCATAATCTATATTCCGTCGTCATAGTGACCGAGTAATGAATGAAACGACCTACAGTCCTACAAGCATCTTTTGGCGCGTGCGTGACAGAGACAGCGTCATACAGGTAAGGTAAACTGTAAGGCGCTGTCTTTGTCACCCACGCGCCAAAAGATGCTTGTAGGACTATTATGTATCTTATTAAGCGTATTAAGCGCTGCGGTTTAAAATGATAGACTAGACTGAATGATTTTTTGTAGCGCTGCAGCGACGGATAGCTTTAAACCGAGAAAAGGAACATGACTTTTGTTTGACGTAGCTTCTCTAGTTTACATAGTAACACAATGTTTGCACTCAACGTAATTTTTGTTGGAAGTACTTATAAAAATTCAGTGTTGTGAAATCGAATTAGAAAATTATTTTTAAACCTCTTCAAATATATTTTTATTATTTCTTTTCTATGTAGTTTTAATATTTTTACACGCACCCATTTCTTTTCAAGAATTGTAATGGAGACTTCTGCATTTAAACAATATACATATACAGGGTGTCCCGTAACGAATGGATAATATGGAACCTACGTGTAGAGGGCATCATGCCGGTTCAGATGAATAAATATTATGTTCAGTAAAAGTCTTTCCGTTTCTGAGATATTCGACATTTTCGAAATTTTAAAATTATTCCACCCTTCGCCATTCTTTTTGACGCCAGGACTACAAATGAAGACATTTTTTGTATCTGTTTTTTGGATAGTATTCCTGGATAGATGTGCTATCGAATGTTATCAATTATTTTTATAACAAAAGCACGGATTCTTTTTAAATTAAGATTTAATACCAACTTAAGGTTTTTTCATATTTCATTCTTGACTTTTACTCTGCCGTGGTTAAAAAAAATGTATGGTGGCTTGAATGCCAATTTAAAAAAAAACTTGCCCATTTCACCCAAATTCTGAAATGGTATGTTACAGGGTACCAAGTTGGGCACCAAAAAGTTGAAATTGTTCCTCTCATTGGCATTGATGAGGCTCTCAAATAAACATAAAATCTTATTGATATCTCATGTACAACTTGTTTTATTCAATTTTAAAATCTACCCGTACTTAATGAAAGACCCTATATATTATAAACAATTCCAAGAAAGCAGATAGTGAGAACATAAAAAAGAATATCAATTTTTGCCAAGGAACATTTTAGTTTGCCCTTCAAATCTGAGACTTGAGACTTGCCATATCTCTACAGTAGTTCCCATTTGCAGTTTACCGTTTTCCTTTTTAACTGTAGAGTGCAAATCACCCATTGTGTTTGTTAATATATTTATGATTTGAGAAAGAGTTTTCCCAGTGTTTCTTAAGATTCGCTTCTTTTCAATGTGTTCAAAGAAAGTAGCATCAAACTTGTGGATTCTGTGTTCACTGAAGCATGGTACAGTAACGACTTGACTGTAAACTCCGGATTACAAACCGATTTGATTTGCGCAAGACATTTTCGCATAATAATGGACTTCAGGAAGCTCTATTTTAGTCACCAATTCACTCCTTGTTGACGGAAACAAGTTCCTAATTCCTCTCGTGTATACCATAATGAGATGTTAGTAATTTGAGACAATATGGATAAATCCTCTTTGAATGTGCCAAATATTCCATGGAATACTATTTGTGAAGCTTTTTCTACTTCCATTCCAACACACACAGTAAATTTTCTTTTCATGCTTGATGCTACTTTATAAGTATACCACCCTCCTGCTCCTATGGAGCTGAAAAAATCAAAAAATTCTTTGTTCGTTCTGTTGTTTAGTCCCACACAGCTGCAAAAACACAAATGGGGTAGAACATTCTTGTGGCTTGTCGCGAAGTAGTAACAAGTAATATTTCTGCTACCAAGGTAGTTAATGTGGATATTTCAGAGGCTTGCTTTGTGGTTTTTGTTAATTCTATGTATGATATCATCTGTACAGGGGATGTGAGACATTGCACGTTTAACTGCAGCTGCGGACTTTTTTCGATAAATTCCTTCACTGCGGATCATGCAGAGCCATGCAGTCATTGGGCCCAGACTTTGGAAAATAGATGACCTCCTTTCAGGCGGGAAAGATGTTCCTGAAATTGGTATATATCAATTAAATACCGTCACGTATGGCACCGCCTCTGCGCCATTTTTAAGTTGTAGGTGTTTAAAACAATTAGCACAAGAATATGACAGTCCGGAGGTCGCAAGGATTATAAATAATGAGTTTTACGTGGATGATTTGATTTATGGAGATGAAAGCATTGACAAACTACTGTTATTATGTGAAGAAACCGCGAAATCTTTAAATAAAGGATGCTTTCCTCTTCGAAAGTGGAATTTTAACTTCGATCGTGGTAATCATACAAACAACAATACTATAAAGGAACTATCCTTAGGTGAACACGCACATAGTAAGACATTAGGTGTAGGTTGGCACAATAAATCTGATCATTTGCATTTCAATACGCATTTTGAAAACACTAATTCTGAGCCGACTAAACGCATTATTCTCTCCGTGACATCGCAGATTTTTGATCCGCTCGGTCTGCTAAGCCCTTCAATAATATTACCAAAAATTTTACTACAAAAATTATGGGTATTAAAATTAAATTGGGATGAGGCTGTACCTAAGGAGATCGCCAAAGCGTGGAATACTTTCGTAAATAATTTGTTAATTCTCGATAACATACGAGTGCCGCGTTATGTTTTCTGCCAAGGGGTTATTCATTGTAAAAAATTGCATATATTCACTGATGCATCACAGGTAGCCTACGGTGCGTGCGCTTATATTCGTTGCGTTAGTAACGGATCTGTGACAGTTCAGTTATTATATGCAAAGGGGAAAGTCGCGGCGCTTTCTCCCACCACTATCCCAAGTCAAGAACTGTGTGGAGCTAGACTAGGCAGTCGCCTGTATTCTAAACTCAAAGAATCACTTAGAGGTCATTTTGATAAAGTGATTTTCTGGACAGATTCGACAATCGTTTTAGGCTGGTTACGCATGTCACCTAATTTATTAAAAACCTACGTACAAAATAGAGTTGCAGAAATACACGAGCTTACAAAAGATCATTCATGGCGTCATGTCAAGGGCCGTGATAACCCTGCTGACCTCATCTCGCGCGGAGTACACTTAGACGTATTAGCCAATTCTACGTTGTGGTGGAATGGACCTGCATTCCGCCATGAACCATGTTATGATTCGTCGTTAGCAAATGTAGATTCAAATATGACTGAATCACCCGAAATTAAACCATCTGCCGTAGTATTAACTTCTAATCAAATAACTAACGACTCTCTATTTACATTTTCCAGATTCTCCCAGTTCAATCGGATGCAACGTGTCGCTGCATATGCACTTCGCTTTATATATAACACACGAATTAAAATACAACAATCGCGGCGACACGGCGCATTGACTGCGGAAGAGCTGAGGGAATCAACATTAACACTCGCTGGCCTCTCGCAGCGCGAAGCCTTTCTTGATGTTTATGACACCCTCATTAACAAAAAATCATTACGTGGTAATCACCATCTGATGAATTTAAATATTTTCCTAGATGACCGAAACATTTTACGCGTTGGTGGGCGCATTCGTAATTCAACTGATTTTAATTTTGACAAAAAAACATCCAATTTTATTATCAACAAAACATCACTTTACATTATTACTTTTTAAACATGAACATAAAACATTATTGCACGCACCGCCACAGTTACTTTTATATTCACTTAGAGAAATGTGGTGGCCGGTAGGTGGTAGAAACTTGGCTCGGAGGGTAGTACACGATTGTGTTATTTGCACTCGTATGCAAGCGAAAACTTTAAGTCCACTAATGGGCAATTTACCCGCTGCACGATTGCAACCAGGATTTCCATTCATGAAATGCGGAGTAGATTACGCAGGCCCTGTGTCCATACTTAACCGTCGAGGTAGGGGCGCGAGATTAATTAAATCATATATCTGTCTTTTTATATGCTTTGTCACCCGCGCCATACATCTTGAATTGGTTAGTGACTTGTCTTCAGGTGCTTACTTGCTTGCGCTTAAAAGATTTATATCGCGTCGCGGAAAACCAAGCGAAATCTACTCAGACAACGGGAGAAACTTTGTGGGTTTGATTAGCGATTTTTCAAAATTTCTTAATTCTTGTTCTGAACACATTAAAGATTACGTAGCCTCTCAGAATATAAGGTTTCATCTATTACCGCCGTATGCTAGTCATTTTGGAGGATATTGGGAAGCTGGGGTCAAAAGTTGCAAACACCATTTGCGACGCGTCGTTGGCAACGCACACTTAACGTACGAGGAATTCAATACGGTTTTAATCCAAATTGAAGCCGTATTGAATTCCCGTCCGCTCACTCCACTGTCGACAGACCCAGGCGATCTACAGCCACTCAGCCCGGCTCATTTCCTTGTCGGCCGCTCCCTGACAGCTCCGGTTGATGAAGACCTAACTGATAAGCCCATCCATCTTCTCACGCGATATCAACGAGTAGAGCAGATGCGTCAACACTTTTGGACTAGGTGGTCGAAGGAATATATATCCGAACTTCAGACAAGAACTAAATGGAAGTAAAATACAGAGGATTTATCGCAGCATACTCTTGTTCTGATTAAGGACGACAACCTCCCACCGTTGAAATGGAGTCTTGGACGCATCATCAAGACGTTTCCTGGTCATGACGGCATTTCACGAGTAGCGTCACGGTCGTTCAGCTGGCGATCTTTTAGTTTATCTCACGCACCGGTGGGCTCAGGCCCTAGACAGCAACGGGGAAGCATTGGCAGTCAGCCTAGATATCGCTAAGGCCTTCGACCGGGTCTGGCACAGGGCTCTTCTCGCGAAGTTACCATCTTACGGTCTCCCTGAGAGGTTGTGCAGTTGGGTAGCCAGCTTTCTATCTGAGCGACATATTAAGGTCGTCGTCGACGGTTGTTGCTCAGATATGAAACGTATAAACGCTGGTGTCCCCCAAGGGTCTGTGCTGTCTCCTACCCTGTTCATTCTGCATATCAATGACATGCTGGAGCGTGCAAACGGCATTCATTGCTATGCAGATGACAGCATGGGAGATGCCTATTATACAGGCCCTGCAAATGCCTCTCGGTCACATGTGGAGGATAGCAGAATCAAACTTGTGTCTGAAGTCGAGAACTCTCTGGAGCAAGTCTCGGAATGGGGTCGACTAAATTTAGTCGATTTCAATCCCACGAAGACACAAGTTTGCGCGTTTTCTGCTAAGAAAACCCCATTTGTCATGGCGCCTCAACTCCAGGGTACCGCACTCACCGTTAATAAAAGTGTTGGGATTCTGGGTGTTGACATTTCGAGTGACGTGCAATATCGGTGTCACCTGGAAGCTAAGGCCAAATTGGCCTCCAAAAAGCTTGGCGTCCTGAACCGGGCGAAGCAGTACTTCAATGCGAGGGACCTACTGATGCTTTATAAAGCTCAAGTCAGGCCTCACATGGAGTACTGTTCTCACATCTGGGCAGGGGCTCCACAATACCAACTTAGTCCATTTGACGCCGTACAAAAGCGCGCTGTTCGAATTGTCAACGACCCACGAGTCACTAACAGGTTAGAACACCTAAGCCTTAGAAGAGACATAGGATGTCTCTGTGTGTTCTACCGACTTTACAACGGTGAGTGCTCCGAGGAATTGTTCGATTTGGTGCCAACATCACCCTTCCATCATCACACCACTCGCCGAAGATTGAAGTTTCATCCACATCGCTTGGATCCGTGGCGAACGACTACAGTCCGATTTTCACGGTCATTTCTGCCGCGAACTTGCAAGCTGTGGAATGAGCTTCCCTCTGAGGTATTCCCGGAGCGCTATGACATGGGGTTCTTCAAGAAAGGTGTAAAAAGAGCTCTCCTTCCGGGCCGGCGTTGCACCGGTGACTCCCCTGGTGTTGCAGGTGTCCATAGGCGACGATGACCACTTACCATCAGGTGGCTCGTCCGCTTTTTCGTCAGCCCTTCAGGCTATAAAAAAAAAAAAAAAAAGATTGAGCTATGGAAGTTCGCCAGGCGCTCAAATGCACTTCATAGCGTGATATGCAGTTTCGCTATCCAATCAGCGCTCAGTATCACGTAATCGGCAGCCAATCGGTGTTGTCTACGCATGTACATTATTCTTCCATACGCATTCACATCACCATCTTACGCACTTTTACATACGCATGTTTTTAATTTCGCTTCAATTAAAATAATATCGCAGAAAATCGCATTTTTACTTCATCTTCATCTACGCAACGCAACAGTGGTGAATATTCGTAAGTATTGTTAAAGATAAAAAATAAAACAAATTAACAGATTATACATACATTAATTTTAAACGTTTGAACAGTAACTTTATTGCTTGTAGAAGATCAAATCGTTGTAACAGAAAATTATAGTTCCGTGAAGTATTGCAAGATAACCTATTTTGCTTTGCTTCCGCCGAGTAAGGTAGGGCAGGAGGTATCCTCTGCGCGGTTGACCTAGAGCAAGTGAAACTAGGATCTGGGAAACCAGGTAGCTGAAAAATGTACTTAACTGAAAATAGGCTGCAATGAACTGAACGTGAATATTTACGGAAGTAAAAAAGCGAGGTGAGGACTAGCTTATCTTTCCTCGTATTCCTAGTGTCCAGGTTTTGCTGTTGACCATATGACGGTGTTTCGTACCATTCTAAATCATATTCAGAATGCACCATCCATAAAGAATCTTTATTTAATCTATATTTATTATCTACCGAGTTGGACTGTTTTCTTGCTCTGACTGCCCAGAGGGCGCTGTTCGCCAACAAACGCGGCACGGAATCGAGAAAATGTCTGCCGTCGCGTACGCAACTATTTCGACAACCAAGTCCAAAATACGCTAGTCTGAACGGTTTAAAGTGCCCAGTTCCATGCAAATTAACATTCAGTGTCCGCACCAACCACGAAGAATTATAGTAGAAACGCGGTGACTATGCGTTCCTGAAGTCTGTCAATTCGTCATGACGAGTGATGTACAATAAATGACATTATGCGTTGTAACAAATAACAATAACAACATGCATTCATTATGCATAATATTTATTCAATTTATATGTTGTTATTTTTATAGGAATTATGTTTCAATATATTCAATAATAATATTCGTTATGTAAATAAAATTTTAAGGAATCAATTAATTGAATTTAATCATAATTTCTGAATGTAATCAAGAGAAAAAAATTAAAATATTTTATTTATTTATTTTATTTTCATTTGACTCACCTGAGTGATATTATAACACAAATTTTCCGAAGCTATGTTTGGGCGTACCTTTATTATAATAATATTATTAGCTTTATTGAATACTTAGTACATTATATAATATATTATAAAATTATAACGTTTTATTTTATATTTTACCAACATTGTGTTAACATTACAAAAATATTAGATTACAATTGCCTTGTTATTATGTCACATCACTACAAAAACAAAAAGTTGACATGACATGGATATAACCTTGAAAGAGCGCCGTTTGACGTGGTTTTCTTTTAAAAGGTATTGTTTTTATATTTGTTATTTAAGTAATTGTAATAATTTTAGCCCAAGATTAATACAACTATTGTAAGTTGGCATAATTAGTCGATTTAATGTTTGATTTTAATGTTATCACTCGTTAATATGGCAATTAAAAGATATTAAAAAATTGACAATTAATTGTACGCCAGTTCAAAGTTACATCGCCCAGTCGAATGACAGACTTCAGGAACGCAAAGTCAGCGCGGCCAGACTATAGGGGATCGCACCTAAGGAATTCCATTTGCCTGAAGCTTCACGTAAAGAAATCACCAACTGGATACGGCGGGAACACCAACAGCAGCCGGGCTCAGGTAAGCTAAGTCTACAGTCCACTAGTAATCCTAAACAGACGGTGATCCCTCACCATGAGATTAATCTATTTGCTTGGTTTCGTGACATAAAAATATATGCAAACGACTAATTGTTAGAAGTTTCAAACGCAACGTGCGTAAAAGTATATCTTTATATACCTTTGTTTTATTAATGCATCAAAGTTGTACTAATATTTATTTGTGCATTTTAGTGTACAGATAGTTTAAATATACAAAAAGGATGAAGGCGGGTTCTTATGGACGATTCAGAAAATTTCAAGGGACCAGCCAAACTAAGACGTTGAAATGTTTACATAATTTATACAGTAGCTACTCTTTGATTCGTCATTATTATGCATTCTGCGAAGGACTCCAACAAATCGTTGCGTGTCTCTGTTCGATTATAATGTGGATGTCTTCAAGGCAAAAGTGAATAGGCTTCTAAGTACTGAGTGCGCTTACCATCCACGATTACATGGCCGTTAACCCATCAGGTAGAATTGTAGTTAAGTTCTTACCTACTGTCAGTTAACGAAGGAACAATAAATATGTTATAGGAAACCAAGAAATTACTAAAATTTTATAATTATTTTATAAAAGGGCAAAATTTAATACTCTTCCGATCCAATATATACAATGACCAAATTGTCAACATTGAACCCTCCGTCTCTTTTATAACTCGTATATTTTCAGATGCCCTTTTCGCAGGCCAGTAACATTTTGGTACACCTGAATCCTTAAACCTTTCTCCACATAACATCTCTTCTGTCGTCTCATTTATTTATTTACTAGCTGGCCCAGCGAACTTCATTCCGCCAAACAGTCAATGACAGAGCAGATTTACAATTTTAAAAATAAATAAAACTGAAAATTTTAAATTTTTTACTATGGAAAAGTAAGAAAGGGCAAAATAAAATACTCATGTTATGTGTTTTGATCCGACAGCATCAAACCCTCTTATTTTAAAATTAATTATGCAACTTCACATAATGTTGGAGAATTAAATATGCATTCATGTGTTCCAGCTGGTCGTCTCTGATGACGACTTTGTAGCCATCATTTGGCATGCACTCCAAAGCAGTCTTGAATATTCCAACCAATGCATGATGTTCATGTAGTAGTTGCTGTAGGTCTTGGATTGATCTCTCGATCAAGCTGTTTCTCCATGTTGCCCATGAAGTATTGTATTTGTATAAAAATATGTTTTGCATCTTCGAGAGAAGCAGTGATCCAATTCGATGATGAATCTGTCCATGTATCTATACCGGGCGTCCCACGGCTATGCCACATGAATGGAAAGTACCTTAAATATTAAAGATAGGATATTTTACTGAAAGAAGACATCGTTTTATTTTTAATAATAAGTAGAACTGCATTCACAGATTTTTTAAAAATCGCCTACCTCAACCGGGAATCGAACCCGCCAAATGTGATAGAAAAATTACATGTATGCTTCCAACAATTAACATTATCATTTCAAAGACCTACCCACTTGAGATACGAGATTTCCGTGGTATAAGTACATGATAATAATAAAGCGATACATGAAGTGTAGTAGGTACTTGTATGCATTTCTTCATGAGCTCACAATTACCATGAAACTGGCTGATATTAGTAAAAATAATTAATTCGAAAACGGAACACGTAAATTTACAACCGTCTGTTCTTTTGTTTATTGTGAGTTTCATTTTCGTTTATTAGCAATTTTTGTGTTAATTTACTTACAATGGCGTACCAAAATAATTTGGATTTTTAAATCACAAAGTTATTTCATTAGCTTTACGGTGGCACCGCGAAAGATATCCCGATAGACTCACACCATCTCGATTTGTGTTGAAAAGATTGGTGGATAATTTAACAAATTTAGGACGTTTTGATCATCGCTTACAGCAACCACAGCAGCAGATAATAAACGTCAGCGATGATGAACTCAACATTCTGATTTACTTTGAAGCGTACCCGAAGAGTTCAGTGAGGGAAGCTGAAGAAGAAATTGGACTTTCAAAGAGTAGAATACATCGCGTTCTGAAAAAATACAAGTTTAAAAGTTATGTTGAAGGGCGATTAGTGCAAAAATTACGGCCGGGAGATGCTGAAAGACGACTTAAAGGAGGATGCCCGGTATTGGCTCTAAAACGCACTCAAATGAAATTATGTTGAAAAAAAAAAGATTAAAAAAATATAATATGTGCATATAATATCTCAATATAGGAAGTTTGCCTAACATTGCAGTACAATAAAAAGTAATGGAAATGATTTAATAAATATTTATATTTTTACGTCAGTTTTGATTATTGTTAGTTGTTGCCATCATAAAAACATTCTGCCGGATAAAATATTATCGTAGACAAAATTCAGTAATAATAAAATGTTTGCTTGTCTTGTAATTTTTTAAATATATAATGGTCGACTGAAATTATACAATATGTAAAAACCATACATATATTTAATCCTACACATACAAATTGGACTTGTATCGATCAATTTTATTTTATTATTGATTTTTGTAGTAATGGTAACTTCGAAAGCTATGGACGTTTGTCAATTTGTCAGTCTGAGAATGTCAAACACAGATTTTCCTGTTTTAGCGTACAGTCCGCCCAACTTATCTCTGAAATGGCAAAAATTGGAACTAACGAAAAGTCATTCATAAGTACGTTGTGTTCATTCATATGTCAGTTACTAGTGTGCAATAATTGGTCAAATGAATGTCAAATGCGTCCGACAGCGCCTCTTTCGTTTCAGTCTTAAGTTGGGTTTACTATATACCTAATGACACAATAATAATTATATTTCTTGCAGGATTTATACCAAATAAAACAAGCACTTGGATATAATAGTGAGCATGTAAGGCGTAACGGTGCTATAAAATAGAGTTCCCAATCAAGAATAACTCTTCTTAAATAGGGGAAAATTGTACGCATGTAAGTCGAACAGTATACACGCATAACTTCTACACCCAAACTTTGTTTCGTAATAATCTTTCACAAAACAATTCATACTATCATATACTAACAATGTAGCATATTTTTCTATTGTGCATTTAGAGCCAATCTCTCTATGAGGGATGGGCATCCCCCTTTCTGTCAACATATCCAGAGACTCATCCTTGAGGATCAAAATTTTTTGAACACCATCATTTGGTCTGACGAGTCAAACTTTAGTAACAACGGTATGTACAACCGGCGTAATAATCGCATTTGGTCCAGACAGAATCCCTTACGAATCCACGAGACTAATGATCAAGTGCGTTTTTCTTTCAACTGTTGGTGTGGGATTGTAAGTAACCGGGTTCTCTTAATACATTTTTACGAAGGAACTCTGAACACAGAAAGATATCTAGAAATACTTGAGATTTTAAGAAATGAGATTAATAATCTTCCTGATGCAGATCGACGAAATCTCATATTCCAGCAAGATGGTGCTCCGGCTCATAACAGTAGGAGAACAGCTGAGTTTCTTAATGAAAATTTTCCTTCCTGGATCGGCACTTTTGGACAAATTAGATGGCCACCGAGATCTCCAGATCTAACCCCACTTGATTTTTTTATGGGGATGATATGTAAAAGATTTAGTTTACAGCCGGTACAACAGTGTGCAGGAGTTACAAAATGAACTTAGACGTATTATTTCAAACATCCACCATGCAAAAATAAGTAAATCGACAGGGAGAGAAATTATTAAAAGAGTGAGAATTTGTATACAACAGAACGGATCACATTTTGAGCATTTGATAAATTAATTTTTTTTAAATAAAATGTCAAATTTTATGATCTTAGTTTCATTTAATATGCTAGTTATTTAGGAAAAAATAATGCTTATGAGTAGCCCTTTCAAACGCTATTATAAAATACATGTAATTTTTCTATCACATTTGGCGGGTTCGATTCCCGGTTGAGGTAGGCGATTTTTAAAAAATCTGTGAATGCAGTTCTACTTATTATTAAAAATAAAACGATGTCTTCTTTCAGTAAAATATCCTATCTTTAATATTTAAGGTACTTTCCATTCATGTGGCATAGCCGTGGGACGCCCGGTAGAATTAAAAGCAAAGTCAGTATTACATACCTATTTATAAACACATTTTTGAAATTTTAAATTAACACACTACAAAAGCCCTACATTTTAATGCCATTCACCTATAAACCAACATTTCAGGAAATTGATTTATTTAAGTATTAAAATACTTTATTGCACTTTCCCTGATGTCATTCTTTACCAATATTTAAGTACAGTACCCGACAAGAAATAATGCACATCGGTATTCAGAAAGAGATAATCGGTTTGTTTCGGCTTTGTAGAGCGTTGTCCTTACTACACAGTCCTTACAATTGACTTGTCACTTTTCTTTCGAATTCAATGGAAGACGGTCGCGTTCACTCATAAATAAATATAAAGAGTTGTTAAAACCTCCAATGGAACATCAATATTACTATTATAAAAGTACTTGATAGGGTGTTTTAGCAGCTCTTAATAGATATTGCATTTTCAGTGCAATGTGCGAGAGAGACAACGCTCTACAAAGCCGTAACTAACCGATTATCTCTTCCTGAATACCGATGTGCATTATTTCTTGTCGGGTACTGTAGTACTATTTTAATTTTAACTTCCTTCAGGAATAAGTAGGTACTGTGTTTACGTCTACTGAGTTGTGCGTATAAAACAGAAATATATAAATACCTTGAAAGTTGGATTAAATCCTGGTTCTTCAATCATTTCTGACGCAAATGTAGTGATTCGGAAACACCGTTGTGTTTTTGGATGTTGGCTAGAATGTCGTGATTCGGCTGTTTCGCCACGAAGCAGTGAATGCAATGGTTCAGGTGGCGGCGTTAATATTGCTAATTTCACTTTGCCACTAAGGCAGCACAATCCTGGCGTTTTTCCGGCAAACTTCAACGCACCACAATGCTTGCAAACACCGTCTATTGGCCCAATACGTTCGTAAGTTCGTTCTTGTGCACCGAAAATTGTCTTGTTGTTGATTTATGAGGTTTGCTCGACGGTTTCACATTGCCCATCGAGCCGTTACACGGGCTACCTAGCGTTGCTCTTGGAATTAAGAAGCACGAAGTCGGGTCATACCAACGCGCTGCTCTTCACGTGCTATTTCTTGTTGTTCTTTCATTGTTTCATTAGCCATGTTTCGAACCCCAACTGCATTTCGTCTTCCTCTGCAAATATTAGATCTACTTGGTAACAGCATTTTTATTAATAATATAAATGCAAAAATACTTATTAGAACACTATTCGTAGACAAAGAAATCAACGTTTTTCGTTATTTTCAAAGTGTTTCAAACTAAACAAACCTTAATTGACATGACATATTACACAAAGTTTTGCCAAACAGTCTTGGTTGCCATGACAATTTTGTAAACAGTGTTTGTTGTCATGCCAACGCTGTCACTGTACGTCAAAAATGTCGTGGATTTAATATCTAATAATCTCAATTTTTTGCGATAAAATGTATATTTTAATACCATGTTTAATACCTATTATCATCTTCCTGACTAAGAGGATTCGAAAAAATCAAACATCAAAAAGATTGGTCCAGCCGTTCTCAAGTTATAAATGGTGTAACTAACACGACTTTCTTTTATACATATATATAGATGTATATAGATAACGTTTTATTTTATAATTATGATGCAATATTCACAATATTTTGGTTGAATTTCAGTTCGGTTTAATTTCAGTAAGTTTGTTGGCCTAGCAATTCCTTATTTCTTTAAATAAGTGAAAATAAAAATTAATAATGCGGTATTTCCGACCTCAGGATTAGGGACTCGAATCAGATTTGGAATGGGTTTCGTACTCCAGTTCGAATGACGTTAGCTCGATGGTCGATACCTCGATGTCCCTACCTCGATGGTATGTTTTGTCGATGGGTCATTACCTCGAAAGATCACTACCTCGAAAGGTTTCTACCTCGACGGGTTTCTGCCTCGACGGTACGCTTCATCGATGGCTTACTGTCTCGAAAGTTGATCAAAACCAAAGTACCTACATTTAAATTATAACGTAAAGTTGTAATAATACTAATGGTAATCAATAATATTTATAATTTTTTTTAACATTATTAATCAATCTTATAGACATACGTTCTACTTACGTACGTACTATATTATCACCTTAAGTTACAAAAAAAATTGGGTTTCGTACTCAGGTCTTTCAGGTCAGGTAATTCTTCATCTATTATAAATGTACAATGTGCAATAGAACGCAAAAATTCTTTTAATCCCATTTGACCTCTGTCCCTACAAATTAGTGTAATTGCAGTTTGCAATTTTTAGTTTTTCTTTTTCTGGGGTGTTTGGGCCACACACGAAAGAGATGAAAATGTGATTTGTGTTAATTTGCTCCTTAATAAGTTCGCGAACAGTCGCATAAAGTCCAAGACGCCGGTTATTCAGTAAACAGTTCCACCGCCTGTGCCAGCCTTCAATATTATTTTGAGTTCGCGGTAACCACGCAGTAACCCTAGCTCGTTATTTCGGTGGACAGACCAAAAATGGAGTGGAAATAAGGGTTGTGATCTGGTCATTTTAATTGTGATTCCTCTTCCTACTAGTGACTTTGTTCTGCCAGAAACGTAATAAGTCTCGCACCACTCCATTAACGGCTGTGCTTCCTGAGGCAAAACTTCTTCTTTTAGCATGTGAAATGCTATTGGAATGGTGTTTAGTAAGTAATTTATTGGAAAATCTTCCTTATCCACTCGTAAACAATCACATTCACGATAGTACGTATGTCTATAAAACTGATTAATAATGTTAAAAAATTAATAAATATTATTGATTACAACTAGTATTATTACACCTTTACGTTATAATTTAAATGTAGGTACTTTGGTTTTGATCAACTTTCGAGACAGTAAGCCATCGATGAAGCGTACCGTCGAGGCAGAAACCCGTCGAGGTAGAAACCTTTCGAGGTAGTGATCTTTCGAGGTAATGACCCATCGACAAAACATACCATCGAGGTAGGGACATCGAGGTATCGACCGTCGAGCTAACGTCATTCGAACTGGAGTACGAAACCCATTTGGAATACCTAATATCCCGTTTCATTTGATTTCGTGGCTTGGTTAAATATGTATACCCAAAGCCACTAGTATATTAGTTAAATAACCGGTCAAGTGTTTCGTTTCGGGCCACGCGCATTTTATTTACGTTTTATTATTGATTCAATGTAAAATAACATGAAACTCACATTAGTACAGAAACAGAAATAAACAGTTGAATTGAGGTAATTCAGTGGTTTTTGGTCAGATCAAGCGTTGCGTTATCAGCACAATAAAGGACTGCGCACATTACAACGACTCCACGCCAACGCGGTTACGGAACCACTCAAATGTAAGCATTCAATAAAGATCCTTATATCTTGGACGTTACGATTGAATTTCGAGTGTGAACGGCGTCGGTGAGCAGAGGGTGGGGAGTAGTCCACGTTTTTCAAGTGTACACTCGAAATTCAACCGTAACGTCCAAGATATAAGGATCTTTATTGAATGCTTACATTTGAGTGGCTCCGTAACCGCGTTGGCGTGGAGTCGTTGTAATGTGCGCAGTCCTTTAGTCGCATTCCGCGCGTTCTGTTCGAAACCATTACCTGTCGATTCCCGTTACCATTTCATTTTCAATTAAGTCGTTCAGTCAAATCAACGGCACAGTTGACTGGCAATTCAATGACATTTAACCATTAATTACATGACAATTTGCAATTTGTGCTAATTATCCAATAAGTTTGAGGCCACTCTGAAATCTACCGTACCCTGTTTTTTTTCGGCGAGGCATTCTAAGTAACGTTTTCGTTAAGAGTAAAAAATAATTGTTGAACAAAAAAAGGAATTAGGTGGATATTTATTTGTAACTTTTGTCAATACTTACCACCAGACGACTCCTGCCTGCTCGTTTGACGGCTATTTATGGCACAAAAGTTTTTTCAATTTGCGCTGAAAATTTCGGTTTAATTGTTATTGCGTTCAGAGTCGTGGACATTATGACTAACAATCCATACTTCCATACTAATATTATAAATGTGAAAGTGTTTGTTTGTTTGTGGCTCTTTCACGTCGCAACATGGCTATTATATGATATGGTTTATGTGTGTAGAGATAGTTGGGAGGGTGGAGAGGGTCGTAGGCTACTTTTTACCGCGGATAAACATCTCATTCCCATGGGAAGATCGATGTTTTGTTAGTTGCTAGATATTTAGTTCCGGATGCTGGTAATAGATGGCGTTAGTAAAATTAATTTTCAAGCATATTGTAGTCTGTAATTCAATAGGATTCCTGCCGGACACAGTTATCCACCCCTAAGCCCCATTATCGACTACGAGGAGGCAGTGGGCATGTTATTTCTGTCTCGTATTTTTGCCATTACTAGCTTTTCGCCCGCAGCTTCGCTCGCGTAGACTACAACATTTTGGTAAAATAAATGTATTCGTTGCAGTTATGGAGATTATGTACTTTAAATTGGGGACTATATCCCTTCTTTATTCCATATCCTCTAAGAAAGCTGAGCCCCACAACAGCAGACCATAGGACATTATACTATGGAAGTAGCTAAAGTAGACTAATCTTGCTGTTTCCACGTCAGTCAAAAGCCTTACTTTTTTGACAGCGTAGGCAGCAGAACTAAGTCTCCCCGACAAGGCTTTGATATGAGGACTCCATTGCAAATGAGTATCAATAGTAAGGCCTAAAAATGTTGTTGAATCTACTGTTTCTAATACTTCCTTATTCAGCATAATGTGTGTAGGAACCTGTTTAACGTTTTTTATATTTGACTGTAGTTCGCATATCCCATTAAATTAAAAATAAGGTAGGCTCGAGGACGCTACCTTGAGGAACACCATATGTTATGTTTAGATCATTACTAACAATTTGCCCAACCTTTACTTTTTGTACTCGCTCCGATAAATAATTTCTAAAAAGTTCTAAAGCTTTTCCCCTTATTCCAATCCTTTCTAGTTTGTTCACGAGAATGGGAATAGAGACCGTATCAAATGCCTTTTTTATATCGAGGAATACTGCGAGACATTTTTTACCTCGATCAAGTAGCTCAGTGATGAGAGAGGTTAAAGCTGTTACTGCGTCTTCAGTCGATTTACCTCGTTAGAATCCATACTGTGTCTTTGATAGTAATTTAAATTTCATTAAATAGTTAATTAAACGTTTATTAAGCAATTTTTCCAAGATTTTCGAAATACACGGTAAGACTGATATAGGTCTATAGTTGCAAATATCATCTCTATCCCCATTCTTGTGAACAGGTGTGATAATAGATTGTTTGAGGCATTTAGGAAAGATGCCTGTTTTAAAACAAAGATTAACTAAGTGAGTTATGATTGGGACTATTACATGTTGAGCAAGTTTGAGAAAGGTTGCCGGAATACCATCCCATCCTGGAGCGCTATTTGATTTTAGATTATGTATATGTATCTTTACTTCACGGTCATCAGTGTCCAATAATACAAATGAGTTTAATTGATTACACCTATCCATATTTTGGATATTATGAATATAGTTGCTACTGTCAGATACAATGTTCTGGGCTAAGTCTGCACCTACACTAATAAAGTATTTATTAATAAAATTAACAGACTCAATATGTGATGATCTTAAATTTAAAAGATTGGTAGTATCTATTTGTGCGTTTTTCATATGGATTATATTTTTAATGTTGTTCCAGAGTAGCTTATTATTTTTAGTAGATTTGTCTAATTGCTCCCTATTATATTTATTTCTAAGTTTTTTAATTAGATTATTACAAAAAAAATTGGTTGCCTGTAAAGTCGGTATACGGGCGAAAGTTTTACGTGACAACGACTTTGAGTGGTAAAATAATTTTAATGTGAATATTCATTCGTATAGTAGGAAGAAGGATGAAATAATAGTAACAATTTAAAACATTTATTTATACAAAGAATTATATTTAAAACATTGTAACACCATCCGCCATCTAGCGCTGCTAACCGTTAGACCATTAACCATTAGTCACAACTAAGTGAGGTAACAAACGAGATTACTCTACTTCTCCAGAGATGGCGCTGTACCATTTTCTGAAACACGCCAACGTGTGTACGCCGTAGCTACCATAAGTAATGTTAAGGAGGAAGGGACGCGTGCCTTTCACTTTTTATGTCTGTCTCTCTCGCTCTTAGGCGGGCTAACCATGCCCGAGTGGAAGGGACGCGTGCCTCTCACTCGCTCTCATTGTAAGCGCATAACGTGAGCGGAGCTACTAACGCAGTTTCTTGAAGTGCCACCCGGCAAACCAATTTATAAGACGTTGTCACGTCAAAATTGCGATATCTTTTATAACTGATTTTAAGAATTTCGGATTATGGATTATTTCGGATTTATGGATCGGTTCCAATTATAAATAATTGGAATTTTTGTAGCGTTAATTGATTGTCAAAATAGTCCTTAATTGGATTCGGACCCCAAGTGCGGCATGTATAAAGCGTATTCTCGTATGTATAAAGCGTATTAAATTAAAAGTGGACCCTCGCTCGAAACAATGAAGGGTTGTAGACAGTTACTAGACACAATATGTCACATTTGGCGCATACTTGATTTTCGGTTTGATTTATGAATAAATTGGACCTCTCAAGTATCTTAAATATCTCAAATGTTGATCACGCTGCTTTGTCTTTGACTAACATCCTAACTAATGCAATAAATGATAGTAGTAAAACTATAAAAATACCAAATCGCAAGTGAAATCTGAAACCCTGGATTACACCGGGAATAATAAAATGTATGAAAAACCGAGACAAACTCCATCAGAAGGCTACAAAATACCCTGAGGATAATAATCTATGTATCACATACAAAAGATATAGGAACTTCTGTAATTCGTTACTAAAAAAGTTAAGAGATTTCGAAAAAGGTCAAATAAAAATAGCTTCACAAACTGGTGCGGCCTCGCGCTAATTTTGTAATTCAAAGAAAGCAATACAAGCGGCCGCACTTGCGGATTCTGATAGTGTATGCGTTCCGCACGGTTACGCGGTTACCACTGCAGGAAAATACCGTGGTGCGGTATCGGCCTAAAAGTTACCTTTGTCAACAAAGGTTATTTGTATATTTTGTCAAAATTCACATTCAATACAAAATTGTGCAATACAAATAAATTGTAAACATTGCAACGCAATCTCATCATCATTTCAATCATCTGCACTTCATAATAATTTAAATAATGAGGCCCCTGCCCCCTGAGGTTTAAGTCTGCCCACACCAATAGCGCGTTGAGTTGTGGTGAGTTAGGAACAGATGCTCTATGGAGTTTCAAAAATCACAAGTTACTATCCTAGTATAAAATATGATTTCCGGGAAAGTGGACACTTCATTCAAATTTATAACTTATCCCACGTGGACGCGCAACTACGTTCTGACCTGACCGAGCTGTTGAATTGCTCCTGGGAGTTATCGTCATTGGACCTCTCGGTTGCCATAAGTAGTTTTCTCGGTTATCTGCCGTGTTGTAAAGAATGCGTGTGGAACAGAATGGCAGTCCGCATTCTGTTCGGTCTAATAGGGGTTCAAAGTTTGTATGAAAGTCCGTCAATTGTAAACCAGGTGTTATGAAAATTAGTGTTTAGAATTATGAAAAAAAAAATAATGAAAAACCTGTATCAGTTTTTTAAAAAATCATCCCTAAATGGGGGTTGAAAAGTTATAAAAAAAGTTTGTCTCTTTGTACACGCTTATCTCCGGATCGGCTGAACGGATTTTAATGGAACTTTTACTGAGAGATTCGGAAGGCTTTGAAGCAACATATAGGCTACTTTTTATCCAGAAATTCCCGCGGGATGAGGATTTATGCGGGAAAAACTCTTATGCGCCAAATCGCGGGCTTATATTTTTATGGGACTTTCACTGGGAGATAGAGGAGATGGTGGACCAACATACTTATAGGCTACTTATTATCTCGCAATTCCCGCGGGATCAGGATACACGCGGGAAAAACACCTTCGCGCCAAGTCGCGGGCTTAGATTTTTTATTTATGGGACTATCACTAGGAGATAAAGGAGGTTATGGAGCAACATATATTTTTATCCCAGAATTCCCGCGGGATCGACGTTCACGCGGGAAAAGCTCCTATTCGCGAATGAACTCGCGAGCTCAAATGGGGCTTTTACTGGGAGGTAGTGGAAGTTGTGGAATGTTATATATATAAGCCACTATTTATCCTAGAATTCTCGCGGGATCGGGATTCACGCAGGAAAAACTTTGTGACATACTGAGTTCCACGCGGGCGGAGCCGCGGGCGGAAAGCTTGTAAATAATAACCTGTTGACAGCCTCTAAACTTAGAAAAATGTCGTATCCGTTTTCCTTAAATTTCGTATCTTAATAAAATTGTATTTATTTCTGACATCAAAATGATGAATAGGTTCATTAAATTTCACGAAAAGGAACCCGCATGCCAGAGTTCTTTGGCGTTCAAATCAGAACGACCTAATACGAGACTGCGGACTTTGTACCGTTACATTTGGGGTTAGTTCCGCTCTTTATCTCGCGGTACGTATCATGTACGCGACAGCTCGCCTACGCCGAAAATGACTGATGGCTTCGTTTAAACATGTACTCCTTAATGACGTTTTCGTTGATGACGTGGTTACGATACTTTCACTTTGCAGCGAGACGCTATAGAGTTATGCTTTGCCGGGAAATTCGAGCGTCCTAAGTGGACGTGCAAATCGATAACCAATCTAACCTTACGGTAACACTCGGTACTCTTGACTGAAAATAACTACTCTTATCTTATCAACGGCTATGTAAAAACAAAACATTACTTACTAAAACAAAACAAAAACTAGTAAACTCGAAGTAAGTAGTATTTGTACTTTGGTTCAATTGGCACCTTGGTTTTGTCAGTAATTGTAAACACTCAATTATTCTGCCTCAATAACCTCGGGAAGCCTTTGATGTACTCGCATCAAAAGGACTATGACTTTGATTTAATCTCAGTACGAAAAAAATGTAAGGGAATAAAGCGCTATTGTTCGGGCGTTGCTTTTATTTCTCTTTCAGTTGATTTCGTCTTAAGTGACATTGACAATATTTCGTTCAATTCAATTTGTTGTTTAAAACAAATATTAACTTGTATTAGTCAGTAGGTACCTGACGACGAGTTATATGGTTTTTATAAAGAATAATCATAAAGAATAATCATGACTTAGGACAGGCGTTTCACCGCAAGGCAAAAAAACGCTGCAGAATAATGCTACACTACAGTGTAGTAACTAAGAGTTTTAATTGTATTGCCCGCACTGAATGGCAAAACGACCGCAGCGGCGAAAATTCTGTAACAAGTTACAAATTGCTTGCGGCGCGACGGTTGATCGTCTTTTTGTAGCCTATTGGGAAAACCTTGACTGCACGTATTGCACGACGTATATTTGCGTCTGATCCGCGTGTTGCGAAGTGCACATTTTGCGTTCCACCACAATCTTTGCCTAGCTGAAAGGCTCTTGGTTCTTGAATCAACTCTATCGTATTTTTCAACACATTTCTGACAGAAATGTACGTGTAGCGATTTAAGTGGATATAGTGTAGACTTTCACATTAAACCTTGCACGGGTTTCAATGTTTTGAAGTATAAAACTGTCGCGCGTCGCGTAGCTATGTGATGTGACAATGTGATAACCGCGCCCAGGGATGTCTACATACGAGAAATCCTCTACGATCAATAGCCCCGACACGATTATAATTACGTTTTGTAATACAATAAAATAAAGCGTGTATTTTAAAAGGAAATTATTCGATATTTCGTCACTTTTTGTTGTTTTGCTGTTGTTTTGCATTGACCAGCAACATGTTGATTTTAAAGGAAGAGGTTCTTTAACTTTATTCGACACATAATTTTTATTAACATAAAAATCTAACGATCACGCATGCAAAAATTTTAATAAAAATAATAATAATAAATAAAAATATTTTATTGAATAAATACATTACATAAATGTTAGTCGCAAGAGCCCTGTACTTGGTTCAAGACCTGTGTTACAGGTTCTCCGCTCATCCACCGAGACAAATCAGTGTAAATCAATAAAATACAACTAGAACAAGAAGTACAACTAAAAGGAAAATTAATACTAATCAGTGTGTGTGTGTGTGTGTGTGTGTGTTTGTGTGTGTGTGTGTGTGTGTGTGTGTGTGTGTGTGTGTGCATGTTCGTCTACATGTATGTCTGAAAGATTTTTCCTATATCGTGGTAGAATGAATGGTTTTCTCAGTTTCCTCGTAATTTAGGTCTATTAAATATGTTGTAATTAGGTGTTTCATTTTGAAGTTAGTTAAATTATATATTTTTAGTTTTTTATTGAATTTGTTGTACAGAGAGGAGGACATGGATAAAAATTGTTTCTGTTTGAATTTGGTCTTACATCGTGAGACTTGACATATGGTGGGAATTCTGCGTTTGTGTGGTAGGTTAGTGTTAGGTTTCGATGAGTTCTAATGAAGCAACTGAGTATGTAAATTTGCCGTGTGGTTAGTATTTTGTAGGTGTTATGTAGTATAAATGTTGAGAAACGTAGTGGTTTATTAAATGCTACCTTCAACAATGCCCTCTGACTCCTTTCAAGACTTATAAGAATACTTTAATGAATCTTTTTACGGACATTTTTTACATCTGACGGGTAGTTTTTCAATTATCTCTAAATATGGATTTTAAAGTTGGTTATATTTTGTAAAAGTAATGGTGTAATTAAAACAAGAACATTATTACTTAGACGTGCCTCAAAAATATACACTACCAGTATTTAATTATCGAAAAAAAATTAACGGGCAATGAAGAATAGATAAGGTATCATAAATGTTCAATCAGATTTTTTTACTTCTAAATAACGAAGTTATTACAAGTTAAAGTTTCATGAAGTCCTGCATAAAATCATGGACACCGATACTAGGTACTTTACTACGACCCGTTCAGTTCATCAATGAAAGCGCGTAGCGTCTAAGTTCGCTTGCCACCGCGCACCACCAGCGTGGTGGACTATGGCTTTAACCTTCTCATTTTGAGAAGAGACCCGTGCTCAATAATGGGCCATGATGGGTTAAGATGATGATGTACATGTTAAAAATTTATTTGACGACCCGGACGGCGCAATGGTTAACACGCCGGATCGCTGTTCAGAGGGTCCTGGGTTCGATTTCCAGCGAGGCGGAAATTTGAATGATGAGTTTGAATTTCCGTTCTTGGTCTGGGTGTGTGTCCTTGTCTTGTGTGTTGTCCATGGCACCCACGACACAGGGAATCCTAGTTTGGGGCTATGAGTGTAAAGCGTTATTTATTTATTTACAGTAGGTAGTAAAATTAGGTTATTACGGCGTTTAGGTGTAGGCTGTAAGTTAGGTATAGCGAGGCGCGGCGGCGCGGCGCGGGAGTCGGGAGGGCGTGGGTCATTGAACCGCGAGCGACTGCGCGCGATCATTTTGTGTGTATTGTATACATTGCTGGTTTTTCTTTTTAAAAAAAAGTGGTTTTTTTTATGAAATTATTGTTTCGTGTAACTTTACTAAGATGATAAAACATGAAAAAGGCGAAAAAAACGTTAAAAAATTTTAATTTTTTTCACCTAAATCGATTTTTTTTCTCACTCATCATCAAAGGTATCATCATCACTATCATCTGCTTTCATATTCGTGAGCAGTTCCCTTCCACCCTGTATAGCTTACTTTTATTATACCTACTTATTTATCTTAATATATATAAATCTCGTGTCACAATGTTGGTCCGCGATGGACTCCTAAACCACTTAACCGATTATAATAAAATTCGCACACCATGTGCAGTTCGATCCAACTTGAGAGATAGGATACTTTAAATCTCAAATTATAGTCGCAATTTTAATTTATTTCTAATTATTTGTCTCTTATTATTTGACAGATTGACATGGCAGTCTTATTCACAGATGAACAGACACCTAGCGCCACACAAGAGAACTAAATTAAGAGTGTTATTATTTGACAGTCACAATTATTAACAGATGTCGATACCTTTCGACTGGGTTGAGTAAGTAATCAATAGATGGCGCTGCTATGGTAAATCTAACTTGCACCCGTGCGAAGCCGGGGCGGGTAGCTAGTACATCTATAAAAGTAACAGGTCTCCGTATCTTTGCATAACTCATCCTAACAAAAAAGCTGTAAGTTTTAGACTTTTTATATCTATTTTCCTCGTCGGTTCATCTGGTTGTGATCGCATCAAAGCTAAAATATGAATAGTTATTAAATGGATGATTTTTCGACAGCAACGGTTTGCGTCCAAGACTGGACCGGCTACTCTAATCGGTCTTGAGTCTGAATCTCTTAAGCTCTCTTGTTTATGTCGTCAATCCATTCAGTCAGTTTATCCTCTTCCTCTTATCTCTTATTATATTACTTTCTCCGAGGCGTGGTCATAATTTGCAAAGCTCTTCCCGAATGATTCTCAGTTCTTCGTATGGTGGCTCATGGCCTCATGAAGTAAATATTCTCCTCAAATGTATGAGGCGCGTGCCTTAAGGCTTGATTAGGTGCGTTGCAAAAAAATAATAAGCGTAGCTATCTTCATAACTTGCAACACGCTGTAAATTCAAAGGCAATAATATTGCAATGCTGTTGACCTAGACGACTTGGAAGCTCAGGAATTTAATTTCCTATTTGCCAAGACGTCGGGATTAAATTTTTCCTAGAGTTACAGTAAAATTATAGTGAATTTGTTTACCATAGATGTTTTAAATTCTGTACCTTAAGAAATTACAACAACTGAGGTACAGGACCTTAGTTGTTCTTCTATTCTAGTCCTTTGCAAAAAATAATTGACAAATAATTACTATTAATTCTGAACAATGTCGTGGCGCTTAACATTATAAATCAGTATTACTTTAACCTGAAAAGCAACATTCATGAAACAATACCTATAGAAGGACCATTTTAATAGGTCACTTTTGACAGTTCTTCAAAATTTTACAAAGTTACCTTGTAAGGGAGGCACCCCATATTATTTAATATTCCCTACTTAAACTTTTTACACTTCAAACTGACGTCGTTACAAAGTTACGTCAGTGAACTTTTTTCTTTTTAAACATTAGGGATTGTACCAAAAGAAACAAATCAGTAGATAAGTTGAATTCGAGAAGTCGAACTAATCGTCAAAAAGTTTTTCACCATTATAAAATAAAATATATTTTAATAGGAACAAAATTAATTTTGTTACATTTTAGGGCAAAAAGTATGTAATTGTTCATTTTTATATAGGTACGTCTGGCTCAAAAGCCAGTATCCAGAAATGTGAATTGTTACAAAAAAGTCATGGTTTCATTTCGCGCCTTTATTTAACGCATTATTTTTGTCGTTTTTAGGGTTCCGTACCCAAAGGGTAAAACGGGACCCTATTACTGAGACTTCGCTGTCCATCCGTCCGTCCGTCCGTCCGTCTGTCACCAGGCTGTATCTCATGAACCGTAATAGTTTCACAGTTGAAATTTTCACAGATGATGTATTTCTGTTGCCGCTACAACAACAAATACTAAAAAACTGAATAAAATAAATATTCCCATACTTTCGACGCCTCCGACGCCTTTAATTACCTTTCGGTCCAAGAGATGGCGTTGCTTGTAGCTAATATGTAGCTACAAAAACTAAAGTAAATATTTAAGTGAGGCTTTCATACAGATTTCAGACCAGATTTTTTTGGCGTTTTATACATAATGGTACGGAACCCTTCGTGCGCGAGTCCAGCTCGCACTTGACCGGTTTTTTAGTCGTTGTGCGAACTGTGCACTTATTAGTACTTTTTATAACAATCGCATTCGATTTACAGATGTTTGAAGTCCTTATCAATTAATTAAATTTAATCGATGTTTTCAGTAGGTTACCCTCACTAACCTACTTATCAATTAATTAAATTTAATCGATGTTTTCAGTAGGTTACCCTCACTAACCTACTGAAAAACATCGATTAAATTTAATTAATTGATAAGGACTTCAAACATCTGTAAATCGAATGCGATTGTTATAAAACGTCCCTGTAGCTCGGGAACAGAATTGGAGCTACGGTATCCCCTGCCTGATCGTAAGAGGCGACTAAAAGGGGGCTTTCGGGGCTGCAGGCGGTAAGAGTGGGAGCTCGAACCGCCAATCAGCAGCCCCGGGAAGGATGATGGTATGAGGTAGGCCGCATACCATCATAAACAAAAGGTGCCGCGCGGATTTCTACTCGCGCTGGAGGAGCCGAAAGGCACTGCGCTCGGAGGGCTCCGGTTGCGTTCCGTTGGAGATCCCGGAGTCCTCCACATAGCGTCGAAGACGGCCACCGGGGGGGTTTTAGTGAGTAAGAACCCCACATAACCCTGTGTCGCTCCCACGGCACAGGGTACCTTTTGAAGGTTTCCCCCTCGTTAAAAAAAAAAAAAAAAAAAAAAAAAAAAAAAAAAAAAAAAAAAAGGTTACCCTCACTATGAAGTAAAGAAAAACAGTTGTCAAATGTGGCCTATTAAAATGGCCCTGCTATAATTATACTCGGGGGTTATTGTAGACGGTAAGCGTAGGGAACAGCAATACTAGCAAAAGCTAAGTTGATTATGAAAACATTAAACCTTTACCAAGACTACATCGCCACTTTGCATTTCAGTTAATCATTCACGCGTTGTAAGTAAAAAAAATTGTCCAAAAACGCGTCGATCCCTGACAATGCGGTTCAGTTGAACCACATCTGTACCTTTGTACACTTTTGGGAGAGTGGTCGTGACGTTGATGATCATCATTAAGCTGTTGATGATCTTTGACGTACTTGGTGACAGCTGCGATAGTATTTCTTACATAGCTACACTCTATGAAAACAATAACAATATCTATCGCGTCGCTTGACTTCCCTCTCAAATTTCAACCATATCCGATAACTAGTTCCAGGCCAGCGGAAGCTTTATGCACACACTGCGAAGGCGCGAGGCTGCATCACTTATCAATTTATCAGTACATTTCATTACGCATTAATTACCGAGTTCAATTACGATTTGGACGACGACGAAACAAGATCCTTTTCAATATAATGCTCTGGAGTTTGGAGATATCTTAGGGTTTATATCAATAAAGTTTATATTTTTATTATAGGTTAGCATCAGATCTGTTCTCATTAAAATTTTCAAAATTTTTATTACTCAGTCATTTTATAATATTTTAACTTTTTACCTGCTGAGTACTATAATAATTTTTAATTTCCCTCCATAATGTGCTATACAAAGCCAATGAAGAGCTTTATTGAGTTAATTCTAGGAGGCGAGAGGTACTTAATAAAATTGCATAGACTGGAAAATAATTTCTTTTCTCAGAAATGTTACAAGAAACGTTGGGAAAAAAGATTTTCTTATGCCGTAGTAAGTTATGAATCGTGGTAAAATCTTTTATGAGAATGGATATGTAAGGGATTGTGAGAGTAGTTATATATTATCAAGACAGTAACCTACCTATCTAACTACAACCTATCTAACAACTGTATCTAACATACGAAAAAAATAACAAGGAATGAAGCTTTCACTTCAACTAATTGGACTTAGTAAAATTAATAACACGGATCATATAGGTATACATATTTATCTTGGTAAAAAGTACCTAAACCTTTTGCCTTAGCGACCTTTGCTATCACCTGGTACTTTTAAAGCACTATACCCATTTTGCGTAATATTATCGACACGACTCACGTCTAATATAATTTTATTATAATTAAGTATAGACATTTATGACTTCAATACATCAGATGGTGATCTACGATGGACTGATACCTTGTTAATGTTACCAATAATATATGTACATACATACGAGTATATCTTGAAACGGGTGTAAACACTTATACATATTAGATCAATCCCCATTTATTCATTCGATGATCTTTTTTCTGTTTTTAACCAACAATGAATCAGGGGTTATCTGAAGTGTCTTACCGATGTATATTAAAACTAGAAGAATGGTCTTGTATTATAGATTTTCAAATTCCAGACAATGATCAAATACATTTTCAGATTAGTTACATATGAAGCTTACGTTACTTATTTTATATGTATTTATATTATTTTATCGCTACGTCAAAATGCGTGTATTTGCGCAAAGCCCAATGTATTCGTATTTTCTATTCTACTGCACTATACATTGAAGTTAGCAGTGCAGGAAACAAACAGCCTCCATCGAAAGCTTTATGGAGATCGTCGCACTGACCCACTTCCCGATACCGAAGGAAAATTCTTTTAAATTATTTCATTTCACTTACATTTTTGTGTATCGATGTGAATCTATAAAATTTTCATAAATACTTTGATTGTGAGCTATATTAATGTAACTGTAACTGATAAATATCTGGTTCAGACTATAAAAAGGTATTAAAGATTAATCTTAATATATAAAACTCTTGCGTTACTGGTGATTGACTGACAGACAACGCACAGCCGAAACTACTGAACGGAAGAATCTGAAATTTGGCATGTATGTTCCTTGGGGAGTGTAGGGGAGCACTAAGAGAGGATTTTTAGAAATTCCACCCCGAAGGGGGTGAAATAGGGGATTGAAGTTTACACGAATTCCACGCGGGCGAAGCCTGCGGGCGGAAGCTAGTTTTCAATAAATACTGTAAGACCGGAATATGGATTAACTCGACGACCCGGATGGCGCAATGGTTAACACGCCGGATCGCTGTTCCGAGGGTCCTGGGTTCGATTCCCAGCGAGGCGAAAATTTTAATGATGAGTTTAAAGGAGATATTTCAAATCCGGCCCACAATATGTACAGTACCTCGAAAAATCGAGAAAAATTCATGGAATTTGGGAAAAATAAAGATAAATTGCTTAAATGCATACTTTTCTGGTACAAATTTAGTATTTATAATTCATTTTTATCAATTTTCAACATGGCGTCTTGCCAAGTTGTCATTGATCATAGATATAGAACTGTCTACTGTCACTTTAAATGACAGAATTGTAGGTACATATGTCAAACTTCTATCAAATTAACCAACATGGCGCGTGATGACAACTTGACCGCCATGACGGACTTTTGTTTTTGTGTTGCAATTTTAAGTGTACATTTTTGTGTTATACCACAAAACTAAAGCAATTTAAAGGAATTGGATGATTGAAAACTGTTTTAATTGTTTCTCCATTTTTGAGTATGGTGTACAAAGTGGTGGCCGGGGCTCCATACATTTTGAAACATCTCCTTTCCGTTCTCGGTCTGGGCGTGTGTCCTTGTCTTGTGTGTTGTCCATGGCACCCACGACACAGGGTATCCTAGTGTGGGGCTATGAGTGTGTAGCGTTATTATTATTATTATTAAACTATTTCAACATGAAACTAAATATAAATTCTAATTGATTCCTAAAATTATACAGCGTATGTGGGTAAAGTTTGCACTACGTACCTACAATTTATACTACTAAAGGCATTACCTACTAAGTAACTACTATAACGTAAGTCATTTATTATCTTAAAGGAAATTATTTCCGATGCTAACTTCAAAATTTAATTACGTTCTGGTAATGCTTCGCCTGTAAAGTTTTGTGACACAACGTTAATCCTTGTGTCAATTCATTTTAATACACGTATAAACACATTAATGGCTACAATTTGAACAAATTCTCGGGTCTCCTCCGAATTGAGGAAGTCAAATTTCTGGACCTGAAGGGTCAAGAGCTTATTCCACCACGATAACCTATGCATATTAAAAAAATGAGTTAGTTGCCAATCTGAATGTCGGAAGTTTTTAATATAAGACTATTATTTATAGTGTTTTACGTTTAACGTGTTTTTTCCTAACAATATGTTCCTGTTAAGATCTTGAGGAAAGGACTTCAGTCTACTAATCTATACTAATATTATAAAGCTGAAGAGTTTGTTTGGTTGAACGCGCTAATCTCAGGAACTACTGGTTCGAATTGAAATTTTTTTTTTGTGTTGAATAGACCTTTTATCGAGGAAGGCTTTAGGCTATATAACATCACGCTGCAACAATTAGGAGCGAAGAAATAATGGAAAATGTGGAAAAAACGGGAAAAATTATTCATTCTCGAGGGCTTTCGTTGCATGCGTTGCAAAAACGATTCAAGATACCAAAAATATATGTATGATAGAATTATTCCTCTTGAAATGATCTAAAAAAATGTCCACGACAGTATATGTCTATCTTTTAAGATTAACACACTAGAACCGTTTTTATGGTAATCAAATTTGGTCGAACCCACTGCCATACCTAACTTGCCGCGTTTCCAAGTTTAATCTGAATTAATCTTGCTGTGATCCTTTGCTACTTTGCTATTGTTTTGTCGTAAGCTTTATTTCTAAGTTTAATTTAATTTAACCTGAATTAATTTTGGTGATAGTTTATTATCTTCCCGAAATTCCTACGGGAGCGGGACCTGCGCGGTTGATACTTACGGGTCCCGAAGCGAAGCGAGGGCGGTTCGCTAGTCTTATGATAAGATTATGGTCTCCATTATAGTTGATACCTACCATAATATTGTCGTCATATCAACGTTACGCGCATCTATGAATAGAACCTAATTTCGCATGTTAATTGCATGCAAATCTATACTAATATTATAAAGCTGAAGAGTTTGTTTGTTTGTTTGTTTGGTTGGTTGGTTGAACGCGCTAATCTCAGGAACTACTGGTTCGAATTGAAATTTTTTTTTTGTGTTGAATAGACCTTTTATCGAGGAAGGCTATAGGCTATATAACATCACGCTGCAACGATTACGAGCGAAGAAATAATGGAAAATGTGGAAAAAACGGGGAAAATTATTCATTCTCGAGGGCTTTCGTTGCATGCGTTGCGAAAACGATTCAAGATACCAAAAATATATGTATGAAAGAATTATTCCTCTTGAAATGATCTAAAAAAATGTCCACGACAGTATATATCTATCTTTTAAGATTAACACACTAGAACCGTTTTTATGGTAATCAAATTTGGTCGAACCCACTGCCATACCAAACTTGCCGCGTTTCCAAGTTTAATCTGAATTAATCTTGCTGTGATCCTTTGCTACTTTGCTATTATTTTGTCGTAAGCTTTATTTCTAAGTTTAATTTAATTTAACCTCAATTAATTTTGGTGATAGTTTATTATCTTCCCGAAATTCCTACGGGAGCGGGACCTACGCGGTTGATACTTACGGGTCCCGAAGCGAAGCGAGGGCGGTTCGCTAGTGAATTATAAAAGGGCAAAATAATACGACTCGTGTTACAACTTCAGTTACTATTTATTGAATGATGAAAGTATTGACAACAACAAATCTTCCTTTACTGTCGTCGTTCCATTTTCAAATAGGTACCGGCCAGGTCGCTGGCCAGTAACATTTGAAAACCTGAAAAAGAAATCTGACTCCGCTCCTCTCCTCTCCTCTCAAGTCCACTAAAACACTACTCTGCTCAAAAGCACCGCTCCTCTCAATAGCACCTCTCCACTCCACATCTGGCAACACCAGTATGCCAAAACTGCCCTCGCTTCAGCACATCTCAAATCACCACCTCCTGCAGTCATTGCTCCTCACAGTTGTTATAGCACAGGCATAAAAATCCTCCGTTACAGAATAGATGGTTCGGTGGGGATCCTAATTGCATGCATAATGAATAGAGAGGTGTTCAGTTGTAATGAAAGTGGTTATTGGTCTCCAGGACTATTTGTCGCTTTCGCGATTTTACAAAAGCGTTAGTGAAGCGATAAAATTTCTGTAAAGCGATTGCAATTGAAACAATTATTTCTAAGCACCTATTAGGGACATTATTGTAATTGCCATACTTAGATCCCTTTTCCTATTTTTCTGCTTTGAGATATTGAAGAGTTCGTTCCGTAATGATGTTGTTAGTGTCGTGTGTCGCGATGTGAAAGCTCAGGAGGCTTAGCCAAGTTGACAATCTACAATCGCTATCGTCATAGAAAACTAAAATAATGAATGGAAATTGATTAGTAAATCGTTATATCACGTGATCACACTATAGAAATAGAAAAGTCGTAGCCATGTTTACAACGTAACTGTCTATTCTAACGATAGAATAGAATGCTGTCGATTCTACAATCCCCATAGCTATGTCCCATACAAATGCTAGCCATATTACACTTTTGACAAGCGCTAGAGAAACGTTATCTACGATAGAAATCGTTTTATTAGCGATCGCACGGACCCTGTAGAAAACGAAATAAAATGGCGAATTAGTTCATCAGCTGTTTTCAAGTGTTCAAAACTTGAAAGGTTAAAGTGCGTAGGATTGTAAAATAAGAGTTATTTCTTAGTATTAGAAGGCATTTATCTAAATTACTTGTATTCATAATATTCGAATGCTTTTTGTATCTTTATGACGGTAATGGTTTTAGGGTCGTAAAAGTAGTAAAATATAAGATTGAAGAAATGTTTTTCAAGCATGCTGTGTGCAGATGTTTTGACATTGTAATAGTGTTGAGTGAAATGCCTAGAACATAAGTTATATAATATACTAGCTTCTGCCAGCAGTTTCACCCGCATTCCGTGGAACTACTTCGCATACTTCAGATAAAAAGCAGCCTATTGTCTTCCTCAATAAATGAGCTATGTAACACTGAAAGAATTTTTAAAATCGGTTCAGTAGTTTTGGAGCCTATTAAATGCAAACAAACAAACAATCAAATCTTTCCTCTTTATAATATTATTAGTATTAGTATAGAAGTATAGATAAAAGAAGAGATTTGTATTAGTAAGATGTTATAATTCTTAGAACATAAGTTAAAAGTATATGCTATAACATAAGTTTACCATAGGAACAAAAACTATTAATAGAAACAAGGGTTCTACTTAGTGAACATGGGCTACACACTCGTACAATCGTTTAAATTCTTTCTTAAGTGCCTGCCTTTCTCAAGTGGCTAACACCGCTAACACGTCATTGTTTATGTTACAAATTCCTTAGTACGAGAATGATTTAACCAACAAAGGAAATTCTTTAATGTAATAAAATATAACGTACCTTTCCATAAATTCCAGTAAAACTGCAAACTGTTCCGAGCTAGCTCTAGATCTAGAATCCATCCTAAAAAAGATCATCGCATAACATGATATTTCCCGTTGATTTCGTTATTAATTTGTCTTCATTTCACAGTTATCGTTAAAAATGAATTCCACGTCATAATATTAACATAAAACAATAATAAAAAGGGATTTTATACCTTAGCTCACTCACTTTTTAGCACTAAAGCACTTAAAACGATTTAAAACTTTGCGTTTCACCCGCGCACCGTTTAACACAACTAGTCACTTTGACGTTTGTCACGGCGAATGATCGCTATCGCGATCGCTAACCATAGACTGTTTTTGATGTTTTTTCTATGGGAGTTTTCGACTAAGCGATTGTCGTAGTTGTGTCAACTTGGCTACCAATTAATGGATTTATAGAATCGCTATTGCCAAAACGATAGCGATCGTAGAAAGAGAATAGCTACGAAGCGTTTGTAACTTGGCTAAACCAGCTGGTTGTTCTGAACGAGACTGAAACTTGACGGTATTTGTTAAGAGTTGCTATTTTATATTATGCTGACTAATATTATCAATATAACGATAAACAACCGCGAGTGTCTTTTGCGTAACAAATGTATTTTTCATCCCACCTATTCGAAAAAGACGACTTGGTTCGGTCTTAAGGGGATCCAAAGTTGGTGTTTTCTATTTAGCGGGCGGGAATGAATTTTCATATGCAGGAAAAGTAAATTCAGTTCGGATTGTTAGAAATTCATGTTTTTGTTTTTAAAAATGAGTTCTTTAGTTAGTTTAATTAGTTTAGTCGGGTTAGTCGGGTTAGTCGGGTAAGTCGGGTTAGTCGGGTTAGTCGGGTTAGTCGGGTTAGTCGGGTTAGTCGGGTTAGTCGGGTTAGTCGGGTTAGTCGGGTTAGTCGGGTTAGTCGGGTTAGTCGGGTTAGTCGGGTTAGTCGGGTTAGTCGGGTTAGTCGGGTTAGTCGGGTTAGTCGGGTTAGTCGGGTTAGTCGGGTTAGTCGGGTTAGTCGGGTTAGTCGGGTTAGTCGGGTTAGTCGGGTTAGTCGGGTTAGTCGGGTTAGTCGGGTTAGTCGGGTTAGTCGGGTTAGTCGGGTTAGTCGGGTTAGTCGGGTTAGTCGGGTTAGTCGGGTTAGTCGGGTTAGTCGGGTTAGTCGGGTTAGTCGGGTTAGTCGGGTTAGTCGGGTTAGTCGGGTTAGTCGGGTTAGTCGGGTTAGTCGGGTTAGTCGGGTTAGTCGGGTTAGTCGGGTTAGTCGGGTTAGTCGGGTTAGTCGGGTTAGTCGGGTTAGTCGGGCTAGTCGGTTTAGTCGGTTTAGTCGGTTTAGTTAGTTTAGTGACTGTGACAGTATTATTCCTGAATTTGAGGCGCCTTTTATTTTCTCATAGGGGGGGATGAAAAGTAGAGTGTATCACTCGGGAGCAAATATTTTTGGCTCGGGCGACATACTTTGAATCCCTCGCTACGTTCAGGATTCTACTAAAGAATCCCTCGCTACGCTCGGGATTCTACTCTAGAATCCCTCACTTCGCTCCGGATTCAAAAAAGCGCCCTCGCCGAAAAAATATTACTTTGCACCCTTGTAATACAATCTACTATTGTCGTTCAAACAGTATTTGGTAAATGAATCAATAGCTGTTGCGGTTGTCAGTTTTCAATCTGTAACTATAAGAGGGTTAAAAGTATTTGTAAATGAATCAATACCTGTTGCGGTGGTCAGTTTCCAATTGCAACTATAAGAGGATTAAAAGTGGGGCATTCAAATGTCACCGTGGAATTAGAATTAAGTCGCGAATTTGAAAAAAAAATCGGGTGGGGCTGTGTCGCTACACACGGCCGTCGGCTTTAACGTGAAAAGTCTATCGGAATCGCAGAGCGTGCCCTCACAGCTTTGAGACGCTCCTGAAATCGCCACTCTCGCTCTGCGCCGGACATTGGGGTACCTGTGCGTGAACTATAACCCCCTCTTTCCGAGGATACCCGTGTTTTATATTTCTTGCTGGCCCTTGCACGGGCTGAGGCCGAAATATTGATTTTCATTTCAAAGTTTAACACTTATTGGTTTTTTTTTTAAGTGCACTCACAGTTTGAGTGGTGGTTGTTTGGTTGGCTTGAACCATCCAGCCACCATTCTCTCTGCCAATGTGCCTATGCTAACTGCCGATACTTATTTTTCAGCAACCTTCCTACTATATATTTTATGCTTGATTAGTTCGATATCTTTGTAGTGTAATCAAATAATATTTAACTTAGCAATTAGTGTTTACACTTAGCTGTTAGTCTACCATGCATACATGCCTTAACACTTATTGGTTATTAAATCAAGTAATATCGTCTCAGTCACATTTATTATTACTTAAATTGATTGGTCTGAATAAGCTCTGTAAATCCACGCAAGAATCACGGCGCTATCACGTATGAGTCGTGAGTTATACTGAAAAGAAACCAGCGAGAGTGACGATTTTCGTAATTCTATGCAGTGCCCCTCCCCCGTCGCCCCGCCCGGTCCCGATGCAAATCAAGGTCTTAGCAGCGAGCTGACTATATACGATAAATAATGACACTAAATTCATATTTCTACGACGAATCGTTTCGTAGTTATTAAGATCAGACGATATAATCCAATTCGTTTAAAAAAAATTCGTATCCATTTTAAAGACGTTTGACGTCAAAACATCGTAGCGAAAATATCGTACGCCAATCTACCAATTAGCATAGCTTTAAAAGCGACTGCATGGGTTTTCATGAATACCTATTTTCGGTGAATTCCCTTTGTCCGCCAGTTTTTGTCCTCGTCGGCGGATATTGGGAAAAATGCCTTGTGCCCACTAGGACAATACTTTTTCATTATTATAGATGCTAGATACTTTTTAATGTAAAAAACCCACAAAGTGGACATCAGAAACAGAGAGAAGAAAGAAGGTAGTGAATTTAACTCTCTTTTAAAAAGCCAAATGTGTACCGACTCAATGTTGCATAAGTACCTATACATTAAAGTTTTATGTATCCGTGTAAAAATAACCACTTCTCGCATATACTCGTACATACACAATACACAAATGTGTTATTGCCCTAACTTCATCTGCAGCGCTTATTTGATTAAAAGTTCTTTCCTAGCAAAATCCTTTGTCAAAAAGAGTCGTATGTGTCACTTTCTAGCTCTTTGAATTTTATTCTATTAAGAATGTTGAATGTTTTAATTGAATGTTCTTCTATTCAGACGTGAAACGGGACAAACAGACACTAGTTCTAGCTAGCACTAGTGTGGTTTGCATAGATACAGTTATCAGAATAGCTTTCGATTAATCCAGTTGTCAGATGAGTCGATCGCTCGCTATTCAGGTCACAGAACTGATACTGTGGGTGTAGCAGTCGGTGGACCTTGGACAGAATATATTTTTTCTTTGTAGCAAAATGGACTTTATTGTCTCGAAAGAATTCAGAAAAATCGTCACAAGTTAAAAACAAGCAAATAGTATTTTAATGTATGTACCGTACACGTCAAAAAATGTGGGACGTGTAATGTAAGTTATAAATTTTAATATCAAAGAGTGATGACAATTAACCAACAATTTGATATCTCACAAATAATTAATTAATGGACTTAAAATTTAATAGGTATGTGTAAAATTTAACTATTCAGTTATTCTATTCATTGTCTGTACATACAACAATGCATCAATACAACAATGTCATCAGATACCTAAAGGATATCAAAGCCTGATTAAATATTATTTGCTATATAGTTGATGGTTTGTAATTACTTTGCTTTGGGTTTGGGTATGTTTGCGACACATTAATAGTTACAGGGCTAGGCTCGGGTCGCCTTTTTCAATTTTAGTAGTTAAGGCCGTAACCCACAGTACTGGTGCTGCAGAGTGCGGATTGGTCAACTTCAGACACCTTTAAGGTTCCCTCTGCCGAATATAACTTAGACTTATTCCAAGTAAGACTTAATTCGCAATTACACTTTGACGACTAACATGGTAGCCTCTAAAAGTGGCGCAATGCAATTTATGACACTTACCATTCCCAGCCTGTCACTTTATTCACTCACTGCCTCGTTCCTTTTATCGCGGCACGTGACGCACCCCTGGTACAAAATTGGCGCTTTTACAAAAATGCGTTTTAAAAATTCTTTAAAAGAACGCCGCGACTCCATCCCCGTATTCAAATTAATCCCTCTTCCACATTCAAAGCGTTCTATGTACATAACTTTAGGCGCCAAAGTGTTAACAGCCAGTTGCTCGTATAATTTTATTTTACTACATAATAACATAGTAGAGGAATTATTAATTCCATTTCTATACTGTGATAATAAGCAGTCTTCTTCAATTTCATAATCATGCTTCACAGGAAATGACTTTGCCTTCCGGGGATCATGATTCATGTATATGTCTATTTTGAAAGAGTATCTGTTTGCTGACGTAAACATACTGACTATGTTTGCAATAAAATTAGTTAAAGCATAAATGGGGACCACATTAACTTTGAGTGTATGACACGTATTCTATGAAGATTTCAGGTGTATTCTTATTTCCGTTCAAAATAGATAGACAGACAATGGAGGCATATTAATAGGGCTCCGATTTACCTTTTGGGTACGGAACCTTTAAAAAGATTGTAATTTTGATAAATTGGATGCACGGTAGTTGCCGTCGAGTCTAACTCGCGGCATCGATCGATACCTTCGAACAAAGATCGTTTGTTATTTTGTTCTCGTATCTCTGGTGGGTTTTAATGAGTTATGCATTGTTAATGTATATCTCTTGGTAGTTTAGTTACGTACGGATAGTTGTTTAGGCGGCTGGTCTATTTTAGGCCTTTGTGCATTTTGTCCTTCATTTTAGGATCACTTACCACCAAATGAATCACCAGATCGTTTGCAGACTAATCAAAACAAAAGTAAAAAGCAAGCGAAAGGAAAGTCATCATAATAGCAACATAAACGTGACATAGGGTTCTTCAAGAAAATTGTAAAAAGAGCTCGACGATGACCACATACCATCAGGTGACTTGCTCAATCTGCCTTTATATCAGCCCTTTAAGCTATAAAAAGACAAAAACAATGTAATATGAATACAAATGCTGCAGGTGGATTGTTTACAAACAATTTTGTTGACATTGTAGAGTCGCTGCACTACAACATAAAACCATTTGGAGTGGCAGACGCGGTTAATATTATAAAAAGCTTTTCCACGATGCTCTTCCTGGAATTTTGCCAGTTGTACTCCGAAATGCTCGTATGGACAAACTGTACGACGCGTCCATTGACGACCGAATCAGATAACTGGGTCATGTCTGGCTTTGTTCTATTCAACATGTTTATTGCTTTCAAATAATTTGAAATTATGATTCCTCTGCGATATTCGAATGTATATTTATTTATGATTTTTATGTTCGTTTTAATTAAATAATTGTGATTTACTATTATGACGGAATATTAATAATAAGTAGACTGGTCCGACTTCTTTGTTTTTTATGCTTAAAATTTAGTGTTTATTATTAATTAACATTGTACGCCCACAATGGGCAGGACGTAGCGATAAGATCTTCTAAAACTGTACCACACCTGTTTACCTACTGTCCACAATAAACTATTTTGATTTGATTTGATTTGATTTGAAATAAAATTTGTCAAAAAGGATATTTGATTTTGACATTGACACCAATAACTGAACTTGTAATAAAATTTTCCTTCACTGATAAAAAAATCATTTTTGCATTTATTGTCAATATCCATTAATATCCAAAGTAAAAAATAATTGATGGATTTATTTTCACTTTTAAGTCCACGGATTTTTCGTGAGCCATGATTTTTGCGATGCAGATTTTTGTTTTGCTATAACAAACGTTAACCGCGCCGACCTCTATATTGGTGGATTTAAAAAGGGCTCAATGTTTTCTCTTCATTTATGTTATTTGAATCATTTATGTATGTTATTTAGTACATGCGACTTCTTTGTTAGTTTATGTGAGGAACTTTAATAAAATACATGAAGTGTTTCCTACAGATTCAAACCTAAGCTTTGATCTACTCTTAAATTGAATAAGTCTGTCGGTCTGTCTTATGTGATCGTTAGATAGCAGATGTTAAGCTATATCGAAGGCCTTTGGCGGACGTAAAAGCTTCCATATACTTACACTTCCACTACTTCTGATGGTGGAATGTGCTCTGGGCCTCTTCAACGGAGATGAGACACCTTAGGTCAGTAATGGGCAATTTATTGCTTGAAACCAGTTGTTATAAATTACGCCAACCCTCGGCGTTTATAGATTTTTTCCACAACCTTTCTTTTGTGTTCAATAATTTAATATCTCCCACTAAATACGAGTAGAAATAATCTTCAGTCGGTAAGCGGCTTATTCATGAAAACGTTTTTATGATAGAATTTAGATCATACCCGCGATTCCCGTTAAAACATCTATGGAATGTTTTTCGATTTTCTTTTGAGAATAAAATTCAAACGGTTCTTTTTATATCGGCTTATATTCATATTTTTTATTTACTATAAGCGCTGTCAGCGACTTTGTAAAGGAAAATATAATTTATATTTTTCATAATGTTACAAATATTTACCTCTCATTTTTCGGTTTTGTAGTCAATATTTTATAAGCCCTACTTCGTTTTATAAATGCGAAAATAACTGTGTCTGCCTGTGAGGCCTTCACGCCTTAAAAACAGAACTGATTTGAACAATATTTGGTACAGATAAAGAGTTGACCTTAGGAAAGAGCATAGGATAATATTTTTTCCTTAAATTATCCCTTAACTGTGGCGGCCACCGTTGGTCTCACACCACAATGGCTGTTTAATTTTCACTGAGCATGATCGAATCCAGAAGAGTATCAGAGTTTATCTTATTTTCTTTTGCAGCATCATCATCGCCGACTGGGCCGCCGCCGCAGACACACCTCCCGATCGATGATTCTCCGAAGAAGACTCCCCTGGCCATCCCGGGACCCATCGCCATCGATGACTACATCATCCCCTACTTCCTCCGCTCGCCGCTGCTCAACTACGATGAGAACATGGACCTTGACCCTGGCTTGGAAGACATTTATCGCGTGAGTTCATGATATGCACGTTACAATCAACCAGTATAAGAAACAAACTGTGTTAAAAAGCGTCATGTACTTAAGCTTAAGGTAAAACCTCGACCACCGGTAGTTATTGTGAAATTTTGAAAAGAACAAAACCAACTGAGTTAGTATAATATACATAAGTGTAGTATAATGTACCTCGAGAGCAAAAAAATCACACACTACCTCAATTTTCGTTTCAGAGACCTTATTTTTTAAATGGCGCTTGTTTTTCAAATCCTGTTTTAACACAATTAAAGTGCACACTGTTAGCTGTAAAACAACACCAAACGCTTATCCATAACCCTTAAAACCATTGCAGTAGTGGCAAAACAACAATGGGATCGGAAATCGACCGTTTCCGGTAAACCTGTTCCTAGAACTGTGAATAGGTATAAAAGGGTGTTTACGTGGAAAAATAAAACAATTAGTGTTTTTTAATATTGTGTATTGCCTCCCCTAGCTTTAATTACTGCTTCCATGCGGCGCTTCATGGGCCCTATTAGAGAAATCACAAATTCTTGCGGAATACTGTCCCATTCTTCCTTTAGCGCCGTTAGCAGTTCGGTGACATTAGTAAGAGCCACATTTCTGGCTCGGTACTCTTTTTTTAAGCTCGTCCCATAAGTGCTCAATGGGGTTAAGGTCGGGGCTTCGTGCTGGCCACGCCATAACCGGCACATTAACCTCCTCCAAGTATTGTCGTACTACAGTGGCGGTGTGCGGCCTGGCGTTGTCGTGCATAAATATGAAGTTTTCGCCGACAAATCCCGTAAAAGGGACCACGTGCTCTTCCAGTATCTCTTCCACGTATCGTCGAGCTGTCAAGCCTCTCGATTGACGGCCAGAATTCGGCCCACTGATGAAAACCAATTCGGTTTTCGCCTCCAGTGACATGCCTCCCCAGAACATGCACGATCCACCGCCGTATGCGACGCGTTCTGAGAAGCAACATTGGGCGAATCGTTCATTTAGTCTTTTGTGAACTTTTCCACGTCCGCCGTTACCATGGAGACACATCCTGCACTCGTCAGAGAACAATACTGTTCCCCATTGGTTCAGCGTCCAATTTAAATGTTCTCGAGCGAACTGTAGCCTTGCTTGCCGGTGAGCTGGGGTGAATTTCGGTCCAGTAGCTGGTCTGTGCGCTGTTAGGCCTCCTTCAGCTAGTCTTCTCCTAACCGTCCAACGACTAATCTCCACTTCTCTGACTTCCTGGAGTCGTTGACCGAGCTGAACAGCATTCAAACGCCGATTTCTTAATGACGACGTCACAAGAAAACGGTCGTCACGATGCGATGTTTCACGTTTTCAGCCGGAACCACGTCGGCGACTGTAGCTACCAGTGTCTACATATCGCTGATATACGCGGCGTACAGCGTATCGGCTCAAATTTAACTGTCGTGCTACTTGACTCTGGTTGTGACCAGCTTCAATTAGCGTAACCGCTTGGGCTGATATTTCTGGTGTGGTATCCATTCTCTTGTTTTGAATGTTGACGGATTCGATAAACGTCTTTTCGCACTGCAAGTTGATATGGAAATGATGCAATTTCACCAACCCCTTCACGTTTTATACCTGCTCTAAGTGGTTTAATTAGCACTGATTTTAACGAGGCATAATCCGCCCCGTTGTTCTTTTGTCGCTACTGCAATGGTTTTAAGGGTTATGGATAAGTGTTCAGTGTTGTTTAAAAGCTAACAGTGTGCACTTTAATTATTTTAAAATAGGATTTGAAAAACAAGCGCCGTTTGAAAAAAAAATGCCGTGAAAGGAAAATTGAGGTAGTGTGCGATTTTTTTGCTCTCGAGTTTAGTTACAGTGTTACAATAAAGTAATAAACAGAACGACTTTCTTTTATTGCTACTGCTACATCTGCGTATATTTTAATATTAGTGTTAATGTGCAACTACGAGTAGCTAACTGCGCCGAGAATGCGTGTTGGCGACATCTGTGTAATAATGCATGCAATCACTCCATTATCATAATTCCCATTGTCTCGTTCAGGCTTAAAAAAAATTGGGGAAACATCCTTGTCCTGCTATATCGTCTCGTCTCGCTCTATCATTTAGTAATCTATGTACTAAACTAGCTGTTGCCCGCGGCTCCGCCCGCGTGGAACTCAGTGTGTCACAAAGTTTTTCCTGCGTGAATCCCGACCCCGCGAGAATTCTAAGATAAATAGTGGCATATAAAATATATTGCTCCACACAAATTAAGAACAGTTGATTTTTTAGTCATACCGCACAAAAATCCGTTTAAGATATAAACTTTTAACCGAGACTTTAAGATATAAACGTCGAGTTTTTTAATTCCAAACTTTAGGCATAAGTTTAACCACGATAATTAAAAAATATATATTTTTAAACTATATTGGCAGTTTTTCATTCGGGTGCCAAGACATAAAGACCAGAAGTGATGCTGACCCTCGAGAAAACAACTTAAAGTTGGTCATGAGAAATAGAGCCGGTTCTATTCCCGATATGTAGATATCCCGATATATAGATATTAATGAGCCCGCGACTTCATTCGTTCAAGGGAGTTTTTCCCGCGTAAATCTCGATCCCGCGGGCGGTCCAGAACAAAAAGTAGCTTATATAATGCTCCATAACCTCCTCTACGTCCCTCTGAAATCCCATAAACATCTGAACCCACGACCTCGTTCCCGGGGATGAGTTTTTACCGCGTGAATCCTGAACCTCGTGAATCCTGATCTCGCGGGAATTCCGGGATAAAATAACATATAGGCATACAACTTCCTCTATCTCCAAGTGAAAGTCCCATAAAAATGTTAGCCTGCGACTTGGCGCATAGGCGATTTTCCCGTGTGAATCATGATCCCACGGGAACTCCGGAAGAAAAAGTAGCCTAATACATTGCTCTAGAACCTCTTCTATCTCCTAATGAAAGTCCCATAAAATCTAAGCCCGCGACTTTGCGTATTGGAGTTTTTCCCGCGTGAATCCTGATCCCGCTGGAATTCCGGGATAATAAGTAGCCTATGTTTTGCTCTAGAACCTTCTCTAACCTCAGTGAAAGTCCCATAAAAATCTAAGCCCGCGACTTCGCGTAGTGGAGTTTTTTCCGCGTGAATCCTGATCCCGCGGGAATTCCGAGATAAAAAATATCCTATATGTTAATCTAAGTTGCCCTTTATGTGTGTGCCAAATTTCATGAAAATCGGTTCAGTAGTTTTTGCGTGAAGGAGTAACAAACAAACAAACAAATACACAAACTTTCACATTTATAATATTATAGTAGGATAGTAGGATTAGGCGCTAAAACTCTTTGATGTATCAAAAAACACAACACCCGATTTAGCGCTTAAAGTGTAATGTCATTAGTAATGCTGCATACAAATTAGCGCGCTAACATGTTGGCTACATCTGCGTAATGTTAAATTTAGAGCCTTAATTAACGCGTTAGGACGCAGATATAACCGTAGAGTAATAGAGACAATAAGAAAGTGCCAATGGACTCATTCTTACTAAAACAAGAATAGTAATTAAAGTTAATTAAAGATAAATTTTAAAAGGAAATGTTGTCATTTGTAAGTATTTAATGGCTGACTAATGTACCCGCCCTTGCTTGCTTCGGATAACGAATTTTCAACGGTAAAAATACTAAGTATAGCGCCAGCGAGGGTGGCGTCGGAAAAATCCCGACATCGATCGTATTATTTACAAAATGCTACACGATATCTCCTACGATGTTTGTTGAATTTACATGACGTATATGATGTAAATTATGAATATAATGAGTAAGGATTAATACTGTGCATACCCGTATAATGTAACGTTATAGAGGGAAGATGAAATAAAAGAGAATTTAGAAGGAAAATAAAGATGTACTTCACTTTCTTAGTGGGTCACAATATCACTGTATAAAAAAATAAACGGGTTAAATAAGGCACAGTTACAAGAGAAAAGTCAGCGTCCCGGGACCTGCCGCCGTCTACCACGTCGGGAGGCTTGCCGCGTGTGACGCTTCTGCGCGCAGTGCTGCGCGCCAGGATCGCGCTACCGTCTTGTGCGCTTTGTAGCGCGCCAACCTCTACGCCTCCCGACCTCATCTTATTCGAGAGACATACCGGCCTCCGTCTTCCGAGTCGGTGCTTCAGACCTCCGCCTCCGCCTGCAAGAGCACTCCAGGTCGTCTCCCCTCTCTTAATTAACTGACTTTTCTCTTGTAACTGTGCCTTATTTAACTTGTTTATTTTTTTATACAGTGATATTGTGACCCACTAAGAAAGTGAAGTACATCTTTATTTTCCTTCTAAATTCTCTTTTATTTCATCTTCCCTCTATAACGTTACAATAAATATTTAGTTTTAATACAATAATCTATACAGGGTGGCCAAAAAGTCATGGATCAAACGCAACGACTGGTTAGCTGGGGTCATTTGCTGCAAAAAACTTTTCTACAGGAGGTCTCTATCATCAACCCTTGAAAAGTTATAATTTAATTTGTATTTTTTATGGCAATGAACTCTTTCAATGTAAATGTTACTAAAATTCGATAAAGTCACATCCTGTATCATTTTTGTTTATTTAATATGATGCAACGAATGAATTTTAATGTCCCATACAAACTGTTCTTACCTGTCAAAAATTTGATGTTTTCCCCGTCGGTTCAGTATTTTAAGAATAAATACAAGTAGATATCTAAATTAAATAAGGGATTGGAATCGACAACATAAATATCCATAACAGTCGAATTGTCGTGTATTTAGATTTAAAACAGGCAAAATAACATAGACATATATACATGACACAAAATAATGACACTATAATGACATTTGGTTGTTGTATTTCGTGCGTTCAGAAATATACTTTGTATAGTTCGCAAAAAATAGTTTGCTTTACTCTTCATCATATATTATGTCAAATCACCCCGTGAGATGTCCGCCCATTAAGACGCAACAGTTTTCTGTTATCAAACTGGTTCCTTCGTTATTAGTTTTAAACTTTTAAAATTGTCAAACCTTCAAAAAAATCCCTAGAAACATTTTAACGATTATATTAGAAAATCACATTGAAATGTAAAACAAAATACGGCCACCAGAGCAATAACGAAACGAAGACTCATCAAATAGGTTAAAAACTTATAGTACTCTTTACACTTCTTTTTCAAAATAGATCTTTCTACGGGACGCAGCAATACATTGGAGGGAGCTGAAGATAACTCCATATTATGTGTTTGTTTTAATTAATGACCTTTAAAATAACCATTATTTTTGCTTATACACATTTTTTGAGTTGTTATTTAGCTCTGACCCATTCCAAACAAAAAAAACAAACATCCCAAACATCATTGATAACCACAAATATTACGAATAGTTGAGTGAGCGAGTAATCTTGGCAGCTAAGAATAAAGATGTGGATGAACTTCATAATTCAAAATGAAATCATTGGTACCCTTGCATTGGTATCATTGCATTCATTCAAATCAATCGATAGTGTAACAAATGAAGATGAAGCTACCAACTATTTCAGTAATTTTTTAAATTCACTGGATGTGCTTGGCTTACCACCGCATAATTTAGAACTAAAGGTTGGCTCGGTAGTCATCATGCTTCGAAACCTAAACCAACCAAAATTATGCAATGGAACGCGTTTGGTGATAAGGAAACTGATGATCAATGTGATCCATGCAACGATTCTAAAAGGAAAATTCAAAGGTGAGGAAGTTCTCATTACGAGGATACCGATGATCCCATCCGATATGCCGTTTGAGTTTAAACGGCTTCAATTTCCAATTTGACTTGCATTCGCTATGACGATTAACAAATCACAAGGCCAATCCTTGAATTGTTATGGTCTGAATCTACAAAATGCTTGTTTTTCTCATGGCCAATTATATGTGGCCTGTTCACGGGTCGGAAAACTACATGTTTCATTTGTATTTGCACCTAATAACAAGACGAAAAATGTCGTGTATCACAAGGTGCTTTACTGAAGAGTGCAGTTAAAGCCATGCACGGAAATTAAATATGCATGTCGTTAAATTACCCGATTTAATTTCAACTTATATTTTATTTACTTTCTCCTCTGTTATAATGGAGGAATTTTATGCCTCTACTAAAACAAGTGTGAGGAGCAAGTTCAGCAGGAGGTTGTGATAAGAGATCTGCAGAAGCGAGGTAGTTAGGACGAAACTGAAAGCTCTTTCCATTAAAAGGAAGATTTCAAACAATCATAATGTACCTATGACATAATGTGTCAGAAAAATTTGTCCGAGCCGGTCTATGTGAACGGTCCCTAATGGAGGAGTTTTATGCCTCTTCTACAACAATTGTGAGGAGCAAGATCAAGTGGTGATATGAGATGCGGCGAGGCGAACTCAGATTTGGGGTGCTGGTGAGCCAAGATATAGAGCGGTGCTTTAGTGGACAGCAATGGAGAGATGTGAAGAAATTTGATCGACGTCAAGGGTCAACATAACTTTGAAAGGAGCAATTCTTCAAGAACTACAGCAAGTATATTATCAACGTCATGCATTACATATACAATACAAATTACATATACAAATTCAAGACTGCTTCAGAGCGCATGCCTAATGATGGCTACAATGTGACCAGAGCGGATAATCGACCAGCTGAAACACACGAATGCACTTTTATCTCTGCAACAATATACTTAATTATGAAGTTGCAATTAATTTTAAAATAATAGGGTTCGATATTGTTAATATATTCATTGAATAAAACGGACCAAAACACATAAAAAAGTATTTTATTTTGCCCTTTTTCCTATATGTTAAGGAATGTGACATTATCAATTTGCATTAATTTTTTAAATTGTAAACCTGCTCTGCCAGTGACTGCTTGGCGGAATGAAGTTCGCCGGGTCATGTAGTTAATACAATGTGTCTGGTCACCAGTGTCGGAGACTTAAGGAGGTTAAAATATGGTATTTTTTATCGACAAATCACTATCCAAATTTTCTCTTGCCCGCTTCATGATAAAATGACAGCCATTTTGTCATGGATGCAAAAGAAAATTTGGATAGTGATTTGTCGATAAAAAATTCCATATTTCATCCCCCTTAAGTCTCCGACACTGGTGACCAGACATATTGTATAATATAATATTTAATGTAATAATGTAATTTAAGTATAAATATTATTGAGTATTGGTTGACCAGGAATATAAAAAACCTCGCCATATTGCGGTAAACTCATGGAACTAATTTATTTTACTGGCAACGCTTAGTTTCTAAACGTCAATCGTAAATTGCTTGTCAGTGAGTTTGAATATCACAGTTTGTCTCATGTTTGTATTTTTATTTTGAGTTTCTATTTTGTGCTAAAATTACAAAAAATGTTCATATTTGTGAAATAATAGTGGTTTCTATGTGCTAAAGTAAAATTTCGTATAAAATAACATTTATTTCCTTAAATAACATTTCGACATAGTTGTCAAAATGACAATAATAACACGAGCGTTACTAAAGTTACAGTTGTCTGTGCTGTTGCCATATAAAAGGAAACTTTAGCGCCCTCATGACAGGTTTTCTATTTTTCTGGTCAAGCAATATATAGGGATATATAAGGATACGTCTTCAAATTATAATTGAGTAGAGTAACTTTTATCAAATCGAGTAAATCTTCAACTTCCCATGAAAGGCCAAAACCCTTTCAGGTACTTTACTAAAAACTGGCTGTTATACCCGAAATTCTGTCTGACTGTATGTGATGCTTTCATGGCTATATCACTGGCCCGATTTGGATGAAATTCGGAATGAAAATAGTCAAAGACCCCGGATCCTAACTAACTAAAGAATAATAAACATCCATACACCCAAACACGTTTTCTAGTAGGATTACTCCAAAAGGTTTTTTGAAATCTATTTGTCTAACACATTTCTAGATAAAACCTAATTGCCTCCATTGCTATACGTTAGCATCCAGGAGGTAATATTTTTTTTAGTTTTTGGAGTTTTTATTCTCAAATTTCATTTAAATTTTCTTTTTTCTTCAGAATCATAACCATAAGTTTAAAATATCTTATTGAGGCAGATATTTAGAACTAATTTCAGCATTTCATAGTGTTACTAATGGAATTGGTGGTTAGCTTGATTTTTAGCTACCAGAGAATCTATTCTTGAAACGTGGACAATTTCAAAGTTCTCCTTAATTCGACAGATTTAAGTAATCTCAAGCGTAGTCGACAGTTAGGGTCGACTGTGGACTAATTTCGTTAGCGCTTCAGAAGTTTTAAGACGTCCCGGTTACCAGCCGACCTAGATAAGCGACATAAAGCGACAAGTACAAGGCCCGCTATAAACTCAATACTGATTATTGAGATACTGTAAGCGCCTGTTGCATATTTCCATATTATTTTGCGTGTCCTTGGCTTGTTTGACAGTCGTATAGAATATCTTTTTCATCCCACCTATTCGAAAAAGACGACTTGGTTCGGTCTTAAGGGGATCCAAAGTTGGTGTTTTCTATTTAGCGGGCGGGAATGAATTTTCATATAACTTTTCCTGCCCGTTATTTAAATAGCGGGCGGGAATGAATTTTCATATAACTTTTCCTGCCCGTTAAATAATAGTCGGGTTCGTCGGGTTAGTCGGGCTAGTCGGGCTAGTCGGGCTAGTCGGGCTAGTCGGGCTAGTCGGGCTAGTCGGGTTAGTCGGTTTAGTCGGGCTAGTCGGGCTAGTCGGGCTAGTCGGGCTAGTCGGGCTAGTCGGGTTAGTCGGTTTAGTCCACGGGGGTTTAGTCGGTTTAGTCGGTTTAGTCAGTTTAGTTAGTTTAGTGACTGTGACAGTATTATTCCTGAATTTGAGGCGCCTTTTATTTTCTCATAGGGGGGATGAAAAGTAGAGTGTATCACTCGGAAGCAAGTATATTTTTGGCTCGGGCGACGTACTTTGAATCCCTCGCTACGTTCGGGATTCTACTAAAGAATCCCTCACTTCGCTCTGGATTCAAAAAACGCCCTCGCCGAAAAAATATTACTTTGCACCCTTGTCATACAATCTACTATTTAATGATCGCTCGCTCCCTCCTCGAGAGCATTCGACTGCAGGTAACAATTCAAAGGTCGAGTTGTATTACCTTCACTATCACTACATAGTATAAAACAAAGTCGCTATTTTTGTCTGTTTGTTTGTCTGTATGCTTAAATCTTTAAAATTACGCAACGGATTTTGATGCGGTTTTTTGTAATAGGTAGAGTGATTCAAAAGGAAGGTTTTTATGTATAATAACATCTATTAAATAATGGAGAAATACTGTTATTTTCAGGGTTTCTAATGTGGTGTCGTAAATTCTTACATTTCTTGCCGCTTACATTGCGTACGCAGGCTTAACCTTACAGGATTTATAAAAATAATGTACTAAGTATTGTACACCTTGAAAAGGTCTACAGAAAAGTCCGCGATGTTATATGTCTATCTCTTATCGATATCCCACAAAACCATTTTTTGTCATTTACTTTTTACGGCAAATAATAGCTAATTTTCGAAGCAATTTTAAGCACTACAGCATTATTCCTTATTTAATTAAATACCTTAAATAGATTGTTGATTTAACATAGATTTATATTGCTTTTACAGCACATAATTTCTTTGAATATATTCGAAGATATTACAGATTTAAAAATACATTGCGTAGCGTTTGTGGCGGTACCTATCGGCCGGCAGCCGCCGACAGCAGCGCGACGCGACGCGTTCCTATAAATTTAGACATTGGAATAACATAATTTGTTAAAATTTATAGAGATTTTTGAAGGGACTGGTTCCCCGAAGCGAAGCGAGGGCGGGTTTACTAGTTTTTAATATTTAAAGAAGAGCATTTTGTATTTTCATGTTTATAATGGAAGAATTGAAAGAACATTCGATTTATTTCAAAAATTCTTTCACCATTAGGATGCTTATTTATTTTTGAGTAACAAAAGTTCCATTAACTACTATAATAATTTGCTCAATTGCAAAGCCGAGTCGGTTATTATTGAATTATCAATAATAGTCATTAATGTGTAATTTTGCTCAAAAGTGACGTGTTACTTTGCAGTTTACTTAGATGATCTGTTCTTGAAATTTTTTGTTATCATCTTCGAATAAGCGGCATTAAATTATAGGCGAACGCTTTCGGTGAGGCAATACCTTTAGATGGTATTCGTTAAACCTTTTAATGCTATTAACGTTTCACGTTAATTGCTTCAATATCTATTTCAATATTCACTTTTCTCAATTTAAATCGGGACGTATAGTCCTGTCGTTCAAAACAATTAAAATGAGTCAATGCATCGTTTATGCTGTAAGAAACGTGATAAGTTGATAATTATGTTATTTTAAATCTGTGATTCATTCTAAAATGTCATTAAAATGTCTAAGGATAAAATTCAGGTACACCAAATGTTCAATGTCGCTTTTTACAAGTTATCCGCTTAAGCTTTAACCATCACACTGAATGAAAGAGAAAATACAACGGGAACGCCAATAAATAACTAAACGAGTGGAAAATTCAAAATACAAACGAGAGTGAACAGATAAATGTCTCTGTAAAAAACAAATATTTAGCGTTGGCTATCGGTAAAATGGATAAAACAAAATTAATCCCGACTGGGGTATTTGCTTTTTATTTCCGCGTGTATGTTGCACGGCGCCATCCTGTTTCGAAACCATTCGTAAATACGTATTAATTAAAAAATTGGACAAATTATTGAGAAAGTAAAAGTAGTAAGTGAAGGCAAAACTATTTTGACAGTAGCAACAATAATTAGAGAGGTCAGAATATTGATGATAGATATCATGATTTTAACAATTTTGTTGTCAGTTGAAATCCATTTTATGCTATTGATATAATATTATGTGGGTAACACTTTCCACTCGACGAATCGATATGATCTCTATGAAGTGAAATAAATTGATAACGCTGATGTGCCAATCGACATTGGCATATTGAAGATCTTGCAAACGAGCTATCTGATGGTGAGTGGTGAAAATACTGGTTCTAAAGTTCGACGTTGGAACAAGCAAAGTTGTTTGACAGCTGAATCAAATAAGAGGTTGGTAGCCAGTAAAGTGTGTTCTGCTACCATTTCTGCTCTGCTACCAAGCTTCTAGTACTCAAATATGTAGATCCCACCAAAAGCATTTTCATGTAAAGTGTTGCCAAGACGACTGCGTACGGTTTACCTTGTGAAAAAGATATCAGATCTCATGTAGAGCCAAACTTCTGAATCTACAGCTCTAACTCTACAAACCCTAACTTCACTAACTCTACATCTCAGTAAAATTGTGTGGCTTGGATGTTCCGACTTTATAAACTAAATATTCGCTTAGCAATGAGAAGAATTCGAAGGCATTCGTTACGCTTTCGTGACGGTAGCGAAACAGCCAAGCCATACATTTTTACTGAGATGTAGAGTTAGTGAAGTTAGGGTTTGTAGAGTTAAAGCTGTAGATTCAGAAGCTTGGCTCTACATGAGATCTGATATCTTTTTCACAAGGTAAACCGTACGCAGTCGTCTTGGCAACACTTTACATGAAAATGTTTTTGGTGGGATTTCATTCCTTTTTGTAAGTTGCAAGGGCAGTATTTTTTTGTTTATGATTAATGTGTTTCTGAGGTTACTCGTAGCGACGTTTGAAAATTGTCCCATATATGAATTAGCGATGGGCGTCGAATGTTATAGTTAATTCGACCGTCTAAGTACGGTCGGCCGCAAAAGTCGCTATACAGAAACAAAAGTGCAAAACACCTGAACATCCAAGGAACCATAAGTCTTTGTCGTGAGACAAACGCAAGTTTAACTTGCAGACGTTCATAAGTTGCTAAACGCTTTTGTGGCGACATCGCGCACACGTCACATGGTGACGTCACCGAAGCCTGAAACGCTCTATCGAAGATTTCTACATCGCTGGCATATATACCACGCCTCGAGTACATTCACTCGGGGCCTCGGCCGCCCCCCAGGCATGTCGTCTCGCCTGGCGGGAGATCTCCCTTTGCCAAACTTTCATTCCAAAAGTCGCTGAACATCATCAATGCCAAAAGTAGATTAACAAATTATATTCAATGTTACTGCGTGTAAAATTACTGCTTACTGTGTAGTACCTACTTTAAAAAAAGTAATAAAGGTAGTTGTTATCATGATTACCCTCGGTCTATGGAGTATTTCAAATTTTATGTGTTTTAGGGAAAATGATATGAACAATTAAAACAAGTAAGGTTATATTTTTTTTATAGTTTTTGCACGACACATATTTCAATCACTAAATAATTAAGTATTAAATAAAGAAAGAATAAACTAAACCAATAAAAATCATCTTTACAATCATCAATCAAAAATCTATATATTACTAGCAATACTAGCTGACCCGACAAACGTTGTTTTGCCCTATAAATTATTTTTAGGTAATTTCTAGTGTAGACAAAAATGATTAAATTACTAAAATGGCTATTACAATAGGCGTTGGTGATAAAAGGGTGAAATTTTAGCGTTGTGTGTATTTTTTAATGCCACATTATAGAAAAAAAAAACAAAAAATTTTGTCCAAAAATTAAAAAAAATGATATGGGTTGTTCACCCTTATTTTTTTTTGTCAAAACAACGTTTGCCGGGTCAGCTAGGTATAAGATGTGCAAGACAACCTTATGACGTTCATGATTTCCGATATGAATTTTTGATGACATTAGATATTATGCAATTTATCACTTGAACTTAGGCAGATGTCTCACCACGGACGAGTCGGCGAGTGCATTCGGCTATTATCTCACTCAAGACACGTATAGAAGATATGACATTCCGTGTAAACAAAACAGACGCATATGTCAGTGAGTACTCGCTGACATATTACGTAACTCTTTTGTTTAAACGAAATGTCATATCTTCCGTCCTTGCCTTGGGTGAGTAAAGAGAGAAAATAGCCGAGCTTTACTCTTTACCGGTGAGACACCTGCCGTAGTCAATTGTGTGTAAAACGAATGGCGACTTTTTTCAATTTGTTTCGATGGCTCGCTGTCACTTTTTTCAAATTCTTTCTATTTTATTTTGTCTATTCAGCCAATTATGTGTTTTTAAATAAATTCAATATTTTAATGCATTATGATTGCAATATCTATATATCCATTATAAATATATATACTAAATATATTTTTGATATTATAAAATGTTTTTGAAACTAATGTCACTTATTTTATAAAAAAAGTTTAAGGAAGCATTCAAGTAGAACGCTGGTTACCGGCACCCGTTGTAGTCTTCTCTCCGTGCCCCGAAGGGTACGGGCAGAGGGGACGATTGGTCGCGGGCTCCTTCCGGGGCCTCGGGCACGTGTGGGCTTCGTGTTCATCGCCACACCTCACACAGGCCTGCCGGCGATGGCAGTTCCGTGAGGAGTGGCGGAAGCTTTGGCAGCGATGACACTGCGCCGGTTTTCTGTGGCCCCTCCAGGCCTCTAATCTAATACCGGGCATACACAGTAACTCGTCACTGTGTAGATACCCGGTATGAGGCTATCCGTTCGGGCCAGGACTGCGTAGAATACGCTCCCCGGTCTCCCTCTTCGACCGAACACTTGGCGCACGCCCTTCGGGTCGTAACCCAAGCGCTGGAGCTCTTCTTTAACTTCCTCAGGAGCGGTGTTCGTCGGCAGCCCCTTGACTGCCACTTTAAGGCACCTCTCCGTTGGTTTGCCGTATGTGTGCCACTCTACGGAGTTATCAATTTCCTTCAGGTTGGTTAGGTACGCCCGAACCAACTCAAATTCTTCCATGTCTATGGGCAGGAAACGTATTCCCCGCCCATAGGGACGCGCTTTGGGCGCACGGCCCAGTTCTTCTTTTAACCTCCGTAGGTGGTGTGACCAGTCTGGCAGTTGCTCGATGACCAACGGAGGGATTTTCTGCTTCTTCGCCTTCGGGGCTGCGGCTTCTCCATCCGGAACGGCTGGGCGGTCGGACGCGGCAGGCGGCACGGCTTGGGCGGTGCTCGGCGCGGCGAGCGACGCAGGGCGCGACGTTGCGGTCGGGGCGGCAGTCGGTAGCGGCAGGCGCGGTGTCTCGCGGGCGGTCGGCTGCGGGCGCACGGGGGCGGCGGCCGGTTGCGTGAGCGGGCGCGCAGCGGCGGTTGGCGGCACGCGCGGGGGCGCGGCGGCGGTTGCATGTGAGCGCGGTGACGCGGCGGCGCTTGAATATGAGCGTGCTAGCGCGGGCGGAGGCGTTGGCGGCTCGGCGAGGGCAACCGGGGCCACTCTCGGAGCCGGCGCAGGCCTTCCACGTAGACGCAGATCTCTCGCGAAGTGTACGGGTGGGGGTTCAGGCTCCGTGCGTGGGCGCTTGGCTGCCCGTTCCTCCCCTCCTTCCTCCTTTTCTCTTCCCTTGTGGGATGGCGGCGGCTGGATGGCGCTCTCGAGCCTCCTCGACCCTCCTTTCCTCGTCTGACAGCACTGGAACAGCCGCCCCCTTCATCAATCGCTGCCTGTGTTTTAGATGGCGGGCCAAGGCGGCCTGCGCATCGTCGGACAGGAGCCCGTGCTCGGCCAGCTTCGCTGCGATCACGTGCGCCAAGGCGGTCGCGGTTGATCGGTCGCGTGGCGGGCCCGGCACAGGGCTTGACGATCGCGAGGGGATACGGCTGCTCGGTCCCGGTGTCGTGCTGTCCTCTTCTTCTTCGACTCGGGAGGCGGCTTGCGGGGGCTCAGCGCTGTGTATCTCAGCGACTGAGTGGCGGCGTTCTTTTTGCGGGATGCGCGATGGTCCGACGGTTCCTCGTGACGGGATCGGGGCGGGGCGCTTCGCATCAGCGAGCGCCCGGGATCCCCCGCCGTCCATTGAAGGGCCGGGTATCGCGGCGTCCGGTTCTTCGGCGGTCGCCGGCGCCTTCTTCAGGTACGCGGCGACGCCGGGCGGCGGAGCTGGGCTTGGCTTCTTCTTGGGAAGCATCTGCCCACGGTCTGAGCACCGTTAGCCGTGAAAACGGCTCGGCGCGGCGCTTCCGATGCTGCAAATGCTCCCCTCAATCCGCCAGAGCGAACGGAATGTTCTCCGACGTAGAATAAAAATTCTCAGCGGAGAAGCGGGTATGTGCAGAAACTCGTCGAAACGTGGGTAGACCCGTGTGGCTTGGTGCAGATGCGGCGTTCCGCTGGTTACCGGCACCGATCTGCAAGCGCACTTATACTATCTACAAGTAGTCTCAACAGCGAGATTCAGAAGTTTAAACAGCGCCACCTATTGAGCTTCCACCATATTATATAGAATTGTACATACCATTGTAATATTGTTTACTTCCCCACATAAAGATGGCGCTGGCAGGGGATAATGGCGGGTTGAGAAAATATTCATTAGAAATAGTTTTTTTTTACAGTGAAATAAAAGTTCAAGATAATGTTATGCATTAATTATTCCCAACATAACTAATAATAAATTATAACAGACAGAAACAAAGTAGTAATATTGCGTTTCTAGAAATATTTCAAGGCCCCCATCTAATGAACTAAATTTTTAATAGCCAACTCTCGATTAAATAATCTAATTGCAAACTTAAAATATTGTTAATAAATCAAAATCAAAGATTATTAATTATCCTAATATGTATTGTTCTCAGAAACCAATTGATATTTTTTGGACACTATTATAAGAGATGTGTTTAAGGCCGCAGTATCAGACCTCGGGTTCTAATAACATAATATGAAATAAAATAAAAATTTATTTATACAGTTATTTATACTTTATTTATAAATTATTTTTCGTAAAAAACAACCTTCACGAGAGCACGTATAGTGCCATCTAATGACAACCCGTTCGAACTACTTTCATAAATCAATGTTCAATTAAGTTAGTGTGAACATTGTAGATGGCGTTACTTGTATAAGATCTTAAGCAGCTTAAAACAAAATATTTTTTAAGATTAATTGTATGGAGTCCTCATACAATTAACCATTAATATCTAAATTAAAATAATTAGTAGGTATTAATACTATAACTTGTATTTTGATGGTAAATATTTATTTTATTTAAATGTACACCGCCATCTGTTGTTTGATATATGAAAACGTAATATAATTTTGGGGGTTGGGGGGCCAAAAGTAATAGGTTTAAGGATTTTTTTTGTTGTGTGTACACCAAACTCAGTCTACATACCAAATTTCAGATTTCTAGCACATCAGGAAGTACCCAAAAAGTACTGATGATCATCAGTGAGTCAGTTACCAAATCGGCATAATTTAGATATCCATAAAATCTTAATTATCAGAGCTATGTAATTGAAACTATGTGCGTTTAATAAGTCTATCACTGTCATCATATCCTGACAATTTGAACGATCGGGTATATCGTAAACCGAAGTTATGAGGGTTCAAAAATACGACGAAGCACTTCGAGAAAAGGTAGGTAGTGCCCTTGCGCTTCGCTCGTCTTGGCACGGGGGCACTACCGTGCCCCCAGATTTTATAGATGGGGCCTTTCACTTCCAATTCCCGGTGACCAGGACATACTACCGGAATAGTCAAATCCGTATTCCCGCCATAAATGGACATACAATAGTCTTAATCTATATTAGTAAATTATAGAGGTTCTACCTATTAGTACCACAAAATATGTCAAAATTACATAAATATCAACTATGTCAGAATCATAATAAACTTAATATTACAAATTACAATGTCAGATTTATAAAAAAAATATATAGATAAATAAGACATATAATTATACATTACAAAAAGGACATAATATTAGTAAAACGATCCCGCCTGAAATGTCGCAAAAAACTCTCATAGCGCCAAAATGTTAGCGCTCGCTCCACTCTAACTCTTCGTTAAATAAAATGGAAGTACTTCGTGCGATGAAAACTACTTGAACACTAGCAAACGGCGGACTCATATACACGAACGGCACGATGTCAGCGGCAGAGACGACTGCACCGGTTGGCGGCGACCGTCGACGTGTCGGCGGCAGACGTCAACCTATGTCGACGATTGCAATTCGATGTTGACATGTCTACGGCCGCCGCCGACACGTCGACGGCCGCCGCCAACCGGTGCAGTTGTCTCTGCCGTTGACATCGTGCCGTTCGTGTATATGAGCCCTAAAGCTAACACTTGAAAACGTAACAAACCAACCCTCATACTACAACCACGCTGAGAATAAAATTCTCTTGGACTGAAAAGGGCAACAATACCCGATTGTACATTGTTATAATATTCATAGAAAAATAACGGTGGCGGGTGGTACTGTTGTTTATGGATGGTCAGATCTAGGAAATGTGAGCAATCTGGAATAGTATATAATATATAGTATAGAATAGTAATAATAGTGTACTTATATCAATAATACATTACAGTTTACATATCTTTGTTTTATGTACAAAAATCTGTAATTCACCGAGGTGAAAGTATAAAAACTTCCACCTCGGTAATTAATTTAAAATAAGTATGTTTGGATATGGGTTAAGCGAGAATACCTCCCTCAAATGTCTTCAGTAGTTGCTTAGGCGCTTTGCCCACGGAGCAACTCAAGTTGAGGCAACTATCAACTTTTTAAAAGTTTCCTGTAAAAGTTGATAGTTACTACAACGTTTACGGTTGCGGCAATTTTATAGCAATTTGTGAGAAACTTGATTGATTGATTTGCGATTGACAGTTGCGGAAACCGGCAACTTTAAAAACCGGTATAATATTTAACAGTTGCTAGTTGCGGCAACTGAAAACTGTTGACGATTGCCGGAACTCGAGAGTCGAGTTGCTGTGTGTGCGCAGTCCAATTGAAATGTATGTAAACAGCTAGTTGCCAGTTGCTGCAATAGTTGCTCCGTGGGCAAAGTGCCTTAATCGACAGAAGTGCTACACCTCCGTCAAATCTAAAATACTATTATAACCTACCTCTCTCATTCAGTTCTTCTAAGTCACTGCACTCTTGGCAGAGAGGTCGTGGTCATTTGGTATTTGTGGCACGCCTCACAACTCGCCGCCGTTCTTCACGAATCGCTGGATTTCCTGTGCATTCGTGGATGGGGGTGTTCACAGCTGGTTTAATCTGGTCTGTCCAGCGCATATTATAATTATGGATATCATGTCTGAAATAAATAAAATAATAATAATAATAATTGGTGATCTGCCACAAGGTCTTGTGCTTCAGTAACTCCCTCAGTGCAGGTTGTGATTTGTAATTGGTATTATTCAATTTATGAATTTAATTGTTATTTATTTATCTTCTTGTAACTTTATTATTCTAATGAACCTTTATTAATATCTTAACTAAATCGATTTAAAATATTATTTACTACTACATTGTACTCGTAGTTATTTAATTTTTTCACGTGGAACCGTACCATACTTTGTATTCAAAATTGCAAGTAAAATAATATTAAAACGACTTTTCATGTTATTTTATAGTACAATAATGATATTGACATTTATTTATTGTTTTGTAGGGCTATCTATGGACTCGACCCAAAAAATTGTAACGTAGAGGAGGCATTTTATATGTATTATAGCTTAAATGTATTTCTTAATACATGAGAAATTAAGCATCATAATTTATAGGATTTGAGAGAAATTATATAATAACATGCGATATAAAACCCCTTTTAATTACAGTAACTGAATGGAGCCTGTGATGTGTGCACTGTGTACACAGTGTTTTGATATTATCGTTGAGGGAGTGATCTACATTGACGTAATGCCAGGGCCACATAGCCTGTAGATAGGGTGCGTGTATGAGTAAGATGAAAAACAAACAGACTGCTACAAAAAGGCCAAGATTAAACGTTTCATTATTGTCAGTGTAAGGGAGAACGTTTGTAATTATGTGATCGTATATTACTTCTTAGGCGGGACAGTTTAGGTGGAAATTAGAGCTAAGCTTATCTCTAAAATTCAAAGCAGACAAAATGACTGTCTGCAAACCAAGGGGTTCCGGACTCAAGAGGGAGATATTTTTCGTAAATGTGTCTAATGTTTTTATTTCTTTGTTCTTATGGCGTTTAAAATTATATGTACATATATAGTTTCTTTTTCAAAACTTTGTTTCCAGAATACTAAGAAGTCATGTTCCTCCTCGATGGCTTATGTTGGTATTCAAGGCGTCTATAATGCCTTAAGCGTTGGTCATGAGCAAATGTTCACCTTAATTTGTGTGAAACCAAGTAAATTGTACAAACTTTCTTTTTGTCCGCAGGAGTTTGGATACATTGATAATACAATGGACGACAATTCGGAAACTCCCTTAGAGTTGGGTAACCTGATGCAGCCTAGGGAGCCCCTACCCATGAAACTGTACGTGGAAAACCTGCGAGATCTTTCTGAAGAGTTGACGCGAAGCAACCAAAGGCCTCTTGAGTTCCAGCAGACGCCACTTAAGTTATCTGACCCACCAGTGGATCAAGAGGCTCTGGAGTCAACGTCGCCCACCTACCAAGCTCCTAAGACCAGTTCCTCGAATTTTAAGAAAGGCTTTGCTTTAACTCCTCTGGATGTAGGATACTATGAAATGGCTCCGAAACATTCTTGTAAGTATCAACTTATATTTTAACTAATCAATAATTGTATTCAACAAATATATTTCGTTCACTCTTACTTGAGCCAGATAATGACTTGTTGTGTTCCGACCGGGAGCTTACTTACTTCTTTCTTTTTACTCAATGATATGCAAAGTCGACTATACATAATCATCAGATGACTCCTCTGAGCCTATGTTGGTCATTTGATAAATCCTGAGAAAATTTCTACTTAATGCTCCATTCTAGTCTTTTTAACAGTGTTCGTTTGCACCAAATACCTAACTAGAATAAGATTGCACCCGAAGTATTGCATCAGATTCCATATTGTTATTCATACTGGTGCAATATACTCATGAATAGCTCCTATAGAAGATCGTTTGAAGCATTTTTATCTCCTTTTATGTAGATTTCTGATTTAGCTTTTATCATCCATTAAAAACATAATGTCGTCTGTTTCTTCAAAATTCAACGATATTTTTCGGCTTTTCCATTACATCGCATCCTATGAATTTGTATCAATGTGGTTGACTATTTTTAATCAGTTCCCAAGATGTATTTAAATTCAAATCGACGTCACACTCAATAATATTCGTGTAGTTTAAAGACCATGATGTTATTGAGCATTGTTATTGAAGATATTGAGGAATGTGTACGTTATAAATTGTCTTTATTGTAGCCGAGTCTGAAGGAAAGGTGATTGAGAATGCAAATGATGCAATCGAGCCGCGGAAAACAAGACAGAATCCGAATTTGAGCCGGACAAAGACACTGGTGGCTGCCAATCTTGATAAACTACGAATCGGCCTGTAAGTAAAATTAATTAACATTATTTATAAACCATTAAAACTCCATTTAATTCCATAATTACTGTTTACTTAATAATATCGGGTGTCCCAAAATTCACGCAAGATTTGAATTTTGCGCCATTTGTGCGGTAAAGTGTTGGCAACCAAAAAAAAAATACAGCGTGACAGCTAATAATAATAAATAAAAAAATACAAATTTTAATGATAAACCTGTGTTTTCTATCAAAATTACTTCTTGCTTGAATTTTGGGACACCCTATATTTAAAAAGAACTTTATCTCCAATGTTTTAACGTCGAATTCGAAACGCTTTTGCTAAAAAATAACACTTTCAAACTTCTTAATTGCACCGTGCTGTTGGATATACATTCTTACAGAAAACTGCTGTTAAACATTAATTTGTAATACTATACAACTACCTTGAAGCGTTATAATATTTAGTTTATATAGTTCCAATTAACTCCGTATTTTTATTTATTGTCGTTTCTGTTACGGTATATCACTACCGTTTCTGTGATCACTTGCTTTGTAATAGAGAAGATTTGAAAATACCTGCTTATTTGAAGAATATTTATTACTGTATATAGTGTATTAAGTAGATTAAACAGATTATGGACATGTTGTTTCGTCATATTTGACGAGAGCTAGCTTTGGAAGTATTGTGGGTATCTTGCTTTTATAGTTTTCTTTTTGATTTTAGAAAACCGTTTCTTAAAGAATTAAATTATAATTTAATAATAATAAATAAATAAATAAAATTGGACGATATCTAGATTGCTATATAATAAGGAAATAGCCCGAGTCCAATTGGGTACTGCGTCCCAGGTAAATTCTTAGCTTTCGTAAATTAAATCATTTTAATTTATAATTATTTTATTAAATATGTACGGTACTCAAGATGATGTAAATATATTAGTTAAATAGATACCAATTTTATTCACAAATGAAGCTAAGTGCGGGTGTGCAATTTACTTGGTGATATGTCAACATTCTATTATTCCATGATTAAAAAATTATGTCATTGTTATCGGTTCTTGATTAATGGATTATTGTAAAATCATTTTTCCACCAAAGTTTCATCACGAATCGTATGAGTAGATAGTCTGCAACAATTTTCAATATTCTGAAATTTACAGATGTAATAGATTTTTATTACGAAGTTCCGTATTCGCATTTCGGGTTGTTGATTTTTTGTAATTAAACCTTACGCGGCTTGTTTTCAGAGTAAATTGAATACGTCCATTGTCCAAGAACATAGGTGCAAAATGTTAAGACTTATCTTATTGCCCAAAAAATAAAATTAAATATCTCTTATCCTTGTACATTTTAAGAAAATTAGTTTGTGTTAATAGACAAAAGGGAACAGCGCAAACTAAAATGATAAAATAATATTGTGGTAAATAATATGGTTGTTAGTGGCAAGTTGTTTAAATACTGTTATGGAAATGGTTTATGTAATTTGTTAGCCACTGATAGGATTAATTGAAACCACTTAATATATTATATCACTTAACGTTCCAATAAACGCTGCTACGCTTTTAATGCAATCACATGCAGTTAATTGATAGCTTTCAGTTATTACCGGGGTGCTAGTTGAACCACAATATATTACACACTTGATTATAAATCGGTATGTTACTTTTTACTTGTGATCGTGGCATAATTAAATACATAACTTTTTCAAACTAAAAATCTTTTATTTCTCCATATTACAACATCACATATTTTTCTCCATTTCAATGCAATGACATTCTTATTTTTTCTCTAGTACTTATTAAAAAAATTCTAAATCTAAGTTAAAAAATATTTTTTCTTAAAAGAAATGATGGAGAATAGTTCAATTGCTAATTTCAATAAAAATAAAATCAAGTTTAAGTATTGTACGTAAGTGTACCTTACGAGTATTTTCTGTTAAAAAATATCATTTTTTGTAATCTTTTCTCTATGGAGATGAGTTACACATTTCTTGGATGAAACCAATTCACCAACAGAATTAATGGACTATGTATCAGCGCAATATCTCGCAATCAGTAGGATAATACGCGTAATACGCTGAGCGCAATGACTTGATCTGTAATTGTGTCTGTGTCGCCGACAATCAGTTAATTGATTGGTACCTGTCACATAAAGGAAATGGTTTACCACAAACAAGGTATCCATTTGTCCTGTCATACTTATGATGTCTGTAATAATTGTGTAATCAGGGCGACATATTTTCTCTACACACAATTCTCGTGTCACTTGTATGCCTATAGTTCTAACGATGTGCTGCTGCATTATACAGCACAGTTTGTAATTATTCTGTATAAATGATAAGGCAAAAAAATATTATAAATATTTAAAATAGACGATTTCACTGCTGTGCCAGTTCCCAGACAACCTTGAGGAAGAGGACACAGATATTAATGAAATACAAATGTAAAGGTACAAATTTTGTAATTATTATACCTACATAATTATGTGTAATGTCAGTAAGACGAAATAAAATGAAAAATATAGCAGATATAATAAGCTATCGATTCAAAGTGTTCGATGTGATGAGCTTCCATGTATTGTAATTGATGTGGCGCAAGGGTACTGGTAATTGAGGGATGGAAATGAATGTGTCGCCATGGCAACGCTGTTACCAACTTGCATATTGGAACGGAAGTTACACTTGCAGTTTTCGAGTTTGATCTGCGTGATATTCTACTAGCGGTAGCGGTGATAGCCTAGTGGTTAAGAATTCCGCCTTCTATTCGGAGGGTCCGGGTTCGAATCCCAGGGCACGCACCTCTGAGTTTTCCGAGTTATCTGCGTTTTAAGCATTTAAATGTCACTTGCTACAAACGGTGAAGGAAAACATCGCGAGGAAACATGCATGCCGGAGAGTACGCACAACTCAAAGGTGTGTGAAGTCCGCCAATCGGCACTTGGCCAGCGTGGTGGACTATGGCCTTGACCTTCTCATTCTGAGAGGAGACCCGTGCTAAATAGTGAGAAATGATGGGTTGAGATGATGATGATGATGATATTCTACTTAAATAGACGTACTCTTATTTGTGTCGTTAGCACTGCGTTTGTGATATGGTAATTGAAATCTGTACAGTAGTTGACAAAACAAATGCTGTTTTGTATCGATTTAATTTTATACTATACATATACCTTTGACGTATGGAAAGAAAAGATATTCTGGTATAGCTTATTATGACCAAGTTGTCTTGTAATATTCACTGATAAACTTTGCCACTGTTAATGTAATAAAACTTGGTATATTTCAAATAATATAATTTTATATAAGTATTAATAGCATTCAATATTAATAGTATTCAGATAATGTACCAAAATATTTTACAACACCTAACTAATAGATAATAACGCGAGCCAGTAATTTCAATTACATTTAAGGGTTGACATTCAAGCCAAATTGCACGCCCGTGCTTCATTAAAATTTATTCGTCGGAATTCATCTAGTTTAACATTGGCGTTCAAAACATTACTTTCGACGTAGTTGCTTTAGCTGTAACAATTTTATAACAATACACGAGTATTGTACTGCATACGTGAAGCAGCGAGTTATTCAGCTGCAGTAGTTGCCTACGAGTGAATAAGGGTGCGGTTCCACTGAGGCGGAGCGGAGCGGAGCTGTGCGCGATTCACCAATCACATGGCTTGAAAACCACGCGAGGCACAATGAGACGTGGATTTCAAGCCATGCGATTGGTGAACTCCTCTCCGCTCCGCTCCGCTCCGCCTCAGTGGAACCGCACCCTAAAGTAGGTGTTGATTGCAGGGCTAATAAGGAGTACCGCTTGCCCGTATCCTTACTACCAGCTAACCTGAACTGGTTGAAAATCCACGATCCGATCGGGGTGGAAGAGAGGTGAAGTTCATGATTATGCACATAGAAATCCCCGATAGTAGCATGGGCAACATCCCGTGTCGCTAAACTCATCAATATTTCATTTGCGATAGTTGGACGGACCTAATTGCCTTGGTTATGACTATTCTCCTAATGTATCAGGAGGTACTTTACATTTCTAAGCCCATCAAGGCGTCTGACTGTTACTAAGATTAATGCTTTATTAAATATCTGTCAAGTTTATTATTTAAAAGCGCCTTAGACGGTTATTTAAAAACTGATCCGTAGTTGAAAGCGCACGCATTTATATTTTAGTTTTCCCAATCTCCCGTTGACAAAAAACACAATCCCTCTGATACCGTAAAAGACTTCACTACATAGTATCACTATATAGTATAAAACAAAGTCGCTATTTTTGTCTGTCTGTTTGTCTGTATGCTTAAATCTTTAAAATTACGCAACGGATTTTGATGCGGTTTTTTGTAATAGATAGAGTGATTCAAGAGGAAGGTTTTTATGTATAATACATGCATATTATATTCCCACGAGAACGGGATCCACGCGGGTGAAACCGCGGGCGGGCCGCTAGTTTTGATTAAAATAAAGCGATTAAATCGCGAAAGTCGTTTTGTTTTGATAAAATAATAAAAATAATTATAAAACTTGTTGTCGATTAGTCACTCAATCATGGCAGTTACGAAGTTCATTAAATTAATAACTAGGTGATGTTGTTTAATTAGGGTGCACATTTTGTGTATCAGCGATAAAAATGTTATGTGGCAGTTTTAAATAAGTAAATAATTAATACAAGAAAACAGGTGTGTATATGAGCGAAATAGCCGTGTATGCCTACGAATTTTAACCGTTTTTAAGCGCAACAACAATTTAACCAAATTACTTTTCGTTTCTCATTTAGCGCGTCACGCGGTGAAAACAGTTGAGTGTGGTGGAATGGAAAATATTGTACTTTCTTATACTATGTACTGTAAATCTATTCAATAAACTGTAATAAATGATAAAACAATTCTTATCTTTGTTAAAGAAACTTAGATCGCTATCACAAATTACATTTAACTTCGCAACCAATTTGACTGAATACGTATAACGTATTTCTTCGTCTTCAATACATATCTATTTATATTCGTTCCGCTTTTAGAAAGAATTCTTAATAGTTTAGCTGTTATGCACCAATCTATAGAATTATTTTCACTTTAATGCTTTGACTAGGTATGTAGCTGTAGTAGCATTACACGGTATTATGTACTATTTAGTTTTATATTACGTCGGTTTTCGTTAGCAAAAATACGAAAATCACTTTGTTTGCGTAGTAAAATACATCTTCATAGGCCATATTTTCTATAATGTCGTAATATTTTTATTATGTTGTACAGTGTTTATACAAAATGCGTATTTCCTTTGAGATTCGCGTAGGTACAAAGCTAAGCCTGCTTTACATTGAAAACGAACAACACATAAAAGAGCAGGGATAAAATATCTTTTGAATTCAATAACATTTTTTCTTAACGTAGGTATCACGGGTACACAAATATACAATCCATTCTAATATTATAAATGTGAAAGTGTGTTTGTTTGTTTGTTTCTGACTCTTTCACGTCGCAACTTGGTTATTATATGGTATGGTTTATGTATGTGGGGATAGTTAGGAGGGTGGAGAGTGACGTAGGCTACTTTTTACCGCAGAAAAACATCTCATTCCCATGGGAAATAGTTGTTAATAGATGGCGTTAGTAAAATTCATTTGCAAGTTCTGAATCACGCTATCAAATACTGCATGTAATTTACTTATGTCATATGCAAATGTTATATCTGATGTTCCAGTATATCATATAATAGGCAACAGTTTAGCCGAGATTCCTACGGGAGTGGGACCTGCGCGGCTGTTACTTACGGGTCCCGAAGCGAAGCGCGGGCGGTTCTCTAGTATTTTATATGTATATATCTACTACATCTCTAATACCCGTATTATGTAGGTATTTCAAAGATTTGTTATATGGTGTCGTGTGGAGAATCATGTAAGAGTGCCTTATAACATAATGCTATGGGTATATGCACTATGAAAGTATGTAATCCACCACGACAGTGAACTGTACTATTTTTATTGCAGCGTACGTAGCCCTACTCAGTTTAATCGCGAGAGTTGCTATATGCGAGCGCTGCTGTAATTAACTATCCAGGGTCAATCCTAAAAGGACGTTGATTTCTTCTATATTCAATGTAATATTTTTGATTTGAGTGTATTGTCGAGTTCTTTATATTTGGTATGAAACTTTTCACACGATTAAAAGTCAGTTAATAATTTTGAACCTGACTGACTATTGTCATCATGTTAGTTTCTGGCTTAAACAAGGTCGATGCTCCCATATACACATTGAACATGAAGTTAAATAGATAATTTAAGCTACTATTATACAAATTGTTAAATGTTATATAACTAAATACTACTACTTACTAGGAATGTGGGAGCGGGTAACGAGCGGTGCGCTATAGTCAAGCGGTGACCGCCCGTGCGTCCTGTCCACATTGTAGTGTAGTGCAATTTATTTTGGTGACGTGTCGAAATGTCCTTGTGTAAATGCACAAATTATTTCAGCAATTTTGGAGAGGACATCGATATGGAACAGCAAAGATGTGAACCATAAAAATAGAAGAGTAATTAACTAATTCATGGGATGAAATTAAAAACGAACTTTTATTTTGTTTGTCCTGTAGTAGGTATTCATTTCTTTTTTTGCCCACAATAAATCGAGTAATTAATTTGAATCACAAACATGTTGTCGACGTTGTTCAGACATTTTGTTCGCGAATAAAAACAAATTTCTCGGCGACACAACACTACGCCGCTATAGCGCCGCGCAAACAGTCAGTTGGTTTCGAGAACACGTCTGCGTTGCCCGCCCATCTCCCGCGCCGCCGCCGCTGCCGCCCCGCTGCCCGCAAGATTCGAGGCAGAGGCCTTAGTGCATATTTCCTTTGTGGGTGGAAGGGAGATTTCACGGTCTTAATACCATCATCAGTTATTCAGAAATTGAGGCAAAGTAGATTATTCTAATACTCACTCTATGTTTAAACTAAAATGGTGAAGCATATTAAATTGAGATTCCTTACTTGTTTTAGAGAACAATAAAAAGTATTTAACACGGGAAAGTAAAGTTCAGTGAAAAAGCTAGTCTCAAAATTTTATTAAAGTAGTTACAGAGCCAAATGTCTTTTATATTTATGTCTGAATCCTTTTTAGCTAACTTGAAATTTCTTTCTTGCTCCAGATTAAAACCAGGCTTTCGCAACATAATCGGAATTTATTTTGTTTTCACATTAATACTCTTTTTATTTTAATCTTTTTACTATTCAATTTTTTTCTATGCGAACTCTCATCAGAGAGGATTATGAAAGTATTACATTTCTCTAACTTTTCTAGTTAAGTAGAACAGAATTATTGCTATCCTATATACCTATTGTTTACCTAGGATGTCTTGATGAGCGAATCATCGCTCAAACATTCTCACCACTTTTTAGTTGTAGAATTTTGAATATTTTAATGTCTTGTTATTTTAGTAATATTTGTAGCGAAACCATCGAAGACTAGTTTGTATAATTAGTTAGATATTATGCATGATTAGCCTATATTGTAGTGGAGGACGTCACAAGGACTGATCAACTCCATCCAATATGAACTTCATTTAAGATGAGTCTACGTAATCTATTGAACATCAAATTAAAGAGTGAATTATTAAATATAACTAATACAAACATCAATGACTTGTATTTTATAACGATAATTGTAATGCGTGTTAGTTTCAACAAACCAAACAAATCGTGACGTCAAGTAAGATACTGAAGCAGTTATCTTCCAATAAATGTTGCTGGGATTGAGAACATTTCGATATTATTTAACGGTGTATTTTATGAGTGCCTATATGGAATTGAAGAAGCAAGTTTGAGAAAATATATTAGCTGTTAAGAGCCTGTAACGATAGTGACGTTATATTCAATTACATGTAAATCTAATGCCAAAGCTTTTACGAGCACCGTTACTACTCTCACACTCACTACACTCGCACTCGTTACGAACTCTCTCGACTGTACCTACGATAATGGGTGGGTTTCTATGGCTATGGTGGGAATTCATAACCCTTTTGCTATGTACATCTTATAAGTCGAAACGAAATGCCAAAACAAAAAACAAATACTCGTATTTACCTACACCTACATCAAATGTTCTGATTGTTAATTTATATTTAAAGAAAAAATCTTTATACCATCATATGAAGCCGATGGGACACGTACTGACTGATATTTTGGACCCCATTCATCATCGAAGAATTACCAGAAAGCAGTAGTAGTAAGCGCTCATAGCCCGGCGGTTTGCGTCGATCCTAAGCGATCGACAAAGTTAAGCAACAGCGGGCGCGGTCGGTAGTCGGATGAGTGACCACTAGTGGCAAAATTTCTTGAGCGCTTCCGTGCTTCGGAGGGCACGTAATGCCGTCGGTCCCGGTTGTTATCGATTGATAGCAGTCGTTAAGCCATGTCGGAGGCCTTCGGGCGGCTTGAAAACTTTCGACACTGGGTTGGCCACTAACCCCTCCACCAATCCGCATTGGAGCAGCGTGGTGGAGTATGCTCTAGGCCTCCTCAGTAATGAGGAGAGACCCGTGCTCAGTAGTGGGCCATTAGTGGGTTGTAGCTTAGCTTTTAGTAGTAGTAAGCTGTAAATCAGTTCCTTAGTTATATTTTTGGCAACCGAAAATAAATCGTAATTGGTTGAACGAGGGTAAGACAGGTACTCAAACGGGTCGAGGGACGTCGTGATTATGCTAAGTGGCTCACTACTCTGGTGGCCAGCTACTTAAAAAACATAGTCTCGTCTGTTGTCAAACCGTGCGGTAACCTTGACTTACAGTTCGGTTCCCGACCGGGGTAGAGACAAATAAATATTTGTTTCGCGTCGTGGGTGTCTTTGTTGCATATGTCACTCCTTATATAGTAAAACCAGCTTGACCTTGAAATGAAGAGAGGCGCTGTCGGACGCATTGGACCAATCATTGCACTCAATTCGACAGGTAATAACTGACAGATGAATGACCACAACGTACTTATGAATGAACGTACTTGTCGGATGGCGCAATGGTTAACACGCCGGATTGCTGTTCCGAGGGTCCTGGGTTCGATTCCCAGCGAGGCGGTTTGGATGATGAGATTGAATTTCCGTTCTCGATCTCGGTGTGTGTCCTTGTCTTGTGTGTTGTCCATGGCACCCACGACACAGGGAATCCTAGTGTGGGGCTATGAGTGTGAAGCGTTATTTATTTATTTATTTACTTTTTAACATGGCGGCATTAGTTCCAGTTTTCGCCATTTCAGAGATATGTTGGTAGATCTATACCAATAATTCTCTTTCGGACATTGTCAGTGTTTAAGCGTTATTTATTTATTGTTTTTTTTTGTTTAACCGCCAAGAACGGATTTTATCATATTCCTCCCCAAATAAGGGTTGAAAGATTATTGTTGAAAGATTGTATTCCACGCGGGCAACGCTACGGGTGACAGCTAGTGTTTAATAGTTATGACTTCGTTTATAGATTCCATGTCATATTGGAAAAAATAGAAACAGTGTAAAAGCGCTTCATAAACAGTACAATAAATTTTGAATTAAAAAATACGTAGTTAATTCTTCATTAAGCTTTCACCAAGTATAAAATGGAACAAAACCTTGATTAATATTACTTCCCACTACGGTAAAAGAACAACAATCCTGAAGGGCATTTATCTTCTAAGATCCTGACGTTTATTACAAATGGCCGCCAGCGTTCTATTAAATTCTATGGCGAGGTAACAATAATATTGTAAAAACATTTTCATACTTAAAATTACAGTACCCGACAAGAAATAATGCACATCGGTATTCAGAAAGAGATAATCGGTTAGTTACGGCTTTGTAGAGAGTTGTCTCTCTCGCACATTGCACTGAAAATGCAATATCTATTAAGAGCTGCTAAAGCACCCTATCAAGTACTTTTATAATAGTAATATTGATGTTCCATTGGAGGTTTTAACAACTCTTTATATTTATTTATGAGTGAACGCGACCGTCTTCCACCGAATTCGAAAGAAGAGTGCAAAGAGTAATATAATTGGAAGAGTGACAAGTCAATATTGTAAGGACTGTTTAGTAAGGACAACGCTCTACAAAGCCGAAACTAACCGATTATCTCTTTCTGAATACCGATGTGGATTATTTCTTGTCGGGTACTGTAAGAGGTTGAACAGAATTTCTTTACTCAAATAAATTACTTCTTTAGAATCTTTTCTTATGACACGAACAATTTGTGAAGGTAAGCGAGGCGTTTGGCTTTAAATAATTAAGAGCTTGAATTACTTTTATTTCTGTACATATATATTTAGTTGAAATATTAAATTTTTAGTTGAAATGACTACGATGTCGAAGCTGAAATAAATATCTTTACTAACTTTCCCAAAAATAGGAAATGCAAACAGGCATACGGACCTTGTCTCCATAATGAGATGTAGTGTCATGTTCTTAATATAAAAAACACACTTTTTACTTTTTTTAAATGTTGATCGTAAATCTGTTTACCATACAAGCTGATCATATATTATGATTAGCATCAATAGCAGCAATCATAATATATGATCAGCTTGTATGGTGTCAATGGTGTATGGTGGTGGTTGTATCAGCATGTATAAATATTATGATGATATATTACGAGTATAATCTAGCCTTGGAGATCTATGAAGAGATAAATGCCTATTTAGTAATTGACGACCCGAATGGCGCAATGGTTAACACGCCGATCGCTGTTCCGAGGGTCCTGGGTTCGATTCCCAGCGAGGCGGCAATTTGAATGATGAGTTTAAATTTCCGTTCTCGGTCTGGGTGTGTGTCCTTGTCTTGTGTGTTGTCCAAGGTACCCACGACACAGGGAATCCTAAAAAAAAATAATAATAAAAAAAAAATTAGTAATTATTAATTTTAGAGCCAATACATACAACAGCACAAACGAAAAATATGCTCTAAGTCTATTTAATAACGATGGCAGATTCGTTTTACGACAGCTGAAGGATAAAATGTAGAATCACACGTACTAGAATCCAATGTACAACCTGACATGTTTATGTAAATGAATTTTGTAGTCTCTACGGAATGTAGACGCGACTCGTAGAGGTTCTACATGGCTACGACGCTATGTTGCCATGATACTCACTCACAAAAACCACCAAACTTGATACATTCTGAGGACAGCCGGCGTTACGGTTATTTCATAACAAAGTATTAGCAAAGATTACCCACATGAGTAATTATTAATTTTGTTTTTTATTTGTGTGAGTTAATGCTTAACAGCAATTTCCCCTTTTAACACAAGCCTTTTTTTATCAAGATATTTCTATAGCCGGCATCCAGATGGGCTTATCGCAATGATAGTAAAGTCAAAGTATAAGGTCAAAGCGGTTAAAATAGCGACTCACAAAGACTATTTATAATTGTGAAGTAATTGGATACTATAATTACCTAGTGTATTAGCTTAATTGAAGTGTCTGTTACGAAATAAATTAAAACGATAGGTAACGATTAAACAACATACTTTTCAAGGTTTCTTTGCTTAGAAACGTAATTTCCAGACAATTAGAAAAGGTCTCTAATATTGTAAATATCTTGAAAAATAGCAAGATCTCTTTTTGCACCATACACATGAGGTATAATCTTCGGTATTTGAGCTTTTTTGTCACATTTTTACTTTCCTTTTGTTTAGTATTTTTTGTATTATACAGTTTTTCTATCATATAACATAAATAGTGCACATATCTGAAATATAAAATTGTTTATAGTAGAATTGGTGGTAACTTTGATAACATTGCTACCGAAAACCTTTTGTAAAAGTATAATTGCAAAATAAATGAGCTAGTTTAATAACTGGTGGGCAGCTGGGCAGTATGAATTATCGTTTTTTCTGTAAGTAGTATATGTATGTCATTCTATAAGTAGTATAACGATTTTATAGTACAATGAAGAATAACTGCAAAATAAAGACACCAAATACAAATAGAATTGCGTAGATTCTGCACGCTACCACGCAGGCGTGTGGAATAAATTACCATCAGTCCTGAACAAACACATTTCTGTTTATATTACCTTTCTTAATCGAGTTACATTACAGAACGGGATCTACCCACGACGCGAATTCATCCCACGGTACTACAACGAATTATAGAAGTTCTTACATAATTTTCAAACTTCAACATAAGAAACATCTCTCTATACTATATGCGGCGTTGGTGACGAGTTCTATTAAAGTTGGCACATATTTAACCACTCTGGAATGATTCGGTACTGTCTCAACTTAAGCCGAGAAGAATTTATCTCGAGGCGAAGGTGAACATTGTTATAAGATGTGTTGCCGAAGATGCCGTATCGTTCAATTTTCTGCTTTTTTGCATCAACGTAACAGTACCAATCCTATCCTACTATCATACTAATATTATAAATGCGAAAGTTTGTAAGGATGTGAGTGAGTGTGTGTGTGTGTGGGTTTGTTACTCTTTCACGCAAAAATTACTGAACGGATTTTCATAAAACTTTGCAGTAATATAGCTTAGACATCGGAATAACATAATTTGTTAAAAATGATAGAGATACATAAAATCATGGGGGTAGCCCCATGATTTTATGTATCTCCTGCCCCGCCTGTAGAGGCGGGGACAAAAAATACTGTTTACCTACGTCCAAAAAAAGATTTATCACAAGTGCGTATGTCACCGCATGCGGCAGCATGAAGTATTTTAAGTAAATAGCATCAACGTAACAGTACCAATTTTATATAACTATGGTAAACAATAATTTAATAATTTAGGAGCTACTTAACAAAAAGTAACACCTTATTTAGGAATAGTATAGTCTGCTCGCCATCGTTCTCTAAATGCTGAAAGACGCTTAAGCGACATAAAATTAGTACAAAATGCGATAAAGAATGAAATTGAGACGAGAGTAAATTAGAAAGATAAGATCCTAAGCGATGGAAACACTTAGGTGGATCACTTAGTTGATCTATTACGAGCTACCTACCGGGTAATTTGCGAAGAAAATAATTTATTTTCAGAGATGTTTCTTAAGTCATGTAGTTAACTTAACTAGCTCAGAATCCTACGCCTCAGTTCTAATGCTAAAAGTAAGTCTTACTTCTGGTACCTACCTCAGTAGGCGTATTGAAACACGTGCTTCGAACGAATATGGTAACTACAAAGGTCATTGTACGTGTACTGATATACACAGTATTAACATGTACACGTGTACCCTTCATGCACCTTAAATGTGTTACAAGACAACAGCTCGTAACTTATCCTACGTGAGCAACGAAAACGACGCGACGCGAAGTTGCGAACGCGACGATCACGATCAAATCAACGGCGTCCCTACTTGCGTCCTATGTGACAGTCTGCGACAACACGCGACGTTGTCATTGTCGCGTGTAGCATCGCGTCGTGTTGCATAGCGTCGCGTCGTATTCGTCGCTCACGTAGGACACCCCGTTATTGGCTTTGGCCGTGCGTTAGGGCGCGACACACTGTGCGTTAACTTGAAGCTCGTTTGATGGGCTTTTGTGAGGCGTGCACACTTTAATAAATGTATATGTATAAGCTATAATATATACTAATTCGTAAAAGTCGCACTGAAACACGATCAGACTCCAATTTGCCCAATATGTATTAATGCAAAGGATCTGTTAGTTGTTCAAACATGTTATAATATAGCGGTACCTGTGTACCGCGTCTTGGAAAAAGGAGCGTAGGGCGCCCCCCGACCAGGTGGACTGACGACCTGAAGAAGACGGCGGGCATCCGTTGGATTCAAAGGGCTCAGGACTGGTTAGAATAGCGCCAGTTAGGGGGGCCTACGTCCAACAGTGGACATCGAAAGGCTGATGGATGGATCTGTGTACTAGAGGTTAAAGATTTTGAGTATTGGTATCGTTATTGCACGTGCCAACGCGCGCATAAATACAAGACTTCTTTTTACTAGTACCAGTAATACATGTACTAGTTTATTATTGCAATTATTCAATAGCACATTTTGTGGGTTAATTCATTTTGTACACAACTGTAAATACATTAATATTTTTATGTTAATGTGATAATTACTTTCTTTGGTTTCAATGTTATGTGTTCATAGTATGCACAACTCGGTTACTGGAGTCACTTGTGGTTGTCCATTATTTGAGTGTGTTGCAATAACACTAGGATGGACCCGGTTACACTTTTCAAGGGTAGCAACACATCTGTGACCGAATTACAACGAGACTCTCGGTAACAATTACCACAAGAACTATTAATAACAACTAACGTGACTAACTATACTATCACTAACAGTCCCTGTCCCACTACAAAATTAATCAACTAGATAATGTTCTAACGCCGTCTACTAACTGGACTTACCTTCCTAGTCCACATTCGAGTCTAGTTCTAGGTCGGTCACAGTTGACACGGGCGGAAGCGGAAAAACGCTGCATGCTCGTTTGCTTCTTTAAAGGCTGAATTCCACCGGAGTGCACTGTGCACGGCCACGTGGCGCATTTCAACCACAGATGACAATAATATATTTCAACTGCGTGGGTTCGTTTGTTTGATATTTGAAATTTCGTGTGTAGCGTATTCATCGGTTGCAAAAGACAATATCACATACAATTTCTTGCAAAGCAAAGCTAGAGACACGTGTATAGCCACTCAGTTTTTTCACGTTCGAGTTTAAATTCACTGCGACTAATATTTTAGAAAAGATTCCCCTGGTGCGATACGGGGTTCTTTTGACCCGAAAAAAAAACTCATTGTGCTTCGATGTCAAATTAAATAATGAGATTTCACCGCAATGGATAAAAGCACCGTGTTCTGACGCATACACTTAATTAAATTCTCGGGGTCATTTAAGCCTCGTATCGCACTGAACGTGTTAAGTCCATAGAGGTAATACTAAAGTGCTAAGCGTGTCATAATTGTCTAGCTCGGAGGTCCCGGGCACCAGCACGGGCACGGACCGTCCGGAGCACGTCCATGTGTACGACACCGGCGTGGTGAGCCCCGACCCCGCCGAGTCCATATATGGGGTCGCGCTCGTCGCGGCCGTGGGCGCCGCGCTCGTCATGGCAGTCGTCGGGTTTGCTTTCGGGTGGTACACGTGAGTATACGTTTCATTTATCGATGTTAAAAAGGCGGAGGCTTTTGTCGACTGTATTTTTATGTGTGTTACTTTAAGGCTTTTCTCGGTGGTCATACTAGTATGACCAGTAAGAATTGTTTTACTCGGTGGTCGTACCACCTGTTAACTCTTAGGTACTCTGATTTGTCTTTTTCACGAGCTGGTGCCTTCCGTATGGTTGCTTGTAGCTATATAATATGATGAGTGGTTTTTGAGTTATCTCTAATAATGCGTATTTGATTGAAGTTTACGATAGCCTCAGGAACTTCAATATATATCCTTTAACGCACGCACACACACACACACACGTACTCACGCACACACACGCACACGGACACACTCACACACACATGCTAACACACCCATTTATACACAATCTAGGTTGGCACATGCAGACGAGAATGTTGAGTTTTATTATTATTATATACATTATATTTTTTTTGTTTTGATCGTAATCGTAATAATATGTTATAGTAATTCCATAGTAATATTAGTAAGGTAATGTTCACTGTATTTTGTTAATAATGCATTTTTTTCTTAATTAAATAATTTAAAATTGGCCAGTAGCCCGAACTACCCATTGCAATGGGTCGCCCTGAAAATCAGCGGCTGTTTCCCCACAGCCTTCTGCTGAGTGCGAGCAATTTCATCAAATATTTTACTTAGTTTTTAGTGTATTTCTGTCTTTTTTGTACCATATTTTTGATGAAATAAATGTATTTTCTTTCTTTCTTTTAAACTGAACCAAATTTATTTTATTACGAGTATTCATAATGTATTTGATGTGGTGTGTGGTAATCAAAACGCAAAAATGAATATAAATGTAACTGCCGTATTACAAAGGCTGCACGTAACCGCATCTGTTACTGCAATCTATGCTACTGGGAAATATCGGCGTACAAAATGCATATCGTTAAATTAATCGAACGCTTTGTGGGTAAAGATGTGAGAATAAAACCATATTTTATTAACTGAAACAGCTTTAATATTTTATACACGCCCACATTAAAACTCTGATCAGAGTCCGTTCATGAAAATTTCAGTACCTACTTTGATGTAGGTACTTACTTTGTAAATCAATAGAACCCATAACGATGGTTTAAAGGATTTTTCGTGTTTTTCGCTGATGCGTGCTTTTTCTGGTTATCATCCGCTGCGATTAAATTCATCATTAAATAAGGAAATAAGTCAAAAAATAGGTTTAAGGTGCGAAAATATAAAATTACTAGAGAACCGCCCTCGCTTCGCTTCGGGACCCGTAGGTAACAGCTGCGTAGGTCCCGCTCCCGTAGGATTCTCGAGATAAAAAGTTGGCTCTATGTTATAACATTTACCAATGATTTAAGTAAATTAACGATATTATGTAGTATTTGATAGCGTGATTCAGAACTTGCAAATGAATTTTACTAACGCCATCTATTAACAGCATCCGGAACTAAATATCTAGCAACTAACAAAACATCGATCTTCCCATGGGAATGAGATGTTTTTCCGCGGTAAAAGTAGCCTACGTCACTCTCCACCCTCCCAACTATCTCTACACAGATAAAATAATATATCATATTTACCCAAATTTTTAAACTCGCTATATCTTTTGAATGGAGTGTCCGATTAAAATAATTTAAACAGCAATGTAAAGGTATTGAACTACTGATAAATAAAAAGTAAGTTATTTAGATAAGTATAAATACCATGGTATGAATATCGACATCTTATTTTCGTTGCCGATTTAAATAGTTTGTTAAACTATAAAAGTCTTTATATTGGCGCAACTATAATACTTAGATATACCCTACCGCGGACTTTTCTGTAGATAATAATGTGGTCTACAAAATCGTAGTACATTATTTTGCTCCATCATCAATAGTCATTGCAGGGCACGCGATTTAAGGTATTTCAATAGTGATTTTTATCGACGGTGGTTTATGTTATTGAAGTTTTCGTAAGGATCCCTAATTTTTTTCAAAATAAAATATAGCCTATGTTACTTCGGAAAGATGTACATTCATAATGGTGAAAGAATTTTTGAAATCGGTCCAGTAGTTATTGAGCCTATTCAATACATACAAACAAACAAACAAACAAAAAAATATTACCTCTTTATAATATTAGTTTAGATTGCTGTTTTATTTTATGGTTGATATTTAAGTAAGTCTTATGCAGAAATTATTACAGTAATTAAGTTGACTAAACCATAAAGTAATTTTATTAAGGCTATAAAGATACGAAGTAAATTAAAACCAAACTGTTTTCAACTCTTTTCCTCCGCTAAATACCTACGATTCAAATCTCATGGGATATTACTTTCGAAGTTCGATACTTGAGCAATGTTTTATTGTGACCAACATATCCAATCTTACTGGATTATTCATTTTTGTAGGTACTCGTTCGCGAGCCCTTGCGATTTTATTACCCTCTTATAAACTAGTTTGCTTGCTATAGGCAGTTGTCCTACCGCCGGCGAGGAAGCGACTAAACATTGGTTATTTTTTCGTTAAAGAAACGTACAACGTAAATAAATTCCGTGCAAACAAAAGAAATGCATTTATTTGTAACAGTCGTTCTACCGCCGGCGATTCATGAAATCAACAAGTATATCAAATATTGCATTTTGACGTGACAACGTCTTATAATTCGATAGAGCCGGCTGCACGCACGAAATAACATGACTCATGCGGCGTTACCTCGCTCTGAGGCGTTCCATGTAAGGCTTGAAGTGCAAGCGAGAGCGCGGAATGTGGAGAAAGAGAAAATTATTCTGATTGTGAAAAGGTTGCGAAAATAAAAAAGAGATCCTCCCTTTTTTTCTATTTATGTTTGAATTTCCGTAGATAGATAAAAAGCATGCCACACTGGGCAATTTTAACTGCTAGCAACTCTAACCTGATACTGACAGTATGACAGTACTGAATAGTGACATTAAGTGATGAATTAACGTTGACATTTGAGTTTGACATTTTATTTTGCATTTAAACATTTTGCATTGATTTGCATATTCAATGATTATTGTAATAAAACAATAGAATTACTATCTGAATGTTTAGCTAAATAAAATCGTCGGCGACTATAGGTAGTAAGCAAACACCAATAATCAATAATACCAATATTGATTGACATACCTGACAATTGAATTTGAATTTTGATTGCGGCAATGATCTAGGAATGACAGTTGACACTGACACTTACTAATATCAATCTATGTCGTTTCGTTTTTTCATGACTGGTTTACAATAAATAATGTTAATAAATAATACATTTACAACGTTAATTAATATAATATTTACGTATTGAAAACATAATAATATAATAGAAGGGACCTCAGATATGTTCATAATTCGTGAAAAAGACGTATGTACCTGTTAGAAAATAATATTGCTTTTCATCGACCTTCTAACATACTTCATCGATTTTCCAAAATATGGAGGTTCAATAAAATAAAAATCTTAAAATTTCAAGAAGATTAGAAAATATGCTTTCAAACGAAATATAAATCACGGCTGTACAAATTTCTTCGGAATAAAGGCCCACTTTTGAACATCTCCTTTATTTCATAGACAATCGCTGCAGTAACTAAAGTAAGGCCATCGAGAAGCGATACAAAATGTAAACAAAATCAATGCAAGGTCATTAGGCAAAGCAGGGGTATGCAACTTTTTGAAACTTTTTGATTTTAAATTTATTGTAGTGTAATTTTGTTTACACAATATATTTTAAATAATATCTACCAAATTGAGTTATTATGTGTAATAATTGTTATTCTAAAAAGCTAACAATTAATAAAAAGAAAATGAGTTGATGTGAGAATAATAATACTAAAATGATAGGCATAGCAGGGAGGTATCTCAGTCAGTTCAGTCTAATTTGTTTCATGTTATTTTTATAAAATTCGAATTATGTTGTAATGGTTGTAGATTTAAATTAAATAACGAGAATAATAATAATGTATAAGGAAATGAGGGTAAAAATAATCAACAATAACAATCTAACAATAATTAAATAAACAACGAAAAATAACAAAACTTCGACAAACAACATGTATCACCACGAGCGCGTTCCGAAACCGAATGAATCATTATTTATTAGGTATTATAATATTACTCAAATGGTCGACCAAATGCTTACGAACCCATCTCGACCTTGCCATAATTTTGCCGCGAGAACGAGACAGTACGACAAATACACAAGATGGAAAGAGATAGATAGTACATTGTAAACTCCTCACTCGTTTTCAGGTAAACGACCTTTTGTATCGCTTCTAGTTGGCATTACTTTACACACACATTAGAACAAGATTATGTTTGCACAATAGAATACAAAAACTTCGTGACAACAATAATGACGTAAAGCTAAAATATCGGCTATGGGATCTCGATACTCTAGTCAACATATTGCCGATATGCATTTCGTGTACGGGTTTTGCAATGGCAATGCGAGAGCTGCAGTACGAGAGTATCAAAGACGATATCCTAATCGAGCAATTCCAAACCACCAAACTGTAAGTACCATCCACGCGAAACTAGCTGAAAATGGTATAAGGAAGCCTCAAGTTGCACGTAATCGACAAATAACAGTGCGTGATGAAGAAGGCGTACTGAATCTAATCGGAAGAAATCCAAGACTAAGTGTTCGTCGAATATCTACACACTTAGGAATTTATAACGATGGATGGTTTAGAGAATATTGAAGAAAGAAGGTCTGCATCCATATCATTTTAGGCGCGTGCAAGATATAAGGGAGCCGGATTATGCAGCACGTTCAATATTTTGTTCGTGGATAAATCAAAATATGCTCCGTGCGACGACGTTTTTAAAACGAATTATGTGGACCGATGAAGCAAAATTTACAAGAAGAGGAATAACTAACTTCAGAAATTTACATTTGTGGATGGCTGAAAATCCTCATGCAGTTAGATCGTCAACGTTTCAGCCCGAATTTAGTGTAAATGTGTGAGCAGCTATGATCGATAATCATTTAATTGGACCAATAGTGCTTCCCAATAATTTGAATGGGCCACAATTTTTAGACTTTTTAAGAAACGAGATTTTGGGAAGCAATGATTGCGTTACCGCTATCAAATCGGCGACATAATATATGTGGCTACAATTAGACGGAGCTCCACCACACATCGCCCGAGCAGTAAGAGGTTACCTAAACGATAATTATCCACAGTGGATTGGTCACGGCGGACCAATCGCTTGGCCCCGCGATCCCGAGACTTAACGCCGTTCGACTTTTTTCTCTGGGGTTGCATGAAACAAAAAGTTTATTTTGAGCCGGTGAATACAAAAGAAGAGCTCCTAGAACGTATTCACATCGCCGCAAATGAAATTAAAGCTGATCCGAGCCAATGAGGGTAACCGCGTGTGAATTTTCCGCTAGAGGCGCTAGTGAAAAGGGAGGTCTGTCTGTCACTTTTCGCTTGTCTGAATTTCATTTGTCACTGTTTATGTATGGGCGAGCTTTGACAGCATGACCGCCCTCTGCAGTGGCGCCAACTGGTGAGCACAAAAACGGTTACCCTCATTGAAACGGTCAACACAATAACTGGCGATTCGGGCTCCTGCGTGCCTTCATTCGGACGGGGGATATTTTGAACAACTTTTATGAGTGAAATAAATAAAAATTTAAATTGATTTATTTATCTCAATTATTACATTATTCCCTAAAATTATTATTTTGTCCCTTTCTTACCTCAACAATACCCAAAATTTCATTTTTTTACCTGATTCCGCATGGAATTCGGAGCACGGTCACAAATCACCTTAGAGAGCGCTATGTTTAAACAACGATTTCTCGGTTACTCATTGTCTCAGAATTGCGTTTTCGGTGTCGTTCTTTAGGTAATCTTAACATCTGTTAGACGCGTTAATAAAAAGTAATGATGACCAGGGTGGTTTTCTGCAAAGACTTCAAAAAAAAACTATGTAATTTTTATCAAATATTCTACATTTAATTTATTATTTTAATATGTAGAAGCAAGTTTTTGAATTATTTTAGCTTTTAGCTGTTAAATCGATGGCCCCTGCCAGTAAGTAAAAACTAATTTAGTTTTGAAGAAGATTAGACCTAAACTTCTTAAGTTATCTAGTACTTTTACAAATGAGACATACTACACGCCCTATAAGTTTGTACAGACCAAAACCGGACACACTGTATAATGCCATCCAATTTATAAACCAAACTTAAGCATTACTTATGTACGTCTTAATACAGCTCTGTGATTGGTCCATTTGATATGGCGCACTTCACACTAGTATCAACTTAGCCAAGTACGTTTCTTGAATACCGCTGTTAGTCGCTTCCACGCCGATGACGCGATAACTGTATTTCAAAGGCTAACATCGCATAACATCAACAGGCTTTCAAAGAGGGCGAAGGCCGCAGCAGACGTGGACTACCCGGCGTACGGGGTCACGGGGCCCACGGCCGAGCTGGCCGGCGACCGCAAGCTGGCCCACTCCGCCCATATGTACCACTACCAACACCAGAAACAACAGATCATCGCTATGGAAAGGTAATGTTATCCACAAACTATGAATGACTTATGCAGCCCTGGTCCTTCAGTCACTTAGAAAGTCATATTACATCGCAAATTGGTCACTTTACATTTGTCACTACGAAACTACGTTATAGGTTCGTGGCCATTTTATTTCGTATGAACTTTAATTAATAAAATCGCTCGTCGATTCCATTGTTAAGATGCCGAAAATTATTACGGACTTCTTACCGTCAGCGTCTCGATGTCTTCTTCATGAAAATGATTGAAAATTGATGGCAATTAAATAACCATTATATGAATTATCCGAAGCTTGCGACTACTCTTCAGTGAAATTCTCAACCAATTTAAACCCGTTCCTAAGATAAGTGGGAACAAACAAACAACAATATAAAAAGGGATTAAGTGTGTAAAAATAGTTTCTCGTAAATATATTCCATTAAGGCAGTAACCAGTTTTATACTACTATTACAGTAGGTATTAGTGGACCCGGCAGACGTCCTACTTCAAAATATTATTTTATTAGTTTAGTACTATAAAGTAGACCCATTCGCTTCTCTTTCGAAGACTTGTTGCTCCGCTCATTTCAGTCGTAGCGTGTAATATATGTCGGACGGAAATAAAATTAGATTAAAATCAAACTAAATAAATCATTAAACTTTGAATAAAACGTAGGTAAATCCGGAAACTGTAATTTAAATGTCAACTCTGTGCGAATTGTAAACGTCACTCGATGGGATATCGGAGAGGGGGAACCCAACAGAGGGCAGCTCTCTGCAGTCAGTTACGAACAGCGTGGACTTCTCGAGCAGACGTCGAGCTGAACGGTCGCATTAAGTTAACTAGTGTACTTTGTAATAAAATCCTATACTGCGTCGTACCTATGCCCGACGGCATAACGTTTCTCTAAGTGTATTTCAGTCGTACCACGTTTTAACATAACCTAAAAGCTTTAATCAAATTAAGTTAAACTGTGTAACCTGAAACCTAATTTAAATCATGAAGAAACGTATTGAACGCCCACTGTGTTTTATTTTTCACCTTGCAACCTGATGATCGGAGCATTATACCACCATCCTGACTAGTGTCTCCGAAATATACATATAGTCTATCTCTATAGCATTCCTCAATAAATGGACTATTCAAAACAAAAAGATTTTTTTTAATCGGACCTGAGATTAGCGCGTTCAAATGAACTAATATCAACAAACTCTTCCGCATTATATTATTAAAATAGATATACATAGATTACTAGTAACTGACCAATGCACAAGTAGACGTATCCACTCGCAACATAGCCACTTATTTTTAGGGTTCCATACCCATAGGGTAAAACGGGACCCTATTACTGAGACTTCGCTGTCCGTCCGTCCGTCCGTCCGTCTGTCACCAGACTGTATCTCATGAACCGTAACAGTTACACAGTTGAAATTTTCACAGATGATATATTTCTGTTGCCGCTACAACAACAAATACTAAAAAACAGAATAAAATAAATATTTAAGTGGGTGCCCAATGCCCATAGTGGACGCCGACGATAGTTTAGTTACCGTTCGGTCCAAGAGATGGCGTTGTGGCTACATATAATATGTGACTACAATAAAACAATTAAATATTTAAGTGAGGCTTTCATACAATAAACCAGATTTTTTTGGCGTTTTTATACATAATGGTACGGAACCCTTCGTGCGCAAGTCAGACTTGCACTTGGCCGGTTTTTTTCAGGCACTAAGTATAATATTTAATGTTATGGACCTGTGGCTTTTTCTTAGGTGGCTACTTAACCGACCTTTTACCGACCACACCCGCAGTTGGTTTTTATTTATTTATTTATTTAGTTATTTATTTGGCACACCAACGTATGTAACACTTTACAATTCGATAAATTACAACAAAAAATAAACTTACAATCGTGTACACACAATTACAGGTGAGCACAACATACACATTATTTCGCTCAATTTATTAATTATTCTATCATAATAATAACTTATATTTATATATTAAAATGTCAAGTAACAGTTTATAACAATTAAGATACCTAATTCTAATTTTAAAATCTAAAGTAGTCATTATTGTGTAGATAATAAAATAAAATTAAAATTATTTCAAAACAAAATCAACTCAAATAAAAGAACACAATGGTTATGTCAGTCGATCACTTAGGACCGACTCAAGCTGACTCAAGTCGCCGGATTGTGCCGTTATTGACGGATGGGGTTATATTGTGTCCCCACTCACTACTTACAAATATACTAAGAAATGAAATGAACTTGTTTCGTTCTTAATAGCAAACGTTTATACTACACACTGCCTTTATAAAAAAGACAGATTTAGTAAATGTAAAACATTCTAATACTTAACCATTGATTGCTCGTAGTTAATTAAAAAACAGAATTTTGCTAGTAAACAATCTCAACCTTAGTGAAGTTATAGAGAAGTAAATGACATAACTAGATATGCTAGGTAATTTATTAATATTGTATAATTTCAGGAACTGTATGGACCAGCGCAACGGCTCCGTATCCGACCCTGAGTCTGAAGAGGAGAATGAGGAAGGAGACTATACCGTCTACGAGTGTCCTGGGTTCGCTACTGTAAGTATACTGACCAGTAGTATTCATAAGAATGAATAACTAAGAAGTTCATCAATAATTAACACTCAAATAATGTATATCGTCATAGAAACTGACTACTAAATTAATATCATACTGATAGATACCATTTATTTAATAAACTACTTTGAAGCGTGGAGAATAGTTATTCAAATAATTGATTATAAAAGTAACTAAAAATAATAAAACAAAAGTTATTTTCAGTTTATATTTGTGTGTAGGATTGCTGAAAAGCTGATGGATAAGATGTTTAGGCTTTACTTCATTAACTGATAGGAATTCTTGTTCAGGTATGAATTGTCCTTGGTCTTCTTAGTTACGTAACATTGAATTTCATTTGATGTAAGTTTTACCTGCACACGCTCATTCAACCGTTTGTATCGAAAGTAAGAAGCCTAGTCAAATCATCATCCTCCTGCCCATTTCCCAAGTCTATTTGGGGTGGGCGCAATATGTTTTTCTCTTCCATTCTTCCCTGTTAGCCGTCACTTCCACGCTTACTTCCTTATCTTTCATATCGTCTCTCACACAATCCATCCATCTTTTCTTAGGACGTCCTCGTCCTCTTCGTCCATACACATTCATATCAATCACTCTTCTCGTCACATGCGTTTCCTCTCGCCTCATCACATGCCCAAACCACGACATTCGTCCCCCTTTCAATTTTTCTGTTATTTGTGCTACTTTCAGGCTTCAACTAATGTACTCATTTGTTACTTTATCCATTCTCGTTACACCACACATCCATCTCAACATTCTCATCTCCGCCACATGCAATCGTCTCTAGTCAAATAAGGACTACCTAATAGGGTGAATTTCAACAAGCCGATATTTTTTTTCATTTCGGTGAATTTTTTTATTTATGAGTTTTTGTGAATTTATTTTGCGCATTATTGTTCATCGTGAACTTATATAATATAGAAGAGTAATGGAAACAAAATATTTTGAAAAACAAATGAATGACAAGAGTTTAAATTTTCGATGTCACCGAAATGAAATCGCCGTTCACCGAAATGAAAAAGATATTCACTGAAATGAAAATCCACCGAAATATTATACAGCGTGATCTAAAAATAATAAAGAAAGCAATGCCTAAACACCAACCAAGTCAAGTGATAATAGGTAGGAGTCTTACTTAGTATCTACTTCGTAGGTAACTTTCTATAGAAAATAAATTATAAAATCCGCCATGACAACTGGCAAATAAAAATAGTGAAATAAAACAAGGTAAGTACTTAATTTTTTAACCGACTTCAAAAAAGAAGGAGGTTCTCAATTCGACCGTATATATGCTTTTTTTATGTACGTTCAGCGATTATTTCGTCGTTTATGGGCCGATTTTGATAATTCTTTTTTTGTTGTAAAGTAGATATGCGCAGTGGGGTCCCCTGATAAGGAAACCAGGATCTGATGATGGCATTTCAGAGAAATCGAAGGGAACTTTCGAAAATTGTATGGACGACTAGTGTGTTTGTTCATGTTATCATAAGTACATTAAAGCGCTACCATTTCATGAAGATCTGGAGTCGATCTGATGAAGCCGAAAGACAATCGAGGGAATTCCTCAACGATTTACTGCAGTTACCTAGTGTTTGGGCTTGATTAATTTGTAGTGACGGGAACTTTACACTTACATGTTGAATTGAGCGCCATCTGGCGAGTAGTTTTTGAGTTATCTCTACTTATCAGATTGAAGTCGGTTATTTTTTTTGTAAAAAGCAATTATTAATTAATAGTTTAAAGTGAATAGCAATGGCCGGTAGCAGTAGAGAAACTTTATAAAAATTATTTATTAAATTATTTTAAGTATTTCTATCAAAATTCCTTCTCAGTTACTGCTGTCCACCTCTGGAACTCTTTACCTTTATCTATTCGTCTTGCTAGCTCCTTAAACTCCTTCAAATCACTTCTAAAAGAGCATTACCTACAGCTTTACCAGTAGAAAATTATCTTCCCGCAACTCTTCCAACTCACCGCTATCACTCAGTTTCCCTATGCTGTCATAATATATTTCTTTTTAGTTGGTACACCCTGCCCCCTATACTGAATTTCCAATTTTCTATTTCTACCTTGAGGCTGTCTGGAAGAAATCGCTTTTCAGCGATAAGACCGCCTATTGTATAACATTATGTACAAATGTCTTAATCTGTTGTGTCCTTGCTGTGGTGTACAATAAAGTGTATAAATAAATAAATATTTTAAATTTATAAGTATATTTAATTTATTTGGAAGATGGATTTACAAGTTTTTGTTACGCTTATTATGACAAAAATATTATTTTATCAAGGAGTTACCTATAATTTTTTTAATTTAATATTTCAAAATTTGAAATTACTGACAAAGTACAAGTATATTGAAATAGTAAACTATAGTAGAAAAATACTTGTACTTTCGAAGTGATTGTCAGTATTATTAAATGAAATGATTTGTAGTTATAAATCTACTTACGATCGGTATCAATATTCAATTTATCTACGCATTTAACTATCCGAGACAGATTTTTGACAGATTTAACATTTTGATAATCGTAAATTGAACACTTGCAATAGATAATGTTCATTATGACACAATCATCCTGTATCAAAATACCGTTACTAACACCGAATCATTTCATTCACCGAAATGAAAAAAAAAATTTGGGACACTTGTGTTTTGCCTTACCATTTACCAAATTGTATTGCTGTATTAATGAAAATACATTTTTCTAATGCCACAATTAGTCATGTATTGAATTAAATAGTCTATACGCATAATTGGTCAATACATTTTCTATTAATCAAGATATAACAACAAAAACTGGAACAGGGACAACCACCGAGGATGAAAAATCGGAGGTTCAACATTTTTTATTTTAATGTAAGAGTGAACCTACATAATAAATATTTTTGCCGGATATAGGTAACTACTTAAAGTAAATAAAAAAAATATATGTATGATAAGAAACCATCTTTCACTGCCGTTTTCACTTGCGCCGCGTAAAAAACACGCCAAAGAAATTCACCCAATAAAATAAATCTGAAAGATTGACTTATCTAGTCGGAAAGATTCCATTACAGGATTTATTTATGTTCAATTCCGCTCATTATCTACATTGCTAAATAGGCATTATCAACTAAGGCTTAATACAACCGTAAGTTCATCATTAAGAATTAATGTAAGTAGTGCTGTCCGCATCTTTGTCGGATGACTAACTTCGGCTAACTATGGAGCGAAAGTTTCCCAATCTATCTTTAGACGGTAAAGTTAGATCGCTGGAATGTAAATTTGCGCAGAGCGGCTAAACGAGACTTTAGACTTCAGTGCCCTATATTATAATATTTTAATCCACTGAATGGCAATTTATCTACTAATTTGACAAATTAGTGCAAGTTTAATGATTTGTCAAGTAACCGTTATCCGCTGAATACGTTAATGGCTGATGAATTTGAATCCGTCTTCTTTAATTAATTCCGCCCAAGACATGATTTTATTAAGATTGACTGCGCGACATTTGTTGAACCTACCCTAGGGTCAACAAATATAGGCAGTTGGTAAAACTTTCTTTAACAATCAAATATAAAAATGATAAATTAAATTTCCCACAAAATCCATACTCCGTTTAGTAGTTGATTTAGAAAAAATTTGGTGTGCAGTACGGAAAAGGACTTTGGATTTTTTTTACTGGATATCATCCCTTAAAAGGGTGAAAAGGGGAGTGAAATGTAAGAAGTAAGAAACTTCGTTAGAAAACTCATCATAGTTATTGTTATCAAATTGCTGTAAATTTGTCACACGGGATGATCATGAAATGGACAGGGACAGTAAATTTTATTTCTTGTTAAACGATCATGTTCTCGTTTCACTTTAACGGTATTTTGCCGTTGTTTGTCACGTTTCACGTGGACGTCACCGCGGGAAAGAACTAGGTACCTACTCCTAAATAAATATGAAAATTCTTCAATCAATCGTTTGTTATAAGTTGGTATTCGCAACCAAATAAAATTAAATGCCAGTCATACACTACAACACAATTGTTTGGTTAAGCTGATTCAATTACTTTATGACACAGACCACACAAGGGCACACGACACCGTAATTTGCTTGTTTCATCCAATTTACTTCACTTAGTTGCTACATTATTCTTTTTAATTTAATCAAAGCAAACGACGTGTAATTACGAGTTCCTAGAATTTTAAAATGCACGTTAAAGGTCAGAGATATCATTAATAATATTGCTAGTGTTCTGGTACTGTTGAAGCGATATGATATTTATGAGACACCGATGTTTTTAGACATAAAAATAATTTATCTACATATTTAATTCCTTTCAAGTGAACCACGTTTTCTTACCTATATGTTGTTTTTTTAGTTTTTTTTTATTTCACAAAAAAGGGCTTTGTCGCTGTTGCGACTATGTCGCCCTGGTTGAAAGCATGTACAAGTATACTTACAAAAAAAGCAATAATAAATAATATTAACTACTTCTTACAGATAACATTAATTTACATAATGTTTTAGCATCCTCCGACAGGGGGTCTGCGAGTATGCTATTACAATGACCAACCAAATTGGGTTTTAGCCCTATCTTTCCACGCTCGCTAGAATTCTGAACACATTCCATTAGGACCCTTCAGAGGTCTAAACATTGCTGCTTTAGTGTGGGTAAATAATTTTGAAATGACGGTGTTATATCTAAATCCAATCCATCCGATATTGCTTGTTTTGCTAGCAAATCAACATCTTCGTTGCCCCATATCCCTGTGTGCGATGGAATCTACTGCAAGAATATCGTTTTAGAATCTGATTGTAACTTTACGAGACGATCAATTATCGCATATGCTACAGGCAATGGGGTGTAAGGGGCTCCATCCATCTTTGAGTCCAAGTCGTCCTCCCCTGCTCGCGGTGCACCCTGCTGAACAACGGACGAGGCTACGGCGCCCGGTCCCCCTATTCAGGGGTCTCTGGATCTTGTACCATCCGGTTTAATTCCTTTAGGTGCTTTATGCTGGTGGAAGGGTTAAACCCGACTGGCTAGCTATCACCCTCCTTCTAAAATCAGTCGTGAAATGTCCATGACGTGTTTCGGCTGCAGTGTCGGAGAGCCAGACCTCCTCCTCTTCTTTCTCCCCTATTTTTCAGCCCTTTCCTTCTTCATCTATCTCCTATCCTGAAGCGGTGTGTTTTTGGTATGTCTGGGTTTCGTTGGAGTCATTATCAACTGTTCTTGTGCGGTTGGGTGTGATGGACTGGCGCGACGGCCAGGGAGAGCCGATGAAACGTTACCGCTGGCGCCCGTTGGTTGTAGGAGACCCGAACCCAGGAGATCCCGGCCTGGGAGGCTGTCCCGCCGCCAATGCTAAAAGCCCGTCGAATGATCTCCTTGCCGGTTACGGGAGCCGGATGTGGACGGGGTTTTTATTCACGGGTCGGATCGGGGATCCTTCCGTCCGCCGTGCCAGTGACTCACTCTGCCCGACTTGTACAGGAGGTTTTCGTGACTCCGCTTTGACCCTAGAGACACTGCTGATGTATCGATTCCCTTCACTCTTTGTCTTCCCGCGACAAAAAAAATACGAGAAAGTCTAGAAATAGGAAAAAGTTAAAACCAGCGGTACCCCCTTCCACATTTCATATGGACTTTTGCAACATTAGGGGCTTGCATTCCAACCTTAACGCCGTTCACTACCATACGGCCGGCCTTACATTTTCTAACGGAGACGCAAATATCGGCCCGAGAAGACACCTCTTACCTTATGTATCCGGGTTACAGACTGGAACATAAATTTATAGCACACGCCGGTGTGTGTGTGTTCTCTCGGGACGATATTTGCTGTCGACGCCTTGACTTTCTTGAACGAAGAGACCTGTCTACCATCTGCGTACGCATTGACCATGGTGGTCAAACGCGTGTTTACATCTGCTTGTACGGACTCTACGAGCACGTTCAAGGGGCGATTGACTATGTGCAAGAGCAGATTCCCTGTGCCGAAGTTGTGATCCTAGGCGATTTCAACGCCCATCATGTTGAATGGCTGGGATCACGTACAACTTTGACATTCACCTGTTTTCGCGTTAAGTTGTCTAAATTATCTGGTGTTGGATTTTTCCTAAAAGTGGATAATGCCAAAATCTCCTTTCCGCAATTTTCTTAGATAAAGTTGTATTCCAGTAGGGTTTCAGGTAAAGGAGATGTTTCAAAATGTATGGAGCCCCGGCCACCACTTTGTACACCATACTCAAAAATGGAGAAACACAATTAAAACAGTTTTCAATCATCCAATTCCTTTAAATTGCTTTAGTTTTGTGGTATAACACAAAAATGTACACTTAAAATTGCAACACAAAAACAAAAGTCTGTCATGGCGGTAAGCTGTCATCACACGTCATGTTGGTTAATTTGATAGAAGTTTGACATATGTACCTACAATTCTGTCATTTAAAGTGACAGTAGACAGTTCGCGATCTATGATCAATGAAAACTTGGCAAGACGCCATGTTGAAAATTGATAAACATGAATTATAAATACAAAATTTGTACCAGAAAAGTATGCATTTAAGCAATTTATCTTAATTTTTCCCAAATTCCATGAATTTTTCTCGATTTTTCGAGGTACTGTACATATTGTGGGCCGGATTTGAAACATCTCCTTTAGCTTTAGGATTAATGCATATAGAGGGCAGGTAATATATTCGATGTTACTTAAGTTTTATATTAGTTATTTTAAATATATAGGTATGTTTAGGTTGTAATGGTTTAATCTCTGTATTGTTTACTTTATTTTAGGTTTGTTTTTTCCCTATGTGTTTATGTTTTGTTTTATGTTATGTGTAGACGTAGTTAGTTATTTTGATACTTGTTTCTGTTTTAAACTTAAGGGTGCTGGACTTAGGTTTTCAAATGTATATCAGATTAAGGCCGCGTGTTGGAGGTTGTATACATGTAATAATCTGTCATACATTGTAAAAAGAAATAAGTAAATAGAATATACTTTTGAAATATAATGTCTTAACTGAAAGGTCGTTTCTGTATTATATTTATTAAAAAACCTACAATATAATATAGGAGCAGCAGCCACACTTTCCTACAGGTTTGTTGGAGGTTGTATACCTGTACTAATCTGTCATACATTGCAAAAAGAAATAAGTAAACAGAACATAGTTTGAAATATAATGTCTTAACTGAAAGATTGGCTGCGATAGATGCAAAAGTGTCCGATGACTGGTTGATTTCCATTTTGCTTGCTGGATTAACTACTTATTATAATCCAATGATAATTGCAATAGACAACAGTGGAAAGGAAATTAGCTTAGAGCAAATAAAAACAAAGTTGCTGCAAGAAGCTAATAGACAGGCGGATGCGCGGACAGGCACAGTAACTGAAGAACAAGCACTTGTTTCTAAGAAACGAAACGCTGAGATGCCCAGAAAATTTGTTCGTAAGTCAGTTATGAAATGTCACAAAGCAGGACAAAAAGCATCACATGAAAAATGTTCAAAAGTAAATGCTAATGTATGTATGAGGTCTGCTAGTATGGATACCAAAGATAAAAACGCATGGTATGTAGACAGTGGTTGTTCTACTCATATGACTTTTGATTCGAAGAAGTTGCTTAATTATCAGAAGCTTAATGATAATTTAAAAATTAAAATAGCTAATGCTGATGAAATTTCAGTTAAAGGCAAAGGAAGTGCCGTACCGAAAATCAACGGAGGATCTAATTTATTTTTGAAGAATGTATTGCATGTTCCAAAGTTATCAATGAATTTGATATCCGTGAGCGATCTTGTCAAAAATGATTTTAATATAAATTTTAATAAAAGAGATGCAACCTCTTTTATTAAAATTTATTTTATTTGCTTGTTTCTTATCGTGCGTTGCGTTTTCTTCTGTTGGTTTATTTTTTTGGTAATCTTTTGCTGAGCTAGAATTCGATGCCGCCTGTGCGTAGGTTTTAGAGGTCTCTTGAGCATCCGTAGAAGTAAAGGTTTTATGCGAAGTAGGGTGTTCCGGGTTTCCCTTCGTACTTAGATCTACTCTCACTTGTAAAGTTCTCGTTCGTACGTAGGTATTTGCGGTGGGATATACATTGTGGCAGCTTTGCGATATGAAACGTTAAATTCAGCCATTATTTCTCTAATTCTTTTTTCTTTTATATATTCTGGACAATCCTTACTAATATTATAAATGTGAAAGTGTGTTTGTTTGTTTGTTTGTTTGTTTGTTTGTGACGCTTTCACGTCGCAACAAAGCTATTATATGGTAAGGTTTATGTGTGTGGGGATAGTTAGGAGGGTGGAGAGTGACGTAGGCTACTTTTTACCGCGAAAAAACATCCCATTCCCATGGGAAGATCGATGTTTTGTTAGTTGCTAGATATTTATTTTCGGAGTTGTTAATAGATGGCGTTAATTTGCAAGTTCTGAATTACGCTATGAAATACTACATGTAATTTACTTAAGTCATAGGCAAATGTAATAGGCTACTTTAGCTCTGCCTCGAGAACTCCCCGCTCCGGCTGTATTCAGTGTACCGCCCGCCCGCTGGCACTATCCTGTTAAAGAACCCACGCCATCGTCAAGATGCAGCGTGCGCTTGATGCCCTCCCCGAATGGCTTGCCGCGTGGAGACTGTCGGTGAATGTCGGGAAGACGCAGGCCGTGAACATAAGAGGATACCTCAACAGGCGGGACCCTACTCTGGAGCTTAACGGACAAGATATCCAATGGGCCCCACAGGCCAAATACCTGGGGGCAAAATCGACGGAAGACTTTCGATGAAGCCACAGGTTACGAAAGCCGTCGCGAATTCCAGAAGCGCGATGGCAGAAACCAGTGCTCTCCTCGAGCCTCCCTCTCGGACTGAAGCTCGGGGTCTACAAGACCTACATCAGATCCCGCCTCACGTACGCGGCACCGGCGTGGTACGCGCTCGCCAGCGAACCGCAGCGCAAAAGGATGCGCGCGGTTCAGGCGATTGCGCTCCGCCGGCTGACTGGTGCGCCGAGGTACGTCAGGAACGCCGTCATCCAGAGGGACCTTCGAGTCGAGAGCCTGGACGACTTCATCGAGAGATTGGCACGCAACATGTTCGGGCGTGTCGACGCGTCGCGGTTCCCGCATCTGCAGGACCTGGCGTCGTTCCACACCCGTCCACCGGACCGCTTGCTGACCGCTTGCCGACTTGCTGGTTGCGCGGGACGGGCCTAGCACTGACTGATACTGGGGCTTCGTAAGTCGTCGCCCGGCGCTGATCGGCTCCTGCTGGGCTTCCCACCAGTGGGATTCACCCGGTAGGGCCTCGATCGCCTGGGCGGCGTGGAGATGAACCCCATCCCGTTTAAGACTCTGTGGCCTGTAAAAAGGCCGCCACTCACCGGACTTGACCTATTGGTTAACCACAGATGGACAACCAAGGGCCTTAGAGCCCAACCCAAGGACCGGCCCGTTTTAACGGGCTCGAGAGACACCCCCAAAGGGGAACTAACTGTCCCGAGGGCTCCACACACCTCAGACAGGGTGGAGTGAAGAGAGCGAGTAGTAGGCTACTTTTTAGCCTAAATTCCTACGGGAGCGAGACCTACGCGGCTGTTACCTACGGGTCCCGAAGCGAAGCGCGGGCGGTTCTCTAGTTCATATTTAAAGTTATGTGATTTTTGGAACAATTAATGCATTAATATGTCGTCACATTACAATTTTCATGTTTTCCTCTACACTTTGGGCAGTATATTCTCTTAGAAGGGCACATTCTGACTGTGTGATCGAATCGCCAGCATCGTGAACATTGCGTGACTGGAAATAGGTACGGTTCGACTTTTACCTGCATATCAAAATTGTGTATTTAAGGCGGAAGGGATGGACCTACAAATCCCACCCTTATCGACTCACTGTCCGTCCAGCCGACGCCTCCATCGGCACGTCGCTTGAGCCTTCTTACGTTAGCCACTTCGCTTTCACAAGTTATTGATTTAAGTAAGTCTTCTTTTGAAAGTTCCAATTCTATGTTTTTTATCACCCCGTACGACGGGCCTACTTCCAGCGGTCTCTGAAATCTCCATCCCAAATCTATAAGGTGTTTACATTGTATCAAATGTTCGACATTTTCTTCGCCCTTTATTTCAACTATTATTTTGTACGGATTAACATACTTGACTTTTGTTATATTACTTACACCTTGGTTGTTAAACAATTTGGCTAACGCAAATTGTTTTGGTAATATTTCTTTGGATGTTATGCTTATTTCTATCACCCCACGTATGTTTTGAATTCTATCTCTCCTGTTCATTACTCGGGTCCATTCATCTTCACCGTCTTCTCTTCCCCTTTTACTCCTCCTATTTGACTCACTGATCATACTTCTGTCATCTCTTATTTGATTCATATCTGCTTCATTCTCCTCGATTGTAATGATTGTAATGCTTGTATAACTTGGTCCGCCTTCGTTTACTTCATGAGTTATCTCCATGTTGAAATATGTTAACGTTTAATAGAACGGCTCGGCTGTTGTCGACCGGCCGAACCGGCCGGCGCAACGGCGTAAACAACTCGCCGCGCTGATAAAAATGCACGAGAACAATAGATGCAGTCGGAGCGCATCTACGCCACTCAAGCATCAACCGATCACGGTTTTTTTAGTTCCTAAAAGATAATTGAATACACAATAGCAAATTAATGTTAGAAATTGATCTTCGAAAATAACATAACTACGAAAATAATTATGAACAATTTTGTAACACATACGTCGACATGACGAGTTTCAGAAAAATAAGTATGTGCATAAGTTGGCAATGTAGCATAGTTTTTAAGTTATATATTAATTACCAAAAGAATAAATCCAAGTTGTCCGACTAAGTTAATTGAATTTGAAATATATATTTTTGTTTTCTGTTTAAGGATGACAAAATGGCCATACAAATTAGGCCGCTACCCCACTGACGTTTTACAAGCGTTGACGTTCGTCCAACGTCTGCGCAGCGTTGACGCTGCGAAGACGCGACGTTAACGTCGCGCTCAGTACCTGTTCCTATAAAAACGCAGCACTAACGCCGCGTTGACACGACGTTAACGTTGCGGAATCGTAATGTCAATGCTTGCCAGCTAGAGCCCTGCGACGTCAACGTCGCGTCTGCGCAGCGTTGACGTTAGACGAACGCCAACGCTCGTAAAACGTCAGTGGGATAGCGGCCTCAAGGTTCCGATTACATAAACTTTTATTAGCACTATAACCAAATAGATGTATTTTAATTTTCAGACCGGTGACATGGAAGTGAAGAATCCCCTTTTCACCGACAAAACCCCCGCAACTCCTGGCAAATGCGAGTTGGTGAAACCCCAACCCAAGGATTAGACTCCACCACAGCAGCAACCCGTCGAACCCACGCCAAATCAACCTCCACTCGTCAGCAAAACCAACTTTTACCTCCACGTTTATATAATTCAGGCAACATGTAAAAGGACGTAGGTAATCGTATTTAATTATCATTCTCATTTATAATTTTTATATTTCGTCCACGACAAAAAATAATCATCCATGATAAATCCCATTAATTTTCAATGTTATATTATTTAGATATCGTCTTTGAATTTTGCATGTTTTATGGATAGTGACCGATAAAATTTTAATATAACACGGAATAAAATTATAAACTTTATAAATGAAATTATCAAAATTATTTAATGTAAATTATAAAATTAATTACGTATAATTCCCGAGATAGATATAATGATATGCTGCTACATACGGAGACATGGATAAACATCCATTCCATGCAACAAACAAATCCAAATCAATGTACCTAATAATAAACCAAAAATGACTGATGTTGTCAAAAGCTGCAATTCAATTTAGTATAATGTCCAAAATTATATATTTACTTATATGAAATAATTAATAATGATATTTAAAGTTAGTAATAACACTAATAACGAATCGCTTTACTTCGGCAAGAATAGTACGATGAGACCTATTGCGGTCTTCTGAAACTGCCACAATTATATAACATGAAGATGTACATCCACGAAATACCAAAATAAAAATTTATGTAAAAATATACTTTAATATTCTGATTTTGAGTCATAAAAGCACATAATTATTTTAATAAACAATATTAAAATTCGAAATTTTTAATCGGTATGTCACATGACCTGAAACACGAGAGGCATTGGTGTGACGTCATAAAGGCAAAGCTATTCCTCCAAGAACAAAACTGTCAGTTCAGTTTCGTGCATAACAACTTGAATGAATGCCGGTCTTACATACAGTGCCACAAACTTATATGACCGGGCAAGGGTGGCACTACTGTCTTGGTATTTTTCTGACAACTGTATAACATTTGCATTAGTTCCAATTTTGGCCACTGGTTCAGATAAATTTGTGTCACTGTACAATTTACCATTATTACGTCATCAAAATGGCTGACAAGTTCTGACAGCGTTTTTCTGGAAATAAAAAAATAATTAATATTTTCTTTTATTGTAAGGCGAGAAAGCGTGTTTATTTTGCCGAAATATATTTTTTGTTGCTTTTTATTAGGAAAATCAAGTTTATTTTTCACTACCGAAAGTACCCTATTACCAATAAGCAAAATTAATGTTGGTAAAGAAATGAAAAAAACTACCTCATATTATCTACTTAAGCAACAAAATTTACAAAAATTTGGGAATTGCCAAAAATTCGGTGGAGACGAATCATTTATGTGCACAAATATTATCAAAGGTGTTAAACACTAAACGGAAACAAATTCTTCGTCTATTAATCTTTGCCAGAATAAAAGCAGACACGAACTGCAAGAGAATGTTACCCTTTATCCTTTATTATTACACCTGAATTCAAATTTTAACTAACATAATTATCTTTCCCTTAAAAATCAATATCTAGAATCTAAACGCTTGAACTGAATTATGATAATTTCAAATTTCAATAAACATAACGTTTCTCGCTAATATAAAAATACATGTAGGTATGTATAAATCTTCTGCCTTTTCACAATTTTGTCAAGATAAATTTTACGAATTAAATAAAAACAACGCTCGCTAAGCATTTGATAACCTACGCCTAAATAAACTAAATATTACCACAAGCCTAGCAAATTGTTTATAAATTGACGCATTATTTTGACGGTATCCCTTACGTTCATAATTATTATTACTATTCTACCGACAAGATCCTTTAAAGATGTTCCGTGCACTCGAAGACAATGATCAGTTACAGTTTCGTTACATGTATGACTTATTTTATGATTTCCCAAACGGTCTTGATTTTGAATCATTGTTCAATGATTTTTCTATTATATTATCTAATATGATTCTATATTATTTTTAGTTTCTGTTTTTATTGGTTATAAATAAGATTATTTTATATTACGCGCATTTTTTAAAATACATCTGTATCATTACTAAACCACTGTACTACATCTAAATTCGTCTTCATATTTATTCATACGAAGATATTATTATCTTTACAACATAATTGTTAACGTTTAATTGTATTTTATATACGATAGGTACATCTTCTGATTCAACCCTAAGTAAGCTGACGAATACATATCGTTTACACATAGAAGCAATTTTATCTTTTTAAAATATTATGGTGTTGAGTATTAAGAAATAGCACTTATTAACGTATTTACGTCAATGTTTCAACTGGTGGTAGTTTTGTCAAAACAATGTCCTTTTTTATTTGTGGTGTCAGTATAGAACCTATTATTATCATTGAGATGTTAAATATTATGTTGTGTTCTTCAATAAACATCAAAATTTCAAGTTGTACCTACTTGCAGAGTAAAATTTAAATTTATGGTTTCGCAATTTAGGGCATGGTTTCATTGTGCGTTACATCTTGTGTTTGACAGATGTGCATTAATTTACATCAACAGAGATTCGCCTATTCAAGATTATCTCTAATCACGTGGTTAGTTTGTAACACTAAACATTATAATCCCACACACGGAAATGGTATAATTTTCGATTTACAATTCAGTTTGGAAGCAAGCCTTAGATTGTGAATATTATTTTGATTGCAACACACATCAACTATGAACAATCTCATCGCACGAACGCCTGTTTCTTACCATTTGCAAGAATATAACGGTCTTATAATCTTCTCAATCGCCTTCTATTAATGTAATTTACCTACTTTTAACGATTATTGCATTGATGCCCTCACTAAAATATGCTTTGTCAATATTAAGAGCTTATACAATGATCGTAAATCCATTGTAATAGACATAGTCCCTCGCCTATATACCCAGCCTTATTCAAATACATATAAAAAAATGTACTATTAAACAAATCACAAACGTTATTCGTGCCTTTAGCCGCTTGATTTTGTGTCAGTCAGGCCCTTGTCATGAAACACCAAGATATACCAGTAGACTGTTATTCTACAATTAACGATATTTTTGACCCAACACGTTGACATGTTTGTTAGTTATCGTGCATTTGAATGAAAATAGTTAGGTAAGAATTAGCGTTGCCTGATAAAAAAACGATGTATTATAAAAGAATATGAAAGTTCTCTCCCGGTTGAATAAACATTGCCAGCTTTTTATTATTTTTGGAAAACCAAAGTTAGTTTTATGAAAATCCTTTCTGTAATTTGTAGTAGTGAATCTGGCAACACTAACAAGCGTTTATGGAGTCGCCTGGGCATCATACATTTCTAAATAATAAATATGAAACTAACGCATGCTTACTAACAAATGTTCTATTTTTACAAATATACATATATGTATATTAATAATGTAAAGTAATAAAAAAATAAATAGAATCATTTTGATGAACATTTGGTGCAATATTAAAACGACAGGGGCTAAGTTGGTACCGTAAGTGTAACGGTGAGGCCTCCTGTGGTGGTTACTTCATTTCGCTTCAGTCAGCCGTAGTGTTTAAGATACCCAAACATTGCTAGTCATTTATATCGGGCTTTACTTATAGGAAATATGTTTACGTCATTTTATGGGCTAGGGCATATATCCCGGTGTTGTTTTACTAAGAAATATAATGTTTATTTAATGTTTATGTAATGTTTACATTACTAGATTAGGTATATAAGAGTATCTAATATCTCGCGGGAACAAGCTCTTTCTTCGGAATGCAGAGTAACTTAGATACACCCCGTGGAAAAACTTACAAATCGACACCAGCAATTTATACTAGGCTAACTCATAAAAGTGTACTTTACAGGAGACGGTTTTAAAGAGAAAAACGTGATAACTTCTATATTAAAAAAGATACTTATTTGATATTTGGTACACTTAGTAATGAATCTATTCATTGTAATATCCGACATTTATTATTCCTTAATTATTTATATTTTTTGATTTAGCGCAAGTTAGCCGTTTATAAAGGTAATTCCTCAATAATATTTTACATACTACACTACGCTAACTAATGTTAGCGTAGTATAGTACGGGAAGTAACCAATGTTAGCGTAGTGTACGGAAAGTCATGACCTAAGCGACTTAAATTTTCAAAAAAACGTAGCGTATTGCTATAAAACATATTTGTATACATTGACATACATTTATAATCTTGAATAACATATTAAACTTAACTCTCTCGACAGTATTAACATCTTTCTCACTTTTTTCATTAAAACCCGCTTATATATAAATCGGGTCCAGTAGTAGAGTGGGCGGTCATTCGTACTATTTACATTCCAGATAGGTATTCTTGACTAAATAAGCAATGTGGGGTTCTTTCATATGTCAGTACGTGAGCTCAGGATATCAAATGAAACACAGGAATGAGCCAATCACACGTAAACAACTGCTTTATTCAATGATCTCTTCGGCTCAGTATAAATACTCGGTTTAGGGTTTATTTTGGTATCATGACGTGTTTGATATACTTCACGGCATTACGATATTGATTTATCGATCGATCCACTCGCACTCGCGACTCACGCGTTACTTATCAATTACTATTAGATATTCACGGCATTTCAACATAAAAGGAGCTTTTACAAGAATATCACACCGGTAGACATTCATTTCCTTATTTTATTATTTTCCAATTCTATTGACAGCTATCAGAGTCACTAATCATCGCGTACAGATTTAATCACAATAATCCCATCAAACCAGTATCATAGGTTTACTACCTACCTCCGTCATATACATATAATCACACCTAACTTAACGCCAAGTGTAGTTAGATTAATGTAAACAAACAAGCGGTGCTTCCTCTCCCCGCGAACACTCCGCTAAGTATAGTTGGCGTAATATAAATCGTGCGATTTAAAAAAGTACATTTACTTAGCGTTGTATAAGATTTATAATTTCGTTATTTTTGTGATAGTAAACCACATTTTAAGCAATTTGGCATAAAAAACGATTTTGCCAAATTTCGACTTAGCGTAGTATAAATTGCTGGTGTCGAAATATGTCAAGTATCAAACATATGTATAAACTGACCGACAGAAACAAATAAAAAGATAAGCATGCATAACATGCATAACAAACCCTACCTTCATCAAAATTTTACAAATAATTCCCAATGTACAGATTTGAACCCTTTATACTCGTAATTGTTAGTCTAGATAACACTAAAACAAACATAGACACCTTTATTTTATGTAAGGTAAGTATAAAAATTAAACAAACAAAACGCTATGTATAAAAATTATAATGTTCCTTCCGATCAATGTCGGATATGACTTTATTACTATTTTTCGGTTATTTTGACGTAAAATTCTTGGAGAATAATTATTATAATTTACCCTTGCTTTCTGTCATCGGCTCAATCTCCTACGGTAGTGATCAAAAAGCTGAATTAATGGAAATAGAAATATTTATTTAAACAAGTAGGTACATGGTTACACAGTTAAATGATCGTTGGTCCCACACTAGGATTCCCTGTGTTGTGGAAGACCAACACCTTCCTCTTATGATTAAACATTTAACGATTAAACGAACGATTAAATTTAAATACAAATAGTTAACGTTTTCCCGGTTACAATATTAGTTACTGGAAAAGTAATAATGGTGTTCAATACGACCTCTTTTGCCTCAATTTTAAGAGCTTCCCATAAAAAACGCGCCTCCTATCTTATGTCTGATGACAGATAACAGATTAAATATTGTAATGCTTTTAAATATAAAACAGAGATATATGTTATATAAACTAAATGTTAGCAACTAATTAATGCATATTCCACTACGTGTTATGTTTAATCATTCTATGTGCATATTAATTAATGTAATAGATGTGAGAAAATAAATGTATGTGTACAAAAGCAATTATTGTTATTTTTTACACCTTTTTTCTTTTTAAACTATTTACTAATTAATGATGAAGTTTGCCCACATCGGTGTTCTTATATTGCATATTATGGCCGACTTTGACAATTATAGTTCTTATAAAACACCGAAAAGATACATAAATTATTCATATAGTAGTTAGTTACTCATCTCTAGATATCTGTCACACATTTATTTTTCTTTTTTGATTGATTCTAACGTCAACCATTTATCTCTTATCTTTCCGCGATACAGTGTTGGATAGAGATAGAGAGTTCGAGTTCGACGAGCATACGAAGCAGACGTGTTGTCAGTTCTTTATAAAAATACCAACAATAGTGTCAGTCAATAAGCTTAACTTAAAGCTGACCTTAAAGCGAAAAACATAAAGTCAGTTTTCTTCTAATAGTGACGCCTTAGTAGTTTGCCGAGTCACTCGTGCAAACAGGCCGGCTCCACCGATATCCTAACCAGAGATTAGCACTCAAGTAATAATTAAACAATATGAGCGTTCGACGAAGCCCACCTGGAACTCCTAGTGGATCGGTAGATCGCCCAGTACTGCCGGAGATTAATTTAGAAGGTGATGTACAGCAAATAACTTTAAGGAAGAGAAAGAAGCCCGATGATGACAACTTATCGGACAAATTTAACAATTTCAAAAGAGAAATATTAACAGCGTTGCAAGATTTCACAAATGCCCAAAACTGTAATTTGAAGAGAATTTCAGATGATATTTCGTCCATTAAACTACAAACAGAAAAAATATAACAGTAAACCGACAATATATTACAAGAACAAAATGAACTAAAGAAGGAAATATCAGAATTGAAAATAAGATATAGCAGTGCTGAACTAAAGATCAAATCCCTGGAAAAAAACATTGAAAGCCTAAAGAGAACGACAATACACTTAACAACAGAGCAACCGACTTCTGCGTTCCACTGTGAAAATGTACTGTCTGAAATGCGGGAACGTATCTATAGAGAGAAAAATATTATTACAACGGGTGTTCCCGAGTTAAATTCCATAAATTCAGAAGAAAGAATTAAACATGATATGGAGGAAGTAAAGAAAATTATTGGTATGACAAGAGTAGACTGTCTCCCGGTGCATTGTATCCGAGTAGGAAAATATAAATCGGGTAATTCAAGATCAATTAAGGCAGTATTTGAAAACACAGAGCATGCAAAGAATATTTTAAAAAATAGATCTAATGTGAAAGGAAATATTAAAATATATTCGGATAACACCCCGCAGTAACAGACATATTTGAACAGTGTTAAAGAAGAAAAGAGCACGGACAAGCAAAGGTGAAAATAACATAACAATTTAGTACATAAAAGGTATTCCTAAAATAGTTGAACTAAATCCAAAAAACTAGTTGCAAACAATACCACAAATGAAAAGGAAGAAGGAACATGTGAACCGATAACCTATAAAGTTGTGGATGGGTATGACAAACTAACAACACATAAGAAGTCCTTAAAATTTTTATATCTAAATGCGAGAAGCCTTGTAAAACCAGGTAAAATGGACGAACTAAAGTGTATTTTGTATGCAATAAATGAAATACATGTTATTGCTGTGACTTGGATAAAGTCGGACGATGAAGCTACATTCCTTAATATACCAAATTACACCCATTATTATAACTACCGTACAGAAAATCGAGGGGGAGGTGTATCTGTTTACGTACACAACGACCTCAAGCATCACTTAATAGAAACCGTTTGCAAAGATGATAACCATTATCTATGGGTTCACGTGGATAAATTTTGTATAGATGTTGGGGTTATTTACAAACCGGAAAAGACTGATTCAAAGCAATTTCTGCAAATATTTTCGGAACAACTTCAACGAAGGAAAAGGTCTATCATATTGGGAGATTTCAACTATAACCTACTTGAAAAGAAAAAAAATACTAAAGATTATAAAGAAACGTTATTATGCAATGGATATTCTATTCTTAACAAAATAAATAAAGAATTCTGCACAAGGGAAACTGCCGACACTAAAACCATTTTGGATCATATCAGTTCAAATTTAAGAGATCACAGGTATCACCTAGCTATAGTGGAAAGTGTTTTATCTGACCATAAGCAACTCTATTTAGAAGTACTGAAATCTCAACCTATTAAAGCTAAGAAAACTACATATGAGAAAGTGGACTACGAGACTTTATACAAATCTATGAAAGCAGATGAATTACATAAAACAGATTACGACTACCATCAGTTTGAAAAAAAGTTAATAGATATTATAAATGCTCACAAAAAAACAAAGGTCAAAATGTTAAATACACCAAAAACGGAATTTATAAACCAAGAAATTATCCAGTCAATACAAGAGAGAAATTCAAAATGGATCAAGACTAAGAAGGAACCAAATAACGAAACATTTAAAAAAGAATTTGTAATAGAACGGAAAAAGACATGTAAAAATACAAGAAGCAAAAAGTAATTATTATTATAACACTTTTCAGAAATATAGTGAGAAGCCTCTTAAAATGTGGGACTTAATAAATGAACTATCCAGTAACAAAATAAAAACCAAACAGATATTGCCTACTCTAAAAATAAATACAGAAATTGTAACAGATGAGCAAAAAATTTGTGAACACTTCAATGAATTCTTTTCAAATGTTGGTAAAATTTTGGCAAATGAAATATATAAGAAAATACACAAAACAGACAATATCCAAAACATAAAAATACACTCTAATATATTATCACACTTTACACCTACAACTACTAATGAAATTGACAAAATAATAAAAAATCTAAAATCTAATGCTAGCTCAGGTATTGATGGTATAAATGCAAATCTGGCGACAAATCGAATCCTAGTAATTATCGACCTATCTCAGTTCTTCCCGTCGTCTCAAAATTTTTTGAAAAAGTAATTTATATTAGGCTTACAAAACATCTCGATAGTATAAATTTCCTTTACAAAGACCAATATGGCTTTAGGCCCAAATCTAACACGCTTACCGCTGCCATAGATGTTATTACTGATTTAAAAATATGTATTGATGAAAGAAAAATGGCGCTGGGAGTTTTTATTGATTTAAAAAAAGCATTCGATTCTGTAAGCCATGATCTACTTTTTGAAAAACTACATAAATATGCTGGAATCACAGGAACAGCAGCTTTGGACTTGTTTAGGTCGTATTTGACGAATCGACATCAAGTTGTTAAGATAGGGTCATACGCAAGTAGTACAAAATCAATAAGTTACGGTGTACCTCAAGGGTCCTTGCTAGGCCCAATTTTGTTTCTTATATACATAAACGATATTTGTGATTTAAGTCTGCAAGGACGCTTGACTCTATATGCCGATGATACCTGTCTATTCTATTTCGGTTCGACAGTAAATACTTTAATTGATAAGGCACAAAGCGATTTAAATATTTTACAGGACTGGTTTCAGAATAACTTGCTTACAATTAACGAAACAAAAACAAAATACATGATTTTTACTGCCATAAATAAAAAAATAGATAATCACCACCCTTAACAATTAATAACATCCCACTAGAAAGATCATACCAAGAAAAATATTATTTGGGCTTAATTTTGGACGAGAAGTTAACATGGAAACCACAAATAAAAAAAAAAGTGAGCCGTCATGAGACGACTGGCAGATGTGAAACATATATATACATATACAATACATAATAATATGTGTATATTATGTATATATATATTTATATGTGTGTGTGTGTGTTTCACATCTGCCAGGCGTCCCATGACGGCTCACATTTTTTTTATTAATTGTATTTCATATAAACTTGGCTTAAACACTGCCGTGCATCCTATTAACCAACGACCAAATAAATAATAAACGAAATAAAACTTTATTTAAAATTTCGAACTTGGTGAGGTGCACTGCCGTGCACCAAGTATTATAAGAAATAGGAAACGAAAAAATAATTTTAATGAACAAAACAAAAAGGGTATTTTTTGTGGAACTTGGCGAGGTGCACTGCTGTGCACCAAGTATTATAAGAAATAGGAAACGAAAAAATAATTTTAATGAACAAAACAAAAGGGGAAAAATAATTTTAATGAACAAAACAAAAGGGGTATTTTTTGTGGAACTTGGCTTAGACACTACCGTGTCTCTAATGAAGCTAATATTCGAATTTGAAATATGTATATAAAAACCAAACGGAGGTCGACCGATCGAGTGAGTGAGATAAAAGATGAGGCATTGTGAGATAGAATGAGCGTCGCGTCGCCACGGGCGAAGCGTAGGCCACGCCAAAATTCAGTTTACAAGTGATCCATAAGATGTTTCACATCAAAAATACGTTCAATATTAATTTCTTTAACAGGGATTTTAAAAAACATTGTTAGTTGCCTACCTAAGAAAGTACGCTATACCGGGCGTCCCACGGCTATGCCACATGAATGGAAAGTACCTTAAATATTAAAGATAGGATATTTTACTGAAAGAAGACATCGTTTTATTTTTAATAATAAGTAGAACTGCATTCGCAGATTTTTTAAAAATCGCCTACCTCAACCGGGAATCGAACCCGCCAAATGTGATAGAAAAATTACATGTATGCTTCCAACAATTAACATTATCATTTCAAAGACCTACCCACTTGAGATACGAGATTTCCGTGGTATAAGTACATGATAATAATAAAGCGATACATGAAGTGTAGTAGGTACTTGTATGCATTTCTTCATGAGCTCACAATTACCATGAAACTGGCTGATATTAGTAAAAATAAATAATTCGAAAATGGAACACGTAAATTTACAACTGTCTGTTCTTTTGTTTATTGTGAGTTTCATTTTCGTTTATTAGCAATTTTTGTGTTAATTTACTTACAATGGCGTACCAAAATAATTTGGATTTAATAGAAGCATACTTTTTAAATCACAAAGTTATTTCATTAGCTTTACGGTGGCACCGCGAAAGATATCCCGATAGACACACACCATCTCGATTTGTGTTGAAAAGATTGGTGGATAATTTAACAAATTTAGGACGTTTTGATCATCGCTTACAGCAACCACAGCAGCAGATTATAAACGTCAGCGATGATGAACTCAACATTCTGATTTACTTTGAAGCGTACCCGAAGAGTTCAGTGAGGGAAGCTGAAGAAGAAATTGGACTTTCAAAGAGTAGAATACATCGCGTTCTGAAAAAATACAAGTTTAAAAGTTATGTTGAAGGGCGATTAGTGCAAAAATTAAGGCCGGGAGATGCTGAAAGACGACTTAATTTCTGTCAACATATCGAGAGACTCATCCTTGAGGATCAAAATTTTTTGAACACCATCATTTGGTCAGACGAGTCAAACTTTAGTAACAACGGTATGTACAACCGGCATTTGGTCCAGACAGAATCCCTTACGAATCCACGAGACTAATGATCAAGTGCGTTTTTCTTTCAACTGTTGATGTGGGATTGTAAGTAACCGGGTTCTCTTAATACATTTTTACGAAGGAACTCTGAAGACAGAAAGATATCTAGAAATACTTGAGATTTTAAGAAATGAGATTAATAATCTTCCTGATGCAGATCGACGAAATCTCATATTTCAGCAAGATGGTGCTCCGGCTCATAACAGTAGGAGAACAGCCGAGTTTCTTAATGAAAATTTTCCTTCCTGGATCGGCACTTTTGGACAAATTAGATGGCCACCGAGATCTCCAGATCTAACCCCACTTGATTTTTTTTATGGGGATATGTAAAAGATTTAGTTTACAGGAACCGGTACAACAGTGTGCAGGAGTTACAAAATGAACTTAGACGTATTATTTCAAACATCCACCATGCAAAAATAAGTAAATCGACAGGGAGAGAAATTATTAAAAGAGTGAGAATTTGTATGCAACAGAACGGATCACATTTTGAGCATTTGATAAATTATTTTTTTTTTAATAAAATGACAAATTTTATGATCTTAGTTTCATTTAATATGCTAGTTATTTAGGAAAAAATAATGCCTATGAGTAGCCCTTTCAAACGCTATTATAAAATACATGTAATTTTTCTATCACATTTGACGGGTTCGATTCCCGGTTGAGGTAGGCGATTTTTAAAAAATCTGTGAATGCAGTTCTACTTAATATTAAAAATAAAACGATGTCTTCTTTCAGTAAAATATCCTATCTTTAATACATATGTATTTAAGGTACTTTCCATTCATGTGGCATAGCCGTGGGACGCCCGGTATAATTGCATTATGCTAAAATAAGTATCTGAGCTCGAACAATAATATAACTCGTAGTTAACGCGTGTCGTATTATGGTGGAACTGGCCGCTTAGTACTGACGATAGTCCGAGTCAGTTGACGTCGAAATAATAATTTAATGTGATTTTACCCACTTTTCATTGAACATTTTTAATGAAGTGTTTTTAATGTGAATACGCTCATCGAATCATGTAATTGTAATGTAATTTGTAAATATGTTTATTTATGTTTCTCAATAAGTGATTTTAATAATCTTCTGAGAAATAAAGATTCTTAAACCTTATATTTATTCACACTTTTGCATACCACTTCATACTATGACTAAACTTAGGCTAATGTATCCTAATAGTTGTAGAACGAATAAAAACTAAAAAATTTCAGTTAACTGTAAAAATCCACATAACATTACCATAACACTCCAGCTAGCTATATCCAGCTATTTTTAAGATTCGTTCATTTTATTATTTACTGAATTCTATAAATACCAGACACAAGTATAAAAACATAAGCAACTTACTGCTAAAATTAATCTATGCCATTCAACCTTCCAGCAGTAATAAAACGACTGTGTAAGTGTGTAAGTATGTCCTTACCTCAGACTAATGAACTATAGACGGAACGCAGGGAACAAAAGAGTGAAGCCAGCAAAAAGCCTAGCCTTGTAATACACACGGCGGCACTCACACCAAAACGACTTATGTGTTCTAAATAATAAAAAATGAATGAAGCTTTGTGTTCCAAAAAATAAAGTTTAAATTTGTTCTAGTTTAAACTGTCAACAGGACATTCTATTGGTTTCGATGTGTGCTTTCGGCTGACTTTTGCCGGCTTCACTCTTTTGTACATGGCGCTCCGTCTATAGTTTATTGGTCTGAGGTCCTTACAATAATTAATTAAAACACAGCATGTAGTACAGTACAGTCTTATGAAATCAGGGAGCCAATGTGAGAGGTTTGTACAGGACACCATAACATACGAGAAACCGCATTTTTTATCCCATGGTGTCATTATTTTCAGAAACCAAACATTCACCTCAATGTCAAAAATATTGTAGGTAATGGTCACTGAACCGGGGTTCAAAGGGTTCTGGGTTTGATCCCAGCGAGTCAAAAGTATCAGTGACCAGTTTAAAGCAGAATGATTGATGACGATAATGGTTTCAGTCCGTCCGTCTAAAACTTTGATACAGAAAATCACTTTAGCTACAAATTAACATTTCTCGACACTAAAATTCCCATAGCTTTCAAAGAAAGCTCTTAAAATAGATAGTGTTCTACGGTTTTAAAATTTCCATTTTACAAGCAAGTATTTGAAGTTATATAGAATGTAATACATATTGTCCATTATGTTTTTTCCACCGGCCGTCACCAAAGTTTTAATCCAACCATTGTCTGGGTATTAGGATTATTATTTTGAATTGGGGATTTTATTTACTAAGTTTAGTAAGGTATAACACCGGAACTATGCAATAACCGCTAATAAGCAAATAGGCAATAATAGGCTATTAGGCAAGAATGGAAGAGAGGAACATATTGCACCGACTCCAAATAAATTTGGGATATGGGTAGGGATATGATGGTGAAGATATACTTACTCTAAATAATGCTATGTTTCAAGTTTTTACTAGAAAAGTGAAAAAATAAAGAAAGGGAAATCATAGTTTTAGTGGAGTGCCGTAAGACATAAAAATGGCAAAACCTCGGAATCCAGGGACTATGAAAATCTTCATAAAAACTGTTGGACTGTATTTCAAAATGCACAAATAGAAAAATTAAAAAAAAAATTTACCGATCTATCTTTTTTTATCTTTGTCGGTAAGTTTGTGACCCCATAACTTCGTGTTGGGTAAACCGATTTTGATGATTCTTTATTTCCTTGAAAGCTGGTGCTTTTGGTATAGTCCCATATAAATTTGAGCGACATCTGACGAGTAGTTTCGAATTAACTTTAGTAATGTGTAATGATGTTTTGTAGTGTGCATTAATGGTTTTTTCCTAATTATTTTGTACTGAGTGTTTAGATTTTTATGATTCTCTTTTCATTTGAAATCTGGTACTTGCATTGTAGTTTCATATAAGTTTGAGCGGCATCTGAATAGTAGTTTTTGAATTACCTTTAATAATTTTTTTGAATGTATGTTACCTTATGAAAATTATACAATATTACATCTTAAAATTCTATGATAACCTCCTATTCAAAAAAGGTACTTTCATTTTTGCTAGGTTACTAACAGTATTTCACTTTTCATGAATATGGTCGTATTCAGCGTATAAATGATATATAGTAATTATAATTTATAGATGTAAAATTATAGTAATGAAATGAGTATAATTTATGAAGTTGTCAGTTATTGTAAAGGTATGTTAACATTAAATATTGTATAAAACACTTTTCTTATATAATATTTGTGTTGGTGATAGGTACATTTACATTAAGCTGACGTATAAAAAGGTATATTTAAAATATTACTCATGAATAAATAACATATTATTTAATATTACGCAATATTCTATAACAAATCAAAACAATACATCAAAAGTAAATCTATACATAAACGTTTATCGGAAGAAAATATTTATATTATTTATCGTTAAACTATTAAACGTTGAATTGAAAATGTAGGAATCATAAACCTCAAATTATTGATGATACAAGACTCTTGAGACCCCTTTGCCATGCAAAACAGAGAGCGCGATGTTGAACAAAAGACCGGCTACGCCGCTGTCTGTCTAACGACATTAGTTTAATCATGAAACTAACTTTAATGTTATCGTTTAATGCATTGTATTTGCGACATGTGTATGAAAATTCATCACTCTTCATATATCCCCTGTGGCCGAAGGTGGTAAGGCCCAGTTCCTAGAGCTGGAGATTGTGGGTTCAAGTCCCGCCAGGGTTAACAAGTTATAGAAAATATTTTTTGTAATTTTTAGGCTCTTTCCGAGAACTTTTTGTAATTTATAATTTTTATTATTTCTCTTCATGACACAAATAACTAAAAAAATAGATTTTAATTTAAACTTAAATTTTTACTTATTCAATAGGGGAGAGCAGGTAGGATTCGTGCACTTTTCACTTTTAGCTGTGTAACAGAAAAGCTTCTGGGTATAGCAAAATAACTTTAATGCTATTGTATACCTTGTGTATTTGGCTACAATTACAGAAAGTTTAGTGCTGATACCATATAGTATTTTGATGTAACAGCAACATTTCTAAAAAATGGAAAACGTACGAACCTACCCCATACGCGGGGTAGTTTCGTACATAGGGAAGGGTACATTCGTACATAGTAGGGAGCTTTCATACACTGTAAATAAATAATCTTTTTATAAGAAATTACTTATTTATTGAGGTCAAAATTAACACAAAATGTACTCTAGATGTAGGAATAATTAACAATATAGTCTTGCAATCATATTTGTCAAATCTAAGTCATAAAATCAACATTTCACTCAACTATTAGGATAATGTATTAAAAAACATAATAATAATAATACTAAGCCATTTATTCCTCATTTTACTACAATTAATTATAAATTAATAAATTTTAATACAATTAAATAAAAAACATAATAACTCTGTTAAATTGCATGTTATACGTAGTGATCTGTTTTTCAAACCTAATTATATCAGTTGTTCTTGCTGTAGAAGCAGATTTAGGCGGCAGCAATACTCAGACCACGTCTGATAAATACTAATCTGGAATTTCGTTCTCAACGTCAGATCCTTCTGATCTCTAATCGAAGGGAGAATAAGAACTTTCTTTCAAACTTATAACTGACGTCCCGAATGGTGCAATGGTTAACACGTCGAATCGCTGTTCCGAGGGTCCTGGATTTGATTCCCAGCGAGACGGAAATTTAAATGATGAGTTTGATTTCCGTTCTCGGTCTGTCCTTGTCTTGTCGGTGTGTCCTTGTCTTGTGTGTTGTCCATGACATCCACGACACAGGGAATCCTAGTGTGGGGCTATGAGTGTGAAGCGTTATTTATTTATTTATGTCAGTCTCATTGTAACTATCAGTCTCAGCCTCTATATTTTTCTTTTTTTCTTTTGTTTGGTTTCTTTATTTGTATCTGATAGTATATTTAATGAGCGTTTCTTATCTCAAGCCTTCTGTTTTCTCTCTTGTTCTTTTTTATTCATATCTTTGGCTTCTTCTATTTTCATCAGTCTATTTTTTCAGGCAGCTTTCCTTTTTTCTTCTTTTTGGTGGCATTCCTGTCCACTTGAAGAATTGTTGGTTTTTGGGCTGACTTCCTAATAGATAAGTCTTATCTAAATCTTCATTCATTGCAAAACTTACAGCCTCTTCGTTTACTTCTCCTGTTCTTGTTCCGTTTTTCACATATATTTCCTGAAATAATAGTATTTTTAATGACGAAAAATTTCTAATGCATACGGGGTACATTCGTGCAGTACGAATCTACCCCGCTCAAAACCGCACGAAAGCACCCCAACCCAAACATTCAAGAAATAAATTCAAATTAAAAAATATGGTTAATGTTATACCAAAATCAATGTTTGCATAATAATCTAAGGCACTAATTCAACATCTTTTATAAATAACTTAAATGTTTTGAGTAAAACTTTTTAAGAATTAATGGTTTTAAAGACGAATCGAAAAATTACTTACGAGGAGTGAAAACACGTATTACCTCGTCCCGGCGAAACTCGAGGCGCGCCTGCCGCCACGTTTAGCTATGAGCATAGAGACGTGTATCGGCCTCTCAGACACACAAACACAACTGTCTCATCGTGTTGCGTAATGAAGGTATGACAACTGTACGAATGCTCCCACTGTACGAATCCTACCTGCTCTCCCCTACATTCTATAATTTTAATAAACACTTTTTAACAACATTAATTTAATGCTTACAAAAATAAATGTTTATCTGTGTGTATATGATAGCGGCTAATCATGGGCGTTAAATCAACATTTACTAACACCAAATTAAAATAAAACAAATTTAAAAATAACAAATAGCAAATCCATGAAGTATTTCCACACTGACTTGACTTTTGGTAAATGGAAAAATTAAATCAGTCATATTGTTAAAATGTTTTTTTTGTGATATTTAAAAGTGAATTTGCTTGCCTTCAGTTTTTATCTTTTTCTATGACACATTAAGTAAATGCGTGATCAACGCCATCTAGTGTGACAGGCAGAAAGTATTGAGTTGAAAAGGGCAACGTGTGAGTGAAATGTTTTATGGCGTGTGGGTCGCATTCTTAGTTCCCAAAATATTCACTGTGGACAGCGCCAGATAGCGGTGACCAGCAAGCCTAGCCACGGGGCTAGTAAAAAAATTTTTGACAGCCATACATGTTTTCATATAGCATTACTTCATTCGGCACACATTATATTTCATAAGTTTACTTATCAAAAGCAAATAATTGGATATAATGTCCGTTTGTTTGTTTATCATTGGAAGCTTATCCCCCATAGATGCATACACTGACGTTTAGATAGATTTCCAATGCAAAAGAGAAAAACATAATTATTATACACATATAACACAGAGAGATAGATAGACGAAACCATTTTAGGCAGTTAGCGGCCTGTTGTCAAAAAATCTCCTCTTTATCAACATAAATCTGATTCTATGCGACAATTTCCCTACACTACCTAAGTTATGGCTTTGATGTGACATTTATTATTAAGGTTATATCCTGTATTATGACAAGACAACAAAAAAAAAATAGTTTTCGGGTTAGTTTTCATGTAAAAGGTACTAAACTAAGAAAATGAATGAAAAAATATTGAATTTTGTTTTTTAAATCCTTTTTTGTTCTTCCATGAAAAAAATATTAAATAAAATGTATCATCAGTTGATTACGTACATTGTTAGCTTTCAAATGAGACATCTTTCGGCCTCCTAAGACGTCTACATCGATAGCAATGATTAAAACAATACAGGCGCCCGAGCTTCTAAGTTAAAAAAACAAAATGGCTGCCATTTAATCATGCCCCCTCCGGCAAGAGAAAATTTGGATAGTGATTTATCGATAAAAAATACCATATTTCATCCCCCCTAAGTCTCCGACACTGGTGACCAGACACATTGTACATATATGGTACCCAGACACCAGAGTGAGTACTTATGTAGTACTAGGCGGCTATTGTTGAGTGTTAGTAAATCTACTCTAGCTTCGCTTCGGGAAAAAATGCCTGACTACCCAATAGGGTGTCCCAAAAAATCAACTTCGAAATTTTTTAACGCATACCTTCTAAAAAGTTTCCTGATGACCTAACATTGTCTAGAAAAAAATATTAGCCCATTTTATAAACGATAACCCGTGCCGACTTGCGATTGAAACTTCTCCATGCAAAGTGCGCGGGTACTGCGCTGCGCCCTGTATCTAATGTTGCATTAATTGCTTCATACATAATATTTAAGATTATAAGTGCTCTATTACTTGTTGCTTAAAGATGTCGGTTGAATTAAGAAGTGAGAAACAAAATATGGTCCTTGGTGGACAGCCCAGCCATTAAAAAATAGTGCAAAATTCCTATCAAATTCACAAGTTTTCACTGTTTTATTTTACAATATTCGCAAAGGCAAGGTGACGTCCGTGGGTGCGTATGGTTTAAATCTACTACTGAGTACGGGTCTCTCCTCATTACTGAGGAGGCCAAGAGCATACTCTTCCACGCTGCTCTACTGCGGATCAGTCGAGTGGTTAGTGGCCAACCCAAGTATTGTAAGTTTGCATGACGCCCAAAGGCCACCAACGTAGCTTAACGACTGCTATCAATAACAAGCGGGACCGATGGCTTTACGTGCCCTACCAAACAAGGAAGCACTCAAGAAATTTCTGGCAACTATCGGTCTTCCATCCAACGCGCCCCTAATTGCTCAACGTTGTTGATCAATTAGGATCACCGCGCGACGCATACTGCTGGCCTACAAGGACTTCAGTGAAAGTTAAAATCTTATAATTTAAGCGTAACAGTATATTTTGGAGGAAAGCAAGAAGTGTTAACAGCAATGATTTCCCTACTAAAGACAAGAAAATCTAGGGCACAAGCAATATAAACTGACTTTCAGAACATCATCAAATACATCTGGAAAACTACCCGGATTCAATGTACGAAGTAGATAATAAAACAGCTTCTTGCAATCCCAAAACTAGAGATCTTCAGAACAAGACATCAATGAAGGATGTTACAATTGGTCTCTTTGACTGGATCCTACATAACAAAGTCCAAATAATGTAGGTACTGTAACACAGATTTCAAGTACTGACGTTTTAATACAGCTTTAGTTGTTTTGAAACAGATTTTAGGAAAGGAATTATTACTTTTCTCTTGTCGTCACCATTGTTCATGTTTTTTTATGGATAAAACGCTGGATAGTTTTATCAGCAAGAGAAAACAATTTCTGTGACATTTTCAGATAACCAACAGTTTTCTTCAGAAACACGTATCTTCTTGAGATGTTAATGAAGCTTTTGTGGAAGCTTAAGGAAGAATAAGTCGTTTGAAGTATGGGAACAACCGTCCTGTAAATCCATATTATTAATAATGCAGTATTATATCGGACTTACACGATGAAAAAGAATAAAAGCAATTCTTGTTGCCCTGTGTCTAGGAACATATTATATAAATCTATATCCGGATTATAACTGTGAAACTGTAACTGTAAAGTTATTTTTTATATTTTTAAATAAATATTTATGTAATTATAGTTTATTTTAACTCTCATTCATTTGATTTTTTCGCATTCATCTTAACTTTATACCTGACTCAAATATCAAGGCAAAACACGACTTTTAGAAAACTTTCAAGCTCAGTCGGCACGGGTTGGAATGGTGCTAGAAAGATGAAATTTCATATTTGAGTATGTTTTAGCATTTGTGATAAAATAAGAGGGTATGCGTATCTAATTTCTAAAAAAACTTTTTTTTCGAACAAACTTGAGACACCCTACTACCCAATGTCAAACATTGTTTAAGGCAGTATTGACATGGATAAATCTTGTATTTTATGCGGTTTTCCTTGGTAATAACTTGGTCATCGTTAGGAATAAAAGCGCTCGAAGTGCATCATTGGTCCGAAGTATTGATTATGTTGTATTTTAATTTATTAATGAATAATAAAATACTCGTACACTTATTACACTTATTAAATAATCGGAGAAAAAGATAATTTATTATTATGATAATTTCTTCAAAATCAGTTTTTTATATTAAAAGATCTCAGTGTCCAAAAAGCTATTTTTATATTTTGTAAAGACAAATATATATTAGGTACTGATGAGGCAGTTAAGTGGTATATTTATTAGGTAGTATAGATTTACAATACAAAGGCGTCCTAAATGAAGTGAATGAAATCCTAAATGTAATGAAAAGTTAAGTTTAATAAACCAAACAATAAAAACAACCAGTTCAATATGATTTCCTTTTTTCACTTAGCTAGTAAAGGAGATGTTTCAAAATGTATGGAGCCCCGGCCACGACTTTGTACACCATACTTAAAAATGGAGAAACACAATTAAAACAGTTTTCAATCATCCAATTCCTTTAAATTGCTTTAGTTTGGTGGTACAACACAAAAATTTACACGTAAAATTGCAACACAAAAACTAAAATCCGTCATGATGGTAAGCTGTCATCACATGTCACGTTGGTTGATTTGATTGAAGTTTGACATATGTACCTACATTTCTGTCGTGTTGAGGTGACAGTAGACAGTTCGTAATCTATGATCAATGACAAATTGGCAAGACGCCATGTTGAATCGTGATAAAAGTGAATGATAAATACAATTTTTGTACCAGAAAAGTATGCATTTAAGCAGTTTATCTTAATTTTTCTCGAATTCCATGGTTTTTTCTCGATTTTTCGAGGTACTGTACATATTGTGGGCCGGATTTGAAACATCTTTTTTGCTGAAATGAAGTATTGTGAAGAAACCTGGCGTTTTGAAAGTATTCTTTGCATGGCTTCCGAAGTGTTGGACTTGATGAAGAAAAATTTATAAGATTTCCTCCTCGTCGCCTCATTTCACCTCTTCGCCTCTCCTCACCTACCCACGTGATGTCTAATCACCACTTTCGCCTCCTTTGTTATTTATAGTTGAGGTATTAACACGTTGACAGTCCCTGCATCACATATGATACAAATTGATCTTTCACCATACGTCCTTGCATCACATATGATGCAAGTAGGCGTACAAACTGTATGCCGTTTATTTGCGAGGACGTCTGATTTACGAGAATAAATATTATTAGGACGTCTAGTGTAGATATTAAGAAAAGTAAAACACCAATGATCCAACACATTTTTTTACTGAAAGAGAATAATGCAAAGACAAAAATTAAACAAAAATTCAATGAAATTCGTTAAAGCATGGGATACAAAAGGGCTTATTACGTTGTTTACACTCTGTGTGTACCTTAGGTGATTTCTTCTGAGCTTCTTTTGTGGTGCTGCCAGCATCCTTCAATTTCTTGTTGCAACTAAGACAGCGTTTTCTTGCAATTTTACCATTAGCTTTTCTAGATATATTGGTAATTTTATGCGATGAAGCCATTAGAGATCTTGATGGTCCTGTAGCGGGTGCAGCTAATTCTCCAATTGCCAGTAATTTTCATATTGTGTATTCATGGCCAGGTAATAATCTAATTTTTTTGGTTGGATTTAATTCATTGTGAAGGATGATGGCATTTACAACTCCAATAGACAAAACATCTGCTGCTATCTTTTTGTACCAAATACAGATATTTCGCACAGGAGAATTGTAGCTTGCTAATTGATCCACTAGATCAAATCCTTTTTTGCCATTATTGTAGGTAAGTACCATCTTTGGTATCATAATAGGCCGAAACCCTCCCGATAGTTGCATTTCATGATTGTGGCATGTAGATAGCTAATTATTTTGTGCAATAATAGATCCGCGATGCTCGATTAAACGTGACTGATGTTTATAATTATTTTTCTGCAACTACCGCAAGAAAACTAAAATGAATACCCACATTTTTTGCATCGACGTCCCTGCATCATATGTGATACACTAAAATTAAGGACGAGACGTCCCTGTATCACATGTGATACATGCTGAAAATAACTAATATATTACAGTGATGGAGATTTCTAGTATATATTTATTAAATGTGAAGTATTTCCAACTACTTTCAATAAAAAAACCGTGGGACGCCACGTGAAGGTTGTTGGATTTGGCCTGGACAGTCAACGTGTTAAACTAATTAGTTGCAGTTTATCGTGTCAAGTTGAACCCACAATCATGATACGCCAGCAACGTACAACGTCCAGTAGTTCGAGCTACCAGGATACCAGGAAACAGCGATGGTCGCTTTAACTGCAATACGCATGCGCGAATACCCCTGAAACATAATAACAAATGTGTGAGTTACTGTAAAATACATAACGTTTCTCGTCACACCAAAGCAATGGTTGTTTGTGTATTTGGTTATCTGTCCTCGTCATTGCCGATAGGAAAATAGAGATGAAACATAAAAGTGACATGCGCAGTAGGTACAAGGCACCCCGGTCGCCACGTAGTTTTATTAATTCTACCGCTTTTATATTTTCGCGTCCGCACATATTCACAACAAGGCAAATAAAATCACTGCTTGCCCAAGATCTCAACCGTCTTGTTTAATTTTTGTGGGACTATTTTAAAAAAGTATGTCAGTAAAATCTAACCATAATAAAGGAATTGCGTCAAAATAAATGTTGGAGGAGCACAAAATGCATATTATAGTTGAAATTCTATTAGTTTTGAATTTACTACAAGACTGTACACCTAGTTTTTGGTTTTTGTTACACATGTTCAAATATTTTTTTCCACGAGATTGTGTAAATTGACGATAAAATATTGTTTTATTTCTGTACTGATTACTACAAAAAACACATTTAACGTTGCTTTAAGCTTCCTTATCAAGTGAAGATAGCTTCTAAATTATTTACTTTATTAATGGAAAATGGTCACAAACTAACCGACAAATAGACAGCTGTAGCTCCTATTACACTTAATAAGTGTTGTAGAATGTTTATACCTACATTGCATCCGTGCGATGCCGGGACAGCTCGTTAGTAAATAAATTAATAAATAAAATAAAGAATGAGCGAACAAACGTGTGGATATTTCATACTAAATAATTATTTTCAGGCATTGTGGTACAATGTTAGGGTACATTGTATTATAGATTGACGGCAAAAATTAAAAAACAATAAAACCGGCCAAGTGCGAGTTGGACTCGCGCACGAAGGGTTCCGTACCACTATGTATAAAAACGCCAAAAAAATCTGGTCTGTTGTATGAAAGCCTCACTTAAATATTTACTTTAGTTTTTTGTAGCCACATATTAGCCACAAGCAACGCTATCTCTTGGACCGAAAGGTAACTAAACTATAAGTAACTTAAATATAAAATTAACTCACTTAAATATTTATTTTATTCAGTTTTTTAGTATTTGTTGTTGTAGCGGCAATAGAGATACATCATCTGTGAAAATTTCAACTGTGTAACTATTACGGTTCATGAGATACAGCCTGGTGACAGACGGACGGACGGACGGACGGACAGCGAAGTCTCAGTAATAGGGTCCCGTTTTACCCTTTGTGTACGGAACCTTAAAAATGCTAGAAATAATATTTTCATACCAGCTAAATTAAACTACATACAATCACACGCTTTTTTTTAGCAGGGAGTAGCAATTCCATATTCTCGACGACTCAGGCATGAGTATAAGAGAGGTCACGTGTGTCCCGCGTCCGCACAGTACCCGTTGGTTTATGCGACCCTGGTAGCTGGACGTACAATGTTGCACGTTGCGGCCGCACTGTGTGGGGCCTGTGCGGACTGCGGATGTTGTTGGGTTACATTTTATGTGCCTTTTGCCTTTGAATAGTAGCAAATCTTATTTGCCTTTGAATAGTACTTCTACTTCTTATTCATTCTTTTATCAAGCTCATATTAAAAAAATCATAAGTATAATTTGGACAGATATTTACGTGACAGAAAACTGTACATTCGCGGGTCGTGAGTGTTCATGACTTGTTATTTGGGTTGTTTGGGTCTCTCGCTAAATGGTCTTGCATTCGAATTCTTAATTTGCCCGATAGAATGTGTCGAACGGTGTCAAAGGAGAATGGGCATTTTGGTCTACAGTCCAATAATAATGAGTAGCACATTTTCAATTTGGGATAGAATAGTACATCAAATTTTACTATTGGAAGTTTCCCCAAATCTTTGTCCGTTTGGAGATACAGCCATGCGAACTTGAGTATGTCCGAGCCAGGAAATATTATTGTTATATTTTAATTAATAATATTATCAACACTATTAAAGAATATTATTCTTAACAGGACGACGTACTATAGGTACTTGTACTCATGTGCTATCGATAATCTGGTACTTAGAGTGTGTCCATCATGAAGGGTTTAATGCACCTGCATTGTTCCTTAACGAAGTTATCCTCGATGATGTTTAATAAGATATAATATTTTGAATATCGATTAACTTTAAAAAAAGACGAGGTTCTCCATTCGTCTGTATGTTTTTTTTTTCTTTTTGTCTTATGTGTGTTACCTCATAACTTCGCACTGGGTTCACAATTTCGTACGTCGTTTAAGTACGAAGTATATTTCAAGTACGTCACCATAGTAAAAAAATATCTATCCTACTAGACGCTTAAAATGACACCTAACTCAAATATGTTGAAGGGTGGGGACACTTTTTCCCATTTAGTGTGGGAGGAATCGGCGCATTCGTACCGAAAACTATTCCACCTCAATTTTTTTATGCGATCCTCTTCAAATTGCCCTCTTAATGATATAAATGCATGTTGCCAGGGCGCAACCCGGTGCCTTTTTTTTTAAACCGAAATTTTTTAATCAATTGCAAGGAATTGTTATTTTTCAACCGGACAATTTTTTTTTATATTATTCATTGAAATACCAATAAAAAAGGTCCTATGACTTTTAACGATAAAGTTAATATTTTTAAAGATATGAATTTTTAAAGGTTCGAAAAATCTCAAATTTGGGTACTTTCGACCCATGAAAAATATATTAAAAAAAAAACATAATGTCTAAGTAATATTTTTTTTTAATTCTCTATACAATTGTTAATAATATTGTTAAAAGAGATTTAAAAAAATTTCATTGTTTATATCTTTTTTTTAATTGTTAATTCCGCGCGCTCACAAGTATGCGTCGCTTACTTTAAGTATCGCTGACTCATGCGTTGCATCGGCCTCTCTGTGTCTTGAATCATTAATTATCATTTATCTTAAAAACTATCAACTTAATCAAGATTGTTAAAGAGAGCAATGTTATTAATAATTAAATTGTCTACAATTTGTTTTTAATAAATTTTTTTCTGAAATCAATTTTTCAAAAGTTATTCAAGCATAAATCGAAACATGTAATTAAAATTACTTTTTTATCAGTTTATATTACTTTTTTGTTATTAAAACGGAAAGTAAAGTAAAAGACCCAGTTATTGACACTGGCTTAGTTGTTTGACACTTGCAATTTTATTCTAATTAAAAGAATGAAATTTTCTCACAAAACCGATTATCTTAAAATTTATAATTCAAAAATTATATCTATATATTTATTAGAATTGATTTTTTTTTAACTAAAATAAAATTGTAAATGTCAATAATTGGGTCTTTTACCTGAATTACATTGAACAACTTCTTTAAACGAAAGTTATAGATAGAGAAGTATGAAATAATAGAACAAGATTCAAAAATAAGTATTTATTCATTATCAACATCATTTTTATATATTATATTCTTACAGTCTTCTGAATCACAACCACATAGAAGTATGCAACTAATATTATTTTTTTTACAATAACAAGCTTTGGTTTTACAGGCTTTCTTACAATTACAAGGTTTTTTAAGATTAGTTGGGAATGGGCTTTTGTTCATAAATAAAGGTAGCAAAGTACCATTCTCTAATTTATAGCCGAAATTCGTAAAATCTAATGTTTCATATTGGGGATTCAAAGCATTTTTCCAAATGTATGTCTGAGCAGAAGCTCTAAGTGCATGCAATTGCAAGGCATCTGATGTGCACGGAATTTTAGATAAATTAATATTAGTGCCAAAGCAACGAGAAAAAATGATTTGTCTAGCTTCATCCGCAGTGCTACCTTTTTTACCCAAAATATTTAAATACAAGGTTTCTAAACCTTTTAACTCCTTACTACTTAATTCTAAGCCATTGCCAAGAGGGACTAAAGCATCACGATTTTCTTTAATTTTTATTATTTCTAAAGCTTTTTTTTTTGGTGCCAATTTTACTAGTCGTATCACAACCCGTAAATGCGTGTAAAGCAGGTAAAATTTCACAAACCGAGTATGTTAGAGAATCAGCTGCTGTGTGACACGAAAGAAAGCGTGATTTTTTATTATTAATTTCCATCCATAGTCCGGAACAACCACTTTTTTTCAACCGTGACTAATAATAAATACATAGTACAAAAACATCAGTGTCTACACTGTGAATTATTATTTCAGAATTCAACTGAATATTATAAGCAGCGTGACAAAAAATTCGAGTATCAGCCTCAATGTGATTGTTTAGTAATTCTGGTACCTCTACAATTTTTTCACCTTGAATACTAAAACATTTATAAACATCATCGAAGCCGCCAGAAATAATCATTTCTTGATTATCAGTAAGTGAAACGTACTGTAAAATATTCTGACACAGAAATCTTACTAACTCTAGCTTATTTTTCGGACTAGTTAGAAATGTTGAAATATTTTTAGGGATTTTAGTATTGGGCCCTTGAATAACTATTTCACATGTTTTTATATTTTTGGCTCTCAATGCAGCTTCTAAATACTTTATACTTTGGTTGTCATACCTATCAAATACAATATCAACACGCGTAACTTTCGGCTTTTTAAAATATGATGTAACATAGTTAAAAAATGTTGTAGCAAATTCACCAAACGTTGCATGTTTAGATAGCTGCAATCGATGTACTACTGTCATTCCATCAAACAAATGTATTTTAGAATTTAAAGAAGAAAATGAAGTCATCGAAGTTACAGTACACAGTGTTTCTTTCTCAATCTCTTCCATTAAAACAGATTTAACAGATTTTCTATAAAAACCATCATTATCAGCAAGAGCTTTTGGATAATTTAATAACTCATGTTTTGCTAAAGAATCTATATTATATTCTCTTTGAACACACAGCATTAAAAGTTGTTGAATATCTACTAATTCTTTGGTTTCTTTTAGTTCTTTACTGTTTTCATTTTTAGGTTTAGTTTTTTCAGTATACGCAAAAGTTTTCACTAAAACTCTAGGTATACGATCGAAAATACTTTTATCTTTACGAATAATACGTTCGTCCATAAAAGATTGTAATGAATTTTCACCATTTCCTTTCAATGATAATAGATATTTGCTTGTCTCTTCACTTGCTAATTGCCCATTTGAAATATTAAATAAGCTTGTGCAGCCTGTCATATTATCAAATATATTTTTACTCTTTAAATTATTTACAATAATGTCAACATCTGTATCGTCTCTTTTAATTTGACTCGGACTTCAGTCATGATGACTAAATGCGCGAATATTATTTGCAGGATCATCTTCATGTAAATCACAGAAAGATAAAAATGATTGGTAAATCGAATTTTTTAAAGGGTATAGTAAAATCCACCTTTGCATAGCATGTTCATTTTGTGTTATACCTATTAAACCACCACTAATTGCTGATGATCTATTTTGAGATTGCTCTAATGCTAAATCACTCCCAACGCCGTTAAAAATACCCTCTTTTCTCTTGACTGACATCATTCCACGGTTTAAATCATACATTACAATATTGGGCAGTTGGAGCATATCTTGAAGGTACAGAGATACTCCTCGCGCATATAAATAATGATTCATACTAAAAAAGTAAGGCAACATTTGTCGCGTTGATATCAAATGAAGCTGGAAATTACCTTCTCTATCAGCTTTAATCGAATCAAACAGAATTTCTACCATTTCACAATATTTATTTAAGTATAAAAAGGTCTCATTTTCATGACCTTTAGTAATTAAAAATTCTATGAACTTATCAAGAAACCATTTAGACGCAGTAATTATTTCTGAAAAAATTTGGCGAACTTTATTATTATCGCGATCAACTATAGCTTCTCTTAATAAATTAAATAAGGGTGATTCTAGCTAATATTTGTCATCTGAATTATCACAGCACTTCAGAAACTCCATTATTTGTAGTATTTTTATACTTTCATACAGAAGTTTATGTGCTCTTACGCCTCTGTTATAATGTAAGCCACTAAAGATTGATTGCACAGTATTTTCACCATAAACATCCCCATCGACTAGAATATTCTCAATGCCAGAACCAGCTAAATACTGTCCCAAACAATGAAGCCAGGTCTTTTGCAAATGAAAAGTACCAATTCTTAATATTAATTTCGGAAAAGGAGTAGGAGTTTGCATTTGAATAAACTTAGCTATCAAATATATTGCCATATCTGCACGCTATATTCTTTACCTATTTGTTCATTTAATAAAATATAATTCTTCATCGCTGTAAATACAACATCGTGTGAAGTTGGTGCATGTGGTAGCAGCTCGCAAAACCCAATCTTGGAAACAGAATTAGAATCATCACTGAGCATTTGACAGAACGGAGACCAGCTAGGAACAACATTTTCATTGCTGCGCAGGATATCGTTATCTCCATCTAATTTTAATTTACTTAGAATCCAAATTAATTCTATATAATGAGTAGTTGATACATCAAGTACATTAATGTCTGCATAATTAACGCATAAGGGTTTCTTATTAGTCACTACAAAATGATCAAGAGGTTGAGAAGATAAAGACTCACTGTTAATATTCACAACTTCTTGTTTTTTTACTAACTGAACTTGATTCTTTGATCTGGTAGATTGCTCTTGGTATAATATCATAGCTGTAACATGTGTTGTATTTTTTCCGCTCAGAGTTTCTTCTAAAAAATCATTATTATCAATAGCTCCATGAAGAAATAGTAACGAATCATTCACAATATTAGTAGGCCTTCTTACAGCATTACAATCTTGTTCATAAATAATTTTTTTAATCAACAATTCATCTAAATCTAATAAATCTGTATAGCTTACACAGTATCCTAGTTTAAATAATATGTTTATGATATGTTTTGATCGAGTTAAATGATGAATTGTTTGAGCAAGAGCTATATGTTTTGGACTATGCACTCCTTTCATAACGTAGCAAATATCTGTAAATAAAACTTTAGCACGTCTTAATTTTGTGTCAGAAAAAGATTTTTTATTAGTTAATAATATTTGAAAAAAATAAAGCCATGTCGGTGGTATTTCAATATTTTCTAAACTTTTATCAATGACGTTTTCATCGCAAATATATCCTGAAGTATAAATATCAATGTTAGAAATAACTTCATTTTTTAATTGTTCAGCACATTGACGAATTATTTTTCTGGAATCACTCGATTCTCGAATTTTTTCAGCTAATTGTTCTAAAGGTATATTAACCATAATGACGACTGCCGATTTAGTTTTGTCTACTGGATGAGAAAATAAAATTTTTTCTCCATATTTTTTAATTAAGAGATCTTTAGTTATTTCGTTGTTAACAGATAATTCTTGATTCTCGATATAGCTGTTGAGACGTTTAGTTAAAAAACTTAATTCGTAAGCCGTCGAGTTGCATAAAGGGATTTCAATTTCTTTCAATAAATCTTCAAATGCTTTATTGATAATATCATCAGGAATCTTGACACTTGGTCGGCCACCCTTATTATTTGAGTTTTCAGGAACATATAAATAGCTTCTATAACAGAATTTATGATACTTAACTTGCTGAGCAAGAAGACTGTCAACCGAATCAAATGTACATATTTTTTTAAAAACATCATCCATTTTTAGGCGTGCAACAGTTAAGAAATTTTCAGCTGCATCATGATCAGATAGTACATACGTCTCTTTTACCTTATTTTTTTTTAACTGGCCGCATATTATGCACAGATCACTGTCGTTTTTTGGATTTCTGGTGGACCGACGAGAAGTATAAATTGTACTTGAAGTTGAGGGTTCTGTTGACTGGACTTCCTGAAGATTTTCATTTTGTTTGTGTAGTTGTATTTCTCTTCGTCTAATTTTTTCTTCACTTGTGTAACTTGCATAACACGTTCTGTGCCACGAAAATGTTTGTTTGTCAAGAGAAGAATTAAACAAATTTTCAAACCGGATAGCAGCCTCATCTTTTCGTCGATGAGCTGCACGTTGTACAGTTATATATGTATCAGGCTTCGGATTTTTCACTACATCGTTTTCAGTTTCACAAAAAATACATAGTAAGGTATCATCAGAATATTTTCTTTTCTTGGGAACAACTAAAAACGACATGACACTCACATTTATTGTAACGAAAAATCATAAAAACTAAAAATATATCCATCTATTAATGTTAATAATACACGAAATCACTGAAATGGTTGCAACAACGTTTAACAATCTTAAATCTTGAACAAAATAAAAAAGACTGAATAACTATGAGTAAAAAACAAAGGATGATCAGTTGAGAATCGACATGCACTAAATGTATAATATTATGTAGAAGCTGGAAGGTGGTTGAGATTCTAAATTTGAAAACCTCGTTCGATATTAATTTGGCGCGCTTTACATACTGTACGAACATAGTTGAGGTTAATATTTTAATGTTATTTTATTGATTCGTTGTTAGTTATTAAAATACAGTTATAACTTTACGATAATTCCTTTTTGATAATTAGATGATTTTTAATAATGAAAGTTATTAGACTGAGATCTGTTTTGAAAATTGTATCAAGTAAGCACGTGGCGTATTTCCGTTGGCGCCAATTGAACAGAGCTGTTCGGAGAAAAGGGCGCGAAGCCTCCCCTTTAATGATTCAAGACACAGAGAGGCCGATGCAACGCATGAGTCATAGAGAGACAGCAATACTTAAAGGTAATACTTGTGAGCGCGCGGAATTAACATTTAAAAAAAAGATATAAACAATGAAATTTTTTTAAATCTCTTTTAACAATATTATTAACAATTGTATAGAGAATTAAAAAAAAAATTACTTAGACATTATGTTTTTTTTTAATATATTTTTCATGGGTCGAAAGTACCCAAATTTGAGATTTTTCGAACCTTTAAAAATTCATATCTTTAAAAATATTAACTTTATCGTTAAAAGTCATAGGACCTTTTTTATTGGTATTTCAATGAAGAATATAAAAAAAAAATTGTCCAGTTGAAAAATAACAATTCCTTGCAATTGATTAAAAAATTTCGGTTTAAAAAAAAAGGCACCGGGTTGCGCCCTGGCAACATGCATTTATATCATTAAGAGGGCAATTTGAAGAGGATCGCATAAAAAAATTGAGGTGGAATAGTTTTCGGTACGAATGCGCCGATTCCTCCTACACTAATTGTCCTTTACACATATTGAATGAAGTAGCAGGAGATATGACAGAATATTTATCAATAGACACAGTCATGGACACAGAACAGAGCACTTCATATCCCATAGAGTTTTTGAATTCACTTGAGCTGTCTGGTGTACCCTCACATAAGCTCCAATTAAAATTAGATGTCCCAGTCATGCTTATGCGAAATTTAGATGCCCCTCGATTATGTAATGGAACGTGACTTGGTATCACACAACTTGGACGGAATATAATTTGTGCCACCATCTTAACCGGCGTAGGTAAAGGTGAAAATGTAGTGATCCCACGAATCCCTATGATTCCCACAGATATTCCATTTTAGTTCAAAAGGCTGCAATTTCCTATTAAACTTAGTTTTGCTATGACGTAAATTTTTTCTATCCTGTCAAACATTTGATTTTCGCCCCGTCGCGTCGGTTCGGTATTTTAAGAATAATTTCATGTAGATCTGGATTAAATAAGGCGTTGGAATCGACAACATGTATTCATAATAGTCGAATTATTGCGTATTTAGATTTAAAACATGCAAAATAACATAGACATACATGACATAAAATAATGACACTATAATGTCATCTAGTCAAAGCATGGACCCCTCTCGGGTGAAGGCCTCTTCCAAAGATTTCCATCTATCTCTGTCTTTTGCGCAAGTCATCCAATGTCGTCCAGCTAATTTTTTGATGTCATCATCCCAGCGTGTGTATGGTCTACCAACACGTCTTTTTCCATACGGGCCATTCCAGGTCGTAACTCTATAGGTCCAGCGATTGTCTTTGAGCCGTGCAACATGGCCAGCCCATCTCAATTTAAGCTGTCGTGCGTAGCTTAGTGCATCTATTGCTTTTGTCTGTTGTCTTATTTTTGAGTGCCGGACTCTGTGGATCCTTCTTATTTTTAGCATACTTCTCTCTAACCCTCTCTGGCATATATTAATCTTGTCTTGGATTTTTTTGGTGAATTTCCAGGTTTGGCAAGCGTAAGTTAGACAAGGGAGAAGGCACGTGTCCATTGCCTTTTTTTTAAGTTTAAAGGAAAATTGCTCTTAAAAACTTCCTTCAGACCCCAGAACTTATTCCATGTGTTTTTGACCCTGCGCTCTATCTCCATTTCATGGCTATTTCTTAGAAAGCCTAGTTGCTTCCCAAGATATACATATTGATCAACGTATTCTAACGGTCCATTTCCTAATGTTATCGGTCTTTTTACACTATTTGTCATAACTTGGGTTTTTGAGAGGTTAATTTCCAGTCCTACTTCTTCGCTAGCTAACTGAAGTTTGTTAAGCATGTACTGTAGGTCTTTGCTAGTTTCCGAAAGTAGTACAAGATCATCCGCAAATCGTAAATGGTTCAGAAGTTTCACATTTATATTTAAACCACAGTCGCTCCAATTCAATTTGTTAATAACGAATTCTAGTACTGCAATAAATATTCTGGGTGATAATGGATCGCCCTGTCTTACGCCTCTCTCTATGGGAAAGCTAGACCCAATTTTTTCTAGTTTTTTTTCCTGTAGTGTTTTTGTAAATATTTTTTATGACATTTATATATCCAATCTCTACATTTTGAGCTGTTAATGCTTCCCAAATGCTAGAATGAGAAATAGTATCGAAGGCCTTTTGGTAGTCGATGAAGGCTATGTAGAGTGGTCTTTGACTCTCCATGTACTTTTCTATGAGGATCTCTAGCGTATGTATGTGATCAAGCGTTGAAAAACCTTTACGAATTCCGGCTTGTTCGATAGGTTGCTTCTTTTCCAATGTTTCACTTATCCTTTGATTAATAATAGAGGAAAATAATTTGTATAGAGTCGGTAGCAGACTTATAGGTCTGTAGTTGCTGATATTTTTGGGCCTCCTTTTTTGTATAAAAGAATAATATTTGATTCAGACCACTGCGATGGTGTGTCTGAAGTTTCCAGGATTGAGTTATATAGATGTGTCAGTGGTGTGGCTAATATGTCATATGCAACTTTTATAGCCTCGTTGGTTATGTTGTCTGAACCTGGACTTTTATCCGATTTTAGGTTTTTTATTGCCTGTATAACTTCTGTGTTGGTAATCGGGCTTATTGTATTTTGAACTGGTTCCTGTGTATTTTTTGGTAACGACTCGCTGTGGGTCTGTCTTTTAAGCGGTTTCTTTTTGTATAGAGATCTATAAAATTCTGTTGCAATGTTCATGATAGAGCAGCGGCTATTTGATGTTTCACCCGACTGTTTTAAACTTTCGATCCAGGTTTTATGTGTTCTTAGTACTTTTTGAGCTTTTTTTATGCTCCCTCCACTTTCTAGATGATTTTTTAACGTTCTGATTCTATGTTTCTGATAGTCGATCTTTATATATTTGCTTGTAAGTTTGTATAGAGCACTCAGTTCATTTTTCATTGATCTGGTTTTTTTACTTGTATGTTGGAGAGTTTGCCTCCTTTTAAGTAGTGAGATTGTTCGTTGTGCTAATATATGATATTTATTCTTAGGTTGATTTTTCGCCGTAACTTTCTGTAGACTGCTATTAATAAGATTAATTAGTTTATCGTGGTAATTTTGAATTTTGTGTGCGTCTTCGTTGTTTAATTGTTCGTGAAGGTATATTTTTAGATTTTCTCTATAATTCGCTACCTGCTCTTCAGTTTTAAGGGTATTTTTTGGATTTTGAGAATATTTAGATCTATTTTTATTAGGTACATTCTTTAGCAACAAAGTCGCTCGAAGCAATCTATGGTCTGAAAAGAAATTTATGTTTAGTGTTTCTATATTTTGGAACATATTTGGTCTATTAGACAGTATGTAGTCAATTTCATTTTTGATTTTTCCATTTGGAGAGCGCCAGGTCCATCTACGTTTACTATTTTTTTTGAAAAAGGTGTTGATTATTGCTAGTTTGTTTTCAAATGCAGTCTATCATTTTTTGTCCTCGGTCGTTTCTTTCTCCATAGCCATTTTGTTTCATTATTAAGTTTTCGTCGTTTCTTGGTTGTCCAATTTTTGCATTGAAATCTATATGTTAACTGGATTGCCTTGTCAATAGTCGTGTAGAATATGTCAATTTCTTCTTCATCCGCTGATTCTGTAGGTGCGTAAGCCTGGATAATAGACAACTTGGATCCATGTATATTAATGTTTAGCAGGGCGACTCTATCTGTTAGGCCTATGAAGCTTTCTATACTGTGTTTTAAAGATTTGTTTACCAGGAATCCGACGCCATATCTCCCAGGTGTCTGCCCTATGTAGCAAAGTATAAAGTCGTCGTACTCTTCAATTTCGTTCCCCAGGCGTCGAATTTCGGATAACCCAATTATGTCATATTTAACTACTTTCAAAGCTTCTTCTAATTCGATAATTCGTTCATGTGATGATAAGGTTCGTACATTGAATGTAGAGCTTATTAGTTTGATTCTTTGGAAGGTTGTGGTCATAATCTTCCCCGGTGACCAACCGTCTTGGAAGATGTATTTGTTGAGTATTTTTGCTTAAGTTCTTAGTATTTTCGAGAGGGGTCGCTATTTCCTATATGTTTAAATGAATGTTGTTTTGTTGTGTTTCAGTGTCTTTTTTTTTTGTTTACAAAATAAGTCAGTATTCCCGGTTTTACATAGTCAGATCCGGTGCAGGCCGATGAGGTAGATGCCATAGACGTGGTGGATTGTGAGGAATAAGTTAATAGCTTGGGACCACTTTTATTTTTCTTTTGGATTTTTGGCTGGGGGTCTTGGCTCGTCTTTGACTCTGGAGGGGATGTTGAAGGAGACATATGCCGTTTACTGCTAGTAGAGTTATGGTGTCTTGTATTGTTTTCCCCTTGAGTGTTGTCTAGAGTAATAATTTTATCATATCTCAATATAGCTCTTTCCCCTTGCTCTAACTTCCTCTTAAGTTCTGGAAGCAGCTTTTTGCGGATTTCTAAAATGTGACGTGGGTAGTCTTCCTTAATGTAGTATGATGTTGTCTTTAGAGTGTGTTTTTTCTTGAGCACCAGGATTTTTTTGCCTAATGTGTTTTTTTTATTGTCATGTAGTAAATCAATAATAATTATTAAAAAATCAACAACATATGACAAAATTATACTTAATAATGTCTGGAGCATTGAACATTATACTTGAAGTACACAAACCACTATGGTACCTACATACCAATAAAGCAATAATAATCAAGTCATTCCTTGGTTACAATCCTAGGACAATACAATAGGATAAGGGTACACCATTATCATTTTTCTATATAATAAAGTTGTAAATTAAATCAGGGGATCAAATCGATTGGTTATATTGTGAGTTTCCTTGGAGGTTCTTACTTCACGCCTGTAATATCGACGAAATGTATCAGCGGACCTCCAATTTCCCCTGGCTAGAATATCATCCAGGGCAGTAATTATTTAACCAATTTTTGGAAGCCACAGCAGATCGAGTGCCTGGAGTAGCTACAATTCCGGCTTCAGTTTTGATCCATCCCGCTATAACTGTGCGTGTGGCCGCTTTTTCTACTCCTCTCACTGTAACAAACAAGATAGACACTTATGCCTTATTGCGCCTTTTGCTTAACTTTTTTTCAGTTAAGTCTATCCAAAATATTGGGTTTAGGTTAGAGCTACTATCATTAGACAATAGTTTCCAACCAGACTGCCTGTAAGTATGACTATCAGTTTTCGAACCAAAATTGGGTCAAAATATAATATTATCACCATTTTTGGTATAATGATCGGGATCTACGCCAAGTAGGGTTAAGTCGTGTACGCGGAGGCCAGAACAAAGAAGTAATAACATAGCTGTGTGTCTTGAAATTTGAAATGGACTATTAGTGTCTCCTTTGTAAGAATTTAAAAATAAAATCATTTTATCAATATCCCAAATAGGTGGTTTGGAATCTTTTGGATGAGCTATGGCAATTGATTTTAAAACATGTTTTACAAGAACATGAGAACTCAAGTGGTTAGACTTCTCAGCGTTACATAAAGTTGATATAACGGATTTGTGTAGAATTATAGTATTATAAGAAAATTTATTTTTTATATGTAAATCACAAAGAAATTGAGCAAATTGATTTTCCGTAGGATTTTTTGGGTCAACTTGATTCTGTGACGTCCAAGACCACCAACGTTTCCAAGCCACCTCGTAAGTTTTAAGCGTAGATTCTCGCCATGAATTTTTAAGTAACGAACGCTGTTCAGGGTTCCATGATTCTAGCTCCAAAGACCACCCCCACATTTCCATACTTCCATGATCAAGTGCTCAACTTCTGGCGGTGGTAGGCCGGTCACTGTGTCCACTAGGTGATTCTGAAGGTTCACAAGGTCAGGGGTGGTGCCAGTGCTCTGGTTTTGAGATCTGCGCGCCAGTACACCTTTTCCCAGCGCGGCACCACTATTAGAAATATTCCTGCCGATTTATTTAGATGTGCCAAGGCTAAAATTGCCAGCAGTTCCTTTTGATTGCTGTGTAGCGTTTGTTCCTTCTCCGTCCACGTTCCAGATAGGGCTACATCATTTATCTGTGCTCCCCAGGCTTGGTTCGACGCATCCGTCGTTAAGTAATGCACTGGAGGATGGAAGTGCAGGGGTGTTGAAAGATGGCAGTTTTGAGACCACCAACTTAATTCTTTGAGCACGGTTTGGGAGAGTGGATATGCTTTTGTCGAGGTTTCCGGTAACGAATTTTTGAACATAAGCATCATTCGGTGATTCAAGCGAAAAAAGGCTGGCAAAATTCAGTGCGGTACTTAATCCGAACGGCAGACACGTCATCTCTAGTAATTCCTGGTCGTAAATCAGACGGAGGAAGCGCCTCTGAGACTCTATCACACTTACATGGAAGTACGCCTGTGAAAGATCGATCTTTCACATCCAGTCTTGAGGCTGTAAAAAGTCTGGAATGCGGTGCATGTTTATGAGACGGAATGGTCTTGCTTTGATGTAATAGTTTAATGCTTTCAGATTGAATATCGGACGACTCGATCCGTCGCCTTTGGGTACCAGAAAAAGTGTCGATATGAAATTCCGCCACATCGGTACGGTTTCTAAAATTCCTTGAGACTTAATTTTTTTACAACCACCGTCATTTCTTTGGAAGTGGGAGTCCGCAAGCAATTCTTTGCTATCTTTGGATATGCAAGAGGAGGTTTTTGATAAAAGGGTATCCGATACCCTAGAATTAATTTCAGAATTGTATCTGGAGCTGCCATTTCTTTCCAATTTAAAAAGTACTTTATTAACTGACCGGCCCTGAATGGTCCCGGGTCAGGATCTACATATACTTACTGTTCCCTCTGGCACTCGTGGAGGTCTTGTGACCTCTTTGTGCTTCTCGTGTAGACTAGTAGTAGTATATAAATTGTTATGATCGTAATCGTTGTTTGATAATTGATCTTTAGAGAAATGTTGCATTATTATAAGCGAGGGTAGCTTAGTACAGGAATATCTTGATACACCTGTTTCATAATTTCTATGCATGTATGATCCACGCGATGGACCTGTAATTCTGCCATTAAGGTTATAAACTTGCGAAGAGCAGCGAATAGTGAATATTAAAATTATTATTATATTGCGTTTCTGCGCTGAACTTTCAGGTTTTTGCGGCCAACATGCTTTTCGTACGCCACCAGCCTTTTCAACCACTGAAGTAAAACGCTCCTGATCAAAAAGGTAGGTAGAAGTAGGGGGTATTTTATTTAAGGAAGCCTTGACTAGCCCATTCTTGGCATGACTTGTAATATTTTCTCTACGCATTTCAATGCATTCAGCTCTGTGTCCGCAAACCAGTTGCAATAGATCAGTTGAGACCTTGTGAAGGTCACCCTTTAAAAATACCTCCTCAATTTTAGCACTTAAATTTTCATAATCTATATTTGCGTCTTTTGCCCAAGAAAGAATATTACGAGTTCCGTTTTGTATTTCGTCCTTTTGTTTAAGGATACAGTACGTTATGGCTGCATAAGCCTTTTCAGAATAAGTCAAGTGACGTAAGGTGTCATATATTTTTACCTCTTCGTTTGTTTCTAGTTCTATGGAACCTGGAGTATGAACGTATTGCTTTTGGGTATCTGCGTCGTTTCAATCTCAAATGTAAAATTTAAATTTGGAATAGGTTCGACGTACAGTGCGCCCAACTTATCTCTGAAATGGCAAAAATTGGAACTAACGAAAAGTCATTCATAAATACGTTGTGGTCATTCATCTGTCAGTTACTAGTGTGCAATGATTGGTCAAATGAATGTCAAATGCGTCCGACAGCGCCTCTTTCGTTTCAATCTTAAGTTGGGTTTACTATACTCATTATATAGTTCCCCACTTACTCCGGAAAGAACTGTCGCACCATCATCGGAGTGAGAAGAGTTGACCATATTACGAAGCTCATTCATTTCTCTGACCAGTTTGTCTAGCGTTTCTTTAGAATGCTTAGAGCGCTTACCCTTGCGACGAGCGCGACGAGAGCGCTTCCTGTGAGAGCTGGAGGATGAGGAAGAGGTCGAGGATGAGCTACTTGACGAGGACGAGCTTCGTGTCCGCTAGCGGGCTGTGCCGCTAGGGCCAGCTTCCGCTTCAGATTTATTTTGGTTATCCATTCTGAAAACAAAACTATTTAGAAACAAGTAGGCAACAAACGTGATGTCTGTTGTACGAAGTAAACTGCAATTATTATTGGCAAATTACTGAAGCAACTACGAACGGTAACACTGTTAAAATATACCTATTATTTTAACAATAGATTCTCATATGTCGAAATTGAAATTGAAACCCATGCTATATTTCCGTAAATGTAGGTAACTGATTACTTATTTAATGCACGGAGAAATTTTTTACAAAACGAGGTAGATTGAAAAAATTTCTTACTTACAGGTCACGTAGGCACAAACTAGTATTACGAACGGTGTAATGTAGTGGACTGTATTTAAACCTTCGATAGGCCAGTTGGCCGAGCTGGGCTGGTCTTAGTTTTCTACCCCGTTTTTTTGTTCAACGCAAGTAAATGCCCCACACGCTAGAGAAAGTGTCCACTCACCTTGGCTTAGCTGGGCAGGCTGGAGTAGTCTTCTCCCTGGAGATCTCTTTGCTGGTGTTATGGTGCCGCCGGATCCGAATATGGCACTTGGAAGACCAAACCGAAATTTTAAATGATAACCGCCGTGGCCGTGGCGTCGGTAAAACAACCATCGTTTTAAGAAGCGTCAACCGTCCTTTCCCGTGTTCCGCTGTGGACTGGTGTCAGCGGGGGCGGCTCTCGGTTCGGAGCGGCGTGTGCGCTTCCCCTCCCCCCACGCCCGCCCGCCAACCTCAGTTTTGCAGACAACCCTCTCATTGCGACAGGAAAGCAATACTTGCGTGAACAAACGGTAAAAACGGTAACACCGTTAAAATATAGTACTATTATTACAATTTGTATATTATACTTACATATTTAAAATCTCCGCAATCTAAATTATTAAACGAATTAACGAAATACGATATTAACGAAATATTCGTCGTACTATATAGGCAACCGCTCATAAGCTGCTTCGGTGGGAACGAAAACGCCAATGATCATAGAACATCTCTTCAAGTCGAACATTGATTCGAAGTTTGGCCGCCAGGTGGCACCACTGTGCTAAGAAGAGGGGATTAAAGTAGGAAAACTGTTAAAAAAGTAAAAGGAAACGGAAATGCTATCTCGATATAAAGCTTCTAGTTACGGTCAAGTAGTTTAATACATTACTTTTAAGCTATTGCATAGCTTCTATCGTGGGCCTTGAGCGCGGAGACCGAATGCAGAAATTCCGTAACGAAAAAACCAAACACCCCCACACCCCCACTCGTGACATCTATCGATAAATACCAGAACTTTTAACTGAGTTAACTTAACTAACTTTTACTTTATAACGGCTAAACCGATTTGGCTAATTTTAGTCTTGAAATATTCGTGGAAGTTCAGGGAAGGTTGCAGCGATGAGAAAATATGGAAAAATTGCGAGGAAAATACTAAAAATGAAAATTTTAATTTCCCATACAAATCTTACCTGTCAAACATTTGATTTTCGCCCCGTCGGTTCGGTATTTTAAGAATAATTACATGTAGATCTGGATTAAATAAGGCGTTGGAATCGACAACATGTATTCATAATAGTTGAATTATCGCGTATTTAGATTTAAAACATGCAAAATAACATAGACATATAGACATACATGACATAAAATAATGACACTATAATGACATTTGGTTGTTGTATTGCGTGCGTTCAGAAATATATTTTGTATAGTTTGCTTTACTCTTCATCATATTATGTCAAATCGCCCCGTGAGATGTCCGCCCATTATGACGTAACAATTTTCTGTTATCAAACTGGTTCCTTTTTTTAGTTTTAAGCTTATAAAATTGTCAAATCCTCAAAATAATCCGTAGAAATATTTTAACGATTATATTAGAAAATCACATTGAAATGAAAAACAAAATACAGCCACAAGAGAAATAACGAATCGAAGATTCATCAAATAGGTTAAAAACTTATAGCAGTCTTTACACTTATTTTTCGAAATAGATTTTTCTACGGGACGCAGCAATACATTGGAGGGAGCTGAAGATAACTCCATTTGTGTCTGTTTTAATTAATGACCTATTATAATGGAGGAATTTTATGCCTCTACTAAAACAAGTGTGAGGAGCAAGATCAGCAGGAGGTGGTGATAAGAGATCTGCAGAAGCGAGGTAGTTAGGCCGAAACTGAAAGCTCTTTCCATTAAAAGGAAGATTTCAAATAATATAATGACATTATGTGTCAGAAAAAATTTATGTGGATGTCCGAGCAAGAGAAACATTGTGGTAGAATATGGATTAACCGTGTATATAATCAAAGGGATTAATGATGTTATGAGGAATCAAGACGAATATTAATAACAGCACTATATGTATAGAATTGATTTGTGATATAATAAATAAAATAAATATATAATTGTAATTGCATAAATTGATAAAAAATGCTATGCAATAGCTTTACCGTGGCAGTCTCCGAGTGCCACACGTCTTTTTTTATTTTATTATTCATAATTATTTAAGTTTATCATTACGCACCATTCACTATGACATAAGCCTTAGCAAATAGATGATTGCAATATTTTTACACTTTGCCTTTTACCCTCCGTATTTACTAACAACGTTACTTGGCTGATTCTTTGTTTTGTAATATTATAGTTGTTATTTTCTCAGTAAGTGATTTTTGTTAAATCTTTTGAGAAAATAAATGTCTTAAACCGTATATTCGAGAAAGCTCGCCGAACCACGCCCGTAGCTGTTCTTTATATCCGCTACTCGGCTGATACCGTCCGTTCCTGGATGGAGATTAATCACGCGACCCAGCTTCCACTTCAGCGGCGGGAAATTATCGTCTTTGATGAGAACAAGGGAGTTAAGCTTCAACGTGCCCTTACTGGAGCCCCATTTGATTTGTAGCTCACTGATATATTCCTTGCTCCTTTTTGACCAAAAGTGCTGGCGAATACACATAGTATAATATATTATATAGCATATTATAATGAAGGGTCCACTGCAATAATGTTGAATGTCCTTTGTCTTTTGTTTTATGATGATTGGGATTTAAATTTATAAACGGTGTCAAAAAACTCAGACCAGAATATACTACGAGTATAATATTGTTTATGAAAGTAAAATAAAATATATTATAATGTTATTTCTTTGAAAAATAACATTATTATTATTTGAATTATTGCTGTGAACACGTGTGACGTTGAGCGTTCTAGCCGTGTAGCTAAATATTAAAATCGTATTTATCTCGTGACTGCAAGCAATATAGCTGAGTTTGTAAACAAGACGTCTAACTACATTAAAATTTGTCACGTGACCGAATGGCATTACTCGTTGAGATTTATTGCAGTGGACCCTTCATATAGACATAATTATATTAATTATTAATCTTTCTGATAAAACATTAAGGGTTGGCTTTAGTATCCTGCTGCACGATTTCCTGAATAAATTTGGCTTTAATCAATAGGTATTGATGCTCCGAATCATAATCTAATTGCATTTTGTGCGGAAATGCGTCGTTTTATTTTAATTTTAATTTTTGTTGTTATTTTCAAAAGATAAGACAAATATTGAGCAGTTTACAGATCTACCTTCAAAGTTTAAAAATAAATCTCAAAAAGTAGGGTATCCGTGATTTTTACGTTGTGCTATGTCAACTATTAATAATCGTGCCGGCAAGCGATCCGTATTTATTCTTATTTTTATTTTGTTTTGTGCATTAAAACAATAACAAAATTGGCGACCACTTCGGCGAATTCTGTTTCATCCGAGGATAACGCCACCAATGCGTCCGCACTATTATTTGATAACATAATAATTATATGGACAATACGTAGGCAGACATTTATACGTGGAAGAAATAGCCAGGATGTGGAATTTTAGTAGAGCAATGTGTTCAGTTTGCCATAATAAATGAACTGGCACCTGGCGAAAAAATCTGTTGTGTAAAACTTATGAGTGTCGTGCAAAATTTAAAAAAAGGAAATATAACAAAGGTAAGGCTGAATTGTACTTCAAGTAATGCGAATTTTTTTGAGGGTAAAATATCTCCATGAATCGGGAAGAGCTTGATAGTCTAAGAAGAAGAAGAATATAAGATAGTCTAAGGGAAGAGCTAGAGATAGTCTCCAATAAATATAAATCCGTTAATAAGGAGGACTTATAGGTAATATAGGGGGGTTTCGGGGGTTTTAGTTTAATTCATCGACATTAATGACATAAACTTCTTCTTTCAAATCTCTTGCTGTAATAAATTACAAATAATGTAACTGTCATTATAATACTTTTTTCTTTGTTAAAGGACGTCATTCATATTATAAATAAAATCCATAAATAATTCTTTCTTTTTTGCTAAAATTCGTATGTTGAGAGTGTCTCCTCGTAAAGAGATCTATATTTTACACTTTTTGCCCCATTTTCTTACACTGGCCGGCACAATTAACCGCCCACCTTTCTTTAGTATCACAGCATTTGTTTATTAATAATGACACTTAATTTGACGTTTGCTATTTCTAAAGAGGCTACTTGGACACCAATTTATGGTACAGACATTTGATTTCCGTGAATTCTTGAGCCACATGCACCTTTTTAGTGTTTTATTCAAATTTTGATTGTTATACTGAAAACATTACGTGGTGCAAAATTGTGGAATTTTGTTTCTTTTTCGGGACTTTTTGTTTTGTTGTTTGGTTTTCATTGTGGTATTCATTTTTTAAAACCATTTACATGCCTCTGGATGCAGCTGGAGCCGCTAGGGCTGTGGGTTTAGCTCTATCCGTATCGTTCGGTCGTATCGCTCTAATGATGGGCGTTCCACGAACAACTGTGTGGGATGCGATTCTTCGCTTCCGGGAGACGGGATCTTTCATGCCCAGGCCTGGCCAGGGGAGTTATCGTTGCACTTCAGCTCGAGATGACCGATTTATTGTGAGCAACATTTACGAGATCGCTTCTTTACAGCTGTCGAAGCAAGAAGTCGACCGTTCGAGGTCCGTAACGTGAAAGTCAGTGAAAGAACAGTAAGAAGACATTTAAAGCCCCACAATTACTGAGCCACCATTAAAGAGACAGACTCCAATTTGCTCGCGAGCACTCAAATTGGACGATGGACGTTTGAAGTAGAGTTCTGTTTTGTGATAAAAGCAAAATTGCTCTAAGAGGACCACGACCAGGACGTCAAAGAGTCTACAGACGCCCTAATGAGTGGTTTGCACCTTGTGCATTAGTCGAAATCGTTGGTTATAAGGGCGGCTCAATTATGGTTTGGGTCGCCATCTCTTATGAAGCCCGTACCGACCTGACCATCTTCGAAAGAGGCAGCGTAAAGGCTCAATGGTACGTGGAAGAAGTCTTACAAGATCATGTCGTGCCCTTTGCTCCATTCATTGAAGAAAGTTTTCTTCTGTTGCACGAAAATGCTAAGATACACGTTGCTCGCAACACTATTCAGTACCTGACTGAGGTCGGGATTCAAACAATACCGTGGCCGGCGTGTAGCCCAGATCTTAATCCCATAGAACATCTTTGGGACAACCTCAAAAGAAGGATCCGGGCACGGACTCCAGCTCCGACCACCTTAAGAGACCTCAGAACTGCTGCAAAAGAAGAGTGGCACAGCATTCCTTAGTCAGACATCCAAGACATCATGGATGGATTTCCGAATTGGCTCCAGGAAGTCTTTAGAGCTAGGGAAGGAAACACTCATTATTGAAAATTTTGTGAGTAAACAAAAAAAATGTTTTTCGTTGATTAAACTTTTCTATATTTTTTCAAGAAAAAGGTAAATTTCTGTATTTTTTTATTTTACACAATAAACAACACTTTTTTAACAAAATTGTTGTTGTTATTTATTGGTACTCGATACTTTAACACATCGTTTCTTAACCTCGGGTCGCGACCCAAATCTGGGTCGCGGGCGGTATTGGGATGGGTCGCGGGAATTTTGAAAAGACATTAGCGGCCTTTTTTTACAGCCTGAAGGGCTGACGTAAAAGCAGACTAGTCACCTGATGGTAAGTAGTCATCGTCGCCTATGGACTCGAGCAACACCAGGGGAGTCACTAGTGCAACGCCGGCCCTGAAGGAGACCTATTTATACACCTTTTTTGAAGAACCCCATGTCATAGCGCTCCGGGAATACCTCAGAAGGAAGCTCATTCCACATCTTGCACGTGAAAAACGGACCGTAGTGGTTCGCCACGAGTCCAAGCGATGTGGATGAAACTTCAATCTTCGGCGAGTGATGTGATGATAGAAGGGCGAAGTTGGCACCAAATCGAACAGTTCCTCGGAGCACTCACCGTTGCAAAGCCGGTAGAACACGCAGAGGCATCCCATGTCTCTCCTCAGACTTAGGTGTTCTAACCTGCTAGTGACTCGTGGGTCGTTGACAGTTCGAACCGCGCGCTTTTGTACGGCGTCAAATGGACTGGAATGGAAATGCTGGTATTGTGGCGCCCCTGCCCAGAGATGAGAGCAGTACTCCATGTGAGGCCTGACCTGTGCTTTATAAAGCATCAGTAGGTCCCTCGCAGTGAAGTACTGCTTCGCCAGGTTTAGAACACCAAGCTTTTTGGAGGCCAATTTGGCCTTAGCTTCAAGATGACTCCGATAATGCACGTCGCTCTAAATGACAACGCCCAGAATATCAACACTTTTACCAACGGTGAGCGCGGTACCCTGGAATTGAGGCGCCATCGCCATGACAAATGGGACTTTCTTAGCGGAAAACGCGCAAACTTGTGTCTTCGTGGGGTTGAACTCAACTAAGTTGAGTCGACCCCATTCCGAGACTTGCTCCAGAGAGTCCTCTACTTCAGACACAACTTTTATTCTGCTATCCTCCACTTGTGACAGAGAGGCATTTGTAGAGCCTGTATAAATAGGCATCTCCCGTGCTGTCATCTGCATAGCAATGAATGCCGTTTGCACGCTCCAGCATGTCAATGATATGCAGAATGAACAGGGTAGGAGACAGCATAGATCCTTGGGGAACACCAGCAGAAAGCTGGCTACCCAACTGCATAAACTCTCAGAGAGATCGTAATGACATCATCATCATCACCAGCCTTCTAATGTCCCCACTGCTGGGACACAAGCCTTCCTTGCTGATAGAAACACACAAGGAGAATGAGCCATAACCCACCAAGCGGGCCCAGTGCAGATTGGTGGGTGTTAACGACTGCAAATGCCACCGGAACCAACGGCTTAACGTACCTAACGGGTTAAATATTAAGCATTTCGGTCACCCATCCAGCGACCAGCCTTGGCGAAAATTGCTTAGCAAATGTAATCGCAAGTTGAGCGCGCTTACCATTGCGCCACTAAACTACTCAACGTAATGACATCAATAAGATCAAACTACGGACTTTTTAACCGACTTCAAAAAAGAAGGAGGTTCTCAATTCGACCGTATATTATGCTTTTTTTATGTTTGTTCAGCAACTTTTTCGTCGTTTACGGGCCGATTTCGATAATTCTTTTTTTGTTGTAAAGAAGATATGCGCATTTTAAAAGGATCACCAGGATCTGATGATGGCATCTCGGAGAAATCGACGGCAACTTTCGAAAATTGTAGGGACGACTAGTGTGTTTGTTAATGTTTTCATAAGTAGGTACATAAAAGCGCTACAATTTCATGAAGGTCTGGAGTCGATCTGATGAAGCCGAAAGACAGTCAAGGAAACTCCTCAACGATTTACTGTAGTTATCTAGTGTTTGGGCTTGATTAATTTGTAGTGACGAGAACTTTACACCTACATGTTGAATTAAGCGCCATCTGGCGATTAGTTTTTGAGTTATCTCCGCTTATCGAGGTTGAAGTCGGTTATTTTTTTTTTGTAAAAAGCAATTTATACTCCTACTAGTAAATCCGCCCTCGCTTCGCTTCGGGAAACCAGTCCCTTCAAAAATCTCTATAAATTTTAATAAATTAAGTTATTCCTATGTCTAAGCTCTAAGCTATATTACTGCAAAGTTTCATGAAAATCCGTTCAGTAGTTTTTGCGTGAAAGAGCAACAAACACACACACACACTCACTCACATACATCCTTACAAACTTTCGCATTTATAATATTAGTAGGATAGGATTATATTATTATCACTGGAAAATCAATAAACAGTCAGGGTCGCGGGCTTCAAATATTTTTACATTTTGGGTCGCCAGCCAAAAAGGTTAAGAACCGCTGCTTTAACACGAACAAAAAACAATATTCGACAAATTTATTTGCGTTTACGTAAAATCCAAAAATATGTAAGTGGGCGGTTAATTGTGCCGGTGTACAGACGCCATTAATGTACGAGTATACACATTAATTTACACAAATATTGAGTTTCAAACTTAAAAATAAAAATAAAAAAATCTCGGTAACTATGGCTTTCCGCATCTCCCACTTTTAGGTGGGAGTTCCTCCCCCTCCCCTCCCCTCCCCTCCTCTCAACACCCCCCTCCCCGCTAGCCCTGCAGCAGGATACTAAAGAAATACCAATCTTAACCTTTAAGTACACGGGCTATTTCTAGCAACGTTCAATCACGCGCGGGGTCCACAGGTATCCCCATCAATGTTTTGTATATATTTCCAATATATTTTGAAAAATGGTGAAATAAAAATGCAGGATGTATTAAATGACATTATGTTATGTATTTAAGATATTAATTATACCCAATTTATTCAGTTTTCAGATAGTAATAAATATTTCACAAAATTACATCGCGTTTCTAGGAATATTTGAAGGCGCTTAGGTAATCAATTAAAATTTTATAAAATAGCCAACTCTCGACTAAATAATTATTAGTATCTAATAGATAGAATAATTAAAAGAAAAGTCAGCAAAAATATAAATAATAACAATAATGACGACACCTCAATATCCTCGATTTTACTATGGCTCAATGAACTTAGAAATTATTTTTTGGGGTTGAAAAGGTAAGAGAAAAGTAACAGCTCTCGACTAAATAATTATAAGTATCTAATAAGAAGGACACTCAAAATATTTATTTAAAAGAAAAGTCAACAAAAATATATTAATAATAACAAAAATGACAACACCTCAATGTCCTCGATTTTACTATGGCTCAATGAACTTAGGAGTTGTTTATGTGCCCAATAGGGCAGAAAAAGTGAGGGATATTCAATGATAAGTTTGCAAATTGTTTTTAGAAAATTTTACTAACAATATAAATAATTTTCCACGGACCTGGGGCTCATATATCATATAAAGTTAATTAAAATTCGACCTACGTTCAATCACGGGCGGGGTCCCCAGGTATCCCCATTTGTGTAAAACAAGTACTTACCTCAGCGATAACGCGACATAGTTTCCCCTGCCGATAGCCTTTGTAGTGTAGTGAGATTACCCGAAAATTCGAGAACATAGCATGTCATTTAAAAAAAATACAGGCAAATAAAGGCGCGTGGGGTCCGCCCAGACCCCGCCCGTGACGTTAAAGGTTAAGATAATTTCAATTCTAGTTTATAATAATAATAATAAAATTTTATTTCAAGCATCGAGGCACATAACATAATATATTATATACCTTAAGTAAGTTAAGTAATAATATATTTTGTTCGCGCTAAAAGTGGCATTCTCCGTAAATGCATTTGCACTTCCCGCCAAATTGACATTTTTCGTGAACGCTCTTTGCATTGTCTATAAATATTAGTCTATAAAAAAATATTTTAAAATTAAGAAAAATATGTCACTCCATTCAAAACAGACGAAACAAGCAAAAATAAAACTTAAGTCAAAGCAATAAGGGTCAAACGTTATTACATCGACCGACCGCCATAAATGCACACTACCGGAAATATACGCACACAATATTTTTATTACGCTTTCTCTCTCCCACATATTCCTAAACAATCGAAGAGAGCGAGACGTAAAGATTTCTGTTGTCCGGCTCCCACGCAGCGCGGGCGGCATCTTTGATGTAAGTAAAGACACAAATTTAATCGGAAATATCTATCACTCAGTACTCAGTTTTGCAGCACGCGCGATTAGAATTAAACCTATCATCGTATCCTAATTAGTGAGTGAGTTGACGTAATTTGCAAGTGTTGACAATGGCTTTTCGGTATTCGAATGTTGAGTATACTGAAATGGTAAGAACTTTGGCACAGTGTGGTGACAATGTGGCATTAGCGTGCAGAACTTATAATAGCAGGTTTGGTACGAATGTAGACCGCAGCACCATGCTATCCGCTAAGCAACGGCTCCGAGACCACGGAACATTTCGACCGAACACTACCATCGACAGAGGAGACAATGTACACGTACCTACTCGTCTTCAAAGCGAAATACTTCAGTATTTCGATGCGAACCCTTATTCAGGTATCCGTGAAGCCGCCCCACTGTTTAACGTCAGTCATATGTATACGTGATGCTAAAATCTAAACCCAATATATTTTAAGTACGTCACCATAGTAAAAAAATGTCTATCCTACTAGACGCTTAAAATGACACCTAACTCAAATCTGTTGAAGGGTGGGGACACTTTCCCATTGTCCTTTACACATATTGAATGAAGTAGCAGGAGATATGACAGAATATTTATCAATAGACACAGTCATGGACACAGAACAGAGCACTTTATATCCCATAGAGTTTTTGAATTCACTTGAGCTGTCTGGTGTACCCTCACATAAGCTCCAATTAAAATTAGGTGTCCCAGTCATGCTTATGCGAAATTTAGATGATCCTCGAATAATAGAGGGGCATCTAAATTAATTAATTAATTACTAATTACTTAATTAATTAACTAATTACTAATTAATTAATTAAATAACTTGGTATCACACAACTTGGACGGAATATAATTTGTGCCACCATCTTAACCGGCGTAGGTAAAGGTGAAAATGTAGTGATCCCACGAATCCCTATGATTCCCACAGATATTCCATTTTAGTTCAAAAGGCTGCAATTTCCTATTAAACTTAGTTTTGCTATGACGTAAATTTTTTCTATGGCTATGACCATTAACAAAGCGCAAGGGCAAACACTAAAGGTAGCGGGGGTGAACTTAGAAAAACCGTGCTTCTCTCATGGTCAATTGTATGTAGCGTGTTCGCGTGTGTCCAATGCCCAGAATCTTTATATTCTATCCCCAAATGGAAAGACATATAATATCGTCTACAGTAGCGTATTAAAATAGTGCTCTATTCTGTGTCACAAGCCGCGTATAGCTGGAAACACTTGAAAAGAAAAAAATCACAAATATTTATAAAACAAATTACACTTATATGCGCCTCTCCACGTTAGAATTCCCTGTACACGTAATCAGGATAGGTAGATCCCGCATCAATCTTCACCACACACTTCTATTGAAGGTAGCTTATAGCTCCAGTAGGTATGCAAGTGTATGCACACTTTATCTGCAGTCAGCATTACCTCTGGTTCCTCTTAGTAACTTTTAATTTAATTGTGGAACTGTCACTTATTTATTATGTATGGCCATATGATAAACAACTCATTATTCATCCGCTTTGCTTTCCACCATGCGTGCGAAGCCGTGGGCAAAAGCTAGTTAAGCTATAAAACAAAAATAAAAATGCGTGGAATCGATTCAGTTACCGATTCTGAACAAAGTAGTTTCAGGAAGTGCGTTTAACCTGTTACTGATTGAAACAAGAAGCAAATTAAAAAAGTCTACCCGCCGAAGTGGATTGCAACGCTCGCCTATTTTAATAAGTTTCATCTACTAACACACCCGCACCGTAAACGCCTTCGAAAACGTTCCTGCTGAAGAAATCTCACCGCAATATCGCGCCCGCGAGTGTGATCATGTGTTTAATGAACGTTCATTAGTGTGAAATGTGCTAGTGAATAAGTTAATAACGAGATATTGTATGTAATTATGTACAACTGCTACAAGGAAAGATTGGAGCTGTCTACACGAGTACATAACCGGCGAGTAGCCCAGGTCAGTACACTTGCTCCATATCCAACCATACCAACTCCTTCAATAATTATCTTGTTCCCGCAGTCTACTTCTTAACAATATCTTTATAAAAACCCATCGCCACCATCTCGGCCTTCAAATGGTTCGTGCCCGCAACCCACCAATATATTTCTTTACAATAATTAAACTGAGTTGAGACGACACTTTTTAATGTGACTTAATACATATTTGGTAATCTGCTTAACTTGTAATCACAGCTTGCACTGTATTTTTTGTAGTGCTGGTTAGATACAAACAGCACTACGAAAAAGTTAAATACATACATGTTTCTCAATATAATACGTCAGATGTTTGTCATTGTCGCTGAGACGCCATCATTTTTTCTGTACTAGCCGACCACAATAATTAGGCGCATGACAGTTAAGACGTCATTGGAACTAGGGATGGGAATACGTAGTACATTCTGCAGTAGTACCAAAAGTACCATGGTGAATGTTTAATGGAGGTACAATGCTACGTAATATAGTACTTTCGCTTATTTATTATAGGACTTTCATGTGTTTAATATATTAACAGAAAAGGAATACCCTTTATTAGATATTATGACAGTCATATAATATATTAAGATAGTATTACAATAATATTACTTGACTACTATGATACTTTAAAAGAAATATAACAGTTTACTTCCCGGTCCTCTTGAAAAATAAAACTCTTTATTTAGCTTGCTATTTTTATTTTCTATTTTAACGAGTAGGTATTTTACTCAGAATCAATATCAAACTTCGATCCCTGACATTGCGTCAAAATCAGAATGGGACGTAACGTCTGATTGTGAGCCCGCGTCGCTAGTATCGTCGTCCCTTACACTAATTATAAATTCTTCCGCATCCTGCAAGCCATCCTTTTCCCAATAACTCTTACGTAATCGATCAACGTGGTTTATTTGTTTTTTCCAATCAGCCTGCGTAATAGACTGTATAGCCTCTCTTGTTAGTCTTGCTATGTGCTTCTCAGACTGTTCGACATTTTTGTCAGCGACCCTTTGCTTCATGATATTCCAAATGTACTCAATTGGATTAAGGTCACATTGGTAAGGCGGCAATCTCAGAACTTCATGACCGCTCTGTACCAACAATTTGTCTACCAAATATTCTTTTTCTGGACGACAAACATCTCGGAAAACGAAGTTCACATCAGCCTAGTCAAAATGACCTTAATGTACACGACTGCGCCTCACTAGGGGACGCGCGGGGCTAGAGCGGGGTGGGGGGCCTGCGTAACTGCTATCTGTCATGCGCCTAATTATTGTGGTCAGGTAGTAGTATTTGTTTTAATTTTCATGATTTTTTGAATTTATTGTGACCCGCAACATAGGAAAATTAATGTGAAAACCCTAATTGATAAGCATCTCGCAGGTATTATGAAAATAGAAAGGCAAGTAATTTTTGCATTAATATGCAAGATAGGACTTAGTTGAAGCATGGTTATTTATTTTATTGCAAATTATGTCCCGTTAGTCGCATTTATATTATAAGGTGTGAAATTTACTATGAATATATTTTCTTCAGTAGATCTGTAACACATATTACATACTAGTTGTTGCTCTCGGCTTGGCCTTTGTGGACGTGGAACGTGGACATCATATTTTTGACTGAATTAAAAAAAATCGTCTCCGTCAAAGGTTGTTATATCAAAAACGTTTAAACACGTGTTATTATTCCTAAAAACAATTTTTATTTTAAATCAAAACTTCTTCCCTTTAAAGTTTTTGACGTGACAACGTCTTATAAATTGGTTTGCCGGGAGGCACTTCAAGAAACTGCGTTAGTAAGCTCCGCTCACGTTCCTTGGTGACAGTGTACAGAAAATGGTACAGCGCCATCTCTGGTTAAGTAGAGTAACTAGTTTGTTACCTCACTTAGTTGTGACTAATGGTTAATGGTCTAACGGTTAGCAGCGCTAGATGGCGGATGGTGTTACAATGTTTTAAATATAATTCTTTGTATACGTTTACCCCATGAAGATACGGGAACGCAGGGTCAACTTCACAAATAACCACAACTGCTTGCAAACCCAAAATAGCAGTTTATTATAAAACCAAAGAAGTCGACACATTGCCCTTTACAAATTTTTCTCTTATATAAACTCCACGTTACACTCGTTAGCGCGTTTCACAAATTGGTACAATGCCATCTTGTTTACAAGTGAGGAACTATTTAACAAAAATAAAACATTAAACTTAAATTGCTTCCGCCTTCACATGACGGTTAGACAGTATAAATAAATGTTTTAAATTGTTACTATTATTTCATCCTTCTTCCTACTATACGAATGAATATTCACATTAAAATTATTTTACCACTTAAAGTCGTTGTCACGTAAAACTTTCGCCCGTATACCGACGTTACAGGCAACCAATTTTTTACCTAGGTCGTAGTTTCGTAGGTCATCAAAAATAAGAAACGTCGCTTGGTAGACAGAGGAGAAAATAATAACATGTATTTGTGTTCTACGTCTGAGAGTGCAATGTACGGTGCAAGTTTAGTGCATTCCGTACCAGGAAAGCATAGGTGAATGCGTTAGGTCCGCCCGGGCTAGTATGAGATGTGGTAGTAAAAAATAAAAATATGTGCATTTCCATATTCAAATATATTTTTTGTTTTAAATGAAATCAAAGTTGGTTGTAAACGTTTATACTATGTGCCTTTATCAATCATTCTCCTTTGTAAGACGGTTCTGTTCTCCTTTGTAAGACGGTTCTGTTTGTCTCTAGTTTCTATGCATGGATTGTTCGAAGAAAGGCCACACCTCAGACCAATAAACTATAGACGGAAGGACGGGAACAAAAGAGTGAAGCCAGCAAAAAGTCAGCCTAGCCTTGTAATACACATGGTGGCACTCACGCCAAAACGACTTTTGTGTTCTAAATAATAAAAAATAAATGAAGCTTTGTGTTCCAAAAAATAAAGTTTAAAGGAGGATGGGCAAAAATGTATGGAAGCTGGTCTACCTTGCAATAAAAATAAGTCATATGTTAATAGAACGGTTATATTATGTACTTGCATGTGTGCTAGGTCGCATGTCTCTGAGTATTGTCGGATCTGAGTTCTACTACATTGAATCTGACAGTATTTAGGTAGTGCCAAACATTAGGTATTGCCCATCCCCTTTCTTGTTCCTGCTACTGCATTGTATAGCAGCCTAGTCATCGCCAAACTATTTTTGACAGACTTCAAAAAAAAATTTATATGCTTGTTTTTTTGTTTGTTCAGCGATTTTTTCGTCGTTTAGGAGCCAATTTTGATATTTCTTTTTTAGTTGGAAAGTAGATATTCCAAGTGTAGTCCCGCCATAAGGAAACCAGGATCTGATGGTATCATCCTAGAGAAATCGAGGGGAACTTTCGAAACTTGTAGGGGCGACTAGTGTGTTTGATAATGTTTTCATTATGTATATTAAGGCACTACAATTTAATGAAGGCCTGGACTCGATCTGATGAAAAAGAAACACAGTCGAGGGAATTCCTCAACGAATTACAGGAATTACCTAGACAGGTTGAATTCAGCGCCATCAGACGAGTAGTTTTTGATTTATCGCTGTTTGTCGATGTTGAAGTCAGTTATTATTTTTGTAAAAGAAATTATCTTAAATAACACTTACACTCATGGAAATGTTGTTTGAAATAAAAAGTACCTACTCATGTTCGCATGGCTGTATCTCCAAACGGACAAAGATTTGGGGAAACTTCCAGTAGTAAAAATTGATGTACTATTCTATCCTAAATTGAAAATATGCTTTTAATTTTTATTGGACTGTAGACCAAAATGCCCATTCTCCTTTGTTCTAGTTCAAACTGTCAACATAGGGCATTATATTGGTTTCGATGTGTGCTTTCGGCTGACTTTTGCCAGCTTCACTCGTTTGTTCACGACGCTCCGTCTATAGTTTATTGGTCTGAGGGCCACACATAAAAAGCTTGCATCCTCGTTGAATTTGGTTCGATTGGTACAGGTAGAAGATAATGCTGTCTCATTGCCGAGGGTTCAGTCACATCCCGAATGAGTTTGTTTTGTGATAACAGACAGTTAGAAATTGTGTCTTTGTACAACCAACTTCGTCGTTGATAGTTGTAATGGCATCTTGACTTCCCTGTCATGAGACGAGGTTAAAATACTGTTGTAATCGTTTCGATATACTGTACTGTAAAGTGTAACTTTTTTACACTTACGCCACACGAGGCTGGCATAGTCATGCACAAAGCCCTTTTAAAATAATGAAGATAGAAAAAAGCCGAGTGTGATACATTCTACTAAAGAATATAATATCCACTAACTTTACTAATTGTGAGTATTATCAAAAAGGTACAGATTTAGTATGCGGTGTGGCAGAGGCTGGTAGGTTTCGGAAAATATGAAGAAATTAATCCAGGTTCAAATGCAGAAAGATATAAGGCTTTCTCACACAACGCTATTTGTAAGCGACTAAGATGTTGTCAAAGTAAAGAAGCGACGCGACTACGATGCATCTCCTGTCAGTGACAGTGTCAGATACAGCGAATATTGGATTGCGTTGCAGTCGCGTAGCTAATAAATAGCGTAGAGCAGTGTTTTTCAAACTGTGGGTCGCGACCCCTTGGGGAGTCGCGAAGCTTCCGTAGGGGGGTCGCCAGAAATCGAGAGTAATTGAGTAAATAATTTGAGTAAATAATCGAGAGTAATTTGACAAAAGGATATACTCATAAACATTTCTAATGTTTCAATACAAACAAATGAAAAAAAAATAAAATCCTAAGACATGATAACATTTTAACATGAGTTAATGCGAAGGTTGTGCTCGTTTTTGAATAATCAGTTTCATCCGTCGTGGATCTGTATTTGCTACACTTGGAATTAAATCATTTTCCTAAAATACTAATATTAAATATTGTATCAACACTTCGATACTATCGATACTTCGATACTAATATTATAAAGAGGAAAGGTTTGTTTGTTTGCATTGAATAGGCTCCGAAATTACTGAACCGATTAAAAAAATTCTTTCACTGTTGGAAAGCTACACTATTTCCGGGTGACATAGGCTATATAATATTTTCCAAAAAAAAAAAATCGGGATCCTTAATAAAACTGCGATAATGTAGCCCAAAGTGTAAAAAAACTGAAGAGTTTGTTTGTTTGAACGCGCTAATCTCAGGAACTACTCGTCCAATTTGAAAAATTCTTTCAGGATTAGATAGCTCATTTATCGAGAAAGACTATAGGCTGTTTTTTATCTGCAGTACGCGAAGTAGTTCCCCCGGCGTGCAGGTGAAACTGTTGGCAGAAGCTAGTATGTGTGATAAAAAAGTGAAGGATCAGGAGCCGGGGGTCGCGAAATATTTTCTTATGCCAGGGGTCGCATCATGATAAAGTTTGAAAAACACTGGCGTAGAGTGAGAAGGGCCATATATTATTGTGTAAAGAATAGTTTGACAATTTATATATTACTAGTAAATCCGCCCTTGCTTCGCTTCGGGAAACCAGTCCCTTCAAAAATCTCTATAAATTTTAACAAATTATGTTAATCCGATGTCTAAGCTATGTTACTGGAAAGTTTCATGAAAATCCGTTCAGTAGTTTTTGCGTGAAAGAGTAACAAACCCACACACACACTCACTCACATACATCCTTACAAACTTTCGTATTTACAATATTAGTAGGATAGGATTTTTAGAGTACTACTATTTTATGTAAAAACAAATAAATATTTTTAATTATTATCTACATATATATTCTGTATGAAACAAATTTAATGTGGTCGCGCATCCGCACTGACCGTGCCATGTGGTTACTTTCTTAGCCATAATTTTTGGTTAGCACAGAAGTTAGCATAAAGTAGATATTGATTCGAAGTCTAAAATACGTTCTGGTCCGGGGCTTCCGACGCACGCCATACAATCATGTGTTATGATATCTGATGCATTTTGCCTGAAATTAACTAACTGGCTACTTATTCAAGAACTAACAAGACAAACTAATAATATTCTACCACCATCTGTTGACTTGCCTAACCCTAGTTCCTAGATTGAGTTGTTCTTTGTAGGTCATAGTTGTCATGGGCGATAGCGTAAGGGTGGTGCGGCACGATCGTTTGCTAACATAATTTTGAAAAAAAAATCGTTGGGATTGTTTACGTTTGAATAAAATGAAAATCATATCTGTCGTCTAGTTTCAAAACCCGCAAACAAAACGTCACCAAAGCAACTAAAAATAGATGTATACTTCATATATTACTTCTAATTTATACAAAACTAACCATTTTTATGCCTTATTAGACGTTTACAAATACTTAAAACACTGAATTATAATTCGAAACAACTTTAATGATGAAAAAATAACATGATTTGTTTTAGTGGGCATTGGTGTAAACTTTTGGTTTTGGCGGGTTTTGAAACTAGACGACAGATATGCAGTTAAATATCATAAATACGCAATGTTAATTCAAAAAATGTATTTTTAATGGCAACTTCATAGTCAGCATCGCTTTGTTTAATGACAACTGTTTTGGCACGTAGTCAAACATGCTGGGATTGAATAGCAGTGTATAATTCAATCAAAGTTGCTGAATCCATACCTGGTGGAACTCCTCCCAGAGCATATTTAGAAAATGTAGCAAATCTAGTTTCACTATATTGTTTGCTTTGGTGCATGTATTGTTTTACAACTTTTGATATCATTATGTCTCGTATATTTTTGTCTGTTACCCTCTTCGTTGATGTTAACATGCAGACATTTGCACGTATGCTACATCAGAATCAGGTAAATATTGTCCTCCTGATGTTGCACTCTCATGTAAAAGAAGGGAAATAATACGACTATTTTTACTTTAGGATTTTATAATTTTCTGCTCAATGACAATACATCGAATAGAATACCAAATCAAATTCGTCAACGTCACATCTTTCTTTTTCAAATAACATCAGTTCATGCAAAAAGTATCGTCAATGGCTACAGATAAGGCTAAGGTTATAGCTTTGGCTTATATTGACACCTTCCGCTCCACCGTCTGGCTGTGACGGCTGCCTGGCTGTGGCTGGAGGGAATCATCAATATGGCGGGCGGTGGCTTTGGCTTGGCTTTGGCTCTAACTAAGGCTAAGGCTACGTGATGCGTTGGCAGGCGGCTCCTTTAGGCACAATTTAGCTGGCGGTGCATCAGCTTACGTAACGTCCGTTACACTCAGTAATATTTTCAAGCATACAATTTCATCAACTCCTAGTTTTTTAGACATTGCTTCTATTGAATCTCTAGAGAAGATTGCTCCACGTAAGGGTGTCAGTAATTTTGATTGAGCTTTAGAATAACAATACTCAATTGCCTTTCCAAATGTTACCATGGCAAGTAGTCCTGCTTGTCGGAATGTCAATATTAGTTTACCATCTACTATTGGTTCAGTATATACTATACTATACAGGGTGGCCAAAAAGTCGTGGATCAAACGATACCACCGGTTAGCTGGGGTCGTCCCCTACAAAAAGTGTCCTATAGTAGGTCTTTATTATCAACCCTTGAAAAGTTATAACTTATTTTGTATTCTTTGAGAAAATTAACTTTTTTAAATGTTAATGTTTCTAAAATTCGATAAATTCACATTCTGTATCTTTTTTATTCACCTAATATGATGGAACTTAGTAGTCCGTACACAACTTTGTATTGCTGTGTATGTCGTGAGTTGGAAGAAAATATTACGTTTTAGTAATCTTTATTTCCCATCGTCCTAACTTTTCTTTTACATCGAATCAACAAAAACAAAAAAATGTTCTACCGAAAGATGACCTTGTGTCACAAGTAATAGTGCATTTAAAGGGGATTCTAAAAAGGTATGACACATGCCTATGTGTATACTAAATATCTTTCTAGGATCCTGAAATTAAAAAACAACGACTGTGAACTAGTATTTTTATTTAAATAAGGATCGTATTGTGTTTTGTTAAATAGCCAAAATGCTGACATTGTTATAACTTGAAATCTTTTAGAAACAACTAAAATTATGTTTTTCACCTAATGGGCCCATGTTTGATGTTTATCAAAAATAAAAAAATGGAATTATAAGAAAAAATAGGGTCACCCATGCCGGATTTGAACCGACGACCTCCGTGGCTCAAACCGGTTCGACAACCGTACCACGACGCTCTATCCGGGTTGAGCTAATGGGGACCACGGGAGCACCGGCGAATTTCAGGTTCGCACGGCGCCTTCCGCCCTGCTTACCGCTGCAATTCAGCCCCCGCCGGCTGAGTATGGCACGAAATATATTACCAGAGCTGTAATGCAGCTCACTAATACTATATTGACGGGCAGGAGATTGAATATGCAAATGTTTTACACGAAATTTCTGTGAATTTGTACAGTGCCACCCCGTAGAGGGTGCAAGAACTAGTTCCCCGCAATATAATGTGGGTACGTATTCGCTAGATGGCAGGCCGCCGGAAAATATTTTTGAAACGATGTTTAAGTGGTGTGATGTTACAAAATGGTGTTTGATATTACAGGATATATTTTTATCTTCGGCTATGGAAACTAACAGGATGTCGATTTTCATCATTTGCAATTTTCCTTTTTAAATTAGGCAATAATTATAATGATTCATTCGCATTGATTATAAAACGTCATAAATTCAATGTTTAAAAAGTTACGTTCTGCATGGCCAAAGTAAAAGTGCGATTTTGTATACATTTCAGAAAGAGCGTTATTGAACGAGATTGATCTTAGAAGATAGAGGAGGTTGTGGAGCAACATATAGGCTACTTTTTATCCCGGAGTTCCCGCGGGATCGAGATTCATGCGAGACAACTTTCTATGCGCGCACGAAGTTGCGGGCACAACTAGTAGTAATATACATATTTGACTTTACGTTAAAACAGATGTTTCTTTATCTCTGACCTGAATCCTCAATACTAATTTTCATAGTGTCTGCTTTCAAATCGACGAAACACTTATCAAACAAGTTCTCAACCCATGTTATATTCCTCCCATATAACTAAATGATCGGATTTTGTTATGTCTATGTAAGTACATATATGTTATAGCTGGGGAGCCCAAGAGGGGATTCTTGGATATACTCGAGCGCGTCAGAATAAGGTACAGGAGGTACCTGGCACCCAGTTAAGTACCTCCACCAAATATGAGCCCCACATATAAGGCCGCGCCTCAAGAATAAAGGATCAGATTAGTAAAAAAAAATTGATCATCAGACATTCTCGAGCGCGTCAGATTAAGGTAGGATGAGTTAATTACATGCTAAAAAGTGTATATTCCACTAATCTGACAATTTGAGAATGACGCAATGAAAGGGGAGGGCTACAAAGTTGTTAAAAAAAAACGCCATCTTGACAGTCTCGAGCGTGGCAAATTTTTATTTTATTTTGAAGGAAATGATTCAAGGATAACGAAAAATATATAATCTGACGATTTATAAGAGCCGAAATAACAAAAATTCGTCATTAAAGTTTAATGTTCAAAATCGATAAGTAGAGATAAATCAAAAAGTACCCGTCAGATTTCGCTCAAATTTATACGAAAACATACGACGAGCTTTCGATTAAACAAAAGAATGGAAGGACGAAAATTTAAATTCTCAGTAAAAAGTTATGAGGTAGCGACCATAAACACACATTATTAAAAATAACTCAAAAACTGCCCATTAGAGGTCGCTCAAATTTATACTGTATCACAAGACACGCACCAGCTTCCGAATAAAAAAAGAATTATAAAAATCGGAACACCCAGTCAAAAGTTATGAGGCAACTACCATAAATCCAATACACATTATTATGAATAACTCAAAAACTATCTTGAAGAAACGTCAAATTAAACGAAAGGTTAATCTCACAAGGAGGTTTTTAACCAACCTTCGGGAGAGTTTAAATAGTTTAAACTGGACTTGATCGATTATCTACCGTTGATCTTAAGAAATAATTCGTGACTAAACTCTGAAGCATAGTTTAAACTATGATTGATATTACGGCCCTTATATTATGTAAATACAAGTATTCTACTTAAAAACATACACTTTTTTATTTGCATGCTATTTCCTGAGCTTTTCTATAAATGAAGTTCAATGATTTAATTTTTTTTTTGGCAGATTAGGGAAATCCCTCTAGATAATCGTCAGATTAAGAGACAGCAAGTCTAGGACATAAAGATGAACCATATATATCTTAATCTGACGCGCTTGAGTATTTCAAAATGGCGATTTTTTTTTTGCATATTAGTATAATGGCTGCGAGTTTGGGTCACATCCAAATCGTCAGATTATTGAATTAGAGCTTTTTTTTGGTGCACTTAACACCCCCTTAGAAAATCTGACGCGCTCGATTAAATTTTTTTTTTTCATTTTCAACCCTTACGTACGATCACCCCCACCATGCAAACGATCAGATTAACATACATACATTATTAAAAATACGTAGGCCATTGATGGTATCAATATCTGACGCGCTCGAGTATGTCCATGCGGCAGTTTTTTTTTACATATTTAAAGATCTATAGCCGCTTCCCCCACCGATGAAAAGGTATACATTATATAACATTTTTTTCTCCTTATCATCTAACCTTTGCAACCCAATAGGTCTCTATGACGCTCGAGTAAGTACACATTTAGCATCGTCGGCTCCCGTACCATTATAGGCCGTCGACGAATAATATATTTTCATGTTCAGACGTCAAGCTGTTTTCCATACTTCGTGATGAATGAATGAAATTAATTACCAAAACTTTCGTCTCACTCTTTCACATACGAGTATTGCGTGAACAAGTATACTATTGGAATCATCAAGCTCTAGATTGCTTAATATAATTATGTAGTTATGATTTGTTGAATTTACGTGATGTACCTTAGTTATTGAATCATAAGGTACAAAGTAAAACATTCTGTACTGTTTTCCCCACGGAGTTTGCGCAATTTTCCCAATGGTCTATGACGAATATTATTTGTACATCGAGCCTTCGATGTGTGTGAATACATATTCAAATGTGGTTGTGTAATGAGCCTCTATGAGAATCAGCTCTGTTGAATTCTGCTGCCCTGGTATTTCTGCGGATGAAAATTCCTGTTGCGTGTGTACTATACATTTACTCCGCGTATAGTCCGGTCAGGATAATCTGCAAGTTATAGATCTTCTTTACTATATTTTACCAATAGGAATTAAGAAATAATAATAAGATAAAAACTAACGCAGTAAAATACAAATATAATCTTACAAAATAATCGTTATCATAACTATTTATAACAATGTGTATAAATTAACTAACTACACAATGTATACTAAGTTTTATCAAAGTCAAAACGAGAATATATAAACGATTATGTATGTGTTTGTGTGCGTATTTGTGTATACTTCGCGACTTATTTACTCTAACTTTATTGTATCGATAACCATTGTACAACAATGTTTCAAAGCCTTTTTGATTTGATACAATAACAGGTTCAGAATTTTCCATTTTATTAATTCGTCTATAATTTTACACATTTAAGATGTCGATTTGACGTTAATCGTCATAGTCGACACTATTTTTATTATTATATTATTACTTTTAACCCCCGATGGAAAAAGAGGTGTGTCGAGGGCGCCGTAAGCGGCAAGGCATGCACCGTACGTGGGTGGCGGCAAATGAACCATGATGTGTGAGATTGTGAACTATTGTAAAGTGGTTTTGCACGTGGACGCCGATGCAGCTTATGGGCGGCGCCCCACTGAGGAGTGTTATAAGTTTGACGTCGTATCTGTGTGTATGTGTGTGTCTCTTTTCTTTGCGTCTTTTTCCTTTTGAAAGTCAGTGTCCTTACGGGGGTAGTTTTGTATTCCTTAACTTGTATTCCTCCTCCTTCAAAAAGCTAGTCAAAGAACATTACCTACAGGTTCAATAATGTTAACCGTATCCTCACAATCCTCTTATTGCTATCATTATAAGTTACCTTTTTCTGTTTGCCTTAAATTCGAGAATTTAATATCTAGCTCCTTTCACGTCTATCATTTATTTCTGTTTTTGCTAAAATTTGCTATTAGTACACCCCGCCCTTAATCTGTATCTTTACCTTTTCCTCCTTACCCTAAGGTTGTCTGGAAGAAATCGCTCTTTAGCGATAAGACCGCCTATTGTATTTTATTTTGTTCTTTTCATTATGTAGAGACATAATGAAATGAACAAAATGACAATATCAAGCATGTGTGCGTGCAGGCGATGTTTTACACGTTCGTCTAGTGTCTATGTCTGCGTGATCCATGATACAATGATATAAAAATTGTGGCTAACAGTTGGCCACAATGTTTTGACACGTTTGCGCGGATTCGATGTTCCATCTAGACACTAGATCATCAAAGCTACGTCTGTATATTTCGAGATTTGTGTATTTGAATACTTCATTTATGATCATTCATTGGCTCGTTCCATGCCAGTCCGCACGAGTGACGTGCGCTCTCGCTGCCACGCTCTCTGTAACTGTCACCCTGCTACCCGTATGCCAGAGACAACGTCAATCCTTACCACAGACCACATACACTACAGGTCTTTTCACGCTTAAACTGCTGAATCTGCTGAAACTCAAACGGCTGAATGCTGAATTTATAATGAATTACAAAAAAAAAACATTATTACATTACAGAACATAATATGGAGATAGTTTGAGATTCTGGAGAAGACAAAGGATATTTTTTCTGGGAAATCATCTCTTAACTTTTGAAGAGGGAAGTAGAAGGGAAATAAAACTCATCACAATAAAATTATTCTTATCAGATTGTGATAAATTTAGTCTATAAGATACTTTGTTCCTCTTAATAAATTCCATGCAATAATTTTTAGGGTATTTTGTTGTTGCTTGTCTCGAACGCGGGCGAAGCCGCAGGAAAAACAAGTATATAATTATGTATGTAGTTAATATCTACAAAAGCAAAAAGAATGTCTGCCGTATAAATAGTAATTCATTGCACTTTGACACTTGACAGAAATTCTGAGTGACGTTTGACGGAGTGAGCTTACTATTAAAAAAGTCATAAGTGCAACAGACACGCTCGAAAAGAATACGAATTTGATATCCTCAAAAGTTCAAACGAAATGTCGATGAAGTGGTGTAAGTACGAATCAATTTTGCTGATAAACACTAGAAACACTGCCTGCTTTTAATCATCATAATTTCTAAACTACCCTACTTATGGCTTTGATGTAACATTGATTAATAAGGTGATATCCTGTATTATGATAAAACAACAAAAAAAGTAGTTTGAAGGGTTATTTTTCATGTAAAAGGCAATGAACTAGGAAAATTCAATGAAAAAATTGTTTATTCCGGAAATCCGCACCGACAAGTTCCTACCAGTGGGGATTGTTATTTTTTTTTCAAAAATCCCCACCAATAAAACTAACTCAGCTTAGTGGGGATTTCGGGAAAAATAAGTAACAATCCCCACCAGATTTTATTGTTTCAAAATTAATAAAAAAAACGTAATTTGCTTAATTATGTCTTTAAGTAATCATATGAATATTATAATAAAGTTTTATTATAAACTAGCTTTTGCCAGCGGCTTCGCCCGCGTGAATTTCGTTTAAACTTCACCCCTTTATTTCACCCACTTAAGTGTCATAAACGTAAGAGTAGATAAAATATAGGTATACTTAATCAGAAAGCTTCGAACTGCTAAGCTATCGGGAGTTACACGTGTTATTGTGAGTCAACCATAAAAGATAGACATATGCTGTCGTGGAATATTTTTTATATAATTTTAAGGAGAACATTTCCGTCATACATGATTTCTGTGTAGCTTTAACCATTAAGGTTGCACACGCGACGGAAGCTTAAAAAATGGAGTAACTTCTCCCGTTTCCCCAACATTTCCCTTCACTGCTCTGCTCCTATTGATTGTAGCGTGATGAAAAGTATACTATAACCAGCGCGGGAGTATGAAAAATAATTGTACCAAGTTTCGTTAAAATCCGTCGAGTAGTTTTTGTTTCTATAACGGTTATACATCAGACAGACAGACAGACAAAAATTTTACTGATTGCATTTTTGGCATCAGTATCGATCCCTAATCACCCCCTGATAGTTATTTTGGAAATATATTTAATGTACAGAATTGACCTCTCTACAGATTTATTATAAGTATAGATAGATATAGATATAGATTGTTTATATTGAAACGATAATCAGAAATATTTTTAACCGACTTCAAAAAAGAAGGAGGATCTCAATTCAACCGTATATATGTTTTTTATGTGTGTTCGGGGATAACTCGATCGTTTGTGAACCGATTTTGATAATTCTTTTTTTGTTGTAAAATAGGTACCATGATCAGGATACCAGCATCTGATGATGTCATCTTGGAGAAATCGAGAAAAAAATTCGATATTGTAGGGGCGGCTAGAGCGTTTGTTATCTTATTCAAAAGCTAATGCTACTTGTCTAGCCCCATATAAATTTGAGCGACATCTGACGAGTAGTTTTTGAGTTATCCGTAAGAATACCTATTTATGGTCTTTACCTCATAACTTTTGACTTAGTGTAACGATTCTTATGATTCTTTTCATTTGAAAGCTGATACCCGTCGTGTGGTCCCATATAAATTTGAGCGATATCTGCCGAGTAGTTTTTGAGTAATCGCTACTTGTCGATATTGAAGTCGGTTATTTTTTTTGTAAAAATTACTTGTAGATCGTTGTTTAATCTCATTTTTTCCAAAAAATGCGGCATTGTAATGTTGCCATTCATTAACTCTAGTTGAGCATTTAAGATAAACTGGTTGTTGGGGCGTGTCAATTTATCCGGACACGGGGTCCGGTGGTCTAAAAGGTGTTGAGAATGGGAAAAGTGGACTGTATACTGGTTTTTTAATTTTAAGCGTCTTGATATAAATAATGTAGGAGTTTCAGTAAACTTGTTTTTTCTTCGATATAGCTGCATTAAGCTTCTTATGCCAACCTTCCAAAAAGTTTGTGGTTCTATGCCTCTCTCCGTAAACACATATCTACTATTTTTATGAAATCGTCTTTTATCCATTGGTTAAGCCAAAATTTGACGAATTGCCGATTTGACGAATATCAGACTTGACCAAAGTCGTACAACCCGGCTTAACATATACCGGCGAAAACGTTCACTGTTTTGATTGTCTGGGCTTTGGCTGGTAACATAGAACCAACCTTCCATAATTTGACTTTCCGGTAAAAGTGGTAGTACTGCAGCAAGTTCAATTTGCCTCCTCAAAATTTTGGATTTTGTCAAATTCAATTCTCGCCCCTTTTTCCAAATGGCCCTTGTATAGTGAAAAAAGAAACCTCTAACAGTTACTTCCGGAAAGACCTCTTAATAGCATTAATCGTGGCTTTTTTCAAAATCGCACCTGAATGTTTGTGGGTTCCACATTGGTATAATAGATTTTATCATGGAAAAAACTATATATAAAAATATAAGATTTCTGTGTTTTGTCACTCATCAAAACGTACAATAATTTTTTTATTTATTAAAAAAAACAGTTTACATGTTTTAAACTTAAATCTACGTAGTTCCCACACTAGGATACCCTGTGTTGTGGGTAACTACACTCTTCCCAATTCATCACTAATACAATAGGTAGGTAAACGTTAACAAAAGAAAAGTAATATCAACTTATCAACTTATACGTGAAGAATAGAGAAAAATAAAACTAACAGATAACCTTAAGCATAATTTAGCTGTAGTAAGTAATTCAACTAGAAGCAGATTACCAGCAGGAAAAAAAAATTAATTATTATATTTGAATCTTTTCTCAGGGTATTTATTAATTAACTATCTGTTTAATTTACGTATTTTTATCATTATAATATACATATGTTACATTTATTACGTCATATAATGAAGTTATGTAGAGCGTAAATGATTTAAGGATCCAAGTACAACAAAATCTCTTCCACTGCGGCCCAAATCAACTGTGAGAGACCCAGTACAAGGCTCAAAAAAGAGTTAAGTTATGGGGATTTTAAACTCTGCTACATTTTAAATTAAGTTTAAGTTAATTTTAAAAGGTTTTCCAAGAGTGAGTAATCAAGATGTTGCAGCCATACAGAAAGTTTTTTTTTACTTTATATCTGGTGTCATAAATAATAAGGTGATTTGTGGATCCTTTTGTAAAGTAATGGGCCAAGAAAGTAAAAGCTTCTACAAGCGAAATCTGTTCTAATCCTTGGTAACTCCCAAGACAGCCTACGACTAGTTTGCCCTAAACAGGAAGTAATAGAATTTTTATGAAATCGAAGTGTTGTCGCAAGTATAAAGATTTGCCTTACCCTCAGTACTTTGCAATCTAAATACAGTGTATCAGTGGGATATCTAAAGGGTTTGCTGAAAGCTATCTTCAATAGGCCTCGTTGACAAATCTCTAACTTCTTAAGATGCGTACTATTAGCTGTGCCCCATATCACAATGCAATACCGTAGTATAGACTCGCACAAACTGGTATAGATAAGCCTCATGATTCTTTCGTCTGTAACATATCGGAGTTTCCTAAAGAAAAACTGCAGTTTTCGTAAGCGACAACATAATGCATCTATTTGATATGTCCAATTTAATTTTTCGTCTAATATTACACCTAGATATTTTGTTTGAGCTGATGGCACAATAGACTGACATGAACAATTAGTTACTTTGTCACTAAGGGTCAGCTCACACCGAGACGCGACGCGACGCAACGATGCGCGCAGTCTTTCAAAGAGCGGCTCAAAATAGAACTTTATATTCTACACGAAAAGATACACATTTCATTGTGACAATTCAGAATACGTTGCTTCATGCAGCGCTGCGTTTCGTAACGCCTCGCGGCGTAGCGCGGTGCATCGTTACGCAGCCGTGCATCGTCGGTACGCGCGGCGTGCAAGAGCCGCGCTGCGCCTCCCAATGCCGCTCGACGCCGCGCGGCGCCGCGTGGCGCAGCCGAGGCCGCCGACGTGGCGAGTTTTCTACTATTTCCATTCAGACTTCGTGGTGAATTGATGCGGTTCGGTCGAGTGCGCGAGTGAAAAAAATTAAATTATAATGATAGACTGGGATCTTGTTATAATTGGATTTCTCGCAGAAGAGGAAGAGGAAGAATACAAAAATAAAATTAAAAAGAAGACATCACACAGGAGTATTTGGGTGCATAATTTATGGAGAAATAGAAGAGTTCATGGTGAATTTCATACCTTGGCTTATGACCATATTGTCAATTATCCAGAAAAATTTTATGATTATTACAAAATAGATTCCAAGAAGTTTCAATACTTATTAAATTTGTTGCGGCCATACATAGAAAAACAAAAAACTAATTACAGACCCACTATTACGATCGAAGAGCGATTATCTCTCTGTCTTAAGTAAGTAACTCTAATGTATTCGTACCTACTAAAGATGATTAGATGGATTAATGTATTCAAGAGATACTGCAGTACTGATTTCAAAACTAAGCAGTAACTTGTATTCTGGAAATCAGTGTTCAGCCGTACAATATATAACATAATGCTCTAAAAGGTTAGGTACAAAAGCGTTTGCGAAGACGACGCGACGTGGACGTCGCCGACGTGTTTACGGGTGTGTGTGTGTGTGTGTGAGGGCGGTTCATGTCATTGTAGTTATGAAATAAAAAGAAAACAAAGGTAGGTTTTCATGAAGGCATGAGTGGTCGTTGTTTGAATAATATTTGTGTAAATGTGTGGGTGTGTTTGTTGATGAAAGTGTGTATAGTAGTGATATGACGGGTATGTTAGTGTGTCTACGTATGGTAGGATCATTATAGGTACCTATTCATTTTTCCTTTTAATTTCACCTCTGTATTATTGGATAATGGAGTGACATAGGGCTAAAAAGACTTGTTAAACAAGTCTAAAAAACAATATAGTAAAAAGGCAAGCTCTTTTTTATTAAACTCAATCATTTTAATCGGGTGATTCTCGGTGGTCATACTGGGTTGTCCTACTGGTATGGCCAGTGAGAATTTGTGTGTTGAGATTTTCTCACTGGTCATACTACCTATTAACACCAGAAATTTATCATTTTCTTTCATCCTGTATATATCTGCAGTGGTACAGTCAAGCTAAAAGTGAGCTATACAAGTCTATAAGGACAATAAACATATGAAATAAATATGCTCTAGGAATGTTTTTGAACAGTTTTTATGGAATAAGAATATCATTAAATATCTTGATTAATTTAAAAAACTGCCTTCAAAGAAGTAATTTAAAATAACTTAATTAGTAATATCTAATATCTTTAAACGAGCAATTCTTGTATATTTATTTATATATAATCACGATCTCGGAAACGGCTGCAAAGATTTTCATGAAAATTACAGATTAGGGGGTTTTCGGCTCAAGGAATCGATTTATCAAGGTCCCAGGTTCGAGAAAAGCTCGGTTCCCGAGATAAAGAGATTTTAAAAACATCATACTGACGCCATCTATGAACATCTATAACTTCTTTGAGGTACTGTTTGTAAACATCATACTGACGCCATACTGGTGTCTTTGGGAAAGTTGTAGGTCTCGTCAAGACCTACATTTCCAATGACAGCTGTCAAACTTCGAACCGAGATATCCCGGCAACGGCTGCTCCTGGAGCACTGGTGTCTTTGGGAAAGTTGTAGGTCTGGTTGAGACCTACATTTCCAATGACAGCTGTCAAACTTCGAACCGAGATATCCCGGCAACGGCTGCTCCTGGAGCACTGGTGTCTTTGGGAAAGTTGTAGGTCTGGTTGAGACCTACATTTCCAATGACAGCTGTCAAACTTCGAACCGAGATATCCCGGCAACGGCTGCTCCTGGAGCACTGGTGTCTTTGGGAAAGTTGTAGGTCTGGTTGAGACCTACATTTCGGATGACAGCTGTCAAAATTATTAACGTTGAATATTTATTATTAATGATGCCAAAGAAGTATAACTTCTTACGTGCGTACATAAGTACACGCAATTCTTTTTAAACTCATATTATGTCGGAAAGATCGAAGAACATTATTCATATTTTATCAGTATGCGATTCATACTAAATATAATTTTCAACCGAGCAAAGCTCGGTCAACCAGGTACTATATATAACACTAGCTGTGCTCGCGGCTTCGCCCGCGTGGAACTCAAATGTGTCACAAAGTTTTTCGTGAATCCCGACCCCGCGAGAATTCTTGGATAAATAGTAGCCTATATATTACTCCATACATAGATGTAGCATACACTGACGTTTAGATAGATTGGAAATGCGAAAGAGCAAAACATAATTATGATACACGTATGGCAGAGCGAGATAGATTAATAGACGAAACCAATTTTTAGACGGCATAGCGGGCTTAGCGGGCACTTGTCAAAAATTGTTCCTCAATTTTCTCAAAATACTTAATTTAGTTTTTACATTTCTGTGTGGAATAACGTTCTTTGTAGTCTTAATTAGTGATAGTTACTTGTGCGGTACCTGGATGTGACTCCTCTAGATATAAAAACCACCAGGAAGGCGTCGCGCTCGGCGGTGACATTGACAGAGGGCGATTCATTTTTGGTTTCGTCCAAGTGATACAATTGCCGATCTTTAGTTATACATATAATAAATCTATGGCTCCATATGAATAACAGTTGATTTTTAGGGTTCCGTACCCAAAGGGTAAAACGGGACCCTATTACTGCGACTTCGCTGTCCGTCCGTCCGTCCGTCTGTCACCAGGCTGTATCTCATGAACCGTAATAGTTACACAGTTGAAATTTTCACAGATGATGTATTTCTGGTGCCGCTACAACAACAAACACTAAAACACTGAATAAAATAAATATTTAAGTCGAAATATGGCTTTGACGCTTCAGCGATAAATTAGTTACCTTTCGATCCAAGAGATGGCGTTGCTTGTGGCTAAAACGTGGCTACAAAAAACTAAAGTAGGTACCATTAAAGTGAGGGTTTCATACAACAGACCAGATTTTTTTGGCGTTTTTATACATAATGCTACGGAACCCTTCGTGCGCGAGTGCAACTCGCATTTGGCCGATTTTTTAAATATGTTTAACCCCCCTATATTATTATGTTTTGTTTTGTCAATTTCGTAAAAAAACAGACACGACTTTTCTACACTCTTATTATACATATAGATTATATAGATTGTTGATTGGCGATGATATCAGAGGCATATATTTTTTATTTTATTCAGGCTTCATGACGTCACGTCATTACTAAGGAATTCCGTGATTATGAATATTTTACTTTATTATTTACATTGAGAGACTTTTATATTTTGTTTCAGTCGTCGGGATTGCGATAAATTTAAATTAAATGTTTTTTTATTTAGACCTTGTGATACTGGCACCTTATCTGCTTTTTTGTCGCTCAATATCGGTCTTCTATTGTTTATTTTCGCTGGTACATTTTATTTGTCAATAAGTGTTACTAATAATAATTATAATGCCACCAACTTATCTGTTCAGTAGAAAAAAATGGAACTAAAAAAAGACAACGTCAATTTTGAAATGTTATGTCCGCTGTCAATTCTTTGAAGTGCGAGTGCTCTATGTGTTTCAATTCGATTTTAATTGAAAAAAGTGATTAAATATGCCTGAGCCTCTTAGAAATGATGCACGATTAGTTATTTTAAAAGTTTTAGATTTTATAAGGGAAGAAAATCGCCTGCTAACTCTGAAAATAACGTTTGAAAAAGTGGCAGAATACGTCGCCGTTACAACAGGTTAGTGTTGCTATTGTAAGTTAATTAGTAGTCCCGCTTAAATATTTCAGTTATTTTACGTTCCTCACTTATCTTTGCATAATCGATTAAAGTATTACTGAATATATTTGGTATCTAATTTTTTTTATACTTCATATAATATTGTCTTTGTTACAGGAGTTAGTGAACAATTTGTTTACAAGCTAATGAGTGAAAAGAAAAAAGCTGAAGAAATTTCTCTGGCGCATCGGCATCATTTTCCTATGTGGAACCCCTCAAAATTAGAGATCACGATGACAATTATTTTTATAAAATATATAAAAATATAAATAATTATAGTCAATAACAATGGATCTTTTATTTCTCTTGTCCTGAAATTTTAACTTTTACATGAAAAAGTAAAATTTTACTTGTTGGCCTACGTAATTCTTTTATTTTTGGATGTTTACGAAATTTATTTTTTAAAAAAGACAAATACACTTGAGAATTATTCATTGCCATTATAATATCCTATTTTAGGGCGGTGATAACCAATTGATTAAAAATTCGGCCTCCCATTCGGAGGGTCCGTGTTTGAATCCCAGGGCACGTACCTCTGACTTTTCGGAGTTATGTACGTTTTAAGCAATTAAATGTCGCTTGCTATAACGGTAAAGGAAAACATTGCCAATCTGCACTTGGCCAGCATGGTGAACTATGGCCTTAACCTTTTGATTATGAGAGGAGACCTATGCCCTGATGGATTGAGATAATGATAACATCCTGTGTTACTGCAGTCATTGCATGGTAGTTTAAGTTAGTAGCCACAGCCTAAGTTGTGTATCTATATTCGTCGGAAAGGCTTTGTCATCATTTACCATCGAATTATGTGCAACATCTGGTAAAAATCATAGGTCTCAAAGTTGTTGAGCTCCCTTGACAGTCGCCAAATTTTATTATATGGTAACATTGAAGCTGCACTAGCGACATCCGTTTACTGAACAGATAAGTTGGTGGCACTATACTTTGTTATTGTATTATTTCTTTAATCATACTCACAAAATGGAAATTAAATATATAAATAGAAAAGGTGGAACTGTTCTATTGTTTAGGGGTAGACAGTTTTATAAGCAACGTCGCTATAAAAACGGAGACATTATTTGGAATTGTTGTAAAGTGAAGAGTGAAAAGTGTAGAGGATCCCTCACGCTACGAGTAAGTTGAGAAATCTTTAAAAAAAATCGCATATGATTTAGTGGTACAATTTTTTTATTCCTTAAATACCAGAAGATAAATAATTATCCTGCGGTGGCGTATTCAAGTAGAACTCTGGTTACCGGCGCCGACTACCTGCGCTGATCGATTCCGTTAAGCGCTGGCAGATCGGCGCCAGTAACCAGCGTTCTACTTGAATACGCCCGTAGTTGAGTGATTATGATTGTGACCTTAAATTTTATTAACAGATGGTACTATACAAACGTACAACTAACCACAGCTCAATCCGACTCGTACCGAAAACGCGCTGAGGAACCTAAACATAATATAAAATTTTAACTGATTACTACCTGTAGGTAGGTACGATAAGAATGGAGAATGTAGGGAAAACTATTATTGTGTGTACCCGAAGGGCTATGTGCACAGTAGGCAAACTGTTTGCCGCTGACTGAGTTAGCAGACCGAAAGCGGAAATTTAAACACATCCTTCAAATAACCGCCTCGCTGGGAATCGAACCCAGGACCAAGGACTCTCGGAACAGCGATCCTGCTTGTTATTGCGCCATTCGGGTCGTCAAAAATAACTATAATTAGACATTTAGTATTTTTTCATCCTAAGTATCCTGAACTTCAAATGAAATCGCTTAAATTTTCCCTCACACACTATACATAGAGTCTAGACCAGCTGTTATTACTGAATTCGTGGCTCACGGGGATCCCGGACCTTTAGATTGGCCCACCTAAATTCAAACGTTTATTGTAAAGCATTTTAAATTTAGCATTATATTCTAATTATTTAGACCTAAATATTTTTTTGCCTGTGTGGCAATATGCGGAGGGTAACAGGGTATCAGGGGTTTGGCCAGGGATTCAGGGAATCCCCGAGGAAATAAGACACAGCACTAGTTGATAATAAGATGTATAAAATATATTATTATAATCTGATTACTCGAAGTGCGTAAGATAACATAATTATTACAAGCTATCGTCACATCACACCTGCGGCCCGGGATCGTATGGCTGAAATATGGTTGTGGCCCCTATAAAAAAAAATTGAGTACCGCTGGTCTACTTTCCTTTGACCGGACTGCTACTGACTGTTTTGTTTAAAAATATTTCAGGGTATTCATATTATGAAAGAAAAGTCTCACTCATGCCAAGCTGATTATGCAAAAAATGAAGTAGATGCTGCAGTGCATACGTTAAAAGTAGATGTGTGCCATAATAGTACACCCATTCCTGAATTATACCAAGAAACCAAAGAGGCGATAAAAGATAAGGGGCTTCATCTTGTGACACAAATCCCTACCTTCAACAATATAAAAACGTCTCTATACATGAGCCGAAAAAAAACGCATTTTAAGACACTTTCGGAAGTTAATATTCCATCAAAATTTGAAAACGATTTTCTTCTTAGCGATTATATTACGAATAATTGTCGTATTCTATTGTTTTGTTCTAAAGAAAAAAAAATCAAAATTGAAAATGTTCACGAATTTTTCGGTGATGGGACATTTGAAAGTTGCCCTCCACCTTTCATGCAGATATACAGCATTCACGGAGATTTGGGATCTACATCAACAAAAACTAATGTCGTTCCTTTTGTATATGCGTTAATGTCGGATAAGAAAGAAGAATCCTATGTTGTGCTATTTGAAATGATTAAATCACAGATACCTGGGTGGTTTCCTCAAAAATTCCATTTAGATTTTGAGGCTGCTGTTTCAAAGGCATTAGTTACAGTATTTCCTGATATAAATATAAAATTTTGTTATTATCACTTCACTAGAAGTTTGTGGCGAAAGGCAAAGGCACTAAAAATAAACACTAAAAGAGAAAGAAGAGTTGTGGGTTTATGCTCTGCGCTTGCACTTCTTCCAGAGGCCAATATTGAAGAGGGATGGACATACATAAAGTCAACATCATCAAGTAACCCAAAAACCAGCAAATTTTTGAAATATATGGAACATTTCTGGCTGAAAAACCCTGTTTTCAGATCACAATGGTGCGTGTATTCGGAAAGACACCGAACGAACAACGCTGTAGAGAGTTGGAACTGTAAACTAAATAAAGATATTAAAAAAAAGGGCAGACTTTCCCTTTTAAAACTCCTCGAAACCTTAAAGAAGTTAGAGAGTAAATATGAAAATAATCAAGGATTAAATATTGAAAGGCGCCAACAATATATAGAAGATGATAATTTTATAACTGAATCACAAGTACAATTGATAACAGGTGAAATTTGCGTCGGATTCTTTTTAGAGAAATTAAGATAGAGGTAGAAGTAGGTACACAAATAAATTTAATATGTATTACTTTTTACAAAAAAATAACTGATTTTAAAGTGGAGATAACTCAAACACCACTCGCCAGATATCGCTCAAATTATTAAGTGACCACACGACAAGCACTACCTTTCGAACAAAGAAAGAATCGTCAAAATCGGAGAACCTAATCAAAAGTTATGAGGTAATAAGCATAAATTGAATTGAAATTATTGAGAATAACTCAAAAACTGAATGGCAGATGCCGCTCAAACACACATAAGAAAAAAAAACATACAGACGAATTGAGAACCTCCTCCTTTTTTGAAGTCGGTTAAAAAAGTCAAAAACCACTCTTCAGATGTCACTCGAACTTATATGGGACTATGCGAAGAGTAGTACCAATTTTCGACCAATAAAGAATCATTATACATCCAAACAACCAATTAAAAGGTAGATGACCGCCATGATTACACATTATTTGTAATAACTCAAAAAGTACCCATCAGATGCCGCGATAATTAATATGGGTCCAAACGACAATCATCAAATTCAAAATCATTTATTCATGCAGGTATTTTGTCCAAGTCAAATAATTTTATTTATGTGGGTATTTTTCAATACACTTATAAATGTCATTTTTTTAAGTCTACCGCCGTTTCCCAAGGTGGTATACTTATATATAATTTTTATTTTTGAGCAGAATAAAGGTGAAGCACACTCTTTCTATCTACATAATATTTAATTATTTTTTAAATCAATATGGAATGATTCCAAAAATAAAAACTGGTCTAAGCAGAACTGGTCGCGGCCATATCACATTCAAGCACCCTTGTAATTGATATAGTATTTATCTATGCTATATTAGTATACCTTGCTTAAAAGTAGTGATTTAACACGTTGCTTAAACATTTCCACAGGTAAATCAGGTATCAACTTGAGTACCGTATTGTAAAATTGAACACCAAGCCCCAAGAAAGATCGCTGAATCCTACGCAGGCAAAATGAAGACGTAAAATGAATTGTGTCTGTTAATTGTTATGCGTATCACTATTCATTTTATACATGTCTAAATGTTCTCTTTTGTACATTAAGTTACTACAAATAAACTGTGAAGTTACTTAGTATACGTATATTTCTTATAAACTTTTCACGCGGAGAATAGTTAAATTAAGGACCTAGGTACTCCTTTTTTAAAGTCGATTAAAACCGTTGATTTCTGTTTTGAATTGTTATTATTGTGTGAAGACAGAGTTAATTTTGCATTTATAATTATTGATTAAACGAACTTACCAAGTGAAGTTCTATCATAATTATACGAGTGCTTCGTCCGAAGAGATTAGTAACCTGAAATAGAAACTTATCAACACACATATGTAGTAACGCGTAGCGATCACCACTCTTTGCACTACGTTGAGAAAAAAAAGAGGGTAGAAACATTATAATTTTATAAATGTTATTGATATTGGGGGTAGGCAGACTACCTCACTTACTTTACCTGTTACCTGTCGTCGTCTCGGAGCTTCATTAGTTTGGAGTCCCTTATGAAACCTGCAACCCATACCAATAGGGGTAGGGTGGGCGGGTGTTACTAATCTCTTCGGACGAAGCACTCGTATAATTATGATAGAACTTCACTTGGTAAGTTCGTTTAATCAATAATTATACTTCGTGCTTCGTCCTCGAGATTAGTAACCTGAAATAGAAACTTATCAACACACATATGTAGACCTTGAGAGTGTTGCAAGGTTTCAAGAAGGGGATTAATCAAAAAGGCGAACCACTCATAATCAATTGTTCATTTAGCGTAATAAGATTGGGGAAACAATCAGAAATAATATGAGCATTATGTATACCCAGATACAAAACTAACACTTACAATTTTTACAATTTGAAAAACTTGGTTAATTTAAATTATATAATTTAATTTATAATTACACTCGCTAAAGACACTTCATTTGTGTCGATGATGGTTCGGTGGTAGAACTTGGTGAAAGTATTAGAGCTTCCGCTCCAGCCGGCGGTGTTGCGGATAAGGTCAATGTTGACTTCTCGCGAATATGCGCGTGATGTGGACGCATGTCTGATGCTGTGCGCGGAAAATATTGATACGTCGACTCCCTTGTCCTTTAGGGTTCCTTTGATCCAGCGACAATGTTTGGGAAGCTACTGGTTTATAAGGTTTTTTATAGCTTATAAATAAAGAATCAGATCTACGTATTGCTGCAGTTTTATTTATATAATAGACTAAAGTGTTCGCGGGGCATATTTCTGGTTTTTCACGAAAAAACGGTAAAAATAATATAGGCTGTTTAGATCCTACACGAGAAGTTTTGATCAGTTCGGGAATTTTAATAACAACCTGCGTCTGTAATACCTCTATATTATTTATGTTTATTTGTGATAAGGTCTGTACCCTATGCGCGGTAGTTAAAGCAATCAAAGTAGAGCATTTCTTTGATAGTTGTTCGAGAGAAATGTTTTCAATTGGGGTATTGTGTTTTTAGGAGATTTAATACGCAATTTGTATCCCAAGTAATATTGTACTTTGGATTCGGTGGTCAAAGTCGATATACCCCTTTGAAAAATCTTTGAATATTATCGTTATCGATGATATCATGCCCTAGTACAATGTGGCTTTACAACTATTAAGGGAGCCAAATTGACTACCACTAGCATAAGATTCAGTTAAGAATTCTAAAACTTTTGGTATACTAGCATTATAAAGATTCGTTGAATTTTTGACACAGAAATTATGCCATTTTTTTTTTTTTTTTTTTGATAAGCGCTATACTGTTTTGTTGAAATGGAGGATAGCCAATGATGTATAAATATCTAGATGGATAATCGAATCCGCGAAAACGTGTCAAAAAAGCGAAGCCAACTGTTGGCCGCGACTTTTATATCATTACGCACAGATTACGCACACGTAGACAATAAATGAACGCGAAAAACATCGCATGCACGCACACATGCTTGATATTGTTGCCTTGTTTTTTCATTGTAGGGCGACGCTCAATCTACCTATTTATAACATCATTGAGTATAGCATAATTTCTACAGAGGAAGGCGGTGCGCCTCGCAGCATTAAGGCCGACCTGAACACCTCCCGGCCGCCAGGATAAGGTTTGATTGTATCCGTCGGAACTCTCTGGAATTAGGTACAAGAAATTAAACTTTCGTTGGCTTTGAGGTATATTATGTCTGACTTAAGAAGACTTGTAAAAATAGGGTACCATGGTTGACTGGGCCACAGCGGGACTGTCATGATCCCATCAGCTACATCGTTAATAATTTTTTGAGCGACTTTAATATCATTGAAAATGGGAGAAAGGTGTAGAAAAAATAATTACTCCAGTTAATAGTAGGTAAATACATAAAAAACAAAGGCATCGGGGTCCCTGTGCAAAGATATAAATTTTTCACATTTACGATTAATTCGGCTTGCAAACAAGTCTATGTGAGGTTTACCAATTTTTGAAATTATGGTTTCGTAGGTAGAATTTGATAATTCCCATTCGATATTTGGATGTACTTTTCTAGATTCCGCGTTTGCAATTTTGTTGTCCACAGATCTGATGTACGATGCGAAAATGAATAATTGTCTTTGCTCACACCATTGCCAGATATCTTTAATTACTTGAGTGAGATGGGGAAATTTGATGCCACCCATGCGGTTGATATATGAAATAGCTGTTGAATTATCTATTCTAAGCAGTATTTGACAGTTTATAAGTTGTTTTGCAAAAAATTTTAAACCTAAAAGTGCTGCTAAGTAAATGTTCAAGATAGTTGATGTGGTAGCCCTGCTCGCTTGTGGACCATTGACCGCTAGCCGTTTCCCCATTGCAGGACGCTCCCCATCCCGTCGTTGAGGCGTCAGAGTATATTTCAATAGCATATTTATCATTAAGTATTCTTTTACCCGAGAAATTTACAAACGGTAGATGGTATAAGATTGCTCTTTTGCTTATTAATGATGAAACCTAGAGAACTGAGTAGCTTTTTCGTGATGTTAATATTACCATCACATTCTTGATAGGAACGTCCTATTAAAAGTGAATCATCAAATTAAATCGTTGACAAGTAGCCTGCAGGCCTGAGGAGTTTAACGACTGGTTTCATTATCTTAGTAAATACGTACGGGGCTGTATTTAGTCCAAAAGGCAGAGCATTGAATTCGTAAATTTTGTTGTCCCATATGAACCGCAAATATTTTCTAAAATCAGGATGAATTGTTATAAATAAATAGGCATCTTTAAGATCTAAAATAGCCATATATGATATTTTTTTTTTTTTTTTTTTTTTTTTTTTTGTAATTATCTTTACAGCCGTCTGTGATGTATGTGGTATGGCCACTGAGAAGAATGGCCATTCAATAAGGAAGTATGTAGGAACTGACGTTGTCATTCTATTAATAAATGATTGGAAGATAAATATGCCTCTATGTCTATGTTAATATCCCAAGATTAGCTCTAACCAGGAATAATACACCGTCCTTAAGTCTTCTTGCTTTAACGGTTTTAAATTTAATATGAATCGCATCTTGCCGTTTTGCTTTGGACGTAAAAAGGAACTCGATATGAATTGTCCTTCGCATGGATGGCATTGTGAAATTGCCCCAGTACCGGTTAAATTATGTACAGCTTGCTCTACAAGTAGACATTCTTTACTTGTAAGTTTAGGTGGAGAAGGGACTTGATATTGTACCACAGGACGCAAAAATTCGAGTTTATACCCCTTTATCCAGTCTCGAATTTTACGATCGGATGTTAAGAGTGCGCTGCGCCCGCCCGTCCGGGCAGCACCGCGACACCACGCGCTCCAGTCTGTGGGGGGATTGTTGTCGAGCTGGCAACCCTACACCCGGCCAACGTGTGTGTACTCACGCGTGTCGTTGGTGGCGCGCACGATGGCGAGCAGCCGGTGGCGCGAGGTGCGCAGCGTGCGGGCCGCGCGCGCCCACGCCGCGCGCTGCGCCCGCCCGTCCGGGCAGCACCGCGACAACACACGCTCCAGTCTCGTCTACTGGCGGCGGGTTGTCCTGTACGGATGTTGCGAGGGCTTCGATAAGCTGGGTGGCTGTCTGGGTTGAACAGGGTCTTACACAATTCTTTGTTTTTATCTTCGCGATTCAGTTGATCGGTGACTGCAGAAGCTAGACATGATATGGCTTTGCCAAGTAGTTTCTGTCTTGCCTCAATAGCTTTGTCGCGTTTGATAAGGTATCCTCACCGAGCATATTTAGAATAAATAATTTAGAATAAAGTGCATTTAGAATAAACGCTATCCTTGTACTTACAGTCAAAAAATTCCTCCGTGCTTGCTTATAGTCGGTAAGATTCAGTTCCCAACGAAAAGAACGCAAACCAACTGTTACCAATGCGGCGAGACAGTTCCAGAAACTGCTCAGAGTGCATTTAGAATAAACGCTATCCTTGTACTTACAGTCAAAAAATTCCTCCGTGCTTGCTTATAGTCGGTAAGATTCAGTTCCCAGCGAAAAGAACGCAAATCAACTGTCACAAATGCGGCGAGACAGTCCCAGAAACTGCTCAGAGTGCATTTAGAATAAACGCTATCCTTGTACTTACAGTCAAAAAATTCCTCCGTGCTTGCTTATAGTCGGTAAGATTCAGTTCCCAACGAAAAGAACGCAAACCAACTGTCACCAATGCGGCGAGACAGTCCCAGCGACTGCTCAGAGTGCATTTAGAATAAGCAGCTATCCTTGTTCTTTCAACCGGCGAATCAGTCCTTACGACTGTTCTGAGTGGTTGTATCTTATATGGCGCCGCGAGTCAGCCTTAGAGCTGCTCTGAATGGCTTTAGGTTCTATCATTTTTATGATAAGTAGGCACTGAAATTGCATAGATGTAGGTAGACAATTATTTTGCTCCTTTGCCGTCGAGACAGTCTTAAAACTGCTCTGAATGGCGACAGGAAGCGTTATTCGCACGTGCAAGGCACCGTAAAAAAAAACACGTGTTATTATAAGGGTATTCGCTGAAGGCAAGACGATAGATCCGGAATTCTTCATCTGATGATGAAGATGAATCCTCAATCACGTGTATGCGTCGGCGACTTCGCGGTTTCTTTATATTTGTAACTCTTCCACTTCCGAATTTTTATGTTTTAACATTTTAATTCTACTTTTAATCACTAAATAAAAGGTGTACTTGGGTTCAATACAAGAAAAAACTATTATAATAAAACGAAATAAAAATACGTTCCACGTCGGTTGGAACTGTGTTGAGTGGTGAAGCACTAAAATGCGAATGAAGCTCCGAGACGACGACAGGTAACAGGTAAAGTAAGTGAGGTAGTCTGCCTACCCCCAATATCAATAACATTTATAAAATTATAATGTTTCTACCCTCTTTTTTTTCTCAACGTAGTGCAAAGAGTGGTGATCGCTACGCGTTACTACATATGTGTGTTGATAAGTTTCTATTTCAGGTTACTAATCTCGAGGACGAAGCACGAAGTATAATATTAATTAGTAGGGATTTGTATAAATGTAACGTCGATTCCTTAAAACGAAATATTATTAGTAAATTACTGTTAACATTTAAACAAAAAATAGTTACACACGCGCTACAATTTACTGTTGTATTGAAAGAGTTTGTTCACACATATACCTACCTATTGTCCTCACATAGCGTCACACACCACTCCACACTCTCCTCTAATTCCCAGTGAAAGTCCCATAAAACCATTGAGCTACTCCGAATATTAGCGCGGACAAAGAGACAGGCGAACATACCAACTGGAAAAAAACATTGTTATTTTGAAAACACAAACAGACCCTACAATTTTATTTATATGTATAGATGTAGATATAGATTTAGATAATTGTTTTTTCATGTAACCTCAAAACTTTCCCATGTTTATTACCATGTTTGTCTTTTTTGAAAGTCAAGTCAAATGTCAAAGTACCACATGAATAAGTATTTTTATTTAAAAACTAGTAAATCCGCCCTCGCTTCGCTTCGGGAAACCAGTCCCTTCAAAAATCTCTATAAATTTTAACAAATTATATTTTTCCGATGTCTAAGCTATATTACTGCAAAGTTTCATGAAAATCCGTTCAGTAGTTTTTGCGTGAAAGAGCAACAAACACACACACATACATCCTTACAAACTTTCGCATTTATAATATTAGTAGGAAGGAAGGATTAGTAGGATACACATATTTTCCTTCACATTTAATTATATAAAACCCATTTTCAAAAAATGTTTTAAGAACATGATTATTTATTTATCACAAAATGAAATATTCACATTTGACTTTTAGCTTGACGGTACCGCCACAGCTATATACAGGATGAAAGAAAATGATAAATTTCTGGTGTTAATAGGTAGTATGACCAGTGAGAAAATCTCAACACAGACATTCTCACTGGCCATACCAGTAGGACAACCCAGTATGACCACCGAGAATCACCGTTTTAATCTATAGTAACATCAAATCTGGGAATAAGAAACTTAAAATAACATTTGCTGCCGATTTCACAATAATGATTAATTATATTATTTATTGACATACATTACATTTACATACATTAGTATAGTGGTTTATGGCGACGACGTGTACATGTCGTCATTATTTTCGTAATTAAAAGGTGCATCGGTTACTTCAGTTTCATCATTAATAACAGATGACGGCGTGTACGTGTATAGTGATGATCTTCCTGCGGCCTGAAAGTTGCTTGTGTTTGATGGCGTGTAAGTTTTGTTTTTAACCGTGATGTAATAATTTTTGCGAGTTTCTACATCCATGTAGTTTCATAATTAGGAAGACATGCATCGGTTATCTCATCTTCATCACTACTGATGGATGATTGCGTGTACGTATGTGGTGCTGATCTTCTTGCGGCCTGAAAGTCGCTCGTGTTTGATGGCGTATTGGTGTCGATTTTGTTTACTTTTGAGTTATTAGTTTTGTCTGTTTGGTAATTAGGAAGAGGTGCATTGATTGTCTCAGTTTGATCATTACCGACCGATGATGGCGTGTGTGTCAGGGCATTTGGACCATGAGATGAATATAACAAATTCAATTCTTCTTGTTCTATCAATTTTAATTCTGCATCATTAACAATCTGAAAGATCTTACGTTCAATTTCTGCCTTTATTTTAGTAGGCATTCCTTTTACTTTACTTGCCATGCTTTTAAAAAAATAATCTGTAGAGTCCTCTTGCTTTTTAGCCTCAAGGTAACGGGATAATATTTCGGATGCTTTATGTTGTGAATTTTTTTGTGTCCGTGATGGGGACCGCGATACAGGTGATACTGGCGACTTTGCTTGATAAAATGGTGATTCTGTAGGTCGCAAATCATCATTTATAGAAAATGTAGATGAGTCGTCTAGATTTGAGACCTGGGGAATTTCTTGCACAATATATATTTTTAGAAATTCTAATTCTTTCTCAAATTTTATGGGCTTGGTCTTTATTCTGGCAGAACCACTTTTACCATCTTTCTGAAATTCAAAGATCTCCTAAAACTATCACGGATTTTCTTCCAGCGTTTTTGACAGTCTGGTGCTGAAATAAAAAAAATATTGCATATACTTTCTATAAAAAAAATAAGTATATTTTTTGTAATGTATAATAATATATATAACATAATATATAATATATGTCGGAGATTCAGATGGATTTCTATCGTGGGTATCTCTGGCGTCCGCCATATTCTACGTCTTAGAACACAGATTTGAATCAGGGCGCACAACCGGCGCCGCCGAGTCTCGATTGTCGAGTGTGTCATGTCACTGCCAACCACCAACCACCAATGCCACCTTGTCATTTTTGACTTATCTGCCAAACGTCACAGTGACACGCAACAGCTCTAGGACAAACTTGACTGGAACTACTGACTCAATGAATAGGCTGAATCGCTAACAGATGGCGTTACCAGTACGTAAACAAGTTATTCATTTTACTTCTCCGACACGGCCATACTGACAAAGCGCGTTCTCGCGCAACCCCTTGAAAAGTTGTCGTCACAGACGTCGTCAGCCATGACTCCAAATCTTGGAACATTCCAAGTCTCTTCCCCTTAAGAGCGTGAAGCTCACTGTAGCGTCACAAGCACAAAGCCTATATATGTATATAGGCTTTGTGCACAGTGAGCTTCACACACACATATATATATATATATACTAGCTACCCGCCCCGGCTTCGCACGGGTGCAAGGCTGATACCTGTGGCTGATACTAAATACACTACAGAAAATTTTTATAGCGTCAACAACACGTGGTAATTATGCTGTTAAAATGTAGCTTATATGACACGTTCGTAGATTTACCATAGCAGCGCCATCTATTGATTACTTACTCAACCCAGTCGAAAGGTATCGACATCTGTTAGAATCATTTGGAGTTAACAGATAATTGTGACTGTCAAATAATAACAAACAAATAATTAGCAATAAATTAAAATTCCGACTATAATTTGAGATTTAAACTATCCTATCTCTCAAGTTGGATCGAACTGCACATGGTGTGCGAATTTTATTATAATCGGTTAAGTGGTTTAGGAGTCCATTGAGGACAAACATTGTGACACGAGATTTATATATATTAAGATATATATATAACTCAAGCTGTGAAGCTCACTATTATATATACAATGTGTTTTTTTTACACTTGATCAAACGAAGTGTGCGGATACTAGACAAAAAATCACCGACAAAAACATTTTTTTTTTTATTTTTTTTTATACAGTTTCTCGAAAATAAGAGCAATTTAATTTTTTTTTTATTAAAAACCTTGTTTTTGATTACTTTTTTGATTTCTTTGTCTGGGAACGGTATATTTTCGTCAAAATAGTCTCTTTTGAAAGCTAAGAAGTGTACCTACCTAAGCAAATAAAGTGAATAACAATATCGAACATAAGCTTCGAAAAAAAACATAAACTATTTGAAATAATAAAAATAAAACTTGATTTTTATTGATGTTTGACCTCTAACTTTAAAATGGGGTCGTTAACATAGTCGTTTTTGCACGTTTTATTAAAGTTCATGATCTAATGAACAAATTCTCTAAAGTAACTATTGCTCTATCTATTTTCGTTGTTATGATATTCACCGTCAAACTGACCCTAGTTTGACGGTGAATATCATAACTTCTATCTACCTTTGGCTATCTGTGGCATCATATCTCCCGAACGGATGAAGCGATTTCAATTTAGTTTTCTTTGTATTAAAGGGGACTTAAGGGCGCGTATTTTTAGATATGTTTGATGAAAATCGGTTGAGCCGTTTAAAAGTTGTTCCCCAACGCGACGTATTATTTTAAAAGATATTATTTTTTACTTTTTAAATGTTTGTGTCGGGGGTTTTTTAAATTTTTAATTTAATTTTTTATTTTATACTTTTTATAGGTAAGAACATTCTGGGTTCAGTTATAAATATTCTCTTACTGTACGCTTTCATTTGAGACCCCACACGAGTATATTTGCATACATACGGCTATTCTTCCCCGCTTTCACCACCCACAACTATTAAACGGCTCAACCGATTTTCATCAAACATATTTTAAAACATGCGCCCGTAAGTTCCCTTTAATACAAAAAGAAACTAAATTGAAATCGCTTCATCCGTTCGGGAGGTATGATGCCACAAAGAGACAGAGTGAAAATTCTTCCCTACTTTCAACCCCAACAACTTTTAAACGGCTCTACCGATTTTCATCAAACATATCTAAAAATTCGCGCCCGTAAGTCCCCTTTAATACAAAGAAAACTAAATTGAAATTGCTTCATCCGTTCAGGAGCTATGATGCCACAGATAGCCAAAGGTAGATAGAAGTTATGATATTCTCCGTCAAACTAGGGTCAGTTTGACGGTGAATATCATAACAACGAAAATAGATAGAGCAATAGTTACTTTAGAAAATTTGTTCATTAGATCATGAACTTTAATAAAACGTGCAAAAATGACTATGTTAACGACCCCATTTTAAAGTTAGAGGTCAAACATCAATAAAAATCAAGTTTTATTTTTATTATTTCAAATAGTTTATGTTTTTTTTCGAAGCTTATGTTCGATATTGTTATTCACTTTATTTGCTTAGGTAGGTACACTTCTTAGCTTTCAAAAGAGACTACTTTGACGAAAATACACCGTTCCCAGACAAAGAAATCAAAAAAGTAATAAAAAAGAACGGTTTTTAATAATAAAAAATTAAATTGCTCTTATTTTCGAGTGTAAGTATAAAAAAAAATAAAAAAAAAATGTTTTTGTCGGTGATTTTTTGTCTAGTATCCGCACACTTCGTTTGATCAAGTGTAAAAGAAACACATTGTATATTCAAATTAATTAAATTCAAATCAATTCAAATTATAATTATATTTCCAATTTTTTTTTCAGGTTTTTGACTACAGCAATGAGCTTCAAGTCTGTTGCACATAGCTATCGCATGGGTTACAGTACTGTCCTAACATGTATTATTCACGAAACATGTGCTGCACTTTGGAAATCATTGCAACCAATGGTTATGCCTAAACCAACTCGAGAGCTATGGGAGTCAATAGAAAAAGATTTCGATAGCATCTGGAACTTTCCTAACTGCATAGGAGCTATTGACGGAAAGCACGTCAACATAAGAGCACCTTAGAATAGCGGAAGCCTGTACTTCAATTACAAAAAACACTTCAGCACTGTTTTGTTGGCAATAGTAGACGCTAAGTATAGATTTGTTGTTGTTGACATCGGATCTTATGGACGCAACAGCGACGGAGGCATTTTATCTAATTCCAAATTGGGAGCGGTGCTACAAAACAATCAATTAGATATACCTCCCAATAAATGTTTGCCGGGTACAACATGTACCGTACCTCATGTTTTTGTTGGAGATGAGGCTTTTCCACTGTCTCAAAATATAATGCGACCCTTTCCCAGTGGCCAAGTCTTTCATGATCGAGAGAAAAAAATATATAACTACCGTTTGAGCAGAGCAAGGCGCATTGTAGAAAGTGCCTTTGGAATTATGCAGCAGAAATTTGAAATTTTTCAAAAAAGAATAAGAATACTAACAGCCGAAGTATTTAAACGACATAATTTTAGCTTGTACATGCCTACATAATTACATTTGAGAGTGGCATCGATGTAACCGGGAATCAACCTCCTACATCCCCTTACCCTTTTCTTGTATTTGCTCAACAAACTTACCTGCAAGGTAACAGCATTGACGTGCGTCCCAAGCAATCGCACGAGTCAGATGTTGATGTTAAATTCTTGTTTTATAAATTTAAATGCAAAATTACTTTGACTTTTGATATACTACAGCAGCTTTGTGGTCTCTTTCTCGAGAAGAACATACAAGAAATTTAAGAATTAAGAATTGCCGATGGAATAGCCGTATAAAAATTGGCGGCTATTTTATTTTATTCATCCGTTAACACACTTCGATAAAATTTTTGTATAAAACTTTGATATAATAAAAGGTATAAAAATTATATAAAATAAATAATACCATTTTAAGAAAATAATGAATGAAAAATGAATTTTGAACTTTGACAGCTGCCATGAATGCCATGAACAGCTTTTAGTTTTTAACCGACTTCAAAAAAGAAGGAGGTTGTATACACGCATGGTATTTTAAAATTTACGGACGACTATTATTCATTCGCTTAGCGGACGACTAGCAACCGCCTTAAAAGGTTATCTAGTCGTCCGATAATCGGACGAATAAATTAAATTTAGTCGTCCGACTATCGGACGACTACATGTTATTTTATTCGTCCGTTTAGCGGACGACTAGACACTTCGATAGTATTTTGATGATATATTATACAAACACTCGTAGCGCTGCACAAAAAAAATCAACTTCTCCTCGATATCCATAATGTATCCGCCAAATATACGTCGTCCTCATGCGCTTGCAAATGGTATAGTAGGGCCATTTTAATAAGTCTCATTTGACAGTTCGTCAAAATTTATTTATTTTTTATTTATATCAAAAAGGATTTCACCATTACAAAATAAAATATATTTTAATACGAACAAAATTAATTTTGTTACATTTTAGGCCAAAAACGATTCAACAGGTTGCGTTCTTCGACTGAAACGAATCGTATGCCAAGAAGATCGTATGAAAAAAATCGTATCATTAATACTGTAGGTACCTAACAAACTAAACAACATGATCTTTGCCTGTGTCTTTGCCAACACCACCTTAGTGTTGGCGGTAAAACATTAAAAATCTACGAAAATGTTTGTTCTTTATCTACGACACTGTAAGATTACCTACCTAGCTTCAATCAGATCTTGAGATTAGTTTCAAGAGGATCAAATCAAATGTTTGACTTGGAGAGTTGGAATCCATAATACTGTGACAGCCAATAAACAATATGGGCCATAAACATACCAGGCGAACAATAGAACAATAGCGCGCGTGGCCGTCTCGAAAGTACGCATGATGCTTCGACCTTACGGCAAGTCATACGGGCGAAAGTCGGCTGCAAGGACTCGAACCTTATTCGAAGCGGGTCCGGACTTAGCGGGAATATTCTCGATTGGCATGAATGGTGCGTGAGTGGTATAAAAAGGGGCAATTGGTCAACCGCGGGCATTCTAGTTTCGGAAGCGAAACCAGGAAGATACCAGCGATACCTACGAGCGATACCAGTGAGAAGTGAAGTGATTTTAATAATGATAATAATGATAATAATAATAATGATTTATTTCACAAAAACGTTGGTTACAATAATTAACACTCAATCTTACGTAGTGGTTCTACAAATTACATTTTATTTCAATGGTTCTACAAATTACGTAGTCGGAATTACATTTTAGACTATTACATAATAAAGCTATGTGAGTTGAGTTTGCAAGGAAAGCGTTAACATATTGCCTATATGTTAAATGAAAAGTTAAGTGATCGTGCGTGTGTGTGTGTGTGTGAGTATATGTGTGTGTGTTTGTGTGTGTGTGTGTGTGTGAGTATGTGTGTGTGTGTGTGTGTGTGTATGTTAGACTTTATGTAGAGCTAGCAATTTTTCAGTGTCATCGTAGTTCATCTGCAACAGCAATTGTAAGATCTTGGCTTTGCAGATATATTTCGATGTGTACAGGATGTTCAAATGACTATTTAGCCTACTGTATAGTACGGGTCCCATAAACATGTAAAATCGCGTAGCAAAGCTGGTTCGCAGTGTAGGAGGATTCCATTTATATCTTCTACCTGTTTTATGGTTTGTGTCAAGAGCACGCGAGTGGAATTTCAGGATTGTAGATATAATATAGACCTGCCTTACTCTCGGCAATCTTGTCTCCTTGTAGAGTTCGTCAGTTGGATGACGCCAAGGCATACCGTACGCTATCTTTAATACGCATCGTTGAGCTCTCTCTACTTTGACTAAATGTGTTTTGCAGGCAGCTCCCCAAGTGACGATACAATAACTTAATACAGACTGACAAAGAGCAGTGTAAACTATTCTTATTAGGTTTTTATCAGCAATGGTACGCAGCTTTTTAAATATGTATGACAGCTTTCTCATACGGGTTGAAACTGCCTCAGTTTGTTTATTTGTTGATTTCTACGAGCGATACAGTGTTCGACGAGTGTGTTTACGAGTACCTACGTGCAGAGTGTTTTGGTGTGTACTGTGTACATAGTGTAATTTCTTGTATCTACGAGTACAATAAAGTCTTTGTGGTACATTTTGGCATTTTCTTGAACCCAGTACTCCTGACACGTAACAATACAAATGAAATTTTATTTTATTGAACTTGTGATACAGACTAGATTTTTCCTTTTTTTGAGTGTATAAATTAAATAACGCTGCTGGTTGAAATAAAGAAATTAGCTTATTATTTGTGGCTTTTAGTTAATTTAAAAACAATACGATACAATCTTACGATTCAGATACGGTTCAGATCGTGAATCGATTCATAGGATTGCGATCCATTACGATCCAAAAAATCGATTCAAGACAAAAAAATCGGGCATCCCTAGGGTGGACGCGGGGCGGCGCGGGTGCACGTGGTGAATAGATACATTCCGCAGCGCCGCGCGTCGTCCCGCTGCGCCGCGCAACGTCTCGCTGCGCAGCGAGGCGTCGTGTTGCGAACGATTTTACGATGCACCTGGCGACATTGAGATGCGTCTCGTGGCGGCGCGCAGCGCAGCGCGAAATCACTGGCCTATTCCAGCATCGTTGCGTCGCGTCGCGTCTCGGTGTGAGCTGACCCTAAGACATGTATGGAAAGTAAGACTGTACGATACAGGGGGTGCTGTTTGCTGAGTTATCCTAAAGGCTAGAATTTTGGTTTTTGAAACGTTTTGAGTAAGTAAGTTACTTTGTAGCCAGTTGGATACTCTTCTTAGACCATTTTCTGCATTTTCTTTGACCTCACTCCAAGTATCACCATGAAAGATGATAGCGGTATCATCTGCGAACGTAATTATTTTAGCGTTGTTAATTTTAAGGAGACAGAGATCATTGACAAACAGTAAAAACAGAGTAGGCCCGAGGACACTCCCCTGAGGCACTCCATAAGTGGTAGTCTCAGACACACTCTGTACTTTACCATGATCAAGGCTGATCTGTTGATACCTGTCAGTAGGATCTAAACCATTTTAGGGCAACACCGCGAATTCCTAGGAGTTCTAGCTTTCTCAATAATAGTGGTCTTGAAACAGCATCAAACGCCTTCGCTAGGTCAAGGAAACAACCTACACATCATAGACCCACGTCAAGTTTTTGTACTACATCATCCACCAGATACGTAACTGCTTCCTCAGTTGACTTATTGGTTCGAAATCCGAATTGATTAGGTGCCAGTATGTTTTCCTTATCAATAAAAGTGATTAGCCTTTTATTAACAACCTTTTCAAGTATCTTTGAAAGCGGGCCTAGTAAAGATATATGCCTGTAGTTATTTGGATTCATAGGATCTCCACTTTTATAAATTGGACATACATGAGCTAATTTGAGTTCCGTAGGTACTTCTCCTTCAGACATACTCATATTACACAGGTGCGTAATCGGGGACGCTAAAAATTTACTACACTTTTTAAGGATATCATTACTTATTTTTGAGGGGCCAGAGGCTGATTTGATTTTTAAATTATTTATAATTTTTAATATTTCAGTTTCAGTAGTTGGTGCTAAAAAGAGTGAGTTTACGGGTGTCTTAGGCAATTTTATAGTTTGAAGAAGATTTTGTTCAGTCGTATTTAGGTCTGATAATATATTAACAGCTAAATTTTTACCAATATTAACGAAATATTTATTTAGGTTATTAGCAGATTTACATGGATTGGAACTATTTGTTATGTAACTGCAAGCACTATTTTTATTATTCGGCATGCCACATATATTTTTTATGTTTTTCCATAATAGTTTACTATTGTTCATACTATCATTTATTTGTTTTTATCATAAACGTTTTTGGTCATCTGTAGCAAAATATTGTGTTCATTCCTATATTTCCTATATTCCATCTGAATGTTATTATCATTGGGGTATTTTTTAGCTTTTGCATGTAAAGCATCACGTTGTCTAATAGACTTTAGCAGATCTGAAGAAATCCAAGGACATTTTATAAATTTAGAGCTAGGTATAGTTTTGATTATAGTGTTTTGATTAATTAATTCTGCTAGATAAGTGATGAAATAGGAAAATGCCTCCGTTGCAGTTTTATAATTATATAAAACAGACCAGTCCTTTTGACTGAGTTCTTTTATTATATTATTGTAGTGAACAACTGACGTCGTACGTGGCTGAGGAGTTTGTTTCGTATTATTATCAGTAACAAAACTTACAAGAATTGTATCATGATCTGTTATGTCAGCTGAGCAAACCCCTACACGAGCCAGGTTGTTGCATTTGATAAAAACATGATCTATACAATTGTTACCATGCGTCGGTAGCTGGTGACCAATAGCTAGACCATAATGCGAGATCAATTCCATGTATTTAGTCGTTTTTGGATCTGTTGACTCACTTTTAATGTCGATATTGATGCCACCTACAAGAACCAAAGATGTCACATTTATTGAATCCAAAATTGATTCCAATGATGTTAGAAAATTGTTGATGTTTTGAAATGAAGGAGATCTATAAATTGCTAATATACAAGTTTTGCCATCAAGTGTAATTGTTAGACAATTTGCATCTTGGAAATTGGGCTCTTCAATTTTGACACTAAGGTTATTTTTATAGTAAACAACTATACCATCATTTTGGTTTATATAATGTTTAGAGTTATCTGAGGAATATCCTTCTAGTGGTATTGAGGAAAAACTTTCATTAAGCCAACACTCCGTGAGGACTATGATGTCAGGGAGGAACTTTAGCCGAGCTAAGAAAATGGTTAGGCTCAGAAAGTTTTTCCTTATGCTCCTGATATTTTGAGTTAATATTGTTAGTTGAGTGTTACAATTTCCTATCATCAGTTTAAATGATTCCGGGTTGCTAATGCGTTTGCTTTCAATGGGTTCAGTATTATCAATTTCATCTATTAACTTGATACATAATTCATCTATTAACTTGATACATTATTACAATAATGGTATGATATGTATATTATCATCAGTGCTACTATTTTCATCATGTATCGTATAAAGTTGATAAAATGGAAAACAACAGCTTTTAAACGTCCCATCGCCAAAAAAAAGTTTTATACTTTTTATGCGTCTACAAGCGTTTTCGGTAGCATATATTAATATGCAAGTATTATTATCGTTAAAATCTGCTATGAGGAATGATTTGAATTTTGAAGGAACTGTAACTTCTGCTGGTTCCTGAATTCAATTTTTTTAACTTGCGCCGTTGTATTTCTGTGGTCATACAAAGAACTCTTTATATTTTTAAAAAGAGGGAATTGTGATCCACTCAACTCAAAACCTGAATCTTTGTACGATGCTGCTGCCGAATTATATGCTGTGGGAATATTCGGTAACTCTGGAGTGATTATCTGGGGGCACGGCAGTGCCCCCGCCAACTCGAGCGCGAAGCAACACTGCCGTACCATCCTTTACTGGAACTATTTCGCCGCATTTTCGAGCTCCTATTTGAGAACCTCTGGCTAAGATTAGAACGCTGAAATTTTCGTAATCTAGTAAGCTATAATCACACACATCCAAAATTTCAAGTCGGTAGATCATTTAGTTCCGAAGTTATGCTTATGCAAAATTTCGCATTTTCGACACTGACTGACTGACTGACTCAGGATCATCAAAATAGAACTGGTATGTACTTCCCGTAGACCTAGAGAGCAAGTAGACTTGGTCGTTAACTTGTACCCACTAACGTGTAAAAAATAAACAGTGACAAGTGATATTCAGACAAGTGAGCAGCGACAGTGCCACAAACTTATCTGACCCGGTGGCCAAAATTGGAACTAATGCAAATGTTATACTGTTGTCAGACAAAGACAAAGACAGTAGCGCCCTTCTTACCGGGTCAGATAATATGTTTGTGGCACTGACAGCCAGACCTCACTCTACACTAGCGCCTCTAGCGGCGAATTCACACGCCTTTACCCTCATTGCGATCGGACATCCATATAAAATTTTCTGACACATCGCGTCAAGATTACATATTTCAAATCTTACTCCTTTTAATCGAGAACGCTTACTATTTCGGCCATTGTTTCCTATTCTCTCCATTATTAGCGCGTAGGTATTATGTTCTACAACATAATTATCCCACTTCTGAATATAAAAGGGCAAAATAATACGACTCGTGTTACAACTTCAGTTACAATTATTAATTCATTCAGTTATTAATTCAGTTATTAATTCAGTTATTATTGAATGATGAAAGTATTGAATGATGAAAGTATTGACAATAACAAATCTTCCTTCGCTGTCGTCGTTCCATTTTCAAATAGGTACCGGCCAGGTCGCTGGCCAGTAAAATTTTAATAGAAAACCTGAAAAAGAAAGATCTGACTCCTCTCCTCTCAAGTCCACTAAAACACTACTCAAAAGCACCGCTCCTCTCAATAGCACCTCTCCACTCCACATCTAGCAACACCAGTATGCCAAAACTGCCCTCGCTTCAGCACATCTCATATCACCACCTCCTGCAGTCATTGCTCCTCACAGTTGTCATAGCACAGGCATAAAATTACTCCTTTACAATATACAAGTGATCTAAACTTGTTTTATTCACGAAAATAAAAGAAATTGCCAGTGCAATTCAAGAGTGCATCGTTACTAGGAAGTCATAGGATTATAAAGGAGAAAATGCATGTTTAGTGCATCGCTAAGCTCCGCGCACTGTGGACAGTGAGAGAAGTAATAAGTCTTTTCATTTCAACAGTAAGACCCTGCAAGAGGTCGTAAGAATATACTTCTGATTCCTCATACGTTCCTTGTAAAAGGATAATGCCCAAGAATGTATGGACCAAAAACCTGGAGTCGATTAAATCGATTTATGTTTGGCAAGTTAGAATAAACATAGTACATCCCGAATCCAATATTTTTTTTCGATGAAACAATTGCCAAGTTCAAAAAAAATCGTAACTAACTGAATATAGATTTATACATGTCGATAATACTGAGAGAGGATTAACAAATGATATTATGACGAATTGTGCATACTATTGAGAGTAAAGTACAATAAACATACCTGATGATTATCTATACTAATAATATAAAGCGGAAGAGTTTGTTTGTTTGTTTGAATGCGCTAATCTCAAGAACTACTGGTCCGATTTGAAACATTCTTTTTATGTTGAATAGTGCATTTATTGAGGAAGGCTATAAGTTATACAACATCACGCTACGACTAAAAGGAGCAGAGCAAAAGTTTCCAGATGCGAAGCAATGACGTCTACTTTATAATTAGGGCGGGTTTGCTATGATCTTTTTTAAAATAAATACGAACTCATAATAATTTATATCTATGGTAATTCACTGGCATTATTATCATTGTACTCGTAAAGCTATTAATCTTATTATAAATGAAAACAACTGAATCATGAATGATATAATATGAGAGTGTTGTTATAATATAGCCTATAGCCTTCCTCAACATAAAAAATATTTTTTTCAATTCGAACCAGTAAGATTAGCGATAAGATTAGATTAGCACGTTCAAACAAACAAACAAACTCTACTGCTTTATATCATCAGTATAAATAGTATAGATAGTGTTATAAATAACGGGTCCAGCGGTGGCGCTAGCGTGACGTCACATCGGGTGACTGGTGGCGTGAGCGACGGAGTGGGGGAGCCAGTACCTGCACTACCTGCGGTGGGGTCGGAGCAGAGCGCGGGCATTCTCGTGTTGGCTTTCGGACGTGACGGTCGTACTATTTAGAGTGGTTCAATATCGTGATAATGTTGTACTGTTATTTCTCTGATTAAAATATTCGATGTGTTTATCGTTATTTTCCTTTTTAAAAATCAACTCGACTCCTGATTTATAACATCAGAATTGGGATTCGAACGCAAAGCCTGGCTCTTGCTAACAAAATTATTATCCACGTAAATGAAAACCCGTTCAAAAGTCAAAGTCAAAGTCAAACTGTTTATTTCATCTAGGAATTTACAAATTCACTTATGAACGTCAATTTTTTGATTCTACCACCGTTTTGGAAAAGTGCTTGAGGAGAAAAAAACGGCGAAAAAAAACTCCTCCGCATCTTTTACAATAAAAATTACAATATTACTTAATTGATACAGGTAAGCACTAACCTAGCGGAGCTGGTTGCAGAGCTGGTAATTTCCATGCCTTTTTGTCATCTAAATATTCCTGTATACTATAGTAGCTCTTGTCTACGAGTTGTGCTTTTACATGCTTCTTAAACAACTCTGAAGGCAGGTCACGGATTGCCTTAGGGACTTTATTATAGAACTGTACACCAAGCCCCATAAAAGAACGCTGCACTTTACCTAGCCGATATGAAAGCGTCGCCAAATCATGCATCTTTCTTGTTAAGCGATTATGATAGTCGCTGTTTTTTTTATATGCATTTATGTTGTTTCTTACAAAAACTATATTACTATATATGTACTGTGAGGCTACTGTAAGTATACCTAATTCTTTGAATTTATCACGGCCCGATTCCCGATACCGTAGTTTATGAATAGCTCTAATGGCCCTCTTCTGCAATATAAAGATTTGTTGTATATCGCTTGCTTTACCCCACAGTAATATGCCATAAGACATAACACTATGAAAGTATGCGAAGTAAACAAGCCTAGCAGTTTCTACGTCAGTAAGTTGTCTTATTTTTCTAACCGCATAAGTAGCCCTACTAAGTTTCGTCGCAAGAGTTGCTAAATGCGTGCCCCATTGTAGTTTACTATCCAGGGTAATTCCTAAAAATACTGTTGATTGTTCCATTTTTAATGCTTCATTATTTAATTTAAGTGTCTTATCGACATTCTTTACATTTGGTAGGGTAAACTCTATACATTTAGTTTTGCTTGCATTTAGGAGTAAATTATTAATTGTAAACCACTTTGATATATGCGACAAAGCATTGTTCACATCGTCAAAATTACGTTTATTTCTGTCCGTCTTAAATAATAATGATGTGTCATCAGCAAACAACACAATGTCCGCATGTTTTTTTACATAATATGGTAAATCATTTATATATACTAAGAAAAGAAAAGGACCTAAAATTTAGCCCTGTGGAACACCCATCACAGCCTTAGACCCTAATGATTTAATATCATTTATACTAACTTTTTGGACTGTATCACTTAAGTAAGACCTAATCAGGCTAAGCGACTTGTTTTTTACCCCATAGTAATTAAGTTTTAATAGTAATATTTCATGCTCAACACAGTCAAAAGCTTCAGATAAATCACAAAATACACCAATGGCATTCTGTGATCCCTCCCATGCATCGAATATATGTTTTAAAAGTCTAGCCCCAGCATCAGTAGTACTACGACCTTTTGTGAAGCCGTATTGTTCGGGGTTGTATTGTGTTGTTCCGTATTGTTGTAGTAGGTTGTTGCTGTTAAAATGGGCAAGCACTTGATTTAAAATAATCTTTTCAAAGATCTTACTGAGTGCTGGCAATATAGAAACTGGCCTATAATTATTAACAGCGGTTTTGTCACCAGTCCTAAAAAAGTGGAATAATTTTACTGCATTTCATTAGATCTGGAAAAGTGCCTAAATCGACACATTTATTAAAAACTACAGCCAAAGTTGGAGCTATGATATCTATTATATGTTGTATTATTTTTGTTGAAATGCCCCACAAATCACCTGTATTCTTTATTTTAAGTGACTGAAAGGTCTTAATTATTTCTCTTGCGGTAGTATACTTAAATTCAAAAACAACATTACATTCACTGTCATTACTTTTTAAAATAGAAAGTGCTTCCATCGGCGAAGAAGCTAATGAATTGGTTAATTTTATTGGTATATTACGAAAATGATTTTCAAAAACGCTTGCTACTTCTGTGTCGGAAGTGGTTTTATTTCCATCATCTAATATTTCATAACTGAAATCGCGGGACTCGACGTTACCTGTCTCGCTGCTGATAATCCTCCAGGTAGCTTGTATTTTATTTTCTGAATTAACAATTTTATCCTTAACGTACATTGACTTCGCCTGAATACAAACCTTTTTAAAAGTTTTCGAATAATTTTTTACATAGTTTTGGAAGCTTGGACAGAAATTATATTGTCTTTCGCCATAGAGCTCATACAATTTATTTCTACTTTTAAAAATACCTACAGTAGCCCAATCACTGAATTTACAATTTTTGTTTTTATTTATGTACCTACACTTAAATATTCTATTAAATTCGTCGTTGATACTTTTATGTAATTTATTATAAAGATTAATAGGATCATTATGTTCAATAGTAGTTGGTTTACCTATTTTGGAGTAAATATTTTCTTTGAAAAGTGACAATTTATGTTGCGTTATAGGCCTACATTTAATTAAGTGCTTTTTATTAGCGACAGGATTATTGACTGAAATTCTTTGACCACAGTGGTCTGACCTCAGCTTGCTAAATATCTCCTTTTCAAGTATCTCACAATTACAAAATATATTGTCTATACAAGTAGCTGTATTAGGCTAAGCGTCCACCGGTCGGTATCGTACGCATCGGACGCATCGCAGTAATCGCATTATTTTTTCATACTGCGTCCACTGTATCAGCAGCGATCGGATTGCCGACGCAAGTAACAGCAATCGGATTGCCGATACCAGTTTAATTTCAGCGCGCCGGGTGCGTCCACTGATCGTCATTCCGTATGACGTCATCGGCACGCATCGCAAATCGCAAAAGTTGCCTCTCGGAGAATCGGCGTCGGCATTGCCGATGTGCGATCCGTACGATGCGGATCAGTGGACGCACTTGTATGACTTTCTATACAAAGAATACTACAATCCGTTTAATGCGATGCGTCCGATGCGTACGATACCGACCGGTGGACGCTTAGCCTTAGCGGTTATTCTGGTGGGGTCAGTAAACATGGGATTTAAATTGAAACATTTAAACAGGTTCAGTAACCTAGAAGACATCAAAGATTCTATTATTTATTTTGTTATTTTAAATTCTTGATGAGTTGTGTTATGTTTCAACAAACCGTAAAGCTTTGGTTTCCTAGGAAAGCGGTGCCGTCATATAGTGGCCGTAATATTACGGACGCAAACAGACGGCCGTCTTTACGGTGATGACATGTGGAAAGTTCCACGGCCGTTTTAACACACCGTCAGTCATTTTTTTTTAAATAAACGTGAAACGAAAAGTATCCAAGATAGAAAATGGACTACCTTGATTTAGCTTTAGTAATTTACTTGGAGGATGAACTATCATCAGAAGACTTTTTCTATAATCTTTACTTTTTATATATTATACACTACTAGTTTTTAATTACCGAAAAAAATTTAACGGGCAATGAAGAATAGGTAAGGTATTATAAATGTTCAATCAGATTTTTTTTTACTTCTAAATAACGAAGTTATTACAAGTTAAAGTTTCATGAAGTCCTGCATAAAATCATGGACACCGATACTACTTTACTACGAGTTACGACCCGTTCAGTTCATCAATGAAAGCGCGTAGCGTCTAAGTTCGGTTGCCACCGCGCACCATCACTACGCGAGAGCTTGTCGGCCTGTGATCAGCTGTTACTAATAACCTACATCGGATGTATTACTTAAACATAATTTACTTATTTATTTACTTTTATTTCATATTTTTTGAGCTTAGGACCGACATTTTCCTTATTAATAATTTTCATTTAGTGATTACATAGAAGAGTGATTTAAATAAATGTAAATTATTGACTCGTACCTCTTTAAAAAAATTAAACGATAACTTGTAATTATTTTTGCTTTCACTAAAATATCGTCCTGCTTAGTTACTAAAATTTTACTTACAATGAGGTTCTGAGTTCCAGAGTCACCAGTCCACCTTCAAACATTTTCTAATTATTTTTTTAAGCAACACAGCACAAGTGATTCTTCCACTCCACAAAAAGCATGAATTATGCGCTAATTCAACACTAACGGCATTAAAATTAGACGAGATTATGATAAATTACGAGAGGTATACGTAATACGTAAACACTACTTAATATCACGAAGGTGCAGACGCAACTAGGTTATAATTTTTTGAATTTCGCCTAGCGCGTGCGACTTCAAAGGACGCCGCCGAAAGCTAAGGGCGCGGCTAGTCTTAGCTCTATAATCTTAGACCCATAATTCTACAGATTTTTAATCGCGTCATAGAAGAATCAATTATTTTCTTTCAAATCTGTACCTGTCTGTACTTTGGTTCGATTTAAAATATCTCAATAAATAAGTAATATGTGATCCTACTTACGTTAACGAGAATCGGAAATACCTAATACATCGAATTAGAATATCGATTTCTTATATGTTAACAATTAAGCAATTTAGATAGATAATAAGGTTTAATCGATTTTAAAACGGTTGCAGTTCCAAAGTACCTACAAATAGTTTATTGATGTCCAATACATCGTAGTATGAGGTACTTACTGCAAATTTACGGCGGCTAACGTACATAAATAGGCCAAATCGTTTCAATTCTAAGATTTCTAAGTGACTATTAATCTGTGTCGAATTATAAATACCTAATAAGCAACCACTACCTACTGAATTTGATAATTTGTTACAAGTATTTTATGTCATAGTTACATTGTTCGTACCTTCATCCCATTCCTCGCAACCTTATCGTAAATATGGGTTTATGTTTGTATTACTATTGCTAAGCCTATTTATTAAATTATCGATTAATCGATCACATTATAAAAAATTAAATATCTATTTTTCAATCACAACAATTATGCTCGCTCGGGAACCAGTAAGCGCGGCCTTATGGCAACAAGGGAAGGGGCGAAGGGGCCGGGCGAATAGGCTATACAACATCACGCTACGACCAAAAGGAGCGGAGCAAAAAGTTTCCAGAAGCGAAGCAAGGGCGTAGAGTGTTGTTATATACCCTATAACCTTCCTCAATAAATGGGCCATTCAACACAAAAATAATTTTAATTCGAACCAGTACTTCCTGAGAGTAGCGCGTTCAAACAAACAAACTCTTCTGCTTTTTATTATTAGTATAGATAGTATAGATTATGTATTCTCCATCTCTTTCACGAGTGAGCAACAACACAATAACAAAACAATTATCCAGTTATTCAACGCGCTCTGCTTTACCTACAGAACTGTTGAACGCTGGTGGGCTGCTTGGTTATGGTATTTTTTGCGAAACGAGTTGCGAATTTGCGAACTCTTATTTAAGATCTACTTGGCTGTTCATAAATTATTTTAATCGACTCTGGGTTATTTTTGGGCATCCTCCTTTATTAATCACAATTCTTATAGGTGCATTCAAATTTAATTTATTTCAACATTTTACGTTAAAATTCGGAGCGTAAATATAATATAATTTTGTTCATTCTGAATAACAGAATACTGAAAACATAATACAATATAACAAGTAGCAAAAAGGGGTCAATTGTGGAAGTTTAATTAATTTATGTTTTTACCGAAATCAAAACAAATGACATCACTTGTTCGCTGCACTTGCGACGTTGCAATCTACAGTGCACCAGCATCATTGTACGTCCAGCTACCAGGATCACATAAACTTATAGATATTTTATTGAATGCGAAACACACTGAGCTAGCTGAATTAAGAACAAAGTTTATGTAAAAATAAAGATTTATTTAAATGTGTCTTCCGGATTCAGAAATATTAAATATGCCATCGAACTCAAGTGTAGTTACAGAAATGATTTCTTTATTTAAAGACATTTTGTCGGTTCATAAACAAAATCGAACTTATTTTGTGTCGGATGCATGTGAAAGACGACCATTTAATCTGTATTTAGACTAGCTGACTCGGCAGACGTTGTGTTGCAATTACTCACGATTTAAGCGGCGTATTAAGATACACTTTGCACCAGTTTTTAAGTTAATTCTGAATATTCCAAAATACCTATGTCTGTTTAAAACGATTAAAATTCCTAGAATAGATCTTCCCCAAGTTCTTGAAAGCTATTTCGTACGAAGCTATTTGGTAAGTACGCAAAAAAAAACAAAAAAAATTACGTTTACAACCCCATAAAAGGGGTAAATTCCTTCCTTTCAAAATTTGTAATTCTAACATTATGTACAAACATATTATTACACATGAAAAATAATGAAAAAGAAGGAAGACTCAACTATAATACCACCGGAAACGTGGACAGAACTTAAGCAACCTACAAAAGAAATTAAATCCCACAAAAATTCTTGTAAAATAAGTTAAGAATTAGGTGACTATGACTGACTTTACTTTATAACGCTTTACAAATTAAAAGGTTTCGGATTAAATTAACCTAAATTACTTTAGTAAACAAAAGTTTTGCTCCCATATTATTTATTAAGAATATAAAAATATTAAGAAATACCGTTGACGCCAATATTTTCTATGTATTAACGTATTTTCACCGGCATTTCATAATAAATTCATTAATATAAATAAAACAAAATAAATAATTCACTTCATGACACATCGTTTACATCGATACGACTACCAATTAATTATGTAATCAACTTCTCTGTCATACCAATCTTAGTATACTAGTATTAGTATACAGACCTTCTGCACACTGCACTGCACAGGTGAAGGGATTGGGGATGCCCAAAATGTGAAACGAATACAACGTTACATACTATTGATAAAATACTATTGATTTTTCTTATGTTGAGAGTAAAAGGGACATCTTAAAAGAATTTTATTACACTACTAGAGAACCGCCTTCGCTTCGGGACCCGTAGGTAACAGCCGCGTAGGTCCCGCTCCCGTAGGAATCTCGGCCAAAGATAAGCCTATAATATGACATACTGGAACATTAACATCAGAATCCGTCCTGTCTTCACTCACGGCTAACATGCTCCAGCGCAGTAGGTCGCGCGGGAGTGCCCAACGGTCCGGGGGGCGGGCGTGGAGCGGCACCAGGTTCCGCAGGTACAGAAACCGCGCCGCGTCCGCGCACGCAAACATCCGTTGCGCTAGGTCCTCCACGTGGGCGTCCAGGCTCTCAACTCTGAGGTCCCGCTGGATGGTGGCGTTCCTCATGCACCACGACGCCCCTGCCAGCCGGCGCAGCGTCTTCGATTGAACCACGCGTAGACGCCTGTGTTGTGGTTCACTCGGGAGCGCGTACCAGGCTGGGGCCGCGTACGTGAGTCTGGGGCGGATGTAGGTCTTCCAGATGGTGGTTTGACCCTCAACGGGAGACTCGAGGAGAGCGTTGGACGTACCGCTACAGCTGCTGCCTTGGCGTGATTTACGACGTTGGTCACGTGGGGCTTCATAGTCAGGGAACAGTCCAGGGTTACCGTTACCCCATGGTACTTGGCCTGTCTTGTCCAGGCAATGTCTTGGTTGAGGAGCTTTAGAGTGGGGTCGCGCATCGTGGTTCCTCCGAATTGGATGGCCTGCGTCTTCCCTAGGTTGATCGCCATCCTCCACTCGTGTAGCCACTTGGGGAGGGCGTCGAGGCATCTTTGCATTTTAACGGCGGCGTGACCTGACTTAATCGAGGTGGTCAGGTACGCCGCGTCGTCCGCGTAGAGGGCGAGCATGGCGCCCCCCTCCGCTGGAATATCGTTCGTGTAGCACGAGTAGAGGGTAGGCGAGAGGCAGCTTCCTCAACATCAGATATAACATTTGCCTATGATTTAAGTAAATTACATCTACTATTTGATAGCGTGATTCAGAACTTGCAAATGAATTTTACTAACGACATCTATTAACAACATACGGAACTAAATATCTAGCAACTAACAAAACATCGATCTTCCCATAGGAATGAGATGTTTAGATGCGGTACAAAGTAGCCTACGTCACTCTCCACCCTCCTAACTATCCCCATACACATAAACCATACCATATAATAGCCATGTTGCGACGTGAAAGAGTCACAAACAAACTTTCACATTTATAATATTAGTAAGGATCTAAATATTTCATTATATATTTTTCAGTAACTCACACAGTGAATTTTGTCTACATTTCACGTCTGGCACACGGGAGCAATTTCAAACTTATAAAGTACTATGATCGCCTGGTAGCTAAAATTTCTGTGTGTATACGATGCATGTTGACTTTCAACAACGAATTGCACACGCAATGTACTCCATGCATATATAGCGAATAATACATACAGGGTGTCCCGTAATGAATGGATAATACGGAACCTACGTGTAGAGGGCATCATGCCGGTTCAGATGAATAAATGTTATGTTCAGCAAAAGTCCTTCCGTTTCCGACATATTCGACATTTTCAAAATTGTTCCACCCTTCGCCATTCTTTTTGGCGCCAGGACTACAAATGAAGACATTTTTTGTATCGTACTCTTGGATTGATGTGCTATCGAATGTCATCAATTATTTTTATAACAAAAGCACAGATTCTTTTTAAATTAAGATATTTTCGGCTTATTTCAAGTCCATGATAGTTATAATATCCTGGTACTGATACGCATTCAGTGAGTGTACAGTACATTAGTTCCTTTCGGACCGTTGGTCCCACTGCTAGGTTCCACTAATGGGTCCAGGAGGATTTTCAAGTACTCATGGACCCACTGCATAATAATGGTGGGGCTATTAGGATTTGTAAATCCTTATGTCTCCACTTCCTTTGTTATGATACTGGCTATCTTATACAATATAGCACATAAAAATTACTGAGAGTTGGCATTGATTGACATTGAGTGTCACTTAATTTAATCGTGAATTGAAGTTGAAGTAAATAAAATAAAGTAGTCTAAGATCCGAATCTAAATTGACATTCATCGGGTTGATAAGCGAATCAAACTTAATTTATAATAAATTTCGTATATTAGAAAATATATTAAAAATGGGTAGACAACAAAAATCCTGGACAGAATACTTTTAATTATTTTTTAAAAAATGATTTTTCATGAAATGTTGCATGTTGAAGATAATAATAAAATTTTATGCTGGACTTAAAGTATAGAACATTATAGAATGTGCAGACGTAGCGTAGACTATTATTTACCTGGACGAACTACTGGGTAGACAGTTATAAACATGTATGTCAATTCTAGTTACTTTCACTAGATTTGATAATAGAAAAAAATTTATATCAGCAGCGCTGTTTTATTCTACTAAAAAATTAGACTTCAGTAAGAGAACACCTTACCTACATGTTTAACATACCCGGCAATAAAAAAAGTTAGTTTACATACCCGGGGGCAACTGGGAATTAATCGAGCATGCGCACTTTCTGTTATTCACGATCCTTACAGACCCAACAGCAATGTTTAGTCCTTTATTATCACACGGTATACTTACCTCTCTGTCACTCATTTCCGGACGCGTTGTAATTGAAATCTTTAAAATTTGTATACCCCTATTAGGACCGAATTTTTTGCAGTCTACCCTATATCATCGTGTTCAGAATAAAACAGCGCTTATGCTGATATAATTTTTTTTCTATTATCAAATCTAGTGAAAGTAACTAGTATTGACATACCTGTTTATAACTGTCTACCCAGTAGTTCGTCCAGGTAAATAATAGTCTAGTCTACCCTACGTCTGCACATTCTATACTTTAAGTCCAGTATAAAATTTTATTATTATTTTCATCATGCAACATTTTATGATTTTTTTTTAAATAATTAAAAATATTCTGTCCAGGATTTTTGTTGTCTACCCATTTTAATATATTTTATAATATACGAAATTTATTATAAAATAAGTTTGATTTTCTTATCAACCCGATGAATGTCGATTTAGATTCGGATCTTAGACTAAAGTCTCTGTGAGCAAACCACTGCTACGCTCCACTAATGGATGACAATTTATGTTTTATTAATATAAAAGTTAGAACAGTATTGGTACACGATGGGTACCAGTATTATAAACACAGAGTTTATAAAAGTTCAAAAACAAGGTGGATTTGCAGGTGGAAAAAAATGCAAGAAGTGTACGGGAGCATTGACCGTACATGTGAGTACAAAACTGTAAACTAAAAGGATCACATCAGATCACATAAATAAATAAAAAAAACGTGTTGCACTAGGGGACTGCCGCGGTAAAGCTATTGCCTAGTATTTTTTATTAACTTATGGAATTATCATATTTAAGCAATATTTTCTTTTCTTTGATATTAATTCAAGTTACACTTTTTGAGCGTGGTCGTAGCATTGAGATACTATATGGGTCATAGATGACATAGATGATAGACACCTATATATACCTATATACACAGACATTATGTCTGTGCCTATATATTTTATTAAATATTCAAATGAAATTAGTACATAAAGAAATAACGGTTGGTCATTGCTTAGAACAACTTCGATAAAATTTCAGATCCACAGTTATACCTAAGTTTTTTTTCGTAAGGTGAATGTTTAAAAATACAATTTTCTTTTATTATTTACAAAAAAGTGTTTTTAATTATCAAAAAAAATTCAGCTTCAAGAAAACCACATTTTTGTATCTAATAGTACTTAAGTACATAAAATGAATTGACAGGGTTAATTAAAAAAAACACCATAGAGGTTTCAGTCAATTATGGCTAGTGGGACTACTAATACAATAAAATATTTTTAAAAATTAGTACTGTTAGTTCCACTACTTAAGTGGGTCCATGAGTACTTGAAAATCCTCCTGGACCCATTAGTGGAACCTAGCAGTGGAACCAACGGTCCGAAAGGCATTAGTTGGGTGCACGTTGTATCTGATCCATTGCTTATTTTGTTATTCACTCAAAATTGGTTACCTCTCTGATTTATTTTGTCGGTAAGGTAGGTACATATATTTCCAATTACCGTACAATAATAATACTTTGTGTTTTGATTTCCATCGTCGTTAGGGTCTGTTTTAATCAAATAATAAAGATGATTGTTTTCGAATTTTTAATATTATTGAAGTGGTAAGTTGGAAGGGAGACGTTGTAACGAAACTAAAGGGAAGCTGTGAAATAGTAGGTTGTTCGGAAAGTCACTTCGTTTTTTAATATGAAAATGAAAGACAACTTTTGTATGTTTAAAAATGTTTTAGTAAAATTCTACATTGGCCATTCTGGTTCAGCATCATTTGTCATCTTTTTGGTAGAATGCCATCTTTCTGGTCTTTACTGACAAAAAACTGATACAGGTCATTTTTGACCTCTTCACTTCAAGTAAAGATTTAACCTTCCAAAAAATTTTGCAGTGAATGGAACAAATGATAATCCGAATGCACCAGTTCTGGAGAACATGTTGGAAGTAGCACTATATCCACATCAGTTCATCCGGACTAAAAATTGTGCCTTAAACAACATTTTTAATTTTTCCATACTAAAAAGTACGTACTGACGATAACACTGCTTATAGCTCGCCATACTTAAAAGGAAACTAACTAAAAACTACTGCGTAGATTCAATTGAGCTTTTTCACACACAACCCACCCTTGCTTTATTGGCTCTCAAAACATATAAAGGTTATGCGGCTTAAGAGTGAAGTTTGGTTCAAGATTTACAATTAACTCTGTCCGGAAAAACGAAATTACTTTCCGAACAACCCAATAAAAGATAAAGGGATATCGGGAATTTTCTATGAACAGTCATGGAAATCATGTCAATTTATTCATTGAGACCAAAAAAGCCTAAAGTATCTATCTTATATACGGATGCAATGGGGTTTATTTATTTAAAAAAATTGGTTGTCTGTAAAGTCGGTTTACTGACGATAGTTGAACGTGACAACGTCTTAAGAAAATACTGATGGAATGGTAGCATAATCACTAATAGTCATCCTAAACTATCTTTGAATACTTAGTTATAATTTATTTACGTTAAAAACCTTTATTAAAATATTTTACCAAAAAGACTAGTCGTTGCATACCGTATAACGAAACGTTAATCTTTAGCTAGTCTGTGCATATTATGTCATGTCAATGTGCCACAAACAAGTCAAAACAAACCTGGCTGGTTATAAATAATTTCGATAAAAAGCAAAACTAAAGAGACGTCAGAGTTACATTGACAAAGGCCGATTGTGCTTCTTTGTCGCTCGTTCCGCGTTCTCGCTTGCACACGTTAACGCCGCATGACGTCAGATAACGCCTCATGACGTCAGATAACGGCACATAAACGTCATGTTTTTCGTGTGTGCAGCCGATATCGAATTATAAGACGTAACGTTGTCACGTCAAAAAATCTTTTCGGCAAAAATGCATTTGTTTTTAAACAAAAATCCTTTTTTCCACAAACATAAGCTCTTTAATATACTAACAATGACATATTGTCGTCTATTAAAATGTTATCTAGCATTTGTGCAGGTGCATTAAACTCAATATGATGCCCTAACCCCATATACCACACAATTGATATTATATGCGCACAACTTCCCATAGTACGATTGCCTGTAGGCAAGTACAATGGCTACAACCCATTAATGGCCCACTACTGAGCACGGGTCTCCCCTCATTATTAAGGAGGCCTAGAGCATACTCCACTACGCTGCTCCAATGCGGATTGGTGGAGGGGTTAGTGGTCAACCCAGTGTCGAAAGTTTTCAAGCCGCCCGAAGGCCTCCAACATGGCTTAACGACTGCTATCAATCGATAACGAAGCACGGAAGCGCTCAAGAAATTGTGCCACTAGCGGTCACCCATCCGACTGCCGACCGCGCCTGCTGTTGCTTAATTTTGTCGATCGCTTAGGATCGACGCAAGCCGCCGGGCTATGGGCGCTTCATGGCAAGTACAATACCAGTATGCAATAGCATCTCTATCAGCCAAATCCCTGTCTATCAAAACGTAACTATAGTATATACGTGAACGGAGCATTACTGAGCAGGATATTGCATCGCGATAAATCGCTTTACTCGTTATCTCGATATAATTAAATATTGTAAAGACCATTGCGAAGATGTTCGGCGCAGTAAGATTTGGCTAGTTTAATATGATAGTTCCCTTACGCGAAAAGAAACACTTCATCTTCAGTTAAACGTGGGAATTCTTCAAAGTTTGGAATATTTGCTTGCATGGATTCAAAAGGCACTCTCTGTCTGTTAAACTTTTTCATATGCACATAATCATGCAAAAGATTGGGCATGTTCATTCTAGAATTAATTGTCCACAGCAACTTGATAATGGGCGTTTATTAAGGCCGCTGCGATTTTAAAGTCTGTGACGTAAAGAGGAAGAAGATTAAATAAAAGAATTTAGAGGGAAATAAGGGATGTATTGTACTTTCTTGGTGGGTCACAAATCAATTTATAAAATACTAGCTTTTGCCAGCGGCTTCGCCTGCGTGAATTTCGTTTAAACTTCACCCCTTTATTTCACCCACTTAAGTGTCATAAACGTAAGAGTAGATAAAATATAGGTATACTTAATCAGAAAGCTTCGAACTGCTAAGCTATCGGGAGTTACACGTGTTATTGTGAGTCAACCATAAAAGATAGACATATGCTGTCGTGGAATATTTTTTATATAATTTTAAGGAGAACATTTCCGTCATACATGATTTCTGTGTAGCTTTAACCATTAAGGTTGCACACGCGACGGAAGCTTAAAAAATGGAGTAACTTCTCCCGTTTCTCCAACATTTCCCTTCACTGCTCTGCTCCTATTGATTGTAGCGTGATGAAAAGTATACTATAACCAGCGCGGGAGTATGAAAAATAATTGTACCAAGTTTCGTTAAAATCCGTCGAGTAGTTTTTGTTTCTATAACGGTTATACATCAGACAGACAGACAAAAATTTTACTGATTGCATTTTTGGCATCAGTATCGATCCCTAATCACCCCCTGATAGTTATTTTGGAAATATATTTAATGTACAGAATTGACCTCTCTACAGATTTATTATAAGTATAGATAATTAAAGGTCAGATACACCAAAAAGTTAGTAAATATAAAAAGGGCGAAGACCTGGAGTGTTCTTCGAAGGCGGAGGTCCGGAGCACTGACACGGAAGGCGGAGGCCGGTATGTCTCTAAGCTAGGCTGAGGTCTGGAGGCGTAGAGGATGACGCGCTACCAAGCGCACAGTCCACAAACGCACTAGACAAAAAGAGAGAGACACGCGGTCGGCCCTGTGTGCACAACCGTATCAGTCAGAAGGACCTCGCCCGATGAAGGCCTCTGAACACTCCAAAGTCCATCTCGAAACTGCCCTGTTGACCCGAACTCTCGAACATTCCGGAGCCGGCGTTCTATATTCAAATCTCAGAACTATTTAAATTTTGAATTTATAAGTAAGTTCAAAAAGATTGCAAGTTAAATAATTTAGATAAAAAGCAAAACTAAAGCGACGTCAAAGTTACAATGACACATTGTCACAACAATGTAAACAATGTGAAATAAATAATAAAAGTCCAAATAATAATTGAAAAGGTAATATTATAAATATGTAAAGGTAATATTATAAATTGTCTTTATTGACCTTAAAAAAGCCTTTGATACGGTTTCTGTCCACATCCTTATAAACAGGTTAGAGAGTATTGGAATCCGTGACACCGCACTGTCCCTTTTTAGCAGCTACCTCTCAAATAGGAAACAGGTGGTTAAAATTGGTCAATACCAAAGTAACGAGGAAAATGTGACTTTTGGTGTCCCGCAGGGGAGTGTCCTCGGTCCAACGCTATTTCTCATTTATATCAATGAATTATGCAATCTATGTGGCGTTGGAGGGAGGATTCTCTCTTATGCGGATGACACGGCTATTATTTTTACTGGTAGCACTTGGCATGCAGTAAAAGCGATAGCTGAAGAGGGGCTGGGTAAAGTGTCTAAATGGCTGAGTGAAAATCTCCTTACTCTTAATCTCCAAAAAACAAATTTTATTTGCTTTGCCCCATCCAATAAATCCCAACCTGCCAACGACTTCGTACTTAAACTTCATGATCTATCTGGTTGCAACTCAACACACACAAACTGCAACTGCCCATCTATAGATAAGGTCAGCTGTACCAAATATCTTGGGGTTATGGTGGACCAGAGACTGAGCTGGCAACCACATTTAGAGCTAACTATGAGCAGACTCAGAAAATTAATTTGGGTTTTTAAAACCCTGAGAAATGTTATGGACGCAGACATTCTACACAAAGCATACACTGCACTTGCTCAATCCGTTATTATATATTGTATCCCGGTCTGGGGGGGTGCTAATAAAACAAACTTTCTTGAACTGGAAAGGGTCCAGAGATTGCTTATCAAAGTAATGTATTTTAAGCCCTATAGGTTTCCTACCGACTCTCTCTACGCCATTAGTAATTTATTATCAGTTAGAAAACTCTATATACTGTACGCAATTTTAAAATTCCATAAAGACCTACCTTTTGACATTACCTTACTTAATAGAAGACGTAAGGATAAAATAGCTCCAACCCACTCAGCTAGATCCGCCTTTGCCCAACGGCAATATCTGTCGCAAGCTACACATCTTTATAATAAAGTAAGCCAGATACATCACATTTATTCCTTGACTTTACATAACTGTAAAGTAATCTTAACGAAGTGGCTACATACACTAACTTACACAGAGGTTGAAGACCTGCTAATCAGACTAAAATAACTGAAATAATACATAAAAAAACAAAAAACCAAACACACATACAAACATATACATACACACACACGCACACACACAAACAAGCATACACACACATGCACACACACACACAGGTACTTAGTATACTTTATGTTATAACTATTTTTACTATTGTAATTTTACGCTGTATTTTTTATTTACCTAGTTTTTATTTCATTTTTATTCCATTTTTACTTTTAATACAGTGATAAGTTGTATGCCTAACCCTAATTAGGATATCCATCTGTGGAAGCGCGAGGCATTCCTAACACAAGTGTCGTCGACTACTTAACAGGAAGCCACGTCTACTACTTTTAAGGACTTTTCTAAATAAATGCATTTTCATTTCATTTCAAAATATTAGTAGAAAAGTTACAAGTTAGAAGTGTTAAATAGAGTGATTAATACAAACATTGACCAAATGCATATCTCTGAACAATACTACTCAATACTTATTTTATTTCCAGCTACTAATACAGTAAGTGATATAAAATAGTAAAGCTATATGAAAGAAGAACAAGTAATAAACAGAGGAGGATATAAAAGGAAGGAAACAAAGAAGAAGATGAAGAGGATGCAGATGACTGAGGAGACAGAAAGGTCTGTTGCCATCTTTCTCACTGTCGTAAAAATAGAAGTAGTTTTATAACAGCGAAAGAAATTACGAAGGGTTAGCAACCAATTTTGCCAATCTGAAGAGTCGTGTTTGTTATCGAAGTCTGAATTCAGGTTTTTGAAGAGGATCTAGAAGGATTCGTTGACTCTGGATTAATATTATAGGAACAATTTGGACAATTAGTAATTTTTACATACTTACGACCACACTTAAAACAAATTAGAAAGCGAGGCTGGTAAAGTTACGTAATGAATGGTCGTTGGTACGGCAACGAAGGCAATAGATAGAATTATTGCTTGAAGTAGCATTAATTTGTTTGAAGTTTGGGTTGTAAATTCTAAAAGAATAATTCTTAGAAGAAAATTGCTGATTATTAAAGGGTTTTTGAAAAAGGAGTGTTTTAGAAGTGCCAGGAGTTGAAAGTTTATTCGTAGAGGATTTAGAATTAAATTCAGCAAGTAATAGACTACAGGCCCATGTCAAAAATGGATGGGTCATATGAACCACCAGGTGATGTGTATAGGACGATATAAGAGCACAAAATAATAAGATTCAGCACTATAACGTCACTTGTAAGCTGTCCAACTGAGTGCTGGTGAGAATTCAAAAGTGCAACCCTCGATTTTTTCCCCTTGTCGCATGATTTTTGTACGGCGTTGCGGAATAATGGATTAGAAGCTGTATTGAAACAGTATGAAACCTGGAATTGTCAAAAAATCAAAAAAAAAATTGGTTGTCTGTAAAGTCGGTTTACTGACGATAGTTGAACGTGACAACGTCTTAAGAAAATACTGATGGAATAGTAGCATAATCACTAATAGTCATCCTAAACTATCTTTGAATACTTAATTATAATTTATTTATATATTTTATTTATTTATTTATTCCATAGCTTACTACTAACATTACAGGTAGCATCCCAATACGTTAGTGTAATTGTAATAGCATAACTTACATTGAAATTACAATAAATAACAATCTATTCATTTTTTCTCAAATAAAATTTTAATGTGAATATTCATTCGTATAGTAGGAAGAAGGATGAAATAATAGTAACAATTTAAAACATTTATTTATACAAAGAATTATATTTAAAACATTGTAACACCATCCGCCATCTAGCGCTGCTAACCGTTAGACCATTAACCATTAGTCACAACTAAGTGAGGTAACAAACGAGATTACTTACTCTACTTCTTCAGAGATGGCGCTGTACCATTTTCTGAAACACGCCAACGTGTGTACGCCGTAGCTACCATAAGTAATGTTAAGTGTCTGTCTCTCTCGCTCTTAGGCGGGCTAACCATGCCCGAGTGGAAGGGACGCGTGCCTCTCACTCGCTCAGCGCTCTCATTGTAAGCGCATAACGTGAGCGGCGGAGCGTGACCGTGACACAGTTTCTTGAAGTGCCACCCGGTAATCCAATTTATAAGACGTTATCACGTCAAAAATTACCGAGTTTGTGGCGCACCAATTTTTTATGGGACTGCGCGCTTTCATATTATTTTTCATGGATCTATCGATGGTGAAAATGCCGTACAAAAATATATGACCAAATTGTACTCACTCTACCTGCACTTTTGAATTCTCACCAGCACTCAAGTTGGACAGCTTACAAGTGACGTCATAGTGCTGAATCTTATTATTTTGTGCTCTTATATCGTCCTATATACATCACCTGGTGGTTCATATGACATTTTTATAATAATAATAATAATAATAATAATAATAATAATAATCATTTAAAATTCTTGCAGATAGAATAAATATAACACATATTATGGTCTCCACTTGGCTTAGGCCCGTGGATGCCAAAATACCGGTTTTTAACCGAGAAGGTATAAATCCTGAACAAAAATAATAATCATTTTATTTCAGATAACATTGATCCATTTTTACAGCACTACACAGTCACGATATAATCAGTAATTAAATATGTAACATGTCACAATAAATTAAATCCATAATAAAAATGTGATTAAAATAATAATAATTTATTTTTTATTTATTTATTTATTTTTGCAACACCTTAATCTAGCTAGGGTATACAAGGGCAACAACTTAATGCCTAATGGCATTCTCTACCAGTCAGCCCTGGGTGCTGGTGAAAAAGTTAGAAGGCGCAAACAGAACATTTTATACAAGGTATGAACTAATTTCTAATAATGAATACATATACACATAATAATCTATCAATACATAGGTACATAAATACTCAAAATAAATATAAAAATAATGAATAATATATAAATATAATATATAGTATATAAATATAGTATAGTAGTATATACTATATCATGTCAGATATAAATATGTAAACATAGATGTTGAGTTACAAAGATAAAAATATCCCTAACCGATGGTAGATGGCCTAAGGTAATGTTCCCGAAGCAGTTTCCTGAAAGCGAACTTGGTCTGAGCTTGCCTGATTGTGTTTGGCAGGGCGTTCCAAAGCTGTATAGCCTGAACTGTAAAGGAGTAATGGAAGAAATCACTTTTAAGTTGTGGAAAATTAAACTTTAGATTTCGAGATGAACGTAGTTCCCTGTCACTAGTGGAGCAGTTAAACTGAAAATTTTCCTTAAGATAAAGGGGAGAAGTTGGCTCGTGTAATATAGAATACAGAACCAAGAGAATCCTAGAATTACGCCTCTGTCGAATAGTAAGCCATTTTAGCTGGCTACGATAGCTGGAGATGTGATCATATTTTCGTAAATTGAAAATGAATCTGATGCAGTTATTAAGGAGCGATCTAGTTTGTCGAGATATACTTCAGTGAGGTCTGGGTAGCAGACCTCCGCATAATCTATTATGGGTAAGACAAGGCTGTATACGAGTAATAATTTGGTTTTGTACGGGAGAAAGTTCTTAAGTTTAAAAAGTGACTGCAGTGTACCATTTACTTTACGGCTAATTTCCGTGATTTGTGTTCGCCAGGTCATACGGCTATCGATAAATAGTCCAAGATTCCTTACGGCATCGCACCAAGGGCTCAAAATACGATTGTAGTATATGCCCGGTAAGTTCTCCATGTCAATCCTTGTAAGTAATCTTGAGCTACCCACCACTATCGCCTGACTTTTTAACGGTCACGCCATACTGCTTCGTCCACAATTGCACAGCCTCCAGATTGAGATTCAATAAATCGATGGCGCTACTAAGTTGGTCTATATCAGAATTTACATAAAGTTGTAGGTCGTCTGCATAAAGATGCAGATGCATAATAATAATAATTTAAAAATAGTATCAAATGCAATTCATAAAATTCATTCACAATTCACAATTTTTGACATGGGCCAACTAAACTAAAGTACAGACAGGAACAGATTTGAAAAAAAATAATTGATTCTTCGACAAAATTAAAAAGCTGTAGAATAAATTGTGGGTCTAAGATTATGGAGCTTAGACTAGCCGCGCCCTTAGCTGTAGGCGGCGTCCTTAAATGTCGCACGCGCAAGGCGAAATTCAAAAAATTATAACATAGTTGCGTCTGCGCCTTCGCGATATTAAGTTGTGTTTACGTATTACGTATACCCCTCGCAATTTATCATAATAATGGCTTATCAGTTCTCATCTCGTGAAAATTCGCTGATGCTTCGGGTTTACTTATTGTCTGGTGAAAACACCAACGAAGCTTTGCATATCTACCTACCGCGGATCGTACCTACCCGAACGCTCGTCAAATTAAATACCGTAAATGATGAATTAGCGCATAATTCATGGTTTTTGTGGAGTGGAAGAATCACTTGAGCTGAGTTGCTTTAAAAATAATTAGAAAGTGTTTGAAGGTGGGCTGGTGACTCTGGAACACAAAACCTCATTGCAAGTAATATTTTAATAACTGAGCAGGACGATATTAGTTTAAATTTTTTAAAGAGGTACGTGTCAATAATTTACATTTATTTAAATCACTCTTCTATCTAATCGCTAAATGAAAATTATTATATTATTAATAAAGAATATGTCGGTCCTTAGCCCAAGTATGAAAGAAAAACCATCAAGATGTAAATAACATCCGAAATACATCCGATGTAGGTTCTAACTCAGCAGCTCAGCTGATCACGGGCTGACAACCGACCGCGCAGCTGTTGTGCGCGTAGTACGAGACGTAGTACGAAACGCGCTTCATTGATGAACGGAATTCATGTTACCATCAAGATAGGCAGGATTTCTCAAAATTTTAACATGTAATAACTTTGTTATTTTGAAGTAAAAAAAATCTAATTGAACAGTTATTATGTCTTACCTATTCTTCATTGCCCGTTAAAATTTTTTCGGTAATTAAAAACTAGTAGTGTATATTTATTTGTTACTACTATTACTAGATTGTTGCAACCCCAGCGAATTGGAATCACGGTGACCAGTAACGCCATCTCGTGTAGGCGTCGGCTGTACGACAGAACGCGTTTGCCCTCGTCCATTGCACATGTTAAAACTATTCAAGAGAATCAATAGCATCGCCATTTTGGACGTGGCTGGAGCCCGGTGTGGTTTTGTAGCGGTTGTGTCGTGACGTTCATGAGAGTGAATTCTAGTTATTATTACTACATTATCCAACATTGCTATGGCTTTTTCATGTGCGGTGACGTGTTTAGTGAACACATTCGTACAGTGGCCACCAAAAGTGACATTCATATTTCAGCGTAATAACTTTTATTTAACTTAGTTCAACGACAAATTGTACTGCAGCGGATTTGATCTTACAAATAGTTGTTGACTTATATTTAGATCGTATTGACGGTTTATTTGACCGGACGTATCACTTTCGTCTGCCGTGTTTAGTGGTACCGCATATTATATTAATCAGCTGTTTATAGACATCGTGCCGTTTAGATGGTATTAAGCTGAGGATCAACGTAAGATTGTTTAAATTTTGGCATCGCGAGCACTGCGTGATTTATAATTCATTCTTCTGCCGCAATAATATGCGAAATAAATAAATTTAAAATTATGTGCGAGTTCTTCATTAACAATCCCTCTTGCTGTTACTTAATTTTTTATTTATCCCTCTTTCCTGATATATCCTAAATAACAGTGTTGTGTGCACGCAACTGCTTGGCGAATTAGAGCGAATTGTTCTTGTGATATTTTTTATACTTTTTAGGGCAATGAAGATTAAAACCTTCGATCCGCAATATATTTCGTTAAAATCAATTCACTTTGTAATAATGTTATCGGTTAGAAAAAAATTAAACATAATAAAAATTTAAACATAATGAATCCATAACTTATGTTTACTATTATAATAGTAAGCAACAAAACACAAGAGCCAAAACCAAACACACAAAAGATAAGTACATTTATGACTAAGTATCCAAAAAACTTATCCTATGTTAGTATACATTTAGAAATAAAATACAAAATAAAAATAGACACAATTTTTTCCTTTCGTATCGTCTATCGCAAGTTCTCGGACTTTTGCCCACAAAGCCTTCTGGAAATGATACTTATTACCTCAACTTGCAAATATACCGCTTTAACGTCGCTAATAATATAACACTTACCTCAAAGTTACGTTTAATTATTTAAATTGACATGCCGAAATTGTCTTTTAATATGGTGAATAATCTGTGGTAAGTAGCCTGAGATTTATCGGGCAGCAACGCATAGATTAATGGAACGAATCTATTTTTTGTGCCACTTCCGATCTCTAGGAATGGGAATCTGTAGGAATGGGGATATGTAGAACTGGGAATAGTATAGTGTTTAAGTGTGTAAAAGGTAGATCCGCTAATTCCAAATAGGATACAGAATGGAGGCAAGCTATTCCTTCGAAACACCGATTAGCAATTGACTAGCTGACTTCGTAATGTGCTGCGTTTGTCGTGCGCATACTTGCCCACCGGATGTTTTGATGGCGGTGCTTATTAATTTTTAGATATTGTTGTTTTTGTAAGGATGGATTACTTATGTAATCCACACGACCACTTATGCATTAAAAATATGACTTTATGCATTTAAAATTACTAACATACCGTATCTTGAACGCGAAATGTATAATTTACTAGCCAAACCTGACTGCCTGACTGAGTCTGTTTTATCAGCTAAATCCTACTAATATTATAAATGCGAAAGTTTGTAAGGATGTATGTGTGTGTGTGTGTGTGTGTTTGTTGCTCTTTCACGCAAAAACTACTGAACGGATTTTTATGAAACTTTGCAGTAATATAGCTGAGACATCGGAATAACATAATTTGTTAAAATTTATAGAGATTTTTGAAGGGACTGGTTTCCCGAAGCGAAGCGAGGGCGGATTTACTAGTAAAATAATATAATACGTTGTGTGACGGAACGATGGCTAGTTGTGACTATCCGCTACCTAATAGGGTACTTTCCGTAATGAAAAATAAACTATGAAAGGAGATGTTTCAAAATGTATGGAGCCCCGGCCACCACTTTGTACACCATACTCAAAAATGGAGAAACACAAAACAGTTTTCAATCATCCAATTCCTTTAAATTGCTTTAGTTTTGTGGTATAACACAAAAATGTACACTTAAAATTGCAACACAAAAACAAAAGTCCGTCATGGCGGTCAAGTTGTCATCATGCGCCATGTTGCTTAATTTGATAGAAGTTTGACATATGTACCTACAATTCTGTCATTTAAAGTGACAGTAGACAGTTCGCGATCTATGATCAATGACAACTTGGCAAGACGCCATGTTGAAAATTGATAAAAATGAATTATAAATACAAAATTTGTACCAGAAAAGTATGCATTTAACCAATTTATCTTTATTTTTCCCAAATTCCATGAATTTTTCTCGATTTTTCGAGGTACTGTACATATTGTGGGCCGGATTTGAAACATCTCCTTTAATGAAAATTTATGTAGATATACTTTAATATTCTGATTTTGAGTCATAAAAGCACATAATTATTTTAATAAACAATATTAAAATTCGAAATTTTTAATCAGTATGTCACGTGACCTAATGGTGCGTACAGATTAAGTAACAAAACATGTTATAAAACATAGTTAAATAACATGTTTTACAAATGTGGACGCTATGTGTTACAAAAACAAGTTATACAACATGTTATTAGTTTTTGCAACAATGTTATATGCTATATTTTAAGAAATGACACGCATTGAATTGTTATAATATAACATTGTTATACAACAATGTTGTTTTAATGTGTACGGTCTTGTTACATGTTTCATTGTTAGACAACAATGTTAGATAGTGTGGACGTGTTATAAAACAGAAGTTATATAACATGTTGCATAATCTGTACGCACCATAAAACACGAGAGGTATTGGTGTGACGTCATAAAGGCAAACCTATTCCTCCAAGAACCAAACTGTCAGTTCAGTTTCGAGCATAACAACTTGTATGAATGGCGGTCTTACATACAGTGCCACAAACTTATTTGACCCGGTAAGGGTGGCGCTACTGTCTTGGTATTTTTCTGACAACAGTATAACATTTGCATTAGTTCCAATTTTGGCCACCGGGTCAGATAAGTTTGTGGCACTGAACAATTTACCCTTATTACGTCATCAAAATGGCTGACAAGTTCTGACAGCGTTTTTCCGGAAATTAAAAAAAGAATTAATTTTTTCTTTTATTTTAAGGCGAGAAAGCGTGTTTATTTTGCCGAAATATATTTTTTGTTGCTTTTTATTAGGAAAATCAAGTTTATTTTTCACTACCGAAAGTACCCTATTCCTAATTTATAACGATGCAAATAAAAGGCTCTTGTCTATTTGTATGGTGATGGAGCTGTGGTGAGTGCTAGTATTGAATTGTCATTTTATTTCTAATGTAGGAGCAACACGATTGTAATGCTTCATACATGTCTACAGACATCGTGCGTGGCAAACACGTGACGTGGCAGACAAAACAATATTACTTTATACACTTACTCACATTAAAGAACCTCCCTGTTTCCCTCTCACTTTGATGGCTCCACTTCTTGTATATTTCAAACATATGGGTCTTGTTTCTAAATGAGTCCTCAACATAGATACGCGATGTGCTTGCCCTGCAGTAATGACTAGGTACTTTTGGCAATAGGGCCAACCATTCCCTCACTGAAGCTGATTTGGAGGAAGTATTTCGTGGTTTGTTTTCAAGAGAAGATGAGCCTGATTTGGATTCATGCAAATCCTTTATCCATGTATTTAACGTCTCATTTGTCATAACGAGCGTTTTAACCCGGCGCAAATGAGGTGAAAATAATTACGAGGACGATGACGCCGGGTCATATTTACCCGAATTTTATCGATTGTTTTTTTAAGAAATTTTGCCAGTCAGCTTAATTCTAATGACTGTTTATTAAAAAGGGTTCTTTGCTTAGTTACTAAAATAAAAATAATAACAATAAGTTGTAGAAATTAAACATTTATTAAGTTTTTCAATGACACATGCAAAATCAACTTTGAAAACGTAACATGTTTATATTTTGAATATTCGGTAAAGTATTCTTAACAATAATAGGAATCAACAATCTTATGTCCTAATAGAGAGATCAAATCAGCTTTATAATATAAAAACAAAAACAAATCAGTCTTCTACGTCATCAGTCTGGCCTACGGAACTGCTGCAATTATTGCAGTATGGAATCAAATGGTCTGGGCAAATGTAAATGCGGCACGAATGACAAATGTGAGATGTTTTCTTATCCTTTTTAGACGGACATACTTGACATCTCTTGCGAGTTCCCGGAACTTTTTGGGGAGGCTCTTCACTAGTGTCGCCTAGGAAATCCGCTAGTCTTTTGCGTAATTGACGAGGTAAATTTACACGTGCCTTTCGAGTTTGTAAATGCTCGTGTATTAGAGCGAGTCCCAGCTTTTTTAGGAAATGTCGTCTTTTAGTCCGCGTATCATTATTATTGGCCCGATGTATAATATTGGCATTTATGCCAGCTATATTCAACATTGCATAGAAAATCGTTAGTGGCCATCGTTTTGAATTTCTGCTTACGTTGTAAGTAGCACTGAGTTCGTCAGCTACATCTACACCGCTCTTGGTATCATTGTAAAAAGTAATAATTTCGGGCTTTTGTTTATCACCAGTGGTATCATCGATGTTGGCATCGTGGTGTAAACTTGACATCAGAAGAACAACTTTGCTTTTCTTCGGAATGTAAGATACCAGAGTAATATATTTTTGATGACCAAAAGTTGAAGAGTTTGGGCCTTTTCCACGTGTTGTAATGAATTGAGGTGGAATTTGCTTCTTATTCTTGCGTAAAGTGCCCACTGAAGTGAGTTTGTGTTCGTTTAGGAGATGAGACACTAATTCGTAACTTGTAAACCAGTTATCAAAAGTTATATTACGATGGGTATTAGAAATTGGCAACACTAGGCGATTTACTACGTCAAATGGTTTGTTGCTAAGAGAGAACGGGCCATCCGGCTGCTTGCCGGCATATATCTCTAAATTGCTTACGTAGAATATTTTTGAATCAACTAAGGCAAATATTTTTATGCCGTATTTGGCAGGCTTAGACGGAATATATTGCCGAAATTTGCATCGACCTCTAAATGCCACCAACATCTCATCAATAGTGCAATTTTCACCTAATGAATACATTTCTTGGCATTTCTCAACAAAACTATTGAACAGTTCACGAATTGGTGCCAAATTGTCTACTTGTTGTCTTTCAGCTCGTGTAGACTTATTATCGAAGCGTAAACAGCTTTGTATAAAATAAAATCTCTGAAGTGACATGGTGAGTCTAAAAATTTCCACTCCAGTGCCGTCTGTTTGCCATAAGTCATTCAAATTTTGTCTATTAGATCGATAAAATCCTGCTAAATACAAAAGCCCTATGTAAGCTTTCAATTCACATATTTGAATCTCATTCATATATTTATTTTTATTCAAATCCACAACCGAAGCTCTATCACGTATATGTAAATTTGTGTATGTTTGGATTTTACACAACATATCATGGGTAATGAATAAGTCCCAACATTCTAACTCAGTCTTGGCACCGTGAGCTACAGGCTTCACACCAGGCCTTTCAGATAATATATTTTCGGATCTAGTACGTACATTCGGCCGTGGGGGTGCATTTTGCCACATTGTTCCATCCTTTCCTCTGTAAACTTGTTGCCGTAATTCTTGTTGTATGGTCGCTAGATCGATATTATCTGAATCTGACCCCGTATCACTAGCTTCTTGTTCACTTTCACTGTCATTGCTGCGTTCAGATAAATGGTCGTCAATATCGATGTCTGAAGCACCTTGGGAGTCTTCATTGTCGGAATCAGACTGTTCTAACAACGCCAAAATTCTATCTGGGTGATTTGTCAATGACATTTTCACTAAAAACCTAAAATAAAACAGAGTTTATTTACATTTAACAAATAACAGACAACAAATAAGCAAATAAATTTAAGTCACGAAATTACTACGCCAGCGATGACGCTGGGTCATAATTACCCGTTTTGACTTGACGCACGTGTATCTCCCAGCGCACGCGGCGTCTCACTGAGCGTACCGGTAAAGCGGGTAGAGGGGGGCCGTATCTCCAGCTACACAAACGTTCGAATCATACTAGCGTTGCAAAAATAAAATACATCAGTTTAAAATTGCCTCGGGTCAATATGACCCAGCGTCATTGTCGCCGGGTTAAGCAAAAAACTTTTGCACACATGTATTAATTCATTGTTTTTGTTGGGTAAAAAACAGTGAAATCCTTGCTCTAAAACAGGGTTTTGCGATTGCGTATCTTTGCGTCTTCTTTTAATAGGACGAAGTGGAACCAAGTTTTTAAGGTATGCCTTTTTAGCTTCCCACGTATCTAAGCTCCAGTAATAACGAAAAGTGGCTTTCTCTTTGTTCTTCATTTAAAGCTTCGCACAAAAAAGTGTTGTTTGACTTTGATTCAGTAAGTCTATGGGTACAGGTTTTGATTTTTTCATAACTGTCTGATTTTTTGCACTGAAGCTGAGTGTCTTTTTACAATTTTAAGTATCAACTTCTATTTTACTACCCATGTAAGGCTTTCCTTTAACTCTCTGCTTCTTATTAAAGTCCCTCTTTCTTTTGTTCTCATGTATTTCATTAACATCAAAGTCATTGTGGTTTTTTTTCTGATCCCTCATCAATTTTAATCAACTCTCCAGTTTTTTCATCTGGAATAAAGTGTTCACTCTCAAGCTCCACATCATTTTTTCTTACGAATTCTCCGGTAACTTCATCAAAGTACAAGCCCGTTTTATGGCCAAATATTGCTATATCCGTATGCCCTGAGTCTGCAATCTCCATTTGAAACGGCTGAAAGTTGAGCTCGGACTCACGATGTACTATCAGCAAAATTGATTCGTACCCCACTTCGTCGACAGTTCGTTTGAACTTTTGAGGATGTCAAATTCGTTTTCTTTTCGAGCGTGTCTGTTGCACATATGACTTTTTTAATATTAAGCTCACTCCGTCAAACGTCGCTCAAAATTTCTGTTGTTGAATCCTTAGGTCAATGCTGGTGGGTAGATATAAAAAGCTATCAATATTGGCACTCTATTGTTACTCCAATGACAGAAGTTGTCACGGTTGTTGCGGTGTGAGCGCTCCACAATTACGACGTTCATAAAAGAAATTCGGTTCGTTGCTCCTCTGCAAAGCAGACGTTCTGCTAGCTACCTTCTTCTAACCGTGCTAGATTCGCCCTGTCCGAAATTCGTCCGCTCCAGCCGTGCTTTGGTGCAACACAACGTTAAGAAGATTTACAATAACGCTCCGGACCAATGGATGACAAGGTTGGTAGTTTTTCATCTACTTATCAGCTTGACTGGATTTGACTTTCACACCGAATTTCACATTCATAAGGTCCATCTTTTTAATCGAAGGGTAACACCGTGTGCGGTTATCGCACATCTGTCAAGTGTATAAGTGCAATGAATTAATGTTTAACTTGCAGACATTCACATTTGCGCCTTACAGTTTGCCTCCCTGTAAGGCGCTGTCTCTGTCACCCTCACGTCAGTCACGCGCCAAAAGATTCTTGTCTAATACAACAATAAGTTATGTATTGACAATGTCATGTAGAATAATAACAGGTTTGTTTCAAGGCAACGAATGTTTAGACGAATTTCGACTTAATTGCACTTGATGTAAGAAAATAAGCTGAAGGTGGGGTACGAATCAATTTGGCCGATAGTACTATTAAGATAGAATGTATGGATTCTGCCCGGTTCTCAGTAGGTCCTGTACCAATAATCTCGTCTCTGTACAATTAACAGGGTCTGCAGCAAAATCGAGTATCGCTGTATTCACATCAAAGCAATTGACCGACGCAGATGTGGTCATGGTCTTATCACAGTTGTCTACAAACTCTGTAGCAGAAACTAGCGAAAAATAAAATATCAAAAAAGCACATATCAATTTTGGCAGGCGCACCGACGATATATTTTATAGAAAAATAGTCGTGCACACGTTGACATACGAAACGTAGAAATAGGAATGAATACTTCTGACCCGTTACTAAGGCGATGGTTACAGTGGCAACGTAAATAGTTATGTCAAATAATGAGGCAAAACGCCTCTTAATTTTCCATTAAAATTCAAGCCAACGACTTACTATTATTACTCGAAATCTGGAGTATGTTGTTTTACATTTGTTATGAATTTAGGTGTTTAAGGGCCGGGCCATATTCAAAATCTCACAACTTCTAAACTACCTCACTTATAGCTTTGATGTAACATTTATTATTAAGGTGATATCCTGTGTTATGATAAAACAACAAAAAAAGTAGTTTGACGGGTTAGTTTTTATGTAAAAGGTACTAAACTAAAAAAAATTGGACAAGTGTGAGTCGGACTCGCCCATGAAAGGTTCCGTAGCAGCATGCAACATAATTTAAAAAAATACATTAGAGTTAATTTAATGAAAGGTAAATTTCGGTTTACGATGTAATAATATGACGTATTAAAAAACTACGCAGCAAAATCCCTATCTCCTCCAAGCCTGCCGTAAGTAACTTCCTTCCAAAAAATTTTTGAGTTTCAGTTCTAAGTATGGGGAGCCCCCAAAATTTTTTTTTGTCTATTTTTGTATGAAAACCTTAAAGCGGTTTACAGAATACATCTCCTTACCAAGTTTCAATAATAAAGTTCTTATAGTTTCGGAGAAAAGTGGCTGTGACATAAAGACAGACAGACAGACAGACAATTTTTTGCCATGTGGCTACGGAACCCTAAAAATCATGAAAAAATATTGAATTTTGTTTTAAAATACTTTTTTGTTCTTCTATGAAAAAGATATTACATTAAATGTTACATTAAATCATCAGTTGATTACCTACATTGTTAGCTTTCAAATGAGACATTTTCCGCCTCCTATAGGTACGTCTACCGATAGCAATGATTAAAACAGTAAAGGGGCCCGAGCTTCGAGGTTAAAAAAACATAATGGCTGACATTTTATCATGGAGGGAGCAAGAGAAAATTTGGATAGTGATTTTTCGATAAAAAATACCATATTTCATTCCCCTTAAGTCTCCGTCACTGGTGACCAGACACATTGTATAGTTCTAGGATCTTTTCGTTTATAGTACCTAATGTTCGATTACTTCACCGTTAAAACAAGCTGAAAGTGCAATGTACGGTGCAAGTTTAGTGCATCTAGTACCAGGAGAGCATAGCCGTTAGCGTCAGGTCATTCCCAGTCTAGCATCGTAGTGCTCGTTTGTAGCTACGCTATACACGTACAGTGACGAGCTGCAGGATATTGCTATCTCTTTCAAATCCTGAAAAATTATCATCATTGATCATTCACATTCATGATATCATTAAATCGCGTTATAAAAAATTCTTATAACTTGTCTAAACTATTTTATTTATAAAATTGTCAGTTGCGAAAACTACAACTTTAAAATAACAAACTGAGTCACAATTGAGTCACAAATTATTTAAATTCGCATTTGTCTTCAATATACATTACTACTGTGTCCCCCAATTTGTTCCCGAAGGTATATTAGGGTTCTTATAATTTCGGGATTACCCGCTTGGATATTTTCTAACAACGAAAAATGTCATAATATGTTGTGTCGGTTGCAGATCTGGTGGATAAGTGCGGCCGCACACCAGAGAGACATTTGTATTACAATAATTGTAGCGTCACATTTGAAACGCGACATATACATATATCGCCCCCCTATATTTGTATGTAAACCCGCACATCAAGGACTCATTTGTAGTAGGTATGTGCAGATGGTGGCGAGGCGTTTGTCGTACCAAAAGAATTGAAGATCGAACACGTTCGTTTATGGCGCCGTGCTTCAAAAATGACAACAATGACTTACGAAAATGAAAGACAATACAATACAACTACAACAAAGATAATACAACTATAATCTGGCCGCGCTAACTATGCGTTCCTAACACATGTCAATTCGTCATGACTAGTGATGTACAATAAATGAGGGGTATAAAAGCAAAACCGCTTCAGTCACAAAACATCAAAACGGAGCAATTTACAAATTTGTACTGTACAGTAAATAAATATTTTTTATGTCAAAATCAAATTGTGATGAATCAAACAAGGGCTAATTATTTAAATAAAATTAATAAAAACAAAGAAGTATGTATTAGTTGCAAGTTATTTAAGAAATACTGTAGGACTGTGGCGTGTTTGCATTTAATCATTGGACTAAGGTGGGTTTGCTTTTCAATAGTTCGGATCGAAGCGGATTTGCATCTTATTAATATGACAACGACATAAAGTACTGATTACAAAATAAAACAATTTTTATTAAATAATTAAATATTTTTTAATTCAGATATTATTTTTTACAGAATGTTATGCTGTATTTAGAAAAATATAAACTTATAATCATAGACAAAAAAACTTATAGACTTACAATTTTTAACAAAATTAAACTTCTTTTAAATTATAAAAAAATAAATTTTAATCAGACTTTTATAATTTTACACAAAACTAAACAGTACTTTAATATTAATATATAGTAAGAACTTTTTCTCCTAAACCATAATATTAGACTCATTTGGTTGTGGATCGCAGGAAGGCTCATCTTCTTCAACAATATCATTGTTAAAGTTATTTAAAACAATTTTGTAATATTCCAGCTCTTGATGATATTCCCACTGTGATCCATAATGTTTCACCAGCAACTTCCTGACATCATCGATTTTATCTTTTTTTATGACAACACAGTTTTTTGGTATCGGCAATGGCTGTACATTCTTAAAAGATTGCCCCCTTTTTAAAATTGATTTGAACTGTGTAAAATTTGATGTGTAATGGAGTTCTCCCTTTACTTTTACTCGATTACCACTTCTACTGATAAAAAATCGCTTACTTTGGGCGAATTGAAAATGCCATTGACCAGGCGGCTTAATAATATCTTGTAGAGCAGCTTTCCAATCGTATACCATCTCCATTTTAATAACAGTTCCATATTTTTTAAAAATATCATGGTATTCTGTTGGCTCCACAATTACCTCCTTTCTTTTCAACTCCCTTTCGATGTTCCCGAATACTCTGTCAGCAGGTAAAAAAGAATGACCTGGTACAGGGAATACAATTTCAATGTTATTTATGCTACTTTGAGCATTTTGTAACCACACACAACACATTCCAATAAAAATAGAATTTTTATTCTGTGCTCCACAACCATCAGCTACCAGTCGCAAAGTTGAAATCCCGTCAAAATTTAATAAATTTAATCGATGATAAACTGCAGACGCAATTTCGTTCGCTCCTTTCCTATATTCATTCTCATTCCATGTATATAAATTCACTGTATCATTATTCAACTTTTTTCCTTCTACTGCTAATACAACCGCAAAATTGTAGATATAGAGCTGTCTGCTGTAATAGGTGATTTGGTCAGGTATTTTGGGTAATACTTGGTTCTTTTGGCAATCGAACGATAGTGTTAACATTCCATCCTGTCTCTCGTTTAATAATTGGTAGAATTTTTTAACTTTGCGCTTATGTAATGTCTTTTCAATCATGTACTGTGCTTTGATTGATTGGTTTGATTCGTTCTTTATTCGCTCTTCTAATTCCGTACATTTAGAGCAGACATCCGTTCTTGGATTACCAAACCCAATATTATAATGTGTATTGAAAATTGTACGAAAGTAGGAATGGTTGACAGGATTCACTGCTTGTTCATTGTACATTCGCCACATTTTTTTAATATTCAACGTAGAATCTAAATATTTCCTTTCGGTAGTAGACCTGCAGTAATGAGACTCTAAACACTTAAAAGATTGAATAAAAGATTTAACTTCTTGTAGTTTGTGTAAATTTTTGTGCGATGTATGGTCACCTCCTCTATTTTCTTTAACGAGGCCGCCAGTTCTTTTGTAAGTTTCTGCTACTGTTCGAAGTCTATTCCGCGGTATTTGCAAAATTTTTAAAAATGACGATTGGCAGATTAGAAGTAAAGTGTTACTATTTCTTTGTTTGATATAAACTTTAGTGGAGTAGTTTGCTTGACGTACACCATGACCTCCCGCCCTAGGACGACGACGGATTACATCAGCCACATGACAATATTTTAGTAAAAAGGCATCTTGGTCTTGCTTCGTTTTATTAGAATAAAATGCGTCATGAAAGGACTTCGCATCAGTTAAAGTTACTTTTTTGCATTCATAGATAGCTTTTTTATTATGCTGGCATGCAGGCAATTGCGGTAAATCTTTTGCAGAATACCTTAGGGAAATGCAATAATAAACCATTACCAAAAGTAGAATTTAAAACAAAATTATAATAACAAAAGAAAGCGAAAGCAAAACATTAACGGAAATAAAATGTTTTTACATCATTATAAAATGCTTCTGTATACCCTACCAAACGAGCAAAATACTAGTGAATTATTTCTTACCTTTGTGCCTTTTCTTGTACTCGCCGCCACTGTTTTATATTTCTAACACGTTTTCTAGTAGTCTAAGATCCGAATCTAAGTCGACATTCACCGGGTTGATAATAGAATCAAACTTATTTTATAATAAATTTCGTATCTTAGAAAATATATTAAAAATGGGTTGACAGCAAAAATCCTGGACAGAATATTTTTTATTATTATTTTTTAATAATTTTTCAAAAATATTGCATGATGAAGATAATAATAAAATTTTATACTGGACTTAAAATATAGAACATATAGAATGTGCAGATTATTATCAAATCGAGTGAAAAGTAACTAGTATTGACATACCTGTTTATACCTGTCTACCCAGTAGTTCGTCCAGGTAAATAATAGTCTACCCTACGTCTGCACATTCTATATGTTCTATACTTTAAGTCCAGTATAAAATTTTATTATTATCTTCATCATAAGTACAACATTTTATGAAAATCATTTTTTAAAAAATAATTAAAAATATTCTGTCCAGGATTTTTGTTGTCAACCCATTTTTAATATATTTTCTAATATACGAAATTTATTATAAAATAAGTTTGATTCTATTATCAACCCGGTGAATGTCGATATAGATTCGGATCTTCTACTATAGCGCGTCCTATATGAGCAGGTGTAATTATTTCTTCCATCTTAATACTAATATTATAATAAAACACAAAATATAACAGATGCTAATCACAACGACTCACTATGAAAAGTAACAGAGACGCCATTTTAAAAATTTTGAAATGGCAGCTTCTGATTGGTCGATTGTGACTGAGGCGGATTTGCTTTTGAGATATTTTGGATCGAAGCGGTTTTGCATTTAATCGTAATTTTGTAAGTGGATTTTACATAGGATCGAGGCGGATATGCACTATGATGTTTATGATATAATGTTGCAAATTATGAGAGGAACAATTTGGTGTGCTCAGTTAAAAAAAAACAATTTTGGACTGAAGCGGTTTTGCTTTTATACCCCTCAAATAACATAATGCGTTGTAACAAATAACAATAACAACATGCATTCATTATGCATAATATTTATTCAATTTATATGTTGTTATTTTTATAGGAATTATGTTTCAATATATTCAATAAATATTCGTTATGTAAATAAAATTTTAAGGAATCAATTAATTGAATTGTCTCATAATTTCTGAATGTAATCAAGAGAAAAATATTAAAATGTTTTATTTATTAAGCTATTGCATAGCTTCTATCGCGGGCCACCACTTTGTACACCATACTCAAAAATGGAGAAACACAATTAAAACAGTTTTCAATCATCCAATTCCTTTAAATTGCTTTAGTTTTGTGGTATAACACAAAAATGTACACTTAAAATTGCAACACAAGAACAAAAGTCTGTCATGGCGGTAAGCTGTCATCACACGTCATGTTCGTTAATTTGATAGAAGTTTGACTATGTACCTACAATTCTGTCATTTAAAGTGACAGTAGACAGTTCGCGATCTATGATCAATGAAAACTTGGCAAGACGCCATGTTGAAAATTGATAAAAATGAATTATAAATACAAAATTTGTACCAGAAAAGTATGCATTTAAGCAATTTATCTTTATTTTTCCCAAATTCCATGAATTTTTCTCGATTTTTCGAGGTACTGTACATATTGTGGGCCGGATTTGAAACATCTCCTTTCGTAACGAAAACACCTAACACCCCCCACTCGTGACATCTATCAATAAATACCAGAACTTTTAACTGAGTTAACTTAACTAACTTTTACTTTATAACGGCTAAACCGATTTGGCTAATTTTAGTCTTGAAATATTCGTGGAAGTTCAGGGAAGGTTGCAGCGATGAGAAAATATGGAAAAATTGCGAGGAAAATACTAAAAATGAAAATTTTAATTTCCCATACAAATCTTACCTGTCAAACATTTGATTTTCGCCCCGTCGGTTCGGTATTTTAAGAATAATTACATGTAGATCTGGATTAAATAAGGCGTTGGAATCGACAACATGTATTCGTAATAGTTGAATTATCGCGTATTTAGATTTAAAACATGCAAAATAACATAGACATATAGACATACATGACATAAAATAATGACACTATAATGACATTTGGTTGTTGTATTGCGTGCGTTCAGAAATATATTTTGCTTTACTCTTCATCATATTATGTCAAATCGCCCCGTGAGATGTCCGCCCATTATGACGTAACAATTTTCTGTTATCAAACTGGTTTCTTTTTTTAGTTTTAAGCTTATAAAATTGTCAAATCCTCAAAATAATCCGTAGAAATATTTTAACGATTATATTAGAAAATCACATTGAAATGAAAAACAAAATACAGCCACAAGAGAAATAACGAAACGAAGATTCATCAAATAGGTTAACAAATAGGTTAAAAACTTATAGCAGTCTTTACACTTATTTTTCGAAATAGATTTTTCTACGGGACGCAGCAATACATTGAAGGGAGCTGAAGATAACTCCATTTGTGTCTGTTTTAATTAATGACCTATTATAATGGAGGAATTTTATGCCTCTACTAAAACAAGTGTGAGGAGCAAGATCAGCAGGAGGTGGTGATAAGAGATCTGCAGAAGCGAGGTAGTTAGGCCGAAACTGAAAGCTCTTTCCATTAAAAGGGAGATTTCAAATAATATAATGACATTATATGTCAGAAAAAATTTATGTGGATGTCCGAGCAAGAGAAACATTGTGGTAGAATATGGATTAACCGTGTATATAATCAAAGGGATTAATGATGTTATGAGGAATCAAGACGAATATTAATAACAACACTATATAAGAATTGATTTGTGATATAATAAATAAAATAAATATTATATTGTAATTGCATAAGTTGATAAAAAATGATATGCAATAGCTTTACCGCGGCAGTCTCCGAGTGCCACACGTCTTTTTTATTTTATTTTCATTTGATTCACCTGAGTGATATTATAACACAAATTTTCCTAAGTTATGTTTGGGTGTACCTTTATTACAATAATATTAACTTTATTGAATATTTAGTACATTATTTATATAATATATTATAAAATTATAACATTTTATTTTATATTTTACCGACATTGTATTAAGATTGCAAAAATATTCGATTACAATTGCCTTGTTATTATGTCACATCACTACAAAAACAAAAAGTTGATATGACATGGATATAACCTTGAACGAGCGCCGTTTGACGTGGTTTTCTTTTAAAAGGTATTGTTTTTATATTTGTTATATAAGTAATTGTAATAATTTTAGCCCAAGATTAATACAATTATTGTAAGTTGGCATAATTATTCGATTGAATGTTTGATTTTAATGTTATCACTCGTTAATAAGGCAATTAAAAGATATTAAAAAATTGTCAATTAATTGTACGCCAGTTCAAAGTTACATCGCCCAGTCGAATGACAGACTTCAGGGACGCATTCTTAGCCCGGCCAGACTATAACTGTAAAACAGTCTTTTCTGAGCACTCCTTTCACTATACATACGCAACAGGAATTTTCATCCGCAGACACACCAGGGCAACAGAATTCGACAGAGCTGACTCTCGTAGAGGCTCATTAAACAACCACATAGACAGACTCACACTTACACCGACATACTCACATTCGACGCAAAAATAATATTCGCCAAAGCCGATTGGAGAATTTAGTGCGCAAACTCCTTCAACAGCACGTATTGAAAATAAAATTACACTTATTATTCAGATATTAAGGTGCATGACTGCATATAGGGTTCAGCCTGTTCTGGCTTGGACTGAAGGATTCTGTTTGTATGTCTCGCTCACGAAATTAGTGAAAATGTGATACAAACTTTACAGTAATTTGCAAAACCGACTCCGTATATTTATAATTTTTATTAAGTAAATCTGCCTGTCATTGAATCATACACATGCATGCCACGCAAATAAATAATATAAAATTAAAATCAGATTTCAGTCTCATACAAAACTTCACTTCTAAAACATATTATGTTCCGATGAAATGATTGCATATTTTAATATTTTAGCGGAGTAGCTTAGTCAAGAGGTTACCTATGTTACTTTTTAACGTTTGATAAAATAAAAATTGGACTGGTAGTATGGATACCTTGATACAGGTTTTGTACCTCATCAAGGTTTCAAGTTAATTAATTAGAGAAATTAAATATCTCATTTTATCCCTCTCTATCTGAAAACTAAGCAGTGAAAAATGTGATATCAAACATCATGTTTTAATAATATCACCATGATAACATTGTTTCAAAAATATTTTCCGGCGGCCTGCCATCTAGCGAATACGTACCCACATCATATTGCGTGGAACTAGTTCGTGCACCCTCTAAGGGGTGGCACTGTACAAATTCACAGCAATTTCGTGTAAAACATTCGCATATTCAATCTCCTGCCCGTCAATATAATGTTAGTGAGCTGCATTACAGCTGTGGTAATATATTCCTTGCCATACTCAACCGGCGGGGGCTGAATTTCAGCGTTGGAGAGGGCGGAAGGCGCCGTGTGAACCTGAAATTCGCCGGTGCTCCCGTGGTCCCCATTAGCTCAACCCGGATAGAGCGTCGTGGTACGGTTGTCGAACCGGTTTGAGCCACGGAGGTCGTCGGTTCAAATCCGGCATGGGTGACCCTATTTTTCGTTTTTTATAACTTCATTTTTATGTTTTTGATATTACTCAAAATACATAATTCATTAAAGGAAACGATTGTACGTTTCCTTTAATGAATTATGTATCAGTTATTTAAAACAAAACACTATTTAATTATTTTCGCATTCATGGAATAACATTGAATTAATCCGGTTTGTGTTCTTAACGTCTTTTTGGAACGAAGTTCCTTACGGCAGGCTTGGAGGAGATAGGGATTTTGCTGCGCGACCGAACTGAAAAAAATGTGATAGTAAAACCGTAAGAAAATATGCGTGGAATAAAAGCGTTAAATGAGACGTACGCAGGCGCGACAGCAATAAGGAAGTGTAATAGCTTTTGCGTGAAACGTTAATTCTAGACCTAAAAACCGAAGTACTAAGTGCTGTGTAATAAGAAATCCCTTCAGTCCCAGAAAGTTGAATTCCCATTAAGTTGAATTCTCTGAATGTTGAATTCCCGTTAAGTTGAATTCTCATCACCCGCATTACTGCAAATTATTAAACATTGCAAACGTTTGATCAAGACGCGTAAGCGTGTTCGAAATCACATAGGACCTTTTTCACTCGACGCCAAGCGTAAGCAGCCGTGCAGCTACCGGGGCATTTATTGCTGTGCATTTTGGACTGCGAATATTATTTTATTTCCTTGAGACAGTTAAGGGGCATTTGTTGCTGTGCACTAACATTATTATTTTACGTAATTTATTATTTCCTAAAATACTAAATTTCCTAAATACTTTCCTGTACTTAAATAAAAACTAATCAGCAAAATTTTAGAGAAAAATCAAGAAAACCTACATAAAGTTGAGCACGATTTTTTTTGCAAATTGTGTCGATTCTACATTAGCTGAAGGAACTTCGTTCCTACCTGGTGTCCCACGACACTACATCTTTTTTTCATTTGTTGGATTATAACGAAATCGGGAGACAGGATATTATACCTAGAGTAAAATAATATTATTTTATGGTGTGTGTAGACAATGGACACACACACAAATACATAGACTCAAACTTATTTTAAACGTGTTTAAAACGAACTTCGGTACCTTTTTGGTGCAATATCAACAATCAATATCTATATTCGAATATTTCGTATCTTGATAAATAGAATCATCAGCACCTTTGTTTCCATAATGGCAGCCGCAAGACTTGAGCTGCGTCCTCACAAAGTTCGATTAAAATCACAATGATCATCTCTTGACATCTAAATAATTAAATTGCATAGAGATAGGAAAAATTGCGTCCTTTGACATATGCAACTTCAAATGTAACTTTTTTATGGACCAAATAGCTTATGAAATTATTTATCGTTATGCATTTCTGCCACAATGGTTTCTTTTTCAATAATGGCGCAGCCATGTTTTTCTAAGTACATAATGCCAGCATTTGAGGTTTTTTATTAATGCGGCCAATATTATAACATTATTCAGTACAAGTTGTTTGATATTATTCTAAGCTATTACTACTACTTACTATTGATATTAATTAAGCTCTTTTTCTGAGTAGCTCTACAGACGTCGAGCACTTGATGCATCGTTGTATCGTGTTGGATTCCAAATAGCATGACGTTTATTTTGTGTAATTTTGAATCATTCGTCACTTTTCCAAGAAGAAATTAAATAACAACAGGTGAATGTTAAATTTCCAATATAGTTAGTTACACTTGAGGCGCCGAGAATATGGAATTGACATTCCCTGGTATAGTTAAAACTACCTTTGATCGCCGTTTAATTTAGCTAGCTTGCTTAATTTATTTAAGGTATTTTAAATTCTTGTTTATGAAGCTAAAAGAGTATATTCTTATTGGCTTTATAAAAAAACATGTTTGTATATTATTACTTTTTACACCCTACTATACATCAACGACATTATAAGTAAAAAGACTCTATATAATATCATTGATTTATGACTGACTTATTTTTATTATGTACTAATTAATAATTCTAATTATTGACATTTCAACACGTTTTTCTTACATCAAATCAATGCGTTCAAAAATTTTCAGTATAACATTATAGACATGCGACAAGGGAAAAAATCGAGGGTTGCAACCCTCTCTATATCCGTGGTCCGGGGATACTACTACCTACCTACCTGCACTTTTGAATTCTCACCAGCACTCAGTTGGACAGCTTACAAGTGACGGCATAGTGCTGAATCTTATTATTTTGTGCTCTTATATCGTTCTATATACATCACCTGGTGGTTGGTATGACTCATCCATTTTTGACATGGGCCTGTAGTCTATTAATGACAAATCATGACGATTATTATTATGCAGTCGTTCTGACCTTAAGACTACCTCTGGTAGCAGCACGGCTACTGAGTAGCAGACGGTGTTAGATTGTTAATTAGTTAGGTTTGTTCGTTAGTAAGTATGACGAGTAGGGTAAAGATGGTTATCGATAGTTAGTCCCGTTAATTGTCGAAAGTATCTGACAATCGGACAATCCAGGCTTTAAAACCCGAATATTTCATCTTTTAAGGAATTGGTACTATGATCGTTTTGTGTTAGATGTTTACGTTTGTCGATAAAATCATTGTAAATTAAACCTTTGACTGAATGACTTACAGTCGAATTAGGAGCGCCGTGAGGGTCTCTTTATTTGAGTCCTCGAGCATATGGAATTTCCAGTCCCCGCCAAAACCAAACTTATAACCGGTGCTCACAATTCAATTCGGCTTGTAAACAAATACTACGGCCATATTAAGGTCTCGTCATCAAACTTAAATGTACCTCAATCGTAAAGGCGTAAAGCTGGCATTTATGTGCCATGCAATTATAGCGAATTCCAGATCAAACGCGAACGGAGTATTGTATGTATTATTGTGGAGTCAATACCAGTCAGTTGGATCCCGTCTCTTTAGGAAGCTGCACGCCGTTCAGCGGTTAAAATTATATTGCCTTTATTTTATGGACTCCTAGTAGTTTGCATCGAAGTTTTCTGTTATGTCGTGATCGTGTTGAATGTAAAAAATATTTAGTTTAATTTCCTCGATTCCTGTACATGGAAGATGACCTATAACAGAAAACTAAATATATAACAGGAGATTGATTAGCACAATGGAACCCAAAATAATGATTTTTAGAATTTTTGTTAGTTATTCCGTTTGTCTTTGATGTTATTCGGGCTAATCATAAAAACGGCGAAATCGGTTTTAAAACTATGCTAAGCTTCATTTCACTTAATGTGTTTATATTATTTCAATCGGATCTTAGATAAAAAGTTACTTCGGTATAAAGAATGACACCTAATAATTTCCGAATGTTAATGTGGTTATGAATTAAGGGACTAGTTTCCCGCGCCAAACCGAGGGTGGATTGAACTTATTTACGGGTATTAAAACTATATACTATATACAGAGTGTCCCGTAACGAATGGATAATACGGAACCTACGTGTAGAGGGCATGATGCCGGTTCAGATGAATAAATATTATGTTCAGTAAAAGTCCTTCCGTTTCCGAGATATTCGACATTTTCAACATTTTCAAAATTGTTCCACCCTTCGCCATTCTTTTTGGCGCCAGGACTATAAATGAAGACATTTTTTGTATCTGTTTTTTGTATAGTACTCCTGGATAGATGTGCTATCGAATGTCATCAATTATTTTTATAACAAAAGCACAGATTCTTTTTAAATTAAGATTTAACACCAATTTAACGTATTTTCATATTTCATTCTTGGCTTTTACTCTGCCCTGGTTAAAAAAAGGTATGGTGGCTTGAATGTCAAATTTAAAAAAAAACTAGCCCATTTCAGCCCAGATTCCGAAATGGTTATGTTACAGGGTATGGTCCACCTATCGATTTTAAATTATTTCCTTTTAAAACGAGGTCGAACCCATTTTTATGATATTACAAGTTAATTCCAAAACTTAATTAGCTTCAAAACCATCCAAATTCTGTTGATTCACCATAAATAAATAACTAATAACACCGTAAATAAAATAATTTTTAAGCCTGATTGATACCACTAGAATAAGACTAAATCTGGTTAGTCTGGTACCACCAGATTATAGAGAGCAAATAGCCTCTTTGAAAACTTATTCGAAATAACTAACTTTTAACAAAAAAAATACCGACTTCAAAATCGATATAACACAAAAACCACTCGCCAGGTGGCGCTCAAATTTATAACCGACTAAATGATAGGTACTAGGTACCTTTATGGGACTAGACAGCAGTCTCTACCTTTCGAATGGCGAAAGAATTATCGACATCGGTTCACCCAGTTCGAAGTTCTGAGGTAACACACATAGGAAAAAACACATGATAAAAAATTCCATTTATAATTTAATTTCCATTGATAAGTATCAATGGAAATTATCATTTGATTGTTTTATTTGGTTACTGAAACTAACATTTTAAGGGATTTACGTATTCATTACGTATTCAGTAGGTAGTGAAGTATTTTCTCTTAAATTAGGGTACAAATTTAGCTCTCTTGGCAAATAAGGGACAGTCAAGTGAATTTGGATGGTTTTAAAACTGATTAAGGTAACAAACCAAATTTTGGAATTAATTTGTAATAACATAAAAATGGGGTCTACATTATTTTAAAAGGAAATAATTTAAATTCTAAAGGTGAACCATACCCTGTAACATACCATTTCGGAATCTGGGCTAAATGGGCTAGTTTGGTGGCATTCAAGCCACCTTACATTTTTTTTGAACCACGGCAGAGTAAAAGCCAGGAATGGACTATGAAAAAACGTTAAATTGGTGTTAAATCTTATTTTAAAAAGAATCTGTGCTTTTGATATAAAAATAATTGATGATATTCGATAGCACATCTATCCAGGAGTATGATACAAAAAACAGATTCAAAAAATGTCTTCATTTATAGTCCTGGCGCCAAAAAGAAGGCGAAGGGTGGAACAATTTTGAAAATATTGAAAATGTCGAATATCTCGGAAACGGAAGGACTTTTGCTGAACATAATATTTATTCATCTGGACCGGCATGATGCCCTCTATACGTAGGTTCCGTATTATCCATTCATAACGGGACGCCCTGTATATTTATACTTTCCTTATCAAATGATTCCTCATCAAATATCTGCAATAAAAAAACAATAATATTTTCAGATAAATTAGGTAAAGACTTTGGCGCTATCATGACCCCTTACTTAACCCACTCAGTCATGAACAGGTGCTCACCAGGAGCCACCTTTGATTATTTGATAAGTCAAATAAATCCTCAAGATTTAAATATTAACACTAATGTGGTAATAATGATGGGTGACAGTTTTGGCATTAAAAGGCGACAAATTATACAATGTATAGAAAAATTGCTACACTTACACAGCAGTACAAAATGCAAGTTTGTCATAATGTGCTTTCCCATATTCTAATAATCTAAGTAAGGAACAAAATGAGCACATACATAAATTGAATTTATTATTATATAACTTGACAGTACATCATAGTGATGCCATTTTTTATTATGACATTAACAAATTTATTTCATCATTTAAGATGACTAGGCATACTTTGTATCTGCCATTAAAATATAAACAACAGTTAGCTACATTGTTAGCTTATAATTTAAATGATGCGGTTACATGTAGTGTAACAAAGTCTTTTGACTCATTTTTAAATTGTGGTAGTGGTACCACTATTTCTTTTTTGGACAACTGTACTAATATAAGTACAGATAATTGTTTAAACTAAGTAAAAAGACAACAGATAAGCCCTCATTCATAAATATTGTTATCAAAATATACAAGGTTTATCTGGCAAAGAATTAGAAATTGAATTATTTATTAAAGACTGCAAGATACAGGTTTTATGCATTACCGAACATTGGTTGTCATGCGCTCAGAATAATGTTAATTTAAATAATTATAACTTGTCAAGTGCATTCTTTAGGGAGACCGCTATTCATGGTGGATCATTAATATTAATAAATTACAATATATCATGTAAAAATCGAAAGGGCATTGTTAGTCTTCCTATTGAGCGCATTATTGAGTTAGCCTGTGTGGAATTGGAGCAGTTTGTGTATACCGGCCCTCCTCTGGTGACTTTAGTATCTTTGAAGATACACTGGAGGATGTTCTTAAACGCTTATGCACTTCTAGGAAAGGATTAATAGTATGTGGGGACTTTAATGTAGATATTTTAATAGAATCTTTGATGTCTTCTAGGTTACTGAACCTGTTTAAATGTTTCAATTTAAATCCAATGTTTACTGACCCCACCAGAATAACAAGGAGGATATAACAGGAGGATCAAATTCAGGATTTGTAGCATATACACCTTTTTAAACTGACCCAAACATGCTCAATGGGATTAAGATCCAGGCTGCGTGCTGGCCAATTCGTGATACGCATCCCAACCTCTTCGCAATATTGTTGAACTTGTACTGCGGCGTGGGGTCAGGCATTGTATTGCATTAGATAATTTTTTTTGCCTATCAATCCCATGTAAGGTACCACGTGGGCTTCTAAAAACTCTGTTTAATAGCGTTGGGCCGTTAAACCAACTCTTCTACCGTTTTGACGAACCATGTCGACGAACACAAGTTCCGTTCGCCCGATCTTCGAAATGCCACCCCACACCATACACGAACCGCTACCAAAAGGAACTCGCTTCTCAAAGCAACCTTGAGCATTTCTCTACCCTTGTCGATGATAGACTCTTCTGCGACTGTCTGCATTATTTAAACACGTTCTACTCTCATCGGTGAATAATGCGGAGGCCCATTGCTCTTCAGTACAATAAAATGTTCACGTGCAAATCTTGGACGCGCTTGTCTGTCAGCTGCAGACAGCTTTGGACCATTTGCTGGACTAAAGGGGGTGATTAAAGCTTCTTTAAGCCTCCTTCTTATTGTAGGTCAACACACGTTTATTTCACGTACTTAATTCAGCTCTGTTTTGAGGTTTACTAACGTGAAGTAACGATTTCGTAGGGAAGTTGAAACAATAAATCGGTCGTCACGACGGTTAGTTGCTCGAGTTCTACCGGTACTGGCTCTCCTTTTGTAAGAATCAGTCTCAATAAACCTTCGGTATACTTTAGAAACTGTAGACTGGTTTAAATTTAAATTTCTGGCAATAGTTCTTTGATGCAAGCCTTCCCGCACTAATGCCACAATTTGAGCAGCTTGTTCTGATGAAGTATCCATATTTATGGCTCCGAAATTTTTATTGAGTTGAAAAGACTCAAAACAATACTATTGACAACAATAACTTGCGTTCCAAACGAAAAAATAAACAGAACAAATTTCAAACTTTACTCCAGTACCATACGAATCGGAGATTAACCGTAAAATTTTCCCGCCTATAATTTTATCATGTATGAATGAATGAATGAATGAATATTTATTTGCTTTGATTGTGGTTACATAAGGTTTTTTACATAAGTATATTTGATCTGCACAATCAGCCATATACTGTCATGGCATGCAAAGTTTTAAAATTAAATTAAATTAAATTTAGGTATTAATTTACTAAAATTAAATTTAAATATATCTATCCAATTCTAAACATAATACAACACAACTAATACAACACAATTAACTCCGTATAAAATATAAATGTCAAATGATAATCTTAAACAAAATCTTAACATCTTAAATCTTAGTTCCAATCGAAATATATTAATTAATTTAAATAACATAAAATCTAAATTATACCTACATATTTATAATCAAAATTATTGTATATACTCATTTACTGTGTAGAAACACCTGTCAATCAACCATTTGTGTAATTCCTTTTTAAATCTATTTTTATTTAATTTCTTTATATCATGTGGTAGTTTATTATATATGTTAATGCACATATGATAACAGTTGTTTTGATGCTGTTTAGTTTTGCATTGTGGTAACCGTAATTTTTCAGCATGTCTACTGATGAAGTTACCATAGTGACCTTTTTTTCAAATAAATCCATGTGTGGTTTGACGAATACGCAAGATTCGTATATATATATAAACTGGGTACTGTTAGAAGCCTAAGTTGTTTAAAAAAAGGCTTGCAGCTGGTTTCGGGGCTTAAACCACAGATGGCTCGTACGCATCTTTTCTGCGCTATGAAAACTTTATTTACAGTTACCGCATTCCCCCATATTAGTATGCCATATCTTAAATTGGACGCAACGTATCCATGATAAGCTTTTAGAGCCGTAGCTTTATCACTAATTTTTGGAATCCGCCACAGGGGGTATATAAACCGATTTATTTTTAAACAAACTTTATCAATATGATTTTTCCACGTACATTTATCGTCTAATACAATACCCAAGAATGTAATACAATTTGTTTCATCAATCTTTTTACTTTCACATTGTAAATTTAAATTTAGTTTTTTCCATACTTTATTAATAAATTGAATATATTTCGTTTTTTCCACAATATGAAGATTATTATTTTGAAGCCATGTTACTATTTTGTCCATTGTGTCGTTTATTTCATTATTAACATTTGTTGAATATTTGTCTGTTACGATAATAGCAATGTCATCTGCAAACAGAGAACACTGATGATTTGTGATTTTTGGTAAGTCATTGATGTAAAGTATGAAGAGAAAAGGTCCTAAAATGCTCCCCTGTGGGACGCCTGCTTTAATGAGGGTCATTCCCGCTCGGTAACACCCTGTCGTCAACACTGTTAACGACTGGGAAATTAAAGATTAGGGGCTCCGATTTATAGGAAACCTCCTCTTTTTTATAATTTATGTTGTTCACCTCAACGCATTGTGTTCTGCTGGTTAGATAGCTTTCTAACCATTCCAATGGTAAGCCTCGTATCCCGTACCTCTAGCATTTCCACAATAGCAGCTTATGTGAGACAAAATCGAATGCTTTGCTCATGTCGTAGAAAATACCAATTGTTTTGTTTTGATTATCAACATTTTGTATTATGTTTTTTACTAAATTAAATGTTGCGAGAGCCGTACTGCAGTTCAATTCTTAAATTTAATTTTTTTTATGATTAATGGACAGTCTTGACATTTCCATTTAGTTCAATCTAAATAGTTTGTATGCTTATCAAGAATATGAATTTGAAAGTACTTCTGATCTTTGATGCAGTTTATGAGTCCGTCAGTGTATTTTGCTAGTTCAGATAGAAGACATTCCAAGTCCAGCTGAACTATACCTAAGCCATAAATATAAGCCATTCAGTTAACTTATATTTGAATCATTCCGTCGGTTTGTAAACGAGGGTTTAATCAAATACGGCCCATATGTTAACATTCGAGAGAAAAAAATAACAAAAAAATAAAAATAAGTTAGTATAAAATTGCTCTCTAAGAAGACATAAAAATGTGACATGTGAGTATGCTATTCAGATTTTATTGGATTTTCTAATCATAATAGTAAAAACAATTCGTCGTGTTTTCAAACCTAATTTAGGCCTACATGATACTAGGGAGCTCAATCAATCATACGTAGTAAGCCGGAAGTTTTTAAAGTAATTTGATCCAATAAAAACAGTTTTACTGCACGTAGACGGTTGATGTTCAACTTCACTGGCACAAATTGCATTTTGATCACTGAAAGTGCAATGTACGGTGCAACTTTAGTGCATCTAGTACCAGGAGAGCATAGCCGTTAGCGTCAGGTCATTCCCAGTCTAGTAGCGTAAAGCTACGGGCTACCATAGGTACAGGGCTGCACACGTACAGTGCCCTTTCTTTCATGTCCGTAAAATACTGATATAGGTATCATTCTCATTATAATAAGGAGGCCGCCTCTTTCTCTTATGAATACTCCGGGCATCCGTATTCAGCTTCGTCTAGTATTTATTTTTAAGCCATTTATATCCTTTGCGATAAAAACAAATACAATCCAGAAAAGCTAAGAATAAAATTTTACAAACAAAATTTTCAAAGACAAAAGGACACGGCCCAAAAATGTGGGACTGTGTCCCAAAGTGTACAGGATTTTTTATGTTATTTTTAATTTGTGTTATTTTTATGTCCCTTTGAAATTCCAAGTGATTACTTTGAACGAGAACAATTAAGAAATTGGGGTCTTGTTTAAAAATGGTATGGATTTTTTTGTGGCTACATTTCTTAGAATATTATACCATTTTGTAATCTTGGTTAGATGCGTCAATTTAAAAAAAAACTGACCGCAGTAGTATTCATATTTTTTTACACAATGATGAGTGAAATTAGACGGAAATTAGACTGGGATTTTTAAGAAAACTGCATTGTTTTAAAATTTGACCACGCTGCATCATTTAACAAAAAAATTTAACAGTCTTATCAATGATACGTCATTTTTATTCATTATCTTATTAATTTTACTATTCCAAGCCTCAACTACGTTATTAGTACGATGGCGTTCTGAAAAAATGCACCATTTGTCAATGAAATATTCATTTTTTAACCTATATTTTCCCATGTAATTTATAATTTTTTTACCTTCAGTATGTCAGGACATTCATTTTTTATATATGCCTAGTCATCTGCTATCATTTCTCGTGGCATCAAAGGTAACGAAATGCAAAGTCCAACGATACGTTTTTCGATTTTTTGTTTCAAACCCAGTGACTTTGTTTCCCGCCATAAGCTATTGCACATATGGAAAGAACACCTTTTTATTGTAATGTTAAGAAAAAATTGTCAAATTGCATTAGTTGATGCGATTTCAAAATCGGCATTAATTATTGTGGGTTTCCATGCTGGGATTTGTGTCGTAATAATATCGCATAATGCAAAATAAGTCACTTGCATCTTGTCACTGCGTCAATGCGTAAATTAAAGGATTATCAGTTGTTAATAATGAACTATCCATGTTGCCGTGAATCGTAAATAATTTTCCAAATAGTTTGAGTCAACTGTCAAACGTACCATCTATAAAGAACTTTGAAAGTTGAGACAGCGTATTTAGTGCCTCTTTTGACGCAAATATTAATATTCGCGAGGTGCCATTGTTATAATCGCCTAAAAGATTTGCTAAGTGAGCTTTTGGGACTTCCACTTCCTGAAGTTTAGTGAACACGGTTTTTGAGATCCCCAAGCCTTAGAATTATTTCTTGTATTATACAATCCCGTCTTGCAAGAAGTTAAGGGTGGTATTTCGGATATGAATTTCATACCCTTTATCATGAAATGTTTTATTATACCATCAGAAGTACTAGCAATTTTTTGCTTCATTTAATTTTTGCGCTATTTCATTTTTTGCAAAGTCCCGTTCACATATTTGTATGTGGGCTGTTGTTTTAATAATTACATTATTTTGAAAAAAAGGTATATAATCACGCTTTCATGCGATAAGTTAACAACATAAATTGCTAAACATATAATTATTTATATACGATATTGACGACCCGCATGGCGCAATGGTTAACACGCCGGATCACTGTTCCGAGAGTCCTGGGTTCGATTCCCAGCGAGGCGGAAATATGAATGATGAGTGTAACGAAACGATGGCTGGTTGTGGCCATCCGCTACCTAATTCCTACGATGGAAATAAAAGGCTCTTGTAATCTGTAGGGCGATAGAGCTATGATGGAGCGCTAGTATTGAACTGAACTTTTCCGAATGTGGGAGCATCATGATTCTACTCGTATTTTTAAACGATCTTTATTCCTAATATCTGTAGTTTCAATACTAGGCCAACCACAGCTCGTACAGATAAATAAAGCAAGTTTTATATATTTATTAAAACGAAGTAACAGATTATAATAAATACATCAAAATTTAGTCGTGCACTTTCTCCCGCCGTGCATCTTTATGCATCTCGCTCGTAAGCACGACGATTTTTCGAGTTGCTCTCCTAAATGTTCTCGTGTTCGTTCTCCCTTCCACCGCTCGTACCATTCCATCTCTCCTGGGAATGTGGCCGTAATTCATCTGTGGGGCCAGACGTTGCGGGGAAGATTCTTTTCTATAAGGAGATCTATGTCGCCGATCTGCGATGTTACTTCGTGACTTCTTGGCTCCCGCCGGTTTTGAAACGAAACGAATTGTACTTTATGCGATAGGTTGACACCAGCCAAATCACTCCTTTCTCTCTCAGTATTAGTATAGTCCGATCTAGTGCTGTGCAGAAGAGGATGATGCGATCCTTTGCAATCCATTATCCCGCAGGCTTTGTACTTGCATCGATGACAATTATTTCGTTTGTTGAGACACCGGAAACAAATTCAACTCCTTAGGACGCTCCCATCTATCACCAACATTGAACTCTTTGAACTGCTCGCAATGCCATTTTCTATGATTACCCTTCAAACAGATCTTACATTCTGATACTGTTGTCAGTTTTCTCGATGTCGACCGGGTTGACAGCTCTGTAGGGTTGACAGCATAAGCGCGTTCTAGCTTCTTGCGACGTTCAGGGGAGTGCTCTTGTACGATCTCTGCTGGTGCATAGCGGCTGCATAACTCTGCTTCTCTGGAGAGGAAAGATGATATTTTAATTAAATCAGGTTCGTCGTCTGGTCTTTCGGATGCAAAGTCATACCACCGATATTTTAGTGCCGGAATCATTTTTCACACGACAGCTCTAACAGCATCGGGATTGAACAAGTAATGTGTTTTACGAAGTGCTAGGACCACTGCGACAATATGTGCAATCCGACTGGCAAAAGTCCATATGTCGCGAGGATTATCTATTAAGCGACCCCAATGTTTAATTTTATCCATCTCTGCTATGACTAAAGTATCTGGGTGTCCAAATCTTAGTTCTGATAATCGAATAATGTCGGATCAGTCTCGGCAATAAAGAGTGATATCGCCGCCTCATTTGCCGTACCTCGTAGGCATCGTCTTAGACGTGCCAGGTTCTCTACCTTCGAGAAATGGGAGTGCGTATCACGATATGCAGCTTTAAACGCAAGCCATTCATTACTGGCACCACTAATGGCAGATCTGAGAAGTACCTCGGTACATCATTCGATGTAGTGGCTCGTATTGCATCGGTGAGAGCCGCAGTCAGCGACGCTATTTTTACCATCTGTGGAAAACCTTGTCGAGCTGATGACATTGCGCCCTGCATTGCAGGCTGTTTGGGTGAAGGTCTGTTACCCTGCTGAGAGGAAAAGAGATTAGGATTGATCGGTGCTTCCGATCTCGGCTGGGTTTGAAGCCAGCTCTTCACAAGAACCGGTGTGTCTTTGTTTGTACCCAGATCACTATCATCGTCTTCACCGTCAATAGTCTGCGCATCTATTACAGCCAATTCAGCCTCCGCGAGCTCTACTTTGGCTTTGGCCAGCCGCTCTAATGCTTTAGCACGTTGGAGTGCCAGGTTTGAGCGCATTGACACATTTGAAGTACACTGCTGCCGCACACTATCTTCACTGCGTACTGGTATTCACTGCATAGCTGGCACCGTTGCTACCGGAGCTGGAGGCGCGTCTCAGACAGGGCCAGGTTCTGGAACCGATCGTATTTCCAACCCCTTACGCTTCGACGTTATTGAACGTGTAATCGGCATAGTTCACAATTTAAAACAATGACACAAACACAATGAACTATCACAATTAAACTTTAAATACGATCACGAAAATCACGAAACAAAAAATAAAACAAAGCACTCAAACGAAAACAAAATAGAACAAAACACAAAAACAAAACACTATCGTAGAACAAGAATCAGAACACTGTCACTGCCACAACAATTCAATAAACATCACTACGACACTATTAATATAATATGCAGCGCACAACACTACATATTATAATAAACTACATAAATACATAATGAGAATGTGGAACGAAGGTTTCCACACCTAAAATAACCAGTACTTAACAATGAACTTGATACTTATTAGGGTTTTGTATATTTTGTAACTACTTAGATAGGTAATATTAAACTTACCTCTTAATAAGTTATCCACTTCGATAAAAGAATGGTTATATCAACCGGCAATGATTCTATTGTATGGCGCCTTATGCGCTCTTTTAATGCAATACCGCAGTTCGTACAGGCTTGTAAAAGGTCCATTAAACTGCCTTTATATACAGGGTGGCCAAAAAGTCGTGGATAAAACGCAACAACCGGTTAGCTGGGGTGATTTGCTGCAAAAAACTGTTCTACAGCAGGTCTCTATCATCAACCCTTGAAAAGTTATAACTTATTTTGTATTTTTTAAGAAAATGAACTTTTTCAATGTAAATGTTACTAAAATTCAATAAATTCACATCCTGTATCATTTTTGCTTATTGAAATGTATTAAGTTATTTAAAATAAAAAATGTGTGCGTGTACTAGTGTACACACGTATGAAGTGAAACTTCTTTACGGCAATATATATAATAATATCATAATATAAATATATTGTTATAATTATAAATAAATTTATTTGTATTGTATTGTTCATCATCGTCATTGTTCGCAACTCAGTGCATCAATCGCTAATTATGCATTTCTCCCACTCTGTTTTCATCTGTGAGGTGAGGAGACTGCACATGTATTTCTGAACGGTAAAGTCTGGTGGTGGGAGTAACTTCACTTAAGCGACCCTACTCCACCGGAAAAATCACTATAATGGTCATCCTAAACTATCTTTGAATACTTAGTTATAATTTATTTACTATAATGGTCATCCTAAACTATCTTTGAATACTTAGTTATAATTTATTTACTGTTATATTGCAGTTAAAAACCTTTATTAAATATTTTACCAAAAAGACTAGTCGTTGCATACCGTATAACGAAACATTAATCTTTAGCTAGTCTGTGCATATTATATCATGTCAATGTGCCACAAACAAGTCAAAACAAACCTGGCTGGTTATAAATAATTTCGATAAAAATAAAAAGCAAAACTAAAGAGACGTCAGAGTTACATAGACAAATAATGTCATCAAAGTAAACAAACATGAAATCGTATACAGTTACAGAAAAGTTACAGAAATTTATCAATAAAAATAAAGAAGGAATACAGGAAACATTAAAAAAGGTAACATTTAAAATTTATAAATAGTCCCAGAAGTCAATAACAAAGTAATAATTGGATACATTACCAAAATATCTACCTCCAAAGTAATCAACATAATCTTAAATAAATTTTACATCAAAGTTCATATTTGACAATGATTTAAAATAAAGATGGCGCGTAACAGAAAAATACGCGTCAAAGCGTAACGCGTCAAAGCTATGTCAAAGCGTAACCGAAAAAAGTGACGAAAAATTTTTTCCAACGCCGATAAAGAAGTTTCACTTCAATTAATAATTTTTATTATTAAAATGAATTACATTAAATTTCCCTTGTGCATTCTGTGACAATTTTGAGCCGTGTCCTGTGATGAGAAAATATGTAAAGCTTGCACCACGAAGAAAGAATTTAAATTATAAGAAATAGAATCTCAGGGTCGTTAAAAGAAAGGTTGTTTCGAAAAAGAGTAAGCCAAAAGAAATCCAAAGAGTTGTCACTTGTGTGTGTTTTAGAATGTATAAAAATAATGAGCTTTATCCTTTGATACTTAAATTTTATACATTCAGATTTCCTGTGTCGTCGGCGCCATGGACAACACACAAGGCAAGGCCACATATAAGAACTGAAATTACATTCATCTCTCAATTTTTCGCCACGCTGCAGCGCTGGGAATCCAACTCAGGATCTTGGAATAGCGACCCGCATCATTCAGGTCGGCACAAAGTAAAATTTTACCTTCCATAATATAGGACCAACGTACCCGAACTACTGAGTTCACTGCACCACACGGGTATCAGACTAGTTGTGGAGGAATTCCCAGTTTCAGTCACCTACAAGAATTGGAAAGTTTTCGCTTTCCTGTTTCCTCGATGGGCGGAGCTTAAATCTTGGGCGGTGCAATTATGCATTTCCATTTTCTTCTTTGTCTGGTGCCCTGGTGATTGGCCGCTCTTGAACTGTGATGAACCGTAACTAACAGAAGTTAAACATTTAAAATTAGTGGACAAACATTGGTTAGTCATTGCTCGTTAAGTGAAAATTTTTTTTGACTTATTTTACGACAAGTAGACAATGCCGATAAATTTTGAAACGAAAAATTATTAACAGGATGAAATACATTGGGTAAGAAAGAAAATATGACAAAAATAAAAGGAAAAATATTTTAAGGGCGATCTGAGGTCGTTTTTAAGGGATTAGATTTTTATGTTATGTTAAATATTGAGCTATTTACTTATTAAGAGTTTGTTAGAAACATCAAATTACTTTAATTATCTGTCGATCTGTACTTCAATGTCTATGCATTTTTTGTCTATGATGTTGTTGCAATTAAATCTCCGACCCGACCGCAAGCGTTCTTTTATTTTTAACACAAAAAATAAGGACTTTTTCAGAGTTATATTATACTTACTCCAAAAAATTAAGATTTCATGTAACTATAAAATTAACAAAGTGGTGTTATGTAAGTAGGTTCTTGGTGCTATACATGTATATGTCGAGTCTAGATTTTAGGTTTGATCACTTCATTATATTTGGTATTCATGATATTAAATCATCTGTTCCGTTTCACATCTTTTGTGTGAAATCTTACACAATTTATCTTCTAACCCAAGCGGGTCTTATGATAGGAACTTTGTTTTTTTTATTATTAGTTACGTGTTACAATTTACATGCCTAACAATGAAGGTTCTAAGGGATCTGTTTTCCGAAGCGAAAAGGCAGCGGGTTTACTAGTATTACATAAAATATGGTTAAAACATTGTCCAATGTCCGTTGGCAAGGAATGAGGACATGCTGTAAAAAAATCTAAAATTGCTACAGACGTTTTATAGTATGTAGGTATAACCTTAAGCCGCTTTTTTATGCGTGTTTAATTCTTTAATTATTATTTAAACTAAACACAATGAAGCTGGAATTATGAAGAATATTAACAGACATCTATATTCAATTTCACTTTCAGGATAACACAGCTTCGTTTCCATGTGTCCCTAGTAGAAGCGCGCTATTTTCTATCGCTGCATTAAACAGCGCTTTGCGAATGGTGTCCTAAACAAGCCTGTCGATTTTACATACCAAAATTGACCAGATTGATTGATTGATTGACAGTTGATTTCATTTCTATACGATCATGAGACATTGCTGGTACTGTGATTCAAAAAATAAAAAACACATCGAAGAAAACTGGAAGCCATACGTGTAATTCTCATTTGTACATGCTACTTTCTCTGAGTAGAAATTTAAAACTTACCTCTGTATTCTAATACATTATATCACGTATGCTACATCAAGTTTGTCACTATGGCTTAACGTTTACTTATTACAGTAGAGTTAAATCCGTTCTGTATGTTTTTAGTAGTAAGTGCGATTTTTTATATCCGCTTGGACCAGTAAAAACGCGCATGCGCTTTTGTATATCTTCATTCCTCCCAAAATTATGCATTCCTAGTAAGAAGCGCGGGTTCTGCTGGACAATTGGGATCAATAAACATACGCATCCGGAAGCTGCGCAACTCTCCTTGGGAAGAGGTTGTTCCAAAGTCAAGGTAACTTCATTACTACGGAACGCGCATGCGCTATTGAAAGTTCTGTCATTCATATTACGAATTACAATGGACTTAATATAACAGGACTGAGCACTCGCAGCTGAAAAGCAAGCCGAGCGAGATAGTTACAACCGGGAGAGTGTGTCCCTTTCTAACAGGGTGACAATAAGATTTTATTATTGTGAGACAAATTCAATCTTGCAATCTTTCTACGGGTGTTGGGAGACGTAGCCAGGGTTTAGTGTGAACGTTTGGAACCATTTTGAAATCCAGGTGAGGCGTTTTAAATTAATAACGACGAAAATAAATTCCACAAAAATTGCGTATTACGATTGACATTTCTTGTCAATGTGATGTCGAGTAAGAGGGTAGTTGTCAAAAATGAGAGAAATGGAAGATAGCGCAAAACTAATCTACCGAAATAATGTATTACGGTAGAAAATTGTTGTCAATTTGGTCTAGAATAAGAGTAGATTATCTAAAACATGGAAAGTAGCACAAAAATTATCAATGTCGTTCCGTTAATACTGTTATATTTGCACACCAAACGATATCGATTTTATTAATTGACCTTTTAAATTAAAACTGCATACGACTGAATTTTTTGTAATTTTATGCTTTACGTGTATACTGCTGAGCCATTTTTGTCGCATTTCTTCATTAATTGGGACACTGGAATAATAGTACAAGAGTAAGAACCTTACTCAAACACACAATCCAAGAATTTATAATTCATGGTCACCACAGTTGTTAGATTCACAAAAATGTCAAATCATCGACGTCATGATGATATTCATGCGCTTTAACGGGTTACCATTGAACAAAAAATAGGATAGATATTTTATATTTGTCGAATACTAAGACGTGATTGATAGTCGGCGTCTATAATCTGTGGTTATTAATCTGTGGCGAAACGTCAAGCAGGTCGCTTGGGTGAATTGAATATCAAATAATTGGTGTCAGAGATGACGTTGGAAGTGAGCGCGGGCGGTGGAGTTTTTTGGTTTGATGCGCAGAATATGATGCCGGATCATATTTGATTTGCCGCGTTTCGGGAAATACAGAGCGTCTACAGGAGTTGAAACTCCAACAGAGCTAACCTTAATCGACATATTTGTCGGAGATGATAATTGTTTGATGCTATTTAATCTGTGGTATGCGCGGATCGAAAGTGAATCGATAATCTGTGACGAAACGTCAAGTGGTAGCTTGGGTAAGTTTGACAGAACCGGCGATGACAGATGACGGGACGAAACGTCAGTCGTGAGCGGTGAGCGGGGCGAGCGGCGCCAAATGTGACAGTTAGAAAAAAGCCGGGTCGCCGGGTTCTGGTCCAATTTATCTCGTTTCGTAAATACAGAGTGTATGCATGAAAGTGACTGTTAAACGGTAGTGGAAAGTCCAACAGAGATAGCCTACTCGTTATCAGTTCGTGGGATAGGAAATCCGACGCCTACAGTCCCAATCGGTGATCTTGCAGGATCTTCAAGTCTTGCATTGGATTCTTTCAATGAGTTGTTTTGAAGTCGGGTTCGGAAGTTGATTTCATTGAGTTGTGTTGAAATGAATGTGTCCGGCAAGTTTCGTTACCCGGGAAATAACAATTGAAAGTTTCAATTCGTCAATTCAATTGAAGTGCGTCATTAGTGCAGAATATGTAACCTTAAAGATCTCTACTGAGTTCAGACACCAAGGGATCTGTAGTGTGGTGAAGTGCAATTGTTGTTGTCGTGGGGATAAATAATCCTGAAGAACTAGATGTTAGTAAGTCATGAATGACAATTTGCCGCTACATGGAAGCATAACCTAAGTTTACGAAACATTGGCGAGAAATATTTCGATGATAAACGATGCGAAATAATTCATGGCAATCATAAGTATCGAGCTATGCTTGTGAACGTGTGATTTAAGAAAAGAAATGACTACCTAAGAAGTCGGTGTCATAATTGTGAAGGTATCAAAGTGGAACGGGGAAGTATCAACAAATCCTTTGAAATTCTTTGAATATTGTGCAATGCCATTGTTGAGTGTGTGCATACTACATGAGCCCAAAGGGTCTGCATCATGAGCCTGCAGTGCTGACCTGCAAGGGTGTTCCTGGAGTTGATCCACTACGCTTATGGATACCAGGTGATCTGTATTGTTGTTGTTTTCTTAAATAGTCATTTTAAGGTCATAAATGAGCTTTGGTTATTGATAATAGTTGGTTGCCAGAACACTGGTTATGACAGAATATTTAACAGAAAGAACATCTCAATAATTAAAGTCTCCGGGACAACAAATTAATTGAATTAAAGTTTTTAAAAGTTTGTTAATAACACATGATATAATCACAAGTTAAGGTACCATTGAATTATTACTAGTTAGTATCTTACGGGTTTTAAGATAGAAGACCCATTGATGGAACAAAAGAATTTTTGTGTTAATAAACAAAGTAGTGAATATCCATTCAATTTAATAATGAGATAATCTGTTTACTATTACTTTGATGAATGGTGATAGTGTTCCCTATCAGTTTACAAGTTATTTGTGGTATTGATTTTGAGATAATAACAAATCTAATTTATGAAATGAGAATTAGTATGTCAGAATGATACTAAATTAACAATATTGAGTTTTGAAGTTTAATACAAGTATCAAAATAACTAACTACGTCTACACATAACATAAAACAAAACATAAACACATAGGGAAAAAACAAACCTAAAATAAAGTAAACAATACAGAGATTAAACCATTACAACCTAAACATACCTATATACACACATCAAAAGTGTCTAGGGATCAAGCATTTTTATGCGGATTTCTTGAGATTGAGATGTGGCTTTGTAATAAATTTCTGATGAGTCTCGTTTTGGTATGAGACCGGATACAAGACGTATACGACACTGGAGAACCCCTGGACGCCAACAGCGATTAAAATCCTGCCAGGAAGTCCATCCTTATAGTGGTGGAACCATCATGGTATGGGCGGGTATTTGGATCGGCGGAAGAACTGAGTTGATTTGGATCAGAGGCAACCTCAACGCTCAAATTTATGCTGAGACGATTGTATCAGACGTCATCGTTCCTCTACAAGTGCAAATCGGTCCCTTATTTCAGTTAATGCATGATAATACACGACCGCACACCGCAAGAGTTGTAAGACAGACTCTCGCCGCAGCTAACATCAATGTCCTGCCCTGGCCTGCTCAGTCGCCAGACTTGAACCCGATTGAGCATGCATGGGATATGCTACAGAGAAGAGCTCTGCCGAATATGGAGGGTATCCAGTGGCAAGAAGACCTTTTTTTGTTGTTGCAACGAACATGGGCGGCCATTCCACAGCGTGATTTGGATGAACTCATTTTGAGTATGCCAAACCGATGTTCTTGTGTTGTTAGTGTTCGCGGTAGAAACACGGATTATTAATTGTTTAAGTTACCCAATAAAATTTTAAAGAAAACTGTTATTTCAGTCTTTTTTTCGAACTTTAATGTTAGTGGTTCAAATGTCAAAAATCCCTTTATTAGGAAAATGGCAAATTTCTTTATTAATGCAAAGGTGACTTGGTTTATCGTTACTGTGACAAACGAAAACACTTTATTTGATGAATCCTTAAAGAAAATTTTAATTAATATCAATCAGGAGAAAAGTTATTGCAAAAATATATGTTGATCCCTAGACACTTTTGATGTGTGTATTTTGCAGATTTAAGTTACAGTGAGACGGCCACAGAATAAATTTCTTAGTTAATACAATTTGCAAAAAAAAAAATGGATTGCAGTAGTCATGATATGGGCTAGGCAGTTATTTGGACTCTTTGATAATGACTCATTGAAATAGATTTGAGAGAAACTTCATGTAATAAGTCTTCAGTAGAAATTGACTCCGTATTAAGTATTCACTTTTAAATTCTTGAGATATTGTTTAACCAGTATGTTTGTTTGACATTATCATTGTTTCTAACCTAGTACGATTTAATGGTGGTTTTTGATAACCGTGACATTGTAATTGAAGTGCCTGAAGGTCAAACTGTTGAATTTGATGTGATGATCAGTAATGAGGAAGTTTAAGCAAATGGGCCTAGTGTTGGTCAACGCGGCTTTGGGTATTCTTTAAAGACATTATTATTATTTACTATTTGATAAAACAGGGCACTGGTAACAATTATTCCTGTGAGGCCACTGTAGCCATTCCTGCCTTTGTTATTTTAATATTTTATTAAATTGATTGTAATAAATTTATGAACTGTTTTATTTTTGTTGTAACACCTTACTCTAAACCAACAATTGACAATAAAGTATAAACAATTAAAATTTTATTATACTAGTTTGGGTAATAGAAATCCATAGTATGGCAATACTGACAAACGCACCACATGCAAAGTGAGCCTGCCTCACTTTTGATTTCATGAGATTCTGTCTATAGTTACTATGTCTGTGTTGATCACTATAACACTGATGTTGTTCACTTCAAAGAAACACTCGGAATACCGAAAAATGTCACTTGCATTCTAAACTTCAAAGCTCATCATTCTACAGTAGGTACAGATAAGTAAACACAGACAACAGACAAGTTTATATTTATTTTGATAGTTCTCTATTTCGGAGCCATTCAACCGCCGATGTTGTCGTGTGTAAAAATATTTTATTGAAAATAATTAAAAATAAAATAATACGAAGATTTTACTTTGACTTTAAATCTTTCGGAGAGACCCAGAGAGACCATTGCACTCAGAAGTATAAAGATTTGTCTTCTGATAAATGACACCAGCTTGTTTTCGGAAGCTCTCCATATTTCGTCAACAAAACTCTCTTCCAATGTTGGTTAAATATAATTTTTTAATTATTTGAGCTTTTTTAATGACTTACACCTATCCGTTTGTAATTTAGCAGGTACAATAAGTAAACGCGAAGAATAATTTTGCTGAAGCGATTTCGGGGCGCCTTGCTATTTCTTCATTAAATTGAAATCTTTGGTTAATTTATAGTTGAAAAGAACTTGAGAAATCCCCAACAAACTGACCTAAACCCTATTTATCAGTAAAATAACGAATTTTGAAGAGAGTACTCTATATTCTATAAAGACCGTTGATGATATGGATAGATATGTTTTATTGTGGAAAGTCATTATTATTTCACGAGCACGTGAAAGAGAGAGCAGAGAGCATAGTCCTGCAGCTTGTTACTTACTGTATGTGTGTGTTTGGGGGGTGGGGGTTAGGTCGTAGCTATAGACGTACTACGATGCTAGACTGGGAATGACCTGACGCTAACAGCTATGCTCTCCTGGTACCAGATGCACTAAACTTGCACCGTACATTGCATTTTCAGGTGCAAATTAATTTATAAAAACGTGGTATACAGGCGGTATACTAAGGATTATGACAGCAGAATAGTGCAAATATTATTTTTATCTACATTAAGTGTCAAAGACAGTAACTTGCATTTTAAATTTTTAATGAAAACATAGAATGTGCTTTATAGGGTTTATGATTTAAGGAACTTTGAAAGTAATTGTTGGCCAGGCAGATATTCGCTTACTTTTTTATTCAGACACTGTTTTCTCAGTTTTCTTTGGTTTCTTTCTGATGAGTTATAGGTAAAAGTAGGAAAACATTACGTCTATATGAAAATCTTGGTTTGTTGCTGTGAGAAAAATACAAGACTAGCAAACAACAGAAGGAAACATCATAAAGAACAGCGAATTTTTTTAAAAGGAGTATCCACACCTTTCCAACGGAAGATAGTACAGATTAAATAAATAAATATAATGTGATTATAAACCACAATTTGTTCCCACATTTTTTCACACATTAATTTTTTGCTGGGATCGACATGTTGTGTCGAATTCATAGTATTTGGAATAAGCGACCGAGTCTCCTTTTTTTCATCAATATGTTCGCAGTAAATCGTTAAATCTTTATAAGAAAGTTTCCGAGAGACATTAAAAAGCGGTTGTTAAAACGTAACTTTCATCCTCCATTTTAATCCCGCAGTTAATCCATACTTGTTGGTACAGCTGAAACTCGAGGTGTCAGGAAGGTACTACCAAAATACATTATTGTGAATCTAATTAATAACTGGTACACCATCCTACTAATATTATAAATGCGAAAGTTTGTAAGGATGTATGTGAGTGAGTGAGTGAGTGAGTGTGTGTGTGTGTTTATTGCTCTTTCACGCAAAAACTACTGAACGGATTTTCATGAAACTTTGCAGTAATATAGCTTAGACATCGGAATAACATAATTTGTTAAAATTTATAGAGATTTCTGAAGGGACTGGTTTCCAGAAGCGAAGCGAGGGCGGATTTACTAGTTGACTATAGTTTGCACTTAAGGTCATGAAACATGACAAACTTTGTTATGTCAATGTTGTTTTGTTTGAGTATTGAAAGCAGAAGGGACCGTAAAATAACGTGAATGTCCAAAAATGTTTGTGAGTCTTAAGGTAGCCATTGACGACACGTCTGTTTCGAATGCTTCTAAATGGAAGATTTCCTTATGAAGGTACTTCAGTACCCCTATTATGAGTTTGTTGTAGTAAACGCAAAAAACGTTACTATTGATGCTATCGTGAAAACGCTGCTTTAATAGTAAATGCGCATAACTCTATTAAATACAGTACTTGCGGTCATGTTTTACTTACAATTTGGTATTACGAGTCACAAATTTGACAGATGCTATAGTAAATTACGTTACCCGTAGTAGTTACGGCACTCACGCTATTTTCTAAGGTGAAAAGTCACTATCGAAATTAAATGTCATTAAATATTGCTGTATATTTAAACAAAATCATGGCTAGGCACTATTTTGCTTGGCAAATGATTCACGCAACCGAACGCAGAGATGAAAATAATGAAATTTTGAACTTGCGAGATCAACAAAATATTTAGCAACCTTTGATGTTTTAAATGTCTAGATTGAGCGTCGCCCTACAATGAAAACAAAAAAAAAACAAGGCAACATTATCAAGCATGTGTGCGTGCAGACGATGTTTTACCCGTTCGTCTATTGTCTATGTGTGCGTAATGTGTGCGTAATGATATTGTTAGGAGAAGAGTGACGTATTTCCTGTCAGTATGAAGCTATGAAGTCTTTATAAGCGTTGGCGAGCTCAGCCTGCGGGCAATTCACGTCGAGTTCACTTGGCAAGGGGAACCACTGCTCGTTTGAATGGTTAAACTAAATATCCTGTCATTTAAATTTGCGTGTAATTAATTGTTAAATGTGATTTTTATTTTGCGTTCACTTCTAGTTGCTAAAAATATAAAAATTGTGGCTAACAGTTAGCCACAATTTTTTGACACGTTTTCGCGGATTCGATGTCCCATCTAGATATTTAAAACATCAAAGTTAGCAACACTTTGACACCACAGTTTGACACTGAATGCGACTGACGCAGAACGCTAATGTAATTAAATTGAAAAGGTACCAAACCGCCATTAATTCCACTCTTCTTTCACATTTCCTAATTTAGTCGGGTTATAGAGCATCCATAGACTTGTTTTTTTAATTTCACAAATGTTGGCTCGCTGGCCAGGGTCTCGTTCTATCCTTGTTGACATCATAATAAAAGAATGAGAGAGGTATTACTCATGGATGCCAACATAACGTAACGGAAACTGTACCGTCTCACGTCTTTACGATACCCGCTGTAGTTTCATTTCCAAAACTCATAATAGCTCATAATGTAACTACAGTATTAGACTATTCGATCGTAACCGCTAGAGGCGCTGTACGGATTCTCATACAAATTCTAAACGTTAACTGCAATAGTAACAGTTTTGACGTTTACTACAACAACTCATAATAGGGGTACAGTTTAGGTAGCCATTGACGATACGTCTGTTTGGAATGCTTCTAAATGGAAGATTTCCTTATTTTTTTATTTATCTTTTTTTTTAACCGTATCTAAATGGGCGTCAGGATCCTTTGTTTTAAACGCCAACAAAGCATTCATTGCTGCATTTCTCTTTTCCCTGTGGTGATAATCAGGATGTTTCACTTGCCATAAACATCGGTACGATTTATATTTTTTAATGACTTCTTATACAAAGTCACGCGCAGACGTAGACATATCTATATATATAAAACTCAAAGGTGACTGACTGACTGACTGACTGACTGACTGACTTATATAGTGATCTATCAACGCACAGCCCAAACCACTGAACGGATCGGGCTGAAATTTGGCATGCAGGTAGATATTATGACGTAGACAACCGCTAAGAAAGGATTTTGATCAATTCTACCCCCAAGGGGATAAAATAGGGGATGAAAGTTTATGATTTTCGACTGATTGAACTGAACGTACAGCCCAAACCACTGGACGGATCGAGCTGAAACTTGGCATGCAGGTAGATGTTATGACGTAGACATCCGCTAAGAAAGGATTTTGATCAATTCAACCCCTAAGGGGATAAAATAAGGGATGAAAGCACTGACTCACTCACTCATCACAAAATCTCAGAATCTCAGAAACCGCTGAACGTATTGAGATGAAATTTGGCAGGGTAGTAGTTTATAGTTAGAAGGGATCTGCTAAGCACGGATTTTTTTATATTCCACCCCTAAGGGGGTCTAATAGGGGTTCAAAGTTTGTATGAAAGTCCGTCAATTGTAAACCAGGTGTTATGAAAATTGGTGTTTAGAATTATGAAAAAAAAAAATGACAAACCTGTATCAAAGTTTTTTAAAAAATCATCCCTAAATGGGTAAAATAGGGGTTGAAAAGTTATAAAAAAAGTTTGTCTCTTTGTACACGCTTATCTCCGGATCGGCTAAACGGATTTTAATGGAACTTTTACTGAGAGATTCGGAAGGTTTTGAAGCAACATATAGGCTACTTTTTATCCAGAAATTCCCGCGGGATCAGGATTTACGCGGGAACAATTCTTATGCGCCAAATCGCGGGCTTATATTTTTATGGGACTTTCACTGGGAGAGAGAGGAGATTGTGGACCAACATACTTATAGGCTACTTTTTATCCCGCAATTCCCGCGGGATCAGGATACACGCGGGAAAAACACCTTCGCGCCAAGTCGCGGGCCTAGATTTTTTTATTTATGGGACTATCACTGGGAGATAAAGGAGGTTATGGAGCAAATATATTTTTATCCCAGAATTCCCGCGGGATCGACGTTCACGCGGGAAAAGCTCCTATTCGCGAATGAACTCGCGAAGCGAAAGGTCACTGACTCACTCACTCACTCATCACAAAATCTCAGAAACCGCTGAACGTATTGAGATGAAATTTGGCAGGGTAGTAGTTTATAGTTAGAAGAGATCCGCTAAGAACGGATTTTTTGATATTCCACCCCTAAGGGGGTCTAATAGGGGTTCAAAGTTTGTATGGAAGTCCGTCAATTGTAAACCAGGTGTGATGAAAATTGGTGTTTAGAATTATGAAAAAAAATAATAAAAACCTGTATCAAAGTTTTTTAAAAAATCATCCCTAAATGGGTAAAATAGGGGTTGAAAAGTTATAAAAAAAGTTTGTCTCTTTGTACACGCTTATCTCCGGATCGGCTCAACGGATTTTAATGGAACTTTTACTGAGAGATTCGGAAGGTTCTGAAGCAACATATAGGCTACTTTTTATCCAGAAATTCCCGCGGGATCAGGATTTACGCGGGAAAAACTCTTATGCACCAAATCGCGGGCTTATATTTTTATGGGACTTTCACTGGGAGTAGAGGAGATTGTAGACCAACATACTTATAGGCTACTTTTTATCCCGCAATTACCGCGGGATCAGGATACACGCGGGAAAAACACCGTCGCGCCACGTCGCGGGCTTAGATTTTTTTATTTATGGGTCTATCACTGGGAGATAAAGGAGGTTATGGAGCAACATATATTTTTATCCCAGAATTCCCGCGGGATCGACGTTCACGCGGGAAAAGCTCCTATTCGCGAATGAACTCGCGAGCTCAAATGGGGCTTTTACTGGGAGGTAGTGGAAGTTGTGGAATGTTATATAAAAGCCACTATTAATCCTAGAATTCTCGCGGGATCGGGATTCACGCAGGAAAAACTTTGTGACATAATGAGTTCCACGCGGGCGGAGCCGCGGGCGGAAAGCTAGTTTATAAATAAAACAATCCTGGTTTCGTAGACTCAGCTCTTTCTAGCACTGTAGCAGATGTAAACCCCGTCAACACATAACAAAAACTGCGACAAAAACATAAAAATGGATGCTATTTTGCCCATTCACAGACGATTCGAATGGCTTCCAAATTGCGTGTCGCACGTTTTTACCATTTACAGTCGGCAGCGGAAGACGTTCATTTGGAATGGATATGTTACGGGCAACGTGATTAACTGTGCATTATAAATAAGGACCGGTCATTATTAATAATGCCCAAGAGCGATGGCCAAAGTGATTAATTCATCACTTTGACCGGCCATTATTAATAATACCCGACGGCCCTTGGACCATGTAATAAGTAAGTGTTTCAGATAGCTTGAATTTATCACTTGGACCGGGCAGTGTGAATAATTCCCTACTTGTAGCCGGGCAATGTGATAAATTGGACCGCGGCCGTGCCTCGCAACGTGCGGGGGCGCATACGTGCGGGGGGAGGACCGCACGCGCAGTGCACGCAGCGGCATATTAGTTCGGCATATTATTTTATACAATGTTCATTTCATGAAATGTTCAGGTTATAAACGCCCTAAAGTCGGTTCTGGCACTCGCCGGCCGCAGTGCCGCGGCACGCTCGCTTCGCTCGCTCGGCTCGTGCGATGGTTCCTGTTAACCTAACACGCTCGTCGCTTCGCTCCTCGCTAACCTAATTACTTTAATTAAAATTAGCGCATTTGAACTTTTATAACTTTTAATGTAAATTTTGTAAGTTTTTTTTTCATTTAATAAAGAAAAATACTACGGTACACTTATTTTATTACTTTGCCCAAGATAGGGTGGGCATTATTCATAATGGCCGGGAAAAGTGATGAATCATGCTGTTTTAATCACACTGCCCAATTGAGTCGGGCATTATGAATACAGACCGGCTATTATTAATAGTGCCCGGACTTATCAAATTGCCCGTAACAGATACACGTATTTCAATCTGTTTGGAAATCTAAAGCTGGAAGGCGTCCATTTGATTGGCATACGTTTATCACATTCACGAAACCATTTTGAAAGCCGTCCACTCCATTTGGATTAATGGACGTATCGTCAATTCCTACCATTAGAATAATTATAGTATAGAATGACAGTAGTCATACAAGCGCTCGGTCTAAAATGAAGCACTAACCGATTTTTTTTTTATAAACCGATATATTCTGATTTTGATGATTCTTTTGGAACGAAGTTCCTTACGGCAGGCTTGGAGGAGATAGGGATTTTGATGCGCGACTGAACTGAAAAAAATGTGATAGTAAAACCGTAAGAAAAAGTTCGTGGAATAAAACCGTTAAATGAGACGTGCGCAGGCGCGACAGTCGTATACACAAGCGAGTAGTGTATAATACCTTTCTCTTTCTCCCTCTTTCTTTTCGTTATTTTGTTATTGTTATTGTGTTTTTGATATTTTAGTTGATAATTTGAATTACGATTTTTTTTATTTTACGTAATTTATTATTTCCTAAAATACTGAATTTCCTAAATACTTTCCTGTACTTAAATAAAAACTAATCAGCAAAATTTAAGAGGAAAATCAAGAAAACCTACATAAAATTGAGCACGATTTTTTTTGCAAATTGTGTCGATTCTACATTAGCCGAAGGAACTTCGTTCCTACCTGGTGTCCCACGATACCACATTCTTTTTTTGTTCGATAGGTAGTAGGTGTACTTTTTGTGTGGTCCCTTATAAATTGGAGCGACATCTGCGAGTGGTCTTTGAGTTTCATTATTTTTTTACAAAATGTTCAATGTTTAATGTTTGGCACTACCTAAATACTGTCAGATTCAATGCAGTAGAACTCAGTTCCGACAATACTCAGAGACATGCGACCTAGTACATAATATATGCAAATACATAAAATAACCATTCTATTTACATGTGACTTATTTTTATTGCAAGGTGTCTACCATAATAGTCATAGTCATAGCCATAGTCATAGTCACAGCTTCCATACATTTTTGCCCATCCTCTTTTGTAACTTGTTGTCACGTAAAAGTCACTGAACGGCTTTAGATGAAATTTTGCACCCTTATGATTTGGATTAAAATAAACGATATTTTTTCCGGTTAAATTTTTCATATTGCATACCATGCCAAAATCCTATAATCCTCGCGAACGAAATTGCAGGCACCGCTAGTGTTATCATGATAATATTATGCATAAAAGAAAACATCAACACGTAAACTTTTTTACAATTTATTTTTACATATTATACACAATTATTTATTTACTTTTTATACATTTACTGTATAACTAAACTAAAGTAAACCAATGTTACCGTTTGCTTACTCTACTCTACAAAATTAGATAATTATTTTTATAATTATAAATCCACTTATTATACCTACTTTACCCATTGAGTATCCCTTTATCATTTGTTTGTGTAACATTAATGACTTTATCTATGTTTTTTATCGACTAAAATAAAAATAATAAAAACAATAAAAATATCCATAGTCCATATGTACCTAAATACTGATACATTTTATTTTATGAAATGATAATTATCCTTTCCCCAACTCCCCAGACAAAATAAAGGTAGCCATTGACAATACGTCCATTCGGAACGCTTCTAAATGGAAGATTTCCATATGGAAGTACCTCCATAAGGAAATCTTTCATTTAGAAGCATTCCGAACAGACGTATCGTCAATGGCTTCCAAAATTTTAAAGATTTTTTTCTGGAGGTACTTCCATATGGAAATCTTCCATTTAGAAGCATTCCAAATGGACGTATCGTCAATGGCTACCTTTATATTGTTTTAGCGATATGTGTGCAATCGCTGGAAAAATTATATTTGGGTTGTATTTTGCTGAGGTATTCCCGGAGCGCTTTGACATGGGGTTCTTCAAGAAAGGTGTAAAAAGAGCTCTCCTTCAGGGCCGGCGTTCCACTAGTGGCTCGTCTGCTTTTACGTCAGCCCTTCAGGCTATAAAAAAATAAAAAAAATATTTGGCAATAAAGGACGCGATTGTATTATTTTCCTGGCAATGTTAGAATATTAATAGTAATAATGCGGTTAGCGATAATGAAAAACATGTTTAGAATAAAATTAGTTTCAAAAACAGTCAAAAGTACATTCACGCGAACCTTATCGCGCGCAAAATCTAGAAAATAAATAACATTTAAAAGTTCAAACTGAAAAGATGGAAAAAAATACAAATGAAATATCTTACATTATTAAAAATAATTTTGTTACTACAATAACATTAAATTGGTGGTTTGAGACATTATTCTTAGGTATCAAAAATGAACTTTTTGATAAAGTACTTCAAATCTATGCTCTCCTGGTAGTAGCGCGCTATTTCCAAACTATTTTGGATCAATAAGTGCACGCATCCTCCTCTATCCTCTGCGCATAATTTTCTATCACTCCTATCGGAGCAATAACTACGTATTAGTAGTAATGAACTGTTTGAATTAAGTAAGAAAGAAAGAATAGGTTACACTGTAAAAGTAATTACGAGTTAGGGTCTTCATGTTAATTTGCCGTAATGCACTCGGCCCTGTTTCAATGCCGCACTCTTCTGAGCGAACTATGTATTTCTCATATTGTCCATTATTTTATATTTCTGTCATTTAATAATTTTAGAAAAATTAAGATGAACTAGAGAACCGCCCGAACTTCGCTTCGGGACCCGTAGGTAACAGCCACGTAGGTCCCGCTCCCGTCGTCCCTGTAGCTCGGGAACAGAATTGGAGCTACGGTATCCCCTGCCTGATCGTAAGAGGCGACTAAAAGGGGGCTTTCGGGGCTGCAGGCGGTAACAGTGGGAGCTCGAACCGCTCATCAGCAGCCCCGGGAAGGATGATGGTATGAGGTTGGCCGCATACCATCATAAACAAAAGGTGCCGCGCGTATTTCTACTCGCGCTGGAGGAGCCGAAAGGCACTGCGCTCGGAGGGCTCCGGTTGCGTTCCGTTGGAGATCCCGGAGTCCTCCACATAGCGTCGAAGACGGCCACCGGGGGGGTTTTAGTGAGTAAAAACCCCACATACTGTGTCGCTCCCACGGCACAGGGTACCTTTTGAAGGTTTCCCCCTCGTTAACAAAAAAAAAGGTCCCGCTCCCGTAGGAATCTCGGCTAAACAGTAGCCTATAATAAATGATATACTGGAACATCAGATATAACATTTGCCTATGACATACATAAGTAAATTACATGTAGTATTTGATAGCGTCATTCAGAACTTGCAAATGAATTTTACTAACGCCATCTATTAACAACATCCGGAACTAAATATCTAGCAACTAACAAAACATGGATCTTCCCATGGGAATGAGATGTTTTTCCGCAGTAAAAAGTAGCCTACGTCACTCTCCACCCTCCTAACTATCCCCACACACATAAACCATACCAGTCACAAACAAACAAACACACTTTCACATTTATAATATTAGTATGGATAGCAACATACTTCTATTTGGATACATTTATTATAATGTTAACTTTTATTGAATGCACTTTTAAAATATTAAAATGTACACATAAATGTTAGAAATACCTTTAACGAAGTGTTACAACGCTGCCTGACATCTGGTACCCATTTTTACTTTAGTAATGAAACCTTTGTAAAACGTTCATCATTTATCGCGATTTATCAGAATTTTCACGGGTCACTGAATTAAGTGGCCGCTGATCACGAATAATGTTTACAGCAACATCTGGAAATGTGACGTAGTTAGAGCAAGACGTAACATAGTGCTCGAATAGCTAGTGTGACCTAACATTGAACTTGCCACCTGAATAATGTATTTCGATTGAGATCCTCAAATGAATTGTGGATATTCTCTAACTTAAGTTCTATTTCAATCCAGCGAGTGGGATGCCAATATGTTTCGCAGTGCACGCTAAGGTACATTGTTCAAAGCATTCAGGATAGGATTCGTATGCAAGATAGCGAAGTTTAGGTCTCGATCACTTCCTAAGCTATACTTTCCTAGTACTTTCATGCACAAATTTTGTATAGTAGGTAAATTGTTCTATGCAAACTGTCTCGACATACATTAATTAAACTTTATGAATTTTTGAAGTCCAAAAGGCAATGTGAAACACCTTATTAAGTAGATTTCGCGACGTATTATGGCAACTACAATCCCATGTTCCGTTGTAAGAGGCGACAGAAATGGCTCTAGTAAGCCATTTCTGTATATTCTGCTCTAGTAAGGAAGCTACTAAACTTCTTAAGGATCACTGGTATTTGTATCTTCTGTAAAACGCGGTTGGCTAGCTACCAATTGATCAACTCAGATAATAGATAATACACATTGTTTTATCCCAATTATATTTTTACATCCAAAATGATTGTCCCACGACACCACATCTTTTTTTTATATAATTCCATCCTATATCTATTTGGGTTTCTGGCAAAAATGGAAGCTTGGTGCATAAACGTATGATTCTTTTGTCTGAATTCTTCTTATTTAAACCTTATGCTTTTGCTTTACGCCATATATGTACTATTGGAAAAGTGATACTGACATCCTTTGATTTCTATTTTCATCTTAGATAGCACCCTGATCACAGCTTCTTCAAAATCAATGGTTACTTTTTGAGGACACCACTCTGGAATCTGGGACTTTATTAAATTAAAAAGAAGTGAATAGGCCTCCGTAGTTTGGTGGGACATTAATGCATATAGCAACGGTATTATATTTGTTTGGTTGATGTTACTGCCAATATCACCATGAATACTATACAGTTGCTTACCCGTTATTTTATTTCTACGTCTGTAAATTAATGACTTTTTGTTTGAGAATTCAGGAACGGGTACGTTCACGGTTAAATCTAGCCCCCTATTTTTTATACTTGACAATCCTCTATTGTAAACCCTTGGCGCTGGTTCCCTCCCCTGGGCTGCGTCTTCACAGGAATTATTGATAATTACATCAATGACATTCTGATTTTCGCTTGGTACGCATTGTGTGCAGTGAGGCTTAGATTTCAATATTAGCCGCGTCCACACAGATCAAGCAGCCTCGCGAGGCAATTGCGCGAGGAATCTGTCCCCGAACGAGCGCGGCAGCCTCGGTGTCATCGCGAAGCTGCCGCGCGCGGCAAGTCCGAGCCATGATTATTAGGCCGCGGCCTCGAATCTTGCGGGCAGCGGCGCGGCGGCGGCGGCGGCGCGGGCGCGGCAAGATGTTTTGCGTGTTATCAAATGGACCGACCCTCGAAAACAGCGGCGCGGCGGCGGTGTGGGAGCGGGTAACGAGCGGTGGTTGACAACGTCAAGCGGTGACCGCTCTCGCGTCGTGTGCGTCAGAATGGCGGGTCTGCTCATATTTAACATTGATGTAGATTTAGAAAAAAAAATCCTAAGTATATTCGAACACAAAAAGTTCTTTTATTTATACCGTGTATAATTCAAAATCACAGATAACTTTCCATTTAAAATTTAAGACTTGATATCGACTACGATACTCTATAGTACTCTATACCGTACGCTCAATGTACTCGTATATAGGGATACTAGTAAACCCGCCCTCGCTTCGCTTCGGGGAACCAGTCCCTTCAAAAATCTCTATAAATTTTAACAAATTATGTTATTCCAATGTCTAAGCTATATTACTGCAAAGTTTCGTGAAAATCCGTTCAGTAGTTTTTGCGTGCAAGAGTAACAAACCCACACACACACACTCACTCACATCCTTACAAACTTTCGCATTTATAATAATTATTGTATAGTTAGTAGGATAGGTTAGATAGGATAGTAGGAAGTAGGATTTATATCGGATTATATTATAGAATAAAATTATAATATTGAAATCCCAAATGTGGGCACAATACAGAAATTAATGTCTGTCATTTATGTGCTTTAGCTTTAAAACCCGAATTTTATATCTGCCTTTTGGTTCTATAATCTGAGCATTGTACATATATTCTATGACTTAAATCAGTCTCAGGTTATATTGTGTTTAGGCCAAAAATAGTGAAACAGCCATGTAAATAAATTAATAACATTCGGTATTAACGCTGCCTTCCTCCCCTCACCTTCCTCACCCCCTCGCCTGCTGCGCCTACGCTATTGGCGCAATGAAATGGCAGTACTCCGGAAAGCATCAAAGCAAACGTCACGGTTTAATTACGTTCGTCAAAAAACCGATATAATTAGTGCACTAATCCCGAAGTAAAGGGACTCCCTGTGAAAGTGATCTCGAGTGGCCACTCTTAACTATTAAAATAACGTTATTTAACTAATAAGTCAACAATTGTGTGAAAACCAAAAGTGCCGGCACAAGCGCCTCCATCAACGCAGCAAGGGTGAGTTATTTACCTAATTCCCTATTTATCCAAATTCTTATAGCCTATCCTATCGAACCAGCGCAGCGCAAACATATTGTGTGAACGATGTGACGCTTAGTGACGACGTATATTTGAAGCGCTGTTTGTATACTAAAACACTTAAAATTTAAATTATACTTGCACTAACATGAATTTCGAGCTTTAGATAAAGAAGTATAATTGTTAAATTTATATTTTTCAAGATTTTTAATATATATATTCTTATTTTGAATGTAGTTTGTTTTGAATAACTTTTTTCTTCTGCAATGATAAAATAGTGGGTGTTCAGAGTTTCGTAAACGGTTTTTGTTAATGACTATTTATCCTTAAAAGCTACGGAATCCAGACTACTAGGTTTTTAGGAAGCAATTAGGTAGCAATTAATAGTGAAAATAATATTTTAATTACAGCTATAATTATAATAATATTTTATTTTGATAGTTCATATCCCTCTCGCTGTTCTTGCTAGGGTAACGCACACGGTGACAGCCCGCGCAATCGCATTGTAGTGTTGTGCAATTTATTTAGGTGTCGTATACGTAATATTTATTTTATTTACTTCTTTACTCCTTGTCTGTCATCTTTATCCTCTTTATCTTCTTCCTTGTTCACTTCCTTTAATATCCTTGCCTTTCTTTATGACTTGTTCTTTTACGTTATTTTACAATTTTTAATACTTTTACTTTCTCTTTTAACTGAAATTGTAAATGTTTTAAGATTATATTGATTACTTTGGAGTTAGGTATTTTGATAATTAATCTAATTATTACTTTGTTATTTATTTGTCGGGATATTGTCTCTGTTCTTCACAATTTCGATAAAACTCGCCTTTTATTTTTCTTGTCCTATAGTAGGTATTCATTTCTTCATTTGCCCACAATAAAACGAGTGTAAGAAATAAATTTGAATCGAAAAGATGTTGTCTCCGTTGTTCAGACATTTCGTTCGCGAATAAAACAAATATCTCAGCGACACAACACTACGCCGCTATAGCGCCGCCGCGAGTTTCGAGATCTAGCCTGCGCTGCCCGCGCCGCCGCCGCCGCCGCCCCGCTGCCCGCAAAATTCGAGGCCGCGGCCTTACGCTCGAACGAAGCACGAACTAAAATATACGCGCGTCCACACTGCGCGCGGCATTCGACCGAGGCACCTTTGAGCAAAACAAAAAACCGACACTCGGTGTCTCGGCCGCTCGGTGCCTCGCCCGCGGCTTCTCATGCGTTTTGCTCGGCCGAGGCACGTCCACATAGACCGAGCAGCGAGCACCAGCCTCGCGAGGCTGCTCGCTCTGTGTGGACGCGGCTATTTGGTTTTGGTCTTAAAAAGATTGATATATTATGTAGGTAAACTCTCACTTCGCGATATATATACGATTAGTATTATATGATAATATTATGTAAAAGCTTACCGCATTCAGCGATACGGCTCCAGCAAACTTAAAAGTTTTGTTTTTTCTATATCTCCACTTGCTATTACCACATTTATATACACGTTGTTCATAAAATTGATACCCCGACAGCAACAAAACTTTCCCTCGGCCCCTTTTAATTATTTGGATATCTTCGCTGCTCATTTTAAACCGACCATTACAATTAAATAAAATAGTGTAACATCTCTTTCAATGTAAATATAGGCGATAATAATAAGTATTCACGCATATCTTATAAGTACTTATATTAAGTACATACATATATTAAAAAGCTGAAGAGTTTGTTTGTACGGGTTAATTTCAACAACTGCTGGTTTGATTTGAACAATTATTTTTGTGTTGAATAGTCCATTCATTGAGGAAGGCTATAAGCTATATAAAAGGTGGATACCACCATACAACAATAAATGAAACCATAGCCCTGCTTCATGCAAGGAACATATTACATTTAGTAAAAAACGCCTAACATCTTATTTACAAAAATGTCTTTTTTCAAACAAACTAAATAGCACAAAATACAGGAAAAAAATAGAACAGCCTATCTAAACGTCAGTCACTAGCTTTTCCTAGGACCTAGTCTCCCAGCAGATACATTTTTTAATCGGCAAATTATTTTCCTCATTTTTTGTTTTCGTGGCGATTCAGTGATTTTTATTTCTTCGTCGGTTTCCTCAGAATCGACATCCATATTTTGTTCCCTTTTGCGTTCCATCTGCTCCTCAGAATAATGGTCCTAAAAATATACAATTTATTACAGCTGAAACAGCAGTTTAATTTTTTATTTTATTTCTACATACTTATTGCGGCGTTCAGGATCTTTAGGCACCCTGCAGCGTTGTTATTGTTAAAGCTTTATTAAAATCATTTACTTTATAATTTACAATTTTTCCCATAAATATGGGGAACTCAAACAAAGTTTTATATGGTAACACTGAACCTAATGAAAAATAAATCTAAATTGTATTTATTTTATTGCGTTTTTTCGTAGATAAATAACAAAGAAATAATAAACTTACTTGTGAAACGTGATTCCGGTTGACTTATTAACCGTTTGTGACGGTGAATCCCATTCTTTCACGGTACATTTAACCAAAAATTTAAAGAATTTGAAAATTTTTCGTTCCGACGTTATTTGTCAAGCGTCACACAGAACACTAAACTGAGGTCACCCATCCGACTACCGACTGCGCCCGCAGTTGCTTAACTTTGTCGACCACTTAGGATCGACGTAAGCCGCCGGGCTATGAACGCTTCTTCAGTTAATTGAATAAGAAGTCGTTGCTGTAAATTCAATCCAAGTTTTAGGGTCATCAACATGAACATATGTTTATCATCAAGCGCTTCAGAGGAGTGTATATTATGGTAACTAGAGAACCGCCCGCGCTTCGCTTCGGGACCCGTAGGTAACAGCCGCGTAGGTCCCGCTCCCGTAGGAATTTAGGCTAAAAAGTAGCCTACTACTCGCTCTCTTCACTCCACCCTGTCTGAGGTGTGTGGAGCCCTCGGGACAGTTAGTTCCCCTTTGGAGGTGTTTCTCGCGGCCCGTTAAAACGGGCCGGTCCTTGGGTTGGGCCCTAAGGCCCTTGGTTGTCCATCTGTGGCTAACCAATAGGTCAAGTCCGGTGAGTGGTGGCATTTTTACAGGCCACAGAGTCTTAAACAGGATGGGGTTCATCTTCGCGCCGCCCAGGCGATCGAGGCCCTACCGGGTGAATCCCGCTGGTGGGAAGCCCAGCAGGAGCCGATCAGCGCCGGGCGACGACTTACGAAGCCCCAGTATCAGTCAGTGCTAGGCCCGTCCCGCGCAACCAGCAAGTCGCGCGGGAAGGCCCAGCGGTCCGGTGGACGGGTGTGGAGCGGTGCCAGGTCCTGCAGATGCGGGAACCGCGACGCGTCGACACGCCCGAACATGTTGCGTGCCAATCTCTCGATGAAGTCGTCCAGGCTCTCGACTCGAAGGTCCCACTGGATGACGGCGTTCCTGACGTACCTCGGTGCACCAGTCAGCCGGCGGAGCGCAATCGCCTGAACCGCGCGCATCCTCTTGCGCTGCGGTTCGCTGGCGAGCACGTTCCACGCCGGTGCCGCGTACGTGAGGCGGGATCTGATGTAGGTCTTGTAGACCCCGAGCTTCAGGCCGAGAGGGAGGCTCGAGGAGAGCACTGGTTTTTGCCATCGCGCTTCTGGAATTCGCGACGGCTTTCGGAACCTGTTGCTTCATCGAGAGTCTTCCGTCAATTTTGGCCCCAGGTATTTGGCCTGTGGGGCCCATTAGATATCTTGTCCGTGAAGCTCCAGAGTAGGATCCCGCTTGTTGAGGTATCCTCCTATGTTCACGGCCTGCGTCTTCCCGACATTCACCGACAGTCTCCACGCGGCGAGCCATTCGGGGAGGGCATCAAGCGCACGCTGCATCTTGACGATGGCGTGGGTTCTATTCAGCGACGTGGTGATGTACGCCACGTCATCGGCATACAGGGCAAGCGACGCCCCCCCTGCCGCCGGGATGTCGTCGGTGTAGCAGGCGTAGCAGACCGGGGTCAGGCAACTCCCTTGCGGGACGCCGGCTGTGATCGGACGCTCGGTGGATTCGGCGTCTTCAACCACTACTCTGAAGCTTCTATTTTCGAGGAAACTGAAGATCACCTTAACGGCACGCCGGGGCGCCGACGACTGCGAGATCTTGTAGAGAAAGCCGTCGTGCCAAACACGGTTGAACGTCTTTTCCATGTCGAGGAATACAGCACACACGCGTTCTCTCTTATTCAGAGCCGCGGTAACGGTGTGCAACACCCTCGACAACTGAAGAGTCGTACTGTGTTCCAGCCGGAACCCGAATTGCTCGGTCTGGGGGCAATATGCGGCGCTAGGTGTCGCAGCAGGAGCTTTTCGAACACCTTGGATAGGGTGGGTAGCAGGGTGATTGGCCTATAGCTCTCCGGCTTCAGCCTGTTTTTCCCCTGTTTGGGCAGCATTATGACCCTCCCCGACTTCCAGGCCTGCGGGAAGGTCCCGGTGCGAAGTTAAACAGGCGCGCGGCTGCTCCGATCGTCCTCTGAGGGAGGTGCCGCAGCGCTCTGTTCGTGATCCCGTCAGCACCGGGAGGGAGCTTCTTGATGGTGAGCAGCACCAAGCCGGGAGAGATGACATATGCGGTGTAGTGCCGCCCAGTCGTCGCACGCTTCGTCCAGCTGTTCCTCTCAGCTCTCAGTCGCGTGTGCATCTAACTCGGCCTTGAGTCGGGCTGCGGTCCGGTTGAGCTGGTTCTTCAGCTGCGGACACCCGGACTCCTGCCAGCGTTTCTGCAGGCTGCTGAGGTGATAGGGGAGAGGTGGAAGTTGCAGCCTGCAGTGCATTTTGCTCGCTGACAGTGAGCTCGACCGCTAACTGGTCAACGTCCGCATCCGTGCGGATAGGCTGTGTTGGCGTGGTGATCTACAGTTGCTTCTCGAAGGTTGTCCAGGCCATAAGGCGACGGGGCCTTGGCAAGACTCTGCTGGGCTCCTTCGCCAGGACTAACAGGACAGGAACATTCCTGTAGCGTCTCCAATCGTGGCTGGCAATGGAGGCCTTGGTACACCGCTATGTCCAGAACGTCCGATGAGTGTCCCGCGTAATCTGGGAAGTGCGTCGGGGAATCCGAACCACAGACGGTATAGCCGTGCTGTTCAGCGGCATCAAAAAGTAGCCTTCCACTTCTGTTGGCAGCTAGGTTATTCCACCCTGGATGCTTGCAGTTCCAGTCGCCCGCGCCCACCACCGGTGTCGGCGAGTCCAGCAACTTGCGGACATCAGCCAACAGGATAGTGCCAGCGGGGGGGCGGTACACTGAATACAGCCGGAGCGGGGAGTTCTCGAGGCAGAGCTAAAGTAGCCTATTACATGTAGTATTTGATAGCGTGATTCAGAACTTGCAAATGAACTTTAATAACGCCATCTATTGACAACTCCGAAAATAAATATCTAGCAACTAACAAAACATCGATCTTCCCATGGGAATGGGATGTTTTTCCGCGGTAAAAAGTAGCCTACGTCACTCTCCACCCTCCTAACTATCGCCACACACATAAACCTTACCATATAATAGCTTTGTTGCGACGTGAAAGCGTCACAAACAAACAAACAAACAAACAAACACACTTTCACATTTATAATATTAGTAAGGATTATAATGCTCTGCAAAAATATTACTGATTATATTATTGGATTTCTAAAAGTTGTTTGCATGGTGTTTTTTGTATTGTGACGGAAGGGTTATTTTTATTAAGGGTTAATGACCGACGGTGGTGTTTTAAAATAGTATGTACCTAATTGTACAAATACATGGTACGGAATTTGGCTATGAAACAAATTCAAAACTAACGATTAATAAAACCTACCTCCTGAGCCAGATTTACTAAAAAAATATAAAAGCATTTTGCAAACTGCATGTATACCGTAGGTACTTGTTTTACGTTCCATCGCATTTCGTAGAGAAGTTGAAGTAGCTTTTCGAAACAGTACTTGGCAATTTCCATTAGTCGTTCCGCCCCTATCCTGGCGCGACGCGGGTTGGCTCCCGGAGCTTCCCGCCCCCGACCTGTTGCTCGTAATAAACTTGTTCTTCATCCAGTTGAAAACGATTCGAGCTGTTCCCACATCGTGTTCATTGTTTCGTGTTTCATGACAGCGTTCTATACGAACGAAACGTTCTGTTGCTTGCATTATGACGTTTGTGTGTGAAAAGTTTTCTACATAGATGCGAGTGTGATGTATGCACGTAATTTTTATTCCATTCCCAAAGACCAGTGATGACCAATTATGTTACTAAAACTCTTCCGCACACAGTTTTAGTAGCATAATTGTAGATATGGCGATGATGGCGATATTATAAGGCAAAGAATTCCAATCTAATATCTTTTGGATTTATTGTGTTTTGCAATGATAATAGATGGTGGTAATACCTAATGGTAAATTTTAAATGGCCATTTTTGTGATTAATAATTCAAAATAATATAAATGCATGCTGTCCCTAATAATTTGGCCTCTCACTATAATTTAGCCCCTGCAAGTGGTCTTTGTTTGGAACCGGGGCTTTGACAGATAGTGGAGTGCCGTAAGCATTAAACCTCGGAATCCAGGGACTATGAATGAATCTTCATAAAAACTGTTGGACTGTATTTCAAAATGCACAAATAGAAAAGTTAAAAAAAAAACTAATTCACCGATCTTTTTTTTATTTTTTTTTATTTTTTTTATCTTTGTTGGTAAGTTTGTGACCCCATAACTTCGTGTTGGGTAAACCGATTTTGATGATTCTTTATATCCTTGAAATATGGTGCTTTTGATATGGTCCCATATAAATTTGAGCGACATCTGACGAGTAGTTTCGAATTAACTTGAATAATGTGTAAGGATGTTTTGTAGTGTGTACTTATGGTTTTTTCCTAATAACTTTTCACTGAGTATTTAGATTATGATGATTCTCTTTTTATTTGAAAGCTGGTACTTGCATTGTAGTCTCATATAAATTTGAGCGACATCTGGCTAGTAGTTTTTGAATTATCCTCAATAATTTTTTGTATGTATGTTACCTTATATCTTACAACTTAGAGTTCCAATTATGATTATTATTTTTTTAGTCGAAAGCTGGGGTTTCAGATTAGGTCCCGTAAAAATTTGAATTCCGTCAGACTAGAAGTTTTTGAGTTACTCTTAATAATGTGTATTTAATTTATCGTCGAAATCGAAGCACCCAAGGATAAGTTATTAGGTAACGACCATAAATTAAATACATATAAGAGTAACTCAAAAACTACTCGTCTGAGGGAACTAAAAATTTTACGAGACCTAACCTAAAACCCCAGCTTTGGATTAAAAAAAGAAAAAAAATGTGAGCCGTCATGGAACGCCTGGCAGATGTGAAACATCGTGTGTGTACAAGTAATATGCATAAAAAGGGTGCTTCTCGGTGGTCATACTACATAATATTAACACTAGAAATATAGCATTTTCCTGTACTCTGTATGTATGTATGTATATATATATATATATATATACCACACCGTACACTCTACTACATATAAAATATATATACACTGACGGACTCATAAACTGCATCAAAGATTAGAAGTACTTTGAAATTCATATTCTTGATAATTATTCTAACTATTTAGATTAAACTAAATGGAAATGTCAAGACTGTCCATTATTTATTAAAAAAACATTAAATTTAAGAATTGAACTGCAGTACATGATAAAATTATAGGCGAGAAAATAAAATTTATGCTTAATCTCAGTTTCGTATGTTACTGAAGTAAAGTTTGAACTTTGTTCTGTTTGTTTATTTTTTCGTTTGGGACGCAAATTATTGTTATCAATAGTATTGTTTTGAGTCTTTTCAACTCAATAAAAGTTTCGTAGCCATAAATGTGGATACTTCGTCAAAACAAGCTGTTCAAACTGTGGCATTAGTGCGGGAAGGCTTGCATCGAAGAAATATTGCCAGAAATTTAAATTTAAACCAGTCTACAGTTTCTAAAGTATACCGAAGGTTTGTTGAGACTGGTTCTTACAAAAGGAGAGCCGGTACCGGCAGAACTCGAGCAACTAACTGTCGTGACGACCGATTTATTGTTTCAATTTCCCTACGAAATCGTTACTTCACGTCAGTAAACATCAAAACAGAGCTGAATGAATTACGTGAAGTAAACGTGTGTTGACCTACAATAAGAAGGAGGTTTAAAGAAGCGTTAATCACCCCTTTTAGTCCAGCAAATTGTCCAAAGCTGCCTGCAGCTGACAGACAAGCGCGTTTAAGATTTGCACGTGAACATCTTAATTGTACTGAAGAGCAATGGGCCTCCGTATTGTTCACCGATGAGAGTACAACATGTTTAAATGGTGCAGATGGTCGCAGAAGAGTCTATCGTCGACAAGGGTAGTGATATCCTCAAGGTTGCTTTGAGAAGCGAGTTCCTTTTAGTAGCGGTTCGTGTATGGTGTGGGGTGGCATTTCGATGATCGAGCGAACGGAACTTGTGTTCGTCGACATGGTTCGTCAAAATGGTAGAAGAGTTGGTTTGACGGCCCAACGCTATAAAACAGAGGTTTTAGAAGCCCACGTGGTACCTTGCATGAGATTGATAGGCACACATTTTTCTCTAATACAACACAATGCCTGACCCCACGCCGCTGTACAGGTTCAACAATATTGCGAAGAGGTTGGGATGCGTATCATGAATTGGCCAGCACGCAGCCCGGATCTTAATCCCATTGAGCATGTTTGGGACAGTTTAAAAAAGGTGTATATGCTAGAAATGATGTGCCCACAACAGTGGCGGCGTTAAGAATAGCGATTTCACAAGAAAGGAATAATATTCGCAAAACAGTTTAATAACCCTAATCAGATTTATGCGGAACCGAATATAATCTGTAATAAAGACACACGGAGGCAACACGAAGTACTTATTAAAAGAAAATAAAACCTCTGCTTCAACTTTTTCCATGGTAAAAAAACAAGTTTTACCAATGAACCATTCAAAACCAATTTTTGTTACATTTATCATTTTGTTAAAAAAATTGAATCGTCCTGTCCAGTATACAAACATACACTTACCGATATGATATTACGATGTTATAAAGTCAACTGACCAAACTGCAGGTTTCAATTTATATTTGTTTAAAAAGTTTAAATATTTGGTTCAAATTTTCATTTCAAAGTCGTCTTGAACATTGATGCAGTTTATAAGTCCGTCAGTGTATGTATACCTCAGTATAGCGTGGCGACCCGTCGCCACGGCAAAGCGTCGCCACGCCAACAATTCGGTTTACAAGTGAGCCTATAGATGTTTCACATCAATAATCAAAATTGGAACTCTAAGTTGTAAGATATAAGGTAACATACATACAAAAAAATTATTGAAGATAATTCAAAAACTACAAGCCAGATGTCGCTCAAATTTATATGAGACTACAAAGCAAGTACCAGCTTTCAAATAAAAAGAGAATCATCATAATCTAAATACTCAGTGAAAAGTTATTAGGAAAAAACCATAAGTACACACTACAAAACATCCTTACACATTATTCAAGTTTATTCGAAACTACTCGTCAGATGTCGCTCAAATTTATATGGGACCATATCAAAAGCACCATATTTCAAGGATATAAAGAATCATCAAAATCGGTTTACCCAACACGAAGTTCTGAGGTCACAAACTTACCAACAAAGATAAAAAAAATAAAAAAAAGATCCGTGAATTAGTTTTTTTTAACTTTTCTATTTGTGCATTTTGAAATACAGTCCAACAGTTTTTATGAAGATTCATTCATAGTCCCTGGATTCCGAGGTTTTGCCATTTTTATGTCTTACGGCACTCCACTAAGATTAGTATTTCCATTTTGAATTGTTGAGCTTTATAGAATATGACAGATTTAATTTACTACACCAATATGTATATTGGTGTAGTACAGAGGGTATCATCATTAGGATAATTTTATTTAATGGATACCTCATAATTAAATTGCTTCTATAACCTAATACCTTGATAAGCCTAGCATTCTGGCTCTGGCAAAGATGCTGACATTTACTTTGTTCCTAATAATATATGGGTTTCTGAACTTTCATAATGTATTATGTATTCAAACCAAAGTAACCCTGCACCGCGCCAACCAGCCAAAACAATCTTTAACCGCATATTGTAATCGATGAAATAAAAAGCACTCCATCCTGACATGCGACAGAACTCCTAGACTGGATTGCTGATTGCTGCCCTGATTTAAATATGGAAGTGGCATGATATACTGACGTCAGGGTTTTCATGTGAGGTTGGCATGTCACGTAGTCTTATTAAAAGTGTTGTTTAAAGTACATTGCTTTATATAGCTGTCATGCTCTGCGCCCTCCACAAGCCAGCCAGTAAGACATCGTTTTCAGGTAACAAGTCACGATAGCTACCCATAATCGATGATAAGACAGAGTTACAGGAATCAGTATACTATTTATCAGCAGAGTACAGTAGGCAGAACCACTTATTCCTCCGCATAATGGAGATATTGGAGATAATGGAGAATTACTCGTCAGATGTGACTCAAATTTAAATTAACACGGTAAGCAGTGGCGTAACTATACAGTTCGAGGCCCGTGGCAAATTCATGGGATGAGCTCCAATAACTTCAGGAAAGCTTGAAGATTTAAGATGAGAGTTGAGATTCTAATCTGACCGGGGGCCCCGTCCGGCTGGGGGCCCGTGGCATTTTGCCGACTTGCCATCCTGTAGTTACGCCATTAACGGGAAGCACCAGTTTCAAATATAAAAAAAATATCAAAATCGATTCACCAAGTAAAAATTTATGAGGTATGGAGCACAGGTACAAAAAACATAAAGGCGTGGTTAGTTTAGTAGTAAACTAACCACGCCATGGATGTGACCATTCAATGGCATTCATCCATTCATACGAGCCTTCGATGTATAATCCCATCTATTATGTTTATCGGTGAACCGAGCAAAATGCATAATTCTGGTGATCAACTTTTTGCGCCTACAGTAGAATGTAGTGGGCAGGAGTTGAATAAAATTCTATTACACAATTGTAGTCCACATAAAGCTTTATTTCACAGCATAGTTTCATAAAACATCGATATTATTTAAATAATCTAAACATCGACATTTCCAAAGTTGGATCTTATAATCTAGAATTTATATTATCAATAAAATCAAGATCCATAGTACAAGTAATGTTACTCGAATGTAATATGATAATTATAGTTGCATGTCATAAATGAATCATACCAGTACGGAAGTTTTTAACAGATAATTGTTATGTACAACATGTTTAGCGAAGACGTCATAGAAAATAAATTAAGCTCACATAAAGAATCTTTTGAAATATTAAGTGTGATATTTTTCTTTAACATAAAGCGATATTGACATGACAAGACGTTTCCACCCCGCTGCAGTTACGTTCAAGTGAGATTTCGTTTGTACACTCTTTTGCAAAAAAAACGGGCACTTTAGATTTTTTCTTCATTTTAATGAAGTATAGCAAGAAACAGGTTTTGATGATTTTGGCAATGTACTGGCATGTAATTTGAAGCATCCTGGCATGATTTTTTAAATTCCAAATTTAAATTTTGAAATTAATTTAAGTAAAAATAAGGATTATTGTTGATCGTCGTGAAACAGTTTTACTATTGGCGAGAATTGCTGAAACGTTTTCTTAAGACTATTAAAATTTTAAAACCTTTTGGACATTTTGTGCAAACTGAACACTCTAAACATTCCTTAAAAATTGAATATCCACCTCTTTTTAATGAGTGATAAAGCGATAAGGGCCAGTAAAATTAAAGCCCTATTGGAAGAAGGTTTTTCGCAAATTTACGTGTCTCAGCGGCTTAATATGAGTCTTTCAACTGTCCAGAGGACGTGGAATCGATATCAAGAGACCGGTTCAGTCAAAAGAAGACCCGGTTCGAGCAAAAAACGCTGCACAGAACCAAAAGATGATCGCTTTTTGGTGAGTCAGGCGTTGCGGAATCGTAAGGCGTCAAGTGTGGACCTGAAGAAAAGCCTTGAAGAAGTAAGAGGAGTAGAAGTTAGCTTATGGACGGCCAGGAGGAGGCTTTTGGCTGCCGATATCAAGAGTTACCGCCCGGCTCGGGGTCCTAAATTACTCCGTGAGGATCGTGTTTCTCGACTTCAGTTTTCTCGAAACTGTGCTTCGTGGACTCTGGAGAACTGGAATAAAGTTTTGTTTTCGAATGAAGCTAGAAGCTCTTTATGTAGAGAGGACCGACACCGGCGAGTGCTATGAAGACCACGGGAACGCTATGCGGATGTGTGTTTCGAAGAAATCACTCCTTATGGCGGAGGCTTCGTTATGTTTTGGGGAGCAATTAATTCGACGGAGCGTACGGAGTTAGTTTTCATAGAAAATGGAACATTAAATGCACACCGGTACATAATGGAGGTTCTAATTTCATATGTACAACCCGCATTAACTGCACTTGGGGAAGATCCATTTTTATGGTCGAGAACGCTCGTCCGCACCGTTCTTAAACGTGGAAGGGTACATGCAAGAAGTTGGGATCCGTCATTTAGATTAGCCAGCTCGAAGTCCTGACCGCAATCCAATTCAGCATGTCTGGGATGTTTAAAAGAGACGGGTAAGATCAGTGCATCCAGCGCCACAAAACATCAGGGAGCTGAAAAGAGCCACTGCAGAAGAGTGGGAAAATATTCCTCAAAAAATTACTAAAAACTTCGTGGAAAGTATGCCCAGAACAATTCAAGCTGTGATTTTGGAAAGAGGAGGTCACACTCGTTGTTAGCTCTTTAATTTGTGACATTATTTAATTTAAAAAAATAAAAAAATCAGCTTGCAAAGATGCCGACAATTGTTATTGCTTGGCCGTGGAGGTACATCGATATTAAAGAATTCATCGAAAATTAAAAAAAAAATTGCCAGAATTCACTTCAATCGTACTACTTTGCACGATAATAAGTATACAGACTACATAAGACAATAAAATTTCATATATGAACTCAAATTGACCGTAGAATGTAAATTTCCTTAGGTGCCCGTTTTTTTGCAAAGGAGTGTATAATACGGCTCTTACCTTAAGTATCTAGGTCTATTTCAATGAAGATACGAGAACTGTGTGTTACATGTATGTTTTCATTTTCTTTAGGCTTATTTGAAATAGATTAATTGTTTCACAGATATCCTACTAGGCGAAAAAATATTGTGTCGAAGCTCCTTATTACTAATTAATTATAATATGTATTATTCGTTAGTTTTTATACCCACTAAATATTTGAGCGGTTTTATTTGAATTATAAAATCAAATGAGAAGCTCGCAACGGCATTCATTTTTACCAAATTCAAAATGTGCCTAAAATGTTGTCCCTTATTAAATGACAATTTTTTATATGCGCAATAAACCCAATATATTTTTTACATCTATTTTCATCACATCGCATCCCTTCATACTAGGCAACCCGAGACCGACCGACCGACCGACACTAAAAAAAAATTGAATGTTATGGCGAATTCGATATTCAATACACTACTAGTTTTTAAGTACCGAAAAAACAATCCACTATAGGTATTTACTGGTGACACTGAACAAGTCTACGTGAAAAAAAAATTTAAAACGAATGACGTAAAATTATCCCCCAAAAACAGAAAATTTTGGTCAAAGAAAAACATCAATTCGTTTCATTCATAACTATAAAATTCTCGTAGACAAAATACGATAACGATTTCATTCATACAACAACCTCAAGGGCTACGCAGTCTTTGGTCCTTGATTTTAAATCGAATTCTGCCATGGTAACGTACCTACCTAATTTATCTTCGTACGTAATGTTTACAAAAGTAAAATCGATGTAAAACCTACGACCTAAAATTACGAGACGGGAGTTCTGATGGAGTTTGATAATGGTAATTTAAGTATTTGCCACAATTATATGTAACATACTGGGACCACAGAGGAGATAAAATGAAACGCTGCTCAACTCATAGTCAGCTGACAGCAAATGTATAAGTTTTGTACACACAAGCAAGATCGACAGCAAATGTATTAAAAAGATTATACCTACCAATATTTAACTATCATACCTACGCCAACGTCACATAAAGTAAATTAAATAATAAAAAATAAATTAATACTGACTTAAGGATTTGTCCATAATAATCTTTAGTATTAGAAATAAAAGAAAACACGTGCATGAATGCACTCCTAAAAAAATAACATTGAAATAGGTAATTTTACATTGTCTAAAATATCAAAATTGTTTGGTCGCGTTTAAGCTCACGCCGCCATATTCGCCCGGCCCCTTCACCCCTTCCCTTGTTGCCATAAGGCCGCGCTTACTGGTTCCCGAGCGAGCATAATTGTTGTGATTGAAAAATAGATATTTAATTTTTTATAATGTGATCGATTAATCGATAATTTAATAAATAGGCTTAGCAATAGTAATACAAACATAAACCCATATTTACGATAAGGTTGCGAGGAATGGGATGAAGGTACGAACAATGTAACTATGACATAAAATACTCGTAACAAATTATCTAATTCAGTAGGTAGTTGGTTGCTTATTAGGTATTTATTATTCGACACAGATTAATAGTCACTTAGAATTGAAACGATTTGGCCTATTTATGTACGTTAGCCGCCGTAAATTTGCAGTAAGTACCTCATACTACGATGTATTGGACATCAATAAACTATTTGTAGGTACTTTGGAACTGCAACCGTTTTAAAATCGATCTTATTTTCTATCTAAATTGCTTAATTGTTAACATAAGAAATCGATATTCTAATTCGATGTATTAGGTATTTGCGATTCTCGTTAACGTAAGTAAGATCACATATTACTTATTTATTGAGATATTTTAAATCGAACCAAAGTACAGACAGGTACAGATTTGAAAGTAAATAATTGATTCTTCTATGACAAGATTAAAAATCTGTAGAATTATGGGTCTAAGATTATGGAGCTAAGAATAGCCGCGCCCTTAGCTTTCGGCGGCGTCCTTTGATGTCGCACGCGCTAGACGAAATTCAAAAAATTATAACCTAGTTGCGTCTGCGCCTTCGTGATATTAAGTAGTGTTTACGTATTACGTATACCCCTCGTAATTTATCATAATCTCGTCTAATTTAAATGCCGTTAGTGTTGAATTAGCGCATAATTCATGCTTTTTGTAGAGTGGAAGAATCACTTGTGCTGTGTTGCTTAAAAAATAATTAGAAAGTGTTTGAAGGTGGACTGGTGACTCTGGAACTCAGAACCTCATTTTAAGTAAAATTTTAGTAACTAAGCAGGACGATATTTTAGTAAAAGCAAAAATAATTACAAGTTATCGTTTAATTTTTTTAAAGAGGTACGACTCAATAATTTACATTTATTTAAATCACTTCTATCTAATCAGTAAATGAAAATTATTATTAATAAGGAAAATGTCGGTCCTAAGCCCAAAAAATATGAAAGAAAAGTAAATAAATAAGTAAATTATGTTTAAGTAATACATCCGATGTAGGTTATTAGTAACAGCTGATCTTAGGCCGACAAGCTCTCGCGTAGTGATGGTGCGCGGTGGCAAGCGAACTTAGACGCTACGCGCTTTCATTGATGAACTGAACGGGTCGTAACTCGTAGGAAAGTAGTAACGGTGTGCATAATTTTATGCAGGACTTCATGAAACTTTAACTTGTAATAACTTCGTTATTTAGAAGTAAAAAAAAATCTGATTGAACATTTATAATACCTTACCCGTAATTCCCTTCATTGCCCGTTAAGTTTTTTTCGGTAATTAAAAACTAGTAGTGTATAATAAATGAAATAAAAAAATAAACGTTTTTCGTTAGATGACTTCAGAGAGCAGTAGTACGTAATAATGGTTTAAAAAAAATTCTCCCACAGTTTGGTATTAAGTGAAGTTAGTGGGGAAAACGTGGAGTACCTAAAAGGCCAAAAAATGACGTTTATGGACCCAACACGATGCCGAATGCAACAGAAAATCGTTGGTCAAACGCTTGCGTTCTGGTAAAATTAATTGAAACATTGAAATAATATAAACTAGGTATTGGAAACGATAGTCGCGCCGCCGTGGTTACTGATAGAAGGTTTTACTGTTACCTGGAGGGAATCTTTACCATGAGCGACTTCCATCGGGAAAATCTCAGCTTTGATACTATACTGTCAACAAGTGAGCCGGTTGAACAGGTACTTAATTGACGGGAAGCCACTAAAATTGGCCAAATAGGAAGGATGTTGTCATCTTCAACTATCAATGCCAAACCGCACCAATGTTTAACTATGCGGCAGATTCTCAGAGGACTTGGATGGGAATTTACATCGTACCCGATCAGATCAGCTTTATCAGCACTTGCAAAATTCTCTTAAACATTCAAAATGCCAAAGTAACGGGTATACCGTTTCGTTCGATATCTTTGAAATTTTAGTTTAGTTAGTTTTTGTCGTCGAAATTAAGTGATAAAACGTTTAGAGCTTTTTATTTAATCTTAATATTTTGGTTTTTGCGGTGATGCAGTTTTATTAATACAGCATTTTAGTAAATAACTAAAGAGATCCTTAAGTCTCTGATGAAATAGTTTAATGAAATAAAATAATTTAAACAGATAAATGACGAAATATTACCTTTATGATTAGAGTTAAGAATAAGTTTAATCTTAGGCCAAAGTTAAGTAGGTAATTTGAGTAGGTAGATTTTTTTAACCAACCAAAAGTTTATGAGAACTACATGAATGAAGCTATACCGATATTACACACGCACGCTATTATGTGTTAGGTATATGATACCACAATACTGGAGGAACCCGGCTTTCTAAGCATTTAGAAAGTTCATTATACAGGAGCGCACTACGTAAAAACTACGAGTAGGTACATTTTATCTGACGCAACTAACAGACACCGATAACGTGATAATCCGCGGCACTAAACAACGTGCGACATTAACACACAAACAAAATTCCTAACGAATTTTATCTGTTGACGTTCGCCTCGTATTCACTTAAGGCCGAGACCGCACCACGGTTTTTCCCGCAGCGGTAACCGCGTAACCGCGCAAAACGCATACACTATCAGAAACCGCAAGTGCGGCCGCTTGTATTTCTTTCCTTGAGTTACAAAATAATGCACCTAGAAACCGCGGCTTTTTAGCCGTAGTGCGGCCTCGGGCTCAGTCGCGTTTAGCATTATTCGCGCAAGATTTTTTCGCAAGTGTCTGCAGGATTGTACAATTTCTGCGTTTTACAAAATCCTACAGAAACAATCGCACGGCCATATTGCAGGCAGGCATCGGGGCAGGCCCTTTCGGATTAAAATGTAATGGTCCAGGATTGCGATGATAAATAAGCAAATAACGAATTCGTCATTATAATATTTAAATCACCGTATAATGTACAATCTGAAATTATAATTTTATATTAATATTGCAGTTATTTTATTACCTTGACCAAAATCGTTGCATAATTAGTTTATTTAATTGGAAACCCATTATTTTACTTTTTGTACAACTAATCTAAGTTTTACGTACCTAAATTTTTAGTAACACATGTCTACCTGATAATATAATATCAATGAAAAAGAAAGAAAGAAAGGATTTACTATGACTAGGGTTTTAAAAAAGACTAGTTTAAATTTAAGATTATATAATTTGTCACTTGTAAATTATACGCAAACTTGTTAATTCGAATTTTATGTCATATTCCGATTTTATAAAGAATGATAGATGAAAAAAAGTATCTTGTCCTATTGACGTCCAGTATATTATATGTCCATTACATTCCTCCATATTTCTATTTGCAATATATCTCTCATAAAGACTTTCCTACATCACAACATAATAACCATTTGAGGCATTAGACATAATGCTTACACAAAAAAAAAAATTCTAACACCGCACTTTAAGGCTAAACGTCCACAGGTCGGTATCGTACGCATCGGACGCATCGCATTAAACGGATCGTAGTATTCTATGTATAGAAAATCATACAAGTGCGCCCACTGATCCGCATCGTACGGATCGTACTTTCTATACAAACTGCGATACTGCGATGCGTACGATACCGATCTGTGGACGCTTAGCTTTAGGCTAAGCGTCCCGCGCGCTGAAATGATACTGGTGTCGACAATTCGTTTGCTGGTACTTGCGTCGACTATCCGAACGCTGCCGGTACAGTGGACGCAGTATGAAAAAATAATGCGATTGATGCGATGCGTCCGATGCGTACGATACCGACAGGTGGACGCTTAGCCTAAGCGTTCGGATTGCCGACGCAAGTACCAGCAATCGGATTGCCGACACCAGTTTCATTCGGATTTTCTTAGTGATCGCACGTGTGTTAAAGAAAATGGAGGAAAGCGATGAAGAACAATTTGTCTTTATTGCTTGTTTTTTAGCAGTTTTTAGCAGAAGAGGAAGAAAATGCAAAGTCTAAAAAAAGGAAACATAATATCTGGATACACGACATATGCAAGAAGAGATCGGAATATGGAGAATACCATGCACTATTTCCTGATCTGTTTGTTGTGTACTTAGTACCAAAAATATATAATTTTCAAGTAGGATTACTACGATCGGACAATGAACCAGGACTAGCGACATGTATATTCAGAATCTACATAAAAATACCTTTCCAACGACGTATCATTTACTTCGATTGGTGCCGTTACCAGATTCCATACATTTGTGCCCATCCTCCTTTGGCATGCAGATTGTTATAGAGCAAATGAGAATTATAACCCGAAATATTAGGCTTTATTTAGCAAAAATTTAGGTGACATACTGACATATAATATTACATGCAATATCTTCTTAAAATACGTAGGTATATTATGCCAATCACCACACAGATAGCCACGATGGTGTGGGCATCCGCTAGATCCGTTACATAGATGATCCGGTGGATGATGCGGACCGAGCGAGCGCGCGGGGTGCGTCCACAGATCGGCATTCCGTATGACGTCATCAGCACGCATCGCAAAAGTTGCCTCTCGGAGAATCGGCGTCGGCATTGCCGATGTGCGATCCGTACGATGCGGATCAGTGGACGCACTTGTATGACTTTCTATACAAAGAACACTAAAATCCGTTTAATAATAATAATAATAATAATAATAATAATATATTTTTATTTCAGACTATTGTCCATAAAATGTTAGTACACAATAATGCACACACAGTAATGCGATGCGTCCGATGCGTACGATACCGACCGGTGGACGCTTAGCCTAACAAAGAGACATAACTCTACAAATGCGTTAAACTTTTTCATTCGTGCCAGGGTTGGGTTACGACGGTGTTATATTGTACCAAAAATATATTGCAATATTTAAAATCTACATCTCTACAGTAACATTACACACTAAGAGCATGTACGAGTCACTCCCAATGGCCACAATGCGCGCTTCGAGTTCGGTGCTAAAATTGAGCTTTTTTTATCTAAACGATCAAGCCCGTGCTCGAGTGTTGCCGAGCTGCTCAAGCGTCGACTCGAGCACTTCGAAACTGCTCGAGCGTTGACTCGAGCACTTTGAATTTTTTTTTATGGAATTAAGATAGCAAACGAGCATGCAGCACCATCCTTCCGCTGCCGCCCATAACAACTGTGACCGACCTAGAACTAGACTCAAAGGGACTAGGGTGGTTAGTCCAGTTAGTAGATGATGTTAGAATATTAGTTGGTTAGTTTGTTAATAAGTGTGAGGACAAGGACCGTTAGTGATAATTAGTCCTGTTAGTTAATGTTAGTAGTAGTCCAGTTAGTTATTGTTAGTATGAGTCTCGTTCAAATTCGGTCAGATGCGTTGGTACCCCTGAGGACTGAAATGATCGCCTCTAAAAAAGTGTAATTGGCTCCACACCTTCCTATCCGGAACACAATTGTTCTTAAAACAATTATTACACGGTAGGAATGGTACTAGATACCGTGGCGGGCGGTGTTCAGTTGCGCGTTGTTTCACATTTTAAAGTGGCCGCATTTGAACTATGTGCTCATTAACGATGTTTTTATATATTTTAATCACTTTTGAATTTGATTTAAGTTATTTTTTTCGAAACAATAAGTTATAGTACCTAGTAAAATAATTGTAGTGGTGGTGTTGGAGAAATACCAGCGCTACGATAGCGAACTATGACGTGACATTGCAATTCAAGTTGTGGTGCACATCAACACGCCCTCGTGAGTTACTCATTTGCCCAGTCATAAAATTACATCATATAATTGTGTTATGGCACATTAAGAATATCCTTATAAGGTAAGCAAAGTCTATAAACTCTCTTAGTTATATCGACTCTTTGTATCACATCTTTCAATGTATCACTTGGATATAGCAGCGTCACTTTGTCGCCAATCTTGTAAAGTTACAATGTTGTATAATTAAATGAGTAATCAACTTTGCCAGATCGTTCAATATCACTGTGCTATTTTCTTGATATCTAATAATTAATATTTTATTTTATTCAAGTAGGTACTTTTATTAACGATAAACGCGGCGACTGTCATTTTCCTTGCCTACAATATGGTTGTCGTTGCTACAAACAAGTGATTTTCGTTCCATAAATAGACAGTAAAAAGTGAATTATACAAATAAGTATACGTTTGTCTAAATAAACACTTATTATACGTCAAGGATAAATATTGTTTTAAACATTAGAAATAACAATTTCATTATAAATTAATAAAAAAATGTATACTAGGCAATTTAAAATTACTCAGTCTTCAGAATAAGAATTTCAATTTTAATATACAAGTTTACTTTGGTCGCACCAAATAACATTAATTTGAGTTTTGGTCACAAACTTAATATCATTGATAAAAATAATAATAAAAGTAAAATTTGATTTTACAATTTAAAAACATAATAAAATAATCCACCTTTAACATTTAATAATTAAAAAAGACAATATTCCTTACGATTTAAATACATTTAGTACGGTAGGTCATAATCTTAAGTAATAAATATGGTTTGATGTACTACTTTGGATCCCGCTATACAGGTGTTTTAGTGCGGGAAGTCTCCATATCTCCCGCATTTCTCAATGAGTAAAATTGTTTTACTTTTGTTTAGTTATCACCAATATTTTTTTATAATACCCCCTAAAAATTAAGAGACTGTTCTTATTATACAGTGCTAATAGTTAATGGCGGTCTGTTATCCACCTGTCTTAAGATCTACTTAATATTATTAATCGCATTCAGACATACTTTATGAAACTGATACGAGAACCACCACAAAGACACACGAGAGTAGTCTCACGCCCAACTCCGCTGGTGCCTTAACCCATTATTAACTCATTTCAATGGTAAACACATTAAAGAGTGTTTATCGTGAATATTATTGAACATACTTGATTTCCTCTTGATAGTTCTCATTCAAACTACTTTGTACATTGAAGTTCTCTTATAACTTATGCTAAAGTTGTTACTAATAGTAAAATCAACGTCTCGCTTTTATTGTCGCTAGAATCCCCAATCAATCGAAACATCACAACTCGCGTCAGTCCACAGACGTATCACTTGATCAATAGTAAAAGTAAGTAGTTTTTAATACATACAAAGACATATATCATGAGATTAAAATATTACCAAAATAAAGTACAATATTCTAATGATTACAGAGATAATATTATCTCAAATTCACACATTCGCTGGCTCCCAACGCGCATATCATACATCTTTTCATAATTCTCACTATTTCTAAATAGTCTTCCATTAACTTTAGACGTAAAATGAAATTTAAAATTAAAGACTAAGAAAAACTGCTGCAAATTTTAACGTCATTCAACGCGTGCTGCGCTTTCCCCGGCCTTTTCCTTTGGGCGTCCATAGCGGCGACTGTTGTGTGTTTGTGAGTGGGTTGTGTGTGGTTTCAAGGGGCTCTGGGGGCTGGAGGGTTGGCGGGGTCAGAGGGGATTGGGCAGGCTGGTATTGGAGCTGAGGGTACGAGCTGGTTTGATCGTAAGAGCTCGTTTGCGCATAAGAGCTCGTTTCCCCGTAGGAGCTGGTTTGATCGTAGGAGCTGGTTTGCCCGTAAGAGCTCGTTTCCCCGTAAGAGCTGGTTTGACCGTAGGAGCAGCTGGTTTGCCCGTAAGAGCTCGTTTGCCCGTAGGTGCTGGTTTTCCCGTAGGAGCTTGTCTGCCCATAGCTTGTGGAGGGCTCGCCGAATATCTCCGGGTCCATACGACGACGTTTTCTGGACGACGGCTGCTCAGAGTCGCTGCTGCTGTAATCTGGAGGATGGATTTCCTGTGAAACAATCAAACCATTATTTCTGCTAGTTTTTTTATTTAGTTTAATTACACCGCAACACAATGCTTACTACAGGTCATGTTAGAGTACATTATAGGACCGCCTAAAAATATTTTGTTTTTTTGCTAATGGATATTGATTTTGCACCAACCTTCTGGTTCCTACCGCTTCATAAACCTAATATTCCTGATATCGTAATCTTAATCTTACCTTAATACGTAATAAATATGTAACTGGGTTATGTCTGTACATAAAAGATATTTGAGAAATATGAAAGGTCCTTCGCGCATGGAGTATAGCCATCGGCAACTCGGTGGACGGCCTATAGTTTATAAAGACGATTACACACTTGGTCGTCAGTGGTTGGGTTGACTTTGCCCTTGTTTAGTCGCCAAGAGACCGAGTCGCCGACTACCCTCCATTGTGCATAATTGCACTAAGCCATCTTAAAATCAATAATCTCGCAAAAGCTTACTTGCCAGATTGTCCTGATTTAAATTAGTGTGAAAGCTTATAGTTATTACATACATTACATTGTTTTATTAATTTAACATGATTCTATAGATATTTATTTTGTGTTTTAGTTTACGCTCGCATTGGCCGATATAGGTATTTAAAAAATACAAATTAATTCGCATTTAACGAATTCGCATAAAATAGGTGCCGTTATATTTTAAAAAATGTGAATTGGTGACTGACCGATGACATTAGTGTTCTGTTCTTGTTATTGTTTGTGGCCTAACGAATCATTATTTCCAATGCCTAAGGATGCCTAATTCATAGATACATTCTTAAATAGGAATTAATTTACATAAAAATAATAATGAAATGTTAATTTCCCAACTAGGTGCATACCATTTTAGACACCCAGTCTGGCGCCAATACCTCCGCAATATCTTCAGGACCAGCGTGCAGTTGAAGGTCCTCGAGATCCTAAAATAAAATTCGGTTGAGGTTCATTATAGTAATACACATACAATAACTTTAAAAATCATAGTATCATATCAGATTAAAATTGGCATACAATGCTGGAAAAAATATAGTGTAGTTTGACAAAAGACCACCAATACCGTTCATCATCAAAATGGGACAAATATGTATTTTATAAGATTTTTGTTTTTGTTGCTCGATGGCGTTTTTGATAAACAGAGGCGTTTTTATTTCATTTCAATATTAATTCGTTTTGTATATAAGCCAAAGCATGCGCTATGAGCGCTCGCAGGGACACCTACGACCAACAGGGGAACGACTGACTGCGACTCCAGCATAAGGGACTGACAGAAAACCTCCTCCACCTGGAGTCTTTCATTCTGCTGCGTATCTCCGGTTAGAAAAGAGACCCCAGGCCCTCGCCTCAGTTGGTGGAAGGCAGTGCTCGTTCGTGGGGACAGGGGGGCAGGTAAGCCACCCTGGACCTCAACATAAAGTATGTACGGTTGTCGTAGTCTTTAAAAACCTGCCTCGATATTGTTATTTACGACCTCAATAATTCAAGATCTAAGGCCTCTCCTGGCAGTGAACCAAAAATCACGGATTCCTCTATTTTTCATCAGACATGCGCCTGATAGGTATTACCTCAGTAGAGCTGTTGAAAATGCAATCTTATTTTTAATTTCTGCACATTTTCTATAATGAGTTACAATACAGTATTGTTCATTTTTATGTAATAGGCAGATGTTAAGAAATGTTCTATTGAAATAATTCATCCAGTAATGCGTTTTTGAAAACATTATATTCTGTATAGACATGAATGTGCATCTGTATGCAGCAAGTAAAATTAAACAGAAGCTTAAATGCCTTGGTGACTTTTAAACCGACTTAAAAAGGTACGTGTTAAATCAGGATTTTTACTGGATGAACCGATTTTGATAATTGTGTTATTTTTATAGTTGGTTATTTTTTGTTAAAATTTTATTTCTTGTAGCGCTACAGAAGAGACACATTCGCATTTTAACCGCGACACTGTCTCACGCTTGCCACTTGCGTTCTGCACATGCAATCAGCGTTGCTACGGCCTAGATACAGAATTCACAATCGCGTGCGCTGCTTCCTCTCCGTTCTGTCGATGTTGTTCGTGTTTGCATTTTATCAAACGTTTAAGGTTTTATATTTTTTGTTACGTATGACAAATCACAATGAAACGCCTCCAAAACTTGATGATACTATTGTAATTCCAAAGGCTTGTTACAATTTTACCAGCAATATTTAATACAACGACTTATAACATAGTATCGCGAAGGAAGCGTTCATCAAAGAGAAAAATGTCCACAGAAAATCACAATCGCAAGGCCACAGATTAAGCGGCGCGTACATTGTTGATAGCAAAACAGATAATATACTTTAACTTATTTGATTAAATGAGTTCGATGGTATAATTCTATTTTATGTATACCTAACCAGATAAAGACATTCGCAATGCTGTAATAAGTACAATGTTTATAATATGCATGATACTCCCAAATATAATTTGATGGCATAAATATCACAAATATTTAATAATAATAATAATAATAATAATAATAATAATAATAATAATAATAATAATAATAATAATAATAATAATAATAATAATAATAATAATAATAATAATAATAATAATAATAATAATAATAATAATAATTGATGAAAACGAACACCAACATCAATATACACCAGAAAATTAAATAAATTCACCACACGCTACATTTTACTTGGTTACGGCCCGTAAATGTAGTTAAACCAGTCTTATGTACTGTGAAAAACAAAGTAAAAGAAAATAATAATAATAATAATAATAATAATAATAATAATAATAATAATAATAATAATAATAATAAGATTATGCCACAAATACACTGAATCAATAGACCATATCACCGGTGGTTGTAGTATACTTGCCAACAAAGAATACACCCACCGCCATGACAATGTGGCAAAATACATACATCAGCAACTCGCACTTAAATATAAATTGATAGACACATATATACCCTACTATAAATATAAACCTAAAAACGTCTTAGAAAATAACAATGTAAAACTTTACTGGGACCGGGACATCATAACGGATCGAACTATTCTTAGCAACAGACCTGATATAATATTAACATTAAAAACTACAAAGACTACCTATCTCATAGATATAGCCGTCCCTAATACAAACAACCTGTCACAAAAACACGCAGAAAAAATAAAAAAATACATTCCTTTAGCTGATGAACTCAAACAAATGTGGCATCAACAAACCATAAAAATTGTTCCCATAATTATTTCCTCCATCGGTGTAATACCAAAAACGCTCCATACTTATCTGAAAATGCTTGATCTTCACCCAAAAACATACATTCCACTACAGAAATCAATTGTATTAGACACTTGTTCTATAGTTCGCCGCTTCTTAAACCCAATTTCACTTGCACTTCAAAATTTACCTAATACACACTCAACACAAATCTCGTAACACCATCACCATTCATATCCAATAACTACATTGCATCACACACTAGATTCAGAATACTTGGCATAAGCCCGTATCTGGATCTGAATATCCGACCTAGAGTCGAGTTTAAAGAATTTTTTTTCTACATAATAATAATAATAACCATTAATGTTACATCCTAAAAACTTAAAATGCATAGTGCTTTCAACTAAGTAACACTTGGCATTTGCCCGTGTTATTTGGAAATACCTGGTGAATCCAGAGAATCTGTATAAGTACATGAAAATAATAATAAATCTTTATTTCAGACAATATACATACATTTACAAAGTAAAATGTATGTACAGAGGTCCATATCATAAATACCTTACAGACTAACATACATAAAAATATAAAACTTATAACTACGAGTCACGAATTCGCGGCGACGTGAAGCGCTGGCGCTGGTCCGGTGACCTCCGGGGGTGGTCGACGCCCGCGGAACTTGCGAAACACGACCCCCTTAGGCCACAGCTCCTCCTTCAGGAAGACCGACAGGTGTTCAGACGGTACGCGTAACACAAAGGAATTGAAGTTCACTGCGTTACGCGATTTCAGTTTCTCGACAAACACCCGGAACTTCGTCTTTATCTCCAGGTACTCCGCAATATCGGACGCCTTCGAAGTGTAATGAAGACGGGAGACATAGACGTGCGTCACAGGGACGGCGGGACGTAGCAGATGGTTCGGTCCGGTCGGCGCTGTACCACATTGGTTCCGACAAAGAGGTTTCCTCTTCTTCCGCTCCACTTTGATGAAACCATCTTTGTCAGTCTGACCCTGGGGCACAGCACAACGAGGGGGCTCGATGCGGAGATTCACGCTATCCCTCTCTGTCCTCTTCTCAGTCCGCTTCTCGGATTGCTGGCGAACAACAGCTGCGGCGTAGTCACGTTGAGGTGTAGACGTGACGACACTAGGCAACACCGCGGCAGGGGGAGGTGGGGGACGGGCGACACATACGTCACCGCTTGCGCGTGCGGGGACAGCAGCCGGCGGCGACTCAAGTTTCGCTGACTCGAAACTTGCTGACGAACAGTTGCATGCCCCGCGACGGACGTTGATGTTGATGGCCTCCGGTGACCTACATACCGCCGAAGTCTTGCGTAACGCCGCTACTTCAGCCCGTAGATCCTCGATGGTGTTTTGGGAGGCTTCCAACTTCAACACCACTTCCGCCAGGCTTGCTTTCAGGGTTGTAATGTCCTTCAGCAGCCTGGTGACATCGACGTGGTCAAACGTGACGGGCGGCAACTTGCTCAGGTTCCTCGCCACGAAAGTCGGCACATCGTCGAGATCAGTCACCTTCAGAAGGTTGATGATGTCCTGTAGTGACTTCTCTCCCTTTTCGTCCTTCCTGCGTTTCTTCATCCGGTCGATCTGTCCGAGCGACTTATACAGAAGCGTCTTCGCCTGGACTATCTCTTCGCAGATGAAGTTGGTCCTGCAGATCTGGATGATGCTAACTTCATCCATGGTGTCTATGGCGTGTTGTAGAAACGCCAACACCTTGTTGGCTATGAGTTGTTCGGAACCCATAGCCATTTTACCTGCGGCGGCCGTCACCGCGCAATACGTGAATATAAAATAGGTATATTCATTAACGAAGTGTACACATCCGTCAACGATCGCGTACGAATCGACACTGACATGGACTGACGTGTACATGGGGTGTAGTACCGAATACCACCACCATATCAAGTTCTTAAAACTGGTTTTGCCCTCCTAGTAATCCCATCTTCGACTTCTTAAAGAACCGTAATGTGTTGAGTGTACGACCACTTACCATTCTTCGGTAATTTAAACATACTAAAAACCTACTGCACGGTTCAATTTCTGATCCGTTGATGAGTTCAACAAAGTCCATATCAATATCTCCAAAGTCCACAATATTAATTGTTTTATATTCCGATGAATGACATCATGAATAACATCACAATTTTCTATATCTCCATCAAATGCACGCGCTAAAATCTGTGATTGAAATCGCTAATGCCACTGAAAGGTTAGCCTTTTTCTTCTCAAGTTTCCTGAGTAATTTGTTATTATTTGACACATCAAAGAACAGTGCGCGTAAGGAAATTTCAGCTGGCTATCCTTAATATTTTATGTCCAGACAAAAGCGTATCTGGATGTCATTACAAATGGATTAGAACAAATTAGTCGTAACCAACGCTCGATATATCAAACCTTATCGATAATTAATATCTTAGGTAGAATTGTGAATGAAAAACCTTTTGTACATAATTAAAAATTAAAATACGTTATTTTAATTTATATTTAATATTCTTTCTTTAAAATTGAATTGTTAGGTACATTAGTTTTAAAAAATAGGGACAAAAATCTTTGATCAGACCTAAAAATATACCTATAGCTATGTAAAAATATAAATCGTGCAATTTGGAAAGTTAGTGCAGCTATTATTTGAGGTAATCTGATGAACGTACTGTAGTACGTGAAGTTAATGCTTGATTACAATGCCACCTCATGGAAAGCAGCCATGTAATAGTGGATGGTAAAACGCATTATCCTAGACGCTTATCTGGGTCACGGTAGTGCCCCCGTGCCAAGACGAGCGAAGCGCAAGGGCACTACCTACCTTTTCTCGAAGAGCTTCGTCGTATTTTTGAACCCTCATAACTTCAGTTTAAGATACACCCGATCGTTCAAATTCTCAGGATATGATGATAGTGATAGACTAATAAAACGCACAAAGTTCAATTACATAGCTCTGATACTTAAGATTTTATGGATATTAAAAAAATGCCTATTTGGGTAACTGATTCACTGATGATCATCACGTACTTAGGGTACACTAACTCTAGGGGCCATCTAGACAAAACTCGGCAACTACAATGTTCACTAACTTAATTGAACATTGATTATGAAAGTAGCTCGAACGGGTTGTCATTAGATGGCACTATACCGTCTCGTGAAGGTTCTTTTTTTACGAAAAATAATTTATAAATAAAGTTTATAAATAAATAACTATATAAATAAATTATAAACAAATACATATATATACATAAATAAATAAAACACTGTCATGGCCGCCGTGTTCAGTTACTGTACCTGCGCAGACATCTCGGAAAACCAAGTTCACATCAGCCTACTCAAAATGACCTTACTGTAACGTATTCGTATTCCTATTCATATTCCTGCAGAACCTCGCAATTCGCATACCGTCACCGTCAGGTCAGGTAGTTTGTACTGTAGTTATCGTCTTGTCAAATATTATGTGACTTTTAATTTTGGTTAATAAATTGAAACTGTAATTGTAGTAGAATACCTCATTGTTAAATACCTATGCAAAGTACGAAATATGAATTATGTGAAACTAATGTAAGCATGCTGTGTTCACCTATAATTGCAGGAACACGATTTTTTGACAATAATGTAATATTATTAAGGATTGACTGTGTATTCTGTGTTGGTGAACCTCATATAAATAACAAAATATATATTATATTAGCGATGGGTCGTAGACATATTTGACGTTAATGAAACTAAAGTCCTACAAGGTTCTTTTGGCGCGTGGGTGACGGAGATACAATCAATATAAAATTTACTTTAAATTCAAATTACTTTGGCTCGACAATGTAAACGAATGAACTTACATTACACCACTCTGTTCATGCGTCGTCGAAGTTGTCGTCAACTCGTGAACGTTTGAACTATCAAACATACCTGTCTATGAATTTGACTAGTCGAATTTTCGCCAATGAACCGTCGAACCGTTCATTGTACGTAGACGGTCGAATTAACTATAACATTCGACGCCCATTCCTAACTCATATATGGGACAACTTTCAAACGTCGCTACGACTATCCTCAGAAACACATTAATCATAAACAAAAAAATACTGCCATTGAAACTTACAAAAAGGAATGAAATCCCACCAAAAATATTTTCATGTAAAATGTTGCCAAGACGACTGCGTTTGATTTACCATGTGAAATAGATATCAGATCTCATGTAGAGCCAAGCTTCTGAATCTACAGCTCTAACTCTACAAACCCTAACTTCATTGACTCTACATCTCAGTAAAAATGTATGGCTTGGCTGTTTCGCTACCGTCACGAAAGCGTAACGAATGCCTTCGAATTCTTCTCACTGCTAAGCGAATATTTAGTTTATAAAGTCGAAACAGCCAAGTCACATTTTACATGACAATGTTTTTGATGGGATTCACTCTTTTTTTGAAGACACTTACGTTGTAATCGAACGGCAATGCCGTCGCAAGCAATTTATTCCAGTCCTTTGCGGTACGCATGATGAAAGATGACGATTATACAAATGTAAACTATGAATAATATCTCTATAACTTCTCCTCTATTAAATTAACAACATTTGACGTACATTTTACTACTTTTCTACAAGATAGATAATGATGCATTTACGAAGCTTCAAAGTCCTTAACACGAATACATCATTACTATGATCTTTTCTAAGACGTTTTTACATTGTTATCTATCTTGTTAATAACTACATAATTAACTTGGTGGGAGCCGGTAACGTGAATAAAGTAGATTTTGAATTTTAAATCCTTCAATGATGAAACAAAGTCATAACTTACCTCGTAAATTGTAAACGCAATATCACTCAAATCGCTTATTACACTAAAATCACTCTCTGTGGAAGAATAAAAGTAATATTAATGCAAGTAATACTTCTTCAATAAATATTCAAGTAGTACTTTTTTGACTCAAACATACAAAACATATTGAAAGTACAATTGAGTTAAGTATAATTGATATTGTAATTTTACTGGAAACAAAATATTTGAAATGGTGAAAATATTTGCCATTACCATTTTCAGAACTTTCAGATGCAGTTAAACTCCTAATACTTCTACTCTGAATATTAAAATAGGGCAATAATTCTTCTGAGTTTTCTTCGGTCCTGCCAGTATTGGTTTCGCGTAAGCCCTCTTGCATGTTTTCGTTGGAAGGCTTGAGGAGCTGCATACCCTCCGAGGACATTTCTCCCGGCCACATGTCATCTGAGTAACATAGAAGTAAATTGAACGCTTGTTTATGATTAGAGGGCATACCAAATGCCTTTAGCGTTTCTAAATTAGCGTGAGAATTAAGTTGCGGATTAGCTTGAGAAATGGGTTGCGAATTCACTTGAGAATTATGTTGAGAGTTATCTCGAAAGTGAGGTTGAGAGTTAGCACGGCAAGTAGCTTGGGAGCTATCTCGAAAGTTAGCTTGAGAGCTAACTCGAAAGTCAGCTTGAGAGTTAGCTCGATAGTTAACTCGACAGTTAGCCTGAGAGTTAGCTCGAAAGTTAGCTTGAAAATAAGCTCCATACTTAGGTCCAGAGTTAGCTCGAAATTTAGCTTTTGAGTTAACTCGAAAATTATTTTGAGGGTTAGCAAGAGCGTAAGCTTGAATCTTTGCTGTGCATAATGTACAGCGAAGCAAAGGCGCTACACATATGCTCGAGCTCCTGTCTTCTTCAATGAACGAACTTGGTATCCACGTGGGTTCTTGCCAGCTTCTGCCATTTCCAGGCAACCACATACCGTAAGGGAGACAACTATTTATTGTAATATAGGAGACTGGCCGCGTCACACTGGCGGGTACTAAATAAGTGGTTGTAGATGTTTGTGAAACATAAAATGGTCGAGTTGCGGTCCTCTGTTCTGGAGTCGTAAACAGCGAAGGCCCACTATTATTACTAGCGTCTTCGGAGTTAAACTTCATTTTTCTGTTCTTATCCGTTCTTTTTATGGAAGAACAATAAAAATTCGCCGGAAACCGGCGACAGTAATATGAAGTTTTGTAAATGTCGATGTTCTTCCACTGGGATAGAATTAACTTCAGTAGATTTTGTCTAAAAATTAAAATAATAATATATTGGACAATTAATTAATGTAACTATAAAACGGTACTTTGGTAGTCAGTGTTTGTGTAGTGATCCAACCTTGCTTCGTTTTGTACTTTCTAAATTAGATTTTCCATCCACAGTATTTGTTTTAACAGCTAAACAAATTTTTGTAACAGACTAATGAAGCCCAAACTAATAATCTAATAATGATTATTTTTAATAATAGTGGAGTGCCGTAAGCTTTAAACCTCGGAATCCAGGGACTATGAATGAATCTTCACAAAAACTGTTGGACTGTATTTCAAAATGCACAAATAGAAAAGTTAAAAAAAACTAATTCACCGATCTTTTTTTATTTTTTTATCTTTGTTGGTAACAAGTTTGTGACCCCATAACTTCGTGTTGGGTAAACCGATTTTGATGATTCTTTATTTCCTTGAAAGATGGTGCTTTTAGTATGGTCCCATATAAATTTGAGCGACATCTGACGAGTAGTTTCGAATTAACTTGAATAATTTGTAAGGATGTTTTGCAGTGTGTACTTATGGTTTTTTCCTAATAACTTTTCACTGAGTATTTAGATTATGATGATTCTCTTTTTATTTGAAAGCTGGCACTTGCATTGTAGTCTTATATAAATTTGAGCGGCATCTGGCTAGTAGTTTTTGAATTATCCTTAACTAGATGACCCGGCGAACTTTATGCCGCAAAGCAGTCAATGGCAGAGCAGGTTTACAATTTAAAAAATTAATGCAAATTTATAATGTCACATTCCTTAATAACCTATATGTTATTAAGGAATGTGACATTGTAAAAGGCAAAATAAAATACTTTTTTTATGTGTTTTGATCCGTTTTATTCAATGAATATATTGACAACATCAAACCCTATTATTTTAAAATTAATTGCAACTTCATAATTATATTGTTGCAGAGATAAAAGTGCATTCGTGTGTTTCAGCTGGTCGATTATCCGCTCTGGTCACATTGTAGCCATCATTAGGCATGCGCTCTGAAGCAGTCTTGAATTTGTATACCAATGCATGACGTTGATAATGTACTTGCTGTAGTTCTTGAAGAATTTCTCCTTTCAAAGTTATGTTGACCCTTGACGTCGATCCTTCATATCTCTCCACTGCTGTCCACTAAAGAACCGCTCTATATCTTGGCTCACCAGCACCCCAAATCTGAGTTCACCTCGCCGCATCTCATATCACCACCTGATCTTGCTCCTCACAATTGTTTTAGAAGAGGCATAAAACTCCTCCATTAGGGTCCGTTCACATAGACCGGCTCGGAGAGTATCGGCTCGTATTTTTCTTTTCACACAGACCGGATCGCATGCGCTTGGAATTTGCCGGAGCGGAGCCGCCAACTCTTTCACATAGACCGAGAAAGAGCGAGTAAGAACACGCAATCGGAGCCAGTCGGCTCCTCTCATTATTTCACACTAAACGCGTTCAGGCATTCCCAATGACAAAATAAGTGAACATACAAAAATAAACCTTAATACAATTATTCAAAACTCTGGTTTCCATCGCGATAAAAATCTGCTCTCCTCTCCGAGCCGGTCTGTCTGAACGGGCTCTTAAAGTCGGCCATCCTGAAATTCAAGAATTCATTATTCAAGAAAGTCAACGCGAAACACCGGGCTATAATGATAATTATGGTATGGCATACATATCCCTTTTTAAGCTGAAATAAAAATGATAACTCCTGATACTTTTTCCCGAAAATCCACATGTGTCATGCCAATTTATAGTGTTTTCCACATCAAGAAATATAACTTTAGCAGAACTTTTTAATATTTTCTTCCGTATCATGAAATCTCTATTGTAATAATGACACATCATCTTTGGTGAATCAGTCTCGAACGCCGTTATTAATATTCGTCTTGATTCTTCATAACCATTTCATAACATTGTTAATCCATATTCCACCCATGAACCAATAAATGATTCTACCGCAATGTTGCTCGGACATCCACGTGAAATTTTTCTGACACATTATGTCATACTAGCTGTTGCCCGCGGCTCCGCTGCTCAACTTTTAAACGGCTCAACCGATTTTCATCAAACATATCTAAAAATACGCGCCCGTAAGTACCCTTTAATAAAAAGAAAACTAAATTGAAATTGCTTCATCTTCTTCTTAGCTTTCAAAAGAGACTACTTTGACGAAAATACACCGTTCACAGACAAAGAAATCAAAAAAGTAATCAAAAAGAACGGTTTTTAATAATAAAAAATTAAATTGCTCTTATTTTCGAGAAAGTGTATAAAAAAAAAATGTTTTGTCGGTGATTTTTTGTCTAGTATCCGCACACTTCGTTTGATCAAGTGTAAAAGAAACACATTGTATAATGCTCCATAACCTCCTCTACCTCCCACTGAAAATTTAAGCCCGCAACTACGCGCAGGAGTTTATTCCGCGTAACTCCAGATCCCGCGGGATTTCCGGGAAGACAAACTTGTTAGTTTTATATTAACAGTACCCTATATGTTGCTTCAAAACTTCCTCAATCTCCTAGTAAAGGTCGCATAAAAATTTAAGCCCGCAACTACGCGCAGGAGTTTATTCCGCGTAACTCCAGATCCCGCGGGATTTCCGGGAAGACAGACTTGTTAGTTTTATATTAATGTTTGTTTAGAAGCTATTTATACCCCATACGCGAAGAAGGTTTTCCCGCGTAAATTCCGATCCCGCGGGATTTCTGGGATAAAAAATATCCTATATGTTAATCTAAGTTGCCCTCTATGTGTGTGCCAAATTTCATGAAAATCGGTTCAGTAGTTTTTGCGTGAAGGAGTAACAAACAAACAAACAAATACACAAACTTTCACATTTATAATATTAGTAGGATATTATGATTATTTGAAATCTTCCTTTTAATGGAAAGAGCTTTCAGTTTCGTCCTAATTACCTCGCTTCTGCAGATCTCTTATCACCACCTCCTGCAGAACTTGCTCCTCACACTTGTTTTAGTAGAGGCATCAAATTCCTCCATTATAACAGAGGAGAAAGTAAATAAAATATAAGTTGAAATAAAATCGGGTATTTTAACGACATGCATATTTAATTTCCGTGCATGGCTTTCACTGCACTCTTCAGTAAAGCACCGACATTTTTCGTCTTGTTATTAGACTTGTTATTACACGACATTTTTCGTCATGTTATTAGGTGCAAATACAAATGAAGCATGTGGTTTTCCGACCCGTGAACAGGCCACATATAATTGGCCATGAGAAAAACATGCATTTTCTAGATTCAGACCATAAAAATTCAAGGATTGGCCTTATGATTTGTTAATCGTCAAAGCGAATGCAAGTCAAATTGGAAATTGAAGCCGTTTAAACTCAAACGGCATATCGGTTGGGATCATCGTTATCCTCGGAATGAGAACTTCCTCACCTTTGAATTTTCCTTTTAGAATCGTCGCATGGATCACGTTGATCATCAGTTTCCTTATCACCAAACGCGTTCCATTGCATAATTTTGGTTGGTTTAGGTTCCGAAGCATGATGACTAAGTACCGAGCCAACCTTTAGTTGTAAATTATGCGTGGTAAGCCAGGCACATCCAGTGAATTTAAAAAATTAGTTAAATAGTTGGTAGCTTCATCTTCATTTGTTACACTATCGATTGATTTCAATGAATGCAATGATACCAATGCAAGGGTACCAATGATTTCATTTTGAATTATGAAGTTCATCCACATCTTTATTCTTAGCTGCCAACCATTCGTAATATTTGTGGTTATCAATGATGTTTGGGATGTTTGTTTTTTTTTGTTTGGGATGGGTCAGAGCTAAATAACAACTCAAAAAAATGTGTATAAGCAAAAATAATGGTTATTTTAAAGGTCATTAATTAAAACAGACACATATTATGGAGTTATCTTCAGCTCCCTCCAATGTATTGCTGCGTCCCGTGGAAAGATCTATTTTGAAAAAGAAGTGTAAAGAGTGCTATAAATTTTTAACCTATTTGATGAGTCTTCGTTTCGTTATTGCTCTTGTGGTTGTATTTTGTTTTTCATTTCAATGTGATTTTCTAATATAATCGTTAAAATATTTCTACGGATTTTTTTGAGGGTTTGACAATTTTATAAGCTTAAAACTAATAAAAAAGGAACCAGTTTGATAACAGAAAACTGTAACGTCATAATGTAATACCTCACGTACCTCACGGGGCGATTTGACATTTGATAAAGAGTTAAGCGAACTTTACAAAGTAGGTATATTTCTGAACGCACCCGACCGACACAACAACCAAATGACGTTGTAGTGTCATTATTTTTGTAGTGTTATTATATTATATGTCAATATGTCTATGTTATTTTGCATGTTTTAAATATTAAATACACAATAATTCGACTATTATGGATATATGTTGTCGATTCCAACCCCTTATTTAATTTAGATCTACATGTAATTATTCTAAAAATACCGAACCGACGACGTGGCGAACATCAAAATGTTTGACAGGTAACATTTGTATGGGAAATTAAAATTGTCGGTTTTGGTATTGTCCTCGCAATTTTTCCATATTTTCTCAACGGCGAAACCTTCCCTGGACTTCTACGAATATTTCAAGGCTAAAATTAGCCAAATCGGTTTAGCCGTTTATCGAGTTTTATCAACTCTAACGAACAGCAATTCATTTTTATTTCAATTATCGTCAAAATCGAAGCACCCAATGATAAGTTATTAGGTAACGACCATAAATTAAATACACATTATTAAGAGTAACTCAAAAACTACTCGTCTGACGGAACTCAAATTTTTACGGGATCTAACCTAAGACCCCAGCTTTTGATTAAAAAAGAATGATCAAAATCGGAACTCTAAATAGTAAGATATAAGGTAACATACATACAAAAAAGTTATTAAGGATAATTCAAAAACTACTAGTCAGATGACGCTCAAATTTATGTGAGACTACAATGCAAGTTCCAGCTTTCAAAGAAAAAGAGAATCATCAAAATCTAAATACTCAGTAAAAAGTAATTAGAAAAAAACCATAAGTACACACTACAAAACATCTGTGGCGACATCGCTCACACGTCACATGGTGACGTCACCGATGCCTGAAACGCACTATCGAAGATTTCTACATCGCTGGCATATATACCACGCCTCGAGTACATTCACTCGGGGCCCGGCCGCCCCCCAGGCATGTCGTCTCGCCTGGCGGGAGATCTCCCTTTGCCAAAGTGGTGACCTTCGGACATGAACACGTCCCTTCAAACACCGTTAGCCATTCAGGCTTCCCCTCCCACCTCACCTCACCGCTCACGCCCGACGGACTCACGCAGCGCGTCTCCCCGACACTCGCCAAGCTCGCCGGGGTCATCGCCGCGTATGGAGAAGACGCTTCCTGATCCCGGTTCGGCTGCCCTGACGACGACTCTACGGACGGCTGGAGTGCACCACTCGCCCTCCGCATCTGTCGTCTCACCCTCCCATCCCGACTCACCGTGGATAGAGGGCATCTTCGGGGCACAACATCAAGGGGTCACCAACGTCGAAGAGCACGCTGCAACATCGGTGTATCGACCTCCGGTCTGAGCAGGGGGGTGATGTGGCGACATCGCTCACACGTTACACGGTGACGTCACCGAAGCCTGAAACGCACTATCGAAGATATCTACATCGCTGGCATATGTATATACCACGCCTCGAGTACATTCACTCGGGACCCGGCCGCCCCCCAGGCATGTCGTCTCGCCTGGCGGGAGATCTCCCTTTGCCAAACATCCTTACACATTATTCAAGTTAATTCGAAACTACTCGTCAGATGTCGCTCAAATTTATATGGGACCGTACCAAAAGTAATCATTAAAATCGGTTTACGCAACACGAAGTTATGGGGTCACAAACTTACCAACAAAGATAATAAAATTAAAAAAAAAGATCGGTGAATTATTTTTTCTTAACTTTTCTATTTGTGCATTTTGAAATACAGTCCAACAGTTTTTATGAAGATTCATTCATAGTCCCTGGATTCCAAGGTTTTGCCATTTTTATGTCTTGCGGCACTCCACTCTAATATAATCGGCTTTTCATCTTTCGAGTGATGGGATCATAATTATAATCATTATTCGGATAAATCAGGCATTGATTTAAAGATGAACATTTATGCAGAGTTTGAATACCTAGACACTACGAAGACAAGCCACGAAACCAACAACAATATTTAACAATATTTTTTGTGAACAAGCAATAAGTAAATACTTTGACGATAAAACTACTGATCAACACAATTACAATTACACTGTGACAAGTTTAAAATTCAATGTAAATATAATCATTAGGTAGAGTAAAAAATAGGCTACAGACTTTAAGGACCATTTTATTACTGTTGCACGAAACGTGTGATTTTATAAAATTAAGAAAATCTTGCCTGCGTCCCAAAATAACAAAATTTGCAAGCATTTGAAAGTTTATAAAGTTAAACTGAACTTTTATGTGAAAGAAAATACAAAACCGAAGTAAGGTCGGATTTCTCAGAATACAAAAATATTTACTTTTTAACTTTTTTTGTCACTTCAATACTCATGATAACATTTAAATGGTAAACGGATGGCATGGGTTTAAAATAATTTGATATTTGTCTTAAAAATATAACACGAACTTTTAGTGCGATCATAACTAAAAATTATGATTTTAGTGAAGATTCTAAACAAGAACAAAAATATAGTAGACATTGATTTTCCACTTACCCAAATCAATGATTCCGATCACTCACAAAACTAGTTTAGCACTTTGTCGAATTGTTTACGAATACGAACACGAGTACGAGTGTCTAACGACCGCAACGATACAGATGACCTGACCGACGTCCTGAGCCCGAATGGTCAGGTCCGGAGAGCTACCACTCTTAAATGGCGTCTGGAGCAACGAGTTCTACCGACACACAGCCGAGCTGTGATCCCTCCATCCCTGACGTCCCACCTGTACCCCACGCGGACCGCCCGCGGCCAGATACCAGCTCAAATTAATCATTCAAAACGTAACTCAACAGGCTTGCAATAAGAATGCACTTTCAAAACCACTGGGCTCGATCGATTTTTACCGAACTGACGAGGAGGAGCTTATTCGTGGCGAAGTACAAATCTGGTTTGATTTTTAACATGCCATTGTCTATTACTATCTAAAGAAATCGAATTAACGATATCTAGGGACTAAGGACTGCGATTACTAAATCTGCGGACTCTGCGATCCCCGATTTTGAAATACAACTTGCGAGTCGCTCAACTAAGGGCCTACGCAGACCGGCACCCTAATTCACGTAAGTTAACAAGTTCGATTGCAGTGCAGTTGCAGTGCAGTTCCGATCAAAAGAACACTTTCCGTATTCTCTTAGCTTTGGCGACCGCTGTCAAACACGCTCGCGTCAAGCTCGCGTCACGCGAGCGCAAAAATCTCTATGAAAACGGTATTCTACTGACGCGCGTCAATTGCGCGTCAAGAAAGCGTGTTTCCAAACGCAGGTTGATGGTATTCTCTTAAACTTTTGACGTTTCAAATGACATTTCGGTGCGTTTTTATCAGTTTTTATGCAGTTTTGTTGACGCTTTCTTTAAGTTACTATTTACTTACTTTTGTCGATGACACGTGTGGTAATCGAAGTATGTGGAAGTAAAATTATATTTCGTAAGTAAAAGATTAATTATTTAACAGACGTTTATCATTATTAATTATTAATTATCGAGTTTTTGAAAACAATACCATTTTAATTGTTTCTAGTGAAAATGAGTTTGCGCCTCGGATGGAGGAACGAAATCGCCAGGCTACAGCGCGAACATGAAGGCTCGCCTTATCGGATCGGGAACTTGAAATTTGGATTTTTCATACATAATTGAAGCACAAGTCATGTGATTTTACTATATGAAATATCATTAAATCACTGTTGCCATATTAAATAAACATTTTTCAACGCTTTTTAATGAAAACATAATACATAAATTGTATTTCATTAAAAATAGGTAGGTTTATTTTGTTCTCTCACATAACAACACTGACACAGAGTACTAAACAGCCGGAGAAGTTTGGCTGGCTTGCAGGCGACGTGAAGTTCACGCGCAGTTGACGCGCAGTTCAAAAATTACGTGAATATGTCGTACAAGGATCGTTGGGCACGTGGATGACGTGTGGGGGACAGAGACAGCGCGTTACAAGTACGGCAAATTATAAGGCACTGTTTCTGTCATCTAGACGTCACCCACGCGCAAAAAGATCTTTGTAAACTTCAACTTGATTGCAGCGCAGCGTCACCAAAGCGTAACTGCAACTTAATCGATGCGTCTTAAATTACGTGAATTAGGCCCCGGGACGGCATGGCAAGGTATTAATTTTTTTATTAATGGACATTCTGACGTATTGAAATAGAAATAAATCATAAATTGCTGTGCTTCAAAATGATGTCGTGGCATACTGGGGTAGGCAACAGCATGCCGAGGCTTGATTTGTCGTGCCTCGGCATGCCATGGCAAGGCGCTAGAATGCTACGGAATCTAAGCCGCTAGTGTGCGCTGACTGACGGCGAAATCCCTTGCCATGCCGTCCGGATCTGCGTAGGCCCTAAGACTCGACGTCTCAAGACGCTTTTGATTTAAAAATATGACTTATATTTTCCTAGGTTATTATCCACAATACCTGGTTTCCGTCTAGAGTATCTAATCCCTCCATGCATCGTGACGCATACATTGTATGAGTAATAATAATAAAAACACGAATCTACCGGACGACCATAAGTAGCTCTTATAATCGTATCACGTTCAATATTATTATTTTAGTTTTGTTTAAAAAAATATACTTACATCTCGCACCGGTACATCCAGGGTAAGGGCGTCGATTTTCTTATCAATCGAAATAGTGAATCTGTTCCTCATTTGTTCGATGAAGTATTTGCCCTCCTCTTCTCCGACGACGGTGTTGGTGCATACGAAGGTGGTAGCGATCTTGGAGTTCTCGTCCACGTCGAGTGCTCCCCTGGTCCTCATGTACACGAACTCCCCATTTTTCATCTTCAGCCGGTAGCAGGACTCTCCATACAACCGCTGTTGGTCGTACACTGCCAACAAATATATTGAAGTTAATCATTAATATTCTTTGCCCAAATCCGCAATCAATCTAGTATAATGTTGTATAATATGTTAGTATCAATAGTACCTATACTAGGATACTAGAGTTTATCAACAACTCCTCCAAAACTATCTCTCCTCTCCTCTCCTCAATGACGAAGAAAGACTCGCGCTTAGTAGTAAGTTATTAACAGGTTGAAGCCATGTTACTGTTACGTTCACTGATAGAATAACAAATTGCTATAATGAACTTGAGAAACTCCGAAAGGGAATTCGCAATTCGCAGTCCAGTATTAAAGTTTAAAAGTAACTAAAATTAGCCAATCAATGCTTGAAGTGCTACGGCGTAGTGTTCGTTCCCCCCGAGGGCTTTTGTCCGCTACGAGTGACGTCGGCTACGCAGCGAAGCTCTACGATACCTCATTATGACTGTGTACAGTACGGTTAAGCAATGCCAAATGAAACATCACGTATTTATAGTTTTATATTAATAGCCGGCAAATGAGCGCGGGAGTCAACCGATGGTAAGCGATTATTGTAAGGCTCTTCTCACACAACGCTATTTATGAGCTACGCGACTGCAACGCAACCCAAAATTCGCTGTATCTGACACATTTGGCACTTCATGCATGTTAGTAATTATGCTAATGTTGTACTGTTTGCAGATGATACATCTCTAATATTTAAAAATAATAGAGATAAAATAAATTTTGACGATGTGAACAGTACTCTTGCTCATATTTCATACTGGTTTTCCATTAATAACTTAGTTCTTAACGCCAATAAAACTAAATGTGTAGAATTTGTTTTGCCTAATGTAAAAGTCGGCATTAAGGACATTAGATTGAATAATGAGCTATTAAACTTTGATAGTTCAGCAGTATTTTTAGGAATAACCCTGGACTGTAAACTCCAGTGGGGAATCCATAAGCGACTCTTGCGGGTAAGCTCAGTAAAGGTCTGCGCACATTACAACGACTCCACGCCAACGCGGTTACGGAGCCACTCAAATGTAAGCATTCAATAAAGATCCTTATATCTTGGACGTTACGGTTGAATTTCGAGTGTACACTTGAAAAACGTGGACTACTCCCCACCCACTGCTCACCGACGCCGTTCCGACTCCAGTGAGTGGGCCACGCGTTGGCCGTGCGCTTACGGTTAGCGGACGACTCGCCGACCACCCGTGGACCGCTAAAACATAATGCCTGAAGCGGCATTCGGGCGGGAGTCGGCGCGTTAACTAACAGCCACCCTCCCGCGCCTCTTGTTTACTACATTTGTTGTTGTATTTGTAGTTGTACTTTTGTTACTACATTTGCGAGATGACACCTAAATAAATTTATTCTAAATCTACACTACTAGTTTTTATGTACCGAAAAAAAAAATCCACTATATCTACTGGTGACACTGAACAAGTCTACGTGAAAAAAAAATTTAAAACGAATGACGTAAAATTATCCCCCAAAAACAGCAAATTTTGGTTAAAGAAAAACATCAATTCGTTTCATTCATAACTATAAAATTCTCGTAGACAAAATACGATAACGATTTCATTCATACAACAACCTCAAGGGCTACGCAGTCTTGGTCCTTGATTTTAAATCGAATTCTGCGATGGTAACGTACCTACCTAATTTATCTTCGTACGTAATGTTTACAAAAGTAAAATAGATGTAAAACCTACGACCTAAAATTACGAGATGGGAGTTCTGATGGAGTTTCATAATGGTAATTTAAGTATTTGCCACAATATGTAATATACTGGGACCACAGAGGAGATAAAATGAAACGCTAAATGCACCCACTATATGCCAATTATAGTTATCCACATCTTATGTGGATCTTATAGGTTAAGTAATATGTGTAAACAAAGTTGTAATTAACGCTGTTGTTATCCTGAATATAATAAAATAATGAAATAATTGGAGTGGTTAAGGATACTGGTGGTTGGTAATATAAGCATAGCAAAACCAGTCCATATTTGACCATTTTAGGGTCTGAAGATGTGTTTCAAGTTATCAGTTTTTTGGAATGAGGTGTATTCTACCTATCAAGCATCTCATTTGATACCCATATTGCGGTCGTTATGAAGTCCTAATAATTATGTAATACGCCATTTTGTATCGGCGCCCATCTTGAATTTACAATCATAAAAAATGTATTTTATTGTATACTAGCATTTACCCGCAGCTTCGCTTACAGAATTTGTATTCCAAAACTACTGTCCCCTGTTACACACCGCAACATTACATACGCGCTACAACTGTTGTATTGTAGGAGTTTATTACACGTCCAGTACCCATTGTCTTCACCTAACGTCACACATAGTCACACACCGTAACAGGCCATCTCGGTGCCCTCACGTTTCAGTCGTTGTATTGTCAAAGATTTTTATTACTACGTCAATATTACCTTCAACCAATAGGTACCTTAAAAGATGCAATTATTCCCATCCGTTAAAAACATATTATATTATGTGTACAAAATACACTCCTTTGCAAAAAAAACGGGCACCTAAGGAAATTTACATTTTACGGTCAATTTGAGTTCTTAAATGAAATTTAATTGTCTTATGTAGTCTGTATGCCTATAATCGTGCAAATTAGTACGAGTGAAGTGAATTCTGGCAATTTTTTTTTATTTTCGACGAATTATTTAATATCGATGTACCTACACGGCCAAGCAATTACAAGTGGTCAGCAACTTTGCAAGCTGATTTTTTTTTTTTTTTTTTTTGAAGTGAAACTTCTTTATCGGCGTTGGAAAAAATTTTTCGTCACATTTTTCGGTTACGCTTTGACATGGCTTTGACGCGTTACGCTTTTGACGCGTTACACGCCATCTTTATTTTAAATCATTGTCAAATTTGAACTTTGATGTAAAATTTATTTAAGATTATGTATGTATCCAATTATTACTTTGTTATTGACTTCTGGGACTATTTATAAATTTTAAATGTTACCTTTTTTAATGTTTCCTATATTCCTTCTTTATTTTTATTGATAAATTTCTGTAACTTTAAATACGATTTCATGACGTTTGTTTACTTTGATGACATTATTTGTCAATGTAACTCTGACGTCTCTTTAGTTTTGCTTTTTATCGAAATTATTTATAACCAGCCAGGTTTGTTTTGACTTGTTTGTGGCACATTGACATGACATAATATGCACTGACTAGTTAAAGATTAATGTTTCGTTATACGGTATGCAACGACTAGTCTTTTTGGTAAAATATTTAATAAAGGTTTTTAACTGCAATATAACAGTAAATAAATTATAACTAAGTATTCAAAGATAGTTTAGGATGACTATTATAGTGATTTTTCCGGTGGAGTAGGGATAGCATGTCGCTAAGTGGAGCTACTCCCACCACCAGACCTTACCGTTCAGAAATACATGTGCAGTCTCCTCACCTCACAGATGAAAACAGAGTGGGAGAAATGTATAATTAGCGATTGATGCACTGAGTTACGAACAATGACGATGATGAACAATACAATACAATTAAATTTATTTATAATTATAACAATATATTTATATTATGATATTATTATATATATTGTCGTAAAGACGTTTCACTTCATACCTGTGTACACTAGTACACGCAAACATTTTTTGTTAAATAAAGTTACAAATCAAAGAGCTGCTGCTAACAACGAGTGTGACCTACTCTTGCCAAAATCACAGCTTGAATTGTTCTGGGCATACTTTCCACGAAGTTTTTAGTAATTTTTTGAGGAATATTTTCCCACTCTTCTGCAATGACTCTTTTCAGCTCCCTGATGTTTTGTGGAACTGGTTGCACTGATCTTACCCATCTTTATAAAACATCCCAGACATGCTAAATCGGATTGCGGTCAGGACTTCGAGCTGGCCAATCTAAACGACGGATCCCAACTTCTTGCATGTACGCTTCCACGACGCCAGAACGGTGCGGACGAGCATTCTCGTCCATAAAAATGGAATCTTCCCCAAGTTCAATTAATGCGGGTTGTACATATGAAATTAGGATTTAATGTTCCATTTTCTATAAAAACTAACTCCGTACGCTCCGTCGAATTAATTGCTCCCCAAAACATAACGGAGCCTCCGCCATAAGGAGTGATTTCATCGAAACACACTTCCGCATAGCGTTCCCGTGGTCTTCGTAGCACTCGCCGGCGTCGGTCCTCTCCACATAAAGAGAGTCTAGCTTCATTCGAAAACAAAACTTTATTCCAGTCCTCCAGAGTCCACGAAGCTCAGTTGCTTGCAAACTAAAGTCGAGCAACACGATGCTCACGGAGTAATTTACGGGCCCCGAGCCGGATGGTAACTCTTGATGTTGGCAGCCAAAAGCCTCCTCCTGACCGTCCATAAGCTAACTTCTACTTCTCTTACTTCTTCAAGGCTTTTCTTCAGGTCCACACTTGACACCTTATGATTCCGCAACGCCTGACTCACGTAAAAGCGATCATCTCTTAGTTCTGTGCAGCATTTTTTGCTTGAACCGGGTCTTCTTTTGACTGAACCGGTCTCTTGATATCGTTTCCACGTCCTCTGGACAGTTGAACGAGTCATATTTAACCGCTGAGACACGTAAGTTTGCGAACAACCTTCTTCCAGTAGGGCTATAATTTTACTGGCCCTTGTCTCTTTATCACTCATGAAAAAGAGGTAGATATCTAATATTAAAAGTTAATGTTAAAAAGTTAATGTCCAAAAAGTTTTAAAATTTTAATAATCGTTTTAGCTATTCGCGCCATCAGTAAAAATGTTTTACGACGATTAACAATATAATCCTTATTTTTAACCCCCGACTCAAAAAGAGCGGTGTTATAAGTTTAACGTGTCTGTGTGTGTGTCTGTCTGTGGCATCATAGCTCCCGGATGAAGTGATTTCAATTTAGTTTTTTTTGTATTAAAGGGGACTTACGGGCGCGTGTTTTTAGATATGTAGGATGAAAATCGGTTGAGCCGTTTAAAAGTTGTGGGGGGTAAAAGCGGGGAAGAATAGCCGAATGTATGCAAATATACTCGTGTGGGGTCTCAAATGAAAGGGCACAGTAAGATAATATTTATGACTTAATCGAGAATATTCTTACCTATAAAAAGTATAAAATAAAAATTAAATTAAAAAAACCACCGACACAAACATTTAAAAAGTAAAAAATAATATCTCTAAAAATAATACGTCGCGTTGGGGGAATTTCATGATTGGTAAATGAATACAAAGATTGAAGATTTCTCATGTTATTATCCAGATTCATGAGGATAATGTATAATTGATTATCTTTTATAATTAATAGTTAACTTAAAATGACGATTTTACGGAAGCGAAGCGTGGGGAGGTTACTAGCATATAACTCCATCAAAACTTGAAACACAAATTGAAAGCTGCGTCATGGAGCAAATTAAGTTTCCCCTCAGTGCACAGTCGCGAGGGCGGCTCTAATTAAGAGATACTTATTGCTGCAATGAACAGATATTTGATATAAAACATACCGCACCTGTTTTGAGGGGGCGCGCCCGGTATTGCAAAATACAGGAGGATTTAGTCCCTAATTGATATGAGACCTTTGAAATACGGGAGTATTGGAGTTTCGGTTGTGATTCACAAATTAGCTATGCCCAATACAATTTTATTGTGTTATGAGAGAAGTCGTGACCGGTTTTAGTCTGCTTTATTGTATAAGCATTATTTTCTGAAATCGATTGCAGTACATAATATATTATAGTCTAGCGCAAAAACAATTTCGCATTGTTAACATTTCATTTAGGCGCTTTGCCCACGGAGCAACTATTGCAGCAACTGATAACTGGCAACTAACTGGCAACTAGCTGTTTACATATATTTCAATTGGACTGTGCACACAGCAACTCGAGTTTCGAGTTCCATCAATCGTCAACAGTTTTCAGTTGCTGTAATCGTTGGCTAGGTCAGTTCCTAATTGCCGCAACTAGCAACTGTTAAATATTTTTTTTTTTTTTTTAATTATTGAATGCACGTTCGCAGCTTGAGTGGTGGGTGGTTGATGTTGGGACCACGAGCCTATTATACTTATGCTCCGCCACTCCTACTGCAGATGTGCCTATGAGCTCTGCTGATCTGGATTTTTCAGCAATCTTTTTACTATTTATCTATGAAACTATGATATGTATAATACTATAAAGCTTACAAACTAAGTTATGTTTTTTTTTTTAATTTTAATAACAGTCTGCTCCGCGACATGTTTAGGGAGCCTACAACTAAACCTTAGGTCTGACCTTATAGTTCTTAATCTTACAAGTAGAATTTCTGTCTATGTGGTTTACCGCACTATGTTTCTTACTTCTCACTGCTTCACTGTTTTCACCCACTTCACTATAAACCACTCTACTATTAATCACTTCACTATCACTAGCATTTTTTGTCAATCGATTTTAGAGCCGTTTGCCCTGCCTGTCTCTCGTACCACATGGAGTGCGAATTTTAAAAAGTGTGATCGGCTATTTTCGTCATTTATGGCTTTCCTGAGAGTTTCCTCGCGAAGTGGATATCCCAGCTTCATCTCGCAGTCCCATCTTCTGCGGGCGAATCTGGGACACTCCAAGATGACGTGTTGGATTGTCTCACTCACATAATTGTCGCAAATGCAGAGGGGATCATTACTGAGATGGAATCTATTGAGATAGGCTCTAAATCCGCCGTGACCAGTGAAGAGTTGGGCTATTCGGTTATTCATACGTATTTCAAGTATTGTCTTGTACGCCTCTGTGACTTCTGGAAAAAATGTTTTAGTCACAGACCCAGAAGTATATGACGTGTATCTTTTTTGCCACTTTTCCAGAGTCGAACCTCTTACCACACGTTTCGCGAAGGAAAGTGGAAAACAGTCGTAGGCGGGTGCCGTTTTTAATTTCAATGCTGCTTCCTTTGCCAGTATGTCTGCCCTCTCATTTCCAGGTATTCCAACATGGGCCTTTATCCAATGGAGGGTAACTTGTCCGCCCTGTTCCTTGATTTCCTGAATATTCTTTTTGATGGCAGCAGAGAGCGGGTGGAGACTGTGCGTGTTGCAAAGGCTGTCCAATGAGGATCTAGAGTCACTGAGAATGCTGAAGACCAATGGAAGTTTACTGCGTCGTATGGCCTCAATGCCCTTTACTATGGCTAGAAGTTCTGCCTGGTATACGGAGCAGTGGTCAGCTAGTTTGATCTTCTCGGCGGTGACTTCTTGGCCGTCTTTCCAGATGGAGGCTGCGGCTCCTACTTTCCCATTAATTTTACTGCCGTCTGTGTACATATGAATGGAAGCTTTGATGTTGTTAAGATCATCGATGGTGTTGATTTTGGTGAAGCTAAGCTTGCTTCTGCGTGCAGGGTGTTGCAAACTGAAGGGGCTGATATAGGTTTCGAGGTGTTGTTCTGGCAAATTAATTAATTCTTTTCCTCGTTTGAGCTCGTAGATCTCCTTATTTTCCATGGCTCGCAGGTCCAGAGGCAGAATGCCCGCTAATATACATGCTGATGCCAAAGAGACCGTCCTGTGTGATTTGGAGATCATTATTCCAAATAGGAGTGTGGTTCTATCCAGCCGTCTTTGCAGAATCTTCTTGCTGCATCTCTCCGCCCAAACGCTTGCAGCGTACAAGATTGTAGGTTCTATTACAGCTGTGTAGATAATTTTTATGACTTCTGGGTTGAGCCCCCACTGTGCTCGGGCCATTCTCGACACCGACTTATAGATGTTTGTTGCTTTCCGGATGACATAGTCCACATAGCCTAGGAGTTTTATTTGGTCACTGTATACAAGTTCAGTATTTCCCATGGTTAGTCGGGGTGCTGTGAACTTGCGTCTCCTGGTGAAGAGGATTGCCTGTGTCTTGTGCGGGGCGAAACTCAATTTGTTTGATTTGCCCCATTCTATTATCGTGCGCAGGGTGCTGTTTATGCTGGATTCTAAATTCTCTTCTTTGTCTCCTGTAGCTATGAGCATTACGTCATCTGCAAAAGCCTGTACGCGGATCAAGTTGCTTTGAGTGATTTCAAGCAGCTCGTCTAGAAGGATGTTGTTAACTAACTGTTAAATATTATACCGGTTTTTAAATTTGCGGTATCCGCAACTTTCAATCGCAACGCGTCGGACGATTTCACACCTCCTCCTCAAGCGAATTTGCTCACAAATTGCTATAAAATTGCGGCAACCGTAAACGTTGTAGCAATTATCAACTTTTTACAGGAAACTTTTAAAAAGTTGATAGTTGCCTCAACTCAAGTTGCTCCGTGGGCAAAGCGCCTTAGCCAGCAAGAAACGTATGAAAAGTGATACAGCGTCATTTGCTATTAAACAACTTCAAAGCACACATTTACGATGGTTAATACGTAGACATGCAACTTATTGCAATGAGGTACCTAGGCGGTGCCTTAATTACTTTTTACCCGACTGCGTCAGAAGGAGGGTTATGTTTTTCGAGTGTATGTATGTATGTATTTATGTATGTATGTATGTATGTTTGTATGTATGTCCATTTATTTGTCGGGCCCCACAGCCCAAACGGTTGAGCGGATTTCGACATATGAGGTATCGTTGAATTCGTCAGAACTGTGTTAGTGTCATAGGCTATATGAATTTTCAAAATGGCGCCCCAAAGTGGAAGAAAAAGAGGGGATAATCTTGAGTTTTTTCTTATCTTATAAATATGGGTATCAAATGAAAGATCGTGAAAAGACCTTTTCAAAAATATCTTATATAACGTTAAAAAATATTTCATATAACGTTTAGGCACACGTTTTAACACAAATTGTCAAAACCCATCCCGAAAAGTAGAATTTTTCGGCGAAAACACTAAAAAGTCTGAAATAAAAATATTATTATAAAAACAAAAAACCCGTGTGCATACAAAAGAACTCAAAAGAAAAAAACAAGTATCACAATATCTACATAAAATACTTCATGGTGCTGTAGGCGGGGACAAACAATACTGTTACCTACGGGTAAAAAAAGATTTATCACGAGTACTACGTTTGTCACCGCATGCAGTAACATGAAGTATTTTATGTTGATATTGTGATACTTGTTTTTTTCTTTTGAGTTCTTTTGTAAGCAGTCGGGTTTTTTGATTTTATAATAATACTAGCTACCCGCCCCGGCTTCGCACGGGTGCAAGTTAGATTTACCATAGAAGCGCCATCTATTGATTACTTACTCAACCCAGTCGAAAAGTATCGACATCTGTTAGAATCATTTGGAGTTAACAGATAATTGTGACTGTCAAATAATATTGTGACTGTCAAATAATAAGAGACAAATAATTAGCAATAAATTAAAATTGCGACTATAATTTGAGATTTAAACTATCCTATCTCTCAAGTTGGTTCGAACTGCACATGGTGTGCGAATTTTATTATAATCGGTTAAGTGGTTTAGGAGTCCATTGAGGACAAACATTGTGACACGAGATTTATATATATTAAGATTTTTTACATTATTTATTTTATTAAAATTTTATTATATGCATCGCGATGTTTAATTTTTTTCTATTATATTAATCGTTGGTGTCTATAATTACTGAATTTTATCTATTTAATTTGTGATTCACTACAAAATTCCATAACACTTCAATTAAAATAACCAATAAATAAATAATTAATTATCAATTACAACCACAAAATAAATGAATAAGTTGGTTAACACACTTTGCATTCAATAAACCGTACTTTGCTTCTAGTACACAAGTTTAGTACAGTCGCGTGGACAGCGTTAATGTTACAGACAGGCACGTTACTGCGGTGTACAGTCGAGTTCAGTACCGACTTGTTAAACGTTGTTACACTTGAGCACAACGAGCATCGACATATTGACTGTCATGTAAAGTTGAGTGCAAACAACTCAATCGCTAACATTCACGGTAATATGTCTGATCGACTTTAGCTTTATTTATTTACAAATTAAGTAGGTATCTACTTAATTTTATTTTCCTGTGTTTAAAGTTTTTATTAGAATCAAACCCTACGTGAAAGAGTATGCAAGTGGACTGTATTTAAATAAAATTCCGACAGGCGATACCGACACGTTTATTGCGTAGAACCAAGAGCACAAGAAGGGCGGAAGTCACAAAAATCATTGTTACCATACACAAAATAAATCACTTCCGTTCAAGGACAGATTAAACAAGTCAAATAGACTATCTTAATGTTAGGCAACCTAACATGTTGCGGGCCACAACAAAATTGTAAATTACTGGTAATTAAAACTTTTACAAACCTTAAATAAAGCCATGTACTTGTTTTTATAGAATTAAAAGGATAAACTTCAACTGTTGTTTTACTTATATGATGCAAATACCTTTATACTTATATATTTATGGAACAAGTCTAAATTTTGTTGTGACACCAAACTTAAGTGAATGCTTAGAGCTTAAGTAATTGCTAGAGGCCTAAATTGTAAGTACACATTAGAAACCTAAGTTCTAGAAACTGAAAGGTAAACTGAATACATTGCTAGAAACATTTGAGCACTAGACTCTTAGAAAAGGTAAGTAGGTACTTAAGTTACATAACTAGGTACATAAGTAAGGACTAAAATATGTATGTGTATTACACATAGGAATGTGTAGTACTAAAAAATAGGTAATTATGTACTCAGAATAGAATTCTAGACTTATACAAAGTGTCACTTATTCTACAGGACTTCTAGTCTTAAACAAAAACTTATACAGTTTAACCTAAGGTACGTAAACTATGTAAGTATAAAATTGCTAAGAAAATAAAATTGCACACTTTAAACAATAACAAAAATATGCTAAATTAAAAATTAAACTTATTCAATAGGGAGAGGACACACTTTCACAATGGATCGCTTATGGACATGACCATTAGGTAATTTTACTTCTACAACACGTACTTTGCCATCTTTGCCTGGAAAGATTTGTGTTACCCTGGCTAGTGGCCAATACATAGGGTCAGTGTTGTCATCTTTAAGGATAACCAGCTTGCGAACATCAATATTAGCTTTTATATTTTGCCATTTTGGACGTGACTGTAAACTATTTAAATAACTTTTACTCCAATACTTCCAAAATTGGTTTTTCATATCATTACAAATTTTCCAAAACTGCAATCTAGTGCTAACAGTGACACTGGTCTCTGGGAAGGAATTCAGAGCTGATCCTATTAAAAAATGACCTGGCGTTATACAAGAATAATCACTTACATCACTAGACAAAGGTAAAAGTGGTCTACTATTTAAAATACTTTTCATCACCCCTATTCGAAAAAGACGACTTGGTTCGGACATAATGGGTTCCAAAGTTGCTGTTTTCTATTCAGCGGGCCGGAATGAATTTTCATACAATTTTTCCTGCCGGCTAGATCTTTTCCGTCCTATTTTGAATTTAGAACATTTTAGTATTTTGCGCTAAAGAAATCGAACACAAATATTGTTTGAATAAAGAATGTCTGGTTCGACGCGAGGGCCCCGCCAGCTGAATAATAAAAAAAGAAATCATTAAGATCGCTCGAACTATTTCCCGCGTTTTCGTGCATTTTTACGTATTGTTAGAAATTTTGTTTTGTTTTGAAAAAATGAGTTCTTCCAACGATAGTGAAAGTATCCTCCTGATAGTATAAAAACTGAAGCGAGTAATGTGATGAATACTTTATTACCTGCGAAATCCCGGGAAAAATATTTGAAAGCCTATGATAATTTTTTGGAATGGAGAAATGCAAGAGGCGCCAAGAATTTTTCAGAAACTGTGTTTTTGGCGTACTTCCAGAACTTAGCCAAAACTAAAAAACCTTCCACCCTTTGGAGTATCTACTCAATGCTTAAATCAACAGTCAGTTCTAATAACGATATAAAACTGGACACATATTCGAAATTAATAGCATATCTGAAGAGGATGTCTGATGGATTTAAACCTAAAAATCCAAAGTGTTCACAGTCAAAAATGTGGAGACTTTTCTTAATGAAGCACCCGACGAAATCTTTCTTGCCGTAAAAGTAAGTAACTATGTATATGGTGGAGTGGACTATTATAGTAAAATATAGCCATAGTGTTTTAAATAGCTGAATAATAAAAAAAGAAATCAAATTAAGATTTCGTTTTCAAATTAAAATTAAGTTTTCGTGCATTTTTACGTATTATTTTCTATTATATATATATATATTATTTTCTCATAGTGGGTGATGAAAAGTAGAGTGTATCACTCGGGTGCAAGTATATTTTTGGCTCGGGCGACGTACTTTGAATCCCTCGCTACGTTCGGGATTCTACTAAAGAATCCCTCGCTACGCTCGGGATTCTACTCTAGAATCCCTCACTTCGCTCTGGATTCAAAAAACGCCCTCGCCGAAAAAATATTACTTTGCACCCTTGTCATACAATCTACTATTCTATTTGACACAAAACAGTGTTGAGCTCCTCATAAGTGAGTATAGCTCGTTGTACAATTCTTTTTAGGTGGTGCTTAACACTTTTAACACCAGCTTCTGCCATCCCATTAAAGGTGGGTGAGTAGCATGGAACATAATGAAATTGAATACCCTTCTGGGCTGTGAATTCATTTACCTGCCTTTGATGGGAAGCCGATGTATGTAAAACGAAACGATGTACGATTATGTAAAACTCTTAATTCATTTAACTGGCTCCCTGCACACTTGAACGTGGGCGCATTGTCGCTGTATATGTCTGTAGGCAAACCTCTACGTGACGTGAAGCGTCTTAAACAAGCTAAAAACGTTTCAGTTCTTAAATCAGAGGCTAGCTCGAGATGCAACGCCTTCGTAACAAAGCAAACAAATAGGCAAATGTAACCTTTAGTAATTAGTGGCTTTCTGATCCTACTTTGTTTAATAGAAAATGGACCAGCATAATCCAAGCCGACCTTTTGGAAGGGGCGACATGCGTTGACACGATCCTGTGGCAGAGAACCCATCATCTGAGAAGCTGATTGAGCTTTCAGCCTGAAACAAACAATGCATTTATATGTAACTTTCTTAATTTGTCTCATGCCATGCACGATCCAAAACCTTTGATTTATTGATCCCAGTACCAGCTTGGGGCCTGCATGTAGATTTCTTATATGCTCATATTGAATTATTAATTCAGTGACACGCGATTCTCTAGGTAACACTATGGGATGTTTTTGAGAATATGGAATATTGGCGTTTTGCAATCTACCACCCACTCGAAGCAGTCCACTGTCATCAATAAAAGGGTGTAAAGGCTTTAAATTACCTTTTACAATTGTTTTTTTTACATTTCAAAGCATGTATATCATCTTTAAAATAATTTTGTTGCTCACATTTAACAATCATGTTTAATGAGGCTTGCAATTCCTTACTAGTAAGGTAGTTAAGCTTATTAGAGGTATTATTTGACTTTGCATTCTGAATAAACCGCAATATGTAAGCCAAGACCCTTTGCATTTTCTCTATAGATGAAAATTTATGTAAAAAATCAAGATTTAATTGACACTCTGCAGATGTGGTACAAACCATAGCGTTGAGGCATGCAGAGCTGGACTTAAGCTCAGGTAAGTCAGATGGTAAGTCTATATTTACATTAGGTACATACTCACTGGAATGCAGCAGCGCTGGGCCAGACCACCATAATTCTTGTGTAGCTCATGAGGTAGTACTCCTCTGCTGAGACAGTCAGCAGGGTTTTGCTCAGAACTTATATAAGACCATGCAAAGCGCTGTGTAAGTTGTTGTGTGACCCTTACCCTGTTCGCAACATAGGCGTTTAGGCTGGTCGTGCTTGTCTTGTTCCATGCTAGGAATATTTTTGAATCAGAGTGAAGGATTACCTTGCTAATGTTCAGCTTTATAGCCAGTGCATCGTAGACCCTAGCAGCAAGCTTGGCAAGCAGAACAGCAGCATTCAGCTCGAGCCTGGGCACAGTTAGGCTCTGCTGGACTGGGTTAATGCGTGACTTGGAGCAAAGTAATGAAACCTTTACCTGTCCTTCTGGATCAATGACCCTTAAATACACGCAGCAGCCATATGCAATGGAACTGGCAGCATCTGCAGAACCTATTATCTGGGCAGAACTGGTATTTTGTAAATTGACTTGCCTCTTTATACTAATTGGCTTCATATCAGAGAGACTGTTATAAAATTCAACCCATGAGTTTAGAATGTCATTGTCAGGAACTGAATCCCAGCCAATTTTTGATTTCCAAATTTTCTGCATAATTACTTTAGCACCAACAATTATAGGACCAGCAAGTCCCAGAGGGTCGAAAAACCTACTAATGAAACTTAAAATTTCACGTTTTGTCTTAGGTATAGCTCCTGACATTTTTGGGCTAGTTATTATGAATGAGTCAGCTTTTGTATTGTAATTCATACCCAAGGTCTTTAATGACGAATTATTTTTCTCCAAATCTACATCATCAAAATGTTGTTGAGCTTTTGGAATGTTATGCAGAATATCTGGTAAATTAGATACCCATTTATGTAGTTGGAAACCTCCTATATCTAAAAGCATGCAGAGCTGTTTACTCGCTTCAATCAATCTCTCTGGAGAAGGGTGTGACACTAAGGCGTCATCTACATACATGTAATTGTAAATAATTTCAGCAGCTAGAGGATATTCCTCCTTGTATCTGTCTGCTAACTCTTTTAAACAACGTGTGGCCAAGAATGAGGAACTTTTTAGCCCATAAGTAACTGTATTAAGCTGCAAACATTGAATATTATCTTGTGGGGAGTCCCTCCATAAAATATTTTGTAAAGGCCTGTACTTTGGATCTAATTTAATTATGCGCAACATATTTTTAATGTCAGCAATGAAAAAATACTCATTAACTCTAAAAAGTATTAATATATCAACCAGCTCTCTTTGGACCACTGGTCCATTTAATAACAAATCATTTAGAGATATCTTTTTGCTAGTTTTCATTGACCCATCAAACACCGCCCGGCACTTGGTAGTTTTCTTGTCAAGTTTTAATACCGGGTGGTGAGGCAAGAAATAAACTGGTTGAGAGCTCAGGTCATACTGACTTATGTCAATGACTGTAGCATGCCCCTGATTAATGTAATCATATACTCTCTGTACAGCTCATAGAGCAAGGCATCTTTTTGAAATCTAGCTTCTAAATTATGAAACCTTTTCATAGCTAGGTGCAAGGAGTCCCCTAGAGATTGATTGATCGACTCTAAAGGCAATTTCAAAGGTAAGGCATCTTGGAAATTTTTAGCAACTGTATCTAAGTTTACATTTTCAATAAAATTATTTTCGCAAGTGTCATGCTCTGAATACTTTTCAGGAAATAACTGTGGAACACTCTCTACTTTCCAAAATTCAGAAAGAGATTTATCCAAGTTATCATTACATTCCTGACAGAAAAGTGTGACTACATGATGTGAGTGTTGTGCAACTTGTGAATTTACTGTACCACCCACAATGTATCCAAGTTTCGTATTCAGAAGCGCAGGCGATGATGTAGCGGCGTTGTGTCCTCCCCCATTGCTGTGCCGAGTAGAAGGTGAGCAATGCTCAGTAGGCAGCAGCAGCTGAAAGAATACATCAGCACCTATAAGTATGTGGATTGTGCTTGGCTCGTTAAAGGTGTCATCAGCTAGAGTAATGTTGGAAGGCAGTGATAGTTTGCTAATGTCAAATGTGCTTCGAGGAAGCCGTGATGTTATTGATGGAAGCACAAAGCATGAAACTTTGATACTAAAATCTTTGACCAACGAATATATATGCAAATCAACGTTTTCATTTAAGTTGGTTGAGATGTTGCCTATACCTGTAACAGGCGTATTCACCTTACTTGGCTGTAACTGTAATAAATTAATTAGTTCAGAGGTCACAAATGAGACCTGTGAGCCACTATCGAGGAGGGCTTTGACATGTACCTCGGTTCCATCTTTACCAAACAACTTAACCCGAGCAGTTGGCAAGAGGACCTGTATGGCACTTGATTTTGACAATAATGTCACAGGAGAGTTAACTTTATCCTCATGGAGGAGAGTATTATGATTGCCCCTGCAAGTGGCACATTTAAAATAATACCTACATTTTTTATTGTGATTATTTAGGCACAATTTGCATAGATTATTCTTGACTACAAAGTCAAGACGGTCTGCGATGGATTTCAATTTAAACTGTGGGCAAGTGTATAGTCTGTGATTGTACTTACATAGTATGCACTTCTTATCTATTGCAGCTTGTGGAGATGCAGTTGCACCAGTATCACCGTTGGCAGTAACTCGCTGCTTACTGACCGTGGCCATGTGAGCTGCCTTAGTAGCCACACGCTCTGAAGCCTGTTGCTTAGTCTGCTCTGCATTCTCTAACGCTAAAGCTCGTTTTTCTAAAAATTCAATGAGATGTAAGACCTTAGGGTCTTGATGCCTACACAGCTGAAATTCCCTACTGCAAAGGAGATCTAACTTTCTAGTCAGAATGCAAAGTAATACAGGATCCCATTTGTCGATAGGATGTGACAAATTTTTTAAGGCAGCAAGTTGTTGCTGTTTAACTTGGGATAAAAATTTCCTAATATTACTTGAAGTTGATTTTGTAATTGGTGGCATATCTAACAAAATGCTGATGTGCTCATTGGTAATTTTGTAAACATTATCATACCTATCATGCAATATTTGCCTTGCTTCATCATAACTTTCATTTGTAATAGTTAAATTTGCAATCAAGTCGAGCGGTTCACCTTGCAAGAAATTTCTTAAATAATATAATTTTTGGACACTGTCCATGGCCTTGTTAGAATGTATGAGAGAATCAAAGAGGCATGTAAATGATTTAAATTCAGAGTACTTATCAGTAAAAATGGGTATATTTATTTGAGGTAGTTTTGTTAGCATTGTTGGAGTGCCTTTTTATTTCATCTCCAAATTGGCCAAAGCCTGACGAAAATATGTCAGTGTATCAATATATTGATCCTCTGCAGAGTCATCGCCAGCAGATGGATCCAAAGCCACTATTTCCATGTTGAGTGACTCATATTTTTCAAATGTGCTCCTTAGTCTTTCCTCGGCAAGAGTGAGCGCAGGTTTTTCTAAATGCTGAAGTGCGTGTATATTTGGATATTTGTTATACAATTTGGTGAGGCTACCTTTAATTGCACTTCTTTTACGCAAAAAGCCACGCAATAGTTGTTCGGCATTATCCTTCTCGGCCATTTTACACAAATAGCTAAAATAACTGCGAACACTATAATATGTAATTGGAACTTTGGGGCCCCCCAACACAGGCATTTATTTAAAGCTTAACGGGTGGGTCCCAACCACTGTATGTTATTTATAATTTTTGGACAAAATAAATAATTTTTGAATTTAAAAAAAAAACTCGACTTGATAACAAATTTTAACGTTAACAATCAACTTTTACACACTCTATACTAATAAAAACTAAGCAACAACGAAAGTACAAAAATTCGCGATATAACAACCAACACAAAATGGCGGAATTGCTGTGTCGACCGGCGCGGGCGCTAGCAGCGCTAGCGTCTTCAATGGCGTGGCGGGTGACACGCTCGACGAATGGTAGGTAAGCGGCCGCGCCAAAGTCCCTTTTCGTGTAGGCAGAATACGGACCAATATTGAATAATTCTTCCGGCGATGTTGAATGTTGGCAACAGTGTGTTGAGTAGATATTAAAATTAAAATCTGCTGCAGAATTTTAATAATGGCGTCTATGCAGAAAATTGCGATGCGATGATGAAGGCTGTAAAGATAAAATATGATGAGGTTCTTGGGGGCTTTTTTCCTAAATACGCACGCACTGTAGGTCCGTCCGTTGTAAATTATTGTAGTCCGGAGATGCGCGGCGTAATGCAGCTCCCACTAGACATTCACCGACAAAGTGAACGCCGTTCAGCAATTGGTGTGGTATCTTGTAGGTGCTCCGTTTGGCGTTAATCCTTGAATATGATGCAGTTGGCACGTAGAAACCCAGCTCGATTAGGCAGAACGATGGCACAATGGCATCAGATGTAATGACGGCACTTCACCGCCGCACACGCCGCCAATCTCGATCGGCCGATTATACACTTTGCACTTTAGTGGATATGTTACTGCACAAACTTTAGCACAAATTGTCCTCACGGGGCCCTTAAATGGCTGAAGGACCATGAAAGAGTATGCAAGTGGACTGTATTTAAATAAAATTCCGAGAGGCGATACCGACACGTTTATTGCGTAGAACCAAGAGCACAAGAAGGGCGGAAGTCACAAAAATCATTGTTACCATACACAAAATAAATCACTTCCGTTCAAGGACAGATTAAACAAGTCAAATAGACTATCTTAATGTTAGGCAACCTAACACTACGATTCACGGATCTCCAGCACAGCTAAGGAGGCCTAAAGCAGACTCCACAACGCTGCTCTAGTCATTAGGGAGTTCGTGCCCAGCCCAGCCCACCCCACTAAGTTTGTATTTTCCTCCTCCCTTTCCTCCTCTCTCAGGCCTCTCGTCTTGAGTAAGCAACTTTATGTTACAACAAGTGGATCCGTGGGCTTCACTTGCCGACCAAAGTACAAACAAGCTAAATATAGAATTCAACTTTCTGGACCTGAAGATTATTTTCATTAGCGGCCGCTCTTCCAACTGTAAACCGCGCTCGCTGTCGCTTAACTCACTCGATAACTTCAAGCAATGATCGTAACTTATTTTAAACTTCTTTATTTATATTAAAAAAAAGAGAGCGTTGTTGATGAATGATGATGATAAATGACTTTAAAAGTAGTTGGCAGCAGTTGAGGTTGGCACTATGGTCTTAAATGTTTTCTGCTCGTCTATGTAACAGAGGGCATAGAATGAAATTTCCTCATAGCAGTGTAATATTACTGCGAGCAATATTGCGTTATCTAACATCACTTAAATTCGTTACAGCGAGGGCGAGCTCGATTCTAAATAACCTTCTGTGTTTATTTTACCGACACCGCCACCGCGACCAAACGGATTTAACAGTTTAGAGTGGATTTTGACGGACGGAGGGTGGCAGTAAGCCAGGCGAGTATAATGTGCGGGCATTTCATACCTGAGTACCGTCGCAAATATACTGAGCGGTACATTGTACAAATAACGCTAAAAAGAACCTAGCGGTACAGCCTCGGTATATCTTAATACCAGATAGTTAATCTACTGGTTTCCTTTAAATTCTTAGAAATAAACTTAAATATATTAGTTTTAAGGCCGAGTGGTTGCGTGAGAACTCATGTTGAAGATATTTCGCCTCCGGAAATACTAGTACACTTTGCTAGTCATAAGTAGAATAAATGTTAACACGGGATTCTGTAAATTGAAATACAATTTATTTATGAAGTTAGCATTATTTACATTACACACATATACATACATTATTTATTATTATTTTATGAATTTGCACTACATAACTTACGCAGTCTGGTTTAAAGTTTTTAACGTACTTTTTTTATTTCCTTAGAGTCTTTCTTTGTATCTCTATGTCTAACCCATTTCATGTATACCTAATATTGTATACCATCTTGTCCTTGCAAATGGCGTAGACACAGCTTTTCATTATTAAATTCTGGATATCTGTTACAAAATTTATTTTACTCTTCTTTTGATTCGTTCCTGTAATTCGTTTTGAATTTTAAAAAATGTGCGCATATTAGTTGAAAACACGGCTTTGGGTTTACACGTTCAACGGAAAACTTAACTGGAAAACTGTAAAACGGGGTAAATAGGTCCAATCTTTAATTTCAACTTGTATTTAAACCTCCTTCCGTAACATATGACATAATTCAGGGTATATTTAAGAATGTGTGGTAAGGTATTTTAGATGTTGAGTAGGTTTATATTCCCAAATTATTGTTAAAACTTAAGAAATTCATCAAAAACCCTATCGGATTCCATTTTACCCCCAACGGGGATAATAGGTTCAGGAGAAGGGTTAATAGGATTTTTTACAAGGGCTGCCAAATTTTTTCCTAAGTAAATGTAGGTAGGTACCTACCATAGTAGGAAGATATGTATCTACATATGCACACTAATTGCAACCATAAAATATGTTTAGTAAAAAAAAATTCCTTTTGTGTCATATATTTATTGAACATAGGTAACAAAAATAATTATCACATTTGGCTCGAAATTAATTTATAATCAGTCTCTTCTCTTCTTTGAATTATTCTACACCTACCTATAACTATTAAATGTTTAATGTCATTGCGAGCTCGTCTAGAGCTTGTTTTATCACTAATTTGTCGTATTTTTTATAACGCCTAGCCCCTGGTTTGGCTACGTAATTGCGAGGTATTCTGAAAAACAGACATAATTTATGATCAAAAACAGTTGTAATATCTATATTTTATAAGCTGAATGAAAAAAAGTAAAAAAAAAACAAGTAATAAAAAGTATCGAAATCTCAGATTCGTGTCCCAAGTACCCACTTAAATGTTGGAGTAAATAATGGTTAACCAAAATAACATAATGCAGTTTTTTTATTGTATTACATTTACATATTATATTTAGAATAATAGTTATGTATTATAGTTATAGTCAAATTTAGAAATGAAGAGAAAAAATGTAGGTAGGTATATTAATTTACTATTATGTTAGGTAGGTACCTACTTATTCTACTGTATTGTTTAGGTTTTGATTTTTGACAACCCTATTTAACAATTCCAATTTACCTCTTATTAAAACCAAATAACCCCCGTGTTGTTCCAATTACAGCTGTTCATGTGCCAAATTTCCCCCTTCACGTTACCATTAACCCCAAAATAAGCTAAAAATTTGCATTCGTGTAAAACTAATATTTTTAATTGAATTATGCAATTATTTACTTACCTTTACGTTTCTTCAAACCACAGTTTAGTAATATGAACCAGATTATATCAATTTGACCACTATTTTTCAGTATAACTTGTTAAAAACTTAAAGTTAAAAAGCACAATATTCACGTGTCCATAACAGCCTCACTTTGAATCGTTTTTTCTTTACTAAAACCTGATTGGCTGGCTTCATAGCATAGTGTTGCCATTAGCAAAATATATCAGCTAGTTAAAAATTAAAAAAAGTGTTGATGTCTCTTCAATAGTATTGCCTAGGACAGAACGTTTAGAAATGTAGACTTTTGTTCCTATTTACCCCGCCATTCCTATAATCCCCGTTTTACGGTATTTACTTTCGTATTACTTTAAATCTCCTTTATTAACTTTGACTGCGACTATATTCCTGAGCCGACTTGACTGCGTCTTCCTTTCTTCACTTTGTACTCTCGTTTGTACCTACTTTGTTGTTGCTGCGGGGAATTCTTAGACCGAAGTTGAAATAAGACGTATATACTTAGACAAAGTTTCAAACTAAGCGGCGGCATATTATTATCTCATACAGAGATTTGAGTTATTCCGGTTTGATACTTGAAAATAGATCCCGAGAGTGGATCGATATACTTTTAATTATTTTTTATTCCGGTTTGATACCTAACGAGTAATACCTACGTGGATCATAATATTTTAAATTATTTTCTATTCCGGTCTGGTCTATTGACTATCTGTTATCACATTTTAGTACAGTCAGCAAGAAATATGCATACAGGTTTTATTATTCATTTATTATTCATTGATTTAAGGGCCAAATAGTATTATTGTTATTGTTGTCATAATTTGATGTTCTAAAGTAGGGCCATTTTAATAGGCCACATTTGACAACTGTTTGTCTTTGCTTCATAGTGAGGATACCCTGCTGAAAAACATCGATTAAATTGAATAAATCGATAAGGACTTCAAACATCTGTAAATTGAATGCGATTGTTATTAAAAGTATTAATAATATGCGCACAGTCAGCACAGTTCACACAACGACTAAAAAAATTACAAAAATAATGCGTCAAATAATGGCGCGAAATAAAATTATGTCTTTTTTGTAACATTTCACGTTTCTAGATACTGACTTTTGAGCCAGACGTTATTATATAAATGAATGATTACATATTTTTTGGCCTAAAATGTAATAAAATTAATTTTGTTTGTATTAAAATACATTTTATTTTGTAATCGTGAAATACTTTTTGACGATTACTTCAACTTCTCGAATTCAACTTATCTACTCATCTGTTTCTTTCGGTACCATCCCTGATATTTAAAAAGAAAAAGAGTTCACTGACGTAACTTTGTAGCGACGTCAGTTCCTTACTTTTAAGTGTAAAAAGTTTAACAATATCTAGTATGGAATGTATTAGATACTATGGGGTGCCTCCCTTACAAGGTTACTTTGGAAAATTTTGACGAACTGTCAAATGTGACCTATTAAAATGGCCCAACTATATTTTAAGGTTTATTTTTATAATAATATGATTTATTTTTATAATAATATGTTTATTTTTATAATAATATATTTTATTTAGCATAAATCAGTATGATTGTTTTACTGTGATAATTTGACATTGTAATTTTAGTTTTTTTTTGTTATTTGAATAATTATCTTCAGTCACTTATTTACAAATTTAATTGTTTCTTTCATACTTAATTAAGATTTTTCCAAATCCAAGGAGCAAATATAACTCAATGTAATTGTGAATACTATGACAATTTTAAAATTGTGTTTTAAATTTTCATAATTTCATTAATCTTTAGTGTCTTACAAATTGTTGTTTTTATTATTTAGATTTATCCAAATCCAAGGACTAAATTTAACATAACTATGAAAAGATGATTTCAAATGACTTAGGTAGCGTAACACAAGTATGTGATGATTCTTATACGAATAAAAAGTACATATTTTTATTTCATCAACTGTTTTTTGTTTGACTGTACTTACCCATTATAAACAGGAAATGGATCGATCCGGAATGGTCAAATTACAATGGATCTAACCGGACAAAATACCTATCATTGATCTTGTAGTGTGGATGATACCGGAATAACTCAGAGATTTAAACAAAATAAACACTTAAACATTACCCACATTACTAAAATACATATATCAATAAAGTTGCAATAAAATCGCTTTAACTGTTCCAATAATATATTATGTATATGACAATTAATGCACATACAAATTAACAAAATGTGTTATAGGCAAAAAATGAGAAACATGCTGTTATTTTAATAGGCACTGCACCTACAAATTATAATGAATTATGTAACAACCTCCAAAGGATAAGTGGTCACCGATGGATGAACTACTAAGGATGCCCGATCGATAGTGGCAACATTTTTCGAGATTTGTCAGACTTAGGAGGGCACGTAAAACTACGGTGTTGTGAGTTATTAGGTACGTTATACATTAGACACATACGGGTCTCCTAAGCGTTTAGAGTGTCTTTAAAACTTTGAACACTTTCGGCAGATTCGACACACCTCCATCAATATCACCTAAAACAGTAGTGGTTTCCTCAGATACTACGATGGAAATGAACCTTGTAGAGTTTGAATAGATTGAACCTTTAATAAAGTTGACGTGTTTCATGTATAAAGAAAACAGCTACACTAGATCAGATGATATAGTCGCTGAGGCTTCAACGGGATACTAGTTCCCCAAGCCCGGCACTTAAACAATATCAAACAAAGGTGCTCACTCTCTCTTAGGGCGATGATGACCCAATGCACGTCCTCGCTGTGCATGAAGCTCATGGCGTTGATCCCGTGCACCTCCTGCGTGGTGTAGCCGGTGACCAGCGCGATCCGCTGCTCGCACTGGATGATCTCGCCGTCCACCGAGTGCCGCGTGCGGTACTCCATGCGGAACGACTCAACGATGCCCTCCGACCGGTAGCCCTCCGCCACCGGGCGCACTATCCCAACGAATACCTGGTAATAACACACATTTTAGGGGCAAGTGTTTTAAACGAAAGTTGTTGACGAATATAAGCTAAACTAATAAATCCTGCTCGTAGTAGAACGGTGGTGCTGCCTGCTCGTTTGATACCCTAATTTCATAAAAAGAAATGTAGCCCAGAGATAACTTAATCTTAAGATCACAAATGGCCGACATTTTTATTTGTTTCCTTTTTATTCGATTACTTCATTTATTTTGGTCAATCTCGTATCTGACGTCTTTGTTTTGCTCCGCATTACGCAATGTATGTAGATATGTTCGATCAAACCTCTCGCTCTTTCGCGGTATAATCCCGTTTTATAAGCATTATTTTCACTATCAAGCCTTTCAGAAACTTTGCGGGCTTTATCAGCGGCAATACATCTTTATAAATACTGCGAATCACAGCTAAAACTTAACCATCGATAAGCCCCGACAAAAAATAATAATAATAATAATAATAGTTCTTTATTTTCCTCTTCACAATGTATGTATGTACAGGTACATGATCTACCTTAAACATTTGTGAGAGGCTGGAGTCCGTACTAGGACAGCCTGTATGACAGATCTCCAGGCCCTCACCCCAGAACAGTGGACACTAATAGTAATTACAGATGTAATATTAAGAGGTTAGACAATAATTAGTATGTTCAATTTAATGCACTAAATTAATACTATTTTACCTTGTAGCGTTTTGTGTGTGTGAGTGTATGTGTGTGTGTGTGTGTGTGTGTGTGTGTGTGTGTGTGTGTGTGTGTGTGTGTGTGTGTGTGTGTGTGGGTGGGTGGGTGTGTGTGTGTGTGTGTGAGTCCGCTTATGAATAAATGTATTATGTAATTTATGATAGAACTGCTAATAAATTTTCAGTTGTCTCGTAATTGAGGGATTGAAGCCATTTTTGGGTTTCGTTCTTACATCGAAATTTTGGCAATGAGTAAATGTTAAGCTCTTTGTTTATCTTATTATATAAGTACGATCCCATAAAGCAGTAAAATTTGTGTGAGAAGGCAGTATTGAGCTGTTGGAGTGAACAAACTGTATACTTCCGTCTTTTTGTTAATATATTATTGTCATATTGTACTTCGCTATGTTTTTTTATTATTGTGTAAAGGATGTATAGTTGCCGAACAGTCAGAAAGTTACATTTTTCATACAGTTTATGGGTAGGAAAGAAGAAAGGTAGACCTAAGCTTACTTTGAGAACGGCTCGTTGCGCGCGTTCAATTTTCAGCATTATTGACTTGGTCGCTCCGCCCCAAGATGTTATGCAGTAGGTGAGGAGGGATTGGCACAGGGCGAAGTAGACCATGTCAATAGTCTTTTTGTCAGCGATGTGGCGCAGGTTTTTAAAAATGTATATGAGTTTTCGCACTCTTGAAGAAAGGGCTTCAATATGCTGCTTAAAACTTAGTGTACTGTCAATCAGGACTCCTAAATATTTGATTGAATCAGTTCTGGCAAGACACGGACATGAACATGAGTGGCCACCTAAGCAAGTGTGTAATTTTATATTATAGATTTCTGAATTTGGTGCTGTATTGGACTTTATAGAAAAGGGGATATATTTTGTTTTGTCAAAATTAATTGATAGTTTATTATCCTCCAACCAAGATATTACTTTATTAAAACCTCTTTGTGCGCTATCAAAGGTGTCGCTCCATGTAGTGCCTTCAAATAGTAAAGCCGTGTCATCAGCAAAAGTGACTATTTTACCGTTTGTCAGCTGGAGATCACAGAGGTCATTTATATACGTTAAAAAAAGCGTTGGACCGAGGATAGATCCTTGTGGCACACCATGAATCACCTGCTGGTAGTCGCTATGAACATCACCTATCTTGACTTTCTGAGTTCTGTTTGACAGATAATCTCTAAACAGTTTAAGTTGAGTATGCCTAACACCCAAAGCTTCCAATTTAGTTAATAATAGCGGAACAGAAACCGTATCAAAAGCTTTGGCTAAATCGAGGAATATAACGATAACTTTTTTATTATTATCTAAGCATTGAACAATAAAATCAGTCAGGTTGTGGACAGCATCATTTGTTGATAAGCCAGAGCGAAAACCGTATTGAGAGGAAGACAAAAGATTATTACGTTCTAAGTATTGGGTAAGCTGCTTGTTAAGAATTTTTTCTAAGACTTTTGAGAGTGAGGGTAAAATGGAGATGGGTCTATAATTGTTAATGCAGGTTTTGTCACCATTTTTGTGTATTGGTGTTATCTGTGCACGTTTATAAATATCAGGAAATATACCAGTATTAATTGCTAGATTGCAAACATGTACAAGCGGCGGTATTACAAGTTTGTGGTACTTTTTTATGAGCCAAACCGGTATATTATCTGATCCCATGGAACAGGTTTTTAAATTTTTGATAATACTTTCGACTTCAGCGTAATCAGTGGGTAGTAAAACAAGAGAAGAGGCTGGGGATTTGTGAGAATGATAGGGTTCGGGGTTTGTGGAAGGCAGTCTATATTTTACAAGGTTCGCGCCAATATTAACAAAAAAATTGTTAATTTCATTAACCGTATGAGCCGGATTAGGTGTAGATATGAGTTCATACAGCGTGTCTCTTTTTGGAGCATAGCTGACAACTTGTTTAATAGTTTGCCATAGTTTTTTAGTACTAGTTTTAGAAGCAATTCTTATTTGATCCCTTTCATATTCCCTTTTAAGTTTTTTTAAAATCATGTTGCAAAAATTTCTGTACCTCTTATATGTAGTAGTAATAACTTCATTGTTTGGATGCTTTTTTGCCTTTAAATGTAGTTTGTCGCGATTTCTCATGCATCTAATGAGACCAGGCGTAATCCAAGGCTTTAAATTTCGTTTGCGATTTGATAATTTTACGTTTTTGGTATTATTTTTGATAGCATTACACAAGATGCTCGTTAAGTAACACGCGGCCTCATTTGCATCCGTCAAGTTGAAGATGTTAGAAAAATCTATTTTTTGCAAGTACTCATCTAATTTTCGATAATTTATTTTATTTATATTAATTATTGGTGTGTAATTATTTATTGTTTTAGATTCTAGGATTAGCATGACAGTATCGTGATCAGTAAGAGACGACTGGGCAACGTAACAAGATGCATTTAAGTATGTCTTTAGAATTACATGATCGAGACATGTTTTGTTATGTGTGGGAATAGTGTGAGCTGGCAACATACCATGAGCAGCTAACATATTTAGGTATGGGCCTGAATTTGGATCTATATTGTGAATGGATATGTCTATGTTTATGTCACCTATTAAAATTATATTTTTATAGCAACGGTGATCGCTTAAGAATGATTCTAATGAGTTAATAAATTTGAATACCTCTTTGTAACCATGTGCTCTGTAGATGCTAATTAATAATGTATTTTTATTAATGCTTAGAGCAATACAATTTGCATCGCATAAACACGGCTCACTCGTAATAGGATATATCGAGGTTTTATAATAAACTATAACGCCTTCATTTTGAGTATGGTTATTTGTAGAAGCTACATAGTCATATCCGTCTAATGTTGGAATGTGATGAGTTCGTGATAGCCAGCATTCCGTTAAAACAATGATGTCCCAGTCGACTAATGTACGATGTAATAATGTGTAGAGACCTGTGATGTTACAAGTGACACTTCGAATATTTTGATGGAATATTTTTAATGACTTTAATGGATTGCCTATTAGTTTATTTAAAGTGTCAATTTCACATGTTGTGGATGCAGAAATTGTAAAAGTGTCAAGTTCATTGATTATATCATTACAATCCATATTGGTCTTTAAAAGTAATTATGTGCATCATGATAGCATGTAGAAATATAGTATAGAAATATACATAGCAGTATATAAGAGGTTCGGAGTTGCAACGTTTATAGATATGTATATAGATGTGTATATTTGTATTTCCAATAAATAATGTAGTTAGCCTGTAAATAAAGTTTGAGTATATTATTTTATTATACGGACGATAGTTGTTTGTATGTAAATGGTGTTGTATATATTTGTGTGTATTGGTGTGTAGTGTGAATAATAAGTGTATTTTTATATATGTAGTGTGTGGTATGTGTATAGTGTTTATGGATCGTATCAGTTGCGAGTGATTGGACATAAGTAGACTAAAAGGTAGTTTACAAAAAGAAAAATCAAGTAAAACCTTAAAAATATTAACAATAATGGAGTAATTAATATCAAAAGCTAGTCATTTGCTTTTAACAGTTTCTAGATCACTTTCTTGGTTAATTCTAATGGGCGATGCTCCATCCGTTCTTCTCAAGTAGATTTTTCCTCGAGAGGCCCAGCAGTATTTAAAGTTATTTAATTTTGAAAATTCCCTAGCTTGGAAGAACAGCTTCTTTGTTTGTACAGTGAGGCTCTCTGATACAAAAATTGGTTTAACAGGACCTTCAATTTTAAGATTTGTAGTGGAGAATTTGGTACTTTTATACTTTTTATTGTACGCCTTAACAGAGTTAATAATTTTGTCCCTCAAAGCAACAGTACCAAAATTCGCGACTATTGGCTGACTCGTTTCGTTCTTGGTATTGATTCGATATACGTCACGAATCTCACCTGACTCAATAGGAACGTTGAGTGCATCTCCTACCTTTTTTACCATATTTAAGAGGTCCTCCTTCGTCTCCCCTGTTTTTTTTGGTACATTGCGTACTTCAATACTTGAGCTATGAAGGCTTCTATCTATAGTTTCAAGTTTAATTTCTAGAGACCGAATATATTTTTCATCCAATGCAATTTTTTGTTCCAAAGTATTAATTCGTGAGATGGCCTCTTCATATTTTTGTGACAAGAATTCAATGGAACTTGAAATATTCGCGTTTTGCTCTGTGTGCGCATTTATTCCGCTCTGTACCTTATTCATTAGTGCATCAAATTTATTCTCCTGCTCTTTTTTGAGTGCCGTAAACATCTCCAACACTTCTTGTCTAGTGAACTCCTCATCACCTCTCTTACGTTTTCGGAGTGTAATATTTGGTTCACTCGTAGCGAGATTTTGTTGCATGCTACTCGCGGGCGGGCTTAAGTTGGAGTCCGATTTACAGTGTTTTAATGACCCAGTCGGTGTGGATATTCCACGCGGTGGCGGCGAATGGCGAAGCGGCATTATTATTATAAGCGCAGTAAGCGCACGCGCAGGTAGATGAGAGAGATAGGCGCGAAGCGATGCGGTGCGATGCGAGCACAGCTACCAGGCGGTCAGCGCTCAGCAAGTAGATATCAATGCGCTCGGGTATACAACGGGTGTTTATGCTGGTAGGCGTTGCATATGTGTGCTGTGCGTAGATCGTAATCGCTAAATGTTTCCGTGTGTGCCGTGCGCAGATCACTCACCGTCAGCGTATGAACAGACGAACACAATGCCTCGCCGGTCGTATGAGCTCCTAGTATATCACTCGATTTTATGAAATATTTAAACTCTTTAAAAGTTACGTAAATTAAATTAAATAAGTCAATAGTCTGGTTAAACACGTCTGCACTCCGCAGAGGTCCGGGGGAAGAGGGAAAAAAGGGATAAAGAAGAAAGGAATTTGTAAATAACTACTTATTACTATTAACCGATACTGGTAAACCAGTTGGCACGGGGTTATATCTACAGGACGACTAAAATCGGCTTAGAAGGGCTTCTTAACATGATTATATTGTTTTAATTCAACAACATTGATATTTCCGTGATTATATTTCCGTAAAAATTTCCTAGCTAATTACCACTTTCTTGCTTAAGTCAGCCTTCAAGCGACCCTTTGTGGTGTTTATTGCTTGACAGCTTTTATTCATTATACCTTTTGGTTCAGAAGGTTGGTAAGGTTAAACAGTTTTTTTACTTCTTAGTTGAAGCGCGTTGTAAATGGCGATATAACGAGTTTTTCACAGTCGGCTGCCTCCATAATGTAAAAATTTTCTTCAGAATTGAGTTGAATCTGTGCTATATACTATGTATCTATCAATTCATATTCCAGCGTGGATTATTAAGTCACATAATTATGATTTTTTATAATATGATGGTCTGCCTCAGTTTTTTTCCGCCGCGGGCGCTGACTCCCCCAAATCAGTAAAAATAAACAAATAACGCTACATACCCATAGCCTCTCAGCTAGGACTCCTGTTTTGTATTGACGGGGTAATAACTTTCGTTGGATAGACAGATTTTTCTGTCGTCGGTGTGGGTGTGTGCGTACGTATTATTTTCTTAGCATAATTGTGAATGACCACAAAACAGGGTAATTATAGTATGGGACTATGTGTAATTGATGGCAGAGCCTATAGATTTCATCCACGGTGCACCATAGTACATATGTAGTACCATTTCTAACGTGTAATTATTGTATAATTTTTGGATTTGTGATATCGTTTGTAAGGTGTAGATTCAGTTACACTTTTTGGAGGCGATTATTACAGTCCACTAAAATCGCTATTGGTAAATCTATGACTGTATTACAACGAGACTTACTTAAAATTGTTCACTGGACTATTACTAACAGCTAATAAGATTGACTATGGCTAACAATCCTTACCTGATATTATATTTACTAACTTAAGGATTAACTTACACTTTAAATAGCACCCTCTGCTAATTTTGTCCTGATTCCAATAGTTCTTGGTTAGACATATTGTTCCGGGCAGCAACATGAAAGTGTGTTGCGTTATTAATTTATTCACCAGTGTAGCGGCGCGATACCTAAAGTAATATGAGCGCGTGCCGTACATAATGCTGACCACGCAACCACAAGCAACGAGTGCAGTAAAACAATAGACTACGTCATACGCGTCATACTGAACTGGCCAATCAGATGACGTATCCTCAACCGCGATATCGAAGATTCAAGATATTCTAACTATATGTATATACAATTAATGGTCCGGAGTTAACATCGGACCGCGGTCCCCAGGCAGTGACATCGCCTGGCGGGAGATCTCCCCTTTTCCTCCACAATTGGTGACCCCGACGTGATAGTTAGAATATCTTGAATCTTCGATATCGCGGTTGAGGATACGTCTTCTGATTGGCCAGTTCAGTATGACGCGTATGACGTAGTCTATTGTTTTACTGCACTCGTTGCTTGTGGTTGCGTGGTTAGCATTATGTACGGCACGCGCTCATATTACTTTAGGTATCGCGCCGCTACAACCAGTAAAGCCGCTATCGTATTCGGTTTTTTTTAGGTTTGATTCTTTAAACTGACTTATCCTTTTTATTATGAACCGATTGAAATAAAACATAATCGTTTATACAGGGTGTCCCAAAATTTAACGACAACCGACAAGGGTGGACTGACTCATCACTACTTCAGGAAAAATAAGAAAAAATCTCCAGCTCTTTTTATTTTCATAAACAATATTTTGTTTACACCCCTCATGTTATTTTGAACTACCCAAACCACAGTTTTTAAAATATTTCAGATTTGTTTTAATATCAGCCACCTAATTACTATTCACCACAATTCTTAAAAATCCCAGAAAGCCTGAAGTTTTTACACTAAAATCAATCAAACGCAAATATTCCCTTAAAGTTTTGATAGATTTTTACCTTTTAACTATTTTTAGTCATCATTTTGTGAATAATATTGCGGTAGTTTTTTTTTTAAATTGGCGCATCTAACCAAGATTACCAAATGGTATTATACTCTTAAGAAATCTTGATGAGAATTAAACGAATTTATAATAATAAATTAGCAGTTTTATTTAAACTCAAAAGACACAACATTTTGACAGCGAGCGAACGGAGCAGAGAGAGCGAGTTGCCATTACAAAAATATCACTTGATGAAATCAAGTGTTGCTATCTTTAAATAAAATAAGAAGGCGCAAATTTTTATCTCAACACACCCACCAAATTAGAGCCTTCTTTACAATAAACACAACAACAATAATAATAATTAATAACTTTATACTTTACATACTCCTATTTTGTCTCTCAAGTATTGAAATTTAACTCTAGGCAAAGCTTTTGTGAATATATCTGCACACTGTTCGTTTGTATATAAATATTTTACATCTATTTCCTGTTCTTGATACTTTTCTTTTACAAACTTATATTTCACATCAATATGTTTACATCTCTTGTGAAATACTACATTTTTAATCGCTGAAATTGCGCTTTGATTATCAATATTCAAACAAATTGTGTTCTGATTATAGGAATTAATATCAAGAAGTAATTTCTTAATCCATAAAGCTTCTTTAGTGGCAGAACACGCAGCCATAAATTCAGCTTCTGTTGTAGATAGCGCTATGCTCTGCTGTCGTTGAGTTGCCCATGTAATGGCTGCACCATTTTTGATAAAGACATAGCCCGTGGTAGATCTTCTTGTTTCACCATCAGCAGCATAATCAGAGTCACTGTAGCCTTCTACAAAATTATTTTTCATCTTAGAATAACATAAACCATAGTCTTTAGTCTCTTTTAAGTATCTTAATATTTTCTTGACAACTGCCCAGTGTGTCTGATCATAGGAATCTAAATAACGACTTATTAAGCTGATACCAAACATTATATCTGGTCTGCTCACAATGGCGAGGTGCATTAGAGATCCTACTGCTTCTCTATAAGGTATCTTCTCTTCAGGTGCTATTCTCGCCTTTTCTAAGGAAGTATGTGGATCTATAGGAATACTATTTCCATTGGAGTTTTCCATATTAAATTTGGTAAGTAACTTATCAATATATTTCTTCTGATGAATAAATAGATGTCCCTCAGACCGTTCTATTTGTAATCCCACGTAATTCTTGGCCTCCATTGTTTTTATTTGAAAATTCTCTTTTAAGTCATTAACAATTTTATCTATAATACCTTTTTCTTTGCAAATTATTAATCCATCATCAACATATAACAAAAGAAATACCTTGGTCCCATTAACATTACCCAAATATACACATTGATCAGAATGACTACTAACAAAACCAAACTTGTTAAACACAGATTTGAATTTGTTGTTCCAACAGCGCGGGGCTTGTTTCAAACCATATAGAGATCTCCTCAGTTTAAAAAACATAGTTTGGTGGGGCATCTATCCCCTCAGGAGGATTTAAATATATATCTTCTGTAATATCTCCATAAAGAAAAGCTGTCTTTACATCAAACTGTATCATCTCTAGGTCATATTGACATACTTCTGAGAGTAATATTCTAATAGAATCGTATCTTACAGTTGGAGAAAATGTTTCTGTATAGTCAATTTGATACTTTTGAGAACAGCCCTTAGCACAGAGTCTGGATTTGTAGATCACACCAGTTGGCTCATGTTTTATGCGGAAGACCCACTTACTGCCTATAGTCTTGACACCTTCTGGTTTCTCCATCAGCTCCCAGGTACCGTTTTGCTCATGTGCTTGTAGTTCTTCCTTTATTGACTGTATCCATTTGTCTCTGTAACTCGAAGATATAGCTTCAGTGTATGTCTGCGTACGTCATGATGTTCCAGGTCTTCACCTTGACAAAGATAAGTATTATTTTCTTGTTTTGTTTTCTTAGATCTAGTCATAATATTACTTTTTGGTAATGCTAAATCAATTTCTTTTTCAGGTATATACAGAGAGTCTTCGCCGGAGTTGAAAGTATCATCACTGTCAGAAGTTGCATCATTCAATTGAGAACTATTCAGTGAACTTTCATGTTTTTCAGAACTATGCATTAAAGACTCAGCTTCGCTTATGGTGCCACAATTTTCAACAGTAGACAGGGGTACCACAACATGGTTCTGTTTAGAATTTTCCATAAATACAACATCCCTACTGATTACCACTTGTCGTGTTTTTGGATTTATTAACCTATACCCCTTAGTAGTTTCGCAATAACCAATAAAAATCATCTTGATAGCCTTGGCGTCCAATTTTTGTAGTTTTTCTTTAGGTATTTTTACCATCGCCTCACAACCAAAAACTTTAAGGTGACTTACATCAGGTTTCTTCCCCGACCATTTCTCCTCAGGCGTAGCATAGGACAGTGCACGTGTTGGACAGCGGTTGGTGATGTAAGCTGCTGTAACCACAGCTTCTGCCCAATATTGCTTCTGTAAGTTTGAATTAATTAGTAAACAGCGAGCTCTTTCCATGAGTGTGCGATTCATACGCTCTGCTAGCCCATTCTGTTGAGGAGTATATGTGTTGGAAGTTTGATGAATTATGCCTGATTTCTTTAAATAATCTGAGAAATCTTTGCTTAAATATTCTTTTCCATTATCAGAACGTAAACATTTAATTTTTAAATTAAGCTGATTTTCTACTAATGCTTTATATTCTTTGAATTTTGAAAATGCATCCGACTTATTATTTAATAAATATACATACACTTTTCTGGTATAATCATCTGTGAAGGTGAGGAAATATCTGGCTCCTCCAAGTGACTTTACCTCTAGCGGTCCACAGATGTCAGAGAGTACTATTTCTAAAGGTTTCTTAGCACGGGAACCTTCAGCCGGAAAAGGCAGCCTGGACTGCTTGCCCTTTTGACATAATTCACATATCATTTTATCTTTACATGCAACTAAATTTACTCCATTAGTGCATTGTACTAGTTTATTTAAGTCTGTGAAATTTAAATGTGCCATCCTTTGATGCCATAATAAAATATTATTCTCACTTGCCTTAAAATTGTATGCTGAGATAGTTTCTGTCTTCAGCCGGTACATGTTGTCAATGAGATTTGCAGCTGCTACTTCTGTATTCTTTTAGATGCACCTGAATCAATGTACCACCCATCATCATTCTTTGTAGCTGCAGAGAATACTGCTACATACCCTGAATCTTTATTATGTTGTTCTTTTCGTTTCAACCTGCAATTTTTGCCTATGTGACCATAACGGTTGCAGTTGAAACATCTGGGCCCCTTCTTTTGGCCTTGCTTATTGTATTTAGGTTTAGAATTTTTCGTGTAAAGTGCTGCGGTAGTGTCTGCTGAATCACTATTTATTTCTTGTATCAATTTTGTTTTGATCAAGTCAGCACTAATCTTTACACCGGAGCTCTCGATTCCCATGATCATCGGCTTGTATGAATCTGGTAATCCAGCCAACATTAATGTTCCCAGCCATTCGTCATCAACATTAAAGTGAATGTTTCTGAGTTTATGAGCCGATGACATTATTTTGTTTACATATGCTTCTACACTTTCGCTCGTTTCTAATGTAGTATTTATTAGGTCTTTTAATAGTCCTACTTTTCGCATTAAACCACTGTCTTCAAATGCCTTGGTTAAATTATCCCAAACTTGTTTTGTAGTTGTGGCATCTTGTACATGCACGTATAGAATCGGGTCAATCTACAATATAAGTTTTGATTTAGCTTTTACATCTTGCTTCCTTGCTTTAAGATCAGTGAGTTCGGGTTCCGACAATATTATAGTCATACAGATCTTCATGTTGTAGGTATGCTTTGATAGCAAAACTCCAGCTGGACCAGTTGTCCCGACCCGTAAGTTTCGGGATAGAGATAAGTGAATTATTACTCATATTATCTTATTTAGATTTAATCTGAAAATAGCTGAAATGAAAAACAAAAGACTCGCGAACCGGTAACTGAAAAAATTTTTGTTATGTACGCGGCGCTTTTGAACTATTTTCACGGATAAATACTAACTGATAATACTTTTCGCGGCAGGTTGGAGCTGTCTGGGCCCATAACCTGATGAGAATTAAACGAATTTATAATAATAAATTAGCAGTTTTATTTAAACTCAAAAGACACAACATTTTGACAGCGAGCGAACGGAGCAGAGAGAGCGAGTTACCATTACAAAAATATCACTTGATGAAATCAAGTGTTGCTATCTTTAAATAAAATAAGAAGGCGCAAATTTTTATCTCAACAAATCTAGCCACAAATATTATTGAACACATAATATGTTTATAAAAATATACAATATTGTATCACACTAAAAAAACTTTTCAACCAAAATATTTCTATTAGCAATTTGTTTCATACAAAGAAATTAATTATTTCGCCAGAGAAAAACCAAAAAAACGTAAATTGTTACAGAACTTGTAAACCCTGGTGGGATTTGAACCCACAATCTCCAGCTCTAGGAACTGGGCCTTTCCACCTTAGGCCACAGGGGATATACAAAGCGTAATGAATATTTCGTACACATGTTTCAAAAACAACGCGTTGCAGAGCGAACTTCGAAATTAGTTCCATGATTAAACTAGCTTCTAACTAAGACCATTCGCCGTCGCGCTATCCGCGTTGCGTAGCGAAGGGGTCGGTGGGGTGTGGGGTCGTGTCAATGACGTTAGGTTTACGATTTCAATGTTTTCATTTCAATGTTTATTACCTAAGTTTGACATATTATAAATCTTTTATTTCGGTAAAAGTTTACAGGTGGATTCACTTTAAATGTAATGTTTTTTACGGAACATTGCGTAATTTAAATGTATGTTATTGATTCATGTAATGATACAGAGGTACCGTTTTATACGTCAGCATCATGTAAAAGAGCATAAGACAAAGAAACAAAAAAAATATTAATTATTAATGTTTTTAATTTTATTTTTATGTTTGGGATACTTAGGCCCTTTTACACGACTCTGGTGTCAATTTTTGATAAATTATTACAATAAGTGTAAATATTAATAATTATAAATTATTAAATACTTTAAAATTTTCAAGGGTTGCGTATGCTATGCGTCACAAATCTCACAAAACATTCTATGCGTACTAAATATATCAAGTAATAATATCACCTGTGGATCCTGCCAAAAAAATAGTTTTTAGTGCAATATTTTAAGATAGCAAAATTCAAAGAATAGTTTGACGATGGTTCGAGAAAGAAATACCCATACTAATATTATAAATGTGAAAGTTTGCCTGTCTGTGACTCTTTCACGGCTAAACCACCAGCCCCAGCCCGCTTTAGATGTACTCGTAATTCCGAATAAAAATACTTGAAGACCCAAGCACATGAGGTACTTTTTCTAAAAATCAGCCCCTAAAGGGGTAAAATAAGAGAAGTAAGTTTGTATGAAAAATCGAAATCGCTTAACCGATTTCAAAGACTTTTCTCAGGAAGATAATTGATGACGCAAGGTCAAACATAGGCTACCTATTTTGTTTAGAAACTAACCTCTTGGGGATGTAATAGGTGAGGAATTAGAGTTTCACCGAGCGAAGCGAGGCGTTCACTAATTAATTATAAGATTACCACATCATTCCCGCTGGAGCGAGGGTTGTCGGCGCGGGCCCGCGCGCGGCGCACCAGCGGCCCACCGCGGCCCGCGCGCCGCCCTGCCTTGTCCGACTTACGGAGGAAGCCCTCCACGTGGCACGTGACGTACCGCGCTGGCTCCGAGCGGTGGCCTTGCCGCCTGAATCTAGTCACAGGTAACAGTATGTAATGTTAATACAAACGAGGTTATATGTTATCAAGAATTGGAAAAATGTAATCGTGATTACGATATTCAATTACACGTGAAGGCCCGAAAGTACCATCGAGAGCGCCTTTAAATCGTGTAATCCAGACATTATTAATTAATTAATTAATGCATAATCAAGATTATTATACGTGTATGTAAGACAAAATTCTTTTTACTATCTTATCTATCTCTACCCTTTTGCAGCACACGTAATAAATGCGAGGCATAGCATGTCGTTCCTATCTTTTTAATGTTAATGCTAGTTACATAAGATAAATATAATAGTCCAGTAAGTAATTATTAATATGAGTCTCGATCTAATTCAGTCACAGATGAGTAGCTACTCCGAGGACTGGGATGGTTGCCTCTAAAAAGGGTAAGGACGCGCGCAGTTTGGCAGTTGTCGGCAGCGTTCGGTCCCGTTCGTTGTCGTTAGACGCGGACACTTAAGATAAATTGCAAAAAATTAAAATATAAATTAATACAAGCTAATATAAGCTTATATTAAAACTAATTATTTCATTTCAGTTATGCGATGCCATTTCACTTGTCACTTGGTGTTCGGTCGATGTTTCATTAACCAATTGAGTAATAACGGTGCTTATACACTTTCTACTAGCTTTTTCGACGCAGTACCAGTAAAACTTTCCATTTTTTCGTTTGTTAACAGCCATAGCATATCCGTCTATAAATAAAAGCTCTTTGCCTTTCACAGTTTTCAGCAGCGTATAATTTTGTGAAGACATCGCAAAATAATATAAAGTGCACACAAACTATAATTTCAATAACAACAATATTGTTAATGCACTGAAACGTTATGTTACGTGCGATGAAGCAACATATAGCACATTAAAATGTTTTGTCACGAAAATATGTTTTCTTTTTTCGTTTTCTCACATGTACAAAGGTCATCAATACAATAGCGGTTAATATTATTCATATTTAATAATAATTATATTTTAATGTCCACTTCTATACCTATATATCTCCCGGCATTTGACTACGAACGGCGTTGCTATGGACGTAAGCCGAGACCTCGTTTTCATTAAGATCTAAATATTCATGTTGACATCTTATTGACAGATTACATAATTTCATTATAGTCTGGCCGGGCTAAGAATGCGTTCCTGACACATGTCAATTCGTCATGACTAGTGATGTACAATAAATAACATTATGCGTTATGCATAATATTTATTCAATTTATATGTTGTTATTTTTTATAGGCATTATATTTCAATATATTCAATAAATATTCGTTATGTAAATACAATTTTAATGAATCAATTAATTGAATTAAATCATAATTTCTGAATGTAATCAAGAGAAAAAAATAAAAATGTTTTATTTATTTATTTTATTTTCATTTGATTCATCTGAGTGATATTATAACACAAATTTTCCTAAGCTATGTTTGGGCGTACTTTTATTATAATAATATTATTAACTTTATTGAATACTTAGTACATTATATAATATATTATAAAATTATAACGTTTTATTTTATATTTTACCGACATTTTATTAAGATTACAAAAATATTCGATTACAATAATTGCCTTGTTATTATGTCACATCACTACAAAAACAAAAACTTGATATAACAAGGATATAACCTTGAACGAGCGCCGTTTGACGTGGTTTTCTTTTAAAAAGGTATTGTTTTTATATTTGTTATTTAAGTAATTGTGTTTACTATTCGTAAAGGTTTAATCACTTTTGAAATCTCTCGCCAAAATAATCTATGACTGGACGGCCGTATTTGTGGTTCGGAACTAGCCAATAGCAGAGCACGGTCGTCGGCGCCATTACGTCTCGCGCTTGGAGTGAAGACGGGAGGACGAAGCTATCGTGCGCGGGCTGCGAGTCCATTCGTATTTTTGTTAACCGAAATCTAAGCAAATATCTAAAGTCAAATCTGTATCAATTCGAACTATCTACGTGACGTAGTATACGGGATCCCGTCGGAGTGCATACATAAACTGTGTGGTGAAGTTCTGTTCTACCTATACCCCGTACCGGCGTGCCAGCGTGTCATCACCCAACCACCATCGGCCAGGAGAACTCCTGAGAGCTGAGGCTGAATTGAAGGTACCGTACCGTGCATCTTGCTTGGCATTCGATGATTCTCGGACTCGGATGATGTCAATTTTAAGGACAGCCTAGAAAACAACAATTTACTGTTTAACTTGTTTATTTGTATTTATTTATTAAAATCTATACAATATCATACGTCTTTAGCTGAGAGTTCTTAAAAATCATAACTTTACTAATCGGCCTGTTACTCCTTCTTGTTGACATAAATTGCTACTGTTCCCAAAGAATTCCTTACACAATATTCCTCCGTTGTATCCCTCTGATGCCGTAAATGCGTAAATTTGTTTCTACATCATTTGGAAAGGATTGAAGCCGAACTTGAATTATTCCTGTTCAAGCGCGTCACGACCGAACGGCCACGTGCCTTCCGCCAGTTGTCGCAACGTTTACTTGTTTACTATAACACTCCGTTTTTAGTTCATCAATTGTCTTGATTTGTGACCTAAGTATAGCGCGTACGATTATAAATTAATGTTTGCTTAAAATGTGTAGTGTTTGTACAACGTAAGTTAATGCAATTCAGTAATGAAACCAGAAGCAAGTCCTGAATGAAATTATTTGTATTAAAAGTAATATTCTGTAACAATTAGGGTTATTATTATTATTAGAATTTCACATCAAAAACCCTATCAGTGCTATACGCCAGCACTACGAGCCAAACAACTTTCCCCTCCGTACAAGGTACCGTAACAAGGCACATAACTACACCTAGGGGACAGAAGACGCACGAGTCCGTCCTGATAACTGAAGAAGCCTAGACCTTACTTCGTCACGTTACTTTGGATTGGTGGAGAGGTTCAAAGCTTGAAAACTCTCAAGAAGCAAGTCTAGTTCAAAAATGTTAATGATAGCCTAGTGGTTAAAAATTCGGCCTGCTTCTCCGGTGATCCGGATTCAACTTCCAGGTCCCGAACTTGTGTCTTTTCGGATTTAAGCGCGTTTAAAACATTTAAATGTCACTCACTATAACGGTGAAGGTGTCACCACGAGAAGAAACCTGCATGCCAGAGTGTTCGCAAAAAAATGTTGTGTGAAGTCCGCCAATCCGCACATGGCCTTAACATTCTGAGAAAAGCAGTAAAGCAGTGGGAAAGTTATGGGTTGCGAAGATGACTACCAAATATGCAAGTTACCTACGGAATCCTAAGTGACAGACAAACCTAAGCGACTGCGGGCGCAATCAGTAGTTCGATGGGTGATCGTTAGTGGCGAAATTTCTTGAGCACTTCCGTGCTTTGCAGGGCATGTAAAACCGTCAGTCCCGGTTCTTATCGATAGATATCAGTCGTTAAGCCGTGTCGGACGCCTCCGGGTGGCTTGAAAACTTCTGATACTGGGTTGACCACTGACACTAACCCCTTCATGCTCTAGGCCTCCTTAATAATAAGAGACCCGTGCTCAGTAGTGGGACACTGATGGGTTGCAGTTACCTGATGACGAAAGTTCTCCTTTGTTCGATGATGACTACCAGTTACCAAGTTACCTTATAACGAAGCTTTTCCTTTCGTTCGATGACAACCAGTTACAAAGTTACCTGATAACAAAGCTTCTGAGTTCGGCCCAGCATTGGGATGGATTGATGACCTACCAAATGACTTGATGGCTATGACTAAGGTTCTTTCGTTCGACGACAACTACCTATGCAAGTTACCTGATGACGAAGATCCTTCCTTCGTTCGACGACACGTATGCAAGTTACCTGATGACTAAGCTCCTTTCGTTCGACGATGACAACCAGTTACCTGATAACGAAGCTCCTCCGCTCCCTGGCGAGGAGCCTAGCGACGTCCTGGTCGGCCTCCGGGTGGTCGGGGACCAGCAGCTCGCCGTGCGGGCCCAGCAGCCGCTCGGGGGGCCGCAGCCGCTCCGCCAGCACCTCCTGGTCTTCCGCGTGCACGATCCCGAACACGCTCGTGCCGATCAGCTCTAGCTGCGGAGTGAGCGGCCGGTCAATACGTAACAGATGTAATTGTTTATTGACTACAATAAATAGATAAACAACGCTACACACTCATCGCCTTACACTAGGATTCCCTGTTTCGTGGCACCATGCACTCTTCCATGGCACCCCATGGACAACACGCAAGACACGGACGTGTGTCCGTGCGTCCGGCGTGTTAACCATAGCGCCATCCGGGTCAGTATTAGTATTCCGGGTATTAAAATTATTTATTCTAATACTATTAGGATAAAGGTGAAGCAAAGGGTAAGTTGAAATTCTAACATTATGTAGCTCCACTAGTGCACGCATATTTTTGAAATGATAACTTCTTAGTAGAGGATAAACTGCGTAAATTACGTTACGCCTTACAGCGCCAGTCTGTCTGGCTTCCCTTTCTCTCACGCATACGGCAGCGGAAGGCAGGCTTCTACTCTCTCACTCTAACCCACAGCCGCAGCGCTAGCCGTATTTCGTACTGATGCATTTAAGTAAAAACCTAAGCTTTTCTCAAGTTAAACAATTTGGGTGCTTCTCGGTGGTCATACTGGGTTGTCATACTGGTATGACCAGTGAGACTTGTTTGTCTCAGTGGTCATACTACATATTAACACTAGAAATGTAGCATTTTCTTTCATCCTGTTTATAGCTGTGGCGGTACCGTCAAGCTAAAAGTCAAATGTGAATATTTCATTTTGTGATAAATAAATAATCATGTTCTTAAAACATTTTTTGAAAATGGGTTTTATATAATTAAATGTGAAGAAAAATATGTTTATCTATATAATAAGAGCGTAGAAAATTCGTGTCTGTTTTTTAAGAAATTGACAAAACAAAATATATTGGGGGGGTTAAGAAACAGTACTAGAACATGAATTTAAAAAAAAAATATAAAAAAAAAGTTTTTCTGTTTGTCTGTTTGCGCGCGCTAATCTCCGGATCGGCTGAACGGATTTTTATGGGACTTTCACTGGAAGATGGCGGATTTTCCACAAGCACGAACAACATTAAGGGTACTTTTTGTCTCGTAATTCCCGCAGGATCAGGATTCAGGTAGAAAAAACTCCAATGCGGGAACGAGGTCGCGGGTTCAGATTTTTATGGGACTTTCAGTGGGAGGTACAGGAGGTTATGGAGCATCATATAGGCTACTTTTTTTTCCAGACTTCTCTCGCGATACATACATTGACAAGTACAAATCAAATTAAAAAATTTGAAAAAATCTACGATAGTGGCAACACTAGGGGAATCACCAACGCGTTGCCGGCCACGAAGAATGCGATGGTTCCGCTTCTTGAACAACACCATGCCATGACACAGTAGGAATACCGAGAGATGAAGTTCGTTCCACAGTTTACTCCACAGCACGTGTGTACGTGGCAGAAACTGACGTGAACTGTTCGTTCCGCGCATACCATTCATCCCCAACAAGTTTTAAAAGTGTAACCAAGCCCTCAAATCTCTAAACAGAACACACTTAATTATTAAAACAATTATGATACGGTAGAAATAACGTGGTCATTCAATTTAATATGCTTGCTCTTGAAATTACTTACGTACAAATCAGATAGATAATTCTTGGTTTGATTGAAATAGAACAGCTTTAAAATGTTGCCTAAAAGTACAAGAACGCCGTGTGAAAAATATGTATACCTATTAATGCGTATTGTTGCAAAGTAGATTAACCTTTGAACTGCAATCTTAGAAACGACTTAATACAGCTACTAAGCCGTTTCTAAGATTGCTGACAATCAAATACATATTTAAAAAATATATCATCGAGGGATCTATTGCGATTCTAATAATTCAGATTTCTCGTTTGAAAATACCCTCCTCGCAATACTGTTGTGATACTGTATATAAGTGCTCGCCGACTATGCAGAGTAGTGTTTTAGTGGACTTGAGAGGAGAGGAGAGGAGTCAGATCTTTCTTTTCAGGTTTTCTATTAAAATGTTACTGGCCAGCGACCTGGCCGGTACCTATTTGAAAATGGAACGACGACAGCAAAGGAAAATTTGTTGTCAATACTTTCATCATTCAATAAATTGTAACTGAAGTTGTAACACGAGTCGTATTTATTTTGCCCTTTTATACTTTATTAAGAGTAATGGAAGCAGAGCATTCTCTACGTTTTGCGCATCTCCATAATGAAGTTCCACTGGTATTTAGACATCCAAAATTATATCGATAGCCATTTCGCAGTAATACTGTCTTACCCTTCTGACTCTCTATAAAAAAGAATGAAGAATCTTCCATTTTATATAATTATTTTGTTGCAATACTAAAAATACTAAAATGCAAAAAATGGCACTACAAAACTAAGTATAAAGAACAAAAGGCTTCAAAAAGTTCAAAAATATTGATTGATATTTAATTATGACAACAATTAATACCTTCAACATGAAGTGGCCAGTATGTCAAATAGACCGAATTTAAAACTAGTGTTGGGAAACATTTGTAAGATAGTTGAAGATTGTTATTTTAATAACATTTATTAAAGTCATGCAAAATCAAACAAAAATATAAGTAATTAGGAACATAAGTTAAAATTATTTGAGACCAAATGTATCGGATCAATTTCTTATCGTATAGTTAAGATTTAATTGTGAAAAAATTGCAAAATAGGTTGAAAACTGCTATTTTATTATCATTGATTTGTCATGCAAAATCAAATATATATGTATATATATAAAGTAACAAGAAACATAATCATTGCAATTTGAGATCAAAGATATGGGGTCAATTCTTAATCGTCTGGTTAAGTTTTGATTGGGAAAAAATGTAAAATAGATAAAGACTATTATTTTAATAACATTTATACCTCACCACCTTCCGTCTTAATTATTTTATTTATATCAAGTTTCTTACGAGAACGCTTCATATTAATTTTCGAGCGCTGATAAAGCGCAATCCAGTGTCGATACTTGCAAACAATGATCCTTGCGCACATCACTACGGCACACTGAAGCTGCGCGCGAGTTCCCTACAGTGCGGTACGGCATCTAAGTTACGGCAACATACATGCCGCATCGCACCATAGATAAATAATTAAGTTCTGGTGCGTTACGGCACCATTATATGCCGTACTTATTTTTTCGAAAAATGGAATACATTTGAAGAAAGAAACTTGGATATATATTTATCTCTTTTCTGTGTGCACGGGAACATATAAAACCCACCCCCGCACCGGGCGTAAGACACAGACAATTGACCGCCGCACAGTTCGGTCCTCAAATACGGCAAAACTCTGCCCGTAACGCAGCAAATGTGCTATCGATCTACATGCGGCACTGCATGTATATTGCCGTGAAATCGTTGATTTTCAAAATTATGCATAACTTCTAAAATATCAGGTCGAGACCCTGGCGACGTTAGCCATGTGTCAATAGATATACAATCTATCGATTCGTTTATTTTTTTAAAGTAAAACATGGGTTTCCATGTCTGTAAGAGCCTTCAAAGTCAGGTCCTGGTACAGCAAAATACAAGCCGTAACGCACAGCAGGCAATACTGATACGGCAAGATTATGACTCGTAACGCATGGGCAGTAAGTTTTATTTTTGTGCAGACGCAGTGAACGTGTTAATGCGAAAAGTTTTTAATAACAGGAAAATGCACGCTGGACTACAATATAGGTACTCCAGTTTGGCGTTTAGCATTCATGTCTATTAGTAACTATGGCATTTAAATTATCAAGACTTATTGCTACAAAGTCATTCAACGCTCATGTCTATCTAATAACTATGACTTTGACATTTTAAGGTCCAGACGTTTTGCTACAAGGTCATTTAATGTTGATGACTATTTAGTAACTAGTAACCTGAGTCAGGAGCTCGGCCAGTCGTTCGATAACCGTCGAGGTAATAAGTCGTCTAGTTGAAACTATGCTAGTTGGTTAATACAATTGTTAAAAAGTGAAATAAAGTATTTACTGTGCTGAGAATTGGAGTTTTTCTGATAGTTATTTATTTAATGGTACCGTAATATGTACCTCAGAGTATCCCAGATACTCGTGCACGTTGTGCGAGACCACGACGACGATCCCCTTGTAGGTGAGGGTGAGCAGGAAGCCGCGAAGCAGCGACAGCACCGCCGACAGCGAGCCCGACTTGAACCGCTTCTCCTCGTAGTTGATCGAGTCCCCGAACACTGGAACAGACGTGTCGTGGTTAAAGCCACGAATAATTACTACGGAACCTACCCTCGCATTGCTTCGGGAAACGGTCCCTTCAAATAAACACTTAATGTTAGTAAACAAGTGTAAATCATAACACAATATATACAACGTGTCCCAAAATTCAACGATAAGCGGGAACTGGAGGGTGCACTTGCTCATGACTACTTCAGGAAAAATAAGAAATAAAAAAGATGTGGTGTCGTGGGACACCAGGTAGGAACGAAGTTCCTTCGGCTAATGTAGAATCGACACAATTTGCAAAAAAAATCGTGCTCAATTTTATGTAGGTTTTCTTGATTTTTCTCTTAAATTTTGCTGATTAGTTTTTATTTAAGTACAGGAAAGTATTTAGGAAATTCAGTATTTTAGGAAATAATAAATTACGTAAAATAAAAATAAAATCGTAATTCAAATTATCAACTAAAATAATAAAAACACAATAACAATAACAAAATAACGAAAAGAAAGAGGGAGAAAGAGAAAGGTATTATACACTACTCGCTTGTGTATACGATTGTCGCGCCTGCGCACGTCTCATTTAACGGTTTTATTCAACGCATTTTTTCTTACTGTTTTACTATCACATTTTTTTCAGTTCGGTCGCGCAGCAAAATCCCTATCTCCTCCAAGCCTGCCGTAAGGCACTTCGTTCCAAAAAAATCTAGCTCTTTTTGTTTTCATAAAAAAATAAATTTTCGAAAATTTACACCCTTTGTGTTATTTTGAGCTACCACGACCACAGTTTTTCAAATATTTCAGATTTGTTTTTTGTACCGGTAACCTAAGAAGTCCGACTATTCATCACCATTCATAAAAATCCCAGAAAGCCAGCAGTTTTTCCACAAAACTCAAACAAACACCAAAATTCCCTTAAAATTTTGCAAGATTTTTACTTTCAGTCTACTTTGACTCATCATTGTGTAAAAAAAAGGTATAAACACTACTGCGGTCAGTTTTTTTAAAAGTTGACGCATCTAACCAAGATTACAAAATGGTATTATACTCTAAGAAATGTAGCCACAAAAAAAATTCGTACCATTTTTAAACAAGACCAAAACTTAATCGTTCTTGTTCAAAGCAATCACTTAGAATTACAAAGGGACATGACATGCTACTTTATTTACTCGTACTGTGCACCTTATCGTTTTCAATTGACGTGGCTCTCGTACTGACGACTTTTGGCTTCGCCTTTTTGCATTGGATTAATTGATCTGCAAACTACTGACTTAGCATATCTTTGGACTGTGAATCTGACCGCAGTAGTGTTCATACTTTTTTTTACACAATGATGAGTCAAAGTAGACTGAAAGTAAAAGTGTTGCAAAATTTTAAGGAAATTTTGGTTTTTGTTTAAGTTTTGTGGAAAAACTGCAGGCTTTCTGGGATTTTTAAGAATTGTGATGAATAGTAGGTCTTCTTATGTTGCCGATACAAAAAACAAATCTGAAATATTTGAAAAACTATGGTCGTTGTAATTCAAAATAACACGAAGGGTGTAAATTTTCGAAAATTTATTTTTTTATGAAAACAAAAAGGGCTGGATTTTTTTTCTTAGTTTTCCTGAAGTAGTCATGAGCAAGTGCACCCTCCAGTTTCCGCTTATCGTTGAATTTTGGGACACGTTGTATATACTCGTGAACTGCACCAAAATTGGTTTAGCCGTTTTGGATTTGCATGTTAAGGTAAAATCTCAGATAAACAACCTGATCGCTGTTCAGTAGGGTGCACCACGAGCAGGGGAGGTTCGGACACTAACATGTATGAGGCCCATTATGCCTCAACTGAAAGGAAACTAGTCTGCTTATCCGCAACTATTCACATAATTGTAGGTTTTTAGGGTTCCGTACCCAAAGGGTAAAACGGGACCCTATTACTGAGACTTCGCTGGCCGTCCGTCCGTCCGTCCGTCTGTCACCAGGCTGTATCTCATGAACCGTAATAGTTACACAGTTGAAATTTTCACAGATGATGTATTTCTGTTGCCGCTACAACAACAAATACTAAAAAACAGAATAAAATAAATATTTAAGTGGGTGGCCATACATTCGACGTAAGTTTAGTTACCATTCGGTCCAAGAGATGGCGTTGGGCGTAATATGTGGCTACAATAAAACAATTAAATATTTAAGTGTGGCTTTTATACAACAGATCAGATTTTTTTGGCGTTTTTATACATAATGGTACGGAACCCTTCGTTCGCGAGTCCCACTCGCATTTGGCCGGTTTTTTGACATAATTTTAAAGAATATGATAAATATTTAAATATCTAAGTACAAAATAAACGTTTTATTTTACGCATGGGATTAATTACAAAAATCCATGTTACGTTATCTCATAAATTATAGTTGTTTAAATACCTTAGACGAAGTGACAAAAATGAAACAAAGCGTAACATTAAATAACAAAAATATTTACTTAAGCATAACAAGTATCGAATATTAGTGCTGCGAACGGTACTTAGGCGACCGCCGTGTCTGGTGGGCCCCACACGGTGGGGTGCGGGGAGGGCTGTCGCATTCCATCCATCTAATTAACTTGCTGCAGTAGTATACCGTACCTACAGGTAATATGGGAATATTTGATTTTTTCGGTTGGTATCATAGGCGGCAGCGGAAGGGTTCGGCTGCAAATTGCACTGTTCGCGTGCTTGTTTGCTTGCACCCAGGATTTGAAAAAGTCAAATATTGTTTTTCTTATTATTATTTCTCAAAACGCTATTTTGTAGCGCCACTAAATCCCCCATAGTCAAAAAGTTATAAGGCAAATACTTTTTGATCTTACCTGTAGATGGAAGAATGAGTAAGAGGCAGAGAATCAGGAAATGTTATAGGTTCACTTATTGTTACACTTCAGCCAGCTTCAGTCTGATTTTATTTGTTCTCGCAGCCAGACTAAGTACAAAGCATAAAAAGCTAATCACAAAATGTTAATGGGATTCTTACATGTGAATGTCTTGTATAGATACAAACTGAATGGATTCGTCTAGTCAGAAGGAACCCTTATATACTGGAAGTACTGCATAAATGGGGAATCCCTAACTAGGGAAGAGTTTATTGCAGAAATTCGTAACAGCTTATCCGCATTCTGATTTTGTCTTTTACTAAAAAATCATATTTTTACATTACTTATCTAGTAATCGGCAACGGCGTAGATTAATCATTTAACATAATATATGTATATTATATGTATCTCCGGCTACTCGTATGGCGGCACGCATAAGCCGCTCTTATTATTATCAGTATTAAAATAACGAGTACGTATCAACTCCAATAACAAATACATCTACAATTTGCAAGCATAACGAGATGTTGACAGACAGTTAGGGTCGTGCCACACTGCGCCGCGTCGTTCCTCGCCGTCCCACATAAGCAGCGCAGTTTCTTCGGGGAAGTGCAATTGGCCGATTCGTATCCAAGTCTGATAACGTCTTAACGGGAGCATGTCTCGACACGTGCGACGGCTCGTTACGTGCGTCTGTGAGCACGTCCGTCCGTGTGTGCGTCGCGCTGACATACTCCAATACATTGTTGTAATAAAAAAGACGTGTGGCACTCGGAGACTGCCGCGGTAAAGCTATTGCATAGCATTATATATAAATTAATAAAACAAAAAATAATACTGCATTTGTGATAATAATAATAAAATGAATGTATATAGAGTAATAACTCATTTTCTTTCACAATTTTTTCCTGACTTTCTTCATTAATAAATGCACTTTGTTTATTCATATTTAAAACACTTTGTACACAAATTATACGAGTACAGATATTCACTGTTTTACAGTGGGCCAAGAAAGTGGTGTACCAGTTTTCATTTAGTTGCCTAGTTATCAAAAGTTACATCAAAGTTCATAGGCAATATCACTGAAAGAGACGCATAATAATGACGTAAGCCTAATTGTTAAGAATACGTACATCATAACGTCACATTATAGGTGCAAGACATTTTAATCTTTATTAGAAACGGATAATGCATTAATTTGTGCAAAGAAGATTTAAATATTCTGAACAAAAGCATAAGAACTATTTCAGTTGACAAAATAATTCTTTTTAAAAAGAAAATTGACATTTGACATTTAAGTCCTACAACGATCTTTTGGCGCATGAATGACGTGTGGGTGACAGAGACAGTGCCTTACAGTTTGCCTTGCCTGTATGGCACTGTCTCTATCACCCTCAAGTCATTAATATAGTGTCATTATTTTATGTCATGTTATTTTGTATGTTTTAAATCTAAATACGCGATAATTCGACTATTATGAATACATGTTGTCGATTCCAACGCCTTATTTAATCCAGATCTACATGTAATTATTCTTAAAACACCGAACCGACGGGGCGAAAATCAAATGTTTCACAGGCAGGTAAGATTTGTATGGGAAATTAAAATTTTCATTTTTAGTATTTTCCTCGCAATTTTTCCATATTTTCTCATCGCTGCAACCTTCCCTGAACTTCCACGAATATTTCAAGACTAAAATTAGCCAAATCGGTTTAGCCGTTATAAAGTAAAAGTTAGTTAACTCAGTTAAAAGTTCTGGTATTTATCGATGTGTGGGTGCACAGACATAGTAACTATGTCTGTGTGTGGGTGATGGGGGTGTAATAATTTTTTCGTTACGAAATTTTTGCATTCGGTCCCCGCGCCCAAGGCCCGCGATAAAAGCTATGCAATAGCTTAAAATAACGTAATAGGTATGGAACTAATAACTGAGTGATGTGCAGTTGTTTACAAAGTTGATAAATCGGTCACGAAGTGGAGGGAAATGGAAATGTACTTTTTATCTGATTGCGCTGCAAATACGGAGGTTATGTTATGACATGTCTAGTTTGTATTTAACAGTTTGTTTATTTGTTTGATAACACGTATAAATATGTACGTCACAATAATTATTATGTTTGTTGCAATACCTGGCGCGTGTATGGTGCTGCTGAATAATAATAACAATTTAAAAAATGGTTTAATTTTTCAGATACTATTTTTATTCAAGAATTAAGTTAAAGAGACTTTAAAAACTTTAATAAAATAAATAAGCGTTAAGACTTAAACGCTAAAGAAACAAGATAGTATTATTGTATCCGATCAAGTTAATTTTATAGGCTGCGGTACCATTATAAGTATTTTTTTATTGCCTGAAGGGCTTGCGTAAAAGCAGACGAGTAATTTATTGTATTGATCAGAACCGACAATATTTTTAACGATCAATTTGATTCTCATGCTGTGCCCCCCTGTTTGACTTTCTAGTCACAGTAAAATGTAATTGAAAAATTACATACTTATTGACATAAAATTATACATGTTTTCTTGAAGTTTTTACATTGTTGTCATACACACAATGAAATATGTAAACACGGTTCGATCCCGTACACGCTGTATAATATATGTAGGTATTTAATGATATAATTTAATTTAGTTGAATGTCGTTAGGTTAACTTTCCAATGTCAAGTGAGGGTTACTGGTCTGGATAAACAATTTCAATGGACAATAACAACTCGAAGAAAATGATATCTCCTTAACGAGATATTCATAATATCTAGACCTGACACTTTGCAACTTTGTAATAAATTTATTGATATTCGATTTCCAATCACCTAATTTTCGTTACTTAAAATAAATATTGCGTCATAATGTTCCTTCTTCAATCCAAACTGGGACAGTGTCGTCGTGGTTCAGATTTCTTCAGACGTAACTCAGGTAACCTACCCTTTATTTCGAATTGCTAAGAAAAATCAAGATATTGATATTGATAGTTCAAAATAAATCTATAATTTGTTCAAGCAACAAAATGAATTGTAATGGTTTCAGTCGTGCAATAAACTGTCAAAGAGCGGAATATTGATCAACTTCGCAGGGCGTAGGAGTGTAGTATTTTCGAAGACAGAGACTATGCATTAAAATTATATCTTATTAATATAATAATAGAAGACTATTATTATAATATGCATGACGTGTATAATGGTAATCGTGTTAATAGCTTTCCAATTAGGTCATTTCTTAAAAAAATTGAACAGGTATGGTGAGCAACTCATAATGTTTTGTAACCTAAGATAATAGAAGTTGTGGTCACTAATATTTAGGGCTAGTTTCCGACTTATCGTATACAAAAAGTCAAAAAACACGTCAAATCAAACACACAACTGAAGTATTTATAAATTAGTGGGCTTAGATCTCAGACATGTTGTAAACAGACCATGAGGGTGAACACATAAATAACAGGGAAAGAGAGATCAATTTCCGAACAATTAAACAAAGGTCAAAATCTCGAAAACTGTGACACTTACTAAAACGAATTTTTGACATCTGGTGGGTTTTCAAGTTATCTTCCATTTAAATCTGTCGTAAAATTTATGGGACACCCTGTATTACATCCACTAATCCATCGATAATTTATTCTAATTGCTGTTTAATTACACCTTAACAATCTAAATACCTTTTATTATACACATTAATTATGATATTCTCATCTATACTCGTAAATACTGTATCTGCTGCATTTTTATCAAGCATGAAAATAAATTACCGTTGTTAAAAATAACAAACACTGTTTAACAAATTATCGCCTGTTTCATTAACATCCTGTGTAGTTTTCACAACCACACTTGTAATAGCAATTAGTAGGTACTCGTGTCCTATCCAATAGGTACACTTGTCATAAATACCTAATTATTGAACGAACGAGGCCAACAAAGGATTCATATAGCCATTTATTCCTTTCAACATTTTGTCCTGGTATTCATTTGATGAGTTTGAAATTAATCTGACCTGATGGGACGGGACAGGCGATGGTTTGAAAAGGAGGCGTTGAATTTTCCGGCCTTTGTGTCTGCAACTGTAATACTCGAATCAAACATATTGTAATATTGCAAGGGTGGCCGATGAATTTTTTAACTTTTATTACTCACTTACTTATTTGTATGGAAGTAGCATCGGAGGTATATTAAAAACTGTCGATGGAAGTACCTGCTGAATAATTGTATTTTATAACACTGTTCATGAACTAGCCGATATGTGATTTACCCATTGGAATGTTCAAGCGACGTGTAAAATCACTACTTGTTAGTAAAGTATATTATGGTATAGATGAATATGTTAATGATAAAGGTGCCTGGGAGTGATAATGCCGCGACCAGTTCCGCTTAGACTAGAATTAGTTTTTTTTGTGTCTTATCATGATTGTAAGATTTTGGTAGCGTTTGGGCCGTACTGTAAATTTAAAACTCATGTCAAAAGCACTCTTATGACGAAAGATTATTACAAACATGATGAATATTTTAATGATAAAACAGCTTGGACATGAATTTTGTATTTTAGCCGTAATTAGTAGTAAGTGCAACCTGTACTGTGAGTGGAGAAAGAGAAAAAAAAGACTCCTTGGGAGTTTCTTGCCGCTTCTTCTTCCAAGACTTCCAAGACTTCGCCGTAAGGATTTGTTGAAGCGATGGCGTAAATTGACGTTCGAAAAGTGTTTGTAAAAACCTACTTCGAAGGAATAAATATTTGAATTTGAATTTAAAGGAGAATGGCGAAATCAGGCCTACTTTTTATGACTACGGACAGAAACATGTAGGGTCTCAAAAAATTGTCTCTGTCACCCACACGTCATCCACGCGTCAAAAGATCCTTGTACGACGATACCATGGACAAAAACAAAACCTACTTTTTATTTATCTGTCGATTTGACATTACTCATGTTTATTTTCCATCGCTCTGTGAGTATTGTCCGATTGCAACCGTGCTTTTTGAATTGCTCTGAGAGGCTGCATCTAGATATTTAAAAACTGACCTGGCTTGTTTCTTTCGGATTCCGAAATAGTCGCTTTTTACGATTTACTTGGCTAACGTACTGGACTGGACTTTAGCAATATGCAAAATCCGTGTATAAATTGTAATGTCTCAGATTATAGAACCAAAAGGCAGATAGAACATTCGCAAAGAAAAGCGACGAATAATGTGAAGCCGCTTTTTCCCTATGTGTGCATGACAACCTTAATGTCAACTAGCAATTGCACCGTATGGATACGTAATTCTTTGTGTGTGTGAGGTTGCCAAGTGAAAGTCATAATCTCCCGCAATTTTGTAAACATTGTTCGCCATATTTTCAGCTTAAAACATTATGCACAATTAAATTGGCAAATTATTTATTACTAGTGAACGCCCTTGTTTCGCTTCGGTAAGCCCATAATCGATAAATGAGGGTTGGTATTCTTTAAATTGACGTGATTTCTTATTTGTGTACCGATTCTAACTAAATGTTAACCCAAGCTCATTTGAATACGTCAGTGAAAACTGCATCTAAATCTGTTAAGCCGTTCCTGAGATTAGGCGGAACAAATGCACAGAAAAACAGACAAAAAATTAAAGTTTTATTGTATGTAATAATAATAATTGATTTTAATTTCTTCTGATAATAATTTCTTGAGCGCCTCCGAGCTTCGGAAGGCACGTAAAGCCGTCGGTCCCGGTTGATATCGATACATCGATAGATAGCAGTCGTTAAGCCGTGTCGGAGGCCTTCGGGCGGCTTGAAAACTTTCGACAATGTGTTGGCCACTAACCCCTCCACCAATCCGCACTGGAGCAGCGTGGTGGAGTATGCTCTAGGCCTCCTTAATAATGAGGAGAGACCCTCAGTAGTGGGACATTAATGGGTTGTAGCCATATCAGTAGTTATCAAAAGTATTATATTATAATAATTATGTGTAAATGTTCTTTTAATATACCTATTTAATTTAATATTTTAAATATGTTTAATTGTTTTAATTAACCTATGGATTTTTGTCTCTTTGGGTAGATATTTTTATCAAAAAAAAACATCAAAATATCAATATACTTATTTATTATAACAAAATTCGGTTTTGATGATTTTTTAATCAACCAATGTCCTTTTTTAGTGAGATAGGTCATCCTCACTAAAATGTAATGAGCGAACCACGCAAAATTAATTAGCCAATTAATATCTTGTCTGCTTTTCCGAATAATATGAACTCATTTTTCTCTTGTTACAGCATCTGTCGGAAATCTGCAAAAATTATAGTTATTAGTTATTAGTAGGCTAAGCAGAAACTAAAATATTATATAATATTTATCATACATATTATTGGCACACGTGACATTTTCAGCAGTTAGAATGCTAATTTTATTGGCTGTATTGCCTGACTTTTAGGTTTAAATAAATAAAACAATTTAATTTCAAAATATTTTTTTTCGATATAAATTAATAAATCGACCAATGTCCAAATAGTCCATGCATATTTCCCCAAATTTAGGGTAACAGATTTTCATTTAAACTGGTGTAAAAATGAATGATTGTTGAGGTTTTGTGTTCCGAGCGAACCGAAAAAATATTATTATAAATAAATAATAAAATAATGAACAATTACCTGTGAAAAGATATTCCGTCTTCTTTTCTTTGTTTTTGCGAACAGCTTTTAGAGAACTTAATAATGCAAGACGGCATTATAACTGATAAAATTATTTTAAAAAATTTGACACTTGCGACGTTTATGCTATTTGACGCTTTCCGTAGTACTGACACGAGATTGTATTAGCTTTTTATTTTGTATTTGCTTTGGTAGCTTCACTTTATACTAGAACGACTACATCTGCCTTTTGGTTCTATAATCTGAGTGTAATGTTATCGTAGACACTAGACCTCGAAGTTGTGTAAAGAATCAAGGAGTTATGTAAGTAAAATGTATTTATGTATGTACATGTTTTTGTATATAAGTTTAAGGAGAGCTTGAGTGATATATATAAACTCCTAATGAATAATATTTATCGTTTGTTCTAGCTAACCGAGGAAGATAATGTTTGCGATACCTGCTGGAAATTAGCGAATAACACTATCATACAACCCATAATATCTACCCCAGGGCGGCATTTATGTGTGAGCTGGGTCGTTCAGCGTTTGCCCATGTCATGTGAGTCATTTGGTTCTTGGCATGGGCACGTCATGAATCTGACGTTAGTCCACCAGCTCAATTCTTGGATGAATTACTGATTATATACGATAATAAAGGATGAATCAACTTGTTTTATCGATTACCTATTATATACCTACGTAATTCCTGTCTATTATGTATTCTAGAATATTCATTATTTTACGCGTAATACAAATGTTTTTTTTGATATTGTCAATTGGGAACTGTCAAAATAATTTAAAAATATAACCTCAAAATATATTATTTTATTCCCTTTTACATTTTTTCCCCATTGTCTACAAATATTTCAGTTCGAGCAGCAATAAAGGGATAATCGTAACATATTATGTGTCAATTTTCATTCTTGTCCGTGGATTATTTTGAGTGGGCCTGACCATGTATGGGGATTTGCCAATGTCCTTTAAATAGCTCTTGTGGACGAGGTGCTTGTTTTTTTTTATAGCCTGAAGGGCTGACGAAAAAGCGGACGAGCCACCTGATGGTAAGTGGTCATCGTCGCCTATGGACACAGGCAACACCAGGGGAGTCACCAGTGCAACGCCGGCCCTGAAGGAGAGCTCTTTTTACACCTTTCTTAAAGAACCCCATGTCATAGCGCTCCGGGAATACCTCAGAAGGAAGCTCATTCCAAAGCTTGCAAGTTCGCGGCAAAAATGATCGTGAAAATCGAACTGTAGTCGTTCGCCACGGATCCAAGCGATGTGGATGGAACTTCAATCTTCGGCGAGTGGTGTAATGATGGAAGGGTGACGTTGGCACCAAATCGAACAATTCCTAGACACTAATGGGCAATTACCGCGGTTTAGTTTCAATTGATATTGCGCCGAACGATGAAAGAAAATATTTTTGATAAGCTTCTAACATTTTTGAGTAAAAAACAGTAGATTCTTAAGTATGCAGGTTTCTTCACAATGTTTTCCTGCATGAAGGCAAGTGAGAATTCATTTACTAATTACTCAATAACTAACACCCTTTCTTTAATTAGAGGTAGGTTGTATGTACCGCATTCTAACCTAACCCAGGCCCTCTATTTCGGGAGCTCAATTTATCTAACTTATCATTTCTAATTAATCCCATTATAACTCGAATAATCTCGTATACAACAACAATACCAATTTTGCAATTTCATAAATGTTGTTCCGAAAAGTCAACATACATTCGAGAGTGATGTTATGGAGAGAGGATCGTATTATACGTACTTATGTCACTCAATGTCATCAAAGCTCCGAACTCCGGCGATATAATAATAATTTATTTACCATCGCGACGCATCGACATGCGAGCCCGACGGGCAATACCATGCAAACAACGTGTGCTGTGTTCGACTGTTGACATGGCTTTAGACATTAATTAATAAATAGAGATGTATTCGATATTAAATTTCAACCCTAGTCGCCGTTTGCATTTCGGTACATCGCGAATGCCTGGGGTTTGTTTTGGAAATGTCCAGTTTCGCTAATCATTAGGGGAGCTCTGCTTTTCACTCCCGGTAAATCCCCCTTTACAATACATTAGGTACAGTTTAGCTTTGAAACTTGAAAATTTATTTAGAGGATTGTGGCGTTGGTAGTCGTTGATAAAGTTGTGTTGATATTGAAAGAAAGGATATAGAAGAATAAAAAATATAAGCTAAACATTCAGTTCCAGAAAGTTGAATTTGAATTCCTATTAAGTTGGAATCTCTGAATGTTCAATTCCCTTTAAGTTATTTCTCTGAATGTTGAATTCCCGTTAAGTTGAATTCTCTGAATGTTGAATTTCCGTTAAGTTGAATTCTCTGAATGTTGGATTCCCAATAAGTTGAATTCTCTAAAAGTTATTTTATTTATAGTTTGTTTATTAATGTTTGTTATACCAATGAAAATTATTTACAAATGCAATCGTTTCTGGGTTTTCTCACGAAGTCCTTGGTCAGACAGTTTATAGTCAACTAAACTTATTCTATCTATACTTATAATAAATCTGTAGAGAGGTCAATTCTGTACATTAAATATATTTCCAAACTAACTATCAGGGGGTGATTAGGGATCGATACTGATGCCAAAAATGCAATCAGTAAAATTTTTGTCTGTCTGTCTGTCTGTCTGTCTGTCTGTCTGTCTGTCTGTCGGATGTATAACCGTTATAGAAACAAAAACTACTCGACGGATTTTAACGAAACTTGGTACAATTATTTTTCATACTCCCGCGCTGGTTATAGTATACTTTTCATCACGCTACAATCAATAGGAGCAGAGCAGTGAAGGGAAATGTTGGGGAAACGGGAGAAGTTACTCCATTTTTTAAGCTTCCGTCGCGTGTGCAACCTTAATGGTTAAAGCTACACAGAAATCATGTATGACGGAAATGTTCTCCTTAAAATTATATAAAAAATATTCCACGACAGCATAAATGTCTATCTTTTATGGTTGACTCACAATAACACGTGTAACTCCCGATAGCTTAGCAGTTCGAAGCTTTCTGATTAAGTATACCTATATTTTATCTACTCTTACGTTTATGACACTTAAGTGGGTGAAATAAAGGGGTGAAGTTTAAACGAAATTCACACGGGCGAAGCCGCTGGCAAAAGCTAGTTATAAATATTTTTCGAACCATCTGACATGTTTCAGACATATTGACTGTTATTAAACTCAAAGAGCAACTTCTCTCTACCTTTATAATATTATGATTTCGATTTAATTTCAGGGACACTCTGATTATGAAGTGGAGCTTAAACATATTCTTTGATGTTATGTTCTTTTTGCCTGTCTGCGAGGGCATCGCTAGGATACCTGTGAATAGGAATCAATAAGAAAATATTAAACGTAAATAGGCTTCTTATCAACCAATTCATCACTCAATTAATTTATTGAAAAATACATAATATGTTTTTTCAGTTATTCAGTGGGTATGCAGTAAGTTTAAGAAGTGTAGATAAGTAAACACTTATCTACACTTCTTCAATTTATCAAGATTAGCTTTTGATTTGAATTACAAATCCTACTCCTATTTCCTCAATTTGATTTCAGAGTTTTATAATTTAAATTCTGAAGCGGATTATAATTTCAAGAATATTTCCACAGAAACTTAATATGAAATCTTTTATTTCTTTTTCAAATTATTGATACCTACATCTCATACAATAAACTGAAGATAATCTAAACAAATAAACTATCGCAAGTTTATAAAGAGCATATTTAATTTCAATCAACATTTCGGGATTAATTGTTATTATTATTTTTATGAAGACTGATGCATCGAATAATTTCGGTGGCTATAAATACCTGTTACATCAACCGAGTACGCGGAGTCGTTCACATTTTACTAGCTAATACACTCCTTAACACCTTTTTTTTTGTTGACGAGGGGGAAACCTTCAAAAGGTACCCGGTGCCGTGGGAGCGACACAGGGTGATGTGGGATTTTTACCCACTAAAACCCCCCCGGTGGCCTTCCTCAGCGCTTGTGGAGAGCTCCGGGATCTCCAAAAGAAACACAACCGGAGTCCTCCAAGCGCGGCGCCCTTATATTCGGGCTCTTCCCGCGAGGGACTAAGGCCCCATCGCTTGCCAGCGCCTTACAACGGTATGCGGCCACACATACCGTCGTCTTTCCCGGGGTTGCTGATGGACGGTTCGAGCTCCCACTCTAGCCGCCCGCAACCCCGAAAGTCCCCTTTTAGTCGCCTCTTACGACAGGCAGGGGATACCGAAGCTCGTATTCTGGTCCCGAGCTACAGGGACAAACTCCTTAACACCTACCTGCCACATTATTATTCAATCCTGACTTATATCTGCGTAGTTCGCCGGCCCTCGAACAATGGATACATAATTCGTATCACGTCCACATTCTCGCAAAAACACACTGACGAAATATTATTGTGTCTAACGTTAATTGTAAAAAAAAAGACTGGACCCGTCTAAGGGTGCTGGATCCGATGGAATCCCATCCTATTTATATTGCCGTAAAATGTGCCAAAGCACTTGCACAACCGCTTAGTATTATAATAAATAGATCCTTAAGTTCTGGTGTATTTCCGAAAGCCTGGAAAAGCGCTATGGTAATACCATTATTTAAAGCTGGCGATGCAAGTGAAATAAATTAAATTGCGTGTACTTATGTACGCGCGTAAGAAGTTATACTTCTTTGGCATCATTAAATAATAAATATTCAACGTTAATAATTTCATAATATTTAGTATTAATTATACTAAAAAGACGTGTGGCACTCGGAGACTGCCGCGGTAAAGCTATTGCAATAGCATTATATATAAATTAACAAAACAAAAAATAATACTGCATTTGTGATAATAATAAAATTGTTACGTCATAATGGACGGACATCTCACGGGGCGATTTGACATAATATGATGAAGAGTAAAGCAAACTATACAAAATATATTTCTGAACGCACGCAATACAACAACCAAATGTCATTATTTATAGTGTCATTATTTTATGTCATGTATGATGTATGTCTATATGTCTATGTTATTTTGCAGGTTTTAAATCTAAATACGCGATAATTCGACTATTATGAATACATGTTGTCGATTCCAACGCCTTATTTAATCCAGATCTACATGTAATTATTCTTAAAATACCGAACCGACGGGGCGAAAATCAAATGTTTGACAGGTAAGATTTGTATGGGAAATTAAAATTTTCATTTTTAGTATTTTCCTCGCAATTTTTCCATATTTTCTCATCGCTGCAACCTTCCCTGAACTTCCACGAATATTTCAAGACTAAAATTAGCCAAATCGGTTTAGCCGTTATAAAGTTAAAGTTAGTTAACTCAGTTAAAAGTTCTGTTACCTACATTGACAAAGGCCAATGAGTGGTTTAGCAATGGGTTTAGCCGGCAACTTCATACTGTTGCGCACGCATCGTAAAATTTCACGCGCCTAACTTCATACTGTTAATTTTTTGGTGTTACAGATGCGCGCGCATCGTAAAATTTCACTCTCATGAAATTTCCATAACGCGCCTAAAGAAGTATAACTTCAAAAACTATAGACCTATTTCTATACTTCCCATTTTTGCCAAAGTCTTTGAGTCTCTGCTGTGCCCGATCATCGCATCACACTTAAAGCAGATAATTGTACCCCAACAACATGGCTTCGTGAAGTCTCGCTCCACTTCAACCAACTTGGTTTCCTTCGTCGAAGGCCTCGCTGAAGGGGTCGATCATGTATTCTTATGACGCTATATATACCGATTTTAGCAAGGCTTTTGACAGGGTTAATCATGAATTACTATTGCACAAACTGTCTTCCATCGGAGTAGCAGGAACGTTTTTAAAATGGTGCAGATCCTACCTTTCAGACAGACAGTCAGAAGTTGTGGCTGCAGGGTATAAATCTAAACCTTTTATGACCATATCAGGAGTACCTCAAGGATCCCATTTGGGTCCTCTCTTTTTCAATATTTTCATTAATGACATCGGAAAATGCTTTCGTGAATCTTCATTCTTAATGTTCGCAGATGACTTGAAATTTTACCGTATTGTTAATTCATCCAATGACGCATTATTACTGCAGAGTGATCTAAATCATCTAGTAACGTGGTATAGAGAAAATGGGATGAGCTTAAACCCTGATAAATGCAAAGTAATTCGGTTTAGCAGAAAGCGACACTCACCAACCAGACTCTACCATATAAATGACGTACTACTGACTGAAGTAAGCCACACTGTAGACTTAGGTGTAATGCTAGACAATAGACTACGTTTCAACATCCACATAGATAATATAATAAATAGGGCTCTAAGAATGTTGGGGTTTGTCCTTCGTAACTGTAAGGAATTCAAGAATCCCAAGACTAAAATTACAATATATAACTGCCTTGTACGTAGTATTTTAGAATATGGCAGCATTGTGTGGAATCCGCATTACGGTATATACAGGGTGTCCCGTTATGAATGGATAATACGGAACCGGCATGATGCCATCTACACGTAGGTTCCGTATTATCCATTCGTTACGGGACACCCTGTATATAAAACGCTTAGAGAGAGTCCAAAAGAGATTTTTATGGCATCTATCCTATAGCTGTAATTTAGCGAAGCGCCTATCGAGCTACAATGATCGCCTACAACATTTTCGTCTAAATTCACTTGAACATCGTAGACAACTTCTTGACGTCATGTTTCTGTACAAACTAATAAATGGGAACTTTGATACCCCTGACCTTTTATATAGAATAAATTTTGCCATACCTAGAAAGCCCCTAAGAAATTTGAAGCCTCCGTTTACAATCAATCCATCGAGGTCAAACCTGGGTCTTTATGCTCCTTTAAATAGAGCGTTGAGGAGATACAATCTCCTTCACAATATAATTCCTCATGAAATTGAAACTAAAAATGAAAATGAAAATGGAAAAAGAGCAACAAATACTTACAAGCTAGATATTTTCTCGAATTCCCAAATACAATTTAAACACTTGATAGCTCGGTTAATAGTAGATTACAATTAGGCAATGATATTCTAAGCTGTGAATAGACATTAACTTTGTTTTGACGTATCTTACTATATTTATAAGACACTAGTAAATCCGCCCTCGCTTCGCTTCGGGAAACCAGTCCCTTCAAAATTTTCTATAAATTTTAACAAATTATGTTATGCCGATGTCTAAGCTATATTTCTGCAAAGTTTCATGAAAATCCGTTCAGTAGTTTTTGCGTGAAAGAGCAACAAACACACACACATACATCCTTACAAACTTTCGCATTTATAATATTAGTAGGATATGTAATCATATCAATGCAATTTGATTTATCTTCACTTTGAGTAATTAATTTCTATTTTATTGACATTTAATTATATAATATCCTATTTGTTTCTTTTGTTTTTGCCTGAATGTAATTAACAATAATGTAATTATATTTAAAAATCATTTTATGTACTAAGTTAATGTATGCGCATATTGGAGAATGTTATTTGCGCCTGTAATTGAGGTAACACTTTATTTGTATTCCCAACAACTCATTTATAATTTATGCTTGTATTAGTGTGTACTTTGTTGGTGCAATAAATAAATAAATAAATAAATAAATATTGTTGTTGTTTAGGAGAATGCATTGTAGAGCACTGTAGGTTAATGTAGTGTTCGCCTATCTTATCTTAATATATATAAATCTCGTGTCACAATGTTGGACTCCTAAACCACTTAACCGATTATAATAAAATTCGCACACCATGTGCAGTTCGATCCAACTTGAGAGATAGGATACTTTAAATCTCAAATTATAGTCGCAATTTTAATTTATTTCTAATTATTTGTCTCTTATTATTTCACAGTAAGTTTTGCAAGTAATGACAATTGACATGGCAGTCTTATTCACAGATGAACAGACACCTAGCGCCACACAAGAGAACTAAATTAAGAGTGTTATTATTTGACAGTCACAATTATATGTAACAGATGTCGATACCTTTCGACTGGGTTGAGTAAGTAATCAATAGATGGCGCTGCTATGGTAAATCTAACTTGCACCCGTGCGAAGCCGGGGCGGGTAGCTAGTTTAAGTATATATTAATATTATTAGAACCGTAATCTTCATGTTTGTCTACTAAGAAACACAATTATAAATAGCATATTTATATGTAATTTACATACCTATTGTTAAAAATATCATAATAGTAAGTAGGTATTATATTTTTAGAATATGTTGTATTCTACACTAAGAGCTCGGGGTTTGAATCCCGCATGCACCTTTAATTTTCATAGTTATGTGCGTATTACAATTAATAGGTATTCGTCTGCTTTGTGAAACCTGAGGTCTCTCCATCACTCTCTCAACTGAAGCTTTCCGTGTGAACGTGAACCTTAACGACTGCTATGAATCGATAACAACCGGGACCGACGGCTTTACGTGCCCACCGAAGCACTGAAGCGCTCAAAAAATTTTGCCATTAGCGATCAACCAATCAACTACGGACCGTGCCCGCAGAGGCTTAACTTTGTCGATCACTTAGGATCGACGTAAGCCGCCGTGCTATAAGCGCTTTAACGTAAATAATTAATTAATCACGTTTATTACCGCGTTTAATGCTTAAACTTTTAAACTACCCTACTTATGGCTTTGATGTAACACCTATTATTAAGGTGATATCCTGTATTATGACAAGACAACAAAAAAAACCAGTTTGACGGGTTAGTTTTCACGTAAAAGGTACTAAACTAAAAATAATCAATGAAAAAATATTGAATTTTGTTTTTTAAGTCCTTTTTTGTTCTGCAATGAAAAAGATATTAAATAAAATTATAATCAGTTGATTACCTACATTGTAAGCTTTCAAATGAGACATCTTTTGGCCTCCTAAGACGTCTACATCGATAGCATTGATTAAAACAGTACAGACATTCGAGCTTCGAAGTTAAAAAAACAAAATGGAGAGAGCAAGAGAAATTTTGGATAGTGACATGTCGATAAAAAATACCATATTTTATCCCCCTCAAGTCTCCGACACTGATGACCAGACACATTGTATACTCGAGTCTATCCACAACTAGAAGTGTTTAATCACACCTCATACACTCGACCCATTTTAATTGCGTAATTGTAGTGGGTGAATTACGCATATGAATACATAATAATTAAATGTCGGAATGCGGGGAAACTAGAAAATGAAAACGAAACGCAGTAGATCTGGTTCGCAGTGCGCGGCGCGTTGCCGTCAGCGCTCTCGTAAAAGTCGACCTCGGACGAAGATTAACTGCTGTACCAGAGTATGTTTAAAAGTAGGTTATCTTCATACAAAAGTCTAAACCGAGACGCGTATGTGAGAGTGCCTCGTGCCACCATGGGCGTACGCAACGAAGCCAGTGGGATTACGCACACAAAGATTTTTTCTCAGTCAATTAAGGCTGACCTGACAGTATTCGAGACTGTGCAGTCGCTACGTATCTACCAAAAATAGGCAATTAGGTATGTCACCAATGAGCGGGGCTGAAGTTGACTTACTTCTTAAATATACTCTGTCAGTAACACCTGTAAGAGCGACACATGCATTATATTTTTTACCCGACTCCACTTCGCGTAGGACGGTAATGTGTCAATCTACAGAACTATAGCATTACCTGACGATAGTTATGATACTTACGTCAAACGATTTGTCTTAAAAAATTATGTGGCATCAACTCGTTGTGTTAAAAAATATTACTTTAGGACTTTTTACCATTTTTCATTTCGATTGTCCATTTACAATTTATGACAATTTAAACACTAAAATTTTAATACATCCTTAGATTGCTCAGTATATACACTCTAAAGGTAGGTAGACAAGTATTAAACCTATATTAAGTAAGTATACTTATATGCCTATTGTTTCTACTTTTGTGTTGATATTAATAAACATGCCATTTTCATTTTTTTTACAGAACCTTCCTAGTGCAAGGAGTAAGCAAGCAAGAAGTATACGCTTGAAAATATAAGATTCTCTTAATTGTAAATTCTTTCGCTTGTTGTTATTATGGAATACTTTCCCGTTTCGCAAGAAAACAGGTAATGTTTATTTACTTTACTGATGATACGCGTCCTAAGTGTAGTAATTAGCACTGCACGGCCAAAAAGAGAACTAACAACATTACTAAAAGCCTCGCCCATTCCTTCTAAAAACCCACGTAATTAATCGAATTAGGAGTAGAAGGCAAAAAAATATAAAGCAAATGTTTACAGTATACGATGATGAATAATTAATTATTTGAAATGGAATATTTTGTTCTCCAATGGATGGAATATTTCTTGCCTGCCGCGTCTACGGTTAAATAGGCATTAATTATGACTTTTGTAAAACTTTATCAAGTCAACAATTTGTCAACCGTTGAACGAACCTACGTGACTACGAGTATACAATGTACCTGTGTATTTGATTAATTAAATAAAGATTAAATTGTTTTGTTTCTACAAAATGCATAATATTTAAAATTATTTTAAATCCTAGACGTTTGATTGAGATCTAGACATAAAAACATATTGTCACGTGACATCGATGTTATTTACTATGGTTAAGCAAAACCTCCGACAGGCCATGGAGCACCTAACGCTCCAAGACAATAATTTATTCCTATGCATTTGAAATAAAATTTTACTTTCGACTTTCGACCATGGCGGCGCGAAAGTCCTAAAGGCTTCGTCAAAAAGAGTGCTTGGCCACCGGATGCGGGCACCTGTCGCACGCCCCTCGCCGCGGGCCGCGCCGTGACGCCGTGAGGTGCCGTGTCACGCCGTGACGCTCCGTGACGCGCCGTGACGTGCCGTGACATCGGTTATTGTGTTCGACTTTGGCTCAATTTACATTGCCGCGGAATGGAATGGAACGGAAGCGTCAATTTCGCCTCATTGCGCGAGAAAGCGCGCGAGTTCGCGAGAATGCTCGAGAATTCTCGCGTTTGCGCCTTGAGGGACGTTCAGTTGTTAGTCTAGATCTTTTACTTGATGAGAATGGTTGACTTGGATCTTATTTTTATATCGCTTATTTGTGAGGCAGAAGAAGAAGAAAATGACGAGGAAAGAAAGTCTATCAGAAAAAGGAAAAGAAATATTTGGGTCCATGATTTATGGAAGAAACGAAAACTCCCCCTTCGCGCCACTTCCCGTGGGTTCCACAGACTGTACCGACGGTAGCTACGGGAATTCTCGAGAATGCGCGGGGATTCCCCGGAAGATGCGCGACCTCTTTTTCGGCTCGTCTTTAGTTTGTACCTTACACAATTGATATAAAGTTCATTGTGCTATGTAGAATTTCGTTGCAAAAATTCGCTTCCATTCCATTCCGCGGCAATGTAAATTGAGCCTTTATCGGAACCGCGCGTCAAATACGGCGACATACGCTTTGACGGACGTTGCTTTTTACAAAATTCTATTTTGAAATCCCTCAAATATTTATTTTCTCTATTCTCATAACCTCCTACTACTTTTTCATTTTTTTAATGCCATGTACGCATGCTCTTTGTCTCGTGATGGTGTTTAAGCCTACAACAGAAATTTTTTCGACATCTAAATCATTTGATTCCCGGAATTGATAGCAAAATATCTGCGATACCTTCGCTCTACTTTGAATTTGTTAAATATATCAGTAAAAGTAAGAAATAATGTCTACGAAATAATTACTGACTAGGGATAGGCGCACTGGTAGGTCCATATTTATTCATAGAAAAACTAGTTATACCTCAGTTATAAACTAGGGCATGTATTGCTTGACCAGGAAATTAAAAAACCTGTCATGAGGGCGCTGAAGTTTTCTTTTATATGGCAACAGCACAGGCAACAGTAACTATAGTAACGCTAATGTTATTATTGTCATTTTGACAACTACGTCGGAAATGTTTTTATAGGAATAAATGATATTTTAAAGGATAGTTTATTTTAGCACATAGAAAACCACTTTTCTTTCACGACTATAAATAGTTTTCGGCATTTTCGCAAACACTATGCTGTGAAAATAATAAAACAAACTATGACATTTAACTCGCTGACAAGCACACTGACAAGCAGTTTACAAGTGACGTTTAGAAAGTAAGCGTTGCCAGTAAAATAAATTAGTTCCTTGAGCTTGCCGCAATATGGCGAGGTTTTTTATATTTCTGGTCAACCTTTAAAGGAAAGTCTGATGTTTTAACAGGATTTGAAAGTAACAAGTAAATCATCAGTGACATACGATTAAGCCTATTTTGAGTACCTACCACCCACCACTGGGTGGCTTGTCGCTTTTCGTTTATCAGCTCGTTTTACAAAACAAAGCACGTACGCCCCTGGCTTGTAGCATGCATAGTATTAATACTAGCTGTTACCCACGACTTAGTTTGTGCATAGGAGCTTTTCCCTCATGAATCCCGATCACGCGGGAACTCTGGGATAAAAAGTAGCCTATATGTTGCTCCACAACCTCATCTATCTCCCAGTGAAAGTCCCATAAAAGTCCGTTCAGCCGTTTCTGACATTAGCGTGCACAAACACACAGACATACAGATATTATACAAACACACACAGTGTTTGGGTTCACTTGCGTATATAAACCCCCCCCCCCCCCCCATTATATTTTTTTGCATATAGATATTTGCCATGTACACTTTTACAGATGGCGATCAGTTACAGTTTTATTATAATTATATAATTATATACAGTTTTATTATAATTACATAGAAGATATAGATATTGAAGTTCTAAATAGAAACTCACCGTACTGATGGGCGCGTAGGAAATGCGCGGAGAGTCGCATGATGTTGGTCTTGTCAGTCTTGCGCGGGATGGCCACCACCGGCGGCACGATGGCGGCCAGCAGCGAGATGGACTCCTTGAGTTTGTTGCGCCGCTGCTTCTCCGCCTGGTTGCGCAGCTCCCGAGGGTTGTCCCTGACAAATATCGTCATCAAATAGGCGTGTCATCTACTGAGCCCCAATTCTGCTAATTTATAACGCTTCAATAGTGTCTTGATTGAATAGTGCCAAGAATTTGTCGAAAACTATTCAATTTTGTATAAGGAACGTGCTTAAATGTGTCAATCTATTCAATTTTTTATACATAATGTGTCAAACTATTCAATCCAGACACTATTAAAGCGTTTATAAATATTTAGAATAAGTCCCTGGAGTTTTGTTTCGGAGTAAAGATGACTCTTACGGTTATGGCGTATTCTACATTATAATCCACCAACCTTTTAGCATCCTCTCTTGGACATACGCCCCCCTCCCCCCTAACTTTCACCACTCTGACCGGTCCTGCGCCTTCTGAATCCAGCGGATGCCCGCTGTCTTAATCAGATCGTCAGACCCCTTGGTCGGGGACGTCTTATACTCCTTTTTTAACCATACCTAATTATAATAATGTAATTATATTCTAAATTATAAGTTCATAGAATTCCATGGACCCTACTATAACGAGATCCAGTCGTATAAATTTCTACATTTCTGTTTTAATTCTACATACAACTGCTTTTACTGCTCGTTTCATGTAACAAGTTACTTTACAGCAATCACAGCTAATGGTAGGCGGCGGTGAAGTCCTATAGATATTAATGGAAAATACCGCACTGTAGTGATCCGAGCGGAATTAGGCGGGGGATTGAAAATGTTCTGCAAATAAATTTAATGATCGATCTAGTTTTTTTGTGTCGCCGTAGATTTTATGGTCACAGTCATAATGTGATAATCATTAGACCACTCAGGGGCTTCCGGTGTATTACGAGAAGAATGACGACTGATACTTTTACCTCCTCACCTCACGCGGGTGATTGAAGGGGCTTCAGTTTTAGGAGAAAACCCAACCAGATTTACCGTACGTTCTACTTTGACCCACCTGAAAAGTTTGTTGTACCTATAGAGCCGGGATATTTTAGTGTAAAAGAAATGGATTTTTCATGAAATTAAAGTTCTCACGAGACTTAAACAAAAAATCCCGAAAATTATTGCTTTTTACAAAAAAATAACCGACTTCAACCTCGATAAGCTTTATTATAATTATTACTCAAAAACTACTCGCCAGATGGCGCTTAATTCAACATAGGTGTAAAGTTCTCGTCACTACAAATTAGTCAAGCCCAAACACTAGATAACTACAGTAAATCGTTGAGGAGTTCCCTTGACTGTCTTTCGGCTTCATCAGATCGACTCCAGACCTTCATGAAATTGTAGCACTTTCGTGTACTTATGAAAACATTAACAAACACACTAACAAACAAACACCTACAATTTTCTAAAGTTGCCCTCGATTTCTGCAAGATACCATCATCAGATCCTGGTGATCCTTTTAAAAGGACCCCACTGCGCATATTTACTTTACAACAAAAAAGAATGATCAAAATCAGTCCATAAACGACGAAAAAATCGCTGAACAAACATAAAAAAAAGCATATATGCGGTCGAATTGAGAACCTCCTTCTTTTTTGAAGTCGGTTAAAAACGTCAGGGAGTTTATTCCAAAAAATGTAATGTTGAAAACGCAGCGATCCACAGTCAGCGAGTCGGAAACATTTAGGGCGCATTCAAGTAGAACGCTGGTTACCGGCGCCGATCTGCCAGCGCTTATCGGCGCTTATCCGCGCAGGTAGTCGGCGCAGGTAGTCTCTATACTTTGTGCCGAACCAGCGTCGATAAGCGCCGACAAGTTCCGACCTGTCACATGACCGAGGTTATGTCAACGGACCAGTACCGATAAGCGCTGGCAGATCGGCGCCGGTAACCAGCGTTCTACTTGAATGCGCCCTTATGTCGTTCAGATTGTATAAGCTGCACAAAATGTATCGTGAGATCGTGACCGGTCATGCATGCGTTATCCGGCGCCACCCCCCGGTAGGATCGAGAGGTATTTTGTAGGTGGACGGGTGTCGGAGGTTATTACCTCCTAGCTCTTTGCTGTCCAACTCTGTAATCCTCTTTAGTTACCTATCGACATATTTGATTGTTGGAAAGATGCTTTTAACCGATTTCAAAAACAGGAGAAAGTTTTATGTTTGACGTCTGTATTTTTTGTGTATGTCCAGCGATTTCTCTGCCATTTTTAACCAATTTTTAAAATTGCATTCTTACGTCTTAAAAAGCTTACATTCGAAGCAGCTCCATTGCCGCCTGGTCTAAATCTAATACGGGTATTCCAGGGAAATCGCGGGACATCCTCAAATTTTATGGGTATAAATCATGATATTTTATTTCTTATATTCCTTGTCGAAATTGATTTTTTTTGTTTTCTGTCAAAATTATTAAATTAAATGAATTATTATCCACACGCTGTCATAAGTTGAAAAGTAGAAACATTTCCTAGTACAGTAGAACCAAAGTTATAATGCGCGTACAAATCTTCGCCAGTGGTCGCGTTTCCGGAAACAACCGAATTATTGAATCGTAAGAGCCCTAACCAATGCTCTTGCATTTAGCATCTTGTGCGATAGAAATAGGAGTCAATATCAATCGATAACAAGTTCGAACGGTCGGCGGCGGTCGACGGGCGCCGCCGGTGAGTTGAACGTCAGTCAGTTGTCATAATATATAGAGAATATATAGAGCTGATATTACACACCCTCCTTGGTTTTGTTTTCAGAGGTAAGTTTAAACATACATACATACAGGGTACATATAATATATTTTTAACTCGTCATTTTAATAAAATTCACATAGAATACACATAAAAAATAAAACACATAAAAAGCTTACATAAATTTGATAGAATGTTACAACTCCGCCCATTTCATCTTCTTTCAGATCGAATCCTTCCAGAATGGATAAATTTAAACGTGGGAAGCCGCTTAACTCACAAGCACGGCAAATGGTATTTAATGTGTACCTTTATTTCTTAAATGAAGCTAATGTATTCAAAAACGACCATGACGGTTATTTTAAAAAAGTTCAGGAGCGTGTGACAAAATCTACAGGAATTTCACGCCGAACTTTGACTAATATATTGAACGAAAAAAGGCAAAATCAATCAATGAAATTTTCCACACCGAAAAAAGGAAAACCTAAAAGTAGGTTTCGGATGGGACTTGATGATTTCGACTATTGTGTAATTCTAAATATGATATACAATTTTCAGTTGACGCTCAAAGAACTCCCAACTGTAAATAATTTGAGAAAAAAGTTAATCGAAGCTATTAATTTCAAAGGCTGTGTAGAGACTTTAAGGCTCATCTTGAAAGACATGGGGTTTAGGTTTCTGAAAACTGATACCAACCGACGGTTACTTATGGAAAAGCCAGATATACGTTTAAAAAGGATCAAATATCTCCGAGAAATACAACAGCTGAGAAATGCTGGTAGAAACATAGTATTTATGGACGAGTCATACGTGCATACATCGCATACTAAAGGTAAAACTTGGCAAGACAGCAGCCACGATTGTACGATTGCCACCATATCATCCAGATTTCAACCCCATCGAAAACATTTGGGCGCAAATAAAACAACACGTTGCCAAAAGAAATATTGCAATGAACGTTACGTCAGTTAAAGAAGCTATTTTAGAAAAAATCAACAATATAGGTTCGGAAGAATGGAAAAAAGTTCGTGATCATGCCCTTAACATGCGAAGATGAGTATAGGAAATATGAGTCAAGAATTGATAGTTATTCAGATGAAATGATTATTTACACAGGAGATAGCAGTGATATAAGTGAAATTGGAGACCTTGATGAAAATTCCGATGACTCTATGATGTCAGGAATAGAGAATCTCCCTGATTCTGATTAAATATTAACCTATGTTCTGTTATACGATTCTGATTAAATAAAACTTTTTTTTCCTAATACTTATACCTAAATCTTCTTTTCATTTAAACCTTCTTTTTTCCATCGTTAAATCGTCGTCGTCGCTTTCCTATGTGGGTCATGCGTGAAATCTCGTTACTAATAAATCAATATTAATTTATCTCTTTTACCACAAAAAAAATATATATTAAATTATGCATGAAGTAAATGTACTTTCCACTCTATATAGATATCATCTGACAACGCTTCGGAAATACGACCGATCCCGAACAATGGCGAAGAATGCTATGCGCATTCTCACTTTGGTTCTACTGTACTGTATTCATAATAGCCAATGTACCTCAAAAATCAGTAAGTCGGTGGCCTTGGAGCTAAATATTATTTTCGCAGCCTAACTCAAACTACCGCCAAACAATGGAATATTCAACAATTGGTTATTATTAGTAAGAGCAACACCAAACTAGAAACAACATGCCGGTAGAGCGTCGGGTTACGCGGTAATTCAATTACAATACGTGATACGTGACTACTTATCAAACATTCAAACGATTTAGCAATATAATCAGAGAAACTAAACGGCGCTCGACGGGCTCGAGTCCGATATAGAACTCGTTTTGATTGCATCCAACACAAATGCCAGCTTTCCGCCCCTGTGATTAAGGTTCGTTGCTGATTGACGGCGGGAATCAAAAATGCCGCAAGTGAATTTTGCTTACAAGCCAAATTGAACTGTGAGCCCAAGTAATAAATTTGTTTTTGGCAGGGAGTGACATCTCAGCGAGCCAAGTATAACAGTGTGTAATGATACGTCATTGCTGGTGTTCCTGCCTTGCTCCCGGTGTGTGGGCTTCTCCCTGTTATAGGTCATGGTCGACGCTTTGAATTCAAATAAAACAAACGAAAATCCACATAAAAGGTATCTCGTAAGTTATCTTCCCACTCGATACTGCCGAGGCTTGGTCCGCGCAGGAGAAGACTAGCAAACAGAGTACCATCCTGAGACATCCGAAATAAAACATTGCGTGTGTCCTAAGCTACATACGTGTGTACCCTATTTTACTTTGTTTTTTATTTTAATTGCAAGCAGGTACTCACGATTTTTCATTCTTGAGACTGATGGTTTCGCCGTGACTGTGATCCACGTAAGTTCGAGACATTGATGAAACAATTGAAAATGTTGAGTATTTGTTACCATAAAATTACCGAATAATATCAATATATTTCGGGTACTAAATATATCAAGTCATTGGCACCTTCGTAGAATAACCTACACCTACACATTGTGAAGAAAATTGGATGCGCAGCTTTGAGCGGATACCGATTTTTAAATATAACCGCTACCGCTTTTAGCAAACCAGTGTAATTACGTCTGTTAGAAAACACTGATTTTTTTAAAGTGTATGTTTATGATATCAACAGTAATAATGGTAATTTGATTGCAACTAAGGAGCAGTAATGGTTGGCGGACGTGGGTACCTTTGTTAAAATTTATAAAAAATATTACTTTGTTTTAAGATGTACGTAAATAGTTTGCTGTAGGTGCATAAAAACAGCGAAATCCGTTACGAATTCCGCCTCCTACTCAGGGGATTCGGATTTGAAAACGGAAGCACCCATTTCTACGCTTTTCGGAGGAGGAAACCGACATGTCGAAGAGTTCACAAAACTCAAAGGTGTGTGACGTCCTTCAATCCGCACTTGGCCAGTCTGGTCGAATACGGCCTTGATCTTCTCATTCTGAGAAAAGACTCGTGCTCAATAGTGACTTATGATGAGTCGAGATTATAATGATGATGATGAGGTGAATTAGTTTTCTTTTAAAATTCATGGGACAAAAAGCTATTAGAAACTTAATGATTATTTTAAATACTAAATCGCTTCCTTAATCCTTCCTTCCTTAATCCTTAATCCTTCCTTAGAAATGCCGTTTCCTCTGAATTCCTCTGCTATTACCGTTTAACGTAGAGACTTGTTGAAGCGATGGCGTAGTTTTTACACTTGTGTGCGAATTTAAAACCTGTATTTTAAATTCGAAATGTACGTTTAAATCAACTTCGAATAAATTAATAATAATTATATGGCAACCGGCTTGTTGACTACCAATATATTTTCATGGAACAGAGTAAACATTGGTAACATGCCGCTATCGATGTATTAAAATAATTCCGTGCTATTCATAATTTGTACGAAATTGAGCCGGCTGCCAAATTGCTTCCAGAAATAGAGGCATACTTAAATCTACGATCATACTGGAATAATAAGTGTTAGCTCTGAACACCTTACAATAATATATTCTTTAAGTCTTTTTAATAAATGCGGCGTGAAGTTACTCCAGGTTTAATGTTTTTTTTTATCCTTGTCATGTAATTCTCTAAAGTCAAAGGTTAGAAAAAGATAAAATCATTTGAACTAGGAATATCTTTACACCACGTTTATTAATAAGACAGTAAAACTATAAACTGGGTGTACGCACTAAGTTATAAAGCAACGAACAACAGACTAATAGAACTAATAACGAACTAGTAATCATAATACCTGTTTTAAAATCAACAAAATTTTAAACAAGCTTTCAACCCCTATTTAATTTATTAGGGTAGAAACGTCACAAAATCATGACCAGTGAGTGAATGAATATTTAAATATCTTTAAACAATTTGTGATTTTTTGTGTATTGTTTTTGTGGCGTCGCTGGTTTTAAATCGAATTTCTCATATAGGTACGACGTAGGTAGGTTATAGGGTATAACATAGTAAATATTATTTTACCCGAACACAAACGTTTATGAATAAAAAAGCGATGCCCCCGAGCGAAAACTGCTCTATACAATTAATAAAGTGTTATTTTTATCTTATTTGTAGGAAAATAATAAATCCGCCGAAATAGGAAACATAATCTGTTTGTAGTGCCACCGTGTCGAACAGTTGCTCGCGAAATGTCTCCAATACCACGATCGCTCGCCGCGCTCAATGCTCTCTTGTGCGCTTCGCCCCATTGTGACATTTTTGTGGATGAATGGAAGGTGATCTTGAAAGAATGTTTGCAATACTGTGAAATGAATGTGTGATGGATGTAAGTACCGATAATAAATGGAACTTTATTATATTTTTTTTATGTTGACATGTTTTTATGATTATTATTATTTTATTATTATTGTTTATTCATATTATTTTGTTATGTAATTTGTTGTCCTAATTTTAAATTGATTGTAATTCTTTAGTGTAATTGACATGTTTTCATAATTATTATTATTTTTGATTTTTATTATTATTGTTTATTAATATTGAAAGATTGAATTGGTTGATTGAAGATTGTTTATTGAAATTGATTCATTAGTGTAATTGGCTTCAGCCGTTCTAATTGAATTAAATAAATAAATAAATAAAAAGTCTCACTTTGAGTTTTTTGGTGGTGCCATGTGTTAATTATGTTTATGTAAAAGTGTAAATAAACAGTTAAAATTAATTGTATTTCATTAGGTCAACTGCAAAAAGCGCTGTCACCAAGTTAACGAATCTATAATAATGATAGTCATTTATAAGCTCAGTTCTAGAGATTCTCAAATATATGTTTTTTCGATCGTCAAATCTACGAGGATTCATCTTTAAACTAATCTGAGGTTTACGTTACATGATCATGATCAGTCATCATGTCATATCATCAGTCATGTTATATTATAGTAACAATAAAACAAATAAAGTGATCAAACTAAATCTTTATTCGTTAAAACAGTACAACAGGTACAACTTAATTAACAATATTTTTGGTACGTCCTACCGCAATAACAAGAAATCACTAAAACTACAATAATATTATAAAATAACTTTTAAAAACAACGCTTTTATATCTAGACATGTACTTAATTCCAGTAATTCGAAATGTTTGCGAATGTTCAGACTATTAAATAATAAAAAATAATATTATCACATTTTCGTATGCCCACATCAGTGATGGGTTGTCTTAGGTAACTTGAGATTCAAAGTTAATTAAACTATTTCCTATTACAACTAATAAATCATATTTAATCTATTCTAAATATTTGTAAAATAAAAAATAATTTTAGGTGGTAAACAGCTTGACTGCACTTAACAACTATAGAAATGCATTATGTACTTATGACTGTTTTAAAAACTATCATAGTGTTCATTGGAAATAAAATTATAGCGGTTACTGATACTGATGGCACCAATAATTTTTTATTATTATTATTATTTATTTATCTCAGACATATATATCCATAATTGTGTTAGTATTAATTAAAATCTCTTAACCTATGATAGTTTGCTTAACCTAAATTAAACTAGAACAAAATAAAATATAAAATACAAAATAAAATACAAAATACAAAATACAAATAACAAAAATTTACAAAAATTTAACTTTACAAAAATTTAACACTAAAAAAAATGAGACAAACAAGAAAAGAAACAAAAAACATAGAAATTAAAGTTATCCTACCATCTAATGCCTGTACGCGTTACGCTAATACGTTACGTTACGTTACGTTAATAATGTACGTAATTATTAGGACAATCACACTCACTTTGTGACAGTGATAGAATGCGGACCGCAAAATGCATCATAAGTCAGGTTTTATGGCGCGCCTATTTTGAAACTTAAAACAAAAATAATTCACAAAAAAATATTTCGTTTTAATACAATAATTTATCACAAAGTACAAAGTGAAAAAATTTCTAATTAAATCCCTGTACCTACCGATTACCCTGATATTCTTTTAGTTAGTGATATACCAAATTATAAAATAAAATACAAATGTTTGTAACATTACGCAATACAATATTTAAAAAAATAAGTTTTTCGACAGATTTACACGACAAAATATCCAGATTTACAATAAAGGCAAGAAAATGGCACTTTAGAAAAATATCATAAACTCTGACTGTCTTATTAAGAAACGCGAAGGAAAGTTAGTCAAAGTTCAAATTTTTTTGACCCTATCATGTGATTCTATAAAGTCAAAGGTTAGAAGAAGACAAAAACATTTAAACTTGGAGTATCTTTACATCACATTTATTAATAAGACAGTAGAAGTTTGTTGACATATTCTGTAATTAAAATACAAAATGTATTGCTCCTTTATTTCGTTCTATTGTATGGAAACACTGGCCTTTGGCCCTTAAATCTCGCCTGCGTCTTCAACGACAATACCCAATTTACTCACGTATGACTCAAGTATAGGTATTTGTAGCTTCAACACTCTACTCGATAACTCACAATTAATTTTTCTCATTTTATACATAGCTATCTTTCTTATTCCCTCGATGTCGCAATGTACCGGTATAACCGAACTACACATAATAGTAAAATGATTACAGAATGTAAACGCACATTTTTAATTATTCTATCGCACTAACCTGGCTTTCATGTTAAGTGCTTATTAGTATATCACTTTCATGTCGCTATCGCATGGCTAATATAGCACAAAGCACGACTATGTTACTGCTTTTATACAAACACACTTATCCATATCTCCTCTTTCGCACTCTATATTTTGTGATGAGCACCGCACGAACATCTCAAGGTCCACTTATTCGTGTTCTATGAATACTTTGATGATTTACTTTTGCAATCGTCATTGCATAACACTACCTACATAAATTCATAATTATGATACATTTATCTAGTTATTTATTGAATATTATTTTAACATATTTATTAAAATCTATGTAATCATAAATATTTCGCAAACTACTCATTACTAAAAGCCATTTAATTCGATTATAACGACTGGTAAACTACTACTTTTAATTGTGACACTCGAGCAGTTCACCATATTTCTTTATTTTGGCTTCATGGTTCATGGGAAAAAACAATACAGTTGGAAAATGCAAGTTCTTTATCAGAATACGTCAAAAAGTTTAAAAACATCTACAATTACGGCTTTTATACAGTGATGCCACAAAGCGAAGATCCATGGTGATTACCACTGCGATGCGTTTAGATTTGGTTCAGCCAATACTCTGGATCATCCTGCTCAGCAACCGAGCGGCGACAGGGCGCCATCCGGCCCGAGTTGTTGCCTCCAGCCCACTGGCTGAAACAAGGACGTGTGACATTTAAATTAACATTAACAACGTTTGCCACTGACAATTACGACAATATATAAAAATAAATGCACTTGGGACAAACTCTAAGAAACTATAGAAATATATATAATAAAATATAATACAATAGACATATTATATTAAAATGTGCATACTAAAAATTTAATTGCTATTTATAAGTGGCACGAATTTAGAAATAATTAAGTTTGAATCCTTTTACCCTCAGGTTGGTTTTGTTTAAATTCTTGATTATAACGAAAAACCAATTCATTTTCATTCATATCGAAAATACACGTAACGCCATCTGGTGAACAAGCGTGGAATTATCAAACCGACTATCCCGAAAGGGGTTTGTTTCACCCCATCGCAGTACAGGTTGACGTAAGAATCGTTAGATGGCGTCAATATAAGTAACAAGGCACGAAATATGTTTGAGGTAAATAGGCATTCAACTCATTTAATTCATATTAACTTACGTAAAAAATGAACAATTATCATATTTTACGCCAATTAGAAAATAAAAATTTTGAGTTTGATTTTTTGTGACTAAATCACGAAAAAGTAGATAACAGAACCTAATAAGAAATTGTCCCACAAATAGTTCGCAACGATCTTAAAATATAGCATGAGGCTAGTTTAATCATGGAGTACATTTCGATGGCAACGTTACAACGTGTTGTTCTGGAGACAAGGGTACGAAATTTCGTCGTGCTTACTATATCCCCTGTGGCCTAAGGTGGAAAGGCCCAGTTCCTAGAACTGGAGATTGTGGGTTCAAATCCCACCAGGGTTAACAAGTTATATAGCATATTTTTTGCATTTTTCAGGTTTTTCTACGGCGAAGTTACAACTCCTTTTTATTTCTTTATTGACCATAAGATTGCGGGACTTTATTTAATTATGTTATCACTTTATTATGAGTTATTTGGTATCTGAAACATATTATACAGGGTGTCCGGCTTCGGTCTGTACAAACTTATAGGGCGTATAGTATGCGTTATTTTATGAATAAAATTCTTCTACATACTAGGTCTTAACCCGACTCCTCTCGATTTACAGCCATTTTAATGTTTTAATAAAAAATTTTGGACCATGCACAGTAAAAGTACTATAACTTAAGAAGTTTAAGTCCAATCTTCTTCAAACTTGAATTAATTTGTACTCACTGGTAGGGGCCATCGATTTAACACCTAAAATAATTCATAAACTGTCTTCTACATATTAAAATAATAAATTAAAAGTAGAATTTATGATTATCGTTTGATGAATTATTTAGTTTGTTACAGAATGTTGCGTTATTTTAAAGGAGGGCATGTAAAAATAATAAGAAAGGCTTATAATAATTTTCCTGCATTTAGTTTTTCAAGGGTTGCATAAATTAAGTCAAACTGATCATTGCACATGATGCGCTGTGAGTCACAAAACATTTCTTGCGTACCGCAGTCGTCATAGCACTATAGTCGGCACAATCATAAGATTCCGTTATGACGTTTGTCACCGCAGTGACATTAGAGATGTACTACAAAAATCGATACACTAAAGAAACCAATTTTCAGTACTTAGTAACGAATAATGAAGTTCAGAAATTTTAACAAAATATTTCCGCAGTGCATAAAAGGGGAAGCAAAAATAATTTTGAAGCCTTTCTTGTGTTTTTCATTTACTCTCTATTTTCAGTGTAATAATATCAATAAAACTACTGCGGTCACCCAATAAGTTTAATAAACCAATATTATTTTCAATATTTTGTAACAGCGGTAAAGAAAAGAGGGTTAACATTACGTCCGATCTCGTAATATTGTTTTCTCAAAATCGATTAAAAACAGGTGTAGCATTTCTGGGAACGAACGACGAAAGACAAAATAAGGCAATAGGTATGCTGAGAGGTTTTCAAATCCTGTTGTATAATATTCGGAAATGTAACTGTAACGAATATAATATTTCAGAAATAATCAAGATTTTAATTGAAAAAAATACATTTTAAATTTTAAGTTTAAAAATCAAAACCAAAACGCTCCAAAGTTCGTTATGATCATGTTTTGGCTTAAACGACGAGTAATTTAAAGTAAGGGAAATTTCATTAATGTACTGATAACGGAAATCTATAAATCGGTTAGCTATTTCGATTTAAGTAGAAATAGCTTTTTATGGAGTGCGTCGGGAATGTCTAATAGCTGAAAAATATCATAATGTTTTAGGGATATTGAAAAATATCGACGAATTGAAGAATATCGTAATAGCGACTTAATTTCGATTAATGTAATGTATCGATTTTGGTTGATTTACAGATGGTTTCAAACGGTCACGTTACTAGATGACAAGCGTCCTTATAAAACCTTGTAATGACGTCTTACATAATATTCATTTAATTTTGCACAAATTAATATGATCTAAAGTTTAATTCTGTATTAAAGTATTTTATGCAGTGTATACATATATAACCTCAGTAAAAACAAGTTGGAATATTTGCCATAATTTTAGTATATATTATATAACTTAAATAAATATTCATATTAAGTAAACAATTATTCTTATTCTTTTATAACCAATAAAAATATTTAACCATGGGCATTTTTAATTCATCATAATTCAAAGAATTCACTTTAACTATAAAGTTTTTTTGGTATACAATTTTTCATTTCACAAGATGATAAATTATGATATTTTTTGTTATGAGTCAAAAAGATATTATTCTTGTCAGTACATTAATAGCCGAAAACGAGTAGTCAAGCCACCTGACGGCAAGTCGTCACTGATATTCCATAAGTACCTATATAAGTATGTAACACCAAAGACGTCATTAACACGTTGCCGTAATTAAAGAAGTGCAATTGATACAAGCAAATTATCATTTTATTTGCGATTTTATTGGAAGGGTGACAGCTGTCTACTAGACAACCGTCCTACTTCTATTATATAACAGAACCGTCGGTATTAAGTTATAAAAAGCTCATGCAGTGATATCCATGAGCAGGGACACGACTTCAAAGTTTTGCAACTGGCAGGACACGTTGGTTTTCATTGAAGGAAGGCCGAAGGATAGAACCAGGTTGTACTGGTACTATAGTGTAATGGATATTAAATGACATTCTTGCGTAAAAAAGATAGCGAAAACCAGGTGTCAATACCTATTCATTGCAAAAATTTAAAAGCAAAGCTAAGCAAGTAAACAAAATCAGATTCGAACGAGTACTCATCGGCCGTACACACAGTACTCGCTGCCATATGCATCTCTTTTGTTCATGAAATTCTGTCATATCTTTTGTAAGTTTCTTGAGCGCGAAAATATCTGAGAATTACTCGCCGTCTCGTCGGTGGAAAGCCCCTTTTCCCATGTTTATAACATTATAAAGCTAAAAAGTTATATATTATAAGTTGTGCAGATAATAAAAATATTGTGAACTACAATATTATTTACGGTTCATTGTATAATCTAACCAAAATTACCTATGATTCATTATAAAACATCTTCGCTTCATAGTAACATAGATATTAGCAGCGGTTTGTATATCAAATCGAAAAAATATGTTTCCATAATAAGTGGGTTGAGGACGTCCATACAAAGTTAGTTGCTGTTCATAATTGACAGACGTCATAACGGAATCCTATGATTGGCCGACTATAGTGGATCCCACCGAAATAGTTTTTATTATATTACACTTGTTTGTGTTAATTTTTTTTGAAAATGTAAAAAAATAATATCCATCATAATACCTTAATGAAACTTAGTCCAAATTAATAATATTGCATCACGTTACTGAATTAACGTAAAAAATTACACATTTTAAGCATTTTCTGTTTTACATAGTATGCGCGTGTTAACTTCAAAGATTTTTAATACGTTACATGTGTGCTTCCTAAAACTGTCCACATACAATACAATCCTTATGTGAGTATAGTGACTCAACCAACAATCCAGCGCGCCCATTTAAGTACCATCAGCATACTCAACAATGTTAGCAAAAGTTATTTAACTATCAACGCGTCGATACGAATAACGCTGGTTCACTCTAGTATTTTTTTATCAAATTAATATGCTAACAGTGAAATATGCCCTCAATTATAAGAAAATAATACTCCCAAAAATAATATTTTATTTTTATTTATCAAGAGTACACCCAACACAGATAACACTTAATACAATACATTGGTAATTATGTTAAAGGAGTAACAATACTACTTTTAATTAGAAGGCGCCACAACAATCACATTTTTGCATTTAGATAACTGAGTTAAAATAAAATGAACTTGGACTAAATTTAAAGATAGAGTACTTTAATCTAACTCAAAATACGGTTGGTTGTTAAAGCGAAGTCGTTCTAAATAGAGTATACTGTAATACACACATCAACAAAGTCTAAGACTCAGGCACATTTTTGGTGACTACTTAAAAATGTAACTTTTTTTATTAAACATTTTTATGTGATTTAAAGGGTAACTTAATGCTTGTTTATAAATTAAAATTTCCATGTAGTTAAAGTGACAAAATAAAAATTTAATTGAAAAGATCAAAAATGGAAAGAAAATTAATACACATGTACTGAACAAAAACTAAAACTAAATTGGCAAATTGACATTTTTATTAAACAAAAATTTATAGAAGTGGCATTTAGTAGTCTGTTGGACCTCCTAACGCATTAGCTAAGGCTCTGCAACGCCTTGGCATGCTTAGAATCAGGTTGTCTATTGTAGCCTGGGGAATCCTCTGCCAAGTTTGAAAGAGATGCACAAAAAGTTCTTGTTCGGTGCATAAATTGTGAGGAATCTCTTCAAACGCCTTTCTGCCAAGCAAATCCCATGCATGCTCTATAGGAATCATGTCGCACGATTGTGGAGGCCAGTCTAGTACAGTGATATCATGTGTACGGAAAGCGGTCATCACTGACCGTGCAGTATGTCCTCGTGCATTATCCTGCATAAACACAAAATCTTCACCCATTTGCTGTCGGAGCGGAGCAACAATGGGTTTAACCACTTCTTGGCCGTACTTTTCGGCAGTCAAGGTGCCCCGTATAAAAACGAGATCAGTTCTCCCGCCAACTCGAATTCCGCCCCTAACTATGATTGTTCCACCTTGGTAGGGAAGAACTTCTTGAGGACACTGAAGCCGTTCACGACGTCCTGAAGCACGCCAAACGCGTATCCTTCTTGAATGCAAACCGAACCTGGATTCATCAGAAAACAGGACATAAGCCCACAGCTCGTTAGACCATCGTCAGTGATCACGTGCCCATTGTAACCGTCGTGCTTGATTGGCACGTCGAAGAGCTTGGACTCGTAACGGTCTACGAGACTTGAAACCAATCTCATGCAATCTCCTTCTGGCAGTTTGGGTGCTGACAGCCACTTGGTGGGCAGATCGCAGCTCTTCTACGAGATGTCGAGCCGTAGTCCTAGGTTCCTTTCTGGCTATGTTTTGTAAAAAACGGTCTTGTCGCTCAGTTGTTACCACGGTGCCGTTCGGCCGTATTACCAGTGACACGATAGCGTTCCCAAATTTTTCGGATAACCGATTGATTAGAATTAACAGCTGCAGCAACATCACGTTGTGAACGGCCGGCTTCGAGCATACCCACTGCACGTAACATTTCATCACGAGTTAAATGGCGGCGCGAAATTATGCTTATTACTCTAAAATTCCTTCCTATAATTGTTTTTCGCCAATAAACTAAAATTTAACTAGCCAAAAAGAGTCACAAAGAAGAAGCGGATCGTGAAAAAACCTTTGCCGCCAATTTGCGCTTAAAAATGAGCGTGAATCTTAAAAAAATTTAATTTGGAAAAAAATTGAATTTCTTTATCATGCTCTTGTTTCCTTTTAAAGTAACTAAGTGGCCAGTACAGTCTTTAGATTAGTTTTATACGAAACAGTTTTCATTATTCACTGAGTCTTAGACTTTGTTGATGTGTTTATTATTGTATTGGATCTTGTTTTCATGCGAACAATTCGCGCAAATTAACGGCGATTGCTTTTTAATAGGACGAACAAAAGGGAAAAAATATATTTTTCTGTTGCTTGTAAGTGTCGTTGTGGAAGAATAATAAGTTAAATGAAAAACAAATGCAGATTTATGTTGCAGACACTACCAATGCTTACGCTCCGTTCGTGAATGTCCAAACCAACTTGACCCTTGGAACTGCCAATGACTGGGTTTGCAAGGGCTCAATCTAGTGTAGTTAGTAGCATAGTTGAAAACGAACTATTACACAGTGATATTTCCATTCCTCCTACTGAAATCATTTGCTCTCTGTCATACAGACTCATACTGGACACCTCCTTTTAACAGAGTAACTGTTTTAGAAAAAGTGAAAATAATTAATACGTAATTGAGTAATTTGAACATGAAATAAAATTCAATTGGATTTATTAATAACATGTTTTCCGCCATCTCCCTGTCGTCATTAGCCATTTACCATTACTTATTTCCTGTGCGTTTAGGCCACAGACTCCCTCATTGTCGTTCCTTTGAACAGATTACGTCTTTAACGTCATACCAAAGAGCGGTGTGTTTATTTATATCGAAACATTCAAGCAAACAACATTTTTTGAAAATTCTCCCTTTCACTGTGATGTGGGCAAGCCGAAATCAGCCATATTTTTCTTTATTTTTTTGTGCTTTATAAAATATATAAGATGTAGTCTCTGTAAGTGATATAAAAGTATAGTATACAATCCTTGCATTATATCTAGGGCTCAGACAATACGTGCAGTTTATCTTGGCAAGGTTGAATATACTCGTAGCTACTAGTTGCAGCCATGTATTTTACTTTACACGTCTTTGATGTCAAGAATCAAGGAGTGCGGGTAGATTAATAGATAGAAATATTTGTGCAATTACAGCGAAATTATTTAAATTCTTATTTAGTATTTCCCATTTGGTGTACTTCATTGTGTCTTTTTAAATAATTTTATAACTATGCTTTTGGAGTAGTTTCGATTTCAGCGTATTTAACTAACCGTTAATTACTTTTTAATAGAAACTGAAAAATTATGGATTGTAAAATTTGATTATATTTAAAGAAAAAGTTTTATTCGTAATTTAGTTTACGACGTTTATTCAACGAAAGCTAGAAAAAAAATTGTTTTCAATATTCTTTAACGAAAAAAAAATTACTTCAAACTAAATATTTTTAACATATTTTTAATTCATACTTTTTAGTTTTACGAGTACCTACATATACAATGTGTCTGGTCACCAGTGTCGGAGAAGGGGGACGAAATATGGTATTTTTATTCACAAACCACTATCCAAATTTTCTCTTACCCCCTCCATGATAAAATGGCAGCCATTTTCCCGAAGCCAGCCTCGAAGCTTGGGCGCCTGTACTGTTTTAATCATTGCTATCGATGTACCCTGGCGAGCGGTGGTACTTAATGGTGTACGGTGATAGATTATCATGTGCAGAAAAAAATAGCTTTAATTTGATCTATAAATATGAAGAAAATACGTCAAGGAGTATAAATTTCACAAATATAAATATAAGTTTTTTACAACAGACTTCAACTGCTGGCACACCTAAGTTGCGGCCATTTTTGCGTAGGCACACATAGTTTATCATGTACAGAAAAAAATAGCTTTAATTTGAGCTATAAATGATGCAAATAACAGATGGGTGTAAACTTTCACCAGAATAGCACCTCTTTATGCCTGGCTGCCAACAGGTTGCGGGCATGTGCCTAATGGCACACCCGACTTTTCAGGACCTCTAGGTGTATATCTTGACCTTGGAGTATATTTTATATAAATAACAGATGCATGTAATTTCCCCCCAGAAAGTCATTTTTCTTTCGTTAATTAAACATACTAGCGGCTATTTTTCGATAGGCACACCAGGCAAACCATATTGTTCGTTGCCTAATTGTACATAAAAAAATGATTTTAATCAAATACTCGATGCATGAAGCAAAAGTGTTATGGGATCTTAGTATATTACTAAATTTAGTTCAATAAAGGTTAACAAAACAAGATACACACTTCAGAGAGTGTATTCCGGCTGAAGAGCGTTTGCTCATCACTATAAGGTACGTACAATTTTTAACCGATTTCAATAAAGAAGGAGGTTCTCAATTCGACCGTATATATGCTTTTTTTATGTTAGTTCAGTGATTTTTTCGTCGTTTATGGGCCTATTTCGATGATTATTTTTTTATTGTAATGTAGATATGCGCAGTGGGGCTCCGCTGATAAGGACACCAGGATCTGATGATGGCATCTCAGAGAAATCGAGGGGAAGTTTCGAAAATTGTATGGACGACTAGTGTGTTTGTTCATGTTATCATAAGTACTTTGAAGCGCCACCATTTCATGAAGGTCTGGAGTCGATCTGATGAAGCCGAAAGACAGTCGAGGGAACTCCTCAACGATTTACTGCAGTTATCTAGTGTTTGGGCTTGATTAATTTGTAGCGACGAGAACTTTACATGTACATGTTGAATTGAGCGCCATCTGGCGAGTAGTTTTTGAGTTATCTCTGCTTATCGAGGTTGTTGTCGGTTATTTTTTTTTGTAAAAAGCAATAATTATGATCCTACTATTGCGTCACTGATTTCCATTGTGAGATTCCGTTTGCAAAGGAATCACATATACATATATGTATATTGCAAAGGACGGCAATCTATAATTGGAGAAAAATTTGAATTAGCCGAACTCATATCCAATGATTGAGATGGAAGCTGCCTGTACTTAATTTTTTCTATTAGCTCAAGCACCCCTCTTTGAAAGCTCAATTGTTGTTGCTCAGACATGGATTTCATGTGTGGCAGTAAACTTAAAAGAAACATTTCACATGCATCTTTTTGTAGTGTCTCAGATGATTGTTTATTTTCCAATCTTTTCTTTTTTAATTAGAATATTCAATTGCACATTTGTTTGCCTCACTCATGCGTTTTCGGGATTTTGATGGTTCAGGAGTATGTATTGAGAAGTTTGAAGATTGTGGACTAGGTATACCTATTATATGAACTAGTTGCTGGCGTTTCTTGTCTTACTTTCTCAGTCGATATAAAATCGGGTACACAGTTAAAATTTTCCTCAACCTGAGTTTCATGGTCCAAAGGAGATGTTTCAAATCCGGCCCACACTATGTACAGTACCTCGAAAAATCGAGATAAATTCATGGAATTTGGGAAAAATAAAGATAAATTGCTTAAATGCATACTTTTCTGGTACAAATTTTGTATTTATAATTCATTTTTATCAATTTTCAACATGGCGTCTTGCCAAGTTGTCATTGATCATAGATCGCGAACTGTCTACTGTCACTTTAAATGACAGAATTGTAGGTACATAATATGTCAAACTTCTATCAAATTAACCAACATGACGTGTGATGACAGCTTACCGCCATGACAGACTTTTGTTTTTGTGTTGCAATTTTAAGTGTACATTTTTGTGTTATACCACAAAACTAAAGCAATTTAAAGGAATTGGATGATTGAAAACTGTTTTAATTGTGTTTCTCCATTTTTTAGTATGGTGTACAAAGTGGTGGCCGGGGCTCCATACATTTTGAAACGTCTCCTTTACCACACGTGTTTCATTTTTTGAGGTCGGTTTCTTGTAAAAGGGTTTAGAAATTGCAAATACGGACTCAAGTCTTACGGTATTGCAAATACGGTCTTTTTTGGACCCAGCAGCAGAACCACTTTTAGATTTCGTATTAAGAGCTCTTAAGTACGCTAAACGTATAGATTTCCATTTGGGTTTACAATCTTCTCCTGTAAAAAAAACAATTTTATGATTATAAATTAAAATAAAAAAATATATGTTTTAGATACTTGGCAACTGGATCCTCATTTCGAGCTATGTCTTATGTGTTTAAAAGAGGCGAAACAACTATTGGAAAAATTATTGAAGATACCTACTTGTGAAGTCATATGGAAAGTTTTGCAACCAATCTATATGAAAATGCCTGAATTTACCTAATTGCATTGGAGCTGTAGACGGAAAACACATTCGTATAAAGAAGCCTAGAACATCTGGATCTTCGTACTTTAATTATAAAGAGTATTTTTCTATCCACCTTATGGCATGTGCTGATGGAAGTGGATCATTTACGAGCAGCGATGTGGGCAATTATGGTAGGAATAATGATTCAGGAGTATTTAAAAATTCTGGATTAGGCCAAGCATTGAATAATAATATTTTAAATATACCTAACCCACGGCCGTTGCCAGGTGAAGAAGAATTTGGACGTTCATTTCCTTATTATTTTGCAAGTGATGAAGGATTTCCGTTGTGTACTAATATAATGCGCCTATACAATGGTAGATCTTTAAACAATAATCGTTGAATATTTAATTACAGCCTTTCTCGTGGGCGAAAAATTATCGAGTGTGCCTTCGGTGTGCGAGTTTTTGAAACTCCTATTTCATGTTCAGTCGAGAAAGCAGTCAAAATTGTTAAAGCTGCTTGTATTTTACATAATTTTATAAAACAAAATGATAAAATAATGTTAAGTCCTGATCACGGAAGTGTGTCCTCCGGTCAATACCAATAATATTAATCATGGGAGACCCAATAATGATGCCACAGAACTTCGAGAATATTTGTGTAATTACTTCATAAAACCATACGGATCAGTGCAATGGCAAAATAACTACACGGTATAGGCTTCTTATACTTACTTTGAATTTCTCACCAATTTTAGTCCATAAAATTTCGGTCATTTTTCTATTGCTGTACTCAGAGCAGTGCCGGATTTAAGCATAGGCAACATAGGCAGTTGCCTATGGGCCGCCACCACACCACAAAAACATTAAATAATATAAATCGATAGAGGCTCAGTAGAGCGAGAGAGAAAAAAATACTGAGTTTTGTTACAAATAGACGAAAATCTTTTTTTATATTTAAATAAATTTTGTTACCCAACTTATACAGTTGCTCTATTTTTTACCTTAACAGGGGCGCCGTCACGTGTGTCGGCGCCCGCGTGCGAACCCGATTTGCACCCCCGCCCCCCTGGTTGAATACGAATCTCATGTACAGATTCATGATTATGTCGCTCCGCCGGGGTCCATTTGCCCTGAATTTGCCGCCCCCCCAAATTTTTAACAGTTAACCACAAACTATTTGAGGGCCTCCACCACACGCTCTGCCTATGGGCCGCCGAGGTAAATCTAAAGCTAAATCCGGCGCTGACTCAGAGAGTGTATGATTATATAAAATAGGGTTTTTTTGAATTTATCCAATAAACTCCACATAAAATGCAATATTGTCTTTCATTTTCGTAAAGTTATTGTGGTCATTTTTGAAGTATGGCGCCACATAAAACGAACGTGTTCGATCTTCAATTCTTATAGCGTGACAAACGCCTCGCCATAAACTGCACCTACTACAAATGTGTCCTTGATGTGCGGGTTTACATACAAATATAGGGGGGCGATATATACATATGTCGCGTTTCAAACGTGGCGCTACAATTATTGTAATACAAATTTATGCCTGGTGTGCGGCCGCACTAATTGCATATATTATAATGAATTCCAGATAGAACGTGAACGGAGTATAACTGCTGGCAGATAACACGAAGATCAGGACTTCGGGGTGCAATGGGCCAGCTAACCACCGTTTAATAATGGTAACAATGAACTGGGAGTTTAAGACATATATTTATGAAATGCTGCGTTCTGTGGAGATGTCCGATACGATCTCAATAGTGTGTTAGAAGCAAGTAATATAGCCGTAATTAGTGATAAATGTTCTCTGTAACTGTGAGAGAAAAAAAAACTCCTTGGGAGAAACCAAGTTCGAAATAAATCATTTCATTTTCATTTTTTTCATAATTTTCTAAAGTTGTAGCTTGTTACGATCCAGATAATTATCGTTTTAATGTTTGGTTATTACTTACGAGGCATAAAAGGAATAAGTAGATAGAGAAAAGACTTCGACGAAGTCCAGCTGCAATAAGTAGGTATATTTTTCGCGTGAAAAAAAAAAATAAGATTTTTATTGTACTTTAGTCCTTGAATAAAATTCCCAGTACTGGCAGTACTACAACTGACTGACAGTAATTGTGTGTAATGTATGGCTAATTGTATTGTTACCATATACTGTGACGGAATATACCTATGTATGTATATGTCTTCTTTCTTTGTACATCAATCGTTGCCATATTAGATACTCTTTATTTGGTACAAGTACATTTGATTGCCTTCTTTTATGTAAATTCTAGCGGTCAGGCATAATAGACCTACTGACCGCGCGCTATGAGTTGCATTTTTCTCGCTATTACAGCAATTAAAACCATTCTGTTCTATAAATATGGGCCAGCTTTACTACCATTAACGGCTTGTTTATAGGTCGACTCCCAAAACACCAACTCGATTCAAAAATACTTGATCGATCGTTTAATCATAGGCTGGCTGAACTATACAAAGTATTTCTAAATAAGTAGGCTACATACATATTATGACGGCTTAAACGTTACCTTCATATACAGCCAACATGGCTTATTAGCATGCTTGGTTCTGCCCCATAAATACCTATCTCCGGCGCTTAGAACGCACACAAAGATTTTCGTTGGAAGTCGAAGACATTTTGTGTTCGTAGGTACGTTTGTGCACGGTCTCCGGTGCGCAGCGCGCATACAATCAAGCCTCGGCATCAACACGTCGGTGTGGCAGAACTACCGCGGTACATTCCAATGGTCATGTATTAACGAGATCAGGATCACAGGTCACAAGATATCGAATCGATCCAATTTTTAGCGACGGCTTATTATTATCTAAATAGATCAATAAATTAGATTGCTTTAAATAGTTTCGAGCTATATGTAATAAAGACACTTTGATTGATATCCACATTATAATTCGGGAGGAGCTTCGACTACTTTGAAGCGATCGAGGCCGCTCACTGCAAATCAGACCGTGTTACGTACGACATAGACGCAACACTGGCATCAAAGGAATTGTTTATTTACATTGTTAGCATAGCGCGAGAGCACTCGCCAGTCACAGACGTAACACTTATCGTATAGAAGTGGCTCGCAACGTCGCAACTATATTGTTTGTGACCTAATGTCACACTATAAAACACATTAAATTATCACACCGGCCGGCGGCCGCCTAGAATGCGAGCCAACACGCCGTAACTATAATAAACGGTAGGTGTAAGATTACTTTCTCATGAAATACCTACTCATGAGTATGACATTGTACTAACATGTGGGTGTAGCGGTACAAAAAGTAGGTTCAAGCATTAATAAATATTGATTGTTTACCTGAATATTAAAAGCGAAATGTCACTCAATCATAATCAAATATCGAAAGACTAACTTGGCCTTACGGATTATTGAAAAAATAATTTAACACCCGTTTCAACGTTTTTAGTTACCCATTTTAACCAACTCCTAAGAGTAAACTTTAAATATGGAAGCTTGTTCGAAAACTCAACCATAGATAGATTTGCGTCAAGTAACATCAATAAAGAAAAATAGTTTTCCACGATGTTTTTTAATTCGACATCTTTATCAAATAAATATTTCTGTAAATATAACTAACAAGCAGAATCCTACAATTTTCCGATTCGAAAGTGCTTTAAGAATAAAGAAGGTAGATCATTCATTAAACGTGGTTGGACCAAACAGCGACTTTATGAAAAACATTTCATGCACAATAAGCGCCCTAACGCACTAGCGGTTAGCCGCCTAAGCGGTTCGTTTCAGCGTCTAGCCGCCTGAAGCGGTTTATATAGCGGTTGACCGCTACGGCGGCCAAACGCGATGAAACCGCGTAGAGCGGTTGGAACACTCGCAAAAGTGTTGGTTCCATTGTTTCCCTTTTAAATCTTTTATTTTTATAAGCTGCTCCTTCGCAATTCCAAATAGCATATCTTTGTTGAATTTCAACTATGAATTTCTCTGTATCGAAGTTGATGGCTGTGCATGTCAAACGTACGAACTCTTCGGCGGCAGGCCGCACCACTGAACCGCCAGTGCGTATAAACAAGGTGGCGGCCTGCCACGAAGCGGGCCGCATCTCTCTATTCGACCGCCGCGCGGCTACAGCCGCGCGGCTAGCCGCTCTCGCGGCTAACCGCTAGTGCGTTAGGGGGCTAACAATAAACAGGCTGCCAAAACTTACAAGTTCAGAATTGTTTTAAGTTACTGTAAAACGGATATGAGTTGTCACGAAAAGCCAAGCTAAGTACTAATTATACGAGGCATATGTTGAATTCATCTTTAACTCTACAAACCACATCTTTGTAAAATTAAGGCCTGGTCGCGACGTTAATCTTGACATTAATATCGTCATCATATTAATAAAATATACCTAACAATAACTATGCATGCAATATTGCATATAACCTGCATTGAATAGCGCTACAAAAGCCTTGCTGATTTATTGTTTTTTTTTTCTTTTGTATCTGTCATAGTTTTATTGAAACGAGCCATATTTTTGTCAACATTGCTGATAAGCGAAATATTATATAATTTTAATATTCTTCGATATGTCTGTATTCTTCTTATGCAAGCCTTTTCTATACAGTGAGTGGCTACAGGCTACGTTGTCCGTTCATTTTGTCTGAGCTTCGTGCATAATCCGAAAATCGTATGTTGGTTGACGCAACTTGCCTTGATAGCTTATTGTGATTCGGCTACTGTCTATTCAATACACAAACCAGTTCCGTATAAATAACAATGTTCTGTATATATTATGAAACACATTTCTTTACAAATAGAGTACAGATGCACATTCATAAACGTTTTTCACACTTTGCCTACATTTAATTGTAGTTACCATGGACAACACAAATATGACGCACACTCATACCGAGTGAGAACAGGAATTTAAAATCATCATTTCAATTTCTGCCTCGCTGGAAATCAAATCCAGGATTCTGTGAGCGGCGCTCTAGCATAGTAACCATTACGTCATAGGCCAATAAAATGCACAACATACAATATTGTGACGTCGTCCGGGCAACAGCCAATTTAAACATAGCGGAAGTGGTTATAATCCAGATAAGCGATGAACACTCATCGGGCAGGTCATATCAATCACTCGCGATGCCCCACAAGGTGCCGGCACCACAGCCGGTACGCTGCAGGGCCTACTGTCCAAGGGTGCGTTCACACAGAACGGCTCGGAGAGCATCGGCTCGCATTTTTCTTTTCACACAGACCGGATCGGAGCGGAGCCGCCAACTATTACACATAGATCGTATGGAAAAGATCTTAAAGCCGAGCGAGCGAGAAAGAGCACGCAATCGGAGCCGCACACTAAACGCGTACGAGCGTTCCTTGAGCATCGTGATGACAAAATAGGTGCACATACAAAAATAAACCTTAATACAATTACTCAAAACTCTATTTCCATCGCATTGAATCGTTCATAGCCCGGCGGCTTGCGTCGATCCTAAGCGATCAACAAAGTTAAGCAACAGCGGGCGCGGTCGGTAGTCGGATGGGTGACCGCTAGTGGCAAAAATTTCTTGAGCGCTTCCGTGCTTCGGAGGGCACGTAAAGCCGTCGGTCCCATTATTAAGCCATGTCGGAGGCCTTCGGGCGGCTTGAAAACTTTCGACACTGGTTGGCCTCTAACCCCTCCACCAATCCGCATTAGAGCAGCGTGGTGGAGTATGCTCTAGGCCTCCTCAGTAATGAGGAGAGACCCGTGCTCAGTAGTGGGCCATTAGTGGGTTGTAACTTCTTAGCTTAGCTATTTCCATCGTGATTAAAATCTGCTCTGCTCTCCGAGCCGGTCTGTCTGAAAGGACCCTAACTGTTAGCCGAGGTTTGGCACACGGAGTAACTTTTTACTGATTTGCAACAAACTTTCATCCCTCATTTTATCCTTATGGAGATGAAATATCAATAATTTCCTAAACTACATAACTGTCTGCTTTTCTTTATGATTTTCAAGGTACTAATAATAATTATGTATTTCATGTTTAATCATTAAATGATCCTGATGTATCCTGGAATTTTATATATTTTGTCAGTGTATCCACCTTTTTATCCCTTAAGGGATGGAATTTCCAAAATAGTGAATGCTCTCCTACACTTCCTATCTTATCGAGCGTCTTGTGTTCAGTAGTTTCGGCTGTGCGTGTCAGTCAGTCTGTCAGTACTGAGTAGCGAAGAGATATTTCTTGCTAATATCAATTTGTCATGGGATGTGTATCAATGACATTTAGCAACCACATACACCGAAATGAACGATATAGATTATAGGTATTCAAATCTCATGATCGATTTTACTGCTTCAGATTGCAACGATTAAATTGGATCGTTTCAAAACATCTCTTAATAGAAAATCTTCTGTATGGAATCAAGAAATGATATAAATTGCGCGATAAGCCTTCTTAAAAGCAATTTAATGATATTTACTTATCGCTTGCATCAATATGCGAGCACAATATGTATTGTGCTCATCTAAAAATAAACGGAGCGGTAAGCTACGAGTGACGCCGCGCGAAAATGGTGTTAACATTGACTGATAGTTGTGGTGCGACCGTGACCATGGCGTGGGGTAGGACCGTTATCACTGCCGGTGGCAGTGGCGATGTTTTTACCCTACGCGACGAAAAGGAGGATAATAGTGTATAAATATAAATACAATCAAAGGGTTTAGCGCTCTACATAAGTATTTATGTTTGAACGCTCGAGGCATGCTAAAAAGGTATTTATAATATCAAATCTATTATCTTTTACGCTAATTTTGTCTGTATATATCTAACTCATCTGTGATTCAGTTTGATTTTAAAATCACCTACAAGTTACTGGTTGAATACGATCTTTTCTCGTACTTGATGGTTTTTGTAAAAATCTAGTTTGAATAAAATTTAAAACTAATAATAAATAATGAGCAAGATGTCAATAAGAATCAAAATGCTTATGCAACACATTAGCTGGATAATATGATAATTGCTTTTTACAAAAAAAATAACCGACTTCAATCTTGATAAGTAGAGATAACTCAAAAACTACACGCCAGATGGCGCTCAATTCAACCTGTAAGTGTAAAATTCTCGTTACTACAAATTAATCAAGCCCAAACACTAGATAACTGCAGTAAATCGTTGAGGAGTTCCCTCGACTGTCTTTCGGCTTCATCAGATCGACTCCAGATCTTCATGAAATGGTAGCGCTTTAATGTACTTATGATAACATGAACAAACACACTAGTTGTCCATACAATTTTCGAAAGTTCCCCTCGATTTATCTGAGATGCCATCATCAGATCCTGATGTCCTTATCAGAGAACCCCACTGCGCATATCTACTTTACAACAAAAAGAGAATTATCAAAATCGGCCCATAAACGACGAAATAATCGCTGAACGTACATAAAAAAAGCATATATACGGTCGAATTGAGAACCTCCTTCTTTTTTGAAGTCGGTTAAAAAAACTTTAAATTATTGTATTCACCTTTTCTGGATCATAAGTTCAGTTTAATTTTCTGAGTTATAAAAACAGTTTAATAAACGCTCCGGCAACTTACTCGTTGTAAACCCAATCCATGACCTTGACGGTTTTAAGAAGCCACTTCTTAAAACGGTCAAGTATTTGCCGGTAAGTGAGTCATTACAAGTTATTACAGAGTTTTGCTTACATCATTGTTTATAAGAACATAGAAGATAGGAGCTATTTAGCTAATCATTGGATGAACACTATGATCTCAATAAGTGTAGCAAGCCCTGTGTTACCAACGTGTAATTTATAACATGTAGGTACATATAAGTTTAAATAAATAACGACTTGGCTTTAACCCATTATGGCCCACCACTGAATTCTAGTCTCTCCTGTATAAAAATCGTTGAGGAGGCCTAGAACATACACATAAATACGCTACTCTAGTGCGGAGTGATGGAGGGGTAAGTTACCAACCCATATTTACTATTTTATTTTACATGCCGCCCGAAGGCCTCAGACATGGCTTAACTTCTGCTATCCATCGATAGCAACTTAGACCGGTGGCTTTACATGCCCTCCGAAGCACGAAAGCGCTCAAAAATTTCTGCCACTTGCATGAACCTATAAGTAGTGGCATAAGATACTAAACGAAAAAATAAATAAATCAGTTGACAAACAGACGAGAAGATGACATAAAAATGTCCTAAGATGATGCGTGACTTGCCTAAAGAGACGTGTGAAAGCAGGTCTTATTCAAAAATGATGTAAAAAGTTATCTTCTTATATATAAAAATGAATGTTTGTCTGTATGTCCTTTGTAGAATTGTAAACTATGCATTTCATTATGTGATGATCTTTAGCGAAGTAGTCGTGCATTAGGCCGCGAAGGTTTCTGAGTTGGTACAACCAATTTTCGAGAGATGCCGCCACTATCATTCCAATTAATTTTATACGTGGGCTTATACTGCGGGGCTGCTAGCAAAACAATAAAGTTGCTGTTTGTCGGCATTTTCCCTGACATTTATTTGAAACACGGCGTATCTGAGATAATTTTACAAATTAATCACAAAATATTTTAGTGAAATTAAAGCTTTTAGTGAAATATAACAATAGTACCGTACGTTAATTTGCTAAGCTTTCCTTCATCGGTTACGCTGGCAACCCTGCCCTCTAATCAATTCGGAATAGTTTCTACAGCTCCGATGCACTGAAATTACGAAGTGAATGAATTTAATTAATCTTACAACGGATCTGCGTTCGAGAGCGCGATACTTATTGAACACGACACACAGACGAATGTACGTGACACAACCAACTGATTGACAATCCTAATTGTAGCTAATTCTAATCATAATTTGACTATCGTAATTGTATCGTACATCACCGCAATTAGGCAAATGTATTTCGCTAATCAAGTAAGGCTTTGCTTCATTTTTATACAATTCATATATCACGTGAATATTGGCCATGTCTCATTCAAAGATGGAACCTCCAAATGTTAATGCCAATTTTACACATACTTGGCAACCTGTAATAGAATTTGTTTCTAAAACATTTTTTTTTTCATACGATTCCTCAAACTATTGACCCATAAGCAATTATAGACAAAAAATAACTGAACTAATTTGATGTTGTGGTATTATCCGATTGGCTTGTAGACTTATCACAAGCTGCCTGATTTGTGTTGATGTAACAGAAAAACTGATGATCGCGTAGTTCTATGAATATTCAAGTTGTGAAAACAAATACGGTTACAAGAGGAGCATTGCATGTGCGTGGGAATGTTGTGCGACGCCTGTTGTGACACTACTACATGTTTAACGTAGCCAAGTGCAAACATATCATAACATTGGCGATGTCTACCCGTTCCTTGGGAAGGTATTGTCTGCTATTATAGTGTAATGTCGCCTTCGACACGTGAAATGCAGTGAGAGTTTCTATAATGATCAAGTTATGATAACCTGGTCATCTAGGATCAAACTTGGTGAAGGAAAGCATTATGATAATCTTAAAAATGTACGTACGAGTATATTGCTAATATTCACTTGTACAGCGTGGTTGACTATATTGTCTGGACCCCTTTTATTGTAAGATTTTAAACTTTTATCATCGCGGACACTAAACATTTTAATTGTAACGGGTACTCACGATATTTATTTATATTTCGACCCAATTGCATGGATCATGGTCACGGCGAGACTGCGGTGGCGGGGGGAAACTATTGACAGCTGACACTCGAAAACACTAATGACAGATAAGCCTGTCAACCTTACTACGTCTTGTCCGTTTGACCTCCTTTTATTGGTCAGTTGGTCACTCAGATCTGAACTGTACTACCTATTATCCTTTTGGATAGCCTCAAGGAAGCAAACGTTCATCTTAAAGAAATACCTCTATTTTCTGGTAATGACGTCAAGCGAAAAAACTATTTCAAAACTATAAAATGTATAAAATATATTGATATACCCAGTCGTAATAAATTCTCTTGTCCAAGGTCGTACCGAGTAGGTACGTCTGCGATGATAACACGGTACATATTACTTTATAAGTAAGAAAACTATGAACAGCTCACTACACTCTACTGCTCAACAGGTATTTGAATGTCAACTTTATATCTTACTAGGTTTTGTCCCCAGCGCAACCCGCGTGCGGGACAAATGACAAAATACTATTATCACTTTTAACAAAATAGAACCGACTTTAACGCCGAAAAGTAAATATCGGTTCAGTTTAATGCGGTTAATATTCCTAAATCCTTCTCCTAAGTCTGATAAACACGATGCTGAAAACGGTATCAAAATCGGTTCAACCAAACGCGAGATAATCGCGCACAAATGTACATACATACATACATACAGGTCAAACTGAGAACCTCCTTTTTTCAAGTCGGTCAAAAATAATCCCACGGTCAAAAATTATCACTACGAATAAAGTGATAAGGAAATAAAAATAATGATAAGGAAATAATCTGACTGTCCAAGTTATGATTTATCCATGTGTATTTATCATAATCTTTCTTCTTTCTATCACTTCCACGCCACTGCCACGCCCTGTTAAGGAGAAATTTCCGGGATAAAAAATATTCTGCCCTTATCCAAGTCGAAAACTATCTCTTAAAAATTTTAGACAGTCAGACAGACTTAAGTATTTTTGCATTTATTATACTAGTAGTATTTATCATCTACAACAGTTTTAAACATTGTAAACAACATAATAGCTTCTCATGCTTCAATCGTCACTTGACGGTTGATACTAAGGATTATGGATCTAATCATTGTAGATTTAATCAGCTGATTTAAATTGTTTTCATTTCTAAGGACGATTTAAGTTATTATTATTAAAATAAAATTTATTACTAGACAAAAATACTAAGTACCTATAGTCTCTAAGTTAGCTCTTTCCTAATGCGTGGGCCACGTGGAAGTATGTACTTTGAAGTGATTTTCAAACAAATAATTCAGTCCCTATTTTTACCCCTTCAAAGGTGGAATTTGACAAAATTCTTTCTTAGCGGCTGTTTGCTGCCTATAACTACCTGCTAAACACCTTTATACGATTTATGTTTTCGATGTTTCGTGACGAACGATTCCTTTCGCTTGTATCGATTTAATTTTCCCTGTAGGTAGGCCACAGTGTCTAAAATTGTTATTGGTGATTCTGATTACATTACGAACATTAGTTTTTTTTGCATATTGTGCTCTGTTCCCACCCTCATCCCTACCAGCCCTACCTTCCCACGAAATGTCTTGACGGCATTTATATTTGTAAGTAAATCGATTGATCTAAAGGTTTCCTTAAACGTACTTAGCCCTTTTCAGCACAAACAGACTGAAAATCATAAACAAAGAGAAAACATAATCTGGGATCTGTGTTCGATGTACAGACACCGGGTAAAATTTTATTCGATGTCAGTAAACCCGACATCGCTTTGAATCAGGAGACCTGTTCCTTAGTGTCTTCACCCGAATAATATCAGCAGAGTTCGTTAAATTGTCATTTTTATTTTATTAATGAACTGATTGAAATAAAATAAACACGTAATATTAAGTGAATCTAAACATACCTAAACTGTGTCCAAATCGTTTAAGTTGTTTATTAAATTAAGGCGCACAAAACCACAAACACAAGAAAATTCTAAAATTCGTTGTTTTGGATTCTACTGCGACAAAAAGAGCCTCCGATGATAGATTTTCTCATATATCTTTCAGGTGCAGACAGTGATCATTTAAAGAATCATTATACTTCTTATGTAGTGTAGATAATTGTAACACGTATATAAACAATAACAATGTAAACAATGAAGCGATAAGATTTTTCGGATTTTGGCAATTAAGTGCATGAAATGTGCCGGTGTAAAGCATACGCTGAACGAACGCGATGCCAAGATTAAATATAGCATTAGTCTAGCCATTAGATCTGACCGCCAAATCGCGCGGGGGAGGCGCTTGCGGGTACTCACTAAACACTGAGTACAGAAGTTACGGCCGTATTCATAAACAAAACTTATGCATTACTTAGCCTATGAGGTCTCATAGCGTTGAACACAGCTCTGTGATTAGTCCAATTAAAACAAATGACCCTTTGCGTTCGCGAGCGCTGTGAGACTGTAGTGTCCATAGTACTGTTTGTGAATACTGCTGTTAATGTATTTACTTAATTTTTTCTTGTACTTACGCCACGCTCGCTAGGGTTGTCACTTCCGATTAACAAAAATAAAACGTATGATTATTAAATATTATTATCTTTGCGTAAAATCTGTATTTGAACAATGTCTTAACCTATATGGAAGATATTTGAGAAAAACATTTACAATAGAACCCAAAACAATGTTTTATTTTTATTGTGGACTGTTTGTTTGACCACCTACGGTCAGATCATCTGTGGTTTCATTCTCGCTAATCTCAATAATGGGTTAATCTGTTTCAGCGCAGTTTTTACTAATATATTGTGGTAAGCTTTCTTCAATAATTAATGTGTTTTGTATTTCAAACAATTCATAAATAATAAAATTATGTGAGCTGAAAGAATTACGCCTAACAATTTCCCAATGCGGCTACTCAACCAAGAAACTGGTTTTCTGAAGCAAAGCCACTGCTATACCCGTTATTTAGTGTAATAAAATCGCACTATCAGCAATGGTATCAATATTGTACTAAATAATAATACATTTCTAAGTTTAAACTTTAAAATATCCTGTCTACAGTGTACAGGATCACGCGGTTTATCTAGTTCACATGTTCACATCATCGTGCCGAAGTTTTTCGATCGTGCGGATGGCACCTCGCTTGTATCCATACTAATTTATTAATGCAAAAGTCTGTCTGTCTGTTTTTTCTTTTGTCTATTTGTCTGTGATACTACCAAGATCAACACAAATTGATTGAAGTTATAATGTTTTAAGAGCACGCACCAATTTTGGGTAGGTATTTGAGGCAAGCTGAAAACTTGTCACATAGCTCTCCTATCATACCCCAACACAGTAGTGCAGACCTGGCTGGTCATTAGCGGAGCTTTAGCCGACCACGATTGTTTTCATAAAAATGTATTTGAGGCCATATGAGATTTTAATATGTTGTAGTAGTTGAGTGTTTAAGGAACACATTATCCTCTTATACGTCGCACAGTCAAATGAAAAGTGTCATAACAGCAACAATTTTTTTTATGGCGACCTCGCGCTAACTAGCAAAATAATTCCGTGTACAACCCTGCAGCTAACCCTAACTACCCCTAGCCCGGCGCAAAAATTCGTTGCAACTTTTCTCGCTTGTTAATGCGCGGACCGTATGAGATTCATGTCAGAATATTTCCACGTGTCAGAACTTTGTTGAATTTCAATTGCAAACGACATCATCCGAGGTTCGGCATTCAGTGCCCTTACTCGTGCCTCTTATTTGTGACGCCCGAGTAGATTCTTAGTGTTGTTAGAATAAATACTGATTAGTAAAGCTTACAATCTCACATCACATTTTGTGCCCGAACAAAAATTGCATCTGGGCAATGGGCATAACTAGGCTATGAAGTCGTCCATGATAATATGAGTATTCATACTTTCACGTTTCCCGATTGCATCCTTTATATATTCCGCTATTTGTCATTTTTGTTCAGTCTGACAGCACCGGCCGATTGAAGTTCAAATCTATAATGCCACCAACTTATCTGTTCAGTAGAAAAAAATGGAACTAAAAAAAGACAACGTCAATTTTGAAATGTAATGTCCGCAGTCAAATCTTTGAAGTGCGAGTGCTCTATGTGTTTTAATTCGATTTTAATTGTAAAAAGTGATTAAAAATGCCTGAGCCTCTTAGAAGTGATGCACGATTAGTTATTTTAAAAGTTTTAGATTGTATGAGGGAAGAAAATCGCCTGCTAACTCCAAAAATAACGCTTAAAAAAATGGCAGAATGCTTCGCGGTTTCAACAGGTTAGTGTTGCTATTGCAAGTTAATTAATAGTCCCGCTTAAATATTTCAGTTATTTTATTTTCCCACTTATGTTTGCATAATCGATTAAAGTGTCACTGAATGTATTTGGTATCTAATTTTTTTTTATACTTCATATAATATTATATCTTTGTTACAGGAGTTAGTGAACGTTTTGCTTACAAGCTAATGAGTGAGAAGAAAAAAGCTGAAGAAATTTCTCTGGCGCACCGGCATCATTTTATAATATAAAATACAAATAATTATAGTCAATAACAATGGATTTTTTATTTCTCTTGTTTTTAAAATTTTAATTTTTACATGAAAAAGTAAAACTTGACTGTGTTGGCCTAATTCTTTCATTTTTGGATGTTTACGAATTTTTTTTCAATAGACAAATACTCTTGAGAATTATTCATTGCCATTAAAATATTTTAGGGTGATAACTGATTGATTAAAAATTCGCCCTGTTCCGTCCGTGTTCGAATCCCAGGGCACGTACCTCTGACTTTTCTAAGTTATGTGCGTCTTAAGCATTTAAATGTCATTTACTATAAAGGAAAGGAAAACATTGCCAAACCACACTTGTTCAGCATGGTGAACTATGGTCTTAACCTTCTCATTATGAGAGGAGACCTATGCTTAATAGTGGGCCCTGATGGATTGAGATAATGATAACATCCTATGTTACTGCAGTCATTGCATGGTAGTTTAAGTTAGTAGCCACAGCCCAAGTAGTGTATCTATATTAGTCAGGAAGACTTTGTCATCATTTACCATCGAATTATGTGCAACATACTTTATCTGATAAAAATCATAGGTCTCATAGTTGTTGAGCTCCCTTGACAGTCGCCAAATTTTATTATATGGTAACATTGAAGCTGCACTAGCGACATCCGTTTACTGAACAGATAAGTTGGTGGCACTATACGTTTTTTTTCATCACAATTTACTGATTATTGATTTCATAAGTTTAATGGCAAGCAATAGCCATTTTTGTGAGGTTTTAAATTTAAAAAACCAATAGTATGCACATGTTAAGTACTATGACGCCCCTGCAACCGGATAGTAGATGGTTGCGGCTTTGGGGGTTCGTACAGTGAACAAACATTCGCGTGCCTGAGAGTGAGCGCGGTTATATCTGGAGGAAATTCCCCAACTTAGAATACTGTTACTTACGTTTCTCAGCTGTAGTTAGCAATCTATTAAGTGTCATGAAGTTTTTATTCTTCTTTAGCTTTTATTAGTTGTTCCCAAAGAAATGATAAAACAAAAAAGTTTTAACATTTAAAGACACCTATCTAGCATTAACCTCTCTAGCATTGTTCAGGCCTACGCTATAATTAAAATACGTAGTGCTGTCTTGGCAAGGACATTTTGGGCGTTGTGTTCATTTTGAGATTTGTACATTTTGCTCCAAAAGGGAAATTTTTATGCCATTAGATGTAATCGTAATCTTTAGTTATGATTACTTATAACCTTAGCTTAATTTCTAGTCACAATGACTGTGAAAACAAGGAGTCCCGGAGCAAACATTTTTTAATAAATAAATGTTTATTTCTCGAGTCATGAGTGTGAGTGTGACTATTTGTGTTATCCGAGCCGCACGCAACACAGAATCCTAGTTCGAGGATATGAGTGTGTTAGCGTTTGTTTACTTATCTGTCTCATTTATTTTATAGATGGTAGCTCACGCAAGCCGCCGCAGTGGCGCGCGGTCGGGACTAGATATTATAATGAAAGCTCTTTCTAAAGTCACTACAATTACGCACTACTTATATCAGAAAGGAGGTTTACTTTTCAAACTGTGCACTTGTTAAATGATTTTATCTAATTGCTCGTTTTAACGAACTTTAATCGATAAATAAGTGAAATTAATAGTTATAAAAAATACGCTTTTTAAATACAAAGATTATAAATACAAACGTTAAGTTCCTTTTATCTGGAGCTTCTAGTATTCTCGTAAGCTAATCAAATTGTGATGAGATAAATATTTATTTGACAGTAGTCAGTTTCTAAGGTTATTTATTCGGCAATGAAACAAAAGCCAGAGTGCGCGTTAAGTGAGCCCGGCCGCCCACTTTATTACACAAAATGGCTTTATCCATTCGGCCGCTCGGAGCTTATGCTAGTGTGTACATAAACACAAACGTGAGAAAAATACTCGTAAATACATTTTATTAAAAGTTTCGATACGATAGATTTTCTAGGTAAATGGATAAATGAATTTTAACTGGGTATCAAACCCCAAAACCCCCACTTCATAGGGTCACTATGAATTCGTAGTAAGCTGCGTGGACGTCAATGTAACGCCATGTACCATGCAATGTATGCTCACAATATGACCATAATGTGTTTGTGTGTGTTTGTTCGTGGTAAAGGTGGTGCTATGCTGGTGATGCCGCCACGTCTACGGGACATGGCTACGGCGACCAACGTAGCTCGCGGCGCTACACAACCTCCGAGACACAAAGCAACTATATAAAAGTATACGCACTATAATAAAGTTTACTTTCGAGGTTCCCATAACGAATTATGTAAACTGACTGCACTTTGCTGATCATTTACAAGTTTTCTTAGCTCTGCGAAGTCGTGACTTTACACTCATTTTGTATCTTCAAGCGATCTAAAAGGGATCTGATAGGTAGTCAATGAGCTCTTCCGTTTGTATCAGAAACGGGGTATTACCTACCTATTAAAAATCTACTCTAATTATTTTCTTCAATCAACATTACCGATTAGATAACGTCTCACCTACAGAATTGAAGCTAAAGGCCGTCTGTGTAAATAAGGTATCACCTACACGTTTTTATCGATTTAGGTAGGTACTAACGGACTAAGCCAAAACTTTTAGCAAGCAATAAAACCCGACATCTCTTGGCTATTGTTGTTTAAAGCTAATTTTGTAATGTTTATGATTTTCGCGACATCAAGTAACGGTAAATAATAAATGAATAATTCTTCACACAAGGTTTCCTGTAAGCGTTATGGACAACACACAAATAATAATATAAGGAACACACTTGAGGCCGAGAACTGAAAAACAACTTTCAGATTTCCATATCTCTGGGAATCAAACCTATGACCTTCGATCGTGAGTCTGTCATTGGAACCACTTCCTCATCCGAGTTAGAAAAATATGGAATTATGAAGAGAAACATATTAATGAGTAAGTTACACGCTCAGCTCAGCAGTAGGTATATAATCATAATTTAAGATATTTTGCAGAGGGTCCATACTACTCAATATGTATGTACAACCAATAATGAAGGGGGATCCTGGTGTGTCAAAATACAGGCTCTTGCTTAGTTTGGACACCAGATCTCCCACATATTACAATAGTTTTTGTTGATAAGTATTAAAATATTATGCTAGTTGAAATAGAAAGATTGTAATTTGTGTGGAGATAAAATAAAAACGATTTTGATTTGTTTTTTTTTGATTTGAATAGTATGTGCCCTATGTCTCTAACTGCCAAATCTACATTGAATTATCCAACCTCGCCATGCAACCGGCAAACCGACAGGTACGAGGCTTCAAAAGAAGGCTTCACTTTTGAATGAATGAGATGTTTGTTTTTACAAACACTTTTCGAAAGTCAAACTACGCCATCGCATCAACAAATCCCTACTGGCGTATTGGAAGAAGGAGCGGCAAGGAACGCCCAAGGAGCTTCTTTTCCTACCCACAGATTGACATCTAGGTACCTACATTTTATAAATAGATAGATAAAAACGCATCGTAGAGGTGCAATGTAATATGACGTTGGGGAAATTTTTAATACCACACCACTCTGTTTAAACGAATTCCAAACGGGAGCGAATCCATTGCTTAATACGGCACGATAATGTCATACGGTCATACCGTTTTGATAAAAATGGTTTCTTAATTTTTTATCGTTAATTATGTTTGTGCGTTGAAAACTAAGTTTTACAGTTAACATTAAAGTACAGTCAGCGTCAAATAGTTAGAGACAATCAGGGTATTCAAATAAATAGACGCAACCAAAAAGTCGATAATATCGGTACAAGCAAAGTTTCCTTATTGTTGACAACAATATAGTCGCTCAAATGGCCGAGACGTTTAAAATGTCATATACATCGGGTCAGTCATAACACCATAAACATAGTTACAGTCATCTCGTCAATGGTATCCAAGCATTCAAAGCGTTCAAAAATATGGAACATTAGAAAAATAAACTACAATAAACTAAACCTAATGTTATTGGCATGTCGTTCTATTATCTATCATTGTATGTCAATATCTATAATTCAAATCAATGTCAAGTTTAATACTAAGGGCGCATTCATGTAGAACGCTGGTTACCGGCGCTGATCTGCCAGCGCTTATCGGTATAGTCTAAGATCCGAATCTAAATCGACATTCATCGGGTTGATAAGAGAATCAAACACACTGATAGAAACTTTTTTTGATAGTTAAAAATATTTGTTAATATTTAACAAATAATTTATTAGAGACCACTTTTTAGTGCTTAATAAATATTTCTTAGTATTTAAAAAGGTTTATTAATATGTAATAAGTAAATGAATATCAGATTTATTAAACACAAAAAAATCATTTTAAATACTAAGAAATATTTGTTTAATACTAAAGAGTGGTATAAACTAATACTTAATATTCTGTCCAGGATTTTTGTTGTCTACCCATTTTTAATATATTTTCTAATATATACGAAATTTATTATTTTATAATTTTGATTCTCTTTTCAACCCGATGAATGTCGATTTAGATTCGGATCTTAGACTATACCTATACGTGCTGACAGATAGGGACAGGGATGGGCAAATGGGAAAAACATATCGACATTTATCGTATCGATATTTTCCAAATGTATCGATATATACCACCCAAGAAATTTAATATTGATATTTCGATATATCGGTATGTTTTGCCCAATGTGCAATTATTTATAAAAATTGCCAAAATATTCGAAATTTTAAAGTACCTAAATACACATCTGGCTGTTATGACATCAGTTTTATTATTAAAAAACATGTTTATGTACCTGTAGCCAAGAAAAAATCAACATACAGTGCCACAAACTTATCTGGTCCGGTTGCCAAAATTGCAACTAATGCAAATGTTATACTGTTGTCAGACAAAGACCAAGAGAGTAGCGCCCCTCTTACCGGGTCAGATTAGTTTATTTTTATTTTATATATATTTTTATTTTATAGATATTTTTCTGAAAAAATATCGATATTTTGATATATCGATATTTTTACCCAAACCTACTGGCAGATCGGCGCCGGTAACCAGCGTTCTTTTCGAATGCGCCCTAAGGCAAGTTTGAAATAATATCTATTGATGCATAACTGTATCCGATGTGATCATAGAGATATTACAATAGAGGGCAGAAGCCAGGCTTCAGAGCGTCTTTTGGATAAAAAGAGACGAAATCTTTAGTAATCACCTTTCTCTTTCTGGATCATCGGGATTGGAGAGAGATAGGTAATTACCGTTATCGTTGTTTCTCTTTCTAACCGGGGGCGATTGCAATGTATGGGTATGGCTTACCCACTCTATTGTAATATCTCTATGGATGTGATGGCTTTTGTATTAAATATATCAAAGCAAGCATTGAAGCACCACTTCATTTGACATACATGACTTGCACTTGACATTGAATTAATCAATTTACTTATCGGAAGAAATGATGCACAATGAACTTTATCGCATGTCATTTAAAGTCCATTTTTATTATGTGTTGCTATAATTTTGGCTACTTGGGTGCTACATATTTTGGAATACTTTGGTTGCTTCATACTTTTGAACACTTTGGCTGTTAGGCAACCAGTGGCGTTGTGGTTGTCACGATATTAATGCCGACTTGGGTGTTATCAAGTATTCGGTGTTGTGAGTGCTCCGATATATTTGTACACGGTAGATGGTCTGAACAATTTGATCGCTTTGGTTGAGCCGTTCTTAATGGTCATAATGAATGTTTCCAAGTATTTGGTAATCATGACTGCTACGTACTATATGACGCTGACTGTACCTACAAATTTTCTAAGTCGTTGAATTTATTCGTGTAGAAAGCGGAGCACCAATAAAAAAATTCAATTAGCACTAAGCATTTTAAAGGTACAGCTTACAAGTTCGAATATTGTAGATGATAACTAGTAATCAAGGAAGTTTAGAAATAACATTTCGCGATTCTGCTACTGATTAGTGTATCTAAATAGAATCAGCAAGGCACATTATTGAGCACTGTAGTAAATCACGATGCACAGCATTAGGTAAGCGTAGTTGTTTGTTGTAGTTGGTTGTGGTTGTATTGACGAAGCAATACATGCGAGTAACGGAGGTGTATCAGCGTACAGCTACCAGTGTACCTATCAGCAAATAGATGTTACTTCACTTAGCTCTTACACATAAAAAACCTTTTTTTTGTTCTCCTACAAAAACGAAGAAGGAATTATTGGATTGAATTTTAGGACGACATCAAAATATTTGACTAACATGTCCAACTACATTGAGATAAAATCTGTAATAGCTACAGGTGGTAGAATTATAAAAAGAACAAAATCCTTAACTTTTTTTGCGGCGTAAGGTGTTAGTCTTATAGCTCTACGATAAATAAATAAGTAAAAACGATGTGAGGATTCTAAGACCTTGTTTTTTAACAATTTTCTTTTTGTCAGTTATCTACGACATTTCTGTTTTCTCTCGTTAAATATGTACTTACAATAAAGTATGCTTGTACTGCAATGCCTCTCAGAACATCGACCGCTTTCCATCGGTAACTTGTTGCTTGCGGTTCACGGGAATATAAATTGGAAATTTGGAACTGACAAACACGACGTTAAACTACGTTGTAAACACTTGCTTACAATGACTGACTCCACAATGACTTAATTAAATTACAATGGCTTGTTGAAGTTAAGAACCACAAAGCTTTTCAACTTAATTTATAACTCTTTTATCATTTTGTATTTGACTCTACCATTCTGAAATCTTATTATCAATTATAGGCGTGTGCTTTTAAAAGAGATCGCGTGTCTGTCCATCCTAATATTGGGGAGAGAAGCTTCTTTATTTCAAGAATATACAATGTGTCTGGTTACCAGTGTCGGAGACTTAAGGGGGATGAAATATGGTATTTTCTATCAACAAATCACTATAGTAAATATACACTGTATATAAAATATAGAATTTTGTTTTTTAAATCTTTTTTTCTTCTTCCATGAAAAAGATATTAAACAAATTGTATCATCGGTTGATTACCTACATAAGCCTACATTGTTAGCTTTGAAATGAAACATCTTTCGGCCTCCTAAGACGTCTACATCGATAGCAATGATTAAAACAGTACAGGCGACTGAGCTTCGAGGTTAAAAAAAGAAAATGGCTACCATTTTAACATGGAGGGGGCAAGAGAAAATTTGGATAGTAATTTGTCGATAAAAAATATCATATTTCATCCCCCCTAAGTCTCCGACACTGGTGACCAGACACATTGTATATAGGCTCTTATTATGTAACGGAGGAGTTTTAAAATTCTTGATATGGCGAGATGTGGCGAGGGAAGACAACGCGAGGAGGGGCGAAAGGGTACCGATTGTAAAAAAAATTATAACTATCAAATGATAACCGCGGTGGGCCACTCCTGCATGAAGTGGATCATGCCATCTTGATCTTTGCATGCAATTATACACTCGATCCAAATATTTGAATTTGAGTATTCTAACATTCATGTTTTTAATCAAATCATTGAAACAGCTCGATGTGTGAAGCTCATTCATTTTCCGACCGGATCGCGTGTCAACAAAGTAAAAGTGTATTTACGCGGCGCGCATCGAGAGCTCTCTTTCAATTTTAACAGAGAAAAAACAATTTCAACGCCGACGAGAAATGAAATGAGAGCATCGTCAACTTAATCAAATCTATTGAATACAAATTATTAGGGATGACTCAAAAAATTCCCTTCAGGTATCGCTAAAATTGGACTACATTAAATAGGCCCCACGACAAGTACCAGCTTTCGAATAAAAAATAATTATCAAAATCGTTTTACCCAGTAAAAAGCTACGACATAACACATAAAATACAGTAGAATTGAGGGGTCAGTATCTTTGAAGTCAGTTAATATGACTGAGCGATCAAGTTAATTAATTTTTGTCTCGTGCCGATCAGTAAACACAGGTAGTTGTCCGAAACAGTCTTTGAGGGTGCAAACAGAGTTTTAATTAAAAAATGTATACCTACATACATATTGTACACTCGGAATGTCCGTCATGCACCCCATGCAGGGGGGGCCGAATCCCAACAGTGAGTGGATGCAAATACCAGCCGCCGTGAATTCCATTAGATTTGAAAAGTTTTCAACACCAACATATTTTTTGGTTATCAGATCGTGCCTATGTGATGTAACCTGTTATCACAGTTACCCGTTATTGCAATTAGTTTGCATAAAAAGGGTCAATTTCAACAGGTCCATAAAAATTCTCATTTCCGTGGACTTTTTTATCTTAAAGATTTTTAAAGAAAATTTTGGCGTTAATTATAGTGCTTGATAATGTACGAGTATGTATCCTTGCTTAATATCTAGCAGATAAGTTAAAAAACTAACGAGATATCAAGACTCAAAAATTTCGTTTCACGGCGATGAAACATGCATGCACGGCAAAAACGTGCGACGGTGAAAAAAGGATCCACAGCTATGAAAGAACTGTGCCACGGAAATGAACACATCCACGGAAATGAAAAACCATATCAAACATAATATTTTACCTGAGTATTATACTTACATACAATAGAAAGAGAAAGACATACCCAGACTGTTTCTCTTCATCTGATCCTATAAATTCCTCCCATATTATACCACAAGCAATGGATTGGTTCCACCCAGAGTTTGTGTATGGGAGTACCTAAGATTTTGATAGATATTACAAAAGAAGAATGGGAGTAGAATAAGGAAAGAATGACTGTAGTACTGAGGTCTTTAAGTAGTGTTGCGAGTGTAACTCAACAGTCTTTATTTACTTATTCTACTCTAATTCATTTTTTATATAATATCTCCTTGCCATTTTATTACTTTTATTACTTTGGTTACTTTTTAATACTGCTTTCACACAAATTATTTGTGTGAAAACCGTTAGACATTATATGATATATATTTTTTGAAATGATCTTTTCACGATCTTTCATTTGATACCCATATTGCTAAGGTAAGAAAAAACAAACCTATAGCCTTTTTTACATTTGCGGGCGCCATTTTGAAAATGTAACTAGCCTATGATGCTACCACTATTATGACAAATTCAACGACATGTTATGTGTCAAAAGCCGTTGAGCCGTTTGAGCTGTAGAGCGTGCCAAAGAAATGAACATATAATTATACAAACATTTTTTACAAATATAAAATACGTACATACATACAATTTAACAAATCATTGCCCTCCTTCTGACGCAGTCAGGTAAAATGGGAATGTTCGATTTTGAGAGTCAAAAGCACACTGCGCACGGCGATGAAAACATAAGCCACGGAAATGAAACACAAGGCCACGGCAATGAAACTCAAGTGTGTTACAAGGCACGGCAATGAAATTTTTTTCATTGTCGTGTCTTTTTTTTCATCTCCATAGCAAATTTTGGCCACGACAACCACGGAAATGAAAGCATGGCGATGAGAACCAAGGCTTAAATATAAAATAACAAAAAATCTATTAGTTATTCCAAGTAATAAACACTTCACAAATAAACATAACAGAAATGGCATTCTATCGAATGCTCAATCAACAGGTCAAACTCATTCAAATAGAAGTTATACCTATCCACGGCGATGAAAGTAAAAATGTCCACCAACAGAAAAATGGAATACTTTTATTTATGCCGCGAAAACGCAGGCACTTGGGCATGGCCTTCCTTGTCGAGCACTTAGATCATTGTTTCTTAACCTCGGGTCGCGACCCAAATCCGGGTCGCGGGCGGTACTTCTTTACGGCCTGAAGGATTGACGTAAAAGTAGACGAGCCACCTGATGGAAAGTTGTCATCATCGCCTATGAACACGAGTAACACCAGGGTAGTCACCAGTCCAACGCCGGCCCTGAAGGATGAAGGAGAACTCTTTTTACACCATTCTTGAAGAACCCCATGTCATAGCGATCCGGGAATACCTCAGAAGGAAGCCATTCCACGTTTTGCACGTTCGCGGCAAAAACGATCGTGAAAAACGGACCGTAGTCGTTCGCCACGAGTCCAAGCGATGTGGATGAAATTTCAATCTTTGTAGAGTGGTGTGATGATGGAAGGGTGAAGTTGACACCGAATCGAACAATTCCTCGGAGCACTCACCGTTGTAAAGCCGGTGAAACACGCAGAGGCATCCCATGTCTCCCCTCAGACTTAGGTGTTCTAACCTGTTAGTGACTCGTGGGTTGTTGACAATTCGAATGGCGCGCTTTTGTACGGCGTCAATTGGACTAAGCTGGTATTGTAGCGCCCAGAGATGAGAGCAGTAGGTACTCCATGTTAGGCCTGACCTGTGCTTTATAAAGCATCAGTACCTAGGTCTCTCGCAATGAAGTACTGCTTCGCCCGGTTTAGGACACCAAGTTTTTTGGAGGCCAATTAGGCCTTAGCTTTCAGATGACTCCAATACTGCACGTCGCTCGAAATGTCAACGCCCAGAATTCCAACACGTTTACCAAAGGTGAGCGCGGTACCCTGGAATTGTCATGACAGATGGAGTTTTTTAGCGGAAAACGCGCAAACTTGTGTTTTTGTGGGGTTGAACTCAACTAAATTCAGTCGTCCCCATTCCGAGACTTGCTCCAGAGAGTTCTCTAATTCAGACACAAATTTGATTCTGCTATCCTCCACTTGTGACCGAGAAGCTTTTGCAGGGCCTGTATAATAGGCATCTCCCGTGCTGTCATCTGCATAGCAATGAATGCCGTTTGTACGCTGCAGCATATCATTGATATGCAGAATGAACATGGTAGGAGACAGCACAGACCCTTGGGGAACACCAGCGTTTATGGGTTTCAAATCTGAGCAACAGCCGTCGACTACGACCTTTATATGTCGCTCAGACAGAAAGCTGGCTACCCAACTGCATGACCTCTCAGGGAGACCGTAATGACTTCATCATCATCACCAGCCTTCTAATGTCCCCACTGCTGGGGCACAGGCTTACCTGATAGAAACACACAAGGAGAATGAGCCGTAACCCACCAAGCGGGCCCAGTGCGGATTGGTGGGTGTTAACGACAGCAAATGCAACCGGGACCAACGGCTTAACGTACCTAATGGTATAAATATTAAGGATTTCGGTCACCCATCCAGTGAACAGGCTCTGCGAAAGTTGCTTAGCAAACGTAATCGCAAGCTGAGCGCGCTTCCCACTGTGCCACTAAGCTACTCAACGTAATGACATCAATTTGAGCAAAATACGGACTTTTACTCCTATTATTAGGGTTCCGTACCCAAAGGGTAAAACGGGACCCTATGAGACTTCGCTGTCCGTCCGTCTGTCACCAGGCTGTATCTCATGAACCGTAATAGTTACACAGTTGAAATTTTCACAGATGATGTATTTCTGTTGCCGCTACAACAACAAATACTTACTAAAAACAGAATAAAATAGATATTTAAGTGGGCGCCCATACTTTCGACACCTCAGCGATAGTTCAGTTACCTTTCGGTCCAAGAGATGGTGTTATTGTGGCTAATATGGGGCTACAATAAAACAATATGTATGAGGCTTTCATACAACAGACCAGATTTTTTTTGGCGTTTTTATACATAATGGTACGGAACCCTTCGTGCACGAGTCCGACTCGCACTTGGCCGGTTTTTAATTTATTATCATTGGAAAATCAATAAAATGTCAGGGTCGCGGACTTGAAATATTTTCACATTTTGGGTCGCCAGCCAAAAAGGTTAAGAACCGCTGACTTAGATGGCACTAATATGCAACGTTTAGAACACAAGGGGCGGGACGCAAGTCCTTAGATAAAACAATATTCTTCAACATGTTTAGGCCACGGCGATGAAAGGTGGTTCTGGGACAAGTACATTTTTATTAGCCATTCGTTGTATTGTTTAGATATTTCACGTATCAAATAAAACTAAATTAAAATATAAATAATCAATAGATTTTTCTCAATGACTCTTAATACTCATCGAGGTGACGTGTGGACAGCCACGGCAATGAAAGATTTCGAGGTTTAACAAATTTTTTTAGAGTATCTGTTATACCTATTAATAAAATATTGAGTGCCACACATAGATGACCAATTCAGCTAACCAGAAAAAAATATTAGAACATTACAACTATGTTTTTTAGTATCGATTTCATCGATGCCACGCAATTTTAGGTCGCGGGAAATTCACCCAAAATAGACAGTTGCTAGACAGCTAGATAATGTTAGCCTGAAGCCGAATATTTTACTCTCCGCGGTCGGCAATCAATAGGAAAATATTTTTCATCACACCTATTCGAAAAAGACGACTTGGTTCGGACATAAGGGGTTCCAAAGTTGCTGTTTTCTATTCAGCGGGCGGGAATGAATTTTCATATAACTTTTCCTGCCGGCTAGATCTTTTCCGTCCTATTTTGAATTTAGAACATTTTAGTATTTTGCGCTAAAGAAATCGAACGCAAATATTGTTTGAATAAAGAATGTCTGGTACGACGCGAGGGCCCCGCCAGCTGAATAATAAAAAAAGAAATCAAATTAAGATTTCGTTTTCAAATTAAAATTAAGTTTTCGTGCATTTTTACGTATTATTTTCTATTATATATATATATATATATATATATTATTTTCTCATAGTGGGTGATGAAAAGTAGAGTGTATCACTCGGGTGCAAGTATATTTTTGGCTCGGGCGACGTACTTTGAATCCCTCACTACGTTCGGGATTCTACTAAAGAATCCCTCGCTACGCTCTAGAGTAGAATCCCTCACTTCGCTCTGGATTCAAAAAACGCCCTCGCCGAAAAAATATTACTTTGCACCCTTGTCAATCAATCTACTATTTGTATTTCATTATTTATTAGTTATCTTGCTTTCGTGAATACAATAGGCCATTTATAACCCACGCGAATATAGTCGCGTTCAGTTAATTAAAATGTAACTAATTTTGAGTGATATTTTATTTTAAAGGCGTTTCGGATTCATAAAAATGTTAAGCTCTCCCGCTTGACAAGAATGTCGATGCGTTATTCTGTACTAAGTCAACCCTGGTGGATTATTTGTTCTTTAAAACTGCACTAAAGAAAAAAGATTATTTTTGTCATCACTTTTCTCATACTTACAATACCTAACAATACATAATACATACTACTTGAGACATATAACTAATAAGGAAACAACCGGAACTAAAGAATTAAAAGGCCATATTCGTTTCGAACTGGCCGGATCTTGACAAACGACAGTTGAATTATGATACAAACGCTCAAGACAACATTTTTCTAGAAGATCTTGTGGGAAAACGTATGTGGACGTACGTAGTAGGAATACCTACACAAGTATTCCATTCCAATATAAGGGCGCAAGTACTATACTGTGTGTAAAGACTGGTGGGCGAAGGGCGCTCGTTGTTATTGCAAAGTTCACCCTCGCGAGACACGAGTAACGTCTCGTTACATTCTTCTGACCGACTTTAAACTAAACAAAACGCATTTCAAATCGATAAAGTTAGCTTCCAGCATATCGATGTATGATTATGAAAACTTATGTACATAATTTGGGTTTTACGAAACGTTTGCGGCATGGTGAGTCGACACCGAACTGCGCAGAGCCGTTATATTTGGGTCAATTATTCTCTGTCCACTGTCCATGGGTAGGTATCGGTTTAGAAAGGCAAATTGCTAGATTAGCTACCTTCTGCCGTGTCCTACGACTGGAGTATTTTCACAGCACGGAAAAATACGCAGCGTGAGAATCCATGGAAAATACCGGAGTAATGAAACTTGTGTTTACCTTTTACAAGGGAACCGCTTAAGGCGCAACGCGGAGGCGGTCCTTGATACTTCTACAATCGATTTGTGATTCTTACACGAGAGTACCTATATTAAATATTTTAATTAGTTGTCAATATTCGATTTATTATCTATTATTGTAAGACAATCAGTCATTTCGTGGTTCACGCACAAACCACTGACAAAAGATAAGATTAGTAAATCGAGTTTTGCATGAGTCACAGAGTAATATGGAGAAAAATCCAGGAGTGGCGGAGTTGACCCAAACCCCAGTTCAGTCGTCTGACATTCGCTAATTAAGCTGTTTATACACACCACAATGCCTCGAAAATTAATATCGATGTTTATCCCAATCAGTATTGCAACACAAGTATAGCAAACAAGGTGGTCGTTTACATGATTTGCCGGGCCGATTCGTCTAAGATATCATTGTATATGCAAGTAGGGAAGTGCTCTGAATACTTCATTGTGCGGGCCCGCGCCGGAGACAACAGGTTATCACAACCAATCGTCTAGACGTCAAGGTTTGCATTAATAGCCTGTCAATGCACAACCGAATCCAATTTTTAACCGACTCAAAAAGGACAGGATTATGTTTTCGAAATTGTATTCTTCTCATTTGAATTTACGACAAAAAATAACATTTGCTTAACCTTGGGCTATATTCGTGTCGTGGTCGATATGGAGAAATACAAGCGATGGTAAACAACCAAGACAAAAAACATTACAAATTTTGTATTAAACTATGCTGGCGCGGAGTCGGACGTTTCACAATGTCTGCTTTGTAGCTACCGTCAGCAAATAAAGATCACAGTCAAGTCTATTATGTTTACAATTTGAATTGAATGATGTTTACCCTTTTGATGAACTTTGACACGCGTGAAGCCCTGCGTGACCACAATTTTGCAAATAAAAAATCATCAATTCATTCAAGCATCAGTTACGTTACCAAAAGGCGTCGTGATGGAGAGATTAAACCTGTATCCGGACCTGTTCGTTCCGTTTTGAAAACACTGCTCATTGAAAGTAACAACGAAACGAATATTTGCTTTAATAAAAAGAAACGTGTTTAAAAGATATTTTAGGGAAGGTATTTTCTAAAATCAATAAAGGACCGCATCTCGATTACAAGGAGAGCCCGATGGGTTATAGCGGACCGTTTCAATTTCTGGCTGGGAATCGAAACCAGTTCGGACCCTTTAGACAGCAGTCCGGCATGGTAACCGGGCTCGTCAAGTTAAACGTCGCGCTTTATAGTTCGATTGTGTGGAACACTTGGCACATATGTACGTATCATCGAACATGCTATACAATTTGCAAACGGAATCGCCACGCGTTCGATGTTTTATTGTGGTCACTAAATAATAACAAGCCCCGCTTATTTATAAGAGGTGCTACAACAAATATTACTGGATTTTTGCAGGCAAAGTATCAATTAAAGGGGAATGCCCATCCCTCATAGAGTTAGGCCCTAAATGCACAACAAAAAAATATATGCTAGATTGTTAGTATATGATAGTGTGAATTGGTTTGTGAAAGATTATTTAAAAAAAAGTTCTAAATTAAATAATTATTCTTGTGAGTTACAAATACAAAATACACTTTTTGACTTACATGCCGGCTTGCAATTTTTAAGAACTAGGGCCAAAACTCATTCTTGATCGGGAACATACCTCTATTTCATAGCAACCGTTACGCCTTACATGCTCACCGTAATATGCACGAGCTTGTTTTATTTGGTATGTCCCGCAAGAAATTTATATTAAGTTACTACGAGTATATGACACAATAGGGAAATCTGTAACATTCTCAGACTGACAAATTGACAAACGTCAATAACTTTCGAAGTTATCATTACTTCAAAAATCAATAATAAAATTGATCAGTACAAGTCCAATTTATATCTGTAGGGTTAAATATATGGTTTTACATGTTATATGATGTCAGTTGACTATTATATATTTAAAAAATTATACAAGACAAGTAAACATTTTATTATTACTGAATTTGTCTACGATAATATTTTATCGGACAGAATGTTTTTATGATGGCAAAAACTAACAATCAACGATTGACGTAAAAATGTAAATATTTATTAAATCATTTCCATTACTTTTTATTGTAACGCAATGTTACGTAAACTTCCTATATTGAAATATTATACGCACATAATATTATATATTTTTAAATCTAACACATAATTATTATAGTTTTTCAACATAATTTCATTTTAGTGCATTTCATTGCATTTTAGGGCCAAAGATGGGCATCCCCCTTTCATTTTAAAAACTTTCATTTCAGTCAATTAGTTTCAAGTTACAGCAATCAACTAGTATTGATTGTTGGTGCAACGTGTTTATAAGTCAAACAAACTTACGACATCACACATCGACAATCACGACAAAATTACGAGCCAGTACAGTGTCACTACTTAAATAACAATTTACTTAGAACTTTGTCGCTTTTAATAGATGCGCCGTAAGACGAAGTCCAGCGATTAGCTGCGCTACTTCACTCGATATAACTTTGAAACGAAACTCCTTTGACTCGAGTTGGGTTGGATGGATACGTCTCAGCGTGCAGCGACGCGACGCAGCTAACCAAATTACTTGAAATTCAATTAGCAACACGCTTTGGGAAGCTATTCCATTGCCGGTTTGCGTATTTATAGTACGCGACACGTCGACATGGCTTTCGGGGTATGAGGTGAGACGCGGGGGAAGGGACACCCCGCATACCGCACGTCACCCGCGCGCGCCTTAGTAATAGTAATGCGCGAGCCTATATCGACCGCGTTTATCGATTTTAATTTCACTCACATTTTTGTTTGTTGTTATGTTTTAAAATAACTTCGGTAGCTTTAGATTTTATCATAGAAGTCGGAGATACTAGTGACGAAGAGACACAAAGTGCTTGTAGCGATGTTAGTATGAGCTCATTTGATATTGATTGCGATGAATTAAATATTATAATTCAATAACAATATAGTTGTAAATCTTCTTACTAGCTCATTCCTTATCTAGGTACATGAAAATTATTTAAATATTTCTTTACCTGTCTATCAACAAAATTATTTTAATGTAGTCATAAGTGCTAGTACCAAAATAGCCTAAACTGAATAAATCTGATTCATTTTCATTTAACTTATAATAAACTTTATTTAATTGATGTTACTCTTATTTTGTTGCTTGAGAAAAATATCGATATAAGCCACATCACTAGAAAAAAGCCATGTCAGTCTATCGCGTACTATGCGTGAATGTGAGTGTCACGCAAATACGCAAATCCACAAGTTTGAGACGACCTTAGCTTCTACGTTGAAAGCGAATTGGAATAAACTCACAAAACCGCAAGAGAGACTAAACAAGTACAACAAGTATTGGGAGGAAGCGCAAATTGATTTCCGTACACACTACCAGATACGCACACCGTGAACAGAAATGAATGGTTAAATAAATCACTGCGTACCGATAATATTATAGCCCTCGGATGTGTTGATCGGAATTGACAAGCTTTGCTTCATTTGATAATGAAAGATGGCATCCACACATACAGGGACTCGCTGGGACTGACAACAGTTTTACAAACTTTCCTTAGGTACTTATAGGTACCTACATAAAATATGCCTTACGTTCATCAACACTCAACGCCATAATTAAAATTATTAAAAAGAATTTCGTAAATGACGAACTGGAAAGTGCCTGTTGATTGAAAGTTTTTAATATTTAACGGAAAATTGAGTTAGGGTTTTTCATCGAGGCACTTAACTAAAAATTAAACTGGATAGTGATTTTTTAAGTATTTTAGCCTACGGGCCAGAAATATTGCAATAACCAGGTGGGTCTTTCACTAAATTGCATCGATGAAGCTTTTAGCGATACCGCTCATGTACTATATTGGATGGTACGCTTGTTTTTTCGCTACTCATATAAAACTATAATTATGTATATTGGCTAGGTATGGTTGACTTTTTACTTTATGCACGCACTCCCGCAAATTGCCCGATAAAAATCAACGATGACTATCTATGGCTTTATTTAGTTGGTTCCAATTTAGTTTGTTACTTAAAACTTTTGTAGTTATAGATAGCACTCTAATCCACCCAAATAACTTTTTACGATGTTTTTAATGTCCTGTAATGTAATACTTCGTCTTGGTATCTGATGCGCTCGGAGGGCTGAGAGTTATCAAGTTAAGGATCACCACAAACTCTAAGTAATATAATTACCTATTATGTAATTATACTCATGATGCTCTTATAAACTCTTTTGCAAAAAAAACTGGCACTTTAGATTTTTTCTTCACTTCAATGAAGAATAGCAAGAAAGAGGTTTTGTTATTTTGGCGATGTACTGGCATGTTAATTTAAGCATCCTGGCATGATTTTTTAAATTCCAAATTCAAAATTTGAAATTAAAATAAGAAAAATAAGGATTATCGTTGATCGTCGCAAAACAGTTTTATTAATGACGCGAATTGTTAAAACGTTTTATTAAGACTATTAAAATTTTAAAACTTTTTGGACATTTTGTGCAAATTGAACACTCTAAACATTCCTTTAAAATTGAATATCCACCTCTTTTTAATGAGTGATAAAGCGATAAGGGCCAGTAAAATTAAAGCCCTATTGGAGGAAGGTTGTTCGCAAATTTACGTGTCTCAGCGACTTAATATGAGTCTTTCAACTGTCCAGAGGACGTGGAATCGATATCAAGAGGCCGGTTCAGTCAAAAGAAGACCCGGTTCGGGCAAAAAACGCTGCACAGAACCAAAAGATGATCGCTTTTTGGTGAGTCAGGCGTTGCGGAATCGTAAGGCGTCAAGTGTGGACCTGAAAAAAAGCCTTGAAGAAGTAAGAGGAGTAGAAGTTAGCTTATGGGCGGTCAGGAGGAGGCTTTTGGCTGCCAACATCAAGAGTTACCATCCGGCTCGGGGCCCGTAAATTACTCCGTGAGCATTGTGTTGCTCGACTTTAGTTTGCAAGCAACTGAGCTTCGTGGACTCTGGAGGACTGGAATAAAGTTAAGTTTTGTTTTCGAATGAAGCTAGACTCTCTTTATGTGGAGAGGACCGACGCCGGCGAGTGCTACGAAGACCACGGGAACGCTATGCGGATGTGTGTTTCGAAGAAATCACTCCTTATGGCGGAGGCTTCGTTATGTTTTGGGGAGCAATTAATTCGACGGAGCGTACGGAGTTAGTTTTCATAGAAAATGGAACATGCACACCGGTACATAATGGAAGTCCTAATTTCATGTACAACCCGCATTAACTGCACTCGGGGAAGATTTCATTTTTTTGGACGAGAACGCTCGACCGCACCGTTCTTAAGACGTGGAAGGGTACATGCAAGAAGTTGGAATCCGTCATTTAGATTGGCCAGCTCGAAGTCTTGACCGCAATCCGATTCAGCATGTCTGGGATGTTTAAAAGAGACGGGTAAGATCAGTGCATCAAGCTCCACAAAACATCAGGGAGCTGAAAAGAGTCATTGCAGAAGAGTGGGAAAATATTCCTCAAAGAATTACTAAAAACTTCGTGGAAAGTTTGCTCAGAACAATTCAAGCTGTGATTTTGGAAAGAGGAGGTCACACTCGTTGTTAGCTCTTTAATTTGTGACATTATTAATTGAAAAAAATAAAAAAATCAGCTTGCAAAGTTGCCGACCACTTGTTATTTCTTGGCCGTGGAGGTACATCGATATTAAAGAATTCATCGAAAATTTAAAAACAAATTGCCAGAATTCACTTTAATCGTACTAATTTGCACGATAATAAGTATACAGACTACATAAGGCAATAAAATTTCATGTATGAACTCAAATTGACCGTAGAATGTAAATTTCCTTAGGTGCCCGTTTTTTTTGCAAAAGAGTGTATATGCTATTATATTCTATATTTACCAGAATCACCGGGAATACGGAATTGTCCTTATCGCAAAAATCAAATTGATTACTAGTTCATTTTAGCTTGTAAACAAAATTCACTTGCAGCATTTTAAATTATCGCCGTCAATCTGCAATGTATTTTAATTACAGGAGAGGAAAGTCAGCATTTTGCCTCAACGCGACAATAAAACCAACTTGGAAAAACAACACCTGAACAAGACACAGGTCTGAGCTATTATCGCCGACCTGAAATCAATAACGTGTCTCCCAGATCCAATGCAACTTGTATGAGGTGGTTAGTATCGGATCGGCTGACTGTTCTAAAAATAATAGACCGACTATAGGGTTTAAGTCCCGCCACGTCTCGTGTCTTGAAGTCCCGGGACTTGAAACGAGACAAAATTGTCGAAATTGTTAAGTAATCATTTTTAGTTTAAAATTTTGGAACTACTGTATAAAGCCTTAAACAAAATTAAACCGACATCTGTTGAAGAAGAGAGAGTGTTCTCCTTATCCGGTGGCTTTATTACAATCAGAAACAGATTGTCGGACAAAGCTATTGACGCTCTGATTTTTTTAAACGCCTATTTTATTAAATCAGCAAAGAAACAAAGTCCGACTTAGATTGTAGGCTGTCTAGTGTCCCGGGACTTTGAAATTGTCGGAAATTCCCAAGCCCTAATCGTCGACGACCGCGATGTCTTTGTTATATTCCTGTAAACCCTAATATTATTGCTTTCGCTATCAATTATGTGGCGGCGTCGTCTGTTGTGTTGTCAGAATATATGTACAATGGTTTAATGTCTGCGTGATACACTTATGAACGTCATTTTGTTTATTCTTTTGTCGTTCTACCGTCAGCGAATGTGTAACAATATATATAAGACTGTTTTCTTCAAATGCTATGGCTACCGTAACGCAGTTTTCTATTTTTCCCTTCTCTGTTACGATTAGTAGAATTTTGTGACAGATAACATATATTATTATCTGCAACTTTTGAATTATATAGTAAAATGCAAAGTAATTTTGTAATTCTTTGTCCTCAATTAATAAGCTTTCCAAAACATGTAGAAGAGGAACGAATGTCATATTGCATAAAAATTGACGCTGTCTACGCGTGACGACGTAAGCGCGAGGCCGCACCACGATTTTTTCCCGCGGCGGTAACCGCGTAACCGCGCAATTCGCATACATTATCAGAAACCGCAAGTGCGGCCGCTTGTATTGCTTTCCTTGAGTTACAAAATTTACGCGGTAAGAAACCGCGGCAGTTTAGCCGTAGTGCGGTCTCGGCCTAAGCGCGAGGCCGCACCACGGTTTTTTCCCGCGGCGGTAACCGCGTAACCGCGCAATTCGCATACATTATCAGAAACCGCAAGTGCGGCCGCTTGTATTGCTTTCCTTGAGTTACAAAATTTACGCGGCAACAAACCGCGGCGGTATAGCCGTAGTGCGGCCTCAGCCTAAGTGTGTATTGGAAGTAGGTCGTACCTACATTAAATATTTCTGCAGACTTCCTCGACATTCTGAGAGGTTCTATAACGAAATTTTATTTCATTTATTGTTATAACAGCGTGTTTTCCCCATTGACCAGGAAGTTCAAGACACTATTATTATAAATAGTCAATAATTAAATAATAAAGAAGTAAATAAAACAAGTAAATAAAGGTTCAATGCTGACTGAGTAAGTATTAAGTTTTCGCTTCCTTTTGTAGAAATACTAAACAAAATTTGATAATGAAAGCGTACGTGTAAAAAGGTGATAAAAATATGTAAACAATCTAAGCCTGGGTCACTTCTATAGGAAAGGCTTTAGCATAATGATCGATGAATCTCTGGGAGCCCTAGATAGTACGTACGAGGAGAATAAGAAACAGCGTGATGATTATAACTTCGGACTTTGCGAGATCCCTCCTTACATTACTGAACATATAACATTACTTAAACGATCTATAATGTATACCTATCTGATACATAACTGCAGTACAGGTATATGAAATGACCTAAAATATCTGAATAATTGAAGGAGTAAAGCAAAAGCGAGCACGTTTGGTAACTGGATAATACATTTTTTTTTTTGTGGACGAGCCACCTGATGGTAAGTGGTCATCGTCGCCTATGGACACAAGCAACACCAGGGGAGTCACCAGTGCAACGCTGGCCCTGAAGGAGAGCTCTTTTTACACCTTTCTTGAAGAATCAAATGACGACCCAAATGGCGCAATGGTTAACACGCCTGATCGCTGTTCCAAGGGTCCTGGGTTCGATTCCCAGCGAGGCGGTAATTTGAATGATGAATTTAAATTTCCGTTCTCGGTCTGGGTGTGTGTCCTTGTCTTGTGTGTTGTCCACCGCGCCCACGACACAGGGAATCCTAGTGTGGGGCTTTGAGTGTGTAGCGTTAAAAAAAAAAAAAAAAATTATGTACGCATTATGTACGCATTAATCCCATGTCATAGCGCTCCGGGAATACCTCAGAAGGAAGCTTATTCCACAGCTTGCAAGTTCGCGGCAAAAATGATCGTGAAAATCGAACTGTAGTCGTTCGCCACGGATCCAAGCGATGTAGATGGAACTTCAATCTTCGGCGAGTGGTATGATGATGGAAGGGTGACGTTGGCACCAAATCGAACAATTCCTCGGAGCACTCACCGTTGTAAAGTCGGTAGAACACACAGAGACATCCCATATCTCTCCTAAGACTTAGGTGTTCTAACCTGTTAGTGACTCGTGGGTCGTTGACAACTCGAACAGCGCGCTTTTGTACGGCGTCAAATGGATTAAGCTGGTATTGTGGCGCCCCTGCCCAGAGGTGAGAACAGTACTCTATGTGAGGCCTGACCTGAGCTTTATAAAGCGTCAGTAGATCCCTCGCATTGAAGTACTGCTTCGCCCGGTTCAGGACGCCAAGCATAATAATAATAGTGATCATCATAATAAAATTGTACATAATATGTCGTAAGTATTTGTGAAAGGCTGAAGTGTTCACAACTCGTACATACCTCCAGGCCCTCACCCAGAGCAGCAGAAACAAATGACAATGTCATTAATAAAATCATATAAGAGGTAATTACAACGTAAGCATGAACGCTTTGGAGGGCATGTAAAGCACTCGGTCCCGGTGTCATCATTAGAATAGTAGTTTGTTGTTAAGCTACGTCAAAAACAGAGCGGCTTACAAACTTCCTATTTCGAGGTTGTAACTTAACCTCTAAACTCTAAAATAATCTGCATGAAATAAATTGAGACACCAGTAAGTTGCTCAGCACATTTGTAGTGCGATAAATAGTTTGGTGATGGTAGTAATACAAGCGGCCACTGATTGCACGGTTTGCCCGCGGTCGCTTGGATTACAAGCTTTTGCTTAAATTGCGGTGTTTGTTTGTAAGTTTGTATGGTTTGACCCGCAAACCAAACCATGCAACTTTTACAGCAGTTCTCTCTATATTTACGTGAAATTTTGCAAACACGATTATTTTGGTATTCTAAATCCTAAATGGCGAGCTCAAGACCCTATCTATATAAGGCAAATTTGTACACTCATTTGATATTGGTATCAAAAGAAAATTCTAAAAGAATACTAAAAGAATTTATCATCTTAATGACGTCCATAAGAACTTAGATATTTAAGATAGAAAAGTTAAATTACGTGGACACTACACATCACTTAGCAACTTTGTGTTTAGCAAGGAAAGTTGAAGCAGTGTTTGAGAGTGATTTGCAACTTTAGTACTTAATCGTGGATTTTGCTCACAGCCGGTTACACGCGATATACCTTAGATGCCGGTATTTGGACCCCATGATATGGATCACGGTCACGGTCGAACTGAATTTTCTGGTTAAATTAATTCCCATCGTGAGTTAATTTGTTTAACTAACACTCTAGGATTCGGTGTCGAGGGTGCCGTGGACACAAAAATAAGAACCCGCAACCAGATCAAGAAATCAAACCTGGGACTCGGCAACGGCAGTCCAGCATGGTAACCCTCTTAGAAAGCTCGTTGTATAACCCGAGGGTACGATTTCTAGCCAATAAGAATGTTAAATGAGCTGTTAATAGTTTATAATAGTTATAATATAAGTTTGCATCCTTAATAATCTGTTAAACTAACATAACTGAACAAAACGGCGAAGATAAGCAAACAAAATTCCTTTCCTGCAGCGAAACTATCACAATATTAACTTGTAAACTGAAAGCGAAGGTAATGTTGTTTACTGACACAAGTAACGTTGTAAAACTAACTAGCCGATGTTTAGCGCTCCTGAAATCTGCACACGAGTAGCATCGTTTGCGAAGTTCAAACATGGAGCTGCGATTAGCCAAGCAACGCATCTGGTGAATACTTTCGCGCAAACATTTAGCAATTCGCGAGCAATTTTAACGTGTCTTCAGCGCAACAAAATGATGTTTGAACTATTTTAACTCGAAATGCTGTCGAAAGACTGGGTATCTCATCTTGTACTGATGGGCGACCACACCTTATCGCGAATCAACAATATTATAATATCTGACTGCACGAAGTATAAGGTTGGTTCATTAAATACCACCCACGTACTTGTGTGGCAAATTGGATGTTTTCACTTTCTGGATCCATTCGATTCGTCCTCGCTGAGAATTGAACCCAGCGTAGCGAACAAAACTAAATCAATGTACAATAACCACTGAACAATTCAACTGCATTTACGATAGTTTCATAGCAAAGATAAAAAAATTCGCAACAATTATTGAATAGTAAAGTGTGTGGCTAGCGCTGAAAATGCGAAGCGCGCATTAAAATTCGCTCGCGCCAGCGGTGTAGGGTGTAGGATTGCTGATTGGTGCTGGTCGTCCATTATAATTGTAACCGGAGTGTAGAATACGTACAGGTGCCGTGATTGACAACCCTAGCACGCGGAGCGGTTTAATGTAGTGTACAACTAGAGATTACAAGTTCAGATAGGAACATTTACGGGGTGTCCTACGCGACGTTGCGATTCTGACGTACGCGATCAAATCAACGGTATCCCTACTTGCGTTCTACGTGACAGTCTGCGACAACACGCGACGTTGTCATTGTCGCGTGTGGCATCGCGTCGTGTTGCGTGGCGTCGCGTCGTATTCGTCGCTCACGTAGGACACCCCGTTAGCTAAAGATACTTAACTACATACTCGTATTACCTTATCTAGGTAGCTTCTTATTTTATATTCGATTTAAAAAAAGGTTTAGGTTTCAAAGGGTTATATTTAGCCCCCAATGTAAATAAATAATAAGTGTACATGAGGTGTAAATCACAAGTGCAATCGTAAGTATCGTGCGAGTGCCCGAGTGACACCATTTTAATTTATGCTGCTACTAATATAATTTAATAGCAAATAGCAGTTGAAGGGAAATATGAAACCATTGCAGCGATAGCCAAGTGGTTTTGTCATTGAATTCCTACACAGAGGGCCTGGGCTCGAATACTGCGCCCACATCCAATTTTCAAAATGTGAAAATTATTATCAGAGCGTGGTGGACTATAACCTAATTTACCCTTACAATGTCAAATGAGACAGAGCCCAGCAGTGAGACAGTTATGGAATGCTGAAAAGAAGAGTGAGATGCGCAATACAAATTAATGATTACCTGTTGATCAACGGAGAGCGAGCCGCGAGGAAAGATAAACACTTTCTCAACTATATCATCTTTAACCGGGTGTGTGTGTGTGTGTGTGTGTGTGTGTGTGTGTGTGTGTGTGTGTGTGTGTATGTATGTGTGTGAGTGTGTGTGTGTGTGTGTGTGCGGGTGAAATTCGCCAGCATAATTATGTGTAACTTGCCCGCAAACCCAACAGTGGGATTTGAGCGATATATCTCTTCTAAGTTTGATTCGTTCTTAAATATAGGTAAACTATATTTTCAGTGGTATGTGCATTCGATAATTAAAGATATCATTCAATATAACATGATCATGTAAATTATTAATGTACAATATTATTATTACGTACATAATACTTGCATATAAGTGATAAAATACACAGTGATAAATTATACAGACATAATAGTACAATAGCGAAATAACTGTATCGTGCACAAAATAGGTATAATCACTTAAATAGGTATTTTTTCAAGTCACGCTAAATTCTAAGTGAAAAGTTTGTATGCATGCATGTTTTGCATTTGTTTGTATGCATTTGTTTGTATGCATGGGCGTACGCAGCTCTGATCCAGAGCTAATCAGATTTTCGAGATAGATCTTGATTGATTTATTTATAATTCATTGATTGATTTATAACTAGCTACAGCAATAATTATGTATTATAACCACAGGTACTTCATCCATGGTCTTGGGGGGGGGGATGCTCCCATTTGCCCCTCCCTGCGCACGCCCATGCAAATATGTAAGGTGTATATAAATATTTCAAATAATGACAAGTCAGTCAATTCAAACATCAGATATACTGCCTTGGCCTCGGATCGGCCGCAACTCGTTGCGAACCGTCAATTAAAAAAACCATCCACCAATCCAACAAAAATCGTCACTCACTTCCACTAGTAACATCTCCACGGCGTAACAAGTCATCGACACGACCCCGGGAATCGAACCCGGAACCTCTGAGTCATTGCGAATTCAAAACGTTAATGTATGTAAATACGTACCCTTTCGGCTGCGTAATGTCGACCAGCATCGGAGATGGCTTGGGCTTCGTCGGAGACAGGAGTTCTCGCAGCGTCGGCGTCGGCGCCGGCGGCTCGTGCGGCTGCCGCTGCTGCGGCTGCGGCTGTTGCGGCTGCGGCGGGAAGCTCTGCGGCTGTAGGTGCGGCAACTGGAAGTGGCTCGGTGAGCCCTGGTAGCCCTGGCTCGTCGACGCCTGGTACATCGCCATATCGGCCTGGAACGACGCGTTGCTCGATGCACCCTCCTGGTGCGACATCGGCGTCATAATCTGACATAGCTCGCTGATCGTCTGGCACACTTGCTCGTATTGAGGGTCCCTCGGGGAACCCCGGGGCTCGAAACCCTCAGCGAGAACCTGGGGCGGCCCGAACTCGCCGGGCCTAGGGAACTGTTCGTACTGGAATCCATCGTGGTACCGGTCAGACCCGCGCAGGGTGTCCATGGGGTCGAGGGCCTGGTTCTGCTCGGCCATCCGTTGTATCCTCTCGAGCATCGGCTGGAGCTCTTCCGGAACTGTTTGCAACGGCTCCGGAAACTCATCCAACTCCTCGAGCATGACGTCAATGACCTTGTTGATGGAACTCCTATCCAAAATGGGCTTGTTCGTCTTCGGCTGGTCGTCTTCCATGGACTGGAGGGGGGAGACGTGCGCGCAGGGGCCCGGGTCGGGGCCTCCGGACATGGTCGGGAGCGTGCGGCCGGTGCAGCGCTCGCTCGCGGAGTGCCGCCGCGTGCGTCGCGCCCGGCGCAGCGAGTGCAACGTGCAGCCACCGCGCGCGCACTGGCGCCCCGCCCCCCTCCGCCCTCCCCCCTGCGGCCGCGGCGTGCGGCCACGGCGTGCGGCTGCGGCGCGCGTCGCCCGTGCACTTGTAAACAACTGCGAATTCTGTAACGTGATGTGATAACACTGTTGTTATTAGCGGACAGATTTAAACTCCTCGATCTCGGTGAGTTATCGCGCGATTACTTTATGATTCGCCGACATTTAAACGACTGCAAGAGGATGTAAATTAAACTCGTTTAATTATATTGCTCAAGAACAAAACAAATATATTGTAATCTTTATAAATTGAGTATTTACTGATCTATGAAAATGATTCACAGTTATAAGGCATAGATGGGTGACACCAGTGAAGGCAAGATGCAAAAACCGACAGAACAAATGTGAGAAAAAACATGATATTACCATCAAGTTACAATGAAAAGGTAACTTAACGATTTATATCCCTTTTTAAAGAAATTAAGGTATTAATTTTTATGTTTCCTAGAGCCACCCTAAACCATTAGGTTGTAAGGAAAGTCATTTCTTTTTTTATGATTAAAATGAAAGAAAACTTTCGTATAAGTAATTCATAAATATTTCATTAATTCTAAATTGGCCATTCTGGTCCAACGCCTTTTGCCATCTTTCTAATAGAAGATGATTCCATGATTCAAGACACTCTCAGAGACTCAGCTCACCAATTTTAGAAAAAAAAAATGTGTTTCTCCCCCATAAGAAGTTAAATTAAAAAAAATAGTATTTTATTACAGTAGAAGATTTGAAAGCAGAAGTTAATGTCACTAATGTTGAGGTAACCCCCCCTAAGCGGGGTTACAAATAATCCTTGTGTGAAGCAATATCATCAGACCATAGATTGCGGTGAATTGTAGTATGAAGATAGCGATGTTGTCTGTCTTGATGTTATTGAGAGCGACACAACGACGTCATATATTTGTAAAAGGTGTATGGGTACAGCTTTTTAGATCATGTGAATTTATTTGCATTATTCGGGTTGGTTCATCCTACTGTCTTAATCTGTCGAGTTCAGTCTAGAGCCTATTTTGACCTCCATCGATTGGGTGCTAGTCTAATCATGTTCATATGTTACAGCAAGCCCGTTCCTTTGCGCCAGGTAGCCGGTATCCGAGGATTCTCTATTTACAACTGGAATGCACAATCGTCATCAACTTAAGTGTTTAAATGATTTCCATGAAATTATGTAGTCATTATTTTACTTCTTAGGGCGCATTCAAGTAGAACGCTGGTTACCAGCGCCAATCTGCCAGCGCTTATCGGCGCTTATCGGTGCTTATCTGCGCTGGCAGATCGGCGCCGGTAACCAGCGTTCTACTTGAATGCGCCCTTTCGTAAAAATATTGTTGTCTTCTATAAATAATAGTATTATCATATCAGTCTGCATCTAGGCGCCTGGGTTCGAATCCCGAAGCCCTAATTACAAAAAATTACATGTTAGAAATTGTTACAAATAACTTATTGTGTTATAAATTACTTATAACTCTTTGGAGAAGAGAAACATTGTGAGGATACCTGCATACCTGAGAGTTCTCCTATCCTCTCCTCGCCTCTCCTGAGAGCGTAAAGACCGAGCCTAGCAGTGGGAATGTTATAGGTTGCGAAGGAAAACAATGCAAAAACAGTTTAACATACCCAGATAGTTCCATTTCTTGATGCACTCATTAAAGTAATATCATGCTCTACTCGCTAACTTGGTATAAATCAAATATCATAGTAAGTGTAGTTGACATTGTATGTATAAAAGTGAGCGAGCGGTAATTGGGCCGCCGCGCCGTGCGGTACTTCTAATTGACGTATTGATGGAATACTCGTAGGAAACTAAACACTACTTCTACTAGAGATTAAAATTACGTTATTAGGTACGTATTCAAATCTTACGAAGTTGAATTAGTTTCGAACTTGTGGCACCTGCTAATTAACATGGTTATACGTTAAAAAGTCCTAAGATCCATAACACAGAGTAAAGACAAAATAAAGTCTACAAGAATACAGTCCTACAAGATCCTTATCCTAATATACCTACTTATTTTAGACTACATTAATAAGTAATATTCTCATTTTGTTACTTGTCGATATTGAAATAGATTTTATTTTGTCAAAAGGTAAAGATTTAATAAGCACACTCTTTAAAGTAAAAATCGTTCGGACCCCACTCTACCGCTTCACGTTATCACAACGTGGAGTTAATTTTATCGTGGACACGTCAGCACTTCATTATGCATGCAAGTTTATGCAGGGTAGCGAGCCACGGTCACGGCTAGCTCCACTGGGATGGGACACTTTGTGTATCGGATCGGTACAGTGTTGGTAGCACGAAGATTCCGATGAGTTCCATGGTCTTATGACTACTAAGTCTTGGCTTAAGCCCCGTAAATGAGGTAGTTATTGTCTGAAGTCGGCCTTATAACATCTGACCACTCAGGCTCAAACCATGCTATAGGTAGTTGGATCACCTCACGATATTTCTTTTGAAACGATGTTACTTATCGCTCGGTACGAATGAAAGCTAGAAAATGAAAAGTGTAAAATTTTTGCGTGACGGAAATAGAAATGTATACTTTTTGCTGAGCCCAGACATGGATGCGCGCTTATTTGTCAATCAGTTGCAGCCATTAATATGCCAGCTGTCAGGTCATGTAAGTCAGCTGTCAGGTGAGATATGTATGTCAGATGTTCAAGTGTCAGTGTGAAAATGCAAAAAAATATAATGCTTTCATTTAAAGAAATACCGTTTTTTACCATTTTCAATTTCCACTCGATCAGGGGGACAGATCTTATACTAAACTATTTACAGTTAGTTACGAACTTTTGGATAGTATAATGGCGCCTCTACACGATAGCCAACATGTTAGCCAATGTTGTGGCGAAGATGATTGCCAAGAGATTGTGACGGCGTCCACACGTTGGAAGGTCGATCAGTCTGCGTCGGTTCGGGCCAATGTGCGGACGATATTAATATTTTCTTAAAATGAATATTGAGGTTCTAACGGCTGCTGCGGTTTAATTATTCTCAGCATACAATACAATAAAAATGTGTATAAAAATTATTATACACATTTATTTCATTATAATACACATTATTATACATCTATATTACTCATAGTTGCCATATTGTAGACATAATTTAGATATCGACGTGTGAATAAAGTGCGTGCGCTCAGCGTGGGCGCTCGTTTCTAACTGAAATCGTGGCCGACGTGTGGACGCTGCGCCGATAACTGTGCCACAATCACGCCACAACCCTTTGATCCGCGTTGAAAAACCGACACCTCACGGATCTTGCGCGAAGTTGTGGGCCAACGGCCCAATACCTACCAAAGTAATCACAAACACCCCTTCTACACGATGGCCATTACCTATTAGCCATAACCTTCGCCAACATGTTGGCTAACGTGTAGAGGCGACATAATACATGTCATAAACGCAGCTGAATCAAATACGCAAAAATGACTCCGGAGCGTTTCGCTTCACTTGCATAATATTTACCCTCTGGTCTGGTCATTTACTTACGAGTACACTTGATTAGATCCGTACGCGCTGGCTTGCAGCGGCGCGGCTCGCGGCTGCGGCTAGCGACTGCGGCTTACGGCTGCGGCTCGCGGCTGCGGCTCGCGGCTGCGGCTCTCTCCAATGAAGGATGAACTTGCTGCCTATTGGCAGAAATCGCACTGAAATTATATTTTATTCAGAACCTCAAACGAAGTGCAGCGATCCTTGCTACTTAACAGAAGATTTATTCCGAAAAATTAGTTATGATAGTACCTACTAAGTACAACATTATTAAATTTCGGTAACAAGTATTATATAACAAGTAACATTATGTTATAAGAATATTAGTAACTGCTGAATAAGTTGTTTAGAAATTTAAAAAAATAACTTTAAGTGAGACACATCAGGTATGGAACAAGCTAATCGCCGTGGTCTGTTTCCGCAGAATATTGGCTGGTATTAAAGCTTATTTTGCAGCGGAAAGAAAATATTTTTTTACCAACATAAGTAGACCACCGGAAGTAATACAGCAATAGTCCATCATCTGTTCTCGTCGTTCACTGTTATCCATCCTAGTCATCTCATCATACAGGGTGAAATATTTGTCTTAAAAACAGACAACTTCGTTTTATTGCATTTGAAGTTATAAGAGGTACAAATAAAACAGTGACCCAATTCATTGACATTCGTAGGCGGTTTGCCCATCGAGCAACTCGAGTTGAGGCAACTATCAACTTTTTAAAAGTTTCCTGTAAAAAGTTGATAGTTGCTACAACGTTTACGGTTGACGCAATTTTATAGCAATTTGTGAGCAACTTTTATGCGAGTTGCCCAATGTAAGCATTTCCGGGTACAGGCAGAGGGAGGGAGGGTGTGAAATCGTCCGACGTGTTGCGATTGACAGTTGCGGAAACCGGCAACTTTAAAAACCGGTATAATATTTAACAGTTGCTAGTTGCGGCAATTAGGAACTAACCTAGTCAACTATTACAGAAACTGAAAACTGTTGACGATTGCCGGAACTCGAAACTCGAGTTATGTGTGTGCGCAGTCCAATTGGGTAATACATTTTACAATGTCTTCCCAATGAGCCAGACAATTGAAATTTTAAACATAATTCTGGTTCGATGACTATAAGGAACAAGATGTTTTTGTTATCTATTCAATTCCGCCTTACTACCCTTCACTTCCGAAATATATCGCGATTGGCGTATACGCTGCGTACGCGTTCCGTATGGAATTCCTTTCAAATGCATCACACACAAACGCCAGCATTCCGTCCCTGTGATTAATTAAGGTATCTAACGGGCGTGACGTAAGCTAATGCACCGCCAGCTAAATGATGCCTAAAGGAGTCGCCTCTCAACAGATCACCGAAATACGTAGTCGTAGCCTTAGTTAGAGCCAAAGCCAAGCAAAGCATATTGATGATTCCCTCCAGCCACAGCCAGGCAGCCGTCACAGCCAGACGGTGGAGCGGAAGGTGTCAATATAAGCCAAAGCCATAACCTTAGCCATTAGCAATACTTTTTGCATGAACTGATGTTATTTAAAAATAAAGATGTGACGTTGACGGAATTTGATTTGGTATTCCATTCCATGTATTGTCATTGAGCGGAAAATTATAAAATCTTAAAGTTAAAATAGTCGTATTATTTCCTTTCTTTTACAGGTACATTGCAGATTAAGGCAGGTGTCCCACCGGCAACGAGCAGCGAGTAAAGCTCGGCTGTTTTCTCGCTTTACTCGCCCAAGACAGCAACGGAAGATATGACAAAATATGTAGATGCATATGTCAGCGAGTACTCTCCGGCGCGATGTGAACAGTCAGCGAGTATTCGCTGACATATGCGTCTCTTTTGTTTACACGGAATGTCATATCTTCTGTACGTGTCTTGAGCGAGTAAATAGCCGGGATGCACTTGTCGACTCGCCCGCGGTGGGTCACCTGCCTAACAGAGAATTTAAAATGCCATAAATTCTGCTTACAACCTAAGTTCAACTGTGAGTACGTTCAGGCACCTAATAAATTTGTTTTTAATGGAGAGTGGTAATTGCATATTGTCGCTCTAGACAGCCGCTGAAATAGGTTTTCCCAATGTAAAGCGGCGCCTTCCTCGAAGAACTGCGACAGAATCTTTAATAACTCTCGAGAAAACATATTTTTTCATGTTATTTAAATCATAATATTTCATTTCTTGGAAACAGTGTCGTTTTATTAATTACTAATGTACGACCTTGCTTGGCTGCGGAAAATTGAATATTTCCCCTATTTTTCCTATTAGAGATTGTTTTTTGAAAAAAATAGGCAGCCTATATTTGAGCTTGCGTCACCTTCCTGAGTAAATTTTGTTTTATTTGAGCAGCGCTCTCAAATGATTAGGAATTTGAAATCTTGAATTCTGACTGAAATTTGAAATTAATTTTGATTCTACCACAATTTTTTATACCGCAAATACTAATATAAAATATTATTCAAGCCTCAGACTTTTATAATTTTATAAGACTCGTACGCAGGTTATGAGTAGGTAATTTATTTGAAAATCCTTTAACCGCTCCTGAAACCGTGCGCGTTCATTTCCGTCAAACCCCCTTTACAAATTCAATGTAATGCATATTGTAGATGCTGCCAGAGAGCGTAAGGTCACCAACAATGCAGTACCTCCATCACAATTAGGAGCGTCGGTCCCGCCGGCCCCAAACACAATCCTTACTAATATTATAAATGTGAAAGTGTGTTTGTTTGTTTGTTTGTTTGTGACTCTTTCACGTCGCAACATGGCTATTTTATGGTATGATTTATGTGTCTGGGGATAGTTAGGAGGGAGGAGAGTGACGTAGGCTACTTTTTACCGCGGAAAAACATCTCATCCCCATGGGAAGATCCATGTTTTGTTAGTTGCTAGATATTTAGTTCCGGAGTTGTTAATAGATGGCGTTAGTAAAATTCATTTGCAAGTTCTGAATCACGCTATCAAATACTACATGTAATTTACTTAAGTCATAGGCAAATGTTATTACTGATGTTCCAGTGTGTTCCAGAATATCATATTTATAGGCTACTTACTGTTTAGCCGAGATTCCTATGGGAGCGGGACCTACGCGGCTGTTACCTAGGGGTCCCGAAGCGAAGCGCGGGCGGTTCTCTAGTACCTAAATAATAATAATACCTCAATTCCAAACTGCAATGTCAAAGGGATGCGCGTTTGATGCAGCGATACAACAGGCGCTGCGATAGTCAATAGCACAAAGCCTTGCCCCTGTCCCTGGCTCTCAGTACACCGCCATTATAATAGTGAACGGCCTTTACTACTCTCAGAGCCGCCACACCTATGGAGTTACTTAAAGCAGAGCTAACGTTCTAGTTCATCGTAAGGATTAGATAATTAATATAGAGTCAAGACTGTATGGACTGGACGCTCGTTCGCTTGAAAGTGAGAGCCGTTTGAAGATAATGAACCATAACAGTATCCGAAAATCGAGCTCATTCTTGCCAGACAAATCATAACAGCCGGCCTCTTTATACATAATGTTCTGGGCCATATTTTAAGACTTTCTATAAGTATCCAAACCAATCCGACGAAGCCGACATCCTCCAAACTCTACCCATGAGAAAAATCTAAAGACCATACTTAGACTTTGGTCTCACTTTACTTACGAAAAACTTTACGATATCACGTCGAGATTTTACTGAGCATAAGCTAAAAACGCTTTGTCATAATAAGTACTAATTATGACTCAATTTCATGCAATACACTTTTTACTTTTGTAATAAAAGTATCCTCTTAATAAATTTAATAATTTAAAATACTATAAATTGCTGCAAAATAAATAAGTTCCACTCCGCTGTATGTTATATGTAAGTATGCCATATAACATTCAAACCATTAGACGTACAAAGAACTTTATGAAAACTTTTACTATCGTAACAAATTCCGTTTCCGGCGCCTCCGCGCCCGGCATTTTTGTATGGATTCCATTTTACCGCGCTCGATGGATTTTCATAGGAATAATTATTAAATAATTATATAATGTGAATTATTAAATGCAATTATTATATTAAATAATTAATTAATACGAATAATCACAATATTAAGAACCATTATATATACACACATCAAAAGTGTCTAGGGATCAACATATATTTTTGCAATAACTTTTCTCCTGATTGATATTAATTAAAATTTTCTTTAAGGATTCATCAAATAAAGTGTTTTCGTTTGTCACAGTAACGATAAACCAAGTCACCTTTGCATTAATAAAGAAATTTGCCATTTTCCTAATAAAGGGATTTTTGACATTTGAACCACTAACATTAAAGTTCGAAAAAAAGACTGAAATAACAGTTTTCTTTAAAATTTTATTGGGTAACTTAAACAATTAATAATCCGTGTTTCTACCGCGAACACTAACAACACAAGAACATCGGTTTGGCATACTCAAAATGAGTTCATCCAAATCACGCTGTGGAATGGCCGCCCATGTTCGTTGCAACAACAAAAAAAGGTCTTCTTGCCACTGGATACCCTCCATATTCGGCAGAGCTCTTCTCTGTAGCATATCCCATGCATGCTCAATCGGGTTCAAGTCTGGCGACTGAGCAGGCCAGGGCAGGACATTGATGTTAGCTGCGGCGAGAGTCTGTCTTACAACTCTTGCGGTGTGCGGTCGTGCATTATCATGCATTAACTGAAATAAGGGACCGATTTGCACTTGTAGAGGAACGATGACGTCTGATACAATCGTCTCAGCATAAATTTGAGCGTTGAGGTTGCCTCTGATCCAAATCAACTCAGTTCTTCCGCCGATCCAAATACCCGCCCATACCATAATGGTTCCACCACTATAAGGATGGACTTCCTGGCAGGATTTTAATCGCTGTTGGCGTCCAGGGGTTCTCCAGTGTCGTATACGTCTTGTATCCGGTCTCATACCAAAACGAGACTCATCAGAAAAGCACACGAAACGCCACATCTCAATCTCAAGAAATCCGCATAAAAATGCTTGATCCCTAGACACTTTTGATGTGTGTATTTAAAGTGTATCAAATGACTCTTCTCGAATATTGTTATGAAATGTAAGAATGGCATGACCATCTTGATTCATTGGAGGTCGAACTGAGTTATTGTTTTATTTAATTTTATTAATCTGAATACGTCGTAATACTATGTTTACTATTACTATTGTGTACTAGGGATGCTTTTGGCTTTGCTTTGTTCCTCAAACTACCTGAGGCCTATCGCAGACTCTTACTACTAGAAATAATGATAGGTATTATATAGTAAAAAGGTATAGAAAGCTGTAATTTGCCATGGGTATATGTATCTACCACGCCGTCAAAATAGGACAATATACATAGGTAATCATGATGTAAATATTTGCCGGGTATATACCTACATACTTCGTTAACATGTAAAATGAGTTTTCTCGTATAAAGTTGATGCCAAGTATTTTGAGTAGGTATACTTATTTCTACAGCTTCCTGTGTACCGTGTACGAGATTTCCAGAAGCTTGAATGCTATAGCGATACACAGGCTTCTGCAGAAGACTGTATGTGGTGATCGCATGGAAATTGGAGGGCTTAATTGCAGTGTCTTCTACTTTCATCTTGACTTGGGAGTGCGAACCGCAGTAATCACCAAGACAGTATTCTTTACGTCCCCGAAGAGATTATAAATATTTGGGGTGTATAAGCGCACGATTTGTCCTACTTCCTACTAATATTATAAATGCGAAAGTTTGTAAGAATGTATGTGTGTTTGTTGCTCTTTCTCGCAAAAACTACTGAACGGATTTTCATGAAACTTTGCAGTAATATAGCTTAGACATCGGAATAACATAATTTATTAAAAGTTTTTGAAGGGACTGGTTTCCCGAAGCGAAGCGAGGGCGGATTTACTAGTAACTCATAAAAACGTAATTGTATGTTACGTTATGTCATGTTATGCGCTTAGTGTGTTTCAGTTAATAATAATTGGCGCTACCAAATTACTGATAAATAGAGGCCAGTGACAGAATGGCTCGTTACCACATAAAAGTTCCTACTTAATACATTCAGTCCATAACATTTTGTCTACAATAAACATAAGCACACTCAACGTCGAAGAGTATTTCTTCTTCAGACAGCTAGAATGATCTCCCCAGCAATAACACTGTTCTAGCCACGGAACACAGGGAATGAATCCCACAACACTATCAAACGGTGAGCCCCGCTCGAGGCAATCTTCATATTATATTCTGCAACTGTGAAATAATAAAAACTGTTTTCCAATAGAAAACTGTAATATTCACAGCAATTTCAAGCAAACTTCACAATTTCCATGTAACTGCATCACGGCACGGATCTGTTCTAAATTGGACTACGCTGCTTCAGTGCAGATTGTTGCAGGGGTTGGGCTTTGTGTGAACATAATGAAAGAAAACACACCAATAACACTTATACTCTGATTTTAATACTTGAACACAAATAATTTTCACTAATTATAATTAGCGAAAATGTTAAATAATTTCGCAACACCAAAAACAATACGTTCGGCCACCCATTAGCATTCCATATTCCTTTTTTAATTATTTTTTATGTGATACTTCCAACCTGCCAACATCAATCAAACTAGTCTGACTATCAATCTGACCAGTGTTATAGTAGAAACGCGCTAGCTATGCGTTCCTGAAGTCTGTCAATTCATCATGACTAGTGATGTACAATAAAGAGGCTTTGGGCAAAACGTCACACTCGGAAAACGTCCCATGGGACGTTTCGCCGCCGTAATTTTTTGACTGGGTCGATTGGTCCCAGAAATTCAAAATTAAATTATATAGTCGGCAGAAAAATCTACATACGTGTGTAAGATATTTTCACTATAAATATTAAGGTTAGCTTCTATTTGATAATAAAAAGAAATTGAAATACAGTACTTAATATAAATTATTTTTAAATAATTATACAATGACTAATACAAATGCCATAATATCTGTTTTAATTAGAATTTAGCTTTTAGCTTTAAAAAATTAAATTAAATCAAAGGACAAAAACGTCCCGTGGGACGTTTTCAGAGTGGGACGTTTTGCCCAAAGCCTCATTATTGTATGTATTGCAGCCGAAACACTAAAATATATACCTAAATAGAGTGGATGGATATAAAGTAATAACCATGTGATGAAAATACGCTTGAATCATACAAACTTCAACTTCATATGATACCTATTACGGTGGTGGTCATAATACATAACGTTTCGGTACGATCACATCACACGAAACTTAAATACAATATTTTTCATATCCAGTTAATATTAGGGATGAAAATGCTTTTAAATAATTCTGATCGTTATAACTTTTTCAAACCATCATAAACAGGAAAGACTTTTGAAACACACTATTCCGCTACAATGCTATACAATTTCTCGCGATAATTTCGCAATGGGTCGCGGTTTACTTGCTCCTAGCTCCCAGGATGTAATTATAGAGAGCTCTACAGCCTAAAACTTGGGCGCTAGCACGCATGTGTGGAATCCGATACGGTAGCCAAGATTCTCGCCTAACATTCGAGTCAGGTTGGCCGAGTGGTCTAAGGCGCCAGATTTAAGCTCTGGTTCCCGACAGGGAGCGTGGGTTCGAACCCCACACCTGACAAAGGTCTCTAGGAACGACATTTTTGTTAGTTTTTCCCAGAATTGACCTTTCTTTGCATTGCAGAAGATATTAGAGAAATTATCACTACTTTCTTCAGAAAATACATTTTATTTTTTAACCTACTCACCTTCCTTTTATCTTTTCTAACCCACTTCTACGTTGATTATGCAATTTTTTATTACCTACTTTGTAAATTTGAAGTCGGTTTTTTCTTTGTTAAAACTATTTGAAGTTTTCAAGTTTTTGATAGGTGGGAAAAGCTTAGAGTTCACCCGCAGAATTACCACAGCCCGCCACGGTACTTAATACCATTTCTACCATCATAATTATTGCGTTTAATTCAATTGTGTTCTGGATAAAAAGATGTAGAGTAGGTAAGTAACCTTTTTAAAGGTGACCATCTCAGTCCTCAAGCGTAGCAAAGCATCTTTGACCGAATTGGAACGAGACTATTACTAATTGATTTTTGTTCCAAGTCATAACGGTTGTTATGGGCGACAGAGAAACGGTGGTGCTGTCTGCTCGTTTTTTACCATAATTCCAAAAAAACTTTACCAAATCAATGACTTAATGCCCGCAATTAAGTGTGTTAAATTATATTCTGATATTTAAATAAATATAACAAATGCCGTAGGTACATATAAGTGAGGCGGCAGTGCATGCCGGTATCACGCCGAAGGCACATTCCCTGCTTATTTACAAACAACACATTTGCAAGTTATTAGTTATCTTATTAACGATCACCTATACAACATACTTAGTCGTTGCTTACCGACGAATCTACTAAACATTAAGTTTATTACTGTATCTTAACTCTTAACTTATTCTTAAGTGTAACTTAGCTGTAGTCGGCGGATTGGACCGCGCCAAACTTTTTTATTGTTTTTCAAACTTATTCCTTAGTTTACCCTCTTAGTAGGGGTTGATTTATGAACATGTTAGGTGTTTAAGTTTATCTAACTTTAGCCCTTTATGCCAAAACCTTAGTGGTACCTACTTTTAATTGGTGTAAATAAAAAATCTTGTAACCCTTATTTTAACTCTTGATCTTTAATCGGCTCCTGCCTAAAACACGTCACAGTTCATAATAGTTATATATTTTTTAGGGTTCCGTACACAAAGGGTAAAACGGGGCCCTATTACTGAGACTTCGCTGTTCGTCCGTCCATCCGTCCGTCTGTCACCAGGCTGTATCTCATGAACCGTAATAGTTACACAGTTGAAATTTTCACAGATGATGTATTTCTGTTGCTGCTACAATAACAAATACTAAAAAACAGAATTAAATAAATATTTAAGTGGGCGCTCATACAATCGACGCTTCAGCGATACATTAGTAACCTTTCGGTCGAAGAGATGGCGTTGTGCGTAATATGTGGCTACAATAAAACAATTAAATATTTAAGTGAGGCTTTCATACAACAGACCAGATTTTTTTGGCGTTTTTATTCATAATGGTACGGAACCCTTCGTGCGCGAGTCCGACTCACACTTGGCCGGTTTTCATTATAGCCTGAAGAGCTGCGTAAAGGCAGACGAGCTACCTGATGGTAAATGGTCATCGTCGTCTATGGACACGAGCAACACCAGGAGAGTCACCAGTACAACTCCGGTTCTTAAGGAGAATTCTTTTTACACCTTTCTCTAAGAAGACTCACACCTCCACAGGTATAGCACACACATGCACCTTGTTACCTGGCCTGCAAGATAAACAATACGACAAGGGAATGCAATGCAATTCATTTAGCGGCAATGTTACCGGGGAAGATAACAACAAACACTATCATTTCTATTTACTCTCTCACCGCTCAGGTAACTGTAAATACCTTTCGTTATCTTCGGACGCTTTATAAACATCAGATCTCTAGTAGTTTTCCCCCGCGACTCACTGTGTCAAAGTAAAATGTAAATGATGTTGTTTACTGTGTTAGCTGTGATCCTATGCTGACACCCATAAACTGGAACGTCACCATAAGGCTGTAAGACTGAACCTCGTCTTGCAGGACTTCGGCCCTAGCGGCCTTCGTCACTCTGAGATGTTGAAGAATGACAATGGCGTAGAAATGTTTAGATTAGTCAAAAGTTTTTTATACATTTTTTCAGTTTCATAATATGGCGTATGATTATTTCTCTGTGAATTCACTTATTGTATCACGTTTTCACCCTATCGATTCACACGCTGTCGCACCACACGCCAACAATCATACATACATAATGTTAGGGTCCCACGTTTATGAAGAGCATCTTCAGTCTTAACTCTAAATAATGACACCGAACAACTATTACATAATCTATCGGTACACAAGGCTAGTTGTAAAGGATTACAAAATAATAAACAGTAAATAATCTGGGCTGAATGTCCTGGGGGTAACAGTCGGAAAGCGAGGCCCGAAGGTCCGAAGTAAAAAGTTTATTAAGAAGGCCAAGTTCTCTTTATTATTCTCCCATGCGTAGTTAAATACAATATTAAACATATCAAAGGACTATTAATATCACATATCATAGATTCAAGTGTTACGGCTAGTATCACTCAATTATTTATACACATTGAATGAATGAAAAAAATGTCTGGGAGGCTTCGATGCCCAAACGGATGCCTATGTGGAACACAAGAATATCTGGAACTCTCATCAAACAAGTACGAGTATATCTGAAGAGTTCTATCGAATATAATAATTATACACTTCGATAACAAGTTGCACTTTATGTTAATTGATAACCTTGATAACTTTTGAACGACGTTATCATTATCACACTACACCGTTTATTTTATGAAACACCCGAATAGCTAAATTGTATTAATCTGTAACGCTGTTAACAAAACTTCTTCCAGAGTATTTTATCGGAACCATGAACATAATGTTTAGCCATTGTATCAAACACTCATCAAACACATTGGACTCTACATAGTCCGTTCCGGTGGTATATTGCGAACTCAGTAACATTGCCTGATTAAAACCCTCCCGGTGACCTTCCTCAGTGGGATCTCCGGGATACTCCGGGATCTCAAACGAAATCTCCAAGCGCGTTGCCAACATGTGGGGCTCTGCCTGAAACAAATGCCCCATCTCTGGTCTGTCCAGTTTACGTCGGTTTGCGGCTACACATACCGTCGTTCTTCCCGGGGCTGCTGTTGGGCAGTTCCAGCTCACACTGTAGCACCGATAACACCTCATACGGCAGGCAGAGCCTATTGATACTCGTATTCTACTTAGTCCCGAGTCACAAGGACAATTGACCGCAATAATTACGACTTACTTATACAGCATACCTACTAATAACATACATGCACATTACTTTACCTCTCTCATAGTGTGGATATTTTTATGCCATACCCAGGCATATGAGTAGATAGGTCACCTGATGGCCAGTAATGGCCCCCATGGTTTAGTCAACCACTCCAAAAATTATTACGAGAAAAGAATAACTTACGTGATAGATTTAAAAAATATAAAAACCCTTTGGATGAAATAGAATTTAAATTGATTAGTAAAAGATGTGAAAAGGTAGCAGAAAATCTTTACAATAATTATATTAAAACATCAGAACAAAGAATATGCGATAATCCTAAATATTTTTGGACTTTCATTAAATCAAAAAGGGATGAAAGCAATTCCTATCCAAGTATGATGACGGATGGCGCGATCCAAACGACAGACGGGACTGAAATTTGTAATTTATTCGCAGACTACTTTTTAAATACATATAATACCCTATGTATTATTAATCAGGGGGCCTAGACAAGTGGCACAAACGTTAGTAGAATAGAATACTGAATGTATGGGAATGACGTAAGCTTACGCTAAGTAATTTGATCTGACGAATAGAAATAAAAATCGGTAGCCAAATGTTATCGTAATCTATTCGTTGGAACGAAACGTCTGAATAGTACGTTCATTCGTATGGAAATCGTAGCCAAACGGCAGTTTTGACATTTAGTTCGACTGAAAGCGTGCGACACTAAGCGAACGCCAAACACTTGAAGATAACGCTATAAAATGGCGTATATTTGTACCATTTTGAAGTGTGTGTTGTGACAGTTTATGTCTTTAAAGTGAATATTAATTCTTGTTAAAATGCATACTTTAAGATTATTGTGGGCAGCACATAATGAAGAATTATGGTTAAGGCAGCGACGTAGAAACGTTTCTAGGCGTTATTTAGAAAAAATTAATGAAATGCCGGACGTGTTATTTATCGAAAGGTTTCGATTAAACAAAGAGACTTTTAAAAAGCTTTGTCGCGATTTACGTGTACATACCTCATTAAACGGAACCAGAGTGATTCCGTTGGAAGTTAAGGTAAATAAATTCAACTTTTACTTTAAGTATAACATGCAATAGGTATTTATTATACTTAGTAAGGTTATAAAAACGATTATTCACTTATTATTTTTTGTAGGTGCTGTGTACGCTAAGCTTCCTAGCCACAGGGTCCTATCAGAGGATTGTGGGTGTCGTGCAACATTTGCCACAGCGTACAGCAAGTCGTTGTATTCGGCAGGTTGTAGAGGCACTCAACAGTAATTATATGTTGAGAAATATTGAATTTCCCCGGACACTACAAGAAAGGTCTAGGATAAGACAGCAGTAAGTAATATAATGAGGTATGTCACAATACACCCCACCTACTGTACCATAGTTTTAATATTTTATTCCTATTGTTTCTAGGTTCCAAAGAAAATTTAATTTACCGGGTGTCATTGGCTGTATTGACTGTACACATATAGCCATTGTCAAACCGGACAATGATGAACATCTATATTTTAATAGGAAAGGATACCATTCAATAAATGTTCAAATGGTAAGTGCTACAGTATCTGAATAATATTAACAAATAATTGGTCTTATTAGGGTTATTCTAACTGAATACTAAAACATACTTTAAATCATGCAGGATTTGTTTTAATTACTTACATTCATCACTGTTTTTGCAGATTTGTGACCATGATTTGAAAATTTTAAATGTAAATGCTAAATATGGTGGAGCAACGCATGACTCATTTATATGGGCATCCAGTCAAGTGGAAGGATTCATGCGTGAGCTTCATCAACAGGGTGAACAGACATGGTTATTAGGTAAATTACTTTATATTTAAAAATAATTATTGGTAACATACAGCTAATGTGTATAGATCGGAATTGGAATTGAATGTGTATAGATATGTAAGCAATGTAAGCAATTCTTTGAAACTAACATTGAGACCATGGTGCTCCTCAATACCCGGTTGTCCCACCACCGCTGATACTCCAATAATTGCCACCACCCTTTCTTCTAAAGCAGTTAAAGCAGTTCTGCTGCTTGGACCACCACCAGTGCCACTAGCATGTCGGCTTAGAGTTAATTTTTTTTTTTTCGTTTTCGTCTTCCAGTCTGCCCAAACCTAAATAATTATAATATTGTTATTTATAAATAAAGCCATCTTCTCTATATATGAGGACACATAATAAGTGAAAATTGGCATATTATGCTATAATGTTAATAAAAATATTACTTTTTTCCATTTTTCTGATGACTTTTGACACCCACCACCAAGAGAATTTAACACATTTGCGAGTTCGACCCACAACCGCTCACTTTTGCTTCGTCCTTGAGGACCTTGCTGGGGTTTCGAGAGATCTCCATGCCTGTAACGTAAACCAGTACCACACTTGAGTTAAACATAGGTTATATAGTTATATAGGTCCTATTATGGTCGATTACAATATTGAAGGAATGTGTTTTTAAGTGAATAATTTATACCTTTCCATAAAATCCAAAAGAAGCGAGAATTGCTCTGGACTAGCTCGTACCCTCGGTTCCATGACTAAAAAAAGAAAAATAATCTTACTTAAAATTTTAAATAGATATTTTTATTCCTACAAGTTTAAGTAGGTACATAGTACATACATACATAATGTAAATTTCAACTCTTGAATATGTAGACGGGTTGTTTCCGTAACGGTTCCGATTGTATTCCGACGGTTCGGATTGTAATGATTTTATTTGGACACAGTACCGCTATTTATACAAAAACAGAGCAAAATTTCAACCAATTAAATGCTAGAGAATTCCAATTTTTCTAATTTTTAAATTTTAAATTTCGATTTGGAATATGGAATAAATATTTTTAAAAAACATTACGTGTTAAAATAGTAGAAGTAAGAATCTATACAAGTAGATCGTAGATTAATATTGTATATTATTAAATTTCTACTTACCAATTAAGGAAAATTTGCTTCGGAATCGAATTTAACGACAGCACACTTCATATCACTGACTGACTTGTATGACATTTACGAACGAAACCATAGACGATATTTGTTATTTTTCATAGCGATCGAATAGAATAAGCGTTCGATATCTCGTAGGCCATTTGGCTACCAATCGAAGAACGCTATTGCTAAGGCGCATACGATTGTCGATATAGAATAGATTCGAAGCGTTTGCCATTTGTCTAGGGGGGCAGGATACAGAAAATACAGCATTGAGTTAGAAGACATAGCTCTAACTTTGCGGATCTGAACATATCTAGAGAAGCTATATTAAAAAAACTAAAAGCTCTCGATGTATCGAAAGGCGCCGGTCAGGATGGCATACCACCTATTTTCATAAAGAATTGTTTAAACCAGCTAGCAACGCCCTTACATCTAATATTTAAAAAATCTATTGGCACTGGGACATTTCCAAATAAATGGAAAATAGCTAAAATAGTGCCCATCTATAAACAAGGCAATAGAGATTGCGTCAAAAATTATAGACCCATCTCAATCCTGTCCACAATGGCTAAAGTCTTTGAATCTATTGTGTGCCCATCTATTCAGAGTCACTCTCAACAATTTGTGTCAAATCGTCAACACGGATTCATTAAAGCTAAATCCACAAGCACGAATTTGGTTTCATTTATTGAGGGTCTTGCTGAGGCAATAGATAAGCAGGAAGAAGTAGATGTTATATACACTGACTTCAGCAAGGCCTTCGACAGTATACCACATTCATTGCTTGTCAAGAAACTTATAATTTACGGGTTTACAGACAATTTAATAAACTGGATTCAATCATATTTGTTAGATCGCACATACTTTGTAGTAGCTAACGGATACAGTTCTAAATTAAATAAAATACCTTCAGGGATTGCCCAAGGTTCACATTTAGGTCCGATTCTATTTAATATATTCATAAATGATATTCCTAAATGCTTCCTTTCATCTACCCCATATTTATTTGCCGACGATTTAAAATTCACCCGAAAAATTAAATATCAGTCTGACGTATCCCTGCTCCAACAAGATTTAGATAGACTAAGTCAATGGTGTCGTGCAAATGGAATGAGCCTTAACATAGACAAATGTTGTTTCATAAAATTTACAAAAAAAACACAATACTGTTCATTCCAAATATTACATACAAGGGACGCGTTTACAAGAAGTAGATAGTATCAGAGATTTGGGGGTCATACTAGACAAAAAGCTAACTTTTTTGCCTCACATAGACAATATTGTTAAACGTTCATCCAACATGTTAGGTTTCATTATTAGGAATAGCAAAATCTTTAAGAAAACAGCTTCTAGAGTCCTTTTGTATAACACATTGGTACGAAGTATACTTGAATACTGTGCTGTAGTTTGGAGACCTCATTATGCAACCCACATCCTAAGAATAGAGCGTGTACAAAAAAGGTTTCTGTGGCACTTATCATACTCAGCTAAAATTTCGAGAAAAAAATGTCGTACTTAGATAAAGTAAAATATTTTAAAATGTCCTCTTTAAGTAAACGCAGGACACTACTAGACTTGTTGTTTCTTTACAAAATTCACAACAACCACATCGATTGTCCACGGATACTTAGCAGTTTTAACTTTAGGATTCCCCGAACCGCTCCACGTCAACCTGTTCCACTCTTTGTTCCACCCCTAAGATCTACTACAGTATTGGGTAGCAAATCCCCTATCCCTCGGTTATGTAAAACATTTAATGATTGGGTCACAGACGGACAAATAGACTTGTTTTCAGGAAAAATTCACCAGTTTCTTTTAATGAACAAAATACCAGATTAACTGAATTACCTAACCCTTGTTTTAATTTTTCTATTCATTGTTTTTGCATCTTATGAAACTTAAGCACCATTATACTTATTTATAGACTTCCATAAAGCATGCAGTGTTTACCTATAACTGGTTGTACATTTAGCTAATTACAGTAGGTATTTAGTTAATTTAGTATTAATTTATGTAAGTCTGGATGTAACAACTGTTGGTAAGCCTAATAAAGAAAATAAAAATAAATAATTACCGTCGCCCATGAACAATAGCAACTACAACAAGAATTCATTCGAGGTACGGCCATGTCATAAAATTGCGAGAACCATTGTAGGAACTTAATTACACAGATTACTCTTATGTAGGAGAAAATGACGTATAACCAGAATTGTGGACGAATGCCAGATATTAAGGTGTCTTCTTTAGAACATTCAGCCATCACAAGCCGGTAGAAGATGCTGAAACTAGATAGAAACACTATTTTGACAGTGAAATGACTATTTCAAACGAATATTATAGTTTACATCGGAAGGAGGTACAGGAACCAATCATCGATCAAGCCAAGTGATTGGCTGCAGTAGAATTAATTTCTTAATATCCTGAAAAAAGTTTTGCATGCCAAGTTTTTGTAAAAGAAGCGTGAATCCGACAACATTGTGTAATTCCATTCCTGCTTCACGTCATGACCTTTTTTTGTTAGTGTTACTTTAGGATAATTGAAGGTAAAAATTTCAATAGCTTCCCTATATATATCTATATATCTATATAATTATTCCCAAAACAACAATTTTACTGAAGAAAATTTCACACATTTAAATATCAAAATATATTATGTAACTCAAAGGTGACTGACTGACATAGTGATCTATCAACAAACAGCCCAAACCACTCGACGGATTGGGCTGAAATTTGGCATGCAGATAGCCACTATGATGTAGACATCCGCTAAGAAAGGATTTTTTGAAGGATTCATCCCCTAAGGGGGTGAAATAGGGGGGTAAAGTTTAAACGAATTCCACGCGGGCGAAGCCGCGGGCGGAAGCTAGTAATCCATATTTTTCAAGGTTTCTCTTTAAAATTTGGTGCATATTAAGATGATTATGAACGTTTTAAATTGGTGCATAATTTATACATGCATATATAAATATGCCGTGAGGTTATCTCAAGAGATAAAATGGCAAAGTTGACTCATGAATGTCAACTGTCGGGTTATCAGTCAATCTCTACCTGCTACGTACGTTTGCAACTTTGAAAATAATCAAATTTTAGATCTCTCTTACTTATTCCAGATGACTTTACAAGAAAGTCTCAATAAAGAAATAGTCCCTTTCATAAATATAATACTATACTGTAATATGACACATGGCAAAGTTATTTTAAAAACATAATGGGTTCGATTTCCACATATTTACCTGACATACATAATTACATATAGATATTATCGGTAACAGACGGTAAAGGATCGTGATGTGATATGTGCACACACCACACCTAACACTCCAAATGCAGGTGTGTGAATGTATATTTATACATTCACACACCTGCATAATATATAATAAATAAACAAACAAACATATATAATAAATAAACAAACGCTTAAATAAGCGTTTGTTTATTCAAATAATTGTCACGAATCGCGAACGATACAAAAGCTATACCTAAATATCGCGTTGTGCCTTTGTCCTTCAGATTTTACTTTTAAGTTTCTTCCGTCAACCTCCATATTATTTAATTTGCTAATGAATCGTTCTACGATAATATTTAACTTGCAGATAGCAGACTCATCTATCTGACTGGTTGTTATAATAACAGCGACATCTCGATTACTTACTATAAACTTTAGTAATATATTATGTCACGTCGCCGCGCCAAGCTTTGGGTAACATTATCTGAACTTGATAGTTTACTGGTTTTTTACTAGATGGCGCTAAGTCGTCAATTTTAAATTAAGTACTTTGCTCTGTGATGAGGCTGCATTTTTGCTTCCGACAAATAGCGATATGGAAAATTGCAAAAAACCCAACTAACAATAATTATTGTGTAACCAAGGACTCGAGTGTGACCCTTTGTAATATACCTTTGTAATATATTTGTTGTATTCGCTTGGTTAAAGTATCGTTTAAAAATTGATGGTCTGGTGATGGACTACCGAGGGGTTCTTGGCCTATGGCCAAGTACCCATATCCTTGGTTCTCACCAGGCTCACAAGGACTGCATTCCGCGCCACGGCAATCATGGCGGCTGCAATTGGGTACATCTTTTAATTTTATTGTGTTTTGTTTGGTCTTGAATGTACCTGCATAATTAGAGACAAACTCTGCGCTCTAAAGTCTCTCAATACTTCAAATATTGCCTATAAAACAAATACACTTTTCGCAATTTCACGTTGCGTCAAACGCATGGTAGAGTTCATAGATTAAATTACATTGGTATTATATAAAATAAGATACATGGTATAGGATATTAAATGGCAATATTTATTCATGCATTTGTTTTTAATGTATAACACATTAACAATATAGCTATCTGCACTCCTTCTCCATATAGGTATACTCTAGGTATGCCAAATTTCATACAACTCTGTACATAATTTTCGTAAAAATCGGTACAATGTTCCTGATGATGTTTCCATTTCTGTTCCGTGTTGGTACTGGTGGAATGTAGGTGCATACTCTTCTACCTCCTCTGATTTATTCAGTGCACATCTTTCTGAGGGTCAGTGGTACCAACTAGATATTTCTGAAGTAATAATAACTTAAAAACTTCATCATGACAAAAGCTACGGAAACTTTCGCGACAATCAATAATTCAGAGCTTAAAACCCCTTTTTGATAGGTCTTAAATTTTAATAGCCACATACACAGGTAGGTATTCCTTTTATCAAAACTTCAAAAGCTGCAGTAAAGCTTCACGGGAGCGCCTGCTAGCCCGCCCTCCCTCACCCTCCAGATAACTCACTTTAGGGCGTCGTGCGACGACCGCGAGGACTTCACGACTCACAACATTACGATACGACGCGGCGACGCGGCGACGTGACGACAGCGAGACGCCGCGTCGGGCAGAGTTCTTTCAATTCAATGTTCATCAAAGGGAATGGAAACTGAAACGAAATAATATTAATATTAATCGGATTTATTTTTTAAGCTATTGCATAGCTTTTATCGCGGGCCTTGGGCGCGGGGACCGAATGCAAAAATTTCGTAACGAAAATTTATTACACCCCCATCACCCACACACAGACATAGTTACTATGTCTGTGCACCCACACATCGATAAATACCAGAACTTTTAACTGAGTTAACTAACTTTTACTTTATAACGGCTAAACCGATTTGGCTAATTTTAGTCTTGAAATATTCGTGGAAGTTCAGGGAAGGTTGCAGCGATGAGAAAATATGAAAAATTGCGAGGAAAATACTAAAAATGAAAATTTTAATTTCCCATACAAATCTTACCTGTCAAACATTTGATTTTCGCCCCGTCGGTTCGGTGTTTTAAGAATAATTACATGTAGATCTGGATTAAATAAGGCGTTGGAATCGACAACATGTATTCATAATAGTCGAATTATCGCGTATTTAGATTTAAAACATACAAAATAACATGACATAAAATAATGACACTATATTAATGACTTGAGGGTGATAGAGACAGTTCCATACAGGCAAGGCAAACTGTAAGGCACTGTCTCTGTCACCCACACGTCATTCACGCGCCAAAAGATCGTTGTAGGACTTAAATGTCAAATGTCAATTTTCTTTTTAAAAATAATTATTTTGTCAACTGAAATAGTTCTTATGCTTTTGTTAAGAATATTTAAATCTTCTTTGCACAAATTAATGCATTATCCGTTTCTAATAAAGATTAAAATGTCTTGCACCTATAATGTGTCGTTATGATGTATGTACGTATTCTTAACAATTAGGCTTACGTCATTATTATGCGTCTCTTTCAGTCATATTGCCTATGAACTTTGATGTAACTTTTGATAACTAGGCAACTAAATGAAAACTTGTACACCACTTTCTTGGCCCACTGTAAAACAGTGAATATCTGTACTCGTATAATTTGTGTACAAAGTGTTTTAAATATGAATAAGCAAAGTGCATTTATTAATGAAGAAAGTCACGAAAAAATTGTGAAAGAAAACGAGTTATTACTATACATTATTATATACATTATTTTATATACATTCATTTTATTATTATTATCACAAATGCAGTATTATTTTTTGTTTTGTTAATTTATATATAATGCTATGCAATAGCTTTACCGCGGCAGTCTCCGAGTGCCACACGTCTTTTTTTTTCAACCACTTTTTGGAACTCTAATTACGCCATCGCTTGAAGAAATCCTTATAAGTACTTACTGATTAGTCTAATAAGAAACTGGAATATTTTTTCCCTACGCAGAACAACACTTCTTACTACTTACTGCTACTTATGTATAGGGACTTTCATGGTTGAAGTACCTAATCATCCAGTTTGTAACGACTAATGACCTTTCTTCGTAAGAACGCTTTTGATACGAGTTTAAGAAGAAACAGGACAGCATTTCCGAACATTGTGACGTTATTTTAATAATTACAGATTTTGATAATACGATGAACGACCTCTACCGATAGTTAGTAGATAATTATTTTTAGGAAAAGTCTCGTTTCAATTCGATCACCGATGCGTTGCTACTAAAACAATAATCTCACGGTAAAAATGTCACCAAGTACCGTGGTTGCTAGTGGTACTGTCCCCGGTGAACTCTGGGATCTACCACCTGTTAACATGATAATAACGTAATGGATACCTATCAATAATATTAGGTTGTTCGGAAAGTCATTTCCTTTTTTTAAATATGAAATTGAAAGCCAACTTTCGTATGAATAAAAATATTTCAGTAAATTCTACATTAGCTATTCTAGTTCAGCATCATTTGCCGTCTTTGTGGTAGAATACCATCTTTCTGGTCTATTGACAAAAAACTGATACAGGTAATTTTTGACCTCTTCACTTCAAGTAGGTAAAGATTTAACCGTCCAAAAATTTTTGCAGCGAATGGAACAAATAATAATCCGAAAACACCAGTTCTGGAAAATATGTTGGAAGTGGCATTACATCTATATCAGTTCATCCGAAATAAAAATTGTGACTTAAACAACATTTTTAATTTTTCCATACTAAAAAACACTTACATAGTGACGAAAACACTGCTTATTGCTCGCCATATATAAAAGGAAACCAACTACTGCATAGATTCAATTGAGCTTTTTCACACACAAACCTTGCTTTATTGGCTCTCAAAACATATAAGCGGCTTAAGAGTAAATTTTGGTTGACGAATCACAATTAACTCTGTCCGGAAAAACGAAATTATTTTCCGAACAACCTAATAATATTTACTTTTTAATCTGTCTTTATTATTTCTTACTTTAAAACGCTACAATACTACGTACCGCTGACATACCGGAAATTCTTCAAATCAATCATTCAAATAATTTTATTTCAGGAACTCATTTTATCTAGATCTCAATATAAAATATACTCTGCAGCGGAACCATTTCCGTTCTTATGCAATATTTAATATTATGTTGTAATAACTCTAGTACGGATTTCAATAAATTGCAAATAATAGTAGATTAAAGTACTTACCTTATAAAAATATGAGGTCACCCATATTCCAATGTTGTGAAATATAATAAACAGAAATAAACAAACCGGATAGCGCTTACACAAACCTGTGAGCAATATCGTCAAAATGTAAATTATACCAAGAAGTGTAGAGTCGAAAGGGCGGCAAGACCATAGACCAAACACGGTGGTTGCAAACACACACACAAAATGACACACTTCTCAAACCCTCTTGGTCTTGACAGTCATACCTACACATATCTGCCTGAAATTGATACATGCTGAGTACAATAAGTTATAAAGTATACCTACTTACATAATAATAAGTTTGTGTACCTTTAGGTTCATATCGAAATACATATATAAATGTATAATTATGTCATTCAATAAATATTAATAATTTTAATTGTTACCGGCCAAATTTCTTCAAACTAATGTCCTACCCATTTCCAGTTTGTTTTAACCCTTCACTTGAATGCCATTGACATAAGTTTTTAATTTATCGCATAGTATTAGCGCCATACTAACGGGATGCTCATACTCCAATATGAATCAAATATGAACGTCATCGACAAATGTTCAGTCAAACACCGATGACGTCGGACTTTACATTTTACGTCGCTTGAGAGGCAAGCTTTCTCGTCCTTTACCGTTATATTCAATTCTTTTATAAATAAGTTAGCTGCGAGCCCCGGCCTTACGCGCCGACGGAGCCGCTCAGAGTTCATGATAATCCGTAACGTCGTTACCTTGCCTTATTGGATAGAAATGCTTCTAAGCTCCGCAGTCCGCTACTTTATAACAGCCGTTGTACTACCTTCGTAACGATTTTACATCGGTACCTAGGGACTTATTTCTATAAGTTATCATATTTAAATAAAATTCCTCCCTTCTGTAAATGTTCTGTGTTCCTTTGATAAGAGTTATAATATAATACTTATTTATTATTATTATTTTTATATAGAATAGTTTTGCTGATATCTGCTCATATTTTGTTCCTTTTTTATGGAATTAAGGCAGGTGATCCACCACGCGTGTTTCGACGAGTAACTAAACATCGGCTATTTTCTCGCTCAAAAAGTGTACCAAAATCTTTTTTGTTTACAAGAAATATTACATAATATATCGTAGATATTAGTAGGTCAACAACCTATGTAAGAAAGCAAACGAGCATGCAGCACCGCCCTTCCGCTGCCGTAGGTACATGACAACTGTGACCGACACAATAGGTACAGGATTCAAAAAGAGACGAGGATATTTAGTGCAGTTAGCAGATGCTGTTCTTACCCCGGGCGAAATCTACCATAATAGGAAAAATCAAATTATGATTAGCAAGACCAGGTAAACCCCAAGCTAAAATATAATAAGATATATATAATATATAATATAAAAAATTTGATAAGTCCGCAATTTGACGTCAGCAGTCTTTTCAGATATAAAAATTTTGATTTAGTGGTAGGTAACTACACTAGCTTTTAAGTTCAGTATAACTAATAATCCTGTATTCATCTCATTACGGTGGCTGAACACGCTTAGGTACCCACACGCGACAAAATGTTGTAAATATTTTTTATATGTGTAGGTATTTATTAAGTTCGACTTGGGTACCTTATTTTTGTTTGTGAACCGATTGGAATAAATAATATATGCAGTTTCTCAAACACATTCCATGTATGGAGTACGAACTCCGACCAGTAGGACTTTAATTAATATAGAAAACAAAAGTGACGCGTACGAATGATCATGATTCATGATGAAATGTTCGGATGCACTGATTGATCTCGGTCGGGGTGTCATCGATCCCAGTGGGGTGGGATTTACCGCCGCTACCTGCCTTATTAACTTTCCATCGGAATAATCCATGTGGACAGCTAGTTGGACTACTTTATAGAAGCTAAACTTGTTTTTATACTAGACATTCATTTATTGTTTATTTTAATCGTTGCAGTTATAACCAAACGAGATAAAGACCACCGTTTTGTTTGAAATTGAAGCCAGGTCAAAACATTTCGCGATAATAACATATTTTATGTGAACTTTAATAAGACGGGTCAGTCATTTCCGTAAGCTCAGACGGATTTCAGACAGACAGGATACTGTCTGTCTGTCTGTCTTATTCTGTTTTTTCAACACAAATATCCATTTACTACGATCTTATAATTTCTGGAGAAATATTTTCAGGTGGTGTATGGTAAAGCACCTTTTCATTCCTGACTTTATGCCCGTATTATCGCCGGAAAGAAACACCAGCTATGGCAATTTATTGTAGCATAAACAGGCGCCTACGTACCGAATTTACCCTACCCTACCTTACCCTAGACCAATTAAATGCACAAACTATCACAGTCCCTATTTAAGTTTTGTTCTGTATCAATCAAAATTGTCACGGACGGAACCGTTCTATAGAGCCTTGCTACGTTCCTATTTTGAAACTAAGCGCAGCGTCGATGTACCTAAGAAATAGCGTAAAGTCCCCCCCAAGGGACACTAACTAGGCGGTATGTTAAAAACAAATGATCCACCTGATGGCAAATGGCCACCGTAGCCCATGGGGCCATAGAATTCAGTAACACTAACACCGAAATCACCACTGATAAAATGTCTATTAAGAAGGAAGTAAGAAGAAAGAAAAAAATTCACGCCTGCACACGTGGCTATTGGATTTATTGAGGAAACTAAGCCATTATATCGTTATAACGAGCCTATGAACACTAATAAAATTAATAGAGTGTAGAGACTATAAAGATTGTAGAAACCATAAAATAGTTCCGGACGTGATCGCTAGCATTATGTATCACTATTCGTTTGGTGTTTCATGTACGGGATATACATTGGCGTGGGTTCTAGTTAAGCTGTGTGATGGACTTGATTTGCTTCTGAAATTAGCAGGAACAAACATACTGACAGTCAGACAAATATTGTAAAAATCGCGCTAAGGTACCTAGTACAATTTCTACCGCCATAATAATTCTTTTAACAAAATTCGTGTTCCGGATAGAAAGATGTAGCCGGTTACACTTTGTGCAGGCGACCATCTCAGTCCTCAGGGTAAGCAATGCATCTGTGACCGAATAAGAACGAAAACTATTCCTAAGAATTACTAACTGGACTATTACTAACCTCAAATAGCAGGAAACAGTCCCTGACTTCACACTTATTAACAAACTAACCAACTAGGTAATTCTCGTATTCTAAGACCATCTGTTAACTGGACCAACCATCCCCTAAATTGAGTTTTGATCTAGGTAGGTCCACAGTTGGGGAGATAGCGGACGGGAAGGAGTGCTACATGGTCGTTTGCTACCTTAATCAATTATATGTCTCATTCCAAACCTATTTGATTCTACCTGATAGGAAAATTTGGGGATGATAGTTTAATCGGTTCAACTGGTCTCTATGAAATTTTAAAATGAAGGTGGACATTGCGGCTTTAGTTAGCTGGCCAGCCTGCCAGCTGTATCCGAAGACAGAGTTCAAGCTGACATCATCGTGCCGCTCGTAATGGGATAGCCGACAATATTTGAAACTTTTGAGAAACCCTAAACATACTAAAGTTGAATCGTTGCATGGCGAGCGCGGAAGTATTAGGTTAATTTTTTTTTAACTATTTTTGTAAAAATGTAATAATGGAAGTAAGCCTTTTCAAAGTGAGCATCTTAAGCTTCTAAGGGTCACTTCACCAAAGACATCATACACAGTAGGTACTATGTACTTAGTAGCAATAGTCGGCATAATTAACATAATAGCAACGCATAATTTAAACATTATTTAATTTTTTTACATAGTTATGTATGTTTTTAGAAAGATTTTTTATAGTAACTGTCAACAGGTTTACAATTATACACAACCAGCGACAAACACGACAAATGGATAAATTATTGGAATTATACGACGAATCTGAAATTATGTCATTCATGAATAATGTGATAACTATAAACTTTAATGTAACTGGAGGTGGTTGCTCATTACAATAATTTATGGTATTTGTTGGTGGGTACAGCGCATTCCTATATGGTCAGATCGGTCGTGTGCATCTTCGGTTTTTAACTATTTAGTTTAGATTTTAACGTTATGGAAGACTGTGTTCTAACACCATCTTCTGCTAGCTGGACTATCCCTCCTAGTTTGGTTTCGGTCTTTGTTATATCGCTGGTTCACTATTACAAGGTTCTATATTTAATTTTGATGGTGTTTTGTAATAAACCATAGAACTTCTTTACTCCTTTTAATTGATAAAAACATCATAGGACCGAACAATCCTACTATAATATTATAAATGTGAAAGTTTGTGTATTTGTTTGTTTGTTTGTTACTCCTTCACGCAAAAACTACTGAACTGATTTTCATGAAATTTGGCACACACATAGAGGGCAACTTAGATTAACATATAGGATATTTTTTATCCCAGAAATCCCGCGGGATCGGAATTTACGCGGGAAAACCTTCTTCGCGTATGGGGTATAAATAGCTTCTAAACAAACATTAATATAAAACTAACAAGTCTGTCTTCCCGGAAATCCCGCGGGATCTGGAGTTACGCGGAAAAAACTCCTATGCGCGTAGTTGCGGGCTTAAATTTTTATGCGACCTTTACTAGGAGATTGAGGAAGTTTTGAAGCAACATATAGGGTACTGTTTATCCCTGAATTCCCGCGGGATTAGGATTCACGCGGTAAAAACTCATACCCGGGAATGAGGCCGTGGGTTCAGATGTTTATGGGACTTTCAGTGGGAGGTAGAGGAGGTTATGGAGCATTATATAAGCTACTTTTTGTTCCGGACTTCCCGCGGGATCGAGATTTACGCGGGAAAAGCTTCCATGAGCGAATGAAGTCGCGGGCTCATTAATATCTATATATCGGGATATCTATACATGTATCGGGAATCGAACCGGCTTTTTTTCTCATGATCAACTTTATGTTGCTTTTTCGAGGGTCAGCATCGCTTTAGCTGGTCTTTATGTTTTGGCACCCGAATGAAAAACTACCAATGTAGTTTAAAAATATAATAGTTTGGAATGAAAAAACCCCGACGTTTATATCTTAGTCTTTTTATCGATTTTCTCAAGATCTACATAACGGATTTTTGTACGGTATGACAAAAACGTAGTAAAAAATCAACTGTCCTTAATGTGTGGAGTGTGTCTTAATATGTGTGGGGTCGGGATTAACGCAGGAATAACTTTGTGACACACTGAGTTCCACGCGGGCGGAGCCGCGGGCAACAGCTAGTATAATTATATTTTGCAGTTTACAAAATAGTTAACTTATAACACATAGAACCTTGTAGTATTGATAACTTAAGACTTAAGAAGTGATGCAATTTTAACATAGAAACCTTGTGATAGTGAGCCAGCGATAATACATATATGTCGGCCGCAGTTGCCATGGAAAGCAGCGGACTAAACATCATAGGACCGAACAATATAATTATATTTTGCAGTTTACAAAATAGTTAACTTAATTATAACACATAGAACCTTGTAGTATTGATAACTTAAGAAGTGATGCAATTTTAACATAGAAACCTTGTGATAGTGAGCCAGCGATATGTCGGCGGCAGTTGCCATGGAAAGCAGCGGACTAGTAGTGCTAGTAACTCTTAGGCTACAATAATTCCACACAAAAGACAAAACATGATATATAAAGTTAACGATAGAGCCACCTACAACTACGGTACTTATATACGGACCTATATATAAAAAGTAAGGCCACACGACGTAGCTAATGACCGAAGCATAGTAGGTACCTGGAGTAGAAGGTACGTGCGCGCAAGCGCGTATTCTCGTAGTATTAGGAAGTAGGTACTGACACCTTTTTGCGGTCCAACGAGCTTTGGAGGTATTTGAGGGGCTCGTGATCTTATGATGTCTTAATTGTATTAATAGCCTGTAATTAGCGTTTTCTTCGCTCATAGCTACCAGTGAAACCAAAGACAAAATGTGTGGTTACAAAAGGAGGGAAATAAAGTCCTGGCTGAGAGCCTTCAGTTCAACAGCCACGACGCGACGACGTTTGCAGGCTGATTCAAGCAAAAGTATGGAAGCTAGCTATAACTTTAAAATATCACTTAACTACATGTGATAAAACTGTAACTGAGCGATGTTTGCACACGGAAGGTAATTTAAAAAATCTATTAGAAAGTATTTATCAATGGAATAGATTTTTAGAATAAAATGCCCCTCTGTGGCTTTATCGCGGTTATGTAAAAAAATCATTAACTGTTAGTATTGTACGCTGTCCCAAGTTGTCGAAGCGTCGGACGGTCTTGAATGGTAGTGTGGAAGATCTGGGGAGTACCCTCCCATCACATTGTCCCGTCGGCATAATGCCCACAGGTTAGGTAGGTAATACAACTACTGTGTTAATGAACTTCTAAGAAGCCATATCGGGAACCCGATTTGCGGATCAGCCATACATTAATAGTCCAGTAGTTTTAGGAATCGTCCAACATACATGAAGTACCTGAGATGACAGAGTCAACTGGATTCTACAAAGTGATTAGTCCCACTAGTCCGCACTGGAACAATGTGATGGATTATGAAGTAACCATTAATTAAGTATAGGGTTAAAGGCGAGTTAGTGAGCTTTACCGTACAAAATTACATCATTGATGGATATAATATTATGTTATGTAGCTTGAGTTAAGCTGTAGCACAGTAGTCGTAGGTATGTATGTATTTGCAAATGTTGTTAACATTGTGCAATGATAATCACTTTGTGGTGTTCGGCAGAGCAAACGTAATGGACCAATTTTTGCTTGGTTTATATCAATTTATTCATCTTCGTAGTTGGCAACCACCAAACAATACAAAAAAATACTAGGTTAACATAATTCCATCAATCAACTAGAAGGCTATCATTACATCGTCGGATACCGATAAAAAAATGAATAGCTACTGAGGGGAACGAAGGGCTACAGACTGTCGCATTCCTTTATGTAATTAGTATGTTAGAGTGGTAATATGTACTCTAGTTGTAACAAAGTTTTAAGTTTTAAACTTATTGCATTGCACTTATTAAACAAAGACTCTGTCACAGGTACAAAGTAAGGCTATAAGGAAACTGAAAGTCAATCATTCATTTGTAGTTTAGAACTTAATAAACATTAATGGCAAGTAATTGCTTCAATAAATGTGGACAATTTTAATGTTGATTAAAAATAGGTAAATAAAATTAAACTCAACAGTGACGCTTACCAAGTTTATGGTGATTTAGCGACCCATATAACGCAAAGGTTACCATGCCGGACTACCAATCCAAGGGACTTGAGTTCGATTCCCAGCAAGGTGGATACGATACTGGGCTGTGAAAAGGTCCATCCATGTTAGAGTCCAAGCCAACCTGGAATGTCACCGGGAATAATGGCTACAACCCATTAATGGTCCACTACTGAGCACGGGCCTCTCCTCTTTAGTGAGGAGGCCTAGAGCATACTCCACCACGCTGCTCCAGTGCGGTTTGGTGCAGTGAATTATAATCCAGTTTCATCCAAAAGGTGCTTAAAGTAGTAAGGTTTGATACTCGCTGAGGAATTCCTGCTTTGATATCGCGACGCATTGGCAGTGCCTTTGTTGTCTATGGCACCCATGGCAACGTTGACCACTTCCCATCAGGAGCTTCGTCCGTTAGTTTGTTGGCTATCTATATATATGTTGGCTATTTATAGGTACATGTCTTTATTGTCTATGGACCGAGTTGATGTTATCAACAGATATACGGAATAAGCATCAAGGAGAGATGCTTCCAACCGTACCCAATTAGACGCCGACGAGTCCGAATCAAAACTACTGAATACTTGGTGTAGTCGAGTGCATCTCCTGTGGCTGGAGTAGATATTATTATGACTAATGTAAGCTACATAATTTTAAAGACAACGCTGCTTAGATTCTAGCAATAAGCAGTAGAAAGTGCAATCTGCCACTTTAGTAAGAAAATGACTTTCTTTGAAGTGTCCTGCCGACTCATCTTTGAGCACTCAGGGATTTGGTGAAGTGCCGGCGTAGTTAGAATTTCGAAATGTATTTGTAAAAAACAGCGTCGAATAAAGTTAATTTTATATTATTTAACCAAGGAATTCTATTCAAGCCAGATGAAAAATATACGAGACAATTTTGCTTGTTTGTTATTTAAAACCTAATCCATCACCTCAAAATATACTTCAAACAGATCGCGTTTAAAAAATGCATAGTTGTGCGATGTTCGTGAGGTTGATGATTAAGTTGTCCGAGTGCTAGTTTCGCGGTCCTAATCAGGACGACGCGGCGATGACGGTCCGGCGATGGTAATGAAATGTCCGACCGAACGTGAATCAGCGACACAGTCCTCAATCGCCGGCCTCGCCTCACAGTCACGCTCGTGTCGCAGCCACTCGAACTTAGACAATAAAACCATCAAGGATCCAATATACGCTTAAGTGTTGAGAAGGGTGCAAGATGCTCTAAGACCTAGGTTACATGCTGCCTCAGGCACGGTATTGGTGACCGCCTTGTGTTGTCAATGTCCATGGGCCCATGGGCGACGGTGATAATTTACCATCAGGTGACCCTCCTGGTCATTTGCTTACTCAGTCGACAGAAAAGTTCACACGGCTCTCCCTGTGTTAAAACAGTTGAGCGAGAAGAATCGCAATGTGAGATGTAAAGGCCTCAATTTAAGGATGTATCTACTGTTGTTTGCGGCAGATCGAAGTTGCATCACCTGGACCAATTCGATATTGCAATAATAAATGTTTTCGTCGCGCCTACAAATAATATGCATTTACTCGTATTTTTGAAGTACATTTTATCCTTAACTCAAAAATTAATCTGCAAAAAATTATAGTAATTTACATAACGTTATCTCATTAATCCACGTCGAAACCTTTCGATAAATCCCGACACACGCCTTGGAAATAACCGTATTTTAATTGATTACTGTAAAGGCTCCTGTCAATCGCATCGAATAAGACTAAGGTCCTTTTGAGGTCGCCCGAGAAACCGTTAACAACGCGATCGATCATAATAAGAGGTTCGGTACCAACCTGACGCCATAAATCTACCGCTGGCAATAATAGGGTCACACGAGTGACCAGCATGTGGGCGGTAATCGATAGAACATTATGTATTTATTCCACTCGATAATATATCTCAGGTAACAACAATATTATAATTAACAAAAATGTCACAACACTAACCCTAGGCTAGGTCGTGCTAGTACATTACAGTGGTCAAGTATTACTTTAGATTTTAAAACACGGACGAATAAATTCAACGATTGATCTCAAAAGTAAAAATAGGTATTACTCGAACTGCAGAGTTTGACATCGACTTGTATTGAACTTTTGAATTAGTCATAATACATGTTATACCGTACCTTCAACTGTTCGCATTACCAAGTTAATATTATTATAATAACTTGGTAATGCGAACAGTTGAAGTTACATATTATTATATGTACTTAACATGTAACATTGAACAGTCGTTTGATCTATATACCTGCCAATGGAGAATAATATGAGAATAAGCGTATGGTTTCCTATTTTGGTTGAAAAGGAATATTTATGGGGTTCAGAGATCCTTTGTATACTTAATGTAAGTTTGTTTCACAATGACTGCGCAGTTGAACCAACGTTACGTAAAAGTTCTCGGTCTAATTTTATAGCGGCGGTAATTAAATCAATCATAATCCTAAAACAGGTTATTGCTTAATTGAATAATAAAACGGCGTGTTAATCACGCAAGTATGATAGCCCGCTACCACAAGAAATAAAATAGATTTTAATTCAAAATACCTATTCATCCCAAGAGCGAAGTTACTGATCAATCTTCGTGCGATACTTAAAATATCTGATCGTACCATTACAATATTACCAAATTAAATAGTAAGGAGGTTCCACGCATTTATTAGGTATCCCATGGCTTCTCTGCATTTAGATAATTCTGTCGAGAAACAGACAAAATACTTCTTTTGGCGGTTTGTAGGCTGTGTATCAGTCAATTCAGTAGGTACCCCTTTTTCCATTGACGTTCCTTTCTTCTCGTTGTTACCATGGAAACCATGGACAGCATTACCGGTGCAGTCCTGGGGAGGGGTCTGTAACAAACGACGACGGTCACCGCTGACCACCTCACGGTCCTTCTGACCATTTATCAGTTACCATCGTAATTATCACACAGTTCCGACTCGGAAAACCCGTGGGCGTATTAATGTACTCGTATATATGATGCGATAAAAACTATTGATATATGGACATGTCACCAAAGTTACCGGGCTGGTTTGGCCAATCATTACACTAAGTACCAGTGTCCTTGTCAATGTCACGTCTCATGTAGAGTGGCAGCCGAGCATCTAGAACATTCTCAAACAAATCTTTATGTCCTCGCACTGTGTCCGATATCAAATGCCTAATTCCTGCGGCTGAAATGAAAATTACACGGAAATGTACAATTATTTTCCCACAACCAACATAGCTCGCGGCTAGCCACGAGAAATATTGTATTGTGCCTGTTCATCTTCACTCGACTGTGAGGCTGAGCATAATGTGTATGAGTGCCTTTTGTATTTGTTCCTCTGGACACAAAACGCGCGAGCCGACTTTTATGATTCTCACGTCACGTGAATAATTTGTCCTTATCTTGTGAGTATCAATTAACATCATAGCCATTGTGAAAAAGAAAATAATGTCGTCGAACGATATGAGTGTGATGAGAAGAGATGTAGGAGGGAGGAGGAGAGGAGTATTTGGAAATCAGCTTAAGGTTTCTCTTATCAGTTTGCATTTGACATGACCAAATGGTCATCTACAACGATTTAAAGTTGTTTCTGAACCATTGTTATTCATATTTTCATCACATAATGTATGCAGTCTTGATTGAAGGTAATAACTCATTAGGTAACGTTATTACTATTTTGGTCGCAACAAAAACCACAGTACAAACGGTGATCTTAACAAGGCCTGGTGTGGTTCAACTTTAGTTCGGTGCGTGGTGATATCACTCCATCTGCTAATTCCACGACCGTTTATTTCAGTTGAAGGCCGTCGGGGCAGGTATGTGGATACATTCCGTATTATTGTTTGGTTTCGATTTATACCGCGAGCTACAGGGTGACTAACCACAGTTACAGGTACTGCAGTAGGAAATGAATTTGGATCGGCTCGATTCATTCATCGATTTAATGTAAACTGCTATTAGTGATAAAGACCTCTTATAAATCAGAAAGCTAACAAATTATCTAATATAGTTATTTTTGTTTATTACAGTGCCTAACAATGCCGAATTCAGATACCTATCCTGCAATCAGGTAAACACATCGTACGACAAACAACTTTGATTTCAAGAGAACTTCTTTTATTCATAGAGACCAATATTGTTCATGGTGAAAATACAACGTTGCCGAAATTGCTTAACTGTTTTATATAAAATATGTGTTTAGACTCAGACCAATAAAATTAAACTACAGACGGCGTTCCGTGAACAAAAGCGTGAAGCCGGCAAAAGTGCGCCTAAAACACACATCGGAACCAATATAATGCCCTATGTTGACAGTTTGAACTAGAACAAATTTAAACTTTATTTTTTGGAACACAAAGCTTAATTCATTTTTTATTATTTAGAACACAAAAGTCGTTTTGGTGTGAGTGCCGCCGTGTGTATTACAAGGCGAGGCATACTTTTTGCCGGCTTCACGCTTTTGTTCACGGCACGCCGTCTATAGTTTATTGGTCTGAGTGTTTAGATTCAAAATGGGAACCTTGACACTCGATGTTGCAATTTTCGAGTTCTTTTATGTTGAACGAGAGATAAAGTCCCATCGATGGCAGCGCAGCCGCTACGTTGCGGCAACCTTTCTCCGAGTGCCCTAACCTATTGGTCCCGCCGAGTGCAGCATTACATGGTCATGTGAACGCCCTTGACTTTCACCTTTTATCGAACAAACTCGTCAACAAATCGCGCGGCAGCCGGTCGGCCACACCACACACGCTCGGATCGAAGCATTGCATTGTATCGGCGGCCCCGCGAACCGCGCACCGATACAATTACCTCGTTACGCAACTGACCTAGTGTACAGTCGAATAATCGAATCTCGAATGTGTCATAGACCGATTATATAATTGACGGCCGAAATGGCCGAGGCCTTGACTTTCACCTTCGCACGAACACGTATACACATGAACACTCGCCGAAAAAAATAGGGCAACAATAACAATATTTTGGGAGTTATTCTTCTGAAGTCATTACTTACAGTTTTAATTGTAGGAAACGCGTGAATGCGTCATAGTACCTATCTGGGGAATTGCCGCTCGGTTTTTTACCTGTGATTTAATATAGGTTATATAGTAAATAGAAGTAGAATAAAATCATTAGACAATCATGTTTATTATCAAACACAATATTTACACTTTTAATTGTAAAGTTTTTGTTTTTTTTAATGCGTCCCACGCTGTTTGCTGCTATTTTTGGTGTAGGTTAATTACAATGAATTTTATTATTAGATTAGCATTAATTACACTACGCAGACCGCACTCTGAAGGAACGGAGTTCGTTAGCTCTTGTTTTTAGTTAGAGTACTAACCAGAAATCATTAGGTACGGTTCGTATTATAAAATGGTGTGTAATTTTTACATCATTTTATTTTCATTCAAAGACGTCAAACTGTCATATTGTTATGTCATTGTGAATGTTACAGGAACTTACTACTTATTTATTTATTACACTTTATTTTACACCACAGTTACAAATGAAGAGATTATGGTACAATTCTTGTAAGTTGTGCACAAAAGGCGATGTTATCGCTCAATAGCGATTTCTTCCAGATAACCTTTGGGGAGATGACAAAGGGAAAGAACAAGAAATATACTTAGTAATATAACATAATCAGGGTAACAAAACTTTGCTTGAAATGGCTCTTCCTAATACCTCGGTGTTCTATTTACTTTTTCAGTGTCCTTATACTTACACTAGCTTCCACCCGAAGGCTTCGCCCGCGTGGAATTGTTTAAACTTCACCCCCATATTTCACCCCTTTCTAGTGCAACATCAGTCAGGGACGCCGTAACCGGCGTATTATAGGCGGTAGTATTCGTATTGAATCACCGGGGGGGGGGGGAGGGGGGTGTGCAAATCGGTTTTGCACACACCTTACGGCGCCCCTGACATCAGTAATAACATTTGCCTATGGCTTAAGTAAATTACGTGTAGTATTTGATAGCGTGATTCAGAACTTGCAAATGAATTTTACTAACGCCATCTATTAACAACATCCGGAACTAAATGCCTAGCAACTAACAAAATATCGATCTTCCCATGGGAATGAGATGTTTTTCCGTTGAAAAAAGTAGCCTACGCGTCGCTCTCCACACTCCTAACTGTCCCCACACACATAAACCATACCATATAATAGCCATGTGCGTCATGTGCCATATGCGACGTGAAAGAGTCACAAACAAACTAACAAACACACTTTGACATTTATAATATTAGTATGGATTATGCCCCAGTTCAATGTCTGCATGTTAAACTAACTACTGCCATGAGAATCAGGGCTAATCCAAATCTTCCTCATACCTGATACACCTTGGGAGCTTCCTCACATCACCTTGGGTTGGATGTCTGAAGTTTTGCTAGCTTTAACAATTATGTAATCAATAGATATCCCAACACCTTTTTCAAAAAAATTATCTAACTAACTTTATTTTTTTCTCAACAACAGATCCTAATACTATTGTGGAGGAAAAGGGGAGATCTCCCGCCAGGCGATGTCACTGCCTGGGGACCGCGGTCCGATGTTAACTCCGGACCATTTGTATAATATATAGTTTGTATATCTCGAAATCTTGATAGCGCGGTTGAGGATGCGTCTCCTGATTGGCCAGTTCAGTATGACGTAGTCTATTGTTTACTGCACTCGTTGCTTGTGGTTGCGTGGTCAGCATTATGTGCGGCGCGCGCTCATGTTACTGTAGGTATGCGCCGCTACATCACTCCCCCTCCACTGTTGGGAGATGTCGTCACTCTCGTGTGCCAGTGTCTTCCATCGGCCATGTGTGCCGGAACGATGCGATGTAAGTAACAGACCAGAAAAGCTACAAGGAAATTTTGTATTTCAGTTAATACATAGCTTTATTTAAAGTATACATATACTCGTAATAGGTGCCCTTGACATTATGTTTCACTGAATATCAGTAATTGTATCCATAGAGGTTGTATCTGTAACCATTATTACTTTAAAAAAACAATTATCAAAATTGGTCTTCTCTGTAACTATGCTGTCTAACATGAAAAAATATACGTGTTCATCTGCAGATAATAAAACTTTTTCAGTTCATAACGTAAATTAAAGTTAGTAAATACAGTTATTAACATATATTATGTTTCTAATTCACGGAATGAACAAAACGTGTTTGAGGAAAACCTATGCCTAAAACATTAAATTGGCCAAATGTAAAATGTATCTAATATAATTATTATTGACAAGACGATTAAATACTGTTATTTGTAAGTGTTAGCATTCTGTAGCCAAGTCAAGGGTAACCTGGGGTTACTCAAAATTTCTCACCAGTGGAACTCGTGTCCTTGTCGAACAAGCTTGCAATTCGTCCTCGATCGTTGCAGACTCCGCATCCGTTTATACATTTTTTATAATATGGGTATTAAGGTATTCTTACCCAAAGAGGCGAATAGAGTAGCGTAGAAACGTAAGGTTTGTTTATTATTGGTAATAAGGTAGGTATGTTCTTTGTTACAAAATACGAAAACTTAATCGTATCGAGCTTTGTTTACGTGTATGTGTAAACAGTTGCGCGGATCGATACAGGATCTATACAATATAATACGTGCCACTGCCGGCTAACGTGGAAGCGGACATAATAAAATTATGCGAGCACAATAGATTATAATAGGCATGTTGGAATTAATTTTATTGCTGTACAATTATAAAGATATCAAAGTGTTAGATATTGAAGCTTAATGATGCTTTTTATAGCTAACCTTAGGGCTAGTTCCCACTAGGCGGCTGGACGCTCGCCGGCTTCTACTTACTTGCAGGAGACCACCGTTTTGTAGCATTGGCAGTGCTCGTTACGTATAAAGTTACCCGTTGCTAACACTTTTTCCTAAATACATAAATATGTAGGAATATATTATGTTTGTTTTTACACGATGACCCAATGGTTTTAATGATATTTACTTACAACTTTCACTTAAATTTTCATAAAATATTATGTAATCGAATATTTAGATTAAAAGTTGCAGTTGCTTCACGTAGACGTTAAGTCGCGCCGCGATCACGCCTAGTCTTTGGCGACCTGTGAGCGTTAAGCCGGCTCTACACTCGTTATGAACTATCGCGACAATATAGGCGCTTTGCCCACGGAGCATCTCAAGTTTTTTTTTATGGAATTAAACGAGCATGCAGCACCACCTTCCGCTGCCGCCCATGACAACTGTGACCGACCCAGAACTAGACTCAATGAGTCTCGTTCTAATTCGGTCACAGATGCGTTGCTACCCCTGAGGACTGAGATGGTCGCCTCTAAAAAAGTGTAACCGGCTCCACACCTTCCTATCCGGAACTTCAAATCCACACTTTTATAGAGCTAAGAAGTAAATAGAATACACGCCGCGTGACCAGCCGCTCAGTAGAAATGAGGTCTAACACGGTACCCCTCCGTGTGTGACCAGCATTGACGACCACGAAGGCTTGACCCCTCGGAAGGTTTAGTTAGTTTAACATTCTTTTTCTTATTTTCTGACAAATAAGTAGGCTGGGAAGGTAGGTACTCACTACTATGAAATATTCACTACAAACATGCTTGTTTCCTGTGTTGGGACCTTGGGACCACTTGCCATCAGATGGCTCGTCTGCTCAAATTATAACATAACTAAAAACAGCTCTGTTGGAAACATTAAATTACTGATAATATTATCTTTACTATGTGTAAATATAAGTATAATCTGTAGCACTACTTAGTTTATGTTATCTATGTACCATGTTACATACATATTTACTTGTTTTCTTCTCAACTCTGTGCCTTCTTCCCAAATCTCTGTTTTATTGTAAATAATTAGGGTTCCGTACCCCAAGGGTAAAACGGGACCCTATTACTGAGACTTCGCTGTCCGTCCGTCCGTCCGTCCGTCTGTCACCAGGCTGTATTTCATGAACCGTAATAGTTACACGGTTGAAATTTTCACAGATGATGTATTTCTGTTGCCGCTACAACAACAAATACTAAAAAACGGAATAAAATAAATATTTAAGTGGGCGTGGGCGTAAAATAAATATTTTAGTTTAGTTATCTTTCGGTCCAAGAGATGGCGTTGTGGCTAATAAAACAATGGTAACAGTGGCCTTTGAGAAAGCGGCCATAGCTCAATTTTTACGTAATAATAATAATACCTAATTATACATAATGGTACGGAACCCTTCGTGCGCGAGTCCGACTCGCACTTGGCCGGTTTTTTTTAATTTACTGGTAATGGAGCTATGATTAGACGCTATAGTTAATGTATTGAAAAAAATGATAAGATATTTCCTGATTGGAATCACGTCCTGCGTGTTACATTAACTTCAGATGCGATTAGCCAGAGGTCAGAGGTTAATAACCATTATTTATACGTATAATAAAAATGTAACTTGTTTATGTCTGTATATAAGAGATATTTTAGGAAAAAAAGTATAAAGAGCTTCATAGTGCCTTTTTTCTTTCGAAATTCTTGTTCATCTGTCAGTTTGTAATCATGCAAAAATTACTGAATGTAATTTGATGCGTTTTTTCCAGTTGCATTACGAGGGGTTTAACTTGAGAACTGGTGCCTGTTTTTTATCTGAATACGCCGCTCAGTACCTGAGATACATATATTAACCACGTCTAGTTTTTGAACCACACCTTAAAATTATAGGTAATAAAACTTTGCAAACGTAAGGTGCGTGGAAGTAATAGGTAAGTAATAGGTAAGTAATGGGAAGTAAGGCAGAGTAATTTTGTCCGAAGTAAAGCGAGGTTGGATTTACTAGTCAATTAAACAATAAAGAAAAAAAAGTGTGTGTCAGCTACGACGCACGATTGGAGTTTACTCCTTACGAACGATAATTATGATATAATTATATCGAATAGAAAATAAATTGTAACTGAAGTTGTAACACGAGTCGTATTATTTTGCCCTTTTATAATATACTAGCGAACCGCCCTCGCTTCGCTTCGGGACCCGTAAGTATCAACCGCGTAGGTCCCGCTCCCGTAGGAATTTCGAGAAGATAATAAACTATCACCAAAATTAATTGAGGTTAAATTAAATTAAACTTACAAATAAAGCTTACGACAAAATAATAGCAAAGTAGCAAAGGATCACAGCAAGATTAATTCAGATTAAACTTGGAAACGCGGCAAGTTTGGTATGGCAGTGGGTTCGACCAAATTTGATTACCATAAAAACGGTTCTACTATATACTGTCGTGGACATTTTTTTAGATCATTTCAAGAGGAATAATTCTTTCATACATATATTTTTGGTATCTTGAATTGTTTTCGCAACGCATGCAACGAAAGCCCTCGAGAATGAATAATTTTCCCCGTTTTTTCCACATTTTCCATTATTTCTTCGCTCCTAATTGTTGCAGCGTGATGTTATATAGCCTATAGCCTTCCTCGATAAAAGGTCTATTCAACACAAAAAAAAAATTCAATTCGAACCAGTAGTTCCTGAGATTAGCGCGTTCAACCAAACAAACTCTTCAGCTTTATAATATTAGTATAGATTTGAGGTTCAAAGGAGAATTGCCATGGCCCATAGAAAATTTACCCAGGCCCGACAGTAATGAAAAGTACCTCAGTTTTTTTGTTACATTACATACAACAAAAATATAGTAACAGTATTTTAAATAACAGTGGCTAACAACTTTTTATAGGTATGTGACTTTACTCAGGCGAAATATTTGAAAACCATTTATTTTTCACTTATTAGCAATTGTATCCATTTAGAATGACCCAAAGTAAATAAAAATAGGAAATATAAGCACCAAACTTTTATCTCCATTAGAGAAATCAATATTATGTTCCACTATCAAGCTCCTAGATTTTTAATGGTACCTTTATTCTTTACCTTCGAAGATTAAATGAACCTTAACTCGATTGATATAACTTACTTGAAGTTTAAAAATATAATTTTAAAATAAAAGCAAACTAAAAACTCACGACGCGTTTTAGCTGCGCGACGTGCACCGTAGCGCGATTCCGTTTCCACGGCGGACGCGGAATAATTCCGCATCGTCAGTTTTTACCGCAATAGTTACGTATTATTATTTACTAGCACTTTAGGTCATCTGGATAATCCAATCATTATTTTATTTTACAAGTTCTTTGTGCAAATAAATAATTATCAAACATTTCTTTTTAGTATGAAAAAATTCAAAAGTTTAAAGTGAAATATTTTATTGTTAGCCACTTATTTCGAATATAACAATAATAGATATTTGTTATACTCAACATAACAAAATAACTGGGATATGTTTCGTTCATGTTGGGTCTGGGTCAAAAATGGCAGTTCTCCTTTGTTATAGAGATTAAGATTTGAGATTTGAGATTTGAGATTTGAGATTTGAGATTTGAGATTTGAGATTTGAGATTTGAGATTTGAGATTTGAGATTTGAGATTTGAGATTTGAGATTTGAGATTTGAGATTTGAGATTTGAGATTTGAGATTTGAGATTTGAGATTTGAGATTTGAGATTTGAGATTTGAGATTTGAGATTTGAGATTTGAGATTTGAGATTTGAGATTTGAGATTTGAGATTTGAGATTTGAGATTTGAGATTTGAGATTTGAGATTTGAGATTTGAGATTTGAGATAGTTATATGTTTGTCTCTTTCTACGTAACGCCTCAACTTTTCGTGTTTCTAAACTTGATTTTACTCCTCATAAAATCTCATACCGGGCCTTATAACTCAAATCGTTTCTTATGGAGTAAACTCCAAAAAATCAATGTCTTGGAAGACATAATATGAGTAATATTACTAAAAGTGTTGTTGAATTTATAACGTAGAGTCGACTTATAATGATCGACCAAGCTAAGCAACAGTGAGTGCGGATGGCAGATGTCCGATAAAACCAAATATTTTTTCCAGCGTTTCCGTCCTTCGGAGGGCACGTAACGCAGTCGGTCCCAGTTGTTATTACCTATCCGATAAACGGGTGACGAAAAACCTTCCTCGTTTAGACGACACGGTGTAGTATGTATGTATGTATGTATCTCATCAGTTGCGAGAGTTCTATGCTCAGTCGTGAGCTATGAATGTGTTCTAATTGATTCCTACGTAGAGAGCCATACATGGGTTCTAATTGTTTCCTAATATAACTAAGGTAGACACGATACTATTTAGGGTCCCCATTGCGCCCGATATCACCCCTCGAATACACAAGGGCCCTGCACCGCCCCCCATAATTACGCGAGTGCATACTACGGCCGACCATCGCTCGCTGCCGCTGACATATTAATGATATTGGTAAGTACGACTTAATTACGCTCGCTACTGGAGCACAATTTAGACGCTTCATAGTTCATACCCATCGTGATTTAATTTAGGAGGTGCCGCGTATATTCGGGTTATCAATCTGGCCCGGCTTAAGAATATTTCTGGTTTTGTGTTGTATTGTCTAGATTTTGTGTATTGTCCAGATGTAAACATGTACATAATTATGTTTCTCTATAACAATATTAACTCAATTAAGGTGAGAACTAGAATACTGAACCTAACCACATTCGGGCAGAGCAGAGAATTGTAATAGGGGACGATTGCAGGCCCTTGGTGGTAGTGTAGCCTCGCTAGATAGCAACTAGTGCAACCACCCTCTCCGCCCGAGTCGAGTGCAACCCTCCCGCTTGAGACAACCGCCAAGCGACTTAAAGCTTCCAAGGTGTGACACCCGGTACAGCCGGTACTTTATTTTTTCTTCTTCATTATTTCTTGATCGGGAACACATTGGTGACGTCTTGTGGGTTCCTCAAGTTTGGAAAAAAAATCATGAACATTAGGTACCTATGATTGAATGGATTATATCTACTTAATTGACATGATTGGATATGTTCTGAGTTTGGGAAGGTGTGATGTTTATAATATACAAATTGATTAAATAATAACTTAAGAAACGATAACATTAACATAATATTTCATTTGTACAAACAATATTTTACTATACAAGTATAGGGTCGTTCTTCTACAGTTGAGGTTGTAACTAATGTAAGTAGTAAATAGTAGGTAGGTACATACGATAATAGGTATAATAACATGTTCACAGGATCACAGGTGTACAACAAACGAATAGCCATAACTTTATTGTGTTGTATTCGTACAATCCAGTGAGGTTGCGTGGGATTTGTAACTTAGCACTATCAATGGCCCAATGTGATGACTCGAGCTGGTGACTTCTAGTTAAAGCGACGTGGACGGCGGTATGATCGCTAAATAATTGCTTCACAATACGAGGAAAATTAACCTGTGATATTTAAGTGGCCGTCAAGGCTTCTGAGGTAATACTTGCATTACTGTTCATTTGTTGCTAATTAGATGTAATAAAAACATTTTAAATTGAAATAGCGTGTTCAAACATTACTGTTGATGTTGTTACTTACGATACGTACCTGGTATCTCACCGGCGGCGAGTGGCGCCGACGGCTTACATTGTGTACTTGGGTCTCTGTGTAGTCGCCGGGTTGTGCTAATTCCTTTGTCTTATTATTGGATGCAAGTTAATACAAAACAAAAAGGTATATAAGAATATAAGTACTGCGTATAACCAATTTGGTCCGGGCTCGCTGACAATGCAACCAAGAGTTTTGTTACATCCATAAAGTAAAATTCTCGGTATTTTTAACAGACTTCAAAAAAGAAGGAGGTTCTCAATTCGACCGTTTAAATGCATTTTTTATGTTTGTTCAGCGATTTTTTCGTCGTTTATGGGCCGATTTTGATAATTCTTTTTTTGTTGTAAAGTAGATATGCGCAGTGGGGTCCTTTTAAAAGGATCACCTGACCAGGATCTGATGATGGCATCTCGGAGAAATCGAGGACAACTTTCGAAAATTGTAGGGACGACTAGTGTGTTTGTTAATGTTTTCATAAGTAGGTACATGAAAGCGCTACAATTTCATGAAGGTCAGGAGTCGATCTGATGAAGCCGAAAGACAGTCAAGGGAACTCCTCAACGGTTTACTGTAGTTATCTAGTGTTTGGGCTTAATTAATTTGTAGTGACGAGAACTTTACACCTACGTGTTGAATTAAGCGCCATCTGGCGAGTAGTTTTTGAGCTATTTCTGCTTATCGAGGTTGAAGTCGGTTATTTTTTTTGTAAAAAGCAATAATATATTATCGCGAAGCTACTACCATATCATCTATAAAGTGCTCATCGTGTGGCGGCTGAGCGCTTCACTTTCTTCTTTCTTCCTTTAGTGTCTGTAATTTTATGGACGTCAAAGCATACGGTACAGTACTTTGATTTGTATAATCACAATAATACGTTCTAGAGGATACCCCTGAAATATTTATAAACAATGAAACAATTAAACATCTTTATAATATGAGTAGGTACCTGTAGATAATCACGAACATTACTTATAGATTACACTCCGATATGAGAACCCAGAGAGTCTCTAATTAATGGACGCAGCAAAATGATTACTTTAAAGTTACAATTATTGTTTGTACAATCATGATCTCACGTGCAATTACTGTAATTGGATATTTGCATCTAGTGTTTTAGACATTCGAACATTGATTCGTAATGTTCATAAGATGACGATAGAAAGACGCAGTCGTTTAACTTTGTATAAAGTGTTCCATTTCAGCTTTAATTTTCTCATTTGATGGGACATATATCACATAATAGATGATGTGGTTATTTGCAGGGTCCTCAATTATGAAGCAGAAGAATAAAATAATCAGAATTGCTTTGACGAAAATAAAATAGTCGGGACGGTACATAGTAAGTAATTACGAGTATACTAAATACTATGTGAAGATGTAAATTCCCTTAGCAACTAATCTATTCCTTGGGGCGCGGTCAATCTCGTTTATAAATCGGTACATTTATTATTTTACTCAACATAACACACCTCCTTATTGATTAGAATCATTTACATGGATTGTTTTAATATTCATTAGTCTATGTCTATACTCCTATAGCAACATTAACAATTCCATATCGCCAGTTAGAGTCGGCACGTTCTCACTTAGCTGAGAGTATTTTTTTTTCAATCTAAACTGAAACAATATCTTTTAATATACAGGAAAATTATGTCTGCTACCGAGAATTATTCATCGAAGTAGGTAGGTATTTATGACAAAACTGCACATTTTTTCTGTCTCACCTGAGACAAACTTTTTCTAACTGAAATGTGTCCGTGTTTATAATATGTATGTGTTCACTTTCTTCATAACATTGAGCTTTTGTTTCAGTGCTACTACAACGTGTTGCTTCAACTTTTTTAATTAAGTATACTTTTTAAAATATCGCAGCTCACTCATATTCCTACAGTCAAAGCCCCACACTTAGGCACTTCTCACACAACGCTATTTATGAGCTACGCGACTGCAATGCAACCCCAAATTCGTCTTATCTGACACTTTTCACTGACAGGTGAGTCGCATCGTAGAAGCGTCGCCTGTCAGTAAGTACATAGTGTCAAATACATACCAGTCGCGTAGCTCATGAATAGCGTTGTGTGAGAAGTGCCTTAGATTCCCAGTGTCGTAGTTATCATAGACAGCATACATACACATACCCAGACCGATAACGTGTTGTCTACAGCGAGCCAAATGCTAAATCTAACGAAACGAAGAAGATTTAGTACAGACAATATAAATCTTTTAATAATAAGTAATTCATGCTTACCGCATGTTTACGGCGTAAAATAACAATTTGTGACCGACACAAAGTTTCGGTTCCGGCCGAAAAATGGTTGAAAGTTTCGTCGGTCGAGTGTTCGTATAGTTTACGTAGTAACTATTTTCTTATCTGTGGTAAAGCATTGTGTCGGACGATAAACTTCGGTCCCAGCTCGTGCTACCCGCCGCGCCACCGTGACGGCTCAGTTCGCCGCCGTCCATCATTATTAGTAATTGTTCCCATTTATTAATCATAATGAATAATAATTTGAGTATTTAACCGAGATGTACTGATTATGACATTGGCCGACTGGCCGATTTAGCCTCTAGACAGACGGACCGCATTTCAACTGCAATCCAACGGCAACTTGCAGTTCAGGTGCAGTTTGAATGCAGTTGACACGACTGAAATTGCCTTACTTACTTACTTATTGCCAACTGCCTTAGTTATAAGCCTTAGTTATAAGCGGCTATAAAGACGCTGACTAGTGGTTGAAGCCGTTGACAGTTCTGAAGATTTTCATTAAGTATGCTTTGTTTACATCTGATTTGATAATCAATTAAAAGTTTTGTATTTTTAAAAACCTGATAATAATTCAGTAAATTCAAGTGTGTACAAATCGATCAACCAATTTGAGTGCGATTTCACACTGATAGTGTTTGTTTTACTTTGATCGGTTGATAAAATTAGGAAAATAATTTGGTCAGTTTAAAAAATTACGCCAACCAATTTCCGAGTTGAATTTAGGTCATCTTCACCGTCATCTCAACCCAGAATTGTCCCACTGCTGGACACAGGTGTCTTCTCAGAATGAGAAGGTTAAGGTCATAGTCCACCACGCTGGCCAAGTGCGGATTGGCGGACGTCACACACCTTTGAGTTTTGCGAATTCTCCGGCATGCAGGTTTCCTCACGATGTTTTCCATCACCGTTATAGCGAGTGACATCTAAATGCTTAAAACGCACATAACTCCGAAAAGTCAGAAGTGCGTGCCCTGGGATTCGTATTCTAACCCCCAGAGTAAGAACCCAAATTCTTGACTAAGCTATCACCGCTTTAGAATTTAGGTACATAATTTATGTACCTACGACTTTTAATGTTTTGGCGTTTTTGGTGTCGGCTAAAAAACCTGTTTCGGTCGGGCACTAATTATTTACACAGATGCATTAGAAAATATTTTTTGTACAGAGGTGTAATTTGAAACGGAAATTCTTTTTAAAACGCAATTGACCTTTGTCGTTGCCACAAAACAACCTTATACCTATTTCTCATATCTGTTAATAATCATATCTGTTAATGAAAATTAGATTTTTTAAGAACAGTGTTTATTTTCAGTCGGTTATAAAAAATCATAAAGTTAGGCATCCTTAATAATGCGGTTTTGTATGCGGTAAGGAAGTAAGACCGATTTGCAGAACTTATTGAACGAATACAGAATCACGGGGAATTTAAAAACGATAAGAAGCGTAAAAGGCGATGACAGACCAATTCATGTCAATTCAAAAGGATCCTTTGAAATGGAAAGGTGACATCCATTCCTTATTCAATTTGAATAACAGCATTCCGAGGGCGGAGTGCCGCCACGGCTACCTGTCTCCCTTCCATCGTTCGCTTTTTCATTTTTCATCTCATAAAATATATTAAATTTTCATGACTGCAACGCAGTGCAATTTGTACGATTTGCAACATTCCATGATTGTTTTACTTCTGAACTTTTTTCTATATTATGTTGGTAATTCAACAATTGGGTAAAATGTAGTATTAAAGAAGTAAATCCTGAATTTGCATTGATGTAGGCTTATACGCCGCAATATGGGCTACTACTAGACTCTCAGAGAGAATACTTAATGTATGTTTAACTTTATCCAGAATGGAGCTTAGCAGGAGTTGAATAGACCGCATTAAGCGTGTGTCATAGCCGTCGTAGGGGCAAATGGCTCGTTCACCTACTGTCCTACTCACCCTCGCTACTATCACTCAGCACTCTACGTCGAACTTTTATATCAGTCGCATCGCAGATATTCCAGATCAAAAACAAGATTATTTAAATCATAATATTGCATTTGTAGGAAAGCATCACCGACACATTGCCAGCTACACAGTAAATTAATGCTTTCCAATTATACACCTAAATTTAAAATCAGTTGTACACTTTCTTCCAGAATTTAAAAGAAGAAGACGCGGGTGTGCTATGCAGATAAAAAAATTATGTTACGAATCCTAGTGATCTAAGTGAAGATAGAAATGACTAAAAACAAATGCTTACAAACTAATACCTAACCCCGCACTAGAATTCTATGTGATATAGACAGATATTACGTGGAAAACATGACTAATACATGCGACGCGAGAACAAGCATTTAGGTATATGAGATAACACTTTGACCTAGCTGAGAATGGAACCTAGGACCCGTAACATACAAAGTCATCATCTTGCAACTTACTTGTAGGGGCTTGTAAATGGTACTTTTAGCCACTGCACCACTCACAGTGTGTACTTGGCCCGTCTGCAAGGATGAATAAAGTTCATTAGCTTTCCTAGAAACTCGTTAATTCGCTGCCGTGTGTCCAATTACCGCTGTATTCACAAGCAATACTCTCATCCCTAGAACATACCAATACAGTGCGTTTATCAAAGTCGGCGTTTGGATAAGCATTGTAGAGGAGGATTGCACTAAAGTATTGTTAGATTTGATAGTGAAGACGAAGAAAACACAATTCAGTTATAAGTGAGCACACGCGGGCAACACGGAGACATTTTATTTGCGGTTTCACTGCCTCTTGATAGGCCTTCGCGAGATAATTTCGAGATAAGGTTGTTAGTGTCCTTGGCACGGGTATTTCTGTGCTTCCAGTTGTAATCATAATCGTAATCATGATTATATTTTGATTGAAATGCATCAGATATTATATTAATGAGTAATAACGGTTACATTTCCCGAACTCGGGCCATAAACCACCTGCCGTATGTGTTCTGTGGGGAACTCCGGCGCTACTGGAATCTTACACTGGTTTGATTCTCGGAAGGTTTGTTTGAGGAAAAGTTAATGTTTTTAAGGAAATACATTAAAGTTGTTAATGTTTTTATATAACAGATTTATGTGACTCTTATTACTGAATGACGTCAGACACACTTGATTGTTCTGACATGGTTCTGACTAACGACACCGTACAACGAACTGTATCGTGTATTAATATCATTTGGTCGACAAACGGAGCATCAATTTATACCTATGATTCGATATAGAATTTGTTTGAATGATAACTCTCACAAATTCCAGGATTACATCCCTGGGAATAAGCTTCATTGTAGATTGATGAGGAGAATTTAAAATGCCTTAAGTAATTTTTGGAACGAAGTTCCTTACGGCAGGCTTGGAGGAGAAGGGATTTTGCTTTATTATTTGAATTTATTATTTCCTAAAATACTGAATTTCCTAAATACTTTCCTGTACTTAAATAAAAACTAATCAGCAAAATTTAAGAGGAAAATCAAGAAAACCCACATAAAATTGAGCACGATTTTTTTGCAAATTGTGTCGATTCTACATTAGCCGAAGGAAATTCGTTCCTACCTGGAGTCCCACGACACCACATCTTTTTTATATTTTTCCAAGGTAAATTGAACTGTGAGTCAATTCCAAATCCTCGGCGACTCAATGTACTACATAAGTACGTAAGTACATAATAAATATATTATCATTATGAGTAGCTATGGAACGATCGTTACAACGCCGGAAAGTTAATCGGAGTGTTTACTTAAACTTTCACATTAGTACGAACACACAATTGTAACATAAAAGTGGACGCTCGTATGTCATGTATGACAGAAGATAAATTAATATGTTTTTTTTATTGCTCTCTACTCTGACTCTACGTTTGGTTTTTATAAAATTCATTTATTTATATCTCTTTACTATTATTAAGTACAATAAATTATGCAAAGAAATAAGTAGGTATAATACATAGTTGTAGTAAAACCTTGAATTACTGATTTGCATGTCGCCACCATCGCCCATTGTTTACCTCAGCCGTAGCTCACAGGTGGCCACCGTTATTATAGGGGATCACGCTAGTTGACAGCACAGATGATGTTTACGCATATATTATCCCTTGAACTAACGCTCGAAAAAATCAGCAGATATAAATACCACAGAGTTATAAAAAAAATAAGCAGACCTAACATACTCGTATAGGAGAAAAAAGCGTGCCAGTTACAACTACATAGAGTCCTACAACGATCTTTTGGCGCGTAGATGACGTGTGGGTGACAGAGACAGCGCCTTACAGGGAAGACAAACCGTAACGCGCTGTCTCTGTCACTCTCACGTCAGTCATGCGCCAAAAGATCCTTGTAGGACTCAGACATGCTGTACACATTGACATTCTCTATTCAAAACATTCATGGTCTACTGTTCATGGTCTATTGTTGTCTATGGTTCTCATACAAAACGTGAGCTTATTGTACCTTAAAATGGCGAAAGTGCTTCAACCCCATTTTATCTGTGTGTGTGTTGCAACAACAAAAATAAAACGAGATATACTTTGTACGTTGTTAGATCTGGTGTTTTATAAGTCTGTGATAAGTACGGATAAGAAAAATTCCGATCAAACCTTGAACTTCTTTTCTTGTAGTCAATTAAAATATTTTTTAAATTTTTTAAATTGCGTTAGTCTGTGACATCATAGTTCACAAGGTTCACATCACAGGAAAAGTCATTTTAAAGCGTTCTTAAATCTAAACGTCCAGAATTTTGTTTTACACGCAAAATACACTTAAGAAACCTTCTAATTTTGTTTCATAAGGCTACACCAAGCGGAAACGATATTCGCTTAGACCTGAACACTAGAATAGGTACCGCACTCTTAACTACGAGTAAGATTTCCCTACCAGGGTCGCCAGGAAATATCGCGATCTGACTAGGCCCTTAAAGACAATGTAATTACAAATGTATAACCAAAATAAAATCTTAAAACTGTGTGAATTTATGTGCACAAGTGTTATCCAGAAGAAATTTGTGGTATTTTGGAAGAAAACAGCAAGTATTCAAACAAGTTTAGTGTTTGTTTTTGTAATCATATAATAGAAATATTTATACACAAAGTCCTTGGAAAATGATTAAGAAATTATAAATTATAATTTACACACATTTACGTACAAATCTATGGAAATTAGGATGATCATCAAGATAAAATCATGATATTCCAAATTGTATACTAAAACAGTGACATCTGGTATTGGATAGCAAAATTAAAATTATTATTAGAAGTAAATTAAAAAGCATCAGCCTGCTCACAGAAGAAAACACCATAGATATACAAAAAATCGCAGAAAATACCATAGGTAATACCGAATAACAAGTCTAGAGAAATAATTATATACCTATCGCTTTGTATATTGTAGTGACATCTATTGATGAGTAGAGATAAAGTAAATCTATACAACCAATATTGTTGATTATTCACATTAGAGGTCTCTATTATTGTGTACTACAAAATGGAAAATATAACAAACAGAAAGAGAACACAATCATGCAATGATATATCGGTATTATACGAAAACTCTGACACAGATACATCCTTTAACGAAAGTTTATCCAACATATCGAACAGCACTATTAAATAGTAGAAGATCCGAATCTATATCGACATTCACCGGGTTGATAATAGAATCAAACTTATTTTATAATAAATTTCGTATATTAGAAAATATATTAAAAATGGGTTGACAACAAAAATCCTGGACAGAATATTTTTAATTATTTTTTAAAAAATGATTTTCATAAAATGTTGTACTTATGATGAAGATAATAATAAAATTTTATACTGGACTTAAAGTATAGAACATATAGAATGTGCAGACGTAGGGTAGACTATTATTTACCTGGACGAACTACTGGGTAGACAGGTATAAACAGGTATGTCAATACTAGTTACTTTTCACTCGATTTGCTAATAATCTGCACATTCTATATGTTCTATACTTTAAGTCCAGTATAAAATTTTATTATTATCTTCATCATGCAATATTTTTGAAAAATTATTTAAAAAAAAATAATAAAAAATATTCTGTCCAGGATTTTTGTTGTCAACCCATTTTTAATATATTTTCTAAGATACGAAATTTATTATAAAATAAGTTTGATTCTATTATCAACCCGGTGAATGTCGACTTAGATTCGGATCTTAGACTAAAAAGTTTGCCTAACACATACAATGATAGTGATGAAATATTCAAACTTAAACAATACATAGATGAATTAAAATTGTAGTTAGAGGGCGCTCATGTTGAGATTGAAAAGTAAAAACAGATTCATGGAGAATTAATTTAAAGGTTCAAGATTCAAATGAATTTTAAAATAGATTCTGGAGCAGATGTAACAGCCATAGATCTTGAACATTTAAAAAATTTAAACAATATTCATTTATATCCGACTGATGCTAAGTTAAGAGCAGCAGGTCAAGGCATTTTGAATGTTAAAGGAAAATTTTGTACAGATATAATTTGGAAAAACAAAATGATTTAAACAGATATTTTTGTCATTTCAAATTTGGAGGAACCGCTTTTAGGTAAACCAGCAATTGAAGTATTGGGTTTGCTTAATAGAGTAAATTCTATTGACAAATCGATAATTGTTGAAGAAAATACATTTAACCCTATCTCCGAATTTCCAAAATTATTTGAAGGTTTAGGTAAGTTAAAGGGTGAATATAAAATATACATTAAACCAAACGCTAAACCTTATTCCCTAAATTGTTACAGAAGATTAGCAATTCCGTTATACGAGCCGTTGAAAAAGGAACTCAAACTTCTTAAAGAACAAAATGTAATATTCCCTGTTGAAAAGCCAACGCCCTATTGTTCAGGCATTGTTGTTCGTCCAAAAGAAGATGGTAATATAAGATTATGTGTTGATTATACAGAATTAAATAAAAATATATGTAGATCAAGATATCAACTACCGTCTGTAGAAGAGTGTTTAGCACAAATTGGAAACGCTAAATATTTTTCTAAATTAGATGCAAATAAAGGTTATTTTCAATTACCACTTGAAGAGAGTTCCAAGTTTTTAACAACATTTATTTGGACGATACGCTTTTAATAGAATGCCAATGGGTATTAAATGTGCTAGCGAAGTATTTCAACAAAAATTAATGCATTCATTGGTTGAAGGAGTAGGAGGCGTAGTTTGTTGTCAAGATGATATTTTAATAACTGGTAATACTATTGAACTCCACGATAAGCGTCTTAGGATGGTTTTAAAGCGAATGACAGAAGAAGGAGTTACTTTAAACAAAAATAAGTGCGTTTTAGAGGAATGCCAGTTTGAGGACATATTGTGTCAAAAACAGGAATTAGACCATGTCCAAATAAAATAGAAGCGATATTAGGTATGCCCGATCCAACTGACATTACTACAGTTCGAAGTTTCTTGGGCATGGTTAACTATCATTTGAAATTTATTCCGAATTTGGCTAGTTTAACTAAGCCAATTCGAGATTTATTAAAAAAATGATACTTCAGGAAAAGTTATATGGAGTAAGGAATGCGAAGATGCTTTTAAGAAAATTAAAAATATTTTAGCATCACCAACAAATTTAAGCTTATTTGATCCCAACAAGAAAATAAAGAGTAACAGCAGATGCAAGTTCATATGGTTTGGGCGCTTGTATAGAACAGTTAGATGATAAAAGTAATCTTTGGAGGCCAATTAGTTACGCATCGCGTAGCTTAAGTAATGCGGAATTGAATTATGCTCAAATAGAAAAAGAAGCTTTGGCTCTTACTTGGGCATGTGAAAAATTCAATATGTACTTATCAGGATTGCCGAAATTTGAATTGAGAACGGATCATTTACCTTTAATAAAAATTCTTGGAGACAAACCAATAGCGGACTTATCGGTAAGGTTACAGAGATTTAGATTAAGACTATTAAATTTTGATTATTCTATTGTACACGTTGCAGGTAAATATTTACACACTGCTGATGTATTATCACGTGCACCTTTGCCAAAGTGTTCAGTAGAGGACAACATAATTATGTAATGATAAAGGAGTTAATTTAGCCATTATTGCCCAGTTAAAAACTATTGAAATATCTGATGAATTAATTGATAATATTCGCACTATACTAGGAAAGGATGATATGACATGCATATTAAAAGATTATATTAAAAATGGTTGGCCGAAAAAACAGGATTTATCAGAAGAATTATTGCCATTTTATACTTATAGAGGAGAATTGGTAGTGGAGGATATTATGAAAGGTAACAGGATTTTTATACCTAAGGAAATTCGATCCGAAATGTTAAGAAGGATTCACGCAGGACATCTAGGAGTCGAAAAATGTAGACAGCGTGCTCGAGAATGCCTTTGGTGGCCTGGAATTTCCAGTGACATTAGAGTGTTAGTTCAGCAATGTCCAGTCTGTATTGAATTTAGGAAAAACCCAACGGAACCATTAATACCGTCTGAAAATCCATCATATCCATGGGAAATTGTGGCAATAGATTTATTTGTAGTAAAAGGAATGGATTTCATGGTTATTATTAATTATTTTTCGAGATTTCCAGAAATAGCTAAGTTGCATACAACAAATAGCTCTAGTATTATAAACCATTTAAAAATAATATTCTCTAGATATGGGATACCCAAAATCGTAAGAACCGATAATGGTCCGCAATTCAATTGTGCAGAATTCAATAAATTTGCTGAGGAATGGGGTTTTAAACTAATCCTCGGTTAATATAGACAGATGGGATATATATATATATGTGTGTGTGTGTATGAATATGTGTATGTGTATATATTTGAAAAGGTCTTTTCACGATCTTTCATTTGATACCATGAAGTTAGCTTCATGTTTGATACCCATATTGCTAAGATAAGAAAAAAGCACATATCAATTATCTATGTTGTAAACTTAGTCGACATGTTGTCAAGACAAACCACATTAATAGCATACCATGGCTATGTCCTCTCTAACCTTAGATATGGAATCATTCACTGGGGAAATTCAGTTAACAGTATTCGAGCATTTAAATTACAAAAGAAATGTATTAGAGCATTATATCATGTAGGTCAGAGACACAGTTGTAAACCACTGTTTATTGGACTTAAATTATTAACTCTGGCATCTCTTTATATATATGAAGTGTGTATTTTTGTCAAAGAGAACCCTAAACTATTTGAAATTAAATATACAAAGCTCCCACGCAAAACTAGAAATATAAGTACCAGGTTATGCCACACCAAACTGCAAAAACAACGTTTTATCAAAAAACTCTATATTGTATGGCTTGTAAATACCTGATACAGTGAAGGAGCTTAACTTACCTAGATTTAAAAACAAATTGAAAAATATTTTATCTATGAAGTGTTATTATACCACAGATGACTTTTTGACTGATGAACTATTATGACTGTTTTTTTTTTGTATTATTTTATGTTATAATGTGACGAATATCTTGATGTATTACTAGCATTATTAATTTATGACAAAGCGTGTATTTTTCTTGACTTTTCTGATACGATTTTAATTTTAATTTTCTTTAATTTGCATTATATAAATTGAACAACAATGACTTGACATAATTTTGCAACGCCTTTATGAGGCACATGTAAGCTCAATTTGCTACTGCACTGCTTGTACCACCTTATCTACTACCTGAATGCAATAAATTGATTTGATTTGATTTGATTTAGACAAGGCGACTATTTGAGCCTATAATCAAGACATAATTGAAATTAAATTATACACATGACCGAAATGTGCACGCGGAAGGTATCTGAGAAAAACTGGCGGTAGCTAAAAACACAATGAGCCCCGTAACTAGTGTTGTAAAGGACTCGAGTCTTTTAGTCTTAATTCGATAGACTCGGCTCAATTTTCTAGGACTCAGTGAACTAACAGAACTCGGAGTCTCAAGTCGAGCCGAGCTTCAGTCCTATCATGAAGACTCGAGCGCCAAAATTGAACTCGAGTCTTAAAAAGAACTCGAGTCTTAAAAAGAGCTCGAGTCTTCTTCAAACTGTTCTTCGAAATGCTGACAGTGATTTATTTAGAATTTATATCTATACTTCTATACCAATATAATAATATTTTTCGACATCGCCTTCTGGTTACACATAATTATATCTCACAAAAGTAACCTTTTATTGGCTGCTTTAAACAGAAAGACTCCAAGCGGAAAAGAACTCGAGCGCGACTCGCCGCGTAAAAAGGACTCGAGTTCAAGAGCTCATATAGACTTGAGTTCTCTAGTCTTAAGAGTCTTACGGTTAAGACTCGAGTCGTGAAAACTGTCACCGAGTTCAAAATTTAGGACTCAAAGACTCGAGTTCTTTACAACTCTACCCGTAACAGTGATATTAACGTTTCACTGGTTTGTGTGTGCGTTTGTTCGTTCTGATCTCAGAAACGGTTTTCGTTGATACATGGTAGTAAACTAAGTCTACAAATAAAAATGTAAAAACCGGCCAAGTGCGAGTCGGACTCGCGCACGAAGGGTTCCTTACCATTATGTATAAAAACGCCAAAAAAATCTGGTCTGTTGTATGAAAGCCTCACTTAAATATTTAATTGTTTTATTGTAGCCACATATTACGCACAACGCCATCTCTTGGACCGAAAGGTAACTAAACTATCGCTGAGGCTTCGAAAGTATGGGCGCCCACTTAAATATTTATTTTATTCTGTTTTTTGTTGTTGTAGCGGCAACAGAAATACATCATCTGTGAAAATTTCAACTGTGTAACTATTACGGTTCATGAGATACAGCCTGGTGACAGACGGACGGATGGACGGACGGACGGACAGCGAAGTCTCAGTAATAGGGTCTCGTTTTACCCTTTGGGCACGGAACCCTAAAAATACCAATTTAATGAATTCCAGGTATAAAACAGCGTGAAAAATAAACGTAGGTATAATTTAATATGGGACCTTAGTGAAACGGTGGTTGGTACACGCAAAAAATGTGAATGATATTTCATGTAGCTAATGTATTTATTTTATTTTACTTTGAGTTTGAAACTAAGGCATATTGAATTGAAGCGCGGGCGGTCGCCAGTATGTCATACACAGAACAACCAAACAAATGTCTTCAAGCGGGTCGAGGCTATCGTAGGGCTATTGTAGTGCATATTTTTTCATACAATTCTAGGTGTTTGTTAGACTTAATTTAACCGCTAACCTTGCCTCCGATAAACATAAATTGCGCGCGTGGAGGTCGCAGCTTCGATTCCCGACCACGTAGTAGAGTCACGGAGACCAATTATCTGCGCTTTTAAGGCTAATCAGCGTGTGTAGGAGAACCGTGAACAACCTTTGTGAACGTAGATACGCTTTATGTAAATAATATCAGTGTCCGGCTTGCAAACTTGACTACCAAAACCTTGAGTAGGTACCTATTATCTATTTTCTTACTATTTTCTTGACCCACAAACGTCAGGTTAGTTCACCTATGATATCTGCATTGCTACTAGATGGCGACGGCCGACACGACGGTGGTTCAGCTATACCAAGTTGTGTCCAAGGGTAAGTTAACTAGTAGGTATAAGGACGCGGTCTTCGGTAAGCTAAGGTTCCACACACAAAAGGGTACTCACAATTTTGAATTGTTTTTATATTTCGGCCCTGTTGCGCGGATCATGGTCACGGCGAGACTCCATAAGCAATACCAAACTATGAGTAGGCATTTAAAATGTTTAGTGTCCGCGATAGGGTAAGATAGGACTGATATACTTATGCACGTTATTATTTACGAGTATTATAATGGCTTCCAATGGAGGAGAACAACGAACGAAAAAAGAACGGTTTACAGTAGGCGGGGTGGTCAAACGAGTATTTCAGTTACGAATGGAACCCTATTTGCGATTTAGTCGTGAACCTTCAAAATACCATTGCTATAACTGGTATTGTTTCCGACATGCGACTGGCGAATATTTCACGGTTGTGCTGAACGGCACACAGGTGTATGTACTTTACAAGTGGTTTGCGGTCGACGTACATTGTAAAAACTAGTTTGTAGGAACTAATTGATTAGCAATCATTATTACCCGTTTATCTACAATCAGAGCAGGAAGTGGCGGCGTGAGTCACGCTGTAGCTATCGGTCAACTCGCCAATGTTGTCCACTCGCTTCTGGTTTACGACTCCTGGCTTCTGCTCTACATCAACCTCTGTTAATACACCATTCGATCTGGCATCTTAATAAAAAGCGAAGGTGGACTGACTGACTGAGTGATCTATCAACGCATAGCCCGAGCAACTGGACCGAAGCTGCAGATGCAGCAGGCATGCAGATAGCCGCTATGATGTAGGCATCCGCTAAGAAAGGATTTTTCAAAATTCATCTCCTAAGAGGATAAAATAGGGGGATGAAGTTTAAACAAATTCGACAAGGGCAAAGCCGTGGGTGGGGATAGTTCGTTTTAATTGCATGGCACACAGATGCCAGTTATCCGCCTATGCGATTAAGGTACAGTTAAGATTGACGGCGGGATCTAAAAAATGCCCTTAGTTTTGCTTACAAGCTAGATTGAACTGTGAGCACAGGTAATATAATCAGTTTAGTTATGGCGTAGAGTATTTCCATATGCTCGGCGACCCAAATATACTGGAATGCCGGTTCACACAGCATTACCTCACTTATTTCTGCACTCGCACATTTTTGTTTGTAAACCGATTGAAACAATACAAGCGCCCAAGCTTATTGTAAATACATCAGGAAGGGCATATGCCGTATATAAACTGATAGGCAGAGAATAAGGATATAAATCGTTGTTATTTCGACTCAATAATATTCCTAACAGTGACATAAGTGACCTGCGGCATCACACTCTAAAGATTTAAGCCGCATCTATAAGCTAGATCTAGAAGAAACGCACAGACTGAATGGTAGATAATAATAATCGGTTAATTATTTTGTTATGTGATTTTATTGTTCGTATGAATATGATACTAGAAAAATGACCTGCTATCGAAACAAAGCAACATTATCGAGGATATGAAACCAATATCACAGTTTCAAATGAAAATTGGTAAAATTTGCATTTGAATGTTAATATAATTCTTAGCGATTGAACTAAATGAGATGAGCTGGCTGTAAAATCGATCATGCAAACATAAGTATCGGAGCTGCAAAAATTGGTCTTTAGAGAAGCCTTTTGACCTGTGTCGTATAACCCGTAATCCGTAGTAAAGTGAGCCATTAGCGGCGCGGGCAGAGTGCAGTCGTGTGTTCCACGGCTCCACACGACAGATTTAATGCACTGCCGCCCGGCACAGAACGAAGTTTTAGAACAACTTTAGACAGTATATTTAACCAAGCTCAAAAGGAGGAGGTTCTCAATTGACTATATTTTTATGAGTTTTACTTCATAACTTTCTAATAGGGATCCTATTCTGATGATTCTTTATAAATACGAAGACTGGTGCTTGGCTTTTAGACTTCAAGTACCTATATCTATTGTCTATTGTACCTATATCTATGTTCTGAAAAGATAAGAATAGGTATCTAATATTGATTCTCAAAATACTCCGCAAAATCGATGACCCAACCAGACAGACAGGTATACAAAACTTTAACATCATTCTTTACGCGTCAGGCGTTAATTAGTGGGCACATAAAAAGGTAATTTTATAATTCAATTTGAGCACATGAAACATGATCGTCGGTTGCTGCACAAACTGTTTTCTTGTCACACCCAAGTTACTATTTTCATGTGTGTAAGCTTTTTGAAGTTCAATTAGTATATAGTACCTACCTGCCACTTGTGTTTATGGTATACCTACGCCAACTATACTATTAAAACACTATTAAACTGTTTTTCGCTACAATATACTTTTTATTCTTCAACAAAAAAGTATACAAAATATTACTGTTTTCAGCATCAAAATGCATAACAAAGACTTAGACGTTCCTACATTTTCAATGTCAAAGTGTGCTTAGTACAGTGCAGACACAAACAAATCGCAATAATGGTGTATAAAATGAAAAAAAAACAACAGAGTAGGTAAGTTAATAAGTTATGCGAGAAGCTCTAAAAATATGGACTTAAAAGATGAAATAAATAAAATACTGTTCATTTTTCTAAAATATTGTTATTATTCTTCTCAGACCTAAATATACTTGTTTTTCTTGTAAAAGGAATTGGTAACCCTACTTGTGTTTCAAATAAAGCTGTCCACAAATCACAGTCGTGGTTCCGTGTGGTGGCAGGCATGTCATCGTCAACCCGTCGGCGACGTGTCGGTCCCGGTCGTTAGGTCGGCCGTGTGTCGACGACCTTCGCCCGTCACGGGAGCTTCCGACACCTAAATTGACTTATTGTCCCCAACAATTCGCACTAGAACTCGACGTAATAATGTCCGACCTCATGTCATCAATTATGTAGGTACTATACTTGATTCGTTGAGGATATAAAATTGACAATCCCTGTTAAAAATTACTTTATTACTCATTACGTGCGTTCACAGTTCAATTCAAATACCTAAACAAAACAAAATATTTAATTGATTTCAAATTATCTATAATCTATATTGAAGCGCTCATAGCCTGGCGGTTTGCGTCGATCCTAAGCGATCGACAAAGTTAAGCAACAGCGGGCGCGGTCGGTAGTCGGATGGGTGACCGGTAGTGGCAAAAATTTCTTGAGCGCTTCCGTGCTTCGGAGGGCACGTAAAGCCGTCGGTCCCGGTTGTTATCGATTGATAGCAGTCGTTAAGCCGTGTCGGAGGCCTTCGGGCGGCTTGAAAACTTTCGACACTGGGTTGGCCACTAACCCCTCCACCAACCCGCATTGGAGCAGCGTGGTGGAGTATGCTCTAGGCCTCTTCAGTAATGAGGAGAGACCCGTGCTCAGTAGTGGGCCATTAGTGGGTTGTAGCTTTAGCTTAGCTTCAAATTATCTGTCAATCTACAGCGAACCTTAATTATAGGGGCAGAAAGCTGTCATTTGTGTGGATTGCCATTAAAACGAATTCCATATCGAACGCGAACTGAGTCTAGAACCTGTGTTAAAACGCCCTGAGGAAATGATTTCAGACATTGGTATTTTGTCTGTTCTAATGACAAAATTATACCATATTACACCATTCTAACATCACCTGTTAACTGGACTAACCTCCCACACCCTCAATTTAGTCTTGAACTGCGTCGGTCAAAGTTTTCATGGGCGGCAGCGGTGGTGCTGCCTACTCATTTGCTACCTTTATTCCAAACCAAAAAATTAAATGGTTTTCTCATATTTTTTGTAGGAACTAGTATATTTTTTGTATGTGGTACGATCTGCTGAATAATTCAGATCATAATATGCATATTTTAATATACCTAACCTACTACGTGCATAATTATGTAGGTAGGTAGGTTTCTGCAGTAGTCAATGTATCGACGTGGGGACATATTTTACATAATCCGTATTATAAAATTATAAATGCGAAATTATAATAATAAAGGCGATGTGATTTTTACTATGGACGTATAGAGTTGCAGATAACAAATGTCTATACCTAGTTCCCACCAGGGAAGCATAATTTAAAGACATGTTAACGTGAAAAAGTAAATTGGAAGCTATAGTCCGGGACCACCCTGTCATTCTCTGTACGACCATCGTCGCCAGAGTGTAGGACCAGGACAGCAGAGTGCCTCGCCTCGACTGCGACAAGATTAATTAAAACATTTATTCAAGCGGATCAAGTAAACGATAAATGAGACCGAGACGGATACGGAACTGTCGACTGAACTAAGTGCGTACGAACGGGACGTATTAGTCCTGTTATGATAACAAGTCGTTCAGCGGCGTATGTATGTTTGTGCGTCGTGTAAGGGTCGATTCAGACATATCAGTGATGTCTCAGTTCCGTCACAGTTCCGGCAAATCTTTCATTGTCAGCACTGACACTGCACTGACAATGCCGAGAATGTTTCATTCATTTGCCGGAACTGTGACGGAACGGTGACTTCACTGATATGTGTGAATCGTCCCTAACGACTAGTAAGTATCCGGCAGATTTTGAACCGCATTCGCAAAGTTCTATGTGTCAATGTCGAAGGTCCCCCCGTTGCGCGGCGCGCGGACTCCAGTCAGCTGGTCGTACCGGTTGCCGCATTGTTTTTGTACCGTACGAGCATTGATAAACAATTATTTATTTTTATTGTATCATGTCATTTCATGTTATTTGTCGCTAACGTAGCCCTCTTCTTGTACATATTGTATGCATGTCTGTTTATAGATATATTGTAGGGAAGTCTTGGTCGCAAGATATACTGCGAGAACTGAGCGTTTCATTGTTGACAACCCCTTAGCCTTAGTGGTGGTAGCACCGCCCGCGACGTGCGACGTGTCCCAGGTTTGATTCCCAGTAGGACTAAGGGAACCCCGACGGAGGGACAGTGGTTTACAGAAAATTAAGTCTTCAAAATCGATAAGTAGAGACATATAACTCAAAAACGACTTTATACGAATTATAATATATTATAATTCGTAAGAGCTGTATGATATTAATATACAGTGATATATTAATATCATACAGCTCTTTCATTACACAAACCCCGTCGTTGCATTAGGTAGGTACAGTTCCAATACGGTAATGTATGCGCCATAATATATTACGTAAATTTTTGGGACCGTTATAACATGTTTGAATATCAGCATGGGTTATTTACCTTCAACCAGTAGGTACGTAATTTTTCCTTTGTAATCCGACCCGGTTCGATGTCTATCTTTGTCGACATTTGTACATATTGATTCTATATATCTAAATATATGAAAGCGAAAGGTCACTCACTCATCTCGTCAAACGTGAGATTTTACTGGGAAGTAATTTATAGTTAGCAAACTTCCGCTAAAAATGATTTTCCAATATTCCACCGCTAACAGGTAAAATAAGAGGGTTTTCCCCGTTGGCTCCCATTCCCATTCTCACCCGTCCCACTAGACCCTGAATTCCGATTTTACAGATAACGTCAAATAAAAGTAAACATTGCTTAAAAGTACAGTTATCAGAAAAAGTCTTAAAGTAATAATTGAACCACGCCGGACGAATAACTTGAATTGCCGTTCTAGGTATCCTGGTTTGGCCTGGTTCTTGATGGTCTGGGTGTTATAATGCCCATGAATCCTAGAGATGAGGCTTCGTTATTAACTAAAAGGATCGGGTGTAAGGGGATAAGTAGTTTACAACAATAAAGGTAATTTACTTTAATAAACAAATAGGTAGTAGAAAATCATGTAATAATCTGTCTTATTTTCATAAACATACATTTTCTAAATTAACGAGAGAGAGAAAGGAATTAACTTTAATAAAAAAATATGTATAAAAACATAATAAAAATCAGTTTTTCGGTAGATACTTATTGATTATCCCTGTAGCTCGGGACCAGAATACTAGCTTCGGTATCCCCTGCCTGTCGTAAGAGGCGACTAAAAGGGGACTTTCGGGGTTGCGGGCGGCTAGAGAGGGAGCTCGAACCGTCCATCAGCAACCCCGGGAAGGACGACGGTATGTGTGGCCGCATACCGTTGTAAGGCGCTGGCAAGCGATGGGGCCTTAGTCCCTCGCGGGAAGAGCCCGAATATATGGGCGCCGCGCTTGGAGGACTCCGGTTGTGTTCCTTTTGGAGATCCCGGAGTTCCCCACAAGCGCTGAGGAAGGCCACCGGGGGGGTTTTAGTGGGTAAAAATCCCACATCACCCTGTGTCGCTCCCACGGCACCGGGTACCTTTTGAAGGTTTCCCCCTCGTCAACAAAAAAAAAAAAAAAGATACTTATTGATGATTAAATGATCATTTGAAATGTAGGTACGTAATATGGTGCGAATATTCTGACGTCCACCAACGAGTCTGTAGCGAGTGTGCAATGATGCAAACTGTATTTAAAAAAATAAAGTTAAATGGACAATGTAGGTATACATTTAGAGAACTGATTCTCCGAAACGCTGAATTTAAATATGTTCAGGGGGTAAACAGATAGGACGTAGTGCTTCTAAACCGCGAAATCAAATTATCATGAAGGTTTCAAACGTCATAATGTATAGGTACCATGGACGTATAGTACAATAACAAAATTTTTACGTATGGTACGTACGATAATATTCATTTATTACTTGTATTTGTTATTGGTAGGTTACTTACTCCCAATAGGCGAATAACATACCTCCGAAAGTCTGAATCATGTTTTAGAGCCTTATAATTTTATTACTTATACATTTACACCTATTCGCATGAATTTTTATACTTAATAAGTATCTAATGAATTCATTATAAATGTATCTATCAGAAGACAATTGAAGTGCTATGAGACAACCATTAAGATTCTTGTCCGTAATTGATGTAGTGAAGTATATTGGTATTTAAAATACCTACCTTGCGATTAGATAGGTATTGACTTTATATGTGTCCATGGTTTGTGCAATTATAATTTATTTATTGAATGATTAATTTATGAGTCGAGCTACACAGTACTTAGATGTGGGGTGACATTTGGAGTGTCACATCAGTCACGTGGGTCACACCTTGATAATGTGTGGGTGTGGTCACACCTTGATGCCCTTCCGCTGTCACTGTCTGGTGAATCGGTAATGATGTTGTAGTGTCACACTTTACTGGTGGCACTTTTTAACAGAGCTATATTATGTTTAAATCTTGTTAAGTTGCAATGACCCTATAATAAAGTTGGCCACCCTAACTGCAATTGATGTGATTAAGGTTCAATACTCGGAGTTCAAAGAGTATATCGACAAATAAGTACAATAACTATGTTCTAGTGTGGGTATTGCTAGGTATGGAAATTTGGTTAAGCGTTTTATTTGCGTTGATCCTTAGTGATCGACAAACTTATGCAACCGCGTGCGCGGTTGGTAGTTGTATGGATGACTGCTAGCAGCAAAAATTCTTGAGCGCCTGCGTACTTTGGAGGGCACGCAAAGCCGTCGGTCCCGGGTGTTACCGCCATGTAACAATAGTTAAGCCATGTCGGGGGCCATCAGACGGCATTTAGGCCTCCTCATTACTGTGTGTAGAAAAAGAATATCTCGCCGAGAGTTTTACCACTTCTTTTTCAAACTACTCAGGGTGTTACTCGTGACCTCGCCTTAGATTCCCGGAGCCACTCCATACAGGCAGGAAGGCTGAAACGAAAATCTCACTGAATCCCCCGGCAACACAATCATTATCGTTCGAGACAAACAAACAAATGGAATACAATAGGATTTCCCTAAGTTTAAAATTAGCTGATAAGGTTATTGTTTAACATGCCACTTGGGTTTCCACCGCGCGGTCGCTGATATGGTGGCGGGGGCCTATCCTCCTCGCCTCCTATCGTCCGGTGGCCATTGACGACGCGTCCGTTTGGAAGTGCCTGCATACATTTAGAAACATGCCAAATGGACGTATCGTCAACGGCTTCCAAAATTTCAAAGATTTCCTGTGGAGGTACTTCCATTTGGATGTCTTCCATTCGGAAGCACTCCAAACGGACGCATCGTCAATGGCCACCCTTATACGGCAACGTCAGCCAGAGTCAAGCATGCCTACGCAACACCTTCTAAAATCTTTTTTTCATCCATACTAATATTATAAATGCGAAAGTATGTCTGTTTGTCTGTCTGTGTCGCTTACACGGCTAAACCACTCTCTCTGTATTTCAAAAATCAATGCTTGAAGCAGGCGATGAAAGTTTGTATGAAAAATCTAAACTGCTTGATCGATTTCAATGATTTTTCTCAGGAAGATAGTTGACGACGTAAGGTTAAATATAGGCTAACTATTTTTTCAAAACTCGACCCCTAAGGGGCTGAAATATGGAATGACAATGAAAAGCCTAATCCCGTTTCGCGATATAATCGAATTCCACGAGGATGAAGCCGCGAACAGAAAATAGTCTGAATATGTTATACCTATAACATAGGCTGTACCTGTTTGCATTCTGCAGTCAGATATTTAAAAAATACATGGTTTTACAGGCTATTTACAATTTAACAAGTTGCCGAGCCCTAATTTATACCCATCCTAGAAGGACTCATTCCTTCACGTCTGTCGTAATCTAAGTCTCAACACGAAAGATGTCTGTAAATGTTTTATTTGTGCTACCTACTAATTGATATTTAAAACATTTTTTTCCGCGTAAATTTCCGCTAATTTCAGATAGTGAACGCATCAGAATAAAATTTTCCCTGAAGTATTACCTACAATCAATTAGAGAAGTTATTTTGGTGACTTGGTTTTGACCCTGGCTTCACAATCAAAAGGAACTAATTGTGTTATAAAGTGAACCCCATAGATAATAGTTTTCCCCAAAGGTCTTTAATCTCAGGTAACAATTGTATCCAATAAATAAATAACGCTACTCTCAACCCCACACAGCACTGTCTGTGTCTAGTCTGGGACGACACACTAACACACTGGAAACAGCTTAACTCAAATTTTCACCTCGCTGGGCATCGAACCCAGAACCCTTCGAACGGCATTCCGGTATCCCCATACCTTATATACATTTGTCATTACTAGTTTGGTGATATTTATCTAATGATAATATTGAGAACATGTATACAGTAATAGATAGGCTTATAATATAATAGGTCAGCTTGTTATTACCGGCGGCTATTCCGCGAGCGATGACCTCCGCCACGGTAATACCATTGCTAATAAATAAAATTGACGTCTATATTTAATAACTACATCAATAAAATCTGACCGGCACATAATAGTATTAAGTAATTTATTTCACCCGACTGTCTACATTTCATAAATTTCGATTAAGTAGAATACAGGATTTCGTAAAAGTTCATTAGATACACTTCCCTGACTGACAGTCCTCAACTAAATGATTCATTAAAATCGAACAAATAATATCGCAGTCGGTAAGTAAGGATCCTAAATATAACAAAAAATAATGCTGAATCACAGAAACATTTAGAACGGATTTAAAAATGTAATCGCATTTAGGCACTGATGGCTTCATTTTGTATTTACGAAAGAAAGGAGATCATTTTGGGTCTATGCATTTTGGGTCTTTTCTGAAAATGCCAGCCAACGTAAAAAATGGTACATATTGTTAGAACTAGCAATTTGGAGCAATAGTTAATATGTCGCCAAAGTTGTACTCGTATGGTTGCTCTGAATCAAGTTATACAAGTTCGATGATTCCCCATTCTCATACATTTATTGATGAGTGTTAACCACTTAACAGATTTATGCATAGAAATTTTTAGTTGTGAGTGTGCCAAAGAAGAACACAAAATAAAATTAAGTTACATCGCACTAAATGTCCTACTCACATAATAACTGAAATTCTAAGTCCATATTTTAAAGACTTGTTGTTAAAAGAAATAGGGACAGGTACTCACAGCCTGATTTTAGATGAATCAACAGATATATCAGTTACAAAACAGTTGGGAGTCGTAAAAAAGTACTTAAGTGAAGAACGCAGCGAAATAGTTTCAACATTTTTAGGTATTCAGCAACTGCAATCCTCTAATGCAAGATCTATAGTGGATGATATGGAGACCGATTATACTCGTAGAATCGGTCTTATTAGTGAATTGAATTTAGATATAAAAAGCCTCATGGGAATATGCACCGATAACGCTTCAGTAATGGTGGGGATAAACAATGGAGTTTTTAAGATTTTTTAGGAAGAGCACGATTTGCCCTATTTGTTGTTGAATAGATGTGTCTGTCACTCCATATAATTAGAAGTTTCACATACTTCGCAAGAAACCATTCCAAGAGACATTGAGTACTTAATAAGAGAGATATAAAATTGGTTTTGTCTATCCGCATCAAGACAAAATGCTTTACAAGGAAATTTATGAAACAATAAATTTAATGTGGGTGAAAAGCCCCTGAAAATTTTAAAGATGTATGCTACCCGATGGATTTCTGTTGAACCAGCAGTGACTCGCGTTGTAGAACAATAGGATGAACTCAAAGTACACTTTGAATTGTCACAGTCAACGGGAAATTGTTACACGGCCCTGATGCTTTATTCGATGCAACAAGACGAAAAAAATAAAATGTACCTGATTTACTTAAAATCATGAGTCCAACAAATATTGAAAATATTGGAAGTCAAAGGCATTGATCCGGTACTTCTGCTAGATACGCTTAAAAGGCTTATTAAAAGTTTGTATCGCAAAATTTTCAATCCAAATTCTATACTCGACTATTTTGTTCAAAGAGTCAACGATTACGTTAATCCAAACCTATATATGGGATATGTATTTGAAGAAACCTGAGAAAATCGTCACTGGAAAACACGGAAAAGCAAGCTCTCAAACAAAGATGCATTGAATTCACGTTAAAATTAATAAGTGAGTTGCAGCAGCGGCTATCAAATAATGTAATAAATTTCGAGGTTATGACCGCTCTTTCTGTTACAGAAACTTTACAACATAACAAAACTTTTTTAAATATTATTAAACTTTCGGAGGAATTTTGTATCAAACCCGAAAATATTGATAAAGTTTTAGAACAATATAGAAACATTGACAGACATGACTGGGAGAACAAAGATAACAGCATAAAATTTTCGTGTTAAGTTCTTAAATACAGGGATGCTACTGCACACAACTCGTATCAAGAACTGGGAAATTTGGCAAAAATTATTTTGTCCTTACCACATTCGAACGCAGATGTTGAACAAAGTTTTAGTTCTGTGAACATTATTAAGACTAAAGCCAGAAATAAAATGGGTCTGAAAACTTTGACGTCAATTTTGCATATACGATGGGGTTTAAAACGTTTAAAAGAGTCTTGCTATTCACAAAAACTGCCTATCAAGATATTAAAAAATCGGCCAAGTGCGAGTTGGACTCGCGCACGAAGGGTTCCGTATCATTATGTATAAAAACGCCAAAAAAATCTGGTATGTTTTATGAAAGCCTCACTTAAATATTTACTTTAGTTTTTTGTAGCCACAAGCAACGCCATCTCTTGGACCGAAAGGTAACTAATTTATCGCTGAAGCGTCGAAGTCATATTTCGACTTAAATATTTATTTTATTCAGTGTTTTAGTATTTGTTGTTGTAGCGGCAACAGAAATACATCATCTGTGAATATTTCAACTGTGTAACTATTACGGTTCATGAGATACAGCCTGGTAGCAGACGGACGGACGGACGGACGGACAGCGAAGTCTCAGTAATAGGGTCCCGTTTTACCCTTTGGGTACGGAACCCTAAAAATGTTACGGGCGGGACGGGGGAAGTATAAAACTCAGCTATAGGGCGAACGACGTCCATAGTTAAATAAATCCAAAAATGGCACGAATTTGAAATTCACCATGAGGGAAATGCTCATAGCGCGAGTGCTCGCGGGTTAAATATTTACTTTAGTTTTTTGTAGCCACAAGCAACGCCATCTCTTGGACCGAAAGGTAACTAATTTATCGCTGAAGCGTCGAAGCCATATTTCGACTTAAATATTTATTTTATTCAGTTAGTATTTGTTGTTGTAGCGGCAACAGAAATACATCATCTGTGAAAATTTCAACTGTGTAACTATTACGGTTCATGAGATACAGCCTGGTGACTGACGGACGGACGAACGGACGGACGGACGGACGGACGGACGGACGGACGGACGGACGGACGGACGGACGGACGGACGGACAGCGAAGTCTCAGTAATAGGGTCCCGTTTTACCCTTTGGGTACGGAACCCTAAAAAGACTGGAAGTAATAGCAAATATTCATTTAAATTGACCACAAATCTACATTTAAATCAGCCAACAACTTTAATTTTATCTCTTTGGTTTAAAGGTAAAAATTGGTTTATTGCAATTTTCGGAAAAACTACAAGAAAAGTTGTAGGTAATAAAAAGATCTACAACTTTTCTTTCCACATTTTTTTTCACATAACCTCAAATTTATAAGAAAAATTCAAATAACTGAGTTTTTGGTTTTTTATTTTTATCTTCTACAAATACATAGTATATTATTTTCACGAAATTTGGTGGAGGTTTACCCTTTTATGTCCCAAATACAGTGTATCGTTTTTTATTTAGAAACATTTAATTTTCCCCCTTATTTTAATAGAATTGCGAAAAATTACCCTAATTTTCAATCGCAAAATCTCATGTCAAAATTTTCGTTTTTTCAAAAAACTCCATGTTCTGTCTAACTTTTTTAGCTCCTTTCTAGCCCCTATTTTGAATACCCAATTTATTAAATCTAGCTCTTTTTGGGTGCCCACTTAGACCGTTTAAAAAATCAAGGTGGCAACACTGACTCCACCACGCTGCCCCAGTGCGGATTGTTGGAAGGATTAGTGGCCAAACCAGTATCGGAAGTTTTCGTGTCTCCCGAATGCCTCTGACATTGCTTAACGACTGCTATGTATCGATAACAACCGGAATCGGCTTTACGTGCCCTCCGAAGCACGTAAGCACTCAATAAAATTTTCCACTAGCGGTCACCCATCCGACTACCAACCGCCCGCTGTTGCTTAACTTTGTCGATCACTTGGAATTGACACGAACTGACCCTTATTTGTATTATCAACATCATTATTATAATGATGCCTCATTATTAGTAGCTGATGGCGGCCACTAGTATCCACTAATTACTCGTTCCCCACTCTGGTGCACTAAATAAACATAATTTCATAAGTTTCACCGCACTTTCACTATTGTTTCGGGTTCAGAACCTGTAAAGATTTTATAAGGCTAGAACTTAATATTACCTCACTACCTACGAGTACAAATAAAGTTAATCAAGTAATGCTTTTTGCAAACTATAAATTGGTCGATCTCGGTGGCGCATGGCGGCGCGGCGCCTTCGTGGCTGTAGCGACTCGGACAAAGTTCGAGGTTGACGCGAATCTTCAGTCCCTCTCAGACACCAAATCAATTTAGAATCTTTAATTACTTTACCTTTTTACACTATTACTTTTTACTCTTTTTAATTTCTCATGTAGGGAACATTAAATAATCTCAACATTGTACGGTGTACCTATTCATTTGATTATGTGATATAATCATACAATGTAAAATATTCCAACTGTTGTTTGATAATGATAAAATCCTATTTAATAACGATACATTGTTTTCATAAGTTAAAATCGGCTGTGTAACGCCTGCTTAGTAAGAACCTACCGGACATTGAGATACTATGTAAGTACTATGTACTCAATACCACCGGACTGCATTTCAAATCTTTATCGATTACCTCTCGGCTCCGCGTATGCTCGTAGTCGTAGCATCTTCGCTTAACAACGAACAAACCATCGTACTTCGGTATATCTAGATCGAAGCCAGCTATAGCTTCATTAATCAATATTTAAGAATCGGAAATTACAAATCATTCTAAGATAACTATCGTAACGATAAAACAAAATCCACAATTGATCCGATCGGAATGACGTCATCGTTTTTTGCTGGGTTCTATTTTAGTAGTGATTTGGAGTAGGTTGTTGCGGCCGACGCGCAGGATGACGAAATATTCCGGAGGTATTGAGTGACCCTTTGCGCGAACTCTGGGGGTGACGGATTGCCGGCCGCAGGGAGGTGGACCCCACTTGCCGCTAGGCAAATATCAACCCTATGTACAAGGACTTATGGAACAAAATAGAGTACGTAGATATGTGGATATAATATGAAATAATCACGATAAATCCAAAACATGCCATCACGGCAATAAAATAAAAGACGCTGGAACAATAGGCTGTTTCTGATTCAGTGTCATCATCCTCCTGCCCATTTCCCAATTTTATTTGGGGTCGGCACAATATGTTTTTCTCTTCCATTCTTCCCTACTAGCCGTCACTTCCACGCTCACTCCTTTATCTTTCATGTCATCTTTCACACAATCCATCCATCTTTTCTTTGGTCGTCCTCTTCCTCTTCGTCCATCGTTTCCCGGACTCGCTTCTTACGTTGCCCCCGTCCGGGATGGTGCAACAACCCTCGTCCATTTCCAACAGGTGCCGGGTGCTGCCCCTGCGCGTCGCCTGCGGGGTACACCCTAGCCCTAGCGCTCATATTTTTCGTACCAAACATATTGCAAAAGGGGGTTTGGCTTGGATTTTTATGGTCAGCCGCCTGCCTGACACCAACCCTCCTTGGGAATGCTATTGTTGGTGGATATGCCGGGTCCAACAATAATCCCTCAGTCGGCTGTTAGACTTGCACGGGAAGATATGCAGCTGTAGTTTTATGTTTTTCTTTCACTCCCAGAGCAGTGTACAATTCACTTAATATTTTTTGTACCTTACAAGTATGAATGGGATTGTAGTCAAACAAAAAAGTAGTTACAGTAGCCATCTATCTACTCTCATTCTTAAATATACTTAATTCACTTACCTAAGCGTATGATATAGGTAAGTGTAGGTACTACTATGTTCAGTAATTTTAGTGACTTCAATGCTATTTTATTAGGTAATCATTGAACATCGACGCTACATTTCGTAGTTGACAGCACACAGCCTCATTTCAGTAATCACGGTAATGCGACGTGTTCTCATTTCACGGTGAATTCAGTGACAGTTCCTGAAGTTTGATTACTATACAAATATACTAGCCGACCACGATAATTAGGCGCATGTCAGTTAAGACGTCATTGGAAATAGGGATGGGAATACGTAGTACATTCTGCAGTAGTACCAAAAGTACCATGGTGAATGTTTAATGGAGGTACAATTTTTTTTATGGAATTAAGATAGCAAACGAGCATGCAGCACCACCTTCCGCTGCCGCCCATAACAACTGTGACCGACCCAGAACTAGACTCAATGAGTCTCGTTCTAATTCGGTCACACATGCGTTGCTACCCCTGAGGACTGAGATGGTCGCCTCTAAAAAGTGTAACCGGCACCACACCTTCCTATCCGGAACACAATTGTTCTTAAAACAATTATTACACGGTAGGAATGGTACAAAGTACCGTGGCGGCCGGTGGTACTTCCCCGGGTGAGCTCTAGGCCCTACCACCTGTACTTGGTCAGTTACTGTACCTGCGCAAACATCTCGGAAAACGAAGTTCACATCAGCCTAGTCTAAATGACCTTAATGTACAATTGTACACGACTGCGCCTCACTAGGGGACGCGCGGGGCTAGAGCGGGGTGGGGGGCCCGCGTGACTGCTATCTGACATGCGCCTAATTATTGTGGTCAGGTAGTACCTATAGTCGGCGCAATCATAAGATTCCGATATGACGTCTGTCAAGTATGAACACAAACTAACCTTGTATGGACGTCTTCAACTTACTTATTACGGAAATATTTTTTTTTGATTTGCACCGCGGGTAATGATACTATGAAGTGAAGATATTTCGTAGTGAATGATAGGTCACTTTGGTTAAATTATGCAATGCACTATTTACTGTGCATATACAGTATACAGTTTATATTTATTATCAATGCAGCTTTATAAGTAGGTACATAATGTACTTGTGAATCCACCTCCTCTTCGCTTTGGAAAATTGTTTTTATGTTTACAGATAATAAACACTTCTTCCCATTTTTGCAACATATTTTATTGGTACATCGCTTCTATTGCTCATAGCATGATGTTATAAAATTACCCACAGTTTGTTAAATATTTTAATTAGGCATTAGTCCGTAATATTAAACGCAAGTAACTAGCGGGTTAAACGAATTGGAGTAATATTGTTTACTTACTACGAGTATTTAGATAGGTACTTATTTACTTATACGTACTTACATAGGTAAATACTATAAATTCTGGCGAAATATGTAAACCATCCCTGCTTGTTTTTTATTTGTGTTATTTATAAATTGTATAAATAATTTAATTTTATTTTAATCAGTTTACATCATAAATTGTGTAAAATTGAACAAATATTTAAGACGTCACTACAATGTTTTATGAGGAGGCTGGATTTATAGTTATGTGACCTCTTGAAACAATTTATGAATCGACCATAATCGATACATTACTATAATCGAAACTATGTGCTACCATGTCACACCCAAAATACAAATAGTTATAGATTCCTTAATATATCTAAAGCATTGCGATTTTTCGTAGCTATTATAAATTCCCGATACATACGTTTTTAAGCCTTTTCCATTCAAATCGGATAATTATTAACCGTTTAATAGTTTCTTCGTTTTCACTAGATTAATGAAATTTCCATTTTAATAACTAATATAATTTCCTCACCTTAACTTACTAGTCAAATTGCCTTATTATCCCTTTCGGTGTTAATCTCAACGCTACATCTGTTTTTAACTGACTTTAAGAAAACAATCAGAGATCGGTTTATAAATTATCGTTCCGAACTTAATTAATGAAACGATTAGAAAGTCTTATTACTTATAATCGTTTAATTTTATAAATCGGTTTATTTAATGCATCGATTTTTGTTGTACTTCACTATTGTCATTGTGATGACAGCCGTCATATCGGAATCTTATGATTGTGCCGACTATACACTGTGAGCGTTTCCGCTGCGACTTGTCCAACTCTAGCGCAAGCGATTAACCGAGCTACCTAACTAAATAGATTAGTACTAAAGTTGGAGGTTAAGTTGACAGATAGTTTTTACATTGTTGTTTTTAACAACTTGTTGTAGGCTTGATTGTGTGCGCCTGTGCGCGCCCCATTAGAATGCACGGTGAAGCGTTTCACTGCTAAAAGGACCGTTGGTATTGAAAAGCTACGGTTTGTACGACGGTAACATAACAATCAATAAATGGCGAAAAAAATTGTAACTGATTGACACCGAGCATGAGTAGGTACAGTAGGTATAGGGTCAATGTTATAATGTTGTTTTTAATTTTTAATTTCAATGAAATGGAAATATAAATATTCCATAATTGTGGGTCATATTAACCACATAAAAAGTGATAAGGCCGTCAATTCGAGTATCGGAGTGGCAGGCGGCTCGCCTTCAGCCGACACCGCCGAGAATCTATCGGATGTGAGTGACAGTGCACGGATCCAATATTTTAAGAAGTGTCGTCATAATTCATAATATTATATATGACGGCGCAATCGAAAGAAGGTGCTACGATTTGGACGACTTTGAAAACTGACGTAACACTACGACATGGTGGTAGCAAGGAGAAAAGTAGTCACCAGATTGTGAATGCTTCTTTAGTGTTCTGGTGGAACGTCGTAATAATATGAAAATACGATGTGTGACATCCTGTTAAATCCGATATTGATGTCTGATCGTAATGAGATTATAAAATGTATTTGACAATTATTGTTAAGGACTTCGTTTGTATTCAAGCCCTGGGCTCCTTAACTTTATGAATTATACTCAAGTTAGTCGGTGTCCCGTCTGATCACCTAATATTACAATGTATGTTGTACATAAACTCATAACATTAATTTCATAAAGGTATTTATCAGTACACTTATGAGGGCTATGAAATAAATCTTCAGCAAAATATGTTATACGGTGAAATAGTCTTCTTCCACTACATCTATCTATTAGATACCTACACTTGTAAACGATTTGAGGACGTAGAGCCAAGACAACTCTTGGCCAGGCTCAGGCCAAAACGCCTGAAGTAGCTAATAACACCGCCCGCCATTTCACCTACATTTTTACAGTGTGTGTTCCGGTTAGAAAGGTGTGGATCCGTTTACACTCTTTTAGAGGGGACACTAATTAGTCCTCACTGATCGTATCGCATTTGCGGCCAAATTAGAAAAAGGCTCTTAACTCTTACTAACAGAAATAACCGACAGATCCTGCCCCAGTTCCTACTAAAAAACTAACCAACTAACTGATTTGCTAACTAACCCCGAATGTCGGTCACAGTTTTCATGGACGGCAGCGAAAGCCGATGCTGATGGTATCCTAATTCAATAAAAAAGGTAAAACACCACCACGTCCTAAGTTAGAAATGTATACCTACTAGCGGCCCGCCCGCGGTTTCACCCGCGTGGATCCCCTTCTCGTGGAAATATATGCATGTATTATACATAAAAACCTTCCTCTTGAATCACTCTACCTATTACAAAAAACCGCATCAAAATCCGTTGCGTAATTTTAAAGATTTAAGCATACAGACAAACAGACGGACAAAAATAGCGACTTTGTTTTATACTATGTAGTGAATTGTTTAACCTGCAATGTTTCAATATTTGTTTCAATATGTTTCATTTCATTTCCTCTATCATTCAAATATTCAACGCTTAGAACTACTAGGTAGCTGTAGGTATTACAACTAAACTAGCGGCACGCTATGATGGCCGGTTTGACGTTTGTCCGCTCATGAAGTTCCGTATTAATTGATAACGACTTTGAAGGAAATAATTGTATTACTTTATTGACGATAGTGATGTGCAGAGATTCATAAATTTTATCGAATGTAGTTTTAGGTTTAGGACTCAAAATTTATTTATTAAATTGATTTCTAAAATGTATACAAGTGTAGAAAAATCAGTTTGCACCATTTAAGGGGTGAATGTACTTGTGAATATGAACAATTTTCACTATGTGGACAAACCTCTGAAATCGCAAAAAAATATCAGCTGTTTCATACAAAAGGTAAAATTTTTATTTTTATATGATATATACCACAACTCGGCATTTGGTTTTCTAAATTGAAAATTTTTAAAAATGGAATCTAATACGATCGTCACATAGGATCGCTGGCTAGCACAACTACTACCTCCGGCAAACTCGCGTCAATGCTCAATGCAAAACAAAGCAGTTTCGAATTGACGTTGCTTCGAAAAGTATAAACTGTCAGTGCAATGGGATTGTGATATAGTTTTGACCTGGCTTTGGATTTCAAATATTGATACTGCATTACTGTTGACCCTTGCTCGTTAATTTGGACTCTGTTCAAGCCCTTTGTTGTGGATTTCGTCGATATTCCACATTCCATTCCACATCACTGTTGTAATGTGTCAAACCGGCCATCATAGCGTGCCGCTAGTATAGCTCCTTGTTGCGTCAGTTCCGATGACAAGACAAGTCTATGACGCACGACCGGATACGACATTTATATCGTTGATCAATCAGAAAAATTAATCTGTATTTTAATAATCTCAAAATCTCAAACGTCCTCTACTTCAATACCATAACTAAAAGGATAAAAAGACGTCACGGCAATTACAACAAAAACAATAAGTTGCTGTCACAACGACGCGCGACGGTGTGTTGTACTCGTATTTGTTATCGGTTCGTACTGAGACTGTCATAAAAAATAAGTATTGACTAAATCGTTGAAACTTAAATCTACATTCTGCACTGAGAAACCTGATAGAGTATTCTCCAAATCTCATCAGTTATAGGGAGAGACTCGTGTTCCTGCAGGGCCATTAATCACCATTGAACCAAATTTCAAATTCTGTTATAACTAGATACTCAGTTAAATTATTTATTAGAGATGATTTCCCGGTGAGATCTCCCATCGAGTCAATGAGTAGGGTTTCGGAGCTGGTCTTGAAGTTATTACAAGTTTACAACTATACTCGAGCTGTCCGTATTTTGATTCAAGGATACAGAGCCGCCCCTGTCTCTATTGTGAAAAGTCCTCGATAATGTTAAAGACAATAAGTCACTGTGCTGGCATGAATGATTCACGTTCAATACAATTTGTATACCTCGGTATTGTGCTGTGAGTAGCCCCGTACTACGAGTACCACGCAGACTATCCGACGGTAAGCGATCACCGTCGCATTTGTAAGTCCAAAGATAGCAGCGATGAAACGCTGGCTAAAAAAGAAGGAAGAGAAAAAAATAAATGATGATAAATAAAGTTGTCAATATCGTATATTCGTTGATTCACCTTAGTCATACATACATGGGTTCAATCATAAATGGCAATAGGGAAATGCGAAAAAAAAATATACTATTTGAACAAATTGTCTGATACAGTGAAATATTTTGGACAGAAGTAACAGGGTGGACGACATTTCGAATAACTACTATCGACAAGAACTAACTCTCGCGGCTACTCTACTCGCGGCTAACTCGTGCATTTTATTTCAAATCGTTAATGAGAACTGTGTTCACTAATTTAATCTACTCTAGATTAATTAAATTCTATTGATATTTATAATTGAAACTTACAACAAAGTTGTGGTCGTTAATTACATTTATCTAGACTCACGGCAGGGTGCCGGCCAAGTTCGGAAGACAAGACGGCGACACCCCACCCAGTGTGTATAGTGAAATAAACCATTTTGAGTGACATTTTTGTCCTCTCCATAAGTCAAAAACTTTTTGCATGTCTTATAAACACCTATAATAACGAATGATGCGTTAGTGGTCAAAAAATTTTGAAAGAGTTAAGAATGATATTTGCCCTTAATATTAAGAATAATATTCCGGTCGATTTTGGAATATCTCACGGTCGATTTTGGAAGAGCGGGTAAAATAATCATCAAGGATTGCCACCTAAATCATACTGAGTAGTACTCGACAAAGCCCGTCGACCTGTATTGGAAGGCATTCGGCGCTATTGTTTAAAGGTACGGTAGATCTTATTCTTTCATCGCTGGTGTCGTTCTAAACTTTAGGTTCTGCCAAGCTTGACAACCTTTCTCACGTTAATGAATTTGTGCAATACTAATTTATTCGAAACAAATAATGTTATCAAATTATCAACGGTCCAGTCGGTGGCCCGACCGATATTCCTAGTCTCGCTACGTTCTATAACCTCGCTCACTCTACCAGCTACCTGGTCATTATATCCGGATCAAACACGGCTGTGCCACCGTTCTTTACAAAAATATGTCAATTCAGATAATTTATGTTTTATATCGAAGGCCTAATACCGCTTAATTTGTCTTTGTTGTTACTCTTACGACGTGTTTCAAATGAATAATGTCGAGGACAAAATGTAATTCAGATCTACGGCCCAACTGAGGTATTAATCAAAACTTGTCTAAGCTGTAATTTGGTCTCTGTGAAAACTCTCTATTTCCAATAGGTACAAAAACAAAAACTCATGTAACTATCATCATGTAAACTGGTAATATATAATAGCTTCAAAATATTCAAGCACGAAATTGTACTGTAGTGATAAGTTGCGTGAAAAGTAGGTATAGGTACGGAAAATCAAAAAATATAAAAAAAAAATTCACATTATTTAAACAAACCCAGTGTGGTGATATAGATGTGTGGTAGTATGATAACAATATCCAGATAATGGTTTAATTCAATTTTATCTGTTACAATTAAATAACCTTTAAAGATTACAAATAGAGTAGATTAATAACTTCTAACTGAACAGTTGCAATTACGCCTTTTTAATGTTCCATTTAACAATAATTGCTTTTTACAAAAAAAATAACCGACTTCAATCTTGATAAGTAGAGATAACTCAAAAACTACTAGCCAGATAGCGCTCAATTCAACATGTAAGTGTAAAGTTCTCGTCACTACAAATAAATCAAGCCCAAACACTAGATAACTGCAGTAAATCGTTGAGGAGTTCCCTCGACTGTCTTTCGGCTTCATCAGATCGACTCCAGATCTTCATGAAATGGTAGCGCTATAATGTACCTACTTGTGATAACGTGAACAAACACACTAGTTGTCCATACAATTTTCGAAAGTTCCCCTCGATTTCTCTGAGATGCCATCATCAGATCCTGGTGTCCTTTTCAGGGGACCCCACTGCGCATATCTACTTTCGAACAAAAAAAGAATTATCAAAATCGGCCCATAAACGACGATCGCTGAACGTACATAAAAAAAGCATATATGTATACGGTCGAATTGAGAATAGGGATTGCAATCCGGTTTTCCGGATCCGGTAATCCGGCGGATCCGGCGTGTTTTTGGACCTACCGGATCCGGAGAGTCGGCGCCGGATCCGGTACCGGATCCGGAAAGGCGAAAAAAGCGCGAAAAACAGTACTTACTGTGTGTAAAAGTGACTTGATTTTCCATAAATACGTATTATATTTTACTTTTTATGTCTCTCTATCTATCTATTAGCCTATCGAAGTCCACTGCTGGACATATGCCTCCCCTAATTGGCGCCCCTCCGATCGGTCCTGAGCCTTTTGAATCCAACGGTTTCCCGCTGTCTTCTTCAGGTCATCAGTCCACCTTGTCGGGGGGCGTCCTATGCTCCTTTTACCAAGACGTGGTCGCCATTCGAGGACTACACCATCGGCCATCCGTCCTTCGAACGACTTCAGCCGACTAACTCTGAGAGCTATGGCTATGTCGGTAACCTTCGTTCGTCTACGAATTTCATCGTTGCGAATCCTTACTCGTAACGAAATACCTAACATAGCCCTCTTCACAGTGCGCTGTTTGACTTTGAGCCTTTTAATGAGGCCAACTGTAAAAGACCACGTCTCAGATCCGTATGTTAACACTGGCAACACAAAATTGCTCGAACACTTTCGACTTCAGGCACTGAAGAAGTTTGGATGACATAATATGTAATACAGAACTTTTTATGTATTAAAGTGCAACCGCGATATAACAAATTAGAAAGGGAACAAATTTAATAAATATTCATTATATCAAGTAATTCGTTAAACTGAGGTTTGTTATATTGACGCAAGGGTGGTCTAAAATTTGTAATTAAGAGGCTAAAAATTCACCTCAACATTATGTTACATCACTCATTTTTTTTACAGCGAACAACTTTTGCTTATAAATGATAACACATTTTTAGTAAATGACTATGTGTATTTTCTTTTTTAAAACGATTAGGTAGGTAACAATTTTTCCCGAACTTTAAGCTATGTCAAATTTTTTCGTCTAAGATTTTTTTCAACGTAGTTAATGATATTTCGCTTTTCTGCGACTGATAAGCAGCACCTTTTACGTTTCTGAGCTATTGCAACTGGAATCTTTAACAATAGTGATGAGCAGCACTGTTTACATTACTGTTCATCAAACGACTTCGACTGTTTAACAAAAAAACCTTGTATTCGTAAAAAATCGTAATGTAAAGGTATATTTTACGTTGACTGTTATGGATAATTCAAGTTGTTATATTGAGGTTCGGTATATGAAGGTTGCAAACTCACAATCACTGAATACTATACCCTAAATAAATTTAAAGTCAATCCGGCCGGATCCGGTCGGATCCGGCCGGATTGACGAAAATTCGACCGGATCCGGCCGGATTGAAAATGATACCGGATTGCAATCCCTAATTGAGAACCTCCTTCTTTTTTGAAGTCGGTTAAAAAGATCTTAACATGTGCATTATGATTAATAGCCATTGTCTACCGCGATCTGTCTGTAGTGGTCTGTAGTACAGTGTTGTATTTCGTGTCCGTGAACCGTGCGTCTGTATGTGCACTGTGCACAGCTCAAGCCCACAATGTGTGAGCTTTCCATCTAATAGGTACTCTTTACGATCTATATCTTTAATTTTTGATATCCGATATCTTTACGTTTTGTGTTTAGATCATCACCACCGCGTCACACTCTGGAAAACGTCATACAATAGGATCAGAGTTGGTCTATAGTAGGGATACCCACTATTGCATTATACATAAGAAAATGTTTTTATTGTGAACGAAACTTTTATGTTAACTACAACGTCCACGTTTTGAATTAATGCTTTAGTCATTGACTTATATTGTTATTTGATTGTTGAATGTTAAATATTATAGTGTCAGAGGCATTAATTGAGGTGTTCAGTAATTTTGGTCATTAAGTTGCATTACAATAACGCAATAATACATACAGTATTACATACTCGTTTGCTATCGTTGATTCCATAAAAAAAGCCAGCAAATGCTATTAATTGAAGTCGACGTGGAATATCGATTCTTTAACACTGGATACTTCACTAACTTAGTTCACTGGATCACTTAGTTGGAAATGTTAGATAAATTTAATTATCGGGCAGAGCCGCGCGTGGCTGGTATAAACTCAATTTTCCCCGTCGTATTTTCAAATAACTTTCCATAGGTACTACTGTAATCCGCTCGTCTACTCAAAAACGACGTCAAATGCCGTAAATCCCTTCAAATCGGTTGATCCGTTCCGCAGATGACGTCGTTCCAATTAAGTTTGGGGATGGCCTGCAAAGTCAAGGTCACCCGTTTTGTGTGATCATCTTATTTCGTAATTTTTACTTTTAACTCATAACGTTTTTGTTTGATTTAGAATACGTTCGCAGGATGGGTGGCAGTTGGAGAAGGGGAGGATAAAAATTATTGATGATAACGGAAAAGAAAGTTAGAAAAGTAATTTAATACGAATACAGCGTTAATACAATGAATTGATCGAAAATTGAAATCAATTGAATTAAAAACTTTGCTTTGAAATGTGTTTGCATGAATGTACAGTCACGTCCAATGATAAGTACTTATGTATACACGGGCAGATTTTCAAATAAATGTACACTCTGAAATTTTCAAAAACAAATAGCCACTCATAAATATATAACCACCAGAGTTAGTCACAATAATGTATACACGATCACATGTATCAATTATGACACATATTTTTGACTGACAGACGCTGACAGACTGTAATCATGTATACAATGATGCCTGTGATTTTTCCTTAAATATGTATACACTTTAGAAACTGTATAGCAGTTTCATTATTTTGGCAATCGGATGATCATTCCAATAACATGTACAAAATGTAATTTTCCATTTAAAGTAAACATTCATTTTTATGTTTTAAAAATTATAACAATTATAACTTTTTACCAAAAATTACCTACTTCGAAATCGATATGTAGAGATAACTCAATAATTAATCGTAAGTTGTCGCTCAAATTTATATAGTCGTGTAATACTTACCTTTAGAATACGAAAACTACTGAACCGATTTTGATGAAACTTACACTAATACCGCTAGTGGCAAAATTTCTTGAGCGCTTCCGTGCTTCGGAGGGCACGTAAAGCCGTCGGTCCCGGTTGTTATCGATTGATAGAAATCTTTAAGCCATGTCGGAGGCCTTCGGACGGCTTGGAAACTTTCGACACTGGGTTGGCCACTAATCCCTCCACCAATCCGCAGTGGAGCAGCGTGGTGGAGGTATGCTCTAGGCCTCCTCAGTAATGAGGAGAGACCCGTGCTCAGTAGTGGGCCATTAGTGGGTTGTAGCTTAGCTTAGCTTTTACACTAATACCTAAGATAGATAAAACAAAAGATAAACAACTAAAAAAAATCATTTCAATCCGACTTAAAGTTTTTGAGTTCTGCGTGGTCAAACATACATACAAACATATAGGTTGACCAGGAATATAAAAATACTCGCCATATTGCGGTAAGCAAGGTAATGGATCCAATTTGTTAAATTGACACGCTTCTTTCTAAACGTCACTCGTCAATTGCTTGTCAGCGAGTTGAATGTCATGTCATTGTTTTGTTACTTTGAGTGCTTATTTTGTGCTGTTAGCCAAAAATTATTCATAGTCGGGAAAGAAAAGTTGTTTTCTGTGTGCTAAAACAACACATCCTTTGAAATAACATTTATTTCCTTACATAATATTTCCGACTTTGTAGCGCCCTCATGAAAGGTTTTTATATAAGTACCTAGTCAAGCTATACATACAATTATGAAATTTAGCACACGTTTTTAGAAGCTGTTAAAGACTAACATATCCAAAAACTGCAATTATGACAATATTACATACATAGTATAGTCGGTTAAAAATTTAACACCATATTAAAAGTTCAGTCGAATTGAGAACCTCTTCCATTTTTGAAGTCAATATTTTTTTCATAAACATTAAAAATAAATAGAAACAAAGCAGTTAAGTCCGTCAACTCTGACAACTGTCAGACGCCATCATACCGTGTTCAAACGGATGTAATGTTATGTCATTGTATACATTATTGTGACTAACTCTGGTGGTTATATATTTATGAGCACAGACATAGTAACTATAGACGGAATGCTGGGAATAAAATATTGAGGCCGCAAAAAAGAAGCCTAACCTTGTACACACACGGCGGAACTCACACATCGAAAAAAAGGAAGCCCAAATTGACAATTTGAATTGTCATTCGTATTTAATAGACGCAGTTACAATAATTTAATTTGATCGCAAATATGACGAAATGCGTTATAAAAGGGTGCGAACATCAAACTGCTAAAATTAAAAAGCTGCATGGAATCACATTTCACAAGTAAGGAAACAAAATAATTCATATTTACATTAAATCAAAATATAAATATTTCTTTATTATTTTGACACAAAATGTCAACCAATGCTGCCATGAGTACATTTTAGATACTCCCCAATTTATTGGAAGCTTGGAATATCATATTGGAGTCAGCCCAAAAACGAACACCTTTTCCTTTATTAGTAGGTACTGAATGATTCGTGAGTGTTTGAATTCATTTTACGTCTATCACGCGGCTTACCTCACCTTTTCCTTTGTTACTCCTTTTTATTTTCCTTCTCTTCGGGATCTTAGATTTAAGTACCTATCTATAATATTTGTAAATTATTTTATTGACCACTGTCAACGATAGGGAAGAGCGGGGCCCCCCAACAGGCATTTATATTTATATTATTAATTTTTTTTTCAGATTTTTTCTACGACTTTTTTGCCATTGTTAATACTCATACCAAATTACAGCTTTCTACAACTTATAGTCTCTGAGTAAAACAGCGGACGGACAGACGGGCATGGCGAAACTATAAGGGTTCTTTGTTTAATATGGAACCCTAAAACTGCTCCATAAAACTATTATTACAGCAGTAGAAACACTTCAACTTCGCAAGTGTTTCTTTTTAGGTATTGTGCGAATTGATCGACTGATGATGGCGGTGCCTTTGTTATTTTAATATTTTATTAAATTGATTTAATAAATTTATGAACTGTTTTATTTTTGTTGTAACACCTTACTCTAAACCAACAATTGACAATAAAGTATAAACAATTAAAATTTTATTATACTAGTTTGGGTAATTGAAATCCATAGTATGGCAATACTGACAAACGCACCACATGCAAAGAGAGCCTGCCTCACTTTTGATTTCATGAGATTCTGTCTATAGTTACTATGTCTGTGTTTATGAGTGGCTATTTGTTTTTGAAATTTTTAGAGTGTACATTTATTTGAAAATCTGCCCGTGTATACTTATCATTGGACGTGACCGTACATATGAAGGCATTGCTTAAGAATTGTATTCAATGAAATGGTAGTCAAAATCATAATAATAAGCTAAATTACTCATGCGCTACAATTTGGGTAATTTGGTTTTAAAATATTTTTCTCTTTATCACAATCCTACACCACAACCTTATCACATATCAATAAGGCAATCCGTTACAAATACTACTCGATCGATTTTGATGAAATTGTGCTATTCCCTAAGTTGAAGTAAAATTTTATAAGTTATACGTATCAAATATAACCTCCTTTTTTGGAGTGGGTTAAAAAGTGCGCGAGGCATTACCAGGCGGCCAGGGGAGGCCAAGGTCCCGCGCGGGGGTATTACACCGGCGGCTGCGCTGACTGCAGCGGTGGCGGTGCGGTGGCACGATTTATTATAGGGCACTGCACGTTTTTACTAGCGTTTTTATAACTTGAATAAAGATTTATATGGTATGGGTCAAATTTTGCAATTAGAACTACGTACCTACTAAGTAATTTCTCGTAGGTAGACCACCTACTTCTCAGACTTAAATTGCACATTGCTTTAACTTCCGATGACAATAGAAGTTTATGACTTTTATGACCCGGATACATCATTCAGGATTGGCTACAGACAAGGGAATTAAGAACGAAAATGAACATAGTCATTTAAGGTGCTTTATATTTCAGCTACAATACATATAATAAGCTACATAGTGAATGAAATCATAACTCATAACCCTCCAGCTTTACAATTAAACTTTTACTGAATTCGCTGTCAAACAATTTTTCCATATGTATTTAGCATTAAGTCGGATGCAGGTAAGTACTAGGGTGTGAAAAATCCCATAGGAGGTTTTACGTTAACCCATAGATAAGTTTTGGGGTCCTTCCAAAGCTTTTGTAAAGTACGTTATAAATAACGCCTTTGTAGGCTACGCAACGTGCAATCTAGGTATTATCGCGCTCTTAAAATACCATAGAAGGTTTTACGTTAATCCACAGATAGGTATGTCTCGGAGTCATTGCAAATCTTTTGTAGAGTACGTTATAAATAACGCCTTAGTATTAGGCTACGCAACGTGCGATCTACTATCGCGCTACGGACGTTTTTGCAGTCAGTACGTCGACATGAGTTCGCAATATTCTGTGAAAGCACAAGTTTTGAAAGGGTGTCCAATGCCTATACAATACCTCAAGTTACCTATTTATGGTAGGTGGTCATATCTGGCCTCCAAAACTTACCGTTAGAATGAACTGTTGGACTTCCTTGGATACCAAATTGGATTGAGCTCCCCTCCTCTCAACCGAATAGTATTAGATACTTAAGTATAGGTACTCTCAACTACTAACGTAACAATGTATTGAGATTGAGATATACAGGAATATCTTTTACATAGTGTATAATACCTACTACATCTTAGAGTAAGGTGTCTTACATTCAAATTACCTTCGAATTAATTGCTAATTTGAAATCATTATCTAGTCTTGATGTCTTATGGTATCTAAACTTAATGTTTCGACAGACAATATTATCTACTCGTATCTTAGCACCGGGTTTATAAAAAAATACTCGATGTTCGAGTAAGTAAATTAGGACAAGGGGAAAAAACTTACCTACTACCACCTACGCTTTTTATAAAAGGTCAATTGTTACAAATAAATTAACGGCAAGACTTTGGTATGAAAACGACTAATGGGCGACAGCGATCGCGTGTGCTAAATAACGTAAATAAATGCCTTCACAAGTTGACTTAAAACTTAAAACTATCAGGGACAAGGACGTTTGAAATATTAATTAGTGTCGGAAGCGGTTCTGCGTAGGTAGCTACCTAACCACAAAACAGAGAGTTACAGCAGGAAAGCTCATGTATGTACCAACTTAAATTGTACTTTAAATGTGTCCTTATTAGGGTTTCCAACTCCGCGGTGGAACTCAAATTACCTCATTTTTTGACAGATTGTTAAGTATTAAACGGGAAGAGATAAAAATAGATATCAATAATATATAATTATAAAGATATTCAGTAACTATTCAATCTTCACTCTCGTTGGTGCCGAGGCTTGTTTTTGTGCGCTTTGGTATGTAACACTTATACATGTGTGCGTGTATAAGTAACACACACATACACACACATGGTAACACGCACTTTGGAACACACGTCATGAAAACTATATAAGTAGGTATTGTCGTCAGGCTTTCAATGAAAATTTGTGTAATGTATGCTCTTTAAGTTGTGTAGGTAGGTTAGGTTAGGTTAGTTAGGTTACACACAAACTAAACGTGTTGGTACCTTTGAAGATAAGCTAGGTGGTGAGATGGGCTCTGGCCTGCAGCTGTCAGCGACTGCAGTCTCCTGCCGCGGCCAAGCGGGAGCGGGTGGGATTTACCGATACTGTTTAAAAATAATCGACTCACTCTGGCATCGTAGCGAGTTACGATGAAGTCGTCTTTTCCTATACGACGATCAACAGGAACAAAATGGTTAAAATTAACTTGTTTGTTGTGTTTTGGTAACACCCATAATATTGACACGTCCTGTAAACTCGCGTACCAATAAAATATACCAAATAAAAAGTTCTGTTTCCAGTGACCACATATTACTTTACCGCTACAGTGGACCTTTGCATTATAACAATACGTATGTACCTAGGTATGAATTTCGTAAGCTCAAGAAAAGCAACAGCGGGCGCGATATACAGAGGAAGATTGACCGCTATTTGTGAACAATTCTTGACAGCGTCCATGCTTTAAAAGATATGTTTGGTCATCGCTCCCAATTATCATTAAATTGATAAGTAAGTATGTTTATAGTTCGGAAAAATTTCCCACTATTGGAATTTGATTTTGACTGTAATTATAAAGAGTGTTTGGTGTCGCGGTGTTTAGTGAACCATAGAATCAGGTATTTGAAATTAATTATTTATTGAATTAAATATTGTGTGTCAAATATCCGTAAAGCCGTATTCGTATATGGATATCAGAGTTGCAAATGATCGAGGCGCTGACAGATTAAGGCATGCGGAAATAACTAGCGTGATAACTGACTACATTTTCATCATTTTTTATCGGCAAGTGGCAACTGGACGAGATTGTGCGAAACACATGAAGGATCGGGCGCTGCGAACCGGCCGAGCCCTCCGACCGGTATTTAAAACGTTTTTTGTATTGAAAACGATAAAAAAATTGATGAACTACTTACCTAGTTGAATCTCAATGTATGTAGGTACCTCTAGCCGCAATTCGACGAGCGGGCGGCGTCACGTCGCCTCGGTCCTTCTTAGGTGTTTTATTGAACAAAATCCTGCCACGCTTCGCTTCGGAATAAGTACTCAGGCAAGAAAGCTATGATTTAGTAAGTACCTGCCCTCGCCCGACAATGTTTTTTAAATTCACGTTTTCGTAGTTTTTATTTGTGAATTGATTAAAAAATCTTACTCCAAAAGTTACCCGAAGCTTCAAAACCATCAAAGAAAAACAAATTAAGCCCTATTTCAAAGTCACAATCGCGCTGACAAACAAGCAAACAATCTATTGCGGTAATAAATATCCGCAATAACTATGTAGTTTTCTCAGATAACTTCCCTGAAGTAGCACGCGCCGTATGGCAATAACACTCACATGATTTGACGTGTGGAGGTACTCACGATGACAATGCTTGGCATGCGCGTCCGTTAACAGTGATCCTTGTATGCCGAGCCCGATGCACCTCACCTTCCGCAATCAATAAACCGATCGACATTCTTATCGTAATCGTAACATTCATAACACTAGTAGAGCCGACCATTTGGGGCGAGAACCACTAGACTCCGTGATACTACCGTCATAACTGAACCACAGATTTTCCACTGTATCACAGTGTGAGCAGGACGACTTGTATGGTACAATGCCTCGCCGGACTGTATTTTGACTGGTTCTGGGTTCGATACCCTAGCGACAATTTTAATAACGGTCAATATTAATAAATTTTATTAACGGGTTCAGCATTTGTCTTATAAATAGCTAATATTACTAACACAAATATTTTACAAGTAATACAAAGATAAATAATGGAAAATAACTAAAGGAGACTGTACCACTTTCATACAATTTTGAGTTATCAAGTATCAAGATAAAATTAATATAATTTCAAAGTAGCTGTTTTATCAAGCCATTTTACAAAATTTGATGATTTTTAAGCATAAGACAGCTGAAAAAAAAATAATCTTTGTTGTCACCGCCAATCACAGTAAAATCACAACGATGCACCCCGGCAATAGGCAAAACGCACTTGGCTAGCAGGGTGAACTATGGCATATACGGCTCAGATTATCAGAGTGCACCCTAGGACTTTATCCCAGTAGTGGGGTGACCGGGTTGCGATAATGAAACTATCTGCACTAGGGATATAATAGGAGAAATCGGTAATGTAGGTACAATCGTGAGAACAAGTTTAGATTCCAAGGTCCCTGCTTGAAGTAAAACCCGCAACATCAGCCGCCGCAGTACAGAACGGTACCCTACCATGACATACTGTCAACACGATCATGACATTATATATTATGTATTTGTAAAAGTCGAGGATGTAGTTAAAATAACAACACTTATTTTAGATTGTGGGCACTAATATATTTCGTCTTATAATTGAAGTGAAACTTCTTTATCGGCGTTGGAAAATAATTTTCGTCACATTTTTCAGTTACGCTTTGACGCGTTACGCTTTGACGCGTTACGCTTTTGACGCGTTACGCGCCATGTCAAGATTATGTTGATTACTTTGGAGGTAGATATTTTGGTAATGTATCCAATTATTACTTTGTTATTGTCTTCTGGGACTATTTATAAATTTTAAATGTTACCTTTTTTAATGTTTCCTGTATTCCTTCTTTATTTTTATTGATACATTCTGTAACTTTAAATACGATTTCTTTTGATTGTTTACTTTGATGACATTATTTGTCAATGTAACTCTGACGTCTCTTTAGTTTGTTTTTTATCCAAATTATTTATAACCAGCCAGGTATGTTTTGACTTGTTTGTGGCACTATAACGGTACCTAATTTTGGGATCTTATTATTGAACTCAAGACGGCGACTATTGGACAATAAACGGCGTAATGTTTGTATTTTGTTTTTAAGTGTATTTTTATTTTTATTGTTATTATATTATTTATTTTGCCTCTCTTACGGTTGGTTCAGACGAAGTAGTACTTTTTTATTTAGAAAAAGTATTTCGGAGCAAAATTACTAAAGTGGTAGTTTCATTGAAATAAACACGAACAAAACAAACACCATACAATTGTGTTTAAAATAACAAAACCAAGACAACCACAGACCTCTATCTATTCACAATCTTATTAGAAAAAACCTACATTTTCTTTTTACGATTCTAATAAGATTGTGATTTTTATCTATTTGTAAGTTTACAATCTTATTAGAATACAATCAAAACAAAATATTCGCTTGACATTGACATGACATAATATGCACAGATTAGCTAAAGATTAATGTTTCGTTATACGGTATGCAACGACTAGTCTTTTTGGTAAAATATTTAAGAAGTTTCACTTCATACGTGTGTACACTAGTACACGCACACATTTTTTTTATTATTTTATTATGATAATACAATATTATATTAGAATAATACTGCAAGTATTCTAGGAATCGTGCAGAATTTCAAATCATTGAATCATAATAAAAATATGTATTTCTTAAGATTATTACTAGTTGAACAAAGGCTTCTAGTGAATCCTTAGAACGTCCTTAATTATTATTCACAATCTCTTTTAATAACCCGTCCGTGGTTCAGTTCTGTAAACTCGTGTGTCATGATTTTCTAATTTAATTTATTAATTATTGATAAAAAGTATGGCAATAAATGTAAGCAGCGACAGATAATTAGAACATTATGTTTTGACATTGGCAACCCTGGATAGAAAAAGGAATTATGGCGGGAACGCGATAGAGGATTTTTTTGACATGTAACATTACGATCTAATATTATGAGTTAAATGTTAAAAGAGTAAAATGTGTTAGTGTACATTTATCGTGAATAATATCGAGTAATACTTAGTTAAAAGAAATGTAGATAGTGCTGCCGATGTAGATATGTAAAAGGAGGACATTCTCAATGTAAACAGCGTGTGAACAAAATATATGTAACCTATTCAAGGAATGAAGATGATGTTTTATTACAAATGCTTTATCCGAATGGAACCACAAGGGGAATTTCATTACACATGTGGTATCTCGCAGAAATGTGATAATGAGGTCTGGGTATCATTCTTCTACGGTCAGTAAGAACCATCTTGTTTAAAAATAACACTTTTTTAGAAAAACATAATATGATTTTCAATGTTTTTCTTTTCGAGATACGACAAGATCGCTTTCAGGGGGTTTCGCCATATTATGATGACAACAGAGCCTCCAAAATCAAAATGTTCCAAAAGTATCCAATGTTCAGATTTGGGTCTTCATGCATTCATCGCCATGTATTCGTATTTGAAACGATTTACAATGTACCTAGATTTAGAGTAGTCAAGTAATTACAATTTATAATAATTTGTGTAATAATCCTACTAATATTATAAATGCGAAAGTTTGTAAGGATGTATGTGTGTGTGTGTGTGTGTGTGTTTGTTGCTCTTTCACGCAAAAACTACTGAACGGATTTTCATGAAACTTTGCAGTAATATAGCTTAGACATCGGAATAACATAATTTGTTAAAATTTATAGAGATTTTTGAAGGGACTGGTTTCCCGAAGCGAGGGCGGATTTACTAGTATTTCATTAATCGTTCCGTCCATCAGGGAAAATGTTACGAACACTTTTGCGTATAGCGTATGCGTATATTATGTGTAGCTAATTAATGATTTCATACTGCCAGAAAATACCCATTCATTAACCCCTTCCACTGCAGTACTTCACGCACCATGACCGTAAAATTCGCAGTCATAACAACTTCCTACAGTAGCTACCTAGTTACTAACGTTTCAGTAAATCGCTGTCGCCTTCGACCAAGGTGATTCCCTATTTGCGGACGAGGAAAATGATTTAACACAATTGCGACGTTAGCTCATTTTAGATTATTTAACGAACAAACACTTCCTTCACCTAACGACCTTTCTTGTAAGAGCCTAGTAAAGAACACTTCACGGTACAACGCGCCCGCTAACGGAATATAGATACCCGCTAGCTAGGGCTGCCGACTCAACTTTAACTATTATTTAAAGATTACATTATGTGTCTATTATAAACAATAGAACACAAGGTGATAGTTAATACGTAACATAACACCCGTCACTTATCGAATAAATACGATTTAAATTAAATTGTGTATACGACTTAAGACAATATTGAAATATCAATTCAATGATACTTAACTAAACATACCTAGTTCGTCGACATCCATTTTTTCTGTGTCACAATAAGTCGTCTATTATCGTTATATTAAGTATTGGTTTTTGATTATTAACATGCCTGAAGTAATACTTGCAAGGTTACGACAAAGCGATTGACGTAAGAATAATTAAAATCGCGTCTCTAGTGCGCTACAAAAGTAGATATATAAACATACCTAGATAGACTGGTAAGCACAACCACCGCCTAACGTCCAGTCGGATAAAAAACAAATGTACCTACATCAAGGATAAATAACATGACATTTGACCAAAAGAATATTATGATGGTGCTAGCATATCATTTTATGGAGATGTATTAATAATTATCGAGTTCTTTTCTCTCTAAAACATTTGACACATTATCTACTTATACTTAACTATTTATTTATACTTAAGTAGGTACATTATTTCTTTTTATTAAAATGGTTTGATATACAAGGTGGATACCACCATACAACAATAAATGAAACCACGAGCCCTGCTTCATGCAAGGAAAATATTAAATTTAGTAAAAAACGCCTAACATCTTATTTACAAAAATGTTTTTTTTTTCAAACAAACTAAATAGCCTCACTTTTGATAAGAGCGGCAACAATCTTCTGCTATTACAATAATAAACGATACAGCGTGTTGAAATTTTGAATATTGAAAAAAAATGCTGTGGCTAAAGTAAAGGAGGTATTTGATTGAAATTTTTTCTGGGGGCTTAGGTAATCATTAGGTACATAAAATTAAATTTATTGTTGTATGGTGGTACCACGTTGTATAATAACTAAAGGTAGGTGAATTACCATCCTTATTCTGTACAACCTCACGCTATGTGGTTAATATTTGATGTAATTCAGTCACTCTATAAACGAAACTCAAACAATATTTTTTTTGCATTTTCAGATGTATGCGCACGTGTATTTTCCTAATTTTGACATAAGCAGATATCAGTTTTCTGTTCTTTATAATAGTATCCGTCATATCAATCATATCTGTAAAGGGTTGCGGGGCTTCTCACTGTCTCTTCCAGATCGTTTATGTGCATTGATATAAAATATAAAGCGTTGGGAAAAATGAAAAACAAATTAACTTATTCAATTTCACGCATGATCCCATAAATAAGAATCCTCAAATATATGCACAGTCTCACCATAACGAATGTCTGACCTCAGGGTCATCGCACACGTTCGCGGCCTGCCACAGATAGATAAAATACAAGATTTATTGACCTCTTGTAAATTCCCTTTCATTTAGTGTAATTACTACCGGAAGCCGGTAAGTACGCCGGCCGCGGCCGAACCGGTTCATTATATGTGTCAGCGCTCACGGCGCACTCTATTTGGTCCACATGTGGCACTAAATGTGGGTAAATGTATCCACAGAGCTGCATTTTATGGCCAGAACGGCTGATAATAAGCGGGTGGGCCGCTGTATTCAAACTGGTCATCTTTGCCTATCTTACAATTATGTAACGTCAACTTTAAAGAACTCTTATGCCTGGCTCCTCGGGTCGGGAGACGGTACGCATTACGAATGTAAAGTTGTTCGCCATGTTTGCTTTAAAGTAATTTAATAGTTGAAGTTTAATTATAAATAGTATTATAGTTCAATAAGGACTAACATGCAATCAACACCAAACAGATACCCTACTACGTACCTGCTCCATACCATATTAGGTATACTTTCAGACAAAATAATAATAAAATGACTCATAGCCTACGAGTTGTTTATAACTAGCGAGGTTTTTTTATACAAAGGTACCTACCAACTTTAATCAATTTCGCAAATTAGACATGGGTCAAACAATTATGTTGGATGAAAACAAGTCAACAGTCCGGCAGACCATATGCAGAGGAAAAAACCAAACCGCAGTCTATTTGTCACGATGACGCTGTCACGAAACTTTCCACCGCCCGCCCACTGCTCCCTTCTACAATTAGACCGCAGGCGCAGGTACAGAACGAGGAAACGAGAGGTATCGCGGCAAACTTCTGATCATCGCAAATACCATGCTTAGGCGTCGCTTCAATGTTTTCGTCAAAGAGAAAAAAAAACAAATGAATTTGGTCACTATGATCCCAATTTAATGTCATCCACAACGTTCAAAATTTAATTCCTTTAATATTTAAAGCATTTTAAGATATAGTATAGTACAATTAAGTATTAAATCTACAAAGTAAATAAAATCAATTTTTCACTATAATACATAACCGACAAGCATCTCTTAGATCAGTTGATTTGTGCGGTAGTTTGCAACGACCTACACTGTGAGATTTTTAATGATATGCAAGGAGCCAAGGAGGCTTTACGACGTTAAGTAGCTTTGCATCATGTTTAAGTACGTATAAGCATGGACTAATAACTCTAGTCAATGATAATACTTAAGTAAGTTAAGTCAAGGGAAGCTTGCTACAATGTAAATGAATACCGCACATAAATCGGTTAAGCCATTTCTGCGTCTAGCATGTACTACACGATAGATAAACAGGGTCATATTAAGTTAATAATAACCTCCAGTAAAAGTGTTTTTCAAAATAATGTATCTATCATGTACACACAGTGAAACATTGCAGTTTTATTATATGTATAGGTTGGATACTGATTGCGTCTATTAAGTTAACGTCACCAATCAATCCCTTTTCCTACTTAGTCATAATGGTTTCATAAGGAAGCCGATGCTCTTAATGACTACTGCGTATAGATAAGCACCTCAACATGTTTCATTGAAGCAAACCGCATCACTCATTCATCGGAGCCTGGGATGTACCTTCCACTAGTACATTTAATGGCCTTCCGCGGAAAGATGCGACATTAATATTGCTTTGATTGCCTTGTGACGGGTTTTCATTATTGGTTCATTCATGCAGTCGGCGAAATAGGTGCACAAGAACTTGTTGTAATATTCCTCGACAATAATAAACGACATCGCTATATGAAAGTTCTATAGATCTGTATAGAGACCTGTCACGTTTATTATGAACATGATTTTGTTGTTGTCCAACTGTTTTTTAGTAAATCGTGTTTTTTGGCAACCTAAGCTGTTATGATGTAGGAGCAACGGCCCAACATATTTGTTTACTCGTATTTGTAAACAATTGTAAAATAGCCCACCTTATACGTTTCCAAAGTAACATAAATTCGAATTCTTTATTTGTTGTCATTGTACTTTATCACATCGAAAACGATATTATTTTCTAAGAATGAAGCCTAGCTAGATCGATTTTTCGCCCCCAAAACACGTAATTTCATAAAATCCTTGGAGCCGTTTCGGAGGTTCAGATAATAAGTATACAAGAATTTAGACGTCCAGAAATACAACTGCATAAACCCTATTAGATCTTATTGAATTCAATCGTTTTAGTGTGATGCCCGGATAAACATACGGACTGACAAAAAAATTAAAAGAAATATTTTTGGCTTGTATTGCCATATAAAAGCTCTACATACATTTTATCAAATATCTCCCATTGTACAGATTTAACGTAGTTATATGTTTATTATGTACTTATTCAAACGTAAATTGTTGTCATACATAAATTGCCGTGTTCAAAATATAGATCGCAATGATTACACGACGGTTGGATAAAAAATAATGATGGTTTTTGTCGCATGTGAAAAGTAACGACAAAAATAACCATTCTCTTTTAACTAGGTACCTACATACCTACATATGACCCCTCGCATTTTAAAGAAAAAAAGAGGAAAAAAGGAAAATAAAAATAAATTGATTACATAACAGATTAAAGTATTTGAAATATTAAATACTTACAAGGTCATAATTAAACTAAAACCCGTACCTACATAATGTAGGAATTGACAAGAGCTTTCTACCCACAACACATTGTGTCCTATTGTGGGGACTCCTACCCTAGATGATGGATTTTTACGTTACCTGTGTTGGTTCATGTATTAAATAGGATTTTCGTTTCCTTCTCGACCGGCAACGCGTCGGTGATGTTTTTTGATGTTACTGAAGTTAAGGTAGCAGTGATAGTTTGTATTTTCATAAAAATAGCAATGTAAGCTATTTAAATAGGTAAGGCTGACTTCATAATTCCTCGTGTTCTGTTTCCAACTGTGTAAGGTTTTCCAGAAAACGGCACGCTGCAGTCAGGACCGAGGGCAGTGGCTCTGCGCGTGTTTGTTGTGTACATAATATTTACTTATAACCTATTAAAGTGTGCAAATTAATTGACTGGGTGATTAAGAAATATAATGATAGCATTTTTTATGTCGCCGAATTGTGATCGACCTTGGCCTCGCGTGGCGGAGCAGTTTTGTTTGTAATTACGTTGTCACTTATGTTTTTGCTGCGCTCTTTATTGTGTGATTTGAAACCTGAAGTAATCTCGAATTCATTGTCTGAGCTTTTTTACAACGCGCACTCTTTTTACGTCGTTAATCAAGACTAGATCTTAATTAGGAATAACTTCGAGTGACGTACGTTTGTCGTGCTCGGACGCAAAATAATATTTAGTTGGATCATAAAAATATCGAAACATTTAATACGATCGTTGACGTCACCCGCGGGCTCCGACCAATTATTTCAATTATTGTGGATTATGGTATTGAATGATAAATTGCGACGCGTCTCTTAATCGATTCCGGCGACCTCCGCCGCGCCCGCGCCGCCCCCCGCCATCAATCATAAAGCAGCCTCAACTGAACTGTTTAATTACGATTACAAGGAACAGTTTAAACAATACACTTGTTAGAATTACCGACCCGACTTGCGCACTGCTTAACACGCCGGATCGCTGTTCCATAAGTCCTGGGTTCGATTCCCAGCGAGTGGAAATTTAACTGATGAGTTTAATTTCCCTGTCTGGGTGTATGTCCTTGTCTTGTGTGTATCCATAATACCCACAACACAGGGAATACTAGTGTGGGGCTTGTACTCGTAGTAGCGTAATTTATTTAATTAAATGCAAAGTAAATCAGTAGATAATAATAATAACAAACGTTAGCTGAATACACTCGTAATCTGCGCTAAGATTATCTGTGTGGCGGGTGGCGCGCCTCAAGCTTCATACAACTGAAACACAAGTAACTAATACGAATGACCTGGGAATAATATTTCTCTGTTACGTAAATATCTACCCCGTCCAGGAATCGAATCCCGATCCACCCGTTCGTAGGCAGGCCTCTACCAACTAGGGTACGGGATAATTATGTAAGTTGAACTTTAGTAGACTGTGCACGCAATTCTGCCGTGTTACCGAAAAAGGGCACAACTGACATTTTTTGTGAAATTGAGTTATATAATATATATTCGGAATCAGGATAAAACGGCCTATCCGTCTGATTTTTTGTGGATTTTTAGCTTTAAAATTACCAGAGATACCATAAGCTTAAAGGGCACAACTGCACCATTTTTAAAGTTTTATTACAACAAAAGGGCATATTGTCAGATATGCCTATTTTTCACCTTTTTATTTGTAATACATTAAATTGATTATTATAATTATTCTTATAATTTAAAGTGAAAAGGCACTTTTACTCCTTTTGTGCCTTTTCATGACAACATTTTAGGAATTATTTATTCTAATAATTAATAGTGAAAAGGCACAAATGAGTAAAAGTGCCTTTTCATCACAACATTCTAAACTTTTACCCAAATCTTTTACAATGAAAAGGCATATTTGGTTATTTGTGCCTTTTAAATGTAATATTTCTCTTTTAATGCTATTTTTTACGTTAAAAACAAATTTGCTAAAAATTAAGTAAATCCGTTAAAATTAAAAATATAATATTACTATCATTGTATACATACTAAACAAACGCAACTTTTAACATTCACACAATTCCGTAAAAAAAATTTAATCGTGTTATTTTTAACAAAATTCAAAAAATATTTTAAACTCGATTTTCTCAACTTTTGCAAAATGTTAGTTGTGCCTTTTCTGATTACGACGGCAGAATTGGCCTGCGGATCAAGTTAGACTATGGTATCGCTAGAGCTTTACCTCCCCGTTTGTTGCTGAGGGCATCCGAATCAGTTGACTGAATATAAATAGTTACCTTTCTAAATTAACTTGTAAAAGTGTTTACAAAGTTCTTAATAAGACTAAAAAACGCTAAGTTGTGTTAACTTGAGTAAATAACAATATAAGCTAAGTACCTACTAAGTAAAATTAGGGAACGGAATATCTATCACAAGGCTGAAGAAGAAATGTATGAAGCGGTCCAGCGGACAGAGCTTCCAAAACTAATTTGGATGAAGGAGATATTGTAAAAAGAGTTTGTTTCTGAATGAAATATCATAAAAACATATTTGTATTAGTTTATTTCCTTGTTTTGTCCAATAGGTGCTCTACATAAATTAAAATTGTTTTAAATTCATTTATCTTACGAAAAGAATATTAAATATTCATGTAAAAGTCATATTAAGTTCTACATTTATTGAAGATCTGTAGTTCAAGTAGAAAAGTATAGAAAAGTAAAGTCGATGACAACTTGAGAAATGGATCTTCCTTCCTCGTATGTCACACATGATTTCCAGCAACATTACGGAATCCAATTAAAGCGACTGGTATCTCTAACGAAGACAAATTAACTCGTTGAGTAAGCAGTAGGAAAATTACGAACGTTTTTATGCGTTGGTAAAAACTAAGAGCACTACGAATGCAATCCGCAGCGCTTGTATAATTCAATATGTATTAATAACGCTCATTAACGCCTGCTACTATTTGCGTCTTTGTTCCGTAGTACCGTGAGACGTCGTTCGTTGGTGGAACGGGGATGGGGGAATTAAATCTCCTACTTAATTCATGGGTACTCTCCACAAAACATTTAAAATGTAGAACATTGGGAGACTGGGAACTCTGTCAAGACAACCTCTGTCAAGACCTGTGCCCAAGACTTTGTGGATAGGTCTCGACCAATATAAGGCTTCTAGGCATGCCTCCGTACTGAATCAAATGTTGATAGGAGATGTTTCGCAGGATCAAACCAAATATAACTGTCGACCTCCTCACAGATGAACCTATATTTTATATAAGAGTAGAAGTAACTTATATCGTCAATGCCGAACTTCCCATAGGCATAGTCCTGTTGAGTGACAGTGTGAAGTGGACACTGGAGCGTTACTGACACGCCAAGCATCCCCGAGACCTTTTGCAATGACAATCCAATAATAACTGGGTCGCTGTTTATCAATGGACAATTTTTCTTACAACTATTACCATTCTAGATCAGTCGAACACAAAAAATCTGCGGCTTAATTATATCACTGCCTTGTACTGCAGCCCAAGAGCACTGGTCGACCGCGGCAGAGGGCTAACTAGGTATCTACATAGTTTACACTAGTAAACCTGCCCTGGCTTTGCTTCGGGTAATCCGTCCTTTTGTAGCCACATTCGGAAATGGTGAGGCGTGATTATTTAAACTGGCATAACGTTTTTATTTATAAGCAGATTGAAATAAAACAAACGCTATTAGTTAAGAGGAGCTTGCCACTGTATATTAGTGAAAATCACAGCGTAATCGGTTGAGCCGTTTCTGAGATTAGCGCGAACAACATCACAGACAAAGAAACAGAAATTTTAAAAATCACTGTTTTGTTATAGAGACCATAATATTTTTATATATATATGTCGGAGATAGGATACTTGTTTGATGCTATTTTATCTGTGGTAGACGAGGTGGTCGATGGTGAATTGATACTCTGTGGCGCGCGCGGGAGAATTGTCATTAATGGAGAAATATGAAAAGGAAATTAATGTCGCGTGCGATCGGAATATTGTTCTTGTAAAAAGTCCTTATTAATTTTAATGCTGTGAATCTCTAATAATAATAAATAAAGTGTATCCGCGAGTGCGAGTGGTTCGATCAATAAATCAATATCGTAATATCGCAAACCAAATCCAATCAATACCAAAGTAAACCCAAACCGAATATTCATAATGAGCCATACATGAGCATTGAATAAAGTAGCTGGTTGTGTGTTGTTGCGTGGCTCTGAACTCTTGTTTTATTTGACATCCTGACAAGTGCCCCCGTCTTCAGAAGCGGGATAAAGAACCTCTGTCCACGTTTTCAGAACATTTTAAGTTGTTTCAGGTTATAATTTCTAGATTGTGAGGCGTTGATGGAAAGTGAAGAGATGTGATCACCATGCCATAGTAAAACTAACTAACTAGATTTTGAAATAAAATGGCAAGTATCGTTATGAAGGATTTTTAAGTAAGTCAGCGAGTATTGGTATGACATTTTAATTTCATTACAATACATGTGGTAACAGAATTTCATTGCTTAAATTTTATTTCTCACTTTATGCGAGACAATAAAGGGCCGCGTGGCCTACTCGATTTGACAAACAAATGAAGTTCGTCTCAGTGCGAATCTAGTGGGCCATGGCTTCGGTCTTCGAAAATCGAGTTGGCCGCGCCCGCTGAGGGCCCATTCTGTTTAGCAAAATTAGACTTTATGCACATAGCAATAAGAGTTATGAAAGTGAAAATCACATTATTGACCAGCGGGTTATGATGAAATTCAATAGAACATTATAACCCGGCTAAAGCCAAGAGGTATAATGTCTTGCTTTCGGTAAGGTTTACATGACATATAATTCGGCATTGTCGAGCATGTAGTGTGAAAATTTTATTTTTTGTGTAAAGTATTGTGTGTGTGTGTGTGTGTGTGTAATAGTTTGTTTTATAATCGTGAGTGGAAAAAAATCCGGTAATAAAATCAATTGAGACAGATACGTAATTAAAACGAATTGATACTCATTGTAATCTTATCCCTGATAAAGAGAAGTTGCTTTAATTATGAACGTTTGTAACATCGGAAGACATTATTAACTTGCGTTCACTTTGTTGAAATTTTATGTGGGTAGATTTGGGGTTAGGCTTAGTAAAAAGCCACAGGCCACGAATAAGATTCATGCTTTGTTTTCTGATGCCAATGGCGCAATGGTTAACACGCCGATCGCTGTTCCGAGGGTCCTGGGTTCGATTCCCGGCGAGGCGGCAATTTGAATGATGAGTTTAAATTTTCGTTCCCGGTCTGGGTAAGGGCGAGGTGGCCATATAAGGGCGAGGTGGCCGTATAGGGGCGAGGTGGCCGTATAGGGGCGAGGTGGCCGTATAGGGGCGAGGTGGCCGTATAGGGGCGAGGTGGCCGTATAGGGGCGAGGTGGCCGTATAGGGGCGAGGTGGCCGTATAGGGGCGAGGTGGCCGTATAGGGGCGAGGTGGCCGTATAGGGGCGAGGTGGCCGTATAGGGGCGAGGTGGCCGTATAGGGGCGAGGTGGCCATATAAGGCGAGGTGTCTGTATAAAAGCGAGGTGGCCAATGTAACACCGTTCATAATAATTAGCGGCAGTGTCTCCGATACTGGTCAGGTAGCTGGTCAATAACAAAGGTACTCTTTTAGTTGATTTGGTTTTTTTTGTAATTTGGTGCACCGCTTATCGCTGAAGAGGATTAATTGAAAAAAAAAATAAACACACACAAAATACATAGTTTGCTTTATTGGTACTCAACTTGAAGAAGAATATAGCGAGTATATAGCATTAGAGTTATATAACGAATTTCGCTTGCGCTTTGAAAAAAAAAAACAATAGCAGTTTGTGGAAGTTCAGTGAAATTTTTAATTAAAGTAGCAGTTGGATACAATCATTTCCCTAATTATTTTATTTACAAGTACAGCACACTTCGATTGGTTTTAATTTACCTTGTGAAACCAATGTGTTTTGAAGTTATCTCACAACTGGCGATGCAATGTGCATCGATTCCTAGTTTTCCAGTTAAGTTTTGAAGATGCACAGGACATTTCTTTGGCGATCGGGAACAAAGGCAGCACAGGCTGGTTACACGCATGTTATCTGGAACCGCATCGACAGCTGCGTGCTTGCACTCGCGCGCTCTATGGAGTTCATTCGTGTGACATTGAAGGAGGAAGCTCTGGCAAACCATAATTCTTCGCACCTCTTCTGAGGGTTACTGCCTCGGATCGGACGCAACGTAACAGGTGATCTGTATCAACGTATCAGGTTGTTCAGTATGTTTTGTGATAGCTTGAAGAAGTAGTAAATTAAAACTTTTCTTTTCGAGACGTAGGGGAACAGAGGGTAATGGGAGCCAGAGGGTAATGGGAGCGGTTCTACTACAGACAAAACTATAGCTCGTATTTGCTCGGTTGCCACTCGGGCGCCTTCAGCACGCTGCGATCGTGTTTTGCTGTGGTCCTCGACCGGCCAGTGCCACGCGTTGTGCGACCACGAGCGCGTATCGATTTTGTCATCCGCGCTTATAAAAAATACGAAAATTCATCGGCCAGGTATGTAAGAAGTTATACGTTTGTTACATTCAAATCTGTTTTATATTATAGCTTATATTATCAATTTTCAATATCTGTGCATATAATATCGTTACAAGCTAGATTTAAGATATTATTTTATTTTATTTCAAAATGATGGTGGTTGGGTAATGAGAGCTTATTTGGCTCTGATTACCCCTTGTAGCTCCAATTACCCCATATACTTATTAATATGTATTTTTTTTCAGATGTGCTTATTTTTTGTTCAAAATGCCAAGAAAAAGGGAACGCACTACTACGAAAGCGTCTTAGAGCGTTGAAACCTTAGAAAATGCTGTCAATAAACTTCGTAGTGGTGGTACATTAGTATGGCTGGCTACAACCCATTAATGGACCACTACTAAGCACGGGTTCTCTTCATTATTGAGGAGGCCTGGAGCATACTCCAACACGCTCCTCCAGATCGGATTGGTGGAGGGGTTAGTGGCCAACCCAATGTCGAAAGTTTTCAAGCCGCCCGAAGGCTTTACGTGCCCGCCGAAGCACGGAAGCGCTCAAAAAATTTTGCCACTAGCGGTCACCCATCCAACTACCGACCACGCCCGCTGTTGCTTAACTTTGTCGATCACTTAGAATCGACGCAAGCCGCCGGGCTATGAGCGCTTCACAGTACAGCGGTCAGCAGCACGGCAGAACAGTATTTGAAGAAAAGGAGAAGAAACGTTTAGAGAAAACATGTAAAACCAAAACCATTGCAAAGGAAAAGGGAGAAACCAGCAAAAAAAGGAAGAAAATGTATTGCAGGAAAAGGAAAAAAACGAAAGAAGGCAATTAACAAAAAAGAAAAAGTAAAAAGAGCAAAAAATAAACTTTTTGAGGGTGAAACTGACACATCTGAAGAAGAAGACGTTGAGAATCTTTGCGACGATGAGTCAGAATATTCAGGAGAAGAGATATTGTGTGCTATTTGCTGTGACACAGGGAAAAATAACGAAATATGGTACCGTTGTAAAGGTTGCGGTAAATGTGCACATAAAGAATGTTCTATTTCTGAGAGCCCGATTGATTATATTTGCCTATTTTGCTTGGATCCTTTAAGTTCATTATTACGTTTATATTAAGATTCATATGAATATGTGAGATTGCAGACTGACATAAACATTTTTGAGGTTGATTTAATAATTAAGTTTAGAATTAGGCTCCCATTACACATACGGGAATTTATAGGCTCTCATTTCCCGCAAAGTCGGGTAATGAGAGCGATTCTGTTTTTTTCTTTAAAGTTTATCTGTGGCCAAATGCCTAATAATGTAAACTTAACCCTGCAATTAAATGATAGTCAAATGAGTAAGGATTTAGTTTTTATTAAAAAATTCCTAAAGTATCCATAAATTTGGCTTTTATTTAACTTTTTCCTTAGTAGGCTCCAATTCCCTCCAGCTCCCCTACTTAGTTCATTTAATAAGATTCTCTATCTTTGAGAGATTTAGTTTTCGGTCAACTTATCGAACGGAACTTTTAAAATTGCATTTGAACGGTTTTGTTACTTTGAAAAATGTATAGTCCTTATATGAACACTGGAGATAGGTGTTCTCTGCTTTACTGGAGGGTGCCAAGTTTTGCATCAGGATGGACCTTGCAATGCAGATCAAAGCTATGTATACGGTTTGAATTTTATTTCTGGACAGAAGTACTGATTGTACTTGAGTACCGTTCGATAAGTCAATTTATTTGAGAAATGATAACTTTTTAAGAAAAGTAGCTTTTATGAGAAATGTAGAGTTTGTTATGGATTAATCTTTGGTGACCAGTTAATTTATTTTGAGCACAAGCTATTATGTTTTGAGCTGACGAAAATTAAAAGTTATGATAATTTCATATAGGAGATATTGTTTAACCAGTATGTTTGACATTGTTTATTACCTGGTAGAGTTTAATGGTGGCTTTTGATAACCGTGACATTGCGATGGTTAGTGCCTGAAGGTCAATTTGTTAAATCTGATGTGACGATCAGTAATGAGGAAGTTTAGGTCAGGAAGGGCCGAGCGTGGAGAGATACTCGCGTATGTATTTGGTTGTTACAGGTAATCTTCAATGCCTTATACGTGTTGCCGATGGTAGAGCGTGCTTGAGGATGGATCACGGGAAGATGCTGAATGCATACGGTTTTATGACGATGACGTATCGAGTAAAAGTTAAAACTAATCGCGCAAATAATGAATTGGTAATTTTGTTCTAAACAAGTGTTATGTTATGGAGTTTCTTCCGCTTGCTTCTTCTCCATAGCGAAGACACTTAGCGAAGCAGCGGTAAAAACGGTAGTTAGGGTTAAAAAATGCAAACAAAGTTTTTGAAATCCACTCGCAGTAACAGCAGTAGTCATTTTTGATGTTAAAGATTTTGAGTTTTGTTTTGGGTTGAATTAATTGAAAATTGTGGATCGAGCAATTGAGATGGTGATAATAACGGAATGGAGCATCACCCAGGGACGGGTGACATGTCAGCGATGGCCGTGTCGGAGATAGGATACTTGTTTGATGCTATTTTATCTGTGGTAGACGAGGTGGTCGATGGGGAATTGATACTCTGTGGCGCGCGCGGGAGAATTGTCATTAATGGAGAAATATGAAAAGGAAATTAATGTCGCGTGCGATCGGAATATTGTTCTTGTAAAAAGTCCTTATTAATTTTAATGCTGTGAATCTCTAATAATAATAAATAAAGTGTATCCGCGAGTGCGAGTGGTTCGATCAATAAATCAATATCGTAATATCGCAAACCAAATCCAATCAATACCAAAGTAAACCCAAACCGAATATTCATAATGAGCCATACATGAGCATTGAATAAAGTAGCTGGTTGTGTGTTGTTGCGTGGCTCTGAACTCTTGTTTTATTTGACATCCTGACAAGTGCCCCCGTCATATATATTTATTTTATATATTTTATATCTTTCAAGTACAGAAGACGATAGATTTCAGATCACTCAGGACATGGCCCACCCAAACCTTAATCTACCTGCCGATGTCGTGACACGACGTAGTGGCCCGTCGCTTTTGCCGCGGCGTGCGTTTGCGTCAGATATGAAATTCGTTTTAATTGCATCCCACACAAATCCCAGCCTCCCTACCCTGTTATTAAGGTAGCATACAGATTGATGGCGAGAATTAAAAATGCCGTAACGTTTTGTATCGAGCCTGTCGACCCAAATTTTGGTCTCAGAAGGACTATTACTAGGTCACGCAGAAAGTTTTGCGAAAATAAAAAAATATGTACAATAGGTAACTTTTTTTGATTACATATTTTCAAAGAACTCTCCACCAGCATCTATACAAAGTTTCATACGTCTGAACCAATTTTCAAAACATTTTTTCCAGTCCTCTTCAGACACCTCTTTCACAGCCTTCTCGAACGATGTCAGTGCATCTTCCGGCGACGAAAACTGTATCCCTTTGAGCTGATTTTTTATTTTGGGGAACAAAAAAAAATCACACGGGGCTAAGTCAGGGCTATAAGGAGGGTGACCCAGGAGTTTGACCGGTGTGCTTTCCAGGAAGTCCTTCGTTTTGAGGGCCGAGTGTGCAGGCGCGTTGTCGATGTGAAGTAGCAAACCGCGGAGCGTTGAGTTCGGTCGCTTGTTACTCACAGCCATGAAAACCTCTGGCAAGCATTTGGTAGTATACCATTCGGCAGTGATAATACGTTGATTTCGTAGAGGTATTGAAACCAAGTACCCCGTCAAAGTGAAAAACTAGCGATTAAAATCTTACCGGCGCTTCTAGGTCGCTTCACTTTCGTAGGCGTTGCTTCATTTTGAAACACCCAAACTGTCGATTGGCGTTTCGTTTCTGGATCGTATTGATAAATCCTAGATTCATCACCTGTAACTATGTCATAAACACGCTGAGACAAACCTGCTTCAAATTTAATTATCATGTTATGGCACCATTCAACGCGGGCCTGCTTCTGAGCATCGGTGAGGTTGTGCGGCACCCAGCGCGAAACTATGCTCCTTACATGAAGATGCTCGTGTAGAATTTTATTTACACTTCCCGATCCAATCTGTAATATCTGCTGAATCTCTTCATAGGTAATTCGTCTATTTTCTTGAATGAAATTTTTTACTGCTACCTCGTTTTCTTTTGTAACAGCCGTCAAAGGGCGACCACTTCTTTCTTCATCACTCAAAGTTATTCTACCGCGTTTAAATTCGTTATACCAGAAATACACGGTTGCTTTAGAAGGGCTTTGCTCGTTAAATGCCATATGAAGTCTTTGATATGATTCCTCCGATTTCAGGCGACATTTGAAATCATAAAAAATCATCGCACGAAAATGTTCCCGACGCAGCTCCATTTTTCAGTGACATTCAATAATTTAAATTAGCTCATAAAAATTTGGAGGGACGTTTTTGAAATTGGAACGCACCTATTTTTACTTAGAAAAATAATTAATTAATAAAAAATAATTCATTAATTAATCATGCTTTGAAAATAAATTATAAGTGAGCAGTGTCTCATACATAATAACTTTTTTTCGCAAAACTTTCTGCGTGACCCAAGTAAGTTGTCCGAAAATGTCACGAATTTAACGAAATGTAACTCTATTAGAAATTCAGAATTAGTCATTTTCATCGTGGATTTTGATTATTTTAATGGGAATTTCGAGCGAAATTGAAATCACTGTAACAATTGTCAATGCATCTACTAAGAATACATCGAAAAACTAAATGTCAAAACTATCATATTGTCGGTGTTTGTTGCAATTGAAAAACAAAGTTTTTGTTGAAATACCCTATATAAGCACAGGTAATAAAATTGATTTTAGCGGGGAGTGGCATCTCCATGGACTCATCGACTCAAGTAAGGCATCTAGGCACGTATCTACTATCTAGGTACCTAGTTGTTGCTCTGCGCGGCTGGTGTTCGCTGGCAGCGATGCGGCGATGCGACGACGCGGCGATGCGGCGGCTGTCGATCGCGGGACGACGCGGCCTCGCCGGCACGACACCCGTTAGCAATTTAAATTAAAAATTACATAACACCGTTATCGGCTCAAGGATCCAAATTAAAACAATTACCGAGTTCTTGTGTCGACGTGATCATTTCAATATTATTTATTATTATGTTAATGCGACGGATAATGTAACGACTGCATTGATTACGATGCTATACGGATGTTTATCTAACACACGTTTTACTTAAACATACAATATAACTTATTGTCTGTTTGCAAAACCGTCGATAATCTAAATGTTGGCACAAATTTAATATACCCGATGTCCATGTTCTACGACACGATCCTCGCAGTCAATAACACGGCGGCTGTAGAATATATTTCGCAGCTTATTATTATTTTTCAAACTCATTTATGTAGCAAAAAGTAAGAACATACAATACAAATAAAAGAAAAAAGGTAAAATTACTAAGTTATAGTTATATTTTATAACACAGAAAAAAATTTACTAACGAAACGATATAATTAAATGTAAAAGCCAAGATCTAATTAAATTCGAAAGTAGGCATAAGCGGATTAGGGGTGAGAGCGCCCTGGGCAAAGACGCCCCTTGCCACCTTTTTTTCGTTCTCGGTGTAGGTGTATGTTTAGTGTCGTCCATGGCACCTACGACACAGGCAGCCAGAGTGTAGAACTATGAGGCGCTCTAATTTTGCACGCGCCCCTCATTACTTCGAGCGCCCTCTTGCAACTTCGCGTTCGTAGGCACGCACTTACTTTGCTTTAGAGATAATTTGCCACTGCTACCCCTCGTTGCGCTAGCCAATTCGCCATTGACTATTGTCACCTATTTCATTTTGTCTCGAATTACTAAAATAGTTCCTTTTTTTCTCTTTTTTTGCCCCCATGTAGGTGATGTTACTGAAGTCCATTAACAAGATGGCAAAGCACACATGAATCGTCCTACTGTATAGATATGTAGCGTTAACTTGTCGTCAATTTAATAATGGTCCTAATTATTATCGGCGGAGTGCGGGGGTGTGGGATGCGGGTTGGGGGGTAGAGGGAATAGGCTCGTGAAGAGCGTTTCGGGAGCCTTTGACAATGTCAGCACGGACACGCGTGGGCTCCATGAAGGGTTTCACGCAATCGTTAGTATCACTTCAACCGCATCACAATTAATTAATCACATTACATAACTTTTTACAAATAAAAGTCGGTTTCAAAGTCGAGATAACTCAAAAACTACTCGCCAGATGTCGCTCCAATTTATAAGGGAACACATGACGATAAACGCTACCTTTCGAACAAAAAAAGAATCATCAAAATCGGAGCACCCAGTCAAAAGTATTGTTACGTGTCAGGAGTATGGGGTTCGAGAAAATGCCAAAATGTACCATAAAGACTTTATTGAACTCGTAGAAACACAATTACACACTGTACACACCACAACACTATGCACGTAGGTATAAACACACTCAACGAACACTGTATCGCTCGTAGAAATCACTTCACTTCTCACTGGTATCGCTCGTAGGTATCGCTGGTATCTTCCTGGTTTCGCTTCCGAAACTAGAATGTCCGCGGTTGACCGATCGCCCCTTTTTATACCACTCACGCACCATTCACGCCAATCCAGAACATTCCCGCTAAGTCCGGACCCGCTTCGAACAAATTTCGAGTATGTTCCTTGCAACCGACTTTCGCCCGTATGACTATTGCCGTAAGGTCGAGGCGTCGTGCGTACTTTCGAGACGCCAAAGCGCGCTATTATTGTTCCATTGTTCGCCTGGCATGTTTATGGCCCCTATTGTTTATTGTTTAGCGAGGTGATACGCCAGGGCTGTCACAGTATGCATAATATAACTTACATAATATAATAATACATATAGACTGCGAAGAAATTTTGTTTCTACATGATGACTACTAGTCCCCAACTTCCCAACTATTTTTACAGATTTAGATTTTTGTCAAGTCTTTAATGCTACATGCAACATCTGTTATTTAAAATCACGGCTGAGGATTTTGAGATTGAAACAATGACAAAAAAATCACGAAAAAAAGGGAAATTTCGTAAAGAAGTTTTGTACATGTGAACTTATCTAACCGAACACCCGTTTTTTATAATGGATACCGGTCGGAAAGTCGACCGGGAATCAAACCTGGCATGAAAACCTACGAGGTCAATACCAATATATAGTCGTGTCGCATCGAAAACCACAGTTATTGCCATCCGTTACCTTATTCCCGAAACGATGACACTGTAGAAATAAAAAGCTCTTTTGAATGATGTATAAAATGATGATGATAAAAAATATGTGTCACGAATGAAAGTACCTACTCATGCCTTAATTTATTTATTCACCTTGAAATCTTAAAAATATTATATTTTATTGATACCTTGACTCGGGTAGAGCATTTGCGGTTATTTCTTTACTGAACAGGTACGTGATATTTGCAAAATAAAATACAAGTATTACGAACAGCCACCGGACAGCCACCGGACAGCCACTGGACAGCCACCACACGGCCACCGCACAGCCGCCGCACAGCCGCCGCACGGCTGTAGCCGAACGTCTACCACACCTGTTCCGCACGGTCCCCTCATTCGCCGCTCCACGCCTTCAATGCTAAAGTATAGTCTAACGCCATTACGAAATGACAATAGAAACTATTAATATCATAATTTGGCGGCGTGTATACATAATTGGATACGTTTTTACAAAGTCCAAATGTTAGTTGCTCCGCGTATGAACCTGTTTCGTAATTTAATGGCAATGTGTTCCGCGTTCTTGTACAATCCCGACATCGGCTGTGGCCCCTCTTTGTGAACACTTTACTACTGTAGTAGCAGTTATTCAGTAGCAATCTGTTATTACAAGAGCAAAGCAAAAGACGCATCTGAGCTCTCGCCAAATATAGGTACCTACTTCTTAATGTGTTAAATCCCCGTAAATAAATAGCTAGTCATAAGGTGACCGTCTGTGGCTCCCTCTTTTTTTATGATAAACGAACAGACAAGCTACCTATAAAAATATAGTTTAACATTTTTGTCGCTTATTTTGATTTTGAACAAAATTAACTTTTAAATAAAATTATCTAAAAAAAATTGTGAGTCTTCAGGGACGCGTGGCTGCGGGAACGAAGTCTTCAGGTAATACCCCGTCACGTACCCAGACGTCACGCGCCACCAGTATCTTGTTAGCCACGCGACAAGGAATAAGAAAGAAAGAACGTACCTAATGACTGTTGCCGGCGCTAGTGTTTAGGCGGGCTTGCTTCATCAAGCTTACTTCATCAATAAAAATATTTACAACTACGTCACCTCTTACCGTCACATATTCACACGGATTTCAACGAAGTAGGTATCATCGAATGATTGCAGCGTAAATAGCATTATTCTTAATTAATTCATAATGCTAAAAATAAATCATTCTCATAACAAAAACTAGTAAAGTGGCCTCGCCCGCTTCGGGAAACAATTACATATTAGCAATGTATGCACATTCGAAATAATGTTAGACCAGGTCGTTTAAATAGATAATACGTATTTGTAATTTCAATATGTACGTACATAATACATATTATAATAAATCTGCTATATTTTCTACCTTAATAAAAGTTGTATTATGAAGAGATATTGAGAGACATTGAGTATCCAAAGTAGTTAACTAATTTTCCATATTGCCATCGTAGACATTTATTTCACATATTTTTTAGTATAAGTAGATCATTATCTCATTATCAAATCTGGGAATTCGACAAAATACATCAGTTACTAACTACTCTACTACCCGCGATTAATTCTGTACTATCAATTTATGTGGTGTATTTTATTGTATAATATTGAACGATAACTGATAAATAAATATTTTATCATGAACCACTTACCGCGAACATTTTAGTAGCTGTTGTGTCGAATGGATTTTTTACGCGGCTGTTGTTAAGGCGAAACAAAACAAAATTAATGATAATGTTCGTCGGAGGTTATCAAGAGTATATTAGATTGTGCCGGATCTAACAAAATGTTTCTCAAAATGTTTTACACACAAGGAAAATAATTATAATAGGTCCATACCAATGCAAGTCAACGAAACCTACTTAATAGAAAACTAATAGTGACTGACAGACGGACACGGGACAACGCACAGCAGAAACTAGGGGACCTAGAACCATGGTACATTACCTATAAAAGGGTTCCTTACATAGCGGGGCGGGGCTTATAAGAATGAAACTAATCCGCATCCGATTCACAGAGGATGTAGAGTATTGTAGAGCATATTATCTCTACACGATCTTTCTGTTGTATTGCTACCAATAAATCTGCCGACATGGAAACTGCGAGACGTGTCTATTTACCCTACTTTAATAGTATTTTGTTTTGAGGAATGTTAATGTGGATCAAAGGAGCTGGTAGAGACATATATACATATTTATGCTGCAGAAAAGAGGTGCTACATCAGCTATTTTTATGAACCATGGATGTAATAAACTTTCGATTGGATGAACCATCAATATATTAAACGATCGATGTAATGAAAATTCGATTAAATGAGTTATCGATGTAACTTGTTCGATGTCATGAATTTCGATGTGGCGTATGAAACCCTGTTTGTACATAGAATGTGATTACGTAGCAAGTAGATAGATTGCTCAAATCATTATAGATGTCGGACACTTGTAAACAAAGATGGGCAAAAAGTAACCAGCATTACAAATTACACAAGCAAATACCTACACTTGCCAAAATATAATGACGATTACGGATTATGACTAATCTTTACACGTGAAAAATGCCCCCGTCGAGAACGCTCTGCTAACCTTTCCTCACAAGGCGCTTGCGGGGGCATTTCTGGGCCTCCAAAGGTAATTGTAATCTGTAATTATGATTAAATAGCATGGCTATCGTTGTAAACGATGGCCGGCGTATTGTAAACTTGTTAGGGTCCGTAGTGAGCGGGCCCCAGGCTTATATCTGACCACTGTTGTTACACCAACACCTCAAGTTTTGTTAAAAGCTCGGTTGAGACTCACATTTTTTTAATTGCTGTTATTATTTATTCATTTAAGTATAAATAATAACTTAATGGGTACAACGACCTTTTAAAAGGTGAACAAATTGATATTATCGTATCCACAGATGGAGTTCGTAAAAAATAGCCTTGACAGGTAACAAGTGACGTCACCCGCCTTTGTGCAGCTAATTGCGTTATTTTATTGTTACAAGCGAACCTGTAAACCAAGTTTTAGGGTAAGAGAGTCCAGATATCTGCGAGTCCTGCTCATAATGCACTCTACTGAACAAAGGACTAGGTTACGGTGTTTAAACCCTCTTTTCAAAGGTAGCTAATATTGTACTATCCAGGATAATCCCAAGGTACCCAGGTACTCTATGTGTTGTAGCAGGGCTTATGCTTATCAAACGACTTATGGGTTTCAGAACCAATACTTTTTTTTTAATTAGCACTTTCTTTGCTCCCCCTTCTTTCTTTCTTAGCCGACGGTGTCGGTAACTTTTCTGTAATGTTAATGTAATTTTACGTAACATTTATGGGTAAAGACCACATACCGTCAGATGACTCATCTGCTCATATTTATATCGGTAAGTTAATAAAAAATCTAAGGTAACACGATATATTGTTAGTCAAGTGAACAAAGCGGCCGGCGCGCCGAGAAAGAAATAATAACTGGTCGGCAGCACACCGGCTTACCACCGTTATCCTTAATCGATTATCCTGTAAAATCGCAACTTACTTTTTCCGCCCGTGCAGTTGATTGATGCACAATATTTATTTTCCTGTATTGCTCAACATATTGCCTGGTCCGACCAGCTTGTTATGAAACCGGTGTTCTCGGGTCAGACTGCGACTGTGGCTATACTGAAAATCGGAGGATACTAATCATAAAACTGTCAAGGGGTAAACTTTGAATATTATCTTGTCTCAATATATCATAAAAATGTAACTGAATTATGTACTTACCTACGCAGGTACATAGGATAAGTAAGTATACTTGAGAATAATGTATGTAGGTAGGTCTTCATAGGCTAAAATAATCCAAAAATGTTACTTTAAAATAGATTTCTATCTGTCTGTAAGTTTTTGCGAGTATCACCCGGAAACTGGATGATAGAGCTAATTAGATAAAGGCAGCTTGTTATGAATAAACGAATAATGCTCCATACGCATAGCCCCACACTAGGATTCTCTTTATCCTGCGTGCCAATGCAATGGTCAACACGCACAGACATGGGCACACTCAGGTCTAGAACAAAAAACATCTCATCGTTTCAATTTCAGCTTCGCTGGGAATTGAACCGGGGGAACTTTGAACAGCAAATCGCTTTGATAGCCATTGCCGTTACGCCACAAGGATCGTCGTTAAACATTATCGGGAAATTGCAAGGAAATTTAAAATCAAATAAGGATATCTACTTTTCATCGTTAAAGTCATAAACAACATATTTATGCATACAAGTTACGACGAAGTAGGAATGATTTCTTATCTTTTTAATAGAACATTACAATTACCCTTATAGCAATAATGCGGAAATGAGTAGGTAGCACTAGTTTGAATAGCGGCGCAGGTAGACTGAACCGAAGCGATCCGCATGCCACCCCTATGTATGCAGGTACTACGGACTAATCACGGAATTAGCAGACATGTTGTCGCGGAATGAATAAGTAATTTGTTGAATGTTGAACTGTACCTACCGAGTACACTATCAAAGCCGTAGGGCTGCCACATCTCCGGGTATAAATAGTGATTGCGTGTCCTATCTAAGTGGGAATAAATCGGAAATTTTCATCTTTAAGAAAACTCTGAGCAAAAGTTGCTAAAATGATCATATAAACAAAAAGCATGGTATCAAAATTAAATTGGCCTTGAAATTGCAATCTTTAAATAGATTGAGATAAATATTATAATACAACCACACCTCACTTCAGTTATCTAATAATACTTGATTGAAACTTTAATTAGTGGAGTCCTATAAGATTTAATACCTCGGAGCCAGGGAGAGTGAATGAATCTTTATATAAACTTTTGGAATGTAGGTATTTGTTTAAAAAATAAATGCTTTACTTCATACTGGGTGAATAACTTCGTACAGGATTGCAAATACATTTCAATAAAGACCCATTGGCAGGCCCTGAATTTCGAGGTTGACAGTGGATCCCTGTGCCAAACGTAGAGCGAGGGTGAGCCGTGAGCTGCGGCGGAATAAACTCCGGATAAACTGCCGAGCGTATTGATGTCTGGTGTTAGCCTGCAGGGACCACCAGTGAATCTGATTAATTTGAAAATCAAACGCAGGAGTTGGTTGGTTATTGAATCCCGATATGAAGTGTAAAGTTCAGATAGCGACAGATTGTTTAGTAGCATTTCTGGAGGAGAACCTAGGTGAAAGACTGATCCAAAACAAAACGCATGAAAAATTAGGTCACGTACAGTAAAAGAAAATATAATATCGACACGTTCATAGTCCCACACGAGAACAAAACAAAAAGATAGAAACACACACCCATACGCGGAACGCGGAACATAAATTAAAAACCATCATTCTCTCCGCTTATTGAGATTCGAACCTTAGGAACGCATTTATGTTCCGGCCACACGCTCCTTCTTACTTGCACAGTCCGGGCTTGTGCAGTCATGACGATACGAAAAGTGTACGGTACGTGCTACCGTCTTACCGTCCACACGCTCCGTCTTGCCTGCGCAAACTGGTTTGCGCAGGCATGCTCTCAGGTAAGACGTAGCGTGTAGCCGGGCACTTAGGCAGTTCTCACACAACGCTATTCATTAGATACGCTACTGCAACGCTACCCAAAATTAGTATGTATTTGACACTTTTAACTGACAGAAGACGCATCGTCCTGTCAGTACATAGTGTCAAATACATACTAATTTTGGGTAGCGTTGCAGTAGCGTATCTCATGAATAGCGTTGTGTGAGAAGTGTCTTACGGTTAACCGCAGCCCGCTGTGTTTATTGACACACACTTGATCTATTCAAGGGTTAAACATGCCCTCAACCGACGAAAGGGAATGAAAGCAGGTTGAAATTTTAACTGGTATCTTATAATCGAAGAGATTCCCAGTCGCTCCTGTGGGCGTCGGCTGTATCACTTTACACTTCAGTCCAAGCCGCCTGCCACTGCCCTTCTAATAGTCAGTTTGAGAATTTCAACACTGCAACGTAGAATTTAAAATGTAGTATAACCGGACTATGGCCTTGTTGGTACAGCAAGGCTACCACCCTACCATCCGGGCTCCAGGACGCTACTGCAAGTCTTCAGGATCAGCATGAGGTAGAACATCGTATGACACAGAGGTACTTATCTAAGATCAATCAGGGTTGAATTTATCCAGAGTGAGTATTGGAGCCGAATATAGGTCGGTCTAACGGTGGCTGGGGTTTGCGGATTCTTACCCAAATAGGTTGTTTATGTAGGTACGTATTCGGTTAAAGAGTTCACAACCCTATAACAGATGTTCGTTGGAGGTTTCGGTAATAGTAAGATCTAAATAGAATCCAGTGGGTTAAAAATACTACAAACACTTCGGTTAGGCATTGTTACATGCGCTGCAAAAAATTCGCAGTCGCGCGTCGTGCAAAACCTAACACACAAAAAAATTATTATGAAAGGTTTTTATGTATAATAACATCTATTAAATAATGGAGAAATACTGTTATTTTCAGGGTTTCTAATGTGGTGTCGTAAATTCTTACATTTCTTGCCGCTTACATTGCGTACGCAGGCTTAACCTTACAGGATTTATAAAAATAATGTACTAAGTATTGTACACCTTGAAAAGGTCTACAGAAAAGTCCGCGATGGTATATGTCTATCTCTTATCGATATCCCACAAAACCATTTTTTGTCATTTACTTTTTACGGCAAATAATAGCTAATTTTCGAAGCGATTTTAAGCACTACAGCATTATTCCTTATTTCATTAAATACCTTAAATAGATTGTTGATTTAACATAGATTTATATGGCCTTTTACAGCACATAATTTCTTTGAATATTTTCGAAGATATTAGAGATTAAAAATACATTGCGTAGCGTTTGCGGTGGTACCTATCGGCCGGCAGCCGCCGACCGCAGCGCGACGCGACGCGTTCCTATAAATTTAGACATTGGAATAACATAATTTGTTAAAATTTATAGAGATTTTTGAAGGGACTGGTTCCCCGAAGCGAAGCGAGGGCGGGTTTACTAGTTTTATAATAAAAACGACTCGTATTGGTAGATAAGACATACAACTAATCAGACTAGCCGACGGCTACGTGCACCATTTCATTTTTTGGTAGTGAGGTCAGAAGTCGACTTTCATTGCACATTCACTTTTTGAGTTAAAAACCTTGGCCTTGTAAAAAGAAAAACCTTGAGATATCTATCACAGGTATAATGGTATATATGGACGGTTTGCGCAACGCTTAATACCCACTAGCAATGAACGAACTTAATTTTTAATGCATCCAAATGTATTAGTAATACATAAAGGTAAACACAAACCAAGTCCGTTGACGATAAAGTTAGCCTTTAGGCAAATTTCGTTTCAGATTAAAAAAAACTTATTTATGAATTGTATTATTGTCAACAGTAAATATTTCATTCGAACTATTTACTTTTAATCTAATTTAAGACCAAACTCATTTTTATTTTATAAGCGTTAAACTAGATGAGTTATTTACCCGATCGTAAAATCCACCACAATGCGGCCGGCTCGCAGATAACCGTAAAACTTTACGGCCTTCTCGAGAACGACGCGCGATCACCTCTCAATTGTGTATAACACTAGGTACATTAGACACAAGTGAATAAATAACCAACAGTTCGTAAAATAACCAATTTATATTTTTCTCATTATGAAAATATGATTCAACCCCAACTGCAGTCGAGATGTCTGGCTTGTCACCGCCTCTCCTATACTCAAGTGTCTCTGATAGTCGAGTAGGAAAAATGCTTCAATAAATGAGGCGTTAAAACTGCATCTTGGCTTATCCTCGAATAACCGAAATTAACCAAAATGTTACTGTATTTAATACATTAGTAGGTTAATCAGACAATAAAAAGACATGCTTAAAGATACTGAGCCGATTGTAAGTTAAGTCCTGCCAAATAGTGCAGAAACGAAAACATGACTATATGTATTGTATGTGAGGTCGCCCGCTGAACTTGGCCTGGTCCAATTTGCTGGACCTGACGTCAACCTCACGCTAATGCTAATGTGCGGCTGACCGGCTGGTCTCCGCCCGGAGCCCTGAGACCGAACACATAACATTTCATTGACCATAACTTATAATATAATCAACAGGTGATATAATGTTTTATAATGCTGTTTTATTACATGTAAGTACCTACTTTACTGTACTGTACTTTTGCTGTAACTTTGTATTAACAGTTAACGTAAAGTTATATTCTGATAGGCTCGAAGTAAATATTCAAGACAAAACGTGGAAACTAAATTCTAATTAAACCAATCTCATAGGGAAAGAGACAAGGCACTTCGTCTGGTAGCGGTGGGAACTGCGAGTGGAAATTTAGGGCCCCTACTTTGCTGCAGGATAAACTCTACGTTAAAAGCTCACGACTGTACACTCGTATCGTTTATTATGTTATACTCAGTAATCTACTTTCTGTTACATTATGACATAATTACTTAGGACTTATTTCAAATGAACTGCGGTCAATGCTAGAATAAATTCAATATACTTGATAATACATATAATTATAATCCAATAATTAAGCGGTGATGGCCGTGTGGATAAGAATTCGGCCTCCTACTCGGAGGGTCCGGATTCGAATCCCAAGGCACATGGTTTTGAGTTTTTGGAGTTATAGGTACTATAAACGGTGAAATAAAAAACATCATAATACGTACGTACGTAATACTCATTAGACTGCGCTCATAGCAGGTGTAATGTAGGAACCTACATAATAGCGACTTGAAGGCAGTGAAATTTTATCTGCGCCGAAATATATTATACAAATTGTCATGAATCAAACCTTATTAGGATTAACAAACAAGGGTTAGTCGACGTTCACCGGCCGATACCGAGTGACCAATATTTGTCTACTACAATGTAGCCAAGGGCAGCGCTTCACGTAACCTCACCCGGTACTACGTGTCGAGTCGTTCGACGGTAACCTCACAGCTCTCCATCCATGGCCTCACTAACACCGAATCTCAACATATTAGTGTTACCAATTAAATTAAAAATTAAAAAAACCCCCGACACAAACATTTAAAAAGTAAAAAATAATATCTCTAAAAATAATACGTCGCGTTGGGGGACCGCTCCTAACTACTCATTATCTACGATTTGTTTCATAAGTATCACATGCCTACCTACTTATGCCTTTACCCAAGACTTATCATATTTTATCAATATTTTTTTGCGTTAAAGTTAGAAGTAAATGGAGCGGTCCCCCAACGCGACGTATTATTTTTAGAGATATTATTTTTTACTTTTTAAATGTTTGTGTCGGGGGTTTTTTTAATTTTTAATTTAATTTTTATTTTATACTTTTTATAGGTAAGAATATTCTCGATTAAGTCTTAAATATTCTCTTACTGTGCCCTTTCATTTGAGACCCCACACGAGTATATTTGCATACATTCGGCTATTCTTCCCCGCTTTTACCCCCCACAACTTTTAAACGGCTCAACCGATTTTCATAAAACATATTTTAAAATATGCGCCCGTAAGTTCCCTTTAATACAAAAAAAACTAAATTGAAATCGCTTCATCCGTTCGGGAGCTATGATGCCACAAAGAGACAGAATGAAAATTCTTCCCCCCTTTCAACCCCAATAACTTTTAAACGGCTCAACCGATTTTCATCAAACATATCTAAAAACACGCGCCCGTAAGTCCCCTTTAATACAAAGAAAACTAAATTGAAATCGCTTCATCCGTTCGGGTGCTATGATGCCACAGACAGACAGACAGACAGACACACAGACACACACACACACAGACACGTCAAACTTATAACACCCCTCTTTTTGCGTCGGGGGTTAAAAAAGCAATGAATACTTACGATTTTTAAAGTCGTACTACTACATCCGCTAACGCTATTGCATAATAATTACGAGTTCAGCTGGAAGAAGTGTTTACATGATTTTTACAAAATTAATTGATTTATTTATTACAGATTTGAGAGAATGATCCATCGGGCGCGGCAGGCCTGCTTTAGCTTGTAACATACCGAGTGCTGTTTGCTGTTAGTTGAGGGTGTCACGCGATTTGAAAGGCAATTTCGATCTTTTAACATTTCTTAATTTATTATGTGTTACTCAATTTTATACGCGTTCTGTCGTCAAAAGTCGTCACTCGTGTGTAGCATAACATAATTATATCCTTCTGTATACTTCATTCACGAGATTTACCCTGAGCAACCTTCGGTAAGATTTCACGTTATGTAACAGCAACAGGTGTTACCCGTGTTGCTCTGCTGCAATCCATTGTTTCTTTAATGATGATCTACTCTGTAGCAACATATACGCACAATGGCTGTTTGTAAAAACTACTGTACACGCAGGAATTTCAAAGAAATAATGTGCTTCTTAATGCGCACAGAGCACACAAATCAGACTTAAGTAATCTTGCGGTCGACCATCTTCGCAAACGTAGTTTGCATGGTCCCCCTTTGTGATGACGTGTGGAGGTTCGATTACAATGAGAGGCGTGTTGCTTGTATGAAGTCTTTATTAGTACCCCTTTTTAATGATGCTTAACCTAATTTATACTAAGGTGTCCTAGATACACACTAAACCTTGCTTTGTTTTGGAAAACAATTTACGCAATCGAAGCTGCGGATAAAAGCTGTTTGTTATCAGAAGAAAGCATTATTGTTTTCAGAAATTTAAAATTTCGTACATTCTTGTCACCTTAAACTATCGCCAAGCAAGAAGCCTCCCGCCGTAATATGAGGAACTAACACGCCGAATCGTTAAGTGGCTGGTAATTGTAGCGACAATGGGTGTATTGAATTGTTTAACTGGCGCGAATATGTTCGAATTAAGAACTAATTACATGCCTGACTGAGGTTGGGTAGCCCCATACCACTCGACTCGGTAGAACGATACCACTCGACTCGAGGATATCAACTTTTTGAGTATTGAAACTTGAGTTCCATTGCAATCCTCGTTTAGATCCTGAAATTCCTGTACAGTAGGTATATTTGTGTACGCCTCTGAAACCGATCGATTAGTTACGGGATCCTCTGGGATTTTGATCCGATGATTCAATGACTTAGTCGACGGGCCTCATACCTAATTTGTTTTTGTAAAAGTTTTGTGTTGTTTTAAAATTAATTTTAATTCAATTCATTTTTGGATGTCGTAATACAGGGAGTATTAACCATAAAGTTATAGAGCCCGAACGCTTTCTTCGATCTTGTAACGGCTGGCGTTGTAGTTTGAAGGGTAGCTAGTGGCTAAACTTGACCGTTTGTTATTTCCTATTTCAGGGGGCACGAACAACTTTGTACCCTAATTGATTTTAGATGATTTATTTATTTATTTATTCATTGCAATAAAATATGGTACAAAGGTTGGTATAATCTTACAAAAGTACATACTTACATATTTGGCCACTTTCGGCATGCAACATTAAGCCAATTAAATTTAATAAAATAGGTTATTTGAATACACATGTCCTTAATCATAACAAACACAACAATCATAACACACACAATAATAATTATAAGAATGTCAGGTATAAAATAAAATAAATAACAAAAAAAAATTAATTAAAAAACCACATTAAAAAATTTAAAAGAACACTCAAAATTTAGCCTTAGATTTAAATTTTATAAAGTCGTCAAGCGAATAAAAACCATTATGTCCAATAATATTCCTTTGAACTTTTTAAAAGGTAAACATTTAAATTCTTCCGTTAAATTATTGAATATTTTAATGCACATACAATAACAATTTTTGTGATAAATACCGGTTTTTACTGTGCCTGGAATAATTAGTTTGTTAGGATTTCGAGCTCTATCAGATGTAACAAATTTATGATTATGTTTTTTAACAAATAATGCTGCCTCATAAATATACATGCAGGGTAATGATGGTATTAGAATAGATATGAATAGATGGTATATTAACGTGCAGACAGTTTGACCGTTGAAAAATAACCCTCCGCTACTCCGTAATAGAAAATCGAGGTTATAAAACCTTCAGAATGTATCTATAAAATCATGGAAACTCGAAATCATATTTCCCGAGAGTTGCGATTGGAATAGAAGTACATAGTATAAACAAACGAGAACTTATATGCTGAAAACTACTTGAAGGGATAACCCCCTAAAGTTTTTAACTTTAATTAATTAAAAGCAACTAAACAAATACCAACATCGTATGTAAAGTTATAAGAATATTTTCAGTCCCAGTAGTTGAACGCTGAAACTAATAGGTAAGCAAAAAGTAAGTTTAGTTACAGCAAAAAATGAACATAACGTCGTTCAATAACATGGCGTAATTGGTCGGGAGCTCGATGTTTGCGGCTGATTCGATCGTTTGTTTGGTTGATAAGATCTGCTCCTACCTACTTAGTACCTACTTCATTACGTTAAGAGCTCGTAATTAACACCAACGTGATATTGCACGTCTCATGCCGCTCAGCGTTTGAGGTACCTAGTGATCTCAATGTGTCAAGGTAGAGCTATTTGATCAACTTGAATTGCCTTTATCTTTATCTGAAATAACCAACAGGTTCGAACGCTGGGTTTCCGAATCGGGAAATCTGCGTTCAAAAATTTTATGAATGCAATTTTCAATTTTTTTTATTGTAGTTAAATCTGGGTCGGTAATCAGGATATTTCTAAAATATATCCGGAATATGCCCGGAATCTATATTTGCTCCATGCCCGGAATATTGCAACAAATAAATAGTATGGTATTACTCCTAGCCGTTTAACCATTTCTCTGTCACTTCTTATTAACTTTAACCGATTATTTTTAACGTACTGATTGTTATAGACTATTAGGCTAATTAGATGGATCAAACCTTTTTTAATTCACGAGTCTTAATAATAAAAACGTAAAGTGTCATTGAGTTTTATTTATTTATACGTCAACATACATTTGTTTGTATTATCTGTTTGTAGATCTTAGACACTCCATGCGGACAACTCTGAGTTCCGGTCAGATGTTGGTTTACGTCATCATCTGCTTTACTACCTCGGAACAGGAGCATGCAGATATTGCAGATTGTCTTGTGTCCTTGTGTCTTGTGTCCCGGCTTTTAGGATGTTTTTTTGCTCTCCGCATCATTCTACAGCAATGCTTCTTTTATTACCATGGACATCATGGAGTCCGTAAGGTTTTCTGCAAACATCGCCACATCGCTGAGACACTGCGGGAGAGGGAAAGTCCCAAGAGCTTCCAAAAACATTATAATGAATATAATATATGTAGTATGTACACACAGGTGTACAATGACAAAGCAAACCACGATTTCCTGGAACTTATGAAACATTTTACGTAATTTCTTGTGAAACGCTCGTAAATAAGGACGAATGGACAGTAACGTCACACGCTTCGAGTATCTGGGTGATTTCACTAGTTCTAGTACACCAGTTGAACCTATGGGCTGGTGGTAGTAGTGGTGTGGTAGAGTCCCGCGCCATCCGCTCACTTCAAATGACCATACCTCGGAAACGAATTCATATCTTCAACAGAGATTAGTAGTAGGTAGCTTAAACGTTATTAAATCTTTCTGCGAATATTTTTATGGCCCACTTAATTGTTCTTGATTTGCGTACAAGTATCCCTATACGATTCTGAATGATTTATGTGTGTTGTGATTTTGTGACCTTGACCCAAAACAAGTTCTCTAAACGTTACCGGCTTGCGTCCATCTATTGCGTCTCGGAGGTCCGCGGTACGTCAAACGTTTCGGAAACATTGGCAAGTGACGTCACGCGATAAGTGGCATCGAAAGTGTGACGAGGCGAGCGGCACTGGCCGGCGCTGGCCGGCGGGTATCAAACACGTTTTAGTCTCGTGGCGTGTGCCGTGTGGCTGGCTACTGCGGACTGCAGAGAGCATCATACCACCATAGCAACTTGCCACCAGGCTAATTAACACTACCTTTCTTTCTCTCTAGCATTTTTTTAAGCTGGCAACTCATAGGTGACTTTTTCTTGTTACTTATGTCCATTGGCGACGGTTATTATCCATCAGGTGGCTCCTTTGCTCGTTTGTTGCTATTAACATAAAATAATCGACAGCACCAGAAATTGTTCGATAGCATTCGGAGTTAGGTACCCAACAAACATTTTAGTCGAATAAGAAGGAATTACGCGACTCATAGTGGTATAAGCGTTGTATAGAAGTAGTTTCATTCTGTTATACGACTTAGTGCCCCCTATAGTTATTCGACTTGTAGTCGTGTAAAAACGTCGTAGAAACGCCTATTCGACTGCCCTATAAGACTATTACACGACATTCAGTCGTGTAAGCAGTGTTGTGGCAGTAGAAACGTCTATGCGACTTCTATACCGACTTTAGTCGTATTAGAGGTTCGAAAACTACCTTTACACGACGTCGTATTAGAGTGGTATATAAAACTCCTATACGACTTTCAGTCGATTCAAACACTTTTTTACGACCGTTATACGAACTGAATATAACTACGGAATATAAGTAGGTATGCGACAAGTTAACTGTAGTCCAACTGGAGATGGTTCCGTAAACAGCACTTTATTTTTTTAAAACTCCGTCACCAGTAGGTACTATATTATACCTATACCTACTGTACAAGTTACAAGAAAAATATTTAGTTTTATAAAAAAATCATTTCTAATTACAGAATTCACATTCATCTTCTGGGTAATTATAGTATACCTATGGCAAAAAGTGCAACTTGGACACCAGAAAAAATCAAAATTTATCAAAATATATAACAGTTTCTTCAGTTAGTATAAAATGTGCAGGTTCGGTTTCGTCACTAATATAAAACCTGCAACCGAAACAACGATCAGCACGTACAAAATGTGTAGATTTCCATGGTCATTTTGAGCAATACGTATCAAATTAATAAATCTAATTTTGTTAAGAATTTATCGATATATTATATTATCGATATATTGTATCCAGTATCACGTGTATTTTTTTAATGACAGCTCAACCAGCAAACAACACAATAATGATAATAACAATAGTGATTAATAAGGTTTTACACACTTGACAATTACTAAACTGAACCCTAATTTTGTTTCTATGGCGGAATGTTTACAAATCCAATAATGACATAAATTGAAACGTCGTATAGACGTTGTATAACGGTCTTTTCCAACACTTTGAATCGTATAAAGGTAATTGTAAACACGTTCTTTCAAAAATGACTATAAAATATTATTTATTTAATGAATTACATTGGCGCGTTTATTATATAGTTAAAACTAGCACATAAGACTCGATGAAATTAATTTCCCATAAGATCAACCGTCCTTGAACTTGAGTTTCGAAGTAAAAACAAAGATGAATAAGTAAAATGGCCGAGTCTCACTTTCAACAGTAATATTTATAATTACATATTTTGTCACTTTGACAACTAATATATGTATATTTTGCGGTATAAGAGGCGCGCTGGATACTCGTATTCGATCAAATGTCGTAAAGCAGCGGTAATAAACACCTTAATTCGACAAAAAGTGTGCTACACGACCTCTATAAGACCACTATGCGACCAAAAAGTAACTTACGCGACTGCTATATGACTTTTATAGGACTCTGAGTCGTATAAAATGGGCCTTTTCTTGGTGATACCGACGATATAGCGACGTAACGGCGACAAGCTTATAGAACCAAAAGTTATCGCTGGCACGTTGTGGCGACCTGTTAAATGTTTGTTGGGTAGGTAAGTATATGATGATATTCAAAATCTTATGAGAGTAAAAATCCCAATTCAAGTAAAAAATTGATAAAACATAACAGATGCTTCACAATACTTCTTTCATTGAGTATGATCATATTTTTTATAGTTTCCAGTAGAGTGAGTGACCGAGACGTCATCGTTACCATCAGCCAGTATGCATCGCGTGGTTTCTAAACCGGTTCTTTAATTGTGACCTGCATTACACTGAACGATGTTTATCTTTGGAGTTGGCTTTTTGTTCATCACGAATCTAATTATACATGATACTGCTAATGATATTAAAAAGTAAATTGAAATGACATAAATAAATAAAAAGATTGTTAATTGGTTGCTTCTATCAACCTAATTACAGATCATAAAAATAGCATAAAAGTAATTCAAATGAAGCCAACCCAAAGATTACGCGAACCGAGTTCACAAACTTTTTTACTACTGGTCACCCCACGCTTTCAATACCTATACTTATTATACGATGGATGGATCATTGGGTTGGGTGGCATTTCTATTTACACCTTCGTAGATTCCTTCTGTCTGCGCTATCACCTCGATGAACGAAAGTCGCACCACCTTAGGCCTTCCGGTTCAGACTTCGGCTATTTCTACGGCCAGTGCACGGCACTCGATCTACCACACTAAATACTACTCGTACACCTGGGTTATTCTCAGAGTATGTACTCCGTTCTTACACCTAAGCACTCTATCAATACTTGTTGCGCGCGCCCCGTCGCGCTTATAGCGCAGTGACACTACATACTGCCACTGGTTCTGTCAGCAAACGGCTGCGGAGAGCGAGCTCTTAGTGCGCTCTTAGTATTTCGGTTTCGGTCTGAGCTTCAAGCTGATATGCAACCGCAGTATATCATCACCTAGGACGATATGCTAAAAACATTAGGCACATAATCACAAAGATTTGTCTCAGCTACAATTGTTGTTATAGCTTAATCCAATAGTCTGTTGTTGCTGTGTGGGGGATGTCGGGGTCAGCGCTCCGCTGGTACGGTTAACGTCAATATAAATACATTTTTTTTATGGAATTAAGATAGCAAACGAGCATGCAGCACCACCTTCCGCTGCCGCCCATGACAACTGTGACCGACCCAGAACTAGACTCAATGAGTCTCGTTCTAATTCGGTCACAGATGCGTTGCTACCCCTGAGGACTGAGGTGATCGCCTCTAAAAAAGTGTAACCGGCTCCACACCTTCCTATCCGGAACACAATTGTTCTTAAAACAATTATTACACGGTAGGAATGGTACTAAGTACCGTGGCGGGCGGTGGTACTTCCCCGGGTGAGCTCTAGGCCCTACCACCTATAAAATATATTATAACATAATTATTCATAAAATGCATCACACGAGGAATAGTCACCGGTGCTAGCCCCGCCGCAGCCGGGCCGGTCGCGAACCCCCCCCCCCCCCCCCCTCGCCCCTGGGGGCTCAGCCCGTCCGCCGAGCTACAGGTCTCAATTTTCCTCCTCGACTTGTGTTAGGCTAGAAACCCCTGACGATAATTATATCTGTGCCTGTATCTCGATTACAACTATCGCAGTGGACTGATCTTAGAAAGCGCAAGAGGGTAAACTTCGTATCTTTCCTTCCTTCCTGAAAAACTGTAACGCTTTTGTAGGAAAAAAGAGAATACACCGCTATCTCTGAAATAAAACGTAGGGACCGATGTAAGCCATCATTTGAATCTGAAGTATTAATCTGTCCATTGCAAGAACCCCCCAACAGGCTCTCGAAGACAAGAGGATTGATATCACATCCTAACAGGCAATCCTAGTTATGTAGTGAGTATCAGAATGGCGGGTGTACCTCACCTTTTAATTTCTCAGCTATCTTACTATTTTTTATTTATTTAATATTTGTTTCTGCAGGTACACAAGAGGTACCAAATCTACTTAAACAGTTTACTTCGCTATATAATAATATTCTGAATGGAATTACACCCGCTGTTTAGACGTCAGGATGGCGGGTGTACCTATTTTATTTTAAATCTTTGCATAGAAGGAGGTACACAGACTTTTAGGATAGGTACACTAAGGTACACATCAGGTACGTTTGTAATCCAAAAGAGATATTTAAATCCGTGAGGTACACCCGCCATTCTGATACTCACGGAATGTATGACTGGAGTTTGTATATTAATGTTTATCACACCTGGCCGAAATCTATTATTGGATGAGATTGGATGAGCAATGGATAGAGTGCGATCTTTCTTAACCTAAAGGCATTGTTTGTATGGTATAGCATGAGTTTCATAATTGGTCGCCTGGAACTTACGCCACCTCGCACTCCTATATCGAATAATGGAGGCCTGGAGGACTTAGTGGCCAGCTGGATTGTCAGGAGATCAAATGACTCACGTCGGTACACAATACTGCTCTCTTATTTCATCTCAAACCATCGACTTGAGTCGTGAAGCTTCGACATATGATTCATCGAGTCCGACATACGTCGAGTACGACATACATACGTCGTATTGTAAAGTGCATTGCCCTAACTGTACGTGTGTGGGTATGCAGAGTAAAACAACATCATTGATTGACTTTCAGCAAACATGGCTCTAACCTTCGGATCCTTCGCTTTCCTTCAGTTCTTAGAGCTTCAATGTCAATTAGATTCGAGAAAAGTAAGGCGAAGTAGAGTACCCTTTAATAAATACTAAATTAAAAATACTCTCGATTGTGCAGTAAAAAGGAAACGATTTTCCCACGCTTGATTCTTGGAAAGATCTTGATTGTTTATTCTAATTGCTCATTAAGTAAGGTTTCAGATCAAACTGAAAATGAACAAGAACAAATCGTTCTCTCTCGGGTGTAGGTACATCTTTGCAAGATAACTGTAAAAATTGTTTGGGTGCCGTATTCACCTTTACAATAATTTTATTATTATACACTTCCTTATGTGCCGGTCAGGCATACAGCATTCACTAAACGATGAATAACCACTTGCCGGGCATCAAATAAAGAGGGCATAATTATATACATCCAATCCAACACACGCCGGTGGGAGCAACACCAACTACAACCAAAACAAACACAACAACAACTCGCCCGCGGGAATACACGATGCTCCCGACCGGCGCCGGCGCGTCCGTGCGACGACCGGCTCACGGACAACTCTCGCGCGTGTTTCCCCGCCACCGGTTTGTCCTCGGCCGGTATTACCCGACTATCTCTGCATGTGCGACGCTAGCCTCTAATTATACAGATTCCGGTGACAGATGAACGTCACCGGCGTTAGATGTAGAAACGGTTTTTACCTCATGGCATTTAGCGCTAGCAGGAAAACGATCAGCTGACGATATGCAGGTACCCGAAACCTGTTATCGTATATTATTAAACACCGCAAATTGCCGCTACGTATCGGCCGCGATTCCTGACGAAAAAAAGTGATAAAAATAAGTAATGATTAATAGGCATCCACTTTTAAATTTAAGGCATTGATTTTACAGGCAATAATAATTATTGTGCCTGCTATTTGTAAAAAGAAAATAAATTATTCATGAAATCAATTCAGTTGTACATGTATAATAATATCTAGATGATTCTGTATCAAATCAATAAGATATATCAGCTTATCATGAATATTCTTTTAGCTTATTATAAATATTCATGAATATTATAACATGGAGTTATAAAAAGGTAGGCTATAATAGTACAGTGTAGGTGCAGGCTAGTGATAAAATTCATAATATTACTATCGCTATGGTTTGACATTACGTTACACACAATTTTTTCCTCAACGATTACAAAACTCGTCCGGAATTAGCATAATTTATCGAGGCGCGGAATATCACGAGCCGCAAGCGATCCGTCCGAATTATCACAAACACACTTCATACGATTTAAACGGTTACGCGTGGTTACGGAGAACCCCGCAGGTGACGTCAAGCGGCCGCGCGCCGCGGGAGTTGCCGCGCCGTGTGTGACGAATGAGTGACGCGCGACCCGCGCCGACCACGGTACGCTCACCACATACCTACTGTAATTCGGCTGTTTACCACCTTCTAATATTAACAGATAATAAGATAGTATAGCGTATTTCCCCCTATTCCATAATTGCTCGCTTCCTTATTATTTTCGGAGGACAATATTAGTTTTATGTTGAAATGCTATAATTTAATAATATGCTCAGACGTAAAATCCAGTTCTGAACCGAGAAATTCGTTAAAGACAAAAATATTTCTGTTTAATTACGGCGGTGTACTCAGCCCAAGCCCATGAGGCGCGGTAGTGGCTGCAGCCGCCCAGCTGCACGCGGGCCCAAGGGCGGATAGAGCCTCCATTCTGCTAATAAATGCTTCAATTGCGACTCATGATTGCGACTCGTTTGAATACATAGTTTGTTACATTTTTGGCACATTCTGTAGGTATACAAAATGTGTCAAACTATTTAATCGAGGTCCAATTCATGCATCTATAACTTAGTAAAATTCGGGCTCAGGGCGTCGTGTTGTATGCCCCGTCCACTACGGGACGCGTCCACTGAGCTGTAATCGACATCACTTATCGACTGCGGTCGCCGTCGGCTCGTGCGACCGCAGATAAACGATTACCAATAGATAGGAAGAGAAATGATAGCGTTACATTTGCTCACGTTCTCGTCGTAAATATATGTATAGTACCTACTCCTTGTTTACACACATAATTGTTGATATGAATGTTTGTGTTTAAAAATATAATTTATGATTATATTACATACATAATTTCGACTGAAAATTCGGTATTACACTATACGTTTAACATTTTTGACGGAATCAAATCACGGCGCACTTCAGGGTAGGTAGGGCAGATGACAATCGCTCCGAGACGACACCGGCTACTCGTAATTACTGCAAATTGACCGTGATTGAGGTAATCAGGCAACTCGAATGATGCCCGCGAACGCGCGCCCTCGGAATTATAAAATAGGATTGTTCTTGCGCGAAGGTTAGCTATGAATGCTATGATTGATTTGAGAGCGAGCACTTACTTTCTTCTCTGGTAATACCTGACCCTTGCGAATCTCTTTTTTTATTTAGCGATCGATGAATCCACCTGAGCAGTTGGCTCCCTTGTACTTGCTGACTGACAACCTGCTATCCACACTTAACTTACTGATTAAAACACTTATTCATTTCTACTGCATATTATATTACTTGTAATAGTTTTTTACAGGCGGACAAGTTAATTTTATCACTGCTATCGAAATTTACTTGTCCCGTCGTATCTGTTCAGTTAATGGCGGCGATAGATTCCAGATTACATTTTAATAGGTTACCATTATAATGGGGCCGCAAATGTAATTTATAGTGACATCGACTATATACGTGATGGAGACGATTCGATGTGGCCTGGCGGCAGTCGTACCAAGTACTACGGTAAATTCGGAGTGTTCTTAAATATTACAGACGTTACCGATCACAGAAAAATTGCAATAACATTATCAGCGTCTTATGATTTTTTAAGTTCAATATTTGAATTTATATGGCGAGAAAAGTGAGAAAATATTAAGTATAAGAAAAGATTTAGTTAAGTTGATCGTCATAATGTCCGAGGCTGGTGGTCTGTGAGCGGTCCTGTCTGCATCGGGCGCGACATTTGGCGGGTGAGTGTGATGACACTATCCTGATCTATTTGTTAGGGATATTCAATCTGACCACCGCATGCCACGGTACGGCCTGGGTTAGATTCCCGTCAGTCTGGATGTAGTTTTACGTGGTATAAACGATGCGAGAAATCCTGGATGCTATTCAAAATTGCTTTTAGTGATGACATTATATTCGGAGGAAACCTGCTCGAGTTTAATCCTCTAGGGGTGATTTGCTGCGTCCATGTGAATACTTCTGGCGTCCATATAGGTACACTGGAAGCGGCGCGCGCTCGACTCCGGAGGTTAATAATTCTTTTCTGTCTAGATCGAGACATTATTAGATACATTTGCATTTAGCGGCACAAAAACTAACGTGCCCAGTTCCACGAAGCGACGCCTTGTTTTATAATATTTATTAGTATTATGCCGGTGACTTTAACATATCCTGTTCCGAGTTTCGATGGACTGACGTATAACTTCCTAGTAAAATAAGGCCAAGATCTATGCAACGCGAAACACCTACTATAGATTGTAAACGTACGCGTTTATTTGCGGAAACAATGTTTTAAATAATTTAATAAGCAATCACCTCGCTGGCGTAATGTAGACCGATCCTAATGTCGTGCACATTATCTCTACCCGAGTTTTATGAACGTTCAAGTAACTATCTACTTTAAACCTGTACCTCCTGTTGCATATGAAATAATATATTTACTACTATACTGATTTGTGATACAAACTTTCTAATTAGCTTTTTAATTGACGAAGAACTCGTCGGTGACTCCGCTGATGGCTCTGATATCCATGAGCGACGGTAACCGCTTACCATCAGGATACACTGAAATTTATGGACCTTATTAAATGTATGAAAACAGCACTTCCTTATTTACATAGACATTGTCATTACAATAATAAGTATAAATACGAATTAAACGGGAAGGAACTATTTAAATGGTCAACGGTAATTATTTTTTAGGTAAATGATAAATATTTACATTACGATAAGCTTTAAATTAAAAATTCACATAATAGAGTCATTTTAATCAGTAGCGAGATGCACAGATTCTGACCACTAGTACTGTAAGACACTTAGCTTTGTTTAAAATTAGTACCTAGTATCAGGGGAGTCGGTGTCCAGAGTGTCCAGGGTGCCCAGGGTGTTGAGGGTGTGGTGGTAGCTCGCTGGTGGCGGGCCGCTGGTGGCGGGGCGCGGGGCGCGGGGGGGGGCGCGGGTGACGCATGCGCGAGGAAAGGAACGGCGCGGCGGGGTGGGAGGCGCGCGCCTAACACTATTTAAACTGTTCTTGCGAACCGTCATCATGCATTGGTCTGTTTGCAATCCAAAGTTTAGTTAGCTATTGTAATACGACAGCTCGAGTCGTAGACAGACTGGCTCCAGCCCGTGGTCGTGACCAGCTCTCGCAGACGTTCGCTAGCTGACGCGCAGGGACCCTCGCCGCACCGCTTGCCCACTGCCCACTGCCCACTTGCCCACTCGCCCCAGACCCTGGACTGTCGGGAAGCAATGGCCGTCGCAGCAGCTCAGAAGAACCGTGAAATGTTCGCCATCAAGAAGTCCTACAGCATCGAGGTGAGCCCTACCTCTTCTCCACTTATCTTCCCTCGACTCCGCTTGCTCTCGCTTACCCCACAACTTTCAGTGAAGTTTTAAACGAGTAGTCTTTAAAAGTTCAGATCCCCTGTTTTTAATCATTGTTTATTTATTATCATTCCCCTGTTCGTTTATGTTGTGTTTATAATTGTTATTATACCTAATTTACAGTTCTCCTTAAATTAGATGTTACAACCCTTATCTGCAGCGCTCATCCTATAAAGTTAGACATAATATTTAACTTCAATTTAAAAAATCCCACTATCGATCATGCTTTGTCTCTTAATCATTCCACTAAATATAATACCTACTAACATCGATCATTTATAAATTGCCTTGCAAGATTTATTTTAAAATGCAAACTGTAATTCATAAGTACCTATATATTTATAGAACCAATAGTAACGTTCAAAAAATATTCAAACATTCAAAATAAAAATTCAAGATAACATTGAGATGTTATTTTAATAAACTGGTATGCACGTTATTATTCGCTTATAAATATATAAATATACTTGAATAACTAATATAGGTCGGCTACGAGACGCAAATAATACGAACGAATACCGGGGCCTGCTTTGGTATCCTCACTGACAACACAATGATAAAATAATGTTTAGCAAAAAAACGCCATTGATAGTCGTGATTGATCCCCGGGAGCCCGTAAAGCAAACTTAGCTCAGTGTCATCAGGATGTCGAGCGGCCCATGGTCGGCGGTGGGTCAGAGGGTAGGACGGCCGCACGACATCCCATTAGCCGCGGCGGCCGCTTGTGACGCTCGTCCAGCGCCCTTGTAACAGTTGTCTAACAATGGTCGTAGGACTCTCGGGCCGCGCGGCTGCGGCGGCGGCTGCGGCGCGCGGCTGCGGCTGCCAGCGCATTATGACCTCCTTCACATTGTTTACTCACAAAAACGCTCGAGAACGCTTCCAAGGAATAATGCTAAAGAAATCGTGTGAAAGCGCATGGGAGCAGCCGGACCGCCTCCAGTCGAAGACCGTTTTCACCACCGCGACGGCTCAGTCGAAAGCTCGCGAATCCGACTCCGCTCAATTACTCTGGGAACTGTGCGTGGTCATTATGTTTACTTGCAATTAGTCCCTTTCCCACAACGATGGCATGTTGCGGATGATGCAACCGGTTAATGCGTAACTATAATAACGTTTCTGCACAAACAAGCCATTGTCCGGCGCTCAAGAGCGGTACATGCCGCGCACGCTTCACGGGGAAAAATTCCAACAATTATACCCGTCATTGTTCAATGGGCTAATTACGATTGCATCGTAAACATCGAAACCGCGTCGGCCGCAAGCGCAACGACAGCCTCTTCGCGGCACCACTTCTGTATTTGCACCTCCATGTTGAACGCTCCTGCGAATTGTTGCGAATTTCCCAAACATCAGTCCCGGTGGAATGCTGCCGCCGCCGGACACCGCCTCGCGCCGGAGTTCAAGCAAGTCCTTTGACCGGTTCTCGGCCGACCGACACCTTCAAATTTGTGGTCACTTCCGTGTAAACTGGTTTATTGTTAAATTATGTATGTGTAGCTTGACGAGTAGAGTGCTTTCGGGAGCATTATGTTTGTGCGCGCTGCGATGTATTTGTTTTGTTGTGTCTGCTCGTAAACATTTGCATGTGCTGGGCGAAGTGTGAACAAGTAACCTGTGGTGATTACCGTATACCTACTTTATAATTGGCATCTGAATGATTGTATTTCCTTGACCGTCGAAGGTCGGTATGCGCGGCAGGGCGACGCTCACCGACTCCGATCAGTAAGGATCGTTAAAATTCAATCAAGCGACGCGCTGATCACTCGGACCTACCAGTTTGCTGAAATGATCGTTTTCAAGGAGTCCTAAATCCGTCTCGTCGTTACATATCGTTTCCTTTTTCGCAACAGCCGGCCGCAGCCGCAGCAACCGTATTACCGTCACGCGAGCAGTAAAGTGCGGATCTAGGTTTACAACGAATCCGAGGTCGCGACGCTCTTGACCAAACGAGGTTCTTCGTCGCGGTCAAATTGTTAACTTAACAACATTGTCTGCCTCCAGTCAGATCTTCAATCGTGCATGTCCATTGAATCATCGCTAACTTGCGGAAAATCTGCTCGGCGCGAGCTCGACTGCCCGTTGATCATCATTTTAAAATCATCGCCGCATCTACGTCGAACACGTTAATACGTCGTTAGTAAAATTTTGACAATCACCAAACAACGGAATCAATGAAGGCGCGCCCCGCGGCAGAAGTGACGTTTCCAATTTGCTCTCTGCAGAACGTTGAAGAGTTGAAGAGCGGCCGAGAGTTTTAAACAAAGCGGCGCGGCGTATGTGCTATCGATTGGGCGAGCGACCCGCGCGGCTCTCCGACCGCTTAATTAACGGCCGATTGGAGCGGTGAAGTGGCCACTCGGGGTACCAAGGCTACGGCGACCGGATTCCGGCTCCTGCCGCTCCAGTTAGACGGACCTTTAACTTAACCGTGCGCGGCCGCGCGCCGTTTCCGCACTCGTTACGACACCGCACGCCGACTGACTAATTCACACATTTTACACCTCTCGCCGTGTCAAAGCTCAATGTTAACGACTCGCCGATAGTTTTAGCTGCACTCGATTGTCGCGCGCTACTATACGCCGCGGACATGCCTAAAATCACTGTCGCATGGGGAGGGAACGTACCCGTTGCCCCCGATCTCGCAAAACTCGTTAGAATCTTGATCAAAACAAAGAAACAAATGAACGATTTACACTTGATATTTACCGGAGAAAATGTGAACCCTTCGGTCAACGCTAGTATCGGTACTCTAGACTCTCTAGAGGGATTAAGTCGAGCTTAACTTTCGAGTCACGGGTCGCGTAGGTGTAAGCTTTTACGAGGGAGTAAATCGTAAAGTCGGCGGCTGCGTCGCCTTGCGGGTTCAGGAGCTCGACGACGGCGATTAGTAACCCTTGACACACATAGTTAAATAGCGCAGCCACTCTACTGGAAAATGTTAGACCTCGACGCCCGCGCACCCCCCGCCCCGCCGCCCGCGCTCGCTCGCTCAGCCTCAGCGGACAAGGATCGAGATCTCCGAATAACATCACACAGGAAAATGGCGCATATTACCAAACGTTTATAAAACTAAAATCTACGAGGAAAACGACAGCTTACCGTCGAACTTCGGGCCTGCTCATTGGAGCAGTCCTTTGTTTGAGGCAGGTAGAGTGGGTTTTACACTTAATCAAGTAGTTACGTCAGTAACGTATACGTTACTGATCATTCCATCGGATCTTTGTTATAACTAACTTTATGTATACTCCTGACAGTAAATCGAGCTCAATATTTAAATTTTATAAATCATTCTCGGAAGTTCTCAACAGCAACTTCACAATATCAATTTAAACTTAAAGCAAGTTATGTCACAATTAAGTTGTACTCAGTTGAGAGCTGAAAGAGTCGAAGAGCGAGTAAATGGTCTACTGTCGAGTTGATAATTGGTTCCATTGAAGTGCATCGGTCCAGAAAGTTGGGATCCTTTGTTCGCGCCGCGAGCCGGCATCCGGCGCGGGTGGTAATGGCAGCACTTTGCGCCCGACCACGTTCAGGAAATAAGCTTAGGAACTTCGTAAAAGCAATTTCTACTCGCGTGCGGAATATAACGCTTCGGACGCTTTATATTTATAAGGATTTATCAGACTCTCGCCTTTTCCCGGCCTTTCGTCGGGTGGGCGTTCGTGGATCCTTAATATGATTTATGGCCACCTCCTTAAGCTCGAACACCGAATCGATTCGGGACAGGAAAGGTTCAGTCGTAAATCCCAGGGTAGTCTCTGTGACATCTGCTGACTGCGATCCTCGATAGTTGAGACCCTCTGCTAGCCTCCAGGAAGCACGCTTAATTATATTCTCACGACCACTATAAATAGATCACTTTAGGAAATACTACCTCAAAAGTTCACACTGAAGTGTCAAAGTGTAAACGCACGAAAACCGGTTCATATACGATATGTATTTGAATATCCATCTGATTAACAAAATGACTTACATTACGATAAAGTTAAGCTGGCACGTAATTGACGATATGTTTGTTTTGTCGTAGAACGGCTACCCATCGCGCCGCCGCTCGCTGGTGGACGACGCCCGGTTCGAGACCCTGGTGGTGAAGCAGACCAAACAAAGTGTGTTGGAGGAAGCCCGCGCCCGCGCCAATGGTGAGTTCCCATATTATGCCCCCCTCTCATCCACCTATTATTTTATTTTGTATTTTTCATTTATTTTCGTTGTTTTTCTTATTTTTTTTTATTGAATTTAACATAGACTCTGGCTTGGAAACCGATTTCATCCAAGACTCCGCTCACCTTGGCAACGGTGACAAAACCCCCACCGTCGAAGATGGTACTCAGCAAGATGAAACCAAGAATGGACACCTTGGTAATGATCCAATTCCTTTATCAATTTTATTTCTGTTGATATTTTTTATGCATTTTTGTTTTTTTTTTGTTTCGTTTACTTTATTTTTTAATTCAATTTTCTAGCTGATGCAGATATCGGCGACGATGGAGGAAAAAAGGATGAAGGTTAGTCTTTCATTACATTGAGTTACTACATTGTTATCATTATGACGCTAAAATCGTGCGTTTATATTTGTGATGATGCTTTGGGTTTCTGAATTTATTCCAAATAGATTATAATTCGTATAACTAATAACAGTACTTTGTCATTATCACCCGAGGCAAATATGTTAAACTGCGGTTTATAATTGTACACACCTTAGAATATGTTAATTTTAATATAGTTAAATTAGGGTGTCAAGGTACTACTTACGCACTGCGCTAGTTTAAAGTGAGAAACTGAAGTGCGCAAAGTTAATGCACATTCTTAGTCCTGATGCCTGATGCTACGTTTTATCCTATTTCAACTTAACAATTTAAAGACAAAGTATTATTAGGACCTTCTAAACTAACATAAATATAACTATGACAATTACCTAATTAATTATTTTTGTGAACAGATTACACTCTTACCGAGGAAGAAGTAATCCTACAAAACGCAGCCAGCGAAAGCCCTGAGGCCGAACAGGCCACCCAACAAGCAGCCCTGCTGCTGCGCATGCGTGAAGGAATGGGCACCCTCGCACGAATCCTCAAAACCATAGATAATTACAAAGGATGCGTGGACCATTTGGAGACCCGACCATCCCAGGAGACCGGCATCCAGTTCGACGCTCTCGTCAAAGTGAGCATGTCGCGCGCCAACCTGCTCCAACTCATTCGATCTCTCCGACAATCGACCGCCTTCGCCGGCATCAGCCTGATCTCCGACAACAACCTGTCCAACAAGACGCCCTGGTTCCCGTGCCACGCCTCCGACCTCGACAACTGCAACCATCTGATGACCAAGTACGAGCCGGAACTCGACATGAATCACCCGGGCTTCGCCGACAAGGAGTATCGGGAGCGGAGGAAGCAGATCGCCGAGATCGCTTTCGCTTACAAATACGGCGACCCGATCCCGTTCATCACCTACAAGGACTCCGAGAACGCTACCTGGCAACGCGTGTTCAACACCGTCCTCGACCTGATGCCCAAGCACGCGTGCAGAGAATACAAGGCGGCCTTCGAGAAACTGCAGGCCGCCGACATCTTCGTTCCGCACCGCATTCCACAGCTGGACGACGTGAGCAACTTCTTGCGCAAGCACACGGGCTTCACGCTGCGGCCCGCCGCCGGCCTGCTCACGGCCCGCGACTTCCTGGCCTCGCTCGCCTTCCGCGTCTTCCAGTCCACCCAATACGTCCGACACGCCAACTCGCCCTTCCACACTCCCGAACCGTGAGTTTGCTACCTTTTTACTTTTACTTTTATTTCTGTACGAGAGTATGATTGATATGTCACGTACCCCAGTATAACAGGAGACCGCTATTAACGTTGCCGAAAAACACCAATTCGTCATTATAATTTACAACCGAGTAGATAGCTGGAAGCATGGCGCTGTAGCATAACCATGTTATGATTAGGTATATCATTAATTGAAGCTTCGAGTGAAATTATGGTCAATATTAACTTACTTTGGTAGTGTTTAAATCAAACAAAACATTATTTAATTAATCAAATTCTTGTAGTGTTCGAGTGAATGGCCACTTTTTACTATTTTATTATTAAACTTCAGAACGCGGATACAAATACAAACCTGCTTTGGCTAACCAAAATTGATTGCAGATTATTTGCTTAAGTCTTAGAATTATTAATTACTTCACAAGTTGCCTACTGAGTCATTACTTGCGGAAATCCTACAATAAGTCCTTGTATGCTTCGTGTTAATAAGGCAAGTAGGTATAGTAACAGAGCGTGTGGCAGAATTATTAAATAAGAGCGATATTTTCAATGTCGTTTGATATCTGTTTCATACTATGGAAGAATATCGTTACACTTAGCCGGCGCGGCGTCGAGGCGAAGCTCCGGAATGGAACTTAAATATTGTTAACGCTTCCCATGTCCCTAATTTAATTCGATGCCTTTAATGCAAGTTTTAAGCATCAAAGGCGACGGGAAATAAATTAAGCGGTACCCGGCAAATTGATTTATTGAATATCGATTATGACAGTTAAGCTAGAGTTCCTACATGCACTTACGTCTTTTTAAACGATTATATTGAGCACAGGGTCTATATTTTTGAATCGTTTGTGTGGCAGTGATTGTATCCACGAGCTGCTCGGCCACATCCCGCTGCTGGCCGACCCCAGCTTCGCGCAGTTCTCGCAGGAGATCGGGCTGGCCTCGCTCGGCGCCTCCGACGCTGAGATCGAGAAGCTCTCCACTGTAAGTCGAACACTATCGCTGCGATAAATCTAGTTCTAGATGTCCATTTGGCGCTTGTCGTTAACAGTGTTTCTTGTGCTCAGGTGTACTGGTTCACGGTGGAGTTCGGTCTCTGCAAGGAGAACCAGCAGCTGAAGGCGTACGGCGCGGCGCTGCTCTCGTCCATCGGGGAGCTCCTGCACGCTCTCAGCGACAAGCCGGAGCTGCGGCCCTTCGAGCCCGCCTCCACCTCTGTCCAGCCCTACCAGGACCAGGAGTACCAGCCCATCTACTATGTCGCCGAGAGCTTTGAAGATGCCAAAGACAAATTCAGGTAAATTCACATGCGGCTGATCTTTAATCCCAATTCTTCGTTATATCGATTCTAATTAACTTCAGGAACATAAGTTACCTTATGTCTCGTTCGGCTAAGCTGTGGCAGGAACACTTTGTGACGTAATATTAACATGTGGATCGTTGGTTACAAACAGACGCTGGGTGTCGACGATGTCGCGGCCGTTCGAGGTGCGCTTCAACCCGCACACGGAGCGCGTGGAGGTGCTCGACTCCGTGGACAAGCTGGAGACGCTCATCTGGCAGCTCAACACCGAGATGCTGCACCTCACCAACGCCCTCAAGAAGCTCAAGGGCTCCCACTTCGAGTGAAGCCCCGCCCGGCCCCGAGCCGCGGCTCCGGCCCGTCCTGTATAGCTAGTGATATTGTAGACGTAAGACTGTTGTGTGGAGCGTGCGTGCGAGCGTGAGACCCTCGGATGGTACTTCGTTAAATCTCTTTTGTACCTTTTATTTATTGCCAAGCTCATTGCCCGGGCCCGCGAAATTGACACCTCCCCATTGCCCATTTACGGGAGCGCTGAGAGTTTCGATGGCCCCTTACTATTTTAATAGTATTATTTATAATTTAATGAAAACACAAATAAAATAAAAAAATGGAGCACCAAAAAGTTAGAAATCAAACAGAAAATAAATGTGTTTGAGTGGATTTTCTCGTTTTATTTTTTCACTGGACGCGAGGAGCCCGCTGGGCAGGCTGGCCACTGGTCGGCGCTCATTGGCCCATAGTGCGCTCCGCGGCTCGGAGGTGGCGTAGGTATAGTAGGTATTGAAGATGTAGATCGCATGAATCGTACTAACTTCCATATTTGAAGATACCTAGAAAACTTCTAGAAAATAATTTTTCAAAATTATGATAAGAATCAGAATCTTCTTATTTAAGTCTAGTTTACTTAGTTCGAATCTCATTACTATAATTTATACAATGTTGCGGATATCCTTTTCGGATCACGCTAATGAGGTGTTGATAAAATCTTACGTCACTCCAAATTAAGTTCCTGTATGTACAGTGTATACTCGCGCTCGGAAGTTCGTACCGTATTATATTGTTTCGCGACTACGGCGCCATGGTTTCAACCGATACACGTTGCCGAATAAACTGGAAGTAGTCCACCTGTCTCCCTGGATCTGTAGAATTGAACATTAATCGCGTCAAATACATTTATGGTTGGGAGGCGGTGTACGATGGGAGTGCCGGTAACGTTGGCTGGCCCAGCGGGCGATGGGGTGCATTATGCCATGCGTAACTAATTCATTTCATACTTTGTATTCATAAACATCACATTATGATCTTCATGAAAAAATAAGAGCGGCGGCCTATACGAGTACATTTAAAATGTACCTCGGTGTTACCATGTGGTACTCATAGTTAAACGTAATATAAATACATAAGCTGTGCATACTTTATGTAACATAAGTAGTGCTCGCGAGCTTACGAGAACCTGCGTGTGTACGAGTCTGGCATGACTGCAATAGCCTCAGTCGGTCTACAAATGTCGTTTTAAGCTGGTTTTAAGAAAAAGATAATGAAAGTTAAAAAACCAGCCAAGTGCGAGTCGGACTCGCGCACGAAGGGTTCCGTACCGTTATGTATAAAAACGCCAAAAAAAAATTTGTTCTGTTATATGAAAGCCTCACTTAAATATTCAATTGTTTTATAGTAGCCACATATTACCCACAACGCCATTTCTTGGACCGAAAGGTAACTAAAATATCGCTGAGGCGTCGAAAGTATGGGCGCCCACTTAAATATTTATTTTATTCTGTTTTTTAGTATTTGTTGTTATAGCGGCAACAGAAATACATCATCTGTGAAAATTTCAACTGTGTAACTATTACGGTTCATGAGATACAGCCTGGTGGCAGACGGACGGACGGACGGACGGACAGCGAAATCTCAGTAATAGGGTCCCGTTTTACCCTTTGGGTACGGAACCCTAAAAACGAGGGCCGCGCAGGTAATCAGCGGGGTCCGTGGAGCCGCGTGTCGCCGCCTCCCGCGGGAGCGCTGAGCCGTAATCCAATTTAGCGCCAGATATCGTTTCTCTGAGTAGGTACCTGCCAGGTACCTCCTAGTATTGACGAGGCTCAATAAGCCCGCACCTTCCAGTATTAGGTAGGTCAAAACATACATAAATACCTTTTGTCGTGGACTACTACAAAATATATCACTCACTTGATTCGGATACAAATATTGTAGGTACAGAGCAACAAATCTGGTCAACGTTGAAACCTCAGGTTCACTCGAATTAAAGTAAGATACACGAGTAAATAATAATAATCAAGATCTAGAACGGGTTACCAGATTTAGATATCTAGGCACAATGGTTGACGACAAAGGCGACCACAGCCTTGAAATACGCTGCAGAATAGAGCAAGCTCGTAACGCCTTTTCTAAAATGAAAAAAGTACTTTGTGACAGAAAATTAAGTATTTCCCTTCGAACTCGCTTAGCACGGTGCTATGTTTTCTCGGTGCTCCTCTACGGTGTGGAAGCATGGACGCTGACAGATACTATGTCCAAGAAGTTGGAAGCATTCGAGATGTGGGTGTATCGTCGTATGCTGAAAGTCTCTTGGACAGACCGCCTTCGGAACAGCACCGTGCTTCAGAGAATGGGAAAAGGTCTAGAAGTGCTCAATACTATAAAAAAGAGGAAACTAGAGTATTTTGGCCATGTGATGCGTAACACCCTATATCTGGTCAACAACTATGCGTATCTGGTCAACGTTGAAACCTCAGGTTCACTCGAATTAAAGTAAGATACACGAGTAAATAATAATAATCAAGATCTAGAACGGGTTACCAGATTTAGATATCTAGGCACAATGGTTGACGACAAAGGCGACCACAGCCTTGAAATACGCTGCAGAATAGAGCAAGCTCGTAACGCCTTTTCTAAAATGAAAAAAGTACTTTGTGACAGAAAATTAAGTATTTCCCTTCGAACTCGCTTAGCACGGTGCTATGTTTTCTCGGTGCTCCTCTACGGTGTGGAAGCATGGACGCTGACAGATACTATGTCCAAGAAGTTGGAAGCATTCGAGATGTGGGTGTATCGTCGTATGCTGAAAGTCTCTTGGACAGACCGCCTTCGGAACAGCACCGTGCTTCAGAGAATGGGAAAAGGTCTAGAAGTGCTCAATACTATAAAAAAGAGGAAACTAGAGTATTTTGGCCATGTGATGCGTAACACCCAAAAGTATGAGCTCCTTCAGCTAATCATGCAAGGTAAGGTGGCAGGCAGGAGGAGGCCTGGCCGCAGACGGATATCTTGGCTTAAGAACTTACGAGAATGGTTTGGAAAGAGCACCCGTGGATTATTCAGAGCAGCGGCGTCCAAGTTACAAATCGCCATGATGATTGCCAACCTTCATAAGGAGACGGCACCATAAGAAGAAGAAGACACGAGTAAATACAATTGAAATTATGTATGGTTCTTATTAATTTTGAACTATTTGTACCTATACTATACTAGAGTAATTCGCCCTCCCTCTTCGCTTCGAGAAACTAGTCCTTGGTAGCTACAGTCAGAAATGATTTTGGGCGCGTCAATACGGACCTCGTGTAATCGATGATTTAGAGGTTTAGATGAACCTAAATAACCACATTAGTGGACTTGGGATAGCATGAACAGGAAGGCTCCGTCACTAAGGGAGCCGAACCTAGACAAAATCCAATTATCTGGTCAGGCCTTCCGGAACGGTCGCCGACGTCGCCGTCCATCAGCCGAGAGCGCAGACAAACGACCGGCGGCGGCCGTAGAACGAGTTACGCCGGCTAGCGGCTCGAGCAACTGCTAAAGTGTAAAAAAAATGTTAATAAAAATAAGTGTGTTTGTTATAAAAACCGTCGTACTTGTGCGTTGACATTAAGCGAGGAGAATGAGCGGCGCGCCGCGCGGCCTCCCGGCAAGGGCGCCGCCCCTCCCCCCGCCTGCCGCCCCGCGCCGCCCGCGCGCCTTCATAGTCATATTGCATTTTGTTCACTTTACTTGCAATAAAACAAATATATCATTAAGTTACCTTTTGTTTTTAACAGCTATTTTCAGAGTCCCACTTAGCGATACTCGAACTCAATCTCGACGGTCGTATAGCTTCTAAACCTTGTGCACGAGCACGTTGTAATATTTCTCTTATCCCCAGATACGTTGTTCATAAATTAAGCATTATTAAGAAAGGTTGTTATAGTATTTTATCAAAACAAACTGTAGGCCACTGCGCATGGATCCATGGCGACTGACTTGTACCTTAATGTATAGCGGAGTAACTAACCCTAAGGAGCACCTAATGTATAACTGGCCGCTCGGCTCGACTACAAGTCGTGTAATTGCAGGTCCAACCCAGCTGGTCAGTGGTCAGTGGTCCACGTCACTTGCACTCCGCTGCAGAGCGCTGCAATTTGATTAAGTGACTAATGCACTTTTCAACCCTCTGTACCTATTAAATTGGGTGTTTACCCGTGGTCCCCCACGGGTAATTTTAATTCCCCGTAGTCCCATTGCACTAGGGGTTACACTTTTATCGACTTTTTCAACTTCTGATATCGATATAATGTTTGAACCTCCTTAGAATAAAATAAAAATCCATGATAATGGCATATTGGAAACGTCAAAAGAGCATTCTTCTGACTATACTAGATAGAAAAAAACAGTTATTTACAGTTAATTTTATTCAATCTTAAGCAAATGAAATTAAATTTATTTTATATGATTTTGGTTTTCAAAAACATTTTCGACAGTCAAACTACGCCGGAATATCCATAAAATACCTATGTATGACAGTTATTGTGTAGATATATTTTAAAACATCCAGTTTTTCAGCTATCATATAAAGGAAGCATAAGTGTTAGAGAATAGGTACTAAGTAAGGAAAATGATGAGGCTATGTGAGCGAAACAGTCTGCAACACCTTGGACATGGCTTTGTTATATTATAGCCTTAAGTAGGAATAAGTGTTGTATGTAACTGTGAGTAGAGAAAAAAATCCTTGGGAGTTAATTACCCCTCCTTCTTCCAACATCACTTACCGTAGAGCTTTGTTGAAGCGATGGCGTAGTTTGACTGTCGAAAAATGTTTTTAATCACCAAAATCATATAAAATAAATTTTATTTCATTTGCTTAAGATTTAATAAAATATACCGTAAATACTTAACTGTTTTTTTTTCTATATAGTATAGTCAAAAGAATGCTCTTTTGACGTTTCCAATATGCCGTTATCATGGATTTTTATTTTATTTTAATTGTTATGTATTAATCAAGACGAGAATCAATTTTTAATTAATTTGTATGTAAACATTGGACAACCGGACAGTCGAGCCAGCAATACCGAACACCTGTTCAATGAGGCTCAACGACACATAAAACAACATTGTAGAAGTGTCGTTGGTTTATTTCAATTTAGTACAGAAAAAAACGAGTGGAATTCTTAGTACAGGTAGGTTAGTACTAATTAATATGACCAGAACATTTCTAAACTCATGAAAAGCGTACAGTTGTCTCGTCACAAGAACTTGATGAGTTGATTTTAAAAACTTAATATTTATGTATGAAGTGTGAAGATCGCTTACCAGAAGTGCTTGCTTAAATAAAGCCTAGAGTTCATCCGGGGAAGTATCTCCGTCCGCCACGGTATTTTCAGGTACTACTTCTACCGCCAAAATAATTATCGTAACAGCAGTTTTGCTCCGCTTACCCTTTATTAGAAGCGACCATCTCAGTTTTCAGGGGTAGCAACGCATATATGACCGAATTAGACCGACTCAACAATTTCTAATTGGATTATTACTGCTGTTTCTACTGTTTTTAGCGCCGTCAAAGAAATATTAGATCTTATGTAGAGCCAACCTTCTAACTCTACACGCCCAAACTTAACAAGCACTATACATGTAATAGTTAACTTTACATAATCAACACCTTAGTCAAAATAATTGTTTGGGACGCTAGGGAGCAAAAGTTAAAGGTTTACGATTTTTTTGTTTACATACTTATCTACTAAACTTAGTTTACACTAGTAGAGTCCGCTTCGTTCATACAAAGTACGACTCGATCACGTTAAAATTACTGCGGGAAAAGGAGAACTGCCATGGCCCATAGAAAATTTACCCAGGCCCGACAGTAATGAAAAGTACCTTAGTTTTTTTGTTATATTACATATAATAAAAAATATAGTAACAGTATTTTAAATAACAGTGGCTAACAACTATTTATAGCTATGTGACTTTACTCAGGCGAAATATTTGAAAACCATTTATTTTTCACTTAATAGCAATAGTATCCATTTAGACTGACCCAAAGTTACCAAAAATAGGAAATATAGACAGTCACCAAACTTTTATCTCCATTAGAGCAATGAATATCAAGTTCCAGATTTTTAATGGTACCTTTATTCTTTACCTTCGAAGATTAAAATTAAATGAAGCTTAACTCGAATGATATAACTTAATTGCAGTTTAAAAATATAATTATAAAATTAAAGCAAACTAAAAACTCACGACGCGTTTTAGCTCCGCGACGGCCGTAGCGGTACGGTTTGCCGTAGCGCAATTCCGTTTCCGCGGCTGACGCGGCAAAATTCCGCATCGTGAGTTCTTATCGCAATAGTTACGTATTATTATTTACTAGAACTTTAGGTCATCTGGATAATCTAATCATTATTTTATTTTACAAGTTTTTTGTGCAAATAAATATCAAACATTTATTTTAAGTATGAAAAAATTCAAAAGTTTAAAGTGAAATATTTTGTTGTTAGCCACTTATTTCGAATATAACAATAATAGATATTTGTTATACTCAACATAACAAAAAAACTGGGATATGTTTCTTTCATGTCGGGTCTGGGTCAAAAATGGCAGTTCTCCTTTGATGCGACTTTCGCACTTCTATTGTTGGAGATCTAACTTTAAAACTATACACCGACTTTTAACTAATTCAGTTTATTGCAGTTAAATTACATTTCCAGTTACCATTTTTTATTATCTCAAACATAGTGATGTAATCTGGACGCAAATAATTCGATTTGAAAGAAATACAACTTATCGGATTATAATCGTTTTATACTTATAATTAGCGTAGTAAGTACGTCAATTAACAGCATCGAATTAAAGTGGGAGTAGCGATTTCCTACGTGAGCAAGGAATACGAAGCGACGCGACGTTGCGATTCTGACGTACGCGATCAAATCAACGGTATCCCTACTTGCGTCCTATGTGACAGTCTGCGACAACACGCGAAGTTGTCATTGTTGCGTGTAGCATCGCGTCGTGTTGCGTAGCGTCGCGTCTTATTCGTCGCTCACGTAGGACATCCCGTAAGTATCGTTACGAAGACAAGATGAGACGAGACGAAAGAAGATGAGCTAATGAGACGTGATGGTAAATAGCCTGAGGAAGTTACATGCCCGTGTGCGCAGACCACAGTCGGCTCTTACTGACAACTCCCGCCTGATTTTACCTATGTTTGGTAGAAATGTAGTATCTACTCTTTTCAAAAATGATTAGGGCCTTTTTTTGGCATGAATTGCTAGCTACAATTTATGAAGATCTATTAAGGTGTTTGATGATCGTCAGTGAGCAAGAAGTTTTTCTTAATCGGGGGATTTTTAAATCTATATTTTTGTAGCAATTAAGAAGAATTTATCGAATTTACTGAATTGAATTTTTCATGTAGGAGATATCCGAGAACGAGCCGAGAGACCCGTGAAGTGCACACCAAGTGACCTGACAGAACCGACGTTACCGTGAATGTGGACCAGCTGTGGTCAGCTCCCGTAGATAAGCGACCTCAGCGTGCTCCCTCTGCCACCGGCCGCTGCCGATGTATCCGTGGACGTTGAGCGTGGGTCCTAGCGAGCGGAGCTATATGCGGCTCGGGGCAGTAAATGTGCGCACAATCGGTATTGTTCGAATGGGCGCGCGCGCAGGGGTCGCGGCAGCCGTGACATTTATGCTCGACCTCAGCAACTCTATCCGCGGTCCCGCTCCGCCGCGCTCGGCCGGCCACCGCGGACGACTTGCCACCCTTCACACCCGCCGGTACTTCTGCGCTCCTGGTACCCCGAACCTACATCCCCCTGGATACACAACCCAACCTTCAAAGGCACGCTGCTTTGGTCCTATTAAACTTCAAAAATATCATCATTCGAAGTAATTGTAGGTTTGCAACACTTGAGTGCGGTTAAGTGCCGTAAGGCGAATTCTAGTTTAAAATATGTTTCATAGTTTAATCAATAAAATAATGGAGATCTCATAATCTACATGAAACGTTAGTACACAAAACTACGCGAAACTTTTGTCCTATGTGTGGGGGCCAGTAAGAAATGTTATGTTAAAAAAACAGTTGTTTTGAGTAAAAGAAACGAAAAAAAAACTAGAAAGCCCGAATATTGTTTTTACAATTTAGCATAAAATAAAAACGCCGGTACAGTCCACCAGTATGATGTCAAACCACTACAGAACTATATTACCTACTCTTTGTTAAATCTTTGCCGATGTGCTCTAAGCAGACTTAATAATCCTTATGAAGACAATTATGAGCCCAGCTATATAATAACAGCCGCATAATCGGCGTTCTTTGGCGAGTCTATGGCCTTAGAAGCATGTTAATGAACGAATCCTTGCCGACTGCCGACCCACTCATCACTGAATCAGCTTCCTCGCGACTGGTGCGCTCGTGTGCTTCCCGTGCAATGGATACATTACATTACCCAAAATCCGAGCTCTATTGCTGCAAAGTACGTGCATTACATCGCACTACTAGCGAAATAAATAAGCGGATCTCCTGCTACTCGACCGGCAACGCGTCGGTCAAGTCTGTTGATGTTATCGACGTCCATAGGTATGATGTGTTTAAGATGCGGTTCCGCTGAGGCGGAGCGGAGCAGAGCGGAGAGCGATTCACCAATCATATGGCTCTATATCCACATCTCATTGTGCCTCGTGTGTATTTCATTCCATGTGATTGGTGAATCGCTCTCCGCTCTGCTCCGATTCGCCTCAGTAGAACCGCACCCTTATTCTAGTGGTTCTGCTGACAGAACTAAGTCGATAGGTACCCGCGTACTGACCGGTGACTGATCTAACAGTTTTATTGTAAGAATTTCTGAATAACAGGGGAAAATTAATCTAAAATGAAGAGCCAATTAGACAAAAACATGTATTGTAAAATAAAAGATACTACCAAAATTTAAGTATATCTAAAACGTGTTAAGGAGTAGCAATCTTATTTGAATCTGCGTTTTCGTCGTCGTCGACTAAGATGAACGAGTAGGAATTCTTCAGCGAAATAACTTGATTTTGTAGGGCTCGTAATCGGATCTCTACTAGTTCGAAACTCTCTTGCAAATTGTTTATTTGTATCTGCATGCGTTGCCGGGTCTGCAATGTACGAGAAAATTGTTGTAGTTTATTGTGTAAACTAGATGATTGTTGTAAAAAATATCCATTCATTCTCATAATTCATAATTCATTCATTCATTTCCCATTTAAAATATTAGTAGAATATTCAATAGGACACACCGAGTAAACAGTTAATGCCGGGCAATGGCCGGGAAAATGAAGTAACCTCGTAATCAGCACCTTCTGCCAATTCGTTAAAAAACACTAAAGTTTAATCGTCGGTCTCGTGCGGCGGACCGTCCCCAGCACAGCACAGAGATGAAGCACAGAGATGAAGCTCACAAAGATGAGTTCTGTCACTTCGATTGCGAGCTTGATTGGCGCCGACGACGTCTCGGTTTTAATTTTAACAGAACGCAATGTACGTCAAAATTCTAAATCTCACTGCGGATTCAGATACCGAGATGTCAAAGACATCGTGACAGAATAGCCTAGCAGATACCGGAGAGTACAGGAGAGTCATACCTCGTCGCGCTCCTTCTGGCAGGCGCGGCAGTGCGCGCGGCTCTGCACGAGCTGGCGCTCGAGCTCGGAGACCTGGGCCTGCAGGTGTCGGCGCGCGGCCTCGGAGCGCGCGCGCGCGCGGGCCAGCGCGCGCTCCGCGGCCCCGCGCTGCTCGGCCAGCTCCGCCGCCTGCGCCGCGTGCGCGGCCGCGCGCTCCGCCACCCGCGCCTCCAGCTGCGACCGCTTCTCCTCCAGCCGCACCACCTGGCATCTGGACACAACCGTCTAGCTACATCAACCTTCCTCCCCGGAGGTTATACTGTTCTTCCCACGTGGATGACGCGATGGTTTACTTGCCGATCCGAGGGATGAAAACGCCCCTGTTTATTGTGTTACGATGTCGTGGGGGCGAACTAAAATTAAGGTGTAAGAAGTATTTATTACTCGTGATAAAACCGAGCGGACAGATACTAAGTACATTAAACACGACGACTCATTTGTTGCTTACCCTTCGCGCTCCGTTTCCCTGACCTAAACCGAGTTACTTTAAATCTGTTAGACACACGATTCTATGATTTAGCTAGAATTGATCTCGAACTTGAATGACCTTAGTGATTTAATAAAATCTCACATTTTGTCAAATTGCAATATAAAAACCAAGCTTTGGGCAGTCGCTTTTCTAACCCCATTAGAGACACGCCCAACGAGAGCCAGCACACTGCCCAGCATAATGGTTTCAGTGAAACGGAATCACACTTAATTCGGTAAATTTCAACTACAAAGGATCTCAACACCAGCATCGCGATACGTACTTAATGATCCATCTGAATTAAGACTAAGTTAAAACATACTTGAGGTCATCTACGCTTTTCGATAGCTCTTCTATTTCAGCTCGCTGATCATCGACGGTTGACTTTAGTTGTTGGTTCTCTTCAAGAAGCTTCGATTTATCGGCTTTCTCCTGGTTTAGACTGTTGACTGCGACCACCAGCTGTAACATACATATATTCGGGACCCGTTGGTTGTAGGTAGTAGGTAAATAGATAAAACACATTCTTGTTGACCGGTGCAGTCAGAACTCTCGTCTGCCCAACTTATAGTTTACTCGGTTGAAGGTAGGTATTTTATTAATAGCCGTGATATAGGTACGTAATAAGTATAATGTTCATCGGGATAGCAAATGAGTTAATGACATAGGTACAGATGGCAGCAACCTTTAAAGCTAAACGAAGGGACGTGATGCCATCGCCCCGTCAGTTTTATAGGATGGTGAGTGACGATCAAGGGCGACACTGTCTCTAATTATCGGGCGGCTCATCTGGTCGGTTTTCGACAATTCACATTTCAAAACGAAGGAGGAAAGGATGGGGGTACGTACGGGATTGCAAAGGACATGTTGATCACAAATTACTCAGTTGTGGTGGTACTATATTTGAGTCATATATGTATAATTGAAACTCCCCGCCAAAACCAATCTAATTACCTGCGCTCACAGTTCAATTTAGTTTGACAGAAAAATTTACTGAGGACATTTTTAGATAGCGCGGTCAATGTTAAATGTACCTTAATCGCATTGGCGGAACGCTGGCATTCGTGTGCCATGCAATTATAACGGAGTATGGGTACCTTCTCGTTGACGAGGTGAAGGTCGGCGGCGAGGTGGCGCGCGCCGTCCTCGGCCAACGCTTGGAGCTGGCGCGCCTCGGCTAGCTGCGCGCGCGCGCCCGCCAGCAGCGCCGGCAGCGGCGCTAGCTCCGACAGCTTCGCCTGGAACTGGCTCTGAACGCCCCCGCCCCGCCCCCCGCGCGTCAGACTCCGCACCAGACCCTCGCGCGCGCTTGGCATGTCACTTATGTGTCATCCATTGCGTGGGTCATCCGTGTTACATTATTTTTCGGTACCTAGCCCCTTAGTAGGTACTAGGTACCTACCATCTGGTAACTTGTAGCATAAAATAGAATTCAGGTATATTTGTAAGGGATAGTGTAAATAGGTATCCTTACTAATACCTATGTTGCGATTATAAACACGTCATATTTTTATATTTAGTTATCTGAAGTGGCATCAAAGTTCCTCATAATGGTCTACGATTAATTAAAGGAGTAAATATCTATTTATATATCTATCTATGTATTTACCTGCAATGATGAGGCTATATTTTGTAAGTGCATAGCCCGTATCGCCCTACATGCTTCCGAGGTCAATTTATAGTGAAGAGATAATTATTCGCAAACAACCTAATTATAATTATATAACATGTACTTAGTGGATTGTAGATTGCTATCACTTTTACCATAAATTAAATTAATAAATGCAAACAATTATTATTATATGTTATACCTATTTATCAAGAGTAGATAAGACCCTCCAGGTAATATTCTTGTAGGCAATTAACGAATGCACCTGAAGATAAAGAAACGTAATGCCACGGAACAGTACTGCTCGTTAATATAAACAGGCGTTCGACCAAATCTAGCGTTGCCGCGTTGGACAACAGTGGTAGCGGCAAATGGATGTTGTGAGGTTTAGATATGTAATATTATCAGGCGCCGCTTCATTACTCATCAATCTCATCATTTATCATCAAATTCAAAAAAATCTATTTGTAAGATGTTTATTTCAGGTTGAGATTTATGGCACAAGTTTATACGCGTCATTCACAATAAAAACTGCAGTTTGATTTATAATTTCAATCCCTTTCATAGATGCATGTATTTAGTATTTCACAAATTACGAGGCGTATCCTCTCTTTTCTCACCTTACCGGGGACGATGGCACTTGATTGATGTCATTTGGCCCGGTAAACGTATCACCGGGCCAGTTAAGTTTTTTCCTATGTGGCCCGGAGCCGGGCCAAGTCACCGGGCCAGATGGGGTATCCCATTCATTGTCCACCTTTCATTGTCCCTATAAAATCTAAAATGATGCAATATTTCGGCTAACATTGTCGTCTTCATAGATTTAGCATAATATTATAACCAATTAAACTGATTGATTAAATAAAGCCGCCATATTTTGATAAGATAGTGAGAATAAAGATTTTGTTAATATTATCATGATCTATTATTAGCTTTAAGTTTCATACTCCAAATTTTAGTGACGACGTTTGATTCCCGGCCAAATCACAATTTATGTAACTGATTATAATGTTCGTCAAGGCGTAACGGATGATAACGATGAGTTATAAGGTGATTATGAAGTAAATAGTATAAAGTGGTATTCACCTTCATCTTCTGTATCTCAACCTGGATCTGGTCGGAAACCTGTCTGTTGTCATAGTCCATTACCTCCACCTGTCTTCGCAGCTCCTCCGCCTGCTGCTGCGCCTGGAGGTACTGTCGATATCGGGAAGCTAACGTCATAAAGCCAACGTAACTATGCGTTGCATGCAAATATTAACTGTAATTACTGTTGATACATTTCAATGTTCTTTACCGCATTGTAAAATGCCGCCCGGCCCGGCGCGGCCCGATGCGAGCCGGTTGGTCTGAATCGTACCTAAGACCCTTCTCACACTACGCTATTTATTAGCTACGCGACTGCAACGCAATCCAATATTCGCTGTATCAGACACTGTCACTGACAGGAGACGCATCGTAGTCGCGGCGCTTCTTTACTTTGACAACATCCTAGTCGCTCACAAATAGCGTAGTGTGAGAAAAGCCTAAGACTGTGATTACCAAAAACAAATGATAAAATAAAATATATGTAGGTACAGAACGCAAAAGACGTTGCTCAACTTTTGTTCCAATCGTCGGCCAACAATACCGAGGGTGGCAATAAAATTATCACGACATTCCTTTCGCGACTTTGTTTTAGAGGCGTATCGATCAACTCATAATAGGTAATATGTCGGTGGGTACATGTAAGAATTGTAAGAGTTACCTTCGCGCGGTACTCCTCCACCTGCTCGCATTTCTCGGCCGCATTCATTTTCAACTCTTCGATCTCTTCGTTTAGGTCTCGGACTTGAGTTTTTAGAGCGACTACATCCTCGTCAGTACCCTTCTGCAACTCCTACAAAATATCGCATCGTTTTGTTTTCATTAACCTTCCCCTATTATGGATTCAGAGACGGAGTATGAAAAGTTCGGTTTTCAGTTAAAGTTTCGACCATAGTTCATACACTATGGTTTCGACGTTTACCCCACAATGGAATACGGTGACCACTTACAATTCTTTTTTTTGTACTAAAATGGGAAATTTAGACTTCAAAATAATTTATTTATCTAGTACCTACTTATTTATGATGATTAAGTACAGAAGTTGTTAAATTTTGACGAAATTAGATTTCTATACTTACAAAATAAAATATGAATATTTTCCTTCGCTTATGAAAAAATCAATTATTACTCCTGTATATAAGAATGGGGATAGAACGCAAATAAATAAGTACAGGCCAATTTCAGTTTTAACTGGTATCTCCAAAGTAATGGAAAAGCTAATTAATAATAGATTAATTCAATATCTTAATCATTTTAATATTTTATCATCTTCATAATACGGATTTAGAAAAGGTAAATGTACACAAGATGCAATTTTGGATTTATCTTCGCTTATTGTTAAACACCTTGATAGTAAAAACAAATGTCTAACTGTCTTTTTAGACCTTAGAAAGGCATTTGACATTGTTTCTATTCCCATTCTTATAAAAAAGCTAGAAAATATTGGAATTAGAGGCAGCCAACTTCAGCTGATGAAGGATTATTTAAATAATAGTACTCAGAGCACAAAAGTCGGAAACTACACCAGTAACGACCTTGACATGACATTCGGTGTACCGCAAGGTAGTGTTTTAGGACCTACCTTGTTTTTAAATTATATAAATGATCTATGTAACTATAAGATAGACTTTTCATATGCAGATGATACTGCAGTAGTTTTTCATGGCAAAACCTGGAAAGAAGTACATAAAACTGCCGAAACAGGCTTAAAGAATATATCTATATGGCTTAAAACTAACTATCTGACACTTAATACCAACAAAACAAATTACATATGTTTCTCAATAAATAAAAAAGGTCGACCTTCTACATCAAATTTACAAATACACCACTGTAATGGCCAAAATGACATCTGTATGTGTCCTACCATTGATAAAATAGATTTTACAAAATATTTAGGCGTAATAATTGATCAAAAACTATCTTGGCATTCCCATTTAGAAATACTCACTAGCAGAATCAGGAAACTTATTTGGACTTTTAAAACTTTAAGACATAATTATTGCAACTAATAAATTACTAATACAAGTTTACACAGCTCTTGCTGAATCATTACTGTCTTACTGCATTCCAGTGTGGGGAGGAGCATCTAAAATAAAATTCCTAGAACTAGAACGAAGTCAACGTGCCTTATTGAAAGTAATGTACTGCAAACCTTTTCGATTCCCCACAAAATGAGCTTACGCTATTAACGGCTTACTAAGTGTGAAAAAGATTTATATTCTAAAACTAATATTAAGGAAACATAATACATCCATACTAATATTATAAATGCGAAAGTCTGTCTGTCTGTCTGTCTGTCTGTCTGTGACGTTTTCACGGCTAAACCACCGGTGCGATTTGGATGAAATTCGGAATGAAAATAGTTGAAGACCCAGAGTCACATATAGGCTACTTTTTTTTCAAAAATCTAAACCGCCTGACCGATTTCGATGAATTTTCCCAGGAAGATAGTTGATGACGTACCTTCTTCCCCACTTCCCCGGTTCGCGATATAAACGAATTCCACGCGGGCGAAGCCGCGGGCAAAAGCTAGTTAACTATAAATACAAAAACGAAAAGGAGAGTAAATTTTAGAACAGAAACAGACATTATAAAAACTGAATTTGCAAGACATCAATATACTAAGCAGTCAGCTTGTATAAACAAGAAGGTGAATAATATAATGGAAATATACTCACTGGATGCTCACGAACTTAAACATACCATAACTGACTGGCTTAGAAAACTAAACTATGAAGAAACAGAGGATTTATTTAACGTGATCACATAAACTACTATTTATTATATAAACACACACACACACACACATACACATGCACGCACACACACACACAAACATTTACCCACAAACATAATACATACAAGTTTTTTTCTTTTGTAAAATTAGTGCATAGAAGAGATTAAGAGTATTTACGGAAGAGCGGGACATCCTGGCACAAGTATACTGTACTTAAAAGGATGTCCCAACAACTTTAAGTATGTATTCAAATCTCTTTTTATGAATAAAAATTATCATTATTATAATCTGTTTTACTTTATTTATATTATCGTTTCGTTGGCAATGTTATACCTAGTTACTAACACTGCTACAGTTTTTAACCGACTTCAAAAAAGAAGGAGGTTCTCAATTCGACCGTATATTTATGCTTTTTAGGGTTCCGTACCCAAAGGGTAAAACGGGACCCTATTACTGAGACTTCGCTGTCCGTCCGTCCGTCCGTCCGTCTGTCACCAGGCTGTATCTCATGAACCGTACTAATTACACAGTTGAAAATTTCACAGATGATGTATTTCTGTTGCCGCTACAACAACAAATACTAAAAAACAGAATAAAATAAATATTTAAGTGGGCGCCCATACTGTCGACGCCTCAGCGATAGTTTAGTTAGCTTTCGGTCCAAGAGATGGCGTTGTGGCTAATATGTGGCTACAATAAAACAATTAAATATTTAAGTGAGGCTTTCATACACTAGACCAGATTTTTTTTGGCGTTTTTATACATAATGGTACGGAACCTTTCGTGCGCGAGTCCGACTCGCACTTGGCCGGTTTTTATTTTATGTGTGTTCAGCGATTTATTCGTCGTTTATGGGCCGATTTTGATAATTCTTTTTTTGTTGTAAAGTAGATATGCGCAGTAGGGTCCGCTGATAAGGACACCAGGATCTGATGATGGCATCTCAGAGAAATCGAGGGGAACTTTCGAAAATTGTATGGACGACTAGTGTGTTTGTTCATATTATCATAAGTACATTAAAGCGCTACCATTTTATGAAGGTCTGGAGTCGATCTGATGAAGTCGAAAGACAGTCGAGGGAACTCCTCAACGATTTACTGAAGATATCTAGTGTTTGGGCTTGATTAATTTGTAGTGACGAGAACTTTACACTTACATGTTGAATTGAGCGCCATCTGGTGAGTAGTTTTTGAGTTATCTGTGCTTATCAAGGTTGAAGTCGGTTATTTTTTTTTTGTAAAAAGCAATAATATAGCTTAAATTTTTAAATAGCCAGCTGCACGAGTCGGTAATGCGTGCCTTGTCGGGCAGAATGCCTTAAATAGCCTACTGAACGAGTTGGTAACCTTGTCGTGCAGCAGACGGCCGCTGCAGAGGCCGTTGAGCTGGCCCTCCAGCTCGCGCAGCCGGCGCTCGGACTGCTCCCGCCGGAGCCGCTCCTCGTCCGCGCAGTTCTTCGCCCGGATCAACTGCTCTCGGAGCGTGGACATCTGCCAACGAGCAAATTGTACGTCGTGTGCTCTTGCTATGTTCTATCTACAGGCGTTTATGCTGAGTGTGTTGCAAATTATTCAAATAAAATTATACATATGTAAGTTAATACGAGTGTTTATCCGTCTAACCCTTTACAAAAATTACCGATTTCAATATTTGATAAATATAGTTTATAAATATAATAGTATACAGGGTGTCCCAAGGGTGGCTCCAAGAGGCACCTGCTAAATGTCAAAAAATCGTTTTCGTGAAATTGACATCGTTTTTCGGAAATTGGGCTCCCTTACTCTACTTTTGTTTGCTGACTACACAACTGAGCTGATTTATTTTTTCTCGTACTCTTTTTTTTTCTCATACTCTTAATTAACATCAGTACCTACTCTCAGTTTTATGTTTTTGCAAACTACTGACCTGGCATTTCTTTGCACTGTGATAGTATTTTGTGAATTGGAATTTCGACATTTGAAAAATTGTGGTCGTGGTAGTTGTAAACACTTCGAAAAATTCCATAGTTTATCTTTTAATGAAAAAAGAGTTAGATTTTTTTCTTATTTTTTCATAAGTACCTACTCATGAGCAGGTCCACCCTCCAGTTTGGGACACTCTGTAGGTATACATATCGTTATTACAAATTATCATTGTACCTACCTATGTACTTAGGAATCTTAGATCCTAATTAAAGATCTGCAGACCTCCAACTAGACTATGTAATTTAAAAATAAAGAGCACCTGAGGGACCTGCGTGAGATCTTCGTCCTGATGTTTTGTCACGATTTCGTCGGCTTCCTGATCGGACAAAAATCGTTAATTTAATAAATTTGACTTAGTGACTTCAAGTTTTACGTAATCCATAACTGTCTGTAAATTAGCCCAGTATTAACAGACAGATCCATACTCCATACTAATATTATAAATGTGAAAGTGTGTTTGTTTGTTTGTTTATTTGTTTGTTTGTGGCTCTTTCTCATTGCAACATGGCTATTATATGATATGGTTTATGTGTGTAGAGATAGTTGGGAGGGTGGAGAGGGTCGTAGGCTACTTTTTACAGCGGAAAAACATCTCATTCCCATGAGAAGATCGATGTTTTGTTAGTTGCTAGATATATAGTTCCGGATGCTGTTAATAGACGGCGTTAGTAAAATTCATTTGCAAGTTCTGAATCACGCCATCAAATACTACATGTAGGTATAGTAAATTTACTTAAGTCATAGGCGAATGTTATAGACTTAGTTCCAGTACCTATAACATAAGGCTACTTTTTATCTCGAGAATCCTACGGGAGCGGGACCTACGCGGCTGTTACCTACGGGGCCCGAAGGGAAGCGAGGGCGGTTCTCTAGTAAGTTATAATGAAAGGGGCAAATCTAACTTGATCCGTCTAGTCAGGAGTTTAACGTTTAAATACCTAACGTGGCATCATTGCGGAACCGATAAATCATTATTTACTACACAGAGCCCGAGTGCTTTCGACTCACTACATATCTCCAGTAAGTACAAGGTGCCTGCCTAAGGCATAAAAACCGCGTAAACGTATTCTGCCACAACTCACCAGCCCGTATGGCTTCTGTTTGCGGACGTGCAAGTCTATTCGGTCCTTCCTGATCGCCGCCAGCTCCATCTGAATCTCCTTCACTTCCCCCTCCATCATCCCCAGTTGTTTTTGCTAAACAGCGAGGAGATAATGCAGGAATAATAGTAGATTGTATTACAAGGGTGCAAAGTAATATTTTTTCGGCGAGGGCGCTTTTTTGAATCCAGAGCGAAGTGAGGGATTCTTTAGTAGAATCCTGAACGTAGCAAGGGATTCAAAGTATGTCGCCCGAGCCAAAAAAATTTGCTCCCGAGTGATACACTCTACTTTTCATCCCCCCCTATGAGAAAATAAAAAGCGCCTCAAATTCAGGAATAATACTGTCACAGTCACTAAACTAACTAAACTGACTAACCCGACTAACCCGACTAACCCGACTAACCCGACTAACCCGACTAACCCGACTAACCCGACTAACCCGACTAACCCGACTTACCCGACTAACCCGACTATTATTTAAATAACGGGCAGGAAAAGTTATATGAAAATTAATTCCCGCCCGCTAAATAGAAAACACCAACTTTGGATCCCCTTAAGACCGAACCAAGTCGTCTTTTTCGAATAGGTGGGATGAAAAAATGTTTAATATATCAGTCGTTACACAGGAGCTTTTCAAAGTATCAGATAGAGGTCGTCATCTAAACTGAACCAGAGCGAGATATAAAACGAGTTCAATAAAACCTTTCACTTCAATATACGACAGAATAATTATGTAAGTATAGGAATGCTTTGATAAATAGGTAGGTATTTGTGAACAACGTCAGGGGCGACAGGGCTAGACCATTGACTTTATAAGGTTTCTGGTAAAAGTTAAGGCGCCTTCTCTACAACTGTATACCTGTCGTACGTTATTTAACAAGTCTTCCGACACTCCAAAATTAAATACTTTTTAAGTTGCCTTCCGGCTGGCCCGGTGTGGCCGCGTGGTCACTGTGAGCCGCGCTAGGCGGCTCTGCTCAGCGGCAACTGTGGTCAGAGGCCAATTTGCGCGGAGCCAGTGTAGTAGCTAGTAGAAACCAAAATTATACAATAGGTAGATACATTATAGCCCCACGTACTAGTACTGATGGTTCTCCTTTGAACTCGGCGTTCGCGGAGAAAGGCCAATATTCTGAATGAGGCATAATCGACGATCGTATCGATCAACTTGTAAGTACGTATTCTTGCTCGGTTCCGTAATCTTGTGATTATAATTCGTAATGATAATATTCTAGGAATTATTTGAAGGATAAAAAATAATAATAATCACTAATAATATCACGGTGGTAGGTAAACAAAACGCAGAAACTAGCTTTAACTGACGCAGTCATCAGTCATTTATCATTGGCATTAAAACCTATCAACGATAAGGTAACGATAATAACAACGATAAGGATAAGATAACGATAACGATCAACGATAGTAGGAGAGTATTTGAGGCAAATATAATTAATGGGGGCTTTACATTATACCTACAATTTGCAGAGCGCTAACTCAGTGCACTAACTAGTGCTTTCATAAGTACATTACGCTGCACTAGTTACTGCTTCTGCCCTCTAGTGTAATATCTCTATGGTAACGCTCGCTGTGCGCGGTTCAGTGTTGCCAGATTAGGCAAATTATCGCCATTTAGGCTACCTCAGGGGTCCAAAAGCGAATGGCGATAAATGGGCGTTATAGACTACTTCACGATTAACCCAAAGGAGAACTGCCATGACCCATAGAAAAAACTAGAACATAGAAGAAATGACGGTAATTAGCTTCGCTAGCTAGTGCAGTGTAATGAGTAAGGACACTAGATAGTGCATTGAGTTATGGGGGCTTTACATTATACAATTTGCAGAGCGCTAACTCAGTGCACTAACTAGTGTTTTCATACATTACGCTGCACTAGTTACTGTCTAACTGCCTTTACACTATGCGATTTTAGCACGCTAGCTCAGTTAGCGCTCTGCAAATTGTATAATGTATAGCCACATAGCCCCCATTAGGAAAACACAATCTTTTTTATGACACAGACAGTAGAATATTTAAAAATGTCTAAGTACTCTGTGCTTATTGTACCTGTAATAGCGGCTACAGACTCACGCCGAGAACCCCCGAGTAATAGTCGAAGATGGAGTTGAAATGAGAACACTTATTTTGGATTGAGGGCACTACTATATTTAGTCTTGTAATTATTTTATACACGTCTTCAGTATTTAGTTTTAGTATCTTACAGCAAAAAATATGGTCGCTTCGTCTGACGAGCGAGAGAGAGAGAGAGAGGGCAGCACCAACGACAGTACAGATATTTTATACCAAATCAATGACAATATTGCTACAGATAATACATCTTCCCGCTGGTCCCCCTCTCAAAAAAAAACAACGAAAAAAAAGCTTTTCACAATCACAACTAGGCCTCTACCTCGTCTGTGCAACTAGGTACCTACCTATAGTTTACAATTACAATCATAGAGTAACTTTGTATATAGGGAAATTACAATTACAGTACTTTACATCGAGATGGAGTATACATTCAGTCCAGTAAAAGATCACCAGATTATTGAGATCGGATGTGATATTAGGTTCTAGTGTAAATACATCCATTGGTACCTATCTCTTATATCATAAGATCTGTAATTATTATTCATAACAATGTCTTAACAATGCGACCTGAACTCCACTTATTTATTTGAGGATTTTTCTTAAACCATACATGTTCATGTAACTTAAAACTATGTTTTGATCTCGTATTTCTATTATAATTTCTTATATTTCTACTTTGTATTTCTATCTATTACTTTGCTAAACTCAAATAAAAGACAATCAGATCAGAATAAAAATGACATTTCAGTTTCACTGACGTGGGAAGACAATCAAGACGTCACGCTCAGACGTCACTACGTCATCTGGACCAAATTCAGTCAGATTTGTTGATTGGTATTTGGTTCCAGTTGAAGTTCCAGAGATTCCAGGTGTTCGCTGCGCCGCTGAGTACATTATACGAGGTTCATACTGTGCGCTAGATAGAAGTCAGCTTTGCGCTGCGCTTCTGCCAGTTGCCAGTAGCTAACTGGTCGACGTCGACATTCCATCCCAGATCCCCATCTCCGGGCTTAGCCGGTGCACGTTTCAGAAAATCGCGATTTAGAAAACTGCAATAAACTATAATACGAACTTCATATATAACTTATTTCCGAATTCTAAGTTAAATTTTTAGTAATTTGACATGAGATTATTAGTTTCTAGTGTATGACCGTGCAATATTTGAATTTTGTGGACGTGGAACTAGTAATTCTTCTCAAAACTCAGTGAAGAAGGCAGGCAGAACCACGGAACGTAAATCTCCAGAGTTGTAACCTGTAAGTACAAAAATAGATAATTTTTTAATAAGTACCTAATTCAGGGTTGGATTTCGTAGTATAATTATACTATTTGTACCATTATTTTATGATGTGTAGTATGTAGTATCGTAAGGTCATTATACTACGCGAAAATACCATAATTTTAGCAAAGAGGGTCCTTTTATTTTTTTGTTAATAATTATCCTACAATATCAGATTTTTTGTAACAAATATTATGGCAATACCAAATCAAGCAATGGCGGTGATTCCCCACTGGGAAATCCCAGCGTGTTATTGCTAAAGACGAAATTCCAATCGACGAATTATCTGAGTGCCGTCCAATTGCCTCAATTTGACTGAGTCCAGTTCTGTTAATTTGTAAGTAAGAGTCTGGCTATCCAAAGCTGAACCAAGCAAAGCGCATTATATATAAAGAATAAGCATTATGGTAACACAGAATATACCAGGAAAAAAAGGTTTGATGCTTTTAAAATTTATAAAAAACAAAATACAATCGGAAGTAAGAACTAATTTAATAAGCGTGATATTGGCAATGAGGAAAGAGTGTATGAAAATTATTTTAGTAAATCACTCCGACAAAAAATACGATTGGTACTAGTCAAAAAAGATAATTTTTGAATTTTTGAGTTTACCTATCCATCTTCAAAAAGGATCAAAGTGTCTAAAAGAAGCCATGTTGACATTTTGTCACAGTGTGGCCGCTGCAAAAAACATTGGGTTCAGCTTTGGTTAACCAAACTCTACCTAAGTATAATAAAACATTTATAATTATCAAAAGATTTCTATTAAATCCCAGACAAAAACACAAAAGAAGAAACGTAGTATAATTTTTGAAAAGTAGTATAATTTTAATTTCCATAGACAATAATTTTCTGAAGCTCTGAATCCAACCCTGACCTAATTGAATAACTTTATTTTCAAAACTTTGTTGGTAATTTGCAGTTGAAAACTATTGAAATTTAAGGTTGTGCTTATTATTAAATTAATTTCAAGAGTAAGATGACTTATTGTTATTGTATTGGTATTGTTTTATTGACTTATTGTATTGGTGTTGTTATTATTGTTGTGTTAATAGGTATATGAAATGCGACTTTGATTAAAAAAATATAAAAAAACAGCATCATTGCTTTATATATGCAAACCAATAGCATCAGCAGATTTGCAACAAACTGGCGAAATCTAAGCAATGCTTAACATTTTTAAGGAAAATTTGCAGCAAGCTAGCGAATTCTCAGTAGCATTATACTTTCAGCATTATGTGAAAATGATTAGACATGGTCAGCGCTCATTAAACTCCAGCGTTCATCTGTTCATGCAATATTCCATTGTGCCATGACCATGAGTAATGTTGGAGGTGTTGAAGGTTATATTTGGCTAGTTCTTCATCTGAGGTATCTTACTAAAGATCATGGCTTCATGTTGTGAACCTAAATCTCAAAATTGAGTCGTGTTAATATTTACAAATAATATTTAGGGAGCATTGAATTAGTCTATGCTCCCAGGTGTGATTCTAAATAAGACAATTTATGATAATGAAGTATTGTTGAGTATTTACGCTTGAATAGATATCCTAATTGTATAGCACAGAGAACAGTCTGTTATCACAATAACGTTGTTGTGAAACAATGTCTTACAGTACGATAAAAAGCCCTTTGTACAAATTGCAATGAATTGAAATGACATGTAACAGTGGTACTTGAAGAATTAAAGAGGTTAGTCACATAATGCATTAGTTATTTTTTAAGCGAACTACAAGTTCCTAAGGCCAAGTAGATTATTAGATATTGACTTTTTTTCATTTAATTTAGGTGATTATACATAACTATGCATCATGGGCATCTCATCATTATCATTGTAATAAAAGTGAAAAAGTAAATGCATGTGAACAGACAGATTGTATTATGTACACTAATAGTTTTACAAATGTTAAAATTGGTATTTGTATGTTCAGTTATATTTCAATTATTCATGAAAGTTTTTGCTATACATGTGGTTTGAATGTTAACACCACATGCATTTAAATTTAAAATTTATGTTAGAATGTTAAGTATTTAATTCAAAAGACATTTCACTCATTACACAAGTATCAGTCAGTATTATGCGTTGCTGGTGGCAGTAACATAGATTACATTTTATTCAACCCAACAAAGTCAAGGTCCACCACTACTTGTTTATATAGAGAGATATGTGCATAATGTTAATGCGAGTGATGCATGTGATTTTCCCTTAATAACCCAACAAAATTGCCCATATGCTTCAGTCGTCTCCATCAAGATACATCACCAATGCATTGGCAACAAAAAATGGAGACCTCCAATACTTCAACCAAAACAAATAATTTTAAAATATTCTTTATACTGAAGTTCACATATTTAATTGATAACCTGTCATTGTACATAAACCCAGCCCAATTTAACATTAATTATTTATGCAGGTAAGAGGGATACATCTATACACATAATTTTATGTTCTACAATGTAAAATAGGTGGTACCCTGGTACCTATATTACACCACTGTTTCAGCAGCGCTAATAAAGGGATGTAATTTATCGTTATTTGTTCAGCAAAGTGTACCAAACAGGCAAATTCAGCTTGTACTTAGACATGCATATTTCTAAATGTGCAAAAATATTATTAGTTTAATAAATATATTTTTATTTGTAAGCAATATATTTGTGACGAAAATATTAACTGCTATGTGTTTCTGTTCTGTTCTGTGTTTGTCTGTATATATTCTGTAATACAATATTCAACATCAGCTTTAATTAGTTGGACTATGTTACTTCATCTAGCTGTGATGTGTTTGTGTCATAAAAATTGTAAGTACTACCAATCAGATAATTTATTTCTACATTCTATTTGTAATTTTGTACGTCCCACGTCTGCACACAGGAGTTGCTTACAAGTTCTGTAACCTCTATTGTGAGTGGTCCCTTTCTAATTAATCTTTTTTTTTATAATAATATTTAGTTTTACAAATGTAAGGTTTCTAAATGTCCAATGCCAGCTCGCTAGTTACACGCCCTGTAGTCATTCTATATCATAAATCATATTATTCAAAATCATAAATAAGTATTTTCTGTATCCGGATTATTATGGAACTCTGCTGGATGGCGAATTATCTACCTACCTTACTTATTTTTACCATAATGTTTGCAATGGCTGTTGTTTCCATAATTATTACAGGTATTCATCCCAAAATGTTTTGCAACAGTTGCTGGTTTGCTTTGCGAATTAACACTTTATTAACATTGACTTCAAAAAATCAATTCAACTACTTTCTTCTTTTTATTTATTTTTAAGTGTGTAACATCTTAACTTTTTGGTGTGAATCGATTTAGATATTTTTTTTTATTTTAAGGCCAGTGCTTTGGGTCATTGGATGGGTAGTGTTTGAGTTACTTTCAACTAGCTTTCCGTCCCCATAGATTTTTTTTTTCAATTTTTACCCCATATTATATCATTCCCTTATGGGTTGTGTTTTCAAATAATAAGTAGGCTATGTTTGATCTTGTGTCATCAACTTCAGTTTTCAATTAATTATCTCCTGAGATAATTCATTGGCGTACTTAGTAACTCGTGCGAATGTAGTGTTGTGTAAGTGTGCGTGTGTTGCAGGACAATGTTAGCGGGGGTCGGCGGAGCGGGGTGTAGTGAGTACGGTGGGTCAGCCGGGGGCGCTGTCTGAGCCATGCGGCGCGCAGAGGTGGCGCTCGAGGCGGGCGGCGACTGGCCGCAAGAGCGCCGCTCCGCCTTGCGTCTACTGCTGCGGGTGAGTGACTGTGTCTGTAATCGCCGCAACTGTGAGCGTCTGCTCATACTCGCACCGCGCCGCCCGACCAATGCGTGTAGTCGAGTGTGAAAAGTAATGACGAACGGAGCTCCACTATTTTTGCCGAAAAATGCCGTATTTTAGAATTACTACTGGCAGAACATGAAGTCAGTCACAATCACAATGTCAAATACACACATCAAAAGTGTCTAGGGATCAACATATATTTTTGCAATAACTTTTCTCCTGATTGATATTAATTAAAATTTTCTTTAAGGATTCATCAAATAAAGTGTTTTCGTTTGTCACAGTAGCGATAAACCAAGTTACCTTTGCATTAATAATAGAGCAAGATCCCAGGGCCACCAGACGTCACGTATTTTCTGACGAAGGAAATGTGGACGATTGAGTAGTGTTAGTATGTACTAAGAACGCATGCCTACCTGCTAGCTTGCTCAGACGGCCAATTTTCAGGTATCAGGTAATCAAGGTACATAAAAACATTACTTACCTCACGTAAATTCTCCAAGCTGATTTTTACGTATATTTTAGGCAATATCCTTAAAAATAAGTCGCCAATACTCCCAGACACTTTCCGTCGGCCGTATTGCTTTGCAGACGCTTTAAAGCTCCCAAATGTATTAGAGTCTCCAACGCCTGACGAATTTTAATTGCACCAATTTGCTTTACGCATCTCACGCAATGCGTGATTGGTGTAATTGGTGCAATTAAAATGCGTCAGGCGTTGGAGACTCTAATACATTTGGGAGCTTTAAAGCGTCTGCAAAGCAATACGGCCGACGGAAAGTGTCTGGGAGTATTGGCGACTTATTTTTAAGGATATTGTCTAAAATATACGTAAAAATCAGCTTGGAGAATTTACGTGAGGTAAGTAATGTTTTTATGTACCTTGATTACCTGATACCTGAAAATTGGCCGTCTGAGCAAGCTAGCAGGTAGGCATGCGTTCTTAGTACATACTAACACTACTCAATCGTCCACATTTCCTTCGTCAGAAAATACGTGACGTCTGGTGGCCCTGGGATCTTGGACTATAAAGAAATTTGCCATTTTCCTAATAAAGGGATTTTTGACATTTGAACCACTAACATTAAAGTTCGAAAAAAAGACTGAAATAACAGTTTTCTTTAAAATTTTATTGGGTAACTTAAACAATTAATAATCCGTGTTTCTACCGCGAACACTAACAACACAAGAACATCGGTTTGGCATACTCAAAATGAGTTCATCCAAATCACGCTGTGGAATGGCCGCCCATGTTGGTTGCAACAACAAAAAAAGGTCTTCTTGCCACTGGATACCCTCCATATTCGGCAGAGCTCTTCTCTGTAGCATATCCCATGCATGCTCAATCGGGTTCAAGTCTGGCGACTGAGCAGGCCAGGGCAGGACATTGATGTTAGCTGCGGCGAGAGTCTGTCTTGCGGTGTGCGGTCGTGCATTATCATGCATTAACTGAAATAAGGGACCGATTTGCACTTGTAGAGGAACGATGACGTCTGATACAATCGTCTCAGCATAAATTTGAGCGTTGAGGTTGCCTCTGATCCAAATCAACTCAGTTCTTCCGCCGATCCAAATACCCGCCCATACCATGATGGTTCCACCACTATAAGGATGGACTTCCTGGCAGGATTTTAATCGCTGTTGGCGTCCAGGGGTTCTCCAGTGTCGTATACGTCTTGTATCCGGTCTCATACCAAAACGAGACTCATCAGAAAAGCACACGAAACGCCATTGTTCTTCTGCCCAATTTCTGTGTTCAAGAGCCCATTGATATCGAATCCTACGATTGTGCATTGCTATAGGTGGTACCCGTAGCGGTCTTCGGGAATGAAGGTTCACTTCATGCAAGCGGTTTCTGACTGTTTGGTCGCTAATTAAGTTCCCTGAAGAGTGATGAAGCCTCACGGCTAACATCATGGCGGTTATTGTTGGAGCTCTTCGAGTTAAGATTTGAATGTATCGGTCTTGTCTCCGTGTGGTGCAGCGATACCGTCCTCCATGGCGCTCAGCCACGGTACCAGTGCTTCGGTAACGTGTCCAAAGTCGACTGATAACACTCTGACTTGTATTCAGAGCTAAAGCCACAGTACGTTGCCGGGAACCAGCTTCTATCATTCCCACGGCTCTGAGCATTTCTTCCCTGCTTAAATGACGTCGCCGCTCCATAATAACATTGGTTTTAATCAGTAGTAGGGAAACAGTAGCACTAATAATGTCTTCAATGCGTTGTATGTTTTTATAGGGAAAATATTGACAGCTGATTTTCATCTTTTACTCGAATTTGATTGACAGTTCCTGATTCAAATTATGAAATGCACCAAAAAGGATCCATATAAATTTATAAAATCATAAATTTATTACAAAGCCACATCTCAATCTCAAGAAATCCGCATAAAAATGCTTGATCCCTAGACACTTTTGATGTGTGTACTTGAATAAGTATGTGATAGTTGAAAGAGTTAAGAGAAACAATATCAAAAATATAATATGCATGAACTTTCTTTTACTATAATATCCCTGCTGGAAAACATAATATGAACAATTATTCCTACCAGGAATCGAAGCGAGTGATCGAATAAACTATTGAATCGAAATCGAATAAATTATGTATACTTAGAGTGTAAAAAAATTGTGTGGGTGTTCAAAAATTATTAAAAGCATGTTGTAAACGCGTGTATTCCAGCGCTGGAACCGGCTGTCGCGGCTGCAGAAGACGCTGGTGTACGGCGTGGCGGTGATCAGCGCGCTGGCCGCCGCGCACTACTACGTGACCCGCGACCCGCCCGCCGCCCGAGCGCCCGCCAGCCTGCCCGTGAGTACCCCCCCCCCCCCTCCTGCCCGTGAGTACCGTGGTACCCCGCGACCCGCCCGCCGCCCGCGCGCCCGCCAGCCTGCCCGTTAGTACCCTCCGCGGGATAAGGGTTCCCGCAAACTGGCCACAGCCACCGACCACTGTGGTTGTGGCGTTGTGGTGCTTCTTTTAGCGCTCCAATGGCTCCAATAACAGTGAGCGGGTTATGCAGCCGAAGCGGCTGTGGCCGGATCTCGCTTCTTTTTAGAAGCGCGATTCGGCCATCAGCCAACAGCTCAAATAACAGTGATCAGAATTCAGCCGAAGCGGCTGTCGGCCGGACCGCGCTTCTGTGGCCGCCGGTGGCAGCAGTCAGTCTGCGGGGACACTAACTGATGCGGACCGTAGTTCCTACCGTCCTAGTATGTATGTATGTGTACTAGGCAGCTAGGCAGAATAGTGACGTAAATGCATTACGAGAGATGTCAACATAACAATCTGCTCTCATTGAAGTGGAATAGAGGCCTAAGTATATCTACAATTTGGAATTGAATCGTAGCGGAAATAGTCCTTCAAGAAATGTTACGTTCTAAATGTTTTATTTTCTGTCGTCTCGAATTCGTAATAAGATCACGTTAGAGTTAATACGATGCGTACTGAGCGTATAGATGCAGACAAAGAACCCAGATAGGCACCTCGTCGACCACTTTCTTTGAGGTACAGTTGCTACGATAACTCTTTATAGTTTTCGCTGACTGCGGCGGAAATGTTTACCGTAACTCACGGAATTTGATACCCTTGCACTTTAACAAAAGATTGGAGTAGCTCTATAATGTAAGTATTGTAAAATCAAAGCCGGCAATCTGCACTTGACAAAATTTTAACATTACATAACATACACATTTTTAATAGAATAGACATAGAATTTTTTATTTTTGTTTGTGCCAGAGTGGTCTATGTGCAAGAATTTTTAATTTTTTGTTTGTGCCAGAGTGGTCTATGTGCATTTTTTTGTGAAAATCCATCAATTTGTTACACAGAATACAATACATATCTTATTACTTTAATGTAACTTGTTAGCTGTAATTTCAATAAAGAGTTACAAGTTAGAAGTTATTAGTTTCACTACAATAAGTTCAAACGCGTTTCCCTTGTTTTCTCACAAAGTTTAAAATTGTTACTTGGACCACTCTGGTTCTACCTTACCTAACTATTCTCTTCAACGCAGATTTATATTTTTTATTTGATGTCTGATTAAATGTTCGGTGGCGGTTTTTCAGTAATTTTTGCAGTGTTTTTGTCTTTTAAGTAATTTTTATATTAGGAAAATTGATTTGTACTGTATAATATTTATTTCTAAAAAATAAGTACCTAAAATAATATAAATTAATACGACAAGAACTCTGCTGAAATATAAAAATAGTGGTCAATACAAGAACACGACTGTGACCCCGACGTGATTTGAACACGCAACCTTCTGATCTGGAGTCAGACGCGCTACCGTTGCGCCACGGAGTCGGTGTAAGAAAAGGCGAATGTTCGAGTAACATGCATACATTTTAAACATAAATATCTGCTTTACCACAGGTGACACAATGAATATTATTTTTCTATCTCCTTTAATGTTATGATAGATCGTGCATACAATAGTTCAGTAAGAAGTTTGTACAAAGAGTTTGTAGAAAATAATGAGCATCTACCCAGCTTATAGCATTCTTATGCGAGATAAAGGAACATAAAAGTTAAGGACAGAGTAGGTAAACTATAGGTGTTGCTAAAAGTCCGGTTTTGCAATAGCGTTGGTGGTTGGACTTTTACCAATACAATTATACAATTAAGAAAACGCAAGACTCAGAACCGGTTATTTTGTTAACATTATGCGTGTTAATATCGTGCGGTGTGTGTTAGGGTTGTTGTTTTGACGTAATTATTACCCACCGACATGTAAGTTCATAGCCATAGCCTGTGTAGACGCAAATAAACAGATTTGTTACGAGGGGCGGCTGAAAAGTTTTGAGCCTAAGTACCTTTAATATTTATTAATGACTCGCGCAATACACCACTAATTGCAGGTGTCATAAGGAGTATATAAGTCAAGTTTCATGTCATTAGCATCACATGTCATTAGCGCCGGCTGGCCGGAGCGCCGAGGTACGTGAGAAATTCCACGATCCAGAGGGACCTTCGAGTCGACAGCCTGGACGACATCATCAGCAGCCTGGCACGCAGGATGTTCGAGCGTGTCGACGCGTCGCGGTTCCCGCACCTGCGGGACCTGGCGCCGCTCCACGCTCGCCCACCAGACGGCAGGGCTTTCCCGCGCGACTTGTTCGTTGTGCGGGAGGAGCCTGCCGAGGACTCTGGGGCCTCATAGCCTCCGCGCGGCCGCTGATCGGCTCCTGCTGGGCTTCCAACCCGCGGGATCCACCCGGTAGGGCCTGATCGCCTGCGCGGAGCGAGCCCCCCACCATCGGACTTGACACCGCGGCCGAAAGGCCGCTTCACAAGGACTTGCCATTTCACGGATAGACACCGCGGCCGTTTTTACGGAAAAGCGCACACGCGAATAGACACTTTGAAAAGGGGGCCATTGCCCCCTACCCAAGGATCGGTGCGTATTTACGCACCGCGAGAGAACCCTCCCAAAGGGAACGAAAGTTCCGAGGGAATCCGCTCATCCCTTGCGGGATGAAGTGAAGAAGACGAGCGAATAGAATTAGCATCATTACGCTTTTTGTTATTGAATCGTAAACGTCACCATGTCTGAGTCACCTGCACTTTGCACGAAATTGGAGTACAGAGCCGTCATCAAATTCCTTACAAAGAAGAACAAAACGCCGACTGAAATATTTGAAGAAATGTCAGCAGTTTATGGGGAATCTGCACCTTCGTTTCCGACCGTAAAACGTTGGAGCCGAGTGTTCAAACAAGGCAGAGAGTCGCTTGAAGATGATCCCAGGTTTGGACGCCCAAACACCGCCGTTACCGAAGAAAACATTGAAAAAGTGAAAAAAATTGTTCTAGAAGATCGGCGAATTAAGTTATGGCAGATAGCTGAAGCTATTGGCATTAGCAAGTAACGAATCGGTGACATTTTGCATAATCACCTGCACATGAAAAAGGTGTGCGCGCGATGGGTGCCGAAAATGCTTACGCCGCTGGACAAGCAGCGCGCAGTGCAGCGCAGTCGAGTCGCAACTTCACAGGAGTTTTTGGACATCTGTGGCGATAATCATGACTGACGATGTTTTTTCTCGCATTGTTACTGTCGATGAAACATGGATTCGACAGTACCTACGATCCGGAGTCAAAGCAGGAGTCAATGCAGTGGATAGAAAAGGGAGAAAAGCCGCCACGGAAGTTCAAAGTGGAAAGATCGGCATCCAAGCTCATGGCCACTGTTTTTTGGGATTGCGAAGGAATTTTGTTCATCGATTACCTTCCTAAAAATACCACAATGAACGGAGACTATTACGCCGCATTGTTGACAAAAGTGCGCCAAGTGGTTGTTGAGAAAAGGAGAGGCAAACTAGCGAAAGGAATCCTGTTTTTGCAAGACAACGCGCCCGTCCACACTGCGCGAATCGCAAGGCGTGCCCTCGCTGAGACAGGATTCGAAGAAATTAATCACCCACCCTACAGTCCAGACCTGGCTCCTAGCGATTATTTCCTCTTTTCAAATTTGAAAAAGACCTCCGAGGACGGAATTTTTCCAGCGATAATGAAATGAAGGAGGCCGTAAACGAACATTTCGAAGAGAAAAACGGCGAATATTTTTGGACCGGTATAAAATCATTTTAAGGCAAATGTAAGAAGTGTATTGAAATAGAGGGAGATTATATTGAAATAGTAGATTGTATGACAAGGGTGCAAAGTAATATTTTTTCGGCGAGGGCGTTTTTTGAATCCAGAGCGAAGTGAGGGATTCTTTAGTAGAATCCCGAACGTAGCGAGGGATTCAAAGTACGTCGCCCGAGCCAAAAATATACTTGCACCCGAGTGATACACTCTACTTTTCATCACCCACTATGAGAAAATAATATATATATATAATAGAAAATAATACGTAAAAATTAGAGATGCGCCGAGTAACACTTTTGCCGAGTAACGAGTACCGAGTTTTACTCGGTTCAATTTTTTTTCAACCGAGTATTCGGCCGAGTAACTCGGTTTTATCAAATTCCCATTTCGCGCGCGTAAGCAAGTAGAAACAGGTTCGCGGTGTCCGTCAGAATGGCGGGTCACTACTCATTGATGTGCTCATTTAACGTTGATGTAGATTTAGAAAATTGCTACCTATTTGCTACCTAACATTAAATATTTGCTACCTCCGTATTTTTCAAAATAAATCACCTTTAAAGGTGACCGGCCATACTGACGTCAGCTTGGCGGGTCACTCATCCCGTATGTAAGAACTTCTGAGATTTATCGAAATGTTTTTTCACTATTTTACGAAACCTTAAACGCCTACTAAATCAAAATTACGTCTATCTAAACGTTAAATGAGTACATTAATGAGTAGTGACCCGCCATTCTGGCGGACACGGTTCGCGCTGGTCGTAAAGCCGCCGGCCGGCTGTTACCAGAACGCGCAGAGCGCCTTGTGTTCCTGCATCACAACGTACCTTCATTAAATTTTTAATATTGATTATTTTTATTACTGTTCTCTTTATTTTGTCTCACTAGCTACTCATTCATTAGTATAATTTTGATTTTATTAATTGAGATTGACAAAGATTTCCTAAATTAGTAATAAATACTTTTTGATTAACACTGTTGTTTTAAATAGCTACCTAAATATATTGTTTTTCTTAAACAAAGTATACTCGGCAACTCGGCATTCAAAAACCGAGTTATTCGGCCGAGTACGAGTATCAAAAAACCCGCCGAGTACGCCGAGTACCGAGTATCGAGTATCAACCGAGTACTCGGCCCATCTCTAGTAAAAATGCACGAAAACTTAATTTTAATTTGAAAACAAAATCATAATTTGATTTCTTTTTTTATTATTCAGCTGGCGGGGCCCTCGCGTCGTACCAGACATTCTTTATTCAAACAATATTTGCGTTCGATTTCTTTAGCGCAAAATACTAAAATGTTCTAAATTCAAAATAGGACGGAAAAGATCTAGCCGGCAGGAAAAGTTGTATGAAAATTCATTCCCACCCGATGAATAGAAAACAGCAACTTTGGAACCCCGTAAGTCCGAACCAAGTCGTCTTTTTCGAATAGGTGTGATGAAAAATAGATTTTTTATACATTTCTATCAGTGTTTTTAATACCTTAGCCTCAAAACTTTTCAGCCGCCCCTCATAAGAACGACCTGAGCACGCGATTTTCTTCGCGCGAAGATGTTTTTACCGCGTTAATCCCGATCCCGCGGGAATTCCAACATTAAAAATAACCTCCTCTATCTTCCAGTGAAAGTCAAATAATAATCGGTTCAGTCGTTCCGGAGATTATCCCGGACATACATAAATACAGCATGCGGTGACAAACGTAGTACTTGTGATACTTTTTTTACCCGTAGGTAACAGTATTGTTTGTCCCCGCCTGCAGCACCATGAAGTATTTTATGTTGATATTGTGACACTTGTTTTTTTCTTTTGAGTTCTTTTGTAAGCAGTCGGGTTTTTTGTTTTTATAATAATATTTTTATTTCAGACTTTTTAGTGTTTTCACCGAAAAATTCTAAGTACTTTTTGGGATGGTTTTTGACAATTTGTGTTAAAACGTGTGCCTAAACGTTATATGATATATATATATATATATTTGAAAAGGTCTTTTCACGATCTTTCATTTGATATCCATATTGCTAAGATAACAAAAAAACTCAAGATTATCCCCTCTTTTTCTTCCACATTCGGGCGCCATTTTGAAAATTCATATAGCCCTTGACACTTTCACAGTTCTGACGAATTCAACGATACCTCATATGTCTAAATCCGTTCAACCGTTTGGGCTGTGGGGCACCACAAATAAATGGACATACATACATACATACATACACTCGAAAAACATAACCCTCCTTCTGACGCAGTCGGGTAAAAACTTAATAGACTTTTTTGTGTTTAGCAGCGCGGGGATGATTACGAGGAGGCGGGGCCTGCGCGGGCCAGCGCGTCCGCGGCGGAGGGGCTGAAGGGGGAGGGGGCGGCGGGGGGAGCGGGGGCGGGGGTGCCGGCCGCGGGGGACGCGCCCCAAGCCGAGCGGCTCGTCTTCACCGGTACGTACCTGCGATCCTCGCGATTACTTACTGTACTACGGACGTCATTCACAACTGTTTGATGATAAGCTTCACTTCCAATTCCTTATGGTACCCGCAAACTGATCGCAGCCACCGGCGACTGTGGCGCTTTTTTTAGAAGCGCGATTCGGCCGACTGCCGCTTCGGCTGCGTCGCTCACTGTTATTGGAGCTGTTGGCTGTAGGCCGGAGGAGTAGTCGTCACAGCGCTACAGCCGCCGGTGGCTGTGACCAGTTTGCGGGGACCCTTAATCACTGAGCACTGAGCACCAATATAAAGACTTTGTAACCGACCAGTTAAAACGTATTCATTCAATGAGGGTCGCCGTTTTTGTGCTCACCAGTTGGCACCACCGGCGAGTGAGGTCCTGCTGTCAAAGCCCGCCCATACATAAACAGTAACAAGTGACATTCAGAAAAGTGACAATGCCACAAACTTATCTGACGCGGTGGCCAAAATTGGAACTAATGCAAATGTTAAACTGTTGTCAGACAAAGACCGTAGCGCCCTTCTTACCGGTTCAGATAAGTTTGTAGCACTAACAGCCAGACCTCACTCTACACTAGCGCCTCTGGCGGCGAATTCACACGCTTTTACCCTCATTGTGATCTTTACGTGTTTGTAATTACGGTTGAGTTTCGAATGCGTGGGTGTCAGGGCCGACGACGGCGCGGCAGGCGGCGGTGGCGGCGGCGTTTCGGCACGCGTGGCGCGGCTACCGGCGGCACGCGTGGGGGCGCGACCACCTGCGGCCCGTCTCCGGCGCCGCCAGCGACTGGTTCTCGCTCGGCCTCACGCTCGTGGACTCCATGGACACCGCCTACATCATGGCGCTCACTGAAGGTGTCTGTCTGTCCGCTAGCTGTTTACACTTACCGGCCGACTACTGGCTTCATTATTACTATCTATTCCGTCCGGGTGTGCCGTCCGGGTAGTTTGAACGTCACACGGTGACATCACCGAAGCCTGAATCGCGCTATCGAAGATTTGTGCATCGCTGGCATATATGCAACGCGCCGAGAACATTCACTTGGGGCGTCGGCCGCCCTCCAGGCATGTCGTCTCGCCTGGCGGGAGATCTCCATTTGCCAAAGGGATAACACAAATGGTGGAAATTTGAATGATGAGTTTAAATTTCCCTTCTCGGTCTGGGTGTGTCCTTGTCTTGTGTGTTGTCCATGGCACCCACGACACAGGGAATCCTATTGTGGGGCTATGAGTGTGTAGCGTTATGTAAGGTTGGTCAAACTTGTCATAGGCAGCAGTGGAAGGAGGGGGGGGGGGGGTTCACGCTCGTTTGCTTCCTTAATTCTATAAAAAAATTTACTTTTCCTTACTTGTCGTGGGCTGCAGTGAAAGGAAAGGTTACCCGTTTGTTTACTAATTCTATAAAAACTGACCTGTCCGTGTGTGTGTGCAGAGTACGAGGAGGCGCGCAAGTGGGTGCGCGAGGAGCTGGTGTTCACGCGCAACAAGGACGTGAACTTGTTCGAGGTGACCATCCGCGTGCTGGGCGCGCTGCTCACCAACTACCACTTCACCGGCGACACCATGTTCCTCGACAAGGCCGTCAGTACCTAGCTGTAGTACCCCTGTCTGTTGCTGTGTCCTGTTATCGGACCTTCGGGCAACCGCTCAAAGATTTGTCGTGTTTTGGCTGAAAACTTTAGTGTGGGTTGCGGGATGATGAATAGATGTGATGACTGTTTGAAAAATCCAAGTGTCATGGCGTCGAACGTGACGTCATATTTGAGTAATCGAAGTGTGAAACGAGAACGAAATAATTTGATGAGGTCATCTGTATACTCAAACGTAACGTCATTTCACTTTATTTTATAAATATTAAAAAACAAAAAACCCGACTGCTTACAAAAGAACTCAAAAGAAAAAAACAAGTGTCGCAATATCAACATAAAATACTTCATGGTGCTGCAGGCGGGGACAAACGTAGTACTTGTGATAAATCTTTTACCCGTAGGTATCAATATTGTTTGTCCCCGCCTGCAGCACCATGAAGTATTTTATGTTGATATTGCGACACTTTTTTTCTTTTGAGTTCTTTTGTAAGCAGTCGGGTTTTTTGTTTTTATAATAATATTTTTATTTCAGACTTTTTAGTGTTTTCGCCGAAAAATTCTACTTTTTGGGATGGTTTTTGACAATTTCTGTTAAAACTTGTGCTTAAACGTTACATGATGTATATATATATATATATATTTAAAAAAGGCCTTTTCACGATCTTTCATTTGATACCCATATTGCTAAGATAAGAAAAAACTCAATATTATCCCCTCTTTTTCTTCCACTTTCGGGCGCCATTTTGAAAATTCATATAGCCACATTTCTGACGAATTCAACGATACCTCATATGTCGAAATCCGTTCAACCGTTTGGGCTGTGGGGCACCACAAATAAATGGGCATACATACAGGAGGCGTTCGCGTCGCCGTCGGGCGTGCCGTACTCGAACGTGAACCCTTGCTTGTTGTCGATGTATACTGTCGGTTACAGCGCGACCTGGGCTCGCGGCTGCTGGCAGCGTTCGCGTCGCCGTCGGGTGTGCCGTACTCGGACGTGAACCTGGGCGCGCGCACGGCGCACGCGCCCGCCTGGTCGCCGCACTCCTCCACGGCGGAGGTGGCCACCGTGCAGCTCGAGTTCCGCGACCTCAGCCGTGCCACCGGCGACCCCGCTTTCGAGGTACGACAGTGTGAAATCTCACTTATTACCTTTATAGCTTTTTTGATTCTCGCCGTCAAGCTGCAATCTGCAACTGGTATGTGTGTGCGATGCAATTAAAACAAAATGTCATATTGAACGTGAATAAAGTATAGTTAGTATTTTTTCATATTATCTGAATGAATGTGGTTAAAACCTGAATGCTGCCATATTATGTCTCTTTTTTTTACACGGAACGTCATATATTATGTGCATGTCTTGAGCGACCAAATAGCTCGACTAGCTCGATAGCTAGACTCGCTCGCGGTGAGATACCTGAAATGAACGGTGGATTGTAAATAAGTAGTGTTATGGTGTCGTGGTGGGCAGACGATTATATGACTTATTACCTGGACTCACGGTTCAATTTGCGTTGTAGTAAGTAGGTTAATGTATGGTGTGACGTCTTGTTGGTTGCAGCAAGCGGCGGCGGCGGTGTCGGCGCAGTTGCACGCGCTGCCGAAGCGGCGCGGGCTGGTGCCGATGTTCGTGTCGCCCGCCAGCGGCCGCTTCCTGCCCGGCGCGCTCACCCTGGGCGCGCGCGCCGACTCCTACTACGAGTACCTGCTCAAGCAGTGGCTGCAGACCGGCCGCACCAACAGCCACCTGCTCGACGACTACACGGCCGCGGTGGACGGCATGCAAGAGCTCCTCATGCGCCGCTCCAAACCTAGTGGATTGCTATTCGTCGGCGAGCTCGCGGCCGGCTCCGAGGTGAGTACCCGCCGACTCTACTACGAGTACCTGCTCAAGCAGAGGCTGCAGACCGGCTGCACCAACGGCCACCTGCTCGACGACTACACGGCCGCGGTGGACGGCATGCAAGAGCTCCTCATGCGCCGCTCCAAACCTAGTGGATTGCTCTTCGTCGGCGAGCTCGCAGCCGGCTCCGAGGTGAGTACCCGCCGACTCTACTACGAGTACCTGCTCAAGCAGAGGCTGCAGACCGGCCGCACCAACGGCCACCTGCTCGACGACTACACGGCCGCGGTGGACGGCATGCAAGAGCTCCTCATGCGCCGCTCCAAACCTAGTGGATTGCTCTTCGTCGGCGAGCTCGCGGCCGGCTCCGAGGTGAGTACCCGCCGACTCTACTACGAGTACCTGCTCAAGCAGAGGCTGCAGACCGGCCGCACCAACGGCCACCTGCTCGACGACTACACGGCCGCGGTGGACGGCATGCAAGAGCTCCTCATGCGCCGCTCGAAACCTAGTGGATTGCTCTTCGTCGGCGAGCTCGCGGCCGGCTCCGAGGTGAGTACCCGCCGACTCTACTACGAGTACCTGCTCAAGCAGAGGCTGCAGACCGGCCGCACCAACAGCCACCTGCTCGACGACTACACGGCCGCGGTGGACGGCATGCAAGAGCTCCTCATGCGCCGCTCGAAACCTAGTGGATTGCTCTTCGTCGGCGAGCTCGCGGCCGGCTCCGAGGTGAGTACCCGCCGACTCTACTACGAGTACCTGCTCAAGCAGAGGCTGCAGACCGGCCGCACCAACGGCCACCTGCTCGACGACTACACGGCCGCGGTGGACGGCATGCAAGAGCTCATGCGCCGCTCCAAACCTAGTGGATTGCTCTTCATCGGCGAGCTCGCGGCCGGCTCCGAGGTGAGTACCCGCACTGACTTTGTCCGCAATAGACTCCGAAAGTACTTAACCGATTTTACTGAAATTTTGTACACGTGTGCAGTTTGATCCAACTTGAAAGATAGGATAGTTTAGTTTACATCTCGATTTACAGTCGCAATGTTATTTCATTGCAAATTATTTGTTATGTCAGTCTCAATTATCTATTAGCTCCAAAAGATTCTCACAAATTTAATGTGACATCTTATGATTTAGATTTAAGTATTCAATATATGACGCTATGTTATGTTAGGTAACTACAATGTAATATAACAAAATTCTTAGCCACAGCAACGCATAGCCGGATCTGCTAGTGATATTATAAATAAACTAGCTTTTACCCGCGGCTTCGCTTGCATGGTCAAAGCGGATTAATAATGAGTTGTTTATCATACATGACCATACATTAAAAATAAGTGACAGTTCTACAATTAAATTAAAAGTTACTAAGAGGAACCAGAGGTAACTAATGCTGACCGCAGATAAAGTGTGCATACACTTACATACTCGTACCTAGTGGAGCTATAAGCTACCTTCAATAGAAGTGTGTGGTGAAGATTGATGCGGGATCTACTTACCTATCCTGATTACGTGTACAGGCAATTCGAACGTGCAGAGCGCATATAAGTTGTAATTTGTTTTCCAAATATTTGCGATTTTTAGGGTTTCGTACCCAAAGGGTAAAACGGGACCCTATTACTGAGACTTCGCTGTCCGTCCGTCCGTCTGTCACCAGGCTGTATCTCATGAACCGTTATTTGAATGATGAATTTGAATTTCCGTTCTCGGTCTGGGTGTGTGTCCTTGTCTTGTGTGTTGTCCATGGTACCCACGACACAGGGAATCCTAGTGTGGGGCTGTGAGTGTGAAGCGTTTTTATTATTATTATTATACACGGCTTGTGACACAGAACAGAGCACTATTTTAATACGCTACTGTAGACGATATTATATGTCTTTCCATTTGGGGATACAATAATAAAGATTTTGGGCATTGGACACACGCGAACATGCTACATACTGTTACGTGTCAGGAGTATGGGGTTCGAGAAAATGCCAAAATGTACCACAAAGACTTTATTGTACTCGTAGATACACAATTACACACTGTACACAGTACACACCACAACACTATGCACGTAGGTACTCGTAAACACACTCGTCGAACACTGTATCGCACGTAGAAATCACTTCACTTCTCACTGGTATCGCTCGTAGGTATCGCTGGTATCTTCCTGGTTCCGCTGACGAAACTAGAATGTCCGCACTTGACCGATCGCCCCTTTTTATACCACTCACGCACCATTCATGGCAATCCAGAACATTCCTGTTAAGTCCGGACCCGCTTCGAACAAGATTCGAGAACGTTCCTTGCAACCGACTTTCGCCCGTATGACTATTGCCGTAATGGTCGAAGCGTCGTGCTTGTGCGTACTTTCGAGACGGCCGTCCATTGTTCTATTGTTTCGCTTGGCATGTTTATGGCCCCTATTGTTTATTGTTTAGCGAGGTACGCCAGGGCTGTCACAATACAATTGACCATGGGAGAAGCACGGTTTTTCTAAGTTCACCCCCGCTACCTTTAGTGTTTGCCCTTGCGCTTTGTTAATCATCAGTATCCAATCGCCCATCTCCATTTTTTAAAAGTGTTTCAGAATAGTTTCCAGCATTCAATTCATTGTACAGATCCTCATTTTTGTTGTGAGACTGATTTTTTTTACCTTGGTCCATAAAGTAGACGACTTGAGACATGCTTTAATTTCATCTGCAGGTGTACCCCTCTGAATCACTGGTAAAGTTTGGCGAAAGTCACCAGCCAATAAAACAACCATCCCTCCCATAACATCGGTACTGCTGCGCAAATCCTGGAGCGTTTGATTTGGTGCTTCTACAGCCATCGTACTTTCATCCCATACCTTACATTGTCGTAGCGATAGTTGTTGATTACTAACGCCATCTTATAACAACACCCGGAACTAAACAGCTAACAAAAATCTATCTTCCCATGGGAATGAGATGTTTTAATGCGGTAAAAAGTAACCTACGTCACTCTTCACCCTCCTAACTATCTCCATACACATAAACTATACCATATAATAGCCTGGTTGCGACGTGAAAGCGGAACAAACAAACAAACACACTTTCACATTTATAATATTAGTAAGGATGGATAAAGATATACATTTTGTAAGTATCGTGTTTTCCGGAACGGATTCAAAAGTGCACGTTGAGTTCTGAGTTGTATGAATATACCAGCGGCTTTCGAAAAAAAATTGCTGAGTGTTTTGTTATAGTCTGTATATCTGTACATCGCGACAGGCGTTCGTGGCGAAGATGGACCACCTGGCGTGCTTCCTGCCGGGCACGCTGGCGCTGGGCGCCGCGCGCGGGCTGCCAGCCGCGCACCTCGCGCTGGCGGCCGAGCTGCTCGCCACCTGCTACCGCACCTACGCCGCGCACCCCACCTTCCTCGCGCCCGAGATCACGCACTTCAACATGGTACCCCCCTACACCCCCCTACACCCACTACACACTGTATCCTGGCAGCGTCCGGCAGAGGGACACTTAACAGATAGCCATAGTGATAGCCAAATCAGGCTGGGAAGATTTCTTGGCGGATACATAATGGTTTATTTATTTAGAATGTTGTTCCCAGCCCTCCGTATTTCATACATGTACTCGCTCGTCGTGTTATGACGTGTGATTTTCTTCCAAATATGTTTTTTGTGGAGTTTTGGGACCCGTCTTAATACCGTTCCTGCATAGAGATATGTATAGGAAGGGTAGCACGAAGAAGGAGGCGACTGGGTGTCAAGATTAAACGGAACCCGACCAGTCATTTGGTAGTTAACCTAAGTGTACGGACGGTACAAGGGACGTGAGTGCATCCGATTGTTAAATATGCACGTGCATGGCCTTAACCTCCTCATTCTGAGAAGAGACCCTCGCTCAATAGTGGCCCATGATGGGTTAAGATGATGATGATGAAATATGCTCGTTATTTCAGTTACGAACACATGAACTTCTATGTATTTCTTTTACGTAAGTTGGCTTCTATTACCGCTTACGGCATCTGGTTTGTCATTGTTCTGGACAGGTCTAATACGGCGCAAAGTTAACACAGCCAGATAGATGTATGACGTAGACATTGTGTAGATGATAATGCCGGGTTGTGGTATGTCCTTAGGAGGGCGGCGAGGGCAGCGCGGACATGTTCGTGAAGAGCGCGGACGCGCACTCGCTGCTGCGGCCCGAGTTCGTGGAGAGCCTGTGGGTCATGTACCAGCTCACCGGCAACGCCACCTACCAGGACTGGGGCTGGCAGGTCTTCCAGGTACACCCCCCATTCTCCTCCACTCCACACCACACACCCACACCCACACTGTTTAATAAGCACGCCTGGGTTCTCTTTCGTAATATCTTTTTGGCAAGGGGGCATCTTGCTATAGGCAAAAGATCTCGCTTGGAAAGTGAAGTCTGTTACGTTGTTATGTTCTTTTTTGTGCACATTGAGTGGCGGCTGGTGGGTGTTGGGACTGCAAGGTGTTGATGATACCTGGGCTACCACCAGTCTTGCTGCGGATATGTCTATAAAGTCTGCAAACATATATTTTTTCAACATTTTAATAATGACGGGGAGATAAGTATGACGGGGAAGTCTACAAGCGGAGAGTGAATAGGCCTTAGCTAAGTTAGGGCGCTCCACGTTAATGACTTCATCACCCTAGCCATCAGGTGGGATCGTTGTCAGGCTCTACCTTACATGAAATAAAAAATATATTCGTAATTTTATTACATTTTGTGTACAGTTTCCATCGATTTTATAATACTAGATACACATGTCATACATAATTTTCCGATAGTCACTTTTTGAAATTACAAAGTAAGTAGAATTTACAAAGTACAAAAAAGTAATTTACCTACAATTTTTAACCGATTCGTTGCGGCGCTTTTTTTCGAACATTTTTCGCCATGGCTATGAACAAATATTCTGTGACACGCCTGGCGTGTCATCAGCCATAGAAATTGATGACACACATGTCGTGTCATCAGCCATGTAGAAATAACCACATGCTTTTCTTGCTTTTTTATGGGTTTTGACTTGATTAAATTTTAGTTTGCATCAAAATAGGGGAGTGCAAAGAACGATACATTAATGAAATTGGTTTTAAAGAGTAAACTACCTGTTTTTCCTGAAATGGAAGGTCAGTGACTTTACTTTTTCAGATGTCTCAAACCTTTTGTGACATTGTTTAATTTTTTTTAAGTTTTGTTACTTTCAAAGAATTGTCAAGAAAAACTAGTTTCTAGAAATAAATGTTCGATCTGGGTGTTATCCATTTATAAGGGCAATTTGTAAAAGACAATTTGTGGGTTTGGAAGTCACATGGTGAATGAGGTATATTTACATATACTTACAAACTCATTATAATACCTGAAGGTTCTCATTTTTTTAAGTGATTTAAGGACAGATTTAATCATATTGACTACCCAGCTATTATGTAATATTCTTAAAAACTTGGATTAAGTATTAAATAATAATAAAAACATTTATTGACTTTTTTCTCAAATAAACATTATACTTAAAGTTAATAGACAGTTTGATAATCTGGTACACTAAACAAATACATACAATAAATAAGTGCAAGTAAAGGAGATGTTTCAAAATGTATGGAGCCCCGGCCACCACTTTGTACACCATACTAAAAAATGGAGAAACACAATTAAAACAGTTTTCAATCATCCAATTCCTTTAAATTGCTTTAGTTTTGTGGTATAACACAAAAATGTACACTTAAAATTGCAACACAAAAACAAAAGTCTGTCATGGCGGTAAGCTGTCATCACACGTCATGTTGGTTAATTTGATAGAAGTTTGACATATGTACCTACAATTCTGTCATTTAAAGTGACAGTAGACAGTTCGCGATCTATGATCAATGACAACTTGGCAAGACGCCATGTTGAAAATTGATAAAAATGAATTATAAATACAAAATTTGTACCAGAAAAGTATGCATTTAAGCAATTTATCTTTATTATTCTCAAATTCCATGAATTTTTCTCGATTTTTCGAGGTACTGTACATATTGTGGGCCGGATTTGAAACATATCCTTTAAATGGCCAGAGTTATGAGTGCTATTCTATGTCCAGGTATTAGATTCTTTTTTGTAAACCATCTAGAGAAATATTTGACAAAGCTTAAAATTACGATTTTTTTTTATGTACAGACATTCAACAGTAAAAAAATCATCAGCAACGAATCGGTTCTGAATGCAACTTATAAAGGTTGTCAACCCCTGTAAATTTTAAATTCACACAATCTTCAAAAGCTAACACAACCAGCTAGATCTAGGTGGAATATCATGATAGTTTTGTTTTAGGCAGACCCTTCTAAAACTTAATTTGAGGGTGTTACAATCGATTTAAAAATGACACGCTTAGCGTGTCACAAGCCACAAGTAAAAGATATTGATGACACTCCTGTCGTGCCATCAGCAACGAATCGGTTAAAGGAGCACGTAGGCATGTTCGCGCTCGGAGCGTTCGAATGCGACTATTTAAAAAGAACGCCCAAATTTTGCTTTAGGCTTTTTTGGAGGCTACACTTTTCGAGTGCTGATTGTGAATCTAGTGTTATTAGATCGATGACAGCTTCTAAACTGAGTATGAACTAATATGACGTATGAAATAATATGATAAATTGGCGACCCAGATGGCGCAATTGCTAACACGCCGGATCGCTGTTCCGAAGGTCCTGGGTTCGATTTCCCAGCTGGCGGAAATTTGAATGATGAGTTTAAATTTCCGTTGTCGGTCTGGGTGTGTGTCCTTGTCTTGTGTGTTGTCCATGGCACCCACGACAAAGGGAATCCTAATGTGGGGCTATGAGGGTGCCTTTTCACCAGAGATGTGCTATGCTGAGTTGCTAAGGATGCGTTTGAGATCTACCAATCACATACATCGGCCCGCCTAGCGACCACCTGAGGGCTGAATGCGATCGGTGGATGGCAAATGCATCCTTAGCAACGTAGCATAATAGCACATCTCTGGGAGAAAGGCACCCTGAGTGTGTAGCGTTATTGAAAAAAAATATGACGTGATGTGTGTGTGTGTGTGTCAGGCGTTCGAGAAGCACTGCCGCGTGGCGAACGGCTACACGTCGGTGGCGGACGTGCGCGCAGTGCCGCCGGGCGCGCGCGACACGATGGAGTCCTTCTTCCTCGCCGAGACGCTCAAGTACCTCTACCTGCTGTTCAGCGACGACCGCCGCCTGCTGCCGCTCGACCGCTTCGTGCTCAACTCCGAGGCGCACGCGCTGCCTATCCGCGACCACTAGCCCCGCCCCCTCGCCCCGCCCCCCGGCCCCGCCCCAGCTGTGGTCAACGTGACAGTAAAGTCAATAAGACACTGACGTAACCGTGAATTTGTTGTATCGAGTCGTATCGATATCGATTGAACTCAACGATATTATTCAAAGTAGCCTTAAGTATGCTTAGGTGAATGTTACACTAAATAATATTTTATGTTAAACTGGCACAAAAGCTTGAATTATATTTTTAATTTCCTTGTAATTAATTAAGTATGTTACGACGTTTTTAGTTTTATAAATCGATTTAATACATATCGATAAAATATTATTTTAAAAATAATGTCACTTAACGAATTGTAAAACCAATGCAACAAATCGATTTGTCTTTCCCATTTCGTCAAGTTCTTGTTGAAATTACTAGCCCCGCCCCCTCCGTGGCGGCGTCCGCATCCGGACGCGGTCGCTCACGGGCTGTCCTACTTGAGCGACGAATACGACGCGACGCTATGCAACACGACGCGATGCTACACGCGACAATGACAACGTCGCGTGTTGTCGCAGACTGTCACATAGGACGCAAGTAGGGATACCGTTGATTTGATCGCTTACGTCAAAATCGCAACTTCGCGTCGCGTCGTGTTCGTCGCTCACGTAGGACACCGCCTTAGAGAAATTGTATTTATTCGATAACGGTCGGCGGTAGCATCGAGTGACGAGTGGTCGATAACGCGCAACGCTGCATCAGACTGTGCAATTTATATTAAGTACTCGTATTTACAGGCATTTTCTAATATCCTCGGTGTTTAGAAAATATTTAGAGACCGTCCGGTATCTCCTGTCGAGCGTCTTCCCGCGCCAGTTCGGGCCCGTAAACGAGCGAGGGGCTTAGTACGAGTTTTACGTGACATAACGCGCTCGCTACAGTCTGTTTTTTTTCGGTACGGACTAAATTGACATTAGCTGTGTTGCCACTTTTTTGCGAATCATTAATAGTGATGTGCCTCTACCGTAACTTTACGTATTTTACAATCTAGTATCGTTTTTCGGTAATAATAAAAAATGTGTCTTTAAAATAAAATGGCATACCGGCATATAGGCATACCTATATAATGTACTTTAACCTTGTTATTGCGTATTCTTCAACATCAAATCAATAATTGTCGTATTTACTTAGTGTAATACGTAATTCAAATTAATAAATATATTTTTTATCTTTGATACTCCATAGTTACCATGATTTTAAAAAGATTCGTCTATTATCAAATAAAAATAAAATTATGTGATAAAAGTAAAAAGTTACGATTCATAAAACCGGTATCGTAGTACTACACTACTATTAAAAAGCTGGTATCATTATTTCGAAAATTGACATTTGCATGTGTCAATTTAGTCCACGGCGAAAAAAAAACAGACTGTACGTAACTGCGAATTATCGAAAAGTTGTATGGGATCGAAGCAGAGCCACCTGGCGAACGTAAATGGCATTGCTCTTACTAAGCCCCCTGTTCGTATCGATACGTATTCTCCATGAGTTTCTGTCCGTTCTCGGCGCGGTGCCCCGTAATATCAAAGGATATTTTGTCTGTACTCATGCATTTACATATTCCTTATTATTGGAGGATTACATTTTCTGTTATTTGCTGATAACTATCGCTTCCACACAGATAAACGACCAGTGTGCCGTGATGTCACTAACGGCGTGGGGTTACCGGTCAGACCCATTTTTGGGTTTCACTATTCATCAGAACGTTGTGCAAACGTTGTACTATTTTAGGATAAGTTAGACGTTTAAGTAGACGTACGTATATTGATAAAAATTATGATAGATATACCAAATATTGTTGTATTTAATTTATTTAGCGCGTCTAGTTCAATGGAGTCGTGGTGGAGTCGTTTTATTTGTAAATAGAGCATAAAGTTACCAAGAAGCTAGTTTCTGTGAGCAGTTCCTGTTACTGACTGGGTCGTGCGAACTAGCCGTGCATATACTATATATTTGCACAATCATTTATTTTGATTATTTTTACTTAGCAATTGTATTTCGGTAAGAAACGTCCGTAGGGAATATTCGTGTGATTCAAATATAAGTCGATTATTTTTATAGTCTTTATCGCTAATGACACCTTTAGCATTATTCTATATTTAAACGCTATAAATAATAGTGAATAGTGGTGAATTAACTACGTACGGTTAAACGACGAAATGGAGGTGACTGCATTATTCGCAATGGACAGGTCCAAACAATAACGTGCTATGCTAATAATTTTAAAGTGCTCCTTATGGTACGATTCTACCAAAATAGTTTGCAGCACATTTGTTCACGAACATTATACGCGCAACCAAGAATGAGTTCGCGAACAACAAGCGTGTACGCATCGCCGCGAGTCCGCTGCATACATGTTCGCGCAAAAAAAGTACAGTCCGTTTTTTTTAGAATAGACTTAACTACAAAATAAATATGGCCAATTGTCAACGTGAAAGTAAAGTCAATAAGACACTGACATAACCGTGAATTTGTTGATACGACTGTATCGATATCGATTGAACTCAACGATATTATTCAAAGTATGCCTAAGTATGCTTAGGTGAATGTTACACTAAATAATATTTTATGTTAAACTGGCACAGAAACTTGAATAATATTTTTAATTTCCTTGTAATTAATTAAGTGCGTTACGACGTTTTTAATTTTATAAATCGATTTAATAAATATCGATAAAATGTCAGTTAACAAATCGTGAAACCAATGCAACAAATCGATTCGTCTTTCCCATTTTGTCATCTTTAAATATCAAACTTGTCAAGTTCTTGTTTAAATTATTCATCGGTGACAATGAGTTCTAATGAATTTGCACAATGTATGAAATTTATGCATCATAATAATTGTAAATTCAAAGCAGTTTTTGGTGTAAAACAAAGTGCGATATACCGAGTGAACAGATTGAACTGTTTGTAAGTTGTTTAACGCGTGAAACATTGTGGAAATGTGATGTTTCGGAAACTCAGTGATTTGTTTACTCGTTAAGTGTATTCTAAAAAAAACGGAGTGTAGGTATACAGATGTGCGCGAGCAACTGTTAAATGTGGTCGAGGGGGTCCCTATCGAGTGCGCCAAAATCGCGGCGCTTATATCAACATACAACTAATTAATTTATGTACTCAGACCAATAAACTATAGACGGCACGCCGGGAACAAAACAGTGAAGCCAGCAAAAAGTCAGCCTAGCCTTGTATAATTGTATTACACACGGTGGCACTCACACCAAGTCTGTTAGGCTTTCACGCCTGCCTGGACCACTGAACCGATTTAATGAACTTTGGTATAGATATAATGCCTTACTAATAAACTCTGTATAAAGTTATTCCATGTTTAAAATTATTTGTCCCTGTCATATGATTCTCTGAAGTCAAAGGTAAGAAAAAGACAAAATAAATTAAACATTGAATAACTTTATACTGCGTTTATTAGTAAGAGTTATAGAATTGATCTTGTGGATTTTTAGTTTTGCATAAGATTTCGGCACCCTCAACTTTACTTATATTTTTACCCGACTGCGTCAGAAGGAGGGTTATGTTTTTCGAGTGTATGTATGTATGTATGTTTGTATGTATGTCCATTTATTTGGACCGCCCCACAGCCCAAACGGTTGAACGGATTTCGACATATAAGGTATCGTTGAATTCGTCAGAACTGTGAAAGTGTCATAGGCTATATCTCAGATTATAGAACCAAAAGGCAGATAGAACATTCGCAAAGAAAAGCGGCGAATAATGTGAAGCCGCTTTTTCCCTATGTGTGCATGACAACCTTAATGTCAACTAGCAATTGCACCGTATGGATACGTAATTCTTTGTGTGTGTGAGGTTGCCAAGTGAAAGTCATAATCTCCCGCAATTTTGTAAACATTGTTCGCCATATTTTCAGCTTAAAACATTATGCACAATTAAATTGGCAAATTATTTATTACTAGTGAACGCCCTTGTTTCGCTTCGGTAAGCCCATAATCGATAAATGAGGGTTGGTATTCTTTAAATTGACGTGATTTCTTATTTGTGTACCGATTCTAACTAAATGTTAACCCAAGCTCATTTGAATACGTCAGTGAAAATTGCATCTAAATTTGTTAAGCCGTTCCTGAGATTAGGCGGAACAAATGCACAGAAAAACAGACAAAAAATTAAAGTTTTATTGTATGTAATAATAATAATTGATTTTAATTTCTTCTGATAATAATTTCTTGAGCCCCTCCGAGCTTCGGAAGGCACGTAAAGCCGTCGGTCCCGGTTGATATCGATACATCGATAGATAGCAGTCGTTAAGCCGTGTCGGAGGCCTTCGGGCGGCTTGAAAACTTTCGACAATGTGTTGGCCACTAACCCCTCCACCAATCCGCACTGGAGCAGCGTGGTGGAGTATGCTCTAGGCCTCCTTAATAATGAGGAGAGACCCTCAGTAGTGGGACATTAATGGGTTGTACCCATATCACTAGTTATCAAAAAGTATTGACGTGATAACGTCTTATAAATTGGATTACCGGGTGGCACTTCAAGAAACTGTGTCACGGTCACGCTCCGCCGCTCACGTTATGCGCTTACAATGAGAGCGAGTGAGAGGCACGCGCCCCTTCCACTCGGGCATGGTTAGCCCGCCTAAGAGCGAGAGAGACAGACATCCTTAACATTACTTATGGTAGCTACGGCGTACACACGTTGGCGTGTTTCAGAAAATGGTACAGCGCCATCTCTGAAGAAGTAGAGTAAGTAATCTCGTTTGTTACCTCACTTAGTTGTGACTAACGGTTAATGGTCTAACGGTTAGCAGCGCTAGATGGCGGATGGTGTTACAATGTTTTAAATATAATTCTTTGTATAAATAAATGTTTTAAATTGTTACTATTATTTCATCCTTCTTTTACTTCTTACGTTAGTCCGAGGTCTAAGCTATTTTACTGCAAAGTTTCATGAAAATCCGTTTTTGTCAATCATTCCATCAGTATTTTCTTAAGACGTTGTCACGTTCAACTATCGTCAGTAAACCGACTTTACAGACAACCAGTTTTTTATATTATAATAATTATGTGTAAATGTTCTTTTAATATACCTATTTAATTTAATATTTTAAATATGTTTAATTGTTTTTCATTAAAACTATGGATTTTTGTCTCTTTGGGTAGATATTTTTATCAAAGAAAAACATCAAAATATCAATATACTTATTTATTATAACAAAAATTCGGTTTTGATGATTTTTTAATCAACCAATGTCCTTTTTTAGTGAGATAGGTACACGTCATCCTCACTAAAATGTAATGAGCGAACCACGCAAAATTAATTAGCCAATTAATATCTTGCCTGCTTTTCCGAATAATATGAACCCATTTTTCTCTTGCATCTGTCGGAAATCTGCAAAAATTATAGTTATTAGTTATTAGTAGGCTAAGCAGAAACTAAAATATTATATAATATTTATCATACATATTATTGGCACACGTGACATTTTCAGCAGTTAGAATGCTAATTTTATTGGCTGTATTGCCTGACTTTTAGGTTTAAATAAATAAAACTATTTACTTTCAAAATATGTTTTTTCGATATAAATTTATAAATCGACCAATGTCCAAATAGTCCATGCATATTTCCCCAAATTTAGGGTAACCGATTTTCATTTAAACTCGTGTACAAATGAATGATTGTTGAGGTTTTGTGTTCCGAGCGAACCGAAAAAATATTAATATAAATAAATAATAAAATAATGAACAATTACCTGTGAAAAGATATTCCGTCTTCTTTTCTTTGTTTTTGCGAACAACTTTTAGAGAATTTAATAATGCAAGACGGCATTATAACTGATAAAATTATTTTAAAAAATTTGACACTTGCGACGTTTATGCTATTTGACGCTTTCCGAAGTACTGACACGAGATTGTATTAGCTTTTTATTTTGTATTTGCTTTGGTAGCTTCACTTTATACTAGAACGACTACATCTGCCTTTTGGTTCTATAATCTGAGGGCTATATGAATTTTCAAAATGGCGCCCGAAAGTGGAAGAAAAAGAGGGGATAATCTTGAGTTTTTTTGTTATCTTAGCAATATGGGTATCAAATGAAAGATCGTGAAAAGACCTTTTCAAAAATATATATCATATAACGTCGTTTTAATACAAATTGTCAAAAACCATCCCAAAAAGTAGAATTTTTCGGTGAAAACACTAAAAAGTCTGAAATAAAAATATTATTATAAAAACAAAAAACCCGACTGCTTACAAAAGAACTCAAAAGAAAAAAACAAGTGTCACAATATCAACATAAAATACTTCATGGTGCTGCAGGCGGGGACAAACTATACTGCTACCTACGGGTAAAAAAAGATTTATCACAAGTACTACGTTTGTCCCCGCCTGCAGCACCATGAAGTATTTTATGTTGATATTGTGACACTTGTTTTTTTCTTTTGAGTTCTTTTGTAAGCAGTCGGGTTTTATGTTTTTATAATAATTGAAGATATTTATTGGAATAAAGAAGACAGGTAACCAGCCCCGTCAGTTGACCATTTCGCACAATGGCGCGTAATAAAGGGTGGAATAGGGAATATAACGCAAAGCTCGGCGTAGATGGCGCCATCAGCACATACAGAAAACAAATCATCAGTCGCGTTCCGTAACTTGACCAAAACGTTCAAATTTATATGAAAAAGTGTCGTTTTGGGCGTTTTCGTCCAGTTACGGAACGCGGCGGTGTATGTGCTAGTGCTGCACTCTGGCGCCAAAAGTTGGCCGTAAGGTCTCCTATTGGTCAAAAACTTTGTTTACTGTCTATCTATGGCTGCGTTCCGTAACTCGACCAAAACGCCCAAAACGTTCAAATTTCTATGAAAAATTGGCATTTTGGGCGTTTTGGTCGAGTAACGGAACGTAGCCTATGTATGCACTCTGTCGGGATAATATGGCAGTAATATCTCCTATTGTAATAACAAAAACAACCGACTGCATAAAGAAAGAACTGAAAAGAAAAAAACAAGTATCACAATATCTAAATGAAATACTTCATCTTCATACATACATTCGAAAAACATAACCTTCGTACTGACGCAGTCTGGTAAAAAGTAAAATATTCATGCATATTCCCTATTTTTTAATCTTGTGTGATAAATGATAATTAATATATAAGATAAATATAAATCTTACGTCAAACATTTTCATATTACATACCTCTTTTATAACTATATTATGTTATGTCTTGCAATATTTTATTGTCTTCTACATTATGCAAAAGTTTAACTGGATTTTGTAATAAATTAATATTATTTAAGTAACGTGAACGAGTATTTTTGTCACCTATCTCCTACCTACGTTGTGCTAATACAATAAACATAAAATGTGGTGTGCAGGAAATGGGGGAGATATCCAGGCGACGTCACTGCCTACTGGGGTACCAACTGGTGCACACACTGACCGACAAAGAATACACACACTGACTGACGGTGGAAAATTTTCATATGGTCGGAATGTTGAAAGTCCAAATACTTATACGTTGATCGTCGTTCATTGATTAAAATTGATGCTAGAAGCTAGGCCTCTCTTGTTTGTCACCGTTCCGCGTCCGCACTTCAAGACAGAATGTGTTCGTAGTCCAGCAGCCACGTTAAAGTTCCAGCAGATAACGGTCGAAGTCTCAACGATCCATATCCGTTCAAACATTGTTCTTTTTAGGGTTCCGCACCCAAAGGGTAAAACGGGACCCTATTACTGAGACTTCGCTGTCCGTCCGTCCGTCGGTCTGTCACCAGGCTGTATCTCATGAACCATAATAGTTACACAGTTGAAATTTTCACAGATGATGTATTTCTGGTGCCGCTACAACAACAAATACTAAAAAAACAAAATAAATATTTAAGTGGGCGCCCATACTTTCGACGCCTCAACGATAGTTTAGTACATAATGGTACGGAACCCTTCGTGCGCGAGTCCGACTCGCACTTGGCCGGTTTTTTTTTTGCATTCGAAGCAAGACCTTTCGAGCTCTCTCTAGCAAAAGGCACAGATAGAAGTTGAAATACTTCCAGAAAGAACAGCCAATAATACAAATATTTGTGTGTGGTGCCTTTGCTCTTTAAATATGAAGCGAAGTCATTCAATACCAGATGGACCAGAACGAAGTGAAATTATCTCAAGAATTTCACCCAGAGAGGTAATATTTTGTTCAATGAAAAATTGAAAATATAATTTTATTGTAATGTACATGTATCTAACTTACTATCAGTTGAGTACCGAACAAGGATGTTTTATTTTGTCAGATTCCATCTGGAGCACGCGTTTGTTACGCATGCTGGGTGCGCGCACATAGAAATACGCAAAGAGCTGCAAGCTTGAATAATGGGCATCAAGTCCCTGCACATAACCACGTCAACATTGTTTGTGCCTCATGTGGGACTTCATTGTTTCGAAGGAAAACACATGCTTTGGCCAATGGAGCTGTAAGAGACTTAGTTGCAGCAAGAATTCATACCAGAGAAGTAAAAACCTTTCTTGATAAACAAATCTATTTAAACCTAAATAAAAACATCTACATAGATTACAAAAAAAAACATCTCGTTAAATCTCAAAAAAACTAGCGTGATCATAGCACACATAAGATTATAATTATAATACTTTAGTACCATAATTTTGTTTAAAGTTTATTAGTTCTATCAGTTTTAAAATTAAAATAAAACAACTTACAACCAGTTATAACTGGATAATAGGTCACACAAGTTGCTTTAAGTCTTTTAATTACTTGGTTTCAGCTACCAGAACATGCATATGTTTGCACAACTTGTTGGGAACAAAACAATATGCCGGACCAGCAGGAACACATGCAGCAGGCAGTTCCCACTTCAACTATGGAACTTGATGAGTTCCGACATACAACTAACTCTAGTAGCCATTGTTTTGTGCCATTATGTACTAATACGGAGAGACTGGGAGTGCCGAATAACCTTCGGAAACAAATTTTATGTTCACAAAAACTATTTGTTACTGAAAACGCTAGGATATGTAACCATCACAAAGCCAGTTCTAATTGGGATTTTCTGGATCAGCATCACTTCTCTAAATCTTTTACGAAGGATGAGATGCAGTCCATGCTGTTACTTACTATCAAAGATATTGAAACTTAGTTTCATATTAAAACTATTGTAGTAATGGATGAAAACATAAGAGGCCTGTCATAAGAGGGGGCTATAGGCGGTATGTGTGGCCGCGTACCGCCGGCGACTGGGAACACCCGAGATGGGGCATTTGTCCCTCTCTAGACTACTCGACTGCCGACTCTGGTTGCGTTCCGTTGGGAGTCCCGAAGTTCTCCACACAGCGCCGAGGAAGGCCACCGGGGGAGTTTTAGTGCGGTAAAAATCCCACATAACCCTGTGTCGCTCCCACGGCACCGGGTATCTTTTGAAGGTTTCCCCCTCGACAAAAAACAAAAAAAAATAAAATAAAAAAAAAAATAATAAAAAGGGCTCACATAATGGCTATTGTCTGGTATTCAGGCTCAAAGCTAGTAATCTAGAATTGCAGCACCTGCTCCATTTTTGGATGATATGTTGATAAGGGAAGATTTGGATTAGAATGAATAAAAAATATAAATTAGTAAAGAAGTTGTTTTATTTACATTATGTGATGATGACACTACACATGAAAAATATATGCATATATTGAGTCTAATTAAAACCAATAATCGCACTTTACATGGAATCATTTAATAATTTTATTATCGATCACAGAGATTCATTTCTTAGCAGTCGATACATTTATCTTAAAACTAGTCATGGATTTACTTAGTTAAGTAATATCACTACATAGTATAAAACAAAGTCACCCTCCGCCCCTGTCTGTCTGTGCCTTTCTTAGTCTTCTTGTAAACCACGCAACGAGTTTTGATGCGGTTTTCACCATTAGGTAGAATATTCCTCAAGGAAGGTTTATGTAATTTGCTGGGCTATGTAGATTCCCCGCGAGGGCGGGTCACTGTAGTACGATAAGTTACACAGGTTTTACAGTCGACATTTCACGATAAGTTTTTAGTATGAAAATGAGAATATGATACTATTGATATTTGTTTGTTGGACATTTTATGCAAGTGGTAGTTTCCAAGTTGTTTACAGACTTGCTGTCAATAGACATACAGCAACATTTTAACATTTATGGATACGACCGTCGATAACTACATTAAACCGAAACACAAATGAGACCCAATTCACGTCAATCAGTCTTATTTTATGACAATAAACCAGGCGACAACTCGCCGTTATTGTCAGTCACATTAAACAGACGTACAACTTTTAACAAAAATGCTTGCAATCTTTCCGTCTTATAACAATCATCTTAAAAATCTGCACAAGTGTGCTGAATGTTTACGAAACATCATTATCCTTAGTGCACTAGACAAAGGGACCCAAAGGATCTCTCTATGTAGGGGCCCATCGCACTAACGTTGTGTGACGGTATGTTTAAACGAAGCCCAGTATCAGTTATATTAGTATTACAAATCTTTTCCCGTTAAACTTATAATATTAATAATTAATTTACAATGTCAGATTTCCGAGATCGATCATAGAGCGCGCCGCCGACACGGAATTTAAAAAAATGCAAATCTATGAGATTACAATGGCGGTTCTAACATTTCGTCAGGCCTCTGTCACTCGATGTACTTGCGCGCGATAATTACCTAAAGTCGTACAAGGATCTTTTGGCGTGTGGGTGACAGAGACAGCGCTTTACAAGTAAGGCAAACCGTAAGGCGCCGCCTCTGTCACTCACGCGCATGAAGCTAATATAGAGAGGAGACGTTGTATGTATGTTTCTCTATGAAAGATCGCGTGAGGATTTGCGGGGCGAGGGGGATAAAGAAACGGGCGGGATCTTGTTAGATCCCGCCCATTCATCTAACGGTCAATAGCAAAACTACTCGCTTCGTTCTATATCGACTTTACTACGTAGTTCAACTATCTCACACTAGATGTCAATAAATGTAGGATATAACATGGACGTACTCAGAATTTTCATAATCATACCACATCATTTCATTCTGTTTTTTTAACATAAATTTTGTGAACCATCTTGATTAACAAAATCCTGTGCGGAAGTTTCGAGGGCAATATAGACATGGCTTACACAATTACTGAATTAAGCATGTTTAAGTATGCACCCATCACGTCATGTGACGTGGAGAGATCATTCAGCCAATATAAGGCTATACTTATTTCGACCAAATCGTCAGAATTTTAATTTTGATAATTTAAAGAAGCACGTCATTGCAACCAATTTCATGATAAGGCTAATGTAATGGAAGTTGAATAAAACTGTTATTAATTACACCAGGTAGGTAAGTTGTCACACTATAATGAACAGAGTACCTACATATAGTTTAATTCAATGGGACAGTCGGAAAAATAATTGGATTCTAAATACGGCCCTGTGTTTTTGTTGTTTTAAGTAGTTGTCGATAGATGGCGCTGTTTACAAAATGTCGCCACACAACATACAAAGTGTCGCCATCTAACGTCAAGTAGAAATTTATTTGGTGAACGCCGTCAGTAGACTGACTTAAGGCCACGCCCACGTGATGACGTCAGGACCTAGTTGAGTTACAGTGCACACTTGCTTAGGCCGTCTCCTCTCTATATTAGCTTCATGCTCACGCGCCAAAACATGCTCTCGTGGCCGCCCCGACGAGGCGGAGTGAAATATCTGTTACGAAGTAACTATTTTCTAATCTGTGATTTCGTCGTCGTAGGGACAAGTAGGTCATTTTGATTAGGCTGATATGAACTTCGTTTTCCGAGATGTTTGCGCAGGTACAGTAACTGACCAATCAAAACACGGCGGCAATGACAGTGTTTTGTGATGCGCTGCTTCATATTGGCTTGTATTGGCTAATTATCCTACCGCCCGCACTTCCCGCCTCCTACCACCATTTTGGCCTTAAAATCGACATCTGCGCAGCCACTCGTAGCCAACTTCATATCAGCCGAGTACAAATGACCATACTGTATAAAAGTAAATTTTAACTTACAATAATATCAATACGTTGTATCTATTCTATTCAATATTACATTATACACTCGATATAACCGTTATATTTATATCGCAGCCCGTAATGGCACCCAGCGGCAGTGAGGCGGCAGCGAGGCTGCAGTGCGGCCCGGGTGAAGCACGGGTGAGGTAGTAGACAGGCGGTCAGGCCAGGTCGAGCGCGGGGGGCAGCAGCGAGCGCGCTAGCCGCGCCACCGGCAGCGCCAGCGCCGAGCCGCACAGCGGCCGCGCGTATGCGCCGCGACACTCCCATCTGCACACACAACACACACACACACGGTTCTCGACATCGACGGATATAAACAAAATAACGGAAGGACGCTTACAAACAGTTACATAAATAAACGCGTACTCAATCATAGCTTAACACTGTACCTACTCTGTTCGCATTCGATAAGGAATTAGTTATAGGTAATAGCAACCCACCCTAATGGCAGTTTACCCTCTGTTATTAAGTTTCATTGCAGATTGACGGCGAGAATTTGAAAATCCGTACAAAAAATTTGCTTACAAGCTTAATTGAACTGTGAGCACAGATAATAAATTTATTGTTAGCGGGGAGTGGCAATTCCATGAGCTCAGCGACTCAAGTATAGAATCTATAGATGACTTCGTGTCATGGGCGACAAGCATAAGGCTGCGGTTCCACTGAGGCGGAGCGGAGCGGAGCTGTGCGCGATTCACCAATCACATGTGTTACAAGTTCTACTTCCGGCCCCGAAGAAAACGTTCACACGTTACAAAACATTATCTCAAGCGTGTACGAACGGCGCGGAGAGCGCTGTAACAGTATGTTTAGAAGGCGGGTGGGGTATAATATGGGTGATTGCATAGTCAAGCTTATCACTAGCGCGGTTGACCGACGCGCGGGTTACGAGCTACAAGTCTCTTGTACCGTTTTATAATGAAAACGGACTCACGCCGACAAACCGCGCGCGCCGTACGTCACATGACGAACATTTGTAGGGACATTTATCGGCGCAGGTCAACCGCGCTGGCGGTTTGGCAATAGGGAGATCTCCCGCCAGGCGAGACGACATGCCTGGGAGGCGGCCGAGGCCCCAAGTGAATGCTCTCGGGGCGTTATATATATGCTGGCGATCGACAATCCTTCGATAGCGTGATTCAGGCTTCGGTGACGTCACCGTGTGACGTATGTGTGATGTCGCCACAATGCAATCAGCGTATAGGGCGGGTTTACCCCTGCGCGTGCAGCAGCGCGCGCGCCGGCGCCTGCAGGTGCGACACGGCGGCCTCGAGCGCGCGAAGGCCCCCCGCCCGCGCGCCGCCCACAGCGCCCGCCGTCAGCGCGCGCCCCACGCCGCGCCGCCGCCATCTGCACGCACACATACAACGCGATAACTGTCTCTCTGTCCTCCACAAAATGGGTGAGCCGGGAAAGAGCCAGGGCAAATTAAGAAAAAATACTAAATGTAAGTGAAGCCCTTTACAATTCCTGAAAACTGCATTGAAATCGGTTAGGCCGTTTCTGGGTTTAGCGTGCACAAACATACATTTCTAATAATATATCTCGTATGCATATAGGAATTTAACGCACGATTTATTGTGTACAGTTGTAAAATAGACTCGTTTTACCTGAAATAAAACGATTATTATATACTTACCTTAGTAGAAGCTTATATAATGAGATAGGCATATTCTTTTCCTGTTGGTTATGGTCCACTCTTTCTACCCTATATACGTCTGTCTCTTTCGCACACCCCACCACCAGGCGTGCGGGCTTGCCCAGAAGCCTTCGCATTTTACTTCATTGCGTCGAATTAAAAAAAAATCCACCAGGCAGAAATTAAAAGTAAGCTTCTACTAAGGTAAGTATATAATAATCGTTTTATTTCAGGTAAAACGAGTCTATTATAGACTTGACCGTTAGTAGAAGCTTATATAATACTAGCTTTTGCCAGCGGCTTCGCCCGCGTGAATTTCGTTTAAACTTCACCCCTTTATTTCACCCACTTAAGTGTCATAAACGTAAGAGTAGATAAAATATAGGTATACTTAATCAGAAAGCTTCGAACTGCTAAGCTATCGGGAGTTACAGTTAGGAGGGCGGTAGCCCTGTCGTTGTGTCGATCAAGAATTGTTTCAGATTCGTTAAGGTGAACGGTGCACACATCGCTCGTGACTTCAGGTCCGCTCGCCAGAATACCTTTTCCCATCGTGGCACTACTATGAGATACACACCCGTTGCTTGATTGAGGTGCATCAACACTCGAGGGATAAGAAATGGCGGTGGGAATATCCAAGCCAGTGGATAATTCCACGTTATACTGAACGCGTCGTGGAACATCGCTTGCTGGTCGTTCAGATCTAGGGTTACATAGTTCGCCACTACTCGAGCCGTGTTGGACGCGAATAAGTCTATCACCGGCGTCCCCATCTTTGCAAATACCATTTCCGTGCAAACTGGAAGCAGATGCCACTCCGGAGGGCGTCTGTACCTCGATAAGCAATCGGCGTGGTTGTTGAATCCCCCCGGAATATGATATATTTTGAAATGAATTTGATGTTTGTCTAAGATCTGTAGGATTTGATAAGTGAGCCTCAAAAGTGACTGGGACTTTGTCCCGCCCTCGTTGCGGAGGTAAGCTACTGCAGATCGGTTGTCTGTCTGAATGAGGAGTGATCCTCCTCTCATCTGTGCCGCTTCTAACTCTAAGACTTTTAGAATTGCTAAGAGTTCCTTTAGGTTGCAGTGCAGATGTTTTTCTTCTAGTTCCCAGAGCCCCGACATAGCTTGGCTATATTTCCACAATTCCCCTTCGAAGGGGATTTGTGGAATAAGCCGTTCAGTTGTGCTCCCCAAGCAGTGTCTGAGGCATCCGTGGCGAGGAAGTGCGTTGTTGGTGGTATGTGAATTAGGGAAACTAGATGAGAATTTTGCAGCCACCAGTGTATCTCCTCTAATGCTACATGAGGAAGGACATACCTGGACTGTGCTGGGTGTTTCGGCAGGGTGTTTAAGAACATTAGTACCGATCTGTGGTTGAGTCTGCCCCGAGGTACAACAAAACTGGCAAAATTTAGGAAAATTTTGCCAGTTTTGTTTGTACCTACAAGGCTTTGAAGCTCTCTTAGTGAAACTTTGCCCGTTTTTAAAAGCTGGGATATTTTGGTCACCACAGCAGCTGACTTTTCTGCTGGAAGTCTTTTGACATTATTCCACGGGTCCCAAACAATGCCAAGAAAAGTAATTTGTTTTTGTGGAACAAGAGCAGACTTTTCGTAATTTATTTTGAAACCCAGGTATTCTAAAGTCTCTACCAGTAGAATCGTATGTTCGGCCAACACATGAGGACTGATGTGCAAGTAAGAAATCGTCGAGATAGACAATTATCCTGACACCTCTTTCTTGAAGAGTTTGTGCTATCCAGTTCGTGAGACTCTCAAACACCTTTGGTGCTGTGCTCAATCCAAAAGGCAGACAGGTCATTTGGAGAATTTCGTTCTTGTATATGAGGCGCAGAAATCGCCTGTAGGACTGAGAAATCGACCCATTGAAATATGCTTGCGGTAGGTCGACTTTGCACAACCAATCCTAATGTTGGATGAACTCTGGCACACGGTACATGTTTATTAACCGGAAGCGACCTGTTATAACATACTGATTCAACGACCTCAGATTGAATATGGGCCGGAATGAGCCGTCGCTTTTCGGTACCAGAAACATTGGAGACACAAAGCTTGGAGTGTAAGGGGCTGTGACCAAAACTCTCTGCTGTTTCATTTGAATAATTAATAGATCCATTTCGATCGACTGAAGAGTGCGACAACTTTCGCTTACTAACTGTGGTGTAATCCAGGGAGGCCTTTTTAAGAAGGGTATGCGACATCCTGTTATTATTTTTAAAATCACATCTGAAGCTCCCATTTCCCTCTATCGATCGATATATTGTGCCAATTGACCTGCCTGGAACGGAATCGACCGCGAGTCATTGTTTTTGTTTCTTATTGCCTTTGTAACCAGAAGGGGAGAAATTACGCTTGCGTCCTCTTTGTGGCTGTCCACATTGTGCAGATCCGCGAGATCGAAAGGAATTATTTCTATAATTTGTATTATAGTACTGTTGCTCTCTGCCACTGCTGTGGGCTTTGGGCTGAGAATGAAAAATATGTTGAAAACCCTGCGAGGGCTGACTGTAATGAGCATGAGGTATGCTTTGCTGGTCACGGCAGCAACCCGATTGACCATGTAATGGCGTATGATTGCGTGCTGACCCCTGCGAGGGGAGGCGTGTTGCAGATGAAGGCTTTGCTCGCGAAGCATTGGCACTATAACTTATAGTGCCAATGCTTCTTATAGTCTATAAGTTTGATTTGCTGGCCAGAAAGTTTTTCTAACTCCACCTGCTTTTTCCAACACTGATGTAAAAGCTGCCGGTTCAAAAATGTGGGTGTTCGAAGGTGGGATTTTATTTAAGGACACTTTCATTAGGGGATCCTTAACTGATTTAAGAATGTTATCTCTTCTCATTTCTATAGTTTCAGCTCGGTGGCCGCAAGCCATTTGTAAGAGATCTTGGGATACCTTCACAAATTCACCTTTGAGGAAAATTTCATCAATCTTATCATTGAGATTAACAAGCGCAGCATTAGGGGACCTAGACCATGAAATTAAATTACGTAGGCCATGCAAAATAACTTCCTTTTGTTTTAAAATGCAGAAAGTGATAGCTGCATATGATTTATCGGAATAAGCTAAATGGCGTATCGTATATTATCATATGCCCTCACCTCTTCGTTTGTTTCGAGTTCGGTAAATCCGGGCGAATGATTGTATAACTTTTGGGTATCCGAATATCTAATTTCGGACCATGTATTATTGCCAAACCGTTGAACATCGTCTAAAATTTTTAAAAACTCATTAGGAGTTTTAGGGACCGGTGGGTCTTTAAGTTTAGTTTCGATATCGAATGAAAAATCGGGTATATCAAAATGTTTTTCGGTCATAGGCACTTGCGAAGCGCAACAATCATTATAAAGTTCGCGGTTAACATCAGACATAAACGATTCATTATCATTATCACAATTGTTACGCAAATTTCCAATATAGGTAACGAACAGTTTTTTTGCAATTGACTGATACCGCTAGATAATTTTTCTATGAGACGGCGATCACTCTTTCTGCTTTCTAGAATGTCGACGCTTCGACTTCTTTTTCTTCTTCTTTAAATCCCGCGAAGATTCAGAAGAATCAGACGATGTCGAGCTGCTACTGTCGCTGGATGAGGATACGGCCCGCGTCTTACGCAGACGTGAGTTACTGGCATTGGGGACCTCATCATTAGTCAAAACTGTTTCGTTAGTATCCTCACTATCCATTTTTTATTAAATTTATATAAACGAAACCTAAAAGTAACAATAAAACTACATCGGTGTAAAATAATAGTAGATTGTATGACAAGGGTGCAAAGTAATATTTTTTCGGCGAGGGCGTTTTTTGAATCCAGAGCGAAGTGAGGGATTCTAGAGTAGAATCCCGAGCGTAGCGAGGGATTCTTTAGTAGAATCCCGAACGTAGCGAGGGATTCAAAGTACGTCGCCCGAGCCAAAAATATACCTACTTGCACCCGAGTGATACACTCTACTTTTCATCACCCACTATGAGAAAATAGTATATATATATATAATAGAAAACAATAGAAAATAATACGTAAAAATGCACGAAAACTTAATTTTAATTTGAAAACGAAATCTTAATTTGATTTCTTTTTTTATTATTCAGCTGGCGGGGCCCTCGCGTCGTACCAGACATTCTTTATTCAAACAATATTTGCGTTCGATTTCTTTAGCGCAAAATACTAAAATGTTCTAAATTCAAAATAGGACGGAAAAGATCTAGACGGCAGGAAAAGTTGTATGAAAATTCATTCCCGCCCGCTGAATAGAAAACAGCAACTTTGGAACCCCGTAAGTCCGAACCAAGTCGTCTTTTTCGAATAGGTGTGATGAAAAAAATATTTGAGGGTAGATTAATATTATAGCTAATACTATTTCGTATCGAACGGTAACACCGTTTTAATTAATATGAAATACTTGTGCAACTTACGTGGAATCTCTTCGTAATATGAAGAACACTTTTAATTTTAACTTTACTTAAGTTAAATATTTTTTTCAACACAAGTGTCTACTTGTTAACTCAACAGGAAAATTCACGCCAATGAAGTAAAAGAACGAACGCTGCCTTCCATCGCTGCCGCGCCTTTTGCGCGGACTGAGGCGAGGGATTTTCGGGTCTCAAGGGTTTCCTTTTTACCCGGACATGAACTCAGGAGAACGAGTGTCTCCCGGTGGTGGAGCAGGCCCGCTGTTTAGCGGGTCCTGTCAGTCCCTTGTGCATAGCCAAGTCGCAGTCAGTCGCCCCCCAGATGGTCGGGGAACGCTCCTGACTCTAAGAGCTCCCGCGAAAGCGGGAAGCCCTCAGGAGGACGAGCGTGTAGGGGCGCGATTCCCCTGAGCGACTCATGTCGTCCGTTATCAGCTCGGTCGATGAAGTAAAATGCGAAGGCTTCTGTGGGCAAGCCCGCACGCTTGGTGGTGGGGTGTGCGAAAGAGACAGACGTATATAGGGTAGAAAGAGTGGAACATAACCAACAGGAAAAGGATATGCCTATCTCATTATATAAGCTTCTACTAACGGTCAAGTCTTTAATATTAAATTATTATAAATCCATCCAACCCTAGATGTCGCTAGTAGTACTGTAACGGAGCAATCAACAATACTTTTCAAAGTATGTTTATAATGAATCACTCGGTCGTACCGTTTGCGTGCGAGCCCAACTCGTACCGAGTGTATGTAGCTGTCACACACCTACCACCTTCAATGGCCGTACGTATACCTGATACATTCCATCCCAGACATGTACACTGTGGCCGAGATCAATCATTAGTCCGAGACACAAGTGTGTGGCGGTATGTGGTATGGGCGGTGTGCGGTACTGACTGCGGATGCACGGCGAGCGCGTGCAGCCAGCCGCCGGCGCGCGCGCCGCGCAGCGTTGACACCGACACCGTGCCCACCACCTGCCCACCATACGTTTATGTTGTAAGTCCCGATCAAAGATCAAACATCGCCATCTCTTAGACAATAATAAAACTTAATAGTCCGTCCACCATGGAATAATCATAAGTACCATCTATTGACCCATGAAGGTATTAAATAGACTTAAACAGATGTCTTTTATTTAATGTTAATTTCTTAGATTAATAGTGTAATTATTCTAAGGGCGTATTCAAGTAGAACGCTGGTTACCGGCGCCGATCTGCCAGCGCTTATCGGTACTGGTCCGTTGACATAACCTCAGGTCGGAACTTGTCGGCGCCTATAGGCGCTGGTTCGGCACAAAGTGTAGAGACTACCTGCGCCGACTCGGATAAGCGCTGACAGATCGGCGCCGGTAACCAGCGTTCTACTTGAATGCGCCCTAAGTTTAAACCCACTGCTACACTCCGCAACTCCGGCATAATGAACCGAGTACGGCTATGGGTATATCGGTGTACCTGCGCGTGCCGACAGTCGCGGGTGTCGGGCTCGTGCTCGCTGCGCAGGCGCAGGCGCGCGGGCGGCGCCGCCACCAGCGCGCCGCGCACCTCCGCCACCAGCCCGAAAATCTCGCTGCGCATCTTCTGCAACGCAGTTATACCTACTATGTTACCATCTGACTAGTATAAGAAAGAAAGGTAATTTATGTAAATCGACAGACTCACAGATCTCATTGTATACCCTATTGATTAAAATTTAAAATACGTTAGTCACTTTTTAAGCATTTCAGACACATCACGACGACGTCGACGACAGCTTATTTTACACCATTGTTGTAAGTTAACACTTGACATCATTTCCACAATGTAGGAGTGATATCCAAAGATGATGAGCGTGTTAACTTAGTAATATGCTATTCACTGATTTCTAAAAGACTCCATATCTTAGGGCGGCCACATACAGTCGGAATTCCGAAACGGAATCCCGAATAGGGTTGCAACCTTGCAACGATATATCGGAAAACCGATAATATTATAAGAAAACCGATAATATTATATTGTAAGAAAAAGCTAATGTTCAAAGCCCATACAGCCTTATCTAAGGTCGTGAATTATCGATTTTTTTCTTCGGATATGATATCGATATTATCATATCGTTATAACGCAAATATCGATAAAAATATCGATGTGTCCTCTTCGATATTATCGGTTTTCCGATATATCGTTACAACCCTATTCGGGATTCCGTTTCGGAATTCCGCATGTATGTGGCCGCCCTAAGAGTTAGAGTTAGAGGCCAGTGAGCCGGTGGGCCGGTGGGGCGGGAGGTACCTGTGCCTGGTCGGCCGCGAGCGCTATGGCGGCGGCGGCCACGGCGGCCAGCAGCAGCGCGGCGGCGGCGGGCAGCACGGCCAGCGCCGCGCGCGCCGACACGCCGCAGAAGATGAACAGCACCGCGCCGCCCAGCACGCACACCTCCAGCGTCAGCTACACACACACACACAACATGTAATACCTGTAGACTTATTACACACAATACACTTTTCTATACACATTTTTTTGTCAAAGCTGTCTGTCTACATTTTTTTATATCATACACATTTAATAATGTCTAAAGTTTCTGTTCAATAATATTGTAGCCTGTTGTTCTGTAATATTTGAGAAAATCATTGTACATACAGTGTCCAGAAAGTATTATTTGATAGGTTTTTTATGCTGCTAAAATATTCCTGTATTTTCAATAAAAATATTCAAAAACATTAAGTAAATATTTTTATTGAATCAAAGAGATCAGTTCTTCAGCTAAATATTATTTAGATTTTTATATTTTCTGTGTTGATTATCATCATTCCTGGAAGCTCTGAGGAAACAGACAACACTCAGTGATAAAAGTGGCTCTCTATATAAATCAATCAATATTTAATATTGTGAAATACCTTTCCTTATGTACTATAACTGTTACAGAGCCCGTTATTTAACGATGAGTCAGTTATACCACTTTATCTTTGATACCAGATGTTAATGTATTGTTGCCAGTGCCACCCAGTAACTTGGTACGGGTTAGAGTGTGTAACTGTTTTTACTTATTGATAATTATGTTTTTTAAAGATAGAATATTCAAGCATAAGCATAAGATAAAAATATTCAAGCAGATGGATCACCTGATGGCAAGTGGTCAACCACACCCAAGGATTTTGTTAATAACAAAGCTACCTATTACAGAGCATAGCTGGCTAGGAAAAAATATGTATTGACTATCAAATTAATTAGCTGTGATCCAGACAAGTCATTTGGTGAGCTAGCTACCAGAGCTTCACAGCCCTAGCAGCGACCAGAGGACTCCTGTCGCTTGTGACGAAACATTCGGACACAGTTGGACACGGATCGGTATTGAGTTAGACCGTGATACTTACTTCTTGAAAAAAGAAATAGATGAAGGCGTCCCAGAGCTGCGAGCAGTGGCCGAGCCGCACCAGTTCGGCGCGCGCGGCCGCGTCCTCCGCACGCGCGCGCCGTATCACCACCTCCAGCTCCGGCGCCATCACACACACACACACACACACCCCGCTCCGGCACAACGGCTACTACCTCAATGTGATGCTAGCAGCAGCACATCACTAACAAAACAAGTTTATTGTTTTGATCACCAAACAAACAAGTTTATCTGACTGTTGTTTTGAATGTCGGCAAGTAAAATTTTTCGGAAAAACCTTATAGGAGTATCAAAGTTGTCATTCTATTAGGAAATTAAGAAACAGTAAAAAACGTAATTCTCAAAACAATAATAAATTGTTTACAATCAAAAGTTCAAGTATTCAAAAAGAGACAGTGAGGTGAGAGCTGAACTGAATAGCTGACGATTTAGGGATATAGATTAAAGGGATATTGCAATGTCAATTGTACAATAAAATAAACCATAGAGAATATACCATTGATCTATAAGGACTATGGATTAGACACTAAAGCAAAAATAGCGAGCCTGACAATGTCTGTCAAAATTTTAGTGAATAAAATATGGCCGATTCTACTAGTGTTCTGCGCACTACGTGGACGGAAACACTATCGATATTTAGTTTAATGACTAACGATATAACAGCAATAATACATGTCGTTCGTCTTCTCAGCGATATTAATATTAATTTTGATACCTACTGCGATGAACTTGTCATGTCATGTCAACCAAAAATATTTTGTAAAAACCAGCTATCATGATGATCTGCTGAACAACAAACAAGGACACAACGACTGATCCCCCTTTTTAGACGATCTCAGAGATAGTGTTTTAAACTCTGCCAGTTAATTAGGTACCACCCTCTTGCTTAACACAGCCGCCAAACTATTTGTCTTGTTCCAGTTAGGAAATTTAGGTAGTTAACCAGTCCGCCTACTCCTAAACAATGCCACTTTTGCTGATTCTGAATGTATCCGATATATCCAGAAAAATCGCGATAGATACTTACATAAATAAATAAGTCATATGTAGCACTACGATGAATTTAATTTTAGAGTTTATTCAATAAAAGCTAAGGGTGAAGATAGTACTGCTGTGTGATATGACTGACAATTTTCTTCTGATCACCCATGATTGTGTTATAACCCTTAGTGCATTAATAATGTGGAAATGGGACCGAAATGTAAATAAAAAACATGTCTATGTACACAAATTTTAATTTATTTGTTTAAGGCTATATAATGTACAGCATAATTACAAAAATACAAATAAAAGTATTATAGCATATTTATTAATTGGGCACAAAAAGCGATCGTATCGCTAACTAGCGAATTCTTCAAGATAAGCTTTGGGCAGATAAGATAACACAGGAATAATTATAATTGCTTTTTACAAAAAAATACTTCAACAAGACGAGGGTTTATGTTTTCTGGAACAATTATTTCTAGCCACTTCTTTTTTAACGATTTATTTGAAGGTAATCTATTGAATAAAAACAATTATTTCAACTTTCTTCAGCGTCATTTTAAATTATCGATATATCGAATATCGATATTTTAACACTTTCTACCCTAAGTGTCATTGAAATGTAAACAAACCGGCTACTCAAATATATAAAATAATGATGTAAAACCCAACAAAACATTAACAGGCCTACGTAATCCTCGCACAGATCTTCATGCAGCAAAAACATAATATATCAATATCATTCAGATATTCAACAAACAACGAAAACTGATACCTACTATTACTTGTTATTTTGGGTGTAATTTATTTTTCCTGGCTCCGCATTGTAGTATACCACACCTCATTGTGTTTTAATGTTTTTGTTTTACTTAAAAGACACCACAACACCTCCTATCAATGCCTATTTTAATATATTTTATAGTTATGGGTTTATTAACCATTTTGTTTGACATAAGATGTCATTTGTAAGGGTGAATAAAAAATGGCCGGCCTGCTACACACCAACCAGCTAATTTCATATGAGGTTAAGGATTAGGGCGTCTCTATCTAAGTATTTTCCTATCTCTATGGATAATAGTGACATCATAGAGAGTGACATTGACATTTTGTACCTAATTGATTGTTGGTTTCGTTTCGGGCGTTCCGGTCCGGGTTTGTTGTGATTTATTTTTGCTAAAGAAAGTAAAGAAAAGACGTATCTTTAGTTCATTAAACAGTCATATTCTTTGTTTTCATGGTGATTTTGGTTAACTTTACGTTCGGTTAACGTTGATCGTTATATAGGTTGTTTTTGAGTTTGTGATGAAGTTTAGGATGTTTATTTGAGTTTGAGTGCACTTATCGATTAGCGCAGGGTGCGTGTGCATTACGCGGAAGGGCGGGCGGGCGAAGTTGGGTGGAGCTCAGGCTATTGTTTGGTGAGGGCGACTGTTGCGCACCTGGCTGTAGCAGCGTCGGTCGTGTCGTGTGGAGCGGCAGGGGTCTGGACGGCACGATGGACGACAACGCCGACTGCACGGAGACCAAGTACCACGACGCCCTGTTCGCGGACCTCATGAGCGAGTGCAAAAACAACCCGCCGGGCGCGCGCTTCTCCAACAATCTTCGCCAGCAACTTGAGAGGTGTGCTACAATTTAAGCTTACTTTTTATGTTTTAAATGCACAATGCGACCTATATCAGTGAGATATTTGCGAAATTTGTTTACTCTAATGCAGTGTACGATTTCCTGTACGCTCCTGCGCCGTATGTATTTTTATTTACTTGTTGCGCAAATTGTAATTCTAGGTTAAAGTTTAGTATGTGGACCGTTGAATTTAAGGGTGTGGGGGTGGAGATGGGGGAGGGGGGGATGAGGGGAAGTTCCACCCCGAAGCCTGAGACGCGGAGCCTTATAGTTTTTTTTTTATTGAATTTTAGTCTTTACCTAAACAGTACTAAAACGACGAAAACTAGGTCCTCGAAATACAAGAAAATGGTAAGGGGATGTAGGGGGTTGATTCCCGGTTACATTGATGTCATCCACAAAGCTCTGCGTCATACAGTTTATGAGAAAAACAAAAAAAAAATTATTCTAACCTCAAAGTGCTAACATTAACACTACACTACAGCTACATACATGGGTTCAGTTTTCTAATACGGTCTACGTTTAAACTAGCTAATCCCTACCTATTAGGGCAGAAAGTGTTGTAAAAATATGTCGACGGGACCCCCGTCGGGGGTCCCTTTTTCTGCGTGGTTCTATTACAGTCGAACCTAACCTGTACCCAACTAGAGTGTGGTTGGCTTTTTGTTATATTTTTTATGGCGGAGGGCTTCGCCTCCCGACCCCCCCTTTAGGGGGGCCTGCGGCCCCCCGTTCCCCCGCTACCCCCATTCTTACCGCTATTTTTCGTCATCTTACTCTATTGACTTAGTAGGTAATCGCAAGTCGCAACTTACACACTCGCGCGCACAATCACACACACCCTACGAAGCGGGGTTCGATCGACATATGTGACAGAGTCATTTAATTGTGACATACCTACTTGCACTTAGATCGTCGTAACTGAACCTATGTACTTAGCTGTAGTGTTAGGTTACAATGATTTTTTTATTTTTATCAAAAACTGTGTGTCGCAGATTGTTGTGGGTGGCATTTTTATAACCGGAATTCAACTCCCTACATCCCCACACCCTTTTCTTGTGTTTTGAGGGGGTAGTTTTCGTGTTTTAGGCGTTTTAGTACTGTTTAGGCAAAGACTTTAAAATTCGATAAAAAAAAACTACTGATTTCCGCGGTCTGAAATTTTGCGTAAATATTCCTTAAACTAAACTCTTTTAGATATAAAAATATGGTTACCCAATTGAACGGTCCACATACTAAACTTTATCCTAATTCTATTTTACGTCATAATTATATTGATCAAAATGCGTTTTGTAGAAGTACAATTGATTGTTCCTAGAGTTCATATTTATAACTCTGATGACAATATTTATGGTATTAATTATTTATCACTAAAGATTATTACAAGTCACCCGCCACCTCTGTCTGGCTGTGCCTTTCTAATCTTCTTCTTCGAAACCATGCATCATTGAAATCTTACCATATAATTAACATGTATAGTCTGTTTTTTTTCGCTATGGATTAAATTGACACATGCAAATGTCAAATTTCAAAATAATGTTACCAGCTTTTTAGGCATGGTGTTGTACGAGGATCATACGAGAATACCGGTTTCATGAATCGTAACTTTTTACTCTTACCACATAATTTTATTATTATTTGACAATACACGAATCTTTTAAAAGTCGTGGTGAATATGGAGCATCACAGATAAAAAAATATATTTATTGATTTTAATAACTTAATTCACTAAGTAAATACAACAATTATTTATTTATAATTAAAGAATATGTAATAACATACATTTAACAACAATAACAATACATTACAGATGTCGCCACATTGTTAAAATTTTGAAGACACATTTTTGTAAGTATTACTGAAAAACTACATATACTAGATTGTAAATTACATAAAGTTACGGTCGTGGCACATCACTATTAATGTTTTGCAAAAAAGTAGCAACCCAGCTTATGTCAATTTAGTCCGTAGCGAAAAAAAAACAGACTATAACAATCCGCATTGTAGTAGCGTGATGGAGTATGCTCTAGGCCTCCTCAAAAACGAGTAAGTGGGCCATTAATGGGTTGCAGCCCTGAGTAACATTGGGTTTTGGATCTTGTTATTTATTACCAATTACCATCTGACAGTCATCTGCTTGTTTATTGAATAAAATTTACCTACCTTCACATTAATTATACTAAAGTATACCGAAACCCATTAATGGTAATTAATGGCCCACTTACTCGTTTTTGAGGAGGCCTAGAGCATACTCCATCACGCTACTACAATGCGGATTGGTGGAGGGGTTAGTGGCCATTCCAATATGGGAAGTTTTCAAGCCGCTCGAAGGCCCTCCGACATGGCTTAACGACTGCTATCTATCGATAACATGTATAGATAACCGGGACCGACGTGCTCCGCTGACCGCCCTCCGAACCACGGAAGCGCTTAAGAAATTTAGCCACTAGCGGTCACCCATCCATCTACTGCCTGTGCGTGCTGTTGCTCAATTTTGTCGATCACTCGGGATGGACGCAAGCCGCCGGGCTATACAGTGATCCGGGCACGTTGTAGCTTGCGGCCGGGCGAGCGGCGCGCGCTTGTGTCGCGCACGCGGGACGGCTGCGCGCCGCTGCTGGTGGCGGCGCGGCGCGGCGCGCCCGAGCTGGTGCAGTACCTGGTGCACGCGTGCGGCGCGCCGCTCGAGCAGCGCGGCCGCTACGAGGCGCCCGCCGACCGCTCGCGCCACGCCGTCACGCCGCTGTGGAGCGCCGCCGTGGCCGGCCGCCCCGCCGCGCTGCGCGCGCTCATCGCCGCCGGCGCCGACGTGAACGCGCCCTCCGACACCGGCTCGACGCCCGTGCGCTCCGCCTGCTTCATGACGCACCTGGAGACCGTGCGCATCCTGCTGGCGGCGGGCGCGGACGTGCACCGCAGCAACCACAACGGCGGCACGTGCCTCATCAACGCCGTGCAGTCGGCGCAGCTGTGCACGATGCTGCTGGACGCGGGCGCCGCCGTGAACGCGCGCGACGCGCAGGGCAAGACGGCGCTGCACTACGCCGTGCAGGAGCACCGGCTCGAGAGCACGCGCGTGCTGCTCGCGCGCGGCGCCGACCCGCGCCTGCGCTCGCACGCCGGCGACGACGCGCTACGCACCGCCGCGCTCAAAGGCGCCAAGCACGTAACTATCGCCCTACATTCGTCGATCGTCATCGGCTCGGATCGGCACGGGCCGGATCGATTTTCATTCGTCGGGAAGTCTAGAAGGACCGCGTTCGATTCCAGATCGTGAACCTGCTGCTGTCGCGCGGCGGGTACGCGGCGGGGCGCGCGGCGGACGCGCTGGAGCTGCTGGGCGCCACGCAGCTGGACGAGCTGAACGAGGTGGCGGCGGCGCTGGGCAGCTGGCGGCGCGCCACGCTGCTGCGCCACGCCGCCGCGCCGTACGCCGAGAAGCAGCACGCGGACGACGCGCTGGCGGGCGGCGCGCGGGCGTGGGCGCGCGCGGGGCCGGTGCGCGCGCTGGGCGGCGCGGCCGAGTGGCGCGCGGAGGCGGAGCTGGACCGGCTGGCGCTCGACATGGACGCGCTGCGCGCGCAGGCGCTGCTGGTGGCCGCGCGCGTGCTCGGCGCCGCGCACAAGGACACCGTCTTCCGGTTCATGTACCGGTGCGTACCGCCTCCAACCTCACCTCATTACGACCAAATCCTAATAATAATATGGGTCACAATCTGATTGAAAAATCCAAGTTTTTCATTTATTTATTCCATCAAATTGGTGTTTGTTGGAGCAAGGTAGTGCCCACCACGTTTGCTCATTGGTCAATTTAAGCGTTTATTAAACGTCCGAATATCTTCCGTTTACTTATTTTTTGTTTTCATTCTAAATTCAAACTCGTATAACGCGACGTGTGTGTGTGTGTGTGTGTGCAGCGGCGCGGTGTACGCGGACATGTTCCGCTATCAACGCTGCATCGACCTGTGGCTGTGGTCGCTCGAGGTGCGCATCGTCTCCGACACCATACTCAACTCAGGTCAGGAGCACTCCACTCATTTTGTTATTTACATCTAATTTATAACTTAATTTACTGTTATAATGGAACGTGTGTGTGGACGGTGTGGGGCGCAGAGACGGTGCAGACGGCGCTGGCGCTGACGCGGCTGCTGCAGGCGGCGGCGGGCGGGCGGCTGGCGCGCGCGCGCGGGCTGCCGCGGGCGGGGGACGCGGCACGCGCGCTGGAGCTGCTGGCGGGCGCGCTGCGGGAGGCGCGCGGCGCGCTGGCCGCGCGGCCTGCTTGCCCCGCGCAGCGCGAGCGGCACGACGCGGCGCTGCGGCTGGCGCCGGCCGCGCTGCGCACGGCGCTGGGCGCGGCACGCGGCGCGGCGGCGCGGCGGCGGGTGGCCCGCGCGGCGCGCCGGCTGCTGCCCGCGCGCACGGCGGCGGGCGAGACGCTGCTGCACCTGGCCGTGGCGCGCCAGGACTTGCCGCCCTCCACCTACTTCGTGGACGAGCCCGCCGTACAGGTTGCTTCCTCGCCCCTACACGTTTACCTCGATACGCTTTGTGATGGGTAATAAGCATACTCAAACTTGGCAGAGGAGACTGACACGTTGCTACAGTTCTTTAAAATCTGCAGAACCAATATACATTTAATATAATATTATTTTCGTTTGAAACAATCTGTAGGCGGCGTCTTCGTTGCCAAGTGCGGCGACGGCGCGGCTGCTGCTGCGCGCGGGCGCGTCGGCGTGCGCACGCGACGCGGCGGGCTGCACGCCGCTGCACGTCGCCGCCATGCCGCACAACTACTGCGAGGAGGTACGAGATCAAACCTTTATTCTGATAAGTAATAGCGGTGTGAAGTGTGGCTAGAAAACAGCGCTGCATGGGATCATCATGGTCCCATGTCAGGGTAAGCTGAGCCACATCCTTTTGCCCATTTTAGTACATATGTTTTAATTTTAATTTCTGTTACAGTAAGGTCATTTTAACTCGGCTGATATGAAGTTGGCTACGAGTGGCTGCGCGCGCAGATATCGATTTAAGGCCAAAATGATGATAGGGGGCGGGGAGTGCGGGCGGTAGGATAGTTAGCCAATACCGTGGACGTAAATACGTACGTGGCCAATACTAAGTAGCGCATCACAAAAAACTGTCATGGCCGCCGTGTTTTGATTGGTCAGTTACTATACCTGCGCAAACATCTCGGAAAACGAAGTTCATAACTAGTCAAAATGACCATACTGTGTATCCAGTATGTATTTACTATGTGGCAATAGGTCAATGAAGTTTATTATTATTCAACCAAGCGACAATGCTATTTTGATCGGGCCCTAACGAGTTCCTAATGCGCGCAGATCGTGGAGCTGCTGGTGGCGGCGGGCGCGCACCCCGACCAGCCGAACGCGTTCGGCGAGGCGGCGCTGGGGGCGCGCGGGGCGCGCGGCCGGCCCCCCGCGCTGGCGTGCCTGGCGGCGCGCGCGCTGGCGGGCCAGGCCGCGCCGCCAGCGCGCCTCGTGCCCCGCCCCCTGCTGGCCTTCCTCGCGCTGCACCGCGCCCCCGCGCCGCCCGCCGACCCGCCCGAGCCCTGGCCCGTCGTCGACCACCTCGAGGACGTCGAGGACGACGAGGACGACGACAGCGGCTCGGACTAACGCGCCGGTCTATAGTCCGTTTTTTTCGCTACGGACTAAATTTCAAATTTCGAAATAATGTTACCAGCTTTTTAGATATAGTGTTGTACTACGATACCGGTTTCATGAATCGTCGTTTTTGTAACACATTTCTCAACACATTTTTGTAATTATTACTGAAAAACGATACTATAATAGATTGTAAATTACGTAAGGTTACAGTCATGGCACATCACTATTAATGCTCAAATTTTTTATATGTTTTAGGTTTAGATTAAGTAAAGGTATGAGCACATTAGCTACAGTACATAATGCTGCTGTTGAAAACTAATGCAGTATTTTTTTTGCATATTCTTTAAGATATTAATTTATTGATTGAAATGAAATGATATATTCACTTATAGGAAATTCAAGATAATATTTATTGACGACGTCTATCGATAAACTATAATTAACTAACTATTATTAATATTGAAAGTAGGTATAACAGAAATATGTTTGAACAAAATGTTTAACCAAACAAGTAATACATAAGTTTAGTAATAGTATAATTGTAATGTGAGGGAGACGAACATCATTTTGTCAATGCACCTTAACTTAAATGAATAAACAATGATTTGGCCAACAATGAGAAATCAGTTACCGATGGCACTTGTTTGATTCACACAACGCAAATATACGTATTAAATATATAAATAAATGTTTTTTCTTGTATAATCTGTAGACTCCGTCGATTCTCTCTGCTTGGTGTTAGTTACCGAAATAAAAATAATACAAAATTTGATATATTTGTTTTATTTTGTTTTCAATATAGGAATTACAAAAGCTTTCTTTACATAAAATAAAATTATAGAAGAAAAGAGAGATCCAATTATTAACTATTATAATATAAAGTAGCCTTTACTACGGCACGGGTTCTCATGATATGCCTGTTCTCTCGGATGTATCCAGCCACTTGGATAATATATGTATAATAACTACATCCATCGCCGTAACATCAGTATCACGTGTCGTAGTAAACATTGTACAAGTAGCGATAAATTCGTAAAAAAATACAAAATGCATTCAGGCAGTGATTCAAGACAGTAATACCTACACTTAAATATAAGTCTTTATATACATAGATAGTATAAACATTACAAAAAATATTCTTTTATGCAATTTATTACAAGTATTCTGCAAGTGATGTCTTCAACAATAAAACTAGTTAGGAAAATGACCAATTCTGTCAAAGAAGTACTGGGAATACCCTCTCATCACGGGACCAGGGCCCCCCTTGAATTCAGCGTAGTGAACATACTATGAAATTATGACAGCTTATAATGCCGTCCGAAGCCAAGGGGTCTGCTAATTTATAAATGCTTCAATTGCAGCTCAATTGAATAGTTTGACACATACCTCAACATACCTCATACAAAATTTGTCAAACAATTCAATTTTGATCCAATTTATCCATTTATAAATTAGCAGAATCGGGGGGCAGGAGTATTACATTTTACTTAACATTTTAACGCGCGTACATATCCTTGTAATTCCGTACTAATATTATAAATTCAGAAGTATCTGTCTCCTACCATTTTTTCACTAAAGAGATAACTTCACACTGGAGACGATAGAGGACATTTTTTATCATGGATAGTAACAAGTAATATAAATCTCATCAGCTTATCACATTATTTGTATTAAAAAAAATGCGATAGAATTTGGCACATTTGTAGATCATACAGGATGGTCTATTGCCACTATTACATTCCCTTGTAGTACAATAATATGAATGTAGTTTTGTCATTTTCCGTCTTATTCACGAGCGATGCCGCGTGCAGAACCTAGTTTATAATTACGAAAAAGTATTTCGCTTAATTTACCATTAATTTTATAGTCACCATACTAATATCCGTGTTGCGTGAACGTGAGTGCGCGATTACGTGCGCGTGTGTGGGCGCGTGTATGTGTGTGCGCGCGTGTGTGTGTGCGCGTGTGTGTAGCGCGCGTTTGTGCAAGTGCGTATGGCGGCCGCGATTAAACCAATAGACGTGCAATGAACAAGGGGAAAGCCGAAGCAAATTTTAAAATGTGGTTCTTATTTCATACATTACGCTTACGCTTTTCTAAACACGGAAAAAGAATTCAATTAATACAACAATTTAAATTTACTAGGGTGAATGATAAATAAAAATCACTTTCTTCCTACCAAAACGCGACTTGGATTGACGTCATGAAGCGTTAATTGTCAATCGCGACCTGTCAAAGTAATGAATTATAACTACTGTCACCGACAGTTTAGCGGTTCATGACGTCTGCTTTGATAATTGTTTGAGTATGTCGCGGTATAATGAGCATTATTTTAAACATTTTTAATTCATTGCATTTATTTAGATTATGTTGAAATAATACTATTCGGGGTAATATGTTACCAAAAATCGGTTAAACATAAATTTACATGAAATTACCATTGGAGTCAACAACCCAAGCTACAGAACTATAATTAACAACATTTCAACACAAAATATGGATAGTACAGAAGTTAAGCTCATGTATGTACCTCGATTTTGGTTATGCATGTGTGCGTTAGCTTAAGGGTTAACAAAGGTCGTGGATTGGATTTGTTATTTAAGTTATTGGTATGGATTAAACGGGAAAATTAAAATAAAGGTATACGTTTAGAATCATTAAAATGTAATGTAATTTAGTAAGCGGTAGTTATATTACCTAATTACACAATTAATTTACATTAATAATGCTATCATTGTAAATTAAAATTACGGGAGTCCTTAGATGAAAAATTCAATAAAGCAGGTAATTCAGGTTATCTGTAATAATATGTTTTTTATACGAAATGATAATCACAAGTATGTGCAATAATGTGATTGCACGTACTTGTGGAGAGGAGGTACTTGGAGACATAGGTACTCATAATAGAAATAAAATTGATAGTGAATGTAAACTCAATATTTGCAACTAAACCCAGCGCGTTCTGCGTTCTGCGGCAGTTCCGGTAATACTTATGTAATAATATCATAATTTGCAATTTATCGTCGAATAAAAAAAATCACTTCGATAATATAGAGTGGCCGCGCTAACTATGCGTTCCTGACACATGTCAATTCGTCATGACTAGTGATGTACAATAAATAACATTATGCGTTGTAACAAATAACAATAACAACATGCATTCATTATGCATAATATTTATTCAATTTATATGTTGTTTATTTTTATAGGAATTATGTTTCAATATATTCAATAATAATATTCGTTATGTAAATAAAATTTTAAGGAATCAATTAATTGAATTTAATCATAATTTCTGAATGTAATCAAGATAAAAAAATTAAAATGTTTTATTTATTTATTTTATTTTCATTTGATTCACCTGAGTGATATTATAACACAAATTTTCCTAAGCTATGTTTGGGCGTACCTTTATTATAATAATATTATTAACTTTATTGAATACTTAGTACATTATATAATATATTATAAAATTATAACGTTTTATTTTATATTTTACCGACATTGTATTAAGATTACAAAAATATTCGATTACAATTGCCTTGTTATTATGTCACATCACTACAAAAACAATAAGTTGATATGACATGGATATAACCTTGAACGAGCGCCGTTTGACGTGGTTTTCTTTTAAAAGGTATTGTTTTTATATTTGTTATTTAAGTAATTGTAATAATTTTAGCCCAAGATTAATACAATTATTGTAAGTTGGCATAATTATTCGATTTAATGTTTGATTTTAATGTTATCACTCGTTAATAAGGCAATTAAAAGATATTAAAAAAATGTCAATTAATTGTACGCCACTTCAAAGTTACATCGCCCAGACGAATGACAGACTTCAGGAACGCATAGTTAGCGCGGCCAGATTATAGTTATAATAATTCCATTTCTTATCCATTTATTAAGGAAAATTATCTTAATTGTGTATTATAAATGTCATATTGCTGGAAATAACAACCGCGATCCAAGTGGTCCGATTGTTCCGATTTTTGGTGTATGTGAACGGTGTCTATGTGTGAGTTGTTTTTGGGCACTTTGTATGAAGCTTTACATCTGTATTATCTAATTTGTGATTTCAAATAATTATAATAACAACACTTTTAAAGTGGCTAACAAACATAATGTTTCTTTCTTTCATATCACATCACTTACTTTTCAAGTTTTTTTTTAAAGAATATGACTTGACGTCACAAATGAGACAGATTAATCCTCTGCATTGCTGAATTGATATAGGAAATATCAAGACGTTGTCCACGTTTTTTTCCGTCTCAACCATAACTGTCATTCTGTTGTTAACATAACTGCAACATTGAAATTGTAGCTATTTATCGTCAGGGCAAAAGCATAATGCCGTATATTGGAAGGCATTTGGCGCTAACATAATGTATAATATGAAATGTAAACATCATAGTGAAGCAACTTAGGCTAATATATTACACGGTAACATAACCTATGGACGGAGTATTATTATCGCAGTTCATTTACTATTTCTACACTTAATTTTGAGCTTTTGTCGAACACGTATAAAATAAGTCAGATTTTGAAAAAATATTGCATTGAGTACATAGGTAAAAATAAAACAATTATTATAAATTAATTGGTTGTTCCGTCAGTCAGGTGATAATGACGGCTGCAAGATCCATTCTAGTGCTTTCACCGATCGCGTCCTGCGTATTATTCGGGCCAAACTATATCACGTCATCATGTTCATGGCTAAACTGGGTGTAAGTTTGAGGGGGTCAAGAAGTTTGGCGCGAGCAATGTCTGAACTGGAGCAAGCGTCCTGAAGATAGAAGTCATCAGGGTCGCCCTGCGGGCAGGGCGGCTAGGGCGGCCAGGGCGGCCAGTGCGGCCAGGGCGGCCAGGGCGGGCGGCGCAGCCAGGACGGGCGCGGCGGCGCGCGCGATGTTCCTCTTGTGCCGGTCCACTATGAAGATGCGGCCGCCCATGTCTGTGGAAACGTTTACAACTTATTGATCAGTATACACATTTCATAAAATTAAAGCATTACACAAATTTTGGTTTCATGTTCTACTATGATTAAAAATGTCCGAGATAAGGTCGTCACATACCTTTAACTTTACAAAGAGAGAGTTATTGCTCATAAGTGCGAGAATATTGTGGTTGTCCGTTTGTCTAAGGGGCTATTATGTGGGTTATTTTTATCGCATTAGTAGTCTATTTACGATTTAAAATTCTTGTGGAAAAATAGTGTTAAAACAAATCAATAATGTATCACGAATATCACGCCACGAATACAAGCCACGGTGAATTTGTGGTGACACCGCACACACGTCACACGGTGTCGTCATCGAAGCCCGAATCACGCTATCGAATCGATCGCCCGCATATATAAACCGGCCGAGAACATTCACTCGGGGCCTCGGCCGCCCCCCAGGCATGTCGTCTCGCCCGATGGGAGATCTCCCATTGCCAAAATTTTTTTGAAATTTTTTGATCAAAATTCAGGAGTTAAGCGACGGTGAAACCGGTCGATACAAAGTGTAGGTTAGCAAGAGACGTGTGACACTGACCGATGTGCGTGAAGGAGTGGTAGTAGACGCGGTCGGGCCAGGAGGAGTTGGGCGCCACGCGCAGGGTGGCGGGTGCGTCTGCGCAGTGCCACGCCAGCGAGCGGTTGTACGCGCGGAACGTGTCAGGCGGAGTGCGCCGTCGGTCAGCGCCCGCGCCCTCCTCAGCGATGCACAGCCCGCCCGCTGCAACACACGGTTACGCTCGAGCACGATTCGGACTAAATGTTAACATTGTGTTGCTAGGTAACGCAATGGTTGCTAGGTAGGCATTGTTTACATTTTGTCCAACTAGTATATAACTAGGTTACGCAAATTTTACGTTATATTATCTCTAGGAAAACATTTAATATGGTTAAAGAAAAAATTAACAAAAATAGGTACTCCACAACACTATTAATAGAAATATGTGCAAGGCATTAGGCACTCTTTGCTATAACGAATCAACAGAGCGACTATTCATATCCAGGATCTGAACCTTTACTTTAGAGTCAGTATTTTTATTTTTTTCTCTTCTTCTATCTGTCTCAGCTGCAATGCCTAACGCATTGTCACACTGACCATATGACGTAAGGTAGGTTCCATGAAGCGACCAAGACACTCAAAACATTCAATTTCCTATAGAAAAAGCGTCGTTTTGAGCGTTTCGGTCGCTCACTAGTAGCCCATAGCAACCATAGCGACCATAGCGACGTACCGGCGGTGGGCAGCAGGCGGCCGCGGCGCGATGCGCGCGCGCCGGCCAGCACGCGCACGTGTCGCTGGGCGCCGTCGGGCAGGCGCTCGAGCCCGCCGTGCGGCTCGGCCGTGAGCACCAGCGGGTGGTAGCGCGCGGCCGAGTGCGGGTCGGCGCCGCCCGCCACCGCGAACGAGTACGTCAGCCCGCGCCGCAGCTGCAGGTCCGGCGCCAGCTGCCCGTTCACGTACCTGTCGCCCACTTTCATTATTTATCTATTCACTAAACCTATTAGTGATGTGCCGAGTCGCTGTTTTAATGGATCGAGTCGATTCGAGTCAGTTGGACTCGCATAAATAGAATCGAGTTAGCGAGTACGAATCGATTCTTCCTGGCTCGAGTACCTGAATCGAGTCCGGCGTACTCGAATCAAAATAAATTGGTATTCGAGTAGGCGAGTTCTAAAGCTGGAATCGAGTCTGACTCGAGTCGAACCGTACTCGGCACATCGCTAAAACCTATTATACTCGTAGTAATACATTATTAATTTCCGACTTCCTCTCTGATCGGTTTCCGCCGACGTTAATGGCAGTTGACGAGTAACGACTCGTATTCGAAAACTAACCTGTAGCGATGCTCAGAAAAGTTGGCTATTCGTTTGCTAGACGCGAGACGAGGACGTCGTGTCGGCAAATAAAGTGTTAAAAGTCGGCCGACGTGTTATCGTTTCACTCTCCAACCGTGACCTCAAAATTTGTGCAATTGCAAGTACAAGTAAAGTACGAGTAGATCAGTGGTGTATTTTGTGTCGTTACGCTGTGGAAAAGGAGGAGCCTTACGACTTTGACGACCCTGTAGCCTAGTCAGTAACGACCCTGCCTGCGACGCGACGGGTCCCGGGTTCGATTCCCGACCGGGGCAGATATTTATGTGGCAGATAAATATTTGTACTTGGGTCATGGGTGTAATTGTGATGTGTTATATGTGTAGTCCATGCCACCCGCGACACAGGTACACGGTAACCTACTGCGGGGGTATGAGTGTATTATTACGTACCAGGCGAGGGCGGGCGCGGCGCCGCCCCTCGCGGCCAGCCCCCGCGCGCCGCCCGCGGGCCCGAGCGCGAAGCGGAACACGCGCAGCGCCGGGTCGAACAGCTGCGCGCGCTCCCAGCCCGTCACGCGCGACCGCTCCCCACTGCACAAATCACACTTGAGTCGACGAACATACATGGAATTGCTGCCGCATACATGGCTGCCACATATAGGGATGAACATACATGGAGATGCCGAGGAGTTTTTTTTTCGCCATTTTTTTCTTCTCCATTACAAACGAATATAAGGCACATTTGCAAAAATGGCGGTAGAATCAAATAATGACATTCACAAGCGTATTTGTAAATACCTACGTGAAATAAACGATTTTGAGTTTGAGTTTCAGTTTGCTCTTTATTACCTGTGCTAAGTTTAATTTACCTAAGCAAAATTTACTTATTTTAGAATTTCTAGATACTGCCGGAAATCTTAAATGTACCTTAATCGCATAGGCAGAAAGCTGGCGCTTGTGTGCCTCGCATTTATAACGAATACGGATCGCATATCTATAACACAATCCCACCCAAACTATTACATCCAAAGTTCGTTCTCCATGTGAACTTTGATTGAAAGCTTCTATGTGATCACATGCTCCCAATGTTGCAAGAACTTACGATCTTTAAAGCAATCGTAAAGCGGTCAATTATTCTCATGTTAGAGAGATTTAACATTTCATGGTCAGAATTTCTAGAATGACCATAGAGATCCCCCCGCTGCCACCAAAACAGTTAAAGTGGTATACTCACATGGTGAAGGGCACGCAGTCATTCTCGGGCGGGTTCTGGTTGAGCTTGAGGCGGATGTCGTTCTTGTGGTAGAGGCGGTGGAAGGCGGGCTCGCGCTCGTGGTCCAGCGGGCCCACGGCCCACACCACGTACACGGGCGCGTCCAGCGGCCACTCCCTGTCGAGGGGCTCCGCTGGAAATTTACATTTACAAATATAAGTTGCAGCAACAAGCACATGTTAGTCGCATTCGATGTTGGATTCGGAAAAGTTTCAATTAAGGCCTAACCAGGAATTGAGTTATATCTAGAGAAACTCCATGAAAATTTTCGGTTAATCCTGTGACGAAAAGATGACTAGTTGTGGACATCCGCTACGTAATTCCTACGATGAAAATAAAAGGCTCTTGTATTTGTATGGCAATGGACTTGTGGCGATTGCTAGTATTGAACTGAACATTTTTCCTAATGTCGGAGCAGCACGATTCTTTTTTTGAACGGTATTTATTTTCTTCTTAATTTGTACAGGTTCGATACTAGGCCAGCCACAGCTCGTACAGACGAATGATAGCACGTTTTATGTATAAAACATAAAATAACAGATTATAAAAGACATATTAAAAATTAGTCGTGCACAACCCTATGAAACATTGGCCTGTATTTATTGGTAAGTAGGGTGTAGTGTGTAGTGTGTAGTGTACTGACAGGCGGCGAGCGAGCGGCGGTAGCTGAGCACGGTGAGCCCCTGGGAGCGGGAGGCGCTGAACACCTGGTTGCTGTCCAGCCCGCCCAGCCGCTCGTCGCGGCACACGCCACGCCACTGACCCAGCACCTGCACGCACTGCCACACACACACACACATTATATATATTTTATGATAGTTAGCGTCCGAAGTTTGTCTAGGACTTCAAAAAACAAGCGGCTGTATGAGGTTACGACGCCCGCTCCGCACCCGGGCCGCTGCGCCGATAGCTCGCGCGATGCGTATGCGCGAACAATGATTATGATGTATAATGATGTGTCGGTTCGATATATTGACGAATTGATGTCACCACAGTTTATATCATGGGTATTTTATTACGTGTTATTTTCAAGGGGTACGTGTAATAGAGCCGTGGCAGGAGAGATAGAACTAGAGGAAGGATGATTAAGAAATATAATTATGTGTCAAGATATTGGATATCAATTTCAAATGTACCTAATGACAATTCCAATGTTACTTATTCATAACGATGTACATGTGACGTGTCGCTGCGCAAGCGTCACGGTCTCGCATTTACGTAGGTAACAATTATCAGGTAAATGTGTGTACATTTGTATAAGTCTTATACAAAGACGTATCCCTATGTTATTAAAGCGTTGTAGTACTCAAGGTACATCCATAATGTTAATGTTAGGAAGGTGTCAGCGGGGGGATCTTACGGGCGCGATCGCGGTGATGTTGTAGTCGGTGGCGAGCCCGCGCTGCAGCGGCGCGTCGTACGCCGCCACGGCCACGTCCGCGCCCAGCATCTGCGAGCGCGACTCGTTGCCCGAGATGCCGAACGCCATGTACTCATTCTCGTCTATCTGCAAGTGTGACGTCACGAGTGAGGTTAGTGCCGCGTTCCATAATTCGATCGTAACACTCAAAACGTGCAATTTTCTAAAGTAAAAGTGTCGTTTTGGTTTTTTTGGTCGCATAAAGGAACGCGCCCTGGTGTAGTGGTGTACGTGATTTTTCTATGAGTCTTTGAGTAAAGTATGAGTCTTTAAGTTTTTTATGAGTAAATGTTGAAAATTCAATTCTACGAAATTGAATTTCTACGTGAAGATAAAGAAAACATGTGTAACATTTTATAATACTTTCCTGAGAGAGTTAAGCTAGAGACAAACTAAAGTAATGTATTCCGATGTGTTGGAGCTGTGTGTGGTGTGTGGTATCTGTCCGGCCAGCTGGAAGGTGACCTGGCTGCCGAACACCTCCCAGGCCACCTGGTAGTCGCGGTGCAGCTGCTTGCAGTGCGGCAGCGACGTCCTGCCGCAACATAATGTTATGAGTTGCAGCGGTGTGTGGTGTGGTGTGTGTGTGTGGTACCTGTCCGGCCAGCTGGAAGGTGACCTGGCTGCCGAACACCTCCCAGGCCACCTGGAAGTCGCGGTGCAGCTGCTTGCAGTGCGGCAGCGACGTCCTGCCGCAACATAATGTTATGAGTTGCAGCGGTGTGTGGTGTGGTGTGTGTGTGTGTGGTACCTGTCCGGCCAGCTGGAAGGTGACCTGGCTGCCGAACACCTCCCAGGCCACCTGGAAGTCGCGGTGCAGCTGCTTGCAGTGCGGCAGCGACGTCCTGTTAGTTAATAAACGAGCAGACATCAATGGCAAAAGCGATAATCAATACTATTAAGTCTGTTACTGAAATTCTCAGCCATATGTTTTACAGATATTTTGGATAACTATCATGTGATGAGGCTTCTTGACGATATTTTCCGATTCCAAAGCAAATGATAATCTTTTTTTATGGAATTTCTAATAATACCCTTTCTTGCAGAATAATAAACTTTCCTAAAGAGTTGGTAATGAACATCGATGTGACGCAATTTCATTATTATTACTGACTTGTGTTCGTGTACGTGTACGTCGGCGGGCGGCACGTTGAGCGCGTCGGGCACGAGCACCGACGCCAGCGCCGCCTGGCGGTCGGCGGCCCACAGCGCCAGCCAGGCCACGTCGAACACGGTGCGTCCGCCCGGCAGCCGCAGCCGCACGTCCGCGCCCGCGTACGCACGGAGCGGCTCCAGGCTGCATAGAGCAAAACAAAATCAACCTTATTACCAACGCTCATAATTCATTTTTGCTTGTAAGAAAAATTTTACTAAGGGCATTTTAGGTCCCGTCTTCAATCCGCACCTCCTTGCTCGCGTATGAGCGGAGCTGCTCCAGGCTGCACGGGAAAAGCAAACTTATTGCCGGTGCTTACAGTTCATTTTTGCTTGCAAGCAAAATTTTACTAACGGCATTTTAGGTCCCGTCGTTAATCTTAAACGTACAACACAGAGCAATCCAAAATCAAACCTGTTACCTGTGCTCACAGTTCAATTTAGCTTGTAAAAAAATTTTACTAAGGGCATTTTTAGATCCCGTCGTCAATCCGCACCTCCTTGCTCGCGTATGCGCGGATCGGCTCCAAGCTGCACACAGCGGATGGAATTAACACTTCCTACTAAAATCAACCTTATTACCAACGCTCACAGTTCATTTTTGCTTCCAAGCAAAATTTACTAAAGGCATTTTATATCCCATCGTCAATCTTAAATGTACCTTAAATGTACCGCATACGCGGGTAGCTGACTTTTGTGTGTACAGCTTCATTCGCTGCGCGCTCGAACCACGCACATATTATATCGTGCACGGACACGAAACATTGTTCAATAATGGTTCAACGTGATTCTACGTTAGGTATCCATTTCAAAACGTTGGGTACGCAATGCGTTGGCAAACTATCCTAGAATTGGTTATTGTCTATTTGACAACGAAAAGCAAGACAAACTTATCTCGCTTCCACACACCATAATTGTAATCATTCCCTCTCTGTCATACAGACAGGGATGAGTGAGCTCACTCATCTCAAAGATGACACATTTTCGTGCATGTAAAGTATGGTAAGGGATATCTAACGTTTATATATCTCTGGCGCTAACTATAACCCCGTCTTAAGTAAGGTAAGGGCATATCTAACTGTATAATTATATCTCTGTCGCTACGTACAAGGCGGTATGGGCACTCACTATCCGTCCTCGTCGGGGATCTGGAAGCCGCGCGAGGAGGGCTGCGGGCCCGCGCCGGCCCAGAAGTACACCTCGCCACCGCTGCCGTCGTACTGGAACTCTGGGATCCTGCCCACCAATACGACATAGCTTAGTTACCATTTATAGTCTATTAGTGGTGTTATTATTATTAGGATTTTGTTCAATTAAAATATTATTTTGCGGAATTTCAATGTTACAGATTAGAAGTAAATCTACTTTGAAACAATCCGCGAGCAAACTCGTATGTATGATAGTCATTGATGGTGTATACTTTCATGCAAGTAACATGCTTCCAACATAGGAACATGCAATGAAACAAAAAAAGTGTACACCGTCACAATTGTTGCAAGGTTGATTAACCTTTAATCTTCATACAATCATGCCTATTACTAACACCCTATAGATATGATACACCCTCGGAGCCTCGCTATCAGGAGAAAAATAGGACCATACCAAACCGTAGCCGTAGACATTCATTTTCACTGTTCTGCCTATCATCCAAATTGACACAAAAAGGTTTGCGATACACGCACAATATGCTCTAGAGTAGGTAATACATAGCAGCGTGATATGGCGGAGAGTTCAGAAACCTCAAAGGTGTGTGAAGTCCGCCAATACGCACTTGGCCAGCGTGGTGGACTATGGCCTTAATCTTCTAATTCTAAGAGACCCGTGCTTTATAGTGGGCCATGATGGGTGAGATGATGATGAGGTATACATACACAAAAGTACAAGCATCAATGAACATAACGTTTTTGCTGGAGACGTTGGCGCCGGGCGCGGCGGCCAGCGGCGCGAGTGCGCGCGGCGCGGGCGCCTCGAACGCCTCGGGCACGTACACGTCGCCGAACGCGTTCTGCGACCCGATGTCGTACACCGCGAACCAGCTGATCGTCGAAACCTTTTTGCCGTCCGGCAGCTTCAGTCGTAGCTCCTCGTTGTAGTAACGCTCTAGCACGTTCGTTCTGGAATGAAATATGGTTGAATTGGAAATCTAAATAATTTGGTTTTGTAGGAAGATTGGTTGCTGATTGCAAATGTAAATCATTATAGAGCTCTGTACATCAAATTCATAATCTGAAGACAGAAAATTGTAAAAAAGAAATCTTATGATACCCGCATAGTTCCTCTAATAACATTATCCTGCTTTGTATCAGACAGTTAAGTACAAAGTAAGAAAATCAAACATAAACTTTCTAATACTTAATGTTTCATTAATGTCAAGAGCAATCACCATTACATACAATAAATTGTTTTTAAAATTATTTATGGTAAAAGAAAGTAGTTAACACACCAAGTACAAATGTAAATTTTACTCAGTGGCATACAATTGATTTCCCAACTCACTTGCCATGCTGGTCAGGCACAATGAAGCCCAGCGGCCCTGGCCGGCCCGAGTCTCCGGCCCAGAAGTAGGTGTCATCTCCTGTGCCATCGTAGTTGAAGTCCACCAGCAGGATGGTCCAGTCGTCCACCGCGTACACATCTCCAGACACCTGCAAATATACCGTTAGACAATTACAATTGCAAATAACACATGTCATGCTTTACAATGGGACCAAAACAGCGTTTTTTAAAAAAGTACTAATTTAAGTAAATAAAAATATGTAATTTGTTCCCAATAAATTTTCTGCACACTGCTAGGAAACGGATGACATTAAAAATTAAAAGTTTTACTTTCATTCACTTTAGAAAATTATAAATAAAAAATAATAACTGCTGCAGTTTTTTCTAAATCAATGTTCAAATTTCTAAATCAATATTTCTATCCTTGTGATAACAAAAATTAATAGATTTTCAGAGATAGTAATAAACTAACTAGCTTGGTATTATAATAGACTATATTTTAATTTGTTTCCTAATTTATTACGCTGGACATACCTTAGAAATGAATGGTCAGAACTGGAACTGTGACTCACAAGGTTAACACTATTGTCTCAACTTTTTAAAGTTACAAGTAAAGTTATATCGAGGACATCGTTACCTGGTGGTGATAGGAGTTCAGTTTCCCAATAAATTTTCCTTTATAAGGCCCTTCATCATCTTGAGAGTTGCAGTCTGGAATTATTTAAAAGTATTCGAATATAACACTTGTTAGAAACAAAACTAAGAGAAAGTGACACGAAATTTGAAATGGATCAACAATTACGGCCCTTACCTTGTGCGACGAGTAAAACCAACACAGCACATATTGTAAACATATTTTAGGTGATCGTGAGAATAATTACACGTTTATACGCAGAATCATTTATAAAAAATATTTCGTCTACTTCGCGCAACAAGTTCCTTTCGCATACGGATTTTATTTTTTATTTCTGGCTGTCGTGTGACGTATACGAAATAAATAAATAACTTGACACACTTCACATCAAACCTCAAGGTGTTGCTCGGTTTATCATTCGTGAATATCGCCTACTACCCGATTGTCCCTGCGATTGTATTCGACTGCCTGAGCAAGGCCGCGTATTTGATTGGTCGATACATAACTGGTTATGTATATCTACCAATAAGATTGGAGAACTTTCACTTTTGATAACTCGGAGTAATGATAAACTATGGAATGGTAGTAAGGTACTAGCCGACCACGATAATTAGGCGCATGTCAGTTAAGACGTCATTGGAACTAGGGATGGGAATACGTAGTACATTCTGCAGTAGTACCAAAAGTACCATAGTGAATGTTTAATGGAGGTACAATTTTTTTATGGAATTAAATAGCAAACGAGCATGCAGCACCACCTTCCGCTGCCGCCCATAACAACTGTGACCGACCCAGAACTAGACTCAATGAGTCTCGTTCTAATTCGGTCACACATGCGTTGCTACCCCTGAGGACTGAGATGGTCGCCTCTAAAAAGTGTAACCGGCACCACACCTTCCTATCCGGAACACAATTGTTCTTAAAACAATTATTACACGGTAGGAATGGTACAAAGTACCGTGGCGGGCGGTGGTACTTCCCCGGGTGAGCTCTAGGCCCTACCACCTGTACTTGGTCAGTTACTGTACCTGCGCAAACATCTCGGAAAACGAAGTTCACATCAGCCTAGTCAAAATGACTTTAATGTACAATTGTACACGACTGCGCCTCACTAGGGGACGCGCGGGGCTAGAGCGGGGTGGGGGGCCCGCGTGACTGCTATCTGTCATGCGCCTAATTATTGTGGTCAGGTAATAGTAATAAGTTGTACCGCTATCTGTCTTTCTCAGACTTATGTCAAGTTGGCGTGTGCTAAAAAAAAAAATTGGTTGCCTGTAACGTCGGTATACGGGCGAAAGTTTTACGTGACAACGACTTTAAGTGGTAAAATAATTTTAATGTGAATATTCATTCGTATAGTAGGAAGAAGGATGAAATAATAGTAACAATTTAAAACATTTATTTATACTGTCTAACCGTCATGTGAAGGCGGAAGCAATTTAAGTTTAATGTTTTATTTTTGTTAAATAGTTCCTCACTTGTAAACAAGATGGCATTGTACCAATTTGTGAAACGCGCTAACGAGTGTAACGTGGAGTTTATATAAGAGAAAAATTTTTAAAGGGCAATGTGTCGACTTCGTTGGTTTTATAATAAACTGCTATTTTGGGTTTGCAAGCAGTTGTGGTTATTTGTGAAGTTGACCCTGCGTTCCCGTATCTTCATGGGGTAAACGTATACAAAGAATTATATTTAAAACATTGTAACACCATCCGCCATCTAGCGCTGCTAACCGTTAGACCATTAACCATTAGTCACAACTAAGTGAGGTAACAAACTAGTTACTCTACTTAATCATAGATGGCGCTGTACCATTTTCTGTACACTGTTACCAAGGAACGTGAGCGGAGCTTACTAACGCAGTTTCTTGGAGTGCCTCCCGGCAAACCAATTTATAAGACGTTGTCACGTCAAAAAGAAAACTATACGTCATCCGTTGTTTCTTCAAAACGTCCGGCGGCTGACGGCGCCGCTTTTTCAAGCTCGAGTCACCATCATGGTGACTTACTGGTGTAAACTTTGGAGACAAGTTTTCAGTAAATCTTACTAGTATTTGCAGAAAGGAGATGTTTCAAAATGTATGGAGCTCCGGCCACCACTTTGTACACCATACTAAAAAATGGAGAAACACAATTAAGTAAAACAGTTTTCAATCATCCAATTCCTTTAAATTGCTTTAGTTTTGTGGTATAACACAAAAATGTACACAAAATTGCAACACAAAAACAAAAGTCTGTCATGGCGGTAAGCTGTCATCACACGTTATGTTGGTTAGTTTGATAGAAGTTTGACATATGTACCTACAATTCTGTCATTTAAAGTGACAGTAGACAGTTCGCGATCTATGATCAATGATCAATGACAATTTGGCAAGACGCCATGTTGAAAACTGATAAAAATGAATTATAAATACAAAATTTGTACCAGAAAAGTATGCATTTAAGCAATTTATCTTTATTTTTCCCTAATTCCATGAATTTTTCTCGATTTTTCGAGGTACTGTACATATTATGGGCCGGATTTGAAACATCTCCTTTACGGATAAACTAACACGATATACAATCGAGAAGTCATGGCGTGTGTGATTTATGGGTGTAAAAGTCATAGTTCGAAGAAATCCGAGGATGACCCGGGGTTATCGTTTCACAGGTTTGCTTTTTCACTACTTTTCTCTGATTAAAAGAGCTATTCTGGGGAAAGATCCATAATATTATGACTAAATGTTGTGTAAATAAAATCTTATTGACCAGATTAGACACCCTCATTCGTCTTGTTTTTCGAAAATTTCACAAATTATGTGTTCTAAGTGTTGTAGACAGCCATGTTTACATCGATAATATCGATATATTGCTGAGGATACATTGAAACATAATAAATATTTGCTAAAGGTAAATAATTTATGTCATTACGCTTCTAGGATACGTGTTGATGTAAAAATAAACAGGACTAAAATTGCATTATGACAGAACATTGTTATAACATGAGCTAACTAATTAACTATGCCTGTTCAAAACTTTATTGCATTTGTACTTGTTTATGGAGATCCTTCCGAAGATAAGAATATTAAGCACAGGGAAAATTAGAAGCCATCACAAAACTCCCGAATTTGTTCTAAACATTATACAAACGAATGTTATTTGGAAGTGTGGATGGCGTAATTTGACTTGTGATAAGTGTTTGTAAAAACCATTGATCTATAAGGACTATGGATTAGACACTAAAGCAAAAATAGCGAGCCTGACAATGCCTGTCAAAATTTTAGTGAATTAAGATGGCCGATTCTACTAGTGTTGTGCGCACTACGTGGACGGAAACACTATCGATATTTAGTTTAATGACTAACGATATAACAGCAATAATACATGTCGTTTGTCTTCTCAGCGATATTAATATTAATTTTGATACCTACTGCCATGAACTTGTCATGTCATGTCAACCAAAAATATTTTGTAAAAACCAGCTATCATGATAATCTGCTGAACAACAAACGAGGACACAACGACTGATCCCCTTTTTTAGACGTACCACCCTCTTGCTTAACACAGCCGCCAAACTATTTATCTTGTTCCAGTTAGGAAATTTAGGTAGTTAAGGCCTTTATTTATTATATGCATAATGTAAAATTATCAAAATAGAGTTCCATAACCGAAGTTTAACCATCGACAGTAAAATACTTATATCTCTATTTGGCTGTATTGTATATAACTAGGTCCAAATACAGGCTTGAAGTTATGTTAAGTTTTATATCCTATATTAAAAATCAATCCTTCCATTAACCAGTCCGCCTACTCCTAAACAATGCCACTTTTGCTGATTCTGAATGTACCCGCTGAATCGAGAAAAATCGCGATAGATACTTACATAAATAAATAAGTCATAAATGTAACACTACGATGAATTTAATTTTAGAGTTTATTCAATAAAACATAAGGGTGAAGATAGTACTGCTGTGTGATATGACTGACAATTTTCTTCTGATCACCCATGATTGTGTTATAACCCTTAGTGCATTAATATTGTGGAAATGGGACCGAAATGTAAATAAAAACATGTGTCTATCTATGTACACAAATTTTAATTTATTTGTTTAAGGCTCCTGGCTGGGATAAAATTACTACATAATAATATACTCTTAAGCAGCTAATCCCCTACGTTACTAGTCAGTTAACATATCTATGCAACCTAAGTTTCGAACAAGGTGTATTTCCTGAAATCTGTAAAAAAGCGTAAATTATCGATATATCGAATATCGATATTTTAACACTTTCTACCCTAAGTGTCATTGAAATGTAAACAAACAGGCTACTCAAATATATAAAATAATGATGTAAAAACTCAACAAAACATTAACAGGCCTACATAATCCTCGCACAGATCTTCATGCAGCAAAAACATAATATATCAATATCATTCAGATATTCAACAAACAACGAAAACTGATACTAACTTGTGTAATGTTAATTTTGGGTGTAATTTATTTTTCTTGGCTCCGCATTGTAGTATACCACACCTCATTGTGTTTTAATGTTTTTGTTTTGCATAAAAGACACCACTACACCTCCTATCAACCATCAGTAGGTAGTAGATTATTTCGTCGTTTATGGGCCGATTTTGATAATTCTTTTTTTGTGGTAAAGTAGATATACGCAGTGGGGTCCCCTGATAAGAATACCAGGATCTGATGATGGCATCTCAAAGAAATCGAGGGGAACTTTCGAAATTTGTATGGACAACTAGTGTGATTGTTCATGTTATCATAAGTACATTAAAGTGCTACCATTTCATGAAAATCTGGAGTCGATCTGATGAAGCCGAAAGACAGTCGAGGGAACTCCTCAACGATTTACTGCAGTTATCTAGTGTTTGGGCTTGATTAATTTGTAGTGACGAGAACTTTACACTTACATGTTGAATTGAGCGCCATCTGGCGAGTAGTTTTTGAGTTATCTCTACTTATCAAGATTGAAGTCGGTTATTTTTTTTTGTAAAAAGCAATTAAGTATCATAAATATGACCAATGACTTCAAATGTTACAATTTAATGCAGCTGACTTCACTCATAAATGCAATATCTAAATGTAACGTTGTTTTCTTTATAATTCAATCTATGGATAGTATCAATTTTTCCATACACATCACTGATTGATGCCGTAAAGAAATGGCGACCTCAATGTTTGACGTACATATGGATTATATATGTTTATCTCTTTCTGAAACGCGTGGACGTGCGTAAGTTAAAAGAGTACCGCTTTATAGAAAACGTTCGATTTATTACTACCACTCCATAGTTTATAATTCCTCCGAGTTTGATAATAATTATGATAAAGCTGCGAATTTCTCGAATACTTTGATGTGTTGCCATTTTTGGTGTAAACTTGTAAAAAAATATGAGTTGGTAAAATAATTATATTGATTAAAATAATTAAAAAATGTTAAGTATAGCGGTATACAATTTGTACCAGTATAATAAGTACAGAAAGGCTTACTTTGTCAGAAATAAATTATCGTAAGGCAATGAAATAGTAATGAAGTACACACAATAGGGATACATAAATTGAATTCTTAAAATGTGGTTTACAAATTGGCATTACAAATTATTCTGCATCGCCAACATTTCTTTAAACACTGGCAACAAAATTTGGTCGTCGTTCTCCTTTAATTAATACCTACAGCCTGTAGGTAGGTTGTAGCAGGTTGCCTACAGAAATATAATTTATAAAATTTCACATAAATTGTGTGCTGTTCGCTAGATGTCGCTAACAGTATCGATTTGAATGATTTGGCGTTTTATCTAAAGTGTCCTCTGATGATAGGGTAACGCAGTCTATTTTAGTTTCCGTAACCGTTAACGACTGGATAATTATCGAACCTATAAACATTAAATCATTCACATGGCCATACAATTTAATCGGTGATCTGGACACCCTAGGTTACTAGACGAAACTGATTCGTTGTTCTCATGGTATTTTGACAGAGTCATCTGGACTGGAGTAGGTAGGTACTATTATTTGGTTTGAAGAACTTATGACTTGTTCTGTCGCCTTTGGTGCAGTGTTAAGTATAATATAATTGTGTTTAATGGTAAGTAGGTACCTCCTTTCTAACTGGTAGGTGTTTAGACACTTAATGAGCAGTAGAAATGCTCTAAGCGTGCTGTATGGACTGGCGCAATCTGACGGACACACTGCAATTATGTATTTATGTAGTTAGGGAGCGATGGGCGAGGAGGCAATGAGGGTAACCGCGTGTGAATTTTCCGCTAGAGGCGCTAGTGAGAAGGGAGGTCTGTCTGTCACTTTTCGCTTGTCTGAATGGTCTGAATTTCATTTGTCACTGTTTATGTATGGGCGGGCTTTGACAGCAAGACCTCACCTCGACGGTGGCGCCAGCTGGTGAGCACAAAAACGGCGACCCTCATTGGACGTGTTGGCAATATCAGTTGCTAATAGCGTCCAGGGGGCCCAGGGGCTTAAGTACGACTTGCGCCATGCATCCGGAGCGGATAATACGTTGGAAATCCGCAAATACATCGTGAAGATAAGTGGCCCCTGCAACCCAGTGAGGCTGTGTTTTCTGTTGACTCAACGCGACGCTATTTGTACCTGATATAATTATCATTATGTCTTAGATTATGCAGTGTGCATGTGTAAATAGAAGCAATATTAAAAGCGGAAAGGGAGGCGCTCATTACAAGATGAAAGCGAAAACATTTTGTATTTTGTTTGTTTCATTCATTTATTTATTTAGCTTTTCAAAACAAAATAAGCACCATCTAACTACATAAAATGGTGAATTCAATCGCCGTATGTACTTTACCTTACCCTAGTTTGGTTTTTATTTCGTACATGGTATTCGGTGATACTGTAGAATCAATGAAGCAAAAAAATATTGCTACACCGACACTAATTTCAAACAAATGATTCTCTATTAGAATTCTACTTAAAGTTACCTGTAGTCCTGTAGATTACTCTAAACTTTTCAGCCTACATCGGCCATGGACATCAGCAGGACCAAAGACATGACAGACACGTGGACAGCCAAGGTGTACCCAGCGTCCACCATTATCACTGGCGATAGGCATGATAAATGTGACCGTTTCCCTAATAAATGCATAATGAAAATGAAAATGTTTTATTGATGATTCGACCTCGGTCACCTACTGCGTCCACGTCCACGTCATCCTTAGATACTTATATTATAAATGTGAAAGTGTGTTTGTTTGTTTGTTTGTGACTCTTTCACGTCGCAACATGGCTATTATATGGTATGGTTTATGTGTGTGGGGATAGTTAGGAGGGCGGAGAGTGACGTAGGCTACTTTTAACCGCGCAAAAACATCTCATTGCCATGGGAAGATCGATGTTTTGTTAGTTGCTAGATATTTAGTTCCGGATGCTAATAGATGTTAATAGATGGCGTTATTAAAATTCATTTGCAAGTTCTGAATCACGCTGTCAAATACTACATGTAATTTACTGAAAATGAAATGATTTATTTCGAACTTGGTTATTACAAACACTTTTCGAATGTCACTCTACGCCATCGCTTCCACAAATCCCTACGATGAATGGCCTTGACCTTGGTACTGTAGTCATATGCAAATGTTATGGGCTTCTTTTTAGCTGAGATTCCTACGGGAGCGGGACCTACGCGGCTGTTACCTACGGGTCCCGAAGCGAAGCGCGGGCGGTTCTCTAGTATGTCCATAAATTCGTTAATCACTTACGCAAACATTTAATTTCCAGTAACGCGAACGAATGTGCGTTAGCATAAATGCATGCTAATGAGGGTTTGATCAATGCTGCATAATAGAGCGCAATATAAGAGCTGCGTGCATCTGCTTAAATTGTTCGCCCGACCATCTCCCAGTGGAACCTGCCGAACTATGGACATAACCAGTTGAGGAGCCACTGGATGGTAAGTGTTGACCGTTATCCATGGACACATGAGTGTACGCAGGTAGGAGAAAGGTAGCTAGCTCCCTTTAAAGGTTCTAGCTCCCTTTTGATCTCATGTTAAGTCCTGGAACTGGAATTCGGTCGTTGCTGGAGAAGAATGAATAAAAGAAGAAGACTTACTTATTTTCAAGATCACAATAGGAACGCAGAATGTCGTTTAGCAAGCGATTATCAGACATCAAGAAAATAAATGATATTAGTAGCGATATTCAGGATTAATTAATATAATATTCAATTAATTATAAATTTCTAACGTATTAGGTCTACCACCGACTTTAATCGTATCATACGACACAATCTGTTTTGATGGTAGCTGTGGGATTGGGGCATTCATATTCTAGGTCGCTCCAATACGGTAAGATCAGACATCGGTAGCACTCGGCGCCACGCGGGCCAAACAGGAAGCGAGAGGAAATACATGTGAAAGATATTAGGATGGTAGCTACTACCAGTGGTGCTTACTACCAAATAAGATACTGTAGCGACGTGCGACCTACGTACCTACAGTGCACACCTGCGCCAACTTGCGTTGCCATAGCGACAGAGCCGTGCGCGCTTAAAATAGGTACCTAGTTATCGTGCACGTATATCTATGCATACCTACATACCTATACAAACCTATGCAACCTGTGAAGACCTGTACCTGTACCTGATACCTCGAATACCATACCAGGAAGGGAAAGGAAGATCAATATTAAATAACAACACAACTCAGGATTTAATATAAAAGCAAGCGACTCAATGACGTCCCGCATCATGATAATTTCATCTTGAAAAAGACGCATTATCATGCCAGAAACATGGTGACGAGACGGAACACTGACGATCTTCAAATCTTCATCTGCAGCACAGGATCAACTACTTCAGTCTTGAATAAAGGAATACTTCTTCATTCTTCATGATCGTCGACAGCGAAAATGGCGCGAAGCCGCGCGCCGAGCAACGCAGAGTGTTCCGCCCGAACCGAATGAGCGCGCCAGCCGCAATGAGGCTCCGCTAGGTTGCAGCCTATATTTATAGAGTCTGGAATTTATGTTACTATGCAACGATCGTAGTACGCGTTCATTCATAGACCAATGGTTACTTGTGTATATTTTGTTTTGCATGTTGTTTCAACTGATTTTTAAAACGTAATCTTATTGGATTGTAAATTAATGTAGACCTTTTTATTGGCTAAGGACTTTTGTAATTTTTGTATATAAACCGTGTATTTTTCCGAATAAATCAATTCAGCTCAGGACCACTCTGAAGAAAGATCTCTCATTTCAAGAAAACCTCTCCAGCTTCTGAAAATCTTCAGCTCCACTGTAAGAGACCTGCCAGGTTATTCTCGACCTGGCAGACCACCTCTTCATTGGTGACCCGACGTTGAAGAACACGGAACCTCTTCATTGGTGACCACCGACGCTCAGGAACACGGGTCATCTTCATTGGTGACCCTCGACGCTGAGAACCAACGGGGAACCTCTGCCCCCGAAGCCCTGGACACGGACGACGTCGAAGAACCTCTCCACGGAGAATCCCTGCTCAAGACGCCACTACGGGGAACCCCTGCCCGACGAACCATAGCCACGCAGCTACTCCTCGGCACCAACCCCTGGCCCACGGACCGGAAGCTATCCTCGTCCACCTTCACGAGCAAGATCCATCGACGCCCTCATCCACACGTCCATCAAAATGAACCCGGAGTCTGAAGAGACCAAGGCACAGCCACAGCCGCAGCCACAGAAGCCCGCCGAAGTCGCCGGAATAGCGCTGTCCATGCGCATCCCAGCATTCTGGCGAGAGAGATCACGATTATGGTTCTGTCAATTCGAAGCAGCGACCAGCGACCTACACAAGAGCTCAAGCCAGCTAGCTCAAATGGTCATCGCCCAGCTGGAACGTCAAGACATAGAGCAGATCGCCGACCTCCTGTACAACCCACCAGCTCCTGAGAAGTACTACGAGACACTAAAGTCCCGCCTCATCTCCGTCTATGAAGATTCCGATGACCGCCAGCTGCAGAAGCTACTCTCGGAAGTCGAACTCGGAGACCAGAAGCCGACGCAATTACTACGGCGCATGAAGAGCTTAGCACGAGAGAAAGTCCCTGAGTCAACCCTCCGACTCATGTGGACGAACCATCTGCCTCCACACGTCCGATCTGTCCTGGCCGTCAGCGAGTCATTTAGCACCAAAACTGCGCTCGACGAACTCGCCCTACTCGCCGACAAGATGATGGAGAATACATCAAGCTCACATATATCCGCCGTCGAATCAAAAAATAACAATAATTCACATCAATATCTCGTCGAAGAAATAAAGAAGCTATCACTCGAAGTCGCTGCATTAAAGAACAATAATTATTATCGAAGAAATTATAATCGAAGTTACAATTCATTCAAATCACCGTACCGCGGACGAAGTCGCTCAATGACGCCACAGCGAGGAATCATACGATCGCAGGCGCCAATGAACAACGCCGCTCCCGACGCACCGTCCCCGCCCCCGCCGCCATATTGCTATTACCATCGCCGCTTCGGGAACAATGCAAGAAAATGTACATCGCCGTGTGACTTCAATAAATCAAATAATACGAAGTCGGAAAACTTTCATCAACATTAGACGCGGCGGACTCTAATGTCACAAGAAATTACCGCCTATTTATAACCGACAAGAAGAACAACATTTCATTCCTCATAGACACTGGAGCAAATATTTCTGTCTTGCCGCCAACTAGCAAACAGAAACTACAGCCACTCGATTTTCAACTCTATGCAGCAAACAATACGGTTATACCTACATATGGCGAAAAAACAATAGAACTCGATTTGAACCTGCGACGACCATTCAAATGGACTTTCATCATTGCGAAAGTCAGTAAGCCCATCATCGGAGCTGACTTTCTCACACATCACCAACTCGTCGTCGACATCAAGAACAAGAAATTAATAGATGGAAGAACAAATTTATCAACCGAGTCATTCATACAAGAATCCACGCAACCAACCATCCGAAGCATTGACGTCTCACAACAATATCATAACATCTTAGCGGACTATCCGGGAACAACAAGATTAACAGCTATGAAGCTCACTCCACTCACTAAAGTCGAGCATTACATCGAAACAAAAGGGCCGCCGATCCATAGCCGCGCTCGCCCTATACCGCCACACCGCTATGAACTCGTACGACGTGAGTTCGAAAATATGATCCAGCAAGGTCTTTGCCGCCCAAGCAAGAGCCCATGGTCATCACCGCTTCACATAGTACCCAAGAAGAATGGCGATATTCGCATAGTTGGTGATTACAGACGATTGAATGCTATCACCATACCAGATAGATACCCGGTGCCACGCGTCAAGGATTTCACATTCCATCTATCAAACATGAAGATTTTTTCTACTATCGATCTCAACCGCGCATACCATCAAGTAAACGTCCGAGAAGAAGATATCGAAAAGACCGCCATCATCAGTCCAATGGGTTTATTCGAATTTATGAAGATGGTACCAGGCCTACGTAACAGCGGACAAACATTCCAACGTTTTATCCATGAAGTACTGCGAGGACTTGACTTCGTCTACGCTTTCATCGATGACTTATTAATTGCAAGCCCAGATCAAACCACGCACGAAAAACATCTGCGCACCGTACTGGAAAGATTAGAACAAAACGGCGTAACAATAAATCCCGCCAAATGCGTGTTTGGTCAAACGCAAGTCAAATTCCTTGGATTCACCGTCAGCAATACCGGAATAAGACCGCCCGATGACAAAGTCGCAGCAATTCAAAACTTCCCGCTACCTACTACAATCGAAGAACTTCGACGTTTCCTTGGTATGATCAACTTCTACCGTGATCACATACCAAGAGCCGCCGACTTACAAGCACCACTTCATTCATATCTACATAACTGCAAGAAACGCGACAAGACTAAGATCGAATGGAATAGCGAAGCTACAAAGTCGTTCGAAGCGTGTAAAAATGCGATTAAAAACGCAACCTTATTAGCGCACCCTTCACACGACGCGCCGCTCGCTATATTTACCGACGCTTCCGACAATTCAGCTGGTTCCGTACTACAACAATTTATCAACTCGTCATGGCAACCGCTTGGCTACTTTTCGAAGAAATTCTCCGACGCACAACAGAAATACTCAGCTTTCGACCGGGAACTACTCGCAATATATATGAGTATCAAGCATTTCCGAAAAACATTTGAAGGACGATCTCTAATCATTTTCACGGACCACAAACCGCTCACATTCGTATTACAAAAATCGCCGTCAACATCCGAGACTCCACGACGCGCACGACAATTGATGTTTATTAGCGAGTTCACGACAGACATTCGCCACGTCAGCGGAAAAGACAACGTAGTCGCAGACGCATTATCGCGAATACCTACTCCGATCGACAGTATCAATTGTCCGACGTCACTCGACTACGAAGAAATTGCACAGGCGCAAGAAAATGATATCGATATTATCAAACAATTATCGCAACAAAGTAATTTATCGATCAAAAAAATTACTTTACCTACTTCATCAAGATCCATTTACTGCGAGATATCAACAAACAACATCCGTCCGTATCTCCCGGAAGCATTTCGAAGAAAAGCATTTGAACTTATCCATGGCGTCAGTCATCCCGGAATTCGCACTACAAGAAAAATGATAAGCAATAAATTCTTCTGGCCGTCAATGAATACTGATATAGGAAATTGGGCAAAACAATGTATGAACTGTCAACAATGTAAAGTACAACGCCACACGTCGAGCAGTCTATCGAAGTTCCCATCAGCTGATCGATTTCAACACGTTCACATCGATGTCGTCGGACCGCTGCCTACATCACCCGAAGGACATAAATACCTACTCACTATGATCGACCGCGCCACTAAATGGTGTGAAGCGATTCCAACGGACGAAACTTCCGCAGATTCTATAGCGAAGTTATTATACGAACATTGGATAACACGGTTCGGTTCGCCTGCCATTATTACAACGGACCAAGGTCGAAATTTCGAAAGCCGTCTGTTCAATAAATTACTGCAAGCATTTGGTATACAACGGATTCGCACTTCATCGTACCACCCGCAAGCTAATGGGATGGTCGAAAGATTCCATAGAGTTTTAAAAACTGCTCTGAAAACTCGCTTATCAGAACAACAGTCTACGTGGGTAAGCGAGTTACCTACAGTTTTAATGGGACTACGCGCCGCAATCCGTGCCGACACAGGAGTTTCAGCCGCTCAACTTACATATGGCTACAACATTCGACTCCCATCCGATTTCTTCACAACCACGCAGACATCAGACGAAATGGATTACGATTACGTCAGCCGATTACGCGAAACAATCGAATCTATGAAGCCACGTCAAGAATCAAACATACACGGGAACAAGAAATCAATCTTCATTCATAAAGATTTGCAAACTTGCGAATACGTATTCATCCGAACCGACGCAGTAAAACGACCCTTACAGCCTACGTACGAAGGTCCATACAAAGTATTAGAACGAAACGGAAAACTTTTCAAACTTTTACTACCCGACCGACGTTCACCTGTTATCTCCATTGACCGATTGAAACCTGCCTACACCGTCAATGAAAATACTACCGAAGAGTACACGAGCGAGACAGAAACAACTGCTACGTCACAGGCGAAATCTTACGAGGAACCGACCGCAAGCGCAAGTACGTCACCCGATCGAGCCCCTAGCATGCCAAGGCCAATCTTGAAGATTACACGTGCCGGACGAAATATAAAACTGCCGGTACGCTTTCGCTAGGAGGGGACTCCTGTAGCGACGTGCGACCTACGTACCTACAGTGCACACCTGCGCCAACTTGCGTTGCCATAGCGACAGAGCCGTGCGCGCTTAAAATAGGTACCTAGTTATCGTGCACGTATATCTATGCATACCTACATACCTATACAAACCTATGCAACCTGTGAAGACCTGTACCTGTACCTGATACCTCGAATACCATACCAGGAAGGGAAAGGAAGATCAATATTAAATAACAACACAACTCAGGATTTAATATAAAAGCAAGCGACTCAATGACGTCCCGCATCATGATAATTTCATCTTGAAAAAGACGCATTATCATGCCAGAAACATGGTGACGAGACGGAACACTGACGATCTTCAAATCTTCATCTGCAGCACAGGATCAACTACTTCAGTCTTGAATAAAGGAATACTTCTTCATTCTTCATGATCGTCGACAGCGAAAATGGCGCGAAGCCGCGCGCCGAGCAACGCAGAGTGTTCCGCCCGAACCGAATGAGCGCGCCAGCCGCAATGAGGCTCCGCTAGGTTGCAGCCTATATTTATAGAGTCTGGAATTTATGTTACTATGCAACGATCGTAGTACGCGTTCATTCATAGACCAATGGTTACTTGTGTATATTTTGTTTTGCATGTTGTTTCAACTGATTTTTAAAACGTAATCTTATTGGATTGTAAATTAATGTAGACCTTTTTATTGGCTAAGGACTTTTGTAATTTTTGTATATAAACCGTGTATTTTTCCGAATAAATCAATTCAGCTCAGGACCACTCTGAAGAAAGATCTCTCATTTCAAGAAAACCTCTCCAGCTTCTGAAAATCTTCAGCTCCACTGTAAGAGACCTGCCAGGTTATTCTCGACCTGGCAGACCACCTCTTCAATACATAGTTCAATGTCTTGCGTTCAGTATTATGTAGTGATGGAGGATCACTGAAAGCAGCCCCCAATAATGTCTCGATCATTACAGTATGACATGTAATGTGCGGATCGCACGCTCTAATCAGGAGCGTGTAATAAAGTGAGTGCTGACTGAGTCGCAGTGAAAGTGCGTCATCGTTGATCTGTCGCAAGCGGCGTGTGCTCGTCGCTGCTTTTCAACAATATTCTGACTTCTGGACAAATTTAAAACAACTTGAAGTTCAGAGCAAAAACAACAACAGAAAAAACAAATGTTTTATCGTTTTTTGTGTCTATTGCAATCGTTTTCACAAGATTCCAAAGTTCCACAAGATTCGGCTCCGGTCACTCTTTTTTTCATCTAAATTCTCAAAAATGTTGCCTAAATCTGTGATCAAGTAAGAGCGAGATTTACTAAAAAAAATATTAATTTAAAAATTAATACTAATAACTGACATAACTAACTATCACTAACAGTCCGAGCCACAGTCCTGAAGTCCTGATACGTTCTAAAGACTGACTAAAATTCTTAAAAACATCTTTTGCTTCTTTGCTGTATGGACAAACCAGCTTTGTTCCCATTGGAGTCTTGTCCTGTGTCGGTCACAATTCTCATACGCGGCAGTGGAAGAGTTGTGCGGCATGCTTGTTATCTGTCTTACATCCGTAAAAAAGAGCGGAATCCTGAAAACCCATGTAATATTTAAATACTGAACCCGTACGAGCCACAGCGCCGTGATGCTATCAATTTTAATGTGACTGCGTTACAGATGGATCAGGTGCAATGAGCAAAAACATCGCCCACAGTTTTTACCTCATCGATTTATTATTCTAAGTGGAATCTACTTACGGAACAATTACTATTGTTTTTTCACGGGATATCACAATCAACGAGTCAGCAGTTGCAAAACGAATCGTTCAAGCATGCAGCAGTGTAGTCCATCGATGCGACCGGCATCTACAGGTCAAGTTTGAATTCCACAGGCAGACTCTTCACTTAGAGCTCCTCACACTTCACAACTGTACTATATATGTAGCGAACACGCTCGCAAAGCATCTAGAGATTTATTTCCAGTCAAGAAAGAAAAGGAGGAATGTAGGTAGGTAGGCTCTTAAAGTCCCAGTGAAATTCAAAGTCGTTTGGCGGATGGCTCAATAAAGCGTATGGAAATAGTGCAGCTGGAAGCAATGGGCTGCAGTCTGCTCTGCTCTGCTATTTTCAGGTCTGCCGTGGCATCTCGTGATTGACCAATAGTCCTGAACTGCTGCCGTGCTGCTGTGGGTGGCCGTTGTACGCAACAAAATAAATCGATAATGCCTCCGCAAACAAGCGCAGAACAACGCATTAAGGCTTGCACAACGCGTTCAGCTCTGACGTAACTTCCTTAATGAGAAGAGCAAACAGCAAAGAGTTGCATGTCGTAGTATTGTTTTGCGCTCCGCCCGCTCGTTAGGCGCAGCGCGCACGTTGCAACATTCTTGGCGGCCACCTGTAAGTGTTTATTTACACTTAACATCTTTATTGGTGGCATAAGTGTAATATTTGACGATCTTAAGTGTATTGATAAATACCTTCATATAAATTATTTGAGTTTGACTCTATCGAAATCAATAATATTATTCCATGTAACTTGCACAACTAATCAAATAAGATTTTCAATTGATCATGTGTTTCGTACACAAGCATAATAAACATAGGTGGGTCAATTCGTTGTGACTGAAAGATGTCATCAATGCGGCCATGAAGTTTCAACTTGTGAATTGGATTTAACTTGAGTCCATGCCTCTGTTTTGTTACTTGCTATAAATTATCCCAGTAATGTTTTAGCACAGTTTGCTAGATGGATTTACTATCATACTCCTCATTTGGACCTTGTTCTGTACTGGTTACAGTGTCATGGGCGTCAGCGGAAGTTCCATGTTCATTTGTCACCTTGACTCCATAAAAAAAAGTTTCTTAGATTTTATGCACCATCAAAAACTCTCCGTCAGATAACGTTGCCACATATTGTAGCAACCATAGATGTAGCATACACTGACGTTTAGATCGATTGGCAATGCATAAGAGCAAAACATATGATACGCGTATGGCAGAGCGAGATAGATAGACGAAACCAATTTTTGAACCAAAAAAATGTTCCTCAATTTTCTCAAAATACTTATTTTATTTTTTACATTTCTGTGTGGAATAACATCCTAGTTTGTAGTCTTAATTAGTGATGGTTACTTGTGCGGTACCTGGATGTGACTCCTCTAGATATAAAAACCCCCAGGCGTCGCGCTCGGCGGTGACCGCGGGCGACTCGTTTTTGGTTTCGTCCAAGTGACACAGTTGCCAATCTATAGTTACATATATAATAAATCTATGGTAGCCACATAAATTGTTGTCACCGCATCATGGCGTGGTATCTCGGGAGCGCGTCGCGTCGCTTGCGCACGGCCTTACGACGGCAGTGGTAATGCGCAAGCGCTGCGCACCGCTCTCTGGTCACAAGCGGGTGCTTCGGTTTGGGAATTAACGAGTCAGTAGCATTTACGGCGCATCTGTTTACACAACAAATGTTCTCTGAACGATGTCTAGATGCGGTCTAATCGCCTATGAATTTCGCTAACTCGGTTCTCTCACTTTTGGAGGCGTAGCAATCATACGGCTGTCAATAACAGTTACAATTTTTGTTTGTGTTTTAGTTCCAGTTCTAAATATTAAAGCTGCACGATAAAAACTTGGAGACGTTTTGTTATGCGGACCGCGTAGAGCAGATTGCTCGCGTTGGTTTTCTGTCCGACTATGATGTAGAAGTTTTAAACGTACCGTGAATAGGCAGTTACAATCAAGAACTTCATACGGTTTAATAGACTTCATGGCCGTTTACCATGTTTAAATAATAGAGTTGGGTAGGAGCGTGTTCAAAGGTAGGTTCGTAACCCCTAAATTGGCAAGTCGGGGCCAGCGAACATTTTTCTTAATAAGACCACTAATAATTCGGAAGTGTTAGTTCCGGCTTTTGATGAGAATAAATTCAGCGGTCGGAGTGTCGGCGAGTGCGGCGCCATTACGTACCGCCGCGCAGTTACTTACTCTTCATCAGCGGAGGACGAGTCCGTCTTGGAGCAGCCACTTGCCCGGCTAGAGCTACCCTTTTCTTTCTGATAGAAAAGTCTTAAAAAATTAAAACCATAGTGTTAAACCTAATTTGAACTAAGTATATTACTTTTTATATTAATTTGTTTGTGGTTACTAAAAATTATATTACTGGTAACAAAATACAATTTAATAGTAGAAGTAGTTCAGATGAGCAAATTTGAAGGAAAGGAGAATCTCATTTGTTTACAATTTTTTTGGGCATTTCTCAGTGGTCAAACTAGCATCTAGTTTAGATTGGTTGTTGGTGCCAATCTGGGTAGGTCCAGTAAAATAGGTTTACTAAAGCAAAACGTATGGACAGTGGGTAGTGGGTACACGTTAAACTATAATTAGGGAAATTACCTAAAATTTAATTAATTATTCTACAGCCATCCAAACCAAGCCCATCTCGCACGCATGGTACCTAACTACGATATAGAAAGGCCGCGCGTCTAATGGAGCCACGGCTCCAGCATCCCATCACCGTGTTGAAGAGTTTTGCATAACGCATGCGCGCGCGCAGCAAAACCGGGCGGCGCGGCTGGCGCGGGCCAGTACCGTGCGAGACTGCGAGCGCGCCGCGTGTGTGGCGACGACCTGTGTGTATTGGTTATTGTAGCTATTGAATAACAATCGTGATGTATGTCGGTGCGGTGCCGCTGCTGCTGCTGTTCATAGGTATGCCTTCGTTGTTGCTAAGTCATTAGTTGGTAAACCATAGAAATAAAGGGAAATTTGATACTTTTCAAGAGCTGCATCTCTATTCAAAAATATAATTGTATATTTATAAATTTTTGAAATAAAATATTTATAAGAATAGTTAGGTACCACTATTTATTTACATTAGTGATGTAACGAATGTCACTTTTTCAACATTCGCGAATGCGAATGCGAATATTTACTTTTGATATTCGCGAATGCGAATGCGAATGCGAATATTCAGTTTTTTTTTATTTGAACTCAATTTTCTTTGCGTGATCCATTTGCATCTTTACCGAAAACTACCGAGTTGATTAGAACTTACCTGACTAAAGTGTCACCCCGCTAATGGGTTGTTCAAGCAATAAAGCGTAAGCAATTTTTTTTAATTTTCACCTTTATAAAACATCACCCACGAAGCGAAACAGTAGATTGGCTCTTGATCACATCTATTTGCAATTTATTTGGTTTGAGCATAGACAAGCGGGTTTGCCCTATGCGTTTAAATATAATTAACTTTTTACAAAAAAATAACCGACTTCAACGTCGAGATAACTCAGAAACCATTCGCCAAATGTCGCTCCAATTTATAAGGTACCACATGACAAACACTACTTTTCGAACAAAAAAAGAATGTCCTCCTTTTTTTTGAAGTCGGTTAAAATTAAAAAGTAGACAAAGTTATGTAGAAAATATGGAAAAGTTTTTTTTAATTTATTTAAAAATATTGGCTTACTAAAGTAATCACCAACCAGACCCGCCCACCCCTCATTTAATCAAAATTAAGCAAAGCATACATTCCTTCCCCCGTTAAACCCCCGTAGTATTTACGTAACACCCCAACAGACCAGTGCCGAAGCCTATGAAGTTGGTCAAAAATAAAAAAAATAGTAACAAGAAGTGAAAGAAGTGTTGATACAAAAGTATAGATTGTTTTATTACCTATAACTTTGTCATTAATTTTTTTTAATAGGACTTGTAGTTTTTCTGGAAATTGCGATAAACCGTTTTTTACCCTTAAAAGCCCCCCTCAACCCCTTCCCGACCTCAGATCGCCCGTAAATTGTTTTTCGTTTATTTTTGCCATTTTGTCAAAGGAAGAAATTCCTTTTCCAATGGGTTTCATCCTGTTACTATTTTTTTTTCGTTTCAAAAGTTATCGGCATTGAGTTACTAATGCGGTCTGCATGTAGAAATCAACATGTGAATTTCGAAATATAGTTGAAAGTGAATTTATTTTTTCTTGATAAAAAAGAAATTAATGGTTTTTTTAATTATTTTCAATTTTATTTTTTATTTTTTCTGATGTAAATATTCGCAAAACATTCGCATAAATTTTGCGAATGCGAATGCGAATGCGAATGCGAATATGGAAAAGAATATTCGCGAATGCGAATGCGAATGCGAATGCGAATATTCGTTACATCACTAATTTACATTTGATACCTGAAGAATTGCATGAATGCAAAAATAAAAATAAACTGTACAAAAATACTATTCATAATATTATTGTACCTGCATTAAATATTTGCCGCAGAAATATTCCTCGCTCCCCATATAATGCACACGCTCAAACATTCTATTGACACTCGCGGAGCTTTTGAAGCTTTCAGAGAGCTTTATGCAAAACGAATCTAATTTTAGCGAAATTTTTCGACATCAGTTTACACATTTACTTTGTGTTCGCGAAATATTTTCCTCATTCTGAACTAGTTTTGAAAATTGTCGAAACCAGCCCTCGGCGCGCTCAAAATAAATGAATTATTCAAAAGCTTAAAGCCGTCATTAAGTTTATGATTAGAATTTATTCTAGCACAACCACAGAAGAAGTGAACACACAACCACAGACTGAAGTTGAATTGAAAGACCAAAAAGAATGAAACATCATTTTAAATTATAGAAGTCCTCTTCCATGCATATTCTTTTCTCTACTGTCCAATGAATGGAACCACTCGCCGCTGGAGCAACAACTTACCGTGAACTGTAGATTACGATTATCATGAAAAATGGTGTCATTATCGGGAATCACTGTGGGGTACTATTCAATAAGTATCGTTTCCATGATAATGTAGCTGCACCGAAAGAAACCATGGTGTATGTACCATAGTAATTGATTAAGAAAGAAAAGGACGAAAGGCTTAGTATATTGATAAAAAACACGAAGAGTAGAGAAGAAAACAGATGCTAACATAATGATAAAAATGTCGAGGAAAGTTGTTCCACTTACCCATTATCAAAAGTGTACAAAATAGAAAAGATAAATGTTGATAATGTACGTTATAGGAATACAGATAAAAGGAAGTAGCGCATGCGTTGACCGACATTTTATACAAAAAGTTCTTATAAAGTAACTGTACGCGGCCGGCCAAAAGTTGGTCGCGCGCGGGTCACTTCTCCTTTCAACTTGAACGACATTACCAATTTGATTGTGGAAAAATAAAAGTGAATCGTTCAGTGTCATTGTGCAATGGCGCCGCACAAAAATAAAAATAACGAGGCACCGCGCTCGATAGATCTTCAGATCTTCACGGAAGCAAATCTTTTGATAGGTTTCATAACAACAACCGCGCGTCTGCTTGAATTGTAAGCAGTACAAATTGAGTAAAGGAGATGTTTCATTTTGGGCGGCGACTTTGTACATTTCACCACAAAAAGAGAAAAATATACTGATTCACAGAAAAATATCAAAAAATTTATTAGATTAGCCGTTCTCTGCAGAGAAATTATTTTCAATAAAATGTTTTTACGCACAACAACATTGGCGGTTCCATGACTCCGAAATAGAGAACTATCAAAATAAAAATAAATTTAAACGTGTCTGTTGTCTGTGATTAGTTATTACTTAGAATGATGAGCTCTGAAGTTTAGAATGCCAGTGACATTTTTCGACATTCCGAGTGTTTCTTTGAAGTGAACAACATTAGTGCTATTTATAGTGATCAAGTGAATATCTACCTACGGCTTTGTTTTTTGGACTCCTGGATCTCGCAGTACTTGCTTACCCGGCTTTCGTTTTATGGACCTCGATTTTGCTTGTGATTTGGTTTTTTGTTGTTTCCGTTCAATAGCTTTTGCGCATACTTTTTAAGGTTTGTAGATCGTCTCATTATAAGACAGACAAATATTGAGGCACCGGCTTCAGTCCTGGATGGCATATTATTAATAGAAGATGGTTGAAATGAAAAAATAAAATATGAATAAATAAAATGCTGTTTTTTATTTACTTCTGTCGTATCTAAAATATTTAAATACAGAAATTGCAACTGCCATACAATTATCCAGCTTCACTTTAGGTTCATACTTATTTAAGTATTCATTGGCATAAAGTAATATGCGCGTTTTAGTAGTTGGCGTTTCCAAACTGCTTTCAGCGTCGATTCAGACCGATTGTTACCTATGTCGATATCGTTGACGATCGAATATTACATTATATATCGGAGTCTGAGATCTCAACAAAAACTCATGCAAACGTGAATATAGAATATAGAAACGTGAATATAGATACGCTTAATAATGTTAATAATAAAAGACAGATCCAATAAACCAAATCCAAAAAGATCGTCGGGCTTATATTTTATATTTTATCATGCATTGGACATTGACACATGTTGACACGCCTAATATGACATTAGAATAAATCAAGTTTATCAACGTCATCAGCAGTCGATTTGTCCACCATACTGTCTCAGTGTTACAATATATTATCCATAAATTGAATTATTGTCGCCAAACTAAGGTGAAATCAAGAATTTGGATGATATGGAACGCTTTCAAATAATATGAGCTACTTCCTATTGAATGTACAGTGTACCCGCCCAGGCGCCATACATTTCTGAAACATCTCCTTTTCTACGGTGAAATGTTGGTTGTTATTTGCAAAAGTAACTCTGTATCTGACTCTCTGTTTCTGACCTTCTTCCTTTTCTTGTTATCCTCCTTGATCAAATTTAGATGAACATGGAGATAGCATGGGATCCTTAAAAGGACATAAGTAGGATAGTTTCTATTCTGAAATCATCCCCGAGGAGGTCTCATTGAAATTAGGCATACTTTTCAGTTTGCGGGTAGAGCATGACTTGAATTGAGACAGGATATTTATTCCTGCCTATACGTTCTCTTGGAATAATTAGGACTTGTTGGCGGTAAATAAGAAGACGTTTTTATTCACAGGAGTTTAATCCACAAGCCCTGGTTAATTACATTACATAGAGTTGATACGTACTGGTTATTATGGTTATACTTGCTTAGGTATATTAGAGGAATAAATTTAGTGCACCGCACGCGCCAACTGATCATTTCGCACTGACTCGTCTCGCTGGTTTCAAAATGGCCGAACACGATGCTCTCGCGCGTCCCTGTGCGGCGCGTTTACACCCGCTTTCCAACTTCAGTGCCGCGTTTACACGCTGGCAAGTGGCAAGTGGCCGGAACAGGACTTAATTTACAGCTGCAAGCACTCTAGTTTTAGCTAGCAATCTAGTTTAGATTAGAGTATGTTCAGTTTTAACAGATCGCGTTTGTGAACGTTAGTCACATTACATACGCATTAAAGTCATTTCACGAGCGCACGTGCGTGCAGTGCTAAACGTATTGCAAACTAAAGGCGGACGGCGTAGAAATATATCACTTCAATTCAGCTCCAACATTTTCACTTAATGTACAATGTTTAGGATAGCTTCACTACTTCGTTAGACTACTACATAGAATCGTCTTTAGGAAGAACAAAATATCGGAGGTTTTTAGGTCTCTCGAAGTATGTACATATTTTGGTATACGGATACGGACATGTAAGATGAAAATTTCCTAAACAGATAAGAGCTCATTATCAGAGATCAGATTATATTTGAATTCCATCTTGTAACTGTGCATGTATGGTATGTTGTCCGGGTAACTTTCACTATTATATCGTTGAGGCCAGTAGATGGGCGCTGTCAGCTAAGAATGTGTGTTGTCAACGAATGCATGTGAGCGTTTAAATGTTTATTTATTTAAATCGGTTGGCGAAATCGTATTTGCAATTGCAAAGTTAACTTCAACGATTGATGCAATTTGTTAAAATGGTCGTCTGTTTTTTGACAATAGATTCTGTCGCCCTCAAGGCTTCTAGTGCTGCTTTCCCCGTGAGCTTTACGTCGAAGGTTGCAATTTGGAACGCAATCTTTGAAAAGATATTGAACATTAGAGCATAAGGTGTTTGGCAACCGACCGGCGGCGCCTGAATAATTAACGATTCGACGTGCGTTGCAATCTTGCAATCGCTAAAACGTTTTATGGCCAGATGATTTCAGGCTATACCTACAGTGTCAGTTTGCCAAATATTTATAACAAATCATCAAACTAGCTTACAAAAAGTAAAACAATGTAACTAGATTGTTGAACTACGGCGCTTTCTGTCCTCAGTCTCTAAGTTCTAGACTGTTGAAGATTCAATCAAAAAGTGGGACTTTATTGCCTTCGGGCATAACAAGTTCTATCAAGATTTTATATCAGTTTTCCCAAGATAGAGAAAACTGACACAACTACCCCGTAATCCCGTAGACCACGAGACATCAATATTTGGTATCCAAAGATCCATGTCTTGATTGACACCGAATCTTTTGGTTTCTAGATGGATCTGGTTATAGATGTTATATAAGCAGCAATGGCAACTACCACACTGTCTACTCGTGTTCCGGCTGATGTGATGGAATATTGGTGACCCTCAATTGTTGGTGACCCCGAATCATTAGTGACCCCCGCTAGCTGCCTGTCTGTTTTGCCATACTCGAACACGCACTGTGCCGCATGGTAGCAGGTACATTGACATTACAATAAAATACTGCTGTTCTCGGGATTTATCTTTTTGTTCGTCACAATTAAGACAATGAAGACTTCAAGCAATTATCCTCTTATTAAATTGTGAGATTTTTCACATAACGTATACGATTGTTCGTTTGTCTGTCATATCACGGGGTACGTATTAGTAGACAGTAATGTAACTTAATTGGTAACTCGCTGATGTATTATATATCGGCGCTCTCTCCCCTGCCAGCGATTAAAGATTCTATTGCTGCTTGACGATTATCAATTGTCTAGCCTTTTGTTCGTATAAAACTCCTACACTTATTATGCGATTGCTTCTTAATTGGAAGGTACAACAAGTACTCCATATCACTTTAAATCTAGTTGGTAACTTTTGAAGATTCCGTCCTAAGTTAGTAAAAATATCATCCAAAATTTTTATTTATATTGTTTGTTATAATTAATTTGTGAACCGCATTTCAAGTCCAGTGGTAGACGGCAGTGTCACCACTATTATATAAAAAAACAAAGTGGTCTGCGTCGCGAACAAAAAGCACAATTGGGCAGAATGTTGGCGCCGGGCGCCCGCCTCCGCGCCGCCTCTACCACGAGCGACCAGCGAACTACAGCGCGGGCGCGTTATATTATGGAGATAATTTTAATTAAATCCCACAATACCGACTAATACCTGCTTTTCGCCTCTATAACTAAGGTACATTGCAGATTGACTGACGGAATTTAAAATGTTGTATCTAAGTAAAAACTTACAAGCTGAATTGAATTGTGAGCATAGGTAACGAATTTGTTTTAAGTGGCAATTCCATATTCTCATTGACTCAGGTAGCTCTATACACACGACAGTCTCTACTCTACCACACATCTTAAATGGCTTAAAGTCTGAATCAAGTCGCATTCATGAATCTTCCCTCTATCGGAATGAAAAGAGACCTGAGACTGCCCACATTGTTTGTTGGATTGGAACAGCTATGATTTTTAATCATAAAGTCTTAAAGCACGCTTGAAGACAGACGTCTCAAACCAAGGTACTTGAAAAGCTAATAGCTTAAAGCGTCGAAGAAAAAAGTTCATTGTAAAAGTTTCTTGAACATGTCACGAGATGGAAATGCCAAATAATATTCGACGTTATATAATAATAGTGTATGTGATGTCGCTCCGAGCGCATCGCTCGGGCCACAACCCCATTTGCATATGAAGACGTTTTATTGGCGCTTATCAGGTTAAGATTTAGATTGGTCCAGTGCAATACAATACAACAGGTTAGGTAATACATATTCACATGGATTCCACACGAGGCACCATCTAAATCACATTAGTGTGATAACATGTTCATAGATAGATACCTACTCGGTACTAAAGAAACCAGTTGCAAGCGTACGATTTTTGCTTTGTTTATTTTGAAATGATTTTTACCGTAATAGTGATGGCTTGTGTAACCATACCTACGGAGGGTATACGATACCTACGGAGGGTCTACGTTTCCTCCATGTATATATGTAGGTATTGAAGGAGCGGTCTTTCGCAAAATGTTTCTTTGACGTCATTCGATTCCCGCAGGATGTAATCCAAGGAACCGTCACGACTCACGAGTGTCATTTGCGCTCTCTGAAATACGAGATTTGATTGAACATCGTACAAAATGTTATTTTCATAGTAAATGATGTTACGGAAAAGACTCGAAGGGAATCGACACGGTTTTTGTTACATTCAGCCTTTGTGGAAACTTTGTGGGTGCCACAGCACATAGACACTTAAAAACTAACACATACGTTAGCAGCACATACGACAGCAGAATTTGCTTGCAGAGAGAGGGTTTAAATAACGCACGAGAGTCTGCACGGTGTGAATAGCGGCTTTAGTCGATTGAAAAGGTAAATGCTGTAACACGTGTTAATTATGTTGTGAAGCAAGACTCCAATAACATTCTATTGCCGAAGGCTGGTTTAATTCAAATGTTTCTTAAACTCGGATGATGAGTGAATGATGACACTGACCAAATCATAATCTTTCTTACGGTGATTGTAACTAAGATTTGCCGTGTCACGATGCTCCTCAAAGAGATCTCCATGATCGTATTTTTCACATGATGTTGAAATTGCCCCAAGGGGATTGGCTCACAGAGCGTTGACATAACCTAAGCAGAGGCAGCAAGTGCAGGCACCGCCACCGGTTAGCCTCGGCCGAGCGATCCACTCGAGTTCGTCTTGCGTTATGCTAAATGTTATTAGTACTTAGTTATTTAAATGTTGCTTCGTTGAGGTGTTATTCGGCTAACAACAATATTGGGGTATTAGCTCTTCGCACTTTTAATAAAGTCTTTACACTTTACACAAGAGTGCAATTTACTTTCTATGTGTAGGTAGGATACTTTTATTACCTTATTTACCATTAGGTTAGGTGTTTAATTATACAATGTACCATCAGAGCTGCATATTTACTGAATTATTATGTAGTGTAGGCTGTGTAGGTATATTTGTTTTCAGTAGGTACAAATGCTATGATAATGATCTGTTATCGATATAAAGCTAACAGACAACTTAATTAAGCTGGCCTTTGTGACGGTGATTTTGATTCGGGATGTTGATGCTGTGTGAAATAAATAGATTGTGCTCGGAGGTATTGGTTGTACTTTCGTTAGCACGTTGACTTGGTAAGAGAGACCTTTTGCCGCATATTTTAAACGCACTCCGTAATCGTGTTACTTAATTCTAATCCTGAATATTTTTCATGAAAAGCTCAAATTTCCATAATCGTCAAGTCGTCTGTGGAGGCGGAAAATTACGGAGCACACGAACGTCGGCCGCGGCCGGGTAATGGCGGGTGATGGCGCTGCTTTCGGCATTTTCCATTACCCAATTTCATCACTATAGCGATAGAACATGGTTCCAAATATGACTTTCTATATCAGTGGTTTGGATGGGAATGGAATACACTCGACGAACGAGGCCCGCGTTTTTGCACATCTTCGTCGAGCTTGTAAATACAGGCAAACTTTTTATTGGGCAATTATTTTTCCGTAGAAAACATATAAAGACGATCGATAGAAGACACATTGTCTACGACATTATTAAAGACTGCCTTTGAATATTTGCTCTATACATGAAAAATAAAATTTATCAAATATTAAAATGATGTCATGAATAATGTAGGTACAGCAAAAAGTTGAATCAAATTTGTCCGGGCGGCGCGGAGGTCTCCTCGTGAGATTGAGAAACACGACTTAAGAGTTTATTCAAATGTTCGCTCGTTCACGTTTTATTGGGCAGCTGCATTCCGAGTCTTCTCATTCCCACTGCATTTATACATTAATGTTATTGGGTCGTGTCGCGGTTCGTTTGGGTATGATTTAGCGCCCGCTAAAGTTTCCAAGTTTGATTTCTATATCGATTTATTAATATGATAATATCTACATGTCAATTTATCTAACTAAATAAATATAGTCAACAGGAAATAACCTGTTACGAATTAAAGTAACTATCGTTCAAGTTGTAACGTTATACCTAATTGCTGTCACAGTTACAATTTATAACTGAGAAGTCTTATGATTTGATTTGATTCAATAACTATACTAGTTTTAAATGGCCAAGTCATAAAAGTAAAAGTCATAAACCTTTTTTATTACGACGAAAACGTGAAACCCGTCACAGTTAATTTTGCTTCATGCGTCCAGTTATGTTTTTATTCTAAATCTACTTTATGTTAAAATTGAATTGCATTTATAGAATCTTTAATAACAAAGTTATTCCCGCGCGTGTTTTCGCCCTGAAAGGAGGACAGTAATAAGTAAGTACTGGATCTCTTTAACCACAAATAACAGGGTTAACTATAAATAACAGTACCTGTCCCAGTCCTCATACCCACTTACCAACTAACATTCATAATAATACGCTACTTAACTAGACTAACCATCTTAGACTCCATTTGAGTGTTCTATGTCGGTCACAGTCGTCAGGGCGGCAGCGGAATGGTGGAGTTGCATGTTTACTACCTTAAATCCACAGAAAATAACAATTCAGACGGAAGCACTGAAAACAAGCGTTGCGGGTCAAGCATTGCCGCCGAAAAGCAAGCTGAGTGCGTGTAGTTGTCGCTATATGCCTACCATTTTGTTACTGTTCTTTACGAGAAATAAAGGTCGTTCTATTCTGTTCTATTCTAAATACTGTCGAGGGTGCCAACGACCACAAACCCACCAACCGCCGGCTGAAGCCCGCCATTGCTGCCACGCTTCGACGAGCGGCGCGCTCTTTCTTTCCCAACTCATTATTTTCCTCGCGGCGCGGCGGCGGCACAAAAACTGCCATTACGCGACACTTTCGGTTTCATTACGTTATTAACAATCTAAGAAGCCGCGTTCAGCGTTCGTCCTCTAACGAGGTTTCGCCGCCGGCCGCGCGGCGTGCCGCGAACTATTTCTATATTGATACTTTGATTTTTTGGCGTCCGAAATGTTTATGTATATGATACACAGTGAATCAAAAATTTTCAATGTTTTTTACAATATACTAAGGTATGTTTCGCTTGCAGCTGTAGTAAATAAAGAGTAATTATGTACGCTAAATGAAAGTTTACTGGAGGTGCTCAATTAGGCACCTACCAAAGCTCTTAAACTGCTGAATTCAAAGTGTAATCAAGGTCACTCATACTTAAGTTATCTTGACAGTGTTATTATAACTGTTTTGTTTATTATATCGTACGCGTTCTGACTGACAGTCACAAATGTATGTCGGCTAATTCGTGGTATTATCGTGCATTATTTAGACGTTTCGCAATAAAACAATGGCAGGTGATAGTGTACAGTAGAACAATGTGCAGGCGACACACTTGCTCAGTGGCTGCGCCGTTAGCGGGCGGCGGCGGCGGCGGCGGCGGCGCGGGCGCTAACTGTATCGAAATTTATGTTGGTAACGTGCGGAAAATTGGAGCTCGCTGTTCCGCTCTGCTCCGGGCCGGCTCGCCACCTGACGGCTGCTAGACGTGTTACACTGATTAGTGGTCTCAAATACTGACCGTGGTAGCTAGCCGGGATGCAAAATTACCACAAAACGGACAGAGGAAGATCTTTGCCGCCCAGGCGACTCTACGATACCACAAATAAAATATAAATAAAATAGCAATACATTTTAAATAGCCATGTATACATTTCTGTATTTTGTTTACCCATTAAGATAGGTGGTATGCATAACTTGCGAGAATACTTTGCGAAATAAAAATTTACCTCATTTTGACAAAAAAATTACAAAAGTAGATTAATGTTTGACATTACTCATGTCGTTGCAGTTATATTCGTGAAGTTTCTATTCATCCTGCGTTCGACCTCGACCGGGTCAAGCTGGACGTGGTAATGTAGTGGCTACCAGTACCACCACACCCGCATACACACACACACACACACATACACACACACACACACACACACGGTTCTACATACGCACGCATGCCAATATAATCGAATTGTTCGGAAGTTGCGCGGAGAGAGTACCTACCTAACAGCCGCGAAAGATATGTCACTCCTTGTGATCGGACGAAATTGATCGTTGACAGATAAAAACGAAAACTATGTTGTGACTTATTACTGGCGTGTGAAAGTAGAAAGGAACGTTATTGCGTAACTTTTCTTGAAAGTATACTCTCTTAAGTTATGGAGAATCAATAGGTATATCTACTTTATTTTGATTTGAAATGTTTACCGCGACACAGAACAAGAAGCATTAACTAGTTAAAAGTCTCTGAATATTACGGCTGCACATTCGAGAGAAAGAATAAACAGTCGGTAAATAAATAAAGTGAACTTTTATGGAAGCAATGTCTAATAGTAGGTACTGAGCGTTCGAGTCTAGATACCAGCTGATGCGAATTTACATGATGAGAGATCACCTCTAGTGTCTCGGGCTCGACAACTAGCGCGCGGCATTCCGCGCACTCACTGGGTCAGATGACAACGGTACCTGCACCGGTCCCCACACACACACACACACCACACACACACCCGCACACACCACGCAACCATCTGATATGCGGAATTGGATAAACGTTCAGATTTCAGATAGCAATAATTGCCCTTTGTTATGTACGATGTAATAATGAAAATGCATAGAATAACCCGTCTGCTTTCTCGTTAACTACCCAGGATAAGTAGAGAAACTATTTTGCGCCGGAGCGCTTCGAATGACTTTAACATAGAACACAAATAGGTATATTCACGACAAGGTACATATTTTTTTTGTAATATACCTAACTATTCGAAAAATTACCCGTTTGGTCGCGACTACGTGTCGCTAAAAACGTTAAAAATATACCTAATAAGTAATGCAAAACACCCGTAGCCCTACCCTAGGATATATTGATGGTGTATTCCTCGTCGTTCCACCAGTAGTACCACCAGTGGAACTACGAGGAATTTGACATTCCTCCTCGTGCCACCGAATTAAGCTGAATAATGTATGTCTATATCATTCGTGGCGAAGAGTGATCCCCCTCATTTATCTCAATTACAAAGTGTGATCATTTTCTGTTCAATGATTACTTCTTTTCGTGACAAACATCACCTCGAGCTGCGATCGTAAGAAATCGAAGTGATTATGAGAACACTTCAGAGACTACATATTCGTGATTGTGGACAATACTCAATGTTTTTATTGCTTCATTATGCACATACCGTCTCGTATCATACTTTACTACGCTCGTATACTCGTACTCTAGAAGGTGGTGCAATGTAAGAGACACATCGGACGATTTCGTTTTATACTATTAGGATATTATTATAGATATGTTGTACCTATCATTTGTTGTATATACAGTTATAAATTTGTCCGCAAAAGAAGACTATTTAAATTTGTAACTAATAAAATTTCTGGAGCAGACATTAATTTTGTTAATTAAATCTCGTGGTGTGATTTTCGGTCTTTACAGGCTTTGATAATTTTTTAAATACGTTGTCTGTCGTTTCTATTGTATCAGTTCAGTGAGGTAGTTATTTAGGTACATTCCGAGGGGAAAATTTCAGAAACAGCATAAAATTCCATCCCTGTCGCTCGCCGCTGCCGTAAGTCGCGCCGGAATCCGCTCAAAGGCGGCATTCCGGAGACAGCCGCGGTCCACGACACCGGGCTTCCGAGCTCGCTGAAAGTGTTTCTGAACAAATGAATACAATACACTTTGTGCCACCTGAATATCTGCCTTTTGTAGCGCCGCGCGGAATTCTGGCTAATCGGATCTTAGGAGGATTCATTGGGCGTTATAGGTATCTATAATCTACACCAATTTCAAAGTAAATAAAACAAGCAGTCGATGGCGTATGATCGTGGCGATAAGATGTCACCACGGACATTGGTATTAACAAAGATGTCGCCGACATGTTGCTAGCCATATAATTACTGATCACCTATTGCGGTAACAGTCCTCAGTACGCAAATATAGACTCGTTATAAGTGGTAATATACGAATTCACACTCACTTTATTGAACCAGTCTAGTAAATTACCCTCTAATATTTAGCGTTACTTAGCCGTATGTGGTAGCTTCATCTCACCTTCTATAAAATTGTTAGTAAATACACGGCATTGGTCTGCACTTACGATTATGAAAGCCTCACGATTATAGCAATAAATTAATAGCTGTCGTTAGCAACACCGCGCGCACACGTGCACCGTGTCCGCACACATTATACCAAATTAATTATTGCGAAATTCGATTAATTACTTCGCTTGAATTGATGCCCAATGTTTTTACCGCCGCCGCCGGCCCTAGCTTCACATTCATTATTATTTTGGCCCGATAGTGTTTTGTGTTGTGTTAATGGGATTTCAGAGCGGGGCCAGGCCTATCTGATTCTGTTTTGAAGCAAATTGTTCCGATGTAATATTATCGTATAATATTACTAACATTCAGGAGTAATCGGTAATATTTCAAACATAAATCATTTACTTCAAACGGGTGTTTTTTATTTATGAACGTCAAATAATTTGTCTCTACAATTTTTTTCAAAAGTGGCATATTTAATTTTAAACTTGAACTTATTAAGAGAAAAATAAACGGTTGAAAGTAACCCTTTGGCGATTCATACCATTAAAATGCTCGAGCCCTCAATATGCGTATAAGTGATCTGTATTCTGTTGCATGGCACTCTCCTCTCAGTTGACGACAGGGTGTTACCGAGCCGGAATGACCCAGTTGAGGATGCTAAAGAATTGTTACTAATTTAAAAATTTGAAGCGCTCATAGCCCGGCGGCTTGCGTCGATCCTATGCGATCGACAAAGTTAAGCAACAGCGAACAGGCAAAAATTTCTTGAGCGCTTCCGTGCTTCGGCTTCCACCAACCCGCATTGGAGCAGCGTGGTGGAGTATGCTCTAGGCCTCCTCAGTAATGAGGAGAGACCCATGCTCAGTAGTGGGCCATTAGTGGGTTGTAGCTTAGCTTAGCTTTTTTTAAGATATACATTATGTTGAGTATTCTTAATGAAATTAATGGCCATTATAATGTAAAGTATATTAATATTACAATATTTTCAATCCAATAATTAAAATAAATAAATATTTCAGTCCAATAATTTTTGCAGAGGTCACACACGTTACGTGAAATGGGACTTAAGACTTTAAGATGTAATAAAATTATTTTGCCCCTAATTATTTATTTACCAGGACTCGCTTCACTATCGTGTTTCTTCACATCTTTTTTTTTTCACATCGTTGTGCTTCACATCTTCACGAACCCGCACTGGAGCTGCAGGGTGATAGAGTCTACTCTAGGCCTCCTCAGTAGAGGGTTATTAAGTGTTGAAGCTCAATGCTATGCCGCTTCCAATTTAACAACACTTTATCTCGGCATGAGTTCTAAATTCATAAAGTACTGGAGTACTTTACAGTGGACGCAATTGTCTCTTGATGGCTCGGTACCCCATTTTTTGCCTCCATGCGGCACATCCGTATCGCTCGCAGACCTCCGCCATTAGCAGTTATTGTGTAAACGTGTTACACACATTGCCGTATGTTATGGTTTTTCTATTTACAGATGCACGTTGCACAAAACAGTTTTTTACTGGCATTACAGACGATTTGTGATGCGTGACAATTTGTAATGAATTTAAATCGCAAATTAACTTTGTATGCTCGGTGACCGGGTTGGCATCCAGGCTCCGTTCACGTGGACTAGTTTAGGGTTCTGCTTGCGCTTCAAAATATAATAAATATGCATAATTATACGGGGACGACATCCCACACAAGTCACACGGGGACGTCACCAAAGCCTGAATCACGCTATCAAAGATTTGTACATTACCCGCATATATGTATACAACGCCCCGACAGCATTCTCTTGGGGCCTCGACCGCCCCCCAGGCATGCTGTCTCGCCTGGCAGATCTCCCACGTTTGCCAAAATATATAATTATGTATAATAAAATGTATTACAATGTTCTCTTAAGTACGTAAAATCGGCTTATTCGCACTTCGAAGTGGCTTTTGTATTGAAAGCATTAGAAAGGTTTCAGAATCGCATTTATATTAAGTACAAGAAAAAATCGGCCTCCGATAGTCACGAATTCAACCTCTCTGGAATCGGTTAAGCTGTGTCTGAGTCAGACAAAAATTATAAAAATCATTGTTAGGGTTCCAGTGCAAGAAAATAAAGGCCCCAATGATATTTTTTTATTGAATTTTCTTTATTGAATAGATACATCTAGGTCTAGATCTTTTACATTTACTATTTAAAAGCAAGTCGAAGGGTTCTCTTCTATTCAACAATAAATCTGTCGGAATTGAAACCTGTTAGCCAAACCCGCAGCACGCCAGATGAATAATACAGTGCGCTGTCGTATTCGTAGTGTATTTAGAGTGACCGAACTATTTCTTTTTCTTTTGTCTGTGATAAGCATGACATAATGCAGTAATATAACAGTGTTAGTGTAACGTGCGACCCGCCGTCTCGTCGTGTTGTTACGTCACGGTGTGACGTCACTCATTGTGGGAGAATCCCGCGACCGGTGGTTGGCGACCGCTCCGTGGGAATCGAGCCTTGCATCTCTGCTGCAGAGCACTGGCCAGAGATTTATCTGGTTAATAATAACGCTACACACTCATAGCCCCACACTAGGATTCCCTTTGTTGTGGGTGCCATGGTAACACACTAGACAAGGATACACATCCAGACCGAGAACGGAAATTTAAACTCATCATTCAAATTTCCGCCTCGCTGGGAATCGAACCCAGGACCTCCGGAACAGTGATTCGGCGTGGTAACCCTCGCGCCATCCAGGTCGTTAATCGATGCGGGAAGCCATGAAGAGTATTTAGTAAAAGAGATCTTCCTGAAAGCGGTGTTCCTATTGTCTATTGTCTGTTTTTGCGAACCCGTGTGGCGCAATGGCTACCACGCCGGATTGCCATTCAAAGGTGTCCTGGGTTCGATTCCCAGCGAGGTAGAAATTTGAATGATGACTTTAAATTCCGTTCTGTATCTGAGTGTGTGTCGTAGTCTTGTTTGTCGTCCACGGCACAGGGAATCCTACTGTGGGACTATGAGTGGAGTAGTTGTATTGAGTAGAGTAGTATTTATTTATCTTTTATTTATTTAAAACTTGTATGTGTTTAAGCGATATTACGTCACAAATTACACCTGTAATTTGAAACAAGCACGTACCTTCATACACGGAAGATCATTCTATTGACGCCCTCACCGACAGCTGGTGTCATCGTAAGTGTCTGAACATGCATAAAGTTAAAAGTGAACGTTAGTTGATTAAGAGACTGGTTATAGTATTCATTTTTTGAAAGTCAAAGGTCACACTGGGAACTAATAGGTACATACGTCTAATCTAAATCCCAATATGCTTAAGTTATTTCTAACAATTAGTGATAGTGCTTTTAACCAATTATAGCGAACCAACTAAAACAAATGTAGGTCTATAATATTGACATATTACTACGAATGTTTTCTCGATATCACAAACGAATATGTATATTTTTGCATCCAGTCTATGGAACCCGTATGAAGCGCGGCCGCCGCAACCTTTTACCAGTTACACATTCCAATTTGAATGTTATAAATAAACCAAATACCAATCCTTATGTACTTTGTTGGATTGACATTCTCGATAGTAAATCGTGTGAGACAAAAAAATTACTTCTTCGAATCATGTACGTATTGTACCAAAGTACCTATATCATAAATTTTTAAGCGAAAGGACAGTGTACGAAGTCAAAGGAATTGAAAATACGATCCTGAATAAAATGGTTTAATTAATTCATCGACATCCGTCGAATTATGGTTGTATCCATACAAACGTGTGCGTGTGGATTGAGTGAGCACCCTAAATAAAATTAATAATATTATGCTAGTTATTTAGTAAAAGTATAGAAACAATTGTAAAAGCAATCTCACAATTTGTAAAAAGATAAAACGCGAGATATATCAGTTAATGTATGCTCACTCAGTTCTCACCTAAGACCACTCTGATCTATGAATCCGTGAAGGATACATTTAAAATTTGTGTACTAGCTTTTTGTAAAACCTTTGTAAAGTTGTCGTTTTTAGATACCAATCGCCTACTGCCGTATAAAAAAAGTTACAAATGCTTTCTTATGCTCACTCAATCCACACACTTTGAAAAGACCCGATTTCCTATAAACCAACTTGAATTAAATTTTGTCATATATCTCGGTTTATTTAAAGGTATTTATATGAATTTGTAAAACACAAAACGAACCATAAAGCTTGCACGTTTTTAAATAATTTATTATTTTAAGTGCTCACTCAATCCACACAATTCTGAAAAGTAATAAGCACTTATATCTTTGAATTGATAGGTAGTTATAAAGATATAAATTGTTCAAGTTTTAGTAAAAATTATTACAAAAAGTGTGCCATTTCGAATTCTTGTTTTTTAGTTTAGTTTAAAAGATATTAATTTGTTAATGTTTCAATGAGAATCTACCACACTATAGGGTTGTCACGAAGAACTTTTTTCACCACGTTTAATCCTTACTACAACGACCGCCCCCTGATCCCAGTCTACGAGAAGTTTTGTTTTGAAAAGGTCTTTTAACGATTATTCGATTCACACGATTCATTTGATACCCATATTGCCAAGATAAGAAAAGATCCAATCCAATTAAATATACTATTCACCTCGTATAGATATTTATGAAAATGAAAACTTAATTTGAAAAAAATTTCTTCGTGACAACCCTACAGTGTGGTAGATTTTCATTGAAACATTAACAAATTAATATCTTTTAAACTAAACTAAAAAACAAGAATTCGAAATGGCACACTTTTTGTAATAATTTTTACTAAAACTTGATCAATTTATATCTTTATAACTACCTATAAATTCAAAGATATAAGTGCTTATTACTTTTCAGAATTGTGTGGATTAAGTGAGCACTTAAAATAATAAATTATATAAAAACGTGCTACCTTTATGGTTCGTTTTGTGTTTTACAAATTCATATAAATACCTTTAAATAAATCGAGACATATGACAAAATTTAATTCAAGTTGTTTTATAGGAAATCGGGTATTTTCAAAGTGTGTGGATTGAGTGAGCATAAGAAAGCATTTGTAACTTTTTTTTATACGGCAGTAGGCGATTGGTGTCTAAAAACGACAACTTTACAAAGGTTTTACAAAAAGCTAGTACACAAATTTTAAATGTATCCTTCACGGATTCATAGATCAGAGTGGTCTTAGGTGAGAACTGAGTGAGCATACATTAACTGATATATCTCGCGTTTTATCTTTTTACAAATTGTGAGATTGCTTTTACAATTGTTTCTATACTTTTACTAAATAACTAGCATAATATTATTAATTTTATTTAGGGTGCTCACTCAATCCACACGCACACCATACAAACTACCTTCAGTTGATAGATAATTTATTGTAGGTATAATTTAGACATTTAGCCCCCGCCCGCTGTAACGATACGCAGACACCCGGGCGAGCCGGAGCGGCTTAGGCTGGTCGCCGAAGGCGACCAGCAAGCCGAAGCTGCGCAGGCGACCGTGGGTGTTTGTTGAATTGAGTTAGACATGAGTTGAATGCATGCTAAATAAGTAACTGTTCCGGCGCCTAACGAGCGAAGTTTCCGCGCGCCGCCGCCGCCGCTTCAACTTACTTCATATCAATTTTTGACCCATATATTCCTACTTATTCTATATTATAAAGTTCGGGACTTCGCTACGTAATAAGTTTTCTTTTCGAAGTCTGTAAATAAGAAGCATGAAGCAAAAGTTTATTTTTTTGCTTAGAAGTATCAATGGTGTTCCAACCCAGAGCTTGAGTTTCTTTTTTTCTTCTTTCTTTTTTGGCTGGCAACACTTGTTAACATTCGTTGAGTTATTGTATTATTTATTATAATTTTTTTTATAAGTGTAACAATGACGCAAATATTTCAAGAAATTACTAAATTTTGTTAAGTATCCATCAGATGGCTCGTCTGTTTTATTTACATAAAAATATTCGCACTAGGCATTCGCTTTACATAGCTGAACGGCAAACTCGCGACCGACTTTACATGGGAACACTCCGCGGGTCCCCCCCCTTCCCCCACCCTCCATCCCTCTCTGCCGTGACCCTTCGATGAACGGCTCGACCCCAGTAATGGCTGTGAAATTATTGTAACCTTTCGCCTCCACTTTCTAACACAATTACGCCGTACTGTGCGTATATACTCTGTGGGACGATAACATTACAGCTGCCAATAATTATTCACATCAATGTACCTTAGCCGGTTAATTGAATATCAGCTTCTACGGTAACATTTAACTACATTTTTATAGGTTTGTTTACTTGAACTCGGGAGCAAAATAACACTGGGTTTAATACCAAAATTAAAAAATCTCGAATTAGCTTTTTCCCGCAGTCTCGCTTGCGTAAATTGTGTTCCGAAACAAAAAATCCAACAATGACCGCAACAAGAAACTCCTTGAAAAGTAAAATTAACCTTTACGTTACTTGATCTTCATGATATTTGATAAATATTTTTGAAAAAAATTAACTCACTTAAAAAGAGAATCGTCGCACTCGATTAACAAGCAACATATTTACAAAATTATATCTTGAAATAACTTTCCAATTTCAAATACCTATCCAAACTCTCACATTTATAATCCTAAAGTAAGATAAGGTAGACAGTAGACACTGTTATTTTTGACAACGATGTAATTATACAAGTGTTTATACAAACGTTTGTTACATACACACATCAAAAGTGTCTAGGGATCAACATATATTTTTGCAATAAGTTTTCTCCTGATTGATATTAATTAAAATTTTCTTTAAGGATTCATCAAATAAAGTGTTTTCGTTTGTCACAGTAACGATAAACCAAGTCACCTTTGCATTAATAAAGAAATTTGCCATTTTCCTAATAAAGGGATTTTTGACATTTGAACCACTAACATTAAAGTTCGAAAAAAAGACTGAAATAACAGTTTTCTTTAAAATTTTATTGGGTAACTTAAACAATTAATAATCCGTGTTTCTACCGCGAACACTAACAACACAAGAACATCGGTTTGGCATACTCAAAATGAGTTCATCCAAATCACGCTGTGGAATGGCCGCCCATGTTCGTTGCAACAACAAAAAAAGGTCTTCTTGCCACTGGATACCCTCCATATTCGGCAGAGCTCTTCTCTGTAGCATATCCCATGCATGCTCAATCGGGTTCAAGTCTGGCGACTGAGCAGGCCAGGGCAGGACATTGATGTTAGCTGCGGCGAGAGTCTGTCTTACAACTCTTGCGGTGTGCGGTCGTGCATTATCATGCATTAACTGAAATAAGGGACCGATTTGCACTTGTAGAGGAACGATGACGTCTGATACAATCGTCTCAGCATAAATTTGAACGTTGAGGTTGCCTCTGATCCAAATCAACTCAGTTCTTCCGCCGATCCAAATACCCGCAAATACCATGATGGTTCCACCACTATAAGGATTTTAATCGCTGTTGGCGTCCAGGGGTTCTCCAGTGTCGTATACGTCTTGTATCCGGTCTCATACCAAAACGAGACTCATCAGAAAAGCACACGAAACGAAATGAAAATCTCAAGAAATCCGCATAAAAATGCTTGATCCCTAGACACTTTTGATGTGTGTATTTACGTGTCCTTGTGTAACCAGCCGGCGGCCGCTCGGCGCTCCCCGGGTCCCCGGGGGACAGTTGGATCCGCCGGCGCTCGTAAAATGGGACACAATCGTGTGTCTGTGTCAATGTATTCTGTAGGTATAGTTCTCGAGTCTTGACGTCATGTATTAATCTATGCTAGGTCTCAAGGATAGCGGGCTGGGGGTCCGAGTGTCAGTTATACATTATACTAGATATACTGATACTAGAGTGTGAGAGACGGGAAATGGTACAGCACCATTAAAATAGTCGCAAGGTACTGTCTTTTCAGATTTAAACTCTCTCTCAAATAATCTCATCGTCGTATTCACCATCGATTGAGTGGATTTATCGTAAAAGAGATGAAGTGCCTAAATATAAAGTTTTACGATGTCGCATGTCGTCTGAAACGATTACGAACTTCCAGATAAATTTTCATTTCCTGTTTTAATTTCTTACACTCACACTTACACCATAAAAGGTCACCATGTCCTTTCCAAAATTTAACTACCTATATTTCTGTAACTTTCATTAAAATTGGATCATTGGCTCAGACGTGAAAGCCTAACAGACAGACAGTATACAGACAGTGTTACTGTCGCACTTATGATTAGTAGAAATTAGAAGTAGAAATGTGATGACTTGATTATGGTAATAATGAGTTAGTAACATGAGCTCCGACAGTCAGTCTCGAGCAGGTGTGGATCTCACGGGATCCTAAAATAACGATTACGCTATGGCGCATGGCGGCCCGAGATGTAAACACGTGACCAACTGACCGACCACAATATTAATTACTGCTAACTATTATACATTAATTATACGACACTACAATATTATGACAGCGGCCGTGAGTCACCTGTAACTTGATATTGTTTGATTCAAACGAATCATTCATTGTTTACCAGTTTTTACTGGATGCCGAGATTTGAACACCTGGTCGTATTAATTATGCCTAGGTATATTTATTATGTGATATTGATGGTTCCCGTTTGAAGTTTTACTTGTTATGAGTATAGTGTTTTTATGCCGTGGCGTGAGGGGAAAGTTTTAAGCGAGTATAGAATGTATTATTTGTAAATATGACATAAGCATATAATATTCAAGTAATAACATTTTCTCAATGTTAATAATACACATAAGTAGACAAAAAGTTACGAAAATATATAGTGTTTTTCCCGCCATTGCCGCAATAATAACGAAGCCCGATATTTCCCGTAAGTTTATCGTCAAACGTCTTATTTAGTGGGAGTGCTGGACAACCAATGATGATGCGGGGATTGTGTTTTGGGTGGCACATCGCTATTGCATATAACTTTGGTAGGTACCTATTATTGAGGTAATGGTGGTAACGCTGACATAAGGTGATTTAACTGCAAGATTGTTTTACACAAAAACTATGCAGATTCGATAAACTAACGCAACATGACGTCCAATATCGAAGACGCGGCGCCTCGCCCCTCGGCTCGTGGTGTTGGATAACAGATCATAATGTACTGTTTTTATTGGGCTTGAGTAACGACTGAATGTTATAGTGTAGTGTCGTATAATTTAGGGTAGAGCAGTGTAGAGCACACAGAACGACTGTTTATCTTAACAGGAAGTTATCGTTAACGCTAGAAGACATATATAATACAGTAAATCGACCTCATTATTTAGTAAATTAGTAAATAGTAGGAACTTAGTGATTACATAAATTCATTTTTTTAAACTTTAAAAACTACTGCAGCCTGGATCAGCGGAAAAAACGAACATGCGAACTCAGATTATAGAACCAAAAGGCAGATGTAGTCGTCACTACATAGTATAAAACAAAGTCGCTATTTTTGTCCGTCTGTTTGTTTGTCTGTTTGTCTGTATGCTTAAATCTTTAAAAATACGCAACGGATTTTGATGCGGTTTTTTGTAATAGGTAGAGTGATTCAAGAGGAAGGTTTTTATGTATAATACATGCATATATTCCCACGAGAACGGGATCCACGCGGGTGAAACCGCGGGCGGGCCGCTAGTTCTAGTATAAAGTGAAGCTACCAAAGCAAATACAAAATAAAAAGCTAATACAATTTCGTGTCAGTACTAAGGAATGCGTCAAATAGCTTAAACGTCGCAAATGTCAAATTTTTTAATATAATTTTATCAGCTAAAATGCCGTCTTGCATTTTTAAACTCTGTAAAAGTTGTTCGCAAAACCAAAGAAAAGGATATGGAATGTCTTTTCACAGGTAACTCTTCATTATTTTATTATTTATTTATAATAATATTTTTGCGGTCCGCTCGGAACACAAAACCTCGACAATCATTCGTTTCTATAACAGCTTTATATGAAAATCGGTTACCCTAAATTTGGGGAAATATGCATGGGCTATTTGAGCACTGGTCGATTTATAACGAAAAAAATATAGTTTAAAAGTAAATAGTTTTATTTATTTAAACCTAAAAATCAGGAAATACAGCCAATAAAATTAGCATTTTAACATAGGCAAACCGAGTTATTTGAAAATGTCACGTTTGCCCACGATAAATGTATGATGAATACCTATATAATATTTTAGTTTCTGTTATTTTAGCATTTGTTCCGCCTAATCACAGGAACGGCTTAACAAATTTAGATGCAGTTTTCACTGGCGCATGGCGTATTCTAATGAGCGTGGGTTAACATTTAGTGTTTGTTTTATTTGAAGCGGTTCAGAAATAAAAAAAAATCACGTCAATTTAAAGAATACCATCCCTCATATTTTATCGATTATGGGCTTACGGGATTGGAAACAAGGTCGTTCAGTAATAATAAATAATTTGCCATAATTTGCCAATTGAATTGTGCATAATGTTTTAAGTTAGTAATATGGCGATCAATGTTTACAAAATTGCGGGAGATTATGACTTTTCATTTGGCAACCTCACACACACAAATAATTAAGTATCCATACGGTGCACCGCTAGTTGACATTAAGGTTATCATGCACACATAGCGAAAAAGTGACTTCACTTTATTCGTTGCTTTTCTTTGCGAATGTTACATCTGCCTTTTGGTTCTATAATCTGAGCATGCGAATAATCACCATAATAAAATGGGAGCACCATTTTATACCGGTATTTGGATGTAGTAATATAAGTTTGTGCTTTTAATATATAATTATGGATATTGCAAAATAACTATCAAGATAACGCGATTTCAAGCTATCGATGGCTTACGAACAACAGCTTATAAAACGAATTTTTTTGTTCTTTTCTACCACTCAAATCCCGTGGAAATGTCATAGATGATACATATTAGTAACACTATATGTCATTTTATAGTACAAACACGTGAAAACGAGTGATTTCCACTAGTTCACCTGATTAGTACATAAATTATATTATACAACCGTAAAACAAGCGTCGAGCGCGTTGATGTCTTTTGTATTGATTTTATGGATTGGCTTTGCTTTATTGTAACGTGTTCTGTTGTTTTTGTATTTGTATCAATGTTATTGTATTTATATGATTTATACAATAACATGCAACGAATATAATGCTTTATGCGAGTTTTATTTTTGAACAGTAATATAAAAAAAGGCTTATTGTTGGGTAGTGCTATGTTGATATGGTTTAAATTAATTGATAAAAAGCTATTTTTAAGTTAATCACGCCACTTGTAATATTACGTTTAGCTTTCTTTGCTGAGATTATAATAACCAATTAAAGTCGCTTGTTGGGATTTTATAATAGATTACAGTATAATTTTGCAAATTCTAATTCATGATAATTCCAAAATCGTCATTGCGAATAACAATTATATGCACAACGAATTCTGACGATAACCTGAACTAGCCACACTGCACACATGCTAGTATGACACACAGATGCACCCTCATACACTCGGTGCAACAGTGGTCGGATCGCAGAATCGCTTTCCACTGTCACTTTCCTCACATTTTTGCGGCGCGGCCACAGACCGACTGCATCACTACTTAATGTAATCATGTGTAGGTGCGTCTGTCACTGATCGTTCATACAAAGTAGATTGATGTCTTACTCACACAATCGTCGTGTGCCGGCTGGGAGTTGGAGGGCTAGTATTTCTTTCTTTCCTCTTTCTTCTTTCTTGGCCGTCAATGTATCGGTGGTAACTTTCGTTACTCATATCTCTCGACTGAGCAAATTCCTTGAGAGCTTTGAATCATCAGACACCAAAACAGATCCTAAAACTCAAACCTAGAAATCATTTCGATTCCTCTTTGTTTGATTGCTTTAACGTCATTGTAAAGGGTCATTTAGGAGTTACGATACCACGGACGGATGCACATACACACAAACAGACACGTGAAATTTATAAGACCCTTTCTTGTATCCGGTGTTAAGATACACGTTTGCTGTACCTATTGCATATAACGCTACACGTACACTCTACCTATCTATTAGATTTACCAACCTCCGGTACACTTCGCGTAATCTGTGATCCGTGATTAAGATATTGGAATTAATGTTCCCAAAGCCCTATCACTTAACGTCGAGGCGACCGATTAAATCCATTATTTATTAAAAGCCGCAGCATTCGCCGCGTCTGTACATGCTGTCTGGCTTAACGTCTTACTTATCTGTCACAATATTATGAGATCAAAATAATATATAGCAACCTCCATACTTTATTGTATCAGACGTTACTTTGCGAAACTCCATTTAACTGATTAAAGATTCGCAACATCCGCGAGGAAACACGTATGCATGATGGTGTATATTTTCATGTTATAAGTACCTGTAATAAAACAAAGAAAACAAACACCAATATACATAAAACGTGTTTCACTCTACATCAGCATCCTAGGGTAAATAGAGGCTACTAAGTAGATGAGCCTTAGTATACTTAATATGGATTTTAAAAACGTTACCGTGGTCAAGTTAACTTCTAATTAAAAAAAGGTACTTACTAATCAACAATGATTTCTTAATTAGTAGCTAATTAATTCTAAGGTAGTTTAATGTTGTATAATAACTTGGGCATAATTATTACTTAAATGATTAAAGTCTTCATATATACTACTTTTTTAAAGTGAGCTGTCAGTTTCCAAAACGAAGTAATGATTTCACTTTGATACATTTCACTGAGTAGTAACGTCACCATGTGTGGACCAATTGTTGTAATAACAGTCATAATAATCATGGATGTAGAAAGTAAAGATGCGCCCGTAACATACATAAGGCGCACGACGAGTGGTCAACATTAGGTTGTGTGATTGAGTGATTGATCAAGTCAGTCTGTTGTTGTTACTCATCTTCCTTACGCAAAATTGATTTCAGTAATTACGTCCGCAAATGTAGAAAATATGGCTTCCTGTGCCTTCAAAAATATTCTAACAATTCAAGAAACACAAATAAAGTCCAAAGGAATCACATTTCATTATGTAAACTTTGAATTGTAAATTATTTTCACAATTTCTAAAATAATAACTTTAGTAAAATGGCGCGTCACATATGTAAGAGTGACAGAGACAGCACGACTAAAACTTCCAAACGCGGAAGCGAGATATCACTATGTAATCTGTTCGTTTTCAAATATAGTAACAAAATTCCATTGCGCCAACTTCACGCACAAACCGATTCAATTCAAAATTGGATTGTTCCAACTTGACGCACATTCGAACGTGCAAGGCCGGTCTATGTATGTATGTCTATGATAATAATGTAATACACGATGACATGAATTACACAATTATTATAACTTTAAGCATTAAGTTTCTGCTACTGTGACTCTAAATCGTCTGTGGTTTACAGATTAGTGAAATGGGTAGGAAGCTATTCGTCGGAATATTGTCACTTTTTTAATTATTTTAATTATTGTCACGTAAATGGCGATAATTAAAAAATCAATCGATAGGTGTAAGAATCATCAAAATTGGTCATTTGTTAGGTTTCTACAGTTAGTGACATTATTATTCTTCCTGTGGCGTAGCTGCTGAAAAGATAAATATAAAGTATTATTACGTAAAATAACAAAGGGATGCTTCTTATCGTGATTGTACGTAACGTAATGAGATACAATTCATACAATGTAGTCCAGAGAGATAGCGGTGCGGTGACGTAACGGTGACGAGTCTCTCTGTCTCCCTCGCTCTAATAATGTATCTTCGAACCAACAGCTGATTTAGCGCGTCGTGAACACTCGGAGCTAGTAATTTAGTGCTCAAATTACCCGAGGAAACTAAACGAAAGAATAAATTAATTATCTTGACTAGTTTCTTTTTGGAGCGGATTTAACAAATAAAATTTCTCCATGTATGAAAAGGCGAGTTTATTGCTTGAGGTTTTTCTTATTATCTTACGTGAAAACCCAACCTGTATAACTTTTACATAGCACACATTCGGTGTTTTGAAGCCTTCAGTCCCACAAAGTTGAATTTCCATTAAGTTGAATTCTCTGAATGTTGAATTCCCGTTAAGTTGAATTCTCTGAATGTTGGATTCCCATTAAGTTGAATCCCATTAAGTTGAATTCCCGTTAAGTTGAATTCCCATTAAGTTGAATTCTCTGTATGTTGGATTCCCATTAAGTTGAATTCTATAAAAGATAACTTAAATTCACTTTATTGAGAATAACTCAAAAACTGACCGTCAGATGTCGCTCAAATTAAAATGGGACGAGTCAAATGTCGAAAGAATTATATAAATATGTAGGTTCCCCAGTACGAAGTAATGAAGTAACACACATAAGGCAAAGAAAAACGTACGGAGGAATTGAGAACAGGATGGATGGATGGTACCATGGTACCCAGAAGCACCCGCTTTGATAACGTGCGTTTAAATTTACATACACTTATTCTCTTAATTATTAAAACGCGGTAAAGTCAGCTTCTTGTATGGCTATATAGAAACCACATTAGATTTTATTTAACCCATAAAGTTCATAGACATTACATTTAGATTCCTGCGCCTTAGTTTGGGTGAAAGATGGCTCCGTCGCGTGTAGCAATGTGCCGTGTGTCGTGTGTCGTGTGTGTGTCTCGTGTGATGTACGAGCGCCTGCCCCACAATTAGCGATCATAACGAGCGGCTACATAACGGTCCGTCGTTTATAACAATACTGCCGGATTTGATACATTTGAATTCTTCTCTACACGCTTACTTACGGCATGTATTTTTATGGCCCTCCATGTTTTGTAATCTAAAACCTCCATGTTTTGTAATCTAATAAGTTAAAATCTAAAACCCCAATTGCATGTCTAACGTGCATATTAAAATGTAAATCATTAGTTGTTAACCAACTTTTAAACATGATGGATTGTAAGTGGTCTAAAGTTAGCCTTCAAATACATAATCCGTGATATCTTTCTTAACATGGTTTGTCACGTTATTACGGGTCTGGCTTACTTTCATGATTTTGGTAAAATTGAGACATAATTTACCAACTGTTTCGATCTTCAGAGTACCAAAGAAGGATATGTGTCCCTTTTTGTAGATGGGCTGGTAAACTCATAATTCTTCTTTGTGTGGAGTAACAAGCTGTATGGTAAGAAGTCGTTGCTTTTTGATATAGTACCTCATCTTTTTTATAGACCGGATGATACGATGTTTGTTTCATTATATGACCATCATTAGAAGTTAAAATTAACCTACATTTTAATGACGGGCATTTATACTTCGCAAGTAAATGTTCAGTATAAGCAATGATAAAATGATACAAGCTTCAAGTTCCGTTAGTATTTAGACTAACTGGATGGGAGCTAGTTGATAGAAAATTGTTAATTATATTGATGACATTGGGCTCCCAGCATCTTGAAACTGGAGGCCACTTTCAACACGTTAATATAATGAAAGTGGTAGACGTCGCACCACTTATACTATTGCTCTCGCCACCACACCACACTATGCGGCCACCACCACGTAAATGTTATTAGTGTAATGTGGTCCACCAGCGAGAGAAACTGTTTGCGGTCTATATCTGCGTGTACTTAGATCTTGTTAGTGATTTCGCGATGATCAATACTTTCTATAGTCGCTAATTTAATATGATAGACGTTTTTTATCCTTAGTAAATTCAGAATCCCATAGTTGACTACTCTGTGCGTTGCTTGTACGCCTTAAAATGTTAGACGTGATTCTTTTCTATAAATTGACATAATTTATTTGTGAACGGCAAACTTATAGCCAACATATCAACCTCAAGATCTTCCATAAACGGTCGTCGATCGTGTATAGTTTTACTACATACCTACACTTACAGACCATAAAATTTCCATCGAAGAATATCTATAACGGCGGTACTCGCCGGGGGACAGTTTCAGATAAGTGTATCGTTCGGCCACAGCTCATTACCCTTCGATGATGCTCGACCGCGCTCACTGTACTATGAGTTCACCTCTGTTATATGAAATACAACAAGCGTTAAAAATTACAGTCGTATTTACATTACAACTGCGACCGGTCCAGAAAGCTCCGAGTATGTATTTAGGCGTTGCATTCTGCCGGATTACTTTCTCGATGTCAACGCGTAACACTGAACACTACTCGTACTTACGTAGAGACATAGTCATCGTAACTCATATCTAACTGTCCCACTGCTAGACACTAGTCTCTTCTCAGACTGAGAAGGTTAAGGTCGTAGTCCACCACGCTGACCAGATGCAGATTGGCGGACTTCACATACCTTTGAGTTTTGTGCACTCTCTGGTATGCAGGCTCACTCACGACGTTTTCCTACACCGTTATATCGAATGTCATGAATGGTAAAGTCAGGGGTGCGTGCCCTGGGATTCAAACCCTCATGCATAGACATACATATTAACTTCTGCATTGTATCACTGACCCTGTAGCGAAGACCGAGTGATCGATCTAATGCTAGAACATTGACATTTACGTGGTATCGGCACACACCGCCGGTAACACGTGCGGCCGCCGGGCGGTTCCAAATGTCCCGCGCTCGCCTTGAGCCAGTTCCACACGCCGCATGCCGTGCTGCGCCAGGCTGCGTCGATCACATTACATATACCGTGTCATAAATGTAAACCAATTATCGAGGTGTCAAAGGCATTTTGTTATTAAGGCTCGTATTACATATCTGTACGTGGATAAATGCTGTTTGGGTTGATAGCATACCTATTGCAAAGGTTTGTTTTTCTCTCTTCGGGTATGCTTTATCACGCTACTCCAGAGCGGAATCCAGAGCTGTTCAATGGACTGCCTAACCTTTGCATTAAGTTTTGTGTTGCGGGTGGTAGTGAATGAAAAAAAAGTTTTTGAGAAAACATCTAAGTCCCCGCGGACCGCGCAATTAGAATAAGTAGTCACTACATAGTATAAAACAAAGTGCTTTCTCTGTCCCTATGTCCTTTGTATGCTTAAATCTTTAAAACTACGCAACGGATTTTGATGCGGTTTTTTTAATAGATAGAGTGAATCAAGAGGAAGGTTTATATGTATAATAACATCCATTACGAGAATTATCAAAATAATGTACTAATTATTTGTACACATTGAAAAGGTCTACAAAAAACTCCGCGATGGTGTATGTCTATCTCTTATGGATATCCCACAATAACATTTTTTTGTCATTTACTTTTTACCCGACTGCGTCAGAAGGAGGGTTATGTTTTTCGAGTGTATGTATGTATGTATGTTTGTATGTATGTCCATTTATTTCTGTTGCCCCACAGCCCAAACGGTTGAACGGATTTAGACATATGAGGTATCGTAATTGAATTCGTCAGAACTGTGAAACTGTCATAGGCCATATGAATTTTCAAAATAGCTCCCGAAAGTGGAAGAAAAAGAGGGGATAATCTTGAGATTTTTTGTTATATTAGCAATATGGGTATCAAGTGAAAGATCGGGAAAAGACCTTTTCAAAAATATATATATCATATAACGTTTAGGCACACGTTTTAACACAAATTGTCAAAAACCATCCCATAAAGTAGAATTTTTCAGTGAAAACACTAAAAAGTCTGAAATAAAAATATTATTATAAAAACAAAAAACCCGACTGCTTACAAAAGAACTTAAAAGAAAAAAACAAGTGTCACAATATCAACATAAAATACTTCATGGTGCTGCAGGCGGGGACAAACAATACTGTTACCTACTGGTAAAAAAAGATTTATCACAAGTACTACGTTTGTCACCGCATGCTGCAGCATGAAGTATTTTATGTTCATATTGTGACACTTGTTTTTTCTTTTGAGTTCTTTTGTAAGCAGTCGGGTTTTTTGTTTTTATAATAATATTTTTTACGACAAATAATGGCTAATTTTCGAAGCGATTTTAACCAATACAGCATTAATCCTTATCCAATTAAATAGCTTAAATACATTGTTGTTTTAATATAGATCTATATGGTCCTTTAAAGCACAAGATTTAAATGAATATTTTCGAAGATATTACAGATTTAAAATTGCGGGACGTAGCGAAGTAAATAAGTAATGCAGGTATGAATTTAGATATTCCAAAGATAGCAGGAAATCTTCATGGTAAGTATAGGGAAAGGGGAATTGTTTTACTCCAAATTTAACGCGTGCGGGCCACGGGCAGTAATGAATAAATCAAAACTACTGGATCGATTTTAATCATTTTTTCAGTGAGTGACATAGGCTATATATGTTATACCCATGCGAAGCCAGAGCGGGCCGCTATGTTTTATATACAACGTTCACAGTTTTTCTGTAGTGTAGTTGTGAAGCCGGGGCGGGTCGCTAGTAGATAGTAAATACCCATTCGCTTATATGAATGTAATTGAGCAAAACATTATGAACAACAAACATTAAATTTCGTTGTCACATAAATACAGCCAGGCCGACTACCAACAGAGTACAGGTTGCAATTCGTTTCTTGCATTGCACCAAATGAAGCAACCGAATTGTATAATAAGCTATGTTCAGCGTTAGGTAAACCTTGTAAAGCTGATGATCCAATCTCGGGTCGTGGGAACCCAACCGGCTCGCGTGCGACCCTGTTATCCCACTAGATAACTCGGTAGATCGTTATATCCATACGTAATATTTAAATAATATCATACATAAAAACTATTTGATATCTATACATATAGAAGATTTGGCAAAATTTATTATTCGTGGTATTTGCAATATAATATCCCATCACATTTTTACATAATCGGTAAGTACAATGTAAAAAACGCAGTGTAAGCATGTCTTCGAATGTACACTGTACAGACTTATATTGGAATACAACCCACCCACAAGGTGAAATCTAAGATAAAGTTTGGACGATCGAAGATGTGTAACTACTAACGCGGAGGTTCCCCGAAGCGAGGTCAGTTCCTAGTCGTCAACAACGCACAGTAATTCGTCAGCCATCATCAAGTCATGTGGTCGCTATTTTTTGCGGTATTGTTGTTCTCGTGACGCACATGTCAGCGTCGTGACGCAACCGGAGAAAGTCGCTCTCTCTTCCGGACGCACGGACGGACGGACGGACGGACGGCGGTCGAGATCTCTTGATACAACTCTGATGTGACGCCTATTGTTCATGGGAACGTTTGTAGGACGTTCGTGACATAGTGTCAGTATCGGGAGGTCTTGAGGTCGTGAGGTCGTGGATTCTTTTACTCATGTGGAAGTAGTAAACAGGTTTTAAATTTTGGTGTCCGTGTAATGATAAGCGCTCATTTGGAACACCAAAGATTTAAGATTGATGCAAAATTATTATGTGTACAGCAAAAGAGTGGAATAAATTGCCAGCTTCAGTATTGCTCATAGTTTATAAAGTTCGTGTTTTCAAATTATGAATAGGCTTTTACCAAGATTATAATCGTCCCTCACTATCCGATAGCATTGTCTGGCTACAACACTTGGCATGTGGGTAATGCATGATATTACCTTATTTATAATTAATAAATAAAATAAAGATGCGGGTTTCAAATTATTTGGTCTGTCTTCTTAACTATTTTAACTTAACTTTAACTGAATTACTATTCCAACGGAGATTATTGGAAACGCTAATGGAAAATAAATATGATATAAAAAATCGTTTACCGTGAATTCTTAACGCTCCGACATGGCTCGATGACTATTGACGTTTGTCACCGAGACCAAAGGTCGGCATAACTCCAATGACCTAATACTGGTTACGTATCCCAATGCTATCACCGTCCATAGTTTTTCAATCTATATAATATCGATTTTTTATACAATCTATCATCCATTCGTAAGCGTAAGAATTCGATTTTCTGCTCGAGGGGTCAGTGTTCGTATCCTAGGGCGCGCACTTGTGACTTTTCAGTCACTCGCTATAACGGTGAAAGAAAAAATCGTATAGAAACTTGCATGTTGGAGAGTTCGCAAAAACTCAAAGGTATGTGAAGTCCGCTAATCCGCATTTGGCCATCGTGGACTGTCGTGACCTATGTCTTTAACCTTGTCCAGCAGTGGGACGGTGGGAGTGGGTTGTGATGATGATGATGACTATGGATTTCTATGAGCCGCATTCTGGTTCCGTACTGTGGCGTACCAAGGATACCTTCTTTTAACTTTAGATAACACAGCCTTATTCCAAACTTGTCGCACGTTATGCACAGGTATTGCAATGCAGGACTGCAGTACAAGTTGCATAAGTGTCTGACAACTTTGAATTGCAAATTAATTTAACACTTATTAATTAAAAACAGTGATGCAATTGACAGGATGCAATAAGAAGTAATTTATGTTTAGTTAGAGTTATGAACAAATTAAAATTTTGTCGGTTATTAAAATGAAATACAATACAACATGCCACTGAGAATATTATGCATAACAATGCAAATGATCACGAACGTAGATTACAATAATAATTATATCTAATAATAAACGCAAACACATTTAAATCTTGGAACTCGGATTCCCTGTGTCGCGGGCGGCATGCGCATGGACAACATAAATACCACACCAGCACCTATGACCCGAGAACACACATAAATACTTGTCACACAATAAATTAATACTGTTCACATGATAAACTTTGCAAATAAAATTTATCAAACATGTTTGCTAAATAAGCAAATATTTATTATGTAAATTACCGATAATCGAGCAGACGATCCTTTTGACGTGATAACGTCTTATAAATTGGTTTACCGGGTGGCACTTCAAGAAACTGCGTCACGCTCCGCTCACGTTATGCGCTTACAATGAGAGCGAGTGAGAGGCACGCGTCCCTTCCACTCGGGCATGGTTAGCCCGCCTAAGAGCGAGAGAGACAGACATAAAAAGTGAAAGGCACGCGTCCCTTCCTCCTTAACATTACTTATGGTAGCTACGGCGTACACACGTTGGCGTGTTTCAGAAAATGGTACAGCGCCATCTCTGAAGAAGAAGTAGAGTAATCTCGTTTGTTACCTCACTTAGTTGTGACTAATGGTTAATGGTCTAACGGTTAGCAGCGCTAGATGGCGGATGGTGTTACAATGTTTTAAATATAATTCTTTGTATAAATAAATGTTTTAAATTGTTACTATTATTTCATCCTTCTTCCTACTATACGAATGAATATTCACATTAAAATTATTTTACCACTCAAAGTCGTTGTCACGTAAAACTTTCGCCCGTATACCGACTTTACAGGCAACCAATTTTGATGGAAAGTAATCACGCTTACCTTTTTTACTTATCAAACTATAAATAATTAGATAACTTTTTTGTTAATAAATTAGGCGAAACTAACATTTTTTTGTTCATTCTAATTAGCAATGTTTCGTACTTTACATACAAATAACGTCTTAATTACGGTATGTTTTATCGGCTTTCATTTAAAATTTAAATATTAATAACACGTTATAAGTAAGTTAGTGAAAATAGTGTTAAGACTCTCACGAATCATTGAGTGTTAAAATTAAAACAATTTAGTAAAATACAACGAGAGTATTACCAAAATACATAGCGTTTACATAATTATTATGTATGTGGTTTGTATGACGACTTGTTTGAGGCGTATGGGTTCGATTCCCAGCGTGGCGGAAATCGGAATGATGACTTTAAAAATTTCTGTGCTCGGTCTGGGTATGGGTTCTTGTTTTACCTACGTGTTATCTATGGCACCCATATCACAGAAAATAGGAACGTGTGGGGCTGTGAATGTGTAGCATTATACCCGACTTCAACAAAAGAAGGAGGTTCTCAATTCGTTTGGTTTTTTCGTGTTACTTCATGATGTTGTATGTCACTCATGTGTGTTTTATACACACATGAGTGACATCTGGTGACGAGTTTTCGAGTTATACGTTCTTGTAAATTATGAAGTTTGCTTTCTTTGTGAAAAGTGGTTTCCTTTATTTTTTGTGTTAAAAATGTTATATGCTAAAGTGTGTGTGTGTTCGCAGGCAGCATCGAGGCGCGGTACTTGGGGCGCGAGGTGGGCGCGCTGTCGCAGCTGCAGCACGGCGTGCGCGGCCGCGTGTTCGCCGTCGACTCGCGTACGCTCTACCTGCACGACCTGCACTACGATGGCGTCGGGCCCGGTAAGTCACTCACACTAGGTAGACTATCCAATCGATATCCAAACACCATTATATTACAATTCAACTACCATCCAACTGCCACCAGATTACTATTATATCACCACCCAACTGCCATTAGATCACAATTGAATAATCATCCAAATACAATTCAATCACCACTCAATCACCATTCGAACACTAATCCACCAATTCCTTTCATTTCACAACATGACATTACACTTATCCAGTTTAGCAAGTTGGCGATCCATTGCATTCTATTTATTTACGTGATAAAAGTTAGTGTTTGCTTACAACTGCACACTAACTTAGAAAAAGTTTACTCACTCTAAATATGAACACATACTACTATACAAATGAAATAAGTACATACGATGGGAATGTAACCGTGTGTGTGTATTGTTGGTGTGACGCCAGCAGGCGTCACATTGGTAGTTAGGCCTTCGAGTCCGTGATCCCTAACCCTTGCATGTTCGGTCACAGCTAACAGAGAACCCCAAAAAGAACACCCGTCGCGTCGAACTTGACATTTCGCGGGACCCTTGTGTTCGCCAGTGAACGCATAATGTTTAAAGTTTCATAGAAGCATTATAACTGTTTTTTTTACTTAAAGTCAAACGTAAACGAAATGGAAAGGTATCGATAGGATAAAATACTATAAAAAATATTGTAGTTAGTTTCTCCTTATCTTCTCACTACTCTTTATGATATTGATTATAATTATAATTTATCATGGAACATGTGCCCATGCTCTCAATCTAAATATGCAAGTTCTTTATGTAAGATTGAAGAATGTCTCCAGTAAGTTGGTACTCAAACTGCCGCGAGTGCTGACAGATCAGGTGACAGATTACATCCCTGTCGATGTCGATATAAATGTAAGCTCGTTCGCAGGCTGATGGCTCGACACTGATAGATTAAACTACCGAAAATGGATGCATTATATTGTAACACTTCACAATCAAACGAGATACATTTATATACCAACAGTGTCCACAACTATGACACATATTATAAGTAGTAATATACTATTCGGTTATCCATTGGAATTTCAAAAACATCAATATAAGTACATAATGTACCTAATGCTGTCACTTCGTCTACTCGCCGTTCTATGGGTTTGTACACTGCCAATACATACCAGAGAGTATCACAGAGTAACATAATAGAGTACTGAAAGTGTACATCTATTAACCAGTGAGGGGTAGGTATAAAATAACTCAGGAGTGAGTGGAGTCTTCACTTCGATGGCTCCTTCGTTTACTTGTAAATTGGTAACCATAAGCTTTCCAAAGACACTAAGCGTTCATTATGAAGTTAATTTGAGCGTCGAAGGGTGTACTGTACGATTTCTGCGAAGAGGTCGTAACGGAGGCGGGGGGGTGAAGGGGGCGCGGGACGCGGGGAGGACTGCAGCGCGCAGCGATACTTTTAATTCAATTAAAGAAGTTAGTGGCGACAATTGGCCGCCGGCGCCAGCTGTGTGGGTCAAGGTTTAGTTGGCAGCGCTGCACACGACGCGATTCTATATTTGCTTGTTTGCATCAGTTTTTTTAGCCTGACCTCCAAGTCTTTCTAAGTCACTCATCTATGGGGTGGATCTAATAGCGGCCAACTGATCCTAGTCTCGAAAAGGATTTGGAGTGTTTCCATCGCTGTGTTAGCATAGTTTAGAAATATATTTACCGATTAAGGAGGCTGGTAGTTTACAAAGATAAAAAACAATTAACTGTGAACAATAATTTTAGTGTTCGGCTGTCTTGTCACGTCCTGCGCAATCTGTTCAATCTGACGTTCCGTAATTGTCACTATTCAGGACATATCTGGACAGCAAGACAGCTGCTTAACCAAGCAACTGTCAGCGTGATATTAAATTCCAACATGACATTTTATTACAAATTAATAAAATAAAAACAATGTAGTATCCGACATATATTAGTATAAATATTTACCGATTTTTTATTAAAGCTATACGAACACCCAATTTAGGATTTTTCTACCGCAATTTAAATTTTTCAACGTCTTTTACATGAGAATAATAAAATTATATTTCTAATTTACCCACTTATTTATTTTTGTGCAAATGATAACAAGGCTGTTTTGATCATTTGTTTGAATTTTATTGAGATTACATAAAAATCGTGAATTCCTAGTTAATATTCCTGTTATCTAGTGAACTCTATAATCATGTGACTTAAAGCTTTATTTCGTATGTCACAAAATAACAAATTTATAGTTATTGCTTCAGTGCATAAAGAGGAGCGGTGATTTAGCGGTCGACGAGGCACTCGTATAGTTTGTTCAGAAATCCCACTCTCTATATTATTCCATTTAGAGAACCCATCACCATCTGGATAGTGTGTTGGAACCTTTCTTGGTGCCAATGTCTCTTGTAATAACATGAGGGAATCAAAAAAATACCAGCTAACCAATTTAAACTCTGTGCCATTCGAGAAAAGTCTCTTTCAGGTTGTGAAGTTAGAGGAAAATGAGAGCAATGGAAAGTGAGTCTTAGTTTATTAGGACAGAGTTTAGTATGCGCGGTCTGAGCTGAGGGAATCGAGAGAATAAGGCCTTCTGCTCACGGCTAGTCGCGTCGACTCGCTCTAGTTGTGTTCCAGAACAGGTTCTTTGTATTAAAATGGGTGCTGTTATCATGCGAGTTGATGTCTCACAATTAGTTATACGTATACCTAATTATATGTATGCAAAGAATAATAACAAGCAATGCTGTTAATTTTGTTCACTTATTTATTTTTTTGAAAAAATATTATGACTTATAGCAATCGAGAAAATGTAGAATAATCGCATTTGACTACGCACAAAAAAAGCACAAAAAAAATTAATGACATGGAATTGTTGAGGTAGGTTATTCTTTTCCAAAAAATATTTTTATTAAATCGTATTTTATCAAAGCTCATTCAAACCTGCCTAACTCTCTAGCTAGATCCTTTGCGTCCTTTGCAGTATTGAACTAGGAAGGGTCCGACCTTGTCAGCAGTTAGCGCGACCCCGCGTGCGAGCAGCCTACGTCGCAGATGTATGGAAGTAATGAAAGTGTTGCCAACCGAGCGACGTTTAAATGCGGCCGCACTTTTGTTTCTTCGGAAAATTCTCTTGAATATTTTTTTATAAATAAGCTGAAAGTAGGTCGGCGCTATTTTTAGCTTCAGATCATAATAATATATTTTCTTAAAACGATATTGTTACGCGAGTAAACATCGCCGTGAAAAAATATCGTGAATATTTTGGATGCTGAAGTATGGAGATGGGGCATGGGGTGTAAATTGCTCCATCCATCCTTAAGTAATCATAGTGGAAAGGTTTTATCGGTCGGCGAAGAAAAAATAATGTGGATACATCATTTTCTTTTCGCCCTTCCTGTTGCTATGTCCATGAGAAATGGCGATTGGTTACGATCAGCTCGTAAGCTTATTAATTGGTTATTTACACAATTAAACCGTAATCAAAATTTGATTGACCAAATTAGAAATCTACAATTTTTTTGAGATGAGAGTTAGTAAAGTCAAAACATAATTATGTCGATACAATATGGAATGATTTAGCTACAATTGGAATGATATCGATACAATTTGGAATGAATTCGCTTGAGAATAACATCGTGCCCTGACTTTTTTCATTGTTAGTAGGGTCGGAGGGTTAAGTAATATTTCAAACAAAAAGTTGTAACTTCGCTAAGTAAAGAGTTAGGGTAGCACGAAGTCGGTCCAGTTAGGGCGCTTTTAGTGTCATGCGGATTTGCTCACGCACGCGGGATTGCTCCGCATGCGTAGCACCCGCAAAGAACAATTTCATATAAGAATTTACTGTAAAGCGTGAAATACGCACGCGGGACGCGGGACGCTGTGCGGGGCGTCATCCCGCAGCGGGGCATCCGCATGCGTGATCGTCCCTACAACTTCAGTGCCCATTTTAGAGTGGTGCGGGGCGCACGCACCGTATTGTACTAATCGTCTACGCAACCCGCACGTCAACCCGCAGAAGACTGAAACTTAAACTGCGTATGATCCGCAGCGTGAAATTTCACGCATGCGGAGCAATCCCGCGTGCGTGAGAAAATCCGCATGACACTAAAAGTGCCCTTACAGCGATTTAAGTTGTTTCTCTGTAGTTGTCCCTGTTTGTACTGAGCCGCATTTTAACTACTTAGATGCTAGTCAGGGGTTACGAGTAAGAAAAGTAATAAATAACACGATTAAGTCAAAACGAACAAAAAGATAGCAAAGAAATATCCCACTTAAGTGTAGCGAAACAGGCGCGTGCCAAGCGACAAAATAATAATCAGAACAAATGTATTCGTGCCGCGCGCGGCGCCACCGTCGCGCATGCAGATCTTGATGTTTTCACTTTAAACTTCTTATCTCGTTGGTTCTAAACAAATCCAGCTCGTCGACACTTTGGCCTTTCTTCATCCTAATACATTGTTATGTTTATAGTTTTGTGTCTTTGGCAAACGTGGTGGATATTTTTATAAAAGGTGGTTGTTTTAGTTTCTACTGCATTATTTGAGTAGAGCGTTCCACCATCGATGGCGACTTGCAGCCGCTGTATATGATCATTTTTCACGTCTGCGGTGACTTCATTTCAAACATAATGAAAATCATATAAATATGTTATATCTAGGCACTCGTTTAAACTGAGAAAAATAAGGCAAAAAGGAAAAAATAACAATACCTACTTAAGTTTAGAAATAACCTCGAATAAAGAATAGTAAGGACCCAAATTCAATTCAATATTGCGTAACAGTAAGTTGATTTTGTGGAAGTTTTTGAGAATTTGTTTTATCCTAAGATGATAAGTGAGACAAATTGTTATTCATTTCAAACCCGAGCTTCACGAGTGATATTTATTGTTATTTTGTTTCCAGTCGATGCCATTGTTTAGAAAATAATGAGCAGAATTATCGATAACATAAACTAAATATGTACTACGTAATTGTAAACATTACTAGTTAACATAATACGAGTAATAAGCACACAGAGATGCTCCCTTGAGGAATGATGGAACTAAGCCACCAAAATTACATGTAAATTAAGAAAAAATAAATGGTGAAAACTCCTCCGTATTAGGATTTTAGGATTCCCTCGGGAGCACATGGCTCATACCTACATGATAGATACAATATAAATATCCGAAACCTGAAAAAATATCTTTATTCATTTCATTCATTCATTTTATTTTATTTCATTCTCATCTCATTATTTACCTTCGTCTTACTTTAGACGTAATAGTGCCCTAATAGTAGGTACCCTATTGCAGGTTAATTGTATAATGGTTACTGGATAACATTTAAAATAAGGCTTAGATGACGTAAACTTACATTTGGCATCATCATATCTCATGGAAAATTGCACATTGCAAATGGAACTTAGGAAAAATAGCGTGGAAATTCACCCACAAACTGAATTTTCAGTAAAAATAAAATTCTCAAGTGAATTTCCAACCCCAAAATATGCTGCTTCATTCTTTCTCCGTTTTGCGTGTCGCTGGTGATTTTAAAGAGGCTTTATACAGGCGATGTGTGGCGGGGCGAGGAGAAAACGAGGAACTTTGTGAACAGGTCCCGCTAAGTTTTACGAAACCAGTTCCTTTTGCCTTCCCGTAATGCCATTGATATCCACGGACGTCCGTGACTGGTTTTGTGTTTGTTTATAGTTGAAGTGGCAGGAAACATGGAATGCGAGTACAGTTTCCGTAGATTGATTTATGTCGGGTCACCGCGTATTGTGTATACAATTAAAACACGATCAAGTGCGAGTCGGAAACGTAAAAGTAGGGTACCACCACCAACTTTTGCGTTCCTTTGTTAACTTTTGGCTTCGAACCTTAAAAACAGAACATGAATTAACATTTTATTCATTTTCGCGACGTACCTTAAGTTGTAGACGAGACTAAAATTTATTCAAAAAATATACGGAGGCTACACATTGCCAATACACCCGTGCCGTCTGCAGCAACACCCCTACTGACGAGGTAAGTTCCCGCAGTGCACGTCAAGCTATGTATGTGAGCATAACGAGCGGGCGCAGAATATCGAACGTTCCACAAATTGGCTTGTTTCCTGTAAGCTGCTGAGCACGCTCGACACCGCGTTTACACGAAAAAGGTTAAAAAGATACCCCGAGACATGTCGCACACACCTACAACACACCGACATGTGATAAAATCGAGGAGGACTCCCCGGGAAGGCTTGCGCGTTGTATCTTATCTAGGAGTTTGTTAGATCTGGACATAGACTTAGTACCCCAACAATTATACCGCGTTTATAACACGAACAATAAATTTATTTTTAGCGGGGACTGGCGATTCCATATTGTCTGCGACTTGGTAGGTATAGGTACATTGATTGTCTATACAGCTGAATTTTTACTCTTATATATCTATATTTTGTTGTGCTTTCGAATTTATAAACGTAATAAAGTTACATAAGTTACTTCCTTTGTGACTTCCAAAATGGGATGTCGCTGTGAACGACTTCTTTGTCTATTCTACGGCTATCTTTGCGTCCGTCCAGCAGTTATCGTAATAATGAGGTAAAAATTATGTATGTTTGTAAATGAATTAATACCCTATATACCTAATACAATACAAAACAATTTTCCAATACTTGGTACAAATAAAACTTTAACGTAATATGTAAATAGTGTTTGTAAACAATGGACAATAATATCGCTAACACCGATCTTTACCAGATAACCCAGATACCCACCCGACTATTCTATTTTCTAATTTATCAGTCATTTTACCATTTGTTTTTGTCAAAATTGATTGTGTCATAGTACGTCTATTATGTATGCGTTTGTATGTAATCCCGCGTCATCTAACAGTAACGATCTAAATAATGTTTGAATAAACATCCGAATCGGTTGCCTCACAACAGCGGCCTCATCGGATAATTATAAAAGAAAAATACATTATCTAAAAATGTCAACGGGATTTCTAAGAAACTTGTCACTTAAATACAATGTTGGGGAAGTTTTTCTATAACAAAAGTAAGTGGTCGCCCGGAGCGGGCGGCGCGCGGCCGTCTTTTTGCAGCCTGTCAATACGGCCGAGCTCTATTGAAGACTGAATGAAATGCTTTATATTACACTTCTGTCATACTCATCTATGATTCCAATTTAACAAATTTAATATTGACGTATTCATTTATTATGTCGTTAATCTCCCAGTACGCAAAATGCGTGCGTTGGTAATTAAATTCATAAATTAATTGAATTAATGGATTGCGTTAATAGTTATTATATTAATGGTAAGTAATGGTTTGTAATTAATGTGTTGAAACCTTTATTTTATGATTCGTTTCTAACTTGTCCAAGGTCCTAAAACTTAGGGTTACTTATTAATGCTTTTTGATGTAATGACTTGTTTAGAAGGAGTCAATCAAATACATAAATAATGAATAGATATTACAAGATATTTGAAGAAGCGAATAATTAATCACAGTCTTTTGTCTTGTCCTTATTTAAATATTTATGTTAAAATATTAAAACAGCAACGGCGGTATTAAAGACAAGCAAATCACTGGGAGAATATTCCCCCAAAATTCAATTTCCAACGCCGTCCAAGTTTGATTTCCAATTTTCAATTCCGGAGCCATCGCCTCAAAATTTAGGACTTTTCAATGAAATTTATCAACTCCCTTAACAATTTTGTGGCAATAAGGTGCGCGGCGACTTACACATTTTAAAGTTAAATTTAAAGCAAACGCTCACTTAAATTACTCTCCGAATCTAATTCAAAATTAAATCACATTAAATTTATTTATATATCTACATCTATTCTAGCTAGTAATCAAACCTGGAGACTTTAGCTCGGCAGACAGTCACTACCAAGTACTTATTATGCATACCTACTCGTAAGCACACTCGTAAGTGCGGATCAACTGTCACATACTAAGATACGTTGCGTGCTACACAATCTACACATACGATAAAAATGTAACTGATTACAGTCAGTACGTTCATGATATGTGAAAAAAATATAGTAAGCAACAGAACACAAGATAATTATTGAACACGAAAATTATTTGTCTGTACATTTATGAGCACTAATTTCCGAAATAGATTGGCCAGTTTGTGTAGGATTAATATTAATGTATCATGTTTAATATGTGTTGTATAAGTTGTATTTCAATAAGTAATAAATAAAATGTCTAACAATATTTGAGTGTGTAGGCTGTAGGTACTAAAGGACAGGTTTTATGCAACGAAGTGAGGACGGATTTACTGTCTTACTAATACATGTAGTACCGTTATTGTTTGCTAGTGTCTTACTGTAGACACATGTTTGTTCCCCGTAACATAATCGTACACCATTCGTCGTGTAACGAACCGTTTCAATAACTCTAAACTCCAAACTCTGTCAAACTTCCATCCAAATCTTTCACAAATTGATTTGACGGATTGCCATTTTTGTACGGTCGTTAAATAAATCAATTTCGACCTTAATGGTGTTCTACTAAAGGTTGGTTCAGCTTGAAGGTTGCGTGGACACTTTCGCCGAGTTCCCACGGCTGATTAATAATTAATGGTCATTCTTTTGATAGGAGATAATTACAAACAGCTTTCGCTTCCTTTAGCGGAAGGTCAATTACCCGCCGGAGGAAGTAATGTTATGAGAACCGATTGGACTAGTTTGGCTTCACTATACTGGTATTCACTCATGATGTGCGTGGGCTAGCAAACGGCCAGGCCACTAATTGACAACCAGCTTCCACCGCGGGCCGCGGCCGCGGGCTTTGCTTGCGTGGAATTCGTTTATATCGCGAATTGTATTGCTTCTCTACACTCCCCAAATATTATACATGCTAAATTTCAGCTTCTTACGTTCAGTAGTTTCAGCTGTGTTGTTTTTTTTTAATTTTATCCCCTACTTCACGATATAGGGGATGGTTTTTGAAAAATATGTGATTGAAAATTAGACCTATGTGTGATCCCGGATCTTCAATTATTTTTATTCCGAATTTTTTCAAATCGTTCCGGTGGTTTAGCCATGAAAATGTCACAGACAGACAGAGACAGACTTTCGCATTTATACTCACCAATAAACAGCGATACTTAAGTGGTACGTACTATGTCTCCCCCTATTAAGGAGAGTCTGATACTGACAAAGATCGAAACTATTTTCAAAAATTCTTAATAAAATATTTTTGTCATTTAGTGGACATTGATCGAGGCAATTTTTAGCTAATGAAATATGTATTAATGAGTGTTCCGGCTCCGCCGTTGTAGATAACAATCAGGGACGACGGATTCTTAATCTGCCCACAGTACGGGAGAGCTGGTTTAACTGATGCTGATGATGTGAACTGATGATGAGAGGGGTTTAACTGATGACTTGATCCATCAGTAGGACTGTGCACTCTATAAGAACATGTCAAAAGGTACACATTAAAGCAGAGATAGCCAAGTGATGGTTGTTCATCGACTCCCGAAAAAGAGTCTGGGTTCAAATTTAAAAAAATATATACGGGCTAGAAAATTATTACCTACTAAGTACTTGCTTCTGCGAAGGAAAACATCGTGCAAAAACCTGCACACCTGAGAGTTCTCAATAATGTTCTGAAGGGTGGGTGAGGTCTGCTAACGTGTACATGACTGGCGTGGCATGGCGTGCTGAATATTATGAAGGGACACCAGAGTTCAGTTGTGAATCAGATGCGTAGCATCATCAAAATTTACGTACCTCAGTATCTAGGACATAGACAGGTAGATAGATAGATGAACTCTTTATTGTTTGTACTATTGTTTGTAAAAAACAAAGAAACAAAAAAGTATAACAAAAATTGGTTGTCTGTAAAGTCGGTTTACTGACGATAGTTGAACGTGACAACGTCTTAAGAAAATACTGATGGAATGGTAGCATATGTAATCACTAATAGTCATCCTAAATCTTTCAATACTTAGTTATAATTTTATTTACTGTTATATTGCAGTTAAAAACCTTTATTAAATATTTTACCAAAAAGACTAGTCGTTGCATACCGTATAACGAAACATTAATCTTTAGCTAGTCTGTGCATATTATGTCATGTCAATGTGCCACAAACAAGTCAAAACAAACCTGGCTGGTTATAAATAATTTCGATAAAAACTAAAGAGACGTCAGAGTTACATTGACAAAGGCCGATTGTGCTTCTTTGTTGCTCGTTCCGCGTTCTCGCTTGCACTTCAAGCTTTATACATGGGACGCCTCATCACGCCTCATGACGTCAGATAACGACGCATAGACGTCATGTTTTTCGTGCGTGCAGCCGGGTATATCGATTTATAAAACGTAACGTTGTCACGTCAAAAAGCACAAAACAATAGGCGACCTTATCGCTACGTAGCGCACGCTGCACTATAACAATATTACATAACGATTAAGTCTTAATCTTAGTTTGATAATCCCGCCGGTATTTTATCAACCAGCCTTCCATTCGTGCTGGCAGCGGGTTCTTGCGTGGCGAAGTGCCCTCGAGTCGCATGTAGGGCAGCTTGCCAGCGACTTGCAGTAAGAACGTGTTTGTCGCTAACAGTCTTAGCTTGCACTGTCAAACTACGAATCATTTACATAGAAGGCGTTCTTACGCATGGATGAAATGAGCTGGTTCACTATAGTGCGTCTTGAGGTTTCAAATGAAATTGGAAAATCAGTAGAAATATAATGCATTGAAAACATGAATAGCGCTATGTCCTTACTGCCCCACAGTAAGGGTCTGTGTTGTCGTGGTACCTTGGATCACACACAAGGTAGGACACACAACAAGACCAAAAACAGAATTTTAAAGTCATCATTCCTGGCTCGCTGGGAATCGAACTCAAGACCTTTGGAACGGCAATCCGGTATGCTTACTATTGCGCCATACAGGTCGTCTAGATAGACTTAGCTTTAACTGGTTTTGGTGCTAGGCTAGGCGTGCTCGCAAATATATGCAGATTTAATGTGTAGGATAGTGTACTCGTATAATATAATGCAGAAAAAATAATTTACTGTTTCTCTTGTCACAAACATGAATATTATATTGATGCAAAATTACTTACATAAACATGACGCCGCACGCTAAGATGAATTATTTTAATATGTGAACAATAGGTATTAGGTTTATAAAATGTAGATTGTGAAAAATATTAATTTACTGACTAGATCAAGGAACAGAAATAGCAAAACAATTTTTTACCATCGTACAGATAACCCATTTCCTGAACTGTCTGCGACTATGATTGTATCTCATTGTTGTTGTCCGTACACAAGTATAAAGCGCAGACCACATGGGCAGCGCGCCAACCGCCGCAGATGCTATCAACGGCCGCGTCAAACTTACTAAATGATCGGAGTTTACCGAAACTTCGCTCGCGAGCTCCTTATCTTAACTATATAATATCGGTATAGTTTATTGAAAATACACGGTTCCGCTCATAGCTCGGTGGCTTGCGTCGATTCTAAGTGATCATCTGAGGTAAACAAAAACAGAATCACTTGGTAGTTGGATGGGTGATTGTACTTCGGATATAGTGCTTACTAATACCACGTGAAGTGGTAATTTATTATTATTTAACACTCGGTAAGCATTGTCGAAGGCGTTCCGGTGATATAATAACTTCCCACATTTGGGCTGGCCACTAACCACGCCACCAATCCACACTGGAGCAACGTGGTGGAGAATGCTCCTAGCCTCCTTAATTATAAGGAAAGGAAAAACCCATGTTCTGTACGAAGAATATTCAAGTCTCTTAGAAAGCCAATTCGTTTGGTATTTTATAACAAAAATAGTAAAACCGACCTCAATTACTCTCCCTTATTTATCATTCAATTAAAATTATATATCGTTGTAACCAATCACCCATTCACCCAGTTCAGACCACATTCGCCATAACTTCAACCAATACACATACACTGTAAGCTGTGCACGCCAACTTTACTAGGTACACGTAATATATTATACCCACTTACATAATACGTAGGACGTATATGTATGACGTTGGGGGTGTTTAGAACTCGAAGCTCGTTTACATGTCACAAGCGCCGCTACATTTGCCTTTCAAATCGTCGATCGGACGCAAGACCTTAGAACTTCGATATTGGAGCTTTGCTTTTGTTCTTCAGCTACCCTTATCCGTTAAGTTTTGACTGTGGAATAATCAAGAATATTCAAAAGAAGCGAATCCACTGCATTTAAAATAATATATGGGTTAAATTTATATAGCTCTTTAATCTTACACACATAAATAATTTCTTAAACAATGCATTAAACAAAACAGGAAAGAAAAAGGGAAAGCAACGCAATGCAACACTTTCACTCTGAACTTTACACATATAACTACAACTTCTTATAAAATACAATCAAACACAACAAGAAAGAACGACGACACAGCATAATACAACAAAACACAATAAGACACAACAGGAAACAACAAGACGCAACAGGACACTACAAGCCAAAACAGGACACAATACGACACAACAGGACACAACAGGACCCAACAAGACCCAACAGCACACAACAAGATACAGCAAGACACAATGACCCAACAGGACACAACACAGACCCAACGGTAACTCCAACTACAATTACAACTTTACTTTAATATTTATTACTTTTCTCTTTTATGTTTCTCTATATGGTGTACAATAAAGAGTATTATTATTATTATTATTATTACAACATCTCTCTGTTACAGCGGCATACTTCTACGTGGGCACATCGAAGACTCCCAACGCGGCGGGCGGCGTGCGCTTGCGCGACGAGCGCGGCGGCGCGGGCCCGCTGCGCAAGTACCGCGGGGAGGGCATCACGCTGTCGCTGCCCGAGGGGAAGACCATCCGGGACTTCGGCTGGTTCGCCATATGGTGCGATGAGTACTCGGTGAGTGTGGGTTTGTGGTGATGGGTGGCGAACGAGCAGCGACCAGATCCTCTAATGAGCAGAATCATCAAATGCCCAAATAGATACCTAATAGCTAGCAATATGTAGCTAATATTACAATTTTATGCCAACAGTTCATTTTTATGCCAAAAACTTGCCAACATTATTTTCGAAAAGAGCTGATACTCTTAAAACTGCTAGACCGATTTCAACTAAACATAATTAAAACCACTAAAAGTACTTTTCTCTATAAAATTCTTTCGATAAAAAACCGCACTTAAATCGGTTCAAGCTGTTAAATCTGCGGTCTGCGACGCCTTGGACTGTCGCATATCCATAGGTCACAGACACACACAAATGATGATGTTACGTACTTATATTATTATTTATCCCTTCAGATACGTTAGTGTAAATAATATTACAGTAGGTACTTAAAATCTCGTATCTTAAGGATTCAAATGCTGAAAATAAATCAGGAGTTTAATATTGTTGTTTGAGTTCCAACTGGTGCTGAAACAGGACGAGACATGACGGGGCGAGGCGGGACAGGCCGGGTCGGGCTGGAGGGTCCTTGTTTCCGTTAAACTGTCGTGTTCAGCCCTGTTGTAGCATTCGTAGCTTCCATACTGTTTGTAGCGTGTCACATTGAAGAATTGTAAAAAATAAAATGACGAGGACGAGAGTATTTTGAGGGCATCATTTAATTTTTTAATGGACTGTTGTTAACAAAATATTAGTTTAGGTGGAATAAAAGATGGTTATTTTTAGTGTTGTCAAATACAGTTTCCCACTAGCATTTTCTCTACAGCGGGTGACATCCCAACAAACATTTTAGTCGAATAAGAAGGAATTACGCGACTCATAGTGGTATAAGCGTTGTATAGAAGTAGTTTCATTCTGTTATACGACTTAGTGCCCCCTATAGTTATTCGACTTGTAGTCGTGTAAAAACGTCGTAGAAACGCCTATTCGACTGCCCTATACGACTATTACACGACATTCAGTCGTGTAAGCAGTGTTGTGGCAGTAGAAACGTCTATGCGACTTCTATACCGACTTTAGTCGTATTAGAGGTTCGAAAACTACCTTTACACGACGTCGTATTAGAGTGGTATATAAAACTCCTATACGACTTTCAGTCGATTCAAACACTTTTTTACGACCGTTATACGAACTGAATATAACTACGGAATATAAGTAGGTATGCGACAAGTTAACTGTAGTCCAACTGGAGATGGTTCCGTAAACAGCACTTTATTTTTTTAAAACGCCGTCACCAGTAGGTACTATATTATACCTATACCTACTGTACAAGTTACAAGAAAAATATTTAGTTTTATAAAAAAATCATTTCTAATTACAGAATTCACATTCATCTTCTGGGTAATTATAGTATACCTATGGCAAAAAGTGCAACTTGGACACCAGAAAAAATCAAAATTTATCAAAATATATAACAGTTTCTTCAGTTAGTATAAAATGTGCAGATTCGGTTTCGTCACTAGTATAAAACCTGCAACCGAAACAACGATCAGCACGTACAAAATGTGTAGATTTCCATGGTAATTTTGAGCAATACGTATCAAATTAATAAATCTAATTTTGTTAAGAATTTATCGATATATTATATTATCGATATATTGTATCCAGTATCACGTGTATTTTTTTAATGACAGCTCAACCAGCAAACAACACAATAATGATAATAACAATAGTGATTAATAAGGTTTTACACACATGACAATTACTAAACTGAACCCTAATTTTGTTTCTATGGCGGAATGTTTACAAATCCAATAATGACATAAATTGAAACGTCGTATAGAAGTTGTATAACGGTCTTTTCCAACACTTTGAATCGTATAAAGGTAATTGTAAACACGTTCTTTCAAAAATGACTGTAAAATATTATTTATTTAATGAATTACATTGGCGCGTTTATTATATAGTTAAAACTAGCACATAAGACTCGATGAAATTAATTTCCCATAAGATCAACCGTCCTTGAACTTGAGTTTCGAAGTAAAAACAAAGATGAATAAGTAAAATGGCCGAGTCTCACTTTCAACAGTAATATTTATAATTACATATTTTGTCACTTTGACAACTAATATATATTTTGCGGTATAAGAGGCGCGCTGGATACTCGTATTCGATCAAATGTCGTAAAGCAGCGGTAATAAACACCTTAATTCGACAAAAAGTGTGCTACACGACCTCTATACGACCACTATGCGACCAAAAAGTAACTTACGCGACTGCTATATGACTTTTATAGGACTCTGAGTCGTATAAAATGGGCCTTTTCTTGGTGATACCGACGATATAGCGACGTAACGGCGACAAGCTTATAGAACCAAAAGTTATCGCTGGCACGTTGTGGCGACCTGTTAAATGTTTGTTGGGATTGATATAAGTACGCAATATATTACATTACTTAAAGAAACATTAATAAATGTCAATCCAGTTCTGAAATTCCCGATTCATTTTGGCAGGTTCAGTAATTGCAAATATTTTAATTGCAAATAATTAACTTAACTACTTACTTATGCAAAATACTGAAACAAGTTTGCCACCTCAGCCTTTCTCTCTAGCCAAAATAAGAAGACAGAAGACCAGCCATTTGGAGGGTAGCCGTGATTTCAGCTTGTGATAAACCCCATCAGTATTCCTGTACGTGAGGCCGGTACCGACCTTCAGCGCTGCCCACACAGCGCACTCAGCGCTTCCCGCGAGACCACTTTATTCCGTATAATAAAACCATTGGCGCTGTTTTCGCTGCTCTCGCATAATATATTAGCGATGGAGGAACGCTCTTAATGTGCCAACTTTATAAAAGAGATTGCAAATATAATTTTAAGTCATGTTTAGCTGAGTTTTGTGGCTTTTTATAACTGAACGCAACAATAGTGTGTGCCGACGATAATAGATGGCGTTGTAGTCCTAAAAGAAAGGTTAAGGTTAGGGATAATTAAGGCTGTATTATTGGTAGTCTTTACAAGATTTTACTTTGCAAGAAGTCCTTCGGGTTTTAGGGACGCTTGAAGTCTAGATTTCACTTATACCGGGTACACACGATTTTATTATTTATACCGTTATCTTGACCTGATTGCATGACCTCATTCCATGATCCAACTATTCATGTGTGACACATTTTATAGAACAAACTAATGTATGTCAACATTTTGTCCCCAGATAAACTTCGGCTCCGTGGAGATCCCGCGTACCCTGGAGTACCCGAAGCCGGCGAAGGTGGGTGCCCTGCGGGGCGTGCACGGCGTCTCGTCCGATCCGGTGGTCGTGGTGGACGCCCAGACGCTGCTCGTGCCCAACTTCTCCTATGATGGAGAGGCTCCAGGTTGGTACACCTACTGATAAGAATTTCTCGGTACTTTATACGGTAGCATCTCTATAGACGTATTAATTCAACCCGTGAGTTGGGTTGGGAGTAACTGTGTAGAAGAGGCTGTAGAGCGACGGGTCACGGGTTCGATTCACGGCCAATGAAGGGAAGTATATGAGATGTTGATGTTTTTTCTCCTATGAATTTACTCTATAGTATTGTAAAGTTGGTTTATTATTATTGACTGTGTTACTTGTAACACGGGAACTCCTAGTGCGTTGATATGAATTTGTTGTACATATTCTAGCAGCTATGGAATGTTACATATATAATTTATTTGTGTTAAGAAGTCTCTGTCAGATTTGCTTCTAATCGTGCGTGAAGCAGTTTTTTGAATAGCTGTAGGTACTGTTAAACCAAAATATCACCTTGAAAGTAGATTATGATCGACGTTACTGACGTAATTCGTGAGGTTCAATGCAATCACACCGCGGCCGCAGATGTGCAGAATGCATATTGTGGGGCAATCGGCGGATTTGCAGACATACTAATCACACCTGGTAATGAGTTTTTGGTACCTAATTGAGTTATATTAGACACAATGTGACTTGCAAGTAAACGTAGAGTTCCTACTGTTTTCATATATGCGCAGCGGACTGAAATTGAATATTTTAGGGTTCTCATGAGTACTTTTCTTTTGAATTATTATATTAAAATTTTAATAATGAGACCTGAATCTCTAGACTATGAGATGTGTAAGGTCTGGATCAGGCCATCTCCGACAGGCCGCGGTTGGGGAGAGGACTGGGATCGATTCACGACTGGAGACGATGATATTCTTATCAGAAAGAAGGAACGAAAAACATTTTAATACACCTCTATTTCACACAATACTTCAACAAAGCTTTTGTACACGCTTATGTACCTAATAGATGCGCAGATATTTTACGTAAAAGGTTGAACTCAGCGGGTTGCGCTAACGTTTATTCCCACTTGTCCTGTTGAGTAGTCAATACTCCGATAATTAAACGTTTGTTTGCAAGTTTAAGAAACTCATAACTAAACACTCAACGGGAGGTACTTTTTGTGATAAGTATTGGATAGTGTCGAAGCCTATAGTATTATCGACGTAGTGTTATCGTCTTTAAAAAAGAATTTGATCGTCGCTAGCAAACATTTCGCCATCAGAAACTCACGACCTTGTGACGTTAGTGTTATTAAAATTGCATTTTGTTTAACTTTTATTTATAACTGTGATAAAAAGTGTAAAATCGTAACGCAGTTTCGTCTGTGAAGTAACGATTGGCTCGAAAGCTGTTCGTCTCGGGACGGGTATAAATGTTGCGCTGCAGCCTTCCGCATGCTCTGTCTGAGCTAGGGTTGTCCACGTGTTTTCGGATAAATACAACATTATTTTTCTATCAGTCCGCATTGGAATTGGCCGTAGTGTATGCTCTAAGTCGCAGTTTTGACCAAAGATTCGTGTCTTTTTTTAATGGAATTAAGATAACAAACGTGCATGCAGCACCACCCTTCCGCTGCCGCCCATAACAACTGTGACCGACCTAGAACTAGACTCAAAGGGACTAGTAGGATGGCTAGTCCAGTTAGTAGATGGCGCTAGAATATTAGTTAGTTAGTTTGTTAATGAGTGTGAGGACAGGGACTGTTAGTGATAATTAGTCCTGTTAGTTAATGTTAGTAATAGTCCAGTTAATTGTTGTTAGTATGAGTCTCGTTCTAATTCGGTCACAGATGCGTTGCTACCCCTGAGGACTGAGATGGTCGCCTCTAAAAAAGTGTAACCGGCTCCACACCTTCCTATCCGGAACACAATTGTCCTTAAAACTATCTATCTATCTAACTTAACTATCGTTAATACATTGCATTTTTTCAAGTTATGTCATGTAACTTCTTCAATTCCGAGAAAATAATAATACATTTAACTCGTATTTATGATAGACTAGCGGACCGCCCGCGGTTTCACCCGCGTGGATCCCGTTCTCGTGGGAATATATGCATGTATTATACATAAAAACCTTCCTCTTGAATCACTCTACCTATTACAAAAAACCGCATCAAAATCCGTTGCGTAATTTTAAAGATTTAAGCATACAGACAAACAGACAAACAGACAAACAAACAAACAGACGGACAAAAATAGCGACTTTGTTTTATACTATGTAGTGATGAGCTTACATAGGCTTTTTGGAATGATAGGATTTACATAGGTTTAGCATAGCAATCCATGCTAAAGTAAGTTTAAAGAAATACCGCAATAATAAATTATATGAAACTCGCAAGTGGAATATTAAACAAAGGAAATCTGTGAGCGACATTAATAATCGAATTAGTATGAGCCGTGGCCCGTGCACCGCGATGCACGTCACTCGCGTCAATACCGCCGGGTGGTTATTTATGACTACGCCGTAAAGTTACTGGACCAAACTTGGAGATAATTTAATTTGGAATAATGATTTTATGAATTTTATGTTCACATTGGCTTCAGCCAATAATATTCTAAAAAAACCATAAGAACTATCTGCACCCTTGTTTCCACAGCGGTCGTGGAACAATGTTGGGAACCCGAAAATTTGGATTTAACCTTTATACTTACCCCTGTTTAAATTGCGTCATCTGAGTGACACAACCCCAAATGTAATTTATCATTGGACTATCCGACACACAGGAGATGTGATGTGAGAACGCGAACGGAGTATACTCGTAGGAGCCTCCCTTCAGGAGTGTAGTGTTCAAATTAAGCGGGTCCATCGCTTTCTTCTTGGCCGGCAACGGATTGGTGACGCCCCTAGTGTTGCAAAGGTCCATGGGCGACACTGATCACTTACCATCAGGTGACCCGGCTGCTCGTTTGTCTGGTTAGGCTAAAAAACTTGGCTATAGTGATACTCTCCAACAAAGTCCGGCATATTTACAACTACACTCCGAATCTAAGCTTACTTTTTCAAGACGTAGGTAATATTCACGAGTACCTTATGAAACCGTCCGACGTCGCTCGCGGTGTAGTCTCGATGTTATTGTCGAAACCATTATATAACACAAACAAATAGCAAGATGATTCAATAAATGTGGTTAATGTAGTGAATGTAAACAGTAGGATGTTCAAGCAGTGTTGTGATAATGCGAGAATTAACTACATTGAAACCGCATCCAAATTATAGGAAGTAACATCGACCTACTGCCACAGCTACTGCCGCACAGTAACCGCACTGTTATGTGACCGTTTATGTTTATCGTCGAGAAAAACAAAGATATTAAAACTAAAGATGCTGCAAATTAGAGTTTTGGACACGCTTCGATTACATTGTTGTAAATGTGGATATTAAGCATATGAGACAGAAAGAGATAGGTACTTACATGAAAATACAATTGGCCAAATACGACTGACTGATCCTATATAGCCCTGGGTTCCATTCCCAGTAGGGTTAAATTTGAACGATTATTTTAAACTCATCTTCGTGTTTGTCCATGGCACTCACTATATACGGAATCCTAGTAGGTACGTGGCAGGTGGTAGATCCCATTTGTAGTGAAATTCCCGGGTTTGATTTTTGGCCCTGATACTGTTTATATAATTTGTACTAGGCCACTTGCGGAACTAGTGGAGTTTAAGTGAAATGTAGGACCTTTCCCCGACACATAAACATTTACCCTAGCTGGGAGTTGAACCCGTGACCCGTCCCACGGCAAGCTGGGTTACGAGGTCAACTATCACTTTCTTGAAGGGAAATTGAAGACATTATGGTGTTTGTTCCACCGTTGTGTATTCACGAGTTACTTTCGATAATACCGTAAATTTGAATTTACAATTAGTGTTTCATCATCATTGCTGATATAATGCCGCGATAACGGAGTATAGAGTAAGGGGGGTGAAGGGGGGGGGGGAAGCCCTCATCGTATGCTAATGAGGGCTATACACATAACAGAAGATTATAATGTTTCGATGGAACATTAAGCTTACAGAGCATGGCAAACAGTATGACAATCCCAGATCTTGCATTTTGTTTCTGGCAAGTCGATATTTATTTGTTCTGGTGTTGACACCTCCTCTTGTATGGAGATTATGATTAATATTATTTGGGTGACCAGGCAAGGGGAACTAGTATCCCCATGAGGACACTTCGACCATCTCTGATCTATTGTGGCCATCCCAGTTATAATTAGATGTATTATTAGTATGGTTACTTCTGTTTTACATGTAACTTAAAAATGTTACTGTAAATTCAGGGCTTAAATGCTAAACGAAAATAAGAAACGCTGCTATATATTTTTGTTAAAGAGAAAAACTATACCAATTTAATTTACTTTACTGGCTCCATATACGACTCGCAATAAATAGTGTAATTTTATTCCACCACTCTCATTTCACTTCGTAGTCGCTGTTGCTATAAGTGGTACGTTCTCTCGGGACTCCAATGAACCTACCGTTCGTTCTTTCACTGCGTCGCGACGAGTCCTCTCGTGTGTGACATCGCAAGGGAATATGAAACACGTTTCGGTCCATGTTTTATAAAACACGCCGACACTCCAGCGGATAATTATGACACATCGTCTAGCGACGCGTCACGCGTCGGCCGCTACAGATTTTTAATGAATGTCCATGAGTGTGTCTTTCAGCTCCATACAAACATTATACGTATTATTAATTTAAATTTGCCCCATATTAATTTAAATTTGTTTATGGCTATGCCATTCAATAGTTCCTTTTTATTCTAGTCGTTAGGTATTGTGGATTCCAAAAGTGTCGTGTACACAACAGCGTACGTTTTTCAAGATCTATTTATTCTGGGAGGCCAGTTAGTAAAATATTGATTAAGATTTTATTATGGCAATGCGCCTATCGTCTTTAGACAGACATTAGGTGGGATTATAGTCAAGATATTTATTTAGTATTGTTTAAAAATAAGGCATTTTGAAATATAAATCTTATAAAGTTATAAACTAGCAGTGATTAATTCTTTTGATCCTAATTGGGTAGTCGCTCAGTACCAGTATTAGCAGGTACCAGGAAACCATAAAACGCAATGTTACTACGTCTAAAATAATTGCGGCGTACAAACCTCAGCCGCGGCATGCGCTTACCTCTCAAACTTCCCCGTTCCTGTGGCGTTAGTATGCCATTGAGCCGGTATCTCCCTCGTTTACGAGCGAGCGCCGCTCACGACTCATTTGTGATACCATCAGCTCATTGAGAGCTTCCTAAGCTGATCGTCTCCTGCCGGCTCCGTAGCGTCTCAATGGCGCACAATATACAACGGTTCCTCCAGAGCTAATCTGATGTAATACGTGCGGTACATTGTCCCGGCTCCTATTCCCGTTACCGATGTATCTGTTTAATTGAAGCATGACTATTGGTATAGTTGTGTTTATTAAGGACTAGCTTTCCGCCCGCGGCTCCGCCCGCGTGGAACTCAGTATGTCACAAAGTTTTTCCTGCGTGAATCCCGATCCCGCGAGAATTCTAGGATAAATAGTGGCTTATATATAACATTCCACAACTTCCACTACCTCCCAGTAAAAGCCCCATTTGAGCTCGCGAGTTCATTCGCGAATAGGAGCTTTTCCCGCGTGAACGTCGATCCCGCGGGAATTCTGGGATAAAAATATATGTTGCTCCATAACCTCCTTTATCTCCCAGTGATAGTCCCATAAATAAAAAAATCTAAGCCCGCGACTTGGCACGAAGGTGTTTTTCCCGCGTGTATCCTGATCCCGCGGGAATTGCGGGATAAAAAGTAGCCTATAAGTATGTTGGTCCACAATCTCCTCTATCTCCCAGTGAAAGTCCCATAAAAATATAAGCCCGCGATTTGGCGCATAAGAGTTTTTCCCGCGTAAATCCTGATCCCGCGGGAATTTCTGGATAAAAAGTAGCCTATATGTTGCTTCAAAACCTTCCGAATCTCTCAGTAAAAGTTCCATTAAAATCCGTTCAGCCGATCCGGAGATAAGCGTGTACAAAGAGACAAACTTTTTTTATAACTTTTCAACCCCTATTTTACCCATTTAGGGATGATTTTTTAAAAAACTTTGATACAGGTTTTTCATTATTTTTTTTCATAATTCTAAACACCAATTTTCATAACACCTGGTTTACAATTGACGGACTTTCATACAAACTTTGAACCCCTATTAGACCCCCTTAGGGGTGGAATATAAAAAAATCCGTTCTTAGCGGATCCCTTCTAACTATCAACTACTACCCTGCCAAATTTCATCTCAATACGTTCAGCGGTTTCTGAGATTTTGTGATGAGTGAGTCAGTCAGTCAGTGACCTTTCGCTTTTATATATAAAGATTATGTAGATCTAACGGCGTTTGATGATTTGTTAAATTGCATTGATTGTTTCTAAAGTTGTTTCTCAGTGAGCAAGAACTTTGCTCATATTATTATGGGCAAGTTTAAGGGTTAATGGATTAGTGTTATACTTAGCCGTTAGATTAAACACTCTACACTACAGTCTACAACTGTTGTCTAGTTTCGACTCTAATACAGTGTCACGAGACAGTATTTATGTCCTGCACAACTGAATTATTGTATCAACTGGATGATCAAGAATAGGGTGTAAAACTATGGTGCAAAATACTGTGGTGAAATGCCAGTTTAATCTTCGGATACAGTTAACTTGTCCAATTTAGATCCTTTGTTACATTCCCGACATTCCCGTACGGTGAAGTGCCCATTTCTTGCTTCATGTCACGTGACGTACAGCCATACTAAAGTAGAGTTGTTGTTGCAGATGCCAAGTTCTGGGTGGGGCGCGGCGACAAGCCGTCTCCGCAGGGCATCCGCATCCCCGACGAGAACGGCAAGGAGGCGCCGCTCAGGAAATACGACAAGAAGACCATCGTGCTCACTTTGCCTGGAGTAAGTATGTCGGAGATCTTGTGAGTTGGTGAGGTTCATAACCCTGAGTAAATATAAATAGTGCATACTGCATTCCTTGCGAGTTTGCGAGCTGTTTTGCTATCACATTCCTTTTATGTGTAATTTTTAAAAAGGGGTTTACAGCTGTCCATGCACCAAGCGTTACAAATGGCTCTTACACATTTTTTTTTGTATACGGAAGGCCTTTTCAATCGTTACTGAGTTACCCCACAGCACAAGTCCATACGAGAGACACGTAACCGTGGTATGCGCTGAGGGCTGCTTCAGTGGATACCGTAGTCCGCAATTTTTTTAATGCGTATACAAATTTGTCTAACTTGTCACATACATAATCGATGTGATCTTTCCAATTACAGTGTTTATCTATTTTAATACCTAGAAATTTATGGCTCTCTACTTCTTCTATTTCAGTGTTTTTAGCATTGATGTTTAAATTGAAGCGAAGCGTATTATTGCTGCTAAATTGTATCATTTGAGTTTTGTCAATGTTTATCTTTAAATTATTATTATCAAGCCAGCGAATTATATTGTTTAAGGTAGTATTAATTTCGTTTTCATAATTACTTTTATTCATACATTTTGTTTTGTGACATTATCTTCCTGCCCAGTGCCCAATTTTGTTTGAAACTCAATTGTATTGTATCAAGTGTTTACTATAAGTACTTATAAGTTGTTTTTAATGAACATTTTTTAAAGCTAAACTACGTCTTCGCATCAACACATCCCTACCAGGAGGGATATTGGAAAGGAAATAGAGGATTAAGTAATTCAATAGAATATTTTGTTTGTATAGTTCAGATGAATCTTTCTATGTGAACTGACAATGGTAATTGGTTATCGTTGCCCTTACTCCCGTCTCTCTTGTCACTCCCTTTTTCTTGCCCAACAACGAAACACCCATAAATCGGTGCTACTAACTTCCACGGGCAACGGAGACCTCCAGGGACTCCATAATACGACCCTCTAAAGATCTGAGCCTAACCTACTCCACCCTACAACAGTAGCCTACAGGTGAATCCCTAATTCGGATCTCTAAAGCTTTGATCCTAACTTACCCCTTTGCACAGGAGCTGACAGTGTTCGACATCGGGCACTTCGCGGTGTGGTGCGAGGCGTTCACGGTGAACTTCGGCCACATCACCCTGCCCGCCTCCGCACTCGCCAACGTGCCGCCCAGCCTCAAGATGCTGGGTGTCTCGCCACAAGTATGTCTGCTGCTTATCTTTCACGGATGTTTTGGGTCTTGAGAAATATTTTGGGGATCTATACCGATATGACTTCGATACGATAGTCGCTCACGACAATGCACGGCTGCACTGCTCATACCGTGGTGGAGTATGCTCTAGGCCTCCTCAATAATGTGGAGAGACCCGTGCTCAGTAGTGGGCCATTAATGGGTTGAAGCCACTGCTCACAGCTGACGAGGTCAAAAGCATACTTCGTCATGCTGTTCATGTTTCATGGTGGCGTTAAAAGTAGCCTAAGTGTTGAAAGATTTTGATGCTATGGAAGGTATAGACCTTCCATAGCATCAAAATCTTCCAAAAAAAACGTGCTATTTGAAGCGTGAATGCGCTTAAAATTTTTTGCCACTAGCGATCTCCGATTCTCCTACCGACTCCGCGCAATGTTTTAAATCAAGTTCAATTAAGATCGACTGAATACAGATTTAGGTTGGTGAATTGAGTCCCTTATGGCTTGGATCACCACCAGGCAAGGCAGAGCCAATCTAAGGAGAAACATTTCACCTGTCACATAAATCATCATCTGATCATTGCTATAATGGTGGAATTATTATTTAACCCAGACTATCTTGGTATATTTTCAATTTCTGTCAAAACACAAAACATCCGTGAATACTGTACATAGTAATGTAATGCGTAGTGTATATAAAAACTGTTGGGTACTAATAATATAGTTTACTACACGAATGTACATACACAGTCCTTGTACATAATCCTAGAACACCCCAAGAAGTTTGACATTTTATAAATCACCAAATAATCTCCATTTTCCAATGATTTTCCAAGAAATTTATACTAAAATGGTATTAGGTAATTCTACAATTACACTTGACGCCGCCGCCGTTACGGATATTCAAAATGCGATTGTTTAACTATCTCGTTTAATTATAGTAAGCTATTGCGGGATCGTTATGTCAAGGAGATAAGGTTGAAAATAGCGTACAATGCACAGTTTCCATTCCAACTAGATAACAAGGAAACCCACTCATTTGACATGTCGTGTGACAGCCGGGGTGATAAGCCGCGCGGGATAAGGGAGACAGCGAGAGCGCTTCTCGGAATACTGTCGCATGTGGAGTGCCATCGGCGATAATTTAATTTCAAAGTGGATCTGAATTTCGTATTCATTAAGAATATTCATTAGAATCGTGACGTTGTGGGAGACAATATTTTGCGCGGGTGTAAGAGTCTCTGTGGTAGGTACTTTAGTGTAAGCCAACCACCCCTAGTTATGCAATACTGAACAAAGGATGTGACAATTTCGCTAAATAGGGACCCTTAGTTTCATAACCTGCAGACTTATTACGGGTAAAATAATCTTAGACATGTATGAAGAATGATATGCTTCCATACCTACTTAATATTGTGCTAATGAATAGATTATTTTGATTGTGACCAAACGAGACATCGTTATTGAAAAACATTAAGCGAATACTGTGGATTTATGAGTTATGTGATTCATGTACTCGTATATAGGTTGAGCGAATGTCCAAGCATAGCCCCGCTAAATTTTCACTCTGTTGCGAAAATACGAGACATTTTAGCACCCCAGGGAAAACTGGACTGTCCCGTTAAATACGGGACGTCTGGTGGCGTTAATCAAGCATAATTTTTAGCTATATACATAATTTACTTGTTTGTTCCATATTGCCATTCTATAGTCATCACAAAACCCTTCTAACACAAGGTACTTAACGGCACAACTTTAATGCGTACATATTCTATTTTAATATTTATTTATTTAAAGCTCACGAGCGGCTAAGTGGCCTTCACGGCCGGTCAGAGAGCGGCAGATTAATGTTGGACCTGATTAAATCAACCCATCATGGCTTTGATTAATATTTATGCAGTTGGTTACAAGTCTTTAAGAGTGAATAGGATTTTACCAAGTCAATCCGCTCACAATTTTAAGAACTCATCGCCTATTAACATCATGTAAATTGGTGTCAAGTTAACATAGCCCAGGGTATAAAAGTGTCGGAATTATAGTAGGTACCTAGGAATCCTAGGACTTTTCATCAAGTAAACTAAAAAAATATAATTTATTTCTCGGTGTAAATGAGCTCGAGTACAAAGCAGGCAGCTAAAATATGTGAAGCTAAAAAATATTTTTACTGTAATTTCGACGCGTAACCTTTTACGCTGATGAGAATATTTTTACCTCACAATGTGACAATGTAGTGTTGAGCAACTTAGTAAAAGTCTGTTCACTCTTGACTTGAAGACGCCCTCACCTCATTCATTTAAGTCACGTTATGATATAATACGGGTCCGTACCCACATTCATATTTTGTACGACGTTATTTTGGACCAGGGATATGGAACTGAACTAAACTGTTCAGCCGTGACCACGATTCATGCAACTGAGTCGGAATATCTCGACGAGTTATGTTAAAAATATTGGAGTTCATTAATTTATTTGCTAACAAACAATGAATACATGTATAGCGACTAACCAAGCCCACCGCTAGCCTGTATTAGCCTGTTAGCGCCCGCGTGGTTCATTTGCCGCCCCGCCGTGCCGTCCGCGGGGGTTTCACGCTCTGCACACCCGCTTACGGCGGGCTTGCGATTAACTACTTGACCGTTTAAAACGCCAGCGTGAGGACAACTGCCACATCTCTTTCGTTTACACGGAATGTATGTCAATTGTATGTCTTGAGCGAGGCAACAGCAGTAAATTAGTCGCGTCTTCGCCGATGGTCAGACGAGCAAGAACCAAATGGCTGAAGCTCGAAAGTGTGCACGTAGAAGTCGTGCGGCGGCTGTAGAGCAAGGCGAGCGGGTCGTGTCACCACTTAGCTCCAACCTTCGTTTATTATCTCCAATTACTATATGCTTTGTGAGATTAGGCTGTGAAGATTAATCGAGTACCACGCAACAGTTGGATTATCTGTACATATAGTAAACAGGCTGATGCCCGCGGCTTTGCCTGCGTGGAAAATATTTTGACAAATTTTCATAAACTAAACTTTCAAACCCTATTTGACCCACTTAGGGGAGAATATGGCAAAATCCGTAATTAGCGGACGTCTTGTAACTGTAAACTAACTCCCTGCAAATTTTCATCTTCATACGTCAAGCGGTTTTAAGATTTCGTGATGAATGAGTGATGGACTTTTCGCTTGTATCTTATGTATAAATTCTCGTATCACAATGTTAGTTATCTTACTCCTCCGAAACGGCTTTATCGATTTTTACCATTGCATATTTAGTAGGTCTGAGAATCGGCTACTATCTATTTTCCATACCCCTAAGTGGTAGGTAAGGGTTGTTCAACCTTAACATTTTTTTGGCAAAACAACGTTTGCCGGGTCAGCTAGTATAGGTATAAAGATCTGTAACTGATCGCTGCCTGTGCATAGGAAATCCATACAGGGATTTTTATTAACGCAGTACAACCCAAAACAATGAGTTGTTGTTCGCGTAATCTCTGAAGCTCTCAATCTCAGAGCTTATTAAGGAGTTTTTAAAATCTCTCCGGTAGTTTTTGCGCTTATTTGCAGCTAACCTAAAATTCAAATATTTTTTTTATATAATATTAACGTAGATTATGTGATAAAATAGGATAATTCTGTGTATCAACAACCGTTACGACACAAGCTTTGCATTCTAATGTTGAGTTTGGTCTTGAACCGCGCGGGTCATTCGCTGATTTATTATAAACCTGTACAAAACGACTGCCATAATGACCTGTTTGACAATGGAACACATAAGGAACGTTTTCGAGGTTAGTTTGGCACGTTCGTGTTAAATATTAAATGCGCATTCAATGGTAGTGCCATAAACGCGCCGGGTTGGTTATAAATGTAATAATAAATTATAAAATACGCTTTCTGGGCGCGTTATTTATCACTTTGAATTTTCATTTCCTCATAGGAAATTGGACTAGTTGGTCGCAGCTTGGATACGCGAGTCTAAAGATCGAAGACGTGTCTGATTTTTTTGCAACAAAAACATTTGAAGAAATCTTAGCATAGATAGCAGGCAATAAATGGCACTAATTCATTTAACTATTGTATGTTTTAATGCCATTTATTAGAATGAACATCTTTTATTAATGTTTTTATATTCGAAAACTGATGCGTGTCGTATTTCGAAATATTGGACCACATTTGTATTTGAGGTATCCTTGATTAACTGATTCCAAGTGCGTTATTAGGTCGCTCTCCTTTTATTATTTGTCGATATAGTAGTCGGTTCGCTTTTTGTAAAGTTGTTTGGAAGTTTAGTAAAGTTAACTTTTGTTATTTACTTGAGTAAATGAGTAAATACGAGTATAATATAATATACATATTATCATAATAATCTCGGTCCGTGTGAGCAGCAAGCAGGTCAGGGTTACTCCGGTCACCAGCTCCTCACTCATAATGATCAGTGCATGCTTCATTATTAATCTTATTTTTCTCTACATACATAACATTTAAAGTATATACCTATTTTGTCATTGAGTTAATATTTAATTAAATTGATGATGTCATTTGTATTTACTGAAAGGTTTACAAACATAAAGATGAAATAAAGAAAGCTCAATACAATTCCCTGTAGGTATCACTGAAAACGCATTAGTTAGGTACTCCACCGATCCGCACTGGAGCAGCATGGTAAGTGTCCTCAGAAATGAGGAGAGACCCGTCCTCAGTAATGGGCCATTAATGGGTTGTATCCAAGCCAACTTCACGAACTGAGGAAAACATTTGTCTGTAACGGCTGGGAATCGAACCTAAGATCCTTCGCTCGCAGGCAGAACGAACAATCTATCGAACGCGAACGTAGTATAGACTCCGCTGTCGTCGTTTTCTGGTTATATTTGGATATGTTTAAACAGAAACAAATCCTCATTGAAATCCTCAATCAGTCATCACCGCGGCCGTGTGCAACTCAAGGTGATGACAGTAATTAATCACTAAGGTTTTACATTCCAACAATACAAAAGATTTCTTAATACTTGCAAAATTTTTGCTTAAACTCGCGAGCTGAGTGAGGTTATGCATCTTTAAATAATTACGATTGTTCATTTCTGTAGTAACTCTTGGAGGTGTTAATTATTTAGTGTGTAAGCATTTCATCACCACAATCCATTATTGTCTTGCTGTTACCTCATACCTTCTTTCGCAGTGTGAGAGATGTTATGATTCCCTTTAATGTTAATACACAGAGATACATACAGAAATTTAAACTGAAACTTAAATTTTGGTTCTCGCTCAGACTTGTACTCAGGACCCGTAAATGCAATAAATGGTAATACCTGCAATATACGTCGTCCTATAAAGAAAGGATAAAAAAATAGTTATCTTACATAAAACTTATGAAAAATACTTAAATATACTTCGTAGTAGGTATAATATTGATGTATATAAAAATGTCTGTTGTCCCCAACACCGCCGCGTCTCCCGGACAGATAAACAAGACAAAGCGTCATAACGGACTCTACGAACCCCATGCATGTGGTTTTGTTGAGGATTTCCGTTTCAGTTTAAGTTAATCTGTATAACACCATAAAGGAAACACGCCTGTATTCACTATTCACGTCTGTGAGTTGTCCGTGTCCGCACTTGATTAGTGTGTTGTCACATATTATTATCTTGTTATCTACAAAAATGTTAACCATTTCGTCCAAGTTCATTTTCCAGCGTGTTAAATATTAAATTTAAACGACTTATGTTCCGGTTAGATAGCTTTTTTCCCTTTTCCCCTTTTCTTCTTGGCTGATAACCTGATCGCATATCAGTGATAACGACAAATAAGTGGCAACCATTTAGCATCATTTTTGAGCAGGCAAGCCATCATCTGTTTGGAAATTAAGTATACACACTTTGTACTTTTTTACATGGTTCCTGTAGAAGTCGATCATTTAGTCTGGTCTCTATAATGAAGCAAGATTTAGCCACCCTAGCCAGGGCTGCGCTCGGACAATCTCGAGTGATTATTATTATCTCTGATTGTTGTCTTCAAAGGATTCTGATGAACGCAGTCGTTTGGTTAATTACTTGAGCCAAGACTCGGTCTTACGGCGCACTTGGGGAGTCTAGGGAGCGATGTTTCTGGGTTCTGACCAGAGCAGTTTATCAGTCAGAAAAATGTATTTTCTCGAATATTTTAATTTCATTCTTTAATTTATCTTTCGTTACAATATCGCAAAAACATAAAGTTAATTTCAATAGTCAGCATTTAATTGTTTCAAACGTTATTAATAGTTATTGAAAAATGCAGAACTCTTATAATTTCATGTTTTAAATATCTGAAGTACGACCCAGTTTTCCCTCTTTCCATTTCCTTCTCTCTTGGCCGGCAATGCATCGGTGATGCGTTTCTGAGAAGTAGGGTTTTGACAAACATACGGACAACAAAATGACCCAAAACTTGATACTTAACTTAGTCCTTGATAGGTTAGTAAAGGTGTGTAAATGACTATGCCTCGTTGAATGTAATGGTCATTCTTCTGTTTTGTTACTTCCTATACTATGACTTTAGCGAAAAAATAATCTCCATTTAAAACATTTCATTAAATTAAAATAGAATCGAGGTTCATTATCCCGGCGCGGTATCTGGAGGCTGGAGGCACGTCTCATGCAAGCGGTCATTCCACGCTCTGGAACGCTCCAGTTCCAGTGTTGGAATCGTTCCAACATCCAAATTTCCACTTCGCTACTATTTATTAATGTTACGGCATCCAGTGCATTGTAAAACTATTTAAAATTAAAACCGTCGATCGAACCGCATATAGCACTGAAGTATACCTAGTTATGTTGGTTACGCGATATAATGACTTGACGATTCATTAAATAAATGAACTCTTACACACTCCTATTTCAATAGGAAATTTTATGTCTATACTTGAGTCACTGAGAATTGCCTTTTACCGCTAAAAATGTATAACGTGTGTAATAAGTGTATAATTTAGCTTATAAGAAAAAAATACGAAGGCATTTTAAATACTCGCCGTCAATCTACTATGAACTTTAATGACAAGGGCGGAATTTGGCATTTAAGTGGGATGCCAATAAAATGAATTCCATATCCAACGTGAACGCAGTATAAGGTAGCGAGAACAACACAAATACGTTACTTAACTTCAAAACAAACGCTTATCTTTTACTTAAATATCTTTTTGTACACGCGCAGACAAAGAATACTCCGAACTCAACGTTTAAATTTTCGCTCCGTAAGGAATCAAATTCAAGACTTATAGAGCGGCAGTCTGCCTAGAATAGAGACTATCTCAAAAGTAGCATCACCATTTCACCATATCGAGGGACTTTAACAAAGCATAAGTAACTAAACAACTTTTTTAATTTATGCCCTGCAAAGCATGAACACGTTTGTAACCAAACCTCGAATCCTCGGAACGGCGTCCGATGAAGGGCGCCTCTTGTTTGGTATAACAACTTTTCGTCGAAAATCGCTTCGACTAATTTTAGTTGGAATAATGTCATTTCACATAATTATTCATTTGATCGAATATTTGATTGCTATAATTTTATTTCTTATCATCATTTGTTTCGAATAATATCTTTTTATAGAATGCGCTAATTTTAATTAAAGTAATTAGGTTAGCGAGGAGCGAAGCGACGAGCGTGTTAGGTTAACAGGAACCATCGAACCATGCCAGAACCGACTTTAGGGCGTTTATAACCTGAACATTTCATGAAATGAACATTGTATAAAATTATATTCGATCAAATGAACATTATGTCAATCAATATTACACAAAATGAATATTCGATCAAATGAAAATTATTTCAAACGATATTATACAAACTGATTATTATCTTAAACGTTGTTCGATTTATTAAAATTATATCAAAAGTTGTTATACGAAACAAGGGTAACCCTCCGATGAAGCTTCATACTTTTATAACATAACTTTGGAAGTCTGATACGGTGTTTTACGTAGTTGTCGTATCAGCAGTTTTAGTTTCATCTATCCATAGCACCCTGCGATTTCAGTTGATTTTAAGTTTTGGGATAGATTGTTGGTACCCACTGATTTGATTATGTAAAATTATTATAAGTTCTCGTATATGATGAAGTATTCTGAAATAAATGTTCGTATTGGAAAGTGCTATTTCCAAATAACTGAATACAAACAAAAAATATTGTTTAAATTATTATTAGAATAAATATTTTGTAAGACGTGAAATTGAAATAAACATTTACTTGAGATCAAATTGACTGTGATATTTGCGATGAATAAAATAAGTGTCAAGTACTCTGTGCAATAATATAGGTATATTATGATTGCATGTAATAGACAAATTGCGAGATCCGTCCGACATAAACCATCGTAAACACCGCCATTAGATTGTTCCGAGAACACTTGCGTTCACATCGCGCTGAATGGAGCGTTCCGATTTTGTAGATTCGTGACTCAGATATTACTGAATACTGTCATTAGCAATTGAGCATCCAAAACGGATGAGTACGTGTGCTATTTGCATAACGCGCTTTTCAATAGTTCAGGTCAGTCGAGCTCGACGCTCGAGTCGCGTCAAGTTGAGCACGGCCACACGCATTGCAGTCGTGTCGTGACCGCTCGTCTCTTCTCGAGGCGGCCTCGCGTTAAGTACCCAATCAGTGTCGAAAGCGATGACTTGTGAGGCTGGAGTTGAGCGCGGCTTTCCTGTTGCAGAGTCGCAACAGCGCGCTGTCGGCGGCGTCCCCCGCGCGCCCCGCCCCCCGCCCCCGCAAGCCCCTCGCCCGCCTCGACGCCACCACCTACCGCCCCCCGCGCCTCGGCGCCGGCCCCCCCGCCCTCCTGGAGCACTCCGCGTCGCACGACCACCTCCACCGCCGCGCCGACGACTATTCCCCTGCGCCACAGCAACTCCTCGAACCCCAAGCGACGAAGAGCAACGAGAACGATCAGCTGAATTATCAACAGAGAGTGGCGCAGCAGCAGCAATACAATCTACAGTTGCATCAACAGCAGCAGCAGCAACAACAACAGCAGCAATTGCAACAGTATCAACTCGGACACGACAGACAATATCAAAATCAACAGCAACTGCAACAGCAGGAGCAAATCTATCAGCAGAGTCAGATACAAAACCAGCAAAACTATCAACAAGGTCAACCGCAGCAACATGTTCGGCTGTTAAATGACCGGCAGACGCAGGAGTTGCTGTACCAGCAGCAATTTTACGAGCAGCAGAGACAACAGCTGGAGCGGGAGCTGGCGCGGTATCGCCAGGTGCAGCAAGAAGAGCCCTTCCAGTATCGGCTGTTCCCGCACAAGTACGACGAGAATCAAGGACACTACGAGACGGAGATCCAGAGGAGCATTGACCTTGACCTAGTTGAGGGGTCGCGGCCGCAGTGAGCGGAGCGAGTCGTTGAACGATTGCGAAACCGATTGCCCAACGTCATCATCGCATCCTTTCATCCGAACATCTCGAGACGGCCGATCCGACGGCTCTATCAATATGTTGCGACAGAATTCCCGCGATTGGCCAATTTGTATAAATACGGAGTGATGGCGAGCCGTTGCCCTTCTCGACCAGCCTTGAGGACCATCTGCGTTATATTGTGACCCCAAATATAAAACGTTATAGACATAATCGCCTCTCGTCCAGCCTAATATGGGTTGCATGCCAAAAAGTTCGACTAATCAATTAAATCATTATCTAATTAAACTCCAAAAATTGTGGATGAGGTCGACATAATCTTAAAAAGATTTATCCTTATCTCCTTATCTCGGAAACGTGTCCAAAATTATTCGGCTTGAAAAATATCGATTGCTGAAGATCGCAGTGAATCACAATCTACCGGCTACAGCACATCCCTAGGGCTGGCATACGTTTTCTTCAGCTCCAGTGCGTCTGGTTACATCGTCGGAATAATTTATGTGTGTCGCAATCTGACGGCGAATGTCACGCATTGCGTACATTTACATAATCGCTACGGCGTTTATAAAAAAATCCTATCGGCCGCTACAAAACTCATTTTCGTACCATTTTACGAGCGGTTTTTACGATTGGTAACCTTCCATAAATAATATTTTCTTCCAAATCGTTATAAAGCAATTTAGGAGTCAAGGGGAATAGCATTATTGTCGAACCATTTATGATTGAATTCTTAGACGTGGGTCGAATGTATCTTCAAACTAAGTCTCAATTGAACAACAACAATATCCATGATTACACGCCCACGGGGACGTTATAAAACAAATAGAAAAACATTGTTACCGATTTTATTAAGTCTCTGATTCCTCTTCAACGATTGACTCTTCGGCGATGACACGGACCGCGCAATTTAAATTTTTCTCCACGACGACGATCTCATCTCTAAAGCTGGTTGTTTTAGTTTCCGACTGCGAGACGCTTGAAGTTCGTCTTCGGAATAATTTATATTCGTCGCAATCTGACGGCGGAAATGTCAGGTACACATTTACATAATGGCTTCGAGACTGTCCTATTTACCTGCACGGCGTGCCGCACTTTTGGGGTAGGTTTTTTCGAAGATAAGCGTGAAATTAGCCTGCGTATGCAACTGCAGACTTAGTCATGGTTCAGTGAAAACGAAGCGAAGTTATGATTTTATCGGCTGCGGAAGATGTAACGAAATAGAGTGTGCAATTACAATAATCTTTTGGTGTAAATATTGTTTTTAAATCTTTGAAACGTGACACAAGTCAGAAACAATTTACCTAAGTGTCTTCGGTGATGTAATTGAGTCTTACTTCCTGAACTGTTACAATATAACGCAAATGATCTTTATTTAATTTCTGATATTTCGTGAGCAGCGGCCGTCTCTCGCTAATGTTAAGTGCCAGAAAGAATGCCAGTAATTCCATGCCAGTATCAGTGATCATCATTGTTAGATTTAAGATAATGTTAGGTATTCACTAGGCAAACTGTATAATGTAAGCTATAGAATCATTAGATTAATTACAAAATAAAGAATGTTGCGTGATTGTGGTTTGATTTCTATATAATTTATTTGTACAATTCACAGCTGCAACAATATTATTGTTCTTAAGAAAATGTATCCCTTTAAATCTTTTTTGTTATAAGGTAATTCATCTATTGTAATATAACACATACCTCATAAGATTCAGTATATTGTTTCCATCACGTTTCCATCAAATTCAACTGTATCAGTTAATCTTCTCATCTATTTTATAAATAAAACGTAGCTTCGTTTTTGTTGGCCTATGTTTCAGTAGATTTTACGTAATTCTTGGAACAAAAACGAAATAAATAGAAATAAGATCCTAAATAATAAGAAAGATTTGATGTCAACAGCTTTCTAAGTAAGATACAGATCTCTAAATTGATTAAATGTTAAACGATGAGAAACTCGAACAAAGTATAAATGTTACTTTTTCTCTAAATCTAAATTAGTTTTGCAAGAATTATTTAAGTGCAAGACGCGTGCTTAGTTTTTACATCGTATTATATCGCGTGCTAACTTTTTTGTATGATGATCACTTTGTTATTACAATAGCATTAGCGTGAAATACAATTATCATGTTTGCGTCGTGAATACCTGGCATCGATTAGTTTGTATCGTTAGGACATTCGTTTCAACTGACCAATCAGTTTGGTTTGCAATAAAAATTGGAAATTTTGTGGTGATAATAGGTACTCAGTACAAAGTTCCTAGCTGTGATATGTAGTTCTTTATTATCTACCTTATAACTAAATTTTACATTTTATTGCTTGGTTGATCGATGTCCCTTTTATTATAACGCATGCACTGTAGTTACAATATTAATGCTGAATTTGTTACGTCAATCACCTAAAATATTGCATGTATGTGGTAGTATATACATTAGTGTACCTGCTTGTAATTCGTTGAGAATAATAGTTTTAAGCCATATAATACAAGAACCCGTAACTCAGTTTTATGTAAAGCGCACGTCCATTTTATAATCCAACGATGTCTCAATTTGAGTAAATATTGTGGCTACAGCGTGTACTTTAGTTGTTAATATTACTTTTTACATTTATACCGTACTAAACTCATTTTATAAGCGATATAATACTCACGTGGTAATAAAGCTTACCAGAGACTCGCTCTTTTATTCATAACTCTGTTTTTATTGTTTTGCTAATAAAACAAGGCATGGCCTCGGGTTTAAGCTCGCGATAATGAATATTTGAATAAGTTGCTGATAAAAGCTAGATTACGTTCGTCCCGAATTACATCAAGAAGTAGATTTGCTTTTGACAAATAGCAAATCAAAAGAGTGTTTACGAATATAGGTAATAAATTCATCTGTTCTCACAGATGTTTAAAACACTGAAAGTAATTTAAAGAAAAGAACAGTACAAAAGAAGCATCACCGTCCATTAACAATGAGCTATGTGACGGCAAAAAAACAGCCAATTATTTTAACATTACGCCCTTTACAAGACAAGGAATATAGCTAATTCGAGGAGCTTTGATCTTTAACACGTTCCCTGCGGCACAGATTTTTCTGTACTTTCCATTACTGCGTTACGAGGCGTTTTAAACCTCGTCCTAAACCAGACATTGTGGCGGCACGAGGCATATTAAACCCCACCGCCCGTAGGAGACAAAAATCCTTTTTTTGCCGCCAAATAAAACAAATTGTACGGTTTTTGTCGCGATTATTATTAACAATGAATTGATGAACCTAAATCTACCGCCGCCCGTGGTTACATAAGTTAGTTTAGATTCTATAGGTAAAATAAAACGTGGGATCTGATGTACCTCGTACCGCACTGAAAAATGGCAGTTTTTCATATTATTTAGTGATGGGAAAATAAATATCGATTTTATATATTGGTATTTTATTTTTAAAATTTATGGGTGTTTCTCATTGAAACAGTTCAAACAATAATATTTTTTGCAACCAGTGCATTCTGTGACAATTTTCTTTACTTTTTTGTCTGCCTCACGACTTGTTAGGTGCGGAGTTTTTCGTAACATCCTACACGAGGAGATGTGTGTTCTTTAATCCCTTTTCGAGATGATGTACCTACTTTGTTTGCAGTGGGTTCTGAAAAGTAGGGTCGAGCTTAGTAGATTAATTTAAGAGTAAGGAAATGGTGAGTAGACTTGAGTAAAGTTGGTTAGATTAGAATAGAGAAGAGTTGGGTAAAGTTGGTTAGAGTACTGAAGAGTCGAGTACAATTGGGCAAAAGCATTAAATTTTGATGAGCAAAACACCGTTTGCCGGGTCCGCTAGTTAACTCAATAAACAAACATACCATAATTTATCATGATTAACAACCTATTTGAAGAAAGTTACTCAACAAGTCACATTCACGTTTCTATTAACGATATAACAAGTAGTTAGGATGTTTGAAGATTACCTGTATCCACATCCAAGTCGTTCTCTGTAAAAGCTTCGAATGCGTTGCACAACACTAACAGTTCAACACTCGCACAACACTTCAGTGCGGCACGAGGTCTAAGAAACCCGGTATTAAGGTGGATATACCATAGAACTAGGAATTAATAGCACATCTCAGATATATAGTTATCTTTTTCCTACACTGAACCAGATGGAAGTTATGCCTCCCGCACGACAGAGAAGTTTAAGTTTTTTCTTACCGCTATAACGTCGAGACCGAGACACGGACGAGGTGCTTAAGCCTCGTTTCGCACTCATCGTGTTAACTTTGGTTTGGATCTTAGCATTATATATCATCACTAACACACTACAATTCAAACTTAAACATCGGAGCTCAGAACTAGCAGTTTGCACACTGCGGTCGCATTCGATTCGGAATTCCTTCTAATTTCATCCCACACAAATGTCAGCTTTCCGCCCCTATAATTAAGGTACATTGAAGATTGATGGCGAGAATATAAAACGTCGTAAGTAAATTTTGCTTACAAGCAAAACTGAACTGTGAGCACTGGTGATAAATTTGTTTTTAGTGGGTGTAAATTCTATACTCCCGGGGACGTAGTAAGTGGGCAGCGCAGGGGCTGCCGTGTTGGCGTGGTGTAGCTGTAGCTCAGCTCAGCACTTTTCAGTTAGTCAGTTGCTGCTCCGTAATAGCTGTATATCATATCCTCAGTTTCATGAACCAAACACTTTAATTGCAATGCGAACATTTCCATTTGCATTTTCGTTTAGATATGCATGACGAAAGTTTAACGTCTACGCAAACAATTTTGACGATTTTAGGTTTGTTACTTCGATAGTAACCTTGCTGAAGCAAAGGTTCCTAGATACGATTCCTGACAGAGGCAGACTTTTATGTGGTAGATAAATGTTTATTGCTCGGATCGTGCATATTTGACATATTTTATTGGTCCCATCAAAATAAAATGAGTGTGTAAAAGTTTACTTATGTGTACTGTTTATTTATGTCTTTGACATGCCTATTTAGTCTCAAATAGTTCATCGCTCGTATCGATTAAAGCTCAAATGTTACTATTGACGATCAAAATGAAAAAAAAAACGTTTATTTAGGTTGCTACGGTTGCTAGCTCCAATATTTTCAAAGTGCAACACAAAATTAATAAAGTAGGTATGCAGCAGGACCGTAGGTGGAGTGGACGAGACTCATAAGGAAACTTGATATTTTTTTAAGTTTTATTTAGTAAGAGTATCATACTACCAACGAATATCACCACTTATCACCAGATGGGATGGAAGTTAAGCATAAATATAATATAAACATACAGCAATAACTTTTTACAATAAAATTGTAGAATACCCTCGAAAACTACTCGTCAAATGTCGCTAAAATTTATGACGATAAGCACTTACTTACGATAAAAAAAGATTATACAAATCGGTACATTCAGTCAAAAGTTATTAGTTAATGGTTACTTTTCATTAACACATTTTTTTGCATAATGTACATATATCTAAAACATTAGTTTAATCAAATATGCCTATCTGTACCTATCTTCCATGTAAACTTTAACCTTGTCACTCCTACGCGTGTCCAGTATTCCTCTCAAGTCTATAAATTAGTCTCCTATTAACATATATAATTACTGACCCCATTATTCGTATGGGTATAGAATATGCTTCGCAATATTGCCATTTGCGGTTTTATTACAATACTTTACAAGAAACCTTTCCAATTTCAAATTCAAATATGCTTAAACAAGGTAAACCCCAAACACAATACAAGTAGGTACAATTCTCGTAAATTTGTACACGAAAATATGGTACATCGGTACAATTCTCATTTGCAAGGACAATTCTCGTCGTTGCAATACCACCTGTATCCCGTCGCATGTTGTATTTGACGTGTTAGTACGCTGTTCTTGTGAAATTAATTTTCGCTGTGGAGCCGTGCGGCCGTGCAAATTGTGTTACGTGCGCCGTACAATTTGCGGGATGAGCTTCACTATAGTAGAAACGCGCTAGCTATGCGTTCCTGAAGTCTGTCAATTCATCATGACTAGTGATGTACAATAAAGAGGCTTTGGGCAAAACGTCACACTCGGAAAACGTCCCATGGGACGTTTCGCCCCCGTAATTTTTTGACTGGGTCGATTGGTCCCAGAAATTCAAAATTAAATTATATAGTCGGCAGAAAAATCTACATACGTGTGTAAGATATTTTCACTATAAATATTAAGGTTAGCTTCTATTTGATAATAAAAAGAAATTGAAATACAGTACTTAATATAAATTATTTTTAAATAATTATACAATGACTAATACAAATGCCATAATATCTGTTTTAATTAGAATTTAGCTTTTAGCTTTAAAAAATTAAATTAAATCAAAGGACAAAAACGTCCCGTGGGACGTTTTCAGAGTGGGACGTTTTTCCCAAAGCCTCATTATGTCTCATCACTACAAAAACAAAAAGTTGATATGACATGAATATAACCTTGAACGAGCGCCGTTTGACGTGGTTTTCTTTTAAAAGGTATTTGTTTTTATATTTGTTATTTAAGTAATTGTAATACTTTTAGCCCAAGATTAATACGACTATTGTAAGTTGGCATAATTATTCGATTTAATGTTTGATTTTAATGTTATCACTCGTTAATAAGGCAATTAAAAGGTATTAAAAAATTGACAATTAATTTGTACGACAGTTCAAAGTTACATCGCCCAGTCGAATGACAGACTTCAGGAACGCATAGTCAGCGCGGCCAGATTATAGTTCATCATTTTTGTCGGCAAACGGAATGACATCGCGCTACGGTACGGCGTTAATTAGAAATAATTTGGCGAGGTATGATGACATACTCGTATGCAGTGATTTGTTAATTTTGATGAGTCAGATTTTGACTTAAGGACGTAGCCTATTGCAATGTTACATGTTTTGTGCTAAGCATCAATGTAAGAGGACATTAACATGTTAAAAGAAGATTACTGTTAAGTTAAATCTAAGGTTGTGGGGTCGTAAACTTTGTCTCGGACCGTAATCTTGGAAAGAAGGGCACAGACTGATGGTATCTATGGTTTATTTGGCAGGCTATTAAAATGAAACAGTTCAATGAACTATGTATATTATGCGTCTATTGATTGTCTTTTATTACAAAAAAGATTAGTTTGATAGAATGATTGAAGATCGTATAACGTAGTTGGCAGTGATTTGTTTGAGAGGCGAAGGGTCTGGAGTTCAATTCCTGACGAACGATTGAATGTTTATTCTCAAGTCGTGAGTCATTGTGACACAGATAATTCTAGGGCAGTTCTGTGAGTTTATAAGTTTATTATTATTTGCAAGGCTTATAGGTTTAACCTACTTAGATAAATCTTCGAGATATGTTAACAGTTACAAGCTGCGTTCTCCAGTACTGTATGTCTTACTTGTACTTGAACTCTGCCACCGAGTCGTTTGCAGATATAAAAAAGTGGAGTAATGTCTGTCAACACAATAAGGCCTAAATAACTAGTCTTAATCATATCATTCATATCGCAGCCTTCTCTACCATAGAAGTGAAATAAAAAGCAATAAATACTAAAATCGATAATATCTCATAGGAACGAGAAAAATAAAAAATTATTAAATTGGTAGGTATTTAATGAATAAATAAATGCTACAGCTGTATTTGGATTTTTGCCCGCAATAACTGTTCTGTCATGTATCTGCCTCGGCTGGGAATCGAACCCGGAACCTCTCCTCGTCACAGACGTGCTACTAACTAAGTCAATTGATAGGAATTATTGTTTATTAATTTATAAGCCACGAAAATACGAACATCTATTTCATCGCACAGTTACGGTATTCACCGCTGAACGTCGTTTTGCCGTATAAATATTTGATTTGAGGCAGATCTGGGACACCCCCCGCCCCTCCGCCCGTTGTGGTCGCACTTATTCAATCAATTTAACGTTTGGATATATTTTCACTTGAATTTAGCCGCTGAATTGAATTTGTGTAAAGTAGGCACCGTATTGGCGTTTAGGATAAAAGATTGTTGTGATGTTGCGATTTGAAATTTTAATTGGATTATTGTATTTGACTAACAATCAATTAATCGCAACTAATTACGGTGAAAGTTATTTACTATTAAAAACGTCTTATTGGTACAATTCTGACGAGTAATAGTAGTCCACAAGTTATTCCAGTACGGACTGGTGGAGGTAGCGTTGTCTAGACACTTTTTTTACCTAAAAAAATATTAATTAAACTGTTTTGCGGAATATTGTTCCTTTCTAGAAATCGCTGTTTTTAACGCTGCCACTGTTGTGGGCATAGGATTTCTAGCATATATACACATTTTTTAAACTGTCCTAAACATGCTCAATGGGATTTAAGATCCGGGCTGCTTGCTGGCCAATTCATGATACGCATCCCAACCTCTTCGCGATATTGTTGAACTTATACAGCAGCGTGGGGTCAGGCATTGTCTTGAAAAAAATTGCCTATGAATCCCATGTAAGGTACCACGTGGGCTTCTAAAACCTCTGTTTTATAGCGTTGGGCCGTCAAACCAACTCTTCTACCGTTATGATGAACCATAACGACGAATACAAGTTCCGTACGCCCGATCATCGAAATGCCACCCCACAACATACACGAACCGCTACCAAAGGAAACTCGCTTCTCAAAGCAACCTTGAGCATATCTCTACCCTTGTCGACGAGAGACTTTTCTGCGACCGTGTGCACCATTTAAACATATTCTACTCTCATCGGTGAACAATACGGAGGCCCATTGCTCTTCAGTACAATTTATGATGTTCACGTGCAAATCTTAAACGCGATTGCCTGTCAGCTGCGGACAGCTTTGGATCATATTCTGGACTAAAAGGGGTGATTAACGCTTCTTTAAGCCTCCTTCTTATTGTAGGTCAACACACGTTTACTTCACGTACTTCATTTAGTTTTGTTTTGATGTTTACTGACGTGAAGGAACGATTTCGTAGAGAAGTTGAAACAATAAATCGGTCGTCACGACGGTTAGTTACTCGAGTTCTACCGGCACCGGCTCTCCTTTTGTAATAATCAATATCAACAAACCTTCGGTATACTCTAGAAGCTTGACTAGACTAGAAGCTAGACTGGTTTAAATTTAAATTTCTTTGAAGCAAGCCTTCCCGCACTAATGCCACAATTTGAGCAGCTTGTTCTGACGAAGCATCCATATTTATTGCGACGAAACTTTTATTGAGTTCAAAAGACCCAAAACAATACTATTGATAACAATAATTTGCGTCCCAAACGAAAAAATAAACAAACAGAACAAACAAACTTTACTCCAGTAACATACGAATCTGAGATTGAGCATAAATTTTATTTTCCCGCCTATAATTTTACCATGTACTGCAGTTCAATTCTTAAATTTAATATTTTTTTATGATTAATGGACAGTCTTGACATTTCCATTTAGTTTAATCTAAATAGTTAGTATACTTATCAAGAATATGAATTTGACAGTACTTTTGATCTTTGATGCAGTTTATAAGTCCGTCAGTGTAATTACTAAATTACTGGTCATGCGACTCATCTCACAATGTGAGGGTTACAGGCCTTAGTCCACCACGCTGACTTAATGTCGATAAGCAAATAACATCTGTGAGAACATTGTGGGGAACCCTCAGGTGACAGGTTTCCTCACGATGTTTTCCTTCACCAAAGCAACTCAGAAATATATATTATTACTCACAATATATATATATTTAAATAAATGGTGTGTGCCAGATTCGAACCCAATCTCCACAATCTAACTTCGAAACCACTCAACTGCCACTGGTACCTACAGTACTACATACAGTAGATAAATCCTATCAGCATTCAATGCGGTTATAAATGTTTATATGTGAATAACATAATATTATAAACTAATTGTTAAAATGACCATGTCCTCAATTTAATTCTATGAATAATCTGCGATTAAATTGAAGACAAATCTTTAGTGTTTTGGTGTGCGCAATTTAGTGTTAACTTCGTTGGTACAAAAAGGATAAGTTTTAGAAATAGCAAAAAAATTTTATTACAAGCTAGAGGTCAATGATTTATAGCAGTAGTTACCAATGTGTTTTCGATTAAGAAGGAAACAAGAAACATGTCGTGCCAGACAATTTACGAATCATATTCGAATAAGGGCTTCCGAAATATAAACCCCTTAGCCTGGTTGGAGGTGCTGTCTGTCTGTGTGTGGGTCCTGGGTTCGGTTCCCGACCCGGGTTAACATTTGTATGCAAAAGATCAGTGTTTGCGGTCGACTGAAACGTGGTGTGGAAGTGTGCGGGTATGAATGCAAACATTTATGTCTCTGCAAAACTGAATATGTGTCTTTTGTCAATTGGATAAAATTGGCCAAAGTAATGAGCCAAACATGTTCAGTATTCATGGCCTGATAATATATTGATAGTAGATGACCGCGTATTGATTTCCTAGCGCGGCGATTGCAGCCGACACGAATTAGCCTCCGCCGACGTTTCGCCTCTAAATATTTGATCGACTCGGCGCATCCGCTAATTTATCACGAATATACGTTGTCATGACTAATCTGCTTTGAGCATTGTCTTATATTTAGCAGTGAAACGTAGCTTTTCACATGGGTTTCATGATGGTTATCGTAACACTAGGACTGATGGCTTAATGGGCACTCCTAAACACGCAAACGCTCGAAATGTTTTTCGGCAAAAATCGCGAACAGATAACGTGTTATATATAAAGGCTGAATTATGTGTGGCTACATCGCACACATGTCAAACGATGACGTTACGAAAACCTGAATCACGATATCGAAAATTTAAACACCGCTCTCTTGTACACCTACAACTTAAGACCTCGGTCACCCCAGGCATGTCGTCTCGCCTGACGAGAGATCTTTGCCAAATATGTATGTGTTATGGGTGTGAACATATTATGCAGAGTTCTACACTAGGTATTTATCATAGATGTACATACCTATTATGGTTATCGTGAAAAAACGTAATCAATACAGTTGCCGATAAATCCATTGACATGCGACGAAGCAAATACGACTTCTACTACTAAGAAAATATTCTTTAACAAGATGGGTTTCATTGTAGAATGACGCGAATGAAATCCAACAATATTCTGATGTAGCTATTGCAGATTTGCTGGAATTGTCGCTCCGCATTTTCGCGAATAAATGTTTGATTCTTGCGAAGCCACCACGGCATCACCAATTACCACCCACCAGCCACCAGCCATCAGCCTTATTTAATCAGTTCTATTGTAGATTCTGAGCTCGTCTTAGACCGCGATTGGTTACATTTCGGATTTAACCAGTTTTTTTCTGATAATAATTGGATTATGACGCGGATTTATTTTAAGCTTAGAATGTGTAGATTGATACCAATTGAAGTGCGCTTTTGAACTTATTTTCTAGTTATGGTTTAGATGTACTATTTAACCAATTATAACCTGTTGGGGCGTGTCAATTTAAAAAATGAGGAAAGTGGACTGTATACTGATTTCTATTTAGGTACCTAAGTATATATTTAGCGTGTCTCTTCCTGAGCAATACTTTACAAAAGACAACATCAAAAAAGGAATCCACTTACCTTAGTCTCGTTGCGTGGCGTCTACCGAAATAGCGAAGAGATGGTCTGCTTCTTGTTTCTGTGCAGACCAGTTGGTTGCCTCCAACTTCACCGCAGTCTCGTAAATCATAAATGCGACGAGGCGAGTCTTGAATGGCTGGATTGCCGGACATTCGAAATTTAGTAAAACAAAAATGAATTGCAGCCACGCCGAAGGGCTCGCACCAACCGGGACGACTTGTGAAACAGCACTAGCACTACTAAAAACTACTAGCAAAAAGGAGGATAGAATCCAAATTAATGCGAAACATTTTAGCAACTGTGAATGTGTTGCTAGAATCAAAACAATGTAAATTAATATTTCCGAACATGACATAATTGTGATACAGGCTATTATCAGACAGGCTATTGTGATATAGGCCACAACTGGTCAGCTGGTCACGCTGTTCGAGTGTTGATGGATTTTATACACCTGTGAGAACGATATGACTACCTGACTAACTGACCTGACCTAACTTATGAGGTTTCCTTCAGGTTTTGTCTGAGACTCAGGTATTACTAGTTATATTTTAAGCAGAAGATACTTAGTCAATCTAACAGAATCACTTACAAACTAGCCATATAATGTTCATACACAGTCTGCTAACCGGACTAATCAACCTACTCCCAATTTGAGAATTGTTTTGTGTCGGTGACAGTTGGCATAGGCGGCAGCGTAGTGATTTCTCGTTTGCTACCTTAATTTCATTAAAAAATCCAATCGGATCGGGCGTTCCCCAGCCGGCAGCTGAAAACAAATAAAAAGGTGATAACATTATTCTTCCATTGTGAAAATATCATTTCCATGAATAGGGGTCGCTGAATATGGCGGGGAGGGGCCGACCTTTGAGTGCGCCGCCAAATTGTGGCCATAAATATGTACAGTAATATACTAATGGCACCGAAATCGGTAACACAAAGCTTTGTATAGAATATCGAACTTAATTAACGCTTTCAATTTATGATAAGCGCTTGACAAACTCACACGTACACACGTAACCATACATACAAATACATACAACATCACAATATAAGCACTGTGTATACAAAGCTGTAAACACTTTGAATACAATACGGCATAGTAAATACATAGTCCATGTGCCTACCCTTTTTATTACGGTTTCATTGTTTCTACTTAATTATGTATTCGATCCCAATAGCAATTGCTTAAATCGTCAGTGTCCCTTGTCAATGACCTTCGGATGGGCTGAGAACTTCCGTGACTCGGTTAGCCCATTAAGCTCCAATCGATACTTGGGCTAAAGGAGGCCTTCTCAGTACTCCCCCTTCCATCATCGCCACTCACCGAAGATTGAAGTTTCATCCACATCGCTTGGATTCGTGGCGCACGACTACGGTCCGTTTTTCTCGATCGTTTTTGTCGCGAACTTGCAAGCTGTGGAATGAGCTTCCTTCCGAGGTATTCCCAGAGCGCTTTGACATGGGGCTCTTCAAGAAAGGTGCAAAAAGAGTTCTCCTTCAGGGCCGGTGTTGCACTGGTGATTCTCCTTGTGTTGCTCGTGTTGATAGGCGACGATGACCACTTACCATCAGGTGGCTCGTCTACTCTTACGTTTGCCCTTCAGGCTATAAAAAAAAAAACTAAGGAACGACTTGTGTTCTCAATAGCACGGTTGTATTGACCCTTTTGGGGCATATTGGAATACTCACTATGCTGACAGACCACTTACTAGCAGGTAGTCCGTCTGTTTGCCTTTAGGTTACTTATTTATATGAAAAACACACCCCTGAAGTATATTTCTAAAATAACATGTAATTGCATTAGACTCTGCCGTACAAGCATTACAGCGAATTACCCATAATGGCCCATAAATCAATGTTATTGCTTAGTTCATTGCGGGTAATGTAGGCATTCATCAATATAGACCTAATTAAACAATAACCAGTGGTACTACCCACGTAGCGCCATAAAATTGTTGGGCTCGAAGGACCAACAAATTGTTTGTAAGAAAATGCCCTTATATAGATCGTATTGATCGTATAGAGATACGAGATGTAATAATTATAGAGTCATGTTCAATATTGAAAATATCCAACCATAATCCTTAGTATATCAGCTAGCTGCCAACTAGTTACGTGAACTAATCGTCAGATAATACGTAGATAGAATATTGGAACTGCCAGACGACCAAATTTATACATAGTTTAATTATGGCAGTCTATTGAAGAATCAATCGGCAAACGCTGACCTTTATAAATAACTAACAACCGGGCGCGTTTTGTATCGGGAACAGAAAGCCGGGTTACACGCGCGAATGTGTTGTGACGGGATTTTTTAAATACCCGCAATAAAAATAGCCATATTTAACAACCATTCGAAATAAAATAATTACATGAGTGTCATATAATAGTGCAATAAAATGGGACCACAAGCTTTTTTACGTCATCTTTCACTCATTCAAAAATCTGTCGATAACATCTGATAGTGGTCACTTTCGCTCATGAATGAATATGATGGTCGCTTATTATAATATTTCACTGAAAACCACATCTCAATCCGTTAAGCCGCTTCTGAGATTAGGGAACAAACGCACAAACTGATTCTACTAATCGTTGATATGGCATCAATTGGGTTAATAAATAATAGACACCCTCAAAAACAAAGTTTATAAAATCCGCGTAAAATAGAATATGACTTAGTTGAGCGATAAGAAAATATACGAAGGCTGCGTTATTTCAGAACCCTTTGTTACTATAATCAAATGACAAACAATAAGTAGTAATTCATAAGAAAATAAAAACCCTTAACAAGGCAAGCGTGAAGACTCGTACATCATTATCTTTTATTATCGAGGGCCCGGCGCGGCGGCTGGACGGGCCCCGAGCCGAGGCCCGTCGCCATGGCAACCGGCGTGTGTCCTCATATCTGATGACGGTGCGCGGAGTAATCGTGTGTGACCCTTCGGAAGGTATAAGGGCTGGGTTTTGGTCGTAGGCGGCAGCGGGTTCGAAAGCTGTCACTAGTATCCGTGGAAAAAACATCGTGTTAAAACCAACACATCTAATAGTTTATATAAGTTATAGAATAATTCGACTACAGCAATTAACAAAGTCGGAAGTGAAAAAGTGTATTTTTTCAGTAAGGATAAATGAACTTTATAAGAAGAATAAAATGAATTATTTTTAATGAATTAGCAACTGCGATGACTGTACATTGAAGTGGAGTTGAGTTACAATTTATAGTTTTATATCGAACGTTTTATGAACAGTAAGGTATATCAATTTAAAGCTTAAAGGAACTTGTCTAAGCTGAACGATACTTATTGCTTTGAATTCTGATGCTATTAAATGTTTTTAGTGCTTGGCGTTAAGGCTGAAGAACCATTTGATAGAGTTAGCCACGAAACGACTTCTCGTGTTCCGGCCGAGAGCTTATAAGCCTGAGAGCTTGTTTTTCTTACATTCCTCATTTTGTTTTTTGCATCGGTGGCGTTTTAGTTTTCCTGCATCCAAGGGCGTCGGTAACCATTTATTATTAAGCGGTTCGATTGGTCGTTCGTCGTCTATAACATAAAGCATCATAAGCGATGGCGATATACATATAACATCGTTTCTTAAACAGCACCCTTACAATATAAACATTATACCTAATAGGCTTCGTGACGAACTCGAAGCATTGTGCGGTACAGACAATACCCACGTGTAATATCATTTTACTTATTGGCTATACGACCATTTATACAGGTCAGTCTCCAATCCATTATAGACCAAATTGTATTATAGAGAACCACGAGGGGATTTACCTTTTGTTATTACATTGTAACCGAGTCTGTTATAATAACATGATTTAACTGAAGTTAGGGTCTTATCTTCGTCTTGATATTTTTACTTTCGATGGGTTGTTGTACACAAGGGAAGATCAATAAAGAAAAATAAGTTGAATTTAAAATCTACTATAGTAAATATTGCAATACCTATTAATTGACGTACCTATACTAGTCCTTTTATATTTAGACACACTGACGAAGGTATCAGCAAATCAAAACTGAGGTACCTATATTGCTCCAATTTTATACTTCTGAAAAATTAACTTGACAAATTCATATTATAGTACAGCAATTTAGAAAATTTCCCGACCGACGTTCAGAAACGCGGTAGTATCATCTATTATCACACAATACAAAGACAAGCAATAAAGATCTTAACAGCGCAGTAGGGGACCATACAGCGGAATCTTATAGCGTGTCCCGCGAACAATATTTATAATTGTCTTGAGAACCCGAATAACGCAGTAACATTGTTCGCTAGACCAGAGTCTGGGTTCAATGCCATCATTTAAATATATCTAAACGAGCAGTATCTCCCGATCGTGGACAATATTCTCACAACACAAAAGGCGAATGTCGCCGACGTTGTCTGATGGGATCGTAATTAAGTGGGTGAATGTTATGACGCACACGTGGGATCTTAATGGAACAATACGGGCCACAAGGCTGGCTAAAGGTCCGCGCAAATTACATTGAATCGACACAAATAATAATTCGAGTCAGGTTCAACTCCTAAGAAAACATTGAAATCTTAGCTTAAATTTTAATGCGTGTACTTAAAGAAAAGACGGTTTATGGGACCGAAGCGAGTGCGGTTACTAATTTACATAACTTTCATAAAATAATACTTACCTATCATATTCTAACTTTATTGGGAGACCTTATAAAATTATCAATCATAAGGCGACATAAAGTAAATGTTGCCATTCAGCAGAATTTATCACAGACTACCTTGCAAATGGGGAGAGGTGAGACTTGTACTTAACACATTAAATTAACAAAAGATTAACAGTAAATGTTCTTATTTAACTTTAAATTTAAGCTGTTTATGTCTAGGCAGAGATTAATATATTAACATATACATGTTATTATTATATTATAGATAAAATTATATTAATTTAGCTTTTTAGATTACTATGTTTAGCTATGGCATTTTAGACTCTGAATATACATTTTTCTTTCTCTATCCCTTACAATACAATACACTACAATAACACTTAATTGTACACCACTAATAACAATTTTACAGTCTGTTAACTTTTCTTTCTGCACAATATGACTCTGAGACAGAATCATTCCGCTTACCGTATGGTTCTCTGGTTCGCTGGTACGTGAGGAGGTGCAGTAACAGACGCGGTTGTTTCCAGTCGAAGCAGAACCATAATCGTCTAGCAGACCCTATGGTTCTATCCCCGCTGGTCCGTGAGGTCGTGCAGTAAATGATGTTGTTGTTTCCAGTCGAAGCTGAACTGCGAGGTGCTGCACGACGAGCTGGCGTTCGAGGTGCGCTGGGCAGTGGCTGGAGACAGCATCGTGCTGCAGCTTGTCGCCAAGCTAGGTGAGGAGTCACAAAGTTCTTTGTAAGGCTGCGGAGAGGAGAAATGGAGAAATATTAACCAATAGCAGGTTTTATTTTAAATATCTATTTCAGGCACCAGGTTCTCTCTAGCAAAGGCTTAGAAATAATACATTCGTACTTTGTATCTAGCATATAGAAAGATGGAAAAGGAAAAAAAAGTGCTGGCTTTAAAGTTCCCTGCCGGAATACGATAAGTGATTGGGCGGATTTTACGCGGATGTCATTAACCGACTTAAAACAGACAGTTTTTTTAATTATGAGTAATAATTATCTCATAATTTTTTTACTCAGTGTAGCCATTTTAATAATAATTGTATTCAAACTCTGATACGTGTCGTGTGGTTTTATTAAAATTTGAGCGATATCTGATTGTGCCAGTCAAAGTCAATCTGCGTGTTTAATTGACTTCGACTACGTTGATTATGTTCGCATTTACTCATATTGAAGTCGAGTTTGTATTCAGATCAAATTCATTTATTTGTTATCATAGATTTACAGGTCTTAAAATTAAAGAAAATACATTACAAATATTTTATAAACTAAAATTTGATGACAAATAAAAATCATCAACTGAATTGTATGCGATATGAATTTTGTATGCTAATCTAAATCCCACAGAGGACGGGGAGTACATGTCGTTCGGTCCGTCCGGGGTCACCACGCGCACGGAGATGGTGGGCGGTGACCCCGCGGTGGCGTGGGTGGACAAGGCCACGCTGAAGGGCTACGCCGTCGACTACTACCTGGACGCCAAGAGCCAGTGCGCCGGCGTCCGAGGGTCCTGTCCTGATGAGAGGCTTGGAGGAGTGAGTGTGTTACTAGTATACTAAATACCAAATGAAGTCACCAAAGCCTGACACGCGCTATCGAAGATTTGTGCATCGCCGGCATACATATATACCACGCCTCGAGTACATACACTCGTGGCCTCGGCCGCCCCCCAGGCATGTCGTCTCGCCTGGCGGGAGATCTCCCGTTGCCAAACTGTGTAAGGTTTAATATTTTTGTAGTAAGCTTAACTTTTTACGAAAGTTGTTTCTTAGTTTTTCATTTTTTCATAATGTCATGTGAACTATGTTCCGTTTTTTATAATTATGTCATGCTGACTTTTAAGTTATCAATTCTGATTCAGTAAGGATTGCGCTAAGCACTAGCTTCTTGTTACATAACGTTTATAAATGCCTCAGGAACGAGTAATTCTGATTAGCGTCAGGACTAGTCACTTACCGGATATCAGCTTAGAATAGGAATGCGGTTTTAGTCCTGTTGGAGACTAGTGGTTAGATACCACAAACTGCTAGCTCATTTCCAGCTCATTGCAAACAAATTACTATTCATGATGATAACTTGAGTTTTGTTACAGCAACGACATATTTTATCAATGAACTGTATTGACAAGATTCTTGGAATTTAATAATCCATAAAGTGTGAAAATTTTGACAAAAATTGGTTTTAGTCACCAACAAAATGTGCACCATATTTTTCCTAATTCATATAGGAAAATATATAATTTCTAAACAAGAACTTACCTCTCAAGGAAAATACTTTCTCGTGTCATCAGAATGCATGATATAGCCGCCCGTACCGGCCTGACGTCAGTAAATATGCCACCGGTAATAAGTTTACCCTATTACCGGTATGTGCCGACGCCAAGGGCGACCCGAGGTCATAATCCAATCCCAATATAACAGATTAATCTAATACTCCCATAGATATTGTTACGGGAGTGCGGTGGCCTGCCTCCAATATTTAGCACATATATTGTTCGCCCGAGACCTGCCTACAGCCCCACAAAGTACACGCATAACTCTTGAAACGTGCGACCCATTAGCACCTTTGAGGTTTTAGTAGTAGCGCTGGTTTTGGCCTGCGGTTGATATCGTTAAAGGACGATCTTTGGGGATGAGTTGTACGGTTCTCGTGATGTATGTAGGTGTAAGTTTGCTTGTATTCGTATGCTAACCGAGTGGATAAAGTGCTGAACCTAGTTCCCGCACAATGTTGGCATCTCGTGAGAATGATCGCTTGTTCCACCAACAGCGAATATTTAATATACATAATCAGCATTTGCTAGGGAAGGAATAAAGGTCCGACTTGGCAAACATTTTTTGGGACCGCGCCAAAATATGAAATGAAATTTTTGAGAGCAGTTAAATTAAAGAAACTACTCTTTTATGATTGTTAACATGAATTATGAAGATACTTATATTATAATATGGATGACAATTTGATATCTTAATTACATTAGATATCTATAATATTGAAAATAGGTATAGTAGGCAATCATCCCAAAAACTTGTTCAAGGAGTCCAAGGTAGTTTGTAGGTCATCGTTGGCCCGTCATATAGAACCTATCTTGCACACGACCATTCTGCACTGGTCACTTACTATCAAGTAGCAGGACGGTTGTTTTGTTTTCTGTAAATGTTAAAAACAGATAAAGAGTTCATCACAATGCACTATTGTCTACATTGTCTACACCATATCTCATTACTATTAGGTATTTTATTGTTAAGTAGTGTGATATTTTTGTAAATACTATTACCGTTGTTACTGGTCTACAATAAAGTGTTATTGTATTGTATCCACATTATAGTAATAGGTTAATACAATAATAAGCTTTCTTGCAAAAGCGCAGGGTAATATTACAATTAAATGAATTAAAACTTTAAGAACACATTAACAGGTTTTAAATTTAAAATTTTGGAGCCACATTTTAAGAAATAATTATGGAGTCTGCCCGATGGTAAAGTTGTAGCTCTTGTGGTGAAAACCCCTCTTGATTAATTCAACCGCTAAACGATTTCTCGTGTTCAGGTATTTTTTGAGAGACAGTTTATTTTTCATTAGCGACCCATCAGTGATGCCTTTCATGTTACGACTATGCTCGTTTGCGTTCTTTGATCAAACGAGAGCCTAAATAAATCTCCTACATTTGTCTTACCACTGCCAACCATAATATAGTTCTTGCTCCAATTAAAACTTGAGCAGAAGTTCGCTCGAACGCTAATTCTTTTGGGAAATCGCTCGAGAAAAAGAAAGTTTTGACTGAAATCGGATGGGAGGGAACTATCTGACGGTCGCGAGGAAAGGTCGAAGTCCGATTAATCACCACAAACGTTGCGACGAAACGCTCTTTTCTTTTCAATTTGAATAGTTCTTACAGTACTTTAATTCCTTGAGACGATTTTGGCTATTTTAATGATTAATAGACGTTTGAAAAAATAATTACGAAAAGTGACCTTATTTAAGAGATTGGATCTTTATTTAGATAACATTTTATTCTCGAGGCGACGATTCAGTAAAATTTTGTGAATTATAACATTTAATGTAACAGAGCCTGGTGGTGTTTGTGCTCCAAATTACAGAATACAATTGATTGTAATGTACCAAATATACTTTATGTAGTAAACATTACATTATTGCAACATTCTATTACGTTATTTGAAGATATATTTTTTTCAAAAGTAGATATTTTCATGTTTAATTAACGTCAATGAAGAATTTGTGATAAAATCCTTAATTGAAGCAACTTAATATTAGGCGCATATTATGTTCCTGGTTTTATTCATGTTTCAAGATGCAACTTATTTTTATTATCAGCAAGTCGATTGATGTCGATAAGCGGGTATTGATTCGTGATAAGTCATTGTAGAACTGGACTTCAGTCGTAATTTAGATTAAACGTGTTTTTTTTTCAGAAATTACAAACATGAACCCAATAAATTACAAACATAGCTTTAAAAACTCTTATTCGGACGGAACGCGTGTTCTCGTAATTCGCGACAGAAGTTCTAACTAAAGTCCGTGTCACTAAATGCAAGAAAACTATACGTTACAGAGTTTCTTTGAGCTTTAACAGACCAAATGTAGGTTATTTTTAGGAAATGCTACGGAGTGCTGTGTATCGTACATTTAATTAAGTACATTTTTATAAAGTCATACTGTTTTAGTTCCCTAGTCATGACTTTTATTTTTATTTGCCTACATTTTATGGAAAATTAGTAACTTTCAGTTAAAATACTTCAGAAACTTACAAATTTATACCCGAGTACCTCTTTCACATTGCTTGCGAGTAGGTCACAATGTCTTACGGCATTTAGATTGAGTCCAATTTTTACTCTTTCATTAATCGGTGACGACACGGACGGCGCAATGGTTATCACGCCGGACCGCTGTCCTGAGGATCCTGGGTTCGATTCCCAGCGAGGCGGAGATTTGAATGATGAGTTTAAATTTCCCTGCTCGGTCTGGGTGTGTCCATGGCGCCCACGACACAGGGAGTCATAGTGTGGGGCTGTGAGTGTGTAGCGTTTAAAAAACAATTGATAACCATACAATTTTAAGTTGTTAACGCTGCATGTATACTATGGTTATTGTAAAGTAGAATCGTTAGCACGATGCTCAAAACAATCGTATCAATTCTGAAAAAATATGGTCAGATAAGAATCCTGTAATCGTGGGTGTACCCAGCTCTTGATCCAGGGGGAGCAACGTTCCTGATTCAGGGTGGGGCTAGGGAATGTGATTTCCAAGGCACATTTTTAGATAATACACAACCACACAACAAACAAAACAGCAGCCTTGCAACTCTTTGGTTACACCCATGATAGATATCAATGCTTTTAAATGATTTTCAACTAGTACTATAATTTAAAATTTAATTATGATTTACCACCTAACCGACCTTCTCTCCACCAGTCCAAAGCCAACTCGGTGCGTCTGCTGAACGCGGCGCTGGTGAACGGCTACTCCATAGTGACGTACCAGCGGCCGCTCCGCGCGGCAGACTTCCTCGACAAGCCTATCCTCACCAACACCAGCCAGGCGATCATCTGGGCCCTCGGCCCGCTCAACTCCAAGCAGGAGGTGTCTTACCATCATCACTTTACTAAGGTAATTGGTTTGTTTTATTATTTAGTTGTTCTACAAAGCAAGCATCGTTTTGGTCAAGAAGAAGAAAGATGTATATTTTTTGGACAAATAAAAATTCTTTAATGTATGTTTTGAATGATAAAGTAGCAGGAAGCAAAATGGTGCAACTTGGAACAGTAACAAATGTCAGAAAAATGATATTAAGCAGTTTAATTCTTTAATTATTTAAATATAACTTATTTAACGTTTTTCACCTTCCTAGCTAGATATTAATCTTATTTTCAAGTTACTCATGATATGGAAATCTGTGTTCGAGGGCTAGAAACAATATTTTATCATTAAACACGTGGCGTTTTCACGATAATCATAAAACAAACGGCCCAACCTTTCTTTTTTCTCGACATGAAAGATTTGTAGAGTTAAAGGTACTGGTAATCATGCTTTGCACTTAGAATCTTTCGTTACGATTGCCATATTGTCTGTTGCCATTCTCTTACGAAGACGAAGCTCTTGGTATTCAGCGAATTTGAATATAACAGCGACCGAATGTAAAATTTAGTCTAGCTTTAATTTTATTTACATTCACAACATCGTAACTTGGAATAGGCCGAGTCGCAGCCAGTAAATTATCCAGAAATTATCGGCAATATTTCGGCTGCCTCTTGCAGCTAAGCCGTAGTTAGAGAGAATGTGAGCAGCTGGCGCGTCGCCAGCCCCCGGCCAACTCACAGGCGTATTAAGTACATCAACGCGATGCCAATTTTCAACATCGATAAAAGGATTTCTTTGGAGGATGAAGGGTTGAGTTTGTAGTTACTGTAGTAAGAACTGTGGGAATTAAATGTAAAGATGAAAATATTTTTATTGATTTATTATTTACTAAAATATTAGTTATGTGTCGTAAGTAGGTAATAGAAATGAGGGGATAATCGAGACTCGACGATATCCAATGCGTAGTAGGCCGTTACGTTTTAAAGTTATGTAATTCTGGTGACATAGAGGTTTTATATAGGCATCTTCAGATACCAGATGCCCTTAACCTTGTAAAGGGCTGGTAATATGGTAAGACTAATATCTGCAAACTCGTCGTATTTACGTAAATCGCCGAAGCTGAGCATTTTAATTTATTCTTTTAAGTTCCACTAAAAAGTATCCTACTAATATTATAAATGCGAAAGTTTGTAAAGATGTATGTGTGTGTGTGTGTGTGTGTGTGTGTGTTTGTTGCTCTTTCACGCAAAAACTACTGAATGGATTTTCATGAAACTTTGCAGTAATATAGCTTAGACATCGGAATAACATAATTTGTTAAAATTTATAGAGATTTTGAAGGGACTGGTTACCCGAAGCGAAGCGAGGGCGGGTTTACTAGTTTGTGATAATTTTGTTCACATAATTACATTTGTAAGGATTTGCTGTGAAAAAGAATATTCTTTGGGCAGATTCGTTTAAAATGTTCTACATAAACAGCTACATTCGAAAAAGGAATAAGGGTTCCAAGAACCGTGTTAAATTATTCTAAGTACTAACAAAAATCTGAAAACAAAAGCTAAATTAGGCCACTTTATTTTGACTCATCAATGCTGAAAGTTCTAAATACTCAAATAAGAGAAGGTCTTTTAAGTATAATTTGAAACTCTCAGTAATTTCGGGATCGACCAATTTATCTAGTGGCGGCTCTACTGAAGTAAGCTAAAAAAAGCTAAGCTACAACCCACTAATGGCCCACTACTGAGCACGGGTCTCTCCTCATTACTGAAGAGGCCTAGAGCATACTCCACCACGCTGCTCCAATGCGGATTGGTGGAGGGGTTAGTGGCCAACCCAGTGTCGAAAGTTTTCAAGCCGCCCGAAGGCCTCCGACATGGCTTAACGACTGCTTACTGCTTTACTGAAGTAAGGAATGGATAATTAGTGTTTACTTATTCTAATATTTGCACGGACTAGGTTTTTTGTTAAGGTAGATAGGAATATGCGTGTGATTTAAATTAAAGTTACCTAATATTTTTCATGGTCTTTGTCGCGAAAAGATACTAAACTTTTTACATAACATTTCATATTGAAACGTCATAAAATCGCAATCATTAATTAATAAAATGTGGTGAAATAAGAAAATAGTTAGAGTTTTGTTCTAGATGTGATGGATGTGACTTTGCCTGTATGTTGTTCGTGGCTACCACGAAACAGAGAAGGCTAGTACCTAGCATGAAGCTATATGGAGCGTTAATGTTAGCATTGTTGCACAGGGCGACAAATTCATCGAGTTCGGGCGGCCGCCGGTGTGGAACTGCCCCATGCCCGAGGGCGAGGACGAGCACCGCTCCCCCGCGCCCCGCGAGCCCGCCAGGCCTGCCGTTGAGGAACAGGTCAGTTACTATTACTTTAGTATAACTTTACTTTAACTCTGTAACTGACAAACTAAAACGAAAGGATTCGATTATGATCCATATGTCTTAGTTGTTACGGTTGAATTTCGATTCTATGCTTGGTGTTGGTTCCAAATTGGTCAGGAGTGGGTGGCGACTAGTGAGTCTATCAAGTATAAGGATCGTTATTACCAAAAATAAAAAATAAAGATTATAATACTCGTACTAGCGCATTAGGGAAAGCCTGTAAAGTTAGTTATAAAGTGGAAAATAAATAAATAAATAAAATAATAATTGAATGCTTTCTTCACAGTTGTTCGGTTCCCAAGTCTTAAAGTAACGTGCGCAGTGCTTTACACTTAACTGTACTTGTGATCCTTAGGAGTTCTTGCTGCTTCTTTTTCCGATATTACTTAGAATGGATATTTATTGAAGTGAAGGTGTAGTTTGACGTCCATAAGGTGTCCGTAAAACCAACTTGAACTTTAATTGTGAGAAAGAACGACAGCATGACCTTTCATAGATCAGTTTAATTAGACCTGAAATACAGATCCATTTGAAATAGATTAGAGTTGGCGTTAACAACGGTTCTCACTTTTACCTAGAATAATTTAATAATTGAAAATCACGTCTGATGGTAAGTGGTGTTGACCCATGATACTGCATTAACGTACATTTAAAAATATTCTCTCTTGAAAGCTATCTAATGGTTTAAGAATATTAACTGCTCGACCTAGTATTGTTGAATTAAAAACGCGGGTGGAGGTTATTTTGAACAATTTCTGGTTGTCAATTTTGCCCGCTATTACGGCTTCGTGGTCGACTGGGTCCGACCAAATATTACTAGTGTTGTTAGGGCGCACAACCGCTTTTGTGACATTTTAGATTAAGCGGAAGCTTATTAAAGCTTAAAAGCGCAGCTTGTAAAATGGGGCTTTATCTCAGTTAAATAAGTATCGCAACTTTTTAACCGAATGAAAAAAGAAAACTGTACATTACTGTAGAAAAAGTACATTCTACGAACATATAATTAAATACACCAGTTAAATCCTCTACATCACGATTTCGTAAAGTGAGTACACAAGTCCTCAACGTGAAACGTGACAACGTAATCATTTAAAATATCCTTAGATGCTCTTCTCTCTCAAAATATCTAAAGATTTAACTAAGTCTGCGAAATTTGAATGAAGTCTTGCCCTTAACAATGACATGCCTTTATAAACAAAATATCCTTTGTTGTCGCCGCAAGAAACGTGTAGATGTGCTCGCTGGCGCCATCTGCAAGTCAAACCAGCCTCGAGAAGTATAACGACACGTTTTCGACACTTATTACGCGGATTACGTAGGAAATTTTAATGAAGCTGTAGGTACAGGATCTTTCCACAAGTAATCGTTTATTTGAAATGGTTTTATAAATTTTAATTAAGAAATGTTTGATTAAATTTGCTGGCGGTCGTATTAAACTACGTAATAATTTTGCGGTTTTACTTAAGTTAAAGAGCTATGTGTGCGTACATTAGATAGAACTGTAACTGATCGATGTTTAAATATAATTTTCGAGAAAATCCATTAGCATTTATTAAAGTTATAATGAAAGCAAACATATATTCCAAACGATTGTTTGTTTTCTTTGAACGTTTCGTACTCGTATTTCGGTATTTAATGTTCTCTTTAAAATTTTCAGATTAAACCAAAACCCAAAGATTTCTAGGGATATCACAAAACATTCTCCACCCACAAAGTACCAAAACATCATAATCTCGTCACTATATTGACAAATATTTACAATTTCCAGCCAGCAGTGATCAAGCCGAACCCGGTGCCCACGCCCAGACCGGCGCCCAAGGCCAAGCCGTGGGACATCCCGGCCATCCAGTGCTACGAGCCGCCCGACGGCGTGTTCTACGCGCAGATGGGACCCACTGGTGGGAAGCAGGGGTACCCCGCTATCACCGGTGAGTGGGGACAACCAGTAAATACACACATTGCCCATACGTCACACGGTGACGTCACCGAAAACTGAATCATGCTATCGAAGATTTCTACATCGCCCGCATATATACAATGCCCCAAGAGCATTCGCTTGGAGTCTCAGTCGCTGCCCAGGCATGTCATCTCGCCTGGCGGGAGATCTCTTTGCCAATAATAATTAGTACTTTTTCATACTTAATGCGAAAGTAATTGTGCCTATGTCTCTGTTAGCTATCTTTTCACGATGATTAATCCGCTGAACCGTTAAGATGAAGGTAGGTATGGACATAATTATGTAGGTTAAAGTACTGGAAGAAAATATCTAAGTTGTTTTTCGTCTAGAAATGAATATATTGTGTAGATGAAAGGGGAAGGTGGAATTAGTGTGTGTAATTAATCGTTTCTCAAGTAAGGGATATGCCACTCATTATATGGTGTACTAAATTGCGATAAAATTTGGCACACAGGCAATCTAGTGTCGGGACTTGTTGTACTACATTGGAGTTCAGGTCGCTAAAACCTTACACAGGGCGCAGATCATTAGACCTATTACAGAGGCCAATCCAACTGTTGCAATACCTCGACAGCAATTTTATTATCTCTCACTAAATAAATGTTTAACACGCCGGATCGCTATTCTAAGGGTCTCGGTTCGATTCCCAGCGAAGCGGAAGTTTGAATAATGAGTTAAATTTCCGTTCTTATGTGTCGTCTATGGCACCCACGACACAGCGAAGTCTTGTGTAGAGCTATGAGTGTTTAGCGTTATTTATTTATTTCATAAGAGGGGAAAAAGATTAATACTAGGTACTTTGTTTGTTATTAACTCAGTCATAAAACTTCAGAATTGATTGAGTTCCAGTCAGCAATTAATAACATGGCTCTGCAACGAGAGCGGTCGCATATTCTAGTGCGAATTATGTAAATATTTGCTTCACAATTCATATTACTTTTTCTCTGACCGAGATTAATATCTATTGTCGCTTCTGCATAAAGCAAACGGAGTTGTATTCAATTTGTTTGCTTACATAATACTTGACAGTATCTTGCTTGAATTAAATTGTGTGTGATTCCGATTTTATGGAAAGTCTTATCGCTGAAACATTTATGAAAGTACTTCCACTTTTAAAAGTGGCGTCTCATTTATAATTATGTCTATGGCCTGTTACACTTTATTTTGAGGCGACTATCTCAGTCCTCAAGGGTAGCAACGCAACCGAAGTCACATTGTCATGGGTGGCAGTGGAAGGTGGTGCTGGCCTGCTCGTTTGCTACTTTAATTCCATAAAAAATCATGTTTCCTCAAGGTCACGTCGGTTGGGGCATATCCTGGTACATTAACGGCCTTCTGATCCCCGAGATCAATGTGGTCCGAGGCAAGAAGTATACGTTCGTGGTGGAAGGAGGAACGGACCCCGAAGTACCAGCCAGGTACCATCCGTTCTACATCACCAACGACCCTGTCGGTGGCTACCAGCATAAGACCGACGCTGAGAAACAGGTGAGTACGACATTTTATAGCTTTTACCTACTTTATTGAGTAACCTACGTAAGTAACCTACTAGGATGAGTCTCTCCTCATGTCGACTTTAGAGGTTTTCAAAATAATTAAATAATTACAATTAAAATGGTACATGAATATGAAGACCAAACGATAATTTGATATAATATTGAAACGAGATAAATAATTTGAGAATCATTCTAGACCTACTTACAACTACATAATTATACATAGATCTTAATTAAAGGGAATAACATTAAACATTAAATCCTAAGCGATCGACAAAGTTAACCAACAGCGGGCGTGGTCAGTAGTCGAATGGGTGACCGCTAGTGGGAAAATTATCTTGAGCACTTCTGTGCTTCGGAGGGCACGTAATGCCTTCGATCCCGGTTGTTATCGATAGATAGCAGTCGTTAAGCCGTGTCGGAGGCCTTCAGGCAGCTTGAAAACTTTCTGGGTTGGCCACTAACCCCTCCACCAATTCGCACTGGAGCAGTGTGGTGGAGTATGCTCTAGGCCTCCTCAAATGAGGAGTGACCCGTGCTCAGTAGTGGGCCATTAATGGGTTGTAGCCAACATTAAATACGACATTTCGAGGCATGTAATGCTATCAGTATAATTAGACTAATTCAAAATTATAATAGATTTTACAAAAAAATTCCAGGGCATTGAAATATACGCTGGTGTGAGACGCGCAAGGAACGGTGAAATTCATCCGACTGGAGTAGGTCGTCTGTGTAACTGGACTCCTGACACCGACGGTCCAGACGCTGACGAGTACCCCAGCTTTGGGGCCTACCAACGGTCTCTGACCCTCGTCTGCGAGGAGGGCGATCCGGGAGTCGTTACATGGATACCAGACAAAAATACTCCCGATACTGTTTACTATCAGGTACGTTTTAAATAAGAGTTAGAGAGTTATGTTCCTTGATAGGTATTTGCTGCAACTTACCATTGTAATTATTTGTATAAAATTGAATGCGTTAGATTTAGAGAACAAAGTCATTTAATTTAAAGCCTTGCCCAGTTTAAAGTATAGAATTTTACGCATGACTATATTTTGTCATCCTCATAAATATCATTTCATGTTATGGTTGCATACAGCATCATCTAATGTTTCTACTTATTTATGACTTATTTATTGTATGTATTTCGTCATCCGTTTCAAGTATTTTTCTATGTATTTATAGACTTTGTACTAGACATTATTTCGCTTTGTACATAATCCTTACTTTTCTTTTCTGTTTCAGCCTTCCAAGCCTTCTCTGTATCGCATGAGGTTTATAATGAATGGTGACTAATTTTTGCATGAATGTTATTGATTTACTATTTAATTTGATCCTTCTGTTCACAGTGTTTCACACATCGCTATCTTGGCTGGAAGATAAACGTGTTAGATGAATGTGACGAGACCGAGGCTGAGGAGAGCCGGGTCGTGGAGTCTGTAGCCCTTCCCACAGACTTAGTAGGCGAAGAATCTATACAGGTACAAAGCCGGGTCAAACTTGACAATAACTTTTTAGATAAACGCAAGAAAGTCGAAAAAATAATCAATACAAAACCGAATTATAACGATTTCAGTAGTGATAAATCTGACGGCGGACTTTCTGGCGAGGTGTATCCCGAATCAGATAGAAACCATCTATACCCGGGCGGACAGGAGTTTGAATTGCCACTATCTAAAGTACAATTAAAGGAAGTCATTGAAACAGTAGAAAACTTGGAAGACCAAATGAAGAATGAAATAAAGAGAAATATAACCCATTTACCGCAAAAAGTACATCAGTATCAAGTCTACGAAGACGTAAATGAAAAATTTATACCCGAACAACCGATTAGAGAAGGGGATGAATATATGGTAGATTCGGGAAAGTTACCAGATAATTTCTTATTACCACCGAATCAAAAACCTCAGACACTTCAAACGGTGCTAAGACCCAATTTACCTAATAAGCCAATGCAAAATAATATGCGGCCACCTTTCAGACGGCCTGTGCCACCTGAAATCAAACTGCGTAGACCACCACCTATGTATCAGAAAGTAAACAGTGGCTATCCTCTATCTCTACCTAATCCTCATGGTCCCCACGGGATGTATAAGAAACCTACTAAACACCTTAATAATAGGTTGCCACCAAACATGAATCGACCACAAATGTCTAACATTCCACCAATGAAAGCGATGCCTCCAATCTATCATTCTAAGCCTATGTTTAATCAAATTCCATCAAAATCAGCACCTAAAGTACCAAGTTCAGCATCAAATGCTCCTACACAAACTATCATTATGGGAAATCCGGTTCACAACATTCAAGTGCCTCCTCATAGTCAAACTTTAAGTTTAGGCCAAACAGATATTATTGCTAATCAAATAGTTAAAAGCCAAATCAAATTGCCTGGCACTGCCGATAATATAGCTCAACATAGCATTCCACAAACGTTCTTCAATAAACCGGGACAAATAATTCTTGGGAAACTGATGGATAATCCTGTACCTCTGGATCAACAAATGATACAAACTAATAAATACGGGATCAGAATGCCTTCCACTCCGTCCCCAGAATATCATCAGTCCACAACACATCATACAATCAGAGTGAATAATGAGCAATCCAAACCTCAAAGTGATATTAAGTCATCTGATTTTATCGGACAATCGACCGATCTATCCACAGTCCCACCTGCAGTAAATACTGGATTTAAACCGGATTCGATTGTAATAGAAAGTGGTTTCAAGCCCATTATACGGGAACCACTAATGGCCGGTGAAGACAGAATAGCGGATGACGACGATAATAAGAAAAACGCTAATCGACGTGAAGACACTGATGTTGAGGAAGATTATGAAGAAGCACCACAGTACATTAACTCCAACCATGCATATCCCAGTGACAAAATAACTGAATCCTTTGAACCAATGTTTATACCTTCCCCACCAGATCATTTGTTGCCTACAAATGATAGGACTAAAGAGATTTTTCCAAGCAATCACGCAAAAGAAGACAGACCACATCCAGTTTATGTGAAAACAGAAAGTGAATTAAACACATTATTTGGCAAAAAGAATATGGATAAAACCGTACCTTCCGATATGGTAATGGAATCAGATAGAGTCAGTCCACAATATTTACCTCCAGATCCCAAGTTACCAAAAGAACATTCTCAAAAGATCGCGTTGGAACAAACTTTTACAACTTATGATGGAAAAACTGTGTCAGCTGCTACTTTAACTAGTGTTCCTGATATCAGCAAAGTACACACAAAACCATTTTCTTCGAAGGTACCCGCTAATACTGAGTTGCTTTTAAAAACACCGCAATTTGGACCATTCAAAGGAGAAATACCGCCTGTAGTAGCGGAGCATATAAAGAAAGACACAACTCACTCGACTCCATCTAATTTTCATGATACTAAAACAACACATTTAAAATTAATTAACGCGCTACACAATGAAGATGAGACTATATTAGATGATCTTAAAGCAGACGGAAGCGAAATTCATGAAGTTACAGAAGAAGTACCTGAAGAAGATGAAGAAGAATACGAGGAAGACGAAGTGGAAGATGAACAAAGTAAAAGACGTCGGCGAGAAACAAAAATCTCCCACTTTGAAAAAGGTCAAATTGAAGAAACCGGCATGAATCCCTCAGTTAGCCAAAGCGAAACTATAAATGAAATGGACTTCGAACACCTAGTTACGGCATCGGCGTCGAAATCAAAATCATTTTGTATGATTCACATAACATTGTTTATGATATGGTTGAAGTTATATTGAGAATGCGTTGAATTACAATCTATTTATTAATTTATTTATTGGATTAAATTATTAAGCCTTGCCATGAAATGCATTTGGTCGATTATTGTGTTGTGTGTACGACGTACAAGCTGTGGGGATGACATTTATTTTTCTACGAGTAGTTCTTTGTCTTCGAACGTGTCCTTGTGTTTACCCTCACCGTTACCACTTTCTACGCGCATGATGCAATTCAATACTCCGTTAGTCGTAAGGTTTTGTAAATACATACATTTCTATTTTAATAATAAATTAGTATTATGTTTCTATAAAGTGTTTCATTTCACCCTTGCCCCTTAATTAAATGTGTGGCTTCAATGGCCCATAGTGGCCCGCTTCTGAGCATCCTCGAAGAGGTCTGATTATTTACAAGAGAGCATTATGTACTCAACCACGCTATGGTGGCTATTCAGGCATATTACGCATAGATAACAATACCATAACAATATTAATTACTGAATTATTTAAGCAACGTATGAACACTGTAGATCTTCTTGGTGAGTCTAGTAAAGTTGGCGACAGCCTTCTCACGAGGAAACTGGGCGTCTACCAGTCGTAGAATTGAATCACGGGAGCGCCCTCTGCAACAATAAAATTATGATTAATTCTTTGATATTTGCAGCAAAATGTCATACATGATTGAAACAGAAAAGTAAGAGATTAGCTGAAAATATTGATATCATAGCATACGACTGAGTACGACTGAGTCAGTTGAGAATTGACAGATTTCATGCAACTTCGAAGTTCGAGAGGTGTTATGTGATCAAATAACAAGAAAATTTTCTCCTCCATTGTGAAGATTAAAAGTAGAGTCCGATTTTCGTCAAAATGTAATACAAACAGCTTAGTCTCTGTCAATAAAAAAACAAAACAAAGGAAAATTAAGTCACCTCTGAGCGTAACCGAATCTACTGATCTACACCTTTTCAACCGAAACACACTCGCACCTTGCCCTAAGGAATACCAACTAGGCTACGCGGGGTCTAGCGCTAAAATCAATTATTCCACGGTAGAATTGTTACTTTTAATAGTAACTTTATACATAGCCTACTCCTATATCACTACAAATAAGATATGCTCTATATAAAATTATTATCCTGTCATTATATATCGAGCCTGGAAGACTGAAAAATGATCGAATCACAATTTATTATCCCGGTATGTAACGTGATCGTAGCAGAATAAATAAATCATATTTCCTTAATAACGGCGAGGCTCTGGAGGGAATCAAAATAATTAATTATTCACATGGTTTGGATCGCGTGTTTCATAAATTAATACTGTGAATATTTGAATAATTTGTTGTTGAAGTTATAAAATAAATAACATCATTATACAAGAATTTACTCAATTGAATCAATCCAGCAAAAAATATGTAATTTTCTACTGTTGATACTACGGTTATGTTAAAATTTGAGAAACGTTATTTCACATTTATAAGCAATTCGCGTCAAAGCAATGCAGCTCTTTTATTTCAGGCATGACATGCATAACATGAACGTAACAGGCGTAACATAAAGTTCATGTTGGGCCGTTTTTGCAGGTTTCTAGAGGCAGTCGGCAGGCTGGTTTATCTAATAAACACATTAATAGTAGTGAGCACAAATGTTGAATAAAAAACGTTGGTAAGTGCGTAAGGTAAGTGCTTGTTCATACTGAACACGTGGGCGCGGTGGCGGGCGCGCGCGCGCGGTGGACGTGGCGAGCTCGTGTTCACATTGACCGACAGGCGTTTTGCGCGAGAGTTCAGTTGCGTCGCTACTGAATCGCGCGCTCCGCCGCTTGTTCGATGTGAACACACACAAACATCTCATGCGTTTGATATGCTGCGAGCGCGCCGCGCGCTTCTTCGCGAGCTAGCCCGCTACTTAGACCGCACGTGCGATTCCTGTGTGAACACTTGGATATTACGCTATAGGTATGTTTGATATTTCGTGACCGCGCCCGCCACCGCGTCCGCGAGTCAGTATGAAAGAGTATTAAGTCCCATACTGCCTGTTACGGAGCAGCCGAGCGGCGGCGACCAGCGTCAGTCCCCGGCGGTCCGTGACGTCCACGCTGCTGTCGCGGGACATCAGCTCTTCTATCACTTCTGTCTTAGCTCCTTGACATACTGTTATAACATAACATAATAAGTAAAAGCTAAGCTACAACCCACTAATGGCCCACTACTGAGCACGGGTCTCTCCTCATTACTGAGGAGGCCTAGAGCATACTCACGGAACACAGAGACACACCAGCTGTGTTCCGTGAGCATACTCCACCACGCTGCTCCGATGCGGGTTGGGGGAGGAGTTAGTGGCCAACCCAGTGTCGAAAGCTTTCAAGCCGCCCGAAGGCCTCCGACATGGCTTAACGACTGCTATCAATCGATAACAACCGGGACCGACGGCTTTACGTGCCCTCCGAAGCACGGAAGCGCTCAAGAAATTTTTGCCACTAGCGGTCACCCATCCGAGTACCGACCGCGCCCGCTGTTGCTTAACTTTGTCGATCGCTTAGGATCGACGCAAGCCGCCGGGCTATGTGCGCTTCACATAATAAGTATAATAATAGATAAAAAATAAATGTAGGCGGAGCGTAGTGAGGGTAAAAGGGGCCAAACTTTTAACAAGCTGCAATATTTATGAAGAGTTTTAACATATTCCAATACGAGCAGCTCCTTGTATATCTTTTAAAGCAGATAAAAAATATACTTAAGTTGAAAATCGCGAAATGGCATGCCAGTTGAAAACATGAAATTGATAAATATTTTATTACTAGATGATAGCAGTCAATGGCAGAGCAGATTCACAATTTAAAAAAATAATGAAAATTGATAATGTCACATTCTTTAATAACGAATTGGAAAAGGGGCAAAATAAAATATTTTTTTTATGTTTTGATTCGTTTTATTCAATGAATATATTGACAACATCAAACCCTATTATTTAAAAATTTATTGCAACTTCATAATTATATTGTTGCAGACTCAGACCAATAAACTATAGACTGCACGCCGGGAACAAAAGAGTGAAGCCAGCAAAAAGTCAGCCTAGCCTTGTAATATACACGGCGGCACTCACATTAAAACGACTTTTGTGTTCTAAATAATAATAAAAAACCGGCCAAGTGCGAGTCGGACTCGCGCACGAAGGGTTCTGTACCATTATGTATAAAAACGAAAAAAAATCTGGTCTGTTGTATGAAAGCCTCACTTAAATATTTATTTTAATTGTTTTATTGTAGCCACCATTGATCTATAAATTCCTATCTCTATGGTAGCCACATATTACCCACAACGCCATCTCTTGGACCGAAAGGTAAATAAACTATCGCTAAGGCGTCGAAAGTATGGGCGCCCACTTAAATATTTATTTTATTCTGTTTTTTAGTATTTGTTGTTGTAGCGACTACAGAAATGCATCATCTGTGAAAATTTCAACTGTGTAACTATTACGGTTCATGAGATACAGCCTGGTGACAGACGGACGGACGGACAGCGAAGTTTCAGTAAGAATGATTCCCAGTTGCCCCCGCGCGATTGCCACCGGAGGCAAATGGGAATAAAAGTTGACTGGGAAGTCATTGCCCCCACTTTAATTCGCTGTACCTACATTGCTTTCTCCATAATAGAGAATAAAATAATAAGAATAAAAATTCAAGGATTGGCCTTGTGATTTGTTAATCGTCATTGCGAATGCAAGTCAAATTGGAAATTGAAGCCGTTTAAACTCAAACGGCATATCGGTTGGGATCATCGGTTCCTCGGAATGAGAATCTTTGAATTTTCCTTTTAGGATCGTTGAATGGATCACAGTGATCATCAATTTCCTTATCACTAAACGCGTTCCATTGCATAATTTTGGTTGTTTTAGGTTTCGAAACATGATGACTACCGAGCCAACCTTTAGTTGTAAATTATGCGGTGGTTAGTCAGGCACACCCAGTGAATTTAAAAATTCAGTTGAATAGTTGGTGGCTTCATCTTCACTTGTTACACTATTCATTTATTTGAATGAATGCAGGGTACCAATGATTTCATTTTGAATTATGAAGTCATCCACATCTTTATTCTTATCTGCCAAGATTACTCGTTCACTCATACCATTTGTAATTTTTGTGGTTATCAATGATGTTTGGGATGTTTGTTTTTTTTTGTTTGGGATGGGTTAGTGCTAAATAAGAACTCAAAAAATGTGTATAAGCAAAAATAGTGGTTATTTTAAAGGTCATTAATTAAAACAGACACATATGGAGTTATCTTCAGCTCCCTCCAATGTATATACCAGCCATATGCAATACCAGCTCTGAACAGCGGCGTCCATCCATTGTTGTCCTTGACCCCGACGTCACCACCTTTGTCCATTATATGCTTCACCATCTCCAAATTGCAGGAGTCCACAGCAAAGTGCTCAACGCGAAGGCCGTTGAAATCTGTAGCCTGAAATTTAAGGTTGTGCTTAATCATCTGTTCCGACGAACATTAATGAACTACTCATCAGATAGTTGGACGGCTAGATAACAAAAATTTAAAAGTAAGAATTCTGTAACACTGCAAAATATTTGTTCTTTGCAGTTTGTTTCTTTGTAATACCTATTATCTTAACCTTAACACAATGTAAGATAACTTTATGTGTCTGCGGTAATCACTCTCCCTCCCAGAAGGCAAGCGTGTATTAAAATAAAATAAAACCCTATGTATATCAACGTATGGTACTCTTGCATAAGTCAGCTCCCAAATGACTTGTCGTGTTCCAGCTAGAGACTTGTGAACCAGCACTTCCTACTTTTTCTCTCGTCATTCTTATTCTTTGGTGTAATTAATGTCAATGGACAACAATAACCTCTTACATCATGAGTCATGAGTGGTCTGCTCGTTTGTCAGCTATGTAACGGTAACGTAAAGGTGGTGTACTTGGAAATTAGCTCCTTTCTCCAGCAAGGCATCAGAGGTGGTCTGCTCATTTTTTACCTATATAGAAAGATGGAGATACTTGAAAATTAGCTCCTCTCTCCAGCAAGGCATCAGCGACAGCAGTGTTGCCGGCCAGCACTGCCATGTGCAGCGGCGTCTGGCTGGCGCTGCTCGGCTGGTCCACCTCTGCTCCCAGGGAGAGCACGAACTTCACTGCGTTTAGGTCACCTGAAATCATCTTGGAAGTTCTTATTCCTTTACTGCTTTGAGGTTACCTGAAATTGTGCGTTAGTTAAGTCGTCTTGGAAGTTCCTACTCCTATTTTTTACAAAGCCCAACACAAGTAGCTTCATACTAAGATTTCCTATGCAGTGGATATTATATCTACGACACAGGAACCACAGGACCCAAGCTAAGAAAACACCCAGACCAAACTGATCATTAACAATTCCCCCTTGTTGGGAATTGCACCCAGGATAACAATCCAGCATCGTAACCACTGCGCAACAAGAATTTTAATTCCCTGATTGTTCCTGTCTATCATAACATTTGGAAATATGTAAAAAAAATGTAGGTAACTATCGAAATATAGAAGTGATAAATAAGGTATACCTTTTTTGACAGCAGTGGCTAGCGGAGTGAGTCCACTGATGGAATTGATGGCACCGATCAGTACGGGCCGCTCGTCCAGCATCACTTGCACCTTCATTAATTCAATAATTACGGAATATGAAAATATTTAGGTAACCTCAAGACGACCTTTACTCTATTTGCTTAGTTTTTATTTTAATCTTTAAGTACATAATATATGAACATATAGACGTATTTGGAAAATAACTAATACTTAGAATCAGATTTTATTGATAGAATAGATTTTAGATTAATGTTTAGATTTTAAATAGGTGGCAGCGACTACTCACAACTAGATACTTAGGTAATCTGTAGGTTTATGCATCATTTACTATCATAAAAAATTATCACGATTAAACCAAGGTCGATTACAGTCAATATATTAAGCAGCAGCATCAACTCAAACCTGCTTAAAGTACCCGCACCGCACGGCCATGCAGAAGCACATGGCCGAAGTACCATCAGTGTCAGTGCTGGTCCACGTCTCCTCGGACCACTGGGACTGCAGCCACGTGTGACCTGCACTCATACTTCGACACCTGTAATAAGCTATTCAAGGTCAATTCCTTCCGTCATGTTCTATTTTGTTCAACCAAACCGAAAAACTATTATATGGGTACATCATGATGGTGGTATGGTCACTACTGTTGGGTGGTATAAGCCGAAGTTGTCACCGACACGTTACTACCCCATAAGAAGGTAAAAGAACTGGATTGCTAGGTAGTATTCCGACAAGTAACTGAGATACGTCACAGAATTACGAGTATACTATAGACTGTACATTTATAATTTAATTTAATTAGATTTATAATATAGACTGTGAATCATTATACGCTCGGTCCATAATATACCTATATATGTATACAAATAGCAAAGCATATATAAAATAAGAAAGAAAAATGTTCGTAGCACCTCGCAATATATACTTAATACGTATCTATAATTCTATTCTAACAGAAATTCAGAAATAATCGATTGTGTCAACAGAAATAGTTGGCTGGAGACCTATAAATATTTGATTTATTTCGATGATACCCAATATCAAATATTGTTCTGGCGAATCATTCTACAAGATAACGTTTGAAAATAATTTTATGGCTTTAGTTCCGTAATAAGTATAGAGCAGGAAGAAAAGTTTCTCACGAGTAAAAAATTCTATCGCAGTTTGTACGTTTTCACGTAAGTTGTTTATATTTACTTCTATTACGTTGTGTCAATCCAAATTATTGACTTCTATATACCTACAATAACACAATAATGTTAATATCTATTAAATTAATAATAAATTCGATACTGACTGTTTTTTAATAACATGTCAAGTTAATTTCGTCAATGAATCCATACTAAAATCCATTTGACGTGATAAGTAATGAAATTTAAATTTAATTTAATTTCCTACCTTAATTACTTATAATTTTAACAATGGACTACAAATGAATTAATTTACACATAACATTAAATTAGTACTGTGGTTGATGGAATTATTACTGTACAATCGTTAATTGAACATAATTTAACTGACGTGATAAAAATAAGTTACCTTTTATCTTGATTATACAAAGTTATTGGATATTTCTTTATGATTATCGCGGAATCATTTGTCTCCTCTTTCGGGTAATCTTTTTTGTCTGGTATAGATTGTTCGGAAGTTTCCTGAGTTTCCGGGAAAGTTTCCAACTTTTCTTTGGGTGTTTCCAAAGCTTCCTGAAGTGTTTCGTCATGTTTAATTACAGATGTAAGTGACATTTCCTTTGAAACTTCACAATCTTCCTTCGTTGTTTTCTCATCACAGTGTACGGTAATATTTTCCATTGTGTTATAGATGGTATTTTCATCACCATAGTGATTGAGAGCTTCTTTCGCTAGCAACGATACCGCTGTAGATTTGAGGATAACTTGAAGCCTAAATTTATGAGGATGACTCGGGGCTAGATCCTCTATAGATTTTATTGTTTTACCGCCGCTGAAACAAAGTATTTTAAGTTACAAAATATTTCAAAGTTGAAGTTTTATTGCCGTATCTTAGCATAGGCGAAGCATTCAAAGCAAATCGAATATAATTATGTACCCAATTGTGTAAAATAGTAACCATTCCAATTGTCTTCGGCAAATCAGTGCCTCAGTACCATGAAACACAAAGAAAGTTGAGACAGAGTTCTTGTTTTGAGTCAGAGTCTTTGTTCTGTGTTCAATATCAACCCTCAAATAATGCTTAGAGGGAATTGTTTCAATTTATTTGAGAACTGATTGAAATAAACTTATCATTAAACACTTACTCCACACTTACTATAGATACCTACATCAAGGAAAATAGCATTTAAAATGATTTTGCCGTTTTGGGATTAGCGGGAACATAACAACAGCCAAAATACAGAAATTTTAACCCTTAATAAACCCCCTAAATTTCAAATACATTTCAAATACCACGGACAGTAATAGATCAGTTACACTTTGATAGCGCCTCTGAATGTGCGTATATTGATTGCTGACACTCAGCTACATTGGGTGAGGTCGGGAGTTTGGCGGAGGCTAGCTGGGGGCCATTAAATGTTGGATCGAGGCCATTGGCTGGCCTGGAGAGGCTCAGGTCATTTCACATAGAGCTCTCTTCTTTAGAAGAACGTGACCCTATTGCTGCCCTATGTTTTATGCTATCACTAAGTCCGCTGTGCGTCCTATGTTTACTACAAAGCCATATATATCCATTTAACAGTAATAGGTAGGTACTATACACTTGAATTTTTCACATAAGTATATTAGGCAAATAAAGTTAAAATTGAAAAGAGACTCCTATTTAAGAAATCCATTTTTTCAGGGTAAGCATTGCACGGTGGTACGGATATCTTCATGTTGCTCTGGAGGTAGGAAGTAGGAAAAAATGCCGCAGTAGTCGAGGTTTGTAATTATAAATTATTAAAGTATGTTTTTATGAAGGTTCTTAGGTGACAAAAAATCGCACGATCCCGAACTATGTTCACAAACAATACTTCAGTGCAAGCCACTACGATGCTTTCGTCAAAGTGACGCAAACTCACTGAAATATTGTTTGAGAATACGGGGGTAATTCTTTGCAAATCACTGATCAGTCAGACTAATAAACATTAAGTAACTCATACGCTGAACCCGGTAAGAGTCCTATAAATCCTGTAAGTAAGAAATCTCCAAGTATCAGATAGGCATACGCTCTAGGGCATCTCAATAGTAGAGAAATTAGTTCTGGCCGATAAAAGGGGTCGTAACTTGTTAGCAAGTATAACTAAGGCAACTTCGGTGCAGCCTTTAGTGAAGCTATTCAAATTCAGTTGAAAAGGTTCTATGTTTGGCGGATTATCCATTGTTTCACAGATAAATCTATATCTAAACTACCTACGTTCGATCTAGAATTCGGGTTACCCTTGTTTCGTATAACAACTTTTGATATAATTTTAATAAATCGAACAACGTTTAAGATAATAATCAGTTTGTATAATATCGTTTGACATAATTTTCATTTGATCGAATATTTATTTTATACAATGTTCATTTCATGAAATGTTCAGGTGGATAAACGCCCTAAAGTCGGTTCTGGTTCCTGTTAACCTAACGAGCTCGTCGCTTCGCTCCTCGCTAACCTAATTTTTAAATTAAATATGAAAGGAAACCAATAATTGCTAAACCGAATATTCAACACGATCTTTCGACTAAATCATTATTAGTCTAGTTTACATTACTTTAATTAAAATTAGCGTATTTGAACATTCGATAAAAAGATACATATTATTCGAACCAAATGATGATAAGAAATAAAATTATGGCAATCAAATATTCGATCAAATGAATAATTATGTGAAATGACTTTATTCCAACTAAAATTAGTCGAAGCAATTTTCGACGAAAAGTTGTTATACCAAACAAGAGGAACCCCTAGAATTCGTTATAATTGCATGGCACATAAATGCCAGCTTACAGCCTATGTGATTAAGGTACATTTAAGACTGAATGACGGCAGGATCTAAAAATGTCCTTAGTAAATTTTTCTTACAAGCGAAATTGAACTGTGGGTACGGGCAATAAGTTTGGTTTTGGCGGGGAGAGACAATTCCATGTGCTTGGCGGCTCAAGTATAGACGTCTTTTATGATCTAATGTCTAGATGGAACATCGAATCCGCGCAAACGTGTCAAAAAATTGTGGCTAACAGTTCATTGATCACGCACACATAGACAATAGATGAACGTGTAAAACATCGCCTGCACGCACACATGCTTGATGTCGTTGCCTTATTTTTTTGTTTTCATTGTAGGGCGACGCTCTATCTAGACATTAGATCATCAAAGTATAGACGAGTCTTGATATATACGAGATTCAGGTACGCTCTAGATACCAAGAAAGCGATGTTGATGCGAGGCGGTGTTTAACGCTGAAACTTTGCCGCAATTATGGTTTTACGGAACCAGTTTGTTTTATTGCGGCCATTAAATGTTAATGTTGCCAGTTTTGAAATTGCTCATTAAGTTCTTTTTTAATATGGAAAATGACGGCGCGGTAACGTTACGAGCACTAGAGGGAAATGAATTATGCATTACAATTAATGGTTCTCTATTCCTTAAACTTCAGTTATTGTCGTGTAATTGCTTTTGCGTGAAAACGTCGGACGTGGAAATAACGGGAGGCCTACGTCCAAGAGTGGACTTCGAAAGGTTGACAGATAGATACATAGATATTATTGCATTTTTGGAGAACAACCAAATAGTTTAGTTGTTAGTTAACCTAACTGCTGTGCCGAGTTCAATATTGGCCAGGATAAAGAACTTTGTGTGACAGATAATGTTTGCTCTGGTGTGGTGAGTGTTGTTGATGTTATATTGTGCAACTGGTGACGCCAACGGTGACATATTGGAACTTTTTTTACCATTATAAATATCAAGTATTGCTGTTGCTAAATGTTATATCCCTCCTGTTGTTACAAAATGAGACGAAACGTATGTCAGTTTTTAAATTGAAATCGATAAATCAAGCATTAAACCTGTGAAATCGACATCAGTAAATTTTGCGTGATAGTTATATGTGTTAGTATAGTTATATAGTTATATGCGTGATAGTGATAGTTAGGTATATTTTGGCTTCTAACGGCACAATAATAACCTCTCATAACTTTTCTATTGAATGCCTCCTATAGGTACATATCTGGAGGGTCGGTTGCAATATTTCTTTCATTGCATCTATTCCTTTCTAATTCAATATTGTCTCTAGTCGAGAAACGCGGCGACAGAGCTGAATACACTGAAAAATATGAGCAGTAGGTACATTGGTTGCGACACACAGCGGCGTGTTGCATGCCAAATACTCACTGAATCCCGTACTGTACTGTCTAGTATCCATAGAGATTGAATCGTGAGACGACTAGCAGCTGAATTTTTATGCGCTTCGTATTTTATCATCTCTTGTCACAGTTAAAGGCAAAATTTTAACATACTCGTACATATTTGTAGGTACTCACTGTTGTATTGCTTAGTGATCAAATAGGTAATTAGCAGTACCTTTGTAATATCCCAACCTAATCTATATTGTTTATACTGTATCCATGTGCATAAACCATAAACCATTCAATAAATAAATAAGAATAATAAATTAAAACTATTAAAAAAACAATATAATGTAAGCACATTTAGAACAATCCACATAATAAATTAAATTTTAGTGGTATACAATTGTAAACAACACTTACCTACATTATACGACTTTCAAAAGTGATAGCAACAGATATATTAGTGTTTCCACAAAGTTTCAAGAAGCCATCAAAGAAGCATCCAACGCTCCCACAATGTGTTGGTATATTACGTTCAAAAGTCAAGTTCTCATGGCAGATAATCAAGTATTAATTGAATCAGGCGTTACTTCAAGGATACATCAGGGATTATTACAGATTAACCTCTAATCTGTAATCAAGTAATTGTAATGTTCTTAATAAAACCCTCTGCTACCTGGCCTAAGCCTAACAATTCTAGTCCCGAATTGAATATTAATTACTCTGGGTTCGTCATAGTTGTCACGGGTGGTAGCAGAAGTGTGGAATTTTATACCTTTGTTATCTTAATATCAGAAAAAATATAAAGTATGTCGTTCTATTTTACCTACGTGAAGGGAAAGCCTACAGCCTAAAGCCTTTTTAAGAATATCGCGCGCACGTTACAGTTTGGGATTTGCTAAAGTTGAAGTTATACAGAGCGTGTTGTTTCCCTTCAGAATGATAAGTTTTATGTATAATTTGTTACAAATAAGCTGTAAAATGTAATGTGTTACATATAAATAAAAGAAGGGATTGTTTACGTTCATAATTGTAATGGAAGTAAGTATTCCTTTAGCACAATGTATGACGGTCAAACGTCCACAATTGGGACTCTAGTAATATGTACTTACTTTTCAGTTAATAAAAATGTATTTGTTTTTTAATATATTAAATGTATTTTAGAAGGGGTACCTACTTAGCAAGTTTAAACTCTAAACTTTGCGTAAGTAAGCAAGTTTCAACAAAGTTTTAACTAGAATCTTATTGTCGGGCTGTGAGTATGTAACGTTATTTATTAGTTTTTTGACTGAAATAAAATACCTGTACACATTAACCCAAGGGGGTATTTTTTCCTTCCTCTGAATTTTGTAAAGCAAGTGCTGCGTCATGAACCCGAATGGTTCGTCATCCATCCACCTCAAGGTCACTGACCGCTTGGTGCGTTCCACCACCTCGGGAGCTCTCGGCTGCCAGTCTTGAAACCTCTTCACCAGATATTCTTGTAACTGTTGCATTTGTCTAACATCGCTCATGATTCTCCTCACATGACATTCAACACAAATGAGTCAGATCATTTGTTGTACTGATAGCTGATGAAAGTGTTCCAAACTTTACGTTGCCTTTGAACTCTACCATGAATAGATGAGATTGAAATAGCCTTAAGAAGTCACTAAAGGCTTTTATACTTTCCAAACATCATCTTCAATTAATAAATTCATAATAATATCGCTATAACTTGCAATCACTGAATTTATAATAGGTAGGTAAACTTATGTAATAGTTTACAGCGTAATTTCATGGTCATTTAAGGTCACACACATACATTTTGTTTTGCCGCTCAAAGTTTTGAAGACGCTCATTCAGTCCTCGTTTATTTCTGGCGTGGCGATGAACTATTTAATCCACATTAAAGAAGGATGGATGGACTAGTTTTTACACCAACAAAACATTAAAAATATGTCGTTCCGCACTAGTAACCGTTAGTTATATGTCACAATATAATATCTAGCCCACACGATACATAAATTTTCAACCATAAAACTTTTCATCATAAAACGAGCCACTATTTCCACTGGCGCATGGCGAGCGTTCCGGAGTTCACCTAACTACAACTTTTTCGTCAATAGCAACGGCGCGGAAAGTTTGGTCGATACGCATATCGAAGTTCTTATTAAATTCAACGAAATTTAAACCTTATCCCCTTGGCGGTAGGTTCGTTATCAATGTAGATGAAGTAATAGTTTAGGTGAATCTCGAGTTTTGCCAGGTAAGGGCTAATTTGGCCGGCGACATCGATTTCCTTCAAATATAAAGTAGTGTATTTTGCTAGCTCTGTTTTAAATATAATTATGTCTGTTCGAAAGTCTATCACAGGACTCGTATCTCTTGATTATACTATCTATACATTGATGTTTTTAATTTTTACAGAATACGTATTGTGCCGGTATTACAACAAATAATTATAAAGCAAATATGTAAAAATAGTTTGAAAATTTTAAAACACGCTTTTAGCCAAAAACTTAGTTAACTGTAGTTGGCAAAGCATAGGTATAATGAATCACAGTGCTGTAAACCAAATAGAACAGTGGCGATTCCTGGTGTTTATAATTGGGGTGGCTCCAGCTTTTGTTATATAGGGTGTAGTGTTAAGTGCGCATAACCGGAAAACCATTTCTTCAGACGGACAATCTAACAAACTTGCAGTCTTTCATTAAGGAACCTACTTTGAAATCGCAAATAATTGCTTTTTACAAGAAAAATAACCGACTTCAATCTTGATAAGTAGAGATAACTCAAAAACTACTCGCCAGATGGCGCTCAATTCAACATGTAAGTGTAAAGTTCTCGTCGCTACAAATTAATCAAGCCCAAACACTAGATAACTGCAGTAAATCGTTGAGGAGTTCCCTCGACTGTCTTTCGGCTTCATCAGATCGACTCCAGATCTTCATGAAATAGTAGCGCTTTAATGTACTTATGATAACATGAACAAACACACTAGTTGTCCATACAATTTTCGAAAGTTCCCCTCGATTTCCCTGAGATGCCATCATCAGATCCTGATGTCCTTATCACGGGACCCCACTGCGCATATCTACTTTACAACAAAAAAAGAATTATCAAAATCGGCCCATAAACAACGAAATAATCGCTGAACGTACATAAAAAAAAGCATATATGTATACGGTCGAATTGAGAACCTCCTTCTTTTTTGAAGTCGGTTAAAAAGAAATTTCATACAATTTGACATTTTCATTTTTGTATGAAATAGCTGATGTTTATTCGCGATTTTAGGGTTGGTCCCATAGTGAAAGTCCATTTTCCACTATCAACCGTTTTTCGGCAAACGATCTCGTCGTGAAAGGTCTTTCTAAAAGTTCTTGTATCACAGATTTTGTTGAATCACTCATAATTTCATGTCATTTCATTATTAACTAACTAGCGAACCGCCCTCGCTTCGCTTCGGGACCCGTAAGTATCAACCGCGTAGGTCCCGCTCCCGTAGGAATTTCGGGAAGATAATAAACTAACACCAAAATTAATTCAGGTTAAATTAAATTAAACTTAGAAATAAAGCTTACGACAAAATAATAGCAAAGTAGCAAAGGATCACAGCAAGATTAATTCAGATTAAACTTGGAAACGCGGCAAGTTTGGTATGGCAGTGGGTTCGACCAAATTTGATTACCATAAAAACGGTTCTAGTGTGTTAATCTTAAAAGATAGACATATACTGTCGTGGACATTTTTTTAGATCATTTCAAGAGGAATAATTCTTTCATACATATATTTTTGGTATCTTGAATCGTTTTCGCAACGCATGCAACGAAAGCCCTCGAGAATGAATAATTTTCCCCGTTTTTTCCACATTTTCCATTATTTCTTCGCTCCTAATTGTTGCAGCGTGATGTTATATAGCCTATAGCCTTCCTCGATAAAAGGTCTATTCATCACAAAAAAAAAAAATTTCAATTCGAACCAGTAGTTCCTGAGATTAGCGCGTTCAACCAAACAAACAAACAAACAAACAAACTCTTCAGCTTTATAATATTAGTATAGATTACCTACTAAATAAAAAAGTAAATTAAATCAATAGAAAGATAGAAACCGTAATCACAAATCTACACTATCACGAAAAACATGCGAAAACTCGTTAGGTAGTGCGCCATTCACAGCGCCAGACCCGCGTTTCAAACTCAGTGATACGGTGATACCACAGTATAATTTTACTATGGTGATACTAAGCGATCGAAGAGGCTAGGCGCGGGCAGCGCGGGCCAACGACTTTGTATGGACTATGCATGCGCTGGCAGGAGCGCATCGCTCGCCTCGGCCGCGCTCGGCACCGACCCACCGACTGAACGCGAAGACAATCGCCGCGAGTCGCGTTCGTGATAGAAGACTGCAGCACTCGTAAAATGCAATTATTGTACCTAGGTCTAAATAATTAGGTTGTAAATATATGATTTTTTACATTTTATTTAATGCTTAAAAATTATGGTATGGCGGCGCCATACGCGCCATCTTAGAGAAATCGCCACTGAAATAGAAGTTCCCTTGTCTGAAGCTGATTCTGAATATATTATGTATGTAGTTTGCATTAATGGTTGTCATACAACTGAAATGTCATCGGACCTTCAGCTCTACGCAAATATTTAAGTAAATCAAACTACTTGAAATTGGTGAAAATGAGACTGAAAGACTTCGTGACATACATGCATCAAACAAGATCAAGTAAGGTCAAGCTCAAGTAGTTAAAGCGTGTTAATAGGCGTGTAAAGCCCCAAAGGAAGTTTCCGTACTACTTGTACGGACATTTCCTTTTACCTTAAAAGGGTAGATATCCAACGGGATTTTTCGTACACTCTATTTTCTATGTCCTACCACCACACAAAATACTGTCGGATTAAACTATAGCCCCTTTGCTGGTCAGTAGGGCGTATCACGAACGGCCTAGCTTAAATAATTAATCGCTGTAAAACTTGAATTACAATGAAAAAAAACTATTCTAAAACTTTTTTCATAAATATTTATCCTCAAAAGTTCACGTTGTTATAACCCTTTCTAGAAGTGTTCGCTGGATCATAGCAAAATAAATTATATTTATCAAATCCGCATGAGGCACCACCCTTCTGTCAACCATGACATCTATGGAAAATTTAATTATACAAAATTTATATAAAAGGAGATGTTTCAAATCCGGCCCACAACATGAAAATTGTTTTAAATGTGTTTCTCCATTTTTGAGTATAGTGTACAAAGTGGTGGCCGGGGCTCCATACATTTTGAACCATCTCCTTTAATCGAGATTAAAATGTTTAGTCCAGTTAGCAAATATATTATGATAAAAAACCTTAATTCGTCAATTAGTAAGTGGAAAAAAGAGGACTTAGGTTAGTGATGCTTTTGTTACATGCTGTTAGTAAGTAAGCTACTCATTCTAAGTCCTTCAGGTCTCAGATTTGACATAAGGTAGTAAGAGGTATATAAGTGTGTAAATGTTTATGAGGTGGCGAGATTTTGGACAATGCATCTCCTAAAGTTCTAAATTAGTGGTAAAAATTATATGGCTATAGGAATTTTTGAGCCCCAGCTGGTAGTTATTAAGTAGATATTATTTATTAATATCGTTATAAAATCACTCCTAACAATAACAATGTTCTTTGTAATGCAGAGAAGCGAAAGTGTTACGGCATTACAATTATGTCTGGCGTCCTTGTAACTGATCTACAATATAAATAATAGCGACGGGCTCGATGGCGCAATTAGTAGTGACCCTACCATGCGCGCCAAGAGTCGTGGGTTCGATTCCCGCTCAGGACAAACATTTATGTGATGAACATTTGTGTTTGTTCTGTGTCTGGGTGTAATATGTATTTAAGTATTATATTTGTGTTTCCTCTGTTGCCTGACATCCGTAACACAAGTGCTTAGCTACTTACCACGGGTCAGGTCAATGTATGAGGTGTTGTGTGAATTTATTTAAAAAAAAAAAAAAAAAAAATCAAGACTGAAATACGTGTTGAAATTGAATTTTATACAGTTACACACTATCCTACTACTGTAGGATTCTTTGAGTTATGTGTACCAAAGATAATATAGACAGCACTCTCACTCACTCAGATCAAGGACATAATTTAAAACTCATCATTCAAACTATCTTGCTCTGAATGGACACCAGAATATTTCGAATGTAGGTCCAACATTTTGGCCACTTTAGAGTGGCCTAGTATTCTGACATCAACATATTAAGGTAGATCATAGTGTCGTAATTGGCGACAGAAAACAGGCCTTACTTTTGTTAGGGTCACTGGCGTCACTGCCCGATGACTAGATTCCAACGCGCAACGGCTTGCTTGAAGAGTCAGCCATCAAACGACTTATCCTTTTCGATCCCATACGAAATCGGAAGTTCCCGCTTCAGAAACCAATGGTACATTTTCCTTCATTCTTCCTTAGCCGATAAAGTATTGTATCGGTGAAATTAGCGGATACTTTATTCTCTTTCTTTATTTCTTGCACCAACGAATCGGTGATTTTATGTTGTTCCTAATGTCTGTGAGCAACGGGGACCATTTACCATATAATGGCTAATTTATTAGGAACACTTTGTAAGTCTCTATGGCTTTTCTTTCCTTAACCATTTATTTCGCCGGCAACGCATCGTTGATGCCTTTGTTGGTATTGATGACCGTGAACAAAGGCAACCATTTACCATTAGGTCCTATACACATACCACCTATCATGATGATGTAGATGATGATATGATGATGTGATGGTAGCACTTGCTGTATGTTGGCCATCGGAAGTTAATACCAAAATTCTTGTAGATAAGTAATTTATTACAAGATATTTTCCTTAAACAGTAATATTTTTGTAACTTTTCCTTTAATGTCTAAACAAAGTTTGAAAGATTGTTCAAATAAAACTTTTAATCGGATCATACCTCAGTACTGAAGGTATCGCACCTACGCAGTGTAATCGTAAACAAAAGTGCTACGTAATTAATATCACGAAAAGTTCGACGGTACAGTCGCGAGCAACACCAAGTGGGAAATTATATAACTGAATCGAATTTTTGTTGGACAAACTTTGGGTTTTTTGTGAATAACTCCCGTACATTAACTGTTTTTACGTCCCCTAAGGATTAATAATCTTAATCTGGTTCATTTTTTGTAGCTGTACCCTAATGATTATTTGAAATTTTATGACTTCCGTTCCCTCCTAACACTTTAATTGCAGTAATGTGTAGTTGAAGTGGCAAGTCGCAATTCTAGAAGGCAATTGAGTAATATGTTTTTTGAAAATTATTTCGCTTAGGTATACCAAAATATTTCCTTCACTAATGTAAAAACGCACAGACAACGTCTGTGCTACTGATGTGCTATGGATGACGGTGAATACTTAACTTAAATGTAACTTAACTTACCATTAACTAGGCAGTCAGTTATTGAATAAGTTTAATAAGACAAACTTCTAATGAGTTGATGATCATCAATCGCCAGAACAGATGTTCATAAATAAATCATCGCGATCAACTGAGATTTACAAAAAAACCGCATCATTCGATAATGATGCGGTTCATAAGTTTCAGAGCTACGATGTTAAAGACAAATATTCAGATAAACAGACACGTAATACTTATAATACTACTTATAATATTTAATACCTTTAAGTTCGACAGTGTTCTTTTGTTTAGAGTGTTGAGTTTTACTTAAAGATCAAAGCAATATAGGTCAAGGCCGTTGGTTTAAAACCTACGTCCCACACGCATTTTGTATTAAAAAAACGGCGTGTTAGACGTTAAGTGTCCCTTGCTTTGGTGAAAGAAAACATCGTGAGGGAACCTGCTCATCTAAGAGTCCTGAAAAATATTCTTAAGGGTGTATGAAGTTCATCAAAGCGAAAGCGAATTCTTATGCGTGTATGAAGTTCATCAAAGCAAGAACTATCGTGATGGACTATGGCCTGTACCTTTCGTAATATGAGAGAAGACCCGAGGCTAGAAGTGAGACAATTATGAGCTATAAAGAAGACGACATTTCCACCCTGAGCGATTTTCATATTTATGTATTTGATAAGATCGCTCACTTAAAATTTCAAAGTGCATTCTACAAACCGGTACTTATTTCCCAAGTTAGCGGCACAAAACCTCGTGGAAGTGGTTGTGAAGCGCAAGTTTTACACTCGCTAATTATCTTCCGGTGAAGCAAATAGAATTGAAAAAACTTCCCGCGAGCCACTGGCAGGAGTTCCTGATTTTATATTATTTTAACTGCGGTTTAACTGTTTTGTTAGTGGTAGTTCTAGTGCGGGATTCTCTCTCCTAACACTCAAGTTCTGATGTAGAGCAACCCTCCCCTTTATGGTCTTCCATTAAATTTATCTAAAAACTTTAATTAAGTAGTTCGTTTTACGAGTGTCAAGCAGCACTCATCCTCGTACTGTCATTAAGAAAAGGTTTTTTAAGCAATTACAAATTAATAACTACAAGTTTATTCAGGAGTTGCAATCCGTAACAATCTTTGGATAGTTTAAGTGATGTTGGTTTATACCGGTGTTTATAGATTGCAATGATCAAGTTTGAAAAAATACTAATAATGCTTTAGTTAGGTAGGTACTTCTTAGAATACTTTAGTCAGAACCTTTGATTATTTAAAAGTTACTAAGCGGTTTAGTGAATCAATTTCAGCATAAAATAAAATATTGTTCTTGCGAATTAAAGACACTACAGATAATAAATCCTTTTATTCAGAGGAAAAGATTTGAAATTTTCACTTCAACATACGATGAGCGTTTAATGGATTCCATGTTTAAACAAAGCTTTAACGAGTTCACAGATTAACTATATCATAGTAAATCCCGCTTCGACCCAATTCGCATTTAAAAATCGAGTACACACGAATTATTCGATTCGGAATTGGTGTAAACGGAACGCAACGCAGCAATGGCTGATGTACCTATCGATCGACGCGGCCAGTCCGAGCCAGTCGGCGCCCGGCCTCCGAGTGGGTAACACGTAAGTGAGGTTGCCAAACCGTTCAGCGCTCAGCTCGCGACCGTCGAAACGTCAGACTACTGGTCCACTGAGGTGAGTCAATTACTAATACTATCAATATACGTTTGCTGTAGGATATGATTGTAAATTTGCAAAGATATCAATCGTTTACAGTTCATTCGACTGCAAATGAATGACGCTATCGGATTATATCAACAAATATTTCGATATTGCCAGATTTAATATCAGTTTTATGTACGTCGTATTAAAAGTCAATGTTGTTAGGGAAAGTAATGATGAAGTTTCACTGTTCAGTGTTACTCTACTTTTGTTGCAAAACGTCAAAATTACTGCTTACGTCAAGTTCAGAAACTAATTCTATGTAAGTGATGCTAGAGTCCTACAACGATCTTTTGGCGCGTGGATGATGTATGTGTGACAGAGACAGAGCGTTACAGTTTGCCTTCCCTGTAAGGCGCTGTCTCTGTCACCCTCACGTCAGTCATGTGCCAAAAGATCCTTGTAGGACTATACATAGCCGTGGCTGTCAGTTACATGTCCAAACGTCAATGTCATTCGTAATTGGTTCAGCGGTGAATAAACTTTAACGCTAATTTTCAATTATGAATCATTATGTAGGTGTCACTACAGCTGTTTATTATAAGTAGTAATGTATGTTTATATTATGTATATAAATATTTTTTAACATTTGTGTACAGCTACTACAAATTGTCAGAGAATGTTTCCTCCAATCAGCGATTAGATAATAGTTTAATTAGGTTAAAATTAGGTCAGCACATTTTAACTGATATACTCTAAAAATTTAATGTCTAACTTAATATAATACTGTATAGGCTTTCATCTAAAATAAATATTCTTGAGTTCTAAGTAGGAAATACTAAACGTCAAGCGAAGGTCAAAGGTTGTGAGGTTTGTCGCATTTTAATATACCTGTAGGCTGAGCAGTGGGTTGTATCTACTCGCAATGAATGGATTCCGTGCTTTTTTATTACCATTGGGTCGGTCCAATTACTGTCACATTCAAGGCCAAACCAATTAACATTGAAGACCTCTTTGTTTCTTGGTTAACTACGTGTATCTGTTTATGAAGGAAATAAAGAACATGTTGAGTGTAGGGTACTAAAATACAGTTGTTTAGTGTCGAAGGTACCCACTATTGACTAAACTGAGAAGCATACAATCTTGTGCAACAGCAAGGTCCCACACAATTTAGTCGACAATTTGGTAACTAGGACATAAACGAAGCATGAAAACCCTAAACGTGCCCTGCGGAGCAATAAATTGCTTACGCAATTTCGATTCCATGGATGATTAGGTTTGCTACCGAACACAATGTAGCTCATACGATAGTCAGCTTATCGAGCACAGGGAACCGGGTTTGATTCTCGACTCGAACGCACAATTTAGGGTCTTAAGATAGACTTTGAAATGTCACCAATTCTAGGATAAATTAGTCGTTTATGAGTTTGGTATAAACGTTCTACAGTTGGGTATGGATGTCTCTCAAACTAGGCCTATATCGTGGAGACCTATATAGGTCACCACGATGGCGATGATTTGAACTGCCAATCATTCGAAATAATTTAGCATACCATTGGAAACAATATAGCAAGCTCTCAGGAGAGCAAGTTTCGAATTGATTCGTTTTTAATAAGACCAACGCAACCATAAAGTTTTAAGTGCATGTTATGCACAGCATCAATTGTAACTGATACTGAATTGGTACTGCAGTTCAAAGATCATAACCAATCTCAAGAGTACTGCAGTATTTGAAGATATTGACAGATGTTTTGGTGCGCGCGAAATAGATTTATTTACGTGTCTGGCAACGAACATCCTTTAAAATAAAGCGAATAACTTGGAGTATCTTATTTATGAGGCTGATCTCGACGTCCTTCAAAACTCATAAAATTCTTGGAACTGAAACGTATTTCTTGAAAATTTTACTTTAAGTTGCTTGTAACATATGAACTCAATAGTGAAGAGCGCTTCAGAAACTACAAGCTCTGAAAGTAAAGCTGACCTATGACTTTGAGTTCGAGAAGGTTTTCAACAAAGCTTATTTAGAGCGTGAGTTCAAAATATGAATGGATACACATTATAGAGATATAGGAGCTTTGATCTTCGTCCATGCTGGGAGGTGAAGTCTGCACCAGACTTCGTAGGAAGAAACGTAGCATTCTAGTGGGCTAATCGATTGCTAATCGATTTAGCTGACTAATTACATAATCTTTAAAACTTAGCACGCAGATACTTTGGAAGTAATGCTTGTTTGTGGTACGGGAAAGCCGACACCGGCCATTATAAGGATATTATGTTAATTGCCCGCCCCTACGCGATATTCTTTCTTTTTACCGCCTTGTGTTAGGGTGAGAACAAACGAACGACTTGAGTGGTGACGTCACGATTGCGCAACCCATTCCGGGTGAATGCGCATTGAATGGCTTGTCAGCTACGTTCAGTAAAGTTGACGTTAATTTAGCCATACTAATCAACTACTAAATATGGAAATAAAAAAAGTTGATCGCCATTTCACCGCTTCATATAATTCGCTTTTGATTTCGCTTTGCTATTTTTTGTTTCATTTCAATCTCCCTTCAATATTTGACAGATGCTACTAAGTTTTAATTCGTTGTTTCGGAGTGAAAACTTTTTTATTGTTTTTTTTAAGATTTTTAATTACTAATTTACATTTTAAAAATTGCTCGTTAGATCATGTTTCGTGTGTTACTGATCCAGTTACTCCTATAACATAATTATTATGATCTGGTTGAAAATCTTAAACACGAATTGTATTGTAGAGTAGGTACCTATTGTTTTACATTTTTCTTTTATGCTTACCTACATTTCAGTTATCTGCAAATAAGCTTTAATTTTTTAAGAAAGTCCCTCAAAAGATTTCTTAACTAAATAAAAAATAAACGAGGAGATGAGTTACCTGATTTACTTTTACGTCAAATTGATGCTAATTGAATGTTTTGTTGTATTTAATGAATGTATTTTAAACACGTAGGTATGTATGGTAAATATGTATTATATAGAAGTTTTACGAACGGGTATAGGTATTGTTAAAAAGGGTACAAACCTTTTTCTTCACGGTTTAAAATTTATTACAAACTAGCGAACTGCTCTCGCTTCGCTTCGGGACCCGTAAGTATCAGCCGCGTAGGTCCCGCTCCCGTAGGAATTTCGGGATAAACTCCCGATCCCGCGGGATTTTCGGAAAGACAGACTTGTTACTTTTATATTAATGTTTGTTATGATGCTATACCCATACTCGTAGAAGTTTTTCCCGCGTAAAATCGGATCCCGCGGGATTTACGGGATAAAAAGTATCCTATGTGTTATTCTAGGTTATAAATTATCCGTGTACCAAATTTCATCCAAATCCATTTTCACATTTATGATATTAGTAGGATGCCACAGAATTCGCATTGTGCGAGTATTTTTGGCGCGCGAAAATGTTTAATGAATTTTTTGACAACTTCTGCAGAGCAGTTGAGTGGAGGGAGTTTTTCCCGTGTAAATCCCGATCCCACCGGAAGTCCGGAACAAAAAGTAGCCTATATATTGCTCCATAACCTCCTCTACCTTCCACTGAAAGTCCCATAAACATCTGAACCCGCGACCTCGTTCCCGAATATAAGTTTTTCCCACGTGAATAAGGATTCCACGGAATTCCGGGATAAAAAATAGCTTGTATATTGCTCCCTCTCTCTCTCCCAGTGAAAGTCCTATAAAAATGAAACCCGCACCTTCGCGCATAGGAGTTTTTCTACCTTATGTTTTGCTTCAGAACCTTCTCTATCTCTCAGTAAGTCTCACAAAAATCTAAGCCCGCAACAAAAATGATAAAACTTAAGTCAACTCGAATAAAACACTGCACCTCTAATTGTACCAACTTTATCCCCATTTTTGCACCCTTTGCTGGCAATTTTTTAAATACTGATTTTACATTGAAAATGACTTATTTGACTATAATAATTTTTAAACACGGGGTTAAAATCATTTTCAGTTTACTCAGAAAGTTACCTTGAAAAATTACTCCGCATTCATTTGTTTTTTTTTTCTTTTCCTTACAAAATATCGAAAAACTGAGAAACACGTATTCTATTAATTTAAGTGATAACCCTTTGTTGCAAATTTGAAGTAAATCGGACGCTGTTATAAAAAATTTCCATACAAACTTTAGTCCTATCCCTAGGGAACCTTAACCCGTGAGAAGGCGCGTTATGAGCATTTTGCTCACGTAAAAATTGATTGCGGTTTTTTTCTACCTTAGCGATACTTTGAAACTACAATGATGATCGGTCAGACAGACAGACAAACACGTGGTCCTACAGTTTTATCATAGTATAGATTTTATCACCAATTTTAAACATGTTACTTTATGTTACCTTCATTAATTGAAGCTCAAAAAGGGTCTACGAATTGATTTGTCGTAGATAATGTGAAGAGTGCCTTAGCCAGTAGAAAGTGTGTAATTGCTCTGTTTTCGTCGACGTCATCATTTCGCGAATAATCCGAGCGCCGGCGGCCAAAGCGGCGGGAGCTAAATTTCAGACAAAATTTATTTTCATTACAAAAGTGACAGGTATTATCTTTCTGAAGCTTTACTTCGTGAATGCCTCTGTCTAGTAAGTGGTCACTTGTTTGGCGATTTATTCGCAATATTTTATTGAAATTGTAATAAATAGTTTCATCTTAGATTTCTAAAGGTTCTTCTTAAATATAAATTACGCTGCTGCTGCTTATAATTACTGCTTCTGCGAGTTAAATAACTTAATAAGCGAATCTATACTAATATTATAAAGCTGAAGAGTTTGTTTGTTTGTTTGTTTGGTTGAACGCGCTAATCTCAGGAACTACTGGTTCGAATTGAAATTTTTTTTTGTGTTGAATAGACCTTTTATCGAGGAAGGCTATAGGCTATATAACATCACGCTGCAACAATTAGGAGCGAAGAAATAATGGAAAATGTGGAAAAAACGGGGAAAATTATTCATTCTCGAGGGCTTTCGTTGCATGCGTTGCGAAAACGATTCAAGATACCAAAAATATATGTATGAAAGAATTATTCCTCTTGAAATGATCTAAAAAAATGTCCACGACAGTATATGTCTATCTTTTAAGATTAACACACTCGAACCGTTTTTATGGTAATCAAATTTGGTCGAACCCACTGCCATACCAAACTTGCCGCGTTTCCAAGTTTAATCTGAATTAATCTTGCTGTGATCCTTTGCTACTTTGCTATTATTTTGTCGTAAGCTTTATTTCTAAGTTTAATTTAATTTAACCTGAATTAATTTTGGTGATAGTTTATTATCTTCCCGAAATTCCTACGGGAGCGGAACCTACGCGGTTGATACTTACGGGTCCCGAAGCGAAGCGAGGGCGGTTCGCTAGTAATTGATAAAATTATTTACATAAAGGAGAACTGCCATTTTTGACCCAGACCCGACATGAAAGAAACATATCCCAGTTTTTTTGTTATATTGAGTATAACAAATATCTATTATTGTTATATACGAAATAAGTGGCTAACAACAAAATATTTCACTTTAAACTTTTTAATTTTTTCATACTAAAAAGAAATGTTTGATATTTATTTGCACAAAAAACTTGTAAAATAAAATAATAATTGTCTTATCCAGATGACTTAAAGTTCTAGTAAATAATAATACGTAACTCGGTAAGAACTCAAGATGCGGAATTTTTCCGAGCCGCCGCGGAAACGACATTGCGCTACGGCGCACGTCGCGGAGCTAAAACTCGTCGTGCGTTTTTAGTTTGATTTTATTTTATAATTATACGTACATTTTTAAACTTCAAGTAAGTTATATCAATAAGTAACAAAAAGTAAACTGTTACTTGACATTTTAATATATAAAGATAAGTTATTATTATGATAGAATAATTAATAAATTGAGCGAAATAATGTGTATGTTGTGCTCACCTGTAATTGTGTGTACACGATTGTAAGTTTATTTTATGTTGTAATTTATCGAATTGTAAAGTGTTACATACGTTGGTGTGCCAAATAAATAAATAAATAAATAAATAAAATCGAGTTAAGGCTCATCTAATCTTCGAAGGTAAAGAATAAAGTTACCATTAAAATCTGGGACCTTGATAGTGGAATATAATATTAATTGCTCTAATGGAGATCAGGGATGTTATGGATATCCGTAACCGAAACCGAAACTATCGGATATCCGAAATAAAAATATATCCGTAACCGTAACCGTATCCGCTAAAAAGTTTCGGATAATTTCGGATAAGGGCAGAGTCTAAATAAAACCCGTTACGACAGGTTTTTGTTTCACCACTCACGCGCCATATAAATATGGCATATTTGTTATTTTTAGTCGTAAATGCGTCAGATCAATATTTTTTGGTATCACCCTATCTAAATAGTAGGTAGGTAGGTCTCAATAACAGAGATGTTCGCATTGGCCTCATAGGAATACTAGTTCCCCATGCCCAGACACCTAAATAATAATAATATTAAAAACCGCATTAACAACCTAGTCAATTTATTAGTTAATATTGAGTATTTCACCAATAAAGTGAAGGAAAAGTTTTGTACTGCGTACTAAATTAAGTTATAATTAAGGGCAAAATGCGTCCAAAATTAAGTTTAATGTGGACATTTTTGATCATGATAAACTTCTTTTTATTATAAAAAGCATTGTAATTTCAAGTGTCCCAATAATTCTCAGTTTCCCCTGTCTGACTTATTCATTGTATTACCAAATTTAATGATAACCCAGACTTGATAGTAAATATAATCAAATTATTACATACTATTTTTTTACTTTAATGTAATATTAGTAACCGAAACTATCCGAAACTTACGGATAATCCGAAATAATTAATATCCGTAACCGAATCCGAAACCGATATAATTTTATCCCTATATCCGTATCCGTATCCAGATCCGAAACTCCACATCCGTTACATCCCTAATGGAGATAAAGGTTTGGTGACTGTCTATATTTCCTATTTTTATTAAGTTTGGGTCATTCTAAATGGATACAATTGCTATTAAGTGAAAAATAAATGGTTTTCAAATATTTCGCCTGAGTAAAGTCACATACCTATAAATAGTTGGTAGCCACTGTTATTTAAAATATTGTTACTATATTTTTGTTATATGTAATATAGCAAAAAAACAGAGGTACTTTTCATTACTGTCGGGCCTGGGTAAATTTTCTATGGGCCATGGCAGTTCTCCTTTGGATACCTTATAGGATATACAAATGTTGTGTCGATTTAACGTTATAACTACCTCGAAGTTTATTGATTTCCATAAAACTTGGACCTTCATGTATTCCATTCACCCCTTCTCCCACCTCCGTCACTAGCCCTCACTATAATGTACCTCACTTCACCCGTATACTAAGAAATAAAGGAACTTACATACAGCCCGACCACCAGACCGCAAGCATACTCCGGCCCTGTAACTATTTGTATTCTCCTCGAACCAAGCAAAGTTTTCCGCATAACCTATCCCTTAGTAAGGAATTCCTTACCTCAGACAATTAGGGATGAGACCTTTCTCATTGTAGAGCCTTAACCCTTAATTTGTTGAAGAGACAAATACTAATTCAGCCATTTCTTACAGCCTTTTTAGCCTTTTTATGTACCATACTTTATTGTTCTCGGGTCGTGGGTGTAGTGATGTGTTTGAGTGTTGTCCTTGCCATTCGCGACACGGGAAATCTTGGAGCGAAGATATGAGAGTGTAAGTGTTTATTTGTTACGAGATTACTATTTTGTACTACCCACAATGACTACGCCTACGTGGACTAGTACTAACAACGCCTAACAGGACATATCATCACTAACAGTCCCTGCCACAGTACAAATTCTAATGAACTGACCAACTAATACTCTTAATAATTACTTTTACTAACTAGACGAGTTGTTATGGGCGGCAGCGGAGGGGTGGTGCTGCATGCTCGTTTGCTATCTAAATTCCATAAAAAATAGATTTGAATCTTGTTCTGTGTCGGTCTCATTTGTTATTGGCAGCACAAGAGTGGTGCTCTGTGGTGCTTTGCTCGTTTGCTATTTAGGTCTATCAAAAAGCGTAGCGAAATGATCTTGATTCATACTGCACTACAATGCGGATCTATTGTGGCCATTTTCTGATTAAAATATGTATAGTAGTAAAAACGAACTAACATTTTCTTTCATACTATTCTTGAGGTTGATTCAATATTGATAAAACGAGCTCTTACATCATCGCTTATTGCAAAATGTCTGGATTAAAACCATGCTATTTACATTTCATTTTACATTTCATTCAGTTAATATAAATATGTTAACCTGAGTTAAAATGATATAGCTTTATAATTAAATCGGCTTCAAAAATAGGATTAATAGGACTATTACTCTGTCATCGAACACTAGGTTGGAATGAAGTTATATTGTTTGCACTTTCTCTGTCAGACATTGGTACCTCACCTGACAGCAGACTTACCAGGTCTGACAGCTGGCACCTTTTCGGCTTCAGCCCATTAATGACCCACTACGGAGTACGGGTCTCTCCTTATGATTGAGGAGGCCTAGAGCATACTCCACCACGCTGCTCCAGTGCGGATTGGTGGAGGGACAGCTGGCATCTTATTGGCTGTAAACGTTAACGTTTTTAGGAATAGCTTTCAACAGTATCGTGCGATGAGGAAGTTCGTTCCAATAGTTTCATAAAATCATTTACATTATCACTACATAGTATAAAACAAAGTCGCTATTTTTGTCCGTCTGTTTGTTTGTCTGTTTGTCTGTATGCTTAAATCTTTAAAATTACGCAACGGATTTTGATGCGGTTTTTTGTAATAGGTAGAGTGATTCAAGACGAAGGTTTTTATGTATAATACATGCATATATTCCCACGAGAACGGGATCCACGCGGGTGAAACCGCGGGCGGGCCGCTAGTGTATTTTAAATTTAAAGGAACATTTACCTCTCACCATGTCATCTAACGTCATAAGAAGACTTTTATTACCTCCCCATTTGACAAATACAATAGAAGACGTCGTGCGCTTCAATATAGAATATTTTCTCAATCTTTCTCTTACCTACTTTGACAATATTTCTTTCTTCAGTCCAGCACGTTCACGCTAACCTCGCCACACTCAACCTACTTAAAATGTATTTACGTAACTGCACTTTGAATTTCTTCCGACAAGTTTGAAAATTTCATTGCGAGATGTCACCATTTTGTAACACTCACACCGACGACCCTTACTTTGTCCTATCCTGAGCTCAGCTGAAATTTCATCCTATTAAATTTAACTTTACTCTGCCTCAAGAGGTCTAGAAACTTCTTACTTTGAGAGAATTCCTAATGAGTCTGGCTAATTCTGCACAATAATTGCCGTCACTTCAAACTTGTAGTTCACGAACTATTTTACGTCTTGACCTGTTCCATCCTTTGTGGGAAAAACACGGGAAGCTACAAGAACAAGATTTCGCAGCGTTAATAAGACCTCGGTTTGTGAGGTGAAAGAAATAACCTCCTTCCTAGATTCTTGGAAATTTTAAGTGAGTCCTCAACATGAAGTTTTCTAGTGAAGATATTTGATATGCTGATTAATTTAACGACAAACCCAAGAAAATCTGTCTCTGTTACCATTTTTTGCTGAAGTGAATTATAATTTTGCAGTTTCATGAGTTTGTATTTAATTATAACGTTGGATATTTAAGCAAAGCTTGTTAACTAAATACCAGACTGCTTTATTTCTATGAGCCAATAGACACTACGGCTACGTTTTAGGAGAATTTGAAAATGAAAAAAAAAGGAAAAATTTAATCGCAAATCCTTCGAAAGCGCAAACCTCGAAAACGGGTGAGTCGATTTGGATAACTTTTTTTCGATTTGTGATTGATACAATAACGACAAGGTTTATATGGACTAAATTTTTTTGAATAGCCTACGAGGAGCGTGGGGATTCAAGGGATGGTCCTCATATATAAGAAATATCGAAATACCGTCATAGCAAAATTTAGGTGCGAAATAACCCGGTCAGATTTCTAAGAGGCCACAAAGTTTCCCGAAGCGAGGGCAGGTCCACTAGTTTTAAATAAACTCTTTATCTCTGACACTTTTTCATTTGTTTACCAGGATCGTTTTAGATTTTTACATATTGTTTCATTTCATTCCATTACAGTATCTCGGAAACTTTTCACTGAAAAAAGTTACTGTCTAATGAACTCTAATATTATCTGACCCGAATAAACATACACAAGATAGAATACAGTAAAATTATCCATCCATCACCATATACTTTATGTTATGGTAATTCAGAGGTAAAAGCTTACGACGAAATTCGTTAAACATTTTATGGAATCTTTATTTCACCCATGAAACAGAAGCTTCTTGTGTTTCCAGGAGATAAATTCACTGAATAGTTTTACTACTTGTACTCTGATTAGGATGTTAAGTATGTGAAATACTTTACTGAAGATGAAATAGATACTTTAAGGTAATTTATCTGTATCTACTTCCGATATATGTAATACATAATAATAAACCTACCTAGGTATATCAGAGCGCAGAGTAGGGGCTTATCTCCGACTGACCACAGATAAGCGATACAATCTAGTGATAATACTACAATACGGGTACTACGATATACAATGATACAGTTGTAAATCACTACTTTCTATTCTTTACATCGTTTTTTATCAAAACGGTAAACAAGAAGTAAGATGTGAAGATATTTATTCTGTATTTATTTACTTTACCATCAGTCTTATTAAAAAAATTGTTTAAGTTATATAATTACAATTCAGTTCTAAAAACGATGTTTTTATACCTAATTAAAAAAATTGTATTTGTACGTTTCATATTAGTCTTTTCGTTGATTGTATAGTCCTCAAACGATGATTGATTGTATAGTAATCAAACGGTTTGAGTCCTGGGTCTAATTCTACACGCACCAATAATTGAAAAAATCTTCACTTACTTCGGCAAAGGAAACTGTCGTGAAAAAACCTAAAGTAATCGTGAGAAAACCTGCGCTCCTTAAAATTTCGCATCATACGCTGTTCTGAAAGGTGAGTGAAGTCCGCCAATCTGCACTTAGTTACCTAGATAGACATAGACCGGTAGCCCTCACACTAAGTTGAGATCTGAGCCCAGCAGTGGTATAGTTATGAATTGCAATGATGATGATAATCCTAAACGAATCAGTATTTTAATGTTTATAATAAAGAGTTTCTAAAAGGCCTAAAATATAAATCACATTTTTATTCCTAACCACGCAAAACTTTGAATTTCTAGCTCACTACTCCAACCTGGATTTTAGGTATTGAGAAACCATGAAACAAATAATCCGACCTACCTTAATTGTACGGGTGAAATCGAAGTTGAGACCAGTTTGGAACACTAAACACTAAATTGCTTCGAAATGTGCCCAGTAAACAAAACATTTCGTTGTAAGTCTTCCTAAGCTATACTAAAGCCAATTATTAAGGAGAGAAATAATTAAAGCGAATCTTTCAATTGTCAGAAAGTTGTCTGACGGCTTCTTAAGTCAATTTGGCTCCTCCGGTGAGTTAGGAGTGATGAGTCAAGGAGATCATAGGATTTAGCGGCAAGCAAGGGTAATTCAGTTACAATTAATGCTTGACTACAATAATTAAACTTGTATGTTTGCACCTTAAATCATTTTGAGTTAGCAAAAACAGATTTCTTTCTTTGGGATAAGTTGTTAAGGTTTTGACAGAGTATTGTGCATTTATTGTAGTACCCTTGCGGTTGCACTCGTAATGACATCCTAAGTTACAGCTGACCATAGAAAATACACTATATACCGGAACAGCTGACGACCGAAATATAATATAAGCGATATGTCACTAACACCTGAAAACAAATATTTATTTACCTGTCTTCTAAATGTTTGCCCCGATCAGAATCGAATGCAAGAACTCCCACTTTGTCGACAGATTACTAAACCAATTACACGTATTTAAACAAGCCTTTTGTTTACAGTTTTCCCGTATTAATAAGTCAGTACACTTACTGATCACTGGATCGGTTCCAGTGACAGTTCAATCCGATCCAAATTGGTATTAACTCGCCGGGAGCCATTAATATTGATCTATGAATTGTTGGACAAACATGCGTCTCGTATTCAATTATGTAAACATTGAGCGTGACGCGACTTGTAAGTAACTCGAAGATGTCCAATACCCAAGGGTATATTTATGTACGTGGTATCACCACTAGATGGCTTGAACACTTCGCATCGTTACATACTCCTTGCACAAAACACTCTCACATGAAACAATAACTGTAATGAAGTATTTAATTAGTGTTTTTTTCCTCCTTTTGTAAATTTAAAACTGTTTTTTTTATTTTTCGTTATTATTTGTCAAAACTTTTTTAACTGTCGCTTTGAAATATCACTCAGAATTGAAATATCGCTTGAATTATCACTCAGTATTCGAAATTATGTAAGTTGTTGGTAATTATTTCGTGTTATTCTAATCTTGACAGTGGTTACTCCTGGTCCTTTCGATCTATAAATAGACCGAAACTCCAAGATTGAGCCAATTTGAAATTTTAATCTAATATGAAAACTTGTAATTCAAATGTTATGAGAGAGTCAATTAATCGCTCTTATTTTATTATTTAAATGTGAGCTAGAAGTCGAACTGTGATATTACCTAGGTAAAAGTCCTGTAACCTTAAAAATACACATACAATTACTTGTACAGTACTCATCCTGCAACCCGCACGGAGATGAGAATTTTATTGCCGTGTGGCAACGAAAACAAAAAGAACAGAAAGTTGGACCACATTCTGACCTGTAAATTATTAGCGTATAAATTTCCATCCCTTCGCCGCCACGCTCTACGCCGAGACCAAAGTTTTCTTTTAAAAATGAAAACATAGCCAGGGCTGGCGCCGTCCAAACTTCTGCATCTCATGTTATTTAAATTGAAAATGTCAACTCGAAGGAAATAAGCAGGTTAAAGCAATACCCACGATACCTTTTTTGTATACAATGATGCAATAAATAGGTAGATTGAGCGTCGCCCTACAATGAAGACAAAAAAAACACGGCAACAATATCAAGCATGTGTGCGTGCAGGCGATGTTTTTCACGTTCGTCTAGTGTCTATGTTGCGTGATCAATGATACCAGTTACTAAAATTTTCCCATAAATCACACATTAAACTTAATTTATGGAGTGGTTATTTTCATGAATAAATAAAAAACCCTACTTAATTTAATTACAGTTGTTTATGTTAATGTTGTAATAAACCAGCTAAGTTAATTAAATTAATATTTTTTACGCAGTTTGTAGTTGGAAAGGAGACGGTCCAAAATTGTATGGAGTCTGGGCCTGGTTTTGTACCAGTGATAAAATAAAATAAAAAAGAAAAATAAACCATTTTTGACTAATCAAATCCACGAACTCATCTATATTTCAGTGCAAAAATTATTTATTAACTCCACGTGACGCAATTATTCTACATAATGGCGGGCAGCAGACCAGAGGATTCATAATTTTTGACGTATGACGTTAGCTGTCAATATGCCTTCTCTATGCTTGAACAATGGCTCGAACTCAGAGTGAAGGACGCCATCTTGCAAGTGTTGCAAGTAGTACCTACCGAATAACTCGAAATTAATTTTATTTTAGCAAGTCATTTATTGCGATTTGTGAATTTATTATATTTTTAATGAACTTTCTGTATTTTTTGGTTTTTCATGGTTTAGTGTACAAGATCAGGCCCAAAATGGACCATCTCCTTTTCTAAAATTGTAAAGTTACCGTCTCAGATTAAGGTGAAAATTTGAAGGGAGGACGGGTTCTACACTCTCATTCGTCCCCCCAAACTAAATATTGCTCTCATAAAGTACTTACTTTTTTAAAATTATTTTTCTAAATCTCTAAAAATTTTAAGGTTATGTGGTCTCATTGGTTAATGTGTAAGCGCTCGAAGTCTTAAGTGTATGTATATGTGTGTGTGGACGTGTGTGTGTGTGTGTGTGTGTGTTTTAAACTACATTATAAAAAATAAATAACTTAAGTAGATCTAATTTGATTTTTGGGCCTAATTTTGAATCGTGACATCTCCGGCGCTGCGGAAGATGCAGCCAAACAGGCAAACAGGACTAACAATAGCGAAAAAGTAATTTGGGGGGAAAGTTGGGGGAGTCACCAACCTCTCCTCCAAAAAATTTCAGCTTAATTTGAGGTAGTCACTTTATAATTTTTGGAAACTTGATTTTTTTATAATAAAAAAAGTATGCATTTCCTAGATTTAAAAATGGTGAGGGGAAGATGTGAGCGTCAGCCCCCTCCCCCCCTCAAATTTTTAGCTTAATTTGAGGTGGTAACTTAATTAAAGAAGAGCCAATTATTTACGTTACCTATCTAATTTAATAAAAAAATTACTTGGAAAGTTAATTACATGCATATCATTAAAAAAAACTTCAATAAATAAAGGAGATGGTCCATTTTGGGCCTGATCTTGTACACTAAACCATGAAAAACCAAAAAAATACAGAAAGTTCATTAAAAATATAATAAATGCACAAATCGCAATAAATGACTTGCTAAAATAAAATTAATTTCGAGTTATTCGGTAGGTACTACTTGCAACACTTGCAAGATGGCGTCCTTCACTCTGAGTTCGAGCCATTGTTCAAGCATAGAGAAGGCATATTGACAGCTAACGTCATACGTCAAAAATTATGAATCCTCTGGTCTGCTGCCCGCCATTATGTAGAATAATTTCGTCACGTGGAGTTAATAAATATTTTTTGCAATGAAATAAAGATGAGTTCGTGGATTTGATTAGTCAAAAATGGTTTATTTTTCTTTTTTATCTTATTTTATCACTGGTACAAAACCAGGCCCAGACTACATACAATTTTGGATCGTCTCCTTTTCACATTACTCTTGTACCTTTAAAAGTGGTTTATTCGACCCAATGCAAAAATAATCATTAAAATGGGCTCATAAACATACGAATATTAATGTTATATTATTATAAATAAACACAAACGTATTGGTAAACACCACCTTTCTTTAATCGATTTATAAAAGTACATGAACTAAATAATATACACGTAACCATAAACCAATTTATATACCCACAAAAATGATGTTAAGTCGGGAGCATAAAAATAGAAACTAGCAACACTGACAAAAAAATGACGTAATTTGGTTACAATAAAAATCAAAATTGAAATTTAATTAAAAATATGTTTATTGGTTACTTGCCTATGATATGTGATGTTTTTTGAGCTTTTTACCCTTCCTTTATAATTCCGGCACAGTTTAATAGCACATTTCGTCATGTTATCCCTCATAATTGTTTATTTAAATTGCGCGCGTAATACGTAGTGACACGAAAGCGGCGCGATCGGCACTAATTGGCGGGAAAGTACTTCTGCGCCAATAGTTGGCGCAGCTTTTTTGACAGGTCTTCGCGGATTCGATTATCCATCTAGATACTTATAAATCAATGTTTGTATATTTATTTTTTGTTGTTTCCATTACGTTTTTAGCTTGAAGAAGAAAGAGTTTAACATCTTCATAAGAAATAAAATGGAATCTTGTCGAATCGAAGTCTGATAAACACGCAGTCACACAAAACACACAATACATACATGCACTAGCTTTCGAATATAAAATAAACGGATGTCGTCCACAGTGTATTATTTTTTTATGATAGAAAAATATTACTTAAAACAATGATAGCTGACAAAGGGTTAAAGACGAGACGTACTCTTCATAGCCTGTTGGAGGCTACCTGGCCCATATTACTATCACAAGTCAGACAGTATATTATAAATATAATTTTCATCACATACACGATCCGCGCCGGATATTAATTGTAATAACTCGTCTCATTCATTACGGAATATGAGTTACAGTAATTAAGGACCGCTGCGCAACGTAAAATAGACCTTCAACGTATTTGTTTATGACCCACTTTACTATGATAAGTTTGCCTTAATTAAAGGTAGAGGAGACGTCTGTCTTGTGAGCAGTTTGTTTGAAGATGTAATATGTACAAAAGCTGGGATTTACCTTGTGTTAAGTTTATCTTGCTTTATGGAATGTATGTAGCAAAGGGATGGGTCATTATGGTAGTTAAATGATGGTCTCAAATATTCGCCGTAAATTTGTTCTTGGTAAATAGAGCAATGAAGCGCTCATAGCCCGGCGGCTTGTTTCGATCCTAAGCGATCGACAAAGTTAAGCAACTGCGGGCGCGGTCGGTAGTCGGATGGGTGACCGCTAGTGGCAAAATTTCTTGAGCGCTTCCGTGCTTCGGAGGGCACGTAAAGCCGTCGGTCCCGGTTGTTACTGTTGATAGCAGTCGTTAAGCCATGTCGGAGACCTTCGGGCGGCTTGAAAACTTTCGACACTGGGTTGGCCACTAACCCCTCCACCAATCCGCATTGGAGCAGCGTGGTGGAGTATGCTCTAGGCCTCCTCAGTAATGAGGAGAGACCCGTGCTCAGTAGTGGGCCATTAGTGGGTTGTAGCTTAGCGTTTTTTTTAAATAGAGCAATTAAAATCACGATCTCATTACCTAAACAAGTTGATTATGGTGTACCTTGGAAATATTTAAATTTACCCATAAACCTATCTCGTATGAAATAAGACAGGCCATAATGCCTTTTGGTTCATGTTATAAAACCTGCTTACTCAACCAATGCTTATTGAGTTTTCCCTTTTTTTAAGGATAAGGGATCAAAATATGTTCACTACTTGCTGAGAAATTCGTGGAAAAAGTAAAATAAATAGGTATACAGTAAATAATCATATTGATACATTAATAACGTTTTTCGTGTGTTTTGAGGGCCCAATTGATTGTCTAACGTGCTTAGTTAGCAGATCCAAAAATATTACATTTCCTTGTTTGATAAGTATAAAAGAAATTGTGAAAATGTGGCAGCATTGTCGCTCGAGTTTTGTTTTCCAGAGTGGGTTTATCACTAATTGAATTCATGAAACGTGTTGAGTTGATACAGAGTTGCAATGATAATATTTTATAAGTAGTTCTAACAGCGACGTAAATAGCTCTAGCTGTAACTTCAAGTGTCTCTCATACTCATGCCTCTACGATTAAATCATTGACAGCCCTAAGTGTAAGCAGCGCGGTAATCCCACGTAATCCTGGCTATTATCATTAAATAGCAGCGACCTTGACTTGTGTTGTCAGCTATAGTCGGCACAATCATAAGATTCCGATATGACGTCTGTCATGTATGAACACAAACTAACCTTGTATGGACGTCTTCAAATTACCTACTTATTACGGAAATATTTTTTTTTAATTTGAACCGCTGGTAATGATACTATGAAGTGAAGATATTTCGTAGTGAATGATAGGTCACTTTGGTTAAATTATGCAATGCAATTTACTGTGCATATACAGTATACAGTTTATATTTATTATCAATGCAGCTTTATAAGTAGGTACATAATGTACATGTGAATCCACCTCCTCTTCGCTTTGGAAAATTGTTTTTATGTTTACAGATAATAAACACTTCTTCCCATTTTTGCAACATATTTTATTGGTACATCGCTTCTATTGCTCATAGCATGATGTTATAAAATTGCCCACAGTTTCTTAAATATTTTAATTAGGCATAAGTCCGTAATATTAAACGCAAGTAACTAGCGGGTTAAACGAATTGGAGTAATATTGTTTACTTACTACGAGTACTTATTTATATAGGTACTTACTTACTTATACGTACTTACGTAGGTAAATACTAGAAATTCTGGCGAAATATGTAAACCATCCCTGCTTGTTTTTTATTTGTGTTATTTATAAATTGTATAAATAATTTAATTTAATTTTAATCAGTTTACATCATAAATTGTGTAAAATTGAACAAATATTTAAGACGTCACTACAATGTTTTATAAGGAGGCTGAATTTATAGTTATGTGACCTCTTGAAACAATTTATTAATCGACCATAATCGATACATTACTATAATCGAAAGTATGTGCTACCATGTTACACCCAAAATACAAATAGTTATAGATTCCTTAATATATCTAAAGCATTGCGATTTTTCGTAGCTATTATAAATTCCCGATACATACGTTTTTAAGCCTTTCCCACTCAAATTGGATAATTATTAACCGTTTTATAGTTTCTTCGTTTTCACTAGATTAATGAAATTTCCATTTTAATCTATACTATAATAAAACTGTAGGACCACGTGTTCTGTACATTGAATATTTTTGTGAAATTTCGACTAAGGGGCACTTACAAATCGAGATAGAACTCAAAAATATATTTTTTTTATTTATTGTCTGTCTGTCTGTCTGACCGATCATCACGCGTAAACCACTGGACAGATTTCATTGAAACTTAGTAAAGTTATTACCTATATACTGGTGTCTATTATAGGGTACTTTTTTTGTCGAATAATATTAAGGTTCCCTAGGGATAGGTGACTAAAGTTTGTATGGAAATTTTTTATAACGTCGTCCGATTTACTTCAAATTTGCAACAAAGGGTTATCACTTAAATTAATAGAATACGTGTTTCTCAGTTTTTCCATATTTTGTAAGGAAAAGAAAAAAAACAAATGAATGCGGAAATTTGTAATTTTTTAAGGTAACTTTCTGACTAAACTGAAAATGATTTTAACCCCATGTTTAAAAATTATTATAGTTAAATAAGTAATTTTCAATGTAAAATCAGTAGGTATTTAAAATATTGCCAGCAAAGGGTGCAAAATGGGGATAAAGTTGGTACAATTAGAGGTGCAGTGTTTATTCGAGTTGACTTAAGTTTTGTCATTTTTGTTGCGGGCTTAGATTTTTGTGAGACTTTCACTGAGAGATAGAGAAGGTTACTTATTATCCCGGAATTCCGTGGAATCCTTATTCATGTGGGAAAAACTCATATTTGGGAACGAGGTCGCGGGTTCAGATGTTTATGGGACTTTCAGTGGAAGGTAGAGGAGGTTATGGAGCATTATATAGGCTAATTTTTGTTCCGGACTTCCCGCGGGATCCACTCAACTGCTCTGTAGAAGTTGTCAAAAAATTCATTAAACATTTTCACGCGCCAAAAATACTCGCACACACAATGCGAATTCTGTGGCATCCTACTAATATTATAAACGTGAAAATTTGTATGTTTGGTCCTCAATCACGCAAAAACGGATCAATGGATTTGTTACCTACACGGATAGTTTATAACCCAGAATAACACATAGGACACTTTTTATCCTGGAAATCCCGCGGGATCCAATTTTATGCGGAAAAAACTTCTACGAGAATGGGTATAGCTTCATAACAAACATATTAATATAAAAGTAACAAGTCTGTCTTTCCGAAAATCCCGCGGGATCGGCAGTTTATCCTAAAATTCTTACGGGAGCAGGACCTACGCGGCTGATACTTACGAGTCCCGAAGCGAAGCGAGGGCGGTTCGCTAGTAACTAATATAATTTCCTCACCTTAACTTACTAGTCAAATTGCCTTATTATCCCTTTCGGTGTTAATCTCAACGCTACATCTGTTTTTAACTGATTTTAAGAAAACAGTCAGAGATCGGTTTATAAATTATCGTTCCGAACTTAATTAAGGAAAGTTTCTAGCGTCGCTCTTCCGGCATTTTTGTCCTCAGTCCATAGCACGTCAACACTCGTAGGTAATATTCTGCATCATAACGATCAAAACTACGGTGTTGCGTGTTTGGAAGATGGCATGAATGAATGGAGGACGACGTCTCTAAATTTTCCTTCAGCATTACATTTACAAAGAGCTTGGGATGATTTGCTTTGTAAGCATACGTTCGATTATTTACTAAATAATACTCAATCAGATATCAGTAGAGCGAGATTGAGAGCTGTGTCAAGTTGGGAGTCTGGTCAGTGGTTACAGGCGCTTCCATCTGCTTCCATTGGCACTCTCTTAGATCCTGATACTTTGCGCATATCTGTTTGTCTGCGTTTAGGTGTCAAAGTTTGCTCGCCTCATACTTGCTCCTGTGGTGCAGTTGTTGATGCTTTGGGGCTCCACGGTCTCTCCTGTCAAAAAAGTGCTGGCCGCTTTTCCCGTCACGCCGCTTTGAACGATATTATTAGAAGGTCTCTTGTCACAATAAACGTTCCTTCAGTGTTAGAACCTAACGGTATTTTTAGGAAGGATGGCAAGAGGCCTGACGGTATGTCGATCGTGCCGTGGACTATGGGACGGCCACTAGTGTGGGATGCAACATGCGTTGATACACTGGCTCCTTCTCATATCCATGGTACGAAAGTCAGAGCCGGTGCTGCGGCGGAGGCGGCAGAGAAGAGTATTGTCATATTTCAAGTGCTTATTACTTTTTCAAAGCATTTGGGGTGGAAACTCTTGGTCCGTGGGGTCCTGACGCCCACTATATTTACAAAGTAATAAAAAATAAATTAAAGGAAAAAACTAGTGATCCAAGAGCTGGCAGTTTCCTCGCTCAACGTATTAGCATTGCTATACAGCGAGGAAACGCTGCCAGCGTATTGGGGACTGCACCACAGGGTCCTAGTTTATTTAACTTATTTTAGTTTTAGTTTTGTTATGTTATTTTTGTTATGTTTATATTTTTATGTATGTACCATAAAATTGTTATTTATAATTGAATAAAAACTGTACAATATTAACGAAACGATTAGAAAGTCTTATTACTTATAATCGGTTAATTTTATAAATCGGTTATTTAATGCATCGATTTTTGTTGTACTTCACTATTGTCACTGTGATGACAGCCGTCATATCGGAATCTTATGATTGTGCCGACTATAGTGGTGTGTGGTGTGATCATAGAGATAGGAATATACTTAGATAGAGACGCCCTAATCCTTACCCTCATATGAAATTAGCTGGTTGGTGTGTAGCAGGCCGGCCATTTTTAATTCACCCTTACAAATGACATCTTATGTCAAACAAAATGGTTAATAAACCCAAAACTATAAAATATATTAAAATAGGCATTGATAGGAGGTGTTGTGGTGTCTTTTAAGCAAAACAAAAACATTAAAACACAATGAGGTGTGGTATACTACAATGCGGAGCCAGGAAAAATAAATTACACCCAAAATTAACAAGTTAGTAGCTGTATCAGTTTTCGTTGTTTGTTGAATATCTGAATGATATTGATATATTATGTTTTTGCTGCATGAAGATCTGTGCGAGGATTACGTAGGCCTGTTAATGTTTTGTTGGGTTTTACATCATTATTTTATATATTTGAGTAGCTAGTTTGTTTACATTTCAATGACACTTAGGGTAGAAAGTGTTAAAATATCGATATATCGATAATTTAAAATGACGCTGAAGAAAGTTGAAATAATTGTTTTTATTCAATAGATTACCTTCAAATAAATGGTTAAAAAAGAAGTGGCTAGAAATAATTGTTCCAGAAAACATAAACCCTGGCATTAAAAATTTGTTTGTGTGCTCATTACATTTTGTTGAAGCAAATTTTAACAGAACTCTTAATGTGGTAAGGTTACACGACGGCGCTGTTCCTTCTATTTTGGTGAGCTTTTCTTACTTTTTATAGAACAAGAGAGTCTCACACAAGTTTAAAATTAGGTCTGTATGTTATTTAATTGAACTAAGTTAATAGAGTAGAAGAACCCTAAACTGAGGGGTACTTGGCCACCGCGGCATCGTTTAATAATTGAACACTTGAAATTTCAATGTTTTTATTAATCAATTTAAAGCGCGCCTTCTAATAAATATGCTGTAATACTTTTATTTGTATTTTTGTAATTATGCTGTATATTATATAGCCTTAAACAAATAAATTAAAATTTGTGTACATAGACATGTTTTTTATTTACATTTCGGTCCCATTTCCACAATATTAATGCACTAAGGGTTATTACACAATCATGGGTGATCAGAAGAAAATTGTCAGTCATATCACACAGCAGTACTATCTTCACCCTTAGCTTTTATTGAATAAACTCTAAAATTAAATTCATCGTAGTGCTACATATGACTTATTTATTTATGTAAGTATCTATCGCGATTTTTCTGGATTCAGCGGCTACATTCAGAATCAGCAAAAGTGGCATTGTTTAGGAGCAGGCGGACTGGTTAATGGAAGGATTGATTTTTAATATTGGATATAAAACTTAACATAACTTCAAGCCTGTATATACCTAGTTATATACAATACAGCCAAATAGAGATATAAGTATTTTACTGTGGATGGTTAAACTTCGGTTATGGAACACTATTTTGATAATTTGACATTATGCATATAATAAATAAAGGCCTTAACTACCTAAATTTCCTAACTGGAACAAGACAAATAGTTTGGCGGCTGTGTTAAGCAAGAGGGTGGTACCTAATTAACTGGCAGAGTTTAAAATACTATCGCTGAGATTGTCTAAAAAGGGGGATCAGTCGTTGTGTCCTCGTTTGTTGTTCAGCAGATCATCATGATAGCTGGTTTTTACAAAATATTTTTGGTTGACATGACATGACAAGTTCATCGCAGTAGGTATCAAAATTAATATTAATATCGCTGAGAAGACGAACGACATGACATTGTATTATTGCTGTTATATCGTTAGTCATTAAACTAAATATCGATAGTGTTTCCGTCCACGTAGTGCGCACAACACTAGTAGAATCGGCCATACTTTATTCACTAAAATTTTGACAGGCATTGTCAGGCTCGCTATTTTTGCTTTAGTGTCTAATCCATAGTCCTTATAGATCAATGGGTGTGATGGTGGTGTGGCTTTCCGGTCCATAGAAAGAAATACGTTGTCGCCGTCGAACGTGACATTTGACAGTAGGTACAATTTTTTGACTTTTGACAACTTTTCACGTCAAAGTTCGCATATTATCTGTGTTCCGTGTCTTAGATAATAGCGTAGACACTAGGGATATTTTCGTAGAGTTTATTTCATGGCATTACAATATGTGAGAAGGAAAATAATTTAATTTTGTCTGTTGATCGGATTACGTCAACTGACGAATATATAGCAGTACCTACTATCTATATGATAGCCTGGTGACTTGTATTCGCAACAGTACGGCTTCTGTTACGTGATAGAGTGCATTAACACTTGCGATACCGATACGACATCATAACGATAAAATGTCGCACGCTGCTGTTGCGGCGCAACTTTGTATGTAAATATTGAACTTTATTTGATCGAACTACATTTCGTGGTGCAGTCTGTAGCAATAATGACATAGTCGCTACAATAGTGTAGTCATAGGACACAAAAGGCAATGCTTATTGCTCTACGCTACAATCTAATAAAGTTAAAAACAAAAGTGGCGATATATTCGTCCTTACACGGCTACGAAATTGTGCTACAAACTGAAAACTTGCGAGGCGTATGTTTTTTGATAAGGTGCGACTATGGAACAACACGACATTACTCGCTAACCAGCGCTCGTCAATATTTTGTTGCGATATCGTATCGCCGTGTGTGAAAAGACGCGTGTCTTGCGGTGAATATTCTACACCGCTCGGCTGCTATTATTGTCAAAGGAAATATCAGATTGTTGTCTTTCGTTTTAACATGAGCCAAAGAGAATTTGTTGTAAAAATAAAGTTATACCTACACACTATACATACCTACCTATATTATTCGTGATGGATGAAGGCATGTCATTGTGTACACGTTAAAAACAAACTACACCAGGTATAATAATATTCCGCGACCCACGCATGAAGGGCGAGGAATTCCAGATTCGATTTGAAAATGTATTTCTGGGTTATATCAAGTTTTCTAGTGTTGTTCGATGGAGGGTTTCTTCAAAGTACCAAATTGACTGGTTTATGTAAAGCAAGAGTCCTCGGAATCCAATTCGTGAACTGGTCAACCCATAGTCAGAACTCATAAGCCTTAATGCATATGGCTCAGGCGTGCTCAAAGAAATTAAGAGAGAAGAAATTCAGTAATAAAGACTGGTATCTAATGATAAGATAACTACCGGTACCGGCTGCTTAACTACGGCCAAAGTACGGAAGCGTTGAATAAATTTTGCAATTAGCGGTAATCTGTCTAACTAGCGACCGCGCCCGTAGTTGCTTAACTCAGTCGATCGTTTAGGGTTGATCATTTAGAAATGAACGGCGCAATGGTTAACACGACGGATTGCTGTTCCGAGGGTCCTGGGTTCGATTCCCAGCGAGGCGGTATTTGGTAATTTGTAACAAGTTTTTAAGGACCTTGGGCCTGGAATATGAAAATGCATGAGACATCGCTTTTTAGATAGAGGATATTGTTACCACATTGAGCATATTCCGTTTTTGCGGAAAATGATGGGAATAATGAAATATAGTCGTCCTACGCACCGCGCAAACATAGTATCTACTTTAGTCGTTTAATATTTTTATGATATGATGTAACTTAATTTTTAAATTTGAAATGGATGTATTAAAATATGCCAGATTATTTGAGGGTATTGAACAAGCTATTCGCTCCAGGCCCAAATCTGATATTCCCCTTTCCGTTCCTTTCCGTCAGGTCTGGGTGTGTATCCTTGTCTTATGTGTTGTCCATGGAACCCACGACACAGGGAATCCTAGTGTGGTGCTATGAGTATGTAGCGTTATGATTATTATTATTATCATTTAGTATCAACCCAAGTCGTCGAGCTATGAGCTCTAACGGGTCGATAATGATGTTGGACTTTACCTCGGAAACATGTGCCGTACCCTCAACATGAAACTGCGAACTAATACCGTTTAGCGCAGCGTTATATAACTTGATCCCAGTCCGGGATTCCATCGGCAAACTTGTAATGAATCGGCGATTTTCAAGCGAAGTGGTTAGTTCGCAATCGGTACAGCGCGCGCGGGCGAACGCTAAGTTATATTAGATACAGAACTAGTGATGTAGCCGAGGTTCGTTAAACTTGCCCCATCACTAAGGCTTGGCACTGCAATGATGTAAGTTCTTTTTCATTTTCAGCGTATCAAGGAATTTTATATAAAAAAGGTTGATTTGGATTTGGCTTGGCATAAGCATAATCATAATCCTCCACGCTGCTCAAAGGCTTATTGATGGAAGGTTAAGTGGCCAATATAATCTCGGAAGTTTTTTGCCTTCGTCAGAGACTATTATGTAACTTTAACAATGGGAATGGATGACGTTACGGGGCACGGAATCGCTCAAGAAATATGAGCTACCTACGAGTACTAGTAGTCATCGCTCTTACTTAGGGGGCCCGCTGTTGCTTAACTCAAGTTCAACGCAAGCCGCCAAGCTATAAGCGCTTCATACTTAGATATACATCACTAAAAAAGTTTAATTTAGATGTTGATTTTTACAGTTAAAGATGATTTAATCAAAATGTTTCATCTGTTTAGAAGATAAAACGCCTCTCAAATGATCGTAAAGATAATCTTATAACGCATTAGCTAATGTTTGAACGGATGAACTTTTAACTGATTGTCAAACAAAAGTCATCCATTATTTAACGCACTCAGTAGCTGATGTTCCGAAAAAATTACAACAGACCCTTAATTAATGTTAACCAGAATGCCAAATACTCAGATTAACTTTTACAGTGTTTACTTTATCATAGAGAGATAAAAAAACTATGTACTATTTTTAGACGTAGAGATACCAAATGCGTTCTAGACTAATGAATGTCTCTTAGTTATAAACTATTTTTCGGTAACAAATCTTCGAAAGTCAATAAGCTTTCAAAATCGTGTTCGAGTATCCTTTCGCCGTAATACGTATAACTTTTTCGAGAGTTAAAAGCTCCTATTAACAGTCCATCAATTAGCCGATAAGCAAAGTAAATGAGGGCAACGAGTAAGGCTTTCATCGATAATTTACTGCATCTCTTCTCGCTTCCATTACTCCCCCGACTCCCCCCGACGGCGAGCTGATCGGTGTACAAATGGATTTTACACGGCGCCCTACAGACACAACCTTTTAGGACCCGTGTACATTAACGCTCTAACTTAATATTGACGTCGTAAATTTTAATTGACGACGCTGTAGGCTAGTTAGTGAGTTATTTAATCATATTACGGCGTAAATATTACCAGTTGCTATGTGAATAGCCGATGTTAATGAGTAGGGCTACTTTACCTACCCCACTTAATCAAGTGAGGTAGGTAAAATAAGTGGGGTAGGTTCGCTTTGTCATCTTTTCAAAGGTTACCTGGGAAGAAATTTATTGCAATGTTTTTATATCTGTTTGTAATTAAGGTGTACAACAAAATGAAACAAATAAATGAATAAGTCTTTATTAATTTTAAGTTAATGCTTGATTACATTAGCATCTGATTGTAAGTGGCGATGAAGTCTTGGAAAATCCTATTAATTCTTAATTTGAAGACTCCAACATTATTATCTAAGAAGAAAATCGACGCTGACATTTTTTTTAAATTAAGTTTTCAAATTTAAAAAACAAATAAGTAAGGCAAAACAAATAACAATAAATTTAAAAGTAATATCAAAGGTGTCGCCGAATGAATATATGCAAAAATGAGGTTATATAAAATGAACACTTAACTTTTACACAGAAGAAGGAGCCAGTTAACCTCTGAACTTTGCTGGTTCAAAAAACTCCACCGTTAAATAAGAATACCGTCGTGATTTAACCGGGAGGGCACAGGCCCAGGGTGTCGAGATTAGTTTTCAACATCCATTTTAAGGTACAAGAATTAAATGTGTAGAATATGTGTAAAAATATGAGGTAAATTCATTAAACGAAATTAAGATATAATAAAATTTAAAGCATCCAAAGTATTCTAGGGAGTGGCCTAAAATTACTATCTATGGTTTTGTAAATATTTTTTACGTTACCTTCTTTTATGTTTTACGGTGTCTTGCTCTGGGGTAAACTAGCAGACGTCGAAAGGCCTTGCTTTGTGGAAAAAATCGATAGTATTTATTAGCTAGAATCACGTGAGACTCTGTTAAAAAAATAGGTGCACTGACATTTTGCTTTAACATCTTGTATTTCATTTCCACTTACAATTCCATGGAATCGATGTCAAAAACTGATATAAGAAATTAAACTTTTCCATCACAATACATTATGAACGAGGGTTGCCTGACATGAAATTTGACAAATTGCTCATATTTTCCGATCACTTGCTCGGAGTTCACAAAACAATCCTTGTTGGTGAGGCTCTGCTCTGGCTCAACTAAACTCTACTTCTTGAGCCATCGAAAACAATGTTGGGTGCAGAGGTAACCCTTGCACTTTGAATTTGTAATGTTAAAGTTATTATATTATATTGTAGTTTTATTGTACTATATATACACTGTATTATTATAGTTTATGAGGTAATCAATTTGTATCAAATGGAAGTACCTACAACTGGCTAAGATAAACCATTACTGATGTAGCTAGAAAAAGAAAAAAACATTTCAATCCTTAGTCGTCAAAGGATGTGATCATGAAATGCATGCCTAAATAAATGCCTAAATAATAAATGTCGGATGAGTGGGGTTCCGTAGATCTTACATACCTTATTTTTCTTACATTTTGACTTTGTTTTACATTCATGTTTAATATTCATGGTTAAAACTTTTCTTAAAGAAAACTCGCAGGGTTCTTTTAACATCTTCCATGAATTCATAATTTCCCTTAGGGGTTTAATCAAATTGCCGTTTCCATCGTAACCTCATGCCGTCGTATCCCCCGTTATAAAACCCGTATCTTTACTTATTTATTACGTCATATGAATCTCCAAAAGATCGACATGACACAATAGTTAGTCTCGGAGCGCCGTTAAAGGGTTCGATTTCCAGAAGGGAGAAATTTGAAATTTGAGTTCTAATTTCTGTTCTCAGTTTACGTGTTTTGTCCAGGGAATCCCAAATGTGTCGCTATAATTATTTAGCGTTATTTATTTATTTTCAATAAATACACTGTAGAGCTTATAGCCAGGCGGCATGCGTCGATCCTTAGTGATCGATCGAGTTAAACAACAGCGGGCGCTGGGTGGATGGGTGACCACTAGGCAACAATTTCTTCTGACATAAATAGACCTTTGGCAAAGGGAGATCTCCCGCCAGGCGAGACGACATGCCTGGGGGGCGGCCGAGGCGCCGAGTGAAGGTACTCGAAGCGTGGTATATATGCCGGCGATGTAGAAATCTTTGATAGCGCGTTTCAGGCTTCGGTGACGTCACCGTGCGACGTGTGTGCGGTGTCGCCACAGACCGCTAACCCTTTCGCCAATCCGCACTAGGTATAGTAACGAAATGATACTCTAGCATCTGTAGTAATGAGGAAAGGCCTACGCTCAAAAGGTTTTGAATAGATTAAAGCCATTTGTTTTCAATTAATAATTTATTTTAACGAAGGAGGCATGTGAATACTACATTACAAGCTATCTTTTACGTTTTGACATCGATACAAAGAAAACATCCATTTAGGAAACTAATCAATGGTGGTCCGACTAAGGTGTTCGTGACTTCTTTCAGTTTGCCGGCAATAACCTTGATAGCAAATCATCTAATTGGTTATTTTAATATGCTAATACCTATACTAGTATGACATCTATAAATCATTAAAATTTCATTATTATACCTATCTTATATTTACTTAAAAAAGAGCCACCTAACTATAAACCAACCTATACACGTCAGCACAAGGTCAACTGATTATTCGGTGCCTCCTCAATATGGCAAAACGACTCTCTCTTCTCTTATTTTTTGACATGCAACGGTTTGGTGTTACTGGTTTATTGGTGACTTACCTATTTACCGTGGCTCTAATCTGCTTTTATAATGTCTGATTTATATTGATACAGTCGCTGGCGCCAGCAACACTGGATTCTGACGCCGCACTGGCACGGGCACTGCATCGCGATCACTGGCGCGTAGTGTTTATACGGATCCAGTGCCACTCGGAATCAAGCTTGCGTCAGCCACTGTATCAATGTAAATCAGCCATAAACGAAAAACTGATATTACGTGAATTAGTAAGAAATTAATTATTTATGTGCCATTTAGATCTCTACTCAGCCTGGGAATCTAAGTTTAAATTGTTCCCTTGATTGGCAGAATCGTAAATGAGCTGCAAAAAGATCTACCTATTCGTATCCAAGTACTCGTATACTTACAAAACCACTTAACAACGGGTACTCACGATATTTATTATTTAAACGTCAAACGGACAAGAATGTTGACAATCTTGTCTGTCATTAGTGTTTGTCACGTGTCAGCTGTCAATATTTGTTTCCCCCGCCACCGCAGTCCGGAATCGGTGATTCTCGTCTGGTCCCAATTGAATTTTAATAGCGGCAACAGACGCACGCCGAGAACCCCTGAGAACACCCGAGAAGCGTGAATGTGATCGCTTTCTCGCCGGCTCGTTCTCGCGCTCGCCTCTTCTCCGATCGGTGTCGGTATTTTTGCCCGCTTCAAAGGGTTTCTCGGGCGAGAAAAGAAAACGGTATCACATTCTTTTTCGGTCTCAGTGCGGTCGCAGTGTGTGTTTTTGTATTAGGTACCCACATTTCTAGTTAAAATAATATACTGTCTGTGGTCGCCAAGCTATTACTTTAGTACTTATATTAATTTCTTTCTAATTTTAGTATTCACAAAATTATAGTATGCTAATGCACACTAAACCAAAGCTGCTGCACTGTCGTCCATTCCGGATTACGATCGAGAATGCGAATGAGAAGGTCGCATGAATGAGTGTAGATGCCTTCTCGGTTCTCGCGCAATTTCTCGGCAAGATTTCTCGACGAGAGTTCTCGCGTGAGTCTGTAGCCGCCATAAGGACATCAGACGAGAAGTCATAATTAGTAGCTATATTAATATGCTGCAATTATGTTGATGATGATCTTAATTTATTACTTTTTATGTTTTTATTATATGTAACAAGCGCAATGCCCTGATTTATATTTTGTACCTGAGTTCGTGTCGCACAAAATTCATTTTTATTTTTAAACGTAATAAGAAAGCCTTAAATTTCGTCCAGTTTCATGTCAGTGCTTCGCGCTACAGTTCAATATGATAGCCCCAACAGACTCACGCGAGAAGTATCGCCGAGAAATCTTGCCGCGAAATTGCGCGAGAACCGAGAAGGCATCTACACTCATGCGACCTTCTCATTCGCATTCTCGATCGTCATCCGGAATGGACGTCAGTGCAGCGGCTTTGGTGTTGTGTGCATTAGCATACTATAACCTTGTTAATACGAAAATAAGAAATAAATTAATATAAGTACTAAAATAATAATAATAATTGGTAACCACAGACAGTAGATTATTTTAATTAGAAATGTTGGTACCTAATACAAAAACACACAACGGTCCCAGTGAGACCGAACGAGAATGTGATACGGTTCTCTTTTCTCGCCCGAGAAACCCTTTGAAGCGGGCAAAAATACCGACACCGATCGGAGAACAGGCGAGCCCGAGAACGAGACTGCGAGAAAGCGATCATATTCACGCTTCTCGGGTGTTCTCGGGGGTTCTCGGCGTGAGTGTGTAGCCGCTATGAAACGTGAAATTAATATTCCGGCTAATATCGGGGCCCCAATATAACCTGGATATTAATTTTGGCCATTTAATATCGCTTGGCGAGTTTTACAGTAATATAATGTGACAGTGGTATCCAATGTAATAATTTCAGGACAATTATACTGTTTTGGAGTTTGACGCTAAAACCGAGTCTAATATAAGATACAGACAAGACCACTGAGCAAATAATTCGTTTAACTAGTTATTTAATACTTGCACCGCTTGAAAATCGAACTTACATTACTTTAGTTTTATTTAAAAAAACCTTATTAACTATAGTGAGGCCGCGCTAACTATGCGTTCCTGAAGTCTGTCATTCGACTGGGCGATGTAACTTTGAACTGGCGTACAATTAATTGACAATTTTTTAATATCTTTTAATTGCCTTATTAACGAGTACACACATTAAAATCAAACATTAAATCGAATAATTATGCCAACTTACAATAATTGTATTGATCTTGGGCTAAAATTATTACAATTACTTAAATAACAAATATAAAAACAATACCTTTTAAAAGAAAACCACGTCAAACGGCGCTCGTTCAATGTTATATCTATGTCATATCAACTTTTTGTTTTTGTAGTGATGTGACATAATAACAAGGCAATTGTAATTGAATATTTTTTTAATCTTAATACAATATCGGTAAAATATAAAATAAAACGTTATAATTTTATAATACATTATATAATGTACTAAGTATTCAATATAGTTAATAATATTACTATAATAAAGGTACGCCCAAACATAGCTTAGGAAAATTTGTGTTATAATATCACTCAGGTGAATCAAATGAAAATAAAATAAATAAATAAACCATTTTAATTTTTTTCTCTTGATTACATTCAGAAATTATGATTAAACTAGTAAATCCGCCCTCGCTTCGCTTCGGGAAACCAGTCCCTTCAAAAATCTCTATAAATTTTAACAAATTATGTTATTCCGATGTCTAAGCTATATTACTGCAAAGTTTCATGAAAATCCGTTCAGTAGTTTTTGCGTGAAAGAGCAACAAACACACACACACACTCACATACATCCTTACAAACTTTCGCATTTATAATATTAGTAGGATTCAATTAATTGATTCCTTAAAATTTTATTTACATAACGAATATTATTATTGAATATATTGAAACATAATTCCTTTAAAAATAACAACATATAAATTGAATAAATATTATGCATAATGAATGCATGTTGTTATTGTTATTTGTTACAACGCATAATGTTATTTATCGTACATCACTAGTCATTACGAATTGACATGTGTCAGGAACGCATTCTCATCGTGGCCTCACTATAGTTGCCTGCTCTGCACTCAAAATTCGGCCGTCATTCATTCTCTCAAACGGGTACTATGGTTATATTGTTACTTGGTTACATAGGTGTACGTCGTGTATGATACTGTGTAATGTTTTATTTATTGATATAATGCACTTTATAAGCATTGAAAAATACTTATTAGCGTTCTGCACTTCTCCTCCGTTTATTAAAATTTCATACCTACTCCTCCGTCCGTGCAATTTTCGTTAAAAGGGGTGAAAATTTTTTGCTTCACGTATTTATAAAATAATAAATACCGCTATGTTATAAAAATACAGATGTCTAATTCATGTGAAGCTAATCCCATGTAAATTTGACTGTGACGCCTTTCAATCCGCGCTCAAGCTGTGTCTTGTGACCAAGTGACGGCTATTTGGATTCTAAGGCACTTCTCACACAACGCTATTTATGAGCTACGCGACTGCAATGCAACCCAAAATTTCTATGTATCTGACACTGACAGGAGTCGCATCGATACGACTCTTGTCAGTGAAAAGTGTCAGATACATACAAATTTCGGATTGCGTTGCAGTCGCGTAGCTCGTAAATAGCATTGTGTGAGAAGTGCCTAATAGTTTCATAAATTATGATTGATTGTGGCTTTAGGTGAATAGACAATCATTTTCATCTTAATTTAAGTAACATCCTTAATCTCTGAACTTTAACGACTTGATAGCTTGTTTGATATTGCTCTTCATGTCGGTCGTGGGTGTCTGTGATGTGTTAACTGTGTTGTCAATGCCTTCGGGATAAAGGAAATCTTATCGCAGGGGTATGTTTATGTTTTAGTATTTAGAATTTATTTATATTCAATTAATTTGTATAACGTATTTAAATTTAGGAACCAAACTCTTTTTTTAATATAAGTAAAAATAAATTTATTCCTTCAATAAGGACACTAGTCCCTACACTAGGATTCCATTCTTGCTCGAGTTAGCAGCGAAACCACTTGTGTCTGGCTGAAATCTTGAGAGCCAGTTTTCTCTTTCTTTCTTAGCTGCAACGATATAGGTAATATATTATGATAATTAGCTGTAGGTTTTATTCCTGATCTCATTTGCAACGGTCATCATTTATCGTTGACTAAACAGTCAAGTCAAATAGTGAGTAAATAAGTACATAATAACTAACTTTTTACAAAAAAAATAACCGACTTCAAAGTTGAGATCGACTTCAAACTCAAAAAGCACTCGCCACTGTCCCTCAAATTTATAAGGGACCTCACGACAAGCACTACCTTTCGAGATTTCCTCCTTTTTTGAAGTTGGTCAAAAAATTACTTTAAAAACCATTCGAAACTAACTCTTTGCAAGTGTCATTACCAAGAGTTACAAGTTTAACGCTGACTCATAACAGCGCTCGTGCTTTCCTTTCCGTTTTAACGTCGTGGGCTATGTTGGGAAGACAATTTACTGCGAATATGTGGTTTTGCTGGGAATTTACTCGTATTTTAAATTTCCGTAATGAAAACGCTGAAGAGCGGTGTAGTGTAGTAGTTAAGTTTCCTTGAGGAACTTCACTTAATTAAATTATAGATATATTTTATATTTAATTCGCTTCAAAAGTACCTTGCTATAGCGGTACAACAACTAAAGTACTTTGAGTGCGTGCTTCACATGAAATGCTGAACACACATAACAACACAAGCACCTAGTATACTAAAAACAACACACACGTAGTACCTACACTACGTCGCACGCGTCATACTGACTCTATCTAACACTATTATACATGAAAAATGATCCGAAGTTAACATTCGGACCGAGGTCCCCAGGCAGTGGCCTGGCGAGAGATCTCCCGTTTTCTTTCACACTTAATTTTCAAAAAGGAATACGCATCATTAGTAACGCAATTATATAAGAGCGGAGTATGCGAATGGATTTTACATTGCTAATTTTATCGTGGACCGTTCTCTTGGAAGTTTAGGTACCCTAAGAGCTTACGGAATGTAGATCTCTTTTTAAAGAGATTTTCGTTTAATAATAAAAACGCTACACTCGCATAGCCCCACACTTAGATTCCGTGTCTAGGGTGCTATGGAAAACACGGAAATCTAGAATACACATCCAGACCGAGAACCAAAACCCCAAGTTCGTCCTCAGGAATCGAACCGAGGACCCTTGGAACGTCAATCCGGCAAGGTAACTATAACACCACATAGGACTGATGTATCTTCTTATTATCTTCAAACAAGTTTTAGGGTTGTGGGTAAAAATATTGGTCTTACGATGACGAACTTAACCCTGCAGACAAATGCCATATTTACTTTACGATTCCAAGCCAATGGCTGCGCCGTAAAGAGACAAAGTGCTGTGACCCTTCGCCGGCCATAATTCCCTGTTATGTGCCCACTTTGTCACACTTAACCGTCCACTGCAGACCTACGCAGCTCGGCTCTGCGTTTATCTATTGCGTAAGACAGATGTCGGGAGGACATAGACGGCTGACGTTATACTGTGTAGGAAATACGGGTACCTAATTATATTGCGGAAGGGTGGTATGTATTATGCTGTGATGTTGATGTAAGAGATTCATTTTTTCCCGATTTATAAACTCTGGTAATAATAGCTTGAACGTTATTTTCCTATTGGTTATGATTAAAAAGCTATATGTAAGCACTTGTTTTTATCGTTAAAATGATCCTTTCTTTGTAAAACGGTAGTAGATGTAGACTGCAAATAGAAGTGAAAACTTTAACTATACAAAATAACGTTTTTGAAACAGCATAAACTTCTAATTAGGCACGGAGGTATATCTATATTATATCATTAGTAAATCCGCCCTCGCTTCGCTTCGGGGAACCGGTCCCTTCAAAAATGTCTATAAATTTTAACAAATTATGTTATTCCAATATCTAAGCTATATTACGGCAAAGTTTCATGAAAATCCGTTCAGTAGTTTTTGCGTGAAAGAGCAACAAACACACACACACACTCACTAACTCACTCACTCACTCACTCACATACATCCTTACAACCTTTCGCATTTATAATAATTATTAGTAGGATGGTAATAATAGCTTGAACGTTATTTTCCTATTGGTTATGATTAAAAAGCTATATGTAAGCACTTGTTTTTATCGTTAAAATGATCCTTTCTTTGTAAAACGGTAGTAGATGTAGACTGCAAATAGAAGTGAAAACTTTAACTATACAAAATAACGTTTTTAAAACAGCATAAATAAACTTCTAATTAGGCACGGAGGTATATCTATATTATATCTCTCTCTTAACTCTCATGTATTGAACTCAAGAGGATGGTCATTGTATGTGTATATAGACCACCTGCAAGCAGAGTACCCATTGTTTGAATCTGTTATGGAAGATGTCTTAAAATTGTTATGTAAGAAAAACAAAAAAGAATTGGTGTGTGGAGATTTCAATATAGATATTTTAGTAACATCGTCTTGCTCTGTAAGGTTTATTAATTTATTTAAATCATTTAACTTAAACTATGTTTTTTTTGAACCTACAAGAGTTACTCCCACATCGGCTACTTGTTTAGATAATATTTTTTGTGATTGCATGGTAATAAATAACACTATATTTAATTGTATTAGTTCAGACCATAGTGCACAACTTGCCACAGTTGAGTACCATAATGATGTTACTATGCAGAATATAATCAGTAGGCCAATCACAAAAAGAAGGATTAATAACTTCAAAAGTAATATCGAAAGGAAATTACCAACATTAGAAATATGCTATAATGACACGCCTGATAAAACTTATTCTACTTTTTTTGATTTAATAAAGTATGAATTGAATGTAAATTTTAAAGAAAAACATTTCACATGTGTTAATCCGAAAACTAAATTTAGTGACTGGGCAACGACTGGAATATATAAAAGTAGAATTAGACTGTTTGAATTATATGAACAAAAATCTAGTTCCACAGACCCGGAATTTTTGAATCATGTCAGAATGTATTCCAAAACTTTTAAATTAGTTTGCGCTAAAGCAAAATCACTTTACATTGCTAATAAAATAAAGAATTCTGACAACAAAATTAAAACTACGTGGAATATTATTAATAAGGAAACGGGTAAAATAAAAGTAAATAACCATAATTTTGCTCTCAAGGTCAATAACGAGAATATCACTTCCGATAGCGGAGTTGCCGGCGCCTTTGAAAATTTCTTTTCAAATATACCACAGGTGATCACAAAACACTTGAATACTTGTCCTCAACTTGCCATTAGCATAATGGAGTCCTGTGTTGATAAGTGTACCGATACATTTAATTTTAAACACGTCACTTGCGATTCAATTATTCAAAGTTTTAACTCTCTAAATATTAAAAAGTCAAGTGATCTATGGGGCCTTTCTACGGTAGTAATTAAATCGATTATCCCTTTAATTGCACCCCATTTAACCATTATTTTCAATAAATGTGTCGATGTTGGTAGCTTCCCCAATCTTATGAAACATGGAAAAATAATACCTTTGTTCAAGGCTGGAGATAGAAACGACCCCACAAATTTTAGGCCCATATCTGTCTTACCAGCCTTTAGTAAAATTTTTGAAAAAATTATTTACAATCAACTGCTGTCTCATTTTTCCTTAAATAAATTGTTCCATGTTAGTCAGTTCGGTTTTTCTAAAGGGAAGAGTACCACTGATGCAGGCATTGCCCTTCTCAAACACGTTTTCGATGCCTGGGAGCGTAGGCAGGATGCTATTGGAATATTCTGTGACCTTTCAAAGGCCTTTGATTGCGTTGATCATAATATATTATTAAATAAACTTAGTCATTATGGTGTCTCAACACAATCAGTTAGCCTTATAAAATCTTACTTGTCGGAACGTATACAAAAGGTAGTTATTAATGGAGTAGAGTCCCCTGGAGCACAAATGACTATGGGTGTGCCCCAAGGATCGATATTAGGCCCTCTGCTTTTCCTAATTTATATCAATGATCTTCCTTACTTCACTAGGAACTTGTGTGAAACTGTGTTATTTGCTGACGACACCTCTTTACTTTTTAAAGTAGACAGAAGAAAACAATGTTTTGACGATGTGAATAGCGCTGTTTCACAAGTACTGCTCTGGTTCACGCATAATAATTTAATGCTAAATGCAAAAAAGACTAAATGTGTTAAATTTACATTACCAAATGTTAAACATATTCCAACTAAAATTGTTCTGAATAGAGAAGTATTAGAACTAGTAGAAAAAACGACATTCTTAGGCCTTACTATAGATTCTCATCTGCAATGGGGTCCTCATATCGAAACCTTGTCGGGGAAACTAAGTTCTGCTGCCTACGCTGTTAAGAAAGTAAGGCTCTTGACTAATGTAGAAACAGCAAGATTAGTTTATTTTAGCTACTTTCATAGTGTAATGTCCTATGGTCTGCTGTTGTGGGGCTCAGCTGCAGATATAGAATCAATATTCATATTACAGAAAAGAGCAGTACGTGCCATTTACAGCCTCAGGCCAAGGGATTCACTCAGACAATTGTTTAAAGAAAGTAATATATTAACTGTAGTATCACAGTATATTTTAGATAATATTATGTATGTAAAAAAATATCATGACCATTTTCCTAAAAAGAGTGATGTACACAATATAAATACTAGAAATAAGGCTAAACTGATTGTACCAAAATTCAGACTTAGCAAAACTGGTGGCTCTTTCATGGGTAACTGCGTTAAAATTTATAATAAAGTTCCGATACAATTAACAGAAATGCCGTACTGTAAACTTAAAACTCATGTCAAAAGCATTCTTATGACGAAAGGTTATTACAAACTTGATGAATATTTTAATGATAAATCAGCTTGGACATGAGTTTTGTATTTTAGCCGTAATTAGTAGTAAGTGCAACTGTAACTGTGAGTGGAGAAAGAGAAAAAAAAGTCTCCTTGGGAGTTTCTTGCCGCTTCTTCTTCCAAGTCCACTCGCCGTAGGGATTTGTTGAAGCGATGGCGTAGCTTGACGTTCGGAAAGTGTTTGTAAAAACCTACTTCGAAGAAATAAATAATTTGAATTTGAATTTGAATTTATCACTAGTAAATCCGCCCTCGCTTCGCTTCGGGGAACCAGTCCCTCCAAAAATCTCTATAAATTTTAACAAATTATGTTATTCCAATATCTAAGCTATATTACTGCAAAGTTTCATGAAAATTCGTTCAGTAGTTTTTGCGTGAAAGAGCAACAAACACACACACACACACACACTCACTCACATACATCCTTACAAACTTTCGCATTTATAATATTAGTAGGAAGTAGGATGAAGCAAATGTACATAATACCAGAGTATGTTCTATGATTTTTGTTAAAAAAAGAGCTAAATGCGCCTTAAGAAGTTTTCACTTAATAAAAAAACCCTTATAGGGACGTATTTGAAGTAATAAATATTTAGTGGTAAATATGACGAACACCGTTCTAAGGTGTATTCAACAAAATGAGTTCTGTCTGTCAATATGCTTATAGACCGGTAACTATGTCCTTTAAAAGTCATATTGAAAGTGGAGACTTGAGCCCCCATGACTCGAGTAAGTATTTTCTTGGGAGACTATTCATAAAGATACGCCCGTGAATATAAAACAATTGTTATCCTCTTTTATCAGACTTCAATAAGTTTCAGGTAAAACAATAAACCAAATTATTGTCGCTCAGTAACTTTGAGCCAGTTATAAACTCCTTTTTACCTACTCAATTACTTTCCTTTTCTATAGAATTTATAATTATATCTCAACCAAAAATTTCAGAACGTAATTATAGTTTTTTTTCTAATTAACCAATTTTTTGCCGGGACTACCTGTGTTAATAAATGTAACGAGATTTGTGGTTGGTATTGATTAATAATGTTTTTCTTATCAAGACAACATTTTTACTTGGGGATAGATAATGAGTTTTGATGTTCGAGACTGGCGGACCCTTTACTTGTTAACTTCGCTATTTATCGCACAAGGCTGTATCTACGTTACTAAGGAACAATTTAAAGCAAAGAGCTTAGAATAATTATAGTATAGAATGACAGTAGTCATACAAGCGCTCGATCTAAAATGAAGCACTAACCGATTTTTTTTTAAATTAAAAGATACGATGAAATATTGAAAGCTAACCTGTGAAAAGTGATGTTATTACATTCTTTTGCTTTTCGGAAGTTTGTGACAAAATTTAACTGCACAAATCGTCATAATTTTTTTTTCGACGTGCATTGACAATGAGTACTACGGAGTTTGGAGCCTGGCTCCAATGAAGGTGCTACAATGGCCGCGCTGACTTGGTTTCTATACTATAATTATTCTAAGGCAAAGAGTTAATTTACTAAAAGGCAATAAAAGTTAACGAATCTAAATTTAGGCAAAACAAATAGTTCGCACTGGAGCGTGTGAGTTACCTTGCTCAGTCGAAGTTTGAGATCTATGCACACAAGTTACCCGGTCCGAATGTTGTGCGGAGGTTGCAGACTAACTGCCGGAATTAGACAATGTAATTAGCATCAGAGTAACACATGCTAAAATCTTCTCCAAAATATCTTCTACGAGCTTTAGTGAGTGTTTATCACTAACGCTGATACTTATGCGGGCTACAGACCTTCAGTTTTAACTGCGCAGTTTTAACTGTACAGTCGAACTGTACAGTTAAAACTGACGTGTGTAGGCAAAACTGAAAACTGTACAGTTGAACTGACGATCTAATCGAAATATCATTAGATAAAACTGCGCAGTTAAAACTGTACAGTTAAAACTGAAGGTGTGTAGCAAAAAACTGTACAGTTGTCAGTTTTACCCAAGCATCGTTGGAGTGAGCACACGTTTCTGTTGCGTTCTGAATTAAAATAACCATGCCAAATCAACGTGAATGGTTAGAAGAATTTATAGAAATATATCGTTCTGAACCTAGCTTATGGAAAGTTAAAGCAAAAGATTACCACGACCGTGGCAATCACTGAGGCAATGACTGAGGAGATATTATTGTTGAAAACTTAAGGTCTTCGTAGGTTCTTCCTGTTGCTAAAAACCTAAGTGTTGCTGTTAACCTTTCATGTTGCGATATAGCACTTCTCATAACAGTATTTTGTTTCATTATTTTAGGTGTGACTAAATCAAGCAGATGCAAGTACTTTTTTTCATTCATTCTAGGTGGTAGAGCATAGAGTTCGCCCGGGGTAGTACCACCGCCCGCCATGGTACTCAGTACCATTTCTACCGTCATAATAATTGTTTATGAGAGCAATTGTGTTTCGGATAGGAAGGTGTGGAGCCGGTTTCACTTTTTTAGAGGCGACCATCTCAGTCCTCAGGGGTAGCAACGCATCTGTGACCGAATTGGAACAAGACTCATACTAATCGTTACTAACTAGACAATTAGGTACTAACTATTACTAATATTAACTAACAGGACTAACTATCACTAACAGTCCCTGTCCTCACACTTATTAACAAACTAACCAACTAATATTCTAACACCATCTACTAACTAGACTAACCACCCTAGTCCCTAAATTGGGTCTTGTTCTAAGTCGGTCACAATTGCCATGGGCGGCAGCGGAAGGGTGGTGCTGCATGCTCGTTTGCTACCTTAATTCCATAAAAAAAAGTTATTATAGTCTTTTGGAGTAATCCTGAGCTCTTCCAGTAAATTATTATGCGTATATTGTTTTCTTTTTAATAACCAATGTTTACACCACATTTTCTTTGTTCTTTGTCTTCTTTTTTTCAAAATGCATAATAGTCCAACAATTGCCACAGCGTCATCCGGTGAAGCCATTTCAACGTGTTACTTCGAGTGGAAAGAGATCACAACTGATAAAACTGAACGTGTGTAGACACTAGGAACGTCAGTTAAAACTGAACAGTTCGACTGTACAGTTAAAACTGTGCAGTTAAAACTGAAGGTCTGTAGCCCGCATTAGGGGTTTTAAGTTGAGTGCATTTCTGGATTTGTTTTAGTGCGAATTTTTCGTAGGTACTGTAAGTATTAATAGAGTTCAAAAAAAGAGGATATCCTCCATTCGTGTGTATGTTTTTTTTTCTTTTGTGTTACCTAATAATTTTGCACTTAGTGGACGGATTTTGATATATTTTTTGTATTTGAAGGCTTTACGTCTGATCCCACATAAATTTAAGCGACACCTGACGGGTGATTTTAGAGTTAACTCTACCTAATGATTTTGAATAACTAACTGTAATTATTTGTAAAAAGTTAGCTACAGGAATCAGCCTTTTGTTTCGCCGTACTCGAATAAAAAAGCATTTCGAATAATTGAAATTAAAAAAAGCAGCTTAAAAAATATTATCTAAACCAGTTTTAGTAAAACAAACAACATTATTAATTGAATCTGTTCAAAAATAAAATGTACCACTTAGGTAAGTTACACTAGTAGTTGTAGCCAGTGCAAGTCACAAGTAGCGGAGTTAGACAGTGTAATTTACAAGTTGGATTGATTTAGTTCGGCCGCGGCCGGGCGCGCCCGCAACAAACTACTCGGTACACTACACGGCGTTGCTAACTATTTACATCTGTTTGTTACTGATGGCTCTGTGAGTTTGGCTGCATGAGTTAAAATAGTTGTATAGTAGTAATATAGTCTGGCAACTGGGCGGGTGTAGTCACATTTTGCGATATATTGTCATTATCATCAAAGCAATCCATAACGGTTTTACCTCTGGCCAAAAGTCTCTTTTCACAAAAATTAAATTAAAAATTAAAAAAAACCCCGACACAAACATTTAAAAAGTAAAAAATAATATCTTTAAAATAATACGTCGCGTTGGGGGACCGCTTCTAACTATTCATTATCTAAGTACGATTTTTTTCATAAGTATCACTTGCTTACCTACTTAGTCTTAATTTTACCCAAGACTTATCATTTATCAATATTTTTTTATGTTAAAGTTAGAAGTAAATGGAGCGGTCCCCCAACGCGACGTATTATTTTAAAGATATTATTTTTTACTTTTTAAATGTTTGTGTCGGGGGTTTTTTTAATTTTTAATTTAATTTTTTATTTTATACTTTTTATAGGTAAAAACATTTTGGATTAAGTTATAAATATTCTCTTACTATTACGCTTTCATTTGAGACCCCACACGAATATATTTGCATACATAAGGCAATTTTTCCCCGATTTCACCCCCCACAACTATTAAACGGCTCAACCGATTTTCATCAAACATATTTTAAAATATGCGCCCGTAAGTTCCCTTTAATACAAAAAAAAACTAAATTGAAATCGCTTCATCCGTTTGGGAGCTATGATGCCACAAAGAGACAGAATGAAAATTCTTCCCCCCTTTCAACCCCAATAACTTTTAAACGGCTCAACTGATTTTCATCAAACATATCTAAAAACACGCGCCCGTAAGTCCCCTTTAATACAAAAAATACTAAATTGAAATCGCTTCATCCGTTCGGGAGCTACGATGCCACAGACAGACAGACAGACACACAGACACACACACACACACACACACACACACACACACAGACACGTCAAACTTATAACACCCCTCTTTTTGCGTCGGGGGTTAAAAAAGGAGTGGAGACCATAATATTTCAGCAAAGTAGCGGTGCATCAGTAAAAATCTTGCAAAAATTTAAAGATATCCAATACTTTACTAAATCGGAGCGAGGACGTCCAGTAGTAAACAATATTGTTGCAGGTTGCAGGACAAGGTCTGCTGAGCTTATTCTATAAATCCATATTGATACAATATATTGATTGGACCCTTTAGCCAGCTTTACAACTAAGTGACCTGTGTATTTTGACTGTACCTACATTTTGACTGTCGTGCAAAATATACATACTCGTACTATAGCAGATGCCCTCGCTTCGGGAAACTTGTTGCTCCGCTCTTATTGATCGTAACATGATGTTATGTACCCTATAGCATTCCTCAATAAATTAACGATTCAACACAAAAATATTTTTTCAATTCGAACCAGTAGTTCCAGAGATTAGCGCGTTCAAATAAACAAACATCTCTTCTGCTTTATGTTATTAGTATAGATGCAAATCTAGACACAGTACTTCCTCAGTTGCAGTCGACCTAGTAAATCACTGTAATAGAGTACTCCGTAGTAAGTAAACGGTAGCGGAGGAGCGATGTAGACATTCAAGATATCCATCGCTCTGTATGTTTGCACCGACCAGCGTAACTAGAGCCCCGATAGATAATCTTATTCGCTAACTCCGCAGCGTTGAACTAACTTGAAACATGGGTGCAACGATTGGGCTCTATATAAATCCATAATATTGTAAATGTGAATAACTAACTTTTTACAAAAAAATAACAGACTTTAAAGTCGAGATAACTCAAAAACCACTCGCCAGATGTCGCTCAAATTGATGAGGGACCACGCGAAAAGCACTACCTTTCAAACAAAAAAGAATCATCAAAATCGAAAGTCAAAAGTTACCCAGTCAAAAGTTATGAGGTACCTAACACAAATAAGAAAAAAAAACATACAGACGAATTGAGAATCTCCTTTTTGAGGAGTCTGTTAAAAATAATGTATCATACTACTTTTTACCTACTTTTTACCGCGCCAAACATGTCGTTCTCATAGGATGGGGTAGTGGATTTATAACAATGCATAATGATACGTCGATCCATACTAATACTGCGATGAGCGTTATAAAGAAATGAATAATGCTAATTTTCCGTCTTGTTATATCTTCCATCTTATTATACATTTAGCTATGTATTAATTATACATAAACACGATGATTGGGATAAACTCAGGCTACAAGATCAAGTTAGTCGCATTTAGAGGTGGCTTTTTGTTGGAACTGATTGTTTGTGACTTAGTTATTATTTATGTAAGATGTTCGACAACACTTTGAGTCAAACAGCTTTAAATTTAGAATTCTAATGATTCATTCATTAGAATTGCCTTTTCGTAATTGTGTAATTTTTAAACTTTTTTCACTCGGCCAGTTTACATAGTATATAATTGAAAATAATTGCTTTTTACAAAAAAAAACCGACTTCAACCTCGACAAGCAGAGATAAGTCAAAAATTACTTGCCAGGTGGCGCACAATTCAACACATCTAGGTGTAGAGAACTCGTCACTACAAATTAATCAAGCCCAAACACTAGATAACTGCAGTAAATCGTTGAGGAGTTCCCTCAACTGTCTTTCGGCATCTTCAGATCGACTCCGGAAGTTCATGAAATTGTAGTACTTTAATATACTTACGAAAAGTTGCCACGCCTCCTATTACCTCTTAAAGGAGAGAAGGGAGATAATCCTTTCTTTATATTCAGGTGAGAGACCTATGTACAAAATTTCAAGTGAACCTATTGAAGAAATAAGAAGTTTAAGTTTATTCTTTTTTATGCCAACATACCTTGTTTATTTTTTATTGCTCAGAGTGAAAATGTCATAAACGTAACGTGACGTAACGAATGAAACGATAATCTGTGTTTGATCTGAATAGCAAACTTGTGTCCAAATTCAAATATATCACTATCTTCGTACTTATACTGTGTTCGGAAGAGTACCTAAGTTTTTATCTGTAATTCCGTTTATTTTATTTAAAATCGTGCGCATCCTGCGCACGAGCTAGTCAATGGGGTTAGTTTGCATGGCGTCGGTGCAGTGATAAGCAAGAAGATTTGCCGCGATTCAGAATTCCTATGTAAAACTTTCTTACGGTGTAAAAAGTAGGGAAAAGTGCAAGTATTGTGTACGTGGTATCGAGCTAGAAATAGTTGGCTGCAGCGACAATCCAGGTGCTGCCTTCTGCGCAAGGTAAGCTTATTGGAGATCACGAGACGGACACACGTATTATCCCCTTTTTCCATTAGTAAGTATATCTTATTTTCCCTTTACGCAGTATTTGCATACTAATATTGGTTTAATCCCTTGGGAATCCCCAATCGCTTGAATGTACGTACCTAATGTTCTATGTTGTACTGTACTGTTCTATGTTGTATATCGATAATATTAAAAGAACCATGAAACGATAAGTATGTAATTGTCTAAGTACTTGTAGCAACCTTTTTTCTTATCACTAATGAGCGGTCCATTCCGGTCCATTAAGTATTAAGTTGCAAAACGGTAACAGGACATTGATTTTTTTTCTTCAATTAGTAGGGTTAACAATATTGTTCTACCCTCCGCTACGCTCTTACTACAACTGCGAAGCATGACATTGGTACGAAACGTTGCTTTACTTAATTTTATTTAAAACTATTAATTATTTTATTTAAGACCCGCGTGGATCCCGTTCTCGTGGGAATATATGCATGTATTATACATAAAAACCTTCCCCTTGAATCACTCTACCTATTACAAAAAACCGCATCAAAATCCGTTGCGTAATTTTAAAGATTTAAGCATACAGACAAACAGACAGACAAAATAGCGACTTTGTTTTATACTATGTAGTGATTTTAAATAATAATCTATGGTTTTAAGTGATATATCTACTATCTAGTCTATACAACTACGCGAACATCAATAATCATGATATAATCGGGTGAATCACGACAAAGCACGAATCCTACGAATTCACTTCATTTTGAAAACACAGGAATTGTTTCATCTATTTTTATTTACAAGGCACTGGGTAGACAGCCGAAAAACGTTTTGAATGTTACGCTATATTGTATTCGCAACATTATCGAATCCTAATTGGACGTCGCGTTTGCTATTAATAAATCCACAGCAGTACTTACCGGTACATACCGGTACGTATACAGATGACGCTCATTGATTTTCTGATTACAGGGCGTTTGAACTGCGGCGCGAGTACTTTTACGGTTTCAAGATATCGATGCTACCAATCAGTTGGACTGTGTAATAGATCGCGTAATTCTCTGTTCTATTTTAATTTTCTTTATCACTTTAACCTCTAGCTACAGCCTGCATATTTGTTTGCGTTCAGAAACAGAAACGAGGGTAAAACTTCAAAGTCAAACATATAGTCAAATACCTACAAAATTTTTTTTCCACAAAACAAAATACCTTTTTAAAGAAAACCTCTTATTTTTCAAAAACATATCGATTATCCTAGATTAATAATGATGTGTATATTTACTAGTATATATTCATTGCAGCAATTTAAAAATAACGCTATGTATAAATAATTGCACTTTATTCGTATATTTTTATCCATTATCAAGACTTTAATTTCCCCTAATGGACGTGTATCTAATAAAAGATCCCTTGCGCCAAATAATTATTTTTATCAGCCATTTTGACAGGCGAAACATCAAAAGTGTATAAACTTTATTAGGATAATAGTAAGTAAACAAAAGCGAGGTATCCGCGTCCGAAATTAGAAGGATATTAAATCGGAAGTCCTTTTCTAAAGTTTCGGTCCTCAATAGGACCGACTGAAGGTTCGACCTTAAATCACGAGGTTCTCGAAAAGGTACGTTTTGCGTCTTCAAAAGACCCCAACTTCGTCCCTTTAGCAGACGCTTTGAAAGTACTCGATTTATCGAGGGTTCTCGTGAATAGGTTTTTGGACGCGATTGCTTTTATAACAAAAAATACAAAATTGGCGATTTAAATGCGAAGTGGGTAATAGTTTGTTTCCACGGATTAAACATTCGTAATAATGAGATTACTCGTAATTTGCAATAGTGGTACTTTTTTATGAAGAAATCGTATGCGTAACGTAGTAATTTTTGTGAGTGATGATATTTAGATTCAGTAAGAATGATCTTACGGGATTTTAGTTACTTGCACATGTATAAAATATCATGCGGAGAAGTACAATAAATCATCTTCACACAAAGAATACAATTATTCAGTATCTCTGAATTGGGTGGAACCTATACATATAGTATACCTACATAATATACATAAAAATTAACTGTCTGCGATTTCGTCATAACAGTATTTTTTCAAGTGCGTGTAGTTATTTACCCGATACTAAACTACAAACGATTTTAAAATTTCCGTCTGTCTATCTGTTTGGACATATTTCTGGAATAGTCTAATTTACTTTACAGGACTTGTACTGGAAGATAGAATAGGCTGTGGAACTTCACACATCCTACTAATATTATAAATGCGAAAGTTTGTAAGGATGTATGTGAGTGAGTGTGTGTGTGTGTTTGTTGCTCTTTCACGCAAAAACTAATGAACGGATTTTCATGAAACTTTGCAGAAATATAGCTTAGATATTGGAATAACATAATTTGTTAAAATTTATAGAGATTTTTGAAGGGACTGGTTCCCCGTAGCGAAGCGAGGGCGAATTTACTAGTAATTCATATTGCGGAAATTCCGTGGAATCGCGATTTACTTGTGATAATCCATGCGCGGATGAACTCGTGGGTATTTGAGTGTAACAATATAAATATAACTATACTGTAAATAATAAACCACACTGTAATCAATAAACCGCACAAACTCCTATTTCCCAAGACAGAAACTTTCCAAGTTACACTTTATACAATTTAAAGCATTCATTCTCGAGGGTATTCTCGTTCGTGTGCATTTGTACCTGGAATTGAACCGCTATTTGTGCAGCCAAAGTTTTTGTGGGAACGTGTCTTGGGAGATCTAAGAGTGGTTTCACACTAGCGCATTTTCACGGTTCAAAAAGTCAAACGCTTGTAGCTCGTACACGGGCTTTGCAGCATGGATTATGATGAATAAACATTGCTTTAAGTGTTATAAGTCGTCGATTGAGAAGACGACAAAGTAGTTGCGTGATACTCAAGTTAGGTTCAAGTTACTCGTAGTTAACCTACATCAAGAGGGAGAGCGTTTGTAAGAATGTTTTTCGCTGCGCTTGCTTACCTACTTTACCAGCTTACAACGCCAACGCTCGTACTCGCGCGGGTGTCTAAAGGCGTTAAAGACGCGCTTCGAAAAACGAACTCTTACGCTTGTATAAAACGCTAGTGTGAAAGCGCTCTAAGTAACGTTTCTGGAAGCTTCTCCTAATATATTTCTCCAAACCACACTCCCTGCGCCACAAGCAGAACAAAATGTCTAACAGAAATGAGCCATCTAGTTCTTTATGGCGTTTTTTTAAATATTACGGTTATTTTAGTTGCGCCCAAAGATGTATTAAATATCTACATGGAACATCAAATCCGCGAAAACGTGTCAAAAAGTTGTGGCCAACTGTTGGCCACAACTTTTATATCATTACGCACAGATTACGCACACATAGACAATAAATGAACGCGAAAAACATAGCCTACACGCACACATGCTTGATAATGTTGCCTTGTTTTTTTTGTTTTCATTGTAGGGCGACGCTCAATCTAGATATTTAAAACATCATTGGTTGCGCCTTTGAATTAAAATTTAAACGAAATATGAACTTTTTATTGACATCTTACTTCTTATTTGATACTAACTACAGTTATATTGTGCTTCCATGTCAGTTTAAACGTTTTAATCAAACATGAAGTTATTGTGAAAACCTATATCGACGGGCCCTAAGTATTTCACGTATTTTACGTAGGAGAAAGAAGGAAAAACGTAATACGATGGTACGTGAACGAATTAATTTAATATTTATGAGAACTTTAATAGAGGCCTTTATTAGGCCTTTGCTAGTGTAATAAAACCCAAAATTGATGTTTTAACTTTATGTTTGTCGGTCGGTTTCTCTGTTCGTCACAATCTTTGTGCACTAAACTCAAAATCAGCTTGACTGATTTTGATGCGATTTACTTTACTGTTTTTAAGTGAGGTTCTATCTATCTATCTATCTATCAGCCTATCGAAGTCCACTGCTGGACATAAGCCTCCCCTAATTGGCGCCACTCCGACCGGTCCTGAGCCCTCTGAATCCAGCGGTTTCCTGCTGTCTTCTTCAGGTCATCAGTCCACCTTGTCGGGGGGCGTCCTGTGCTCCTTTTACTAAGGCGTGGTCGCCATTCGAGGACTTTTTTGCCCCATCGGCTGTCTGTCCTTCGAACGATGTGGCCTGCCCATTGCCACTTCAGCCGGCTAACTCTGAGAGCTATGTCGGTAACTTTCGTTCGTCTACGAATTTCATCGTTACGAATCCTGTCTCGTAGCGAAATACCTAACATAGCTCTCTCCATAGCACGCTGTGTGACTTTGAGCCTTTTAACGAGGCCAACTGTAAGAGACCACGTCTCAGATCCGTATGTTAACACTGGCAACACACATTGCTCGAACACTTTCGACTTCAGGCACTGAGGAAGATTGGATGACATGATATGCCGGAGTTTCCCGAACGCTGCCCAACCGAGTTGGATTCTTCGAGTGACCTCTTTCTCGAAGTTGGACTTACCCATCTGGATCATTTGTCCCAGGTAAATGTACTCGTCGACAACTTCGAGAGCAGCGCCATCCACAACAACTGGTACGGGTGTGACATGGACATTCGACATGATTTTTGTCTTGTCCATGTTCATCTTAAGACCCACCCGTTGTGAGGCGCTGTTCAGGTCTCCTAGCATGGTACTGAGGTCCTCCAGCGTTTCCGCCATGATGACTATGTCGTCGGTATGTAAGTGAGGTTAAATCAAATTTATTTGATTTATCTCAAGCGGTGTATAAATAAACAGTTACGTTACTTTATAGAAGCATGTTTAACAATTGTATGGATATTAAGAGGCAGGTTCTCCAAAGCGAAGCGAGAGCAGTTCACAAACATTCCAATAAGAAAAAACAAAAGGAAGCTCTTATATACAACAACATTTGCTTAATGTTTATTAAATATAAAGTTTCATTAAGCTTGGAAAGGCAGCCTTAACTTTGCATCGAAAAGTGTTTAAAAAAGCTTTTATCGAAATACTAAGTTTTGTATAGTGCAGCCAAGTTAGTGAGGAACTATAAAATGACTGTAAGTTGTACTCCCGGATCTCTGAACGGTTGTCGGGTATCTGTGGAACTTTGTTATTCTTTTCGAAATGCGCACTTTTATGTTTCTTAGAAATTATCTTGAAGGGATTTACGCCTTCTGTAGTTTAAACATTGAGTAAATATCTTTTGTAATAGTTATTTCTTTATTTATTTACTTTTAAATGATGAGATACAGTAACACAATAATTATACAAAAATTACTAAGCCCCAGTTCTGCTAATTTTAAATGCATAAATTTGGTCTCGTTTGAATATTCTGACACGTTTTGTATCCCGAAAACATTTTCATGTGCAATGTTGCCAAGATGAGGCAATGTTTCCAGCTCTGTCAAAAACTTATCAGATGTTATGTAGAGCCAAGTTTCTAACTTACGCCCAAACTCTACAAGAACTAACTTTACAACACCTTAGTCAAAATGCGTGTCTGGTCCGTTTTGTCTTGTCTCCTGTCTCTCTCTCTCTCTCTCTATCGTGCCACTCAAACCTTTATCACTGAATACGCGCTGTTTAATATTATAAACGTAATGGTATTGTTGAATCAGGCCAGCTTCGCGATTGTCTCGTAAATAATGTATCGGATGAGATAAGTAGCAGATATTGACATGTTTCACGGTATAGTACAGATACCCGCTTTGTGAGCGCTTCAACTGCCGGAACGGTTATCTGCCTGTCAGTACTCGCTTTAAAGGTACTTTATATAAATTGTAACTGTTACTGGTTAATAGTACAATATATTAAAGTATTCTACGGTTAATCCATCATTTATATAAAAGGTATCAAATAATATTTGAAGCGAAAAAACCTATCAGTAGCCACCTGACTAATTTGTTTATCAAGTTCAAAATGTCCACTCCAGTTCACGTAATGCACAATAAAACTTTAGCGATATAATACAAATAATGACGAATATAATAAGTGTATCAGTGATACTAATATGAATAAATAAAGTCGAATTTGACTTTGACTTTGCTACTTTGAAAACTTGACTAATTTCTATAGCAACTTATGACACAAATGATGTGAGAAATATTAAAACACGCGCTGAAGATATATATTATCTAGCGACGAAGATTTTGAGTTAAACCCACTACATTCATACCTAACCTTGGTATTAGTTTGGCACTAATCCAGCCAAGTTCGCGCCTCGAAAGCACTTAGCGGAAGATAATAAAGTTCCATCATTTGCGGACGATGGGAGATGACATCGAGACGTCACTCGGGGGATTTCACGCGTTCCGGCTCAGCCGGGGGGCGGCGGGCGGCGCGGGGGGAATTGGGTTTGTAGGTTAAATGGCCGCTTTCAAACCTTATTAAAGAAACGGACAATAGCGTTAGGATCACTTTACTTTTTATGAGAAATTAAGGGCTGTTCACATCGGGAAGCTTTTATCAATGAACTCAAGTATATTCTTTACTATATGTTGTAGTTAGTAAAAGTTAAAGATTAATCAAATATCTAATTTATTTGGTTCAAAACATTTGGTAGCATTGTTTTTGTACCCAATTATAATTATTATGGTACTTGCAAGCTTCTCTGACCATACAACTTTAAGCTTCAATGTAATTAATTTATCCATACATACTATTATAATAAATGCGAAAGTCTGTCTTTCTGGGACGCTTTGACAATTAAACCATCGAACCGATTTGATAAAATTCGGAAACAGAATAGTTGAAGATCCAGTGTCACAGATTGGCTACGTTTTTTCAAAAATCGACGAAAAAAATAATTTGAATTATCATTCAAATAATTAATGTGCTACGATACTTTTTTAAGTAAGCTTTTAAAATTATTTAACGGTCAATACGGCTATGCCATTACAATCCTTGTTCCAAAAGGCAGTACCCCGAGATATATGGATTTTAAAAGCAATAAAACAATTCATTGGAAATAGCATTTCAATCGGTTTATTGCTATAAGCTGGCATCAAAGGCTACAACCCAGTCGATTGGTGTATCAAAGATAAACGTTAGTGCTTGTACATGTTAGGATTATATTTATCAATTTTAACTTACTGTTGTAATACCAAAGTCATTGCATATTGGTTGCCGTCCGAACAAGAAGGGATAACAAATAACAAACTTTTTATAAAAAATAACAAGGTTTTAAAATCGATAAGTAGAGATAAATCAATAACTACTTACCCGCCTGTAGCTGCTCAATTTTAAAATTTTTGAATTTTGAATACCAAAAAATATCAAATTCCATTTAGCCCGTGCAAGGTAGCACACATAATAAAAAAATATATGTACAGACGAATTTGAGAACCTCTTCCTTATTTTGAAGTCGGGTAAAAAGAAAGTGTTACCCCACAGACTCTCGACCTGTCGATTGGCGGCCGACTTTGTCAGCAAGATTTAACAGAATTAATTAATACAGCCGCCACTTCTACTTATCAGTATAAAATATCCGTAAGTTTTCAACCGATTGTTTTTTTCATTTCGTTAAAGTCTTTTGCGATGGAGTCTCGTAGCTTCTATCAATATTATAACTATTATATTAGATTTCAACGTAAACGAAATTTTAGGGAGATTTCATCATCTAAATCTTCTCTGAATGTTCAAGCCTACGCATCGGGATGAGAGTAAAGTAATATGATATTAAATCAAATAGTAGGGAAAAGTAGAATTTGACCGTGAAGGACCTTAGTAAATCGTAGGTAAGTGTTATAGGCAAGACTCCCCGGGTTTGACACAGTCGTCAATTTTAAAGAGAGTGTTAATGGTTTACATAATGTTTTAAGTTGTAGATTTTGATTGCTATTCAGATTAGGTATAGAAATAACGCCACTTCAGAAGCACGTTGAGTAGCGTTGGCTTTGGTCAGTCACTTTTGATATATACTATGTCAGAAGTGAGTTATATAATAGACATTTAGAGTCCTACAAAGATCTTTTGGCGCATGGCTGACGTGAGGGTGACAGAGACAGCGCCTTACAGTTTGCCTTCCCTGTAAGGCGCTGTCTCTGTCACCCTCACATCAGTCATGCGCCAAAAGATCCTTGTAGGACTATATACAGTGTGTACGTGGAAGATATATGAAATATAAACTGTTACTAATTACTATTATGTAACTGTTATGTATTGTAAAACTTTGATAGCGCTGTCTATAAAATTTTTGCTTCATCTGGTATTTATAGCATGGATATTGGTTATTCATGGAATTACCTACTGCTAACTTGCAGAATGGATTCTGAGAATATTTCTTCGATAATTTTGTAGAAATTCTGGCAATTTCCATGCACACATTGTACGTTAAGAATAATTTTGCTTTCAAAGGACTTGGGCTTTGGAGACTTGCAGTAAAATTATATTTGTGCTGGAAACTAAAATTGTGTTGTAATTTTATACAATATGTAGCGGACTATACTCCGATGTTTTCGTTTAGGTGCATATCGCATTGTTATATTTATCCCGCTTTATGTACTGTGATTTTAATATTTTATCATTGGAGGATACATTAAATTTTTAATGGTAACGGGGTACCCATGATTTTTATTCATATTGATTTTCGATCAAATTGCATCATAGTCATGCTCCAACTATTGTGGCCATGATCCATAAATAACTAAAATCGTAAGTAGGTACCCGCTCCCTTTAAAATAATCGTCTCTACAGCAGAAACTTTCAAAGTTACTTTTCTTAATGTGCCAAATCCTTCTTAGCTATTAAACAATCATTCACGATGTTTTAAATAATTTTATTTGTGGTAATTCAGAATTGTATATTACATTGTGTATTGTGTATGTAATAGGTCTTTACCCTGTCTTTACCTATGAAATTGCCGTTTTTCATGAAATAAATGAAGCGTATTTTTTTCTATATTTTTTATTTCTATTAATCAAAGTAATCACCCATGCAACCGATGCATCTTTGCCAACGCATTGGTAGCTTATTGATGCCCTTTTTGAAAAAATCGGTTGGACGGGAGGCAACAAATTCTTCAAAGGAATTTTGTACTGCCTCTCGGGTATTGAATTTTCTACCCGTCAAGAAGTTATCCAAATTCTGGAAAAAGTAGAAGTCTGAAGGCGCCAGGTCTAGTGAGTACGGCGGATGACGGAGAACTTCTAACCTCAGCTCTTGTAGCTTGGAGACCGTCTGCTGTGTAGTATGAGGTCGCGCGTTGTCGTGCAGGAGCAGTGGAGCCGAACGATTGACCAAAGCTGGTTGGAGACGTGCAAGCTACGCCATCATTGTGCTCAGTTCTTCACAGTACACATCTGCAGTAATGCGCGTCCCATTGGGTTTGGGTAAGAAGCTGTGATGAATTACACCCACGTTAGACCACAAAACAGGGATCATCACTTTTCTAGGGGTAACTTTTCGTTTAGGGCATTGATTGGGTCCTGAACCAGGGTCCAACCAACTTCCTGAGTGCTAAAGATTGTCGAACAGGATCCATTTCTCGTCACAAGTAACAATGCGGTTCAGAATTCCTTCATTTGTATGCCTGTTGAGCAGTGCAAGACACGTCTCGACGCGTACTTCGCGCTGGCGATCATTGAGTTCGTGGGGTACCCATTTCGCTGTCCTAGTGCTTGAATGGCCAACCGACCAATTTTGTCTGAGTCGTTTTTTTTATTTCAAACTATAGCAATTTTGATTACGCGCCTTGCAATATGTATTTTATTATTATTATTATTGACCTAAGGTCTGAAAGTCAATAATAATAATAAAAAATATGTGTTGTGGGGCGCGTAATCAAAATTACTATAGTTTGAAATAAGAAAAACGATTTGGATAGGATTGGTCGGTTGGCCATTCAAGCACTAGGACAGCGATTTGTCAAGCTTTTTTACCTTTCCAATTTGACGTAAATGGACCAATATTGTTTTGATGCTAACGTCGAAAGCCGCTGCTAATTCAGCCGTAGATTGAGTATGATCAGCTTCCACAATCGGCTTCAACTCGTCATTGTCGACCAAAGTTTTCGGACGACCACGGGGTTCATTTTTCAGGTCAAAATTTCCAGAATGGAAACGGGCAAACCAATAATGGGTGGTGCGTTCGCTTGTAGTGTTCGCTCCGTAAACGTCGTTGATGTTTCGTGCCGCTTTGCTGCCACGACGGTACTCATACTCCATAATTTAATTACTCTAATTTTTTAAGTATCCATGATGACGAAAAATGTTCGAATCCGTTGAAAATAAAACACTAACTATTAAACAAATGACGATTTTAGAAAAAAGAATTCCATGTTTTAAAAATAAAATTAATTTGAAATTATAATTATCAGCCAAAAAAAAATATTTTGATTTGAAATTGCCAGCACCGCAGAACGGCAATTTCATAGGTAAAAACCTAATATCTACACTATAAAATTTTAATTGATTTATGCCCGTAAATGAAAGATATTTTTGAAAACCTATTATACAGAGTTAATAAAATTCTTCGAAGATCTGGCTTGGCTGGTTAATCTTGGCTAGTTGGTGTCTTAAATATCAACTTACTACGGCGACTCTTACCATCTATTCCGTCTGCTCGGTTCAGCGCTTGACCTTAATGTGTCATGAGTTTTGCTCCAATAAATTCTAGCGCATTGGTTCCATTGCTGCTCGGATACTGCAGCGTTCCATTACTTTACCCTGCAGCCGCATTCAGCACTGATGCGTTATTAGTGTCGTGCGTAGTTTCTCGACGCGATTATCCGGATACATAATTACATTTATAATACATTGCACTGTTGTATGCGGCGACGCAAAATACGTAAATTACAACGACCGCTACTTTGGTCTGCATTTCTGTATTCGGTACCATAAATGGGTTTTCGTGTAGCGCCAGTTTAAATTTTGCAGCGTAAAGTGTATTTTCTGATGCCCCTGTGGCTACTGGACGGAAATTTGGAACATTGGTTTTTTGGTAGTCGTTTAGTGTTTGTTTTTATAAACTTTTTTCTTCCCAACAGTTTTAATAGACAAGCATTGGGTGCACATATAAATTCTGCCCTGGTCAGTATTGAACCTTAAACCTTGCTAGTCTTAGCTTCTTAGGTACTCACTACCAATGGGATTTAGCCTTCTGGGGATGTCAATACCTACTAGACTGTAGGGCTGTCGTAAGTATTTTAAAAGTAACTAGCCGCAATTTCGCACGTGGTGCGGTTGAACTTCAAAGATATTAAAAAGTAATTATTCAAATTTCGAAACCGGTGTTTCTTTCGAACTACAAATACCAATTAGGTTCCGTTGTACTTACTTTAAAATCAAATAAATTTTAAAATATTTAAGTTTAGTAAGTGTGCACTATTTATTATTATCTATTTATTTTGTTTCATAATTTACGGACACACTTACAATATAATCTTTAGGTAAGGTTTGCTATTGATAAACAAAAATATTGTATTAGTATTGTAAAACTGTTGTTTATGTACATCTTGTAGCAAATTGTAATAAGTATTATTATCGATAGGTTTCTATGTAAGTGAATTGTATACCTAATACTTAAAAGGAACAATGAAGATCTTAAACTATTAAACCACTTTCCTGCCGAATTCCAATTAGTTTTCGAAACTTTGAATTATTATATGATATAATGATTAATCTGATACTTAGTTTCTTTTTCAAATAAATATCTCCCACATTCATTCAAAGCACATCTATGTTAAGCAGCCTATAGAGTAATATACCCACTTCAGAGAAATTCATTTTCTCGCCCATCATTTGCCAAAGTGAGCCGAAGTCTTAAAACTCCAATTTAAAGGCATTGAAATAAATACGTGGAATGTACACCATTAAGCCCCTAATGGTCTATTTATTCAAATGGTTGTTCAAATATTCGTTATAAGGACGCCCTCTGTATTAAAGAGAGGAATTGGCTTCCACTCATGTTCGCGATGAAAATGAATACTTATCATTACAAGTACAAACTTTAATTGGCTTGGGATTAAATGGAAAATCCTATGCTCAGACGTGAGTGCAACTATTATAACCTCTAATGAGTTTTAATTTCCATAATGGGGGATGTTTTTGACGTAATTTTACTTTATTTTTTTTCTAATCAAATTAATGAATAATACGTGAAATAAAATCCGACTTCAAAAATTGTTCGTGGTATAAATAATAAGATCGTTATCAACTGGGGATAACTCGGCAGATGTTAAATTAAAATGTACTTGAGCTATTGAATGTAAAAAGAATGAACTAAATTGATTATTAAATTACCAAGTAATCGCAACACATACTTGAAATAAAATAGACGACAAACACAGAACCCCTCCTCTTTGAATTTGGTAAGAAATAGGGCTGTAATACCAGCCGGGCTGTAATAACAAGCTGTGTTCAAACCTTGAATAAGGATTTGAACTCGGACTAAGAGTAAGAGGCCTTAGAGAGAGAGTGCATAACCAGTAAGGCTATCACCGCAATGCTAACAGTGTGTACCGCTCTTTATTTAATCAGAGTTAAAAGCACCTTACAGTATGCATGCGCATAGTTAAGGCATTAGTTTCTATTCTATGGCGGCCAACGAACCAATCCGATGCGACACTGATAAATGAGGCGAAGCTCTTACCGTCTAATGGTGTATTTATTCAATTGTTTGCTCAAATATCCGCGTTGTAGGGCGGCCGGCTCTCACTCAGCTCATTTCGAGAAATCCAAGTCAATAAAATAAAAAGGTTTCGGCCGGAATTTCCTCGATTCGCAAGATTTAGACCAAAAACAAAGAAACAGTAAATCATTGTGGGTTCTGCTGGTGAGTTATTTTGCGGTTGTTCGCTGGTTTTTGTACGCTGACACACTTGCAAGGAGAAATATAATAGCATTAAGAACATTTTTTGCGATAAGTTTTTATATTATATCCGACTTCAAAAAAGGAAGAGGTTCTCGATTTGACCCTATTTTTTAAATGTGCTATCTTTTATCGGCAGAATAGATAAGATATTTTTTTTTGTATCGAAAAGTAGTGCAAAAAGTATTCGTCGTCTGGTTATCCGTATTAATGTTTATTTAATTATTAACTTTTATAATTCCACTTCTGTTCCACTTTTTATAATTATATTTTTATTTGAAATCTGGTGCTTGGAGCTGGTGATGTACTTTTCGATTTTGAAGTTGGTTATTTTTTTTGCAAAATTTTTGTTACAGGTAGGTACGTTTTATATCAAAATGGTAGGTATCTTATACCTTACTGAATTCAACATGTTGGATACTATCGCCAATTGCCACAAATACCTTTAAACGGTTCATATCATACATTTGACTTACTCAAATAAAAAACATACATTCCATGTATTTATTAGGGAAGTTACTCTAAAATGCAACGACCTGAAACAAACCTAATTAAAATCACATGAAATGCAATAACATTTTCCACCTCTCTAATATTAAGCCAGGTTGAATTATAGCCGAGTAAATGTGTAAGAATTTTAATGAAAGTTTTAAAATCCGAACGGCAGAAGTTTTTCCATTTGCAAGTTTCGGTAAAAACAGTAAAGTACTCACAGTTGGATACAGAGCGGGTTATTATGTTGCTCGGACAGTTTTCGGGCACCAAACGCCTCTTTTTTAGGGTTCCGTAGCCAAATGGCAGAAAACTGAACCCTTATAGATTCGTCATGTCATGTCTGTCAGTATGTCACAGCCACTTTTCTCCGAAACTATAAGAACTATGTTGTTGAAACTTGATAAGTAGATATATTCTGTGAACCGCTTTAAGATTTTTACACAAAAATAGAAAACAGCCCATATGTGTGGATTTTTGCCCGAGAGGCACTCCCAAAGTGGTAAAATGTGTCTCCCCCTGTAACTTCTAAAATAAAGAGAATGATAAAACTTAAAAAAATATAATTATGATGTGTAAACTTCCACCGAAAATTGTTTGAACGAGATCTAGTAAGTAAGTACGCCATAAATCGTAAACCGCAATTTACCTTTCATTTAATCATAATATAATGTTACTTGCTGCTACGGAACCCTTAATGGGCGAGTCCGACTCGCACTTGGCCAATTTTTTGAATTAACTAAAGTCTGCTTTTTAAGCACAGGAATATTAATGCTAGTATTTTATAGGAAGGAATAAAGTATTGTTGAACTTATTACAGGTATTACGTGACTAACGTGTGATTAAAAAATACTATAGATGTTTAATTATCGCAATAGAATAAAAACGTCGATTTTTAGAATTGTGTCTGTTTCTCGGATTGTCTCTAATTTTGTACTCAATGATGCCCATGATTCACTCATGGATAACTAACTCTAAACGGATATTTAATGTTTGTTGTATTTGAATCGGTTCATAAATAAAATCACATATACCGTTACATCAGTTTAAAGAACCACGATTAACGTTTTTCGCATGTTAAACACACTATGGGACATACTTCTCGAAACGAAGCGAGTGCGGGCTTCTCATTCATTTGTATAAAATACGCAATATCTCCAAAATTTAGACATTTAAGTTGATAGAAGGAACACACAATATTTCATAAATTATGATTTGTGGTAGGTACTTACATTACATTGTCAGAAGTGTTGTGGCATCATAGTAATGTTATAAGTTTAAACTGATAAACTAAGTTATAGCAAGAGATTCATATTCAATAATCTTAAATTCCAGAACTACCTATATGTAAATGAAGGAAAAAATAAAATATTTTTCATATCATAAGACATTCGCAATGCCGAAGCCCAGACGATATACGAGCGAGACTCGTCACAGTAACTTCAAAATGAATTTTGTTTCTTACCCCAGGCAATCTATTCTTATTACTTGCACACATGGGCCCTTGTACATTTTGTTCGTCACGCGATCACTCGCTTTGTTTCAAGGAAAATTCGCTTTTATTGCACCGAAAATACGGTGGAGTCTACTGCTATTTTCTCGAGAAGCCAATAGGAGACTTTATTACGCGGCATTACTACGGAATTTACGGCTGAATTAACGTACATTGCGTGATTGTGATACAAGCGCTCTCGAAACTGGGAAGTTGACACGAAATGTGCTGCAAACGTCTGGATTGAATTTTAGAGTTGGACGATATTTTGCCCTCTTAAATTAATGGTATTTAACAAACATAAAAATGGAACACGGCTCGAATAATTCTTTTTCACACAATTTATTTTAATGTATAAGTCATCAGTAATCGCTATCATTAACCGCCCCACTAGGGAATTCAAGTCCTTTCTAAAGCCACTCACTTACATTCGCACGAATACTCGTAACGTCCAACGCGCTCCATAGGGGTAAACGTCAGTGTGGCGGGGAGGGAGATTCGACTGTTTGCGGGCTATCGGCCGCCGGGGACCCAATATGACCCGAGGGACGTCGATGCCATCTTGGGCAGTGACACTCCGACACTATTAGCGGGGGACCTTAACGCCAAACACACAGCATGGGGGTCGAGGGTCACGAATACTGTGGGCAGAAAACTTTACGGTCATGCCATGAGTGGCGATTTTGAAGTGTTCGGGCCTAACGAACCCACTCATGTGCCCACATCGGAGTCTCACCGTCCCGACGTCCTGGACATCGTGCTCGGCGAGAATCTACCGTGCCCAGTTCATGTGGAGGTGCTGTATGACTTGGACACGCAGCACCTCCCCATCCTGATCGTGCTTGGCCTGGGGGCGGAATGTGTTGCGCCGCCTAGACCGCGCATGAGGACGAGCTGGGAACACTATCAAACTTTCTTAAGCGAACAGCCTTTTAAATTTAAAGAACCTCTTGCCTCCTGGGGGGGTGGGGGGGGGGGTGGAGGCCGCGGCCACTGAGCTCGTTGCCCATATACAGGAAGCGCTGGCGGCTGCGTCTAGGGTCCTCCCGAGGAGGGAAGCAAGAGAAGATTTCCCGGCTCGTCTTCAGGAACTCAAAAGGCGTAAAAGCGAATACCGCAAACTATGGGCGCGCACACGATGCCCCAGGGCAAAGAGCGAGCTAAATAGACTCACCGAGCGGCTGAATGTTGAGGCGAGGGAATTTCGTGGAGCCGCCTGGGAGGCGAGGATTAATCAAGCCGAGGAGGACGAAACCTCGCTCCATCGCCTCAACAGGCAGCTGACTCGAGCAAAAGTGCCAACTTGCCCCCTCGTGGACGGGGAGGGCAATAGGGTATATTCGGCCAAGGAAAGGGCGGAGATTCTTGCCGGGCACATGGAAAGCCAGTTCACTCCAAACCCTGCAGCGCCTGGAGTCCGCGAACAACACGCGGCGATTGAAGACCGCGTAAGGGATTTCGTCAGTGGTCCGACACCAAGCCTCGAAGGGATCAAATTTATTTCCCAAACCGAGGTGAGGAAGGCCGCCCTGCGCCTTAAAAAGCGCAAGGCGCCAGGCCCTAACGGGATCCCAGCAATGGCACTAGCTATGATGCCCAAATACATAACAGTGGCTATTACAAGGCTGTACAATGGTATACTCCGCACGGGCTGCTTCCCGACCATCTGGAAGCATGGGAAGGTGATAGCACTCCCGAAACCGGGGAAAGAGAAAAGAAGGAAGGAAGAGAACTACCGCCCCATAACGTTGCTGTCAACCATAGCGAAGCTTTTCGAGAGGCTGATCCTGGTCCGCATCAAGCCATCTCTCCATCTGAGAGATGAGCAACACGGGTTCCGAGCCGGACACTCGACTACGCTTCAGCTGGCACGGGTGGTCCATCACTTGACCAACGAGCTCAATCGCGGCCAGAGCACGGTCGGAGTCTTCCTCGATATCGAGAGGGCTTTCGATCGGGTGTGGCACGCGGGGCTGTTGTTCAAGCTGTTGGATTCCCCCCTGCCGGCCATGCTGGTGCGGTTGATAGCATCGTTCTTGGAGGGGCGAACGTTCCATATTTCGGTCGAGGGCGAAACCTCAAACCTCAAAGCGCCCAATATGTGCGGGGGTACCACAGGGCAGTTGTTTATCGCCTACACTATACGCGGTCTTCACGAATGACATCCCCACCCTCTCGGATATCAGCGAGATGGAGGGGAGGCTCACGATGCTCGCGTTGTTCGCGGACGACAGTGCGTAGTTTTGCGACCTCGCGGAACCCAAAAATGGCCGTTAGGAGAATGCAGAGAACTCTAGACCTTCTGCCAGAGTGGCTGGACAGGTGGCGCATTAAAGTCAATGTGAGCAAGACCAACGCCATCCTGTTCAGCCGCAAACGTGACACGTCGGCGCCGCCAAAGTTGTCTGGTGAGACCTTGGCGTGGGTTAAAACAGTGAAATACCTTGGATGCCACATTGATCGCACGCTAACAATGAAAGCGCAAGTGACGCACGCGGTTCAGCAGTCGATGGCGTCACGAGCGTTGCTGCGACCAGTGTTGGCATCCAAGTTGCCCATCAAAACCAAAATCAGAATATTCAAAACCTATATACGTCCCAGACTGACGTATGCATCGCCGGCGTGGTACGTCTTAGCAAATAAGTGGAGACGGAAGCGTCTACAGGCCCAGCAGAACCAAACTCTGCGCACCATCGTGGGAGCTGGCAGATTTGTCAGGAACGACGTGATGGCGCGAGACTTGAAAATTCAGTCCATCGAGAAATTCGTGGTTCGTTGTGCGCGGGCTATGTACGAGCGCGCGGACAGCGGACCACACGCTCACCTTAGAGGGCTCGCGCCCCTTCACGCTCGTCCACCTGACAGGAAGCCGCTCCCCAGGGAGCTGCTGGGCTAGTCGACCCCGTCCATCTGGGGTTGACGTTTGGCCATTGTTGGGATTCATGAGGTCGGAACCGTCGCTAAACAGCGGGGTTAATTAGCACCGGAGGACATTGTTCCTCTCGAGTAACTGCCCGGGCATGGAGGGTTACCTCGAGTCCCGTAGTCCCCACGCATCGACCGCGCTGAAAAGCTGCAGTCGCGTAGGAAGACCGGTTGTTGTTGTTGTTGTTCGTAACGTCCAAGTATAGGACGGACATTCGTGATTGATTATGCCACAATTATGCGAAGATTTTGACACATACGTGGTATTTCCAGCAGTCAAAGCTGTCATAATTCGAACAACGTAAAAAAGTTCGCGCGGTAACTATAAATGGATTTTAAACTGTAGTTTTAAGATGAGTGAGCGTAAAAATCTGAAAATTTTTGAGTGCGTGAACAAGCAATGAACACAAGCAGTGAATAATATGACAATTTCCAGATACTACTTCGAAAAAACTAAATTCCACAAACCATCTCAACTGTCTCAGTTTCTCTTATCATCCTTAATTTGGAATATTTATGTAGGAAACATTCTAATTAAGCAACTGTTTTAACTTATACTTTCAATATAGGATAGCCCGATTATTAGGTACTTTTAATCATAATGACATAATTATCTTGTCGTCCTGAGTTTAGTCATAAGTCATAACCATTAATGACCATCTTCTACATTTATAAAATCCAAAAATGTTTAAGCCTGGAGGCAAATTCCTATAAAAGCAGGAGATCCAAATCTGTAATAAAAAATGCAGAAAAACCTAAAACGAAATTGTCGGAAAAAGATTAAGTAATTCAACGCCAAATGACTTCCTTCTGATTGTATTATCGGATTTGGGATTACAGAAGCCTTAACGAAAATATATTATGACTTTAAGGCTTCGAACATCACAACGGAGCGTAAGGCCAACAAAATATTACTTTGAATAGAGAATGTTACGTAATTCACCGAGACACCAAGTTCGCAGATTGATTGAATTGTTTTAAGGCGTGTGACATAGATTTATTATATTACAGTGTATGCTAAGTCTATGGGGTGTGACATGTGACATCTAACACTTCACTATTTTCCAGTTAGTTGCTGTTGAATTTTTCATGTCAATTAATTCTTGACATTTTTAATGCTTGTCCCATTATAATTGTAGTAGTGGATAGTGTTCGAGTTTTTGTACTTATCGATTTTGAAGTTTTTTTTATTGAAAGTTAAATTATTTTATTTTATTAAATTAACATAACAAATGATACTGTGGTGTATTTTAAAATATAATATATGTTCTAAATTTGTATAAAATGTCATTATTGTCTTTAACTTCAAAATATGTATGTAATAAACACGGATAATGTGATTTGCTCGTGTTATTATTTAATCCACTTCTCCTCCCCGTGAATATAGCGGGGAGGAGAAGTGGATTAAAGGTTGTATTAAGAAGTTATTAGGTTCTAGGAACTTTGTAATTAGTAGAGAAGACGGTTTACCCGACATTAAAAAGGCATATAGATCAAATAAAGTTTCGATTGGAAACTACGGACACCTATCCGACAAGTATGAGACCGTCGGTTTGGCTCAGTAGTCCACAATTCGATAACCCAGCAATGGATGGTTCACCGGCACTGGTTCAGGCTCGGTAGAGGTCCATACGCCAGAGGTTTGTACCGCCCCGGTCCGCAGTAGAGTGCGACGGCCAGCTCAAAGGTATGGGGATGTCGTGCAATATTAGGAGTTTATTTATTATTTTTGTTAATTGTTATTATTGTATTTTTTTTGTAAATAAGTGTTGGGGTATATTGTATTTTAAAATATATAGATAAATGTTCTAAATTTGTATAAAATGTCATTATTGTCTTTAACTTCAAAATATGTAATAAACATGAATAATGTGATTTGCTAGTGTTATTATTTAAAAACTATACATACATACCAGATACAACACCGCCATTCCTGTGCCACAAATGGCTACTGAGATCGAACAAGACTCAAATCGGGACTGGAATGGCTAATCCAGTCAGCAGGGGGTGTTATTAAGGGTGTTGGTAAGCACGTCAGTACCTTACCTTTAAGAAGGCGAAACTTTAATTCTCCCAAACTTAAATTTGAAGGACCTGTTTGGTCCTTCATAAGTTTAATTAAGTATTTTTTTTGATAATCTGTAATAATCTGCACAGAGGTACGAGCCATAATCATTATTATTTTTGAGGCAACATAACATATTATAGGTATAATGAAACTAATTCCTCTCCCACGCACGATGAATCATCCAACATAACAATTAAAAAATCATACTGTAAGTAGCAGTGATAATTAAAATGTACCCTGCGGCGACGGAGTACGACTGATTGTTGCTAGACCTCAAATAAGGGGGAAGAGCCATTGTTGTAGTGCCTGAAAGGGCGCAGTCCCTGGAGGCAGCTAATCCGCAATTGTTCGGCCGCCCATAAAAGAGCCTCATTATCTTTCTGCATTCATTTAAACAAACATCTCTTATCATTTGTCTGTCTGTCTCGTAATGTTACGTTCATAATAGCCTTATGGCAAAAGAATTCGAAATTCATCCTACTACGTGGGCGATCCGAGTTCAAATTCCAGAGAACGCACTTCTGAGTTTTCGAATGATTATGTGCACATAACTATTTTTGTTTGAAGGACAACATCGTGGACACCTGCATGCTAAAGAGTGCAAAAACTTAATTCAAATTTTGTGCGTTTTGAGCATACTTGCTTGGTAACTTTGTTTGGAGGTGAGCTTTATGGTTGAAAGTTCTCTGATAATGCTCTTGGTTTACTTACATTAGAAAAATTACGGTATAATTTAAAATGAGTGAGTGTCGTGGAACACTCGCTTGGAAAGACATGATATTGTCGCACCTTAACTGTAGCACTTGCCTGATGTCATTCTTATTATTTTCTAATAATGAATATAACAATGCATTATTGATGAACCAATATTATTGACGAATTACTCGAGAAATTTTACACATATTGATTTTTATGGCATTGCATCATGAGACTGGCAAAGTGACTAGTGCTTGGTGTGAAAGTTCGCTCTTCCAAAGAAAAAGTAAATATGAATCTGTTCACAAATTATGGAGAAATCCTTTTTTTCACGTTACTAAAACGTGTGCATCGCTTAATTTTATTAAAAAAATATAGAAAAATTTAAACACAAAATGAGCTACACAATATACAGTAAAAATACAAAAGCCAAAGGGTACAATAGGCGGAGACAAAAACGCCAGGATTACAGGGGCCAAATAAATGACTATTTGCATACATATGAAGTCAGTTTTTGTTCTACGGAGTAAAGTACGGTATGTGTAGGCTGGTGTTATTTTAGGGCTTAGGTGGCAAAGAAATCCTTGTGTTGTTACCGTTTGGACTATTTAAGGTTTAGAGCAGGGTTACAAAGTAACGGTCTTACTAATAAAACGCTGTATAAAATTATTCCATGTTTAAAATTATTTCTCTGTCAAATGATTCTTTGACGTCAAAGGCAAAGGTAAGTAAGTATAAGAAAAAAAAATAAAAATGGAATAACTTTATACCATCTTTATACTGCGTTTTATTATTAAGATCATAAGTATTTAATATGTGGTACAGATTTATGATTTCATGGTAGGATGTGTGTAAAATAGAGACTTTATTTGAGTCTAGCTTTGTATCGGTCACAGTTATCATGCGGCAACGGAAGGGTTGCATGTTCGTTTGCTACCCAAATTCCACTAAAATAACACGTTTTGATGATTTTTACCTGCCGTTTTTTTATTTATTAGAATCTTAGTTTCTTAATTATGAGAAGTACTAAATACCATATAATTTAGTATTATAAAAAAAAGAAAATTGATGAATTACGTTAACTATTATAGAATAGGAATTTTAAAATCTCTCATTTTATTTTATAATTTTTCTGTTGGACCAAATAGAATCTATAAAAATTTTAAGTTTTAAATATGGTAACCATTGTCACTTAATAACGTAATCGGGCATTTTTGACATAATGTGTTGTAAATAACCCGATCATGTTGCTCGTGAGAGAACGAGGTCAATAACCGCGTCAGGGTAGAGTGGGGATGTAAATATTGACTACCCGTCTGGTCGCGCGGGAGTTAGTGGGCAAACCCTGGTGACGAACAAAGGTTTCTGTTTTGTGTCCGTTTCTTCATCAATTAATCTCTGGACAAATAATAACAAGTGACAGGTACGTATCGTTTCGAAAGCAACTTCGCTAAGAACTTATGGCGGTTCCATCTCTCCGTTATTCTCAAATAAAGGTACCTATCCTCAAACCTAAACTAAGAGCCAGATGTTCTTCCGCAAATTTCATCGACTTGGACTGTTTTGAACAGGTATAATGTACCTAATCGAAGTTCTCCCAACCCGGCGGCTTGTGTCGATATTAAGTGCTTGCCAGAGTTAAGCAACAGCGAGGAGTCAGTTGTTCGATGGGTGATGGATGAGGTCGTTGGATGGGTTCGTTGGATTGGAGGTCTTCGGACGGCGTTCAAATCCGATACCAACCTCTCTAACATACTGTATCTGCTGGAGCAGCATAGTGGAGTATTCTCCGGAGCTCTAGACCTTCTCAATGATAAAGAGAGACCAGTGCTAAGTGTTACAATTATATCGGCATATTTGTCTTCCTTAAGTTAGGTACTCTAGAGTTTCTAAATCGTTTACATATGACTGCATAATAAGTATAAGGAAAATGTATTCAGTAAAGTGTTCACAGTATTCAAATCCCGCTTCAGACTCGCAACAAAACCGCTGCGTAATCGCTGCGAACGATCCATCACGCACACGTCTCGCGTCGCGTGATTAAAATTTAATTAGCGCCGCCCGCAGTCTCAATATTGGTATTAATATACGTCGCCGCGGTGTGAAGTGCTGGGGTACCTCGGATTTGTTATTTAACGTCAATTTCCCGGTTCACTTGCCGCGATTTGGAATCGATTGTGTTTACATATTTCACGCGCTTAGTTTCAAACACGATTGGGTGCTTTAGGCTTGCATGATGGACTGAGTTAAACGAGTAAAGCTATAGTAAATGTCGTTGGTTGGAAGTGTGATCGCTTGTAATCTAAAACCGCTTCAAAAAAATCTTGATTTGTTTCGTTCTTTGGCGGGCATATAAAGCTGACAATTTAAGTTGATATTGTTATTTATACGTAAAATGAAGTTATTGAAATGATCACAATGATCGATACAAATCTTGTTCATATCGGTGAGATGTTTTGACAATATTATTGTTTCATAGCAATTTTTTTAACCTTCTATATAAAATGTATCAATACTTGTTTTGGTTTACCTCTTTATTTATTCTCTCTAAATCACCTTGAGCCAGCCAGCTTAACTATTTATTTATCTTTGTGGCCATTATAAACAAAATTATTTACACAAACCGCTTTACGGGCATAAATAAACTCACGTTTAATGTAAGTAAAATAACATCATGTTTTTGGGTTAATGTATGTTGCCAGCTAATAGTGATAACATGTTCTATGGTACTCTGTTTACACTAAAAGCCTCATTATGAGTCTGAGAGCTTCATTGATTTGTGGGGAATACGTTGAGTACGTCATTTAACGTACAAATATACGTAGTGTACTCTGTATTGTATACACATATTATGTGCATAAAGCAAGCAAGTTTTCACGTTCTGATTATGGATTTTTTTCTCTGTTAACAATAATCATGATTAATCGACTTGAAAAGAAGGCGCAGGTTCTCAATTCGACTGTATTTCTTTTGTTTGTGTTACGTCATAACTTTTTGCTACTATTAGAAAGCTAATGCTTCACATGTAGTGGTGGTAGTTTTTGAGTTATTCTTAATAATACGTGTTTAATTTATGGTATTTACCTCACAGCTTTTTATTGAGTGTTTCGATTTTTATTTTTTTGTGATTCGAATTCGAATTGTGTTTAGGGTAGTTTTTGAGCTATCCCTACTTGTCGATTTTGAAGACGGTAATTTTTTGTAAAAGTTAGTTGTTTGTGGTAAAGTCCAAACTTTAGTAATTTGTGGCAAATACCAAAGTTATGTTTGGTTTTGAGGATTCTCACATCATTAAACTCTTAAATAACTGTAGTTTTACTTGTTACAGTTGCCGACTGCGTGTGGTGCTACAGTTTTATCAGTTTTAAGGTAAGTTTTCTTGTGAATGTTCAATAATTTAATCTTTAACCACGTGGAAAGTACGACGCACAATGGGTACCATACCGGACTACCGATATAAGGTCCGATTTCCAGTGAAGCGGAACTTTTAATGCTAAGTTTAAATTTATGTTCACAGCTTATTCGATTTCGTACTTTATTCTCGTTCGATCTAGAATTCGCTTTAGACACTTCTCACACTACGCTATTTACTAGCTACGCGACTACAATGAAATCCAAAATTCGCTGTATCTGACACTGTTCACTGACAGGAGACGCAACGTAGACGCGTCGCTTTCATACATTGACAAGATCCGAGTCGCTTGCAAATAGCTTTGTGTGTGAAAAGTCTTAATGGCAACCGATACAAATGCCAGATTTCGGTTCCTGTGGTCAAGATTATCCTTACTATCCTTACTAATATTATAAATGTGAAAGTGTGTTTGTTTGTTTGTGACTCTTTCACGTCGCAACATGGCTATTTTATGGTATGGTTTATGTGTGTGGGGATAGTTATGAGGGTGGAGAGTGACCTAGGCTACTTTTTACCGCGGAAAAACATCTCATTCCCATGGGAAATCCATGTTTTGTTAGTTGCTAGATATTTAGTTCCGGAGTTGTTAATAGATGGCGATAGTAAAATTCATTTGCAAGTTCTGAATCACGCTATCAAATACTACGTTTAATTTACTTAAGTCATAGGCAAATGTTATAGGCTACTTTTTAGCTAAGATTCCTACGGGAGCGGGACCTACGCGGCTGTTACCTACGGGTCCCGAAGCGAAGCGCGGGCGGTTCTCTAGTATTGCATATTGACGACTCGAATTTAAAATGTCTTAAGTGCTTTGCTTACAAGTAAAGTTGAACTGTTAGCTCATGTACTAAATTTGATATTAGCGAGTGGCAAATTCCATATTCTCGGCGATTCAAGTATAGATGTGTGTGTCTGTCTATGTTTACACATGTACATTGTGTTAACACCCGTGCTACTGTACATTGGCGTAGGGCTCTGAGTGTATAGCGTTATTTATTAATGTTTAGCTTTGTGTAGGGCACGTGTTTTGTATATTATTATTGTGGAGGAAAAGGGGAAATCTCCCGCCAGGCGATGTCACTGCCTGGGGACCGCGGTTCGAATGTTAACCTCGAACCATTTGTATATAGGTATAGTTTGATACTTAAGAAATCTTGAGAGCTCGGTTGAGGATGCGTCTTCTGATTGGCCAGTTTAGTATGACGCGTATGACGTTGTGTATTGTTTACTGTCGCGGTGTTCATGTGAGGCGCGCGGTCATATTACTGAAGGAATGCGCGCCGCTATATAAGTATGTATCATCTACCTACATATAATTTAAGGAGGCCTTCATCGCTTTCTTTGGCTCGTAAATAGCTTAATGAAAAGTGGCGATAGTCTAGTTGAGAATTCGGCCTCTTACTTAAGGAGTCTAGGTTTGAATCAGGGTGCGCACTTCTGAATTTTCGGAGTTATTTCCGTTTTAAAAAAATCAAATGTTATTTGCTATAACGGCTAAGGAAATAATTGCGAGGAACCCTGGAAAGATGGAAGGCCGTTTATAGTTAGTAGACTCCGCTGAGCAGCACTTTGTTGTATTTTAACTGATAGAGGATAATAGGCAGTGTGAGTTCATTTGAAAATCAGTTAAAATGACTTGCGCGCGGGCCAAGCCGCGGGCACCAGCTACATAGTTATTTCCATAAAAGTAGTCGTCAAAGACTTTGTTATTATTAAGTCAAAAGGACACGACTGTTAAGCCGAAGTAAGCTAAAGTAAGTCGTGGAACAAACTTCCCCGCAGACTTATACTTGGAGTGACTTTCGTCACTTTTATAGTTGGCAGGAACAGCGAGTGTTACTTTGTACGAAGTTAACTTTAGTTCGCTTTTATTCACGACTTAAAGAAACTTGTTACGGGTTAAAGAAAGGTCTTCATTGACACATATTATTTTACGTGGATATTATTGAGAAGAGATATTTTTAACCGATTTCGAAGGAGGTTTTCAGGTTTTTCGAAAATTCTTAGGAAATTCGAAAGTTTTTAGGAAATTCGATTGTATGTTTTTTTCTTAAGTGTGTTTTAACTTTGCATTGAGTGAACTGATTTTATTAATTCTTTTTATTATCGAAAATTAGTGCTTCTCTCCTGGTCCCATACTATTTTGAGTAATGGAGATATTATCGATTTTGGACTCGGTTATTTTTTGTAAATAGTTATTATACCTAAATGCAATAGACCCAAACATATTTTTTTATTCTTTACTATTAGTTAGGCTTACGTATTATATTCGCCAGTAATGTCTACCTTCCCAAACTATACAAAGGTAACCACTTATTCCCGTCATAAAAGAAGCGGGTCGCGATAGTGTCCGTATGGCGATTGGCCTTAAAAGGGTTGCAGGAATCATATTCCATCCCTTTATAAACTCCACGTCATTAGGCGCACAAAGACGATATAGAGATCACGGGACCCGTCAATTTGGTGACGAGGGTTCGAGTCCCGGCGGAGGCTGTCGCGTCTTTCACGTTATGACGGGCTGACATACTGGTGACGTCATGGCGTGAGGTGTTTCTGTTTCTTGGCCAAGTTTGAGGAACATGAACTTTATGTATGAATCTATGTAGGTATATATTGCTTCGTTGAACTTTCATGGTGTGTTTGAATAAATTATACGAATCATAAATGCAAAGTAGTAGTAAACTCAGTCACTTTGCTCGTAGCCGTAAGGAGTTCTCTTGATTGGAGCCAACCCTGAGCATAGTATCCGGCTATTCAAGTCCGTAAATCACTAAAATTACTATAAAGCTTTACAAACATTGTGAGTGATATAAAAGCTTTTAATAAAAGAATCAAATGTCTCAAAATACCCACAAGTACCTTGTATGTAAACAACAATTAAATAAATACGTTCTCTGGATAATAAATGATGTAATTGAACGGCATGATATTTCAGGGCACACATTGTTAAAACATTTAAGGGCAGCAGTATATTACAGAGATAAGGGCCACTACACAGAATAAATTCTCGGAAATCTTTCTCAGGAAGCGGCCGGCCTTGCGGTAAATAATAGGCCGCGTAGACCGCTACGGCGTAGCGTTAGAACTCGTAGGCCGCTATGGCGTAGCGCTTAATAAGGGCTCAGCCTTCATGAATTTTTAGTGAAGATTAGCTAAGAATAGATTTACATTGTTTCCTATTTGTTAATTACGTTAGAAACCTACTCAACGATGTTTTATGAGAAAAGTTGTGTAGATATGATAGCGTGCGAAAAGTGGGATAGTTTACCTTTGCTCATTAACCTACTTTTCACTTCTCGCTTTTCGTCTCATACGCTCCGTAATCATTTTTCACGTCCATCGTTAATTATCTGATAAATACCCGTATCATAATAAAAAGTATAAGAAAGTACTATGTATGTACAGTCGAAAAATTTTAACTGCAACTGGTACTTACTCACGATATTTATACGGATATAATCTCAATTATTTGAATTATGACCACGGCTAAAGTTATATACTTAATGATTTTAATATTAATTTGGATCGATCTATTGATATGATGAATGATTGGAAAATATTTGCACTAATTATAGTTTTACAAAATTTTTGTACTTTTTGTCGAGCCATTTGACTCCGGAGAACCACTTTATAAATTCAGAATTATGTTGATATATGAACTTGTGAATATTTTTTTATATACAACAGTTTGTTCGCTTACAAAAAAGCGATTACATTTTCAGTTGTTACGTAAAAGTTCAGAGAGGCTGTCAGGCTACGTATCTGTCCTTCGACTTTTTTATTTTCTTTTTATTTCTTTCGCTCCAAACTTGGCTAGTGTTTTAATGAGCGAACTTTCTCACTCTGGGTGTAATATATTCCGTTTTTATTTAGTAACACTTGGAAAATAAATATATAGTAACTTGATATCGCTACCAATGCATGCATTGCTGTTCAAAAAGAGAAGTTTGAAAACTTTTTCTTTTTAACTTTAACTTTTCCGATGTGGTATCCACTTCATTTACTTTTCAGAAAATGTAAGTCTATTTTGAGAATATGTAAAAAATACATGCTAAATTCTATTTTCCTTCCGTTTATTGCTGATATTCTTGGGCAACTGGTACAACTTAAAGTCAGAGCCCCGATTCTGTTATTAATACTTAAATTGGATCTCGATTTAATAGTTTGACACATTTCTATTCCTTTCGGCCACAAATTGGGTCCTGTTTGTAGTGTTTGACAAAAGTTAGTATTCGAAATGTGTTAAAAATTTGTCAAAGTATTAAATGGAGTCGCAAAAGAAACATTTTTATAAATTAGCAAAATAGAAGCTAAGTTGGCTCATCTTATCATTTGTAGTCATATAAAAATATCAAATCTGTAGACCTAAATGATGACATCAGATCGGTTTCTTAAAATTTCAATTGCGGAGTGAGGATTGGACTTTACTCAACTTAAAAAAATACTGAAATGAAAGGTTTATAGGTGTATTGCATTTTATTTTAACGTTTTTCTACTATACTAAAAATATACAGTAAAGTGTATACTGTCAAATAGTATTGTACAGTATATAGTTTGAGAGACATTGTTCCTGTGGGCTGAGTTCCACTGACTTCCACACATCAGTTCGTAACAAAGGCAGGCTCCAGTTACAGCTATAGTTTATGATCTCGATAACAGAAGATTACCCTCAGCAAGGGTTGAGGGTTAATTAAAATCGATATTGGCAAAGTGCCAGGCAAATAATTGAATCCGTTAGAACATTTCCCTGCAGCCTTGAACTGATTTTTGCTTTTTAAATTCAAAGCTTACTGGATTAGCTTTTTGCTTAAAAGTTAAAGCTAAGACTATTGAGATTATATTATTATCACAGAAGTAGGTAGCGTATAGGATCATTACAAGGCCGTTTTCGATATATGGTGTTTTTCCATACATCATTTAGCACAAGCACACACACATAACGTTTCGGATGTACGCGTCAAAATTTGTTAACAGATGAATTTGCATGTGTTTAATAAGATAATATGTAAGATAATTTCACTGTTTCTGTTTGAGATATAATTTGAACGTGTTTTGTTACATATCACGATGTGAACGCGAGTCAGTAATGCCATACTAAATAGATATTTGTGACTCCACTTTGTTAGTTTATTGCACTGGCTAAATGCCATTTGACCATCGATTTTCAACACATTTATGCAGAATCAGATTACGTAATATGTTATTTATTGAGTGAAAGATTAATTTAAATTTTAATGTAATATATGTTTTGTGTCATATAGTGTTCATTTTGAGCAACATTTATCTCAGTCGGTACACAAAATATCTATAAGATTATGACAATTTAAAGATTCTCGTTTAATTAATTCGCGCCTAGGTACTAGCGTTTCTCGAAGCAAGGAGAATGTGTTACTAGTTTTAAACATAAAACTAATATTTATTACAAATACTTCACCAAAAATCTAACATCACGAGTCTTTGGCGGATTTGTACGTTTGGCATATAGCCAGGTACATCGATCGCTCAGCTTCAGGTCAACGCACGGCCGCCCTGCGTCGCCCAGAAATGAAATAAAACGCTTTGTATCGCCAGACAGCATTGTGTAACGTGGTGGTTCGGTGGTTGGATTCTGTGATTGTACCGGGAGTTATTCGAGTTGTTTCGCTGTCGATGCATGAAAGAGGTACGTACGTCCATGACTTATTTGATTTATATTTAACTTTTTATAAAAAATAACTCGACTTCAAAATCGTTAAGTAGAGATTTCTCAAAAATAATCCTTCAGATATTATATTATAATTTGTGTGAGACCAGACGTGAAGTGTTTACCTTTTGAATACAAAATGAATTATCAGAATCGATTCAATCAGTGCAATGTTATGAGGTAACACAACTAAGAAAATACACTCCAATTGAGAACATCCTTCTTTTTTTAAGTCTGTTAAAAAGAGACCGTAGCCAGCTAATTTACCTGTTTTGTGTCGATATGGGTAATAACGCGTTAATTGCAAAATACTTACAGGGCACATAATTTACTCTTCACAAAACATCTGAGAAATACTAGAGCTCCTACTGTACTCGATATTAAATGGTAACCTTATAGACGTAAGCCATAAGTAATTTTGCTTACAAGCTAAACTTTGAGCACACGTTATGTTGTGTTTAGCGGGAATGGCAAATTGATATTGTCGGCGGCTCAAGTCGTATAGAACTCGCTAGCACTAGAACATTACCATGCTTCTCCAGTGCAGATTAGTGGAGTCGTTATCTAACGGGTCATCATTATTATTATGGCAATCCAAATCTATCCCTCTGCTGGGCAAGGGTTTCCACTCATAATGTGAAGGGTACATAATATTGCTTTGCTGAGGTACAATAATTAATTGGCGGCTTTACACACATCATTTAATCTCGAGCACTAGCTCTGATGTGTAAACGTGGAGTCCATAGTTGATAACAGTTTTTCGAAGCGACCATCTCAGTCTTCAAGGTCAATGAGAATTAGAACGAGACTCGTACTAACATTAACTCAGTAGACTATACTATCAAAATCCTAATCCCTATTTGAGGAGTCATATTTTTCATGGGCAGCAAAAAGACTTTTGATACCTTAATTCTATAAAAAAGAAAACGCAACAACCCTCTAAACTCTTGCCGGTAGCTTTAATCTTTTAAAATTTAAATTAACTACGACCATTTTGTTCATCAAATAAGCTACAACCCACTAATGGCCCACTACTGAGCACGGGTGTCTCCTCATTACTGAAGAGGCCTAGAGCATACTCCACCACGCTGCTCCAATGCGGGTTGGTGGAGGGGTTAGTGGCCAACCCAGTGTCGAAAGTTTTCAAGCCGCCCGAAGGCCTCCGACATGGCTTAACGACTGCTATCAATCGATAACAACCGGGACCGACGGCTTTACGTGCCCTCCGAAGCACGGAAGCGCTCAAGAAATTTAGCCACTAGCGGTCACCCATCCGAGTACCGACCGCGCCCGCTGTTGCTTAACTTTGTCGATCGCTTAGGATCGACGCAAGCCGCCGGGCTATGAGCGCTTCATCAAATAACAGTCTACAATTTATATTACATGAACTCATTGAATTTAATAAACTTTTTGCAGAATTATCTGGTACTGGGAATTAAATAAATTCCTCTTTGAAATACTTAAATATTAAGATTAATTTATTCTCTTTTCGAGTTAGTCGAACAAGCGAAGTCTACCTTTTAATACCGTCGGAGTAATATTCGAGTACAAAGGGTCGTAAACCTAATATCCACAGACTGAGGTGAAATACTGCCTTGCTAGTATATAGTTTTACACTGATCGCTTATAACTTTTAAACAGGCCTTTAGTATATTCAAGGACTTATCGCCTTAATTTCTCTCCGAAAAACATGACGCTTTCGTTCATAATTTATGATTTTATCTGAAACAATTTTACTTTGGGTAATGCTTTATACGTATTTTTTGTGTTTACCTTATAATTTAAATTCCGATTTAAAATTATGTTATCATTTGTTGATAAACGTCGCGTCAATTAGAGCGTAGCGCGGTTTCTGTGTTGAAGTAGAAACAGCGAAAGGAATCACTTAGTACATCTCTCAAAATATAGTAGAACATACTCGTAGTTAATAATAAACATCCCAGTCCCTGAATTGACTCTTGTTCTAGGTTGGCACTTAAAATCGTTGTTATCGATTCATTAAGCCATGTTGGAACCCTTAGGTATCGGGTTGGCGATTAACCATTAAGGTACCTCCTGAGTGGCTATGCTCTCCTGGTACTCCGTCCCGTACCCAACACATTTGTTACGTCATCAATTCGTCGAGCGCAGTATGGAAAACCTGCGCTAACCTTCTGAGCGGCTAGGCTTGTCGCACCGAGTCTAACCCTTTTCGGGTATGTATGCTGCAGCACAGATTGTATAAATGTTGTTATATTGTAGTCAGTAAGTTCCTTGCCTTTTGTGTATTATGTGCTGCAAACATAAGTACTTTGAATAAATGTTTTCTTTCTTTCTTTCTTTCTTTCTATGCTATCCTAGTACTCCGTCTCGGAAGCAACACATTGACGTCATCAATTTATCGTTGAGCGCAGTATGGGAAACCAGCGGTAACCTCCTGAGCGGCTATGCTATCCTAGTACTCCGTCTCGGACGGAATACATTGACGTCATCAATTTATCGTTGAGCGCAGTGTGGAAAACCAGCGGTAACCTCCTGAGCGGCTATGCTCTCCTGGTACTCCGTCCCGCACCCAACACATTTACGTCATCAATTCGTCGAGCGCAGTATGGAAAACCTGCGGTAACCTTCTGAGCGGCTATGCTCTCCTGGTACTCCGTCCCGTACCCAACACATTGACGTCATCAATTCGTCGAACGCTGTGAAACTTGTAGGAAACCCACTACGTTTACTTCGGCCCTATGAAGATTTTTTCCCAGAAAAAAATCAATCAAATTATACGCCAATATCTATCTCCCGCCGCAGATAATTAAATCAGTGAACAATAAGAAATATTTCGCACAGACGCGCCTCTATCTATCCGTTGATTTGATTGCAGTTTTTACTTCACTTCCAATCGCAGTCAATTCTCTTTTAAATTGAAAGGGACAAGAGGAATTTAAATCATTTAAACGCTACTACGGAAGAGTTGAAAGTATTTTAATAGGATTTCGTTCGTTCAGTATTAGACGGGAATTCTTCGATCTAACGTATTTTTCGAAGTTATGATTGTCTGAACTTTGTGCAATTTCAGTCTAATTAAATGAAATGCACAGAATTATCCTACTAATATTATAAATGCGAAAGTTTGTAAGGATGTATGTGAGTGAGTGAGTGTGTGTGTGTTTGTTGCTCTTTCACGCAAAAACTACTGAACGGATTTTCATGAAACTTTGCAGTAATATAGCTTAGACATCGGAGTAACATAATTTGTTAATAGAGATTTTTGAAGGGACTGGTTTCCCGAAGCGAAGCGAGGGCGGATTTACTAGTATTACAATAAAACACAGAACTATTTCAGGATTACCGCGTATAATAGCATACCTAGACGAACGGATAAAAATTCTGACAATCATTATTGTGTCAATAGTTTTTTTTCGTATATCTTTAAGGTACCTACAAACAGCGATCAGTTACATTTTTACATTAAAAATACAATTGATCCGCCCTGTTTTACTCGATAGTACGAGTAAGTATATTATGACAACAGTGATAGACAGAGACAGGCGTCAGCGCGGCTTGTGAGTGATCGAATTTATATTAGTTAACCAAATGTAATTGACCTATGCTAAGATAGGTCAAAGTGGATACAACAACTGAACCGATTTATTCTCATGAGCCATAACATATTCAAACCAATTATCGGAACAGCCGTCACTCGGTCCTTCGAAACGTCTAGTTGGAGCGTGGAACAAAGACCCAGTTTAATTTACAATGGGTTGCTTCAAATGAAATCCAATCTCGGGGGCGATAAGCATCCGATGTAGTCACTCACTTCCAATGGCTCTCCGCGTCCGGTTCGATTGGGTTTTAATGTAATAATGGAACGGAGCTGCTTGTTTCACTGTTTCGTTCCACAGGGGATGACCGGTTGATAGATGTTTTGAGTTGTATCGGTCAGTGTTTGGTATTTTAAGAGGAATTGGCAAAATATTTTTATTGAAGTGAAACTTCTTTATCGGCGTTGGAAAAAAAATTTGCGTCACATTTTTCGGTTACGCTTTGACGCGTCACATTTTTCTGTTACGCGCCATCTTTATTTAAGATTATGTTGATTACTTTGGAGGTAGATATTTTGTTAATGTATCCAATTATATTGACTTCTGGGACTATTTATAAATTTTAAATGTTACCTTTTTTAATGTTTCCTGTATTCTTTCTTTATTAAACTTTTACTTTAACTTTAAATACGATTTCATGTTTGTTTACTTTGATGACATTATTTGTCAATGTAACTCTGACGTCTCTTTAGTTTTGCTTTTTATCCAAATTATTTAAAACCAGCCAGGTATGTTTTGACTTGTTTGTGGCACTATAACGGTACCTAATTTTGGGATCTTATTATTGGACTCAAAACGGCGACTATTGGACAATAAACGGCGTAATGTTTGTATTTAGTTTTTAAGTGTATTTTTTGGAATACTATAATAATCTTAATAAGCAATAAGGTAAAATAATATAATTGTTTTATTTGTAAGTATGTATGTCTATGATAATAAACGCCTTTTGTTTTAACTTTATCCAATGTAGCTTTCTTTGACCAACTTCTGTAAAGTGGCATATAGTAGATCATTTTTTGAAAAATAATGCTGTAAAGAAGTTTCACTTCTTACGTGTGTACACTAGTACACGCACACATTTTTTTTATACTTTCTGAGAGTGATGGATATGGGTCGATGGCCGAAGAGGAAGACGACCAAACGAAAGATGGATGGATTGTATGAAAGATGATGTGCAAAGATAGTCATTGTAGAAGTGACGGCTAAGAGCTGATGATAATCGAATGCCCTAACAGATTTTCTTAATAGACCGTTAATAAATCAGATTAGACTGCTGGAACGATTTGTATCCAACATGCTAAAAAATACCAGAAGTTAACTGGATTTCGATTCGATTAAAAAACCCCACTCAAGTCAGTCTATACATATATTCAGCAGTTAAAATAACAGTACCTGGTTGACCGAGCTTTGCTCGGTTGAAAATTATATTTAGTATGAATCGCAAGAAATACGAGGAATTCCGCCATCTATTCAGGAGTCAAATCATACAACTGTTCACTGAGCACAAAATTCATTTTACTTATATTACGGCCAAAGGATCTCAACAGCGTGTTTCACAAAGTTGTACAGCGCCATCTAGTTTCATACTACTGAAATTTCAACACGTTACAAACAGTACCTCATAGAAGTTAACTGTGTGAGCGAATTAATTGCATTTTAAATAGGTACATACTTAATTAGATAAATTCATTGAACTTTCCTTCGTACTTTTCGCAGGCTTAGGCAGTCCCCGACTGAAATTTTTATTTGCGATAAAATGTATTGAATGTTTATGATAATTAAACAACATAAATAAATATACTTTTAGTTTAATGAGCAAGTTGTTAGGCGTACTTAAAATTTTATTGATTCTATTTACAACAATAGTAATTTCATCGATCTGACCATTATTTATTTAAAACTTTATTAAAATATATTATTAAATCGATAATAACAAAACTAACATTTATTTACAAATATTCTCGTAAATATCACAAACGCACGTTAAACTATCACTACGCGTCCTGCGAGGTCAAGCGAGATAATCGCACTGATTTTTAATTTTATTCAAACAGAAAATAGGTAGGTATAACGCAAAAATAGCGCTTCAATTAGTATTAGCCGAACAAAAATATATTCGAGCGCCATCTAGTTTCATACTACTGAAACAAACAAACCGTATCTCATAGAAGTTATCCTAATGTTTCATAGATGGCGTCAGTTCAACACGTTACAAACAGTACCTCATAGAAGTTATCCTAATGTTTCATAGATGACGTCAGTATGATGTTTTTAAAATCTCTTTATCTCGGGAACCGAGCTTTTCTCGAACCTGGGACCTTGATAAATCGATTCCTTGAGCCGAAAAACGTTTTTCAATACTTTGTACGGGGCGACCCAATTTCGATATTATGTTTTTAATCGAAAGGTAGAGCTTGTCGTCTAATCCCAAATCTTGAGCGTCATGTGACGGACAGTTTTTGAGCTATCTCTATTTATCGATTTTGATGGCGGTTATTGTTTTGTAAAAAGTTACTTAACAAAAAATGTTGGCATGCGTATGCATACGAACATACAGCACGACTCTTGGCTACCATCCATGATAAACTGACTGACAGAAGTAAGTTAGCCTCGTTAGGGTGAGTTGCTCATCACGAGATTAAAGTAAGATTAAAGCTAAAGTAAGTTTAAGGTTAAAAGACTTGTCATATATAAGTGTCAAATCAAATCAATTTCAAGGTTACTGACTTTTAAGTCAAATCTTTTAACTTTAACCTTACTTTAACCTTATGATGAGCAAATAACCCTACCAGAAGTTTGTCCAGTTAGCCGTCAACCATCCACAATTACGTACGACGTCAATTATCTTCATAGATGACTTCCGCCTCAGGCATACATCGTTGTGACATAATAATGTGATGTACATTGTCCCACTGTACGACCCTTTGTCCTTAGGGCCGGATATCTGCGACGGACACACAGTTTAATTATCGTGGTTACCCGCCCATTGGACTTAAGCTGATTATATTTGTGGTACTTAGCCCGTGTTTGTAATTACATGGCAGTTTTTAACGAGATCTTTTTACGGCATATAGAACGATGGATTCTATGATGCAGTGCTGTTTCAAGAGTCTTGGGTTCAATTCCCAAAGATTTTTGGATTTTTTATGAGTTTAAATTTTGGTTCTTAATCTGGAGATTATACACGGACACAGGGAATGCTTATTTGAAAGAGAGTCAAATAAAATAACTATAATATCAGTAGTACAAATATCGTAATCAAATATCATTAAAACGTGTGATTAGCGGAGTTAAAAAATATTATTAGCTTTAGTACGTTGATTACATAATTCGTATTTCTAATTGAGCATATATTATAATAATAGTAGTTAGTATAATTATCAAAAATAGTTTAAAAAGTATTCTTTATTTTCAGGTATGTTCCACGGGAAGACATCTTTATTTTACCTCCTCGATACATGGATTGAGCGTCGTATGTTAATTTTCAACTTACATTCTCCTATCAACAAAAAACTGAATGAATAATATTGGACTTTGAACTTATGTACGAAACAGACTCCGCTTAATGCGCTACAAATGTTACTTCTTTTTTCTTTCTTTTTTTTTATAAGCATACATACATATTATATGTTTAAGATGTGTACATAAACAACTTTAAGAGCAGACAATGTTTATGCTCAAAATACTCTATGTAATAGACGAATGTTTATATAGGACCAGGATATAATAGAAACTGCTTAAATTTTGTTAATTCCAATATCGATATTTGAACAACCAATTGTTTAGAATAGAAATTCAATTCGTTGCGACACAATATCATGCAAACTGCACGTGCGATTGAATTGCAATACAGGTGTAGTTTGCTCTTCATATCTATCTATTGTATGCACATTGCACCTGTACTGTTTCAGCAAAACATCGATTTAGGTTAAACTTGTTTCATCCAGTTTGAACTAGGTGTGTAGAGCTTGCGGTTGCATTAGTATGTGACTGGTGAAATTTTGATAATATTCGTATATCGTTTGAAAATTCTAATTCAAATACGACCATTTAAGTGCAATTCAAAATTGCATGCGAAGGTTTCCACACAAAAGGGTTCTCTAAATGACAGTAGATATTGACTCTAAAATGACGTAAAACATTTACCGAACTAGAAACGTGTTGTCAAATATTACACTTTTTATAGCCGACCATCTCAGTCCTCAAGAGTAGCAATGCATTTCTGGCCAAATTAGAACGAGCCTCATACCAACATACTAACATCAACTTACTTTACTAACTCTCACTGATAGTCTCTGTCTTCACAATTATTAACAAAATAACCAACTAGTATTCTAACACCATCTGCTACCTGGGCTAACCATCCTAGTCCCTAAATTGAGTCTTGTTCTAAGTCGCTAACAATTATCATCGGTGGCAGCGGAAAAGTAATGCTTTACGCTCGTTTGCTACCTTAATTTCATAAACAAAAATTGCTGAAAAGTAATGTTAGTGTGCATAAAATTATTTCTTTATAAAAATATTTGCTTTCTGCTGCTTGCTTATACACATTACTGTGTCAAATTTCATATTCCTGCATTCGCTAATGTCGCAAAAAGGCGTACAAAGTTTCCGCTTCACATATGATTATACTCGTATATATAAGCGTTTGCATAATACTGCATATTCAACAACGTATTAAAGTGTCGTGCTGAATAAACGGCGACCAGTATTTGGTCGCAACTGAATTGAATTGTTATGTAAACGCTTGTACAACTATTATACCGAATGTCTTGTCTTGTCTCAGTGCAAACCGGACTGTACCATTATATCTATTGTAGCTATGGTTATACGGAGTGCCATTCTGTACGATATTATAGGTAATAGAACTATGAGTTTTCGATGTCTATATTGTTACGCGAAGGTTATTTAAGATAAACCTTAATATTATTGGGAGCTTTTATTGACGCAATATTTCTCATAATAACTTGGCGTTGTTTAGATTGTTTTTGTGTTGTTTCGCGCTGAAATTTCAAAAATGGATGTGGTATCCTGCATTGGAAGACGAAAGTGTCCAAAGTGAAAGTGTCATACGTAATAGCAAATAACCAACTAACATTCTTATTAACACACTCTGCTAATACCCTTACGCTCGTAGTATTTTGTCTGTCAGAGTTGTCATGGCGTTGCATGCTAATTTGCATTCTAAAATCCATTAAAATGAAGGATTTACGGATGTTTTGTTTTACTATTGCTATTGATGATGCGAACAAAGTTGAAATGTGCGCCAGTTTCAGGTTTGCTGCTAGATTTCTAGCGATACTACTGTAAAAAATACGGTACAAGTGTACAGTCAGAAATTCTAAAAATACTAATTTGGCTTATTTTGGTTTTATAAGAGAACCTTCATACTTATTTTTTTATATACCCCATGTGCGCATAGTCAGAGATGATGTTCTTTTAGTGAGAGAGTGTAAGAGATATGGAATTTAATGTAACTGTACAACAACAATTCAAAATACAAACCTATCCACCCGCCAGCGTGAAATTACAATCAAACCGCATTCAACTTGTAGTATTGGACTAGTTGTAATGAATAGATCTGATTTCAGTGAAGTTTGCGATGAAATAGTCACACTCACTCACATACCGTGATTGCCTGAATAAATGTTATGTGGCATTCATACACACAAATTATTGTACATTATCGTATTAAACGTAAAAGTAATTTTATGAATTTATGATAATTAAATTGTAAAGGTGCTTTTATAATTACTTTTTATAAAAAAATAACCGACTTCAACATCGACAAGCAGAGATAACTCAAATATTACTCGCTACTTCAATTATTGAAGCCCAAACACAAGATGAGAGGACCTCTACTGTACTTCAGGTACTTTTTGAGTTATTTCTACTTATAAATTTTGAAGTCGGTTATTTTTTTGATAAAAGGTACATTATTCCCCATTAAGTACTTTTATAGTTCACTAAAAGTATTATTACCAGATTCAGTAGACGTACTCGTATATAACAGGATTTTGAATTAAAACCGATTGGCCTGTAAAAAACCCGTCACCCAATAAGGAAGGCGATAAAGGCAAAGGAAATTCCGATAAGATCGGTGCTCACACGCGGAGGAAATTGCTCGCGCTGAGAGTCTCGTAAAATAGTTATATCCTCACATTCTCGCATACGTTCGGCGGTATCTGGCTGATCGCAGTCGTCGCTTCATGATCCGCTCTGGAAGGAGTGAAGCTATCACGGCGAGAGAATGGTGCTTGAAAGTACTTGTAGAAGCACGTGGTGCTGTGTGATTTTAGGTTAGGTTTGTGGAATATAGATTAATTTATTGTTATTCATATAAAATACTAGCTCTAAACCGCGGTTTGTTCACGTGGAGAGCATAATCCTTTTTTATTACTCGAATAAATAGAGCTACAAACGCATGAATATGAGTCTGGCTACAGACTTCTGATGATTTCACTATAATTATTTTTCATCAGGTTAGCAACCAACCCTTTTACCCTATTAATTACTTTTACAGGAACTACTATAAAATGAACACTATGAAATGAAGCACGGTGCAAAGTTTGTGATTTCTAGTTCACACTGGAACGGTAAAGTATTGGTTGCTGAGAAGGTATTAAGACCCCGTAACCCTGCCTGCGTAGCGAGGGTTCGATTCATGGCCAGGGTCTATATTTATATGACAGGCAGGCAAACACCGATAGACACCGACAGACCATCACACGCGAAATCCTACTACGGGGGATGGGTATGAGCATGTAAACGTCTATTTCATTTTTAAATGAGAGAGTTGAGGTTTTTATTAGATAAATGAACATTTCAGCAAATTACTCTCTTGACTATAATTATGTTAGCATTAGCACCTAAAGCTTCTAAAAACTTAGGTTTTATTGATAACGAAGTTAGAGTGGAGCGACAAACGAAAAGTTCAGCCTTGCTTTACTTCGGCGGAGGAACTACTGTACCCAAAAATTTAAGCAAAATCCAATAAAGTAGAATCAGCAGTTTTAAAAATAATTGAAGAATCTACCGTAACAGACAAAATGAACGCTTAAAAACAGTCAGCAAACACCCATCTGCCACCTCGACTACGGCCCTAAAAAAGTTTGTTCAGTATAATTGGCGCGGTATAAACTCCTGACGGGGACAACCTTGTATCTTTCCCAAAAACAAATTACCCTAAAAATATACTTTAGACGGATATTCAAATTAATGTTGGCAGGAGAGAGGGGAGAGGAGAGAGAGGAGGGCTAGAGTAAAAAAGTACCGGCCGACTGACAAACAGAGTTTAGTATTCATGAAACGGCAAAACGGATTTGTTGTTCGATGGAAGAATTTCAACAATCATTTGTTCTGCTAGCTTTTGTTTCGACAGCGGCGCTGGAAATACGAGTAATAGTACGGGAATCGGTTTTTGGAATCGGATAACTTTGCGCATAATTTTTTGCATTTTGTGACACAAAGTTTTATTACAGCTCATTTACATTCGCGCGAATACGCGTACCCACAAGAGAACGGACTTTATCAAATGATTATGCGAAGTTTTTGACATATTCGTGGTATTCCTAGCTGTCAAAGGTGTGATTAAGCTTCGGACACACCTGGGCGACCAAAGCGACTGCGAAGCGGGAGCGTCTGCCGCGCGGCGGACGCTACCCATACTTTATCTATGGCGCTTTGCACACCTACGCGACCACAACGCGGGACGGCCGCGTCGACAGAGCGGGACGCACGCGTCTAGTGGTTAGACGTGTTTATGTGCAAGAAAGCCTTTGTTATTACTAATTATTTCGTTTACGATGACAACAACAGACGAAAATACAGAGCAATTTATAGAAACGGTGAGAGGATTTCCTGTCTTATATGATTTGAAAAACAGAGACTATAAGAATTTACGAAAAAAGGATAAAATATGGGATTCAATTGGTCCGGAATTTCAAATGGATGGTAAGTAAATAATAGTTAGTTATGTTATACCGGATTAAGACGAGCAGCTTTAGTGACTGTCAATTAGCAAATGAAGTTCGCGGTTCGCGCCGCAGTCGCGTAGGTGTGCACGTTAAGTTTCGCGTTGCAGACGCTCCCGCATCGCGTCCCGCTTCCCGCGTTACTGACGCTCAGGTTTGGCCGAACCTTAATTCGTCCAATGCACAAAAGTTCGTGGGTGAGTGAGCGCGGTTTGAGTAAGTAAAAATGAAAATGATTACGACACACAGCTGCAGGATGTCACTGTTATTGATTATTATTAGAGATACAAATTGCGGATTGAATTTCGCCCTTTGTTAAGTATTTGCTGAATACTACATAATTATGTCATGGATATTTATTGAAACTGGTTTAACTGTACATTTTAGGCCTAGCCTTGTTGTTTTCACTGAGGCATTTGTAAACAGCCTATATTTTTAACATTTTTTTTATCTCAATTCATTCATTTAGTTTCTAATGCGTATATGGACAATACAGAGAGTCAGAAACAGAGAATCACTTACAGATTTATAGGGAGTAGGTTTGGTTACAGATCTTTAAATCGCCACAAAAGTAAATTAAAGTTTTAAATTATTGTGAACGCGATACTATAATTGCGATCCAAAAATTGCAACGAACATTTTTCAGAATTTATTGCAACGGATAAACATTTAAAACTTTGTTCATTTAAAATTCGCTTGCAAAAGAACATTTAAAATACGAAAAAACAAAATCTATTTTAGATTTACTCAACACGAGTGGCACTTGTCTCGGCTCGGCGTTGGCTTGTTTAAAGAGAACCTTATGAAGGAAATATTTACAATCCTCGCTGCACCAGCATGTATCGCTACTGTTTTGTTTTAAGGATTTTACACAAGCGTTTGATACTGTTATAATCTGGCCGCGCTAACTATGCGTTCCTGACACATGTCAATTCGTCATGACTAGTTATGTACAATAAAAATAACATTATGCGTTGTAACAAATAACAATAAGCTATGTTTTGGCGTACCTTTATTATAATAATATTATTAACTTTATTGAATACTTAGTACATTATATAATACACACATCAAAAGTGTCTAGGGATCAACATATATTTTTGCAATAACTTTTCTCCTGATTGATATTAATTAAAATTTTCTTTAAGGATTCATCAAATAAAGTGTTTTCGTTTGTCACAGTAACGATAAACCAAGTCACCTTTGCATTAATAAAGAAATTTGCCATTTTCCTAATAAAGGGATTTTTGACATTTGAACCACTAACATTAAAGTTCGAAAAAAAGACTGAAATAACAGTTTTCTTTAAAATTTTATTGGGTAACTTAAACAATTAATAATCCGTGTTTCTACCGCGAACACTAACAACACAAGAACATCGGTTTGGCATACTCAAAATGAGTTCATCCAAATCACGCTGTGGAATGGCCGCCCATGTTCGTTGCAACAACAAAAAAAGGTCTTCTTGCCACTGGATACCCTCCATATTCGGCAGAGCTCTTCTCTGTAGCATATCCCATGCATGCTCAATCGGGTTCAAGTCTGGCGACTGAGCAGGCCAGGGCAGGACATTGATGTTAGCTGCGGCGAGAGTCTGTCTTACAACTCTTGCGGTGTGCGGTCGTGCATTATCATGCATTAACTGAAATAAGGGACCGATTTGCACTTGTAGAGGAACGATGACGTCTGATACAATCGTCTCAGCATAAATTTGAGCGTTGAGGTTGCCTCTGATCCAAATCAACTCAGTTCTTCCGCCGATCCAAATACCCGCCCATACCATGATGGTTCCACCACTATAAGGATGGACTTCCTGGCAGGATTTTAATCGCTGTTGGCGTCCAGGGGTTCTCCAGTGTCGTATACGTCTTGTATCCGGTCTCATACCAAAACGAGACTCATCAGAAAAGCACACGAAACGCCATTGTTCTTCTGCCCAATTTCTGTGTTCAAGAGCCCATTGATATCGAATCCTACGATTGTGCATTGCTATAGGTGGTACCCGTAGCGGTCTTCGGGAATGAAGGTTCACTTCATGCAAGCGGTTTCTGACTGTTTGGTCGCTAATTAAGTTCCCTGAAGAGTGATGAAGCCTCACGGCTAACATCATGGCGGTTATTGTTGGAGCTCTTCGAGTTAAGATTTGAATGTATCGGTCTTGTCTCCGTGTGGTGCAGCGATACCGTCCTCCATGGCGCTCAGCCACGGTACCAGTGCTTCGGTAACGTGTCCAAAGTCGACTGATAACACTCTGACTTGTATTCAGAGCTAAAGCCACAGTACGTTGCCGGGAACCAGCTTCTATCATTCCCACGGCTCTGAGCATTTCTTCCCTGCTTAAATGACGTCGCCGCTCCATAATAACGTTGGTTTTAATCAGTAGTAGGGAAACAGTAGCACTAATAATGTCTTCAATGCGTTGTATGTTTTTATAGGGAAAATATTGACAGCTGATTTTCATCTTTTACTCGAATTTGATTGACAGTTCCTGATTCAAATTATGAAATGCACCAAAAAGGATCCATATAAATTTATAAAATCATAAATTTATTACAAAGCCACATCTCAATCTCAAGAAATCCGCATAAAAATGCTTGATCCCTAGACACTTTTGATGTGTGTATATTAAAAAATTATAACGTTTTATTTTATATTTTACCGACATTGCATTAAGATTACAAAAATATTCCATTACAATTGCCTTGTTATTATGTCACATCACTACAAAAACAAAAAGTTGATATGACATGGATATAATAAATTACCTTGAACGAGCGCCGTTTGACGTGGTTTTCTTTTAAAAGGTATTGTTTTTATATTTGTTATTTAAGTAATTGTAATAATTTTAGCCCTAGATTAATACAATTATTGTAAGTTGGCATAATTATTCGATTTAATGTTTGATTTTAATGTTATCACTCGTTAATAAGGCAATTAAAAGATATTAAAAAATTGTCAATTAATTGTACGCCAGTTCAAAGTTACATCGCCCAGTCGAATGACAGACTTCAGGAACGCATAGTTAGCGCGGCCAGATTATAGTGAGAAAAAATCTTTAGTATATTTTTAACCCTCGGCGTACATGAAGGGTGTGGTTGAAGTTGACCTGTCTGTCTGTTGCACCGTAGCTCCTGAATGAATTGACCGATTTAAGTGCGGTTTTTTAAATCGAAATCTAGTTTACTTGCTGTGGTTTTTAGCTGTTTGTGACAGATGAAGAACGAAATTTATATTAATATTAATATATCTACGCTGTTTGTTTATCATAATTCACAGGGCTCTCTCCTTTGAACCGAAATAAGCGGACACCGGAAATTAGATCCACCACCTAAAAATGTAGAATAAATTAAAAATAGGATTTTCCTAAATACTGTCATGTTTGTTATTGACGAAAAAATTAGAGTAAATATCGCGCTGTTGTATGAAATTGCACGAGTGCCTGGTTTGGCTTGCATTTTATATATATTTTTTTGTACTTTAAGCTGTTGTCATCGTGAGTACTCGTTACATTTAATTGTACAGCCACATAAAAGTTGAAGAGCTAGGAATAGAGCGAGTTCTCTACTGCTTTTTGGTTGGCAACGCATCGGCGATAATAAGGAAAAATAACATTTTATTTCAGTACGATTTGTAAACGTAACGTTTATGTTACTCGTACGGTCGTACCATGAGCTAGTTACATTTATTTTACACAATAGAGGAACGTTGCCAAAACGCTCTACAACTGAACTTGGCTACTTGGCTACTTTGGTTGCATTTTGATGTATATTATACAACTTAAACAATTTGGCTCGCTAGGTACCTAGTTGCTAAACTATTTGGGGAGCAGCTTGCGAATATTTGTGGCCGTGCGGCCAATCACTCTGGCCTTATTTGGGTCAGCTCTAATGTTTCAATTTATTCAAGGCATGGCTTGATGCGTATTTATAGAACAAAGTTATGTTCCAAAATACATGCAGGTTTCATATAAAGTGAAGACTGTAATTAAATAGTTTATTTATTTTATTATTATTCATGTCACACGAGTAAATTATTAACCCGGCGGGAATGTGGTGACAAAAACTTACTTATACTATGTGGCGGGGTGTGACATACCCCAATACAAATCGGATTTTAAAAAGGTTTTTCAATGAAATAACAGGAAATGAGTGATGTATTTGCATTTATTTACGAATAACAAAAATGAAAAATACTATCAATTTATATTATATTTTTACTAAATCACATAATAAGATGTAAGGCACTCGTTTTTGGTGACAAAAATATTATCCTCTAATTAAAAAATCACAAAAAATTACAACTATTATTATAACAAAAAAAACTCTTGAAACTTAAAAAAACATGAGATCGTAGACAAAATAAAAATATAAAACCTTAGAAAATAATTTAGGAACACTAAAAATTTTATTCAAAATCAGTGCAATTTTTACAAGAAAAAATAGCATAATCGGCCTAGATTATGTTGAAATTCAAATATTTATTTCTTCGAAGTAGGTTTTACAAACTCCTTTTGGAAGTCAAAAGTACGCCATCGCTTCAACAAATCCCTACGGTGAGTGGTCTTGGAAGGAGAAGCGGCAAGAAACTCCCAAGGAGTCTTTTTTCTCTTATGGCTTTTCCACACCCTCTATATGCGTATTTTGTTTTGCGATCTTTCTTGCGTGAGCAATCTACATATCGATTATAATGTCCACGTTCATTTTGAACTACTGGGCGCAACGAATCATTGATTTGTGAAGAAATTCTCTGGCGATTGTTGACAGGAATATTTGTTTGGTATCCTCGTAAATGCAAATGCGTATGCACCAAAATCAACGCTGTTAGAGGACCGACGAGACCTCAGAACTGAAAGAGGGATGTTATCGTCCGAATCTCATTCACTGCTACTATCTGCATAGTCCAAATTTATGTCTTGCGTATCAGATTCCTGTTCATGTTCACTTCAATGATCAGACACTTCTGACGAGTTTGCTTCATCTGAAGAATGCTCCAAAACGTCATATAATAATGACCTAAGTTTTCTTTCATCGCTTTCCACTGAGTTCTTTATTTATAACCTAATAAGAAAACAATAATAAGCTAATAAAACCAAACCAAGCACTAAATAAATTTGGCATAAAACGTATACACGAAGTATGTGGCGGGGTGTGACATACCCCATAGACGTTTGCACACTTGTATTCCGAGCGCTGGAAGGTGCAACATTGCGATCACGCCACTTTCCCCTCCTAAAACCCCTCCTCTCCAGCTACACAAAGCCGCTAAAATGTAACAGTGCGAATTAAAATGATATAGCGATATGAACTGTACTAGGGGTATATCACACCCCACCACACTCCCGCCGGGTTAAGTACTAGGTAGGTAGGTACTGATTATTTCTTTAAAAAAATTCTTACATACTAGGATATCAGATGCTATACATATGATAAATTCAAAATTCATTCAAGACCAAAGGACAAATGTTAAACATAGATTATATATTGAACTAAATATTTTTAAAAGAATGCGTTTGAGTTTGGCAATGAACAAAACGTAATCCTATTTGTGGATTATAAAAGAACCCAAAACAATTGTAAACAAAGTTTACAAGGACGACGCGGTCTGAAAAGAAATGTTTACAATACGTCCGGCGCTGCTTCTGTAATTAAAACATGGGGCAGACGCCATCAATGGGTTCATTGACCTTTACTAAAGCTGATTGAAGATCTATCATCATAATTTTAGTAACCGTGAACAGTAAGCCAAGATGGATTGATATTATGATGATGACATCTAACTGGACTAACTACCCTAGTCCCTAAAATGTCTTTTTTTTTTGTGTTCGTGTATGTCGGTCACAATTGTTATGGGCGGCAGCGGAAGGGTGGTGCTGCATGCTCGTTTGCTACCTTAATTCCATAATTGTGATTAAATAAAATTAAATGATTTATCGATACAAAAACAAACAGAAAAATGTAGAACCTCTTCCTTTTTTGAAGTCTATTAAAATCCAAATATATGGTTGAAATCATAACCCAAGGAGTCCGCTTCGCTGAATTCGGGTAAATGTTCACATTATTTTACCCGTTACAAATGTAAACACAACCCACTGATCAATATCAAATAGACTTTAAACAGAAAACAACATTTCTACAGAACTGTACATAAAACAACTGTGTCAATTAAAATTATTGCAGGGTATTGTCACACAAACAATGAGTGTGTCGTACACAATTTGTCGCGTGACTGTACCGCGTCAGATGGCAATTAGTATAACAAGTTGTGTACTAGCATGTACTATCTCAACTACGAATCTAGTACTCTGTATTTACTTAATTAATATTATATTGTTTTGTGTTGTACTGCCACGACAAAAGACATACATGCTAATGACAAAATGTTTAGTAACTTAAACAAATAAAGCGATTAAAACCCGATTTTTTACGTCATTACCAAGTCGGTAGGTGAATGGGTCACCTCTAGTAGCGTAAATTTTTTGAGCGCTTCCGATTCTGAAGGCGCGTAAAGCCCTTGATGCGGGTTTTTATACGTAGCAGTCGTTAAACTATGTTGAAAGTCTTTGGATGACATAAAAAGTGCCCACACTTGGGCTGGCCACTAACCCCTCCACCGATCCGCATTGAAGAGGCGTGGTGGAGTATGCTCTGGCTCTGAGTTTCCTCAATGAAGAGGGATCCGTGCTCAGTTGCAGAGTTGTTAATGGGTTGAAACCATTGAATAACTTCATTAAGACCTGATCTTTTTGAAGAAATTAATTAATTTGAAAATACCTCTGAAAGGTAAGTACAGGACATATAATTTATTTGCTGTTTCTACATTGAGTTTTACATTAATATCATTTTTCAGTTATTGTTCGGCAGCTTACAACAATGGATTCGCTGATGTTAATCCTTTGTGTAACACTATCAGTTAATTTAAAACAAAGGTTATGCTGTCAGTGTTTGCATGAAATAATATACAGGTGCATTTTACTCTGTTCTGTTATAATGACTACCCATGTGGGTAGTATATATATATATGTACTAGCTACCCGCCCCGGCTTCGCACGGGTGCAAGTTAGATTTACCATAGCAGCGCCATCTATTGATTACTTACTCAACCCAGTCGAAAGGTATCGACATCTGTTACATATAATTGTGACTGTCAAATAATAACACTCTTAATTTAGTTCTCTTGTGTGGCGCTAGGTGTCTGTTCATCTGTGAATAAGACTGCCATGTCAATTGTCATTACTTGCAAAACTTACTGTCAAATAATAAGAGACAAATAATTAGAAATAAATTAAAATTGCGACTATAATTTGAGATTTAAAGTATCCTATCTCTCAAGTTGGATCGAACTGCACATGGTGTGCGAATTTTATTATAATTGGTTAAGTGGTTTAGGAGTCCATCGCGGACCAACATTGTGACACGAGATTTATATATATTAAGAAGATATACGCCAGCTTTTCGCATCTGTGATTAAGGCTGTCCACGTAAATCGCACGTGATACGCACGCTATCGTCAATTGCCGATTGCTTGCATCTTGCGTAGAAATAATCAAATCTGTGTCCACGGAGCGGCAACGTTGCGTCCGCCTGTCGGTTGTTATTCGGGGAGAGGGTTATTCTCAGTGTCTCAAGTATAGAACACTTTGGAAACCGCTTGGTTTCCATTTTCAAAAATAGTTTGAGCTACGAGAGCTTAGAACAAAGCAGTTTTAGTGAGCATGTGTACTAAAGTGCTCGTTTTAGACGAAAATACAATAGCAGTCACGTCAGTGTTTAGCCCAAAACCGTTTGAGGGAAAAAATATCCGTTTGTGGCAAAAAATACCTGCCATTTGAATATTCCGAATTCAATTTTGCAGCCGAAATCGATACGTTGGGACAATCGTTTGGACATGAAACGTTGACACGTAAAGCAGCTGTCAAAGCTTCGATGGGAATAAATCTAACGTTAGCTGACGTAGCTGTCACGAACGGTGACGTCACATCGATGTTCGTGTTCAATTTACGCTGTGACAGCGATGAGTGACATACCTTTGATGCGTAACAGGATCGTATTTCAGTTATTGTTATATAGTTAATTACGTGTCAATCGGTAATTTGTGTCATATTGTACACGGTTATTATCAGTATGAGTAGCTTTTGTGTTGATCATGTATGAGGAGGTACTAATGTGGGAAAAAATCGAACTGAAAACCTCCTATTTCTTTTGACGTTGGTTAAAAATATGCACCATCATACATACTTTAATCTATATTATAATGGAGTTCTGCAAAGTACTAGCCGACCACGATAATTAGGCGCATGTCAGTTAAGACGTCATTGGAAATAGGGATGGGAATACGTAGTACATTCTGCAGTAGTACCAAAAGTACCATGGTGAATGTTTAATGGGGGTACAATTTTTTTTATGGAATTAAGATAGCAAACGAGCATGCAGCACCACCTTCCGCTGCCGCCCATAACAACTGTGACCGACCCAGAACTAGACTCAATGAGTCTCGTTCTAATTCGGTCACACATGCGTTGCTACCACTGAGGACTGAGATGGTCGCCTCTAAAAAGTGTAACTGGCACCACACCTTCCTATCCGGAACACAATTGTTCTTAAAACAATTATTACACGGTAGGAATGGTACAAAGTACCGTGGCGGGCGGTGGTACTTCCCCGGGCGAGCTCTAGGCCCTACCACCTGTACTTGGTCAGTTACTGTACCTGCGCAAACATCTCGGAAAACGAAGTTCACATCAGCCTAGTCTAAATGACCCTAATGTACAATTGTACACGACTGCGCCTCACTAGGGGACGCGCGGGGCTAGAGCGGGGTGGGGGGCCCGCGTGACTGCTATCTGACATGCGCCTAATTATTGTGGTCAGGTAGTAACGCCTGATTCAATTATTTAACCTATTCATGACACCATCACTTTTATTCAATATTTTGACAGATAAAACTAATGATTTTAAACTTACATACATATGTATATGATACCGGACACTAAACATTTTAAATGCCAACGGGTACTCACTTTGAATTATTTTATTATACCGGTATTTCGACCCAGTTACGACTATAAGACTTAAAACTAAGTTTTAAGGGTCAAGGTAAAACTTACTCACTAATATACATTTACATTCATCGTGGGGAACACAATTCATAGTGACATTTAAACAATATTTCATAAGAGAACAACTAAAAATTAAATTCTCCTTTATACTTCCACCCTTTATTTGGGTGCACGGTATTTGCCTCACCTCTTCACTCGGCATATCTCAGAACTCCCAACAATGAGAGAGAATGGCCTGCCGCAAACAAAACCTAAGGTCTTCTATTGTACGTTTTATAGCGTTTAAATTAAAATGCAAGTCGACAAAACAGAAGAACCTTCATTGGTATTATACTACATAGGTATAGTCCTAAAAATTGTTTGAAATTAAAGAAAATCTCAATTTTGACTCGAGTGAAGTGCAATTCAGAATTTTGTCGAAGTGTATTGATTAAAGGTTAATATACTTTGCAACATTTTGCGAGCAAACTTGATTGTATAATGGTTTGTACGTTCATGCAAGTAGTGCCTTGCTAAGCCCACATAGCAAAATGCACTGAACAAAGAATATAATATGCACCAACGTACGACCATCAACACGTTTTATTTGTCGTTGGGAGCGTTTCGGTCACCAAGTGGGACGCACGGGTGGGACGTGTGGTGTCAAGTATCATGTGTCAAGAATTTCTACCCGTCACCGCAGTCTTGCCGTGACCATGAGACATTTTATTAATATCATAATAAACAATAAAATTGTGTCCAAGTATAGGTGAAAGAATTCAAAATTGAAAACACCCGTCTGCATTTAAAATGTTTATTACCACAATTAGAGTTTAAAGTAAATATGAAGGTGGTTAAACATAATATTGCTTTTTAATTTTTCCCCTACAAAATGTTCACAAATTGTAGATTCCTAAAATGAATTTAATTTTTTTACAAGCTGGTTGTCTTGTTCCAAGTTGTTGAACAAACTTTCATTTTTCTTATTTTGTTGAACGTCAAAAACACCAACAGGGTTCTGTGTTCAGAAACTTTGATACTTCTTAATTTCTTTGTTGCAAAGTTTTTGAATAATGTTTTAAAAATCGTAAAATGTAGTACTATTTAGGTAATAAATATCTGTCTCGGTGGAGTTGAACGCCAGGCTTTTATCCTTATCTATATAAATGCAGTGATCCTTTAATTTATGTTGTTCGTAGCAAGGGCTGCACGTTATGGAGATTTAGTATGTCTTAGGGTAAACTTAGTCTAAATAACTAAGCATGAATGAATGGAGATAACTTTCAGTGCTGGCAGGATGCAGAAGTGCATTACACATATAACTTCATTTATTTATTTTCTTTTCCTTGTTTAAATGAGAATTGACCGTCAAGTTGGCTTCCATACTCGTTTGTTTTGCTGAAAGAAACAACCATCTTTAATTTTATTTGACTCAATTTGTGTTTATTTATTAATTTATTATGAAATTGTCTTCTTCTTATTATTTTTAGTGTTAAATTTTGGTATTCTAGCACCAACAGACACAGCCTCAAGATATAAAGCCATTGCCTATTTTGGAATTAATGTCCACTTCTGTATAAATGTCCAGAACTTGACCCTGACACTGGATTAAAAAGAAGAATACAATGTACATTCTGCAATATCTCCTCAGTACGAAGAAATATATTTGCATATATCATACTTCATTTGATTATGATCGTAAACAATAAAACGTGTAATGATCGTAGCTCTTTTGTTGTAAACACGTAGCTATCTCGTAGCACTTCGCAGAACGTTCGTAGCTCCCACGTAGCGCTGCTACACGGTATTCATAAAATTGCTTTTTCTAGAATATCACACGATTTATTGCTTAAAAAAGAGTCGTTTGTTAATTTTCACGCTCCTGTATAAGTTTAATTAATATTAGTTTATGCAACTGTCATATAATGAAGGGTATTAAAACACGAGTGTGAGTTTATGAAACGAGCGCAGCGAGTTTCATAATAGTAACGAGTGTTTTAATACCCGTGTTATATGCAGTTGCATACACTACTTTATCTTCACTAATGCAATTTAATTTGTATTTTAAAAACAAAACACATTGCGAAACATTAAATTCACGCGTACGTGTATTGTCACAGTGAACTTGCCGCCATTAAAATCTAACCAATGAGATCGCAGCTGCGCGCGCAGGGCCAATCAGGAGCGAGCGCGCGATGTTATAATGAGATTTTACGATATCGATGTGGATATTATACCATCATGTGAAATTGCTTAAATTGAGTGTTTTGTTATCTGCGCTATAACAGTAGTAATTATAAGTCAAGTATTGGAAACATAAGTAGAATGTTATAACATTAGTGTAGATAAAATGTTTTATTTCATTTATTTTGGAATGCATACTTCTTTATCTATCTACACTTATAGTTATTGAGACCTACATAATACAACTTAGTGTACACTTATAAACGGGAATATCGAATAGTATTTTCTTTAGAAATGCCTTCGTCTTAAAGAAAAAAAAACCTTAATCCAAATTAATTACTTAGCACGTACTCTGATGAATTGATCATTAATTTCCATCAATACCGAATTTATTCGCCATTATGATAGAAGGCGAGTAATGTCTCCACACGGTATTTATAGGCCAGTGGTGGCCAAGCGCGCGCCGGCTGCGGCCCGCTTGTGTTAGTGACCTAGTTTGCCGGGTCGCATGTCTCTCGGTCAGGAGTTATTAAGTTATTTTGATATATGGGCCACTCTATTTTAACTTCACTGAACTTTTATGTCTGCTGCCAAAATACTATTCGTAGAGTAGATGAAACTTGTGGAGAATTTCTGTAATGTTAGCGTTATATTGAAATATCTTTTAACATCCTATATCATATAGTTTTTTTATGGAATTAAGTTAGCAAACGAGCATGTAGCACCACCCTTCCTGGTACGGGAGCCGACGATGCTAAATGTGGATTTACTCGAGCGTCATAGAGACTTATTGGGTTGCAAAGCTTAGATGATAAGAAGAAAAAAATGTTATATAATGTTTACCTTTTCATCGGTGGGGGAAGCGGCTATAGACTTTTAAATATGTAAAAAAATAATCTCCATGTGGACATACTCGAGCGCTTCAGATATTGAAGGCATCATTGTTCTACGTATTTTTAATAATGTACTATGTTAATCTGATCGTTTGTTTGATGGGGGTGACCGTACGTAAGGGTTGAAAATGAGAAAGAAAAATGTAATCGAGCACGTCAGATTTTCTAAGGGGGTGTTAAGTGAACCTAAAAAAAGCTCTCATTCAATAATCTGACGATTTTGATGTGACGCAAACTCGCTACCATTATTATAATGTTAAAAAAAATTCGAACTTACAATCATACAATTTACTTTTACAGGATATAAATAGAATAGTCCTCTACTACTTATAAAATAATCCGACGTGATATAAGGAGGGCTAATGAATATCTAATATGAATGCCCCCTTTGGAGTACAAGCCACGATATTACATTGCTTCTGGAGGCCGCTTACTTACTTATGAATTTAGGTTATTGGATCACTGGATGTGCCCTTGTTTTGTTGAATATTGTTCCATCTTCAACAAGGTATTATTACTATAGGGCTCAATAAATAAATAACGTATTTTAAGATTGGCCCTATAGGTAGTGATCTAGCCGGCAAAGCAAAGGGCCTTGAGACCGATTCCCGATTGGGACAGACTAAATGTTTTTCTTGTTATAACCTACTAGGAATAACATGGGAATCTTGGGGCGTGGGGATGAAAATAGGAAAGTTATTTTTTCTAACGCTACAAACTCATAGTTCCATTACATAATAAGAATTTCTTGTGTCATGGATATTACGGACAACGCATAAAGATAAAAATACTTAAAAAAAATGTGTCACGGAGCTTCTTAGATTACCAAAGTGGAAAGGTGGTAGATGTAAAGTGACATCCATAAGTATATTTATGAATACCAAGCTGAAATGAATTACTCGAGTTTGAGTGTGAACACATACTCAGACCAAGAAGAGAAACTTAAACTCGTCATTCAGTTCTTTAGTTTGCTAACAATTGAATTGCACCGCGCCGTACACGTTAATAAATAATAAGAATATAACACTACAAACTCTTAGCCCCATACTAGACTTCTCTGTTTCGTGGGTGCCATGGAAAACATACAAAACAACCAGCACTCACCCAGACCGAGAACGGAAATTTAAACTCATAATATACTTTCCGGCTCTCTGAGAATCGAATCCAGGATCCATGGATCAGCGATTCGGCGTGTTAACCATTACGTCATTGCGTCGATAAAACTTAATGAAAATTTGAAATTGCTTTTCACGTACAGTTATCGAACTTCAAACAACGCATTTCAGTCCATCGATTTGATTGCGATATTGACAAAATCATAATAAATAGTCGTATTGTAATAACTATTGTGCGATAAAAGAAAAATAGGGCGCAGTGATTAAACCGGGCCTTCATTGGCGCGCCGCATTGTCCGATTCTATTGTTATTGGCGCATTCGGAAACGGATATGACGCTGTTATATTTTGTTGTTGTATGGGTATAATGTATTGCAAAGCTTTTGTTGATGACGCGTTGGTGGTGGAGTGAGAGGTACCGGGTTCGATTACCGGTACCAAAGAATAAACTTTAACTTCTTAACGGTATTACTGAGCATGAGTCTGTCTTTGTCATTGGAACCCTTCTGAAGAGCGTATTCTTCAACAAATAGCAACCGGGTTAGGATTCCTAATACCAAGGATACTATGAGTAACACCAGAAATTCAGATCGAGAGTACATATTTGAACCTATTGTGACAACCCTGACGTATCTACTTCGCTAAACCGGAAGCAATAAACAATAAGGGCCATAAACATGTCAAGCGAATAATAGAACAATAGAGCGCGGCCGTCTCGAAAGTACGCGCACGACGCTTTGACCTTACGACAGTAGTCATAAGGTCGAAAGTCGATTGCAAGGAATATACTCGAACTTTATTCTAACAACTACCGGAATATTCTGGATTGGCATCAATGGTGCGTGAGTGGTATAAAAGGGGCACTCGGTCAACTGGGTGGCATTCTAGTTTCGGAAGCGAAACCGGGAAGATACCAGCGATACCTACGAGCGATATCAGCGAGAAGTGAAGTGATTTCTACGGGCGATACCTACAGTGATCGACGAGTGTGTTTACGAGTGCGTGCATAGTGTTTTGGTGTGTACGAAGTGTAATAGGGTACTTTCCGTAATGAAAAATAAACTATGGATAAAAATAAAAGTTTATGTAGAAATAACTTTAATATTCTGATTTTGAGTCATAAAAGCACATAATTATTTTATTAAACAATATTAAAATTCGAAATTTTTAATCGGTATGTCACGTGACCTAAAACACGAAAGGCATTGGTGTGACGTCATGAAGGCAAACCTATTCCTCCAAGAACCAAACTGTCAGTTCAGTTTCGTGCTTATCAACTTGAATGAATGCCGGTCTTACATACTCGTACAGTGCCGCAAACTTATTTGACCCGGTAAGGGTGGCGCTACTGTCTTGGTATTTTTCTGACAACAGTATAACATTTGCATTAGTTCCAATTTTGGCCACCGGGTCAGATAAGTTTGTGGCACTGTACAATTTGCCATTATTACGTCATCAAAATGGCTGACAAGTTCTGACAGCTTTTTTCCGGAAATAAAAAAAGAATTAATATTTTATTTTATTTTAAGGCGAGAAAGCGTGTTTATTTTGTCGAAATATATTTTTTGTTGCTTTTTATTAGGAAAATCCAGTTTATTTTTCACTACCGAAAGTACCCTATTGTGTATCGACGATTACAATAAATTCTTTTCATCACCCCTATTCGAAAAAGACGACTTGGTTCGGACATAAGGGGTTCCAAAGTTGCTGTTTTCTATTCAGCGGGCCGGAATGAATTTTCATACAACTTTTCCTGCCGGCTAGATCTTTTCCGTCCTATTTTGAATTTAGAACATTTTAGTTTTTTGCGCTAAAGAAATCGAACACAAATATTGTTTGAATAAAGAATGTCTGGTTCGACGCGAGGGCCCCGCCAGCTGAATAATAAAAAAAGAAATCAAATTAAGATCGCTCGAACTATTTCCCGCGTTTTCGTGCATTTTTACGTATTGTTAGAAATTTTGTTTTGTTTTGAAAAAGTGAGTTCTTCCAACGATAGTGAAAGTATCCTCCTGATAGTATAAAAACTGAAGCGAGTAATGTGATGAATAGTTTATTACCTGCGAAATCCCGGGAAAAATATTTGAAAGCCTATGATAATTTTTTGGAATGGAGAAATGCAAGAGGCGCCAAGAATTTTTCAGAAACTGTGTTTTTGGCGTACTTCCAGAACTTAGCCAAAACTAAAAAACCTTCCACCCTTTGGAGTATCTACTCAATGCTTAAATCAACAGTCAGTTCTAATAACGATATAAAACTGGACACATATTCGAAATTAATAGCATATTCTGAAGAGGATGTCTGATGGATTTAAACCTAAAAAATCCAGTGTTCACAGTCAAAAATGTGGAGACTTTCCTTAATGAGGCACCCGACGAAATCTTTCTTGCCGTAAAAGTAAGTAACTATGTATATGGTGGAGTGGACTATTATAGTAAAATATAGCCATAGTGTTTTAAATAGCTGAATAATAAAAAAAGAAATCAAATTAAGATTTCGTTTTCAAATTAAAATTAAGTTTTCGTGCATTTTTACGTATTATTTTCTATTATTTTCTATTATATATATTATTTTCTCATAGTGGGTGATGAAAAGTAGAGTGTATCACTCGGGTGCAAGTATATTTTTGGCTCGGGCGACGTACTTTGAATCCCTCGCTACGTTCGGGATTCTACTAAAGAATCCCTCGCTACGCTCGGGATTCTACTCTAGAATCCCTCACTTCGCTCTGGATTCAAAAAACGCCCTCGCCGAAAAAATATTACTTTGCACCCTTGTCATACAATCTACTATTGTGGTACATTTTGGCATTTTCTCGAACCTAGTACTCCTGACACGTAACACTATCATTATAATCTCCGTCTCGCTGAGAATCGAACTCAAGACTCTTCAAACGAGAGTCGTTATACCTACATACATATGTGTCTTGTCGTTTTACTAGGCCAATGTTAAGAATGTTATGGAGAAATCTCAAGTACGCAGGTTTCCTCATGATATTTTCCTTCATCGTAGCAACAAAGAGATTATTTCCATTTCGCACATAACTATAGGAGCATGCCGAATGAATGACTGAATAAGCAGGTTCGGGTCATTATTGGAACTACTTAGCTATCACTTCATTCTCTGAACCGCGTAGTTTGACTTTCCAAGTGAACTTTTGTAAAGTGCTTCTTAAAATCAATTTCGAATAAAATTTCATTTCATAGAACTCCTAACAAGTGACCTTAATTGTCTACATATAATTGTAGAACTGTTCTGGATTTCGGTTTTCATTCCTCATTGGCAAGAAAAAGTTACAGCGTAGAATTTTCAGCCGTTCGAGTGAGTTAGGTAGGATCGGCGCGGCGGCACGCGAGCCGCACTGCCAAGAAAATTGGATTTGTTATTGGAAGACGATTCGTAAGTTTATGGCGTACTTGAGCGCAGGATTTACGAGGGTGTTTAGGAAACGGAGGTCAAGCTGTACGGATTAGATATTGAAATTAAAAAAATTAAACGATTGTGTAAGAGTGTAGAGATTCCTTGGATTTTTTAAAGAGAAAGTAGGATTTGTATTCGCTTATTGCTTAAGGTATGTCGATGGTATATTTTTAATAGTTTTTTTGTACCTATAGAGTGAAATACTCCACCAAGAACTAATCAAGATCTGTGTACGATCATACTTGGAACATTTTATTTACACCCACGACACATTTGCCTATCAAGAGCCAAACCGCTCATTCGACGCAGCAACATTCTTAGGACTTATCAATCTTCATCCATCGAGTGAAGATTAATAAATCCTGATGCTTGATTTCTTTATTGTAAGGAAATGTAAAAAGTACGGCAATATTTGTGCGCGTGTGTGCAGAAATGTGTGTCAGTGTGTACAATGAAGTTAAAAGTTACGATGCGGAATATAATTCACGTTACATTCAGCCGAAACACTCTGACCGACGCGAAAATGCAACAAATTAAACTTTGATTTAAATGTCGGAAGAACCGGTTCGAGATAAATTAAAATTATGAACAACTCCGAAGTTAATTACTTCATAAATCACGGCCAAGTTATTGCGGCAGCTGGAGCCGCCCCTTCATTTAGTGAACTACGTTTTTAGCGTTCTATATCCAAAGGGTAAAAATCGAATCCCTATTAATAAGCTTGTTTGTCTGTCTATCACACGGATGTGTTGTGTTTAGTATTATGCCATCAAAGCCTACAACATATTGAATTATCTATGTTACTAGTATGACATAATAAAGTAATTTAATTTTATATTCACTTCATTAGATTTAATAATTTTATTTCTATGTGGTTAGTGGTTACTATTTTATTCGTATGTGACGACTTCGCATCGCACACATGTCACCATTACTGAACATTCCTTATTATTGCGTAGGCCTAACGCATACTCCACCACGCTGCTGTAGGTAGATCATAATGGTAAAGAGGTCAGTGGCAAACCATTCCAACTACGAGTACAACGGGGCCCAGCAGTTGCTTTACTTTCGTCGATTACTTAGGATCGACGCAAGCCACCGGACTATGAGCGCTTCTAGTGAACAATCTAAAATTCTTCTAAACAACAATAAATTAAAGCGACGAATTAGAATATTAGATATAAACAAAGATAACAAGTACAATCATTGTGCAGCTCTAAGTCTCACATGGACATTTGCCACTTAATTCGCTTGTAAAGGTTTAATTAAATCCAGTCAAGTTCGCCCCTGTCTCTATTCACACAGACCCTATTGTTCTAAGTTTGTGATAAAGGTCTAAGGTTAGGGCGGCCACATGATGGATCGTCCGACATCCTACAAGTGTGACTGAACCCTTCGATGTTTTCATTCATGTTTAGGGACGCTTTCATCTCGATTGAAATTTCGTGTTGAGTTTGCAGGCTCAGGTGTTCGTGTAAGGAAACTAATTTTGAATTACGGTGTTATATTTGGGAAGCCCAAAGCCGTAATTCTACGTATCTTATAATTTATCGTCTATACCAGGGATTCTTTTTACAATGTGAATGCTGTTTTTGCTGTTTTAGTCGAATTTAGATTGGTAGTCCTATTTAATCCTTTTTAGTCCAGTTGCTTGCGTCAATAGTTGGGTTTGGAGGGTTGACCGCCAGTGGCAAAATTACTTGATATCTATCCTGCTATCCTTATTGATAACAGTTTTTAAGTAATGTCATGGTTGTCACTTGATTTCAGGCAATATAATAAGTAAACAGCAATAGTTAACTGTCATTTTATGATGGGAAATGAATTGCACGAGTATTGACTCGTGTTATTTAGTTATTTATTTATTTAAGTTATATCTTCTAACTTTTTTATTTTATGACAACATTAAGTATTATTTACTATTTGTCTGTCTATCCTTAAAGATAACCTACTCGCCGGCAAATAATATCTTTCTCCTCACCTTATCCCATCTCCCTTCCTTTTATGTCACCTCGCCTCATCACAACCCACCTCTCCTCATTTTGTTCAACTCATGCTGTAGATCCTGTTCCTCTAATATTTTATTAACAATTCAAATGCCTACGTTTCACTATTATTTCCAATGCCACAATGTCCCAACGCAATCAACTGTGTGACGTGGTCATCTAAATATCCCTCTACGGACTCAAAGTTAATCCACTTCGTATAGGCAATGATTGGTTTCGTGAGTTACCAGGCACGCATGAACTCGTTGAAATATTGTCGGCAGCGCTGAAATTTGATGCACGAAATAGCAAACGTAGCCGAGGCATGATTCAGTGCGATGACATGCGATATGCTCCCCAGGAAGTCATTTCTTTCGATTTCTGGTTTTGATGTGTCGTTCCGGTCATTCGTCAACCTATTTTTGATTGAACGCAAAATGTATACTGTCTATGGGGATGTGAAACTGTATATATGCGATGTCTGCACTTGGAATATATTTGTGAAAAACTATTATCGGATTTTCTGAATCCAATTTGCATTAAAATAATCTAGGAGTAACATTAGTGTTTGTTTTAATTCCATCGATTAAAATTACCTCTTATTTAAAGCACTCCAACTTTTTCGAATGTGGATTAGACATAGAGTGTTTGGTGTCCTGAAACGGTAAGTGGTAGAGGGTGGTAGCTGGTTGTATCTGAAACCACAATCAAAATATACAGCAGCAGCTTCATATATCACCAGCGTGTGCAATGACGCGAGAGCTTCGGATTTGTGATCGGCAAGCTCTCTAACTCTTTGTGTGAATTTTGAATGGTTCAGATGCAGATATTGACAATTTTACTGGGAATCTTTGTAGTTAATATAATAATGAACAAATGATTTGAATTTGGACATTAAAAAATTCATTCTTCAAAACCACCCCTAGGTTTGAATTGGAATCCAGCACGCACTTTCAATGTTTCAAATGTTTTGTGACAGTTAGCGGGATATTTTTACAAAGAAACGTAAAATAATTAATTTTATCAAATGTTACTTTGCGAATTGCCGATTAATCGTTGAAAATTAAAGATTAATCGGATTATTGCGAATTGAATTAATCTTTAATTTGTTATACGTACCTATAAACTATTGTAACTTTAATGTAGGTAGTCTACTGACCAACTAGATCCCGGATTAGATTACCGGCCGGGGGGACGATTATGTGACAGATTATATTTGTTCTCGGGTCGCTGGCATATTGCGTGTTGGCTCGATAGAGGCCCTAATGTCATGTCAGCGGTCCGGTTCGTCCTAGTAGATTAAATGATTAGCGGTCAGTTTCAAGTCTGTCGAGTCTATATAAATATTTCGTATTATAATATATTATATGGATCGTGTTTAAATAGTTTGACATACTCGTGCTGTTTCATAAATTACTCCAGTAGCCTATATGCTTCATAATTTCCTCTATCTTCCAGTGAAAGTTGCATAAAAATCGGTTCAGCCGTTCCGGAAATAAGCTGAGACAAAAAGAAAGACAGATAAATAGACATAAAAAATTATAAATCGTTTGTTTATGTTTAATTATCATGTAAATAATAATATGCACTTAAAAACATAGTTATTTCGAAATCACAAACAGACACTAAAATTTTATTTAGATCCATAAACCTACTTCACGATTCGATAACAATTGCATTCCGATAGTCCGATAAATTGATTCGTAACCTTTACTTTGCCGTGATTGAATTTAGAATGTCCGTCCGGGGCAATAGAGCTCATTTTCCTGGTATTTAAGTATTTTCACTCTTTCTATTACCTTCGCTTCGCTTTGTATTTTGTTTGAATCGTTTCGAATGAACTGCAGTTATTTCAGTACGAAAGTAAAAGTAATAATTATCCTCTAATTTTTCGGTTTACATTTAGTTTTTTTAAACCATATCAAAAAGGAGGATGTATGTTCGATTCCTATATTTCTTTTATGCATATCTAGCGATTTTCTTATGTTATCCACAATACATATTATCCTAACGGACTGTAATTATTTTGTCTACTTATAATAAATAAGTCTGGTATAATGATTTTTGACATTCAAGAATCACTATGTAAGTACAGGTTTGCAATACGTCGCTGAAATGAACTGAAAAATACGATGCAATAGAAGCCTAATGGCTTCCATAAATACGAGTAAATAACCTGTTCTATGACCAAACTTAACTTCATTATATTTGATACAAGGTAGCAAAACTATTAATTCACTGGTAAACACGTCATTAAACAACACCATAATTCGAACACCCTGAACAAACAAAAAGAAAAAAGAGAAGCCATCAGCATTCACCGAAGCATCAATAACACTGTCAAAATAAGTGCCGGTAACAAAAACTAAAGCTAATAACTAGAGCCACGCAAACATCGGCCGATAACTAAGTCAATAAACGAAATATATCCGGTATTTCTGTAACAATTAGTTTGGGATCGACGGCCGCGGCGTGACTCGAATGACGCTCGGGCAGTGGTAATGCTTCGGAATTGACTTTGTGTGACTTATTTTGACGCGAAAAGTGTTATTTTTTTGTGTATTATTTTTTTGCAACTTATGATTTCCCAGTTTTCTGTCTTATATGACTACTTTACCACTTATTATCAGGTAAGACTGTAATAAGTTTTAACTTGTAATATGATATAAAATTTTACGCAATTTTAATTGACTTCAAAAAAAGAGGAGGTTCTCAATTCGTCTGTATGTTTTTGTTTTCAAAATATTATTTATTTGGGTATTGTGTTTAGGTATGCCCCTTATTTGAAATCAAGTGAATACGGTTAGGAATTAATATACATTAGAATTATAAAACATTTAATGTCTTTGTTTTTTAAATATTACGGTTGATTTGGTTGACTTGAACCCATTTTCAACCCATTACGGAGCACGGCCTCTCTTCATCTGTACTTTTTTTTCCACATCGTAATTCCTAAAGTTATACATAAATTACAATCTAAATAGAAGAAGTGACTTACTGAATAAAGTTTTTAAATAAAACGGACTTCTGATAAACCTTAATTAGGTTTATCAGAAGTCCGCCATCATAAGCCTTAATTAGGGATTCGTTCAAAATAAAAGAAAGTAATAGGAACAATACATTTAAAAGGACCTTTCGTAGTTACTGCCGCGTTTCTGTATAAGCTTAATGAAAAGAGCCGCACTTACGGAGCGTCGTAAAGTGAAAATGATCAAATTAAAGTGTTTAATTAGCTGTAAAGTGTGGCCGAGCCGCCGAGGAGACGTGATGCAATAGATGGAGTTCTATGGGACATTTAACATTCTTCCTATCGTCGAGTAGGTTGAAGGTTGGACTTTGCAGGTTCAAATTCGAGCGAGAACATTTTGATTTTCAACTGAATTGGATACGCTTTTGGCTAAATATTGAACTTGGGGTAATATTTAGGTTTTGTTCTTCTTGTTTTTGTCGGTTCATCATTAAGATCATCAATATTCAGATCAGAGAGGTTAGTCAATTACAGATACCTAGTCACATTTCGGTAGGCTTTAGAAGTGAGAATTTTAAGATTTTTTTTTTTTTTTATAGCCTGAAGGGCTGACGTAAAAGCAGACGAGCCACCTGATGGTAAGTGGTCATCGTCGCCTATAGACACGAGCAACAGCAGGGGAGTTACCAGTGCAACGCCGGCCCTGAAGGAGAACTCTTTTTACACCTTTCTTGAAGAACCCCATGTCATAGCGCTCCGGGAATACCTCAGAAGGAAGCTCATTCCACATCCTGCACGTTCGCGGCAAAAACGATCGTGAAAAACGGACCGTAGTCGTTCGCCACGAATCCAAGCGATGTGGATGAAACTTCAATCTTCGGCGAGTGGTGTGATGATGGAAGGGTGAAGTTGGCACCAAATCGAACAATTCCTCGGAGCACTCACCGTTGTAAAGCCGATAGAACACGCAGAGGCAACCTATGTCTCTCCTCAGACTTAGGTGTTCTAACCTGTTAGTGACTCGTGGTTCGTTGACAATTCGAACTGCGCGCTTTTGTACGGCGTCAAATGGACTAAGCTGGTATTGTGGCGCCCCTGCCCAGAGATGAGAGCAGTACTCCATGTGAGGCCTGACCTGTGCTTTGTAAAGCATCAGTAGGTCCCTCGCAGTGAAGTACTGCTTCGCCCGGTTTAGGACACCAAGCTTTTTGGAGGCCAATTTGGCCTTAGCTTCCAGATGACTCCGATACTGCACGTTGCTCGAAATGTCAACGCCCAGAATCCCAACACTTTTACCAACGGTGAGCGCGGTACCCTGGAATTGAGGCGCTATGACAAATGGGGTTTTCTTAGCGGAAAACGCGCAAACTTGTGTCTTCGTGGGGTTGAACTCGACTAAATTAAGTCGACCCCATTCCGAGACTTGCTCCAGAGAGTTCTCGACTTCAGACACAAGTTTGATTCTGCTATCCTCCACTTGTGACCGAGAGGCATTTGCAGGGCCTGTATAATAGGCATCTCCCGTGCTGTCATCTGCATAGCAATGAATGCCGTTTGCACGCTCAAGTATATCATTGATATGCAGAATGAACAGAGTAGGAGACAGCACAGACCCTTGGGGAACACCAGCGTTTATGGGTTTCAAATCTGAGCAACAACCGTCGACAACGACCTTTATATGTCGCTCAGACAGAAAGCTGGCTACCCAACTGCATAACCTCTCAGGGAGACCGTAAGATGGTAGCTTCGCGAGAAGAGCCCTGTGCCAGACCCGGTCGAAGGCCTTAGCGATATCTAGGCTGACTGCCAGTGCTTCCCCGTTGCTGTCTAGGGCCTGAGCCCACCGGTGCGTGAGATAAACTAATATCGGTTCGGAAGGAAGCGAAGCCAATTAAATTTCTAGTGAAAAACAATTATATCCAATTTTAAATCTGACATGGCAGACTACTGATGGGATGAGTATTAATCAATGTCACAATCCAATTTGCAGGAATTGCACAAGATTTATGCGACGCGTTTTACATATTTATGATTTTAATTGTATTTTTTATACAGTTATTGTTAAACTTAATTTTTTTTTAATTTTATTATTAAATAAAAATTAGAGCAACTTGTGTGCAATTACTTGAAGCCATAGCTTAAAATATAAATTCAAATTCAAATTCAAAATTCAAATCTTTATTTCTTCGAAGTAGGTTTTTACAAACTCATTTCGAAAGTCAAGTTACGCCATCGCTTCAACAAATCCCTACGATGAGTGGTCTTGGGAGAAGAAGCGGCAAGAAACTCCCAAGGAGTCTCTTTTTTCTCTTTCACCACTCACAGTACAGGTATCACTTACTACTAACTATGGCTAAACACAAAAAAAAAACTAATTCTAGTCTAAGTGGAACCGGTCGCGGCACTATCACACCCAGGCACCCTTATCATTAACATATTCATCTATAGTATAATATCCTTTACTAACAAGTTGTGATTTTACACGTCGCTTGAACGTTTCAATAGGTAAATCACGTATCCTTTTGGGTATCTTATTGTAAAATTTAACACCAAGCCCCATAAAAGATCGCTGCACCTTACGCAGGCGAAATGAAGACGTAACCAAATTGTGTCTCCTTCTCGTTAGATGATTATGCGTATCACTGTTGACTTTATATGTGCCTAAATTTTCTCTTACGTATAACAAGTTACTATAAATATACTGTGAGGCTACAGTTAATATGCCTATTTCTTTAAACTTTTCCCGCAGAGAAACGCGCGTTTTCAACCTATAAATAGCCCTAACCGCTCGTTTTTGCAGTACAAATATGGAGTCTATATCAGCTGCTTTGCCCCACATTACAATGCCGTAAGACAAAAGACTATGAAAATAGGCAAAATAGACAAGTCTAGCAGTTTCCACGTCAGTAAACTGCCTTATCTTTCTAATTGCATATACCGCTCTACCTAGTTTAGCTGATAGTGCTGATATATGAGAGCCCCACTGAAGTTTAAAGTCCAAAGTGACACCCAGGAAAACTGTGGACTGTTCCATTATTAAATTTTCATTATTTAATTTAAGAGTTTTCTCAATTTTTTGGACATTTGGGAGGATAAATTCTACACATTTTGTTTTTTTAGTATTTAAAAGTAAGTTATTTGTAGTAAACCAATGAGATAAGCGTGACAGAGCACTGTTTACGTCGTCAAAGTTTGTCTTATTTCTATTTGTCTTAAATATAAGTGATGTGTCATCAGCAAACAGTACGATGTCCGCATGGTTTTTAATGTAATATGGCAAATCATTTATGTATACAAGAAAAAGGAAGGGACCTAGAATTGAGCCTTGAGGAACACCCAGAATACACTTTGATCCCGTCGATTTGACATCATTAATGCTAACACATTGAGTCCTATCCTTTAAGTAAGATGCGATCAAGTTAAGCGAAGTATTCTTGATGCCATAGTGATTAAGCTTAATTAATAGGGTTTCATGCTCTACACAATCAAACGCTTTAGATAAATCACAAAAGACACCTATAGCGTTTTGAGAAGTCTCCCAGGCTTCAAAGATGTGTTTCAGAAGCCTGGTACCTGCCTCAGTAGTACTACGGCCCTTAGTGAAACCATATTGTTCAGGGTGAAGTATGTTATGGGCGTTAAAATGGTTGAGCATTTGATTTAATAAAATCTTTTCAAAGACCTTACTAAGAGTTGGCAAAATAGACACAGGTCTGTAATTATTCAAGTCTGTTTTATTACCAGATTTAAAAATGGGTATGATTTTACTAAATTTCATTAGATCTGGAAATACGCCCACATCTACACAATTATTAAAAATAGTAGCTAAATAGGGGGCTATAATTTGTATTATTTCATTCAAAATTTTCACCGACATTCCCCATAAGTCACCTGTATTTTTCATGTTCAAAGATCGAAAAGTTTTAATTATTTCAAAAGTTGTTGTATATTTAAATTCAAACAAAACACTACATTCACCAACAGATTCCTTTAGTAAAGACTGTGCCGCTGTCGGTGAGGAAGCAAGAGAATGAGTAAGCTTAATTGGAATATTCTTAAAGAACGATTCAAATGCATTTGCTACGCTTATATCAGAGGTAATTTTATTGTCATCAACTATAAGTTCAAATTTACTATCGCGGGGTTTATTTCTACCAGTTTCACTACTGATAATACCCCAGGTGGTTTGTATTATATTATTTGACTTTAATATTTTATTCTTAATATGCATTGACTTTGCCTGAATGCACACGGCTTTAAAAGTTTTTGAATAAAGTTTAACATTCTGAAGGAATGCCGGAGACTTATTAAATTGTTTTTCTTCATATAACTCATATAATCTATTCCTACTTTTAAAAATACCTACTGTGGCCCAATCACTAAACCTAAATTTTTTATTGGGATCTATGTATTTATATTTAAATATTTTCTGGAATTCCGAGTTTATAGTATTAAATAAAGTTTTAAATTGACTATCGGGATCAGGCTGTTCCGGAGGTTTAGGCTCTAAAATTTTAGAGGATACACTAGCTTTAAATAGTGAAATTTTATTTTGCGTTATAGGCCTATATTTTATTAATTGTTTTTTTGACATAAAACCGTTAGTTAACGATATACATTGACCGCAATGATCCGAACTAAGTTTATTAATTAATTTCTTGTCTAAAATTTCACAATTAGTGCGAGGCCGCATTACGGTTTTTTTCACGCGGTTGTAAACCGCGGAACCGCGTAACCGCGCAAAGCGCACACACTACGAATAAAAACCGCGACCATAGAGATAAAAAGTATATAGACATGCTCCATTCCTAAACTTCATACGAACTTTGCCAAAACATGTACCGTAAAACGGGGATTATAGGAATGGCGGGGTAAATAGGAACAAAAGTCTACATTTCTAAACGTTCTGTGCTAGGCAATACTATTGAAGAGACATCAACATTTTTTTTAATTTTTAACTAGCTGATATATTCTGCTAATGGCAACACTGTGCTATGAAGCCAGCCAATCAGGTTTTAGTAAAGAAAAAACGATTCAAAGTGAGGCTGTTATGGATACGTGAATATTGTGCTTTTTAAGTTTTTAACAAGTTATACTGAAAAATAGTGGTCAAATTGATATAATCTGGTTCATATTACTAAACTGTGGTTTGAAGAAACGTAAAGGTAAGTAAATAATTGCATAATTCAATTAAAAATATTAGTTTTACACGAATGCAAATTTTTAGCTTATTTTGGGGTTAATGGTAACGTGAAGGGGGAAATTTGGCACATGAACAGCTGTAATTGGAACAACACGGGGGTTATTTGGTTTTAATAAGAGGTAAATTGGAATTGTTAAATAGGGTTGTCAAAAATCAAAACCTAAACAATACAGTAGAATAAGTAGGTACCTACCTACCATAATAGTAAATTAATATTCCTACCTACATTTTTTCTCTTCATTTCTAAATTTGACTATAACTATAATACATAACTATTATTCTAAATATAATTTATGTAATTGTAATACAATAAAAAAACTGCATTATGTTATTTTGGTTAACCATTATTTACTCCAACATTTAAGTGGGTACTTGGGACACGAATCTGAGTTTCCGATACTTTTTATTACTTGTTTTATTACAACTGTTTTTGATCATAAATTATGTCTGTTTTTCAGAATACCTCGCAATTACGTAGCCAAACCAGGGGCTAGGCGTTATAAAAAATACGACAAATTAGTGATAAAACAAGCTCTAGACGAGCTCGCAATGACATTAAACATTTAATAGTTATAGGTAGGTGTAGAATAATTCAAAGAAGAGAAGAGACTGATTATAAATTAATTTCGAGCCAAATGTGATAATTATTTTTGTTACCTATGTTCAATAAATATATGACACAAAAGGTATTTTTTTTACTAAACACATATTTTATGGTTGCAATTAGTGTGCTTAAGTAGATACATATCTTCCTACTATGGTAGGTACCTACCTACATTTACTTAGGAAAAAATTTGGCAGCCCTTGTAAAAAATCCTATTAACCCTTCTCCTGAACCTATTATCCCCGTTGGGGGTAAAATGGAATCCGATAGGGTTTTTGATGAATTTCTTATGTTTTAACAATAATTTGGGAATATAAACCTACTCAATATCTAAAATACCTTACCACACATTCTTAAATATACCCTGAATTATGTCATATGTTACGGAAGGAGGTTTAAATACAAGTTGAAATTAAAGATTGGACCTATTTACCCCGTTTTACGGTAGCCATTTGACCTTACCAAAAAATTGCTTGTTATGTTACAGTTCTTGACAGTTATTGAAATTAACAATGAATGACAGTCATGGGGAATCAGATGAAAATTTTCATATCCATAATTATCATAGGCACACTTTCTTTGCATAATCTTTTATTTAGAAAACTATAAATTTTATGCATTAACTTATTTTTGTAAATTAATCAGCTATAAGTATTTGGATGCTTTAGCGACCATAATAGTAAGAGTTGTTTAATAAATACAAAACAGTGACAACTACAAACAATGACACTCAACATCATAGAAGACAGTTTATGTACGTAGGTACTCTATGGTTTCTGCCTTCTCGCTGACGCGACGTCAGAAGATTGACCCTAAAGTGCTCGCGCTATGAACATTTTGCCGTCCACGGCTGTGTGTATATATTAAACATGTATAGGAAAGGATGTCCATCCAAAAAATAGAAGGACCAAAAAAGGTTGCAATAGACACAAAGTTACTATGCAACGAACATTGTATGTTTATGTGGCAGGCAGGACTATTATGCTCAAGTACATAATATTATATCGTACATATTGAAAATGTTTCATTTTGTTATTAAGTTATATAATTTAATTTTTAACGTAGTTTAAGGTAAACATTATGCTGAAAGTAAAAAAAGTGAAAGTAAAATAACTTATATTATATCCCACTAAGTACAAAACTATGTCATCTTATATATCCCAGTCCCACAGCTTATACATATATCCCACTAAGTACAAAACTATATCAGAAAGTACTAATGTAACTAATTACTTTCTGATAGTTTACGTTATAGTTTCTTCTTTTTGTAAAGTTATTTAATTATAATTAGCAAAAAAATTATGTTTGAACATGGGCGACAAAATGCTCCCCACGCCATCATTCACGTTTCATGGAAAGGCGCGACTATTCTGGGGTTAATATTGTCATTGTCATGTCTGTTTTCTGTAAGCCAAAGATATAAAAATAATAAATATGACTACCATATTTTAGGCGCACGAGAAAGGGACATAGTTGGAATGCATAAACCACCAGTGCTGCCAACTTGGTGGGTTTTCCACCAGAACTAGCGGATTTTTAAAGCCTTTAGTGGTATTTTTAAAAAACATAGCGGTTTTATTTTTTTTAGTGGTTTTTAGAGGATTTTTCAGTACGAAATCTGGCAACACATTCTTAACTACCACTTCACAATTTTACAATGTTTTCTACTTTCTCTATGGCCGGGGAATCCCTAAGCACAGTCAGAATTTTATATTGTTCTATGCTTACTGTGTTACCGGGGAATCCCTTAGCGTATTCGTTTGTTATAGTTTTCTTTGAATCTTGTCATTCTATGTTTCGTATTTAGTTCGTGCGGTCGAAAACTCGAAAAGTTTAATTAATCCCTCAACTGTCACCCTTTTTTTGTCATAATTTTTTATGTCAAACCTCTGGCACACCAAAAAAAACAAAAAAAACAACACCGCCGGATTCACCCCCGTGACATTCTTTCGCCGATTTCATCCATATTATCCAAGATTCCCTAATAAATGTGTACATATTTGGAATCTCCATTAAATTTCCTATAAAACTGTATTTACGTAATCAGCTATATAACATTAGGCAGTTATTGAGGTTAATGACAATCTAAGGGAAAGTAATAAACAATTCACGTGAAGTAATAAATGGTAAAATGGAATATTTATATGATTTCTTTGGTTTATTATAAACTTAATTATATTATTTACAATATAAAACCATAAAATACCATGTTGTGATACAAACATTTTACAAACGAACCATTTTAAAATCAGAGCGAACGTGTTTACGTTACCGCATCTCATAAAGTAAACACTTGAACTTGAAGTGGTTCGTACGGCGAATGAAACTGACCCTTGTGTGGGTGTCGTGGGTGGCTTGCTAGCTAGCCTGGGGCCTTAGTACGAGTTTTAAGTGACAAAACGCGCTCACTACGTAACTGCGAGTTACCTAAAATTTGTAGGTATGGGATTGGAGCAGAGCCACCTAGCGGACGTAAATGGCTCAGCTTTGATCCCATACAAATTTTAGCCAACTCGCAGTTACGTAGCGAGCGCGTTATGTCACGTAAAACTCGTACTAAGCCCCCTGTTCTCGCTTTAACGAATTCCCATAATTGAATTTTAATTTCTATGACTTGTTTTTCTTTATTTTTATATTGTACTGATTAGTTACAAATTAATAACAAATGAACATAATTATGTCGTTTTATTTCATTGCTTCTAGATTAGGTAGGTACTAAATATAATTTTTGAGCTGTAGAGAATATTTTTGTTTAATTTTTGCACATACAACAAATTTCATCGTTTTAAATTTAAATTTGGGTTTCTTAAATGTGATAATTTCAATAAAATATTATAGCGTTATTTGGTGTTTTTTTTGTCTTCCAAGTTTGTGAAATCTGGTGACATTTTACTTTGACCTAGCGCTTTATAAAAATCCAAGGTGGCAACACTGTAAACCACATACATGAAGTCGTAGTATTTTGTAGGCAGCAGCGAATGGTGCGCGTTACTTACATAACTTACATTTCAATTGTTTTTAGTAATTACGTCCTCAAAAATATAGAATATGGATTTCTGTGCCTTCAAAAAGTGTTTTAATAAATGAATAAACACAAATAAGTCCAAAGGAATCACATTTCCTAAGTAAATAAGTGAGTCATCAATTATTTTCACTATTTTTAAAACAGTACTTCTGTTAAAATGGTTAATGTGACAGAATTACGGTACGCAAAAGCGAGATACCAATATGTATTTTTTTTCTTTTTCTAATATAACAACCAAATTCAACTGCGCGCCAAGTTCATGCACATAGGAATAACGCGCAAATATTTATCGGGAGTGCAGGGCCTATTTAGTATTTTTAAATCCTTGACAGAAACCGCTCGCGGTTTCCGCGTCAATTTGTGTGCTCCAATATAGGGTAGAAGACCCAGTAGTCAGTCTTTAGAGGATTTCTTAATTTGGATTGCGTGTACTACTTTGGTAATCAATGTATTAATAAATCAGTTAACAGTTATCAATAATTCTCAACGTTTTAAGTGAAAATAAGAAAAATATTTAAACCAAAAAAAAGTAATTTTTCTCCAGTCATCAACCTGCAACATCCAGAACTCGGCTGCCTTATACCCACTGCTCAGCTTCTTACACGACAATCAGTCTCAAAGTGTAAACCAACCAAGACAATATAATACTAACGATTAATTAAAAATCATCATCAACATCCATTCGCCTTTCTGCGTCTACTGCTGGACATAGGCTTCCCATAAGTTGCGCCATTCTGACAGTTTTTTAGGTCATCATACCCTTCCTACGAGACCACTGTAGGTCCTTTGTCCAAGACATTATTATTCGACATAAAAGGCAGAAAAGGCCGACTACTGGTACAAGTACCTAGGCAAACCGCGAACAAATCTGTAAAAAATCACGGTTTTAAAATCAGTCGCGGGAGGAAACCGCATATGCGGCCGCTTGCTTATGTTTCCTTGAGTTACAAAATTAGCGGTTAACTGTCAAACCGCAAAACCGCCCGAACCGCATACACTATCAGTCGCGGGAGAGCACCGCAAGTGCGGCCGCTTGTATGGCTTTCCTTGAATCACAGAATTACGCGGTTAGAAACCGCGGCGGTTTAGCCGTAATGCGGCCTCGGCCTTACAGAATATATTATCAATACAAGTAGCTGATGTTCCTGATATCCTAGTTGGTTCTGTAAATAACGGATTTAAATTGAAACATCTAAACAAGTCTATCAGCCTAGTAGTCTTTTGAGTATTTAATAATATATCCACATTGAAGTCTCCACAAACAATTAATTTCTTTTTTGATACACACAAACGACCAAGTACATCTTCCAGCGTATCTTCAAAAATATTTATATCCCCAGAGGGGGGTCGATATACACATACTATAATAAACCGCTCCAGCTCCACACAGGCTAGCTCTATAATGCGTTCAATAGAAAGACTGACGATATCTGACCTATCCTTACATGACACATCATTGTGAACTAATATTAACGAACCACCATGAATAGCAGTCTTTCTGTAGAATGCACTTGACAATTTGAAGTTATTATCTTGATAACACTGTGCATTTGATAGCCAATGCTCGGTTAAACGTAAAACATGAATATTAAAATGTTGAATGAATAATTCAATTTCAATTTCTTTGCCAGATAAGCCCTGTATATTTTGGTGTACAATGTTCATATTAAAGGGCCTTTCTGTTGTCCTTACATTTAGTTTAAATTAATATTATCTGTACTTAAACTAGTACTTATGTCAACAGTATCAATATTACAACTAGTGGTACTAATACCACAATCAATAAATGGGTCAATAGACTTTGTTACACCACAGGTAACAGTATCATTTATATTATAAGCTAGCAATGTAGCAACATGTTTTTTATATTTTAATGGCAGATACATAGTATCCTCTGTCAATCTAAAAGATTTTATAAATTTATTTATGTCAAAATAAAATATGGCATCACTATGATGAATTGTCAAATTATATAATAATAAGTTCAATCTATATATGTGCTCATTTTGTTTTTTACTTAGACTATTAGAATATGGAAAAGCACATATAACAAACTTGCATCTAGTACTGCTGTGTAAATAAACTAATTTTTGTATACATTTCACAATTTGTTGCTTATTTATGTTCAAACTGTCACCAATCATTAAAATCACATTTGTATTGAGATTCAAATCTTTAGGGTCTATTTGACTAATCAAATAATCAAAGGAGGCTCCCGGTGAGCACCTGTTCATGACAGAATGGGTTACATAAGGAGTCATAATAGACCCAAAGTCTTTCCCCAATTTATCAGAGATTATTATAGTATTTTTATTTTTATTTAACTGACCCGATGGGGAGGCAGATGAAATAGTCTCCAGTACGACACTGTCATCCTGTAAGTTTGGCAAAGATGTACTGATTGAATTAATTGAACTAATTTTGCCCTGTGACAGCTGGTACTTATTAGTTAATGACTCAAACCTATCCATGTTATTGTTACACATCTCTAGCAGGCTATCAAATGCAGAGATATGCTCCTTGATTTGATCCTGCGCATTCATATAAAGTTTTGTGATATCCTGCAAAGACTTCTCCAAGCCCTCAATTTTGTTTTGTAAGACTTGGGATTCAGCGTCATATTGGAAACTATTCTGCTCTAATTTGAGTTGTAATTCTTTAAGGTTATTACTTAAATACTGACATTTTTTCCTTGATTGACTTAATTTTTGACTACAATTTTTAGTTTTAATCATCTTTCTAGTTTTATTTATAAATTTATTTATCTTAATATATTTTTTTAGTTGTCTATTACTACCAAACTTTATTTTACTTTTTAAGGTCTCATCACCAGTGAGATCAATAATTGATGAGTTTATATTATTATGAGAATCACACTCGACTAGCTCATTGAAAAGACTCTGAGTCGCAGTCCAATTTTGAGTTTCCCGCAGTTGTTCCAGTTGGCAAACAGTCTTATTGGCATTATTCAAACTGACTTCTAACTCATTAATGCGACTCAAAGCCCTCTCATGCTCATTACTACATTGGTGGAAGGAGTCAACGATGTCTTGAAGCTGGTCCCTTTGGTTTATACATTCCATATACTTGATATGGAGCTCTGTTAGTTGTTGTTTATACTCCGAGTTGGACTGGATGATTTTTGTTATCTCAGCTTCACTTTCATCACGCTCTTGCAGTAGTTGAGAGTTCAGGTCTTTGGAGATTTTCAGTTCCTGAAGAGCCAGTTTGAGTTTTGATTCCATATCTTTTAAAGTGGCTTGACGGGTCATCATCTTGGCCATTTAATTGTAACAATATGCTGCAAAAATAAAGCAATATGAGAGGCCTATACAGATTAATAGTTTAATTATTTATTTAATGTACCCTGTTAATATATGGACAAAGTTAGACACTTTTTACTATTATGTAGGTACTATGAATGTTCCAACAATGCAACTAGTATACTTTTATGGCTAAAAATACTTATTTTTATCAAGTAGCATAATCTATTGTGTAGTGTAAAAGAGTAATGTGTCTGGGCCAAAGAAAGTATTTGTCGTCAAGTTTTACTTCCACAAATAGTCAAGTAAAACGAGACAAATAAATGGGCCGGTGTGTAATTTGACGTCTCTCAAGCTTTTGAGATTATGTAAAGTATGATAGTGTTTGTAAATTCTTAAAGGAATATGAATAAAGCAAGTAAATAATACTCCCCAGGTTTAATTTCCTTGCGAATTCAAATATCGAGGATGACAGTTGAGGCCGGCGCGACTAAGCGCAGAACTTCTGTGATTTTAATACGTGTTCACGTCGTAGAATTCCTTATGTTACATATAACTCCAATACAACACTTCTTAATCAACAATAATTACAAGTTTATAGCGAAATTTAACATGTAAAAATTAAATAAATTGCAATTTTAAACAGCAGTCTAGTACAAGACGTTTAGCTGGCAGTGTTGCCAGACGAAACATTACTACCATTATAAATAAACATTAATAACCATAAATAAACATTAATGTGGGGAAGCTGTGGGATTCTAACTAGGATTAAACCCTCAGATTTCTTGCGTCACTAATCAGCCATTGGTATGTTTACCCACACTATTCTTACCTTAAAAAGACGGTGTTGCAAAAGTGATTTTCTAACACGTTGCTGACAACAAATTTGTCATCTTCAGATAATTGCATGAATTTCAACTAAAGCCATGACCCTCACTGCACAAAAAAAAATTGTTGACGATAGTATTCTAGTATACGAGTAGATAGTATATAATCCAAACTTACGTACATGTCGTATATGTATACAAGCGTATTTTCAATTATAGGATTGAAATTATGTGACAAGTTTAATAAGAAATCGAAGCTCAGCGTCTCGAGTAAATCAGCTTGGAGAACCTCATTTGTTATTAAATTATCTCAAATGAATTCTCGGAGACATGCTCCACACTTTCATTTCACCAAATACCTGTGTACAGTACCCGACAAGAAATAATGCACATCGGTATTCAGAAAGAGATAATCGGTTAGTTTCGGCTTTGTAGAGCGTTGTCCTTACTACACAGTCCTTACAATTGACTTGTCACTTTTCTTTCAAATTCGGTGGAAGACGGTCGCGTTCACTCATAAATAAATATAAAGAGTTGTTAAAACCTCCAATGGAACATCAATATTACTATTATAAAAGTACTTGATAGGGTGCTTTAGCAGCTCTTAAAATGCTCTACAAACCCGTAACTAACCGATTATCTCTTCCCGAATACCGATGTGCATTATTTCTTGCCGGGTACTGTATTACATTCACCCACCGCTTAATTTAAAATAAATCGGATTTATAAAATAGCGCGTCGTATCCTTCGCATTGATATTACGTTTTAGTATCACATACTTTCTATCCTTTTGGAACGGGATCCATTACCACAAATATTGTGATTATTGTAGCGCGTCTGTAAGTTCTTTATAAATACTTATTATTCATCAGAAATTATGTCTATAATAAAAATCATTTTTTAACAGTTTCAATGCCTTACAATCTATCCTTTCCACCTAAATTACAAACAATATTAAGTTTAGATTATGAACATTATGGCTAAACAGTATAATTAGATTTGAACATTATCTCTATTACGTACTTACACAGTTATGTTCAAACGTTGCCGGTTGAATTCACAACACATAAAGCTAGTCCGTGTGTAAACGCGTGTCGCCGGGGTTGCCAGATGGCCGGGAAATCCGGGATTTTCCTGGAATCAGTTGTCTTATCCGTATATGTCCAGGAATTACAGTTTATTGTTTTCTAGGTAACACTTACTTGTTTATTTTTAAAAATACACTGTGAACTATCTTACCTTCACAATGAATAATGTACATAGTTTTACTGCCGCTCCGTGGACACAGATTTGATGTTTTCTACGCAAGATGTAAACAATCGGCAATTGACAGAATGCCTAACAATTTATTTATTTACACAAACAATTATCAACTTTCCTACTGACTGAACTCATAACCCTCGTATATTCCCGGAATTGACCTACCAGTAGCAACCCCAGTCGGGACGTCCTCACTACACGAGCGGAACGTGAGGGGACTGCACAACCAAGGTCATGCGGACCCACTGTGTACGACGTCTGTCTCTGAGAACTGTTTACTCTGTATGTCGTTTCCAATGTAGTCTACTCGTGCGTTTTGTGTTTAAGGAAATCTTTTCTTGCACTTGAATTTGCTCGCGCTTCAGGAACTATAAAAATAAATAAACGATTACTAATTTAATTTCCGCGCACTAGGTTGCACTCCTGGGTTGTAAGTGACTTGAAATACACTAAAGACACATCACTAATAGCGATGACTGGAGGAGCAACATTTATCAAAACTAGTTTTAATTTGATTAAAAATGCATTTAGTGAGGCCACAGACCGGCACCACATATTACTCGCAACATATATTTACAGCGTCAAAATTATTGCTATGCATTTACGCGGCGACAAACGTATTGAGTATATGCACATCGGAAGCACAATTTTCTAGTTGTATTGTCTTTCATTTTCGTAACGTCATTGTTGACATTTTTGAAGCACGGTGCCACATAAAACGAACGTGTTCGATCTTCAATTCTTGAAGCGCGAAAAATGCCTCGCCACCAACTGCACCTACTACAAAAATGTCCTTGATGTGCAGGGGGGCGATATATATGTCGCGTTTCAAATGCGGCGCTACAATTAATGTAATACAAATGTATCTCTGGTGTGCGGCCGCACTTAGCAATACACATATTTGAAATATTTTTATGGAATCTTTTGCGCCTATTATGGTTATATTTTTCCAGAACATCGTTTATGTTTAAACTTTGATCTGTTACGGTTTAATGTTTTATCGATGTATAATTATGATGATATAAATAAGTAACAATGCCCGTAAAATAATAATTGCAAGGTAAGTTATCACTACCTTTATCGTGTCATTAGTGTAGATAAATACCATTATATTCTCCGATAAAGCTACCGAACAAATTAACCTTAGCCCAAGCTTAATTATAATAAGTCTGAAGTTTACTTACTTACTACAACATTACACGTATGTCTCAAATAGGCCACGTATCGGCGTTGATTAGAAGGACGGTAATTTGTGGTCCATCGGTGAGGTACGTGACGGGGGTAGCAGACTAGGTAATTACTACTGAGGTAAACTGCGTTCTAAACGAATAGTCCAAACGATTTTAGATTGAAGTTAGCGATATTACGTAGAGAGAGTTGTTATAATGATAAACAAAACGAGGTAGGAGTGCCTATTTAATAGTAATTAGTAACTCTAAATTCAAAATTTAAAACTTTTTATACAGATCCGTCTAGTAAACTACGAGTGATCTATAATAAAGTTATATTATATGTTACAAGTTCTACTTCTGGCACCCCGATATAACCCAACATTAATTATTAATTACAATAATTATATAGTTGTGTGTATAATAATTCTGTGTATAATAATTTATTCCTACGATTTATTAATAAATTCATTTATTGTTTGAGATTATATAAGTGCTATCGACTTCCGATTTAATTGAAAAGTGGGGTTGAGAGTAGGATATAAATATGGCGAACTAAGGTAGTGCAGGTCATTATTTTTGTAACAGTTGTAAGGCGAAGTTCTGCCCGAATGTATACTTGTAAAATTAATTGGTAATTAAATATAAAGTGTAGAGAATAATGTGTATGCGTTGTAATAAACAATGTGTAAAGATGCTGCTGAAGTTTATTTTTGGGAAATAACCTATCGATAGAGAAGTTCATTGTCCTTGCTGCAGCCAGTGTGATAGCCATCATCACACTTCAGAAGTGGGGATATTTTCCTTTACAGCCCATATTATCTTGGTCAAAGGAACGGAGATTTTTTTTTGACGCGCCGTCCATGTCTACCAAAGTAATCGCTGGCATGCGGCGGGGACTTCTTGTGATCCAAGGAACAAAGAAACGAACAGGTACGTCATATTCAAATTCAAATTCAAATAAATATTTGAATTTGAATTTGAATTTGGAGATTTTTTTGACGAGCCGTCCATGTCTACCAAAGTAATCGCTGGCATGCGGCGGGGACTTCTTGTGATCCAAGGAACAAAGAAACGAACAGGTACGTCATATTCATTTTGTCTTAATCAAAGGAAGTGGTGTATTTCTTAGAAGGTTATAAAACCTTATGACAGTTCTTAAATATTGAATGTTTTGGTTAGTGGTTGCTGACCCGTTTCAGATTATTATTACACAAAACTTTAAGATAAAATTACCTAACGATAGGTATATCTACACGACAACACAAAGCACTTGTACGTATTCACATGGAAAATAATAGTAATAATAATAATTGTCTTGTTGCTATCTAAATTGAAATAACAACAACAAAATCCTCTTTATTATACGCCAAAACATATTACATGATCACATTATCACACAGAGATTAGTACAACAGGCGGCCTTATCACTAAATAGCGATCTCTTCTAGACAACCTATTAAGCTGAATACATAAATAACTTTGGAAACAGGGTAGGGTGTACAATTGAGCTATAGAAATTTATTTGTTTGTCAGCATTAGAACAGAATAGTATTTTTAAAAAAGTAAATACAAAAAGGAAATAAATAACAAAATAACAAGACTGTGTGGTTAGAATAAAAACAATCGATCTAATAATATCAAGCCGTTATCTTGCATAATAAATAAATCTGTGTGACTACTATATAAGAAAAGTGACTACATGGCAGATCTGTGTGACCACTATGAAAATTCTGTGCGTCTACTTGGCAGATTTTTACGGCTACTATAAAAATACTGTGTGTTTACATGGTGAATCTGTGTGGCTAGTATGAAAATGCTGTAGAACTGCACGATAGATCAATGAGGTTACTAAAGAAATGCTGTGTGTCCCCACAATCAGGTTGTAAGGCTATTATGAAAGTATTATAACCTTTATCATATAAAAAAGCTTTAAGTTTTAACTAATCTCCGGGATTAGTTTTTCAAGTATTGAATTGACTATTCACTTTATTGAAGAAGACTAAGTTTTTAAGCATTGCTCTACGACAAACAAAATATTACGGATAAATGGTTACAAACGTAAACAACAACTTTCTCGAAGCAAAGCAAGGACAGAATCTAGTAGTAGGAAAGCAATTTTTTGGTTTATCTCCTTATCATCTTCCCAAAGGTACTCTGAAAGAAATCGCAATTTTGCTATAGCCTTTTGTGCAAAAGTTATATAAATTGCAATATTTTTATTCCGGTTTGTTGTCATGGTGTGCAATAAATTATAATAGATAAATAGATAAAAATAAAATGTGAAACAGATTAACCTACAGAGGATTAAAAGAAACAAGCGATCAATAGTAAGTTGCAATAAGTTTTTATTGTACATGCGATAATGTTATTTTTTTTGTTTAATAATTTTGCGAATTAACTAGACTTCTTTCAACATACATTCTGATAGTTCTAATGACAACATACCTAAATAATATACTTTTGACATAATCATGATCTGGTAGCACGGTCAGGATTCACCGCAGCCAAAAAATCCTCATTACCGACTTGCTTTACAATAACATATATACGCTGAGTATTGTACTTAAGTTATTGGTCAATATAATCGCTGTTGTATAGTGATATGTTAACATATCTATGTATTATATGTATGTATGTAAATATGTATCTTATATTTGGTATCTATTGACGAAAGCTATGGCTAATTTGCTCTTTCTCATGAAAGAGGGAATTTGACAAAATAGTCATATTATTTATTGACACATGGGTCATGAATATTAAATAAGTAACTCAAGTCAAATAATGCTATGTGTGCCGAAATAAAATTAATACACGGTATATTTCATGGTCCTAATTACAGTTACCATATTTATTGAAGGAAATTTTGGGTTCAATCCACTTATGCTCTTGGTTTATTAATTTATTTATGTACCTATCGTTATTCACAATAATATTCAAACTCGATCAACCTAATACATAGACTCGTTTGTGATATACCTACTTACATTACAATTTTCAATTAATTGGTTTATTACTCACAACGCATGTTTTAAGTATTAAATATTCAACACAATTATTGTCATCACGTATTATCTCTTAAATTATGCCAATTGATAATTTTATCAAGTAAATACCTTAATTAATTTCGTCATAATCATTTTATAATAATGATTTACTAAGATATTATTTTTACTGTGTTTATTAAGAAATTTATATGAAATACACTTAACGCATTAGGACGTAGCACCTGTACCTAATGTTAGTGATAATATTTTGGAATAAATAAATAAAAAGTAATAAGTAATTAGGTACCTATATACGCAATTGAAGGTGTTACTTTGTGTTAATGCTGTAAATAATATTTCAATAAAATAATTGTTTATTTATGTTCCTATATTAATTCAAACGTTATATTTAGGTACAACACAATGAAACAAAAATTTAAAACAAACAAGATTTATTTATATGTAGTTAGGTAATAACCTCGCTGATATAACATACATAATAACTTTAGCTTTATTTTCCATAGACATTAAGTATTGGCTTATTTATTCCACTTATATCACCTCGTTATATTATTCATTTGTTAAGGTTCTTCAACAATTCATTATTAGAATTTAATTTATAAGAGATTAAAACTTACTGATTAGGCATATTAGTGCAGTGTGACCATTTCCCTTACCTACAGGAGTACACATCACTCATTAGTCATAAATATAATGATTACATGGAATATTATATAGAATTAATTGAAAATCTTAATTTACCTACAATAGAATATAATCAGTACTTTACGATCTCATGTAAGTACACCAATACAATCATTTCGATTACATACAATTGCATTAAAACACGAAAGATAAAAATTACTTCTTCATGGGCATTTATTAATCAAATATTAATTTATCATAAGAGAAAAAAAACTAACCCTAATTTTATAATTTTATTTGATAAGGTCTTTATTACGCCTTGTTATTAACTCCATATATTAAACTCCACCGATATAATCATAAATAATATATTATATCCATAAATAACCATTAAACTCCATATATGTATTTGCCGTAGGATTATATAAATATCTTTCACTAATCATAACATGCACCAACCACACGTTCACATTTATTACACACACGTTCATATGTACTATTATTACTAGTTCACATAATTATATATTACAGCCATCATATATAACGTCATGGATAAATATTTTTTGGAAATAGTTAAAAATATATTTGTTTGCGTTTTCTCGTTTGACGTCCTAGCATTTATGAGAAAACGGAGTCGGTTCGCATAAGAATTTGAATTTGCTTCTAAATGGTCGCTCCTAGTTTTTAACGTTCGTCTTATTGTACATACCTAGTTACTCGATTCACAAAATTAAAACATTACATACTTCTGACATGTCTTCCTCAACAAAATACGAACAAAATACTTACGAATGTATATTATAAAGGCTTGAGTGGAAATGAGTTTTGGGGAAAACAGGATTAATTGAAACCATTTATCCTATGTTATATAAACAAATACAGTATAATTGAATTAAAAAGCTGTGTGAAATACATTCAAAGCTGTGTGAATAGAATTTAAAGCTGTGTGAATTAAATAAAAAGCTGTGTGAATTAAATTAAAAGCTGTGTGAATTAAATTAAAAGCTGTGTGAATTAAATTAAAAGCTGTGTGAATTAAACTCAAAGCTGTGTGAATTAAACTCAAAGCTGTGTGAATTAAACTCAAAGCTGTGTGAACTAAACTCAAAGCTGTGTGAATTAAACTCAAAGCTGTGTGAATTAAACTCAAAGCTGTGTGAATCAAACTTAAAGCTGTGTGAAATAAAATCAAATTTGTGTAAGTTACATTAATAGCAATGGGATAAAATAAATAAATACAGTTTGACTTTCTATCCTGTACGTACTTAATAAAACTTTAACTGATCGGTTTCTGTACATGGCAACAAATTTAAAAATTTATAATAATATGTGTGTGTCTTTATTTATTTACCATTTTGTCTATTTGCCTGTAGGTTTGTGCACACTAATCCTCTAGAATTGCTTATCCGATTTGAATGCACTTTTCAGATTTCTATTTTGATGGGCTTCACTTAACATTAGACTGTAAAAAAAATCAAGTTCTGTGTTGGAAGAAAAATATAAACAGTAAATAAAAATTGTATAAACAGAAAAAAATGCGATTGAGGAGAATACAAACGTTACCAAAGAAAAATAAATATTATTTTATTTAACTTTTATTGACAATAAAGCCCGATTATTATTTATTACTAAGTACAAATGGCGAACTTCTACGTGACAAGATTGTTATTCAATCTCCATTAAATTTGCAGTAATTACAAGAACCAGTTACTCGTTCGGTGTTTCAATTTCAGATGCTGCCGTAGATCAGTGACAAATCGGGACGCGAGCAGACTAGCAATGATGACCTAATGATGACCGCCGTGAGACACGACAGTTGCAGGATGGCCGAGTGTTACAAGTTCTACTTCCGGCACCTCGATATAACCCAACATTAATTATTAATTACAATAATTATATAGTTGTGTGTATAATAATTCTGTGTATAATAATTTATTCCTACGATTTATTAATAAATTCATTTATTGTTTGAGATTATATAAGTGCTATTGACTTCCGATTTAATTGAAAAGTGGGGTTGAGAGTAGGATATAAATATGGCGAACAGTGTATGGCGAACATGTTTTTGTAACAGTTGTAAGGCGAAGTTCTGCCCGAATGTATACTTGTAAAATTAATTGGTAATCTTAATATATATAAATCTCGTGTCACAATGTTTGTCCTCAATGGACTCCTAAACCACTTAACCGATTAAAATAAAATTCGCACACCATGTGCAGTTCGATCCAACTTGAGAGATAGGATAGTTTAAATCTCAAATTATAGTTGCAATTTTAATTTATTGCTAATTATTTGTCTCTTATTATTTGACAGTCACAATTATCTGTTAACTCCAAATGATTCTAACAGATGTCGATACCTTTCGACTGGGTTGAGTAAGTAATCAATAGATGGCGCTGCTATGGTAAATCTAACTTGCACCCGTGCGAAGCCGGGGCGGGTAGCTAGTTAAATATAAAGTGTAGAGAATAATGTGTATGCGTTGTAATAAACAATGTGTAAAGATGCTGCTGAAGTTTATTTTTGGGAAATAACCTATCGATAGGGAAGTTCATCGTCCTTGCTGCAGCCAGTGTGATAGCCATCATCACATATATTACAATTCAATTAATGTCAATAAGCTTTCCTCCATTGAATGGACTATTATTAATGTTCATTGCACGACATCTATGTAGACGGCGGGGAAATGCCAAATGCCTTATTATAATTTTTGAAAAGAAATGATATTCTTGAAATTGCTGGACTGATTTCTACCAAACACTTAAGAACTAAGAACCAACGCAAGGAAAAAGGCTTTCGAATGAAAAAAAAAATCTGTGAAATCGGATAATCCTTTTGAGAGCTACGGTGCCACGAGACAAACGCACAGATACACAAACGGACAGGTCTTTATAACACCCTCTTTGTACGTCGGTGTTAAAAAGGCACTCTTACCTTAATATAATTAAGTCCACGCTCCGCTACTCTCACGAGTATTAAATATATTATTTTAATATTTTCTCATAAACTAGAGAGGGCTAATGTGTCGACAGGAAAAATGTGAAAACGTTATAGCAAAGCAAAACAGAGCGGTATTCACGCAGCTGAGAGATCTGCCTCAGGAGAATATTATCTATCATCAAAGGCATCAAAAGCTTCGCTGTGAAAGCTTATGACGGTACATACACTAAAACGCACTGTGATATTGCCAACCATCAATGTACTAGTAACTATACGATTTATTAAATTTCATGTTGCTGCCTGACTATATTCCCGTGTTATTTATAGGTATCTATTCTATATATATATAAAAAAAAACATTTTGTCAATCAGGTACCTATACACTTAGTGGAACCTTTTCACTTTTGAATTGAAGTCCATCGCATTAACCTATCACAACACCGTCACGACTAATTACTTACTTTAAACCTTTGCGGACTTGCTATTACGTGGTTCTTGGAATTGATTTTAATTTAAAACCTTTGCGGACTTGCTCTAACGTGATTCGTGGAAATAATTTTAATCTTTTGTTGCATTTGAAATTCGATGGAATGGAAATAAGAGTGAGACAAAGAGACGTTAAAGGAAATTAAGCCGGCGGGGGAATAAAATATAATAAGTACCTACATTTCACAGCATTCACCATCTAGACTATTATATAATTACTACAATAGATATTTCTTTATTATCACTGTTTACAATTATTGTATTATTTTATGATGTTGATAAAAGTGAATAGATGGCGTTATAACAAAACATCATAATGTTAAGTTTATGAACTGTTATTCTACTTTCTTAAGTTTCACTTCTATCGTGTGTGATATCTGCAAACTTTGTATAAAATCCCAATTTTTAACCCCTGACGCACAAAAGGGGTATTATAATTTAACCCACATTCAATATTAAAGACTTTCGATCTATCAATCGCAGCACAAACATACGGAGAAGAACTTTCAATGGTATCTGATCATTTATGTTACGAAGACATCTCAGATGTCGACAGCTCAGTGAATCTTTTTGCTTTGAGTTTCATTCTATTCCCAGTCCTTATTGACGCGATGTCTCTCGTCTCCGAGTCTAGAACTCGCTTTTATAACGATTCTTTTTTATATCATTTACTAAGACTTGCTACAGTATAATTCGTAACTTATACTTTTCATTTCTTCTCATTGAATGTTGTAACAAGAACTTCAATTTTAAAAAAAAGAAGAGGAGTCTTACATTTTTATAGCGTACCTAAGCCGACTTTTGTCCCAGTGATTGTTCAAACGGGTCTAATGACACAAAAACAAAACAACCTATGTAGGAAGAATTATTTAATTTAATAGTAGGTACATATAAAATAAGCTTAGCTTAGCTTTTACATAAATGGAAAGTGAAGGCTCTGAGCACAAAATCTGAGATACCCTTATGTATCCGGTAATTCAATTCAACAGTGTAATACAAACACAAGTTTAGTAGCGCCATCTTATGACTGATATTTATGATACCAATTAAGCTTCCTAAAATATAAACTTTAACTGTGCCAAGTTCCATACTTTGTCCGTGTTATTTCAGTAAAAAGGAATACTTTACTACATACTAAATACAGACGTAATGGAGAATACAAAAAACTTAAAAAAATTGTTTGTCTGTAAAGTCGGTTTACTGACGATAGTTGAACGTGACAACGTCTTAAGAAAATACTGATGGAATGGTAGCATAATCACTAATAGTCATCCTAAACTATCTTTGAATACTTAGTTATAATTTATTTACTGTTATATTGCAGTTAAAAACCTTTATTAAATATTTTACCAAAAAGACTAGTCGTTGCATACCGTATAACGAAACATTAATCTTTAGCTAGTCTGTGCATATTATGTCATGTCAATGGGCCACAAACAAGTCAAAACAAACCTGGCTGGTTATAAATAATTTCGATAAAAAGCAAAACTACAAAGACGTCAGAGTTACATTGACAAAGGCCGATTGTGCTTCTTTGTCGCTCGTTCCGCGTTCTCGCTTGCACACGGTAACGCCGCATGACGTCAGATAACGCCTCATGACGTCAGATAACGGCACATAAACATCATGTTTTTCGTACGTGCAGCCGATATCGAATTATAAAACGTAACGTTGTCAAAAATCTGTATTCGTAAAATTTTAAATGAAATTGATATTAGATTTTTTTAGGATAAAATCGTTTGATGATAAAATTGTTTCGGTACGCGAAAAACTAAATTTCGCTGCTTGATATCAAGTGCTTTACTGTTGATTAAAACAATTTTCATGTTGTCACAGCGAAGTTGGACTGCAAACATGAGTTTTTCAATAATAATAACACTATTGTGTGTATTTTCATTTGTGTGATTAATCTATTATCTGTCTGTGACGCTTTCACCGCTACACCACCGGATCGACTTGGATGGAATTCAAGATGGAAACAGTTAAAGACCCAAAATCACACATAGGATACACTAGTAAATCCGCCCTCGCTTCGCTTCGGGAAACCAGTCCCGTCAAAAATCTCTATTTTTAACAAATTATGTTATTCCGATGTCTAAGCTATATTACTGCAAAGTTTCATAAAAATCCGTTCAGTAGTTTTTGCGTAAAAGAGCAACAAACACACACACACACACTCACTCACTCACTCACTCACATATGTACATCCTTACACACTTTCGCATTTATAATATTAGTAGGATTTTTAAAGTTTTTAATGTTTGTATAAAAATGTAAACCGTTTGATCGGTTTGATGAATTTCCCTAGGAAGATAACTGATGATGCAACGTCACAGACTACTTATGTTTTTCAAAAATCAATTGTGGAAATATATAACTTTCCCGAAGTGAAGCGAGGGCGTTCACTGGTGTGGTATATCGTAAGCGGTGACCTGCGATAAACCTAGCAGGGTCGTCAGACGTAGCTGACTTTGACCACACTGAAATATTAATAAATAAATAAAATGAATGTGGGACCTTGGTCAAAATGAAAGTGGATTTCTGCATTACGACTAGACAGAGTATTTCTGCTAGCACAACGAAGATTCCTTGACATGAATTTGATATAGGTAGGTGTAAGTAACTAGATAATACACTATGTGTAACTGTGAGTAGAAAATGAAAACTCCCTGATAGTTTCTTCTTGCTTCTTATTCTACTAGGAATTTTAAAACCCGGTGGCATAGTTTTACTTTGCAAAAGTCTATAACGAATCATGTTGTATTGAATGTTAATTCATTGGTTTGATTACCATTACATTACCTAATTCCCATACACACCATCGATTTCTAAAGCTGAATGTATCACTAACGTTAATTAAATAAATAAAATTAAAAAAAACAACTCAAGTACATGACAATAGTTTCTTCCGTGAATGAGCGAACAATTAGAGTTTGTCCAAAAAACGCTGAGACGGTGTCGTGCGCGACAACATTGACCAATCGACTCCGTTCGATGGACAGACTGGCCCCCATTTTTATTGCACTACTGACCCGCCCTCGCTTCGCCTCAGAAGCTTGTTCTGTACGTTTACAAATAATCAATATTTTATCATTTTTGCAACATGTTTCATTCATGCTGTGCCCCTATTGACCGTCCTGGATAAATGGTGTATTCAACGTAACGTGAGTTTTTAAATTCAAACCAATATTTATTTCATTAGATTTGTTCCTTGAAACAAACAATCAAATAATTTCTCTAGATTTTTAATGATAGTGTAGATTGGCGGATGTGTTATAAGAATGTTTTTTTAATTGATTAAGTTGAATAAAATTCCTTGTACTTCATAATTAGAACAATAATGTACCTAAATAAAAGATTAAAATCATAACAAACCGAATAATAAGAGAAAAAAATATAAAATCACATTTGTGCAATAAATAAAAAGTTCTTATAAACTTATCTCAAATGAAATACGAGGAAAAATTGTAGCATGAATCATTGACAGGGTTGATAAATAACCGCTCACTGCCGCGGGAAATGAACAAATAATTCCCGGCTTTAATTCCCGCCTCGGCAGCCGCAGTGTTAACGACATGAGCTTTGTCGATCGCACGTGACGGGCATGCCAAGTAATATGGCGGAGAAACATTGAAACATTTGTATCTATAATTTACAAGTATTCGGGCGCATATGACGTATCGCTGTAACGACCCTATAGGGGATCCAGGTTCGATCTCGGCAAATATTTATTTAACAAAAATTTTTTTTTACCTAGTGGTTGTTTTTATTTGATCTTATGTACTTCTATATACAAATAAATTATATATTTCTTCCCGTAAAAATCAAATACCTACTTTCTTGTGGCAATGACATGTCAATCAAGCTTAACAGATAAACGTGTCGACAAAAAGTGTCTCTTTTCATCGCACTTTCCCTAAAGTGGAGTGAAATGGGAAAGCGAAGAGAAACATTTTCGTGGTAAATACTCGCGGATCAAATAACGAGAGCCGAGAAAAGTGTCCATATTGAGTTCTGTTGAAGTTGTATTGAAGTTTACGTGTTGAAAATTATGATATTAACAATATGATACTTACAACATTATTATTATTATTTACGTAAAAATAATTGACATCTGTAATGTGATGATAATGCAGCTTTATACTCAACGATACAATCAATGATAGGTAAATAGTAAAAAACAAAGTATCATTACTTATAATTTATATTTCTAATTCACCATTTATATGAACTTAATAATTTTACGTTACTTTAATTATTATTAAACTGTCACTTTATATTCTACTGAAACTTTGTGATGATTTAAATCTTACGTAGGGGAAGTGCGCCCAAAACGGGCACCTTAAGTTTAAGCAAGAGAAAAAAATATAAAAATACATAGATGAATAATAATTTTAATGCTATTCTATGCTTAATTTATTGTAGTTTCATACCCAACATATAAATTACTCATATGATTCATAAATTACAATTAATATCAAAAATATGAAAGTCTTCCAAATGCTCACTTTGCCCGGAGGCTGGCCTAAAGTGGGCATGAGCATTAGGGCAAAGTGGACACGCAACGGGTAAAACGAGCTTGCAAATATATATTGGTTAGATCATCATCATCTTTTCAACCCATCATCTATTGAGCAGAATGAGAAGGTAAAAGCCATTAGTCCACCACGCTGGCCAAGTGCGGATTGGCGGACTTCACATACCTTTGAGTTTTGCGAACCCTCCGGCATGCAGGTTTCCTCACGATGTTTTCCTTCACCGTTTGTAGCAAGTGACATTTAAATGCTTAAAACGCACATAACTCCGAAATGTCAGAGGTGCGTGCCCTGGGATTCGAACCCGGACCCTCCGAATAGAAGGCCGACTACCGACTAGGCTATCACCGCTACGTTGGTTAGATAAGAAGAAATAAATCTACGAAAACATCAGGAAGGCATTTTAGGGTTCCGTACCCAAAGGGTAAACCGGGACCCTATTACTGAGACTTCGCTGTCCGTCCGTCTGTCTGTCCGTCTGTCACCAGGCTGTATCTCATGAACCGTAATAGTTACACAGTTGAAATTTTCACAGATGACGTATTTCTGTTACCGCTACAACAACAAATACTAAAAAACAGAATAAAATAAATATTTTAGTGGGCGCCCATACTTTCAACGATTCAGCCATAGTTTAGTTACTTTCGGTCCAAAAGATGGCGTTGTGGCTAATATTACTCACTTACTTCTTAGTTTTAAGTGTGTCTTTCATACAACAGACCAGATTTTTTTGGCGTTTTTATACATAATGGTACGGAACCCTTCGTGCGCGAGTCCGACTCGCACTTGGCCGGTTTTTATGGTCGGTTTAGCCCCGCTACTGACCAGCCAGGTCTGCACTACTGTGTTGGGGTATGATAGGAGAGCTATGTGACAAGTTTTCAGCTTGCCTCAAATACCTACCCAAAATTGGTGCCAGCTCTCGGACCATCTCTTTTGAAATTGATGTCTTTTTTTGGTTTTTTAATTCTTTTATTCTTTTGACTTTTCATTAATTGTCCTTTAAGATTTTTCGTAACTCCTTTAAGTTTTTTTTTAATAGAGGGCATAGCGTACAGGATCATGAGGGCATAGTGGGCATGCTTGCTTTGCCCGGCTCGCTTTGCCTTTTGTGTCACGCGCACGTTTTTGTCCGGCCTAACCTAAAATTTATGTTCATATTTAAAAGCAAATATGATTAAATTAAAGTAAGATAAAGGCAATATATAAGTAATATATTAATAATAGCATTGATCACTTAAAACTAGACAAAACACAATTTACATGCCTTCCTTTTTTTGCATAATAACTTCAAAATTATATTTTATTTCATACGAGCCGAAGCCTTCGTCCGAGGTGGAACCGGCGACTGCCATGGACAGCGGCGGGGTAGGAGGTAACGTCTATGAGACCTAAGACCACATCGAGTTCGTTTAGGTTGATTCCGTTTGGGGTGCCCGCTTTAGGCAGGTGCTCGCTTTGGGCGCACTTCCCCTAATTTTGAATGTTTAAACGTTTCTTTATAGATAAAGTTTAAGCCATAATATCCACACAAAATTTGCTTTACGACACCCAAGCTTGCTCCATAACCTTATATTATTTTAATATTATATAATTAAAATGTAATTGGGTTGTCTGTTCATATGTATGTTGTAAGACAACGTCTGCCGAGTCAACCAGTATCTAATAATTGACCTCTGTATGTCAGAACAGGAATGAAATTCTTTGCCTTTTTGAATCACGGCTCCATTGTGCTGTTTTCTATGAACTTAAATTTGGAACCTTTGATGATCTAATGTCTAGATGGAACATCTAATCCGCGCAAACGTGTCAAAAAATTGTGGCTAACTGTTAGCCATAATTTTTTTATGATTGTATCATTGATCACGCACACATAGACATTTGACGAACGAGTTAAACATCGCCTGCACGCACACATGCTTGATATTGTTGCCTTGTTTTTTTTTGTTGTTTTCATTGTAGGGCGTTGCTCAATCTAGATATTAGATCATCAAAGTTTGGAACTTAGTTACTGAATGTAATCGACCAGATATGTCGGCTTCGTTGATCTGCTATATTGTTTTCCATGATGCATTTGTTCAATTTTGTTACTCTTCAATATTGTTCGTAATATTGTTTATATTGTATTGTTGATATTGTATTGTTACGTTCCTAAACCAAGATAGTTTATGGATGCGTTACGTATACTCGTAGTTCTCCATTTTGTGATAAAAATGTAGATACGTTGTTATTGTTGTGTTTTGTTGTTGTTCCATTCTATTGTAACAAAAAATAAAATGGAGAATAACAAGTTTATTTAGTTTAAAACTGAAATACCTAAAAACGTAGGGTAATTAATAAGCCAACAAGAAAAACCTAAACATGATATACATCCGTTTTGATGATAGACATCCGTTTTTTTTATTTATTCATTTATAAATGATGCCTGATTGAATTTTAATTATTGTATTTAAAGGTATTTGTTAGTAGGAACCTATAATTTCGTAATATTACATCTAAGTATCAAAATCAGCGTACCGTGTATTCTCTAGAGTCTTACAAAAGAAAAAACATAGGCTATTAAGCATTTTATCCTCGTTTCACCGCGCAGGCAGGTAACAGCAATTTTAGAGGGACTTTCAAATAATGTATATTCTTACTTTTCCAAAACAGTAACATACATAAATATACCCTGGCAGTTACACGTGTCTGACAGCTGCCTAGAGAGCCATTCCTATGTAGATTAGTTCTGATTCGTTTCTCCTGGTTTGTTACGTCATCTCTACATTTATTTCTGCTATATGTTTTAGTCTACGTTAGATTAAAATTTATTAGTTGTTCTGTAGTAGTCTGTCGTACTTCTTTCTCTTTAGACAAGCCCCTAGACTAGCTGGTAGTGGTCACAGAAGAAAAGTAGTGACTTTGCAGCGAAGCGACCCGGGTTTGATTTTCGACAGGGTAAAATTTGGCTTAAATGGGACAATGGGACAATAATGATGTCCCATTGTATTGATTATTTCGTCATGAGTACGGAAGAAACGTAGGACAAAGAGATTCTTAACTACGGAACCCTCAAAATCAGCATACTACTAAACTAATAAGATAGCTAACATTTTGTTTTCTTTTTATCTCTACATAGTAGTTACTCAAATGATAACAATCCCTGTTAACATCTCACATAAACCGGCCGAGTTAATCCGGCCCGGCGTAAACCAATTTGATAACTGCTGTAAACGAAAGGGTTTTACATCAGTTTTATAGCAGGACGGTTTATGCGTGAGCGAGCCAACATTCTAGTTTAAGTTTAGTGTTCCTTGATAAAGGTTACGGCTTTTCAATTGTTAGAAACGTTCGTAGCTTTCGGATTAACCCAGTCTTAAGTATCTGCAGATGTTGTTTGTAAGTGACAGCTATTGATAAGCATTTTAAGCGTTTCCGTGCATCTTATGACACATGTAGATATTAACCGTTGATAAAACGGACAACTGACAAACAAGATTATTGCTTTTTATAAAAAAATAACCGACTTCAACATCGACAAGCAGAGATAACTCAAAAACTACTCACCAAATGGCGCTCAATTCAACCCATTTAGGTAAAGTTCTCGTCGTTACAAAAAAATTGATTTAGAAATTACTTAATCGTCGATAGAATGGTAGAAAAAAATACGTGAATATACTATCAATAAAATACGAATGAGTGAATGATATAAAAAGGGGAGAGGCCCATTAGGTTAATGAGAGAAAATAGCTTACAACCTACCTACATAACTGCAATTATTACAAAAATCATCCTAAGTATAATCAATTCCATTCGTGATTGATAGATCAAGCACTAAGCCGCCGGAGAACAAAGTGTTCAGTTCTGAATATTTCTTTGACAAGAGATTACGGGTTGGTTTCCTAAAGCCGGGCTGCGCTGTGGACGAACAGCGAGGATATATTTTACTCCGGATTGTTATCCAACTGAAGCAAACTCAAAGGGTATAGTTTTACTAGTGAGGGTACCTATGTCATTGCGCTTTGGGAAACGTAATTTTTACCCCTATTCTTGTTTGATCTTGCGTCATCTAATATCTTCCTAACAAATTTAATCGAAATCAGTCAAGCTGTTTAGATTTTTTATACAAACTTTCGCCCCCCAATTTCAGCCCATTGGGGTTGATTTTTGAAGAAAAAGTAGCATATAATATAATTATGTGTGCCTGTATCTTCAACTATTTTCATTCCGATGCACATAAATTGGACTGGTTTTTGTGGTATAGCTGTAAAAGTGAAACAGACAGACTTTCGCATTTATAAAATTAGTATGGATGCTGTGTAAATGTATGTTTACCTCCAGGCTTGTGTGTATTTATACCTATAATATGCATATTTAAACTGATCTCGTGATCTCTGAAGTCGTGGAATTTTTTTAATAACTTGTTATACCTAAGTTTTGGCGCTGGCTGTAAGTATAGTATACCTATCATACCTAATCATAAACAAATGTTTTATTGAAGTCCATGACACCTGCAATACAGAAAATCTTAGTCGAGTGTACCGTGTACCATTCTTACAGTTGCAAACAACACTTTTAGCGTGTCAGAGGTAACGTGGGAGACAAGAAATATTCTTCCATGCTTCCTTTATGGGTATATTCACATCTAGCGGAGCAGAACAAAAATGTTTTGATGTTACGTGTCTGACACGCACAATGTGATATGAATACAGGTTTATACCGTTTTGATGAGACACCGATCAGTTACAGTTGAATATTTTGTTAAAGTATGTACCAAAAAAATCAGTAGGTACCTATGTGTGTGAACCGCAGAGGAACCCCTCACAGTTTACTGACGTGAACTCGTGTGGAATAACTCGTCGGTTCACGCACCGCGGGAAAACGGAATAACACGTACGTGGGCAAATACGACATACCTATTTTGCCTTTTAGGTCCTTTTCACACTACGCTATTGATTGTCTACGCGACTTCTACGCAATGAACTATTCGCCGACACTGACACTGTTCACTGACAGGATCGCATCGTAGACGCGTCGCCTCTTTACCTGGACAACATTCTTGGAACAAATAGCGTTGTGTGACAACGGCCTTAATCTTCTATGTAATAAAATAGCCAGATACTAACTAACTTATACATAGTTTGAAGACAAATTCTGGAATAACTATTTCCATGAACCGAGAACAAATTTATCGCTCAAGTAAATGTCCGGTGTAGACAGGAATTGCACCGTTTGCTTTGTAGAAAAGATGGTGTATATCACTACCAACTAAGTAACACTATTGACTCTCACTTCTAATAGGCGCCTTTGCGCTTTGATCAAAACCATTTATTGAATTTTCCGCATAAATCTATATTTCCTTCTATAGATGCCGGAAAATTAAACAGTATTATACCGCCGTCATTTTAAGTAGGTATGTACATATATATCAATATTAGCATAATTAATAAGCAATTAAATTAATAAATAAATCTTATTTATAAAATTCTCGTATCACAATGTTAGTTACCTTACTCCTCCGAAACGGCTTTACCGAATATTACCAAATTTTATATGCATATTCAGTAGGTCTGAGAATCGGCTACTATCTATTTTTCATACCCCTAAGTGATAAGGGTTGTTCACCCTAAACATTTTTTTGGCAAAACAACGTTTGCTGCCCGGTGGCTTGTGTCGCTCCTAAGTGATCGACCGAGTAACAGCTGGCGCGGTCAGTAGGTTGATGGGTGACCGTTTGTGGTAAATGTTCTGTTTCTGAGCGCACGTGCTTCAGAGGGTGCAAAGCTATCGGTCTGGTTTTTATTGTTAGAGAGTAATTCGCGTATCGCATTCGATGGCATAAACATTTCCGATACTTGGTTGTAACCACTGATTGCACCACCAATCCACACTGGAGCAGCGTGGTGGAGTATGCTGCAGGACTCCTTACTTAAGAAAGGAGACCCGTGTTCCCATGTTGGCAATTAAATAAGTTGACTTAATTAACTAAGTATATAATTTTTAATTTTGTTTATTTGTTTAAATCAAACGACTTTCAGACAAAATATTTGCATTTATTGTTCGTTGTACTTTGTTATTAAATTAATACACTTATTAATAATATTAAAATTGCTTGTTGAATCTTCCAGAAATAATAAACAGCAAGAATAAAATTTAGCTAAAAAGTTATTTTAGTTATTAAAGTTATTGAAAGCGTTTATTCAAAGTGCTATTTACGTGTCAAAAGTCAATATCAACTCATTAAATTCGTCTTACGAGCTGACAGCTTGTACGTGATTTAGTACCTAAATTAAATTATATAAAAATTAATTATTTTCAAATTTCTCAGTAAATCAGCAAGATTAAACCAGAATAAACATTTATTTATTTATCCTGAACGTCTGTTGTCATTATGTTTTATCAAACTGTGATCTATAAAATATTCAATAGGAACTGGGACCCCACAGATAGACAGAAATAGAAATAACGCTACTCACTCTTCGCCTTTTTAATATTTTCTCGATTGTTATTTGCAAAAATTCCATTGCGTAAACCGTTAGGTATTTAACACATTATTTGATATTAAAATGACGTAACGCTAAAGTTTTATACTCTCGGCTTTAATGATTAAGTGAGTTGAGAGAGATGCTGCGAAGGCCCAATTTCCTAATAGCGTTTGAATTGCGAACACACAGCGCTTTTGTACCATTCTGCCTTTGAGTCATGCGATTGTGGGCACAAAAGATTATGCTTTCATGAGTAACGCTGTCCCTTCCCTTTAATGGCCATATTTTATTATCTCCAGAAATAGTAGCCAGCGAGGGAGTGTTAGCGCTTATGTCATTATTAAATTATTGTTTACCTTACTCCAACATTTTAGAATAAGATAGAAATATAGAATAATTTTTATAATCGTCTGATTAAGAGTATATATTTTGACTTATCGTTTAAAAGCGTGTTTTTACCTTTGAAGGTGTGTTTTTGTATTTGAGTATTGTATACTATGGCAATCACTATACACTTATGTAGGGGTATTACCATAGATTTATTATATGTATAACTAGATTGGCAACTGTCTCACTTGAAGGAAACCAAAAATGAATGACAGGTGACAGCGGGCGGTCACCGCCGAGCGCGACGCCTGGGGGTTTTTATATTTATAGGAGTCACATCCAGGTACCGCACGAGTAACCATCACTAATTAACACTACAAAGGACGTTATTCCACACAGAAATATAAAAAATAAATTAAGTATTTTGAGGAAATAGAGAAACAATTTTTGACAAGAGCCCGCTAAGCCCGCTATGCTGTCTAAAAATTGGTTTCGTCTATCTATCTCGCTCTGCCATACGTGTATCATATGTTTTGCTCTTTTGCATTGCCAATCTATCTAAACGTCAGTGTATGTTACATCTATGGGTATTACTGTCTTGAGTCGCCGTAATATGAATTGCCACTCCCTGCTAAAAAAATATTCCGCGTGCTAAGAGTTTCATTTTCATTGTAAGCAAAATTATTTAAAGGCCTTTTAAATCCTCACTGTCAATCTGTAATGAAACACAAAACTGGCATTTGTGCTAGTTATTATTGAAATGGATACGATATCGAACGCAAACGAAATACCTATAGTGTTAATAATTTTATTTTTATTAAGTCATTTATTATGAAGCCTTAAAGTTTAAGTAAATCCAACATAAGTACTATTATGGACAATCTTAAAGAAAAGTTTCCGACCTACTGAACCTCAGAGACATCTCTTTACATCCTATAACTCTCTGAGCGTTAAATACAACTAGTTAATATGAAATTTTATGAGATTGCGCAAAAGCAACAAAAAATCTGACAAGTATCAAATTTTCAAAAAAATTTAACAATAGCGATCATTAGAGGACCAACCAGATGGCATATAATTTTATTCCACCATGAAAACCTTCACCATTGTGGACACATTTTGGCTCAAACGAGTGTAAAATCTCTATAAAATTCCGGCCGAACAATTTGCATCCGACGTAAACATTTTTCACATAGCTCAGCGCCGGTTAATCCGCGCGTTGGCATATTTTGACGAACGCCGCATTCCCCCAATGTTGTTTAGAGGAATTGCCCAAATAAAATCCTTTATATATATTTCATACTTAGCATTAGGTAAACGAATGTTGAAACTTTTATGAGGTGCGGCTTGTTAAAAATTGTGAGCGGAATATGTATGTATCATGGATGTAGAAAGTAAAGATGCGCCCGTAACATACATAAGGCGCACGACGAGTGGTCAACATTAGGTTGTGTGATTGAGTGATTGATCAAGTCAGTCTGTTGTAGACAGCAGCGAGTTACACATCTTCCTTACGCAAAATTGATTTCAGTAATTACGTCCGCAAATGTAAAAAATATGGCTTCCTGTGCCTTCAAAAATATTCTAACAATTCAAGAAACACAAATAAAGTCCAAAGGAATCACATTTCATTATGTAAACATTGAATTGTAAATTATTTTCACTATTTCTAAAATAATAACTTTAGTAAAATGGCGCGTGACATATGTAAGCGTGACAGAGACAGCACGACTAAAACTTCCAAACGCGGAAGCGAGATATCACTATGTAATCTGTTCGTTTTCAAATATAGTAACAAAATTCCATTGCGCCAACTTCACGCACAAACCGATTCAATTCAAAATTGGATTGTTACAACTTGACACACATTCGAACGTGCAAGGCCGGTCTATATTATGTATGTCTATGGTATGTATGTATCTTGGAATGATTTGGAACAGTCGTTTGTATTCGTGATTCGAATTCTAAAAGCGATTTTTAATCTCTATAAAATAGTTTTAAAGGATGGAGTTTAATAAGTAAAATATCTGAAGGGAAAAGGAGAACAGGCTTTTTAATAAGTAGATTATCATTATAAAATCTACTTAATTAAACGTTTTTATGACAAAAAGTAAGTATTCTCATCATACGTATAACGATACATGTACGAGTATACAGCCAAGAGTCTTTCACAGAAATATCTCGGATATGTCGTGACCCGAAGTACCATCTGAGTACAAAAAAAAAGACACATTCAAATTCAAATTCAATTCAAATTCAAATATTTATTTCTTCGAAGTAGGTCTTTATCTTCAAACGCATTTCGAAAGTCACTTTACGCCTTCGCTTCAACACATAATTCGCGTGTTACTATTATGACAGCACTTTCCCTTTGTCAGCCAGAATAAAACACTATAGGTATTAAGATTACAGTACCCTTGAGACTTCAGCGGGGTCGCAACTGTAATAGTCCAATATCAATTCACGCGTCATAATTCTAAATTGTACCACTAACGGTTACGCGACGCCATTTGCGTAAGAATATAGCGGGAAACAAGATGGCCGACATTCGTATGCAAATGGCGGGAACTCGATTGCCTAACGGTATTCTGTAGACACATTAAATTGGGTCATGTGAAGTTAAAAAAGCTGAAACCGCTATCTATTTAAACTTTTACTCTAATCCTGAATAATTGCTTGCGTTTTTTTTCAGTTAGTTTAAGTGTAAGTTGAGTTAATTATATTCCATATCGCGGTACACACCGTACACAAAATGAGGTCATTGTAAATAAACTACGGTGGTTGTATAAATTCTTAAGCATTACTATAATGTACTACAGATTGTACGAGTATGATAAAACAATAAATTAAAAAATAAGAAAAAGCGTAAACGCCTGTATGCCAATGCCAATCGATACTAATATGTGTACTTGTTTGTCATTCTTCCACGACGTACATGAGCTATGTCTTAGTATAATTTTTGTATATGGAGATAGTTAGGAGGCTGGAGTGACACAGGCTACGTTTTACAAAGGTAAAATATTAATTTCACATGGTAAGCTTCATTAAGATGCGTGTTTGAATCATACAAACCCCATTTTGACTATTAAAGGACGGAGCGATGTCTCGGATTCCTCATAGTACCTATCGTTTTACTGTAGAACTGTTACTTATGTATTTCTCTCCTTGTACCAAGACTGTGTCATGTAGAATAAACTCATTTTAAATGCCATCACCACGCGGGTAAAGCCGCGGGTAAAGCTAGTTATATATACGATAAAATACAGATTTTAATAAACTGTAAAATACCTTTATGTATGAAGTGAAATATTTTTGAAATCAACAAAAGGCATAAATGCGATCACTCCAAAGTGGTTCAAATTATTTGACAAAATTAAACTATTTAGCTTTTTTCTTTTCTCTATTCGTTACGTTTAAAAATTAACGGTCGCACAGCCTTTTACATGCTAATTCCCCTATTTAGAATCAGTTACGATACGCTTTCAACATCAAGTTCTGTTCACAATTCGTGTTCTAAACTTGTTTGGGAATGGAAGTTTTAGTGGCGACATCGTTTGTAGTTGTTTAGAGGAATTTTATTGTTGCGCCATTTTGTTGTTCTCCGCTCTGTCGGAGGTGTAACTAGTGCTAATTTGTTTTACTAACGAGCAATTCGACTGTTTGTTTACTAATTGGATGTGTTACGTACTCACCTTGTTGTTACGGCTTAATACTGGTCTTCAGCGTCGTCTGTTATTGTGTTTTTAGGGTTCACGAGATCAAGTTTAGGTAATGTTTTTATCGTTTTACCTTTATTGTGAAGTTTTCATTTATTATTTAGTTTGTGTCCTTCTTCCTTAATACTAAACATTGTGTGTGATTGTGGTATCAATGTTTGTGTAACAACGTTATGCTTTCTTTTCGTGTTCGACGTCTTTTGGGTATATTATTTGTTTATTGAGTGTGTTGTTTAATGTTTTATTTGGTCCAATGTAATGTATTCTGAAGTTTTTTTCTGTCTATCATTTTTTCTTGTGTTGAATAAAGTCACATAATAGATTTTCCTGTAGAATATTGCATGCCAAATATAATGTCGAATATTCCTTGCAGCATTAAGAAGAAATAAATACCATCTAGTCACGTTATATATTCTATCCCAAATAAGCTTAAGAAAATCTTAGACGCCTTTCGATAAAAATAATCCGTATAAAATACGTGAGACTTCGTCTTCCAAATTTCTGTACATCGGAGATTCGGAATAACATAATCGTGGCAAACGCGATCTGAGATACTTGAGCAAGCAATACCCTCCTCTGGATTATAGCCCGTATCATGTACGTGCTTAGGCACATATTTGTATACATCGTCAAAGCCGATTTGGTTGTATCGAATCGAACGAATATTTCAGTTTTTGGCACACGAAAATATTGGGAATATGGAATATTTTATATCATTACATTTATATGAGAAACCATCAAATACGGACAGCTTGCGTCGATTTTATCTCTATAAACGTTTACAATCTTAAAAGTTTTGTATATGTCACTCAATTTCTCGTAAACTATATAACTTTTGTGAATTAAAATGCGTCTCTGTATGGTTTATATTCACAACTAAAACTGATAGGTGGCGCTGTTAGTATTTACTGAGAAATCAAGCTTATGTGAAAGATTAATTCCCAGAACATGGTTATTAGTTATGGTGTTATTTCTATTATCTATGGCATCTGCGATACAACGATTGTACGAAAGTAAAGGTGTAGTTACGTAAACGAAAAAGAATAAAACAAGTTGTATCCTTACACTCTCATTAAAAACAATTCATATCGATAAAAAAGATAATAATAGGGAAATAACGATGCAAAGTAATAGAACTTAATTATCAGATAATATTATATTCAACCCCTAATCAACTGCGCACCGAAATAATTTGCCCCAGTCACGACAACGTCGCTATGGAATTATAAAAACTGCCCACTTCAGATGCTTTCAGTTAAAGGGTTATATGCACAGGGGAAATTATAGTGTTTATGTAAACGTGGCCTAGAGACAGGCATGGAGTAGGCATTGGTATATAGTTGAAGTTTTTAACAATGGAACCAGCTTCGGGATCAGTTCCAAGAAAACACTATTTTCTATTATTATCTATTTCCTTGTAATGAGCACTCTTGTATTTGACCTGACTATTTGACTGAAAAATTTATAATTTCAAGAAACGAACGACACGATACGAAACGATAGTTTTTTTACTGATAATTTCTGGTATCTTTTGTCTAGTGATGCTAGCGTGTCTTTAGTTTTAAAGTATAGACTTTAAAACATGTTGCAAAGTAGACTCCGTAGTCACTGCTATCCACACCAATAATCAAATAGCTTAACTATAAACAGATATAACTTAGCTTCTATTATTTAAATATAAACTTAATTAGACACGATCCAAGACAAATTATAAAACTAATTTCAAAAGCAAACCGCCATGGTCATTAATTTCGGAAATATTTTAACTTCACAAAGAAACTCTAAATTATCGAGGCGAGTCGCCAACGAGTGGACATCTATATTGGATTGGCGCGCGCTTCATTTGAATTTCAAAGCGAACCATCGGGTGTTTAAATGGAACTTTTTATAAGAACTTTTAGTAGAGAGCTATTAATTTTTAAACTTTCTTAATAAAGTGCGTTAGAACTTGGAATACGTTTATGGGAGTTAGCGATCAGTAATTTTGTCCGTGTAAATTACGAGACGCTAATGTAAACAGGACAAACAAGGGTCAAACGAGCAATGACGATAAAAAAGCATCTTTAAGTGGCACATAGGTAAATATTGATAAACAACATTATTAGTAAATTTTATTGAAAGGTAGGTATTCATTCTCTGTAATCTTAAACATTAGTATAATAAATGAAATTGTAATAACTGAATTTAATAAATTCAATGTTAAAACTTAATATTCAATCTACTACTACTTTCTATTCTGAACATCAATGCATTGATGATGTCTTTGTGTTACTGATGGGCGACAGTGACTTCTTACCATCATGTATCTAGATGTTCTAACATAAAAAAGTAAAACATTGCATAAAGATTGCAAAAAGCCGGTATAATCATTAAAATTATTTTAAAAGCTTTTTAGTACCTGATCAAAAAGTTTTATACAAATCCGTTCATCCATGCGACGTGATTAGGAAGTAGATTAGCTTGGCACGTGGTCTGTATCACAGTGCCATCGCTTTATCAGAGTTTATTTGAGAGAATAGGTTATCCTCATACAAAAGTACGAACTGAGGCACGTTTGTATGCGCCTTGTGACGTCATGTGTGTACACAACGTTGTCAGCGCAGCGGGGGAACGCATACAAAGATTATTCTTAGTCAGTTGTCGGTATTTGGGTCTATGTAGTTGCTACGTATCGCGCAAAAGTATTCAATTATGTCTCCAACAAAGCCGAAGTTGACTTACTTCTTAAATACACTCTGGTTTTATTACCGCCCGCCGACCGTACCACGATAACGGTCTAAGGTTTATTACTTTTTATTTTACATTGACGAAAAACTTTATGGTTGTATTTTTAACTTTTTGCTCGGTAATAAAATAAAAAAAATGAATGAAATTTCAAAAATTAATTATTCGGGTATTCTTAGGCGTGGTTGCTTAGCAAAAGAAATTTTTACCATCGTACAAATAGTTGAATTTTTTGTAGAGGTGTAATTTTAAAAAAAAACCTTTAAATACTTGACCATAAAAATCTTGACATTAGGAATTTCAATTATCATTATTGAATGTTTATTTACTTTCCATTCCCTAGTTGTACAATACAAATAGTAACTTAATTTCCTAATAATTCTCTTTTATCATCGCACTGTCCGATAACTTAGACAACAAGAATAGAACCTCAAAGAAAAACTTATTAGGCTTGTCAAATATAAAGACAACATAGTAAAAGATGTCTACGAACACTGTCCAATGCAAACGTGTAACAAGGTTATAGATGACTCAGGGTGTTTACATAGGCTAATGGCAGGCAACATTCATAGTTCTTAGGCATGACATACAAACACATAAATAATGAAACAAATATACGAGTGTAAGGTGTATCTTGATGTAGGGTGTGTAGCAATGTTTACCAGGCCGACCACTTGGGGGTCAGAAAGGAGTGGAATCATGTTTTGTAAGAATTACAAACACAATATTACAAACACACTTTTGTAATTAAGGTAGTGTTTATAATCACTACAACGTCAGTGTATGCTACATCTATGATCACTACATAGTATAAAAAAATTATTCACCTCTTTGTCTGTCTTTCTAGTCTTCTTCTTCTAAACCACGCAACGGATTATGATTAGATTTTTCCCAGTAGATATATTATTTCTCAAGGAAGGTTATAAGATCATAAAAATATAGTGTATGTACATTCTTATGTAATTTGACTGATAAAAATATTATAAGTAGATACCTCATTTATAGAGCAGCGAAGCGAGCGCATGTCGCTTCTTTCTACTATAATAAGAACATGAACATGCAGCACAACTTCGTTGCCGCTCATAAAAACTGTGACCGATATATAACAAATGAAATGGGAATTAGTTACAGGAAGGTTAGTAATTGTAAGAGGAAATATTTTCATTATCAAAGCAGATCCGAAACTACCGATGTTAGAAACTAGGAATTTTATCTGTTAACTAAAAATGTTGCTGCTAAACCAAAAGCAAAACAACATTGTAAGAGTCAACTATTTTCTTCATCAATAACACTCATAACGAACTGAAACTAAATTGAGAGTTTCCTGTAGTAGGTATAGGGGCATGGTACAAGCTAAGAACTTATAACGAAACTTATTATTTATTTGAGCATAAAAGTAGCGAATAATTTGTAAGTTCCTAAAGTAACCTTAAAATTAGTGAGTTAAGGGTGCAATATTCAACTGTGAATCTAAGTCGACCTTCCCTGCTCGCCATTCTTGTTGAACAAGTGAATGAAGTTACAGCGCCCGCTCTCTCTTTTCAGGGGTTATTGTACATTTGCTTGCACTTTTGCACTATTTTACCTTCTATATATTTTGATTTATGAAATGACGTTGTGACCAAGAGTTACCTATGTTAAATTTATCGTTTTTGGCATTTGTCAGTCATTGATTTATAACTTTCATTGTTTATGTACGAGTATATCATACCAACAGCACTGCAGATAATACAGTGGCGGCGCTAGGCCACACTTGGACGTCGGCGAAATTAGGTACGCGAGGCCTTTCATTTCAAAAAAAAATTGTAAAATTTTTGCGAGGCCCCCTCAGATGCGAGGTCGTCGGTGGTCGCCGACGTCGTCGACGCCTTGCGCCGCCACTGTCAATAAAAGGTTTGCAGCTTATCCAGACGAGGAGTCGTTTGATTACTGTTACGTAACAGTATCATTGCAACTGGGTAAAATAAACGGGCTAAAGGGAAGACATGGTTTTAAATTTATGGCTTAATCCGTTCAAAATGAGAAATTTGCAGCAGTTGTAGTGTAGTGTATAATTATAATATGCATATAATTATACACTACATTCAAATGTACCAATCAAAATAAAATAAAAATAAAAGTATAAAATGGCCCGTTGTTCAAGTAAAAAACTCGTCAACGCTATATTATTCACTACGGATTTTTTGGTATGATTATTATTTTATACCTTTCTCATTTATTATTATTTTATATCGGTTAACTTCCGCCACCGCACTTCACGGGATAAAGCCAGGTTCCACCAACACCACCTGGATACCTGGCGTTCGTCCACAGTTCGATTTTCACGTCATTTTCTACCGCGTACGTGTAAACTGTGGAACGAACTTCATCCCTCAGTATTCCTACAGTGCTATGACATGGGGACCTTCAAGAAGCGGGTCTATCGCTTCCTTCGAGGCCAGCAACGCGTTGGTGGCGCCCCTGGTGTTGCCAATGTCCATGGGCGACGGTGATCACTTACCATCAGATGACCCGTCTGTTCGTTTGCCTGCTTAGGCTATAAAAAAAAATCTTTCGGACCAAACAACAATGTATAAGTTTTTAATTGATGACAGGGAAGTTTTGAAATTAATTTTTTAAAGATTTAAAATATTTTTTATCCCTTTAGCAGGAGTAAAATATTTTTATATTTTTTTAGCCACATAGAATCGTCTCAATCCACTTTGCTTGACATGGCGTCTGAGATCAAATCTATAACAATGAAATACAAAGATGAAGCGGTTACACTCGGGAAATTAAGGCAAGTTAAAATCGTTACTAATTCATCATCTTATAGTCCCTTAACAACAAGTAAGTTTAATTTTACGAACTGTTTAACTTTAATCAAGATTTTTAAACATTAAAACACCGGATTCTATTCGATGTACCTGGGTTCGATACCCAGCGAGGCCGAGATTTGAATGATTAATTTAACTTTCCAATCATTATCTCGATGTATTTTCTTGTCTTGTGTTTGCCATTAACTTTACAAAAATATTTGAAATTAATCTGATTACAACTAAGGCAAAGGAGTGATTACAGCTACAGGCTCAGATCTTATAATCTCGCTCTCTCCTCATAACTTATCCTGCACATAGTCCACTCCATCCTGTACCCGTCTGATGATATCGGGAGCAATTTAATCAAAACTTGTCGGCCGATACCCTCCAGCCCTCCAGCGATAATTAGGTTGCGGCAATAATTGCGCCCTCATCCTGCGCTTCCCATCAATTGCTTATTAAATACTAGCTTATGTTAAAGCTTTGTAAGGCTGCTTGAGATCAATGCATTAGTATGAGTTCTAAGCTTGAAATAAGTTCGTTAGTGGTGTTAGTAGTTTGATGTAGGTATTAAATGCTCCATTAAGAGCCTTATTATACAGTATAACCACCGAGAAAAACAAATATTACTGGTCATACCAGTATGACATCCCAGTATGACCACCGAGAAATGCCCTTAGTTTCATTTCATAATGCGAGTATACTATTTTGAATGTAAATAAGGAAAATAATCATTCTATACTTTTATAACTTTCTTTCAAGTCATAAAAAATGACTTTAATTTGAAGGATAAATAACTGTCGAGAATACCATTTCTCAGACTGACCTTTTACAAAACATAACGGACTTCAAAATCGATAAGTAGGGCCAACTCAAGAACTACCCGTCATAATGTCGCTCAAATTTAATAATATAAAATATCGTCGAATTGAGAACCTCTTTCTTTTTGAAGTCGGTTAAAAAGGCGCTTATGCCTATCTCAAAATGACAGTAGACATTCGTTGTCTTTAGAAAGAGAGGCCTTAGGAGCGGCGGCCGCATAAACCTTTATATATAAACTTTTATAAAAATATTGCAAACACAAAGTATTTCAGGTAAGGGACCTTGGGATGCGTTTATTTCCAAAATTCCAAGTAGCTTAAACTTTAACAATTCAAGCTATAATTTAGTATTCCAAACCTTCTCCTTTAGGTATACAAATATTGTTCGAAAATGTTTCAAATTAATTTTTGAAAGCGCTATACGCAATCTCTGCCCAGTTTCCTAAATTATTGAGCTTCTCGGGGTTTCCTTCCGGCTCTTTATGAAAAATTCCTTCGATACGAACCGTCTATACAACGTCTAAACACACACTTATACCCTGCCTAAATAAAAACTTATACACTACCTAAATATACACTGGCTAAATATTTAGGACGCTGCTTCGGATAATGCGGAGATGTTTCGTCGAGGTTATAAATTGAGAGGTTATTTTAAACGTTTCCGAGATTGTACATGAAAAATTCGAAGCGCTTTGAGTTATGGTTGCAACGTGAAAAATGTATCGAAGTTCCTGTTTCTTCGTTGATATATGATAGAAACGTTCAAAAGATTTTAACTCTGATATATTTTAGAAGGAAGTTCAGGATTAGTCTACTGTAAGACGTTTTTATTTTTTTGCTTTTTGACTTGCGCAGTAGTAGACCATTGTGGCACACTATTAAGCACGGGAGTCTTCTGAGAATGATAAGATTAAGGCCATAGTCCACCACGCTGGTCAAGTGCGGATTTGTAGACTTTGCACACATTTGAGTTTTGCGAACTCTCCAGAATGCTGGTTTTCTCACGATGTTTTATTTCACCGTTATAGCGAGTGTCATTTTAAGTGTTTCAAACGCACATAAATCCGAAAAGTCAGCCCTGAAATTCTAACCCTTTGAGTAGGAGGCTGAATTCTTGGCCATAAGGCCTTCACAGTTCATTGTAGGTCATTAGAGAAATCGAATAGAGATATGAAAAGTATTTATTTACCTACTGTCTGCCATTGAGATTTCTACTTATAAGTAGATGCGACTATTAATTTGAGAAAATAGGAAGTAGCAAGTAAAGGAAAAAATTATGTAAATCAAATAAATACCCCAATTTTCAAGAAATTATTTTATTAATTTTATTTATATTGACAGCACCCGCATATAAATTGAAACCGCTGACTCCGTTATAATAGCAATCTGCTATACCCAAAATAAACCTTTTAAAATTCCGTGGTTTTGGTTTTATTAAAGTGCCGCATTTACCAGCCTGAAACACTGACCACAAATCCATGCTGGCAGACTAGAGTTCTCTCGCATGGGACAAAAAATCCTTAAAGTCGGAGCACCTTCTTAGAGGTAACTATCTCAGTCTTCGGTGGTAGCAACGCATCTCCGACCGAATAAGAACGTAGCTCATACTAACAATTACTAACTGTACTATTACTAACAGGACTAACTATCACTTGCAGTCCTTGTCCTCATACTTATTATCAATTTAACCAACTAATATTCTATACCATCTGTTAACTGAGCTAACCTCATCTCTTCCATGAAAATTGAGTCACAGTTTTGATGGAAGAGATGAAAAGGGTGGTGCTATATGCTCGTTTGCTATCTTAATTCCGTAAAAAAGGAATCTTCACTGACGAGGAAAGACTCGAGTTCATATTAGTAGGCCATAACAGCTTCATGCCAGCCCATACTCAATCACGCAGCTTGGTTAGAGGTCAACCTTGGAACTGCTCGTTTATGTACCCTTTGGAGCACGGTGGCAGTAAAGTTTTTTACTTTAAATGATCACCCAACCGCTGGTTTTGCTTAATTGCTACTGGTTATTTATGCAATGAAAATAAATTATTGTGGTAAACATTCTGTATGTGAAAAAGAAAAAAGTTTGGCTCAGTTACATAACAGCGTAAATCTCAACCCTACTCGTGGATTAGTTACGCGCGGTTAGGGCTGTCTATTTATAGAACAATCGATTTCTAAATGCCAGACTGAATTACCTTTCTCAACAATGAATGTCACTCTATAAAATGTATAAAAGAGTTCATTATGGTATTCTATTAAAATAAGACTGTAGTCGGTTATAATAAAAGCTATTTTTAACCGACTTCAAAAAAGAAGGAGGTTCTCAATTCGACCGTATATATGCTTTTTTTTTTATGTTTGTTCAGCGATTTTTTCGTCGTTTATGGGCCGATTTTGATAATTCTTTTTTTGTTGTAAAGTAGATATGCGCAGTGGGGTCCTTTTGAAAGGATCATCAGGATCTGATGATGGCATCTCGGAGAAATCGAGGGCAACTTTCGAAAATTGTATGGAAGACTAGTGTGTTTGTTCATGTTATCATAAATACATTAAAGCGCTACCATTTCAAGAAGGTCTGGAGTCGATCTGATGAAGCCGAAAGACAGTCGTGGGAACTCCTCAACGATTTACTGCAGTTATCTAGTGTTTGGACTTGATTAATTTGTTGTGACGAGAACTTTACACATACATGTTGAATTGAGCGCTATCTGGCGAGTAATTTTTGAGTTACCTCTACTTATCAAGGTTGAAGTCGGTTATTTTTTTTTGTAAAAAGCAATTATGATTGAATGTAATAACTGTAGTACACTTGTTTTGAGTAAGTAGATTATCTACAATTTTCTGTACAGCTAAATGTCTAACAAGCTTTTCAACCCTATTGACCTACTAAATTATTTACGCTTAGCTAGGGGTGCCTCTATTTATGGTTCAAACGGTTTCCACGGTGTGTTGTCTGTGTAACCTTTGAACATAGAGATTATTATTAGAGCCCTTTTACTTTTATGCCATTCTACTTTATAGGGTATAAGGCAGGTAATGCTAGGGAATAAGGTTAAGTTATGTGTGGTGTGGATGCCTCTCGAAGTTTATGTTCTTTTGATGTTATACTTGTTTTAATTCCTGAGGTATAAAGTAATGGATTTGCAATGATGGTTAACTCGGATAGTGTTATATAAAAATATCTTTGTATGTAATTGCTACAAATATCTTACGTATATTCGCATTATTGAGCAAAATATTCGCAAAATTAGGTTAATTTTAGTCAACTTATTTGAATTTATTTATCATCACGTGGCTTATCTCCTCCTTTTTAAATTGTTAGGCATGATTCTATAAACTGACATAACTTTTTTACTTATGAACCGATTTGAATAATATAACAAACTATGACATAAATCGGTTAAGCTGTTTCGGAGATTAGCGTGATTAACATCATAGTCAAACAGAGAATTATTATTATTATATTAAAATGCATATCATGCATGTACTCCATTCACGTTCGATATAGAATCCACATTCTCGGCGATTCCAGTATAGAATGCATAATGAAAGGCATTATGCAAAGTTTTCAACCAATATTTGACCTACAATCCACTTCATAACAAAGATAACACTCTCTCTCGATCAGACAACGGATTTAAGTTGTTAATTCCCTCGAGATAGGGGTTAAGTTACCTTGTAAGTAGTTGTGTACATAATCCATAGTCTCACGATGTCTTTAGCAAGTACTCCCTTGTATCGCATAATCGATGGAGTAATTGGAATATTGGATTGTTAAGTTATAAGCGATTGGCGAGTAATCTAATTTTATAGTTTTCAAATCTGGTTGTTAAATGAAAAATTTTACTGCCTGTACTTTATTGAATCTTAATTATATAGAAAAAGACCAAACTTTATCTTATCTTATACATATATAAAATTCTCGTGTCACAATGTTAGTTACCTTACTCCTCTGAAACGGCTTTACCGACTTTTACCAAATTTTATATGCATATTCAGTAGGTCTGAGAATCGGCTACTATCTATTTTTCATATCCCTAAATGAGAAGGGTTGACCTTAACATTTTTTTGGCAAAACAACGTTTGCCGGGTAGGCTAGTATAATCTAGAAAATATCGTAGATTATTTACTTTCCAATAATATGAACAAAACCCAGTGGCTTTGAAAGTTAATATTTTCGAAGTGCCATGGACAACACACAAGACAAGGACACACACGCAGACCGAGAAAGGAAATTTAAACTCATCTTTCAAATCGAATCGAACTCAGGACCCTCGGAACCCGGCGTGTTAACCATTGCGCTGGGTCGTCTAGTTCTTGGAACTAGTATATTTTACAAGCGGTATAGAAAACGAGTTTCAGGCTTGTCATGACGTCATGTGACGTACATAATATGTTGCCACAATGAAATGCTCGAAGCAAATCGCTAGGCATTCATCCTTTGCACCGTGGTGTTGAGGGAGCTCAGTAAACAGCCAGGCGTCGCGACGGCCCGCCGCGGCGGCGCCCCAGCCTTATTCGTTACATACTACATTAATAGCTGTATCGTATTTGTTTACTGTTTTTAAATTTTGAAGGAATTAAGGTAGATAATGATCATGTAGCACCTTATGCTGGTCATGATAATTGTGACCGAGACAGAAAAAGACTCAAATGGGAATTTGATAGTTAGGCCTTGTTATTCTTTGTAGAAGTTTATAAAATAAAATTGTTAGTGAGAGTAGGTATCAGTCTAATTTGGTCACGTAATAAGTGTTTTTGGATACGTAATGTGTTCGGTATCTTTGAGGATTGAGATGGTTACCTGTAAAATATTTAACTTTTCTAACATTAACATAATTGCTGTTAGCCAACAGAATTGGCACAAGATATCCAAGTACCGCAACGTAAATATACAAGATCCTATGGGATCTCAAAGAAGTCATCACAAAAACCACGTCACGAGATTTTTATATTTTCTGGTAGAAAATTGAAACCTGGTCCTTTCACTCAGATGAAAGAGCTACTACATACTTAACTATGGGATCAACAGAGAGTTATTTGTTCAATAACAAATTCTTAGCGTATTCCGCATTAGAAGGAAGCTTTGAAAGCTAAATACTTTGTATTATGCGAAAAAAAAATTCGTACTATCCTCGCTGTTTTATACTTCAACTAAAGGTTGAAGGATAAAGAATGTCTGAACCTTTCGCATCACGTAGATAATAATCACTTAATAGTAAAATAAGACAAATAAATATATACGTGAACACATTTTCTTCAATATTTTGTTCCCCGACTCCATAGCTTAGCGGCTCTGCATTCAAAATGAAGGGTCTTGGGTTCGAGTTTTTACTGATACAGATATTTATGAGACAGATAAAATAAGTGTTTGGTCTGATGTAATGTGGCGAATTGAGTATGTTAGCGTTTATTCATTTAACGCTAATTAAGTTTTCTCGAACACGTAGCAAGAAAGACTAAACTACGCTTACTTGCTGAACAGGATTGTAGGTTATTGCAAATTGTTTGCGTCCCAAAACCATTAATTTAGTTAATGAATTCTGGAGCATCGAGCCGACGGACGAATGGCTTCCCGATAACAGGCTCAGTAGGTTTGTAGCTGAGGGTACTTCGAGAAACGGCGAATATTGCTAACGTGGAAATCTGCGGTGCTTGTTAAGGAGATGTATCGTAATTTGGTTTTCGGTTGGAGAAGATATTTGTATTTTTCTTGTTAATAGGCTAAAATGAGCTCGTTTTTCCGTAAATGTTCTTCAAGAACAGTTTTTATGAAATTAAAGCAAAGCAAAAGCATACAGCACCACTTTTTCGATAACTCGTGACCAAAATAGAACATGCAAATAGGGACTAGGGCTAAGTCGAGATAGTAGACGGTGGTAGCATATTAGTTAGTTTGATAATGAGTGTGAGGACTTGGACAGCGACTGTTAGTGATAGTTAGTCCTGTTAGTTGTGGTTAATAATAGTCCAGTTAGCAGATGTGTTTATTTATTTATTAAGTTTAGGTCTGTCAGTGATTACAACACTAAACATACATACAAACAAGCTTATATCTCGTATTAATTACTAAGTGTTTAACCTTTTAAGGCAAACACAGTATGCCAATGCCATGTTGTCACCAAAATAGAAAGATGCTCGATGTTGTTATTAAGATCGTCAAATCCAAAAGATTATAACCGGCTCTAAACCTGTATGTGCAAAGGAGTATATGATGAGTCAGCCATCAAAATAAAGATCACATAATATATCGTGACGTAAGAGACAATTCGACTTGCATAAAATCCCTCACGGCGTCAATTTGACACAGTCCCGTTGGATGGTATCGATTGCGCAATTTAAAGGCACGCACTGGAATGGTTCCAGTGACATCGCAGTAATGATCCTCGCATCGCAAAATACTGCGGTTGTTCTCATCATTAGTGATAATGATTGCGTAATGATGATGTGGGTTATCTGTTACTGTTAGTTATCACTGAAAATGTGGTTTGTTTATTCATGATAAACGAATGCTTGACAAATCTGTATCTATATGTTAATAATCTTTCTGGCTATATTAAGGCGTCCTAAAATACTCCGTCCAATCGCATCCAACTTACATCTGTGTTTTATCAGGGTATTATTGAAATTCATTTTTTATGTATAATTGTATATCCTAACACCCAATAACATATAAATCTGTAACTTATGGTGGCCCCTACATTATGAAAAGAAGTATGATTAGGGGTCTTAGAACCCAGCAGAATGATTTTTAGAATTTTCACCTGTGTGTCTATAATATTATTCGCGCTAATGTTCGCAACAGCTTAACGCATTTAACTGTGGTTTTTAGTAATATATTGTGATAAGCTTGCCTTAGCAAAAAACTTTTTAGTTCAGTAGGTTCACAAAAAAAAATGTTACGAGTGTTTAAAGAGTCACGCTTAACAACTTCCAAACGCGAAGTAAGTTTATAAAATAAACTTGTTCTAAACGAACCTAAACCAAAGTAACAAAATATCGTAGCAGCTCGTAGCGTAGGGCTACGTCGTAGACTTCGTAGCACCGGCCATTCTACCCGGCGTAGCGCAAACGTTTAAACTAATTAGGGGTCAAAGACACCCAGTCCTTGCGGGGTAATGTGAGGGGTAATTCCTGTCTTATACATATTTAAGCGATCCCTACTTTAAAATAAAACCACTGTCCTCCAGGATTCTTTGCCTTAATTTTACCACTTAAATAGTAGTGTAATTATTTGTTGCCTGTACATATGTATGTGGAAGAGATGTGAGAAAATGTTGTTGGGGGTCAATTTAATCTAATGCAATGATTGTTAAAATATTTGTCTGTTTGTATGTGTCGTACACCATAAACTCAGAAAAAGCTTGACTAATTCAGATATGGTTTTTAGTAATAGATTAAAGTGCGCTTCACAATTTATTCGGTTTATAAGTAAACAATAAGTAGATAAATACGTAGGAAATTTTTACCCGACTGCGTCAGAAGGAGGGTTATGTTTTTCGAGTGTATGTATGTATGTATGTATGTATGTATGTATGTTTGTATGTATGTCCATTTATCTGTGAGGCCCCACAGCCCAAACGGTTGAACGGATTTCGACATATGAGGTATCGTTGAATTCGCTAGAACTGTGGAAGTGTCACAGGCTATATAAATTTTCAAAATGGCGCCCGAAAGTGGAAGAAAAAGAGGGGATAATCTTGAGATTTTTTGTTATCTTAGCAATATGGGTATCAAGTGAAAGATCGTGAAAAGACCTTTTCAAATATATGTATATATATGTCATGTAACATTTAGGCACACGTATTAACACAAATTGTCAAAAAACATCTCAAAAAGTAGAATTTTTCGGCGAACCCCCTAAAAAGTCTGAAATAAAAATATTATTATAAAAACAAAAAACCCGACTGCTTACAAAAGAACTCAAAAGAAAAAAACAAGTGTCACAATATCAACATAAAATACTTCATGGTGCTGCAGGCGGGGACAAACAATACTGTTACCTACGGGTAAAAAAAGATTTATCACAAGTACTACGTTTGTCACCGCATGCGGTAGCATGAAGTATTTTATGTTGATATTGTGACACTTGTTTTTTTCTTTTGAGTTCTTTTGTAAGCAGTCGGGTTTTTTGTTTTTATAATAATATTTTTTTCATCACACCTATTCGAAAAAGACGACTTGGTTCGGACTTACGGGGTTCCAAAGTTGCTGTTTTCTATTCAGCGGGCGGGAATGAATTTTCATACAACTTTTCCGTCCGGCTAGATCTTTTCCGTCCTATTTTGAATTTAGAACATTTTAGTATTTTGCGCTAAAGAAGTCGAACGCAAATATTGTTTGAATAAAGAATGTCTGGTACGACGCGAGGGCCCCGCCAGCTGAATCAAATTAAGATTTCGTTTTCAAATTAAAATTAAGTTTTCGTGCATTTTAACGTATTATTTTCTATTATATATATATATAGGAAGCGCTCATAGCCCGGCGGCTTGCGTCGATCCTAAGCGATCGACAAAGTTAAGCAACAGCGGGCGCGGTCGGTACTCGGATGGGTGACCGCTAGTGGCTAAATTTCTTGAGCGCTTCCGTGCTTCGGAGGGCACGTAAAGCCGTCGGTCCCGGTTGTTATCGATTGATAGCAGTCGTTAAGCCATGTCGGAAGCCTTCGGGCGGCTTGAAAACTTTCGACACTGGGTTGGCCACTAACCCCTCCACCAACCCGCATTGGAGCAGCGTGGTGGAGTATGCTCTAGGCCTCTTCAGTAATGAGGAGAGACCCGTGCTCAGTAGTGGGCCATTAGTGGGTTGTAGCTTAGCTTTTTTTTTATATATATATTATTTTCTCATAGTGGGTGATGAAAAGTAGAGTGTATCACTCGGGTGCAAGTATATTTTTGGCTCGGGCGACGTACTTTGAATCCCTCGCTACGTTCGGGATTCTACTAAAGAATCCCTCGCTACGCTCGGGATTCTACTCTAGAATCCCTCACTTCGCTCTGGATTCAAAAAACGCCCTCGCCGAAAAAATATTACTTTGCACCCTTGTCATACAATCTACTACATAGAATCAGTCATCGCCTTTTGTTTCTAGAGCGTAATAGAGGAACACATACAAATATAGCCACGCTAAGTAATACCTTTGTACCGGTTATAGCCTAACCTTCTAGATTAGGTTCTATTCAGTAACACAATGGAGTAATACGCGCTTACACCGTTAACTTAATTACACGTAACGTATGCTGTGACATTCACATTTGTTTAAATAGTAATTACACTCGACCATTACCACTAATGTTGAAACAACCGCTAAATCGCGTCCGCGCGATCCATTACGCAGTTCGTAAGAGCGGTATTTCGATTGTGCTAACAAATTACGCAATCGGTAAGTTGTAGTGTAAAGTTCTCGTTAGGATTATATAACTGAGTTAAAAATCAAATTTTAGAGTTCCTGTTGTAAGTTTATTAAGTAAGTTTCCAAGGGTTCTGGGTTCAATTTTATGCGAGAAAAATGAGTTTAAATTCTCGTTCTTGGTTTGGGTTTGTGTCTTGTGTGTTGTCCATCGCACCCATGTCACAGGGAATCCTAATGTGGGGCTATGAGTGTGTAGCGTAGCGATATTTATTTTTCTAGTTTGCTTTTGTTAAATTTATTTTTATTTATATTCTACCGTGAGTAACATTCATTATTCTCAATCGAATAAATTAGATGTAGAATTTATCAAGTTAAAGAAAACTAATTTATAAGATACGAAATCTCTAACAAAATATAGATTTGTAATTCCCACCTACCCCTCACTCACATTTCCTTTGTGATTAATGATTTGTGAGAAGTAATGTTCTTGCGTAGATATAGGTTTCAGATAATTTCTCCATACTAAAAATGTAATTCTGTCCGTTTCCTAGCATTTCATAAGAAATTTGATATGTATATATTGTACATCTAGACTGTGCCTAAAAAAGATAGCTCATAAGATAGTTTTATTTTAATATGGGGAGTCAACCATATTTTCAGTTAGGAATTTGTCACATTCACTTTCTTAACAAAACTAGATCGTGCTGTAGGCAATTTTCATGTCTGGACAGGAGCCGACCTCTGTGTGCGATGTCGCCACGCTTTTTTCTTTTACTCACAGTAACACGGTCTTTTGCGACAATTTTAACGGAAAAGCGTTCCAATTACGAGTTTAACGGAAAAACCGCCCCCAAAAACTAGTTTAAGGCTATAATGTTACGCGTAATCGGAGAACGTGGATCTAATTGGGACTGGATAAGATTTAAACCCGCGGGACCTGTCGAGGGTCGGGGCTGATGGCTGCCTCCAGTCACGCGACTATCATCGCTGCGATCTGTGTAATCGTCTGTCAGTATCGGAATTTGGATATCGAACGTTTTCGGAGTATTTGTAGAACTGGGTTGATTGCTTCGTAGTTTAAGTTTCAAAAGCAATCTATGCTAATATTGTATAGACGAATGATTCGTATTGTTGGTTGTCTGTGATTGATACACTTGAAAAGCACTGGACCGATTTAAACTTTTTTCATCGTTAGAATCCTACATTATTCTTTGTAACATAGGCTTTATCTATTACTATAATAACGTAAGATGTAAGATTAAAACATAAAATACACGTCCTTTTTATTTAAAGGTGGAAAGCAACTATTCTCACTGAGGCTTTCAATAGTTATTTCGGTTTTCCACCAATTTGCACTGGAACAGTATGGCGTAGTATTCGTTGTAAACGTTCTCTGTGGCCATTAACGGGTTGAGTTAAACTTAGATGTTCTATCTTTAGACTCGTTTTTTTTGAAATAGATGACACAATAACTTAAACGACTTTTAACAAATTCAATGAACAAAACCATAGACGAATTTACTTCAAATGAAAAATAAACGTAAATTTTATTGCGTGTTTTTGAAACTTATTCGAATAAACAATATATCATGTCGGTCACGGAGCGGTTTACTTTATAAATAACAAATGTCGAGCAAAAACTCCAATTGGTTCCCTGCCAGCGTCAAAATATACGAGCGTTTTTAAAATATCAAACATGGCGCCGTATTGAATTTTGAACAGAACGTTTAAAGTCTGACGGCACGGTATCGTTACTGTTTTCAGAAGAGTTCATAATGAAAAAGGTTTCTTACTTAAAAGTATACTCAATATTATGTTACAAAATATTTTATCACTTTTTATGCAGTACACGATTTCTTTATTTGTGTTAAAATTTAAAATATTAGTATACTTACGTATCACTTGGTGACTCATGTATAACGTTCGCAAAGATATAATGCAATCTGATAACTAGCTCCATAACAGTGTAATGGACCATATTTTTTACAAATAAATCAAGTCATTACAGGATACACAATATGATCCGCTAAATACGCAATTAACAGAGGCAGTAATTAACAACGCCTCAATTAACAAGACCAGGATGGCCTCTCACTCTGAAACAAATATCAAAAATGTGACTTGAAATCACTTAGCTGAGTTACCAAAAACGCACAATGGAAAAACTAATAAGACACAATAGAAGTAATACTGGCAATAAGATCATAATAAACTATGTGGAAGTCGCACAGCATCCACAATATAACAGCACGTAATACGGCGAATCACGTACGGTGACGTCATCACGTGGCAAAAGCTAGTTTCAAATAAAAGTTTCATAACATCGCCACCGTCATAAATAACGTTGCTTTACGACACACAGACAGTTTATTGTGCTAGCAACTCGAAGGAAAATAAAAGTAAAACTGCTTGGACGGCCATGATCGTTGCTTCTTCAGTGGTTTACTGAGCGAGCGAGATGGAAGATGAGTGTTATGACGACCCGTGTGACATAATAGTTATCATGACAGGTTGCCCTTCCAAAGGTCCAGGATTCAATTTCCAGCGAGACGGAAATTTGAATATGTTTAAATATCGTTCACCTCGGTCTGGGTGTATGTTTTTGTGTCTTATGTGTTGTCCATGTACGTAAAAAAACTATCAGGAACGTAATACTTATTTCATTATAATCATTTCACAAGTTATTTAAGTAATGGCAACAACCAAAATGGCGAGGGCACTAAGTTAATAAAACTTTGTTCATTTACCTGAAGACTCAAATGAACTCCAGCATAAATGTCTTTTCTATAGTTTCTTGTTCTCGATTCTTGTTGTTAAACCGTTCACCACGGGTAAGGAAGCAAGTTGGATTTATATAAAATGGATTCCCTGTGTCGTGGGTGCCATGGACAACACACAAGACAAGAACACACATCTAGACAAAGAACGGAAAAAACTCATCATTTAAATCAATTTCCGCCTCGCTGGGAATCGAACCCAGGACCCTCGGGACATCCGGCGTGTTAACCATCGCGCCACCCGGGTCGTCAAATATATTTCGCCTAAACTGCTTAACACTAAAATGCTAAACGAAATACCGTTTGCATCTGAACATTAATATAGTAAATCCGACGTAAGCATAATATCTGGCGAAACGTCTGCTTGGTGAAACCGCCGCTTAAATCCAAAATGTGTCACGTATAGCAGTTACTCAGTTATGTAAATGTTGAATTAATTGAATAACACTTTACGAGGATTAGTTTGGTCTTTGAATTATCATAACAACTCGTCGTATAAATATACTAGCAATGAACACATAGTTGTATTATAAATACCCTACTAATCTTTTAAAAGTTTGAGACTAAATATAGATGGATGATTGTCCCTCTTTCACACAAAACTACTTAACGGATTTTGATACAATTACCAATAATACAGCTTGTCATACGCTATATTTTATCCCGATATTCCCACGGGATTGAGTCTAACGCAGTTAAAAATAACAAAGCGCAGCTAATTCTCCAGAAGAAAGAATAAGTATAAGAGGATAAGAGGATAAGAGGAAAGGAAAACATCGCTGTTCACCTGAACGTCCTGCAGATTATTCTCAAAGATGTATGAAGTCTGCCAAGAGAATGGTGGACAAGGCTCTGTATCCTTCACATTGTGGAAATATAATAATTGCTTTTTACAAAAAAAAATAACCGACTTCAACCTTGATAAGCAGAGATAACTCAAAAACTACTCGCCAGATGGTGCTCAATTCAACATGGAAGTGTAATTGCAGTAAATCGTTGAAGAGTTCCCTCGACTGTCTTTCGGCTTCATCAGATCGACTCCAGACCTTCATGAAATGGTAGCGCTTTAATGTACTTATAATAACATGAACAAACACACTAGTCGTCCATACAATTTTCGAAAGTTCCCCTCGATTTCTCTGAGATGCCATCATCAGATCCTGGTGTCCTTATCAGAGGACCCCACTGCGCATATCTACTTTACAACAAAAAAAGAATTATCAAAATCGGCCCATAAACGACGAAAAAATCGCTGAACGCCCATAAAAAAAAGTATATATACGGTCGAATTGAGAACCTCCTTCTTTTTTGAAGTCGGTTAAAAAGTGGTAAAGTATACTATTTAATAGAATTTAAGTGGAAAGTTTGTTTGATTTTCAAACAAACTTTCTACTCCTATAGTACCCCGTTAGGGGTAGAATATGACAAAACACTTTCTTAGCAATCGTCTACTAACAAGCAATTTTCGATATTTTGTGATAATGTGAGTGACATTTCACTTTAATATACACGTATAGCTATAGATAGATGGGAAATTAACTTCGTCTGTCACTCGTTACTTCTTCACGTTTAATCCATTAGATAGATTTAGGTGGAATTCGGAAAGGAGATAGTTTGACACCCTAGTAAGGAAAGGCTTGTTCCCCGATAATGTGCTCCCTCGGGTTTTTCTAAGGATAAATTGCCATTTTCGATTATCCATGCATTGCAAAACTGCGAGAAAAACAATTAATCCATAAAATTTTACTTTCACCGTTTTAAGTAACAAAAAAGAAAAATTATTAAAATTCAAAGCCTTACGCGTTAAAAATACAAAAGGAACGAAATCCGATAGAGTGCTCCACGTCATTACAGAATGGGAATGCTATGTCATTATTTAAATTCACGATTTCGATGTTTGCGATCGCAAGACTGTTTTTGTATTTAAATTTTTCGAGAATCAGTCTTCACATTAACCTACTATTCGCTATCGAGTGCCGCCATTGAATTTCCCTTGTGTCCGCTTTTTACTGAACTTAATTAACTGCAATAAAGAAGGTTTATAACGTTGGAAATGGGAGCTTCGAATGCTAGAGTTTTTTTTCATTTTGTCATTCCGTTGAATATATTTATATGACTTTAATATTAATGTTTGGAAAGAATTAAGCATTATCGGCTTTTGCGATGAACAAAAAGATATGTTTGATGTGCTTACCTATTATATCTTCCTGTACGAAACCTTTAGAATAAAAAAGTTTTTATTAATTTTAACCGATATGAGTGGCATCATTATCATCATCTCAACCCATCATAGCCCACTACTGAGCACGGATCTCTTCTCAGAGTGAGAAGGTTAAGGCCATAGTCCACCACGCTGGTCAAGTGCGGATTGGTGGACTTCACACACTTTTGAGTTTTACGAACTCTTCAGCATGCAGGTTTTCCTTCACCGTTATAGCCCGTAATATTTAATTGCTTTAAATGCACATAACTCGTAAACTCAGAAGTTCGGGACTTGGGATTCGAACACGGACCTCCCGGGTAGGAGACCGTATTCTTAATCACTAAGCTATCACCGGTTATGAGTGGCATGAATGACATGAAAATTATAACAAAAGCAGATTTTTTTCAGCGTGACCCGTTTAGTCGCACAATTGTTCTCGCATATGTACACGCCACAAAAAAATAAATAAAACGAAATACAATCCGAATTATACATTTTACCTAGAAATAATTATCTTTTAACAAGGTAAAAAAGAAAACATTACAAGTGCGTCAAATATAAATTTTAGTTTTATTTCAATGAGTTTGTGAGCTTTTCTATATCAAATTTACGATACTTCCTCAGCTAAGAATGTCACATAAACATCTGCCCTGGCCGGGAATAAAACTCAAGACCTCTAGCTTTACAAAAACAGTTACTACCAAATGGACTACGTCAATAGAAGAGGGTTAATGTCAGTGCGATATTCCACTGGGAGGTCGAAAGTTGATTGAAAGCTCCAAGGTTGTACTGGAACTAACATAAACCAATCTCGTTGACGGACAGAAACTTTAAACTATTCCATTTATTTATTTATGTTTTATCAACCTTTCAAATAAGTGTAACAAAAGATATACACCTACTAAATGAAAAGAATATTATTTTATTATACTTCATCATTAAATTATTTATCCTGCGTATCGCCCATCACAAATATGGTGGTGATGACCCTGTTTCCAGAGCGAGAAGTCTCAAGTTTGATTACTGACCGGGACAGACATTAATGTGACAAATAAAAATTGCTCTCCAGTCGAGTGTTTGTCCGTAGCCATACCTACCACAAAAATATTTTCTTGACTAATACTAAGTATCTTTAATTATTATTTCTGTAATAATAGATAAAATGAATAAATCTAACACTGTAAGTATACACCCACGACAAGTAATTCCGCTAAGTGGGCGTGAGTATCCGCCGGTGTTTTTATACCAAAATCAACATACACCCCTAACATAACCTTTGTGCGTTGCCGTAATTAATCCGGCTCCTACTACGTACTCGAGAAAAATCCGCTAAAATAAAATAAAAGTCATCTTTGCGGTCTGTCACGTACTAGCTGTAAGTGAGAATTTATGACGTTAAAGTCATGCTAGGAGCTGGAGAAGCACTCAGCGGTAAAATGTTCCATCAGACTTAGCGGAGTGGATCACGACGGATCATTACAGTAACAATGCTTCGGAGGATAAGTAATGGTTTAGTTCGCACTCGGCCCGCGTACTTCAGTTTTATACTGATGTGTTGGTGATGGTCCTTCGAGCTTGTTTGTTGAACTAAAATTATAGTTTGGTTTTAACTATGATTTGAGTAGATACTATTATACTTAATTTACTTTTAGTAATATTATACGTAACTAAGTTAAGTTGAATGAAATGTTTATGTAAGTTTTTCGATATTTTTTATGACACATTACCATTTAATGTTACACTAACGGCATTGCACACGAGATAACTTCACGTGAAGCCTGAATCAGGTTATCGCAGTTTTCTACACCGCTTGCGTATACTCGTATAGTTACAAACGAACGGGAACGTTTGCTGCTTAGCTGCTCCTCGCCTGGCCGGAGATAATCCCTTCGCTAAAATATTTACAATAGTCATTGAATGCAGTAATACGACAGTTTATTTAGCCGCTTAAACTTGAACCAAGCATATGGAATTGTCACTCCCTGCTAAAAACAAACTTATTTCCAGTTTATCCCGCCGTCAATCTTAAATGTACCTTAATCGCAGAAGCGGATAGCTGGCACTTTTGTGTCGTGCAGTTATAACGAACTAGTAAACCCGCCCTCGCTTCGCTTCGGGAACCAGTCCCTTCAAATATCTCTATAAATTTTAACAAATTATGTTATTCCGATGTCTAAGCTATATTACTGCAAAGTTTCATGAAAATCCGTTCAGCATTTTTTGCGTGAAAGAGTAACAAACCCACACACTCAGTCACTCACTCACATACATCCTTACAAACTATCGCATTTATAATATTAGTAGGAAGGATTCCAGATCAAACACAAACAGTGTATAGTACAATTTATCAGCGGCTGGAAAGACTTCACCTGCGTTCTGCAGACCACATCTGGTAGGTCGCTCGTAAACAGTTACGACTTTTCAACTCAGACGCTTTTCAATTAAGTAACATGTTCTATTAGAAATTAGTTCCTAGTAGATTGGTTGCTATTTAAAAGGTACGGAGAAACGCTAGTTACTGCTGTTTACAGTGCTTGAATCATCATAAAATGATCTAAATATCCTGGAATCTAAGCCAACTAGTTTTTAGTGAATTCTGGCGAAGGAATGAAGTAACTTGCTTGCTTTTTCATTTGAGATGACAATGTTTTGAATTACTAAATTTGATTGGAAGGTGTTATTTTTAACAATTATGAAGCATAAAGCAAGTAATGTTTTTAACTAGCGATGACTTAAAGTAAATAAGAATCTTAACAGCTTGTATGTGTGTTTATTATAGTTTTTAACGTACAAATGCGTTTGCCAATTTTATTGATTCTTATGTTATCCGAGGAAGTGGTTTTGAAAAAAAATCGCATTTGTATTAAAATTATAACATTTATCATAAACTTATAAGTTTATTAACTAATATTTAATAGAAATTAATTAACAGTTGGGAAAACCACGGTGTCGAAAACTTTGCATAATCACTGCAAAGGTTCGTCCTACACTTTTGAGTTCGCGTATTCGCGCGAATATGAGTGAGGGGCCTAATGTCCCACACATTCATGCGAACGTTCGTGTCATATAACGTTCACACGCATATGAGTGACCGTGTTAAGAATTATGACAATTAGCAAATGCATTTTGTTCTCTAGAGTACCAAACATACATACATAGATTGGTAAACATTGCCGTTTGTGGCGCAGTCTGAAACAAGAGCAGTTTAGATATGTGCGCCGATATTATTCATAACACGCAACGTCCTTAATTAAATGTACAATTAAAATAATTGGTAGCATGAATGATGTTATGCAAGCGGTAAACAAGCTCTGAATTAATTGTACGTCCTGGGATGGCGTTATGCAATATGGTAATTGCTTGTAAAACATGAAGTATTTTAAGTAATGTACTGTTTGACATTGATTAAAGATTAATGAAAAAAATATTCTTCAATTCCAAATTCTAACAATTTTTTATGTACATAGATGAAATAAGTTACCTTATGGTTTTGCTTATGGAATTAAGTTAGCAAACAAGCATGCTCCCTTGCGCTATCACCCATGATAACTGTGACCGACCTAGAACCAAGACTCGGTGTAGGGACTAGGATGGTTAATACAATTTACTATTATTATGGTGTTGGAATATAGATTGGTTACTTTGTTAATGACTGTGAGGACAGGGACTGTTAGTGATAGTTAGTTCTGTTAGTAGATGTTCGAAAACATCATTCAAATTCAGTCACAGATACGTTGCTTTCCCTGTCGACTGAGATGATCACCTCTAAAAATAGTAACTGGGAACCTAGTTGACAAAGTTGAAAAGCATGAAATGCAGCAATTATTTTGTAGCAATTCAATGTCTCATATTTTCTATCTGACGTTTTCAGTAAAGTTCTTTATCATACCAACCATGTGAATCACCTATATTGACTTTGTTGTTTGATGGATTTTGTTACTGACCAAGTGTAGTACTGACGTTGCTTCTACTGAATAAATAACATTAAAACATAAGCCGAATCCATTCTTCACTTAGTATAGGATCGTAAAGTTTAGTCTGTAACACTTTCGTAGCACCACTCCGAAATTGCTACGAGCTACGGATTGATGGTAATGCTACGACGTTAACGCTACGGAAATATCTTATGCTGGATTATTATAGTCTCTAATGAATATGTAATAAAGTATAAAATAATAAAGAAGTTTTTCTCTTTACAGGTAATATCCGTGGAGATTATTCTTGAAACTTGGAAGTTTAATTATTAGTAAGTTTTTATTAGATAATGATTGTAGCTTGTTACGCGAGTGTGCAACGCAAGGGAGCAGGTGTTCATCAGTGTTTGTATGTATGTTTGTTTTACTATAAAGATCGATCACGTAGGCCGCTTTTGATAATACTTATTAAGTCAATATATTTTTAATTGAAATTTACAAAGCAGAAAGACAGCAATCTGATGATAAGTGGTCGCCATCGCTCGTGGACAAAGTAATTACTGATGCCTTCCCAGCAATTTTTTTTGTATTATTTGTATCACTACACATATGCTGTGAAACAAATAAATGTTAACGAACTATGTCTAATGGTAATGTTTAACGGAAGAGGTTTCCGTTTCTATGTTTGTAAAGGCTACTTAATTTAGATTTACAACGATTTAAAGCGTGTCCTACCCATTTTCACATTACATAATCAAATGTTATGTAGAAGTCGCTATGCCATGTCAGAAAACTTCGGAGGGCATGAAAACTTCCTATACTTACCACCACTAACTCCTCCACCAATCCGCTTTGGAGCAGCGTGGTGGCCTCCTCAATAATGAGGTGAGACCTGGGCTATTCTGCTTATTTATAAATGCTTCGACTGTGGCTCACTTGAATAGTTTGAACACTGTGCTCACTACGCTTGACGACCCGGATGGCGCAAAGGTTAACACGCCGGATCGCTGTTCCGAGGGTCCGGGGTTCGATTCCCAGCGAGGCGGAAATTTAAATGATGAGTTTGAATTTCCGTTCTCGGTCTGGGTGTGTGTCCTTGTCTTGTGTGTTGTCCATGGCACCCACGATACAGGGAATCCTAGTGTGGGGCTATGAGTGTAAAGCGTTATTTATTATTGAAGTTATACTTCTTTAGGCGCGTTATGGAAAAATCATGAGAGTGAAATTTTACGACGCGCGCGCATCTGTGACACAAAAATTAACAGTATGAAGTTGCCGGCTAAACCACTCATTGGCCTTTGTCAATGTAACTCTGACGGCTTTTGCTTTTTATCGAAATTATTTATAACCAGCCAGGTTTGTTTTGACTTGTTTGTGGCACATTGACATGACAGACTAGCTAAAGATTAATGTTTCGTTATACGGTATGCAAGGACTAGTCTTTTTGGTAAAATATTTAATAAAGGTTTTTAACTGCTATATAACAGTAAATAAATTATAACTAAGTATTCAAAGATAGTTTAGGATGACTATTAGTGATTATGCTACCATTCCATCAGTATTTTCTTAAGACGTTGTCACGTTCAACTATCGTCAGTAAACCGACTTTACAGACAACCAATTTTTTTTAGTATAATTAATACTAAATATTATGAAATTATTAACGTTGAATATTTATTATTTAATGATGCCAAAGAAGTATAACTTCTTACGCGCGTACATAAGTACACGCAATTTAATTTTTTTTATTTACTAGTGAGTCATAAAATTGAAGCCAATAAGTCGTACCGTAACGTTAGTGAACACATAAATTGATATTCTCCGACATATTTATTTGCTGACATCGATATTAAACTGTTCCATCGACCTCACCGCTCATCCAACTCATCGTAAGCGCACTTTATTTGTTCGGTTCAACTTTCAGACATTCATCCCAGTGATGCACTATTGTTTGTTTTATACCAACTTCCCCGTCTGTTAGTGAAGTCATTACTTACTCTTTGACGTGTACAGAGTAGATCGAACTCTAACGTTATGGAATAAAACCGAGTATTTTAAGTTAACAAAATAAATTTTTATGCAATCGGTTAAAATAAGGTACCAAATATTTTCCAAACTATTTACTACTAGCTGTTTTCCGCGACTTCATTCTCACATAGGAGTTTTGCCCGCGTGACTCCCGATCCCGCGGGAACTCCGGGATAAAAAGTAGCCTATATGTTGTTCCAGAACTTCCACTATCTCCCAGTCAATGTCCCATCAAATCGTACATAAAAACATAAGATAAATAAACCGCATACTAATTTGGTTAAGCAGTTTCTCAAGTTAATAGAAAAAAATGCACACAACAATACTTACAAGCAAAAAAATCTAAAAATCATTGCCTGTTACTACGTTTATGAATGCCCAAATGAATACTTTTTCTCGAATATTTTCCAATCAAACATCAGCTATACTTTTATTTGTGTTAAATATCTCTGTTCCCTTTCAGCGAGGTCAGCAATAGTTCGCAAGCGGCGTAAGTCCGTCAATAAAACTTTTCATAGTTTCCACATTTTTCTCACAGTTTGTTCGCCGGAGTTTTAAACAGCTATTTCCAGCGAGTAATTTACATGTCAGTGGAACTTCTGAACGCTGCCTTTGTTTGTTCTATGCCAACTTGGCCCACCGTCACCGACTATTCTATGAGCAGAATTTTAAATGAGTTGTACATTCTCGTTCTTTGTTATGAAAGCAATTATGACCATAAACATACTGCAGAGCAAGCTAATTTCCATTTTTAACTCGCCCTTGGGCGATAGTTTTGGCGTAATTTGGGTAACGAATATATTTGTTTTTGCGCCGAGTATAAAAGTTGCCTTTTTGGGTCAGACGTCCCCAAAAAGTTTGGAAATAAATAATAAATTATTATTAATGGACTTCTAAAAAGCTACTCAAAATTATGATATGAAAAATGAAGGGTCCTAAATTTTTAGTTCACTTTTTCATCATAATTACTATTCCGTCGTAAATATTACTTCAAATATCGTTGTATATCCATCAACCCTATCTGATTAGATATTATACATTTCATTCATTCATTCTGATACAAATAAATCAAAATAAATGCTCTGCCCATGAAGACAAAAAAGAGGAGAAATATAATAAGCGCGAGTGTCGCAGAACATTCGATTGAACCAAAGTATTGTTGCATCTCAACTCTGACACTTGAATCTTTTGGCGATCTTTTGGCGCGTGGGTGACGGAGACAGCGCCTTACAGTTTGCCTTACCTATAAGGCGCTGTCTCTGTCATCCACGCGCCAAAAGATGCTTGTAGGAGTATACCCCACTGATAGCTGACCTACTTGACATGACAGCTAGCATCTTATTGGCTACTAACAATAAACTTAATTAATGAAGAAATGCGCATCTATGACTAAGCTTAACCAATGTAGACAAATAGTCATTTCCATTTCCGTCTCACAAAAATCTTACACTTTTCATTTTTTAGCTTCCATCTCTACCGTGTGATAAGGAACTTCATTCTAACAAAGATATAACTGGCTAAAAGGTAAAAAGTTTTTCTTCTAATGATTTAAAAAAAGGATACGAAAGGGATTTTGTAGAAAAACAAACATTTTTTATCCCTCGTTACAATTCAGTCCACGGAATGTAATTTGTCAAGAGTCGTCGTCCTGTCAGACACGTCGCTGGTCCGAACATTGGAGCTGTGCGCTGGAATAATGAACATTTAACTCAATTATCAACCTTATGTACATACTCTAAAGACTATTTAATTGGAAATTATACAGCCGTCGATAGAATATAGAGAGCTTGATAATTGATATCCAATATCCACATAATTTCTAATTTGGTGCTGGCATACAACCACTAATTGCTTTTATCTAAATCAGTTTATCCGTATTATTATTGTTAATATAGTAACGCTACACACTCGCAGCCTTCCACTAGTGTATTCTGAGACAAGGACACACACAGGTCGAACAGCTTATTTTCGTTTTACTTTTAAATTTCGAAAAAACATTAACTTTTTTTATTTCATAACATACAAATAAAAACAAAAACATATTCAGCGTATATGGAGCAAATGCAGAAGCGTAGATGGCGAAGTTTGTCTTTTGAAAAGTGTTTTTAAAATACCTTACCTCGAATGAACTTTACTTCATTCATTCGTTCATGTGTTCATTTCGTTCAATCATTCGTTATTCATTTCATTCCTTCATTTCATTCATTCATACGATTACATTCATTCATGAAAATTAAAATAAATATATGACACGAGTTTGAGTAGATAGAAATTAAGAAAAGAACCCAACTCAGCATAATGTATGTCCGTATCTCATAGACAGGTTTTCTGCAAAGATATTGTCATATTTTAATTTCTGGCACGTCCCAGCAAGAATTTATTGTCCCTACGTGATTCTAGTCCTAAGTTCTGAAGATTTATTATTTTCATAGCGATGAAATGGTCTTTAAATCCTCTCCGGGGAGATAATTGACTCGAAGTGAGCACTTTATTTATAAAACACTGGTGTCCTAGATATTATTTTATCCAAAATTTCGATGAATCCTTGTTTATTTGTTTACATATTATACGACGACTGTGTAAAATTTTTATTGCATCATGGTCACGTTCTTTTTTTTTTTATGGAATTAAGATAGCAAACGAGCATGCAGTACCACCCTTCCCCTGCCGCCCATAACAACTGTGACCGACCTAGAACTAGACTCAAAGGGACTAGGATGGTTAGTCCAGTTAGTAGATGGTGTTAGAATATTAGTTGGTTAGTTTGTTAATAAGTGCGAGGACAGGGTATGTTAGTGATAATTAGTCCTGTTAGTTAATGTTAGTATGAGTCTTGTTCCAATTCGGTCACAGATGCGTTGCTACCCCTGAGGTCTGAGATGGTCGCCTCTAAAAAATTATTTAAAGGGCTAGAACCCTTCAACTCAAATCCCAGCGAGATAAAATTTTAATTAGGAGTTTAAATTTTCTAGTCTCGATCTGAGTTGTGTTTGTTTTTCAACATATTTTATTCACGTAGATATCACTGATACACTTGTGAAGGTCGTTTTTTGATTCTTTATGTGTTGTCTATTATAGTGGGAACCCTATTGTGGGGTTATGAGGGCGATATTACTCAAAATGAATTTGTTAACCCTATAACATATTATATCTCTATAAAATACTCTTTATCTCCAAATCTAATGATCCTCATAACAATATAAAATTTACCACTATCGGCCACCGATCTCAAACGACGCACTATTGGCCACATAAGTAAGGATCGGTAGCTCTACGAGGTCTCCGGAAAGCAGTTTTATGACACGATCGTGGAGATTTCCAAGGTTTTCCTTACGGCTCATAATACTATAGTTGATTTATGGCACGGCAAACCTTAGTTTAGGATTGGGGAAGATTTACTGATTCATAAAACACGATGTATAAATCGTGGTGTGATGGATCGAGATACGCGGTGTGTGCCCGATCGAGTACGTTCAACAATGACGTATGTTACATTATTGAAAGGTTTCATTGAATACTAGTACTAGTACTGTTTGGAATCGAGTTAAGTTATTATCTGTTCTTAGGAGTACGAAATCTATTCTCCTGGGCAGTTTCTTTTTTTTCAGCGTCCAAATGTTCCTCGTATGGATTTGTTGAAGTGCTGGCATAGATTTAATTTACTGAAAGTGTTTGTGCGATTTTTTCAATTAACGTTATTTGTTACTTTTTGAATGATTACATGGGATACTTAAACAGATGTAGGTACATTTTTAAATTCATTTAAAGTAACAGACGCATAGCCAGAGTTCCGCTGTCGCCATGGCAACTGTAATCGAAATCGCCATTACGACGATTAGTCCAGTTAGCAGAGATTAAGGACTTTAGTTGGTCAGCTCATTAGTAGGAATGACAGCCGAACATAGAACTGGGCTTAGCTCAAATAGGAACTACGAAGGTGAGTTCAGTAAGTAGATGGTGTTACCATGAGTTGGTTAGTTAGAGACTATTGGTAATAGTTAGCCCTGTTAGTTGTTAGTGATAGGCAAGTTTGTAAGAGCCTTGTACTGGTGATACGTACTTTCACTTGCACTTGTATTGTGTTGGTTTTACAATTTCTGATAGATTTGAAAATAAAACTACACCTTCAACTAAACTTACACCTTTAACTAAACTTATAATTAAAGTGTAGTTCTAGGTACTACAATAAGTAGAACAATGTTTCGCGTAAAGTTTTACGTTCTGTGAGTTTCGCATCACGGCTGCCACTAACTTCGCCACTTAAACTATGTCAGTAAAACACACGTCACTTTGTAACTTGCAACTATTGTCAGAAACTCGAAGAAGTTCCTAGAAGAGTTGACGAATACTGAGAACTGGCGGAATGTTCTGAAAGTAATGTACTGTAGTAGGACTTGTAAACAAAAGTAGGTAAAAGTAGGTAAGGTTGTGATAGCAGTAGGTCCTTTGATTTGGCTGCAAGAGACAAAGAAGGGAAAAGTAGTCAGTCTCATTATTATTTTTTCTTTGTGATGCTATAGAGATTAAACACAGTGCCTTATTTTGCTTACTTTGTTGTGGAATATGATAAATTAAACTCTTAGCGGAGGACACCTAACTTTAAACTATATCCTTACCAAAGTGAGATGTTTGACTTATTAGGGCTGCCTTACTGGATGGTACAAATTCGGCGAGATTGGAAAAGAGGGACTAGGTGTCGCGTCCTCGTCTGATGAACATCAGTTGCACGAGCACAAGCAAAGCTCTGCTCGCCGTATTCGTTGCTGTACGCCTGAGATTTGAGATAACGCAAATGCCCGTAAAGTGTGTAAACGACTTCACACCTTTCTAACCGGATCACAAAAAATACTTGAGAGTAATGTAACCGTGTTCAAGCTAATGGAGTGGAAAGGGCTCGGCATTAACATCAATGGCGAACACCTCACACACCTTCGATTTGCCGATGATATAGTCATCTTGGCGGAAACGCTGGAGGACCTCAGTACCATGCTAGGAGACCTGAACAGCGCCTCACAACGGGTGGGCCTTAAGATGAACATGGACAAGACAAAAATCATGTCGAATGTCCATGTCACACCCGTACCAGTTGTTGTGGATGGCGCTGCTCTCGAAGTTGTCGACGAGTACATTTACCTGGGACAAATAATCCAGATGGGTAAGTCCAACTTCGAGAAAGAGGTCACTCGAAGAATCCAACTCGGTTGGGCGGCGTTCGGGAAACTCCGGCATATCATGTTATCCAATCTTCCTCAGTGCCTGAAGTCGAAAGTGTTCGAGCAATGTGTGTTGCCAGTGTTAACATACGGATCTGAGACGTGGTCTTTTACAGCTGGCCTCATTAAAAGGCTCAAAGTCACTCAGCGCGCTATGGAGAGGGCTATGTTAGGTATTTCGCTACGAAATAGGATTCGCAACGATGAAATTCGTAGACGAACGAAGGTTTTTTTTTCTCAATATTAGTTGCACACCACAGACCTAGTGTCCGTGCGTTTTTGTTATTTTGTTATTTTGTTTGCACTTTTTGAAGTTATACTTCTTTAGGCGCGTTATGGAAATTTCATGAGAGTGAAATTTTACGATGCGTGCGCATCTGTAACACAAAAATATTAACAGTATGAAGTTAGGCGCGTGAAATTTTACGATGCGCGCGCAACAGTATGAAGTTGCCGGCTAAACCACTCATTGGCCTTTGTCAATGTAACTCTGACGGCTTTTGCTTTTTATCGAAATTATTTACAACCAGCCAGGTTTGTTTTGACTTGTTTGTGGTACATTGACATGACATGATATGCACAGACTAGCTAAAGATTAATGTTTCGTTATACGGTATGCAACGACTAGTCTTTTTGGTAAAATATTTAATAAAGGTTTTTAACTGCAATATAACAGTAAATAAATTATAGCTTGACCAGAAAAATAGAAAACCTGTCATGAGGGCGCTAAAGTTTCCTTTTATATGGCAACAGCACTGACAACCAACTGACAACAGTAACTATAGTAACGCTCATGTTATTATTGTCATTTTGACAACTACGTCGGAAATGTTATTTAATGAAATAAATGTTATTTTATACGAAATATTATTTTAGCACATAGAAAAACACTTTTCTTTCACGAATATGAACAGTTTTTGTCATTTTAGCACAAAATAGAGACTTAAAGTAAAAAGACAAACATGACACATACTGTGACGTATGTGACATTCAAACTCACTGACAAGCAATTTACAATTGACGTTTAGAAAGTAAGCGTTGCCAGTATAAGAAATTAGTTCCATGAGTTTACCGCAATATGGCGAGGTTTTTTATATTTCTGGTCAAGCAATATAACTAAGTAATCAAAGATAGTTTAGGATGACTATTAGTGATTATGCTACCATTCCATCAGTATTTTCTTAAGACGTTGTCACGTTCAACTATCGTCAGTAAACCGACTTTACAGACAACCAATTTTTTTAGTATAAATAATACTAAATATTATGAAATTATTAACGTTGAATATTTATTATGTAATGGTGCCAAAGAAGTATAACTTCTTACGCGCGTACATAAGTACACGCAATTTAATTTTTTTTAGTATAATTAATACTAAATATTATGAAATTATTAACGTTGAATATTTATTATTTAATGATGCCAAAGAAGTATAACTTCTTACGCGCGTACATAAGTACACGCAATTTAATTTTTTTTATTTTTTTTTTACTTTTTAACATATATGCTCCAGGATTAAACTAATTCGCTGGTTAATTAGTATAGAAGTGTAGTTTTCAGTTTAGGTTGGGGCCTTGCGTCTGCGTTGATCGTCCCAGGCGTTGTTCTATTTCTTGTTGAATTATATGGTAGTCCCTATGGCTGATGGCTGTAGCCAGGTTGTAGTCGTTGATCGTCGCAGTGCTGGCCGTTTTTGCCTCGTTAATGAACTCGCTGATGGCATCCTCGCTAACGTCGGTGTAGTAAATGCACGATACAGTGTGCTTGGTTATGGCAACTACTGCATGTGATACACTGTCGTGCAGTTTCCCTTTTTCGGATTTAGTCTGTATTATTACCACCTTTTCGTATGTTAGCCCCTGGGCTTCGTGTATGGTGAGGATACGTGATCCTTCACCGGATCCACAGCCTGCATTCCCAAGTGATGTTTTTTCCGCTTGGGTGTGGACTAAGAATAATGTATTTGGGGCGGATTTTGGTATTTTAGCGCCCGTGTAGGCTGTCATGTCCAGGGAGTGAGATTTCTGGCTGGAGGAGTAAATGCCATTGTAGATTTTCTTGAGCGCGTAGGCTACGTTTTTGGATTTCTGTGTGTACAGAGAAAATCTCGTGTTATGGATGCGAGGAGATTAGGGCGTTGGTATTTGAGCTCGAAGAGGTTCTCTCGGTCGATGTTGGGGAGTTGGTTGATGTCACCTATGAGGACAATTTCGCTGGCTGCAGATAGTCGAGCCGCCATAACTATTGACCCGAAGTGATTCATCAAGGCTTCATCAACCACCAGTCGTGCAGCTGGTTTTGTCACCCCGTTGACTAGAATTGAAGCCATGGTTCTTATCTGCTTCTTCATGTTGACTCCTGTTCGATTCTCAAACTTTTCCCTAAGGTCTTTTGCTCCTTTGCATGTTGTGGTCACTATGAGGTCGTTTTCCTCCGGTTTAACATTTTCCACTATCCATGTTGTCTTTCCGCAGCCGGGTACTCCATTAACGCAGGTTATTTCGGCTATTGGCCACAGCTTACCGGATCTGCTGTCCTCTTCTATCCCCTCGACTTGTTCGGACGAACGAAGGTTACCGACATAGCTCTCAGAGTTAGCCGGCTGAAGTGGCAATGGGCAGGCCACATCGTTCGTAGGACGGATGGCCGATGGTGCAGAAAGGTCCTCGAATGGCGACCACGTCTTGGTAAAAGGAGCATAGGACGCCCCCCGACAAGGTGGACTGATGACCTGAAGAAGACAGCGGGAAACTGTTGGATTCAGAGGGCTCAGGACCGGTCGGAGTGGCGTCAATTAGGGGAAGCCTATGTCCATCAGTGGACTTCGATAGGCTGATAGATAGATAGGATGTAACCTAGTTGACCGTAACTCCATTTGCCGATTGTTCGAATATCCTAGACATTGAAGAACGGCTCGGATTGTTACGAGTACATTCAGTTAGTTCATTTTCACACATAATTGGGGCAATATAATGTTTTGATATTAGGTGACTCGGCAGACGTTGCCTTAGAACATATTAATATTAAAATAGATTAGGTATACTATTATTATGTAAGAATAAAATCCAGCCGATCAATGTTGCTTCTGTTGTACGAATCATGTCAAATTATTATGAAACAAAATTACCGATAAACCTCGTACCGATAAATAACGACAAGCAAAGTTATGTCGGATGGAGAGTATGTAGATCGACTGTGACGGAATATAATGTAGTAATTGTGTTAGGTCGGCGATGTTGTTCAACATAATATTAACAAAGTGAATGTGCCGTCATAATTATGTGTAGCAACCTTACAAATATCTGTAGCATATTGTGAGAAAAAATACATTCTCGGTGTTGAAATTAACGCGATACAACATATTATGGGAATAAGATTAGCTGTGTCGTTTCCACGAACATCACACGCGCAGTCTGAGAACTTATCATGTATTTCCGGACCTAAACCCTAAACCTAAACAGGCAATTTGGTTCTTAATAAGGCTTAAAGGCTAGTGATAAGTTTACCAATTTAGATATGACAGTATTAGACCTGCAATCAATTTAATATAACAATACCATCTGCTAGAGGCACTAACATTAAATCATTATCATCGCTGTCATCATCTACTCATAACTCTCTGGCTGTCCCACTACTGGACAGTCTCCTTACAAGAGTAAAAGATATGGGTATTAATTGACCACAATGGCCAAGTGCGGGTGGGCGGAATTTACACACCTTTGAGAATATTAAGGAGAAATCTCAAATGTTCATTTCTAAGATTGTTCTAAGCTAGTTTCATATATTCACCATGTATTACTTCACCAAAACAAGTTATATTTAAATTGTAATAGCAACATTTTTAAAACTATGCGTACGGAATTTGCCTTGTCCTGTCTGGCTTATGTGTGCCCCATTGTATTGTATTTACGAGATTCCGCCCGCGGCTTCTTTGGCGTGTTATTCGCTTAAAGTTCACCTCCCTATTTCACCCCCTTACGGGATGAATTTTGAAAAATCCTTCCTTTGCGTATGCCTGCATCATAGTGGCTATCTTCATCCCAAATTTCAGCCCGATCGGTCCAGTAGTTTGGGCGGGTCACTATCTGAAAGACCTTTTCGCTGATAGACAATTCATGCTGAATGAGCTGTGCGTTGATAGACTATCACTCAATCAGTCATTCACCTTTGCTTTTTCTATAATCTATATTTAGATATACCACATTATTGATAATAACTGAAATGAAATCAACCCAGGTACTATGGTTAGAAAGTCTTACTTTCAAACCTGGAGTACCTACTCCTTTTTGTTAAATTAAGTAGCATTTAAATAATATTAATAATACCTATAACAATATCATTTATTGCTTTGTATTAACTGTAGCTTGATTAATTTTAGTTAAGGTCTCAGTGGACAAGTTTGGAAAGATGGATAGAGGGATAAGCTCGGATAATAACTGTATCTCCGTGGATTAAAGTTATCACTTAGTTGAATTTACTCGCTCACTTCTATATAGAGGGGGAATATTGTTTAGAGTAATTATTGTGAATTTGTACTTTTAGCTCGACTAGAAAATCTAAGACATTTAGATATTATACTCATTTGTATTGTCTGTTAATTATAGTGAAGCTTTGGAGAAGGTGTTATGTAAGTCGTGAAATAAATTAAATTTGTTTATTCTCTCCAATAAAATATGGCTTACAACAACATAGAATACTCGTAAAAGTGAATACGCTTTCACTTAGTTAATACTGCTTAGCATCCAAATAAATTAAATATTAAATAATAAACATAAATCAATTAAAGAAGATGACGTATTAAGACTGAAAATGGCAATACTTGTCTTTCGATTCTACCAATTTTCAGACAGGTGCCTTAATAAAAACAAGAAACTGTAAAAGAAACTTCGACCCAAAATTTAAAATAATGCACAATAATTCAAATAGAATTAAATTTAAAACTTCGTGCTAGGGGTTCATTACTTCCAAACCATTGAACAGTAGATAAATAGCCCAAAATTTGCAAGTTCTGTATCTCAACAAAGCTGTAGCTCTGAGCTGCGTCGTTCCGCGGTACAATGGGGGCTACATTGTCTCCTCTCGACTACAAAGCCTGCTACAGGATGGTATCTGTAAATTCCATTACTGCTGCCGCTTTGCGACCAGGCTTCGGCTATAAGATTGACATGGTTTAATATATGGTTTAAAGTTTAAGAGCTTTTTGTTCCTCTTAAGAATTACACAAGTAACTTATAGAGGAATCTATTTAACAAGTTTTTGCTACAAGATGTACAAAAACTGAACAGTTTTCAATGCTTTTAAATAAAATAGCTAAGCATGCAGCGTAAATAAAATTTAACATTGTAAGTCGTTAATAAGCGAGCGGATAAATATTAATTTTAAAATGGCATGTAGTGGAAATATAGATTTTTATGATTCGCGTGGATTACAGTTCAGTATTTTGTAAAAAGAACATTAACACTATAATTTCCTACTGCAATATATTTACTGTACACTTTATTTACTCTCTAGTCTCAGGTCAGCTGGAAGAGATTTCATAACAAATAACCAGTACCTTTGTCCTATTTTTGCGCAGTTTAAATTAAATAAATGTTTTAATTATTGTTATTTTTTATTATTTTGATTATTATACTCGTAAATTAAGTACCTTACATTAAAAAAGTGAAATGTCAAATTTTTGTTTATTTTCAGCAGCAGTCCAAAATATTTAGACATCTGTAAGGAAATCAAAAGTAAAAACATTCATTACATGTACCTATATGTCATTGCCAGATTTTAGAATTAGTCCCTTCATGATAATCTGTCTGGAAATTTCTTTAAATGGTCCTATTTCATGAAATGGGAAATATCCACTAGCCACATCATGACATATGTTCTGGCCAGGTAAGTTACACACACACATATGCACAGATGTAGCCAGTCAGCTGACGAAACGCGGTCAAGGTTAGTGCCAAGGAAATGTTTCTCATTATCTTTTGTCCCCCTTCCTCGCAGTATGAATACAAAACGCGCAGCTACGACCGCTCGGTTTAATTGCAAGAGTGCTATTTGAATAAAAATTTAATTACTTTCTCGTTTAAAATAATTTCTCCTTTTATTAAAATTCATGAGCTGTGAATATCTTAACAACCAACTTTATAACCGACTTTTATAAGGTTATCTGCGGAACTCGGCTTTTTCTGTTCATAAGCCGTAAGTTATTTGCTCTTCAACATTGCAGGCAGGTTGAGAGAATTTCTTGGTTAATTTTATGAGAAACTAGTATGAAGCACTAGAGTGTGTATGTGTATTTTGTCTTATGTATTATCTATGACATTCACAATGTATAGAATTGAATGGGCCTATAAACCTTTTTTTTATCGAGGGGGAAACCTTCAAAAGGTACCCAGTGCCGTGGGAGCGACACAAGGTTATGTGGGATTTTTACCCACTAAAACCCCCCCGGTGGCCTCAACGCTTGTGGAAGACTCCGGGATCTCCAAAGGAACACGACCGGTGCCCTCCAAGCGCGATGTCCCGTACGGACCCATCTCTAACGGCTCTGTGCGGCCACACACAGAGCAGTTCTTCCCGGTGTTGCCATTGGGCGGTTCGAGCTCCCACTCTAGCCGCCCGCAACCCCGAAAGCCCCCTTTTAGTCACCTCTTACGACAGGCAGGGGATACCGAAGCTCGTATTCTGGTCCCGAGCCACAGGGACGAGCCTATAAACCTGTAGCGTTACTTATTTATAAAACGAGTAAAGAAAGTAAGCGATAACCGATCAGACTTTGTTTCGTAATCGGGAGTAACTTTACAAAAACACGAATTTTGCAACAATAACACAACTTCCCAACACCGATAGAAGCCGTTGGCGTTAAAAATAAACGCGAGTGTCGGAGCTCGGAGGTTATTGTTTTATTTCTTTCCCGGCGGCAAAAATTCCAATCCATTTACTATGTACACCTGCCTACCGGCTCAGGGCTGCCGACGGATTATCACAATCCGTTACTGTCCTACATTTCAATAGTTTTACACTACGGCCAAAATGGATTTCGAGACGCCTTTGGTTATTATTGGAGTTACCACTTAGTTTTCTATCTTTGAATAGATTTTTTTAATGGATACGTATTCGGTTTTACATTTTTATAACCAACTAGAGAACCGCCCGCGCTTCGCTTCGGGTCTCGTAGGTAACAGCCGCGTAGGTCCCGCTCCCGTAGGAATCTCAGCTAAAAAGTAGCATATAACATATAGCATGCCTATGACTTAAGTAGCCTACGTCACTCTCCACCCTCCTAATTATCCCCATACACATAAACCATACCATATAATAGCCATGTTGCGACGTGAAAGAGTCACAAACAAACAAACAAACACACTTTCACATTTATAATATTAGTAAGGATGAGTGAGTAGACAAGACATCTTACGGTACCTTACAGCTCTAAAGCGTCTATACGAAATACGTTATTTGGCGACTGGATGAGAGAGTAGGGATTTATAACTTACCTGGATTCGCAAAGCATTGGTAATATACTTGGTGTTGATGATGTTGCTCATTTCCATGGGTTACAAACCTTACCATCTTTCGGCTCGTTCATATTTCACTCAATATGAAATACTGAAAATCACTTGACATTTCAAGAAGTAGTTTAAAGATAGTAGGTATCTTACACGGGTAAAATTGGGGTTGAGAGTGATACAGTGTGTGTGAACTTTTTTCCACGTAAAAGCAGACACTATGAAAATTGATCTTTAGAGTTTTGGTTACAGAAATGAAACTCTTGTTCCAACGTTTATGGTTAAATAACCCCTAAGGGGATGAAATAAAGGTTAAGAGTTTGTTTCAAAATCACTCAGAAGTACTTCAACGCCGTAGCCAACACCTAGTTGTCTTACTTGTCTTTGCATTTAACATTAATTTATACCGCGTTATAGTTTAATTTTAATTCTTCGGTTCATCTTCAATTTACCTTTGTTCGTCAATATCCTGTAGACGTTGAAGTGACACCCTTAACTAAGCATGACAAAGAGATTACGAGGTGAATATTTAACGGCTCTCGGAGAGGTTTACTTTTCAATTACGGTTCAACTGGCAATCGGTACAATTTATTGTAATCGTTTGTTAATAAATAAACGGTTACTCCCTCTTTTGTTCGCACTAGAACTCCTTGTACCCCAAGTATTATGGACATTGAAAATAAAATAATATTAGCACAAATATCCAAAAACAAATATACTTACAACATATCAGTCACATAATTTATTGACATTGTGTGTTGCTCAAGGCACCAAAAGACCAGGGAATCAAAGTAGAATTAGAAAATGTTATAAGCATCGATCACGTGCAGATCCACGATACATAAGATAGGATTTTTAATAAAAATGAAGTATGGGACTTAAAAAAAAATATTATAATGTATAGTCATATGAGTATCACAATATAATTTACATAAAGTTTTCGAGATATCCGCTGCCGCATTTTTTTAAATTCTATATTTTTTCTTTTTCTAAAAGATTCTTTTAAATTGTGATTAAATGGCGACAAAATACATGGAATATTAGGTAAATATTTATCTTTTTATATCCCTAATACTAGTATGCCAGATCGTAAATTCAATGATATTTAGTGACACAATTTGTGGCGGTGAGATATGGGGGTCGCCGCGTGATTCAAACGATCGCCCCCATAAAATCCCTTTGTTTTCCAGTAACAATTGATTTGGCGATATCGATAATAAATGTGGTTATCGATAGCGCTATTTTAAGGTTTTCTATAACATAAAAAAGAAATTTATTCTCATACAATTTCAGGGACATTGTAAATAATAACATTTAGTTGTACCGAGTTCCAATTAAAGATTTTCCATGATAAAGTAACTTACTGGGACAGCATGAGCGATGAAGAATTTCTTTTACGATACTTACGCGTGAGAAGTTACGAGTGAGAAATAGCGGCAAGAAATTCCCAATTTTTTTTCACACAGCCACCACTCAATTTCACTAATATAGTCATAACTGTATTAATAAAATTAAATCAAAGACATAATAAACTTGACCATTTAACACTATGTACTCTTTATGAGTATCATATAAATAAAACTAGACCGTTATATCGAATGAAACTTTGCTAGAAATTTATCTCAAGATATCACAAAACCCGTTGTCACGGCCGCCATAAGTTACGAGGGTCATTCCTTCAATCGCGGAGGTAAATTACCTCCGATATGTCTCAGTATAGGGAAATCCCCTCACGGTTCCCGTGTCCTTCACATTTTTATTTAACTGACTTGACGGGACTAAGTAGTATGTGTAAAAATTTGTATATAACTAGTATCTTCCCTTGGTTATGAACGTTATGGGGTAATTGAACAAATATTTTGTAATTTTTTGAATTAGATACATACATACTCGTCCATTTTACCGAGAAGTCTGGAAGTATCTGCCTGTTTAAAATAGACTATCCGTTTAATATGCGTTAATAATTTGAAAAATATTTATTTAATTATTATTATAAGAGCGAAAAATAATCCCTCCAACTATGAAGATAAAATTGTTAGGGAGTTATGATAGCAGGTAACAACAGGTTTTGTGGCCTAAGTAAATGATGAAAGTTTGAAACTAGTACTCAAGTACTCAAGCTTCCTCATCTCAAAAAAAATCATAAAAATTATTTAAGCCAAAGTATAAACAACAATTCTTTTTGCACACTTTGTAAAATATACAAGCACATTTAGTACAATTTGTATTAAAAAAATACACATAGTGTTTCTATATCTATATCAGCGTTTCCCAAACTTTGTTCTACTGTGACCCGGTAAATTTCATACTCCTCCTTCGTGACCCACCTAAGATTTCGGACCTAACTGAAATCGGTATTAGGTAAAATTTTGGGCCTTGTGTACATTTTGCGTTTTGTACATTTTGCGCCGAAGCGAAATGAAACACAAATATTGCTATTTAATATGTATGTATTACAATAATCAGTGAGAAGTATGAAACTGTTTATTTTTAACCAAGGCATCCAAGTCCGCCGAAAACGATGATAGTTTTATCCTGAGGTTCGACTTCAAGTCGGTTTCTTTATATTTATTTTTGAGGTAAACTAGTGTTGAAAACCCTGCTTCACATTTATAGGTTGTGACAAAAGGCATCAAAAATTGTATTGCTTGATTAGCTACAATTGGGTATTCTTGACGACAAGATCGCCAAAAATCTATCAATGGTTTTCGCCCGAATATGTCCTTTAGTGCTGTGACACCATAATGCACCCGGTATTTTTTTTCGCGACCCGGTGCCGGGTCGGGACCCATCTGATGGGAAACGCTGATCTATATCTCTATCATAGGGGATCTTATTGCTAAAAGCGATCTCTTTCAGATAATCCAGAGTAAGAAATATGGATAAGTAAAGGGTTAAAGGGGTAAATCTGCTATAGTTTAATAGTGCCATCTAGCGGGTATCTCGTAAAACTTAAACACGTATATCCTTGCCGCTATTACGTTCAAATCCATTGGAACGATTCGTACCCGGGACTTCGCCTTATAACACAAACGATAAAGAATTCAATGTAGGGATCAAGTAGAGATATTGCCTCGAAGCCTTAAAATGCAGCCGTCTGAATATAGAGCCTTCGAACAATACCAAAATATTGGTGGCGACGGCATTCTAAATCAAATAGCCTTCACAGAAATGCGAACTCTTTCAAACGGATATAGAGTTCGAAATTACACGAGTACAATGGTAGAGTCGTAAAATGAAATGCCTGCGTTAGTTGAATGCGCTGATATTTGAATTCCAGCTATGTTTTGCGAATGTTAAGAATTGTTTTCGTGCGCTAACAGCCATACGTTACGAAGCATCTGACTCTACATTGCTTCATATTCATAGCAGGAAATGTTTTGTATCGTCGTAATTTGCAGCAACTGTTTGTTTTAGAATTTATTATGCCTCTACCTTTTATTCGCGTTTCTCGACTTTTTTCTCTCGCAGTCTCTTTGTGGCATTTTTATAATGATGCACGTCGCAATGTTAGCCGAGATTAAACGTAGATTATGAAATGTGAATGCGTGGAGAGTCATTTAATGGAATTTGTATTTAGATAGAGATCTCTTCAAACTTTAGATTGGCTAGAGGATAATTATCCTTACGGAAGTAATATTTAGCTGTTAAATAACTGGATTCTACTGAGTTCTTTCGTTGTTTGCAGGAGAACGCTTTCAGAGCTTTTTCAGTATTTGAAATTATGATAATTTTTTCACATCTCAGTTGCATAGGCAAATTAGAAACCAAAACATCAATTTATTCGTGGTTTGGCAACTCGGTGGTGATATCATGATATGACGGTTTTGAAGTCAAGGCGTACCTAGAGGTAACAATGCAGTTGTTTTAAGAAACTTTGTAATTAATATTAACATAGAAAACTGAACCTTAAATGAAATAGGGTCCAGAATACATTGTCCAGAATTAATTAAGTAACTGAGCCTAAACTGCAGTAACATTCAACTCCTTCCACTTGCGATCCCAGGAGAGCCGACCTACTCGGGACAGGAATTAACCAATTAACTTGAACCCTCGGGACCAATTAGCAAAACCAACCTACAGCTCACCTAGCAACCAGGAAACGCAAATCTTGTAAGATCTCTAACCACTGCACATAAATATGCAACAAGAGCTCACTTTACACTGGTCCAAGTACCACATTACGTTGATCCCTCAAGGGATGCATCCAGTAAGCTGTGGAGTGTCAAACTAAAGTGGTTAGCTTAAAATTAGCTAGCCCCAAACTGAGATTTAAAGTGACGGCTTCCAAGATTAATTACAGCATGATAGCCCCTAGGGATGTGGCCGAGTTTCCATAGTGTGCTTTAAGGCATTGAAAATACGGTTGAGTATTGTTTAAGGTGAAAATACAGACTTAATAGCTAACTGCATTCTACGCAGACAAATTATCTTGTACCTGGTGGCTTCTAGGCTGGAATACATTTTGTGAAGGAAATTGAAACAGGAAATGAATAATTATTTTGCTTCGTCATAGTTGTGCTACATTTTGTCAGCGACCAACGTTAATACTTACATCCGTGAATAAGAAAAGTTATGACATTTTTGACTATCAAACTTTATATCATGTTATTCATCAAAGTAAATAACTATTCGATAAAAATACCCGCAAAAGTATAGACCTTTGTAGGCTGAGCGTAAGATTAGTTAGCGCTCTTTCTGTCTGTCTGTCTGTCTGACTGTCTGTTTGACTGTGTGTTTGACTTTCTGTCTGACTGTCTTTGTTTTTTCTCACTTATCTCCAAAACAGATTAATTTTGCGGGGCTTTTCACGAGAAAAACGCGTTCAACACGTACGAAGTCGCAGGCCTCTGCATTATAAATTATTATTTATCTTCAATGTTTTGTTTTAGTTGTGTTATAAAAACTACAGAATAAACACTAACAAACCCTTCAGACAGTTAACCAAATTAGTCACAGCAACCACAGTCGAAGCGACAACAAACTCGGAGAAACAAAAAACGACAATAGGACAGATCTCAGGCTCTGCGTTTCTGTAGTCTGTGACTTTTTTTCTTTTTAACTGCAGCAGTAGGTAAGAACCTAATTAAATGGTTGTTTCTTTTGCGTTCTCAAGATAACAACGACGTTTTCTGTAATAGGAAATGTGTTTGTGTTATTTTAGCTTATTTTCTTAGTTTATTTTATTTTTAAGGGTTAGATCTATCGAGTTATAATATAACGATATAAGTGTTGTATGTTTAGTATTATAGAAATGATAATGAAGTGAGGTATCTAATCGAATGTTAAAACAAAAAAAAACTGACTTCTACATCGACAAGATCAAAAAGACTCGTCAGTTGTAGCTTAATGCTGTTTATTGAAATATGACTACGCGACAAGCTCCAGCTTTCAAAAATAAAAACAAAATATCGGTTCACCTAGTAGTCTACTTATTAATTTTGAAATCGGTCATTTTTTTAACTTTATTATTTTCATTTGAATCCGATTAAAACTTTTATGAATAGGAAAAAAGTTAATAAGTATATTAAGTGAGTTAATTACAAGCAATTTTAATTGCATTAATATCGGCTGCAATTAATACATTGTTTGTTCGTCCGTTACTTCATCAATACGCAGCCATTCACTCGCCAATATGAAGCACTATTATTTTAATTAATCATCGACTTTTAACACAACGCTATATCAAGTATTATGTAAAGTAGAACGATTAACTGTTGAACAAATATTTTACTCCAATAAATCTTGTTGGAAATTTGTTATTATTATGTTATTATTGGTTTAGCTCTTTCAGCTTTCAACAGTTTTGCTAGATATAGCGTAGGTTGTTTTATGCTTATTAACTAAAAATAATTATATTATTATGAATGAGGTAGAAATATTCAAAAGCGTGATCAAGGATTGTGACGTCACCGTATGACGTTTGTGTGATGTCGTCACAAGTTAATTTGTCAAATATTTTACAATCAATCAATCAGTCAAAAAATATTTTTTCATCACACCTATTCGAAAAAGACGACTTGGTTCGGACTTACGGGGTTCCAAAGTTGCTGTTTTCTATTCAGCGGGCGGGAATGAATTTTCATACAACTTTTCCTGCCGGCTAGATCTTTTCCGTCCTATTTTGAATTTAGAACATTTTAGTATTTTGCGCTAAAGAAATCGAACGCAAATATTGTTTGAATAAAGAATGTCTGGTACGACGCGAGGACCCCGCCAGCTGAATAATAAAAAAAGAAATCAAATTAAGATTTCGTTTTCAAATTAAAATTATTATTATTTTCTATTATATATATATATTATTTTCTCATAGTGGGTGATGAAAAGTAGAGTGTATCACTCGGGTGCAAGTATATTTTTGGCTCGGGCGACGTACTTTGAATCCCTCGCTACGTTCGGGATTCTACTAAAGAATCCCTCGCTACGCTCGGGATTCTACCCTCGCTACGCTCGGGATTCTACTCTAGAATCCCTCACTTCGCTCTGGATTCAAAAAACGCCCTCGCCGAAAAAATATTACTTTGCACCCTTGTCATACAATCTACTATTTCGCGCTGGTCACAAATTAAGAACTAGTTGAAATAGCCTTTTTTATAAATAACACTGCACACTCATGGCCCCACAAAAGGATTCCCTGTATCGTGGGTGCCATGGACAACACACAAAACATGGACACGCACCCCGAACGAGAATGGAAATTTAAACTCATCAATCGAATTTCCGCCTCGCTGGAAATCGAACCCAGGAACCTTAGAACAGCGATTCGACGTGACCATTGCACCATTCGAGTTGTGATGGTTCATGTAGATACTACTTCATTTAAAAATTATCATATTATTTTTCAAATTTCGAAAAATCCCGACACTGAAAAAGTTTACTAGATATCCCAAACAAAAGTTAAATCTCAAAACTTTAGCATTGTGAAAAGTGACAAGATACGACTATAAGTTTAGACTCCCTGGTTCGCCAGATGGCACTCACATAAATCTATTTATCACAAAGTCGCGCTGAAAAATAGCCCGCTGTAATGAGAACACCGGATTTATTGCTGGCGACCGTCTACTGCGCTGTCTTACACCTTGTACCATCTAATTTAACAACACCAGGGCTTAGTGCACTTTGTTAAACTTTTTCAAAACATTTTTTGTTTTATTTGAAGAGAATACATGTCTCTGAATTTGTTTTTACACTAATCAATTAAAAAACTCACGATGAGTGACCTACCTAGAACTAGACTCAACGGGATGAATATTCCAGTTAGTAGATGGTGTTAGAATATTACTCGTAGTTGGTTAGTTTGTTAATATTTCGAAGGATAGACTTTTTGTTATAGCTCTTAATTTTTTAATGTTATGATGTGTTAAGTGTAATTCTTCGTCGTCTTCATGTCAAACGCAAGGCCTAGTCCAGGACAATCTAGCTTAAAATTACATAATTATCTAACCAAGATGCTTAATATCAAATAGCTAAGATTTTGACGGTTTGTAAGATGACAGTATGTTGTAATTAAATACATTTTAACGTTCACCGTGTCTCGCGTCAGTCCTGACACTGACGAACGGCGGCAATATGTCTCCCACGCTCATTACGCGCGTTCATTTGCAACTCTCGTACATAACCTCAGAGCTGGAATCCTTGAAATCGGTATGTATAGACCAGGAATATAGAAAACCTCGCCATATTGCGGTATGCTCATGGAAATAATTTTACTGGCAACGCTTACTTGCTAAATGTTACTGTTAAATTGCTTGTTGGTGAGTTGTTTGTCATGGTTATTTTGTTCCTAATGTGATTATTTTGTGCCTAAATGCCAAAAACTATTCATAGTCGTGAATGAAAAGTGTTCTTATATGTGCTTAAATAAAATTTCCTTTAAAATACCATATATTCCCTTAACTAACATTTCCGACTTCGTTGTCAAAATGACATGAGCGTTACTATAATTACTATTTTCATAAAAATTAAAACTTAAGCGCCCTCAGTGCAGGTTTTCTATAATACTGGTCAACTTACGGACGATTCACACATATCAGTGAAGTCACCGTTCCGTCACAGTACCGGCAAATCTTTCATACTAATGCCGAAAATGTATGAAAAATTTGCCGGTACTGTGTCGGAACTGAGACTTCACTGATATGTCTGAATCGACCCTTATAGTTATTTATTTCTAGTCTAATCACATTTAAGTACTAAAACCCACATAGATATTTGAGATTTGGATTACCTCTTAGTATCATGATTACTTCTCAGTCTATTTGTCAGTTTGTATATGCCTTTGTTTTCGCTTATTTCAAAGACTAGTAGACGTCTTCACTTCGGGAAACTTGTTGCTCCGCTTATATTGGTCGTACCGTGATGTTATTATAACGCCTTCGTCGATAAATTGACTATCCAACACAAAAATAATTGTTCAAAGCGAAACTGTGAAGAGGCTGTTCAAACAAAGTGATTTTAATTTTTTTTCATTTTTAGGGTTCCGTACCCAGAGGGTAAAACGGGACCCTATTACTGAGACTTCGCTGTCCGTCCGTCCGTCTGCACTAGGCTGTATCTCATGAACCGTAATAGTTACACAGTTGAAATTTTCACAGAAATGTATTTCTGTTGCCGCTACAACAACAAATACTAAAAAACAGAATAAAATAAATATTTAAGTGGGGCCCATACTTTCGACGTCTCAGCCATAGTTTAGTTACCTTTCGGTCCAAGAGATTGCGTTGTGCGTATATAATTTAGGGATGTTACGAATGTGATATTTTAAATATTCGCGAATGCGAATGCGAATGTTTAGTATGCGAATGTGCGAATGCGAATGCGAATGCGAATGCGAATGCGAATGCGAATGCGAATGCGAATGCGAATGCGAATGCGAATGTTAGGAAGATTCCTTAGAAAATAAACACATTAATTTAATTTATTATTTTTAATCGGTTTTAAAATAGTAGGTACAAGTAGTACGCTATCAAAAGTATTTTAGAGAAAGTCATGTATGATTTTAATAGTCAAATTTTAAAAGAGGTAAGTTATATTTAATAAAAAGTAATTTTGCTGCTTTGTCACCCATAAGACGACTCCTGAGTGGCTCATATATAAGGCCGGCAGCACTAAACAATTGTTCACTAGGAACGCCAGCTGGAGGAGTACTAAGATACTTGCGAGCGATTTCAGACAGTTTGTCGTATTTAAGTTTAGATTTCCACCAATCAAGAGGGTTGTCATCAATCGAGGCTCGTTTTTCCTTTAAATACGCCTTCAATTGAGTCTTAATTTCATGCTCTACTGCTTCACCAGTTTTACTGCCACCAGATTCTGCATCAGAGTCCTCGTTCTCACTTGAAGAATCTAATATGCCAGCTAAGTTGCTCATGAGACTTTTAGCAGCATTATTTGAACTTGTCGAAGGTTCACTGATATTATATGGTGATGCTTCTCTTGGTCTTTTAGCACCAGAACTTGAAGCTGTGGAATCTTGGTGTTGAGTAAATAATTTTAATGAGTTTGTGACAACTTCAGCATTAATTCTGTCTTTTACGATGTCATTAAAAAATTTAAGCTTATATCGTGGGTCCAAAAATGTTGATATGGTAAATAAATGATTCTGCTCCAGATCAGAAAACTTCTTATTCATTTCTCTTTTTAGTACATCAATAAAACTAAACATAATGTTATCCACAACATCACCTTCAGTAGTAGGATTCGCATCTACGAGGCTTTTTTTAATGTGTAAATAATGGGAATTACGGACGATATTAAAGCTTTTGAACTGCTCAAATTACGAGTAGCTTCTTCGAATGAATTAAGTATTCCAACGCAATACTCCATAGCTTTCCACTCTTCAGCCGATATATTCGGAATATTATTGCTGTTTGCGTACAGGCATAAAGAATCTTTGAGCTTTAAAAATCTTTCGAACATATAATAAGTGCTGTTCCATCTCGTAGGGCAGTCACGCATCACAGTAAGCGGAACTTGTTCTGGATTCAGCCGCTGTTGTATTTTCGCTAGTTCACCCTGGGCGATGGTAGAATGATTAAAGTGACTGGCTACCCTATTACACTTCTGGATCATGTCTACCAAAAAAATTTGAGAATTTATTCCATGTTTAATACATGTTTGCAATTTGTGAATAGTACAATCAATATCTTCCAAGCCAGCTTGTATCATGGACCGTTTCATATTTGAGCCCTCATCTCTCACCATGCAGTGTACTTGTTTCTTATTGATATTCCATTCACAGAGCATCAACTCAAATTTTTCGGCAATAACATCGCCAGTGTGTCTGCCATCAAATTCCTCGCACTTTAATACAATATTTAAGCGATCAAAGTTGGTTGTTATGCCATGGCAAGTAAGGCTAAGCAAAGAAACATTAGCAATTGGTTCGGACCATACATCAGTCGTGAAAGAAAAATATTTTAATTCGGATAGTAATATTTTAATTTTGGTGGCAACTTTATTATATAAATCTTGGCAGACATGCTCAGTGTGGAAATTGCGGCCCTTAGTAATATATTGTGGCGCGACCACTTGCATCAACCTGCGGAAACCAACAACCTCGACGAAGTTGAACGGTAGGTCTTGTAATGCTATCATTTCACTTATTCGGTAGTCGATTTGTTGAGACAATGGATGTTTAATATCCCATTGTTTCTTTTTCATCAGAGATGCCTCAATAGATAATTGTTTTTTTACCTCTTTTAATGGAGTATCAGGCAGCTGGGATAATTTTGAATTTTGAACTTCTGTTTCTTCGTCAACTAGCACCCTGTACGTATCAGAATGAACACTTTGCAAATGAGTACGCAACGCCGAGGTCGTACGTCCAGTTCGGGAGTAAAGTTTTTCGCAAATATTACATTTTGCTTGATCTTGGTTGATCAAGGTAAAGTATCGCCATATTGCACTTTTTTTACTAGGTGGCATGGTAAACACAGCAAAAACACCTTAATATCTTTCAAAACTTGGGTTATACTCGTAGATGCACTATTTAGTAATAATTTGTAGCAACTGAAGTAAACAACATGAATGAAGTAACTCCCGGCAGTGGCGACTGACAAACGCATCTAATTGGTCGAACACGTCACGTATCGCTCGGAATGATCCCGCCCTTTACGACAGGTAGTGACCTGAACATTCGCAATTCGCAATGCATTCGCATCGTTTTATGCGAATGCGAATGCGGAAGCGAATGTTTGAAATGATGCGAATCATTCGCATAAGCGAATGCGAATGCGAATATTCGTAACATCCCTAGTATATATATACTATATATGTGGCTACAATAAAACAATTAAATATCTAAGTGAGGCTTTCATACAACAGACCAGATTTTTTTTGGCGTTTTTATACATAATGGTACGGAACCCTTCGTGCGCGAGTCCGACTCGCACTTGGCTGAATTTTTATTAAGATAGCAATAAATTTTACGATGGTCAGTCCAGTATTTTTAAGAAACGTTAATCAGTAAGTATGTTGAGAACGTTAGTCAGTAGGTAGGGCATTATTGGGTGTGACTGAGACAGGAAATATCTCTAATTGCTTTTGATATTTCAAATTGCCTCGGAATATCTCTAATTGGCTCTCTTACGTAACAGGAATTCTGTATTTTACCTCAGGTGTAGTTTGGCCGTTCATTTTCTAAAATCGAAATATAAAACCATTTTATTGTACGAACTCCGTCCCTCTATGAAGCGCTTCCATTAAAAGCTTAACGAAATACTCCAGCTTCGAGCTTTCAAAACTAATCACTTTTGAAAATTGTTTGTAGTTCCGTAATTTTATTATAAATATTTAGCAAGAACTAAATTATAGTCACTAAATCTGACAAATATCGTTAAAAACCCCTGCGCCAGTCCTTACATATCCTAACTAACCATAACGTTTTGACACCGTCTGCAAACTAACTAAACTAACTAACCGAACTACAGTTGAGTCGCCGAGCATATGGAATTGCCATCCTCCGACAAAACAAGACTTATTACGAGTGCTCACAGTTGAAATTAGCTTGTCAGAAAAAAATACTTGGGACATTTTTAGATAACGCCGTAAATATTAAATGTACCTTAATCGCATTGGCGAAACGCTGGCATTTGTGTGCCAGAGTTATAACGAATTCCAGATGGAATTGGTCAACTGGTTTCTTAACAAGAGATTCTAGTTTCGACTCCTGCCCTTCATATTATGCGAGGAGACCCGTGTCCAGCAGTGGTCACAATTGGTGGTGATGATGAATTAGATTAGATTATGAAAGTCAATAATAATGAGGGTCGCCATTTTTGTGCTCACCAGTTGGCGCCACTGGCGAGTGAGGTCCTGCTGTCAAAGCCCGCCCACACATAAACAGTGACATTCAGACAAGTGAGAAGTGACAGACAGACCTCACTTTCCACTAGTGCCTCTAGCGGCAAATTCACACGCTTTTACCCTCATTTCGCTAACATCTAATAAAAGGTTCGGTTTACCCATGGTCATGATTTACCCTAATAGAAAGCCTATATTAATCTGTGTTAAGCTTAGACAAAATTCTATGAAACTCGCAGTTATCCATTGTTTTTCAATTTAAAAAGTGTGTGTACTTAAAAAGTGTATACACACACGTTGAAATGTATACAAACTCCTAAGGCGTGTTCTGAACCTTGAATATGGATTAAGTAATATTAGATAGGAATATCGTGACGTGGAATGTTTTTGCGAGTGTATTTACGTAGGTGCCGTTCTTAGATCAACCGTGATATGTTTGAGAATTAGTATACGTTTCTTTTCAGTTTTTTAAGCGACTTCAAAAAAAAGAAGGTTTTCAATTCGACTGTATTTTCATGTGTTACCTCATAATGTTTTACTGGGTGAACCTATTTTGGTAATTTGATCATTTTTAATGGGGAAACTGGTGCTTTCCCATATAAAATGAATTATCCAGGATTTATAAGATATTATAAGACTAGGCAGGGAGTACTTGCTTTCGAATAAAAAAGACTTATCAAAACCGGATCACCCAGTACAATGTAGAGCACACTCCTTTGCTCGTGTATAGCTTTTGTCAGTAATACTACAGTTAAATAAGAATCTTGCCCTAACTCGGTCGCAAATGTGCTAGTACTTGAGTACTAAAATGGTCGCTTCATAACAGAGTAACAGGATCCACACCTTGAATAATAACCTAATCTTTATTAATTCTACTCGAAACGACGACAAATTAATTTGGAAAACTTACTGTTACTTTGAAAACAAGATGAACTTCGTAAATGAAAGCCTGTTATCATTAGAAAGCAGTCGCTAAGTCTTCTTAGTTCTCAGAACACTCTTAAGAGCTTCTATTTGCTTTGGTTGGAATTTTTCAATCGTTTTTTGTTGAGTTAATGTTACGTTTGGATCATGGAGAAGTGATGAAAAACCGCAGCGCACCTTTTTCTAAATAGCAGTCCTCAATAATTATAATCAGCTTTACGGACATCAGCTGGTCTGCAAATATAACATTCTGGTCTGAGTTATTTATTTATGTATATATTTTTATCTCTATTATAATAATTTATCGTTTGGTTACAAGGTTTTGTCAAAATATTTGGTCAAGGTATGGTCAGAGTTATAAACTGTCTCTAAACAGCCAGATTTTTTTTTTGTCTCGTACCAAAATACCTAGCATTACCTGTCTCCACGAGGGACAGACCCTTCAGCGAACAACAAAAACTACCCCACTACAGGGTAGTTCCCCGCTAATCGGTTCTGTCAACGAAACGCTTGTTACTTGATATGATTGATAGCTGACATATTAGCTTCATTCGTTATTGTCACGGCGATATGAAGGTATAGCGTGACATCACGTGACGTCACTGACACGATATTGAATGCCGTGACAACAAACGTGACGTGTTATTGAGTGTAAACATTAGTACGGGGGTTAAATCATTTGAATAGTAGCGTTTATTGCTCTCATAATGGTGACAGCCGAGTTAGCAACTGTTGGTAATTAGTTAAATTGGGGTGTTGGAAATTCAACTTATTATTGTTGACAGGACATGGGCCTTCCCTATTAATTGAGGATGTCTAAAGCATACTTCAGCACTCCAGTACGGTTTGGTGTGTTATTAGCCAACTCAAATGAAAGATTTTATACCGCTATCAAGCTTTCTACATGCCTAAATGTCACTATCTAAAACGTTATCAACAGAAACCATCAGCATGTGCCCTCTGAAATACGGAATTTATCAATCAATCAATCAATCAATCAATATTATTTATTGTGGAATATAGGTATACAGGTAAATATGGTAATTAGATACAATATCGGCTATATCCCCGCCGCTTATGGGCATACAATAATAGTGGAGAGTTATATTATTAATAAATTAGGTACAATTAATAATCATTAGATAGTATACAGTCATCATGAACCAATTACAATGTAGTTGATTATTTTAAAAATGGTAATAATTTTCTCAATTATTTAGCCATTAGTGGTCACCCATCAAGTAACCGACCACGCCCGCGTAACTAAACTGTATCGATACGGTGTACGGTGTATTAATTGTGAAAAAGTAAAAGTGTAATATCTAAAAACTTAATTTACGGTATAATAGTTCAGTGACTGCTATTAATCGTGGAGGAGTGCTAACTTTAAATATAAATATAAAATATGCAGTTCAATGGTCACATCTCTTGAAAAATTCAAGGTACCTCATTCAAATGGTTTGTTCAAGGCTATTTAAAATCAACCACAAATATATAACATCTCCCCCCCCCCCCCCCCCCCGCCTCGTAAGCATAAGCCACTCGCGATGGAAATGGTTGTGATAGCCGCTCCCTAAATTGAGGTTATACCAACACATTAAACTTACTATTCACACATTAAGCTAGTTGTCAACAATATCATAACAAAGCTAGTCTGTCCCGCTGTAAATCACATTAAGAGGCGCGGTGCTGACAGCTTAGATTAGGTACGGTGTTTCCTGATCAATGCTTGGTATCTGAAATATCCTAAATAGACCCGTCTTAACAAGGAACTAAATAGACACATTTAGCAAGTTAATTTATAAAGGAGGACCTCTATATCAAAACAGCTTTCAACTGTTATGTTCGAAAGTATTATGCGAGTGGTGTAGAAAATTTTCATTATCTTTTTTTACGGAATTAAGGGAGCTTGCAGCACCACCCTTTCACTGCCGCCCAAGAGAACTGGAAGAGACCTAGAACAAGACTAAATTTAGGAACTAGGATGATTAGTCTAGTTAACAGATGGTGTTACAATATTTGTTGGTTAGTTAAGTGTGAAGACAGAGACTTATAGTGATTGTTAGTCATGTTAGTAACAGTACAGTTAGTAATTATTAGCATAAGTCTCGGTCTGATTCGGTCACAGATGCGTTGATGTCTTTGAGAAGTGAGGTGGTCGCATCTACAAAACTATAACACACTGATTCAGGCTTGAAGTGACAATAATTACTTGTGACGGGTGTGCATACAACACTTCAACAAAAATTACAAAAAGAATTAAATTTGACTCTGAAACAGATACACACAATAAAAGTACACATGGTAAAGGTATTTGTGATATATGTACAAATACCTATAACCCAATAATGAAACTCAAACCTCTCACTGAGAAAACATGCCATCGATAAAATTGCCAATTATATTACTGCATCAAACAATCCCATTACAATATAAAATATCTCGCTCGTCTTGTTTTTCATATCATTAGTCTGTAACAACATCATTATTTATAATGGTTTGTTTGTTAACCTCATATCGTTTTCTTTATTTTATGAAAATTAATGCCCTACATTCCTGCTTACCTATTTGTAAGGAAATGAATATGTAGAATATCATACACAATTACTGTTTCTGTTTTTATGGACTCAAAATAACAAACGAGCATGCATAATCACAATTCCACTTGCTCCCATGACAACTTTGACAGGTTCAAAACAAGAATCAAGTGTAGTGACTGGGGCAAGTATTGTTAAATATTACTTAGTTTTAATAATCCATTTAATAATTGTTAGTAAGTCTCGTTTTGAAAAATTGTGCATCTATTTCCGTTAAACTGATGTTTTGACGAATATAATTGAACAAATTGGAGGACAGATTATTTTTGAAATTTAACGTTTACAGTATATAGTTATGAGTACCAGTATAAAATAACAGTCGAATTGAGAATCCCTCCCTTTTTTGAAGTCGGTGAAAAAACGCCTAGTTGAACCGAACTTGGCAAATAATTTCTCCGGCATCCGCGCACACAATCCATTAGTACGTGCTTGGCGCTGCGCCAACGGACCTCCTGTCAAAGAATCGACTTCGCGGAGTGACTTCGATAGTGTCCGAGCTTTTGAAACTTTCCGCTCAAGCTGAGTACAAGAGTTCTTTCTAGTTCATGTTTGTCGACATCGCTCAGTTTAGATACTTTGAGCCGTTCGCGTTCCAGTGAAATTTTAATGGCTTCAATCCATTAGCGATACTTAGTTGTGATTACTTAGAGGGCACCAAGTTTAGAGGTAGATTCTCAAGGATCTACCAGGTAACAAGTATATAGGTACTGAAGGTGTACAAAGTTTTATTATATATACCAGCTGACTGCGTCAGAGTGAGGGTAATTTATTTTATTTATTTAATCTTATAATAATTAGTACGGCCTTAACCAATTACACTAATTATAATGTTAAATTTTGACATAAATAAGGTATCTAAAATTCACAGGTACATAATAATTATAACTAACAATAATAAAAATCATTACACTAATTAAAATAGATTATTGCAAATAGTCAAAAATTAATCAAAAATAAATTAAACTGCATATTTTATGAATGTCAGTGGTAAATAAAAAATTATAAAATCAAGAAATATAAAAATAAAAACAAAATAAATTACATATATTAAAAAATGTCATAGTATTAATTATCATTCAAACATACATCACACATTCGCTTCACAGTATTGCAGGCATTCCGTCAAAATAGTCTTCCATTCATCCGCAAAAATGTCACAATGAGGTGCCCTATCCAGAAGAGCATTGAGCGCGGCAAGCGAGCGCGGGACGGGAGACATTTTGGTGAGCGACTGTTCGGCAAAGTGGAACAGCGAACAGGCTAGGTTTTCTAGCGCGACGAATATTTAAATAATTATTGGGAGCATTAATCCTCAGTAAATTTTCGTGCAGTTCAGGAGCATCCACCGTGCCTCTGAGAATTTTGCACATAATAATTAATCGGCCAATGCACATCGGTATCCAAAAAGAGATAATCGGTTAATTACGGTTATGTAGAGCGTTGTCTCTCTCGCACGTTGCACTAAAAGTGCAATATCTATTAAGATCTGTTAAAGCACCTTATCAAGTACATATAATATATTGATGTTCCATTGGAGGTTTTAACAAATGAAAGTTTTAACAAAACTCTTTATATTTATTTATGAGTAAACGCGACCGTCTTCTACCGAATTCGAAAGAAAAGTGACAAGTCAGCGGTAAGGTCTGTGTAGTAAGGACAACGCTCTACAAAGCCGAAACCAATCGATTATCTCTTTCTGAATACCGATGTGCATTATTTCTTGCCGGGTACTGTACGTATGTTACGTATGTATGTAAGTGCTCCTCTACTCACGCTGACCAAATGAAAATGACCATTGACGATAGGACACTAATGTCTTCAATAGTTTGTCTGGTCGCTTAGTGAATTCCGACAACTACGCCACTTACCGGTTCGAATTATGAATTGAGACCATCACAAAAAAATAACCTCATTAAAATATGGCCAACCGTTGAGAAGTTCATTGACATAATATATACATATACCTAAACACAGGAAGACATAGTTTCCGAAGATCAATATATAGTGTAATTTATACTGCATGTTCGGTGTTTAAGGCACATTTGGCATGTCTCAAGGTAAGTATACTATAGTTGAGTGCTGTGTTGACATCTGGCAGGCGGCCAGATCTCTGCCGGTATAGTTCTAGCTGCAGCCTATAGTAAATACAAATCAATCTATCGATAACGGAAAGTTGCAAGGAATAAATTGTTGCAGTTTCTTCTTCGTTGAAGCACCAGAAACGCTGGTGTATTAAAAAGATGTGCATTAGTGGATTGACGAATTTAATGACTGACTACAGCTCTATTTTTAGTCTATTTTTAGCTCCAGTGTGAATTAGTGGAATGTAACAATCGAAATTTGAGTGAATTCATACACGACTACAATCACTAGCAGCTACGTGTGGCTTCGCTCGCGCAAATTCCTAGGACATGCAAAGTTGTACGGTTAGTTGGTTAAATCGCCCCCTGCGCACCCTGGGTTTCGAATCAAGACCCACAAAGAAGGCCGAATTTCTAATAGCATATCACTTGTGCCACCACTCGTTTGCTTATTTGTAGGCACAGTACATAAAGAAGTGTAATAATGGCCCACGATTGTAATCAAACTCAGATGAACAAATCCCTTGGCCAGTGTAATAACAAATTGCAGTAGTACGACAGGGCAAGGTTTGCTCAGCCCGTCGACCGTCGACCCACTACATGAAGGCACGATGTTTGATTATGTACTCCGCCGATCGATGGTCCATGTTTGGCGACCTGCCAGCTCTATCGGCTACCCTTTACATATAAAATATGTTATGAACTTTGGCGTGTTTTTATACCCACTACTTATAAAGACTTGGAGCTCAGTGCTTAGAAACTTTGATATTTACTTGCACTGAATATTGACTTAAAAGCATGAAATATGAGTAGTTCAATATTTTCAGACGCATGCATATCAAACACATTTCTAACTTGCTATTTATAAGGCAGAAAACTTATAAACTATTATTTTCAACAAATTAATTTTATACAGTTAGATAAGTATAGTTAGCAGCAAGTTTAGTAACATTTCACATGACAAAATTCTACATTCAGCGTAGCAGATAGAATATTTAGGAACTACGGCAAATGGTTTTTAGCCAATTTATTTTAGGGGCATGCTACTCGTATATAGCACGCTATAAATAACGCTATATAACAAGACTATCGAGTTATCACTAGTTTGTATAGATTTCAGGTATCTTCAATTAATAAAAGGGATCTGATTCATGACCAAGTCTGTTGATGAACAGAACCCTCAGGGGACGTTCCCGTAGACCCAAAATAAAGCAATAATTTTGATAATTTTCCTTACCAAGTCGTGACAATAACTTGAATAATGAGTTCCCTCAGGGTAAGTTTAATTTTCAAAAGTTATTTTCCATACACTTCAACCTGTTTTGACAAGAAGTTTTCAAATTAAAAATAATAATTTCCGTCGACTAATTGTACAAAGTGGATGTTTTGAAAGCGGACCGCCGCGGGTCGCTACGTCGCCGCCGCCACTCGGTGCTACAACTTGTCACCAATTAAATTTAATGAGGACGATAATTTGAACTGACTGCACGCTATGTATTCTAATAAATATCATGACATTGTTCATTTTTATGTATAAACATTATTTCACCCATAAATGTCCTACTGCTGGCCACGGGTTTCTCACAATATGAGGATTACAGGCCATAGTCCACCACGCTAGCCAATTGAGGATTTCACAACACCTTTGAGATGCCTTTTATCTTTGTCATTTTTGAAGTTCCGTAACTAATAGTAAAAATCGGAACCCTATTACTCGTAATATGCCTCCAATGTCTATATGTCTCTCTGTCAGACTCTCACCATGGCTTTGTCTCTTAAACGGAAAGAAGAACGTACCTGATTTTTTACAGAATATGTGTTAGGCTCTTCTCACGCAACGCTATTTATGAGCTACGCGACTGCAACACAATCCAAAATTCGCTGTATCTGACACTTTTCACTGACAGGAGACGCATCGTAGACGCATCGTAGACGCGTCTTCTCTCAGTGAACAGTCGTTGTAGTCGCATAGCTAATAAATAGCGTAATGTGAGAAGTGCCTTACTGTTATCTATATACGATAAATAGTTCTTTTTCCTAATTACCTATTTGGCGCAATTTTTACCACACTGAATTACCCTGGGTTCGAATCTTAGCGGGGTGAAATTTGAATGGTTTCCATTTCTGTTCTCGGTTGGGGTGTGTACGAATTGCCTCGTGCCTTTTATTTTTTAACTAACTACCAACACGTCACTGTTGTCCTGACATAAAACACGCTTACAAAACTCACATGCAATTTTATCACATATTAAATCACATACGCTTACAAAATTCACATGCAATGTAAATTGATAAAATTTTGATCGAACTTTTTCCACCCAAGAAGGTTTTTCGAACTGGAAATTCGGACTTTAAACAAACGTGTAAATAAATAAACTTTAGTCGCCCGATAGCTCCACCCTTTACGTAGCAATTTTCGTTCAATTCGAGAACCTTAATTCGCTAGGATCCAATAAACATTCTTTGACAGCGTTACCGGAATGCCAATTCGCTGCGATTGCTGTTTAAATCTTTTTACATTCCAAATGTTTGTTAAATTTTATTTTATTGTTATTACGACTTTTAACAATGTTTTAAAAGTAAATATTGGGGGTTGTGCAAAGTTATTCGAAGAAGTACGAGGCATAACGACGTATGAGGCATTGCATAAATTATTATGGATTGGAGACCAGCAACTTTATTAAGGACCTTGGGCCTGGAATATGAACATGCATGAGATGATGATCGCTTTTTAGATCGAGGATATTGTTACCACATTGTGTATATTCCGTGAAAATGAAATAACTGTTTCCGTGAAAATGATGGGAATGTTCTATGCATATATATCCTATTCACACAGGGAATCCTAGTGTGAACGTTATTTAAAAAAAAACATATTCTCGGCGAGTCAAATGTAGGTAGATTAGTCTATATTCATAGCTAACGGAAAGACACCAGTAGCCAAGAGGCTACTGCTGTTTGTATTGGTTCTAGAATCTATTAAAATTGGCAATAATATTCTACGACTTTACAAAAGTGAAAACTTTGAGAAACAGTGGTTGGAACACGACAAATCACTGCAGCTTATCGGCTAGCTAACGCTGAGAAATGGATAGTGATAAGCCGGCTAGATAGCCGCATCGACAAGGATTTTAGCCAGATTCATGCAGAAAAATCCTTATTCATTTCGGTGGCAAGTAGGTATGCATTGTAAAACAAGTAATCGTTAATTTTATTTAATCGTGTGGTAATATTCCATTTAGATACAGTACTTTTATGAAACAATTTAGATTCGAAATGAATATTTTAACAGGCAAATCTTGATGGATTTTCACGATACAGGGACAATAAATAATAATAAAAATGGTTTTACTGTCTAACTGTATCTATAAGTTAACCCTTAACAACGATCCTACCTCATGTAACCTTTTGATGTTAAAACGCGCTAGCTTAGAAAAAATTCACTATTCACTTGAAGACATCAACATTATAATCGAATAAAAACACCGACGCAGGCAATTTATTCGAATCCTTCGCGGTACGCATGATATAAGACGAAGCGAAGCGCGTCGTTCCTATAAGAGAAGTTCACCACGAAGGGATGGATGCCCGCGTAATATATCTTGGGGACGTATTTTTAGTTCCTGTTTATTTATTTATTTATTCGCACTTGACGAAGCTCGGCAGACAGTACCTAATTCCTCATTGTGTAAGACTGTAAGCGCGATACTCGCTACAATGGCCGTCATTAATGGAGATCATTAATGAACAGCAGATAAGAAACAAAGTCTTTGTTCTGCGCCGGTGTAGTTTTCGTTCCGTAATCAACTGGTTTTTGTTGAGACAAAGTATTCTGCTACTTTCGCCGTGAAACACTGACCCAATTTTCGTTGTTTTATACTTTTTGTCATTCAAACGTTTGTTTTACACAAATTTATTTTTCAGGGTTGCTACACAGAAGAAAATTATGTCTCTTGTCTGAATTATATAAGTCATCTGTCTTCACGCCGACTATATAAAACATGTAAATTATGCTCCTAGTAATATGGAATGACTGACTGCTTGACATAATCAACATACAAAACGCAACATGATAATGATAACGTCAACATTAATTCACTACAAAAGTTCTGTAGTAACGCGTCAAATTCTCACTTTTAATTACAACCATGCAAAAGCCATATGTCGTAAACAATTGATGGTAGTCCCTTTAATAAGTACTAAAACCCATCAAAGAGAACCCCTCGCGTCGATACAAATCAACGCTTATGACCAATGACTCGGAAAGCGCAGCCGAGCGGAAAGCTAAGCGCTTCCACTTATTTACAATAATTCAATATTACTTTACCACGAACTTATTACCATCTACCAAGAGTTCATACTGTAAATGAGTTCACATCTCTCTAACCGGAACATGATTGCAGGTTGAAACAATTATTACACGGTGGAAATGGTAACTAGGTGGGCAGAAGTACTCATCATCATCATCATCTCAACCCATTACGGTCCACTATTGAGAACGGGTCTCCTCTCAGAATGAGAAAGTTAAGGCCATTGTCCACCACGCTGACCAAGAATTTCACACACCTTTGGATTTGCGGACTTCACACACCTTTGAGTCTTGCGAACTCTCCGGCATGCAGGTTTCCTCACGATGTTTTCCTTCACCGTTTGTAGCAAGTGACATTTAAATGCTTAAAACGCACATAATTCCGAAAAGTCAGAGGCGCGTGCCCAGGGATTCGAACCCGGACCCCCCGAATAGGAGGCGGAATTTTATAGTCTTTACCACCTGCAAGCTGGCGTGGATTAACCTAATACCACATAATACCATTGAGCACGGGTCTCTCTTCATCGCTCAAGAGGTCTATAGTATATTTCACCACCTGCATTAGTGTATATGTGTGGAGGAGCTAGTGACCAACCCAACTATTTTAAGTTTTAAATCTTTAGATGTTGTATAGAAGCCACGACACATGAAATACTAGTGTGGTGCTACGAATGTGTAAGGTTATTTATTTACCTGTGACCACAACTAGATACATTCATTGGTGCTGACCATCAATATCTAAGGTCCACGGTCAGGAGATTGGAGAATACAAGGATGGATGGATCCCCTAACACCCCGGAACCCGCTTATTTATTCAAACAATGTAAACAAAGCAGTCACGTAAAGAGCGATTTCAGCAAAGTTTATACTTATTACGTGTCGCTCGAAACACCTCTTTACTGAAGCCATCTCATTTCGAACTTCAAATAACGGTATACTTTCGCATCACGACGCGAAAAATATGATATTTCCTTGAAACTTGCGACGTTCCTCGGAAGATATTTTGTTTATTTTACAACCATTTCTTTTTGATGGTCCTTGGGGTTCGGTTTTCTTCTTAAACTTTTCTAATCCATCAGATATTGTTGTATTATTTAAATAGTGTCTAGTATTATGGATTGTTTCTGTTTTGTATCTAATGGATATTGAAATGGCTTCCACTCATTAACTACTAATGAGATATAGACTCTCCTAATGACTGAGGAAGGTTAGAGCATACACTACTGCAGCGCGGTTTGGTGAAGGGGGTGTCAGAATTTTACACCTAACTAGCTGACCTGGCAAACGTTGTTTTGCCATATAAATTATTTCTAGGTAATTTCTAGTGTAGACAAAAATGAATAAATAAATAAATTTCTAAAACGGCTATTAAAAAACTGGGATTGGTGATAAAAGTGTGAAAATTTAGGATTGTATGTATTTTACACATTATAGAAAAAAAATAATTGTCCTAAAATAAAAAAAATGTGAACAATCCTTATCACTTAGGGGTATGAAAAATAGATAGTAGCCGATTCTCAGACCTACTAAATATGCCAATACTACTTGGTCTTATTTTGGACAGGTAGTATCATAATGGTAAGATTTGTCAGCGAGAGATTTGATTTAAATTTTTTCAACACGCTTGCTCGTAAAGTTGATATTTTTTCTTTAGTCTTACGCCCGGAATGCGGTTTATTACACACTAGTGCGTTTTACTTTTCATTGCCGCACTAGTGTTTTTCTTATTCCACTTTTTTTTAATATCCGTAAAGAGGTTGTTACCAAAAGATTTGTTATTTTGTAAATAAATAAACTTGTTGTACTTAGTCAAAATCTGATAAGATAAGATTATACTTCATCTAATTATCTATTAAAGCATTTAAAAAATACAATATTTTAAATCATTAATTACCGTAAATTCTTATTAGAAATACATAATTATTTAGTTTAATACATTGTGGCTGAATGTTCGGTGCCTCTGCACTTAACCTGCGCGCGAATAGTTAATCAACCAAAGATACGGCGCGCGAAAAAATAAACCGCGCCATTTTGTGCAAACATTTGTTCGTTTATAATTTGCTGATTTGTGACTGAAAAATGTCGATACCTAATTGTTTTTTTCCTCGCAAGTGTGTTGAAAAACGTCGTATGATACGCGTGTGCTTTGTTCATTACAGTCTTGGCTCTATTACAGCCCTCGCCTTGCGGCTCGGGCTCAATACCGCCTCGACTGTAATGACCAACTTCGCGCACTTGTATCATAATGTACTATTACAACACCCTATGTCACCGGTCTCCTTGATTTACAAGAGTGAGGTACAAAATTTATGACTTTTTGAAATTTTCATTCATAAATTTCTGCTCCCAACACTCGGCAGATGGCCAAGAGGTTTTAGTAGCTGATTCACGAACAGGGTAACATAGTATTTTAAATTGTTTGTGCGTCATAGATGAATAGTTCGGTAAAGGAAAACATCGTGACCCAACAACCTGCACACGAGAATTCTCCATAACATTTTCCAAATTTTTGTAAATTCTAGCTATCTATAATTGGCCAGCTTGCTGAATCCCTAATACTAGGATAGGAGCTCGGCATTGGACATTGGGTTGCGATAGTGACGATGATATTCCGAATTAAAATTCATTTAATCGTGTAGGTGTAGGTTTAAACTAAAGAACTGGTTAGTGGGAGAAAACTAGAGCATTGCTCATCACTACCCAAAAAGTCTCACTGCTGGTCATAATTTCCTCTCACAGTATAAGGTTTGCAGTACACACTGGCCAAGTGCAAATTGGCGGACTTCACACACATTTTCGAACATCCGAGAGAATTTTCAGGCATATTAGACCAAACATTTTCTGTCACATTAATATCTGACCTGGCCGGGGATCGAACCCCAAGCCCCTCGCTTTACGGGTCTCTATGAACTAAGCTACAGGGTCGCATATTTAGCAAAATTAGTAGTCAACACCGATATATTAAAACAAGCGAGTGTTAAATAGTTAGTGGTTCAACAGAGTTGAAGTTAGTGAAAACAAACATTGTTATTTAGATTATATCATGGGTGCTTTTAACCGCCTTGAATTAATCACGATTCGAGTAAATCCTGTATGGATTAGTTATATTATTGGTAGCAATATTACGGGTTTAACAAAATAAACAAACATGGATTTATAATACTTAATAATAAACACTGCAGAACTACTAGGGCTTCCCGTATCGTAGGTATCAAGTATAACAGAAAAAGACACACATCGTCAGAGAACAGAAATTTAAAAAGTCATCATTTAAATTTCTGCCTCGCTTTAATAGTGTTTATTTAATTATACGTCACTTATGGTTTTACTCGACCGACCTATTTACCTAACAAATTTTGGATCATAAAATTAATTAAAGTGTCAACTTGAAAGATATTTTAATTAAACCAAACAGCGTTCTGAAATCGCTGACCTGTTTAGCCATATTCCGTTTATAAGCGTGTAAAGTAATAAATCGTAAATGTGGATGTGATACGAGGTTTTATACCGTTTCGAGTTTACGATGTCACATAAAACTCGGATAATAGGAAAATTCTATGCATAATATGATTGGTTTAATTCTTTATCTCAGTCGGCACATTGACAGAGCGGTGGTTGTGTGATTTCCGGGTAGTTGCTACCGTCTTCACAATATATCGCCATTTTTGCCTGTCAGCGATTGTCGTGCTATATTCATGTAGTGGATCGGCCACTACAGAATTGATAGACACACTATTTGGTTTAAAATCTAGAAAATATTTGGTGTCCGTTAACGGTGTCTGTGTGTGCGTTGCTCGAGCGCAGTGTATGAAGCTTTACATTGAACAGATAGTATACGATTTGTGTCAATAAGAAAATCCAGTAGATAATGCATCGCAGCAAACAGAAGCAGCAACAGAAAGCATCGCAGTACCTACAGGTTTTGCATAGTTCAGGGTAAGTCCACAAGAGTTTGGTCGGGTGTTTACCCGTGGTCCCGTTGGTTTGGTCTTAGGAAACAGACAATAAGTTGACATATCTGTTTGTTAAATGGTTGTCCTTACAGGGACTTGAGTTCATACCCCGGCTGGGGTATACCAGTAAATTAATAAATTGTTCTTAGATCCTAGGTTGAAACGTATTTTTAACCGACTTCAAAAAAGAAGGAGGTTCTCAATTCGACCGTATATATGCTTTTTTTTTTATGTACGTTCAGCGATTATTTCGTCGTTTATGGGCCGATTTTGATAATTCTTTTTTTGTTGTAAAGTAGATATGCGCAGTGGGGTCCCCTGATAAGGAAACCAGGATCTGATGATGGCATCTCAGAGAAATCGAGGGGAACTTTCGAAAATTGTATGGACAACTAGTGTGTTTGTTCATGTTATCATAAGTACATTAAAGCGCTACCATTTCATGAAGATCTGAAGTCGATCTGATGAAGCCGAAAGACAGTCGAGGGAACTCCTCAACGATTTACTGCAGTTATCTAGTGTTTGGGCTTCATTAATTTGTAGTGACGAGAACTTTACACTTACATGTTGAATTGAGCGCCACCTGGCGATTAGTTTTCGAGTTATCTCTACTTATCAAGATTGAAGTCGGTTATTTTTTTTTTGTAAAAAGCAATTTCAATTCCTTCCGCAATACTGCAAAGTGTATGGATAGTATATCAGTATTTATAAATTATTTTATAAATAAAAGTTATTATTCAACACAAAGGCAAAATATTTACAATGTGTCACCAGAGTACACGCCACAAATCACTGTAATATTTCAGGATCGACACGAACGCATATATTCCTATAAAATGTAATAATATAAACCGGTCAAAATTTATAACAGCAACATACACAGCTTATCCAACATCGGGGCATCCGGATTAAACCGGACCAAACCGGTTATCGCCCGCATATATCCGGCTGTGTCCGAAACTTTCCAGCAAAAACTGGTTACAAATTTCGTGAAATTCGACTCGTTTATTCAAATTTGTGCTTTATGCGGACAAAATAAGGAAAATGTGGAAAATTTCAGGCGAAATGCCACATAGGGAAGTTCGTGCATTTAAAATTTACTGGACCGTAAATCGTTTCAAGTTTTCCGATGATAAGTTTTGCGATGTGTTAATTAATGTGAACAGATAATAAATACGATCGAATTCTGAACTGTCGTTTAATAATGATTTATCAGCTCGTGAATCAAATGAAGAATGAATTGTCAGTTCGATCAGCTGACGAAGTACGTATGGCAGTATATGTATGTTACACATATTAATTATCGCTGATCTGGCATTATATTCTGCAATGGCACTGAAAATTGTGTCATAAAATGTTATGTAGTAATAAACCGTAATTACGCTCACGTTATCGAAAATAAACGAAGTAAAACTCGGACACTAACTGCAGACTTTGTCGAAGTACAACTGACAGAATGAATAATAAATAAATAAATAAATAAATAAATAAATAAACGCTAACACACTCATACCCCCGCAGTAGGTTACTAGGTACCTGTGTCGCGGGTGGCATGGACTACACATATAACACATCACAATTACACCCATGACCCGAGTACAAATATTTATCTGCCACATAAATATCTGCCCCGGCCGGGAATCGAACCCGGAACCCCTCGCGTCGCAGGCAGGGTCGCTACCAACTAGGCTGCAGGGTCGTCAAATGTGAATGTTTCTTCTTCATTTTCTTCAAATAAATTGAGCAGATATGACAGTGCCTAAAACATGCAAATAATTCTGGCACTTATCGCTCAAGTATATCATCACTCAAGTACTCATAGTATGCCTCTGTGTTTCAATCTTGACCGGTCTTTGTATAACTTGAAAATAATGGAATATATCTTCGCAACCTCACTCAGCCACTCCACCCCGGTGTATAAATCACGGCGCGACATATTTGAAAGCTTTTTATATCTGCCGCGTATAAATGGCGTGAATCTTGTTGATAAATTGTTGGCAGGATAACGGGATAATTGTACGGCTGATGTATTACCACGTACGAACTCTTGAGTAAGTGAATGTGACGGTTATCCTGTTTTTACATACATGGCTGACGATTGAAATATTAAGGATTTAAACGACTGATGATTGCGAGCGATGATTGTTAAACTGTTATTATTGACGCGCGATTATCCTATCCTATCCTACTTCCTACTAATATTATAAATGCGAAAGTTTGTAAGGATGTATGTGAGTGAGTGAGTGAGTGAGTGTGTGTGTGTGTTTGTTGCTCTTTCACGCAAAAACTACTGAACGGATTTTCATGAAACTTTGCAGTAATATAGCTTAGACATTGGAATAAGATAATTTGTTAAAATTTATGGAGATTTTTGAAGGGACTGGTTCCCCGAAGCGAAGCGAGGGCGGATTTACTAGTAAGCTTTATTTGTATTATGTAATATGAAAGCGACTTAACCCATCGATTTTGAGATCATTAGAATGATTTAAATTAGTGCTAGGACCTGAAAATTTACTAAGAGAAGCTCGATGTGAACTCATTATATAGCTCTTAATAGAGCAAGAGAGACGCTTTGCCACAGTTTTTCCCTTAAATACATACTATGATTTGCTATTTTCTATCAACCTGCTCTGAAACAGCATGTGTGATGATCTTTTCTCCAACCACTGCAGTGGAACTATAAGAGTTGATATGATGACGATAGTGATGATATGCAAGTTTATTTCTTTTAATTTAATTTCTTAACTATTTTCTTCGCCGTTTATTGCGAAAGTTTGTAAGGATGTACATATGTGAGTGAGTGAGTGTTTGTGTGTGTGTGTGTGTGTGAGTTTGTTACTCTTTCACGCAAAAACAGTAATATAACTTAGACATCGGAATAACATAATTTGTTAAAATTTAAAGAGATTTTTGAAGGGACTGGTTCCCCGAAGCGAAGCGAGTGCGGATTTACTAGTAATACAATAGTACAATATAAAATATGACTGAGTCGTTAGCAGTAGGTAATACATCAACATACGACAACGACTTATCAGATGGGGCCATGTCGGGTCGCATGCATTTGCATAATTATGCTAATACACTGATACGCTTGTTTGTGCATGATGGATACTATACATAATATAAATTTAATTCGTTTAATTATGTAAAAATTGTTGTTATTTGACAATCTTTCGTGTATACCTAGTAGTGTGTAGTGTAGAAGCTATCCACCTGATATACGTATAGTTAGATAGGTACAAACGGTGTATAAGCTATGTATAAGCGAGGATTCTGGGTTTAAATCATCATAATTTTCAAGAAATATGTATGTGTGTACTACAATTTAATTATCACTTGTTTCGGTGAAGACAAAATTGGGAGAAAACTTGGGAGTTCTCCAAAATGTTCTCAAAGGTGTGTGTAGTTCACCAATCATCACTTGGCCAGCGTTCACGTCACAGTGAAAGAAGACTCGTGCCCAGCAGTGGGAAAGTCAAGGATTGCGAGGATAGGTACTCACTATACTGATAATTCCCCCATTTCCATTTAGGATCCGCATACTATCGGACATACATAAAAGCATTTACTTAATAAAAAATATTAACATAATATATTATTATGTGTTATACTTAATCAATTCTGTAACGCAAAGTAATAATAAAATACATCTGGTATTTTTTCGTAGTGCTGGGCTTAAAAGACATTGTTTATTAATTCATAGCTCATATCAAAAACATTTTATAGAAAAGTATTCAACTAATATTTCAAAGACTTCACGTGAGTTCAATTCCTCAACATTTTATTACCAGCTTTATGTAAAAATGGCTTTTTCTTTACTTCGTTTATCTTCATCGAAAAAACAAAAACAAAAGTCTTCCAAAAAAGGTCACACCCCTAAAAGGGGTACCTACTAAGATTATTTTTTGTACATTACCATTGCTTACTGAAGCAAACACGCTTCTTACGGGGCGTCCTGCGTGAGCGACGAATACGATGCTACGCTACGCAACACGACACGACGCGATTATACACGCGACAATGACAACGTCGCGTGATGTCGCAGACTGTCACATAGGATAGGACACAAGTAGGGATACCGTTGATTTGATCGCGCGCACGTTCGACGCGTTCGCAACGTCGCGTCGCGTTGTTTTCGTAGGACACCGCCTAGTTTCAAAACTATGGAACTCCCAGTAATTTTTATAAAATACTAGCTACCCGCCCCGGCTTCGCACGGGTGCAAGTTAGATTTACCATAGCAGCGCCATCTATTGAATACTTACTCAACCCAGTCGAAAGGTATCGACATCTGTTACATATAATTGTGACTGTCAAATAATAACACTCTTAATTTAGTTCTCTTGTGTGGCGCTAGGTGTCTGTTCATCTGTGAATAAGACTGCCATGTCAATTGTCATTACTTGCAAAACTTACTGTCAAATAATAAGAGACAAATAATTAGAAATAAATTAAAATTGCGACTATAATTTGAGATTTAAAGTATCCTATCTCTCAAGTTGGATCGAACTGCACATGGTGTGCGAATTTTATTATAATCGGTTAAGTGGTTTAGGAGTCCATCGCGGACCAACATTGTGACACGAGATTTATATATATTAAGATTAATAAGTTACTTTCAGGTTAATAATATTTGTGTACCTAGCAGTGTAAATTAAAAGTGAAAAAGTTGGTATTGCGCGAACTATAAAAAACAACGTTTTCTATCGGCAGTATAAGCATGTAGCATATATTTCCAACGTACAAACATTTCCTAGAAAATCCTTAAAATAAAATAAATGTGAAACAATATTGCAGTATAAGCTGCAAAAACTCAAAAAGCACGGCTTAACTATCATCACGCTCTCGTTAGTTTGAAAGCATGATTTTCAGTGCATTCGGCTTAACTAGAATTGCTATATGCAACATAGAAGTGTAAAAATATTAAAGTGGTTGATTTTAATAGGGTACTAGCGAGTGGTTACTGTACCGCCTTGTACTGAGACTGTTGAACCAGTGTATCAACGACCAATAACACACGCTAGCTATTGCCACGGCCCGCATGGAAGTACATTTGACTGATTTTCAAACGAATTTTCATATCTAGTTTACTGTGTAGCGTTGAAACAGGTGTTATACATATTATTTCTCACCAACATCCTAAAGACATAGTGTCTGCTTTAAATAGACGAATTTCAATCAAAATGTCTCTCATTTAATCCCCATAGGCGTGCAATATGTCAAAATCCATATTAGCGGACATCTATTAACATAACTATTAACCATCCCCTGCCTTTCATCTTTGTATGTCAAACGATTTTCGATATTTCGTGATGAATGAGTGACCATTCGCCTTCATATACATGTACTATGTATGTTTAGATTACATTACGAGTATATTATGATGGGTTTTGGATGTAATTGACTCTTATATTGTCTCAAGTCTCTTATATTGAAAACTTTAGATAAACGAACACGTAATGTATATTAATATGAGATTTTTTGTGTTATTCAAGGTACCTAATGAGAATATTTTCCAGGTAAAACCTTAAAATGCACACCGGCGTCTCCCAGTATCCAAATAACACATCGAAAGCTCGACGCCAGTGTAAATACAGCCTGCGATGCAATTAACTTTAAGCTTTAAGCTCTTGGTGCAAGGATTTGCTGGGAATTTAAAATTATTTTCCAAGAACGTTGCTTTGTTTTATGAATATTTATTTTTATTAATATTCAAGCTTTCTTGAACTGTGTAAACTGAGAAAAGGACATTTTGCTTGACGATATTAAATTTTAACAAGTTTTATTCCTATAATTTAGTACACTGGCAAATAAGTACGTAGTTCAGTTTCATTTCTTCTTAAAATATATCTTTTGCAGTTCATTCTTATAAAGGTAAAACAGCAATGTAAATAGACAAAAATCCATTATTATGTCGGTATTCTAATAATAAACTACGTATACATAGTAGGTATAAATGTGGCACAAAGGTCTCTACAGAATTAATAAACAAATAACTCTACACACTCATAGCTCATAGCCCCACAATAAGATTCCTTATTCCTATAGACAACATTCGTCTATGGCATACTAGTCTAGTATTACTAGTACTCTAATTATTCTTTTTTATTTTTACCGTTTTTCAGCCATCAAAATACGTATTTTGTCCCGGGAATTTTATTCCAGCCTCTGTCCTCGTACTTTAATGAGCGTTGTCGTCTCAACTCATCATTCAAATTTCTGCCTTGCTAGGAATAATTAAGCCATATTAAGCCTTTATTATTTTAATCTTATTTACAATCTTTATTATCTTATTATACCAGAATACAATAATTCAAAACACAAAATCGCTAAATTACAGTTTCAATTTGATGAACAAACTTGAACTTGATTGAAGCTAGTCGACTAACAACAATTAGTGACTAAGCTTCACGGCGCGGCGCAAGTTCCTAAGAAAATATAGGTGTTATTCAGCGAGTGCGTTGTGGAGACCTCACGTAATGAGAGTAGAGTGAGGTCTGGCTGTCAGTGCCACAAACTTATCTGACCCGGTAAGAGGGGCGCTACTGTCTTTGTCTTTGTCTGACAACAGTTTAATATTTGCATTAGTTCCAACTTTGGCCACCGGGTCAGTTAAGTTTGTGGCACCGTCACTTCTCAATTGTCTGAATGTCACTATTGTCACTGTTTATGTATGGGCGGGCTTTGACAGCTGGACCTCACTCAACATTGGCGCCAACTGGGGAGCACAAAAACGGCGACCCTCATTGCGAGGCCTTCACTCCGCACGTAAACGGTGTCAGTAATGACGTGACCTCTTGACCGACGACGCGTCCCACTTTCTACGTTTCTATTGGATTATAACACATATTCGTCTATTAGCTTGCGGAAGAGGAAAATTTATCTTCTTTTATGGATTTAAGTATAGCATCCTTTCGCTACAACTGACAACTGCGACCAACCCAAAATAGGATTGAAATCGGAACTGGGATGGTTAAAAGGTTAAGGCGTTAAAGCATTAGTTGGTCTATTTCTTATTAGGTATGACGACCAGGGCAAGGACTGCAAAAAAGATTCTGTTAGTCGAATCTTATTCTGAGTTGGTTACAGTTGTCAATGGCGGCAGCAAAAGGATGGTACTGCATGCTCGTTTGCTACTTTAAACCCATAAAAATATATATCTAACTAAATCGTCATGATAATGAACTAAACGGGAAGGTCACAGAAACGACCTTGAGAAGTCACAAAAATATGAAATTAGGGTCACTCTCATTTCTATCGAGATTGACCATCCATCATAGGTAATACATTAGTTGCGCCCGTCATTATATTCGAGTGAAGTAATTGTCACTACGCTCCCCCGTTTTGCTTTTAAGAGGCGTTGTTGGAGTAATTTAGGTTAGGCTCGAACTGTATTTACTGTAGAGACCAGTAACGAGGGTTTTGTTTTGGTTAAGTAACTTAATTATACGTGAGTTAAATAAAATCGAAGTGCTCATTGGCCTTCGTCGATCCTAAACTTAGCTATACTAGTATATGGTAGGGTGCACATGATAGGTTAACCTGTGTCTTTGAAATATACAGGTAAAGGCGTGTATAGTACCTAAATAGTAAATTATAATAAATAACGCTACACACTCTTAGCTCCACATACGGGTTCACATGGATGCCATAAACAATATACAGGATTCGAACACTTATTCAGGATAACCCAAACATTACTTGTCAGATTTCGCTAACAAATTTGACCACACGACAAGCACTAACTTCGGAATAAGTATAATTCCTAATTCATAAAATTTTATTGCATTATTACAGGTAAAAATAATCATAAGCCGAATCAAAATTTACTCTCGCATAGAAAACCTCCTCCTTTTTTAATTCGATTAAAAAGAAAGAAATGTAATATCATATAGCTCTCTCTTTATGCGGTAATATTACATGATATGACGTTATGATGTTACATAGCTATTTAGGTGTCTGCAGGAGGGAATCTTGATAATGGCTAAATTCTTGAGCGGTTGGCGCCGGTAATAATGCATATTTAATGGCGAGTGTACGCCGTGAAAACATGCCCTGAATGTGGTGCGAGGTGACGGTAACTTATTTAAATAGACCACTATCTATATCGTTATACGATGAGGTAGTTTGGCATTCCATAATGTCTGCATAACTTTCTAATCTTAACTTGCTAAGGCTTACTTACACTTACTTGCTCTTATTCTATGGACTTGATATTTTCCATCTTGCTTATGTGTACTGACGATAATGCAATTTTGGCAAGACCAGAACAAAACCATTTAATAAAAAACACATAGGTACTTAAAGGATTTATAAGAAATCTCACGAGCGTGTTTTAGAAACAGGTACAGTGACATCCATCGACAGATAACTGAAACTTCAGTCGTCTAATCGTCACTTCTGTCCAGTGACTGGCAAAAAATGAGGCACATCAAGTGCTTCAATATAATAATCATAATATTGCCTTTTAAAATCCCAGCATAAACAGAATGGCGCTCAAACGCAGAGATTTACATGCAATAATCATTTATCAACCTAAAAGTAAGAAAAACATAGGGCCATGATATTGTTATGAAATATGGCTCTCAATATGAATCATTCCGCCGGGATAATGACCTAGTTTGAGCGTCGGTGGATATTACGGATGTTATAAAGACAAGCGTTAATGTTGACTACGTGTTGTTACGGAGAATTGTGGATTGTTAGGGGACCCTCAAGGAATATGAAGTGTTCATAGCGCATCGGCTTATGTCGATAAGTGATCGACCGAATGAGGCAATCGCAGACACGGTATAATTGGATGAGTATATCTTTAGTGCTTTTGTGCTTCAAAAGGTACTTATTGGAATCCGTATCAGTAGTTATCATAAGATAACTATCGTTTAGTCAAAGATCTTCAGGATGTCTTTGACCGACATTAAAACTTTCGATCTATTGAATGGCTACTAACCCATTAACCTATACATAATGGAGCAGTGGTGTGGAGTATACTCTAGGCTTCTTCAGTTTGAGGAGACCCTTGCCTTGTCATTAAATTTGAAGCAAAGAGAATCTTCCCTTGAGTAATTTTTATCTGCTCATGTTGCTTGTTGCTGATCATGGATCTTGCCTTAATGGTTCTGTTCTTAGAGGTCGGTTTCTGAATCTCCAAGCGTTACTAAATAAGGGCACTCGTACTTGCGTACTTTAACTACCAGGCTAACCACATTGCCAGTAAGTAGGTCAAAAACGAGTGGATGAATTGCTGGTAAAAACTAAGCTACAACCCACTAAAGGCCCACTATTGAGCACGGGTTTCTCCTCATTACTGAGGAGGCCTAGAGCATACTCCACCACGCTGCTCCAATGCGGGTTGGTGGAGGGGTTAGTGGCCAACCCAGTGTCAAAAGTTTTCAAGCCGCCCGAAGGCCTCCGACATGGCTTAACGACTGCTATCAATCTATAACAACCGGGACCGACGGCTTTACGTGCCCACCGAAGCACGGAAGCTCTCAAGAAATTTTTGCCACTAGCGGTCACCCATCCGACTTGCTGGTAAGTAATCCATAATGCCTATGAACAAGGAGACCAATGACCTAAAATGTTGTCAAGAAGACACTGGTTTTCACGTCCACCGTGGTCCACATCCACGTTTTTGTCAAAACACGAGGGTTTTCGCAAAATTCCAAGCAAGATACTTATCAAAATCAACTGAAACTCGAAGAGCAATCTCCCCAAATAAAGGAAATACAAAACTTTGACTCCTAAAAATCCAATTTTTGCGGATGGATAGGATTATAAATTTAAAGTCTGAACAAACCGCAGCTCAGTTTACGTGACTGCTCACGAGGATTGTCAAAGTTTGGTCGTAAATCTCGAGGCTCCATGTAATACATCCTGCATGCCTCGTGGCTGGCTTCGGAATGAATGGACCATTTTGTTTCATTGTTCTCAATGGTATATCATGTTTGTTTCTGTAGACGCAAACACCTGGTTGTATGTTTATGAATGTGTAATTGAGTATAATTGATTATAGAGGTACCAAGTTTAATAATTTGGAAGATAATAACGTTAAGTTATAAGTTAAAAGAACTTTAAAATATATACTTTTACGTTTTCTCAAAGACGTAATTTTTAACAAAAAAAAAACTACTCGAAAGTGGTTGTCTAATAAGCCTGATTTTTATGCATTTGTTAAGTGGTAAATTGTAAGCACTTTTAAATAAATGATCACTGACCATCCTTTATATCAAACTTCATTATTACATAGGCCGGAGTAGATAACATTCGCAGACAAAACTTTTAAACCATTCCCGTAGAAATTTATTTTCAGACCTTTATCAGGGCTCCAAACTCTTACAATAGAAATAGTGCAGACATGAGTGCTATAAAATAACGTAAAAATTCTCTGATAAAATCTATTCGACGAACAAAAATGTAACGTGTTTAAAAATGATAATAAAAAATTAAATTAAAAATTAAAAAAACCCCCGACACAAACATTAAAAAAAGTATAAAATAATATCTTTAAAAATAATACGTCGCGTTGGGTGACCGCACCTGACTATTCATTATCTACGATTTTTATTAGTCATAAGTATCACATGCCTACCTACTTAGTCTTTTACCCAAGACTTACCATTTATCTATATTTTTTTTGTTAAAGTTAGAAGTAAATGGAGCGGTCCCCCAACGCGACGTACCTATTATTTTTAAAGATATTATTTTATACTTTTTAAATGTTTGTGTCGGGGTTTTTTTTTAATTTTTAATTTAATTTTTTATTTTATACTTTTTATAGTTAAGAACATTCTGGATTCAGTAATAAATATTATCTTACTGTACGCTTTAATTTGAGACCCCACACGAGTATATTTGCATACATACCGGCTATTCTTCTCCGCTTTCACCCCCCCACAACTATTAAACAGCTCAGCCGATTTTCATCAAACATATTTTAAAATATGCGCCCGTAAGTTCCCTTTAATACAAAAAAACTAAATTGAAATCGCTTCATCCGTTCGGGAGCTATGATGCCACAAAGAGACAGAGTGAAAATTCTTCCCCACTTTCAACCCCAACAACTTTTAAACGGCTCAACCGATTTTCATCAAACATATCTAAAAACACGCGCCCATAAGTCCACTTTAATACAAAGAAAACTAAATTGAAATCGCTTCATCCATTCGGGAGCTATGATGCCACAGACAGACAGACACACACACACACACACACAGACACGTCAAACTTATAACACCCCTCTTTTTGCGTCGGGGGTTAAAAATCCAATTGAACATTGTAAGTTTTAACCACTTGAATCTTCTTGTAGGTTAATTAACTCGTTAAAATATATCCCTTTTAAAATTCTGGCAATCTCCCAAAGTAGGTACAGTAGATTAACAGCGCGGAGGAAAATATTCTGAAGTTCATTAATTAGGGCATGAGACAAAGAAGTGAAGTCATGCGTTCTTAGTCCTTTGATTTACTTATAAAGTTACTTCGTTTGAACTTGTATGGTTATATTGGAGTACGACGTCATTTCGTGTCGTGAAGCTCGAAGACAAAAGCGAGGAGTTACTATGTTAGCTTTAAGTTTTGTATTATTGCAACGTATAATATTTTCTCTCTCGCGGTACGGATGGAAGCTAGGAAGTGAAAATTGTAAGATTTCTGCTTGATGATAATAGGAACGTATACACGTAACTAAAAGCGTGCATATTGGACAATCAGTTATATTCATTGCAGCCAATAAGCGTGCCAGCTGTCAGGTGAGATACATATGTGGGATGTTCAAGTGTCATAGTTAAAGTCAAACCATGTGTTCTAACGCGGCAGCTAGTGTTTTTTTTTATATATGGGTAGATAATTAAAAGAAATTGTCATTCACTAATTATAACAAAAAAAAGGATAACAATATATACATGCGTGCAGTTTGTCAATATCGAAAACTACTCAGTTAACCCTCTCATTAAAAATATTGAGTCACAGTGACGTAACTGCACCCCATTTTGTTCCCGACGAGATTAATTCCTAATAATTCGTGCCGGATTCAATTCCTGGCAATTTTCCCAGCGCGGCAGCGTGGAGCTGATTTAATGCCGAGAGGAAAATAATTCCCGGGGCCAGTAATCTTTGGATTTAAAATCTTGACTGGCGGGCGGTTTGCGATTTTTAACTGATATTATCATTGTAACGCGATATGATTTAATTCTAGATAACTTTGCCCTTGACTTTTCCCTATTATTGTTCACGTGGGAATTTTTCCCGCGTAGATTTCTTAGTAAATCTTGACAATAGCGCCACCTACCAGTTCCAATTAAGTATGAAACCATCGAGAGACGCACACAATCACAAAAAAAAATTAAAATTGATTTATCAAACAAGCATTTAAGAGATCAAAGGCATAAACACGGATAAAAGAATTATTATACGAAAGAGATTTTCACTAATGCACTGCAGTAATTTAATATTCGGGGTTTATTTAAATCCAAACGCAAAATATGAAAAGCTTACCTCATAATAACATTCTAAAACGAATAAAATATTATTCATGGTAATGAGTCAATCAGATTAGCATTAAATTTAACTAACATCAAATGAAATGATTATTTTGTTGTTAATAAGTTAGCTGGCGGCTAATCCCATTTATTATGATAAGAGTTAATTATTCGATGTTATTTGATAATTTTGAACTCATTAAATCGACAACCCAGTAACTTAGTTGGTAGCTAGTGTCCTGTGGAGCTAGGTGTCTCGAGTTCGATTCCCAGTTGAGGCAGATGTATGTATATGAGATAAATCTATGTTTTCGGGTTGTCCAATTGTCCATACTATATATACCCGCGATGTAGGCAACCCTAGTGATACCTCAGGTATAAGTGAATTATTCAGTAAAGCCTAAGGCGAAAATTAGCGTAATGTAGTACGAACGCAAGTCAATTACTTAAATTCAAGGATAAATCCAGTCTGAATTAGGTAACAAATTGCTGTACTATTAACAAAGAAAATACAATAAATCACCATCAAAACGAAACTTAACTCATTCCATCCTTTTCCAGCTACACACTCACGATACGAGTGAAAGAGAGCTATATCATCCGCTGTAAATCAAAGATTGATTGTTTTCCTACACCTGTATTCCGTAAAAACCACCTGACGCTCCGTAAAGGATGTCATAGTTGTAAAAATGTGCCTTAAAGTTGTCAACATAGAGTATAATTTACATTGCCCTACAAGTGTGTTATATCCACCGTACCATAGAAAGCCTTATCTTTATACCAGGAAGGTATAAGATTTAGTAATTTATCACATAAAGTGAAGGTAGATCCACATACAACTGGTTATAAATAATAATTCTTTTTTTTGTGGAGGCATTTCCTGTGATTAAAATGTAATTGTAATCCGTAATCATGATTATATTTGGACAATTTATACCAGATAAAATTGTAAAGTGTGATAACACCCTGTCCATATCTGCTTAGGAGTTAGGATCGACACAACCTATGAGCAAATAAAGTAAAATGTAATAAAATAAATTTTGTATCTTTCCATCCGTCGATCTTGACCCACAGTCACTATTGAGCACGGGTTAATTCTCAGAATTTGAAGGTAAAGGCCATAGTCCACCACACTACACACCACATAGTAGACTTCACACATCTTTAAGTTTTGCGAATTTTAGAGAAAAGCAAAAAGTTGTATAAATTTTATTTATCTAAATTTTGTGTGTGTCACCTTGGACTACTGTGATCGAGTAGGAATATTGTCAGAACACGAATGAGTAACTGCGTGAAGACACTGTTCACTTCACAGTTCTTTTTTTTCTTCTCTTCTTCTTTCTCCTCTTACGAATACCAACATTATAAAAAACATTCTTTTCTCGTTTCGTCGGGAACAATGTAGAAAAAATGTCAAGATTTATGAAAATTCATCTAAATGACAGAGATTTGAACATTGTATTATTGACCATTTCATATAGAGCTACGCCGGTTCTAACGTACCTACTTGTTGAAATTTAATAACGGATGAATCTACCGTTTATTACCATTGTTGGTCCGATTGCGAAATTCCACAAACCGTTCCAAGAGCAATATTTTTCCCTGGTTCTATAAATTGGACCGTCATTAAAAATATATCAAACTGTTACTCTCCCCTATCAAAAATGTTTGGAATAGCAAAATTATACACCCAAATGTGGGTACACCATTGTAACGTAAGGGTAAAGCCCGGATTTACCGTCACATCGTTTTCCGATAACGCCGGTATCCAGGGTCCAATATTTCCATGCCTCCTGTAAACTAACAATGTGTTACACCCCTAGTGATTTATCATTTTCGGATGACGGTAAAGGTTTATGTTCCGGTGGCAGCCCTAGGGATTAACAGGAAGGAAAAAGTAGGGTAGCTGCAGCTGTTGATGGTTGGTTAGATTTCAATCGATTGAAAGGTTTTGGGTTCGATTTCTTATCAGATTAGATATTTTTATGGTGGACAATTTATGTTTTTTGTAACGGATATTTGTGTTATGGTATTTGACATATAGATAAAGTAAGGTAGGAGAGTAGTAGCAACTAAATGAATTTCACATAAATATATGCTACGTGCTTTCCTAAGGTGAACTCTTATATTTCTTTACTAATTTTGATTAAAATCGGTTCAGTGATTGGGCTTCGAAGGCCCCACAGACAGACATCGAGACAAAGTTACTTTCGGATGTATAATATTAGGTAGGGCGATTACATTTTAGACTGCAGTGTTGAGTCAAGGTCTTGAGTTCGATTCCCAGGAAGACAGAAATTTTAATGATGATTTTTTATTTATTTTTAGTGAAGGCGGTTTATAAATGGGAAGCGTGTTTAACGTTATTTCGTTTGCACAACCCGAGATACAATTAATTACATTGCGAGTACAACAAAAACGGGATTTGTATTTTTACTTGTACAAACCGTGTAATGAATTGAAGCAATTAAAAAAATAGACAAGAGACCCACAAGTAAATGTCTCCTACCCTCATTAAGTCACTCTTGTGCATGAGGACTGCTTAGTAACGAGGGTGTAGGACAAATACATGCAAATCACCTTTCTTTTTATAAGGGTCGGGTTGTCTTGGACAGGGTTTATGGTGAACTAGTTTTTGTCACCGGTTTCGTCGCATGTGGCTCGGAAAATGGCGAAATATTGTTAAAAGTGTCCCAAGGGAATGTGAAGGGATAGAAGCTATTCTATGTGCTATAAAGGGTTTCAAAGTTTTTTTTATATATAACTATGTCAATTAACAACAAAGTGATTTATATAGAAGTTTTCTTTTTCAAATAGCGATTGGAAATGTTAGTGTAGTTAGCAGATGGTGTTAATACATTAGTTGACCGGCTTATTAGTATGTGTGAGGACTCGGACATAGACTTTTAGTGACAGTTAGTTGTGTTAGTTGTTGCTTGTAAGATTCCAGTTGAGACCAGTTGTTAGTAAGTCTCAATATAATTCAGTCATAGGTGAAGACTTACACCTGAACACAGCTGCTTTGAAAACAGTTATTACATGGTAGAAGTATGGAGGGTGGTAGTACTTCCCCGGGTATATTCTAGGCTCTGCCAACTATTAAATCTGTCATCTGGCACACAATAGACAAAACTAGTGCGGTTATGGCCCAACTTCAACTATCACCGTACATCCAGAGGGAGTGCCAAATGCCACTTAATTCATGACACCCTGGTAAAAAGGGTTGGGGGCTAAATGGAGCATGAAAGATATATGAGGCGTTATACAGTTCACAGGTCCAATAATAAAGTTTAAATGGCAAAACCTTTCGTCGACAAATCAAATTGCCTGTACCCGGTGCGATGTCGTGTTCGTAGAAGTTACCAACTCGCCGGATAACTGTCCAATTACTAATTACTGTGTGTGCCGTGACACTTGGACAGTTCTGTGAATGTGTTAACAAAACAGGCTAATGATAGAATATCCGGCAAAATCACTCAAGAGTATAAATCTGCTGAATGTTTTTCTATTGAAAAGCATATTATAGCTAATGGGGGCTTTATATTATACAATTTGCAGAGCGCTAACTCAGTGCACTAACTAGTGTTTTCATATATTACGTTGCACTAGTTACTGTCTAACTGCCTTTACACTACGCGAATTTAGCACGCTAGCTCAGTTAGCGCTCTGCAAATTGTATAATGTAAAGCCCCCATTAATATACCTACCCATTACGCATGACATAACAAAATGGTAAAGGAAATTACAATTTTCGTAGAAACTTATCCTAAACTGAATAAATACTTCAAACGTGCTCGAAATTGCCCTCTTCAGAGTGAACCGCGTCGATCTGCAAATGTTTCAAACTTTTGAAATTATTTGACGAATAATCTTCATATTAAGTAGCTAGGCGAAGGAATGTTGCGTCGAATTTTTCACAGTTTTATGAAAGACCTTTCGAGGATTTAATGACTTAAAATGTAAGTAATTGAACGTTCTATGCCTGGAAGATATATAAAAAATTTGGAGCCTTAACAAACACAAACTACTAGATTTTTTTTGCTTTTGCTGCGGTTTTCACGAATATATTGCGGTTATCACTACATAGTATAAAACAAAGTCGCTTTCTCTGTCCCTATGTCCCTTTGTGTCCTTAAATCTTTAAAACTACGCATCGGATTTTGATGCGGTTTTTTTTAATAGATATAGTGATTCAAGAGGAAGGTTTATATGTATAATAACATCCATTAAATAGTGGAGAAATATTGTTATTTTTTAGGTTTCTAATGTGATGTCGTTAATTATCAATTTTTTTCCGCTTACATTGCAAACGCAGGCTGAACCCTACGAACCCTACGAGATTTATCAAAATAATGTACTAATTATTTGTACACATTGAAAAGGTCTACAGAAAACTCCGCGATGGTATAAATGTCTATCTCTTATGGATATCCCACAATAACATTTTTTGTCATTTACTTTTTACGACAAATAATGGCTAATTTTCGAAGCGATTTTAACCAATACAGCATTAATCCTTATCCAATTAAATAGATTAAATACATTGTTGATTTAATATAGATCTATATGGTCCTTTACAGCACAAGATTTAAATGAATATTTTCAAAGATATTACAGATATAAAATTGCGGGACGTAGCGAAGTAAATAAATAATGTAGGTATGAATTTAGATATTCTAAAGATATCAGAAATCTTCATAGTATAGGGAAAGGGGAATTTTTTTACTCCAAATTTAACGCGTGCGGGCCACGGGCAGTAATGAATAAATCAAAACTACTATGTATATATTTATGGTATACCCGTGCGAAGCCAGAGCGGGCCGCTATGTTTTTATATACAACGTTCACAGTTTTCTGTAGTGTATTTAGTATCAGCATTGCACCCGTGCGAAGCCGGTGAGGGTCGCTAGTCTTTAATAAAAACCTGTTGGGTTAATTACAATCAACTCATAAATAATAAAGAAATATTTCCTTAAAGAATTTGTGGGTAGTATGAGGCAGAAATCCCGAAGCGCTTTCAGTTTTCCGGTTGTGCAATACTTACCTAATTCTCTATGACAATGTGGTCAATGTGTTACAAAGAAATGTTGGTTACATCATCTGCTGAGCTGTCCTTTTATGGTACATTCTTAAAATCCCATCTCGAAAGTTACTGCTTGGGTTACGTAGGAAATATTGCAGTAGATAACATAGTTAGTTTATAAACTTTAATTAGGTAGTTTATTCTATCATCGACGAAGGTAAAATTGTATTGAAACTTATTTCTGCTTACACTAAACGAACCTATTTCAAAATATGCAAAATTTCAAGTCCACGTAGTAAAAGTTTGTAGTTCTTATTTAGTTTGTGAGATTTGACACGAATATATAAATTACATTAACAAAAATTGTAATTCATAGAAACGCAAAACAATTATATTAAACGCATAAGACATTCTGCTTCTAAGACACGAAACGTCATTAGCTGGTTACCATGGCAACAGTACCGTGCACCGCAGCGCCACTGCGGCGTGCTTGTTAACTACGTTATCCTTTGCATTACGTTCTAGTTCCGATCCTTGATACTAGGTGGCGCTAATAGATACGTACGTTTTGTGGAAAATCAACTGTCAAACTTTTCCCATGAAAAAAACATGGTGTTGTCATAACTATTCGATAGCTTTATATTTGTTTGGTTTTATTTAACTTTAGTTTGGAGTAACTTAATAATTAAGCTTCATTCACTGAATTGAACTTCATTTAAACTAATTGCGACGTCGTACCAAAATGGACAGGCAAAACCAGAAGCACTAAACATTTTATTTCATATCTTAAAATTTTCAAGCGATATAAAATTTCAGTTCCGTAGCTTTATTGTTTCCAAGCAGTTCCAAGGATCATAAACCTAAGTATAAAACTGATTTAATGCCTCTTACATTTTAAGTGATGGCAACTTATACCAACTTTTATCTCAACATATTCAAGTAGAAATTGTAAGTGCCAGTCTGCGTTTCATTCGCGATTTATATATTGCCGTGACTTAACTCTAAGTAGACCATTATAATTCTGCCTACGCTAGGTTATTTTATTAAAGTTAGGTTTATTTTGACCGAGCTTTAATTAAAATATATTTATTTGAATGTTATTTTATTATTGTATCTCAATATTTCAGAAGAATATTTTGAAGTTGATTGTTTACTTTTACTATTTGACTTAGATTTTACTACAACAATCACAGCCCGATAAAGCATCTTAGGACACTTTAATCGTTTATCACCTTCGTAACAGTTGTAACTCTTGTTTCATTTGTTGAAGTGACGTTGAAGTTAGCCTGGTTAGTTTGTAAATGATAAAATAGCAAGTGTATTTAGGGTTACCTCTAACGAAATATTAATGTGAACTCGTTCCCAAACTGCTTACAAGCGAATAACAAGAGCCCCTCGCTCTAAACAGGGATCGCACTAAAAATTTTCATAAACGATCCCTCTGGCAAAAGTTGTGAATCCCTGAAAATTCGAGTAACACAAAGGCCACGAAATTAGAATTTGTTAGGGATATAAAAACTTTTGAGTTTTAAACGGACATTGGCCATAATATTTGAGCCGTGAGGAACTTGGGAAATCGAGGTTAAAACATTTCGGGCTTTGTTCTCTGGAGAATTGTAGCGTGTATTTTTTCACGACATTTTCGTGTTTCCCGTGCACAAACACGACACCAAAAGCACGAACAACACGAAATAAAACACAGATTGATTAAAGCCTTTAGATAATATATTTTATGTGCACTGTTCTTTGTATCGCTTTTCTTTGTATCCCTCTCAAAATCAGTAAATGAGCATTTTTATTGATTCACGTAAACGTTTGATGAAAATGTTATGTTATGATCGCTGTTCTGTATAATTTATGAACGATATAATTATGAATAAAAGTATTATAATGAAACAATGATTGGTACTACTTATGCCCGTTTGTCCTTGTACGTAGTTGTTTCAAAAACAGCTTAGCCGGTTTCGGTTATTTCAAACTGTTCATAAATAAAATAATAATATGATAGTTTAAGAAATTATGTATGCAATTTTTGAGTGTGAGTACTTATTAAAGAGGCACGTTTTCCGAAGCGAAGCGAATGCAGCTAGATAATATATTAGTATTATGTATAAGTGAACCAGGGTTATACTCGTACTTGTAAGTATAATTTTCACAGAATTTGAAATATTTTAAAATAGCCATTGCGTATTTTTCTTTTGAAATTTTATATTCACCTATTTTCAATCATCAAAATAAAAATAAAATGAAAATTAAAAATGTATTGTAGGTAATACAGTTTTATCTGTGTTGGCAAACTTCTAGCAACTTTTACCGCCATCTATTGTCGCCATCGAAAACTAAGCCAATATTCTTGTAGCGGCGCCCTCTTGAAATGAAATACGAACTGAGAAGGAGGAGTTTCCCACCCAAGTAAAGTCAAACGTGACGTGTAAGTCTTTGAACTCAGCTTCGGCCCTTAGTATACAACGTGGTTACCACCATACAACAATAAATTTAATTTTATGCTCCCAAAAAAAAATTCAATCAAATACCTCCTTTACTTTAGCCACAGCATTTGTTTTCAATATTCAAAATTACAACACTCTGTATCTATTATTTAATAGCAGAAGATTGTTGCCGCTCTTGTCAAAAGTGAGTGACTGACGTTTAGATAGGCTGTTCTATTTTTTCCTGTATTTTGTGCTATTTAGTTTGTTTGAAAAAAAATGTAATGTAATTTTGTATGGTGGTGTCCACCTTGTATAATCGACGAGTCGAGGAAGCAAGTCACTTAATTAATATTATGTTCCATGCTTTATAATAAAAGATCGTTTACATAATATTTTGTGTCTAGTGTCACACTAAAACCATACGCGTTCAACAGATGTCGCTACGATCGTTTTTATTAGCCAACTGTGCGACAGAGACACGGTAATCTAATACTAATATTATAAAGCTGAAGAGTTTGTTTGTTTGTTTGGTTGAACGCGCTAATCTCAGGAACTACTGGTTCGAATTGAATTTTTTTTTTGTGTTGAATAGCCTTTTATCGAGGAAGGCTTTAGGCTATATAACATCACGCTGCAACAATTAGGAGCGAAGAAATAATGGAAAATGTGGAAAAAACGGGGAAAATTATTCATTCTCGAGGGCTTTCGTTGCATGCGTTGCGAAAACGATTCAAGATACCAAAAATATATGTATGAAAAAATTATTCCTCTTGAAATGATCTAAAAAAATGTCCACGGCAGTATATCTCTATCTTTTAAGATTAACACACTAGAACCGTTTTTATGGTAATCAAATTTGGTCGAACCCACTGCCATACCAAACTTGCCGCGTTTCCAAGTTTAATCTGAATTAATTTTGCTGTGATCCTTTGCTACTTTGCTATTATTTTGTCGTAAGCTTTATTTCTAAGTTTAATTTAATTTAACCTGAATTAATTTTGGTGATAGTTTATTATCTTCCCGAAATTCCTACGGGAGCGGGACCTACGCGGTTGATACTTACGGGTCCCGAAGCGAAGCGAGGGCGGTTCGCTAGTACTATAGATAATGTAACCGTAATATTGTAGACAATATTACCGTGACGGATAGTACCTAATGTGTTTAAAAGTCTATCTATTTTGCTTTCTTATTTTTGTACTATCAATTCTTTTTTTTGCTAAACTCGTAAAATTTGTTGTAATGGAATACCTAGGTACAATATGTTACTTGGTGCCAACTGCCATTTATGTCGAAAAAGTCGTTATTATTTATTTTTTTTCACTTTAAATTCATATACGTTAATATGACTCAGTTGTCTTCTCTGAAGGTGTAGTTTAAATATCGGGACAGTTTTTGGAATCATCCTGTTTAAATAAATATAAGTTTAATATGTGATACGTATGTAAGTCTATAAGTAACCTTATCTGTAGGTAACGATGTTACTTATAATATTGTAATTTTTTATTTTAAAAGAAGTGCCAAGGAGTTCTTTTTTCGGCTTTTTTTCACCTTTATTAAGCATTTTACAAAACAGAAGTAGAATAAAAAAATATTACGTTCTTAAATGAAATAAAGAAATTTCAATTTGAATATGAATTACTTAATGTATTATTTGGTAGATATTCAAAAATCATTTGTATAATTCCTATCATTTTTCTTTTTCTTGTTAATTTAATGTTATTTACTTAAATATTTATAATTATAATAACAATTGAAAAACTGGATCCTCACCGTCATATTAACACATCATTGTTGCACAATAAAGGTTAAAATGAAAATAAATCTTTTAAGCATCGGAGCGGAACATTAGTGTCGCGAGATGAAACGGATCGCTCCAGCTTCCCGTATTGTTTCCCAGTAGATTGATATCGCAGTAATAAGCCTGTCTCCCGGGAATTTACTTCGATTGATTACCACTTAACCCCTTTTCTTTGACGGATAATTATAAATGAATAATGGAACTATTTGAACGGATATTTTGGATATCATATTGAATTAAAATTACGTCCATCATTGTCAATTCGGTGTCTGATGTGTCTTAGAGACAAAACTTGCAGCTAACGGATTGAACGGTGAACGTAATTGAACGGTGATCAACTTTGTTTAGTTTTTAAGCCCCCGAAGCGTACGCTATGTTATCTTTTCGTAGGTATAAGTACAAAGTTCTTACAAAGCTTCAATCAAAATAGTCCATAGCTTTACACTATACTTACATCGTCGAGAATACGAAATGGCACTCCCTGCCAAAAAGAAATTTATTACTCACAGTAAAACTTGCGAGCAAAATTTACTTTTACATTTAATATTCTCGACGTCATCTTCATTGTACCCTCAGTAGGATTCGAACCCAGCACCACAAACAATCAAAGCACTCAGCTTAAGACTCATGATGAAGTAAGTTGTGACGAAAGATAAGATGTACTGAAAGCCCATCGAGAATTATTCCGGTTTCCGGAACATAAAAGGATTTCTAATAATGCCGCCGCCGCGCCGTGAGATCTGATAATCGCTTGCGTTAAATGCCGTAATTTTGCCGCAAATTAATCGCGTTTTAATCCGACCGATTTACTTTTAATAATGAATAATGCTTATCCCAGAGATAAAAAGTCAAATAAGGCAATAATTGCTTTTTGGATTAGAAGAACAGATTTCTTGAAGAGCCCAAATTGAGGTTAAGAAAAATTTACACGTAGGTACCTACTCTCGATTTTGTGGTTAATATAAGTACATAATACATATATTATAAAATGTACCTATATTAACCACAAAATATTAGATTATAGAACTTGCTGAAACGGGTGTGGTGTGTTGAAACTTTCCGTTCTATTCAAATAACGATTCCATATTTTAAAGCGAACATTTTCTTAAACCCAACTAAATAAAAATTTGCTTTGAAAATAATAACGGGTCATTGCGAGTCAAATTTAAATAATTAAGATTCCGTATTCCCGAGCGTATGTAAAAGCTTATAACTTTTGAATGGTGATTTAAACGAAGTTGATGGTATTCATAAGAATAAAATTCTACTCAACTTAGATTTCCCTAAAATTTAAACCAATTAAGCTTAACGAATTTTGAGAAATCCGAAAAAATTTTTACCTCTTAAACTACTGTGTTGACCAGTTTCATAATCAAATCTCTCTCCCTCTCCTACTCAAATAACGGCACAGTTGCCGTAAAACGCTTCAAAATCGATTCATTCGTTCAAAAGATATCATTGACGAAAAACTTTGAGAGAACTCTTTTTTCAACATCGATATTTCCGGACATATAAATTTAGTTACAGTGATGGCCAACACGACGACTTGGAATTTTAGCTTTGCCATAATCACCTGATGATGTCTCTCATGGATCGTCTCTTTAGCATGTAAATAATAGGCACAAATAATAATGTGGCAAATTTCTTATTCGTCCTTTCCTCAAAGACTGGGTGTCGTGGTTATCTTAAGTGGTTTTTCCGCTAAGGTCCTCCAGGCTTCTCTGTTTTGGGAAAATTGAGTGGATACGTGATTGGTGGATTTACACGCTTGTTTTACTATATCGGTCGGTAAATTGTCTACATACAACGAAAACCACAACCACTAGACTAGACTAATACAAATCCACTATTACTCATTTATTTCCTAATCTCCCTTTCTTCCTCAATCTCGGGGGACCTAACACGAAATTCATAGCTCGGTCAATTAATCAAACTGCGTTTATATGTTTTAATTAGTAATTGCTGTGTTTCCTACTGTGCATAAACCAAAATTGTATAAATAGCAGTACAAGTAATTTGATGCAGATTATATTGGCATGGTCATGAGTTTGTTTTATTGCTTCTGCGTTTCAGTAATACAGCAACTTTCCAAAGTAGTATTAAGCAGTAATGGAAAATAGACCATTTCTACGGTAAAATGTACCCATTGTCATTACTCGTTAAAATTAAATAAAAAAAACAATTAAGTAAATGAATTTAACGAATTTATCTCTTTGTTTCAGCAGCGACAGAACAACACTAAGACAAGATGGCGGCCTTCGTAGCGAAGCAGATGGTCGGCAACAAACTAAGCGCCGTTAAAGGTAACTAATTTTTTATTTATTTTCACCACAATATCAGCAACAACAACCCCACGCAGGGATACCCATAGATTCATTTTAATACAACGTCATTATATGCTAAACGTACGAGTATGTGCATGGGGATACCTTAGTGTCAACGTCTTGGACAACATCCAAAGGTCCTCCTGGAACCAAGAATAGAAATTGTAATTCATTTAAATATCCGTCCCGTTGGTTCTGACAAACAGATGATCCACCTGGTAGCCCATGGCCACTAGCAATAGGGGTCACCAACGCTTTGCTGGCCAAGAAGGAAGGAATGGACTCGCTTTTGAAGCACTGCGAGTAATCAATGAGTCAATATTTCAATATTACTCCAACAAATATCAGTTCCACAATTCCCAATCTATGTGAGCTCAAAGCCACAAAGCCCCCATTATCAAAGCGTTCGATATAATTCATTCGCGTTTTAACGAGGAAGATTAAAGTAAGGTAAAACGTCGTCCGGGGAAATCATCGGGAGGTTTTTATTTATTAGCCAAGTCTTTGAACTGCGAGATATTATCACCACGATCAGGCTTACTGACGTTAAAACTCTTAAGGTGGTAATTGATATGAAATAAAAAAAAATATAAAAAAAACCGGCCAAGTGCGAGTCGGACTCAGACTTTCAACTGTGTAAGTATTACGGATCAAGAGATAGAGACTGGTGACAGATGGACGGACAGCAGACGGATAGCCCCATTAGGATTTATTGTATCGTGGATGCCCTCGATATGTAGTTTGTCGTGAAACTTCTACAAATGTACACAATCCAGTACGCCATCTGTCATCTGCCCCGAGTACTATGACACCGTTCATCAACTTGTAGTTATACTTATAAGTCTTCCTTGTAGTACATAAGTACTAGCTCATAGATGGAGTGCGACACTGTAAAACTTCATAGAAAGTAGTGCCTTCTTGTTTCTTTTCTCAAATAGTATTCCTCGACGAATGTATACAGCAGTTTCATGAAACACTTCTGATAGTTAATTGTATAGGGAAAAGGATTAAGTACTTCCCAATATAATTGTTTATAATTATGTTATTGTGTTGCGACTCCTTACAAATGTTATAGTTTAATGCTACAAAATTAGGAATTAATAGAATGTGATAGATAGATGAGCCTGGCTTAGCGGTAGTCTTCGAATTTAACAACCCAGAAGCCAAGTTGCTATTAAAGGCCAAAGATGGCAGCTTTATCAATTTACGGAGAACATTGTTAAAGCTGACATTACTGAGAAAATAATACAAATATCTATTCTCTCGAAGATTTATCAGCGCTGTTCTGAAGACATAGAAATTATTTTCTTTTTATTGTTGATTAGCTTATTGTAATCCTTTACCAACGCATTATATAGAATCTTATTAGTGAGATACGTCTCTCAATCCACTTCCCCAGCAATGATTAGCTTATTTCCGTATTGAAATTAAATCTAATCCTAGCAAGCTAGCAGAAAAAGTATTATACACAAGAAATTATAGAAAATTTTCTTTGCTATTTATTGAAAAAAAATGCGTTGAATTTCTGATCGCATCTAAAATGTCTCCAATAATCTTCCTTGAAACGGATAAATAATTTAAATTGTAAAGTAAAGTCGTGGTCTCTGGGGAAATTATTGTAAGATTTTTATTTATTAGTATAGGCGTGTCTCGGCCGGGGGGCGGGGCGCCGACCAGTCAACTGTGTACTTTACTTAGCGGGGTTCTATCTTCTGCTAAATACTGGAGTTTATTAGTTAAATGCTAAAAATATAGTTTAAAACCAACCCACAACAACAACACATTACTATGGTAAATTGTAAGAATTGAATTTAATAATTTTTCGTAATCGCAATTTTATCAAATAAAATATTCATTCATTCACTCTTACATTAATTCATTCATTTGTTCTAGTGCATTTAGAAAAACAATTGGTGGTTCAATGCGTGGTTGTGTGTTTATTGTTGTCTATTATCTATGATATAGGGAATACTAGCGTGCGGCTAAAAGTCTATAGATTTAATTGATTGGGGATTGGTGCTCAGCCAAAAACAAGCCAGAAACAAGGACTAACATAGTCACTAAAGTTTGGAAATCTAGTTCATAAATACACAAGTTCCAAGTACACTATCATCTATTTAAATTATAAACACAAGTTCCAAGTACACCTATCACCTATTGACTGAAGAAAGACGTCATGAAAGACAAAGAAAAGCTGTCTGAGATGGAATCTCAGAAGGCCAAGAATCAACGTTCAACCGCCGCGTCTGAAGACCGATCACAACAGGTCTATTGGCCAAATATGGCGCGAGCACGAATAGCGAGGCCTCGTTATCTGATAGTGAGTCGGATTGGAAACGTTAAGATGAACAACTTGTCTATGATTTTGCACGGCGGACCATTTTAATGGCTTCTTTTTTTACTTATGTATCTATAGATATTATAAATTAAATTGAATGATCTGTCAGTGAGTTTAAAATAAATGTTTTTCAAGTGCTTATGGATTTAAACGATATTAAAATACAAACGATTTTATCATTTTTTTTGTCTGTCTGACTGTCCGTCTTTTTGTTCGTCCGGGCTAATCTCCGAAACGACTGAAGTATTGAACCTTTTTTATGGGACTCGCACTCCTGGCTCCTCCGTGGAGATTATGAGGAGACAATGGGAAAATTTAAATCCTCCCGTGGGATTTTGCTTAGAAATGTCTGCCTTGGCTAGGATCGGTCCCGGAAACTTAAAACAGGCAACGTCACAACCAACCCGATAGAAGATGATAAAAAATTGGTTGTCTGTAAAGTCGGTTTACTGACGATAGTTGAACGTGACAACGTCTTAAGAAAATACTGATGGAATGGTAGCATAATCACTAATAGTCATCCTAAACTATCTTTGAATACTTAGTTATAATTTATTTACTGTTATATTGCAGTTAAAAACCTTTATTAAATATTTTACCAAAAAGACTAGTCGTTGCATACCGTATAACGAAACATTAATCTTTAGCTAGTCTGTGCATATTATGTCATGTCAATGTGCCACAAACAAGTCAAAACAAACCTGGCTGGTTATAAATAATTTCGATAAAAACTAAAAAGACGTCAGAGTTACATTGACAAAGGCCGATTGTGCTTCTTTGTCGCTCGTTCCGCGCTCTCGCTTCATGGGACGTCTCATGACGTCAGATAACGACGCATAGACGTCATGTTTTTCGTGCGTGCAGCCGGGTATATCGATTTATAAAACGTAACGTTGTCACGTCAAAAAAGACTTCAAACGTGTCTCATTATTTCAAACTCAAATGCCAATATCAAAGAGCTCACTTTAAAATGGACAGAATTCCAAACAAATTTTGAACCCCTATTTATATTCATTGCGGGTAAAATATGACAAAATCTGTTCGCTATCCACGTGTTCTACTCAAAAACTACATTTTACTTAAATTTCATGTTCAAAGATGTTCTAGATTTTATATTCAATTAAAGACTTATTTAATTAAATTTAATTAGATACAGAACTCACACACTTTTAAAGGCGGACAGAAACTTAAAATAAATAAAAATCAAAAACAACTTTTCTAAAATATCTCTTTATTTACATTAAAATAAATATTAAAATTTATCACTTGCCTTCAAAAAATTACAGTTTTAATGTTACTATATAAAAAATTAATTTCTTTATACGTTCGTTCTCCATCTTAAGTACCTATATATACGGTATATAGGTAGTAAGTATAATACCTATACTATCTATCCTTGAATCGTATGAAATTAAGTTAATTAAGATCATTTCAAAATACGCTTATAATTAATTGTATAAGAGCTACGGTAAATAAAAATCATGGTGACGAGTTTAAGTACACAATTCATTATAATTATGATTGGCTAAATAATAAAAAATCAAACTTCATACTTCATACCTACCATATCGTAAAGTACAATTAAAGTTATTAATATACGAACTAATTTCATTTTGTATAAAAATATTTTATTAACATATTGGAAGACGTATTATGATTACATTTTACTTAATTATAAATAAAAATACCACATAAAACTAGTCTAGTAATACTTTCTACTTCCTAATTTACCACTAATCAAAATCCATCGAGTACTCTTTATTATGGAAGAGACTTATTAAAACCTTCTTTCTCATTCCCCCATAAACATCTGGGATGTAACTATCCTTGTCACACTCCTTGACGTATGCCATCTTTATCTTCTCGCAAGAATCAGGTAAAAGAGATTGTTTCCTTTTTTTTGCTTTTCTGGAACGTTCCACAAAGGTCCGTTGTACCGTTCCTTTGGGACTTTCGTACATTGGCGAATGGAATAGCTTCTTGTTGATAGCTTGTAAATTTGTTGTTTGACGAATTGGAGAATCTGTTTCCATCTGAAATAAACTGTACATGTAATAAAACTGTAACTGGAATGCGGTTGGTAGGTACGTGAAAAATAAAGGTTTGTCATATGAAAAAAATATCGGTGGGAATATTGTTTTACGCAATAGATATGATAATATAAGTAGAGTAGAGTAGAGAATTCAATTTACTGATTAAGTTTAGTAGTTTTTGATATTTTTATGATAACACATTAAGGCGATGTATTTTTGTGTTTAACAAAGATATTAACCGCCTTAAAAAAGAGGTTTTATGTTTGCGCCTTTCATTACGCATTTACAATTTCCAAGTCCCTAAGTAAAATTGAAATCCCATGGAAATTGAGAGTAACCCATAATTTTTATAGTCACATTCTTTTATATTATGTTTCAATATTGAAGTCGAATTTGTTTTCTTAAAATTATAAAGTTACATTAACTTTAATTATTGTTTTCCTTCGAACGTTTATATAAGCCATTACACTTGCTTTTTATCATTATTTAGCGAAAGGAACTTTGTTTACTCCATATTTCTTTTTAATTGTTCACTGTAGAATAAATACTGAAAACAATTTAATGTTTATGCATAAAAAAATGGATTAGATATAATTTATCTTCCGTATTTTACTCAAAAACGTAAAATGAACGCATCAAAACATGGCATCGTAACATTGAAAGCAACCCGCACGGCAGGTACAATCTACCTGCTTCCAAAAAAACTCAATGAGCCATAAGCCATAACGGATCGCGGGAATTCTCCACACATTACCTTGTGTCTGACAGCTATTTATAAGAGAACACTGGGAATTGAGTCTTTATGATTTAAAATATTCATAGCTTTTATCGAAACCTTGCAAATGAAAATATTTAATCGTTGATGTCAATAAGAAATGAAAGATTTTAATTTGAAACTCTGAATCGAAATAACCGTTGGCATATTTACACACTGGCTGATGTTTATAGTGCGGACCGTGTTAATAATTTCTTTATAAACAAAATAACTGAAGTAAAGTTAATAACAATTACAAAGTAAATATCTGTTGCAATGATCTTAAAACAAGTATACATACAATAAAATAAATTAAGAAATCTTTTAAAATACATACCACATCAAGTTCGGGTGAAAACTCACAAGAATTGTTCATCACATTATTTCGTATCAACACGGTTAAATTATCCCTTGTGATTGTATTTATTGGCGTCGACAAGGTCGCCATGACTATTTAATTTTAATTTAGTTAAGCCACATGTATGGACTCGACGGCTTGTTGATAGTGACTGACTTAGTGAACTGACTGAGTGACTGAACATGCTTATGTCGAGAACAATAAACTTGGGCTGACTGATTCCCGGCGATTCTGACAGCTACAAAAAATATAAATGGTCGGTGGTTGGTTAGGCAAAAAACGATGTGTTGTTGGCAAAGGACAAAATTGTGACAGACATATAAAAAGGGCAAACGATGGTTAGTTAGAATTATTATGGAACTGAATTACTAAACACTCTTTTCTGGCGAAATTTAAATAAAAATTATGGTCTGAGACTAAACACAATAATATGTCAAGTTTCTAACGGTAAAAGTACTTTTTGAGACATTTGGAGTTGAGGACTGTTTTTGCATTTTATTTTTGTAACTGCAATAGAAAGATTATGTTATGTTTATTATGTTTTATCATCGTCATTTTTCTAAATTAAATTTGTGGTCTGTCTACGTCGAAACATAATAGCTTAGCTTAAGTAGTAAAAAAGTGGCATTTATAATATCAATAACGATATTTAAAAAAAAATTATCGCTTATAACAAAATAATAAGTCAAAACATTTGCATCCTTCTGTAGGACTTTCTATAATCACGGTGCTATAGAAACTCGAAATTTAAAAATGGTACATTACAATATCTATTCCGACAAGAATCTGGATTTAAGAGGCTAAGTAACAATGAACTTTATTTAATTAATGTGACGTAGTTAAATGAAACGAAAACAATTATGCTATTTTCATAATTTTAATATTAAAAAAATAATAATTAAGTACACTTAATTATAATTCAGTTGTCATTTATTGCATTACATAAAATTATATTACCCTAAAAGTAAAATTAATCAAAAGTAAATAAAGTAGAAGAGTTAAACAAAATATCAATGACAGTTTCATAAAAAGGTCATATGAATTCTAAATTTTTCTAAATTTTTCCAACTCCACTTTCATAAACCGTGATCCAGAAAATCTTCTTTCCTTTTTTATTGGAGTATTCTCGTCTTTTAGATCTTCTACTGGAATAGATTTTATATCCTCTGTGATCAGTGGTTCAATATTATTAATTTTAAAGCCTTCATCTTTGAATATTACCTTATTGACATCAATATTAATAAGCATTTGAGGATTTTTACCATTACAATTGGTAATATTGCGGTAGTTTTTTGCCACATCATCAGATTCCATATTCTTTCGCAATATTTTTATAGGCTTAATTTTTTCTTCTTCTCCACAACCTTTCCAGTCACTCAATATACAATCATCTTTAATAGTAGTGTTTTGAATATCATTGAAGGTACTTTCAACAGAAGTGTTATTGAGAAAGCTGAGAGTTTTTGGATAATTCGCCTCCAATTCAATCTCGGCTTGAACCATTTTCCGCGCTATGTAAAATGCTACGTTGTTTACTGTGTATTTGAGGTCACATTTTCTTGCATGTTCCTTAAATTCTTCTAAAAATTTCTTCAATGATACCATATGTATTCTGCAGTATTTTCTTATCAAGCGACTGGTTTCTAGAATTTCATGGGTTGTGGTGCCGTGTTTTGGTGTAATTTCATTAAATCCTTCTAGTTTAAAGACGCATTTCTCGTTTCTTACCTCTTCTGCTTTTGATTCGTAATGTTTTTGCATGTAATTTTCCTTGTATAGTCGTGGAAAGTTGCTAATGAGATAGGTTGATGTAGGCGGCTGGCTTGAAAATAAATTAAACTCGTGCTGGCGACTCAAAGCTCGTCCTTCTGGTGACAGTTGATCCTCCTGTAGTGAAAGACAACAATTCATTTTATTATAAATATTTCTGTTGTAAAAATCATAGTTAATAACGTAAAGTTTTATAGTAGAACTTTATCAGCCGTTTGAATAGCGAAAACATTTTACTTATTTCCAACTTATTTTAATTATTATACAATCGTGTGTATATAACATTTGCTGACGCGAACTCCTAATATTTACAAAAAGTCATCTAACATCTATCTATCAGAACAGAAGGAATTACCAAGGCCTCAAGATGATGGAAGTAGTTGCAAACGTCCTTGAACTTGTTCCGCTGGCCACAGTACATCCACACGACGAACGCGCGCCGCACCGTCACGTTGGTGTACGCCGGGGACCGCGGCTCCAGCAGGCTGTGGCTGGTGTCCGATATGTCGGACATGGGACCGTTGTACGACATCCTGCAAATATATTACATCATTTCATTTCAATCACGCCCTTTCTGAGGCTTGTCGCCCTGCCTAAAACAAAAAGTCAGATGTCGCTCAAATTTATGTGGGATTACACGACAATCAGTTACAGCTTTCGAATAAAAAAGAATTATTAAAATCGGTTCGCCGAATACAAAGTTATGAGGTAACACAAATAAAAAACAGTCGAACTGAGAATCTCCTACTTTTGAAATCGGTTAAACAACTGAGTACTAGAAACTTTTACGTTACTATTGGACATACAAAAACTCTTAATATTCACACTTAAAGCTGTTTTAAAAAGCTATTAAAACAATAACAGCCAGTAAACATAATCAAGACTGTAAAAAAACATATTATGTTATCTTTAAACTGTCTTAAGCCCGTCAGAGAACAATTTGTTTTTATTATTTTACATCAGGTCGAAACTTTCCCTTTGTTACCTTTGCGAAGATTTCGAAGTTTTATAGAAGCTTATTCCTTGGGTATAACTTTGGGAATAGTTTTCGAAGAACAGAACAATTGTGTTGAGCATTTGGGTGCTGTGTGAAATTTTAACACGAAACCGTTTTATTTTTATTTGAGAGGTTTTGGAATAAGTAGCAAAGTGGAACATACCTTGAATATTGTTCGATAGCTTCGGAGTTTGAATGGCGGGTGCTCGTGTTATTATTATTGGTATTAATTTGATGTTTAATGTACTTATAGTATTATTTTATTTGTCTTTAAAGAACTCACAAGACTCTAAATTACAGGAACGTGGTCGTTAGTCATCTGTAAAATGTTTAAAAATATTTAGTAAATTAATGAATTACTTTATTCCGAAACTAAATTGTATGCTTTTGTATGTTTATTCTAATAACGGGCACTAACTAAGTTATTATAACACTTTAGCAGTTAGGGTTTCAGACCTTTCTTATAAAGACAAAATGGACTAAGCAAAAAATCTTCATTACGCAACGATACCTTTATAATCGTCGGTAACTAATTAAAACAGTACCGCTTACCTCAGTTAATTTGTGTAATCTTCCATTTATATTTTTAATTCAACGCTCCTCTAATTTCGTTTCATTGCGAGTTCTTTTTGTAATAAGTTGTAAAATTTTAACACAAGTATGTCGTAACAAGTATTCAAGTAAATTTTATTTTTATTTCTACCCTCTAACGCACGACGCGACGTTCATCGTCAGAGATTATTTTTTTAGCCGTAACCTTGGCTGTCATTCTTTTGGCCGTCCGCGAGTTAAATAACACAGAGTGAAAACAATATCCATACAACTTATACCTATTAGGTATTTATGATTTATGACTAATTAAAATTCGTTTTTCATTAGTAATTTTGATTAACATTATAATTTTTCTTTTTATTCCATTTTAGTAATGAATCCCTATGGGCATTGATGGCCACTTATCTCCGGATGTTCCAGCTATTAATATAAACATAAAATAGTGCAGAAAATATATGAATAATACGTTTATATAGGCAGTAGTTGGATGGGAGATTGGTAGTGGCAGACAGGTAGCATGTTGGGGGCCTTCGGGCGGCATGAAAACTTCCAATACCTACTGGGATGGCCACTAAACCCCTCCCCCACATCAATCCGTACTGGGGCAGCGTGGTGGACAATGTAATGTGTGCATAAACTTTATTTCGAGTGCGGGTACTAAGTGTATATTTCTCGTAGCGAAATTAGAGAGACTGCGTTTATAATAAAAGTCACATAATATTTGATCAAAAATTTTTAATAATCCACATGATTAGGTATATTTTTTCAATATGATTATTTATTAAGTATATGATGACAATCATAAAACAGCACACAGTGGTTATTATAATAATTACCTATTATAGTTACCAGTATATTTGTTATAAATATGTAAACCTATCAAACACAAATTATTTATAACATGCCAAATTTATTACCAAAGTAATATTATAGCGAAATATTGTATAATACTTATCTATTTATTATAATCTACAATGACTTAATTGAAATATTTTTGGTTTTACTGCAACCTGTCATGCAAACATGATACAATAAAACTTAATTGATAAACTTAAAATACTAAACGTTTTACAATTTTTTATTAAACACATAGTTAAAGTTGCATGCGATTATAAAGAATATTTATTATTATGTATTGCAATAATTCTTCGTAGCTATAATTATAACATTTCTTAATTGTACATGCTATTAGGAAAATAACCAATTGAATTGAGCATCGTTAACGATTGAAAATCCTTATTTTAATTATTATTCTTAATATTATTGCAAAAAATTCAATAAATTTAAAATAATACTGACGTGACACGACCTGTACCAAATTATAAATCTCAAATCATAGCATAATCTGTATCAAATCATTTTATTATCCTAACTAATCCACTAAGAGCTGTAGTTGAAGGGGTGACTGCTACTAGCAAAAATCTTGAGCGCTTTTGCTATAAAGCAAATTTTTTGAGTATGGCCTCCTCAGTTAGGAGGGAGCCGTGCCAAGTACCGGGCCATTAATTTGTTAAAACCATATAACAAATCTAATAAAAATATAGTTAACTACCCCTTACATAAATTCTGACATAAAATAAATAAAATGGACATATTCTCACAAGAATCAGAAATATGTATACTCTGAGCTCCGAGCCTTGTGTCCGCCGTAAATGGCGGCCACTTTATTGACATAAGCCAAATTGGCAGTCGTTACAGCTGGCTGCATCTTGAAGCTGTTGAAGAAAACTTCCACTGCATTTGCAGCGTAACGGGTGTCGAAGAGAATCTTCTCCTTCTTGAAATCATCCAGAATGTTCCTTGTGACATCGCTCTTGGATTCGGTCCACGATTTCTTGAATGCTAGCAGAACTTCGGTTGGAAGGCGTCTGTCTGTCCTCGCTCTGCCTGATCTAGAAGCTTCGATCCACGCTTCTTCATTGCCTTCCTTCGTAAATTGGGCTTCCTCGAACCTTGGCTGCGGTAAAGAAACTGCTGGTGTAGATTCATTTAGCACTTCTTTGCTATTATTGAGTGAATCGTTATAACCTGCAGAACTGCCATTTTTCTCCGGAGACTTGACATCACACCGACATTTTAGTTGGAGGCAGCTAAAACAATCTTCTTTCTCAAATTCTTCTATCATGAGAATCAGCTCTCGCCGTATGTTGTGAAGGTTCAGTTCCTGTAATGGAGAACATTTCGTATTAGAACCAATTATAGACATCGTATTGTCTTCGTATCTGAATATTTCATATATTCTAAATTCAATTTTAACTTAATTTCAATAACTAGTAGGTACCTATTCTTAATTGTGTATCCGTAAATACGAGCATAATCATCGATTGGCATAACAGATGATAATTTTGGATCCAATTTTTGAAGCATTCTAAGTGAATGTGGACTGGAGGGTCGAGCTGTCAGTTTTCTAGCAATGAGTGCTTCGCTATAGGTACATTTATTCCAATTAACAAAAATATACTTTATTTCTTTTTTATAGTTATATTAAGATAGAATTGATTGCAGGATAGAGGACAAATAAATAAAACTAAATCAAAAGTACATTTATAGTCCGTACCGTAAAGTAAAATAATGTTTAATCAACTCAAATGAATCTAATTTAAATTTATCAACTTAATCAAAAGTAACTATCTACTATTTAATCAATGACAAAAATATCTGGCAACCACGCCACAGAAGCCTCGGGCTTAGACGAAAATAATAAAATATTGTATTGAAACGTATGAGCTAATTTGAAATTGAAGAAAAAATAATATATGTAAACCACTTAAACATAAATTTAAAAAAAGATCATGTAAACCCCTTAAACATACATACCAATTGAAAAATACTGTCTGAATAATAATACTGTTCCGATTTGGTCATTTTGTGGTACACTTATCAATCACTATTTTCAAGTACTAAGTACATCTCGCACTTTCTTAAAGGTACAATTTATTTCCCAATACCACTTTCATCTAAAAAGTAGCACAAACTCACGAATAATTAAGTTATTTACCAAAGGAGGATATTTTTATGAAATTTCTTACACCCGCTTCTACCGGGAGGGTAGCAAGCTATGAATATAATTGTTTTAAGTTTACCTGCGTAGACAATGTAAATGCTCGCACTTATTAGCTTAAACAGATAAAGTAATTTGCTCCTTAAAGCAATAACCATAAGGATTATGAACAGTGAAGCTCGTATTACCTTACTTAGGATCGCTAGTGTAATTTTGTGTCCCATTTGGTCGTAAGTAAATAGAAAGGGATGGAATTTGTTTTCGAGTAATTAATAAATTACAAGTAAGTGCTTAATGAACTTAAAAGAACGATATTGTTTTAGTAATAATAAAAATTGTTGTTGTTACTTATTTGTATCAATTATACTCAATGAATAAAAACGTAAGTTTATGTAAACTTAGAATAAAACATGCTTGTTTGTGTCCGAAGTTAAAACGCAATCCACGCGCGAAAAATCGTAGGCAGAAGCTAAGTAGTCTAAAACAAATGACAGTAAAGGAAAAAGAACATTTAAAAATGTTAATTGTAAAAATCAACATAGAAGATATCTGTAACGAATTACTTTCAGTACACATAAGGTAGGTATATATAACAACCACTCTTGTTATGGAACATACATATTGACACAAAATATCTCATAACATATATTATAATTACCTAACTAATAAAATTATTAATATTGTCGTGTTTTCTTATTCCAGGTAAGCGATTTCTGAGATGCTCTTATGGTAAGGTATATAAGGTATGCTTATTAAATTAATTAAGTATGTAAAGGTACCAAATAGTACCAAAAATATACAAAATTTTAATATTAACCCAATATCTAACATCATTTCGGGGCCAGTGCTTATGAAGTCATAACGGACAGACTTTATTTATTTATCTTCATTTAATTACATTTAACGACCACGTACCGGAAAGCGGGTTGACTATAAAATTTTCTTTTATTGTTCTACCCTCGGCCGGCCGAGGAATGCGGCTCTTAATATGCGGTGGCAAATATTTGAACCGAAGCGTGCTGGCACGCGCGGAATGTCTAGTGACGTGCAGATATTATCGGTATTATTATATAGTCGATTAAACGTCGATATTGCTCCCGTGACACTTATGGCTTTCCTGTAATGGGGCATTTATTTGTTTTTAACTGACTTGAACAAGGTAAGAAGTTCTTCTTGATTTAAAGTTGCGGGTTTTCAATTATGACGAATATAATACGCGCTTCAATGAAAATTACCAGCTTTGAGAGCAACCATAAATTTTAAGACTATTTAATTTTATGGTTTAAAGTAAAAAGCGTGAAGGTATATAAAAAATACTTATAATGAAACACACAATGCTGTGTTAGTAATCATTGTAATGTTGATGATGAGTTGAACTTTCATTATTTTTCTAATTCTTTATTCTTCTATCTTCGCCACAGTAAATATTCGCTGTATCGAAACAAGACGAAATTAATTCAAAAGTCAACAAATTCTAAAACTGAATTCAAACGGCCAACCGACTATTCCCTGTCATTATATGAAATTCCCATCTCTTTGTTCTTAAGAATCCGTCGGAATGTGACGCTCAATATGCAGACAAATATCGTGGGTACGGAAATATTCCGGGAATTTCACTGTTCGGTCTGTTAGCGGCTAGGGGAGTAGGGGTTGGGAATACTTGATGGCTTTATTGAGTTTTAAGTTCTGTTTGTGGATGAAGTTAGGAATATTATTTTATTTAAGTTAGTAGTAGTGATGACAGTTGGCTTCAACTCAAAATGTATTTCTTTAAGTAAGCTATAGAAACGTCGGGGTTAGCTTCAGCTTATACCTAATGACCCACTATTGAGCGCTGATTATCTTTTCATTCATGACGAGGCCTAGAACATAATTCTTAACGTTGCTCCAGTGCGATTAATTCAAATAAAATTTTATACCGCCTCGAGGTACCTATAGAAAATTGTTAATAAGATTTATTTATGGTAGGTTTTACTCAGTAAGTTAATAACTCAGTCGATTAGCTAGTAGATTGAGATCGACGCAAGCCACCGACGACGAATTAATTATCAGTTGTTTCGATAAGCCAAAACGTCTTAAGAAAACCTGCTTGAAAGTTTTTTTACAATATTTTCGAAAGATTAAAAAGTTTATCAAGCCACAATTAGACAGCGCGATGGAATATGGCTTATACATACACCTCAACATTGTGATACCTCGGTGCCGAAGATTGGCTTTATATAAACTGTGCCTAATCAAATGCCCCATATTTCTCAACTAATAATTATGTTAATTCAGTTTAAAAAAGATTTTTGACTAATGGCGTATGTTCAAAACATATTTTTTTCATTAGGTATACAGAAAATTGACGCATATTGTAGGCAACATTGTCTTGTATTAGTTTTGAAATTTGGAAAACAACGAATAGGTACCATGAAAATCCCAAAAGAACTTATTTCTGGGATGTAAACTATCCTATCTCCACAATAAATCTAATCTAAATCGGTTCAGTGAATTAAGCGTAGACATGTAGTTGACATTAGGTAGGTATAATATACATATATTAAAATTATTGTCAGGTAGGTTCAACCAAAAATCGAACTCCGAACTTTTCGTCTTTGGTAATTAGCGTCATAAACGAAACCTATGGTTGTCAAAAAATGTAATGAACCAAGTATATTTTGTTGAGAGTCATTATTAAGTACTTAATTATCAGAAATTATTAGCGGAGTAAATCATTACGACGACGAAATATTTTAATGAGTATATTATGAAATGTTTTTAAAACTTTACTATATCGGCTCGTTTACCATTAAGTAATTTGAATAAATAATAATTAGCCTTCGTCGTTAAATTACACTCATTGAACATCATGTTAATATAATTTATGCTAATTAAAGTTCAATAATTGCTATTTATGCACGTCCAAATCCATTCGTTCGTTGGTCCGTCCTTTCGTCGGTCTATCCATATATCCACTAGTTAGTCTAGCTGTAATTTGCTATGGATTTAAAATAAACATATACATACATAATATATGTATATCGTGCCGAGAGTGAATAGAATTTTTAAGTTAGTACGTACATCATCAACTTCATCACCACTAACCATCTGGTGGGATTTTTGTCAAGCATTAACTTTTTTTACAGAAACTACCTAGTAAAAATATTTAAATAATAATATAGGTACTTCTATGCTTAAACTGGGAAGGATTTTTCATCGGCTATCTCATAGTGCGGTTCATCTATTTACGAAATAATCCAAGTGCTAATTAGACAACGTAGTCTACGATCCTCGGGTACGATTACCGTGCCAGATAATTATATCGTATAAAACTCTTCCGTTACTTACTGACTGACTGGCTGACAGAGAACACACAGCTTTTTCGTTTTTATTTATGAACTGTGACCGACCTAGATAAATACTCAATTTAGAAACTAGGACGATCAGTCCAGTTAGTAGTGTTGGTGTTAGTTAATTAGTGTGTTAATAAGTGTGAGGACAGGGATTGTTAGTGATTTGCGTTTAAGGTTAGTACTAGTCCAATTAGAATTTGTTAACATGAATCTCGTTCTAATTAAGTCACAGATGCGTTGCCCCCCTGAGGACGGAGATAGTCGCCTCTAAAAAAGTGTAACAGACTACACGTAGTACTATAAATATTTAAAAAAAGAAAAGTAAATAAGTCTAGAACTGATGATGTTGTAGAAATGCTACTTCCTTTTTCTCCATTGTTTCTTGACAGTCTTTAGTGATACTGATGTCATCGTTACATCATGGGTAACATTGACCACTTAACATCAGGTGACTCGTCGGCTAATTTATTTGTCTATTTGTTTTATTGTAACTATAATTCAAAATTCTTCTTGTTTATTCAATTACGTAAATCATGAACGAACGTCGATCTGCAATAGTTTTGTGTGTAGAAAAAATCTTGCTTTCATCGAACATTAAATCTATTAATCGAGAAATACTATAGTAAAAACATTTTAGTTTTACCCAAAGCCATCAAAAGGTTCGACGAAGATCAACAAGTTAGTATCTAGCGCTAGAAACGACCTATTAGATAACAAATACAATTGCACGTTTCGCGTCTACGTTTTAAAACGCCGTGTCGACACAGCACATCCATACGTAACGAGCGGAGAACGTGCCGTCGCCATGGCAACCGATAGAGACGTTCCCAACGATAAAATGATCTTTATTTGAATAAATTCCGTATGTTCGATTGCCGTTACTGCAATATCTATATCGTATTAATTTTATGTTGTGACTCTCACAACTTTAAACCGGTATCTTAAATACCGGTAAACTTAAGGATGAATGTTGCACAACTGCACTTTGTTGCACAACGTCAATAGATTTCTTTTAAAATCATTCGTGTATCAACGAAAACATGACTGAAATTTAGCATAGCGACAATCAGGTGTAAAAAGAAAAAAATAAATTTAAGAAAGTTCGTTACGGTATACCACAGATTAAATATTTAAGAAATACCGTTCGATATTTTTACATTTCTTGATTACAATCTGTAAAAACTTTTTGAATAAGTACCTACTTAAAAATCATTCTCACCCAAATCCTGTTCACATTTTCAGGATTTAAGTTCGAACTTATAGGGATAAGTTCAAACTTAAAACCTTGTTGTGTAACACCAACAAACACACGGCAGCACACCGCAGTCAGACCATCTCCAACCAAAAAAACAAATCGATACAAGCTCATTGAAGTAAAAAATGTGTAATACTAAACTAGCCGGAGTAAAAAAAATATGAGTTCCATTCCGACCACCCCGTATTTTAAAGGCAATGGGGCGTAAAATGTAAATCGGAGTGCAATTTTCTCCCTAATGGCCTCTTTATACCTATTTGAGTATTTCGTTCGCTGCACGCTCGCTATTTAGGAGTGGAACGTCTGCGCGCTACGATGTTCTTTGGTCTATAGTATTTGGCCAGTGAGAAACGAAGATTTTCGAAATGAAAGAAAAAAGTAAATCCTTAAGAGTCTAGCTTGGAATCAACTCTGTAGGCTCGGCATGAATGCCTATTAAAAGTTAATTAAAACAAAAAATATATTTTTATGAGTCCTAGTAAACATTTTGCTTTAAAGTCAAACTGTTTTGATGACTGACTAGGAAAACAGGCTAGAAATATTATCTAATATTTTACCTACATCATAAAAAAAATAAAAAGTACAATTTAGAACCCTAATTCAGTTGGAAATAGGGCAGGAAGATGATTATTAATTACGACAGGAAGTTGATAATCTTTCCGTCAATACAACTGGCTAGCTACTGCCTATTTGCATTATTCTAACACCAAATTGGTTGGTTGGGTTTCGAATACTTTCTATGAGGACCAATTACTATTACCAAATGAGCCCATCTTATGCTTTATTGTCGATAAAGAAACAGCAATTATTATCAAGCATTAACGTAAAAAAAGAAGAGTTCAACACCGACCTTTTCAGCCTAAACATGACAGAGCTAGGTACAAATCCGCCGTATTAGGATCTCCGCGAAGATCCGCGTGATCCGCGATATCCGCTCAAACGCTGAATTATTCGCGCGAAATCCCTTGAACCCGGTTTATGACCATCGATTGTTGTGCCATAAATTTTTATATCGGCTCGGTAGGCCCCCGTACATGTTTGGGATTCTTGGGTGATGATAAGCCAGGAGCTGACTTGTGTCTTCATTTTTTACAATACTGATGGTAATAAGCAGACGAGCCACCTGATTATAAGTGGTCCTAGTCATTGATGGACATCAGTAAGATCAAAGGCATCACTCGTTGCTGACTATCGAAGAAGGAAGAGGAAAGACATAACTGATTCTTCGTTTACTGATTTTGAGTTATTGCTTGACTACAATCCCACTTGACGGTAAGTGATGATGTGGTCTTGGGTGCTGAAGCGAACTAACATAGTATAAGCCTGTTCTCTTGGTTTGAAGATAACTACTTTATAATGCAAGAGGAACATCAAGGTTGGCAATTTTTAATATTCTCTCGCAGTAGGTAAGCACAATAAAGGGTGAATCGAAGCACGCCACCTCTAGCTCCAAGCTAGAACAAATTTAATATTTCGGTGGCTGACTCAAGCAAAGTGTGGTAGAAGCCGAACTTTAGCCCTTCTCTTAACACAGCAGACTCGGCTTCTGCCGCCTTGAATGACAAAAATGGTGGCAGGCAGCTAGTACCTATTCCAGGCCATCCTATTAACTTCGATAACGTTAAAGAAGTCACCGAAGCATTAATGTCTAAGAAACATAGTTATGGCTGTTTCACGATCCAACAGAAATATTTAAAGAAAATCGTTGTGTATAAAAGATGGCTAGCTAATTGCGTGTTTAAGGGTCTAGCGTAAATGACGGCCTTCAAAAACCTTCAACTTATTCGGTTTTCATGTCTTTCGGTACCGGCAATCAGATTAAATTTACTACGAAAGAATTTGGACGTCAAATAAATGGAGCATCCAACTGACTTGAATCGACCATTTCCCGTCACCCCGACCCATATAGTTCCCATAACCGAATTAATGTAAAATATTGGCAATCTTCGCTCGGTACACGACGCCTCAGTAACAGCTAATCGAGTTGGGTTCATTGTGACGCTTTTATATAAATTTCGAGTTAGCATAAAGCCCGCCTTTAAAATAAAATGTTTATTATAACTGAATCAGGGGCGCTACCGAGGCGGGGATTTGGGTGGCGCGTTTGTGTGGGCCAGTTACTTGGGCGAGTTGTAGCTACACTGCCTTAGCGTTTGATTTATTTTGACTACATTATTAAAATACATTGCATGTTAAAGGCGAAAGTTTTGCTTACAAGCAAAATTGAATTGTGAGTACAGGCTATGTTGTCTTTAGTCAGGGGTACTAACTCCATATAAAATTCATGACCTGAACAACTGAGAATTCTTATCAGTGTTCTGAACAGAAGTTTATAATGATTGATCGATTTAATACGGTATTGATGTAACATGTTCATTTACTTCGATGTAGTGTATGATGTTTGATGGGACTCGGCCAATCCGCACTTGGCCAGTGTTAACTATGGCTTGTACCCGTACGTAGAAGAGTAGCTACATAGATCCATGGATGTCATATAACTTAATCACACAAAAAAATGTTTGCGTAGCAAATGTCAGCTGACCGACGAATTTGTTCTTGTACATACATTTTTCTTGCTATTTCACGTTGGCCGCGCTCACCCCTCTTCTATTTTATAATACCTCTATGTTTATACCGTTCACATTGGAATAGATTGTTACAGCGACGAGGCAGTTCAAACGCCAGTAGGTCGCAATGCAAACGCGGCACCGTTTCTGGAGCGCCGTAATGTAATTAGTTTGTCGCTCGGTCGTCTTAAGAGTCTGATTTGGTTAATCAAAGACCGTCTAATCGCATTTGTCCGCGGCGAGCGGCGCGGCGCGGCGACATCTAGCGGCTTTGTTCCACGGTTTACTTGTGTTTTGAGTTGAACTGCTTTTATAATCTAAAAAATGGCAACGTCGGTTTGCACACAGTTCCTCTTACCCCAACGCATGTTATGTCCCCGTCTGCGTTCCGTCGCTGGTAAAAATGAACGCTTATATTGTCGTGCACTAAAATTGTTTAGACTATTGCACAGTCAAAATTTTGATTCCACCAAATAGCTTCCCCATAACGAAAACTCGGTCAAGTGCAAGTTGGACCCATACGTGGGTTTCAATACCTCCGAGCGATAATACTCTATTATTGGGTAAATAACGCCATGCAATGTCATAAAGGTCACAGTTTTAAGGTTACCTGTAAAAAGCACCCCAAAGACAGCCTCACTTTCATATATTTTTTATTATTTATTGCTGTAACACACAATGTGTGAAAATCACACATGCTTACTTACTTATTCCTTTCAAGAGATAGCTTGCGTGATAGACAGACCATTCCATTTACCCCTTGGGGACCGAGCCCGAAAAACGACATTTCCCCACTAAGTAAAAACAAACATTCCGTTCCATTTACACAGAGGAGCAAAACCCAAATCTCGGAGTGTATCTAGGCATCCAGCGAGCGGACAGACAAACGGACATCACAAAGCGTGTCTCCGTCATCTCGCCAAAGTGATGTCACGCGCAGGCTTCGCCGGAAATTGCGTCGTCGTCGGCCGGAAGTGGCCAATTATACTGCGACCGTCACCGCGTATTGATATGCGGGCTTTAAACATAATAATAATAATTTTATTCTAGAACTAGCTGACCCGGCAAACGTTGTTTTGTCAAAAAAAGTGTTAAGGGTGAACAACCCATCACTTAGGGGTATGAAAAATAGATAGTAACCGATTCTCAGACCTACTGAATATGCATATAAAATTTGGTAAAAATCGGTAAAGCCGTTTCGGAGGGGTAAGGTAACTAACATTGTGACATGAGAATTTTATATATAAGATAACAACGCTACACACTCATAGCCTAGAACTCAATAATAGGACATAACTTTATAAAAAAACGATTTCAATATATACAAGATATAATAAGCAATGCATTACCAACACAATCGACTTTCTTAGCGATAACTCAAACACTGCTCTTTAGATCTCCGTTTCATTTGTTATCAAAATTGTTCCACTGGTAGGATATATTAATAAGATAAATATATGTAGGATCTCCTTCTTTTATTGAAATCGGTTATAATACACCGACAATTCTCAGTTCAGATGTCTTGCTAGAAATTGAGTCTAGGACCTTTTGATCAGCAGTCAGGATCAGCGGTCTTTTCAAAAAATTTCTAAATCCGAATCTCTCAATGTCAAAAGTAAAGGCCAAAATTATTTGCGCAGGGCCAACGTGGATTGACTTCAAGTTAGTAATGGCCCACAAAATCACGAGCTCTCGCAATCATTGACGAGGTGAGCTAAGCTGAGCCAGTTTAGATTGATTGCATAATTAGTGGTTGATATTTACGCCGCCCAAACATAGCTCAACTATTTTAAGATAACTTTAGCCGAACCTTGTGGCGTAATGTATACTATGTTGGATCGCCGCCGTTTGAAGGGCCCTGAGTTCGATTTCCTACGAAGTGGAAGTTTAAATGATAAGTCTAGATGGAATAATGTCCGTTCTTACTTGCTTACTTATTTATTTTATTTTCAACAATCGACAGAGACGGGTCAACGTTTGTTCGTCAAAACGGAAGCGTTCAAGTACCTAATTTACCACTAGCGGATACAAGCGTAAATTGAAAAGCTTAGAGGTTTAGGAACATCTTAACTTGAATAAATAATAATTTGAGGTCAGGATTTCAACTCGAGATACCAAATAACTCAGAATTAAGCAATTTATTCTAAAGTGGCTTTGCTCAAATATTAAGTTGGATGTATCTGAGTCGAAACTCTTTTACCTGAGATTACAGTACAATATTCTGCTTGTAAACATTGCATTTTAAATTATACGTATACTACTTTTATGATGATAAATAAGCACACTTGCTACCTAATGGTATGTGGGTAGTCATTGTAGCCCATGGAAGATTTATACGACATTGTATCGAGCAATATAGCCAGTTTAATGATTTTATTGCCTAGGTATTCGAGCAATTTTGCGAGCTCGATAGGTCACTATGCTTAAGGTATTGGGACGAATATTCCTTAGGTCAGTACCGAAGATGTCACTCCCTATACCTATTTTAGTTTAAAAGATTAGGACGTGAACAGATTGAAGCAGCTCTTCTGACCGGCTAATGGAAATAGTACATTATGATATAAGTGCGCGAAGTTGGTCATTACAGTCGAGGCGGTATTGCACAGCCCGAGCCGCAAGGCGAGGGCTGGAATAGAGCCAAGACTGTAGTGACCAAAGCGCACGTGTATCATACGACGTTTTTCAACACACTTGCGAGGAAAAAAACAATTAGGTATCGACATTTTTCAGTCACAAATCAGCAAATTATAAACGAACAAATGTTTGCACAAAATGGCGCCGAGGTTTATTTTATTTTTTCGCGCGCCGTATCTTTGGTTGAATAACTATCCGCGCGCAGGAGCGCAGGTTAAGTCCAGAGGCAAAGAAAACCGCTATTCAGCCACAATATATTAAACTAAATAATTATGTATTTCTAATAGGAATTTACGGTAATTAATGATTTAAAATATTGTATTTTTTAAATGCTTTAATAGATAATTAGATGAAGTATAATCTTATCTTATCAGATTTTGACTAAGTACAACAAGTTTATTTATTTACAAAATAATAAATCTTTTGGTAACAACCTCTTTACGGATATTAAAAAAAAAGTGGAATAAGAAAAACACTAGTGCGGCAATGAAAAGTAAAACGCACTATTGTGTAATAAACCGCATTCCGGGCGTAAGACTAAAGAAAAAATAGCAACTTTACGAGCAAGTGTGTTGAAAACAGTTTTAATAAAGCGTTGGCTTACTATAATGACTAGAGGGTGAGCTGTTCAGCGTTCAAAATTCTGCCGTAATTCATTTTATCAAAGGATTGTTTCACAATGACATTATAAACGAACATCACATAATATAATATTATGTACCTAGGCATAAAACTTACCTTTCTTCGCTTCCTTTCGGTATAAACCAAATAATACATTCCCACGAGTTTTTGTTAGCCCTAAAATAGTGTACAAAACCTTTTTGTTCCCGTACAAATATAAAGACATCATAGAAAAACCTGAAACACAAACATTGAAATAATTCCTATTTAGTCTACGAAAGAAAACTTATTAAGGCAACTTAGTCAACTGAGAAAGTAGTTCTCCATCATGTTTCAAAGTAAATACGAAATCCATACTTCCATACTAATATTATAAATGTGAAAGTGTGTTTGTTTGTTTGTGACTCTTTCACGTCGCAACATGGCTATTATATGGTATGGTTTATGTGTGTAGAGATAGCTGGGAGGGTGGAGAGTGACGTAGGCTACTTTTTACCGCGGAAAAAGATCTCATTCCCCTGGGAAGACCGATGTTTTGTTAGTTGCTAGATATTTACTTCCGAATGTTGTTAATAGATGGCGTTAGTTAAATTCATTTGCAAGTTCTGAATCACGCTATCAAATACTACATGTAATTTACTTATGTCATATGAAAATGTTATATCTGATGTTCCAGTATATCATATAATAGGCTACTGTTTAGCCGAGATTCCTATGGGAGCGGGACCTACGCGATTGTTACCTACGGGTCCCGCAGCGAAGCGCGGGCGGTTCTCTAGTAAGACAATACTTACGCGCTGTAAGTGTAAAATAAATAATATTCGATATAGGACTATCAATTTTATTCCTTTAACCTGGGTTAAAACCTGAACACATCAAAGAGCATAAGTATACCTAAATATAATAAAAGGCATTTTGCATATTATCTCAAATATCTCTGTTAAAATGTTTCCCAAAAATTCCAATGACTTCTTTGACTACTTTGATCTTGGACTTACGTCCTTACAAGACTCCACTGCAAAATGGACGTGAAGTTAAAACGCCACCCGCGGCTTAAGTGTGACCGGCTCGGAGAGCATCAGTGCCTCTATTATGAGTTGTTGTAGTAAACGTCAAAACTGTTACTATTGCAGTTAACGTTTAGAATTTGTATGAGAATCCGTACAGCGCCTCTAGCGGTTACGATCGAATAGTCTAATACTGTAGTTACATTATGAGCTATTATGAGTTTTGGAAATGAAACTACAGCGGGTATCGTAAAGACGTGAGACGGTACAGTTTCCGTTACGTTATGTTGGCATCCATGAGTAATACCTCTCTCATTCTTTTATTATGATGTCAACAAGGATAGAACGAGACCCTGGCCAGCGAGCCAACATTTGTGAAATTAAAAAAACAAGTCTATGGATGCTCTATAACCCGACTAAATTAGGAAATGTGAAAGAAGAGTGGAATTAATGGCGGTTTGGTACCTTTTCAATTTAATTACATTAGCGTTCTGCGTCAGTCGCATTCAGTGTCAAACTGTGGTGTCAAAGTGTTGCTAACTTTGATGTTTTAAATATCTAGATGGGACATCGAATCCGCGCAAACGTGTCAAAAAATTGTGGCTAACTGTTAGCCACAATTTTTATATTTTTAGCAACTAGAAGTGAACGCAAAATAAAAATCACATTTAACAATTAATTACACGCAAATTTAAATGACAGGATATTTAGTTTAACCATTCAAACGAGCAGTGGTTCCCCTTGCCAAGTGAACTCGACGTGAATTGCCCGCAGACTGAGCTCGCCAACGCTTATATAGACTTCATAGCTTCATACTGACAGGAAATACGTCACTCTTCTCCTAACAATATCATTACGCACACATTACGCACACATAGACAATAGACGAACGGGTAAAACATCGTCTGCACGCACACATGCTTGATAATGTTGCCTTGTTTTTTTTTTGTTTTCATTGTAGGGCGACGCTCAATCTAGACATTTAAAACATCAAAGGTTGCTAAATATTTTGTTGATCTCGCAAGTTCAAAATTTCATTATTTTCATCTCTGCGTTCGGTTGCGTGAATCATTTGCCAAGCAAAATAGTGCCTAGCCATGATTTTGTTTAAATATACAGCAATATTTAATGACATTTAATTTCGATAGTGACTTTTCACCTTAGAAAATAGCGTGAGTGCCGTAACTACTACGGGTAACGTAATTTACTATAGCATCTGTCAAATTTGTGACTCGTAATACCAAATTGTAAGTAAAACATGACCGCAAGTACTGTATTTAATAGAGTTATGCGCATTTACTATTAAAGCAGCGTTTTCACGATAGCATCAATAGTAACGTCCTTTGCGTTTACTACAACAACTCATAATAGGGGTACAGATCTATTCGCATTTTTCTTTTCACTCTGACCGGATCGGAGCGGAGCCGCCAACTATTTCACATAGACCGTATGGAGAAGATCTTAAAGCGAAGCGAGTGAGAAAGAGCACGCAATCGGAGCCGGTCGGCTCCTCTTATTATTTCACACTAAACGCGTTCGGGCATTCCAAATGACAAAATAAGTGCACATTCAAAATAAACCTTTCAAAATAAAACTCAAAACTCTGTTTCCGTCGTGATAAAAAACTGATCTTCTCTTCGAGCCGGTCTGTCTTAACGGACCCTAAGTGTCAACCCTAGTGGACGCAGTGGAGCGCGCAGGGCTGCCACCGCGCGATATTGCGCCCCGCCGCGCGCGAATGCACGACACACTATTATCATATTTATGTAGCCGCTAAATATAAGAGCGCCAAGGTTTGCCCTCGTATATCTCCGACCAAAACTAAAGTATGAAAGTTTTGTGGTTTGATTTATTATTATTAAAGAACAAAGAATGCTCTCCATTTGTTTTACGAAAAATACATTAAAGTTTGTTTCAAGTACAAGATGCAGTCATAGCAATAATCGTAGCAAATACTTACAATGAAAACCAAAACATATTTTGTTATTTATCAAGAAAATTAAGCGAATGACTTGAAAAACATTTCTTTCAATTATGACATAGTAAATCAGGGACCTATAACTTTCTAACAGGAGTCTAAGTTTAAACTAACTTGTAACTTTCGGGAGAGAGTAACATAAAATACCTACAGTTAATGTGTTTTAAGATTCGCACTTTAATTTGCGACCAAAAACAATCACAGCTTTGACAGCTTACGAAGACGAATGTGTCTATAACTTTAAATGATCATTTGAGAAGGCTATCCTACACGCGTGGGTTCACGTATTCGCGAATGTGTATTATGTTAGAATAAATATATTTACATCTATGACATCTATGTATAATAGCGCTCAACGTCGACAAATCGCTAGAATAGAGATATACCTATTCATAAATACATAAGTACAGCCGTACCCTATCACCAAAAGGGCCCAACCGCCAAAACGCACGATACATCATCCGGCAGCAATCGCCTGCACCCGCTCATTATATCAGCAATTAATCACACCCGGACAGACAGACGAGGGTTAATATAAACATTCTGGGATATAACTATGTATATCGATATAACTTATATTTGCATTAGATAAGCTAGCGTAGCGTACTATTATTGTGAAACGGGGTCAAGTGTGTTGCAAGTATTATAATGTTTACTGTCTTAATTTAACCCCATTTTGCAAAATTACACTCAACAGATTCATAGATGTAGACAGTACTCGTGGGTATTATGACCCGCAATTTTTGAGCATTGACAAAAATTTCTCTGTCATATAAATCTATCTCGGCCGGGAATCGAACCCGATAACTCTCACTGGTAAGGCCACCTCCTAGCCTAATGGCGCTCACTCACATTCGCGTGAGTACGCGAATCCACAAATGTAGGAGGGACCTCGCAAATGGTTATGCGAAGTTTTTGACAATTTCGTAGTATTCCAAGCTGTCACAATTACAGTTCGTGAATTTCGTGTGTATAACTAAATGTTAAACGGTTGAAGAAAAGTGGATGGCCTGTCTGGACTTCTGTTGGTGTACAATATATTTTACGAGGCCCAGAATTGCTCACCGACGTCGGTATTTCCGTCTGAATACACTGCGAGCGTACTCGAGGCAATAGGCTCTAACTAGAATGGTCGCTTTACCATCCTTTACTTAACATACAGTTGAATTACAACAGTGAACTTACTTGGTAAATATGTTACGCTTTTCTGAAACGCAGGCATCTTTTCCTAAAAAATTACCTTGTTTAGCCATACAATTGTCAATGGTGTTTTGTCACTCAACGGAGGCACTTAAATTTTTACTAATTATAATTTAATGCTAAACTACATCTCCTTATAGTAGGATTACTCCTATGTGGTAAAGTAGGCATACCTATTTGAAGACAGCTAGCTACATTATAATCGAAATATACCTATCACATTGACTGTATTTTTTTACATAACACTACACACTCATAGTCCAACATTAGGATTCCTTGTATCGTGGGTACCATGGACAACATACAAGACAAGAACATACATCCAGACGGAAACTAGAAATTTAAACTCATCATTCAAATGTCTGCCTTGCTGGAAATCGAACCCAGGACCCTTGTAAAAGCGATCCTGCATATTAACCATTGCGCCATTCGGGTCGTCAGTTAAATCAGTATTGATCTATGGACTATGGTCTGTACCTTTCATGCTAGTTAAAAATCAAGCCTAATTATATTTGAGCATGTACTAAGAAATAGCTTCCTCAAAGAATGCTACTAGCTGATAGCTTAGATACTTGTTACGTAATATTATAACCATATTTTCTGGCTTTTAAGATCCAAAGTCGGTACATCAAAAGCCGCGTTAGGCCGCCCAGCCGCACATCAATGGAGAAGCCTCTATCGAATGCCATCTTTATTTATTGGATTGAAAATGGCCGAAATGGCAGCGAGGTGACGCCGCTTCCGGTTCAAGATGGCGCCGACAATTTCCGCAACCGGACCGTCATTATTAAAACGCCTTAGGACAAGACTCATTTCGAGAAATTCAACGTTTCGTCTCTGAGTTATTCGGGCTAAGTACTATGTTAACATGTGTTTAGTTTTTATCCCGCAAACAAATATCCAACAGAATCGTGTATTTGAGGTACCAACATATGTGCCGACTTACTGTTTTCGTTTTATATGGCGTATAAAACGAAAATTTGAGGTTTTCATAAAGGAGCAATTCCTTGGCGGATTTTTACCTTGCTCTTTTATACAGCTACATATTTTCCTTGAAAATCCTCTACGAAAATTCAAAGACTTACACCTATACATATTTGTATACTGAACTTGGGCGCGACTTTATTAAAATTAGCTACTGTTAAAACTGGTCTGTCGTTTCCAATGTCACAAATTATCTACATGCGAAATGTCGTAATGAAATAGTATCAAATCAAATCAATTTATTGCATTCATGTATCAGAGGATATAAGCCCAAAACGGGTAAACTAAGTTTAGATAAAACAGGTTCTCTGTGTATGTTTTACTTTTATTACCATTCTAATTTTCTTAATAAGTAATTTAGTAAACATTATATTCGCTACGTATTTTCATTCATTAGAAAAACCAAACTTCTACAATACGGGTCATATACAAAGTTCACCCGTTTCAGTCAATGATATAGTACGCGAATTTATAACATCACATTACTTTTGGACATCAAATGTAATGAACACTGACATCGCATAGAGTACACCAGTGGACCTAGAAACACAAAACTTTGTAAAGAAATTCTGTATAAAGTTCGGCGAGGTACTAAAACATAAGTTTTAAAAGTTCTTCCGCTAAAAGAGCAAAAAAGGGATACTTTGTATGCGGATAAAAATACAAGTTTTTTATATTCGTTTTATATCTAAATAAATAATCCTTAGAACACGCTAGGATTCTTTTTGTCGTAGGTGCTATAGAACGCTAATAATAATAGCTGGAATAAATAAATTGAACGTATATTGCATAAGTGACCGCTAGTGGCTAAATTTCTTGAGCGCTTCCGTGCTTCAAAGGGCACATGAAGTCATCGGTTCCGGTTATTATCGATAGATAGCAGTCGAAGCCAGGTTTGAGGCCTTCGGGCTGTATGATAACTTCCGATACCAGGGTTCAATTTCAATTTATGTATCGTTATTTGACATTAAATTTTTATATGGTATATATGGTAATTTCTTACACTTTTTGTTTCCTAGCCCCCATATATACCGTGTGACATCCAATGTTTTACAATATCTGCTTATATAGAAATATTAAAATGTACAACATACGTACGTCACGTACCAACCAAAAATAATAAATCATTAGGCAGCCAGAAAGAACAGCGATGCATCAAAGTGCGGAAGGTTTGTGGAATGACCAATCACATTCAACCCTTCGGTAATGAGTGCCAAGTCACTCGATCAACGCAATCAATTACGGGGCTCGGTGTGCCGCGTTATTTCTGCTAGAGATGTAGAGAGAACGTCAAGAGACGTGGACATGAGATGAATTGGCTCGTTAATTTCTCCGTTGTTATGATTTCATTGTAATGTCTTGGCTGTAAACACTGCCGAACGACTCGTATGTTCTGATTTGGTGTATCTATTCAGCGCCCTCGCTTCGCTTCGATACACCAGTCTGAATAGACACAGATAAAAAAATTGTTTGCCGTGATTCTTTAAACCTACATAAGTGTTTTATTTATTCGTAAAAATTGCATCCAAATCGGTTAGTTCGTGTCAGAGTTAACGTGAGCAAAACTACAAATAACCTGACAACATTTAAAAATGGTTGTTTTGGGTTTTATTGCATTCGTAAAGACTCCTTGTAATAGGTTTTTGTCATATTATCTTCCGTGCACCTATAGATAGCGATCAATTACAGATATGTATATATGTAGGTATCTATATATATAAAAGCGAAATAGATATATAAATAAAGGGTGATAAATTAAGAATTATTGTTGTATCTTTTATATCTCGTTGTTTAGCATGCATGTAGTAGGTACTCGTATACCTACTTTAAATAAATGTATGAAAGGTTTTTTTGAAACAGATTATATAAAACTAGGATTTTCCCGCGGTTTCGTCTACATAAAAGTCGGGAAACAAAACAATTTCGTTATAATTATCCCAAGGAAACTTCCTTTGCGCTTTTGTTTGTCGAGCCGAAAGGCGCAATAGTTAACATGCCGGATCGTTGTTCCAAAGGTCGTGGGCTCGATACCCAGCGAGGCGTAAATGAGTTTAAATTTCCGTTCTCAGAGTGTGTGTCTTGTGTGTTGTCCATGGCACCCGCGACACAGGGAATCCTGTGTGTGGGTATATATGTAGCAAACTAAATACCGACCGAATTTCATGTAGATCGGTTAAGCGGATTAAGCGTTAACTATTTACATTTAAATTAAGGATAAACTGTGATATATGGAACCAGCTGAAACCGCGATTCGTGTTTTCTGTTTAGTGTAATGGTTATGCCAGAGAATACTAAGCTTTAACCTCGCCGTTTGTGCGGTTATCATTATTTTACTAACCAACATAAAAAAAAGAGTAGATCAATTCGGCTTTTGGTATTTTTTTCCGTCACTTACTTTTTACATACTTACTTTTTACACTACTAACGTTGCTCATTCTTCTTGTATTCTGTATTACTGTATTGTTGTATTGAGTTCTGGCAAGTAGTTTTCGAGTTATCCCTAAGAAGGCAAATTAAATTCATTTCGTCGATGTTGATTATGTTCTCATTTTATAACTTGTCGATGTTGAATTCGATTTTTTATATTGATTGTGGTCACCGAAGCTTAAATAATAAACTACAGATTCAAAATCTCAGTCGTAATTTAATTTAAATGAAACTAAGCTGAAACATCTAGAAGTTAATTCACACGACGCGAACTAAAGAAAATCAATGAGTCAGTATGTTTAAAGGGCCCATCCATATTAATACCGGCGGCGATACATATGTATGAATCTCATCCCATTCAGGAGCGAGCCTAGTTACAGCGCCGGTATAAAGCTACCCATCAGGATGTTATCGGCTTCTACACGTACGCTTTATATTAACATATCGGGATGGATTACTATAATAGTATTGGGACGATGTGGTATCACACGGTAGTGGAGGCTAAAATGAAAAAAGTATAAGATTTTTGTGTGATGGAAATGAGAATTTATGCTATTGGCTGAACCCAGTCATAGATGCCATTGGTCAATCAGTTTAATTAATTGAAGCCAATAAGATGCCAGCTGTCAGGTGAGGTATTCCATTTCGTTCCAACCGAGTGTCCTATGAGACCCGCGCATTTTTTTATTCATTGAAAGTAACATAGATTCACATAAATGTAGCCTTCAACCCATTTATAGGCCAATATTAAATGCAGTTTCTCCAGTAAGAAAGAGGCTGTAGTAGACTCAACCATTTTACTCCAGTACAGTAGTTTATCGGGCCACGTTTCCAAGCCTGACTATTGTAAGAAGAATCCGGGTTTGATTCTGACCGAAGCAGTTTGAATGAATGAATTTAGATTTTTGTTCTCGACCTTGGTCTATATGTTGTTGTCTTTGACTGTTGTCTACATCTCCATATCCATAAATATTAAAAAAGCTATGTTTGTACCCTTTAAAGTTGTAGAAACATAGGCCTAAACACAACGAGGACATATTGAATACAATTTTCTAGTAAAAAACAATACCATGGAACAAATAAGTGCATTAATATCTCGGTGAAATAATTCGTGACGTAGGTACCTCCGTTTCAAAGTGCCCAAACTCTAAGATGAGACGGAATTTTAATTTGAAAGTCGGTTACACTCGAAGATGGTGAAGTTTTAACAAGCGCTCGACTTCTAATTTTAAAATACCTTCGTTTAACTGTGCGGGCACAGAAAGTTGGGGCCATGAGGAAGTGCTTTTGGTGGTGGAATGGTCTTTAATTGTTCGAGGTTTCGCGGTGTCGAAGGGAACAAACGTTCAGTTAACAAGGATTACGAGTATGATGTACTTGATGTTCTAACTAAGCGGCTACGGCTTAGAAACCTGCACCGTAAAAATTTGTTAGGTTAAGACGGAGTTAAGTTGGTCGGTATGGTTTAATTGTGAACCGATCGAAGAACAGAATGTACAAATAAACACACACATAAAGTTTTTACAATTATAAAAATACAATACCTAATTTCTTTACTAAACATCTTTTGCCAGTAGGTACCTTATTGCCTAACTCATACGCCTCGTATATTATGAAATAAATTTTATCTTCTTTGAAGACCTGTTACATTTTTTTATAGAATTAAGATACCAAACGAGCATGTAGCACTACCCTTTCGCTGTCGCACATAACAACTGTGACCGGCCCAGAACTAGACTCGTAGGGTCTAGGATGGTTAGTCCAGTTAGTAGATGGTGTTAGAATATTAGTTGGTTAGTTTGTTAATAAATTGTTTGTTGAGTCTCGTTCTCAGTCAGTAACAGATGCGTTGCTACCCCTGAGGACTGAGATGGTCGCCTCTAAAAAAGTGTAACCGGCTCCACACCTTCCTATCCGGAACACAATTGCTCTTTCTTGCGATATAAAATATAGAGTCTAGTCTGATCATGACAATTGCAATAATCCTAGAACAACTGTTTCTTTCTTCGAATTTAATTGCGTTATGTTCGAAGAATAGTCTACAGAGGCATAACACAATAAAATAGCGAGTGCTTCGCGATAAGCGAATCCATCAGCGGCCGGTATAAATACGATTCGCGGTACCTTCCAGTTATTAAGATGTATGAGAACATTAATACACTGCCTATCATTATTAGTAGACTGCCTCACCCCTTTTATCTATTTCTATCAATATAAACAGTTTTTATATCGATATAAACAAATGACAACAACAAACAAGCCAATGAACTTTAGTCCCGTATAAACTTAAGCGACATCTAGCGAGTAATTTACGAGATATCTTATCTGTAGTTACCGATTTTGGAGTCGGCTTTGTAAATAGATTTTTGTATTGTTTGTTAGACGTTTATTTATTTATTTAATTTATTAAGTTAGATATTTTAATAAGTATTTGAACCAAGCCCACTTTTCAGGAGGGAATCATTCAAACTGTTTCACTATCCTGCATTTGTTATCTTCCTCAGTAATAAAAGAAGCCACTTCCCTCCTTCTATCCGCGTTTTATCAATTTCCCGTTCCGAGTACTGTTCCGAACAAATGAATTTAACCGTATTCCAACAGATCGCGGAATAAAACTCCGTTTTATCTAAAAGGTGGTATAAATCACGCGCGGGACGGACGGAAACAAATTCAGGAGACAAGGGAAGGTGATGTAAATGAACGGAGTGATGAACCAGGGGTTATGTCGGTCACTTGAGGAGGATTTTTCATTATCTTACAAACTGTTTACATAAATTTGGGCGGCATTGTAGGGTAAAAATGTTTTTTATGGAATTAAGGTAGCAAACGAGAAGGTAACACCACACCACTGGCGCCCATGACAACTGCTTACAATAACTTTTACGACAAACTTAGTTTGAATCCCGGCCTTCTACGGCCACTCACATGCGCGCGAACATAATAACATAATGATTGTCTCAGACCAATAAACTATAGACGGTGTGCCGTGAACAAAAGTGTGAAGCCGGCATGTTTTGCCGGCGTGTTTGCATGAATTTGTGGGAGATTACGTGAAGATTCAAAGTGCGAAAACTTTGATGTACATACATTAAAACGTTATTATGTACCAAGTTATATTCGTATAATGTACGAAGATTCGCGTGCATATGAGTGACTATTAGATACTCGACGCAGTATACGGTTGAAATCTAGTAGATAACAATATTCCACAGATTAATAATGAAACTTATGGAGTCAGTGATTAATCGTGTTCTTTTGTCTTTGGGCTGTGCACTTTATGGGTCGTTGGCTCGGACGGGTTAGATGACAAAATGAATCTATTATCATGTGTAATGTGCATCTCAGTTCCTGTTAGGAGCTTGCAATTTGTTTAAGCGGGAACCCTCAACTTTGTGCAATTTTTTATTTAATTTGCAATGAAAACATCATCATCATCATCTTTTCAACCCATCATGGCCCACTATTGAGCACGGATCTCTTCTCAGAGTGAGAAGGTTAAGGCCATCTCAGAATGAGAAGGTTAAGGCCATCTCAGAATGAGAAGGTTAAGGCCATCTCAGAATGAGAAGGTTGATGCCATCTCAGAATGAGAAGGTTAAGGCCATCTCAGAATGAGAAGGTTAAGGCCATCTCAGAATGAGAAGGTTGATGCCATCTCAGAATGAGAAGGTTAAGGCCACCTCAGAATGAGAAGGTTAAGGCCATCTCAGAATGAGAAGGTTAAGGCCATCAGAAATGAGAAGGTTAAGGCCATCTCAGAATGAGAAGGTTAAGGCCAAATGAATACAAATACATGTTTGGGTTTAATCTTGCAAGCCCAATTACGCGTCCGCGCGAATATGCGACCTCAAAAGTGTAGGACGGCTTTTGCAAACGATGTAGCGAAGTTTTTGACACATTCGTGGTTTTCCCTGCAGCCCAAGGCTGTGACAATTCGTACATTTTGCATTTGCTTTAGTTCCGCTGACCATGCAATTGTATGACAAGCATGACTGGGTAATTCATTCGAGATTGGCTCTGAATAAGGGAACTCCTCAACGGTTAAAAGCACTGACTGATGGCTTTGGATTTAGATTACAGTTAGAATTTAAAAACAAAAATTTTGTGTGATAACGGAAATCCAGTGAAAACTTTAATTTTTCAGGTTTATATTTTTCTGTCGAATTTCATTAATTAGACAGGGTAAATAGAATTTCTTTCAGTATTAGTTGGATAATAACTACCCTTAGAAAAGTTTAAATAGTTTTTAAAGAAAAAGAAATTACAAAATTCATATTTTAAATTAAGTTGCTTAAACAAACTATTTATGCTATTTCTTTTAAATTAAATATTAAAATCGGGACTCAACGAGCAGATTGCTTTTTTTACTTATTTATCATTATTGGAACGAAGTTCAATATCACACTGCATGGGTGAAAGCTATAAAATGAAAAGTGTAAGATTTGTGCATGATTTAATTAGAAATGTATGCTATTTTGGCTGAGCCCAGTGCGCGCTTATTGGTCAGTGAGTTTTATTAATTGTAAACAAGTTTCTAGCCGTCAAGTGAGCTATGTGAAATGTTAAAGTGCAACATTATAACTTCTTGTTACCGAGTGTTCTACGACACTCACGCATATGTAGTTTGGACAGTAACTCTAAAAGCATTACAAATCCATAGCAAGAATGAAGCAAGAAAATATAAAAGAGCTCTCAAGCTGAACAGCTACCTTGTGCTATCCCTTAATAAAACTAATCTTATAATAAATGGGATTCACCCAAAAAAGCTCACAACCATTTCTCCGAAATAACTTTAATCAGTTCAGACGCGACGATCCTAAAAAGAAAGTCGTAAGGACCTTTTGATATGCACGATTACTTTAAATTCCGAATCGAATTGATTTTCCAGCGCATCAACACCAGACGCAGACAAAGCCTAACTGAGCTGCACTCCGCACGCACAGAACTAAATGGCAAACAGTGGACGAGAACCGAGAGCCGAGATCTGAGAGCCGAGAGCCGAGAGCCGAGAGCTGAGAGCCTTGAACCGAGACGCGGTGAATTAGCGTGCATTGAATTCGCTCGAGGGGAATTTTCTAAGGCGAGGTCATTTGGCCGGTCCAAGTAATGACTGTAAAGCGATTTGTGTGGTGGAAGCATGGATGTTACCTAATTGCAAATTTTTAATCAGTGGTTGCAAATGCGCAATGATTGTAATAAATATTCCACCAGCAGTAATGTTTGAAAAATGGATGTTGTAAAAATTCTTTAATTTAAATTTTTCGCATTTCGCATCTCATTTTTGCACAAGTATTTATAAAATTGTAATTTCATTTATTCTGACCGTGAAAAAAACGGAGCATTATCTAAAAATAAACTTTATCTCTTCAAACTTTAAAAGTGGTTCAGTAGTTTAATCAGACAAATAAGTGGACACTTTTGGTTGAACTGATTAAATTCGAGCTCTACTGTAGAACTATTTACTATTTATTAAGCTATTGCATAGCTTCTATCGCGGGCCTTGAGCGTGGAGACCGAATCCAGAAATTCCGTAACGAAAAAAACCTAACACCCCCCACTCCGACCGGCACAGCGGTGACATCTATCGATAAATACCAGAACTTTCAATGACTTTTTGAAATATCACGCTTGTCTCTTTAGTTCAGCAACCCGCCTTTAGGTGGCATTGGTTGTATTGGAAAACTACCGTAATCAGCTGTTTGTGAGAAAGTATATAGGTGTATAGGTATTTATCATCTATGTACAACAGTGAATATCTGTACTCGTATAATATGTGTACAAAGTGTTTTAAATATGAATAAACAAAGTGCATTTATTAATGAAGAAAGTCACGAAAAAATAGTGAAGGAAAATGAGTTAGTACTCTATAAACATTCATTTTATTATTATTATCACAAATGCAATATTATTTTTTGTTTTGTTAATTTATATATAATACTGCTATAAAGATAACCAAAATTTTTGATATTAAAATAAGCGATATTAAAAGTAGCCCTATTATATATATATATACACACACACACACATATATAGTTTAAATTCTCAATTGCAAAATGCTATGCAATAGCTTTACCGCGGCAGTCTCCGAGTGCCACACGTCTTTTTCTGTTTTTTATCTAAAGTCACTTCACCTTTATTTCGATTTCTTAAAGCAATGACTTTCGAAAAGTGTTTGATATAACCAAATTCTAATAGAAAGAAATTAATCTCTTTCTAAGAAATAATTTCTATAAACGCTATCGTCTATACCTTATACCGCCGGCTTATTCTATCTGTAGTTAATTCATTGACAGGCGCCGGGAGCGTTTAGTTGTTTATTTAAAAGCCGCTAGGTCTGCGATGTTCGCCGTCATTTATACCGAGCCAGTTAAGCAGCCGATAATAGGACTTTCGATAATGGGATATCCAGATTGTGCATTAGAAGATATTCAGAAAAAAGAAAATCTCGTTTTTCTCTGCTCTCTATTTGTAAATAATTCTATTCCATTTTATATTAAGGTTGACTGGGAGATAACTAGAGATTGAAGTTAGCTTGAAAGGCATTATAGGTAAATCGGGGGTCTCAATTTTAATTTCTAGAAAGATGTCGTCAAATGTTGTTACTGAACCACTAATTGATGCATGTTCTAGAGTCATATAGGGACAAGAATTACAACTGACGCATGTTCTAAAGTCGTAGTGATTACTCGTATTTTTTATTTATACTCAACCCCTTTAATGCTGACGGGTTCTCACGATTATAACCCATATTTACACCTAGTTCCGAAAGAGCTTCGCGGTGAGCATAATACAGTAAAACATAAGTACTAATTACTGTAAAAAAGTAATTGATAAAAATTTACATAACGCGATTGAAAATTTATTCTGTAACGTTATCCTACTTTACATTCCTTGCGTAAGCTGCCCCCAGTAAATGAAACTTTTCTTAAAATGCTCAGCCGGCTATAATAAAATTACGAGTCCAAACAAACTATTAACACTTATCAGCTACGAGCGCTACGATGGTCTACGAGTGCTAAAGTTCTACGGTGCTACGATGCTACGACAATACGTCGCTACGTTTTAGGGTCGATTCAGACATATCAGTGAAGTCTCAGTTCCGACACAGTACCGGCAAATTTTTCATACATTTTCGGCATTGTCAGCACTGACACTGAGAAGTGTCAGTGCTATTAGTATGAAAGATTTGCCGGTACTGTGACGGAACGGTGACTTCACTGATATGTCTGAATCGACCCTTAAACTTACGCTTCTGAAGATACAAAATCATTTTTGGTTACTAAATCTGGCAAGAGGGTTCTGCAATAGAGCATTGCAGAACAAAATTTATTAGGTTATTATGTTTTGCACACAAATATTTTATCCACATTAACGTCATCTACATTTTTTATGACTGTGTTTTTTTAAGTCCACGTAAACTAAATTGGAAGCAGGAACTAATGTAAGACATTTTAAAATTAAGTGCTATAATATATTTTGACGTAAATGCGAAACATTTCTAAGGTGTAAATCCAAAAAAATCGTCACTTTTATTGAAACGAAAGGTGTCTACTGAAACTTTTGTTATTTTTAAATACATTAGTTGTTACTAAACTTTATCTCGGTGTAAAACAAACCGTATTCTATGACACGCCGTAGGAGCATCTCCGGTATGATAATAAAAGGATCCCCTGAGTGTATCCGATCCCTCCGTCGGGAACATCAAATGAATTGTAAATGAAATCAGCGGCGAGTGGTCGCGGTTTATCGTGCGCTCGAGTGCTGCCATCTATGTTACTTGTTCTACGGGAATTAAACGATGACAGTTTAAACCACAGTGTATGCTAAAACTATGGTTTAAACTGTACCGACGCGCATCGGGATCCAAGTTATTAAACATAGAAATGTTTTGTACTTTCTGGCGTTACTATTTATGAAAGTAAAATACAAATTCAAAACTATTTTTAATGTAGTTATTGTCAATATACGTAATTTTTTGTCACATTCGACTACGAAAGAATCATGCCTTTATACGTGCGTTATTCGCGAACAATAGCCCAAGTCACTATGTAGTCCTTCAATTACCTTCAAACTAATAACACAACAGTGGCGTTGTTCCGTTTTGACGTAGGTAAAAGATAGATAATATGACATTTAATGTAAAATAAATATTTAAATTTATTTTTTTTTGTTATAGGTAACAAAACGTGGTGTTGGAAAAAATATAGAAAAATAATAAATCCTTTCTGATTCATCGATCTTTATGATGTGAGGATACCAGCATTCAATCACATGTATATCAGGATGGTGGTGGCACTGCCATCCGAATTTAAATCCAAAAGCGTCGCGTGAGGTGAGAAATTCTTGCTCATTGAAATTACTGTAAATAAAAGTCATTCAAATTGGACTTTATTTAATAACTCATACCTAATATCTGTCCTCCTAATATCCATTCTTTTTGAAAGATTGAAGCCTTTCCATTTTAACTTGTGACGTATGTTATGCAAAAATGATTCTACTATATTCTTAGTTATTCTATTTCTGAAGTCATATTCTAGCAAACATGATTATCCTGCCACTAAACTAAACTATCTATCTTGCGTGGCTCGTCCTGATAAGCCTATCATGACGAGCCACGCAAGATCCAGCAAATGGGAATCCCAAGGAAAATATAAGTTTCGCTCAAAAACCTGGCCATATCTTCAGTATTACAATCACGTTACACCAAAGCCTACCCTTTGTTAGAATCACTTAAGCCCTTACATTACTATAAGGGAAATATCTGAGTAACGAATGTGACAGCATATACATTTAGCGGCAAGTGTGAATGAGATAGTTATATTTTTATACATTGGCGTTGAAAGGACAATTTGCGCTCGTAGAATACGGAGAGCATAAAAGGTTTTGACTTTTATTTTTATAGTAATGCTCAGTTCCTTTACGCGACTTATTGGGTGTGGAATTTAAGTGGTATGGGTTGTACGCGTAAGTTTTGCAAAAATCATATTTCTTTTGAATAATATGGAGGTTTATTGTCACACTTTCACACTTTTTTATTATGAAGACAGCTAAAACGAGTCACGAAGGTAATCAAAATTCATTCCATATAATAATAATAAACGCTTATACGTAAAGTCATACCCTCCTAGAATTCCTTTCGTCGCCGGTAGCGTGACCAGATAAAATTAAAGTATCACCCTGACATCTTTCTCGTTATTTTGTTTACGTTTTTGTTAACCTCTGTAAAATAATTAGTAGATTATTAATTCCGTTTAATAAACACATGAATTCAAAAAGCATCATATATATATTTTTTAATTTGTGCGTCTCAATGTCTGCTAATTGTCGTTAATGTCTGCTGTTCATGATGTTATGTCCGAAAAAAACAGTAAACTATCTTAAGCACCGTCACCATCACCGATAGTCATCGGTAATGGTACGGGAGCCGACGATGCTAAATGTGGATTTACTCGAGCGTCAAAGAGACCTATTGGGTTGCAAAGCTTAGATGATAAGAAGAAAAAAATGTTATATAATGTATACCTTTTCATCGGTGGGGGAAGCGGCTATACACTTTAAAATATGTAAAAAAATAATGTCCATGTGGACATACTCGAGCGCTTCAGATATTGATAGCATCAATGTTCTAAGTATTTTTAATAATGTACTATGTTAATCTGATCGTTTGTTTGATGGGGGTGACCATACGTAAGGGTTGAAAATGAGAGAGAAAAAATCTAATCGAGCACGTCAGATTTTCTAAGGGGGTGTTAAGTGAACCTAAAAAAAGCTCTCATTCAATAATCTGACGATTTCGATGTGACGCAAACTTGCTACCATTATTATAATGAGCAAAAAAAAATTCGAACATATATATGAGGCTCATATTTGGTGGAGGTACTTAACTGGGTACAAGATATCCCCTGTAACTTAATCTGACGCGCTCGAGTAAATCCCAGATTCCCTTCTTCGACTCCTCAGCTATAACACCCATAAAAAATATCAGGAAACGAAAAAAACAGGCTCTTAAACTCGTAGTTTATAAAGATATTGGAAATGATATTCATTTCCCTCGTTGAAATCTCATTTCCTCAATTGCACGTCCTATATATAGACCGGGGCGTTCGAACAATTGAAGAAATTCACCGTCAGCTCCTGGAGACTACGACGGGTTCAAATTAGAATTCGCTGCGTGTTTCGCCTCTCTATGTGTATAATTGCATTCACCCTATGTCTCGCATAAGGTCGGGTTTGATTCCGGAATCCTTTAATTTCTTATCGATTTCAAAAAAGAGATCGTTCTCAGTTCGACTGTATTTTTATTAACTTTTTATAGGTTGATTTGACGATTTTTATATTTTATTTGCTGCTTGTCCCGTGATTCCGCTTGCGGCTTCTTCTTCTAAGACCACTCACCGTAGGGATTTGTTGAAGCGATGGCGTAATGTGACATTCGAAAAGGGTTTGTAAAAACCTACTTCGAAGAAATAAATAATTTGAATTTGAATTTCATTTACAAGGATCGATGTTACATCTGACGAGTAGTTATCACTAATAATACGTATTTAATTGTCTTCGAGTTCGTTGATGACGTTCTCTGTTTATTTTACGAAAAGTTTCGATTTTTTTGTAAAAGTTATTCCAGGTATTTTTATACTAAAAGCTTAAATGGCATAAAGTGACCACCATAAGGAAATAAATAAATATTCGACATATTTATGCAGTACCGCTGTAGCTGCCGCCCATGACAACTTTGGCCGACACAGAACACGACTCAAATTGGAATGAGGGTAACCGTTTTTGTGCTCACCAGTTGGCGCCACTGCAGACGGCGGTCATGCTGTCAAAGCCCGCCCATACATAAACATTGACAAGTGACACTTGTCTGAATACTATTCAGTGAATAGACAAGAGAGAAGTGACAGGCAGACCACCCTCTACACTAGCGGCCTCTAGCGGCGAATCCACACGCGGTTACCCTCATTGCAACGATCAGTCAGTAAGTAAACGGTGTTAGAATGTCAGTCGGTAAGTTTGTTAATAGGTACGAGAACAGGTGCAGGGACTGTTAATGACAGTTCGTCCTGTTAGTACTTGTTAGTATAGTTCAATCAGTAGTTGTTAGTTATAGTCTTGTTAAAATTCAATCACATGTATTGCTATCTTTGAGGAACAAAATTTTCACCTCAAAGAAATCACTTTTTACAAAAAAATAATCAAGTTCAAAATCGATAAGTAGAGAGAGAAAGAAAAATAATTAAATCGGTTAACCCAGTTGAAATTTACTAACTAATTCACATTACAAAAACCCAACCAGAAGTGACGATCCTACGAATTGGTGTAAATGTTCGACGTTCTTAGAATACTGAGTTTGTATTTACTCGTAGGTTCGGCCTTCAAAGCGAATAGTTCATGAGCTTGCATGCCTCTGAGGGCTTCAGAAGGTACGCTTAGCAAAGTTTAAGCCGTTTCACAATTTATTTCCCACAGTTTTACTAACCTAGAGACCAACAGTCTATTATTAGTCTACGCTTTTTTTAGGTAATTTTTTTAAAAGTAGGAGCTTTACAAGTAATATGCCCTCGTATTTCTAGTAGTTATTAGGCCACAACATATAACAAGTAGAATAAAAAAATGACGCGCATAATTGTATCAGTAATACCTATAAGCATAGATGATTTATAATTTGAATGGAATTTTAATTTACAATGGGAATAAGAGAAATAAAATTTCCTCGTAGTTCTATTTGTAATTTAAAATACGTAATAGAGCGACGAGAAATAAAATTTTCCGATCTTACTACTAGGACAAAACATTACAAAACCACAATAAAATATTCATGATATTTTACAACTCCATTTGTCTACACAAAAACATTTGTAGAACACTTAGAGTCCGCTGAGTATTCCAGTATTACGACTTACGTTAACCAAACAAGTCATACTAGGACGTTAGTTGGTATTTAATATAATATTCAAATTAAGAGAACAACCTAACACAATATGAGATAGTGGAGAATTTATCATCGTACTCGCGCGTTGAATCCTAACGACGAGATGCCACTGAAGGGGTGTTAAGACAAAAACGTCTATACGACGCACGTACGGAATGACAAACGGTTCCTTCATCGATATAGACTTTATCGGAAGATGCAGTTCAGATGAGGCGTGATGATTAGATAAGTTAGTCAGTAGTTACATAAGCGACATCTTTCGGGTAGGTTTTGTGTTATACTTAATAATATGTAAATAATTTATGGTATTTTACTTGAGTGTTTCGACGACACCTGACAAGTAGTTTTTGAGTTATTTGTACTTATAGGTTTTGAATTCGGTTAATTTTTTGATCAAAGTTGAATTATTATGTGAAGTTCATTGTTCCCTAAAAAAGTACAGGATACTAAAACAACTTAATGCTAAAGCATTCTTTGCCAGTCAACTTTAGCAGGTGGGAAAGCATTGTACATTCATTATTATTATTGATTCATTATTTATTATACAGATAAAAATCGACGTAGAGCCAAAAAGTCAAAAAATCTTTGGTAAGTATACCTAGAGTAATTTGTTACTTATTGTTTGAAAAAAAACTCCGTGCGTTGGAAACATCGTAAAATGAAATTTTAAATGTGTACTGTTATATATTTCACGGATCTTAAATGTATCTCCATTCCAAATTTCATCCAAATCGGTTTATTCGGCCAAGCGTAAAAATGTAACAGACAGGCAAAGTCACTTTCGCAAATAAAAAATTCACGCGCGGCCTGATTTTAACTTGACCAGGATTTTATTCGTTCTTTTATTCTGTAGCCACGAGCCACAGTCCCCTGGCTGTAGCTACGAGCCACAGTCCCCTGGCTGTAGCTACGAGTCACAGTCCCCTGTTCTTTTATTCTGTAGCTACGAGCCACAGTCCCCTGTTCTTTTATTCTGTAGCTACGAGCCACAGTCCCCTGTTCTTTTATTCTGTAGCTTTGAGCCACAGTCCCCTGAAACGAGCGGAGTAACATTTACATAACGAAGTGCAACTCATACACTTCGCAGCGAACTGGATATAACCAGTTAGAACCGGTTAGCGCCGGCGCCAACTGCATAAACATGAACGTGACTACTTGTTTTCAGTGTTTGATCATTAATTTGCTGCCCACCTTGCTAATGGCGGTGTAGAGAACAGTTTTGGGTGTTTATTTAGTTTAATTAAATTCGTTAACATACTGATGGTAACTTACCACCACAAAGAGTTTCATGAGAAGCCAGAAGCGGAGGTTTTTTACGAACTATTCAAGACTCGTATCATAGAAATAGTACCTAGAGGTTGTTTATCTGATTCCAACCCGAATAAGTATATATAGGTATGTCTGATCACGCAGAATTTCTAAGCTATTTATCATAATTCGACATAATATGAGTTTTTATGCTATGTGCCGCCACGCTAAATTAGATATGAGGCAGTATAGAGGACTAAGTCTTTTTCGGAATAAAAAAGTAGGGTATTGGTAATCAAATTAAGGCTTTATTAGAGACATTTGGAATACACGAGTACGTGTATTACGTGAATTTAACGTAGTCACGTTTTAAGATAAGCTTATACTTAGTTCAAATTATTATTCCAGAGGGAATATGGACAATGACAGAACATGCTTCTCCTTAAGTGGAACGTCCTTCACTACTTATGGTGCACTTTACTGCACATCGACCTGGTACCATGCACTTAAAATACAATTTAAAAGGTTAACATTATTTTCGAAAACAACAACCATTTTATTTGAAAGTGGTATATTAACAATTTTTTAATATTTTTGGAAGCCTTTTAATTTTATTTCAGTCATTAATTTTTTATCTTGGCATTGCGATTACGCTCTATTTCCCCTCTTTTTTCAATATATAGAGCATAGTGTTCCACGCGACCCCATTTGTGAAAAGTCCAGTAACAGGTCATAAATATGGATTGTAGCCAACATCCGACGATAGGTTTAATTCTAAAAGCTTTAAGAAATGGAATAGAAAATTACCGGGTACTTGGACTCTGTCCGGGCAACCCCAATATCCGGGTATATGTACCCGGCTATGTTCTGTCAAATGCAACGTATAGTAAATTACTTAATGCGTTGACCTATGGGGCGAGTTATACAGAAACGGCGTAAGGTGAAGGTGCGGCACAGGCGCGGCGCAGACGTGGAAAGGATAAGGCTCGGACGTAATTAAAATTATATAGAAGAGGCACAGAAACGTTACGATGCGTCATTATACAGGCTGACTTTGTTGCGGTAGCATGTCGTCCTCTTCAGAAGACGACATGCTACCCTATCCTTATGACGTCACTTGTAAGCTGTCCAACTGAGTGCTGGTGAGAATTCAAAAGTGCAACCCTCGATTTTTTCCCCTTGTCGCATGATTTTTGTACGGCGTTGCGGAATAATGGATTAGAAGCTGTATTGAAACAGTATGAAACTGATGCCGTACAGAATCAAATAACCAAATTTACCCTGGAATTGTCAAAAAATCAAAAAAAATTACCGACTTTGTGGCGCACCATTTTTTACGGTACTGCGCGCTTTCTTATTATTTTTCATGGATGTATCGATGGTGAAAATGCTGTACAAAAATATATGACCAAAATGTATTGTATTTTCCTTCAGTGTATAAAATGTCACAAGAATGCTTCCATATTATATTGTCAAAAGTAAAACACGGCCTTCAGAAGCGGCATACAAATTGGAGAGAACCAGTCTGTCCTGAAGAAAGACTATTGATGTCATTAAGGTTAGTAAAACATCAATTATATTTTAAAAACTTTTTGGATTGGTAAATACTGAGCACACCGTATAACAAACGACGTGCTATTGGCGCGGCGCTCCAGTCGCGACTGCTAGCGACGCGGCACAGGCGACCAAGCGGCGTGCCTGTCCCGCGCCGCTTGAGTGTAATTCACGAATGTCGCCTTCGTACTATTTGTATGAAAACGTTTTGAAGTGGTACGCGCCTGCGCCACGTCTTCACCTTACGCCGTTTCTGTATAATTCACGCCTATAAAAGATTTAACGCACTCACACTGACGCAAGGCCACGCCCCCCGCCGCGCATTCTTTGTTCTAACGCAACACATGCGCAAACCGACTTCGTACATGCGTTAAGGGGAAGAAATATATACCGGCAATTTTTCTCACTTATTCCTTTATTTATCGTTCCTGGTATCAGAATTTTTAAGGCTCTTTTATCTATAAAAATCACGAATTCCCCGAGTAGCTTCGACACCCCAATTTTCGTAGTTCGCAGCTACAAAGCATTACCAAAGGGGCAATTACAATTATGCGCTCAAATTGTCGACCAACTTTCCTTTCCTATTACAGATTGACAATAGCTCCACCATTTTACTTTGCACCCACTTAGCTCGAGTGTGTGAGTGAGGGGTGTCAGTAAGCGTGCGCCTGTGTGCGTCGGATTGTATAAATAGGGTCGCGTTGCCCGACTCGCAGCATTCGGCTTCCGTCAGCCGTGACGGAAGGTCGTGTCCGCAGCAAAATGCTGTGTACCCGAACAGACACACTCTGCTAGGAACTAAATATACGTATCATGTATTTTCTATAGTAAATTGGTGCTCAAGCTCAAAAGAGTCATATTTTTATATTTGAACGTTGTTATGGCAAGTTGTTGTTAGGCTAGGTATATTGTACTTATTTTTCGGTACGCAGTGATTGAAGAGTCGGCAAGATGAACTTCTTAGGTAAGTCGCAACTTTTATATTAACTTTTATACTTAATTTTTACTTTAATTTAAAATTTTAAACTTCTTTTACTTCCATCAAATTTATAAATCTTGTTACTGAATCGAAAAGCCACTTTATAGCGTTCTATTTATCTTTACAGTAGTTTAAACAGTGCAATAAAATAAGTCATAAACGATCGCACTTAAATAAACGGCTGTGGCCTGAAAGCCGCTCCATAATTACATTCGACTTGTTTCATAGGGAACATGTATTTTGTGGAAATTGTACAATGCGGAAATTATACTCGACGTAAATTATGGTCATTGGATGTTCAATCATACAACTTTATACTGTATTTATTCCGTATCATAAAATTAAATATAATCGTGTATTTTAAACGAATTCCTTTTTCCAGTGCACTTTTTTCTTACTGCTTTTTGCTCACTGCTTTCTTTAGACGATAATATAGTCTAATGAAAATGAAATCGAGAAGAAACTTTAAGTATTTATAGATCTCTCTTAGCATTATGATAGTATGCAAAACTATTTTAATTCTATTCATTACTACTTATAAGAGCATTACATATATTAATATTCAAGTACTTGATACTAGTAATACGTTATACGTCAGAGCATGTTGGCATTAGTGCGTAGGTATGAAATGCGGCATTACTAATTACGCATCAGCAAAAATTAAAAATGCTCTACTTATTCGAGTTTCCTTTGTAGACCCGGGCCTACGCCGTAGCAGCGTAGCACCCTGTCTACGAGTATTTGGCGTAGACCCAAAGGTCTACAATTCTGCGGAGTCTCATAAAATTTTCAGATGGAGACTTTTAAAGCTGTCGTCCGCAGAAATGTGTCCCATATATTACTTAATACAGTTCAGGAAAGAACTTGAGGGTTGGGCACAATACAATTATACCACGCGTCCTACAAATGATATATTATATCAATGATATAACGTGCCTTTAACCCATTAATGGTCCATTATAGGGCACGGATCTCTATTCGCTCGTCGTAGCTAAGAAGGCCTTGCTAGCCTAGCGCGGATATTTCGATTTTCTTAACAATCCCATGTACCCCAATGTATCCCAATTACTTTGAGCTAATCTAAGTATACAATGTTATATAGATATGGCCACTGCTTTCTTAATGGTCATAAAATATTTATATTGCAAGCCGCAATATAAATATTTTATATCATAATGATAATGAGATTTTCATAATGATAATGAGATAACACGCCTTCTATCCTACTTCCTACTAATATTATAAATGCGAAAGTTTGTAAGGATGCATGTGAGTGAGTGAGTGAGTGTGTGTGTGTGTTTGTTGCTCTTTCACGCAAAAACTACTGAACGGATTTTCATGCAACTTTGTTTCGAAGCGAAGCGAAGCGAAGCGAAGTGAAGCGAAGCGAAGCGAAGCGAGGGCGGATTTACTAGTAAATAATAATAAGTGGTAATTCCATTTTCCCATGTTACTTAAATGCCAGATTATCTCTAAAGTATTTTCTAAAAAGAAGAAGCAATGCCTGGCATAGTATTGAAACTATTAATTAAACTGGCTCACTTACACATACAAACATCATTTCTCGTAGAGAAAATAATATTTTTCCGTAATCAACTTAAAGCTGCGTAAAGAATTTCGCTAGACTCTAGCGGGAATAACGAAGTACTTGAATATGAATATTTTCCCAGTGGGAATTAAATTTCAAAGTACTTGAATTTCAACTTTTTATAAGCGGGTCAATGAAACGAAGGGCTGTATTGCGATAAGAGAGACGGTACGTGGTCCCAAAGCATCGCTGCGAAGAGGATTTTACTGGATAAAATTCCCACGTATCAGCCGAACATGTTGGGAATATTTGGGGGAATTTTAAAAGCCAGCGCAATGCCTCCTCAATTAAGAGAAGGAACGTAGTCAATACAAGGCCGTTTATCATTCATAGGCGTAAAACGCTGCTTTCCATGAATAATTCCCATAACTCAATAGCTTTAATGAATATGATATCACATAAATTCCGTAGATATCTCGTTCAATGACGTCAGCTGAGCGTAATGTATAGATGATGGTAGACCTTTACAGAGAAATAATTTATTCTAAGATTAGTTTTAGATTCATTTCAAAATGAATGGGTTTATTTGCTAGAAACGACATTCATTTTCAAGAGTAACAAGCTACAAGTAGGTACTGAATAAAAATACACCTAGATACATGTTTCAATTGATCTTTATGATAAGTTTCATAATGAAGTATATTATAAAATTATCCAGATAATATTCCACGAACTTTATATACTTTGGGAGGCATTTTTAATCCCTGGTTTTCACCCAGTCTCACTGAAAGGTGCCAATATCTTCTATGCACGTTGCAGCGATTTTTTACGATTCGAGATAAATTTTTCCTTTCAACTCCATCACGCTACTTGCAAGCACTTGGATGATTAAATTAATGTTAAGCTCATGGAACCTTCTGAATTGCCCAAAAGTCCCATTCAAATAACCTCCGTCTGCGCCAAAATCGTTTCACTAGATTTCATTGAGGCCTATGTCTTATTTACAATACATTTTTAAAAAACACTAAAAATAAACATACACAGTAAATTATTGTGTTACACGACAATTCATGTTTACCTCAATCAACATTTATTATGATAAAACTTCGACAACAGAGAGAACACTACATTGATACATAAGAATATGTGTGCGCACAAGCAAAAATAACAAAATACTTTTTTGAAATAGAACAAGAAATTGTTTTTCAAATGGTGGCAGAGCGTACGAGCGTTTGCCAGCTAACTCGTTTTCAATAAAAACCATTCGGACGGTCGTCGCTCGGTGGCCGCCATTTTTTACTGCGAAAATCAAATAACAGTCCAACTGCAGACACCGCAAAAATATATCGAAGTTTCAACGCGACTAACTATTATTTTTAGGTGAATAACCATGAAATAGGACCAAAGTCATGAAAGAGAACACCATAAAACATTTTTTTTATTCGAAAAGTCTCCATTTTGTATTTCTGGATTTGAATTGTGGAAAAGTTTTATACACAATATATTTGTAAATTTCAAATTTATTTCACAATTTTAGAAAAGCAAGACATCCCGAGACTCAGTTATAAAAGAGTCCCATCGTACAAAGCAAGTGTAATTACCTATTAAGAATAAATTAATTAACAGTCTCATTGGAGACTCAGAAATAATGACCGCGTCTGAGAAAAACTAGACTGGACTGACATACTGAAGAACACAGCAGAAATCCGTTGGATTCAGAAGGCTCAGGACCGGTCAGAGTGGCACAAGTTAGGGGAGGCCTCTGTTCAACAATGGACTTGTAAAGGTAAATTGTTGAACAGATGGATAAAGTAGTCTTACAGAAAACAAAATCACATCATACACGCAGCAAATACTATAATTTTCCTGTGCTATATACAAGTGTTCCCTGTACCTCGGACACTTAAAATTAATTATGACCAAGGGTCATTACAAACTGGATTATTCGAAGAAGAAACTGGACATGATCTTAAAATGTAGCCTTAAGTGGTAAAATCAAAATTAACTTTCTTATTTCATGTAGGTATTACTGATACACATCATTTTTTTTTATTCTACCACTGTTTCGCAGAGGTGCTTATTAAAGGAGGAGAAAAAACTCCTCGATACAGCTTTTAATATAAAAAAGTTACAATGTTACTTATTTGATACAGGTTAGCACTAAACTAGCGGAGCTGATTGCAGAGCTGGTGATTTCCATGACTTTTGTCATTTAAATATTCCTCTATTGTCTACAAGTTGCACTTTTACATGCTTCTGAAGCAACTCTATAGGTAGGTCACGGATTGCATGGGGACTTTAGTAACCACTTATTCGCTACAAGGTACCAGGAACATTTTAGTTAATCTTGATATTATCGAATATTGACTCAATTTTATTGACTCCATTTTAGTATTAATATTCATTGAAACGAGAAAAGTTATCAATCAAAGAACTCGAAGCCGAGTGATTCAATTTGACGGGCTTACTTACGGGCGACTTTTGACAAGTAGCCAAGTCTTTTGTTAGTACTGTGAGGCTGAAATAGATAACTGGCACAATGAACAACTCTCATACAGCGATGATTGGTAACCACCGTAGCGTAAGGTTTAAAATACCGCTGAATAAGCAAAACAGAAATATGAGTGTAAAACATAAGCCGGTTCATATGTTCTGTGGGTTGAATGAATATTTCAGTTGTAAATCCTCGATTTATTCGTGTTCTTCTCGTTTTTAATCGACCTCAAAAAAAGCAGATTCTAAATTTCACTGTATTTTTGTGTTACTACGTATGTAGGTACCGTGAGTATGAGACAAATAAAGGTCAGAAATAAAATTTCAATTTTTCATCTAGCTGAGAATCGTAGTCGGGACCCTTTAAACGGCAGCCTCGCTTATTATGCTCGATTCACATATATCAGTGAAGTCACCGTTCCGTCACAGTTCCGGCAAATCTTTCATACATTCTCGGCATTGTCAGTGCAGTGTCAGCGCATTAAGGTGCTGCCTCAACTGCCACACCAACAATCTAAAGTTTTCATGCCGTGCTTTTGACATAGATCAACGAATTCTAAAAATAACAAAATCCCGATGGCCTTACGTACCCTCTGAAGCACGGAGAAGCTGAATATTTATACTGATAACAATCACTGTGTAACTGTGTTGGCATTACACACCCGTCACACGGTGATTTAACGAAGCCTGAATCACGCTATCGTAGATTTCTACACCGCTCGCATATATACAAATATCTAATAACGATCACTCAGGGTTCGGCCTGAGCATGGCCTCTATGCTGCTAATTTATGAGCTTCAATTGCGACTCGATTGAATATTTTGACACGTTTTCGACATATTCCATATACGAAATAATTACGTCAAACTATTCAAAGAGACCCAATTTATTACATTTAAAAAATTAATAGAATCGAGGCTCTGGCGGATGATCTCTCATTGCTAAACAACTATCAACCGTATCCGCTGTTGCTTAACTCATAGTAATAACAATTTGCGATATTTTTAAGAAATTTAAAATAAAAATTCTTTACACCTATAGACACATAACGTAAAGAGTAAAGTAAAGGGTTTCCGAGAGAAGTGTACCCTTTACAAAACTCTCGTTACTGTTATGATAATGAATTATCTATATAAATAAAAAGGCCTAAATCCCTTTGTTCGTTCGGGCCGCGCCAACCGAGTTTTCAAGGCTAGGCCAGCTGGCAGACAGCCAACTAGGTTGCACGGCTCTACTAAATGTATATGGGAAGCGATAATAGGTTAAATGTACTGAAAGCCTGATTCAACGGCTAGGGCTTGTGGAAACAGGACGTTAAATTACCGCTGACTGTTATTGCGGAAGTTTAAAATAAATGTTGAAAGGTAGGTAGTAGGTAAGTACCTACATTTTAACTTATTCGAAGTTGTAGCTAAAATTATTCGCAGTATACTTTGTGATCCGAATCAGATTCTAGCATTAGATCAAAAGCTGCCAACAGTTCATTCGAGCACAAAATGATTTAGAGGTACCTACTCACGATGTATTTTATATGCCTATATTTTGACCCAAATACATCGATCATGGTGGTTCAGGATTACATATCGTGAGCAACCCGTATATCATAATAAAATGTGTAGATTCCGCGATATGTTTAAAACCTCACCATAATTGTTTATGTTTTCGCTTCTTTATTTTTTATCAATTTGAAATTGAGGCGCACTTTATAATTCGTGCACGGAATACGTGATGTTCCTGAAAACTGCGACGACAGCCTTCCTCTGCATTGCCGTAGTCTGGAGAGGAAAACAAACAGACGCCACGGAACGGAAAATTTTGAAAATAGTTCTCATTTATTTGTACGTATTAGTTGAATACAAAAATGAAGATCTACAATTCTTTGGTTGTTCTTTGTAGTTAAATTTTTTGAGGTAAATTACTGTAAATAAATGTAAGAATGCAATTAATTATAATCATTAACAAACAATGTTATAAAAACTGTAATTGTTGTAATATAAATAAAAAAGATATTATTTTTGTATCACTATAATTTCGGGTAAAATGGATAATTTGAGCCACACGTTAAACCGATTTGGGTTTTATAATATTGTCAATAAATAAAATCGTATAATTAAACAAAGTTGACTAATGCATAAAATTATGAATCATTATGTAGGTACTCTACTCTACGCCGTACATAGAGTTGGCACAAACCTGAATAATATATTATAATTTAACTTCAAGAGATTATTCCTAAAATACAGCTTGAAACTATTTGCACAAACTAACCGCTTGCAGAGCGTAAAATTAAAGTTTCATTCACAATAGCATCACTGCGAGTTGCTTCACATCTCTAAATACCCTCGCATTCCAACTACTCCACAGCCCACGACCTCTTCAGACTTTTCTTCTCTCAAATCTTTGTACAAACTTTTTAACGACCGACACCGAACAAAGACGTCTTCCGTCGGAGCCGCCCCCCTACGCGAGACAAGGCCAGCAAATAGTTGGCGTACTGACTACTGACCAAATACACAAGTAAGCTTTTAGTGGACGACTCACAGAGGATTAAACCATTTCCTGACAAGTATTAAATATATACTTAGAGCACTCACCGCAAGTTCATATTCCCGAGCTGTTATTAGCTCTCTTCCACTTGACTTGAGACAATCTTGACTTATGATTGAACGTGGACGGACTCGCGATAAAAAAGAATTCAAAGCGTCTGCAAAAAAGGCTGCTTTAGGAATATATTAAAATTTATCCCTAGAAACGAAATGAACAAAAACTTTGAAGGTCTTTTAAATAGTTTTAGTTATAAGTAACCGTGCCTGTCTAGTAAAAATAAAAAGCGAAGAGTCTCGTTTTCGATTGTTTAATAAACCAGTCTTTTACGTGACATGTAAATAATTACTCTAAAAGTTTTTGTAGTATATTATACAGACATACATACATACTTTACAATTAAAATCAAAACGTGTAATAATAATAACAGAACAATTTAAACCCTATGATAGACACACATCAAAATTATAACACCCTCTCCTTTCAGTCGTCGAGGGTTTAAGACACACGTTGATAGAATAAACATATCAGTATCACCCACTAAACTCTCACATCGGATCAAAACACAATGTTTACTCAAGCCCACCAGAGACTCATTAACGAACTGAACCAATAATCCAATTGAAATTAGATTCAATTGAATTGAATTTCGATTAGGTAACAAACAGCTGTTTTGTTAGAAAATTGAATTGATTGGTTTGGACGTTTGAATAAATCTCGCGATGTATTGTTGGGTGATTTTCTTTGAGATAAAATTGGCTCGAATTTAATGTGTAGTAAAAATTGAAATTACATTTATTTGTATGGCCGATGGCTACGCACCCTGAATTGGTTTCTCGAAAGCGGAAACTTGATGAATTACTTGAATTATTGTGTGAGGTTATGAGTAATAAGCGCTATATATTTATCTTCTCATATGCATTATTTTGAGGTATAAATAATAACGCTAAGGTGCCATGGACAACACACTAGATAAGGATGCACACTCAGACCAAGAACGAAAATTTAAACTCATCATTCAAATTTCCGCCTCGCTGGGAATCGAACCCAGGACCCTCGGAAGTCGGAACAGCGATCCGGCGTGTTAGCCATTGCACCACCCGGGTCATATGTATGAACTGATGTATTCAATCACAAGGTCTGAAATCTATCACCTAATTCAGACCAAACTCGATTCACCTTTGTCGATTCACCATGTTTGTGCACAGTCCATAGCCGACGTGGTACTTCAGGGCATGGAATGTTTCATTCCTAACTCTGTGGTACCCGTTGGTGGGAAAACCCAAGCCTTTTTTGACAGAAATTGCTCTAAGGCTGGTGGCCTGAAGCAATCTGCTTACCAGGATTGGGTAAAAGCACGCGACCTCCGTCGTGCTGATGCATCTCAGCTGAAGAAGAAATTTAATGCTGCTTCCCGGTCCTCAAAAAAGCAAATCACCAGGGCAAAGTTCAAACACATTTACAGAACCGGCAAGAGACTTCTAGGCTATCCATGTGGTAGTCGGGCCTTTTGGTCTCTAGCCAAAGCCATACAGGGCAACTTCTGTGAATCGTCCCTTCCACCTTTGCGCGGAGCAGACGGTACCCTGGCCCATACTGCTAAAGAGAAAGCCGATATCCTTGGCAAACTCTTTGCGTCGAACTCGACTTTTGATGACGAGGGGAAAACACCGCCTACCATCTCGCGGTGTGATGAGCTGATGCCTGACGTCCGTTTTAATCAAAATGCTGTGCGTCAAGCTCTTTTCTCCCTCGACATCAATAAGTCGAGTGGGCCGGATGGTATACCTGCTCTTGTGCTAAAAACGTGCGCTCCGGAGTTGAGCCCGGTTTTAACGCGCCTATTCCAGCTCTCCTATTCTGCCGGCATCGTGCCGTTTTCTTGGAAGGTAGCTCTTGTCCACCCTATTCCCAAAAAGGGCGACAGGTCAAACCCATCTAACTACAGACCAATTGCAATAACCTCTTCGTTCTCCAAACTAATGGAGCGAATAATCAACACCCAATTGCTCCGGTACCTGGAGGATCACCAGTTGATCAGTGACCGTCAATACGGTTTCCGCCACGGCAGATCTGCTGGTGATCTTCTTGTGTACCTTACTCATTGTTGGACGGAAGCAATTGAGAGCAAAGGTGAAGCATAGGCTGTAAGTTTGGATGTCGCGAAGGCCTTCGACAGGGTGTGGCACAAGGCATTATTGTCTAAGCTGCCTTCTTATGGAGTACCCGAGTCTTTATGCAAATGGGTCGCCAGCTTTTTATCGGAGCGGAGCATCAGGGTCGTTGTCGACGGTACCTGCTCGGACACTAAGCCCATAAATGCTGGCGTCCAACAAGGCTCTGTGCTGTCGCCCACACTGTTCATCATGCATATCAATGATTTGCTCGACATCGAGAATATCCGTTGCTATGCTGATGACAGTACGGGTGATGCTCGGTACACAGGCCGTGCAAATATGTCTCGGGTGCAGATTGAGGAGAGGAGGATAAAACTTGTGTTGGAAGTCGAGACATCTCTGGAGCGGGTCTCGGAATGGGGCAGACTGAATTTAGTCCAATTCAACCCTGAGAAAACACAAGTTTGCGCGTTAACCGCTAAAAAAACCCCATTCGTCATAGCACCACAGTTTCAGAACATTCCCCTTAACATCTCTACGAGCATTGGGATCCCAGGTGTCGACATTTCGAATGATGTTCAGTTTTGGGACCACTTGGTGGGTAAGGCTAAACTGGCTTCAAAGAAGTTAGGGGTGCTCTACAGAGCTAAGCGGTACTTCATGCCTGAGCATAGGATGTTGCTTTATAAAGCACAAGTCCGACCTCACATGGAGTACTGCTCCCACCTTTGGGCTGGAGCCCCGGCTTGCCAAGTGGACCCTTTTAACCGTATCCAACGGCGAGCTATTCGTCTTGTCGACGATCCCAAGCTCACAGACGGTTTAGATCCACTCGAACTGCGGAGAGATGTGGGCTCTCTCTCTGTCTTCTACCGTCTGTATAACGGGGTATGTTCTGAGGAACTGTTTAGCTTAATACCTGCGGTTAACTTCCGCCACCGCACCTCACGGGATATAGCCAGGTTCCACCAACACCACCTGGATACCTGGCGTTCGTCCACAGTTCGGTTTTCACGTCATTTTCTGCCGCGTACGTGTAAACTGTGGAACGAACTTCATCCCTCAGTATTCCCACAGTGCTATGACATGGGGTCCTTCAAGAAGCGGGTCTATCGCTTCCTTCGAGGCCGGCAACGCGTTGGTGGCGCCCCTGGTGTTGCCAATGTCCATGGGCGACGGTGATCACTTACCATTAGGTGACCCGTCTGCTCGTTTGCCTGCTTAGGCTATAAAAAAACCCTGGATAGAGACTATCTAGTCAGTTCTCAATTTTCTTTCTGAATCAGTTGAAATGAGCAAAAAGTATCCAACGTTAGCTTTTAGGTAATGGAATCGCATATCAAAGGACGTTTACTTTGAGGCTTACGGAATGTGGGAGCCCGTCATTTATTAGAATGTATTCCCGAAATTCCGATTCAGTTAAATCGACAAACGCTTTCGATGCTTAAATTCTCCCGCAATAGGATTCCTGCAGGTGACATGAATAAAATATATATGAGAGTACGACTAACATGTACAACCAGGAACAAAGATAAACACTTATCTATAACATAAATGTGTTCCCCAGCCGGGGATTGAGACCGGGACCCTCGATTTTGGTGCAAGGATATTCAGATACACGTTAAATAAAATTCGTTATTTTGTTTTACTAGTAACATAGTTCAAGTAATATTTTCATAATTCTCTAACTAAATTTTACTCTAATAAACAAACGCTGAATTCTTTGTTGGGTGTGAATTTTTCATGAAGTTTGCATGCATGAGTTTTGCAGTGCAAATTATGTAGAAATTGTCAGCTAATGAACTCAACTGTGCAAGTTTGCATATCTCATATTTTATAATATAATTTCTATAAAAAATCTCAATTATTTTTTATAATCATTTTGCTTATCCAAGAACATTAACTAACTTTATTAAAACAAGATCGTAAGTTGCCTAAAATAAGTTATTTTCTCCTATCTTTCATATGTGTAGCTGTCTCACTATTAGTTACAATTTATCCTCTACACCACTGTGCGATGCAAAAGAGATTTATGTAACTGTTAAAAAATCCTGGACATAATTATGTATTTTCTATTGAGCTACTCTATAAAATTAACGGGCGGGGTGATTTTGACAATTTTTAGATTAGACGATATTATTTTCTTCTTGCTAGTTTCGTAAATGGTCTAAGAGTAATAAAAATCCAATAAAGCGACAGCGAAACGCCATATTTTACAAAAGAAATAACTAATACTTACAAACTAAAGAAACTATTTCAAGTGGGGTACAGTTGAATAGGTATCTTGTGTCTTAATTATATTTGCAAAATTCTATATTCGCAGATAAAAACCCAATATTTCTTATTCACGTGCTTTATTTGGTTCTATTGATTTAAATTGTAAATAGATTTATAGACACTTTATTCTCAAATAAGACAAAAAGTCACTTACATGAGAACATAACTACATAATTAAAACGATTAATGTTCGTCTTAAACAGGGTACCCATTTAACGCATTGGCAAGCTATTGTCCTATTATGTGTTCAGCTAGTTTGTTCTTGAATGCGTTAAATGGGTGTACATTTTTTAAATGTGCCGGTATCTTATTGTAAAGCCGTGCTCCTTCATATGTGAGGGTCTTTGTACCATATGTTGTTCTAGTCTTCGGTAAAACAAGGAAGCTAGCTCGCCGGGTGCTACGCTTAGAATGATCTTTTATTTTGGTATAATTTATATTTATAAAAGTTATATTACTGTGGATCGTTTTTTTTTGGTGGATCGATTTGGAGGTTCTCTAGTCTTGTTTTTGTAGCACTTCCCCAAATTTCGATGAGATATAGTAAGTGGGGTTTGACTAGAGTGTTATAGATGCTATAACGTAGCTCACGTGGAATACATCGGGCTAGGGTTTTAAGCGAGCCATTAATTGAAGTTATTTTTTTTCGTATGTGTTCAATTTGAGTATTCCAAGTTAAGTTACTGTCCATTCGTAATCCGAGATATTTTTCATTGTGATTTTGTTGTATTTGTTCGTTGTTAATTGTAAGAGGTGCATGTGACAATAATGGTTTATTTTTAGCTTTAAAAATAATGTAGCATGTTTTTGAAATATTTATTGTAAGGAGATTGTGTTGGAACCATACAGATAAGGTATTCAAGTCTTCCTGAGCTTGAATGATAAGGTTCTGTATAGATGGGCCAAAGTAGAAAAGACAAGTGTCATCTGCATATAAAGTTATATGTCCATGTAAGTCAAGGTCTGTGATGTTATTAATATATATAAGAAAAAGTAAAGGGCCTAAAACAGATCCTTGTGGAACGCCACATCTTACAGGTAATGCCTCACTTTAATAGTCCCCGATTTTTACCACTTGATGTCTATTTGTTAAATAAGATTCGAACATTTTAAAGGCAGTCCCATGGACTCCTAGGCTTTCCAGCTTTTTTAACAGTAATTTGTGGCTCACGGTATCGAAGGCTTTTTTAAATCGATGAATATACCTAAAACTACGTTTCTGGTATCGATACTATGTTTAATTTTAGTGACTAGATCAATTGTTGCAGTGAGTGTACTACGTTTTGGCCTAAAACCATATTGTCGTTCAGATATAAAATTAATTGTTTCCAAATATTTGAACAATCTATTGTATAATATTTTCTCTAGTACCTTAGATAAGACTGGCAACACAGAGATAGGTCGGTAGTTTCCTGGATGCGTTTTAGGTCCTGATTTATAAATTGGTGTAACTTTTGCCGTTTTTAATGTGTCAGGGAATGATCCATCTAGCAATAATTTATTGAAACATTTGTCTAAAGAGCCAGCTATTTGATTTACTACGCATTTTAAGACCTTTGTGCTTATACCATCTATTCCAACACTGCAACAACTGTCAAGATTATTTATTATTTTTATTATTTCGCTTACTGTACAAGGTTCAAAAGTGGACAAATCAAGATCGCTTTGAAGATTAATTTTAGGTAAAACATAGGATAAATTATCACAAGTAGAAGTCGGTATTTCATTTGCTATATAGTCTTGGACCTATGGTAGAAAAGTATTTATTAAATATTTCACAAATTTATTTCGGGTCAGTAACGCATTGATTTTGTTTTATTTTGTTACTAGCTAAATTGTTTACAAGATTCCACATTTTTTTCGGTTTATTACATTACGGTTTATTTATTACATTGTGTAATTTTTTTATAGTAATAGTTATTTTTTGTATTTTGAATGAATTTTGATACGTAAGAACTCTTTAACTGAAATTCTCTTTTCAAATCTTCATCATCTTGTTTTTTCTTTAATTCTGTCCATAAAGCATTTATTTTATCTATCTCACTAATTATTTCCTTGTTTATCCAATCATTTTGCGGGAGATTGAGTATTTTTGTTTTTAAAGTTTTACTTTTGGAGGTTAAGTGTTTTAACTGATTTTCAAATTGAATATACTTATAGCTTTGCTTATCAAGCTCAAGTCCAGATACTAAAGTAGCCAGCTTATCATAGTTTATTGCTTCATATTGTGTGCATTGTTTTGGTGGTGGTTTTATTTTCTTCAATTCCAAGTAAAATTGCTTGTGGTCCGATATTGGGGAGTCAATTAAAGCCATGTGGAATGTATCCTTTTTCAGATTAGTACTTATATGATCTATAATGGATTTCTTTGTTGGTGATTCTGTTGTACAGTATTTTACAGCGATTTTATTCAGTAATGTGTATCCAGCTACTTTCAATAGATCCTTGTACTGCCTAGTTTTTTTATCTATTGTTAACAAGTCTATGTTGAAATCTCCAAAAATTTTGGCTCTTTTTTTTTGTTGCAATTGAGACTCATAAAGATCAAGAAATTCTTTCAAGTTTGTGTGTCCAGGGTTATAGATAACTCCTATTTCAAGCGCGTATTTTTCCAGCTGAACCCATAGGTGATTAATAAATATTGGTGACGTTCTACCAAGTTTCCCAACATCTACGGAAAGCCTACCGAAAATTTTAATATTCTTTTACACAGTAACTTAAATTTCAAAGGCTCGGTACTAAAGTTGCCTTTACAAAGAACAAAGCGATAAGTGGGCACACACTGAGCTCAGCAGAGGCCGTGCAGTTACAAGAGGACTACTTTACTAGTTTTACAAAGAGAATTACTTTGTGTTAATTGTTTCTGTGCAGTATACCGTATGTGTAACTTGCCGGGGCTAGTTTGAATAGTGTGGGGTTTAAAAGGGTAGTTCGTAGACATTTCAAATAATTAACGCTTCGGTTCCAATTGCTTACGTTTATAACTTAGATACTTTTTACAAAATTATAACCAACTTCATTATTCAAAATCGTAAAAATATGCTAAAATTAAGATTATTTATGTAGATTACAAATAACACAAATACAGTTGTCAAGCGACCTTCAACAGACAGAATGAAGTATCATAACTTCTCTCTTTGTTATTTCTTTGTGCCGCAAGTCGCAGGGTACACTCGGAACTCTTTAATCGCTCTTACACATCCAAAATTAAATCGATAAATACTATGGCTAATATAATAAGCACGACTTTTAATTGATACCTTTAACGAATTATTTGCTAATACAATGGTTAGATTTCTTTTGTCTTATTCTTTGCAATCCATAACAGTCCCCCTACTGGGCCGGATAACCTCTCACATTATGTACAGACTATATCATATGTATATCACCAAAGGGATAATATTTTTTATCGATTTCAAAAAAGGAGAAGGTACTCAAATAGACTGTATTTTATCGACGAGTAGTTTTTGAGTTATCTCTACTTACCAATGTTGAGCAAGGTTTTTTTGTTAAAAGTTCTATTAATTTAATATGTACTTAATTTTCAAAAAGTAAAGGTACGCTTAGGTCTTGAACATACCCCCTTTCGGAAGTCCAACATATAAGCCACATAACAACCACCCATTTCCAACATACAAGTTACATATACAATACAAGTACTCATTCCACAACTTCATGAATTCAACGTACTCATTGTTGCTAGGCAACTTGTTCCACCTTTAGCCTAGTTTACGAGTACGCCAGCTAAAGACCAGTGTGTGAACCGACAATAAGTCGGGTAATTACGGTGAATGAATGCGGTACTTAAACTAGTTGCACGCCAAGAGGCGGCGGAATGAACCAATTGCAAGCGCTTGTGTGTGGGCACAGTACAATGACACACAAAGTTTTACGTCAAACTCCAGTGTGGTAATTTCTTCAATTCAAAAGTAGATAGGTTTCTGCTTATGATGCGCTTTACCATCCAAGACTAGACTAATTCGTCCCTTACGGATATCAAACGGAAACGTGACTACAAAGTCACGCATACTTATAATTAGGTATAGATATTTTCTTTTTCATAATGTTAAGATAGCAGTTAAGCATGCAACATCCTACCGTTATATCTGTGACCGACACAGAACAACAATCAAATCAGACTAGACTAACCAGTTCACAAACGGTGTTAACATTTAGTGGTTAGTTTGTTATACAAGTGAGAGTCGTGTTCGCATTCAGTCACAGATGTTGTTACCCTTGAAGATTAAGGTCCATCTACTAATCTATCACACTACGCTATTTATAAGCAACGCGACCCCAACGCAATACATAGTTCGCGAACACTGACACTGGTCACTGACAGGACACGCATCGCAGACGCGTCGCCGCGTTGCTTGGACAACATCCTAGGCGCTTGCAAATGGCGTTGTGCGAGAAGGGCCTAAGATATTCGCCTCTAAAATATGTTATATATTCCTGACTGAGTTGTGTGCGCCTTGCTTGACGTAAGAAAATATTGCAATGTAATAAGAAATTTTACGAACCCTGAAGGATAAAATGTACAATCAGGTCTGACCCGCCAGGGCCAGTCCGTCAGGCAATAACAATAAATCGTGTTCGAAATAGTTGGAGCAGCGAGTAATTGCTTGGATTTGCATATCCTGAATAGCGGCGCAACGCTGGGCCCCAGTTATTTAGTAAATGGTCGGTAGTTACACATTTTACAATCTCAGATAGCCACTGAAATATCGCCGCGATTTGTTGTACATTTCTTGTCAGAATTATGACTCATTTTAAATATATAAACTGCTTTTAATTGATTAGTTTAGCAAGAAGATTGAAGATCATATAAAATCATAAGCTAGGCGAGACGACATGCCTGGGGGCAGCTGGACCACAAGTGAATGCTTTCGGGGCGATGTATACATGCAGGTGGTGTACAAATCATCGATAGCGCAATTCAGGTTTTTCGTGAGGTCATCGTACGAAGTATGCGTAATGTCACCCCAAAAGTTGTGCCATATTCGCTAATTCATAGCAGCGTAGACTTTGACCTACACTCCCTTACATAGTAAGAGGCGGCTCGGGCGCAGCAATGGAATAGTTATGGGTTTCAACGATCCAAGTCTCAATCTCTTACTTGTGCTCTCATCTGGGTGACCAAAAAGGGAATAACTGTAAGTCTCATCTTTGGTCACAGGAAGAATACTGGACTCTGCACCACCCTACTTCAGCTTATGTACTTCAATTATATTTTATTGTACAGAAACCCTCGCGAATACGATTCGCACTTATTTCTTTACTTCAGTATAATTAAAACAGTAAAAATCAATTACATTAAATAATTTTAACTCAATTCTATATTAGCATTCCATCAGTCAAACCTTTTTAAACGACACAAATACATTTACTCAATTTCACTATAATGAAAACGATAACAACCAATTTACATTAATAATTTTGACTTAATTCTTCATTAGCATTCACAGTCAAACCTTTTCAAATAACACAAATACATTTACTCACTCAGTTATTTTCAAGATAGCGTACCGTAGCTCCCTCTAGCGGCGCTAGCAGTAATACGATTGTAGATTTGATTATTCTACTTGCTAAGAGCGCTGTTCTACGGTTTGTGTTTAAGTGTAGCACTCTCTCGTCTCTCCACAGCGAAATGTTCCGAGATTTTATCGGCTACGGAAAGTGCTATGAATCGTAATTTAAATTTTATTATTATAGAAATGTTATTGCTAGACAAAGGGCAATTAATTTGCTCAAGTACTGCTGTTACTGCTATAAAACTATGATTTATTGGAGATGTTTATTAACAAAGGTTTTCTGTAAGGTTTTATTATTACCACCCGGTTCCTTTTTGGGTAGCAACGCATCCGTGATGCCTACGGTGCTAGACGGCTGCACTGTTGATAAGTGATCACTATCTTACTTGCATGTTAGTATTACCAGGAGCGCATATAAATTGATGCAAACCATGACGAAAAAAGTTGTCAAACACCTCGCCATAATCTTCCGTAAACCTTTAACCTAAACAGACCATTTTACATCATTACCCATTACGGAAAGGAAAAACAAACATATTATATCAATAAACATAACAATATACCGAGTTCGTGGTAAGATAAATTATTATACTTAAATAACACTGATCATTTAGCCGTAGCCCTCCGTAGCACTCCGTAGCGACAAGCTACGAGCACAATATTGATAATACGATTCGTAGCGTTATCCGTAGCACCGCTGGTTTACACGAATAACCACACAATCCAAAAAACACACATTTTACACGGCAGCCATTTAAAAATTAAACATAATATTAATTCTCTTATCTTTTCATGTATTTTATCAATAGAAAAATAAAATATATACATTGAAAGGGCATTAATCAAAGTTTAATCAAAATCGAAATATTTTGGTTTTTGTCATCAAGTACCATAATTAATAATTAAAAACTGCACGTCATTCGACTTGTTACAAAATGAGTTTTAGTATATTATCATGAATAGGAACATAAATCAAAATAGCATGAAATGCAGCACTTTTTATTAAAAATATTATGATCGAAAATAGACACAATTTTATCTTCAATATTCAAGCAACTCAAAATAAATCAATATTGTAGAAAATATTGCCTAAATTAACACTTTTAACACTCGATTATTTGGAAATAAGATAATATTCTAGAAAGTTTCATGTGCTCTCGCGAAAACAATAATAGCAACTGGCGAACATAGATTGTTGCACAAATATGGCGTGATAAATCAACCAATCACAAAACAACATTTTTGCGCGCCATTATGCCGGTTTTGCCGTTATAAATGTGAGTCTTACTGAGCATGAAATAAGCACTATTTTGGAATTGGCTGTGTTATAAACTGTTATTTTCAAAATTTTGTTTTGTGCGAGTATTCATGAAAAGCAGCGGCTATGTATAACTCGACTGTCGTACGTAGCGAGCCTACGAGCAATTCTACGTTTTTATTATATCAGCGGGCGACGGAATCAATATTGGGGTCACGTATGCGAACATTGCTTTATAATCCAGGGGAATAGATCAAAAGCGATAGCGGTTGAAATCTTTGCGTTTAATAAAACTTTGACTGATTAATATCTGGACTTTGGAAATGAAGAGTATTACTTATTGAATATTTTTTTAATAATTGAAGAAGTAATCAAGATGAAATTATTTTTCTTTTTAATTTTAACAAGGTTTGGAGCAGGATCTAACGAGTACCTACTTTTTTAATTGTCCGACTAAGTAGACGGCGTTATGATTTTATTACTTGAAAATGTAAAATGATATTTTTTTTTAAATTGTCTACATCAGTGTGTTTTCCCGATCTCAAAAGTAGAAACACATGTGCAATTTTCACTAAGTAACATTATGAGCAATCAGTATCTTCAATTTCATTTAATCGAATAATAAACAGAAAACATAATTATTGTCTATTTAAAGAATAGGCTCTAAAAATTAAGTTGAAATTAATTCAAATCGTGCTCCACTAACTCTTGTAATTTGCACCATACACTGGCCCTGGCTACAATTTACATGCTGTATCGCGTGCTTCCCAGTTCATTAACTCTGCACACAAACACTCACACACACACAGCATATATGCACAGCTTCTAAGGCTTCCACGCTACACACCACCAGTTATATTTACGATTCAATATATAGTTTTCTTTATGGAATTAAGGTATTAACCAATATTTTTTCAGTATGCAGTAGTGATAGCTTAGTGGATAAGAATTCGGCCTTCTACTCGGGGGGTCCGGGTTCAAATCGCATGCACTTTTGACTTTTCGGAGTTATGTGCGTCTTAAGGGATTCAATGTCACTTGCTTCAAACGGTGAATGAAAACATCAAGAGGAAACCTGCGTACCGGAGAGTTTGCAAAACTCAAAGGTGTTACGTGAGCCAATCCACATTTGGCCAGCGTGGTGGAATATACCCTTAACCTTCTCATCCCGAGAAGAAAGCCGTGCCCAGCAGTGAGACAAAATTATGTTTGAATTAATATGTATGATTTCACTATTGTTGTTCTTCGTCATTGATCAGCTACATATGGTTCAGTTCAAGCTCAAGTTTACAGTATATTTTTTATCAAAATCTGGGAAACGAGTAGACCAGCCAACTTGTGGTAAGCTTGTACCTTGTACTATTGACAATGGACATCGATGACATAATTAGATCAGTTCAATGGTCCCATACTATGTTCTTCTTATCAGTCATACATCTGCAAAAATTCCAAAAGACCTATTGAAAGATCCTATTAAGTTTTTACACACGCGTGAAGCATCTTGTTTATTCATTAAAAATCATAGTATCTCAATGTTTTTTTTAACCTTTTGTATGATTGGAATATAAGTAATATTGAAGTTACTGTCAATTATATAAAAGGCAAAAATTTTTTCGCTAAAACAGAATACTAATTCAATAATATTGCATTGATAAATACTTATTTAGTAAAATCCGCCATGGTTCAACAATGGTGACCACAGCACGTGACACACGCTACAGGCTCGACCACAGAGATTTGAATTAATGGCAGCAGGGCTTGGGGTAGCTGACCGCATTCACGGTGGTACATGATTTGTTTACTTATTGTTGGTGAATTTACGTTTTACGTTACCTCATAACTTTGCACTGAGTGAACTAATTTTGATAATTCTTTTTTTATTCGAATGTTAGTGCTTGTTGATTGGTCTCTAAAATTGGAGAGTAGTTTTTGAATTATACAGTGGTTGATATTGTATTGTGAAAGTGAGTTTTTATATTTAAATTTTTGATTGCAATCGCCCCTTAGAAGAAGCAAAACTTAGGTACAAGCCTATTCAGCCTAGATTTGAATACACCCACATTATTATGGAAAGGAAACACTAACGCTGACAATTTATTTCAGTCTTTGCCAGTGCGCATAAAAAATGACGAATTTTCGTTGTCGAATATTAGAGGGAAGTCTGCATTTGCAATGCGTCTGCAAATGCATCACAAACGCCTAATGATCATAAAAAAAGAAAGTTTTTTCTAACTGCAAATTCGTACTCACGATTTTGAATTATTTTACCTATAATTCAATTGACTACGACCCGTGCAATTGGCCTATTCAAAATTTTTTTATCCGCAATGAAATAAATTTTGAATTATTGTTTCTTGCTCTCTAAAATTACAACCGAAATGCTAAAACATTTCTGTAAATCGCGTATTTCCTTATCTTTGTCGGAGAATATTGCAGAGTAAAATAACTCAATTAAAGAACATCTCGAGCTTCAAATGTTCTAATAATGAGACGGTTCGAAGAAAAGGAAAGCGGAGATCAAAGCCACGACAAAGTTGGAACGCGGTTAAGTTAACGGACTCAGAGTTGGAACATTGTTCGACCCTAGCTGTTCATGTTTTTAACTTCCCGCCGAGAATATTTTACAGTTATAAAAATTCTACAAGTTATTTTACGCTAACTTAGATAAGTTTAATAAAAGTATGTTCGTTTCGGTTCATAACACTGTTCCTTTACTGATTAACTGAGTGATTGAGCGACTGGACAACACGCAGCCTATACTAATGAACGCAAGGAGATGTTTAATTGTAATTAAGATTTCTTGCATATTTTCCGGAATTAAGAGTATCCTTTAATTTAAGTTAAATTATAATCTATATGTCTGCTAAATTTCATCAAAATCACTTCAACCATTTTAGCGTGATTGAATCACAAACGTCCAAACATCTTAACATCCATATCTAAAGTGCGTCTATAGGACAAATAACAGTTCCCGATAGACGTAACAGCATGTAATAAACACCGATTCATTTATAAACAGCGCCGCCCCCTCCGGCCGTATAACTCGGAGTATCCGTAAACATGAACCGTGTTGTTTACTCCAGATGTTAATAACTGACGATGACTCGATCATCGTTAAGTGATCTTACGAGCCTGTTTGCGCCCTCGTTACGTAAACAAACTCGTAAAGTTAATTCTGAACCTCCCCCTTACGACTCTTAATATTCACTAATATTGAGGTATATTGATTATTTATTGGCGTCATGTCTAGCGACATTGTTCGCAGAAAAATCATATCAAAAGTGGCTCCAAATGGTTGGGATAATGTTACACATGGTGCTGCACGCTAGTATGTTAGCTAGAACTTGGCTTGACACCCTCCCGCGTGTCTAGTTTCTTATGTAGCTTTGTTTTTAAGTGGTCAACTATTTAAATACTGTATTGTATGAACGAATTGACCAAATAACACTCTCAATTACCTCTGCTAGCTGAACTAATCGTCCTATTTCCGATTTGAGTATTTTTCTAAGTCAGTTACAGTTGTTATGGGTGGCAGCAGAAAAGTGGTGTGTGCTCTATTGCGATCTTAATTCCATAAAAAAATCTCAATGGACTTTTTCCCCATTCAAATCATTAATTTATGATTTCATTTAACTCAATTTGGAATTGTAATATCAATACTGCATGCAAGATGGTCAAAGTATGGGAAAGTGGAGCGTGAAGGAGGGTTAATGAGGAAACTATATATGGAATTGCACTTTCCGTCAAAACCAATTCAATTTAGCTGGTAAGCAAAATTTACTTAGGACATTTTTAAGATCCCACATATATATCGCAGAGGCGGATAGGTGGCATTTGTGTGCCATGCAATTATAACGAATTCTAGATCGAACACGAACGGAGTATAAGGTCGACGGAACTCGGCAACGTGGGGTTCCTATTTCAGTTTTATTTCGTTACCATGGACTTATCACTTCCCTTAGAGATTACGTTAAATCGCACTTCTCTACTACGCATGCTAGATACCGGCAGTCACATAAAGGAGGGTACGAACCCTGCAAAGATTTTGCAATATTATATTCTTATTTTTATTAGATACTCTGGAGTATAGTAAAGGTCGTAGGTAAACCTGAACATTTGAATTTTTTGTAATGTTCTCGAATGGAACAGTTTTACACTCTATACCTTTTCAATCATGAGGAGAAACCCATGTGGTGGGTTATGCAGGGTTGGTGCTTTCTTAGTTTACAAATATTAGTATTTTTGTTGCCAAGTAGGTAGTATCGTACATTTGGATTTGTGTACGAGGGTGTAAGTGACGGCTGCGAAGTAGGCTAGATATTGATCAGTCTATTTTTAGCCACGTGCTGTCGGCCCTACGGCGCTAGGTGAAACCGCGTAGTGCTGTGCCAGCCTAGTGACGTGCTAAAACGTTTTAATATGTCGTAGTCGACATGCATGTTTTCGCCCAGTAGCCAGTTGGTAATAATCCTACTTAGCTCAGAGTCCTGGTTTCGATTTCTGGTTTTGATTTCTGGCTTATACAAATCTCATAAAATTAGAACCTTAAACTCAAGGAACGAACACGAATCACGCGGTTTCACTCCTCACGTAGCGTACCTAATGGTCCTAATGCGAAAGAAAAATAACTTGCTTGCATCGTTCCCACCGATTTGGAGATCAATCGATGTTGGAGTCGTCAATGAAAGATTTAGTAGACATTTTACTAAGTTAATGTATTCAAAGTCTTGAATATAATTACCACATACAGGTGGGATTTTTGTCAAGTATTAAGTAGTCTTTGGTAATAAACATAAAAACAATACTGAATAAGATATAGCATTAGAGGATTTTCTTAGCCGGTGTTTAAAATTTTAAATTAACAGTTAATTTAATTAATAATTATTTCTTTCATTTTAAGACCTGTACGCGCTAAATCAAAAAAAAATTGATCACTTACTTCGGTGAAGGGAAACTTCCTAAGGAAACCTGCACACTTGAGAGTCTTCCAAAATATCCTCAAAAGAGTGTCCAAAGAAATCGTCCAATTGCAAATCCGCCTTAGTCAGCATGGTAGAAAAGTGCCTGATTTCCTCACTTTGCAAACAACGACCCCTACCAAAGAGGCAGTTGTAGCAATGATAAAATGTTCATATCCCGACGTCGGTCATTGACTCATTGACCACGTGAAGTAACGTGTCTTCCCCAACTTCCGTGAGCGCTGACCACCTTTTGAAGTCTTAATTCACTTAACAGATCCCGCAACCCAATTAAACTACAACGCGACTCATGGCTCACTGCTGCGGCTTCCATCGTAATTAAGTTATGGCCCAGACTTGGAGTTAGACTCGCTGCCTCCAATTTGGATCATTCAATTTCCTCCAACTTGGTTCCGTGTGGTTGCCGCGTGTACGAGTAGTTTAGTGTTCTTGTCTTTTAGCTCAATTTCGATAAGTTTCGCGGAATATGCTCTGGAATATTAAGGTTTTTTCGAACATTATTTGCTTCTTATGCCACAATTATGATACGATAAGATTAATTGTTTGTATCAGGCGTGACTCCTTATTACAAATGAAAGATTAATCTGCTTTGCAATAATCTACGAGCAAACACTTACCTAAGCACGACATGTATATGATCAAAGTATGTACGATTAGATTTTTTGATAGATGTAGCATACGAGTACACTGACGTAATAAATATTGTTACCACCTTAATCCTTATGAATTAACACATCTGTTACGAAATTATAATGAGACTTACTAAAAATTACTAACTGGACCATTACTAAGAACCACTAGACTAACTACCACTAACATTCCTAGCCAATTATAAAATAATGTTATATTACTTACGAATAAACTAATAAACTATTGTTCTAACACCGAATGCTAATCGGACTAACCATTCGAGTCCCCATTTAAATCTTGTTCTGATTCGGACACAGCTGTCTAAAGCGGCAGAGAAATAATGGTGCTACGTATTCATTTGATATCTTGATACCATAAAAAAATGTTTTTTTTTATGGCGTGATAAAAATATCGAACATAAAGTTCCATTCTTATGCTGTACTGACTGAAAAACACCTAAGGAGCATAGATAAAAATATCATATTGAAGATGACGCGAATCAAAGTTACTTCTGAAAATAATTTGCCTATGACTTAAGTAAATTACATGTAGTATTATTTAGTAGTATGTAGTAGTATGTAGTATTTGATAGCGTGATTCAGAACTTGCAAATGAATTTTACTAACGCCATCTATTAACAACTCCGGAAGTAATAACTAGCAACTAATAAAACATCGATGGGAATGAGATGTTTTTTCGCAGTAAAAAGTAGCCTACGTCACTCTCCACCCTCCTAACTATCCCCACACACATAAACCATACCATATAATAGCCATGTTGCGGCGTGAAAGAGTCACAAACAAACAAACAAACACACTTTCACATTTATAATATTAGTAAGGATTAAAGTCGATAACTCGTAACTTTCATAACCGTAATAACGTAAAATCAACAGACACCGGAGACACTTCACTAATCAATACCTTGAGCCTTTAAAATTCATAACAAAAACAATCTGTTGTAAAGTTATTAAAAAAGTTATCCATAAAAGTCTATTACAATTCAAATTCCGCTATAAATATTCACGATTACAAGAATTCAGGGGGTCAAACATACGGAAACGTTGATTAAAGACGCGCCGTCAACTCGAGCGGAATGGAAATTATCGAGAGAGGAAAGAAATGGGAAACTCCAGTTGGAAAAGAAATGGAAAACTCGAGTTGGAAATTATCATTCTGTCAGAGGCACGTCCCTATCAATTAATAATTGAATTGGACGGAGCGCGTTTGAGATCCTTTTTCGTAATGGTGGATGTTATTGAGGGAGCACACAATAAATTGAGTTGGCGTGTCATAGAATTATTCCGTTTAATAGGACGGCGCATGCCCGTCGTGTGTGCGATGGAAATGAACCGGCATTGTTTCCCCACTGCTCACCACTTAATGACTTTGAATATTGGATCGCATTTTTGGGGAACCGTTATCGATGATCGCGCTGGAATTCTGCGGCATTCACGGCATAAATATATTCCACGTTCTAAATTCTGTCTCGGATTGTTGAGGTGTTTAGTTTTAATTAAATGCTTTGACAATTATCTATATTGATATTGCACTACTCACAGATGTTTAATATTGAATTACTCTTAAAGATGCTTTCAACTTAATCTTCTATTTTTATTTAAAATAATCTTTAAAATAGAAAAAAATCTTGTGTACATTATCATTTTAAAAGTAACACTACGTTTATTTCTTATTTTTAATGACAAAAATTATTGTTAAAATCTTCAAAGAATAGCATATTTTTCACGATACTGCAAACATTAACGAATATTTCAGCGCTTTTCTATTTTAAACAAAAACTTTCTTTCATTTGGAATAAGAGAGAGCTAGCTCACTGAAGCTTCATAAAAATTTAAAGAAGTCGCATTCATTTATATAATACTTGCAGTTAAATTACTTATTCAGCAAAGTGTTTTAAGTCGTATATTATTTTTGTATTAATGAGACCAACCATATAAACACAAATTTTGTTTGAAACCTAACCCCTGCGAGCTAAATTATTTGCATTCATTCCGATGACATTGCAGTTTAATAATAAGCATGGCCGCTCCAATCAATAACGTATAAATCCTATATTAAAACCAAAATTAAAACATATCCTATGAAAGGATTTTTTATTTCTCAAACTATACTATTAACATATTATCTGTGGAGCCTTTAAAATAGCATACAGACCAGATGTATCCCCAAGACTTCCCAATATGAAGACGAAATTCGGCAAGGATGTATCAACTCATTAACAGTTGGTATATTCCCGCTCGGGGTAAACTATAGCATGAACATTTTCAATATCATTTCAAAAAACTTACTCGCGAATCAAACCGAGCGTATTGTCGTACAAGGATCTTTTGGCGCGTGGCTGACGTGACACACAGGGTCACAGAGACAGCGCCTTACAGGTAAGGCAAACTGTAAGGCAATGTCTCTGTCACCCACACGTCATCCACGCGCCAAAATATTCTTGTACGACTGTACAGTCCTACAAGGATCTTTTGGCGCATGACTGACGTGAGGGTGACAGAGACAGCGCCTTACGGTTTGTCTTCCCAGTAAGGTACTGTCTCTGTCACCCACACGTCATCCACGCGCCAAAAGATCGTTGTAGGACTCTACGATAAAGACTAAAAGCAATTTTGAAAATAGAATTGGAATAACTACAGATAAATAAGGAAGGGATTGGATGACAGATAACAGCATTATACAGCCGATGGATTTAAATGGAAACGACTTAGCACATGTGGCCACCGAATGCTCAGATTGACGTGAGGGGGAGCGGGCCGCGGCGGGCCGCTACGTGCATACAGATTGAATTTCTGATTGCATTTCTTTGTTAAGTGTTAAAGTTGTTCAATTAGCTCACATCGGTTTTTAACACCAGAGGGTGCTTTATCGATACTTGCTTAATCTATCCCCGTAACGCTTCGGCTGTTTAAAATGGTTGCTGGAACTACAAAAATAGTGATAATGCCAAATTATAAGTTAATCCAGACCGCTGTCATTTCGATATTTACCGTTCCCGACGGTGCTTTGAAAATTAAATCTGTTTAAAAGCACTGTTCTGAAAAAATATTATTTTGTATAAAAGTTAATTCATCAACTATTTCTGGTTTTCCTCGTCGATTTTAGACGGCAATAGATAGCAAAGACAATAATGATTGTTCTTTTCACTCGCACGCTCAACTTACTTTTACAATGTAGGTACTTAATATTTATTATATTGTATTATTTCACTTTAAGTTTAAGTAGGAAAACCTCCTTCCCATGGACTTGAATCTTTTGACTTCCAACTTTTATAAATATTTGTAAAACTAAATGGTACTAAAGGATATATCTAGATTACCTAGCTCATTCTGTTGCCATTGTAACTTGACCTAGATCCAATCTCCGTATAGATGGTCCAAAATTGGCTAATCCAATTATCCTCTAACGGTGGACCACCTGCGGTTGTAGCTACGGGGTGCGACCTAAAGGTAATATATTACTGTCCTAAACATCATTAGTTTTATCTGCCCCGAATTACTTGTTATATAGTTAAGGTGGCCGAATTCATATTTCACGTAGAAATCTGGTCTGGGTATTTAAGTTAAAGGTTTAGAATATCACGCTGTGGTTGACGTAGTTAATAACCTCAAAAGCCTCATTCCTTATCGTTGTATTTTCGAGACTAAATTATGTATACTGTTTGAAAATGTCGATGACATTTACAAATAAAGTATCAATGAAATTATAACGTTATTACTTCTAATTAAATAGTGATAGCCAAGATAGAATCCGAATAAGACGGCTAGAATTTAGATCCAGAAATCACCTCTAATTTAAAAAAATTATATGCATATTACAATTTATTAATCTCTCCGGTTAGTAAAGGAAAACACCGTGAGGAAAACTTCACATCTTAGAGTTCTCTTAAGTGTTCACAAAGATGAATGAAATCCAACAATCCGCTTTTAGCCAACATGATAGACAATACCTGTTCTCCTCATATTTTTAAAGAGGACCTGTTTAACAGTGAAACAGTTATCAGTTTCGATGTGACATCTAATTTACTCTTCTATGTTTTTATTTTTTGACTGATGTATTCGTAGAAGCGTAAATTACTTTTTTATTTTTAATTGGTCATTACAATCGCTTCTTCGAAAGCAGTCTTAGATATTATTTCTTCTCGTAACGAGAAAATGAGTTGGTAAACTTTCAAGGACAATATTTTCTACTAAGAGTTCTTTATCCCTCAGAAATGAAGGAAAATGAAAGGACTCACGTTTTGGAAATAATTTATATAAGTCATCGCTGTATTTGAGGTTCATTACAACCGTACAAGTCACGTAGACCTATAATATGGAGTGAGTTTCATCTCACTTTATTCCCCCACATCATAAAAATTATCATAAACATTCCCCCGACGCCGAATTTTCATACATCACATCATTCTCATAGAGATCTAACGGTGATGAGGAATATCATGTCTCCGCCGATTAAGGTGTGAAAAAGATGAATATTCAAAACTTTTTTATGGTTTTATTCTTTGCCAGTTGTTAAGAAATTCGGATGTTTATTAAAAATCGAGGAACCATCAAGTGTTTATGAAAGCAAAGCAGTCTAAAAAAAGATTGTACAAATAGTTATTGAAAAATTGTTGTTGCATAGGTACTAAATTATCACAGCTAATATAGTTACGTTTTTACGCTGCGCTAGTACTAGCATTAACACTAAATAGATAATATTTTTTTATAAATATTTCATTGAAAAGTTAAAAAGGGCATTAACTAACTCACCTGCCCTCAAATCCTAAGGCTCTAAAGAAATTCCTGTGCAGTGTGACACTTCTTCTAATTTCAGTTGTGCATTGTCTGGCAATTAGTTATCGATTATTTACCGAAGAAAAAACAGAGTAGGTTATCAATTCGACACGTATACCTATTGTTTACGCTACATCACCCATAACTTTCTACAGAGTTTCTACAAATTTTGATAATTCGTTTTTGACAGGATACTCCGAAGTTGGTCTCATAAATTGAACAAAAATTCTAACCCTAAATGATGGCTGCAATTCACTTACTGATTTCACTGAGTTATGTGTACACCTTTCATACCTTGCTCATCGTTTATTTTTTTTAATACTACCTACTAACAAAAATGTCTCCCTTGCTTCAGGGGCGGTCGGCGGTGACGGCGACGACAGCGATGACAAGGAGAAGGAAGAAGAGGCGGAACGCGAGCGGCAGGAAGCCATCCGCGAGGCCGAGGAGCGGCGCAAGGAGAAACACCGCAAGATGGAGGAGGAGCGCGAGAAGATGCGCCAGGAGATCAGGGATAAGGTAAGAGAAGAAAGAGAAAGAGATCTTTCATTCACGGTACTTGAGATCAGGGATAAGGTGAGGGAGAGAAAGATCTTTGATCTCTCTAAATGTTTGCAGCATGTAAACACAGGCAATTAACTTAGTAACTAAATTGAGTAAAGTAAGAAGATTAGACTACATGATTCAATAAGTTGTAGAATCATCTGGAACCACGGTCGTGTTCTCGCCAAGACGAGGCAAACGAAGCGCAGGCACTACCTACCTTTTCTCGAAGTGCTTCGATGTTTTTGTAAATACTTTGGTTTCCGATATAAAAGATAACTATTTTTTAACAGAAAAGTAATTAACAGCGAAAAAATTATTCACCTTACGCCTACTTGGCAGTAGCAAAATGGCCAAGGCGCGCATTTTGACTAAGGTGTTGATTATTTCAGTTGAGTGCTTGTTGAGTTTGGACGCGTGGAGTTAGAAGCTTGGCTCTACATAAGATCAGATAACTTTTTGACAGTGCTAGAAACATTCCCTCGTCTTGACAACATTTTATATGAAAATGATTTATTTGAAAATTTTATATGAAAATGTTGTTGGTGATATTTACTATTCCAGAACATTACAACCAAAATGTCGTTACTGAATCTTTAAGTACGAAATACTTGTATTTGGAAAGTCCCATCTTCGCTGAGTGTAATTTCTCGTCTGGGATACACATTACCTAACTTAGTCGATCGCTTTGAGCCAACACAAGACGCTCACTAATTATATTAGATACGTCTAGATAAACTTTAAATTTCCGGTACCTGGGGTCTCTTGTACAAAAAGAGGGAGAAATCGACCGGGACGTTACACATCGGATCAACGCAGGTTGGATGAAATGGCGGCAGGTCACAGGATCAATTTGTGATCCACGGATGCCCCTTAAGTTAAAGGGTAAGATCTACAAATCCGTCATAAGACCTGTCGTATTGTATGGATCAGAATGCTGGGCTACAAAGAAGATGGATGAAAGAAGATTGCATGTGGCGGAGATGAGAATGTTGAGATGGATGTGTGGAGTAACAAGAATGGATAGAGTTAGAAATGAGTATATTAGAGGAAGTTTGAAAGTAGCTGATATAACTGAAAAGTTGAAAGGAGGGCGGTTGGCGTGGTATGGACATGTGATGAGGCGAGAGGAAGCGCATGTGACGAGAAGAGTGCTTGATATGAATGTGGATGGATGGAGGACACGAGGACGGCCAAAGAAAAGATGGATGGACTGTGTGAAAGATGATATGAAAGATAAGGGAGTCAGTGTAGAAGTGACGGCTGATAGGCAAGAATGGAAGAGAAGAACATATTGCACCGACCCCAAATAAAATTGGGATATTGGTAGGAAGATGATGATGATGATGACGTCTAGATAAACTTTACATTCCTGATTTATGACTCCAAGGGACACACCAGCGTCATTCCAAATGGAAATGTTCACAAGTTATTACAACCTAACAACACGGGGCCCTCGAGGCCCGTGTATCGGGGTCAAGGGACCCTCCGCGCGAGTTGATTCGAACGAGCCGACATGTTGGTAATTTCATGACCACTCGAAATGTGCGCGGAATTTCAAAGGCAGATTTCACGTACGAGTGTTAGGGCTCGTGCATACGAGGTATTGATTCTGTTAGGTTGTAAAACGGTAACTGATCAATGTTTTATGGAGGATATTTTGAGAACGGTATTGGTGGGTTTTAATAATGGTTTTCTGTTGTACCTGTAGCTTGAAATAATTTTTAGTGTTTATTTTATCTATTAATATATTTCATGTATTATAGAATCCCGTATCCATGTACTTTTTACATTTTCAAATATATGTATTTGCTATAATTATCTACTTTAACAGTCTAATTAACTCTTTTGTACCTTGCTAGGACGTGTAATTAACAACCAGTAATGAGAATAGAATAGGGTCCCGTTTTACCCTTTGGGTACGGAACCCTAAAAACCATTGATGATAATAATATATTGTACTATTCAAATACGCGATTTCCAAGCACTCAGCGAGTACACGAGAGGCCATAATGAACGCTGACAGTTTTGGTGTCAAGCGCTCTGGCACGCTGCGGCAAATGAGCCTTCGTTAATTTTGTGTCAATGTTATGATAAACTGGTATACTTTGTATGTTCTGTAAAAGTAATATGACATAGTTAGCAATACTGAATACTTTGAGGTGGGCTACAGTGAATCTTCACGCCAAAACGAGAGTTTTTGTCCGGCCCCATTCGGTTTCTTGCGTAGGCAATTTATTTTCATCGATGAAAATTCAACTCCCATGCTACGAAACACGGAAGAAGTCGCGAGCAAAGACTAGTTATATACTCAATTAATGTTACAACTTTACTAGTCCTGTTTACTGTCGTTCATAATAGTCGTTATATGTATAGTAATAATTTGGCAGGTAAAAGTCTCGTTCTAATCCAAGCACAGATGTGATGTTACCCTGGCGACCTTGCCGTTAAAAAAATGTAAACATATTATTTCATTTCTAACCGGAACACAATAGCCGCCAAATCAGTTAACACACATTAGAAACGTAACTCAGATCCGTGGTGGATGGTGGTATTGCTCCGGGAAAACTCTATAGAAAATAAAGCTCTCGTCACAATATATTAAAGTTTACTTTAATATCCATATCAAAAACAAATTAAATGTTTAACCAAATTTCATTTCTGAAATGTTGTTTACATTAAAATTTGTGAAGTCCCCAATTTCGGGAGCACTCGATATACGCGTTCGCGATTTCACGCACGCTCGACTCGTCACCATTGTCAACTGCACGCGCTCGGTGAGTCCGCCTCTATTCACAAAATGAATTTTTCGCCGAATTTCTGGTACAAAAAATGTTAGCGGCTTGTGTTACGTGTTATTTTCCAATAAACGAACCATTTAACATGTTACATGTAAAATGTTTGAAATGTAAATTACTCAACAAATTTAATATACCTACATAGGTAAGCATAATACTTTTTTAGAGGCGACCATCTCAGTCCTCAGGGGTAGCAACGCATCTGTGACCGAATTGGAACAAGACTCACACTAATCATTACTAACTGGACAATACTAATATTAACTAACAGGACTAACTATTACTAACAGTCCCTGTCCTCACACTTATTAACAAACTAACCAACTAACATTCTAACACCATCTACTAATTGGACTAACCACCCTAGTCCCTAAATTGGGTCTTGTTCTAAGTCGGTCACAATTGCCATGGGCGGCAGCGGAAGGCTGGTGCTGCATGCATGTTTGCTACCTTAATTCAATAAAAAAAATACTCTGATTTGTACCTATTGTGATGCTAATCGTAATATCAAAAGTAAACCGCAACATAACCAGTTGTACTCAAACAGATCACATTACCTCAACAGTGAGCGACGACACAAGTTATTTCTGGGTCACTAAGCTGAAAAAAAAGATTTACAACAAAATAAATCTAGGTCGCCTTATACATCACGCCTCAACACTTATTCAAAGTGTCCAGTAATTCAAGTCAACCGTGGCCGGCAAACGTTGAGCCACTCAGCCCTTCCGTTTGTATAGAGAGGGAGGCCACCCTCACGTGGACGAATTAACGTGGGGGTGGTAGATTAACATGCAACCCTCATAACCCCGGGTCATTTTTATTGGCCGGGATTTATTTAAAGAACTCTATTTAGACATTTTTAATTAAACCCCGCGAATGTATTTAAGTGGTTTGAAGATAGCCGCCGGGTTCTTTTGTCAGGAGGTTTATTAGAACCACTTTTGTTAAGTTTAAACTTTCATTCCGTGGAGCGGAATATTAATCCTAATTTGGTTTTTATATCGGGCAACTTTTTCGTTTAAGATATTAAACTTCAAAATGTTGTGCCTCCCTATGTATATTAAAAGGATTATAAAACTATCTATTTATATAAAGGCAAACCTGACTAGAAACTTTAAATTTGGTACAGGTATTCCTTTCATTATGTACGTTAGTAGGTACTATGAAGGGTTCTTAGAAATTCAACCCATTAGTTTAACAAATTCACGCGAGCGAAGTATGAGTGGAAGCAAGTTATTTCTATTTTTACACATATTTTTAAACAAGGTAGCAGTATGTACGCAATATTTTAAAATGTTGACCTTTATTTGATGATAAAAAGACCATAAGATATTTTTAGAAGTCTGTTTAAATAACTAAACGTAACTTCATTTAAATTCCATAAATCGTTTTGTTAATTTTATCTTAAATTACATACGTCTATTACATTTTATTTATATTATTAGATATTAACCTGGAAGCCTACTTGACTAGCAATGATCCTTTTTATCGAGTAGGCCGCTAATTGCCTAGACGTCGTGTGCCGATACTTTATTTCTTCCCTCATCTTTCGTGACACCACATCTATAAAGTCTTTTAGTGAAATCTATGGGCGACGATGCCCACTTATCATTATTGCTCGTCTGCCAGTTTCTCAGCTATTTACAAAAAACTCAGGCACCACAACAACAAGCTATTCATTATCGTCCTGCTCATTTCCCAATTTTATTTGGGGTTGGGCCAATATGTTTTTCTCTTCCATTCTTCCCTATTAGCCGTGGCTTCTGCCCTAACTCCCTTATCTTTAATATCATCTATCATAAATCCATCCATCTTTTCTTCGGAACAAGCTCTGTGTTTTAAACTATGTAGCAAGCTATTAACTGCTGCCGAGCCCCTACGCTGTCACTAATAGCATTTGCGCTACAATTCGCCGTCAAAGGGCCGGTTATCTGGGGACGCCGGGGAAAGCGAGGCCAATTCGGCCGGGCCGACCGGGGCAGCCAATGATACTACCTAACCAATTCATTAAAGTACTTGTTTGAAAAAAAGTTTGGTAATGACGTCTTAGTACTATGAACTATACTTTTCATAACCCGTTTGCTGCGATGGTTTCCACGCGATACGCTGGTTGTATAGTCCTGGGTTCGATTAATCGATTTCCAGTGAGGCAGAAATTTTAATGATGAGATTAAATTTCCATTCCCGGTCTGGGTATTGTTTTTATGTGTTTGTTCTTGTCTTTCTGTCCAGAACACCCCGCCGCGTTATTCTATTGAGTCATTTAAATTATTAACTTTACACGAAATTAAATCTGCCGAGAGTATGTACACGTACCTACAGTTTAGTTAATATTACGAGTTATTTAACTGAAACAGACTTCTACGTAATAATGCGTCCATTAACACTTACGTTATTGTTCATTAAGAGAAAGACACTTTGTTTATACATACATATTTACAGAGACATGGTATGTGTGAGTAGAACCAAGTTAACGTAACAAAACAGCTTAACGCAAAGTAAAGGTGTGGTGTAACTGCAAGCGACTTGGACAAATTCCTTCCAGTCCGTTTGTTTGTATCAATCGCGGTCACGTTGTCACGGAGTGAGCACTTCGCTGGAGTGTTTGCGGGCGGTAATAATGTTTGTCAGTCCCAGCCGAAGTGGTTACTAGCGACGTGACGCTTTCCTGAGGTTTTGACGGGGCTTTATTTAATGCAATCTCGGCTCTGTAGCTTAATGGTAGGTCTGTTTATCGGCTATTAAATTTCGTAGTAGGACAAATTAAAATGACTTCAATGACTGCAAGTAATACTCGTATAAGACATTATATGCAACAATATGATCGTGCCTATAAAATTACAGAGTTTCACAAAATTTCGTTGGGATTGCATCATCAGAATGGCAATGGGACCAACTCCTTCCAAGAAGAAAAAATTGATTCACAAATGATGTTTAAATCACTGGATACACGTAAAAAATATGCGTCTATTAAATGTAATCGTTGAAAAACATGTATATAATTTATTGTGGTTAGGTATGATCTAGGTCTAATAAGTAGGTAAACTGACACGAAATTCAAATTGTTTCACCAAAAAAGAATATTCGACGTCAATGATGAACTGACAATAAATATCTTTAAGGATTGTTCAATTACTCCCACCCGCTAAGGAGGTCCACTCTTTATTTACAGACCCAGTCTTCTGATTCTCGCCAAAAATTGAACTGCAAAATCGTCATGTGTGCTTGTAGTTGATTCAGTGGCGGATTTACACATTTGCCGCCAGTAGGCTGTTCAAATTTTGCCGCCCCTTGTGATCTCTGCATTTCGATACCCTACACGGAGAAAATAAGGGAAGAAAATGTCAAATTATATAATTATTGCTTTTTTTTATATGCTCGATAAGCAGAGATACTCAAAAATTTCTCGCCAGATGGCGCTCAATTCATAACGTAGATGTAAAGTTCTCGTAACTACAAATTAATCAAGCCCAAACACTAGATCAGCGTTTCCCATCAGGGGTCGCGGGTCGCAACATTATGGTGACACAGCACTAAAGGACATATTCGAGCGAAAACCATTGATAGATTTTTGGTGATCTTGTCGTCAGGAATACCCAATTGTAGCTAATCAAGCAATACAATTTTTAATGCCTTTTGTCACAACCTATAAATGTGAAGCAGGGTTTTCAACACTAGTTTACCTCAAAAATAAATATAGAAACCGACTTGAAGTCGAACCTCAGGATAAAACTGTTTTCGGCGGACTTGGATGCCTTGGTTAAAAATAAACAGCTTCATACTTCTCACTGATTATTGTAATACATACATATTAAATAACAATATTTGTGTTTTATTTTACCTAATACTGATTTCAGTTAGGTCCGAAATCTTAGGTGGGTCACGAAGGAGGAGTGTGAAATTTACCGGGTCACAGTATAACAAAGTTTGGGAAACGCTGCCCTAGATCTTTCGGCTTCATCAGATCGACTCCAGACCTTCACGAAATTGTAGCGCTTTAATTTACTTATGAAAACATTAACAATCATACTAGTCCTCCCTACAATTTTCAAAAGTTCCCCTCGATTTCTCCGAGATGCCATCATCAGAACCTGGTGTCCTTATCCAGCGTACCAAACTGCGCATTATCAAAATCGGCCCATAAACGACGGAAAAATCGCTGAACACACATAAAAAATCATATACAATGTGTCTGGTCACCAGTGTCGGAGACTTAAGGGGGATGAAATATGGTATTTTTTATCGACACACTATAACTATCCAAATTTTCTCTTGCCCTCTCCATGATAAAATGGCAGCCATTTTGTTTTTTCAACCTCGAAGCTCGGGTGCTTGTACTGTTTTAATGATTGCTATCGATGTAGACTTCTTAGAGGCCGAAAGATGTCTCATTTCAAAGCTAACAATGTAGGTAATCAACCGATGATACATTTTATTTAATATCTTTTTCATTGAAAAACACAAAATGATTTAAACAACAAAATTCAAAATTTTGCAAAATTCAAAATTCAAGCCGAACGTGTGCCGCGGCCGGCAGCCGAATGCGTCCGCTGGAATCGCTAGTCGCTAGTGAATTCGCTAGTTGCTGCACCGTAATCTCCGTTCGTATTCCTCGACGCACGGCCGACCGGCTCCGAAAGGACCCGATGGCAGCCGATTGGATGCCGACGGCGCCGTTCGGTGCCAGTCGGAGCCGGTCGGCCGTCGCGACAGCCGAATGCACGTCGCGACGTGTCGCGGGATGCCGACGGAGATAACTATGCGTTGCATGCAAATATGAACTGTAATTACTTTTGATACATTTCAATGTTCTTTACCGCATTGTAAAATGCCGCCCGGCCCGGCCAGATGCGAGCCGGTTGGTACGTACCTAAGGCGTCTAACACACGGCACCGCGCACCGCCGCGATAGGCGGTGGCGGTAAAGCGGATTTCGAAGCGGTGGCCCGCGCGGTAAGGCGGTTTATGCGCCTGTACGCGCGGATGGATTTAACACGGTTTTGATGACGGCGTTTGAAACTTTTATGACGTAGAAAGAAAAAAAAGAAGATATTGGTTTCATCCATTATTACGAAGCAGAACTCTTAATGGGGCATTCATTTTATTCTATATCGACATCGAATTCCATTTTTAACCGACTTCATTAAATTGCAACACGTCCTGCACCAACGATGATCCGCGCGGTTATGCGGTGGCTCGTGTGTGAGGCGCCGCCCTTCCGCGCGGACGTCAGCGCGGACGGGCGGTGGCGGATTTCTTAGACCCCAATACAACTTGAAATCCGCTTCACCGGTGAAGAGCACTGGCGCATCAACTGCCTCACCGCGCGGTCCACCGCTACGAAATCCGCTTTACCGCCACCGTCCTCCGCGGCGGTGTGCGGTGCCGTGTGTGAATCGCCTATATAATTTATCTCCCTGTAATCTTTCTCCCGAACTCAATGCCGCCGATTGCCGCCACACTTCGTTACGTTCGGTCCCCCGCGACGACCCGCCTGCGCCCTGTGCTCGTGCGCCCGCGACGTCATTTCAGCCAGACACTCAGCGAATGGTCATGACATTCGTTTCCGCACCGCAAATACGTAGTATAAAAAATATTTGCAGATTGACAAACCCACTTTGACAAATTAAGTAGTGAAAACTAATAACATTTAAGTAGGTATTATTTTTATTTCTATAAGAAAAAAAATTTGTGGCCGAATTTGCCGCCCCCTAAAATTCGCCGCCCTAGGCTTCAGCCTACTCAGCCTACTGGTAAATCCGGCACTGAGTTGATTAGTTCTCAGTATGTCTCAGGGGAAATCATCGAAACTAGATAAAAATAGCACTAAACAAGAAATAGTATATACTTCTAGCAAAAAATTTTAGAAATCCGTCGATAAATGATGAAGTTTAAAAGTACCTAGCTTAAATAAAAAAAGTACAACGAATTGAGTTAAAAATTACGTATTTAAGCGTATTGACAAAATACCAACCATACCAGCGGTTAACGTGTTAAGGAAGTGCAGTGAAGCGTTGGTACAGTTCATGACACTCGTAATACAATTTGTGCAGCAATTTACCATCAAAGAGGCTGTTAGCGCGAGACTGGACGATTCTATTATAAGTGTTAGGTCGGGGAGCGATCGTCGTCTGGCAATTAGAAGGCAGTTTGCTACGTGATTTACTTATAAAGTTTCAGTAATAGACGACTTATTTTAATAATTCGAATATAGAAATGTGAGTCGACGTGGATTTTTTACACAATTGCTCTTTCGAGACTGTATTTTTTTACCTCATAACGTATACTGGGTTAACCGATTTTGATGATTATTTTTAGATTCGGAAGCTGATGCTTGCTTGTCTCATGGACCCCTATCCCTAATGATATATATTTAATGGAGTCCTAAAAAATTAATAATATTATTATTTATAATAAATCATCTCGGCCTTGTTATGTTAAATATTTTGTGCAAAATTAATTACGAAGTTCATAACAAAATAAAGTATACAGATTAATCGTCTGCAGAATTAAAAAGTGCTCAATAGTTTTCACCTTAAACACGAAAACTTTCTTTGAAAACAATACGAAACGTGACACGAAAATATTAAGAGGCGAGAGACATTGTACACGTGTATTTAAGACAAATATTAACTAAGATAGTTTCAACTTATAAATCTGTGTTAGATACGTTAGATACCTACGTGACAGGACGATTAAATGAAGAGGTTAGCGAAAGAATTCAAGATATTTAATTGCTGCTGCTAATATTATTGTCTAACATTTTATAATTTGTCAGTAGTATAATTAATTATTTAAAGCTAATTAAAGCCATTATCTAGTGATTCTAGTGGTTTCAATAAGGTTATAATTAAACAACAACAAATTTTTCTTTTCATAAAATTTATTTCATCTAAAAATCTAATTACTCTTTATTCTGTATCTAAGGGGAAGTTATAAAATTCTCAAAGACGGACTTAGTAATTATAATTGTCCTATTTTCATGCAAAACTTGACGCCTTTTTACCGAGACAAGAACATTTTTATACGTGAATCAAAGAAAATTTCAAATAACAGTTTTAACAAATAGTGATACAGATACAAATAGTGTTAAAGCAGGAGGGTTTTCAGGAGAACTTAATAGGTGATTAAGTTTAAAACATGGCTGTTATAAAGTTAACCGATAAAGCATTCCATTACGCCGCAAGTATGATCACCTGAAGGGTTATTATTGCACTATTTTAAAATTCAATTATGCAACGTCGTACTGAGTTGTAAAGTTGAACCAGAGTTGTTAAAGTTGCTCCAGTCACGCTAGCGAGACACCACCCTTACAATTAAAACTTGTCACGACTTGTATACAGTTTTTTTGTTTTAGTGATAGTGTTCGAGAGGAGAGAGAAATCTTAAATGTTGATTAATTATAATCTTAAATTATAATCCTAATAATGATATCTAAATCTCAACCGCTAACTTATCCTCGCTTCGCTTCGGAACTTTTTATTTTTTCGATAGGTATATCAAACTTCGATATTGATAATTTTTTTGAATAGAAGTAATAATTGTAAGTTTTTTCTTTTTGTGTGATTGTGTGAATGCGTTAGATAACAGTACAAGACATTATGCCTTGTACTATTGTTAGCCAGATCACATTATCTTATATGTAAAGGTGAGGTACCTTCACCTACTACGAGTAATAGAAACTAGCTCCGCAAGTTTATCAAACTTGTATGATCCATTAAGCGAACAAAAGAACATCGACAAAGATGAAGGAAACTAGATGTTTTTACTTTGTTTAAGTTAGGACTTGACGACTCCCACCTGGTGGTAAATTACAAAGCACTAACTTATTGTAGAAAACCTATGTATTTACTCTTGACTTAGAAGTACATCTTTCCCGACTTCTTTACAACCAATAATTTTTGTCTTATTACTTTCTCTAAATAAAATAATAAAATGTCTAATAAAAAACTACTCTCATATTTCGGGGGCTCAAGCCAACTAACATAATATGTTAAGTCCTAACCCATATAGGTACATAATTAGATAGCAAACAGAAATAAAACTCCATAGTTCCGTTTATTAATACCGTTAACGAGTAGGGTAGACTGGGTACGGTTGAAACACAGGACGGTTGAAACAAGTCGAATATCTCTCTAATGGTTGAGCCTGCAGTAATGGGTTCAAGGGGAAAAAGAAACAGGTAACAGGTCCAAACTCGAATCTAAGTGTTTCATTGGTCACTGGGTGCTATGTATTTTTATAAATAGGCATATTGTATTTTGATACCCAAAAGTATTTTTCTCTCAAGTTTTATTCTATTATTATGTTAATCTGTTCAAGAGTAAATATTGAGTGTTCATTTATGATTTAGGTGAAGTTTATAAAATACGGAATGATAACTAGTTTTAATAAGTTATTAATATTACCATTACTATAAACATTCTTTTACCAAAATTCTAGTTGGGGACGGTTGAAACAATTCGTGTGGGTACAAGTGAAAAAAACCCTATAATTTTGTCTTGTTTACTCGATGCCGAGTTCGCATAATAGAGACTTTTAGATGGCAGATTGAGTTATCTTGAGACAAATACGCGTATGCGGGGGTAAAAGTTGGAGATAAACTATACACTGTCAACAAATTACTCGTCGAAGACTGATTACGTATATTATAGGGCTATTAAAACATTGAAGACCGATTAATATTGTCATACGATTATTAAACAATTAGAACTAATGGAAAATATAGCAAGTTGCAATATATTTTTATGTATATTTCGTGTGCGTTTCAACTGACCCCAGTCACTGTTTCAACCGCCCCTGACATGGGGACGGTAGAAACAAATCGGAATTTATTTTCAATGGTGAATATCTCTAAAAATATCACGCGCCAGAACTAAATACTATTGCCATTTTGTAGATAACGATCCACTCTTCAATTTAACATGTCATCATCATCGTTCTGTTCATAAACAAAAATATTACGAACAATTAAAGCCAAAACGTTTCAACCGTACCCAGTCTACCCTACAGTTGTTCGCCCGCTATGGCGCCGCGCAGTTACAAATTAAAAGTTGTCCAAGTTCCACGATACGACTTCTTGCTTAGAAAGTACCGAGTGTCTTAATAGAGGGTCCTCACTGCTCCTTACTGGCAAATTTCTTAGTTGTTTAACGTTAAAATGTCTGCCTTTACTTTTGCTCCTTGACTAGAGTACTCGAAATAAAATCAAAAAATTACGAGTATGTCAGTGATAAATGCAGAAATGATTTTGGATTTTAATTTAATTAACATTATACAGAAACGAAAAAACTTTAGACAAAATGATTGATGGGTTCAAAGTACCTACATATGAATGGAACCCATACTATGATAAGATGTGCATAATCAGTACTGAATGAAGCTTAAAAGGAGAACTACCATTTTTTACCCAGACCCGACATGAAAGAAACATATCCCAGTTTTTTTTGTTATGTTGAGTATAACAAATATCTATTATGGTTATATTCAAAATAAGTGGCTAACAACAAAATATTTCACTTTAAACTTTTGAATTTTTTCATACTTAAAATAAATGTTTGATACCTATTTATTTGCACAAAAACCTTGTAAAATAAAATAATGATTAGATTATGCAGATGACCTAAAGTTCTAGGAAATAATAATACGTAACTATTGCGGTAAGAACTCACGATGCGGAATTTTGCCGCGTCCGCCGCGGAAACGGAATTGCGCTGCGGCAAACCGTACCGCTACGGCCGTCGCGGAGCTAAAACGCGTCGTGAGTTTTTAGTTTGCTTTAATTTTATAATTATATTTTTAAACTGCAATTAAGTTATATCATTCGATTTAAGCTTCATTTAATTTTAATCTTCGAAGGTAAAGAATAAAGGTACCATTAAAAATCTGGAACTTGATATTGATTGCTCTAATGGAGATAAAAGTTTGGTGACTGTCTATATTTCCTATTTTTGGTAACTTTGGGTCATTCTAAATGGATACTATTGCTATTAAGTGAAAAATAAATGGTTTTCAAATATTTCGCCTGAGTAAAGTCACATAGCTATAAATAGTTGTTAGCCACTGTTGTTTAAAATACTGTTACTATATTTTTGATATATGTAATATAACAAAAAAACTAAGGTACTTTTCATTACTGTCGGGCCTGGGTAAATTTTCTATGGGCCATGGCAGTTCTCCTTTGGCTTTCACTCCTCTAGCTCAATAATTAAATTGTCTAAATGAAAGTAAAATAATGTTGTTGGTGTTGTAAGTGCTGGTTGTATGTTGGCGTTTGTAGATACTAAAACTATATTTTCAAAAAATATCTCTATACCGATTGGCTTTACGTGATTCTCATACATCTGTTGTTTTTTTTTATTTCAAACACTTGTTAAATTAAATTTAAATAATGTATACTTCCATACTAACATTATAACGCCACAGATTTTGTTGGAATGTTTGTTTAAACGAGCTTATCTCAGGAACTATTGATTTGAATAGAAAAGTTATTTTTGTGTTTGATAGTCCATTTATCAAAAAAGCCTTTATGCTATATAACACCACTCTTAGACCAATTAGAGCGAAGCATCAATGAAAAATATTGCAAAAATGGGAAAATATTTAATGTTTATGAACGTTAGACAATTTTCCCGAAGCAAAGCGAGGGCGTCCACAAATAAAGAATAAGTTAGCCGAAGACGCCGAGGACGGTTTACTTCATTGGGAAAACTCTTGTCCATACAGAAACCCGTGATACAATTCCATGAAATGAAACGTCGAACGTTAAATAGAAAAAGTGTTTGCGTTAACTAAAACGTGAACCCTTGACGTCGGCGCCTGCAACAAACATCGTTACCGCGCGCAAACACTGCAAACACTGCAGACACGTTCAGTCGTTCAGTCGCTCACTTGGCGGCGCTCAGCTAAACACTTTTGTAGAAATTGGCGCTCAACTAAACACTTTTGTAGAAATTCTATTACGTTGCCATTCAGTCACCTCCAACTGTAATTACACAATCGAGATGGCTCACTTCTGTTCACTTAAGTATTCTAGTTTCTTCTTTCTTGGCAGGGAAGTATCGGTTGGGCCTTTAATGTTGCTTATGAGTGCGACGCAACGGTGATCAATTGATATTGACGTGACAACGTCTTATAAATTGGTTTGCCGGGTGGCACTTCAAGAAACTGCGTTAGTAGCTCCGCTCACGTTACTTATAGTAGCTACGGCGTACACACGTTGGCGTGTTTCAGAAAATGGTACAGCGCCATCTCTGGAGAAGTAGAGTAACTAGTTTGTTACCTCACTTAGTTGTGACTAATGGTTAATGGTCTAACGGTTAGCAGCGCTAGATGGCGGATGGTGTTACAATGTTTTAAATATAATTCTTTGTATATGTTTACCCCATGAAGATACGGGAACGCAGGGTCAACTTCACAAATAACCACAACTGCTTCCAAACCCAAAATAGCAGTTTATTATAAAACCAAAGAAGTCGACACAAGTGAAGGCTCACATGACGGTTAGACAGTATAAATAAATGTTTTAAATTGTTACTATTATTTCATCCTTCTTCCTACTATACGAATGAATATTCACATTAAAATTATTTTACCACTCAAAGTCGTTGTCACGTAAAACTTTCGCCCGTATACCGACTTTACAGGCAACCAATTTTTTTTTTTACATACAAGTAAAGAAAATATTAGAGCACATCTGTTATTGGGGGGATTTATTAGTGCCATAGAATCTGGTTCTATAGGCCTTGCCAATAATGAGTAGTCTCGTATCCTGAAGCTGCCAAATAATGGGAAAAAGTCATACTTCGCTTAGTTGTTTAGCAGTAAAACTATTAATAAACATAGGAAAAAAGCCGTCCAGGCTGAAATGAGCGTTGGTTTATAAATTAATACAATTATTGTTAAACTATTTATTTATCAGTAACAAAATAGTATAAATCTTTCTACTTTACATTACTTACATAACTCCTGCTAAATCATTCTTCTTCTTCTTCTAAGTCGTTGCACTCTTGGCAGAGTGGTCGTGGTCATTCGGTATTTGTGGCACGCCTAACAATTCGCTGCCATTCTTCACGAATCGCTGCTCGACGGGTGCATTCGTGAACGGGGGCGTCTACAGCCGCTTTGATCTGGTCCGTCCAGCGCATCGGTGATCTGCCACGAGGTCTTGTGCCTTCAATTTTTCCTTGGACTACAAGTTTTTCAATGGAACCAAGTCCACGCCGTGAAACATGTCCAAAGAACGACAGAATGCGAGCTCGTATTGTGGAGGATAGACGCTGTTTTACACCTATCTCCTTGAGGATAGATGTGTTGGTGCGAAAAGAAGTCCAGGATACTCGCAACATTCTTCTCCAGCACCACATTTCTAGAGCGTCTATCTTCCGCCTCTCACTCTCGCGCAGTGTCCATGTTTCTGCCGCATAAAGAAATATGGGGAATATCAGCGCTTTAACTAAGCGGGTTTTGGTAGATTTTGTAATATTACGGTTTCCCCATACTCTCTTCATCTTGTCCATAGCAGACCTCGTAATTGCCATGCGCCGCTTTATCTCACCCATGCATCCGCCACTGTTTGAGATGAGTGCCCCTAAATAGATATATGATTGCACCACTTGGCAATTCGCAATTTGGGTGATTTCGGGCAAGTTGTTATTGGCCCTGTCCACAATCATAATCTTGGTCTTATTGCGATTTATCTTTAGTCCAAATTCTAGGCTAGTGCATTCCAACCTCTGCAGCAGTTGTTCTAATTGACGATCACTGGATGCGAATAAGGTGGTATCGTCCGCATATCTTAGGTTGGATATTTTCAAGCCACCAATTGAAACTCCATCTGTCCAATCTTCAAGGGTGATTCTCATTATAAGCTCTGTGTAGATATTAAACAGGAGCGGTGATATTATGCACCCTTGACGAACTCCGGCACTTGGATGAAAATGACTCGAATAGTGATCATCTGCTCTTACTGATGCTGTACCGTCTTCATAAAGCCGTTTAAGAAGGTGTACGAGGTGTGCTGGAGTGCCCATTTCCAAAAGAGTATTCCAAAGTTTTGGCCATTTAATAGAATCGAAGGCCTTAGCGAAATCAACAAAGCATATGTAAGTTGGCTTGTTGAACTCGCGGGCCTTCTCGATTATTTGGCGTACTATTAGAATTTGCTCTCTGGTACCTTTTCCTTTAACGAAGCCTGCTTGCTCTGGTGCTATTTCTTTTGAAAGATACGATTTGAGTCTTTCGTTCACCACGTGTAGTAAAATTTTGCTTGCGTGTGAGATCAGAGCAATAAGGCGGTAGTTACTACACACTTTCGTGGATCCTTTCTTATGTAGCGGGACCAGTATAGTATGAGTCCAATCTTGAGGCCATGTTCCTGTGTGCCATACTTTGTTGCATAATGTATGAAAGATCTGGACACCATACTCCCCTGAAGCTTTAATAGTCTCAATTGGAATTGCATCCCTGCCCGCGGCTTTGCCATCTTTCAGGTGTTTTATCGCGGCTCTAATTTCATCCTTGAGAATGACTGGCTCTCTGTCCTCATCTCGTGGCTCGGTCGACCTACAACAATGCGCTTGTGGGTCGCTTAACAGAGATTGACAGTATTCCTTCCACGTTTCGGCTATCTTATCTATCTCTGTCACTGTTTCACCTTGGGAGTTCTCAATAGCCCAAGTTTTAGCGCTAAAAGACTTGGTGATCTGTCGAATTTTCTGGTGCAGGTCTCGAGTTTCATGTTTGTCTGCATGGGCTTCAAGTTCTTCGGCAATATTTTGGTATCTGGTGTTAAGATCACGTCTGCATGCAGCTTGTATTTCGGCAGACTTGGCGTTAAGTTCTATTACTTCAGCTCCTGAGGCCTTCATCTTTCTTCTTTCCTCAACAAGTGCTAAAGTATGGTCACTCATCCAATGTTGTCTTTTGTGCGGCCCTGCAGAAGTCTTTGAACATTGGACAGCGCTACCAATTACCTGTTTTGCCCGGTCCCAGACCAAGTCAGAAGACTCGGAAATGTGGTCACCAGAAGTCCATTGTGACCAATTTTGCTGAAGTGCTCCTGTAAATTTGGATTTATCGTCCACAACGAGTCTTTGTTGTTGTCCAGCTTTTCTAGCAGTTCTGAGTTTGAGTTGAACTTTGGATACCAGGAGTTGATGATCGGATCCGCAATCGGCACCAGGCAAGGTGTGTGTATTCTTTATTGAAGTCCTCCAACGGGATGCAATCAACATATAGTCAATTTGATTGCGAAAGCTCCCGTCGGGTGATGTCCATGTGTAAAGTCGCCGAGGGTGATGCTGGAATATGCTATTTGCTATCACCATATTGTTATCGGCAGCAAATTGTATGAGGCGATCGCCTCTTTCATTACGCTGTCCAAGTCCATACTTGCCTGCGCAGGATCTCATTAGATGGGCATCGGCACCAATCTTTGCGTTAAAATCACCCATAATTAGAAGTAACTCTCTCTTGGGGATTTTTTGGACAGTCATCTCCAAAGCTGCGTAAAAGGTCTCTATGTCTTCCTCACTTGCGGTACTTGTTGGGGCGTAAATCTGAATAAGGTTCAGGTTAATAGGACTTGCTTTGAGCTTGATACTTATTATCCTATCATTAACGGGGTCGTATCCAATCACGCAGTTCTTTAGGTGTTTAGGAATGAGAAAAGCTACTCCATTTCTGCTGTTGCTGTCATTGCCGGAGAAGTACACAATGTTTCTCTCTGTGGTATAATGTCCATTGCCTTTCCAATGAGTTTCGCTGATACCACACATACTTAAACTGCATCGATCCAATTCCCTTTCAAGCATGTTAAGCTTTCCTGGTTGTAGTAAGCCACGTACATTCCAAGTACCTATCTTCTGGGTGTGTCGTAACTTCATGGAAATTCCAGTAGTCCTTTTTCCATGCGGTGCCTGGTTTCCTACACGCACATGGTCGGTAGCAGATTTCACACCATCTGCCCCGAACGCAGTATGGCGCCGGTTGCTAAGCGGGTCGCACGGCCACTTCTGTATTCCTGATTGTACCTTCATGACTTTCTTGGGAAAATAGTGCAGTGGTTTCCCCTTGCCTTCTGCACCAGACATTTTAGGAGTTATTTTGTCTCCAAGGTCGCTGTAGCCTCTTCCCACCGTTTTTGTTTCGGTTTGAGGTGTATGGTTATACCGCCATTTGTTCGGTCGCCAGGGCCTCGTCAGTTGTCTAGCAGGGAGCACCACGACGGTTATAAAATCGTCGCCATCGTCTTTCTAAGGGTATAGAAAGAAGATGCGTGCAGGTGAGGTTGACATTTGGGTCGGGCTAAGATGTTATTTCCGGTTCCCCTTACTCCCCAAAAAATCATTACCGAACTCCATATATTATACGCCGTTGCCGTTGGGGGAAATGGCCGAATGTCATTTGCGTGAATTCCGGTAGAGTTGTATAAATAGCGTCACCAAAAACGTTGAATATTTTATAACCTAAATACGGTAATAACGTGGAACTCGAGCGTTGATGCTATCGGTACAAATTATTTCTAATTATAACTTCAATTGGTGTTGCTTATAGTTGAATTATGTGGCCTCGGTCACCAAAATTATGGTCAGATTTTAGTTTTTCTACTTGCTACATTAAAAGTTCATTTAATGAAAATTGTTTGGTACCAAAATTTATTTTTATCGTAAATTAACATTTTTTTAATTTTTATTTTTAAACTTTATCCTTATTTTCCTGTTCATAATATTATCTGACTTGAGTGAATTTAGTCAAAGGCAATGAATGTAGTCACTTAAGCTGAGACATAAACTCCTGGATTTGAATACCGGACGACATACATAGGTATATATGGCAGATTGTTTGCTTGCAATATTGTTGTTTGCAATATGTTTATATCCGCACAACCGCGACAAACAGAAAAATAAATAAATAAATAAACGCTGTAGTATTTCTCAAGAAATTAACCTAATAGTGGAGTGCCGTAAGCTTTTAACCTCGGAATCCAGGGACTATGAATGAATTTTCATAAAAACTGTTGGACTGTATTTCAAAATGCACAAATAGAAAAGTAAAAAAAAATAGTTCACCGATTTTTTTTTTTGTTATCTTTGTTCGTAAGTTTGTGACCCCATAACTTCGTGTTGGGTAAACCGATTTTGATGATTCTTTATTTTCGCTCGGCTTTATTTTGAGACTAACTAAAGATTTTAAACATAGCTCTACCCTTTCTCTTCTTTATAACGCATATGTAAGAACAATATTGAAATTTGGCTCTGTCATTTGGAATCCGCAATATAAAATTCAGGAAAATAAAATAGAGAGAATTAACAAATTGTATATTAGACATCTTAAGTATAGATATAAAATAGTACATCCAACCGTTACCCTATCCAGTAGGCGAGTAGAGAGAGACCAATTGTTTTTATATAAAATATTAAATAATTACATGGATTCACCTTTTCTGTTGCAACAAATTAAATTTAACTGCCCCCGCATCCATTCCCGTTGTAAATCTTTGTTTTATACCTCTCTTACAAAGAGAAACTATACAAGAAATATTTTTATAACACGTTCCTGTAAATTGTATAATAAACACCTACAAGATATTGATCCCTTCAAAGTATCCATTTCTACTTATAAGAGAGGTATACGACAAATATTGGCTAGTATTAGTTGATTCCCATTTTTGTATGGCTTTTAAAATCCTGTTTTGCATTTTTATCTAACTTTCTGTGTTTGTTGTCTACTTTTTTTGTTGTCTACTTTTTTTATTGCTCGAAATTTATATGTATGTAAATTTTTTTTAGTGGAAACTGTTAAGCTATATGTTTTTTTATATTTGAAATCTTAAGCTTGTTATAATTAATGCTGTTTGTTTTCCAAATAAATAAAAATAAAAATAAAATAAAATAAAATAAAAAATTCACAATAGAAGCATGGCGTCGGTGGAGGCGTAACCCCGTGTTCGTAATGAAATTGCCATGTAAATCGGTCCGATGTGCGGCCGTACGCATGGTGGAAAATGACTGCGGGGCTCGACAATGACGTGTGATATACGGACGGTCAGCAAAAAATGTTAATAACGTATTCTCTGTGTATTTTGTTTTAATTTAAAATATTAATTCTGTGTTTTTGAAGATAAGACAGGTCGATTCTGATGTTAGATTCATGTTGAAACATTTAACAAAACCCTGCTCAAAACAAAATAGCTAAGTCTTAAAATGCTTACGCCCTCAATCTATCGCACTGTAACTCTCCGCGTTGCTAGCAGTATAGAAAAAGTATTACTTTTACGTACCTACTTCAAACACATTTTGAATATTTTCTTAGACCGCAATAAATTTCGTAGTCTTTTCCAAGGCAAGTTTATTTTCAGTGAACCGAAAAATAATGCTACACCCATTTTGCTCGATACCATAATTTAGGCTATTTATTTAGAAGATAGTGTAATATAAAACGCTACGTAATCCCACACCAGACTCCTTGTGTCGTACATGCAACTTTAGTGTCTACCTAACACCCTAGATCGAATACCACCTAGTATTTTATTAACCCTAAACATACAATACAATACAATACAATACAATACAAATATTCTTTATTGTGCACAAACAGGATATATTTCCCAGCCTGTCATAAAACTATCAACATATTATTATTTAAAGTCAAACTGTAAATATTATATTATACCTATTTATGAACCGTATACATGGAAATTATCAGCTTTAATTTATCTATAAAATAAAAGTACCTAGTAACATTAACTCGACATTTTTTTGCTGCCCCTACAAGCAGAACCTCTGTCGCCTAAAGCTTAATGTAACGGAAACATTGGTTGCTCACGCCCCCGTACTTTTTCCGTTAACCCTACATTTTCGATATGGGTGCTTCGTAAATAAATCGAAGGACGGCTGCGGCCCGGGATAGCTTCGCCAAATTGTTTTTCAATTAACTTCGATTTGATTAGTTTTTGAGGCAATTCGAAAACTGTTTTATCCGTAGTTTGACCTGGTATTAGACGTGCTCGAGTAATTCTTCGTTATCCTACATTTTTGAGGCGATTTTTTATCAGGATTGATAATTAAAAGTTTCGTACTTTAAGGCATTTGGCACAGGTTTTTAACATTAAAATAAATATTTTAACATTAAAATAAATAGTATAGTATTTAGTAAGAACATGTATTCGTTCTATGAAAAACAAAATTAACTTCAAAGTACAACTCGATACCCCAACACAATTTTAAGTTTCATATTCCAATGTACTGTGTAAAATTTTACTCACACATTTGCCTGAACTTAATTACCTGAAAATAAACCAATTTTCTGAGTATTAAAATTTCCAAATGAAAACTCAATTTTCAGTCGGACGGCATTCAGTATCTTATTCAATTTCAATATGTACCCAATTATTTAAAGGTATAATTACCAACATCACGTCCAATTATAATCAAAAGTAATCTTAACTAACGTGGAAACAGCAAGACTAGTTTATTTTAGTTACTTTCATAGTGTGATGTCCTACGGTTTGTTGTTGTGGGGCACAGCTGCAGACATTGAATCTATTTTTATATTACAGAAAAGGGCAGTGCGTGCAATTTACAACCTCAGACCTAGGGACTCGCTGAGAGATCTGTTTAAAGAAGTTAATATACTCACTGTTACATCACAATATATCTTGGATAATATTATGTATGTTAAAAAGTACCATGATAGTTTTTTAAAGAAAAGTGATGTCCATAATATTAATACTAGGAATAAGGCTAAGCTGATTGTACCAAATTTTAGGCTTTGTAAAACTGGTGGCTCGTTCATGGGTAGATGCGTAAAAATTTATAATAAAATTCCGTTAGAATTAACGGAAATGCCATACTGTAAGCTAAAAACTCATGTTAAGGACATTCTTATGACGAAGGGTTATTATAAACTGGATGAATATTTTAAAGATGAAACAGCCTGGACATGAGTTTGAAATATAGCCTTAAGTAGTGATAAGTGTTCTCTGTAACTGTGAGTGGGGAAGAAAAAAGAAACTCCTTGGGAGTTTCTTGCCGCTTCTTCTACCAAGGCCACTCATCGTAGGGATTTGTGGAAGCGATGGCGTAGATGACATTCGAAAAGTGTTTGTAAAAACCAAGTTCGAAATAAAATCATTTCATTTCATTTCAAAATTTATTTAAAGCTATAATTCCGAAGTACTCATTAAGCTCACGCATACCTAAACAACCAAAATTTAATTTACTAAACTGTGTACACGTTTTACAAACAGTGTTTCGTCTATTTCGTCATAGATTAGATATACAACAATTTCGTAGAGATACAATTAGGTAAAATACAAGCGTTTTCAGTGTCAGCAACTGCCAATTAGTGTGAAATCGATAACATCAATCGAAATGCATGCCATGGAGTATTGAACTCGCACGAATTTAACGGACGGTTTGAGACGATTCAACCGCGAGGTACACAAAGTTACAAACTAACATTATAAATTGCTTTTCCAGGCAGCAAATCGCAAATTGAGTCTTTACATGTACAACCTCTATAAAGCTTTCCATGCAACAAAAAATTGCAGCCAATAAGGTGCCAGTTATCAGGTCAAATACATATATTATCAGGTGAGGTTATCACAGTTAACTACAAATCAACCGAGAGTTCTACGACACTCACGCATTTTTTAAATAAATAATACCTTATGTATTTAAATAAATAAGTAAGTATGTTGCAACAGACAGCTTTTAAAAACTGATATGATATGATATTTATTTAGATGTTAAAGAGCAACAGCGGCCATGTTTGATGGCCTCTTGTATGTACGGCGACTCTTTTGTTAGCTTATCAGTTATTTAAAAGTGACATTTACGACAAAGAATAAATACACAGCGATTACTAGAGGTCCAATTAGGCATTGCGTGACTTGTTTGAACGATGCGGAGTACCTACCTGCCGATCAACCATTAAAATTCATAGCACTTTAAACGCTTTTAATCCAACTAGAGTGTTTTAGATTTTGAACAAACTGACAGGCTTTTTAAGTTTATTTTACAGATATTTTAGAAACCTGCCATTGACATAATTAATTTTCTTCGTACAAATTGCTAGCAATCCTTGTAACCTCTTATTTATCCCTTAACAGTTTAGCTAGATTTGGTTTATTTTGATATTAATCTCTTAAATTGCCAAAGATTTTGATTTTGATTTGATAAATGTATATAGTCGAAACGACTTGCGTCGATCCGGAATGATCGATAAAGTTAAGCAACTGCGGGTGCGGTCCGTAGTTGGATGGGTTACCGCTAGTGGCAAAATATCTTGAGCGCTTCCGTGCTTCGGAGGGCACGTAAAACCGGTGGTCCGGTTGCATAAAAACTTCCGATAATTCGATTGACTACTAGGTAATCCCTTCACTAGTCCGCACTAAAGAAATGTGTTGGAGTGTGTCTAGGCGTCTTAGAGGTGTCTAGGTGTCCTGAGTGTTGAGGAGAGACTCGTGGTCAGTAGTGGCCGTTAATGGATTGATACCATACTGTAAAGCCAGCCAGGTTAGCCTCTGATAAACCCTTGTTTGAGTCAGCCGCCAAACGATTTTTTTTCTGGTTGGGTTTTAGTTCTTTCTCTTCTTTTTATTGAAACGCATCATGATGCCTTCAATGTTCCTGGTGTCCACGGATGAACACCTTATCATCAGATGGCTCTTCATTTGTTTATCGGGTATTTAAATAAAAGGATCTATTTAACAACCGATGTCGTATGCAATATACATCGTATGGTTGACCGTTTTTTTCCATATAAATTTAGCAAGTCAACGTTTTGCTAACACATTCATTTTCCCTGGAAAAAATGATTTGCTGTTATGCTTAATTAGGTACTTTTAATATAATTAAAACAAAATTTCTATAACGCGCAAAGTTCCATTTATAAAATTACAGTCTTTTTCCTGTACTCTGTCTTATCTTACAATACATAATGCAGCGTACATAAAAGCTGCGGCACACTATCGGTGGCTCAATTCCCAGCAGATGAGTTGCTAACAGTATTAGGCTGGCAATCTCATGGACGCCGCGGCAGTAATCACCCTCGGATGAGATGAATTTACCAGAGTACCGGGATAAAATGGCGATTTAAGGTTTTTGGCCGTCTTACGAGTACTATATCTGTTTTGAATGAAACTGTTGCCGCTGAATAATAGGTAAAATGAAGTGTGGAAGTTGGATTAAGTTTATATAGTATGGAACATTGTAAGGTTGAGTTTTTCGATGCGAAGTAATATATTTTCTTTGTATTAAATAAACTTAAAAGTGTTCTTTAAGGAGGTTATCATTTTTTGTTATTTCATTACAAAAATTATAAATAATAATAATGGTTATATTTCACGTAACCAAATTTCACAATTTTGAATATAGGAAAATCGGTATGTAATTTATTCATGGACTAGTCATATAGTTAACTACTTAGTACTAGAATTGTATTATATGTTACTTTACAATGAACTAATAATAGCCGTACAGTGAAATAAATGAAGGAGAAAGAAAGAAGACGAAAAAAAAGAAGAAAGAAGAAACAAGAAAGCTGTAGGAAACAAGCTCGTGGATGTTAAATTGACTCTAGTAGGGAGTCCGTATAAACACGCGGCTCCCTAATCGAGTCAGGTTGACTTCTATGAGCGTATCTTGCCAACAGAAGAAGAGAGCGAGAAGACAACGTAAGAAGAAAGAAAATAGAAGAGAGGCTCCCGCTTATAGGATTAGGATTCGACTTATTTGAATGCTTCATACTTTTCCTCTGTTAAGTAAAATGTAGAAACGTATTTATGCTCCTGTAGCGTTTTGAAATCAGTGGAGTCTATTGACCCGCATTAAAGGAGTTAGACTATTTATTAGCTTATCCTGAGGGATTTATACGACCACTATAAAGCTATATTCGCTTGATACTTTTTAAAAATTATCTAGCCAAAACATTTTTTGCGTGAAGAAAGAATTAAAGGCTGAGAAAATAATCAAAGAAAGTGTTTCCAAGACCAAGTTCCATAAACGCAAAGACGTTCAATCTTTGCTTGTTACGTAAAGAGCAGGTTCTAATGAGGTCCCGAAGGATGCCGATGAGAAATTCTTTTAAATTATAATAAAACGCCGCTATCATTCTCAGATATCTGTTAAAACTCGAGACATTGTAACTAAGACATAAAATGAGGACAAAGTGTAAAGAAAAATTGTGGAAAGTATTCTTTTATTTGCAATTATTTCAGCTTCTATGAGTATTTTCATTCGTTACATTTATATCCGTCCTGGCTTAGCTGAGATCTATTTTGAATTGAGTTCAATAATTTCATCCCTGCAAGATGTAACTACATCTAGGCTGAGCACAAATTAAATATTTCAATTTAACTGAAGGGTTAGTATTCAGTATCCCAAGTATCGGTAAATTTTTTATCATTCGACCGACGGCTTTCAAAATACATAATTCCCCTATACTATCAAACGATAGTTTATACCGAGCTGAAGGCTCTACGTGCTATCCGACGCTTTAACCCGGTCAAGAAATTTCACTGCTAGCAAAAATTTATTTAGTCGTGATGTTGTTAAGTGTTATCAGCTATCAACGCTTCAATTTATCCAACATATTCACCTTATCACTAATGTGGATTAAAAGTTTATACACCGTATAGGCCATGCGAAAATTTTAAGTCTTCAACATTCATCCAGCCTTTGAGAATATGACGCCCACATAAATATCCTCAAAATATTTTGTTCCACGGTCGCGTCGTAATGTTGTATTTCCCTCCAAATTGAATCCAGCTCCCTCAAGCGGGAGAGTTTCAAGCCATTACGTTCCAGAGATAGCCTCATTAATCATGTATACCACGTGTAGGGCCTTGATTTTATGTTCTTACATAATTTAAATTCTCGGCACCTCTTCGAAAGTAACTTCGCGGAGTTATTTTAGTGCCTACTTCAAAGTCGTTCGCAGTACTTTCTCGGCCTGTCAGGGAGTAACGTCTAATTAGGTCTCCCGGGATATAAGAAAGAAAAATCCTTTTAAATTAAAATAAATTCCGCAGCAATGGAGATTAGGGGCGAGCCGATTGGGTGTAATTTTCTATAGCACGCTAATTTAAATTAATCCTCTTAGAGGAACTTTTTTAAATAAAATGTTGGCAATGAACTGGCCGCGTAATCACCGCTGTATACTCTTAGCCCTGTCGTTAAATATTACTTTGTTACCTTTTCTAATTAAAAAATATTTACCTATCAGACATTGATGAAATTTTCAAACTTTTGCGTTTTTTCTAACTTGGTAATAAGTAGATACTTGATAGATAAAATAGAAGCGATACGTAAAAGGAAATTTTAAGAACTCTACTTTAAAAATGTAGTTCACTTTGTCGTCTTTATCAACTTTGAAGTTCAATTTTGGAAAAAATATGTTGAAGACGCGTGTGAATGTAATTTTAATTATTTTTGATAACCATTTGAAACGTATTAGTTTAATAGTATGCTTAATTCTCAGACCATCAGTGAAGCAGGAAATCCTATTTTATGTCAGTGGTTATTTAATTAGATTTACCCAAATCTATCTTGAAAGTTCTTCTTTGTACTTTTTACTTTTTTTGCAAAATTACTTAAATTAACTTTTTTAATTTCAAAGCGAAATTGATACAGCCAAATCTATATCTATTTTGTTTAATATTTCTTTGCTATTTTCACTCATTAATTATTAGTACTCTGTAGATTATAACTGTACAATAGTAGCTGAATGTGGCCACACCGGATCGAGCACTCGCCCGCTGGGAAATTATGGCGGGAACCGCCATCTTGTAACGAGGGCTGACGTCCGAGGCGAGTTGAGATAAAATAGCAATAATGTGAAATACACAGCGGATTAATGTTATTTTTATTATGGCAACATCTTGGTTATTACGTCTGAGCGATGCAAATTGTAAATAAAGCATGGAGCAAATATAGAGAGGAGACGTTGTATGTATACTTTTCTATGAAAGATCGCGTTACGATTTGCGGGGCGAGGGGGATAAAGAAATGGGCGGGATATCGACTTTACTACGTAGTTCAACTATCTCACACTAGATGGATTCTAAATACGGCCCTGTGTTTTTGTTGTTGTAAGTAGTTGTCGATAGATGGCGCTGTTTACAAAATGATTATAAAAACTAGAAAAATAATATTTTGGTGGTAAAATATTCTTTAGGAATTAATGTAGGACGAATTTCAGTACGTATGATTATCAAGATATAGTAATTGTTAGTTCTACGCACCTATACATTTTTATTTTCCTTGATACAAAGTGTCGCCATCTAACGTCAAGTAGAAACTTATTTGGTGAGCACCGTCGGTAGACTGACTTAAGGCCACGCCCACTGTGATGACGTCAGGACCTAGTTGAGTTACAGTGCACAGTTGCTTAGGGCGTCTCCTCTCTATATTTGCTCCATGAAATAAAGTAACAAAGCAATTTAATAAATGGAAACTTAGACTCTTTCGATCAGAAATACTTACTGCTTACCAAAGATGTATTAAATATCTAGATGGAACATCGAATCCGCGAAAACGTGTCAAAAAGTTGTGGCCAACTGTTGGCCACAACTTTCATATCATTACGCACAGATTACGCACACATAGACAATAAATGAACGCGAAAAAGATCGCCTGCACGCACACATGCTTGATAATCTTGCCTTGTTTTTTTTGTTTTCATTGTAGGGCGACGCTCAATCTAGATATTTAAAACATCATTGCTGCTTACCAAAAAAAACTACTTATTGCTTGGATGGTCCATGGGAAAATGTAACAATGGTAACAACTTTGCATCACGTTGCTTGTTTATTGCTCTGCTAATTGTTGACAAAAACCAACATTCAAACTGTTCTTGATAATGTTAAGTAAGTGCAATACTTATTCGCTATGTTCGTATAACTTATAAATAGTTTCAACAAACTGTCATGTTGATGTACAGAAAAACACCATCTAAGTATCCTTTAACAGTATAGTTTGATCACTCGGTATAACAAAATATTTAGCTAATAAAATACTAAATAAAGTATATCTTAGCTTAGATACTTACTAATGCAAAGACAGCAGTCCTCGTATTTGGGTCAAATTATCGGTAAGTTAGGTAAATCAATACAAAGTATCGACCAGCCGAGCATTCCTTGCAACGTGGTTAGAAAATTGCTTTTGGCGACGCACCGGCGGCCCAGTAATAGCTAACCCATGATTACAGGCGCCAAGCTGTGCCCACCCGGATTATCCCAACTCGATAATCTATTTAAACAACTGGCAACACTTCGGCTCACTCCAGTCGTTCTATTTATTTAGTCTACTTTTAAGAATCTGTCGTGCAGAGCCTTAATAGAAGTTGTTTGTAGGTTTTGTATAAAGTTTACCTGGAGTAGTTCCACGTTCTAGAGTACCTTGAACCATAGCCTTGAACAATGTTCACCGTGTGATTATTGTTTTAATAGCAATTATCCTGATAAAACTGATGAACCAGACCACATAATTCATGTAGTACATATTTGTTCAGCTATTCCTTAAAGTGACTAGACAAACGTAATGGAATTTCCTGACTGAATTGAGGTTGTGAGCTGATAGTGGAGGAGGAAGAAAGGACCCATTTTTATTTGGAACTGTAAATATTATTTCTGAAAAACTTTACGTCCAAGTCGTTTTTGAAGTATCTGAACCATTCACAGGCCAATTCAAACTTGAAAATTTTTCTTTTGAATGTAATGAGCTCGAATGAACGTATTCAAACCAATTGACATAAAAAAATCAATCATAATTATAATTTCTTACAAGTGATTTACCTACGACATTTATTTTCCCCCGTACATTCATAGTACAGAACCTTTTTTGAATGCACATTTTCGTATTTCAGTACAAAATTCCCAAGAAGGAAGAACTGGTGGAACAGCAACAACAAGAGCCTGACAATCCTCTGATGAGGAAGAAGAAGACTCCTGAAGAGTTGGCTGCCGAAGCCGAGTTAGAAGACCAGGACGAGTTCACTAGTAAGCATACTATTACAGTACCGTTAAAATTGGTGAGGAAACGTTAATTTAAAAGAATAATCCCAACGGTGTAGTTAGCATCCACGCGACGCGTTGTGGTGTCTTTGATCAGTCCGCGTCGTTAGACCGCACCGTGTGAACACTTTGGTTATTGAAGAAAATTTCCTTATGCTTGAGTCGGGAGTAAACTGGTGATACGTACATGTAGTTGCTAAAAAGTTTTACTTCAGCCGTATGGTTTAAAGTACATTCGTATTTGACTATGAAAAATGACGATGATGTGTAGTTTGGTCTGTGAACCATTCATCAAGGTTAAGACCTACTACCATCTTTAGATAAGTGTGTTATAAAGCATTAAGTACACCGAAATTTCGTGTTGTCATGAACAATGGGAAGAAATGAAATGAAGTTTATTCAAATTTGTTTTTTGATAACCACATTAAGAACGTTAAACTCCACCAAACTCCATGGTCTGAAACAACCAATTGAATTTATAATCCTTGCTAAACTGTTCATTTTATATATTCCAGAATTGAAAAACACCATCGAAACCCAAGTGAACGAACTGAAGTCCCAGATCGAAAGCAAATGCGTGATGCAGTGAGTGACGGCCGCGGAGACACTGGCGGCGCGAGCTGCCCACGCTATTATACATATATACCCGAATACATGATGTAGCTGCTAAGCTCATTGTTACGTCACACCAGATCACGTCATCCACCCGACCCCCAATCAAAATAGTCGCGAACCAAAATCATCCGCGCTCAATTTTGTAGGAAATCGAATTCTAAATTTTTTCGAAACGTAGTTGGCTAGTGGCGCGTTGGTGCTTGATAATGAGCAATAATATTTTTATACATTCATAAATGAAATCGTGAAGAGCGCCCCGAACACACGAGACGTCACTGACACTGAACGTAAGGTCAAAAAGTCAACACAACCGGACGACCACCCGAAGCACTAACCACTTCGATATGTTGATGCTTGTGATATATTGTTATTTAAGTGTAAAGGAAAAATAAATTTAAATACAACTAGAACGGTGTAAAATTAATAAAAAGAGGTAATTTAAGACGTTAGCGCACGCATAGGCGACTCTGTGTCGATAACTCCTTTCTTTCATCTGTCCTCATCTTTCGGAAACGTTACATTGAAATAACAATGTATTAGGTCGTGATATTTGTTTTCATCCAAATTCCAGTCGGCTTGGTGTCCTGGCGCGGCGGTCCTCGGCCCCGGGCGCCGACCTATCGCTTGCGCTCTTCGCTCCTTTCCACTTCGACTCTTGCACTTTTGCCTCTAAATCTTTTGCATGCGTGCTTATGCAGTGTAATCGATCTTGTGTCAGTGTATTTTGTTTAGGTGTACATACCTGTAATCGACCTAGCCTTAATACCCACATCGAACATAACATAGGTACAATATTGTTAATGTGTCCGGCGGGCGCGGGTAGCTTCGCGCCCGGCGGCCTGGTTGTTGTACGTTTCCGTTTTGCATGACTTAATATAAGATCGATATTCGTTTAGAGTAATTGTAAAGATGTAGATAACACGGACTTCGTTGTGTTACCGTTGACAAAATTAGTGTAGTTAACGCAATCTTTAAAGTTTTATCGATGTTTTATGCTTAGGTATAAAGTTAACGTTGTGTGAGCAAATTTTTCGAGCGATTAAAGCGTTAGTTGAAGTTGGCTGATCCCTCGATGAAATAATTGGATCATCTAACAAAATACACGAGCGGCACATCGCGGCACCGGCGCGTGTTGCGTTGATGCAATTAATCATCGCGGGTGCGGGTTATCGGTAATGTTGTTAAAGGTAATTGTTCGAACGTTTGACTCCGCGTTTAAGCTGCAAATGCAAAAGATTTGTTATCGTCAAAAGCTGTGATATATAAATAAAAATAAACTAATGCTACGTGCCGACGCGGACCGCTCGGCCCTTCGATTTTCTCACGTTAGCTTCTCTAACTTCGATCTATCTTGACTCTTCGATCACTAACACTCTCATCTCGGCTTACACTTCTTCAAATATGCCTTCATCTCTTTCTGTAGTTTTCGAATCCTTCCTTGTGTTCTTTTTGATGAGCACATCATGTATTTCCATCGCCAGATTGTAAATCATTCTGCGCATTATTGTCTTCAAATGCTTGCATTCGCACACATTTTGCCACGATCGTTCACCTCGCTAAATACTTGGCATGTTCCATTTGTTATCTAACTTTCAGGTCAATTAAACCTTCCTCACATTATTTATCCTTCGCGGTATCAGATCGTATAAATTTATTCAATATACACCCACATGTAAATACGACAAATACAACAATATTTCTGAACGTCTATTAAGAATGCTACTCTATTTTCTGATGTATAAGATTCAAAATATTTTCTCGCACTCTAATGCACATATATATTTTCATAGCTTGTTTCACTAGGAACTTACGTTCGACACGCCTACTCGTAGCTATCATTACGCCTACTTTCTAACCTATCAACAAATTATCGCTGTTGGGTTCTTCTCTACCTAAGGCCCGTCCTCCTTCATTGAAACCTTCACGATCTTTATATTAATAAGGTATAACATTAAATCTTCACAGTGTACGTGTGTTTAGTCTAGGTTTATCATGTATTACGAAAATAGTTCTATGTATGTGCATGGCAATTCTAGATAAATGATTGTTCGTAGTTATTCGTAATAAACAATAATAGGATTAAGATTCTTTCGGACCTGTTTTTGTATTGTTTACGTGACCAATACTTCACCTGTATCAGTCTTTCCACTTAACGTACCTAATATTTCCCTGAGCTACCACTTCCTATCTTCCTTCTCTCCTGTTTCTCTATCGTAGATCTAATCTGTACTCTTCGTTGTTGGCTCTCATTGACGTAGAGTGTTTAGAGATTATTTTGGTACGTAGCGAGGTTTAGGTATAGCTTAAACGTTTGAATATTCTCGCTAACTGTCACTAAATTAAACGAACGACTAACTTCAGAACTGCGGATGGATTTATGGAAAGATTTTGTTGCATGAAAGTGTAAAAGCTCTTGGAAAGTGATCCGGTGTCGTTCTCTCAGTATAAGTCTAGTGATTTACGTTTAATAATAATATAACACTATTTAGACGCTTGGGTAAAGCTGTCTTGTTTGTATGTAAGCTTTCAATGTTCGGTGTATAATGTAAGGTTAATGTAACGTCGCTAAGCTCTGCTACTTGTGAAGGAATTTGGGTGATATCAAATGGTTGTTCGTTTTGTAAAATTTTGTTATAGTTGCTTGTATTATTGAATTTAATTTCGGTGTTTTGTAAAACATCGAAATGTAATAGTTTGTGATATACTACACACCATCACTCCACAGTCGATACCGCTGCAACATCGTCTCCGACCCGTCTTTCAAAATTAGACTCTATTGGCAAGCGTGTTAAGAGTGCGTTTGGATAAACCAATTTCATTTTGATTATTAATATAGTGAATTTATAATGAGGTTTATACAAGGTAGACGTGTAGTTTAGTAATAATTGTAAAATTTTTGTAATATCAAAACGACGATCATTGGTTGACACGCCCTTAGAAATAATTTTAAGATTATGACCAATTTCCAGAATTTTCTCCTCGACAAAATCAGTTGGATTGATCTTATGACTTTTGTACTCAGGGTAAATATTATATACTCTATTATTGTTGTCTATTTATATATGTGTATGTTCAGTTAGATCATTTTGGGTAGAAGGTATGACTTTTTGGCCTGCGATGGCACTTGGTAAATCTAATTTCTCTTTATTCGCCCTACGTAGGTGTAACATCTTACTGCAAATCTCGATTCTGGTTAAGTGACTAGCATTCACGTGAAAGAAAATACCAACGAAACTTTGTAAATACAACATATTTCTCTCTTTCCATCTAGTAGATATTACAATTTAAAGTGGTGATGACTTTTACTAAGAAGTTAAAAATTAGGAACTTAATCACGTTCACTAAGTTGGTATTTTTTGATTCACAAAATGCTTTCGGTTAAAAGTTAGACGTAAATATACATTTAAAACCCAAAAGTGTGTTATCACATAGACAGTTGATAGTTGCACTACTAAAATAGGAATCACTCGGTTGCATTTATTACAAATAGGTAAAATGACAATGACGAAATAACTTAGTAATTATAATGTTTAAACAAAACATTTGTAATCTTAAATAAAAGGTTAAAATTAAATGAAACTGCCTGAATAATGGTCGGTAAATCACTGCCACGACATTGCACCTTTCGAAAAATAATTCCAATAAATCAGAACTTGAAAATTACCTACAGCTTGTTCGGAATAAATGTATCACTGAATAGTTCACTATTATCTTTGTGGATTTTTATTGAAAAATAGGCATTTGATGAAAAATATAAACACTAAGCAAAAAACCAAATGAAAAACTAACAGAAACCTAAACACAATGATATATTTTTCAGAAATGCTAATTTTCAAAACCAAAAAATACAAATAGAAAGGGCCGCTAAAATTGAAATATTCTGCAACAGTAGATTGAGACTTAGAGACAACGACACTACCACACTTACACAAGAGCTTACACTAACTAATACCAGTATTATTACATCATCGTTAAACAAAACATATTTTGTAGACTTTTCCGAATAGTATAGAAATTATTTTGAATAAAGAACTGATTTAAGTGCCACAGACCAATTGTTGCACTTTGGATATATTTTTAAAACAAAATCTTGTCTATATTGTGCGAGAAAGTCTTTTTATTTGACGATCTAATGAATAGTTAAAGTTTGAAAATGTTAAGATGTATTTTTGAGGGTAATAAGCTGGTGTTCTAATTATTTTCATTATTATTGGTGATATTTCAACACCACGGCTTATTCTCTCTCAAGTACCAGTTGTTTGTTCAAATAGTATAGTTACTTGGCTAATAGGAACACTTAGCGCGTTATCTTTTAATATTAGTGACATCTAGTGTTAAAGTTGCAAATTACCGAGATCGAACTAAATATTTAAACGTGTAACAAATTTTGAAAATAAACGTTAAGGATTTCGTGAAACCATTATCTGGGATGAACGTGGTTCATTGAGATATATTGTTATGGAGACAAAAAATGTAGTCTATTCAGCATATAGCTTAGAGTTACGAGGGGAAGAAATTGAGGTTATTGTTGACAATGTTTTAGGTAATAATTGGATTGAGCTTTCTACAGGTCTTGTTGTTGACGATGGTTTTAGTTCAGCCTCCTTGGCTCGGAAGGGCTGTCGTAATATAAAGTTTATGTCTGTAATTTAGTTGGAGTTCACACTGTCTATTCTATCACTTAGTAGGTCTCATTATATAGTAGGCTTATTCGCTAACGATTTGTTCGTGTCTTACTATTGCAAAGCGTTGTTAAATTTATTTAAGAGGTCCCAATTAGTTATGTAAAATGTTTAGAGGTGGCCATTTTCATGTGAACTTTATTGTGACTTTGGAAATGGCGTATCTACCATGTTGTTAAATTATAAATAAACTACATTGTACCACCATGCTGTTGTTTTATTTATCTCTTGTTCTCTTTTATTTCTATTTGGCTCTACCAATATTTGAATTATGATCGTTATTAATTCTATAGGAATATGTATGTTATAAAATAATAAAAATAATACAACAGTTAACTTATAGATTTTATTTTACCATATATTTCTACTAAATACTAACAAATATTTACAATTATAAAATTAATTAACTAATATTAAATTCTAGAAAACAGAATTCAAACAAATTTTTACACATCGCAGATTGTTAAAGTATATTTACGATTTTCAGTCGCCTTCTTACATTATTTATTTGTACCAGTTGAAATATTTATTTATTTTTTGTATATAAGAAGGGCTACAAACCAATTACTTTTATTAACATTGATTCTAGCTTCTAGATTTTAAATGTAAAATCTGAACTCACTCATCAATATCATTAGTAATTGGGAGTGAAGTTGCTTAAGTCGCAGATGAATCGTTATCTTATAAATGTGTTAATTAATACGCACTTCAAAGAATATCTTCTTTGCCATTAACATAGCCAGTCCATTTCACTATTATTTCTAAATTCTCAATTTCATTCCAGAAATGATAACGCTGACCAAGCTTTATTTACTTTTTTGTTTAGATCAGTAAATACGGACAAAACTTCCTGTATTGTGGATCTCAAAAAACCATCTTTTGATTTTTCTCTTATCTTAACAATTGCTCTATCATCGAAAAATTTAGTTTTCAAAACAATTTCTTCTGATGTGTCCTCATTCAAATCATCAAGGTCATCACTTCCTGGATTTGTATGCACCTCTATAGGAAATCGACTTAATTTTTCAAGCTTATGTAAAACCTTCCCAACAGGAACAATGCCTTCATCGTCATATACGTCGTTTTCTGACGTCACATCTTCTAAATTATTGTGTTTTACGTTTCTAAGGTTTTTAATTTTCTTTTTACCAACACGATAATCTTCACTGTGAATATTGTTAACCATTTCACTCATTTCATCTGTACTTCGGCGTTTCCTTTTGCGTAATGTATCACAATCAGGATTTGTTATTTGTGGTTCTGGTTTATTATCTAATTCCGTATTTTTCTTCGATTCATAACGAGGCTTGAAATTCTTGGGATTTCTTTTACTTACTCTGTTAACATCAGTTTTTGATAATCGACCTAATCTGCTATTTCTCAATTTAGATATTAATTTTGACTTCAATAACGAGTTATGATCATAATTCCTCTGTTTCCGTAATCGGGATTTCAAATTCAGTTTACGAGGCCTTATTCTTTTTTTACTTTGTCCTTCAGTTTCGTAAGCTTGTCTTTTCACTTTTTGTAAATTTGTTTTTGTGACCAAATCATTTCCTACATTGGACGGAAACATATTATGTATGGCTAACAAATCTTTATTTAAATCAAGTATTCTGTTCTTTAAAGCTTTATGTTCCGTCGTTAGTTCATTTATGACGTCAGTATCATTCAATAATTCGACGAAATCTATTGGAGATTCCTTGTTAAATCTGACATCATATTTATCTACTGACCTTTTATTTTTCTTCATATTGGGATAAATATCTTCACCACTTGTAACAGGTAACGCTTCAACATATTGTGTTTCTTCTGATGTTTCATTGTTATCATAACAAGCGTCTACTTGTGTATTCGCTAGAACCCAGAAACCAAATGATTTTGGTGGTAAATTAATTAGTAAGGTTTTGTATGGTCGCACTCTCTTTACTACTGGCTTGATATCGCCTTCATAATACATCGCACGTCCGTTGACTACTATATTCCTGTAAAAAGATATTTATATTTAGCGTTTAATCATACAGGTTCTACTTTACTTTTTTTTATGGAATCAAGATAGCAAACGAGCATGCAGCACCACCCTTCCGCTGCCGCCCATAACAACTGTGACCGACCTAGAACTAGACTCAAAGGGACTAGGATGGTTAGTAAAAGAAAACTAGCCATAAACTTACCCGCTATGATCATGTCCGAGTATAAACTGCATAATATCTCCGCCCTCTTCCTTCTTCGATAGTTTTATTGAAAACCTCGCTGGTTCGGTGTCCATGTTAGCTCCAAACAGCGTGACGGCTCCCGGCACCGGCTTGTGACGCAGCGATGTACAGTGCGCAAACATTGTCGCCTCGGAGGCTTCGATATCTACGTTCAACACCTTCTCTCCGACTAAATTCTTGAAGAGAAGTGCCATGTAGAAACTCTGGAAAAAATTAAATAAATATAATATTATGCTAGAAACAGTAATTATTATAATTAAATCTTATGATTCGCCAGTATGGCTTAGCCTACTACTGAGCTCAATTCCCTCCTCGTCAATGAAGAGACATAGAGTATGTTACATTCGTTCGCCAATATATGACCTCCTATATTTACTCTTTTAAAGCAGTAACCAGGCGATCAAAAAACGAATCTACACTCTACTAATTTACAATATGTAGCCAAAATTGCTACTGGTAGCACAGATTTGAAAATAGTTACTACGCTTGTAGTTTTTTACAAAGGTCATTCAAGACGAACTTATACTTATACTTATAGGGTACTTTCGGTAGTGAAAAAAAACTTGGTTTTTCATCATTTTCATTTATATTAATTAAGCAACAAAAAATATATTTCGGTAAAATAAACACGCTTTCTCGCCTTAAAATAAAATAAAATATGAATTCTTTTTTATATCCGGAAAAACGCTGTCAGCACTTGTCAGCCATGTTGATGACGCAATAATGGTAAAAACAACAGTCGCGTGTATGTATGACCAGCATTCATGAACTGACAAATGAATGCAATGACGAAGCACGAAACTGAACTAACAGTTTGGTTGGTTGGTTTTTGTTTTTGCCTTTACGACGTCACACCATTCCTATCTCAATGAATGCCTCTCGTGTTTCAGGTCACGTGACATACAGATTCAAAATTTCTAATTTTAATATTATATATTAAAATAATTATGTGCTTTTATGACTCAAAATCAGAATATTAAAGTATATTTCTACATTTTTAATTTTTATCAAATTTCATAGTTTATTTTTCATTACGGAAAGTACCCTATTCTAAACCTACCAGAGTAGGCTCGTACAGCTCAGATTCCACCAGCTCCCTGAAGTGCACGGCAAAGCCGTTCTTGGCCGAGTACCCGAGGCTGGTCATCCAGTCGGCAGCGCGCTGCAGCTCGTGGGAGCGATGGCTGGTCTCCGTCAGCCACAGCGGCGTGGCGCTCCGGCTGAGCACCTTCAGCAGCTTAAGTCGGTCCTTCTCTGACATCCGCTGCAGTTCTTGGGATGAGGAGTTGCTGGAATAATTGGTTTTTAAGTGAATCAGTGAACGCTCGAACATCGCGTCGGGAAACTTGAATATTTTACAATTTTTGCAAAATGTTTCATCGGAGCTCCACTCCTATTGGTGCTTCTAAGTGTATAGAAATATGGTCAATTTCTCAATAAATGGAATTTCAAACACAAAAAGAATTTTTCATTTCGCACCAGTAACGTAATTTTTTCAGTTACGCACCATTTGTCAGTTCATGAATGCTGGTAATGCCTGAGATTAGCTCGTTCAATTCAAACGGAGAAACGAACTCACTTATAGAGTTCGTTAGAGTTAGAGTTCGTTAGTTAGTTAGAGCTTTATTGGGTGAATTACCCAGGTGCGTTTTTGGGACGGCAACGATGTAATTCGATGTGTACAAGTTAACTACAATAACACAAATTTTTATATAAGTACTTTTATCGGTCATCTATACGTTAATGAGGGTATAATAGTACATTATGATACAAGTGCGCGAAGTTGGTCATTACAGTCGAGGCGGTATTGCACAGCCCGAGCCGCAAGGCGAGGGCTGTAATAGAGCCAAGACTGTAATGAACAAAGCACACGCGTATCATACGACGTTTTTCAACACACTTGCGAGGAAAAAAACAATTAGGTATCGACATTTTTCAGTCACAAATCAGCAAATTATAAACGAACAAATGTTTGCACAAAATGGCGCGGTTTATTTTTTCGCGCGCCGTATCTTTGGTTGAATAACTATGCGCGCGCAGGTTAAGTCCAGAGGCACCTAACATTCAGCCACAATATATTAAACTAAATAATTATGTATTTCTAATAAGAATTTACGGTAATTAATGATTTAAAATATTGTATTTTTTACTTTTAAATGCTTTAATAGATAATTAGATGAAGTATAATCTTATCTTATCAGATTTTGACTAAGTACAACAAGTTTATTTATTTACAAAATAACAAATCTTTTGGTAACAACCTCTTTACGGATATTAAAAAAAAAGTGGAATAAGAAAAACACTAGTGCAGCAATGAAAAGTAAAACGCACTAGTGTGTAATAAACCGCATTCCGGGCGTAAGACTAAAGTAAAAATATCAACTTTACGAGCAAGTGTGTTGAAAAAGGTATTAGAGTTATAGGTTCCTTATAAAAAAAAGTCTAAGACCTAAAATCTAATTACGGTGTATTGTCCCAATTACATTTCTTTGCATATTTTTGTAATTTATTTTTTTCCCGTGAAATAATTAGATTATAGAGTAATGTCATTTACAAGTACATTAAATAAGCTAACTAATTATATATTTTAGGATAGAATTAAGTGAGTATAATAGCTATTAAAAGTCCTTCAAAATTGTCCCGCAGAAAAAGGCAATATCGCTGGTGCATTTTGAATGCTTCATTACTTTTAACTTAACGATTTTGAAAACCCCTAACTATCAATCCCTGCACGGCCCAATTGTGCTCTTCTCATCAGTGTATGTGGACTATGAATAAACTGAATATTTTTCCCGTTAAACACGTAAATGCTTGTCGCGGTGGCACAGGAATACAAAATTATCTAATATCGGTGACATGTGCATTACTAAAAGTTTAAAGCAGATTAAAACGAAATTTTATGGAGGCTTATATTATAGGTATTCAGACACAATATTAAAATAAAAGTCAAAGAATAAATAATAGTATTCTTAAAAATTCAAGTTTTGACTCCGATTTCTAAGTCCGGTGGCACAATCTCGGTGGTTTCGGTGGCAAAATAGGGCTTTTCTCGCGAAGCCATCAACCTGTGAACCAACATATGGTCTTCTTAAAAGGTTGTGTCTCCCTAAGGATAATCAGCTTTCTATCTGAGTGACATAGGAAGGTCGTAATAGGCGGCTCCTGCTCAGATATGAAACCTATAAGTACTGATGGTCCCCAAGGGTCTGGGCTATCTCCTACACTATCCACATGTCGATGACATGCTACAGCGTGATACTGGCATTCATTGCTTTACAGATGACGTCACAGGAGGTATCTGGTTATAGTATAAAGGCCTACACCTATTACACAGGCCTTCCGAAATACTATCAGTTCCAAGTGGAGGATGGCAGACTCAATCTTGTGTCTGAAGTCAAGAACTTTTGACAAAGGAATATCTCCCGCCAGGCGAGTCGACATGCCTGCCTGTCGAGGCTTTTTTGTATACTTGCGAGTGGTAACTAATTTTCTATAGCATGATTCATGTTTCATGGCATCATCATGTGACGTGCGCGCTATGTCACCACAACCTGATTTTGCTCGAACCGAAGGTCGATCCGGTGTTGCAGTCCGTCCGTGTTCTCGATGTTGGTAGCCTTCGTTGATATGCCTCAATCCACGCAGAGTTGGGAGGGTAAGACGACAGATGTGGAGGGCGAGTAATGTGAATTCCAGTCGTCGTGTGTGCAGTAGCTGGTCCTGGGAAAGAAAGTGCTTGCTTGCGACATATACTTCGATGAGCCTGGCATGCATGTGTCCGTTGGGTGTGAACGATGAGCCTGAGCCGCTATCGGTGCTCAGAAGAGATATTCTTGTCCGAGGGTCACCACTTTTGCAAAGGGATATCCCCCGCCAGACGAAAGACATGTCTGGGGGGCGGCTGGCTCCAACTGTCCCGACTGCCCCGATTGTTTGCCAAGGTTTTCTTGTAGAATACGGAGAGGCTGGCAACTCTGCATCTATGCTCTAGGCTTTCAAGTTTAAGGGTTACCAATAAACCTCTTAGCATGATTCTTCGCTGAATCCAATGCTGATAGGTGACATTTCGCAGCGCCAGCCCAAATGTTGCAGCCACACATGACCTGTGACCATACCTGTGCTATACGTAAGATTAGTAATTGTTGCGGTGTGAAGTACCACTAAAACACCTTAGCTAGGACCTTTTTCACCCTCCCATCATCACACCACACGCCTAAGATTGAAGTTCTGTCCACATTGATTGGATTCTTGGAGAACTTCTGCAGTCTGACTCTCGCAACTGTTTTTTGACGAACTTCCTTCCGAGGTATTCCCAGAGCGCCATAACATGGTGTTTTTCAAGAAAGGTGAAAGGTGCTTTTCTTCCTGGGCCGGCATTGCGCTGGCGACTCCCCTGGTGTTGTTCGTGTCCATAGGCGACGATTACCAGTAACGATCAGTTGAATCTAATTAAATTTTGCCTATCTTTTGCGTTTAATATTGCATTAGGAACGGGGTAGCTCTGGATTCTTTTTTTTCTTCTCACTAAGTTTTTTTAAAAGGTTCTTCTGTCGTCTGTCACGCAAGATCATAACAAGAGATAACAATGGTTTCTTCTAGGACTGCTGGTAAAACGAGGAAAGTTCTTAATGAGAGTAATGCAGACTACTTTAGCGATTTCGTCGTTTTTTGAGCTTAATAAATGTTTAAACAACAACCGCAGTAAATTTTTATAAAAGTAAAATATACGTATCATAATTTGGGATGCTTAATTTGTTGCTAACTTAAAGTTTTTTACTAAAAATACTGTATTAAAATTATCATACTCTTATTATTTCTAATTCCTGTGGCATTAATAAATTTCGGTGAATAGGATTTTAATTCCAGTGGTTCTTACGCAATTTCGGTGGCATTTGGTAACTTCAAATGAACATATCTCATGACCTATATATATTTTTGCAATCTCTACTATATGACTAAATATAACGACAATTAAGCTATTATTAAGACCAAAAAAATATATCAGAAACAGCAAAATAAAATTCGCCACTGGAATTAGGCAAAATTCGTGTTTGTTGAAATTCACCCTATTATGTTAATAAAGGTAGCTGACAAAAGAGCATACGAGCTTACAGATGGTAAGTTTCATTTTCATAAGCTAAGTTGGCATCGAGAACGACTGACGAAAGTATGCTACGATAAACGCATGACTCATTCATTCAGTTTATCGATAATATTATCGACGACCCATAGGCAATAGGATTTTATAAAAAATACCTACAATACTTCTACATACTAATTTGGGAGGGTAGATTTCGTTTCTTGTGTAAAGAATAAGCGTATTGTTTTCTTTTCATTATTACTTAAATCATTTTTAATAAAAATAGCAATTCAAACAGAATAAAATTTAACTTACAACTTACAAGTAATAAAAACATTGTGTTTTTACTCCGACGGTTTACGACAGATTGAGGCAGCGAAAAAAGACCATGGTAATAATTTTATGCTCCACGGCAGCGTGCGTGTAGATGAGAAATGGAACAATTCGCGTTTATTGTTTATAACGTCCGTGATCGTCAGTGATCATCACTTATGCATTGTCAGCCAAGACAGAAGAGAGAAGGAATGAAAAGAAGTGCTGACTCTCAAGTTCTCAGCCAACAACAGTAATGTGAATCATAGCAAGAGTTTTTTGTAAGTATACTGCTAAATACGTTTTTAGCAAAGGTCAGTTGCATAATATGTTCCATCACATTCGGCTATGGAGTTATAAACTGATTACTAATCTACTGATTATAAATAGATGATAAATAGATTACCAAAGTTTTAAATAAGTCGTCTGTATCGTGTATTTTATTTATTTATCTAATAGATCGCCGGCATAACACTCATGAATAGGTAGAGTTAAAGTAACAAGATTAAAACTAAATACTATCTTAAATGAACAATGTTTTAAACGGTCCTTTAACCTTCGAAAGATTATTATCGTAGATAACAAGATAAATATTTATATTCGTAGAAACATTTATCTAACTTCCTACGCAGGTGGGTGGGTGTAGGTAAGGTCATCCACGTGTCTGTGAATTTATGATCGGATTAGATCTACACCACGCGTCAGTCATTTATTATCTCTGCGTACCTATAACTATTACTCAGTCAGCAACTTATAAAACATATCCAATTGATTAGGTTTTTATTAACTCTATATAGGTAGCCTAAGCATACGAACGAGCAGTTTATTCAACATAGCATAATAACATGAAACATTTTTTACGAACACTACCACACCCATACAGCCCGCATGAGGCATGGATAACAAGAAATAACACACCACTAATAATGCAAACTTACAACCATAATGACTTAAGAACAAACATTTATCTCTCATAAATAATTTTTTGCCGCAGCCGGTAATCGAACCCGGAATCTCTGACTTCGCAGATAGATAGATAGATACGTACATAATATTATATTATCTATTTTACTTAGTAAAACAACTCACCCATTAAGAAACACAGCATCAAACATCTCATCGGACAGCGTAACATAGTCCTTGAAGTCGCTCTTGGAGTCCACCGCAAGGCACGGCGTGACGTCACCGCCCACCACGCGCCAGCGACCCTCCCGGCCCGCGGGGAAGGTCTCTGTGATGACGCGCAGGGTCTCCAGGTCGTTGAGGTACTCCTCGATTGACTGGTTGTTGCAGGCTGGGGGGTTGAGGGTGATGGTAAGATGTCTGTGTATTTGGCTTTGATTAGATGCAGAGTATATGTCTCTTTGTAATTTAGAGTCCTAGAGCGTAGGTACCTACTACCTACTCCACCAAGATGTTTTGGTGAGGTTTGGCTACCCAAACATTGATTTAATTTTGAGTCAAAATCTAATTTGTATGTGTTTCTAATAACATAAACAAAATATTTAAATCAAATTCAAATCATTTATTTCAAATGACAATTTTTATATTAACCAAAGTTTCGCACAAGTGTCATACGAAATATTGAATTTTGAATCTTAAATTTTTAAAAGGGAGTAAACCCCTCTGCACATTTAAAGCACATTTAATTTAAAAATTTACAAATTATAGTGGCTTATGACATCTGGAAGCTTCCAACATCGCATAAAACGTTAAAAGTAGGTATTGCTATAACTAAAAAGACAAGAACTAAAATCTATATTTAAAACTCTTGCGTTACTGAGTGATTGACTGACAGACAATGCACAGCCGAAACCACTGAACGGAAGAAGCTGAAATTTGGCATGTATGTTCCTTGGGGAGTGTAGGGGAGCACTAAGAGAGGATTTTTGGAAATTCCACCCCGAAGGGGGTGAAATAGGAGGGTGAAGCCTGCGGATGGAAGCTAGTTGAATCTAATTCTTGTACCTATAGAAACGAAATCTCACCATATCCCAACTGCCAAAAGATATCCCCGATATTGGCCTTGTCAGCTACCGTGAGGATATTCAACGCCGTATTGGGATCCCACATGCCACTGGAGGTCTTCTCCTCATTATTCAGGGCGAAGACCAGATCGAAACCAGTTTTCTTGGCCCACTGGACAAAACGTTCCCAATCCTCATGAGTTACCGTCAGCTGATCTGACAATTTATTCCTGGTTTCTCTGTGGTACTCGTTCATGGATACTTTTTGAGGAGTGCTTCCATCGTCCAACAGTTTAAGAGCGTCAATGGATATCGTGGAGTTGTGGAAGGTCGTTTGTGATGTGGAAGGCCCTGCTATTCGGATGTAGGCAGGTGTTAGAGATGATGCCATGCAAATGCATTCTTTTCTGTAAAGTAAGTAATTTTGGATTATTTAACTAACCTTGAGAAAAAATTTTGTGAAGGAAAATTTTGGTTTATCTATAATAATGGATGTTGTTACGTCTATAAATGAATAAATAAACAATATCACACTATACGCGTCCTAAATTTTCGTTATAACACCCGCTACCTAGGAACAAGCATTTATTTGTCACTTATAGCCTACATCTACCCCGGCCGGGAATCGAACCCGGGACCGCTTGCTTCTTAAGCACGGTCATCATTCATTTCACGTCAGCAAAAACACTAATCATACAGTTACATTACAATTAGCTACCTGCTATCATCTTTCTTTGTACTAATATTGTCTAATCTATGTTGACTAGCAACGCCTCGGCGATGACTTTGTTGTTCTTGGATGGATGGATGGATATAATCCATTAACAACGAGGAATGAATACTTATCGGAGTAACTCTTCGTTCCATATCCTAGCTAAAGCAAAAATCTGAAAAGACTATCAAATACTTACGTCTTATACTTGCCGCTGGTGGAGAACAAATACTTAGGGTCTATGGTGAAGCTGAGGAACCGGGGGTCCACCAGGTTGACGTGGGCTTCCGTGCCCACCCTCACGCTGTACGTGTCCCCGGCCGCCCCGGACAGCATCGTGAGTACCTGCGCTATGACTATCACTGACACTGCTTGCTCCATCGTGAGCGCTTACTACTAAAAGGCGAAAACTGGGATGTGCTTGATTTATTTATTACTTTCATACGGAATTTTTCTTACGTGACGGCGGGTTTTCGGATTTGGGTATTTCGTGATTTACCTCTATTATGCAAAATGCAAAATCCATACTAATATTATAAATGCGAAAGTCTGTCTGTCTGTCTGTCTGTCTGTCTGTCTGTCTGTCTGTGACGTTTTCACGGCTAAACCACCGGTGCGATTTGGATGCAATTCGGAATGAAAATAGTTGAAGACCCAGAGTCACATATAGGCTACTTTTTTTTTCAAAAATCAACCCCTAAATGCTTGAAATAGGGGATGAAAGTTTGTATGAAAAATCTAAACCGCCTGACCGATTTCGATGAATTTTCCCAGGAAGATAGTTGATGACGTATCTTCTTCCCCACTTCCCCGGTTCGCGATATAAACGAATTCTACGCGGGCGAAGCCGCGGGCAAAAGCTAGTAGATCATAAATCAAAGGTGCCATCTAATGGTAAGACAATAATACCAAATGTAGCACTAATACATTGCCACATAATAAGAAAGAAGGTACAGGTTTACAAAGTAACAAGCAGAAAAATAACGCATCACGTCCAGCTGAAATCTAATAATATAGGTACCTAGTTACATACATCTCCTGTATCTGATCATCTGTCCTTTACTGTACGGGTACACCTACGTCTTATCGCGTTAATTATCGCGCTAATGTGGTGAATTAAGAAAAAAATATAATTGCAAAAATTGTGTTATTAAGGCGCAGATGTAGCCGTAGCAAAAATTTACTTTTCTATGTGAGTAAATATAAAGTTATTTCCCAAATTCATGTCACCAATACCTTCGTAGCCAACTAAGCTTGACCTGGCTACATTATTGACGACCAAGATGGTGCAATGGTTAACACGCCAGATCGCTGTTCCGAAGGTCGGGTTCGATTCCCAGCGAGGCAGAGGCAGCAGGCTATTTGAGTTTAATTTTCGGTTCTTGGTCTGGGTGCGTGTTCTTGTCTTGTGTGTTTTTCATGGCACCCACCACTCAGGGAATCCTAGTGTAGGGCTATGAGTGTGTAGCGTTATTTTATTTATTATACACATACAATAAACTGTCGTATCGTGCAGTCGCGCTGCGACACGAATTTCGCTGAGCCAGTCAAATACCTACTGCATGTTTAGCATCTTTATACATGTATTGTTGGAATTAATCAAACAATGTTGTGTTTATGTTTGGGTGTTATGTCACGTAAGTTACCTATCTAAAAATCTGCTGTGACAAGTATTTCTCAAAACCTAAACAGGAAGTAACCACAACTAAGTATAATAAATTAATATGATGTGCCTGTTATTGTAATAGGTATCCATAGGGACACATCGGGACCCATCTGTCTTTATGGATCCTTTCCTGTGCTTTCCTGCTTTTCCTGTGACCTCATTTGAACCTAGCTCAGGTCACAGCTACTAGGTACCTAGTAGGAATCCTACGATTATAAATGTGAAAGTTTGTGAGGATGCATAGATGTTTGTCACTCTTTCACGCAAATACTTATAACCGAATTATAATAAAACTTTGCTTTAATAAATATTTATGCTATAGAAACCACCTCCAACCTCTCAACCAATCCGCACTGGAGCATACTGGTGGGGTATGCCCTAGGCCTCCTCAATAATGAGGAGAGACTCTTGCTCAGTGATGATGGGTTGTAGTTATAGCATAAAACCTTTGATGTTTTAAATGTCTACATGGAACATCGAATCCGCGAAAACGTGTCAAAAAATTGTGGTGGTGGTAAATTTTTATATCATAGACAATAGACGAACGTGAAAAACATCGCCTACACGCACACATGCTTGATAATGTTGCCTTGTTTTTTTTTGTTTTCATTGTAGGGCGACGCTCAATCTAGATATTTTAAACATCAAAGCATAAAACTTATGCTACTTTTATTCCGATATTTCTACGGGATCAGAATTAACGCGTAACATAAGGACGTGACGTGCTAACCGAGTGATTACACTATAAACGCGTATTTACGCGTTCTAGGAAGGTATTTGGATCGTAATCACAGCACCTTAAAAGTATGACAATATAACGGACATTTCTTAATAATTATCAAAGCAAAGCCGCGGGCAATAGCTAAATTAATAAAAGTTCACAAAAACAATACAGTCTGTATTGGCTGAATGAAACTATTTTTCTAGACTCGTATAAAGAATTTATGACGTTTAAAGTGACGTTGTCCTGTCCTTCGATTTGACAGCTGTAATTACTTTTTTAATGTCATTTTAATGACATGACATTAGTCATCCGATATGATATGTCATATGATGCATATCTTCTTCGCTACTAGTATTTATCAAACATTTTTTGCTATTTATCGTGTTATCATTCCTTACCAACAAAATTGGCGGATCTGTAGCCCGTGCCGTTCGACTAATCACTTTCATACACCACACAATGTATCGAGTTTGAATGCACAAAGAATTTCAAGGCGAAATCCATAATTGATACATTTATCTCGTAATTCATGCGTGTTTATCAGTGTTGTGATGTTGTTGTGTGAGTAAAATGGACAGCGAGGAGAATAAAAAGGCGGAGGAGGGCAAGAGAGAACTTCCTGCCGGCCTGCAGAAGATTTGTCTGGTGTGCGGAGACAAAGCATTGGGTTACAATTTCAACGCCATTTCCTGTGAGAGTTGCAAGGCGTTTTTCAGACGGAACGCTTTAACAAGTAAGGAATTTAAGTGCCCTTTCTCAAATAATTGTGAGATTACTGTGGTGACGAGACGATTTTGCCAGAAATGTCGTTTGGAGAAGTGTTTGTCTATCGGAATGGTGAAGGAGTTTATAATGTCAGACGAAGACAAAGCAGAAAAGAGACGGAAGATAGAGGAGAACAGAGCGAAGAAACGTCAGCTTCAGGATCCGGAAGACGTGGTATCTAGCTCTAAAAACATCAAACCTGATGATGATACAACTGTGAACTTCATGCCGGTTCAAGATTCAACAGTACTTCAGTATGACGTCTTACATAGTACCACATGTAGTCCGAATAGTTCTGTACAGTCTCCGCTGCACCAAGACATTGAATCGATGCAGTCGCCTCCCGTATACAGCCAGTATACACCAGTACAAACTGATCCTTACATGAAAGTGTATCCCATAGATGAGAAGACTGTTATTAACCGGGTGATCTATGAACACCGGGTTGCCCCGGATCAATACGGTTTGTGCGACAGTATGGACAGTGTGTACCCAGAGCAGACCAAGCAAAATAGTATACGGTGAGTATTGTTGAAGCTCCATGATATGAGTCACAAGTTAAAAAAAGTTAAAACCACAAAATGACATAGTGTTCTTACCTATTGTATTTTGTATTGCCTATAACCAATTTAATTGTCCTTGTGAATCATTAATTTGTTGTCCTCAACCTTTCAATGGCTCACTACTAGGCATTAGTCTGTTCTCACTACTGATTCGGCCTATTGAATATGAATACTCTACCATAAAACTTTGTATCACTGGCATTTGAGGATACTATGACCTCATTGTTGGCAAAAAATGTTATGAATAACATTCTTTGGTTAGTTTGTTAATAGTTACAAGGACTGTAACACAGTCACAGATGTCACAGATGTCTTGTTACCCTTACTACAACATATTAATTATTAATTTTAGTAACATTTCATGTATTTTTAATCAGCCTTGCTTTTATAATGAAGATGTTATTTTTTCATTTTGGAGTAGTTATTATATTTTTATTTTGTAGACAAATCCTCACCAATGGAGACTCAATAGTGTACAGAGAGGCAAAGCCTCAACATGTGTGTGAGGAGCTCCCCTCCCCATCAACAAGCACCAACCCAGACGTCAATAAGGCCCGAGACATATTACAGGATGTTGAAAGGTTGGTTGTGTGTTTACCCTGAATATGAACCATATCTGTAATGTTGAATGTTCTTAGAAACCAATGCAACAAACATATACATAATGTCAATGACACATGTAACAGGACTCCTAATTAGTGAGGGGTATGAGAGTGTCAATTTTTATTGTTATTATTTCAATTTATAGTCTGTGTACTGGTTAACTGGATTGATTACATGGTGGATTATTTATTAACATAATTTTATAGTATAAATAGAATTGTTAGAGAGTATACATAGACAACTATTGTTTTCTGGAATTTTTGTTAGCTTTTTTTTGTTGTTACGAGTTTGTAAAACTTGGATAACTGTTATTGGCTCAACATATCAGTAATATATTGTATTGTAATTGTATTACTTATAAAAGCTGTTGTTATCCCAAATAAAATAAAAAAATAATAATTACTTTCTTTACACCATACTAAATTATATTTTGTAAAAAAGAAATATTTTACTTCTTTACTTTTTTGAAAAAAAATGTGTCCATTCACATGGACATCTCAGCGTATTTTTACAATAATAGTTACCTCTTATTATATATATTGAAGGTAATAAAACTGCAACTGTTTATTAAAAATCAAATGTTTATTTATTCTTTATTTAATGTATCATATAGCATATAAAATTAGTCAATGGTTTTGATGGAATTCGCGAAAACACTTTCGCCCACCAGTAAAACATAAGTGTATATCGCACTTCAAGCACAACACGTGTTACGTGTTTTACCTTTACATTCTGGTTTTTTGCATCTCGTCGCTTCCTTCTTTTTATCATACTCAGGCAAATGATCAACAGTATCATATTGAATTTCACTCGCTGGCCTTATTTCAACAACACTGCGAGGATGTCGCTGTGGTATATTGGTTGGGGTATTTACCGCGGACTACTTGGACCAGAGGATGGACGTCCTCGTTTTCTTGCAATCAGTGGCTGTCCCATTTTTATCAGGACCTCAGCAGCTCGCTGTCAGAAGTGCAAAAAGTCTAGAATATCTTTTTTCGAAACATTACAGGTCTTGCAATCTTCTTGATATTCCAGCCAACTATTGCTTAGTGCTAAATCAATGGCGTGGAATATCATGCGTAACGTCCATTTTTTAGATCTGATACAGATGCGATACAAACTGATAAGGTGGTCTGTTTTGTCAACGCCACCCATTCCATTGTTATATAGACGCACAAGCTCAGGGCGTGGAATTGATATATATTTCTTGGACACTTTGTTCCATCTTCTTACGTCATCTTGTTCTCCTATACCGACAAAATTCGATGCAAGAACGACACCCTTGTTGTTCATCCATTTTATGGCTACTACATCTTTAGTTTTTAATTCCCCGTGTGGTTGCCGGGTTCGCTTTTGTAGAATAGCACCACTCCTATCTCTTCCTGGGATGTCGTAAAAGGCGACTTATAGGACTCCAGGAGACGGGCAGCAGCGTCTTCCTGTGTAATGCCAACATCTTCTGCGGTCACCAACACGCACTAGCCAAGCGCGGTGACTACCTGGCTAAACCCCCTTATGGTAGCCGCATATAAGCCCCGGCCCCCAGTCCCCGGCATCTCCGCTATTCCTGGTTACGGTAACGGCGGAGCAGGGGGTGCTAAGAATCTCCGGCAGAGATCAGGCTACCAAAACCGACGACCTCTGCACCTGGCAACATACAACACCAGGACACTGAGGACCGACGACAAGGTAAAAGAGCTGGAAGAAAAGATAGACAAGTTAAACTGGAGTATTGTGGGTTTATCTGAAGTCCGAAGACAGGGTGAGGACACGATAATACTCAAATCCGGAAACTTGTTCTTTCACCGGGAGGGCGAACACCTGTCCCAAGGTGGTGTCGGGTTCCTCGTCCACAAGTCCCTCGTCAACAACATTATGGAAACCGGGAGCGTGTCGGCAAGGGTAGCGTACCTGATACTCAGAATATCTAAGCGGTATTCGTTGAAGGTCATCCAGGTTTACGCGCCGACTTCGACACACCCCGATGATGAGGTTGAGGTCATGTATGAGGACATTAGTAGAGCCATACATACCTCTAAAGCTCATTTCACAGTTGTGATGGGGGACTTTAACGCGAGACTAGGCGTGCGAAACGGTGATGAGATGAAAGTGGGACCCTTCGGATTTGGGAGACGGAACCACCGAGGACACTTGCTGGCAAGCTTCTTGGAGAGGGAGGGCTTATTTATGATGAACTCCTTCTTCAAGAAGAAGCCCCAACGCAAGTGAACTTGGATAAGCCCTGATGGTTCCACGAAAAGCGAGATAGACTTCATACTGGCAGACAAACGGCACATATTCAATGATGTCTCTGTGATCAATAGGTGTAAAACCGGTAGCGATCACCGCCTTGTGAGAGGCACATTGAATATCGATGTGAAGCTGAAACGGTCACGCCTTATGAAGTCTACGCTTCGCCCAACACCTGTCCAAATCCAGGGTTCCGAGAGCTTTCAGCTCGAACTCCAAAACCGTTTCGCGTGCCTGGAGTCGTGCGATTTGCGGAGGAATAACGCAAATCGTGTAAAAAACACGATCGAGCGGAACCAAGGCTCCAAAGTGTTCGCCAGAGACCTGTGTATTGGCCAAAGTCAGCTTACGAGGTTGAAGACCGAGTCCGGTACCATAGTCTCGTCAAAACCCGAAGTTCTGAGAGAAACGGAGAGCTACTACGCACGGTTGTATGCCTCCTCGCAAGCTCCAAGTCCTCACAAGGAGAGCGACAAGCGAGCCAAATTAACCCGACATTATACCGAGGATATCCCGGACGTCAACCTGTATGAGATTAGAGAGGCCCTGAAACAGCTTAAAAACAACAAGGCACCGGGAGATGACGGAATCACAACAGAGCTGCTAAGAGCTGGAGGGAAACCCCTTCTGGTGGCGCTCCAGAAGTTGTTCGATTCCGTTATCAATACTGGAACTACCCCGGAAGCGTGGAGCAGAAGTGTAGTGATCCTGTTCTATAAAAAGGGCGATAAGACCTTTTTGAAGAACTATAGGCCCTTCTGAGCCACGTTTACAAGCTGTTTTCGAGGGTGCTCACTAATCGCATTGCACGCAGGTTTGACGACTTCCAGCCTCCCGAACAAGCAGGATTCCGAAAAGGCTACAGTACCATAGACCACATACATACGCTGCGGCAGATAATACAGAAGACCGAGGAGTATAATCTGCCGCTATGTGTTGCCTATGTGGACTATGAGAAAGCCTTCGATTCTATCGAGACCTGGGCGGTACTAAGTTCTCTCCAACGGTGCCGGATTGACTATCGGTATATCGAGGTGTTAAAATGTTTATACGCATCAGCCACCATGTCCGTCAGAGTACACAACACAGTGACGAACCCTATCCAACTGCAGAGGGGTGTCAGGCAAGGGGATGTTTTGTCCCCAAAACTGTTCACCTCTGCGTTGGAAGACATGTTCAAGCTGTTGGAGTGGAAACGACGTGGCGTTAACATCAATGGCGAATACATAACACATCTTCGATATGCCGACGACCTAGTCATTCTGGCGAGTTCCATGGAAGAACTTAGTACTATGCTCGGGGACTTGAACAGCGCCTCACAACGGGTAGGTCTTAAGATGAACATGGACAAGACGAAAATCATGTCGAATGTCCATGTCACACCTGTACCGGTTGTTGTTGATGGCGCTGCTCTCGAAGTTGTTGACGAGTACATTTACCTGGGACAAGTGATCCAAATGGGTAAGTCCAACTTTGAGAAAGAAGTCACTCGTAGAATCCAACTCGGATGGGCTGCGTTCGGGAAACTGCGTCATATCTTGTCGTCCAAAATACCTCAGTGCCTGAAGTCGAAGGTTTTCGAGCAGTGTGTGTTGCCAGTGATGACATACGGCTCCGAGAAGTGGTGCTTCACTATTGGTCTGATGCACAAGCTCAGAGTCGCTCAGCGGGCTATGGAGAGGGCTATGCTCGGTATTTCTCTGCGTGATCGAATCAGAAATGATGAGATCCGTAGACGAACTAGGTTAACCGACATAGCCCAAAGAATTAGCCGGCTGAAGTGGCAATGGGCCGGCCATATAGTTTGGAGGACCGACAACCGTTGGGGAAGAAAGGTCCTCGAATGGAGACCGCGTCTTGGAAGAAGGAACATAGGGCGCCCCCCGACCAGGTGGACTGACGACCTGAAGAAGAAGGCGGGCATCCGCTGGATTCAACGGGCTCAGGACCGGGTAGAGTGGCGCCAATTAGGGGAGGCCTACGTCCAACAGTGGACATGGAAAGGCTGATGGATGGATGACATCTTTAGTGCTGTTCGTAACTTGATCAGTATACCCTCTATCTTTTTTCGCACCCTCTCTGTCCGTTATAAACGGAAGTTTTCCAAATCTGTTTACTCTGATCGTCCCACGAGCATAAATTTTTCAGCTTAGTTCTTTTCTAGTGGCATAAAAATTCGTATTGAAAACAAGTTTTTCGACTAAGGAATCTGTAACATATTTTGAAAAATATTCAATAGGTGCAAGTGGCCTATTTATTTCAGATGGTGGCGATCTACAATAGTGATCTAATCAACGTGAAAATAAAATATTTGTTATGAAATCGCGCTTAATTCAAGAGAGAAAAAAAAACATAACCAAAGACGTACCTGTCTTACGTTTATCCATGATGATCGTCGTTGCTTCATTGGTGATTGTGACTTACCCACGTGTAATACCGTTGTGTTTTCTTTAAAGTAAAATTCCTAGATAAGGGCCGGGCACATTGAAATATTTACATTTAGTTTTTAACACCAGTGTATCATATAACGTGAATTTCAAAAGTATGTCCATTGGGATGGACACCAGGTTCGAAGGGGTTAATTATAATTTGACTATCCCAAAGCAGTGATGTTGCCTTAGGTCGTAAAGTGCATTAACTTAGCCTATTAACTCTAAACTTAAGTAGTTTAACTTATCTCACTCTGCAATTTGTTGCAGCAATTACGAGTATACACATGGTCTTTGTAAGAACCATATTTCATTTGAATTCAGTTAATAAATTGCATTACTAAGTATAAACTAGTTACTTTGAAACTAATTGATAAATAATCTGGCCATTATCAGGATAGAACCAAACTCTATGGAGTCAATACTGTGTGAAGCAATCAAGTTGGAATTTGAAGCATACACTTCAGTGAGCAACTGCAGCGGGTCTTCCAGGGAGCTGAATGAGGTACGTTACTTTATGGTTACTGTGAGGTGTACCTCCTACCTAATGATGTATCATTATATACAGGACCAGGACCAGGACCAGGACCCCACGCTTGGAAAGATGATCCGGTGTCTTAACCATTGCGCCATTCGGATCGTCAGTTAATGTTAATTTTAATTACTTACTGTAACAACTGATCTAAGTAGTAAATACCACTAAACTAAAAAAGCAGAGATATGTATAGAAGACCCATAGACTCCAAAGTGATGTTTAAAACAAAAAATTGTTGAGTATTTGTATGTAGTATTAGTATGGAAATCCAAATATTGCGTGGCAGGAAGTAACAGATCAGTTACACACTTAAGTATAATATATCATTATATGTATTGATTGAACATACGTATATTGGATAATCTCACGTTTAGGCCACTTATTGAGAGATAAACCGGTGTTTACACAAATGACATACAGTTGTAATCGGTATATCGTGGGGCGTGAATCACTGTGACGCACAGATATGGTCATAATCATAGATAGTGTATGCTACATCTATGGTCATAATATTAACGGCGCGGCGTGTTTATGTTGAAATTTTGTGTAATCAATAATGTTTCACACTTGTTTTTCGGGAAAGTGTGAAATCAATGAAGAAGCAAAGATCAGAAGTCGTCAGCACATTTAAATATTACATAATTATTATAAGCAAAATCGAGAGACAAATAAATATTTATTTTATTTACTCTTCCTTATATAAGCTAGCTGTTGCGCGCGACTTGGCCCGCGAGGAAGTACTTTTGTTTGAGCGACTGTCATACAAACTTTGAACCCCTATTTAACGTCTTAGCTTAAATCCGTTTTTAGCGGATGCCTAACTGCAAACTACCTCCCTACCAAATTTTATTTTTATACGTTAAGCGGTATCCGAGATTTCGGGATACGAGAGTAACCTTTCGCTTTTATATAATAAAGATAAGTGTGTAAGTCATTGCTGTCTGTCCATGGAGTAACATTAGGATGCTATACGTGTTTGCAGGTGGAGCGCGCGAAGCTGAACGAGCTGATCGTGGCCAACAAGGCGCTGCACGCGCCCATCGACGACGACATGTCGCAGCTCATCGGCGACTCCGCCAACACGCTCAAGGTACGCCACTGTAATATTTGTGACGTCATGAAGCCTGAAATACGCTATCGAAGATATCTACACTACTACTAAAATTTGTTGGAGCTTGGTCGCTCCAGCCATGTCTTGCAACGTCCTACCTGCCAAGGTAGAACGAGAACACATTTTAATCTTACTATTAAAATTTCCGCTAAGCTGGTAATTGAATCCAGGACTGAACGAGAGTCCGATATAGTACCCATTGCACAACATTACATTAGCGGCTTATCTTGCCATCATTGACCGATATTACAGCTTCAACACAGATGATGAATGGTTCCTTATGGCTGGGGAAACCAAGAGCTACTATATATGCTACATTTGTTTTGTTTGCAGATGAATGGCCGGAAATATTGTCAGTATGCATGAAGTTCTGCGAGCGAGAAGCATAACTGTGGAGTCTATAATTAATGTAATTGGTGTAAACCGTTTTAATTATAGTAAAACAATAAATAAATAAATGCTGCTCTAATACGGATTAGGGGAGATGTTAGTGGCCGACTCAAGTTTCCGACAATGCTTTACTTTTAAAGGTTATTAAATATCTCATAAATAATTTATTCATTGAAACGTTTCAACAATTCCAGGACGGCGACGGCACCCACGACCCCAGGTTGATCCGGATTGTGAACCTTACGGCGGTGGCAATAAGGCGCTTTATCAAAATGGCCAAGAAAATCAACGCGTTCAAAAACATGTGTGAGGAGGATCAGGTATGGAAGTTGTAGTGTCAGTGAGGATAGTACGATATTGAAAGAATATTGAATTATGAAGCACAAAAAAAAGTTCTCTGTAAAGTCGGTTTATGGACTATAATTTTACCTGATAACGTCATTGAAAAACATTGATGGAAAATTGCATAGTTTTATGAAATGAATTCAATTTATTATTCCATCGGTCGATGAAGTGGAAGAGAGACGTATGCGTCACGACCCTCTCGCTTGCGCGCTCGGCTCAGTCGGAACGTGACATTTTTTCATGCATGCAGTTGGCGTCCATCAATTTATAAGTCTTCATCACGTCAAAAATAGTACATACATTAAAATATGTGTGCGCAGTTCCCTATATTTTTAAATGGCGTGAAGTTAGCTGAACGCCATGGAGTAGTCAACAAACTAGCAGACGGTTCTCCTGGCAGTAAGTGGTCACCCGTCGCCTGTGGACATCGGTTATTTTACACAATATGGAATTGCCGCTCGTCGCTAAACATTATTTTATTGCCTGTACTCACAGTTCAATCTAGCTTGTAGACTAGAGTAAGTTTTGAATGCCCACCGTCGATCTGCAGTATACACTAATCATAGTGACGGAAAGTTGAAATTTGTATTACTTTTCGATATTTGATGTCGAACGTGAACAAAGTATATTTCCATAGATGATATTTACTGATCAATTTATATAGTTTTTAAAACAAAATTCAAATATAAAATAACGTTATCGTCACCAGGTGGCGCTGCTGAAAGGCGGCTGCATAGAGATGATGATCCTGCGGAGCACCATGACGTACGACGGACAGCGCAACCAGTGGAAGGTAGGAGCAATATTTTGTTTGTGACGATATACTACACACGTTACGCGATGACGTCATGAAGCCTGAATCACGCTATAGCAGATTTGTACACAGCTCGTAAATAGACATAGATACGAGGGGATTTTTTGTGCTAAATCCAGTTTGGTAAATGAAAATTTGTGCTAATACAACTGCATGTTAGAAACAATAAAAAGTCATCATGCTTATTCCCTATTGTGGCTCTACACATGAAGGTATCGTTTACCAGTATAATAATATGTCGGGAATTTTAAGCACCTACAGTCTTGTAAAAAAATCAAATTTCGATTTTCTAGAATGAAATATTGATCCTTTTGGACCAAAAAATCGACTCTTCGATTAATCGATCTTAGAGCGCAAACCCTAGTCTTTACTCGCAACGCAGTCCTTAATATTAAATTAAAACAATCAATTATCGTTCCAAAAAATCGATTAATCCACCTCACACCATCCCTCATAACTCGTCATCACCAGGTCCCGCACTCCCAAGAGCAATACGGCTGCATCCAGACGGAAGTTCTCAAGTTAGCGAAGGGCGACATCTACCGCACGCACGAGGCGTTCATCCGGTCCTTCGAGCCGCGCTGGCGCTCCGACGAGCACGTCATCCTCGTGCTGTCCGCCATACTGCTGTTCGCGCCCGACCGGCCTAAAGTCGTGCATCGGGATGTTATTAAACTGGAACAGGTGGGTATAACACGAAATTTGGATTGATCTCGCAAGTTCATCGATCTATATTACTAGATACACAATGTCATACAAATTTTAACGTATTTTATACCCCATTTTAGGTTTTTTTTGCGATTGTTCAATGCCAATAGTTCCTCAAGCCGCCAATAGGCGGCGATACAACAATTAACTCTGAATCACGCTATCGAAATCTTTTTATATAAGCTTTAAGTAAAAATGTAATAAGTAAAAATGGAGCACCGTGGTTTCAGTAGTAGGTGAACCATACTGTAGTCCTCCTCAATAACGAGAAGAGACTCGTACTTACTAATGGACCATTAGTAAGTTACAGTCATTAATTTTCAGTCGCACAAACGTCGATGTTACTGATCTATGTTCCAGAAGTCATTGGAGCATACTGTAGACCTTCTGAATAATGAGGACAGACTCGTACTTAGCAGTGGGCCGTTAGTACGTAGCAGCTATTAATTATCTGTGTCTTTGTACTACCGTTGATTTTACTGATGAATGTTGCAGAACTCCTACTACTATTTACTCCGGCGCTACCTAGAAAGCGTGTACCCGGGCTGCGAGGCCAAGTCCACCTTCCTGCGGCTCATCCAGAAGATCCTGGAGCTCAAGAAGTTCGCCGCAGAGGTCACCGGCGTCTACCTCGACGTCAATCCTCTAGAGCCACTATTGATGGAGATTTTTGACCTAAAACACCACGCCGCATGAGGGGGGCCCCGTCGACATGGATTGCGTTAGAGTTAGGTTAGTGATGTTTGTTTTGTTTCAATTCGTTAGTAAGGTCTGTTTCACCAGCGGCGAGGCAGCGACTATTTTTCGGCTATTTTCTCGCTCATTCCCTCGACTAGATGTATATTCCGTAGGTATTTTTTTGAGCGAGAAAATAACCAATAGTTAGTCGCTTCCTCGTCGGCGGTGCCTAAGGTTTCATTTGTCGACCGACAGCACTATTTTGTTCAACGCTTTTATATCTCGCACCATTTACTTTGCTAGAGTCTTGCGCGACGGACCGACACTACTTGTTAACTTTTATCATCACACAACATTTTGAAAGTAATTCTTTATTTTGACATCACATTCTTTTTAAGTTTTGAGTACTCACGATTGTCTTTATGTTTTATACCAAGTAATTAAGTCGAAATATTGGTTTAAAATACAATAATCGTGAGTACCCGTAAGTTACATCGACTCCTATGTTGACAAAAATGTCGCCTTTATTAGGCCTCGGAGACGATTTATCAGTATGTTGTAGAGTAGACAATAGGATTGAAATGTCGAGGCCTTTTGTTAATTACAATACGGCCTTAGTCACAAAAAATATCAACCGTATTTTACAGGCTTTGTATCTAAAATATTGAATGAGACAAAATACATCTAATGGTGCGTACAGATTATGCAACATGTTATATAACTTCTGTTTTATAACACGTCCGCACTATCTAACATTGTTGTCTAACAATGAAACATGTTACAAGACCGTACTACACATTAAAACAACATTGTTGTATAACAATGTTATATAACAATTCAATGCGTGTCATTTATTAAAATATAGCATAAAACATTGTTGCAAAAACTAATAACATGTTGTATAACTTGTTTTTGTAACACATAGCGTCCACATTAATTGTAAAAGATGTTATTTAACTATGTTTTATAACATGTTTTGTTACATAGTCTGTACGCACCATTAGTTATAAAGGTTTGCAACAATTGATATTTTTAATGACTAAGAACTTGAAGTTGAAAACTTTAAAATGGCTGAGCCAAGAGCTTTATTCGAATTTAAGTATTTGATAACAAATACTTTCTTTTAGAAAGTTTTCTTTGTAACATCCAGTTATCTTTGAATATCTGGACCTTATCCGGTTATAAAATATTTCTGGATTACAATTTAGTATATTATGTCTCTCTAGGATTTCTATAATTATCGCCTTCATATCACAATATATAGCTAAGCGTCCGTTCAAATATTATGTGTGTAGCAAACATCAAAGGCAATTTTGCCGTAATTCTGTTTCTGCCATAATTGTTCATCCTAATAGGTAGGATAATATAAATTTAGTATGTAATTGGTTATTACATATTGAGAGAGAAAATGTTCAACATGGTATTTAAATAGGTAAACCTTTTTTATTTAAGAGTCTCTTCAAAAAAAACGACTTAAATTTGTTCAGCTGCGATGTGATCAACTTTTACTGTTCTGATTGATTCAAAATTTTGTATCCTGTGACTTCTATTATGTTACAACTACTTGATTTAATGAATATGTACAGTAGTAACATTATTAATCTCATTGAAATAGTTGCAATGTTTAAATCTTAATTTAAAGGGTTTCAGTATTAATTTGTTATACTTATTAAGTGAATGAAATCAAACTTAGTTTACCTTCGTTCCGATATTTTAAAAATTTGCCAATATGAACGGATACTTTATACTAAACATGTTGTGTTGTGAACAATTCTCCGAATTTTACGCAATTGCACAATGAACTTGTTATTTTTTATAGGATATAAGTTACGTCTCGCTGTGTCAAATATATTCAACCATAATCTACTGGTAGTATTTTGACGTGGCTATAGTTAATTTATGTTAGATTTAATTTATTTTATTTATATTTTATAGTTGGCATCACATTCGACGGTGTTCACTGTTCATTGTTAATTCTCGTTGTTTTACATACTAATGTTCATTTCAATGCATTTAAGATGTTTTTTAAATTATCTCATGTTATGAGCGAAACGTAATCCGGTGTTTTGTGAAGACTAAAGATCTTCAAGTGTCAAAGGTAAGCGGGAATCGTTAAAAATGTGATAAATTAAACTTCTTATTTGAAAAGTTCTGAAAAAGAGAACAGTTTATTTATTTCATTAAAGTTACATTACGTCACACGAAATTATATTTTTATATTTATGAAATGCGTATGTCACATTGTAATCCTTTACTATGTTATTGAAAATTTTATGTAGTTATTTGAAAATTTAAAAGATTTATGTAACCAAGTGATATTTTAGGATCACGTTTATATTTAAAAAATAAAAATATTTCTAAATGTAAATACTTTATAAAATGTCCATGTTAATGTTGTGAATGTAATGTAGGAGCGGTCCTGGTATGACAGCATTCATTATTATTTGACAATAATTGTATTTGTATGCAGAAGGTATGATCACGCGGAATTTAAATTTTTATTCGTTTTCAAATCACAAAGTTTTGTGTAATATGTTGAGCATGTAATGATTGTTCAGAACTAATAAATAAACTTTATGCGCCAAATGCTTTTCACGTAAAAAATAAAAAAAAACTTTTGGGATCGGACTTTTTTTTTCTTATAAGGTAGTGCTTGACAACAATCCCACCTGATGGAATGTACTATGGACTGTCAAAGTTCCCCAAAGGAATCAAAGTTACCCCGATTGACTGTACCCTCATACGTTTTCCATTTTCATTGTGTGCGGGTAGACGGTAGACCTACAAAACAGGTTTAGTAACCACCTCAGCAGTTCCGCTCTCCTGGTACTTCAAATGCCAATCACCTAAATCACTATGGGAAAATAATTTATTTTTCTGCCCTTAACTTTTCAGTGTTTTTATAGTTATTATTAGCTTCCGCCCACGGTTTCGCATGTATAGATATTCTGTGTTCCAAAAATCGGTAAAACAGTTCAAAATCATAATTTTTGGTTTAGTTGATATTTGTTATTTTATTTTAGTCCTTCCGCGATTCGGTGCTGCACTTTCTGAAGTTCTGTTAGATTAAAGGTAACTTAAATTTTATCCTAGGATCTGGTTGAACAGTTTATTTGGACTAACCACTGCCAAAATTACACTGCCAAATTCTACTCCCGGAATAAATTGGACTGTGGCGAGTACTCTATAAAATTTTATCTGATATTTTATGGATGCTGTCATATCAGAATCGCGTTAGTTTATACATAGCGGCCTACAACTATCGCATTTTTATATATTTAATGTACATACTTATTATTGATTTTATCGTAAATGTTGTTTTAAGAAACTATTTTATGAAATTTGTTATTGAGTATTCGTAGGTGCAATCAGTTGTAAGTAGATAGGTAAATATATCATAGTATTTTGTTCATTTTGTTTTACTTTTAAAATACTACCCTTAAAGATAAGTATGCACTGTTTAGTGTTTAGCTAAGTGGTTAGTTACCCTAACTGAAATCTCTGTGTAGAAGCCTTCTATTGCGTCAAGAATAACACACAGTTCTTGGTCACTCATTTCACAGCTTGATTTACAGCGCAATTAACAAATAGTCAGTTCAACTATTGAAAATAAATCCATATTCTTGGACAGATAAGGTCAAACGCATCTTTAGGTTTTTAAATAATAACACGTAAAATAATTATAATTACGTTTATTAATACATCCGCCCACGCCGTAGCCGGCTCGATATATCTCCGCCTGGAGTCCACAATCAATATTATATTCCCTGAAATCCTATATACATAAGGTACATTAATTTTCATTTAAATTTAGACCGACGTCGCGTCCGTTACTAAACCTCGTTTCTAGACAACGCGAGTCAGTAACTCACCCGACGTCATGGATATACATCATATTTATATATTCGTACACAAGGTTCCTTACTGCGATAATAATATTGTGCGAATTATGATGGTGGAACACAACTTAATACCACGATCTAATAAAATAAACTCATCTAATAAATCAACTACAAATATAATTTAAATTGTAATTATTGCTTTCAAATCTCTTCTACTATAAAAGATAATAAATTGGAAGAACGATTAGGAAATTAATATATTTACATTGAGATGTCCACACGTTGGTGCACAGATTGTATCAGGATTGTTTCAGATAAATTAAAATGGTGTCAGTTAAGTATTCCAACCGATTTAGGGGATCATAGTTAAAGATTGTGCTAATAATTAAAGAATTAAATAGATACTAATTTCATAAAACATAATAATAATAATATTAAATAAATAAATAACTACGAATTTACGAATTATTAATATTATGGAATAAATTTACAAAATGGAATTAATATACAGTGTGGACATCTCAACCGAGCCAGTGAGGGCCCGGTAGATAAGTAGGCGTGTCGTGGAAAGTAAACTACTCGATAGAATACGGTGACCTTGATAACCTCCAAGGGTGACCACAGGTTAAAACAATGTGAAGGCACCAAATATTACATAAGCACTCTAAATCCGTCGCGCGCAATGCTCTCACATATATTTTCTTGGATTGCTCCATGTTTTTATCTTTCAGTTTAAAAATTATTCAATAAGCTTAATTTTAACTTTGGCCGTCTTTAACTTTTAGCAAAATTAAAAAAACAGACTTTTCATAAGTGAATAATATTTGTGTAAAAATACCTATTGCTTGACCAGAAAAATAGAAAACCTGTCATGAGGGCGCTAAAGTTTCCTTTTATATGGCAACAGCACTGACAACCAACTGACAACAGTAACTATAGTAACGCTCATGTTATTAATGTCATTTTGACAACTATGTCCGAAATGTTATTTATGGAAATAAATGTTATTTTACACGAAATGTTCTTTTAGCACATAGAAAGCCACTTTTCTTTCACGAATATGAACAGTTATTGTCATTTTAGCACAAAAAAGACACTCAAAGTAAAAGACAAACATGAGGCAAACTGTGACATTCAAACCCACTGACAAGTAATTTACGATTGACGTTTAGAAACTAAGCGTTGCCAGTAAAACAAAATTAGTTCCATGAGTTTACCGCAATATGGCGAGGTTTTTTATATTCCTGGTCAACCTATAAATTACTATAATGCAAATGATATTTTTCTTACAGTAATGTTTAATTTATTAATTTAAGAAATGTGCATCAATAAGATGTCACAATATAATTTATATTTTGGCACGTTGGCAGCAAGAAAATACAAGTCAATAGAGCTTGGTCCCTCCAACTATTTATCTAACAGAATTGCGCGCGACTGTACAACTTAAAATATAAATTACATTTCTTCGAATAAGTTTCTAGTAAAAATTATATCAGTCCAGCAGATACACAAGTAACAGAAAACAAGTTACTATCACTCAAACCGGTATTACTGTCATTCTTTCCACAAACTAATACCGGTATATTTTAAAAAGTTACGTAGTATCTAATATGCACTCACAAACGTTTATCCAATAGACTTCAGTACTATTTGAAATTGACCACAAATGAGATCGTAAATACCGGTATTAGTTTTGTGAACAAACATGACACCTGTCACCTGTCAATGTCATCGATATAATTTTTACTGTCAACCTTCATAAAAAGCTGCCTCGTTCACAACAATTTCTCAATACAGGAATGGCATAAATGCGCTCAGACCAAAATAATAAAAAAAATACTATTTCATAAGGAAAAATCAACGCGGCCTGATATAACTGGTAAAAATTAAAATATTTTCAAATCTTAATCATTAAAAATAATCATATTTTAAATTTTTCATCATACTAATACATGATTGTATCAAAGAAACCAATCATCTTAACACTGAATTATCTATAATATTGAAGAAAACCTCACAAAGTCAGTTAAAAAATTAATACAAAAAAATACAATACCGTGTGATGCGTTACATAAAACAAAGTTTACGGATGATAACTTTTTAAGTACACAAAATATAGTGATAATACACATTTAAAGTGTGTTTTCAAACCAATCGCTGTACAATTAGTGGCTAGGATGTGTTAACACTTAATTTTACTCTAAACGTTTGACACTACACATTTAGTAATTGGATTATAATCGACTCAATTCAATCCATCAATTAATTTCTATAGTATAAAATTATTTTTTTATCCTTATGGTAGATACTTTCGATATTATCGCATAATTCAAACTTCCTTACTTTTTCTTACATTTTGACAAGATTTTGATATTTCATTTTGTAGCGAAATGGTGAAAATTGTAGGGGAAAGTCATCCGGTATACGCGTATCTGCACTAAATATGATAATTGTTAATGAGTGAATTCAACATAGCATAATCATAACAATCCAAAATCACAATTTTTCGCAAACCAATGAAATTTGGCGGTAATATCGAAGAAACTACCGAAATCACACATACACGGGTCGACGACGTTATACCATAAACAAGTGTTGCCAGTAACAAATAAAAAGGTGAATCCACAATGTACAAAATATTGTCACAACACGGCCAAGCTACGTTTATCGAAATTTTGGAAAGATACACATTAGTGTTTTGTTTATCTTTTAAAGAACCATTGTAAATATATATTGATATATTGCCATGGATAAGTAGCAATAAGCGCCATTAGAGTTTGTCAATACATGGCAACACTTTTTATCAGAAAAAGTTCTATTACGTCATCCCAGTGTGTCTAATACCATGTATGTACAAGTGTGAATGTTATAATTTATTCGTCGGACAACTGACCGTCGGTCGTCCAACCGTTAACTAATTACATACGAGTCGAAGCGGGTACAAAAATATTCTATCCTAGTTCAATATAGTATCGGAGCTACGTCAACAACTGCTACGGTTCTGTGGCAAAATGAAATACAAAACCAAATGATTGAAGGTCTACATATACATTAATTAAATTAGGATAGGACTATTATAGCTGATAGGAGCATCTATAATTAATATAAAGTAGCCAAAAGTAAAACAAGAATGATTTTAGGTAGTAAAAGATATATCTCATATCAATAAGATAAACAAATTCATTTTGCCACCAAGCGTGTGATACACAACTACAACCTGAGTACTTTTTAATGGATCTCGAACTGCCAACAATACAAATTTAACCTTTTCCAAAACAGTTGTATGTATATGCATTGACGACATGTATACAAATTTCAAAAACTGCCTTTAAATATTAATTAATAACTTACCTACAGTGAGCGTCGATGATGCGCGCGTGAAACGGAACGTGATTAATATAAGAGAATTGCGTTCCATTTCACGGAATGTTTAGCTTTACATGATTTATTTATTATCTGTACAGAACTAACTTTGATGCTTATCCTCGATTCATATCTACTGATAAATGTTAGATTTACGTTCACAATGTTGAGCATGCAATACTTTGAAAATAGGACATTGATTAATAATATAACATTAATGAACAAACTTAAATAGCTACATGTTAATATATTTATTAATCATAAGAATATCATAATCATTAAACTGAATAATTTCAATTAGTGCACGTGAGGAAACTAAAATTAATAAAATATAATCTAGCATAATTTCTTAACAAAAAATATTATATCTTTTTACATATTGTTGATATGCATAATATAATATATGAAGACAAAATACTTTTCACTTGTGTTTCATAATTTAGGGTTAAAATGCCAAAGCCTTTCGGTGAGGAAATATTCGAAGTAAAGAACGGAATGTAAAAAAACTGAGCATACAAACTTGCATTCATTCCTCAATAAAAAAAAATTATCGTTCATTCGGAATAGTTCAAATTGATCAATGTTAACATTTTCAGTTATCGTTACAAAACGAGTTTATTTAATTCGATAGCTATTTTTTTTCTTATAGATTGGGGGGCAGCAATTTTAAAGTATTGAGTTAAGTATGCGCTTCTTTTTTATTGACATTTTTGGAAGTAAAGCAACTAAATTTTATGCCATTTTCAATTGTTCAAACCTCAACAAAATATTTAAATCAAGTAATTTCGATATTTATCTCCAATTTTTTTCTCGAGCTACTCAAAAGTTGCCGCCTCCACGTTCATATATAACAACATTTAATAAACATACAACAATAATATCGTGTGATATATGTTGATATGCACCTCTGTACATTTATCTATACACGCGGTGGGCTCGGCGACTGTCGGATAACAGATATTCGGTACAAATGCACTCTTTCCTTCAATTAAAACCCCAATAGATTACAAGCATGACAATATTCTAATCACTACATAGTATAAAACAAAGTCGCTATTTTTGTCTGTGTCTGTATGCTTAAATCTTTAAAATTACGCAACGGATTTTGATGCGGTTTTTTGTAATAGGTAGAGTGATTCAAGAGGAAGGTTTTTATGTATAATACATGCATATATTCCCACGAGAACGGGATCCACGCGGGTGAAACCGCGGGCGGGCCGCTAGTTATTAGTATAAAGTCAAATACTTATGCGACGACCTCGATAAGAGAACACACGACTTTGATGAATAAAAAGTAATTAAACTTTTCATTTAATTATCAGAATTGAACCAAATAATCTTTATCATTTTTTTCATTTTCATTTTTTCATTTTAATCTTTATCTGAATACGATTCGAATATATATTACGTACAAAAATCGACGATAAACATACATACAGGACTGTTTTTCAGATATATCGCCGTGACATTCGTACCGAACACCTATTCCCCGGCACCAACGCATAGAACTAGTGATTATCAAAACCGTATAAAATGACCGACAAACTGTAACGAACCCACCGCATACCGTACAATTAATTAATAACAACTACTGAGAACGATCGATTGGGATGTAGACGATAACAACACTCAAGGAATTTTATAGAAAAACTTTACGTCAATGTGACTGCAAATTATAGATATTTTATTGCTGTAACTAGAGAACTGTTTTGCATTCAAAATTCAACAGGATGAATCACAGAATTAAATTGCATTTTTAACAAGCCAGTACCTTTGTATGTAGTTAACCTGAGATCAATACACGTCTGAAAAATAAAACCGATCTCTAGTTAAACGCAACATACTTTTTTCATTTTTTTATTTAACAAAAACTCTGTTGTCCATGAAAAAATTCTATGTCGCGTTAATAGAAATCCAACAACAATATAACATAGGTTAACTGTTCATTACGTTGCTGTAGCATTTATACCTCAAATTTTTTCTTTCTTTCTTTCAATACCGTGTTACCAATCTACACATCAACCGATCGTTGCGAGCCGATTCAACAGTAGCGGCAAGGCGCCGTCGCCGTATATCATTGCAGGAGGTTCGAATTGAACGCGAATTTCACGTTGTTGTTCACGTTGTTCTGTTGCAACACATTGTTGTTGTTGTTGTTGGCCTGCCAGCCCATCGTTGGGAACGTCGGACTCATAATCGTGGGATTCGCTGGCTTATGAGCCGGGGAATTAGGGCTAGATTTAAGTTGGTTGATGGTAGGCGCAGGTCCAGCCTTGGGCGAGCGGGGAGCGAGTAGATTATCAACGTTAATGTTTATCGAACCTGTTGTGTCCGCCCATGTCGCGCCCAACTTTGTTGTTTTCGTCGGCGCTGTTGTTGTGCTCTGTTGTTGTTGTTGCTGGCTGGCGGGTGTGATTGGCGTTAGTAGACCCACTGGTGTTGGTTGAATGCCTGTCGATTAAAAAAAATTAAAAAAATACATGTTATTTTTAGTTTTAACACAAGTTAAGTAATCTTATAGTGTTTTATTACCTGTGCAAGTTGTCCTGTTAAAACAATCCAGTTAATTATTGTCATATCTAGTAATACTTTGAAACAATCTTACTTTTTTTAGGAAAGTTTATTTCTAGTAATTCAATTATATAATATAGTGATACATTTTTACATAAATATAGAGACAGTATAAATATTTATTATAAATTGAACATTTCGGACGACATAGATACACTACATATATTTTAATTTCACAATTTTTCAAAGGTCGATATTTAAGTAAATAGAAGTATACCCTTTTAATCTAATCTAAAGAAGTTCGACGAGTGATGTAAGTTCTGGCATTAATATTATACAGCGCATAGCATCTAAAACTACACTTATATACCTATTTAATTAAGTTATTACTAAAGAACTAAGATGCAAAGCTCATTACCAGCAAGAAATATTAATTTGAAAATCGATATCTTATCGATTACATAATTGTCATACTTAATGTAGGACATTAAATTTATAAAACACAGAATAAAAATAGTTGATATTATGGGATATACAACGTGTCCCGAAATTCAATGATAAGCGGGAACTGGAGGGTGGACTTGCTCATGACTACTTCAGGAAAAATAAGAAAAAAAAATTATTATGCCGTTACCATACACACATATACATAAATACCCGATAATCCGGGTAAATTTGAACGTTTGGGTACCTTCCTCCATACAATCTGCTAGCAGAGGTAGCATTGCACCGACATTTTCCATAATTGAGGTGAATTATTAGCGTATTTCAATGGTGTGTTTGGTAACGGCATAATAAACGCCAAACAGTCCAAAAACACCAAAAGTACAATTCACAAAACATAATCACAGTCCAAAGATATGCCAAGTCAGTAGTTTGCAGATCAATTAATCCAGTGCAAAAAGGCGAAGCCAAAAGTCGCCAGTAAGAGAGCCACGTCAATTGAAAACGATAAGGTGCACAGTAAATAAAGTAGCATGTCATGTCCCTTTGAAATTCCAAGTGATTACTTTGAACGCGAACGATTAAGAAATTTTGGTCTTGTTTAAAAATGGTACGAATTTTTTTTTGTGGCTACATTTCTTAGAATATATTATGTAATACCATTTTGTAATCTTGGTTAGAACTTTTAAAAAAACTGGCCGCAGTAGTGTTCATACTTTTTTTTACACAATGATGAGTCAAAGTCGACTGAAAGTAAAAATCTTGCAAAATTTTAAGGAAATTTTGGTGTTTGTTTGTGTTTTGTGGAAAAACTGCAAGCTTTCTGGGATTTTTAAGAATTGTGATGAATAGTAGGACTTCTTAGGTTGTCAGTACAAAAAACAAATCTGAAATATTTGAAAAACTGTGGTTATGGTAGCTCAAAATAATACAAAGGGTGTAAATTTTCGAAAATTTATTTTTTTATGAAAACAAAAAGGGCTGGTTTTTTTCTTAATTTTCCTGAAGTAGTCATGAGCAAGTTCACCCTCCAGTTCCCGCTTATCGTTGAATTTTGGGACACGTTGTATACTAAATGTATTCAAAAAGTATTTTTGTGACACCAAATATGAAATCTCTTTAAGCAGTTATTGAGAGCATACGCACAGTCAAATATAAATCACCCCCTATTCTAAAGATATAACTATATCTAGGCGCGTTTCGTTCATACAACACGTTAGCATGATGTATTGTAACTATTAATGTGAAATTACGGAACGCATGCGACAGAATGAGATAGCTATATGTTTATACGTTGTGGTTTGAACAACGCTAGCGCAAGAATCTGCTATTGGCTTTCGAAAGGAAAATTACGACAATTAGCTGAATCTGACTGCCTCACTTTTCCCACACCTATGACATGTCTGCTCCTTTATGAAATATATCTCTGAATTATCCCCATTGTAAACTAATATGACTTCGACTAGGAACACTGTACATCCTACATCTAAAAAGACGACAAAAGAAAAAGAAAATTCTAGAGATTCTTTAATCCGGATCTAAAACCTTTACACTGAATTGTATTAAAAATACACGTGACTGACAAATGGCTATCGTAAACGTTGAGACATTACGGTGGGTTAGAACGAAAATACATCGAGAAACACACACTTCTCACACTCCTCAATTTCACTCGTACAACGCATCTTCTATCAAATTAAGCACTTGTGCCGCGAACAGCGCAGCCTCCGATTTAGGACCTCCGAATTTCATCGTCAGCTCCACATTACAAGTGCATTCTACCAGCCATGCCCTCAACTCCATCATGACATCAAAGAAATCGTTATTCAGGATCGACAGCGGCAATACCAACACCATAGCTGCTATGATCGCTATCACACACAATTGTATCTTCGGATCTGGTGAGAATCTCATGTAGAGAACCATTGGCAGAATCTCCTGACAGTACTTCGGACATTTGGGGCAGTTCTTCGTCACCAGCACTATATTCCCCACCACAGAGAGGTACTTCGCGAGGAAAATGTTGTCCATATCCTGTTTTACGATATGGTGGCTTAGAGTCAGCTGACGAACTCCAAAGCCACTTATAAGTGGATAGAAGAAGTGATCGGCCACCGGCGCGAATAGATTCCTCTTAGCTGTAGCAAATGGGTGAGGTCTTCGAGAGTGGAAATACCTCGTCTTGGTTATCAATCTACGTCGGATGATTTCCTCGGCTGGTACTATATCTGATGCTTCAGCTAGGTCTACTTTTTCTTCGGGAGGTTTGACCGGCCCTTGAGATCTGACGTCGGCGATCCTATTCGCGGCTTCCGAAAACACGTCTAGCATGAAAACTTTGGTCGCTATGGAGTACCTCCCTACGTCCATGTGAATCTCTTTACACAGATGCTCCGCGCATATGGCGGGATGACTGCACACTATCGCGACAGACGTGTTATATTTGATAGCGTCGAAGTTCTCCACGTGAAACTTTTCGTCTAGATGCACGAAGAGATCTAGCAGTTCTATCGCCAGCTTCGAATCTTCGTTCTTCAGCTGGTCGACCACTAATTCCTCAGCACTGAGGAGGCAGGCCTCGAAAACCTCCAACTCCTTAGCCTCTGTTATCATTTCCACGAGGTCTCTAAGGTAGTGGGGCTTCTTCCGATCTGATGTTGATACATCGTTGCTCATGTCATACGGCTCCAAATCATCGTCGGAGTCTAGTTCCTCCTCAACCTTCCCATTGTTGTTCAGAGCGTCCAATTTGACAGATATGATCTGTTTGACGATCTCTTTAGTCTGGGCCGCAGTCTTTACCGCACTGGCCACTATCGTGCTGTGCATAGGTCTCTCCGCCCCAACGGCCCTGTAAGCCACGTCGTCCAAGATACCCTTTACGTCTATCCGCCTAAACTTCCTATTGACCGGCTCCCGCTTATCATCAATCAGGCATTTCGTTACTATCTCCTTGGTACAATTCGAAAGTTCCACGCACGTCTTTCCCATACTCCGGTAATCGAAGGCCAGCTCTTTCACGGCTTCTCTATCAGCAGTCTCGACTTCGGATAACGTCTTGAATATCGTCTCGATAGTCGCCATGCCGATGCACCGAAACTCCTGAGATATCACGTCTAAATGTTTGGACATTCCCTTGAAGAGAGTCTGTTTGACAGCCAAGAGGTCCCAAGGTTCGCTTCCCTGCGCCCACATCGTCGTCCTATACTTGATCGCCAGGACTAACATAAGAGATGTATACATGTGCTGGTCTACATTGGCCACGTTCTTTTGTTGGACATCGCCCCAGACGTTGCTGAGCTCAAAGATCAGATCGGTGAACAGCTTTACGGCATTGGCACTTGTCGACAAGTAATACAGTATATTTTCCTGTAACGTTGTGTTCATGTAATCAGTGGACGCCACATTGAAGGGTATTTTGTAGGTGAGAATCTCTCCCCAATCCTTGCTCGTGTCCAAGCTATCCCCCAGAATGTTGCGAATGGGTCTTTCTTGACCGTTGTAGTCGATGGGACACTTCTTCAAGAGAACCACCGAGATCCGATCGATCGCAAGTCTGTTCAGACGGTAGTACAAGGTTTGGATGAGCTTCTTCTTGACGAATCTGCTGCTCTCCTCATTCTCGGAACCAGTCCAAGCCACAGTCACTTCCACCAGTTGGGAGATGGCATTAGTTCCACTGACGCTGTAGCTCGATATGACTTTGGAGACCAAGTGTGAGAGACAACTCAAGTCATATCGCGCTCCCTGGTTGTAGCTACACTCGGACATGAAATCGATGCACCGAATCACGTGAAACACTAGAACATTCGAATAGTTGTCATGGGAAAACTCTTTCGGGGTCTTCTCCTCTAATCTATTGGCTATCCTCTCCGGCAAAGTGACCAGCATCTGGACGTAGCTCTCCCACTGCTCCGCGCGCGAGTCTTGGTCTTCCGCGTCGCTGCAATCCACTATCGCTATTAGAATCATGTCGCTCCTCACGTATTTGAGGGTTATGTGCGCCAATGCCTCCAAAACCGAGAGATCGCATTCGGATCTCAGGAACCCGCAGAGTAAAGACAGAATTTCGTGGCTCGTCTCGAAGCTCTCCTCGACTATGAACAATGCGGGCACCTCGTTGACGAAAATCGGCCACTGGGGGAAGAGAATCCTTACTATACTGGACAGGAGCTTGGTGTAAACCTCTAAAACTTCCTCGTTGAGTATTCTATCGTCCCTTTTGCACAGTTTCTGAACGGTGCAGGGTCCAGGAAGGTAAGATACTACGTTAATTATCGCCGTCCGTGTGTTGTCAGCGTCTCGCGCGGTCTTGACGCCGGCTAACGCGTGGAGCAAGTCGATGCACCTGTCGGTGGCATCCCTCAGGGCGCGCCTAGTGCAGCGGTACTCTGCAAACAGAAACAGCTCAATGTGCCCACCAGTAAATGATGTACATGGTACGGAAGCTTGGATGAAGCGGGGGACGGCGCGGATGTTCCTTAAATATCAATAAATCTAAAGATCCTTTTGTTGTTTCATTGGTATCCGAGTAACTGACTCCTCAAGGTATTCGCTGCACTTCCCAATTAATATATTTTTCCGAAAATATTGAACATCCTAGCACTTCTCTTATCTATATATATCAATGGTGACGCATCAACGACTATGTGTAATCAATCGTTCAGAAAGTACTACGATACGTGTTTAAGCAATGTTACCATGGTTAGCGCAGGTCTTTGAACTTGACGAGTTTATTCTACTTTACCTAGTTGATACGCGTTAGTAAGAAGCCACATTCCAACCACGTTTATTATTATTTAAGGAACCTCAGTTACAACCTAAGCATACAGTCACTATGCCGAGAGGAATACAAAAACTACTACAACAACACATACACAAACGATTACATTTTAATTACTAACTTAGCTTTTAGACTAAGTTATTGCTAAAGACAATAAAAGCATTAATGAACAGGAAAATAGTTACATGAATAAAGAGCAACATGCTTATAGAGTTGCTTATAATAATGTAAGAATGTCCAACCTACTGCCAATTTATTGGAATTTAATTAGTTTAACATGCGCACATCAAATGGAAACATACAGTTGAATATACCATACAAAACATCAATTTCTTGATCGTTAACTATATAAAGTTATGTTTCCTTTCTGTCCTAAGGATTAACTTTAAAAAATCTAAATGTGTGCAATGTGTTTCCTTGGATAGAAACCTTTTTATGTCAGTCACGTGTATTTTTAAATCCTACTTGATTGTAGAATTGAGGATTTTATCAAAAAAACAAAATAAATAAAAAATACATAATATCAATCAAAAATACATAATACCTACTCCGAAAGTCAATACTCTATGACGACGTGTAACGGTGTAATCCTTAAATTCCCGGGCGGAAATGTTTTCTCACAAATATCTTATACATGGTCTCAAAGCTTTAAATTGTAAACATGTTGTATACGGAAAATTTGACTGTCTGCTTGTATTTTCATCACGTCAAAGCTCAAAATGGAGCAACAATACAATATGATTTTTTGTAAAGAGATAGCCGAAGGCCTGTAGAGTGAGTGACATAGACCACTTATTTCACAGAAATAAACGTAATTTCCCCTTTATTTAAAGCATAATAAAGTACTACAAATTATTTACAACTACACACTCATAACGCTACACTAAGATGCACCCTTTGACTGTTAGAATGAACAACACAAATAAGGCATCATAATCACTGTCCTGTCCAGGATTGAACATGGAAACCCTCACTCAGTCACTACCACAAATCATAAACTCATACAAACGAAAAGCTCCAAGCATTGCGCTTTAACACACTGTTCATGGACACCAAATATAGAACTACTATGACTCACTATTGAAATGTCCCATATCCGTAAACGGTGTCTATGTGTACATTGCCCAAGCGCAGTGTATGAAGCTTGACATCTATATTACTCATTAACAACTGTATTATACACTCATCAACCTACCAACACATCTACAACCCATGCAATGCTATTACTCCATATGCCCTCACCTTGAGCCATGGGCTGCAGCGTGGCGGCTCCAAACTGACCGGCCAACGAGTCCAGGTCTCCGAAGCCAGAGGCCATCGGTGAGATTGGTGAGGCCAAATCGCTTAGCAGGTCCAGGTTTGATGATGCCGCTGGAATTGTTAGATATACTCTTGAATTATACATGCAGAGAAGATCATCCATTTTATTGGAATTTAATTTATTGTTAATTTATTGATAGATATGAATGAAACTAATAATGGAAGCAAATTCTATATCAACGTCATCACATGAAACTTTGTAGAGAGTGATACAAAAGTATTGTCACTTTTGACGTGATAACGTCTTATAAATTGACGAACACCGACTGCATGCACGAAAAAGTGTCACATTACACGATTTACTGTTGTGTACTGAGCATACGCAAACCGTCTTACCACATCAATAACGGAGATCATATAACAACTACAACACAGTAGAATACGATACAACAACAAAAAAAAGAGAGCATCAGATCTGGGCCTGGAGCGAACAGCTTGTTCAATATCCTCAAATAATCTTGCTAATTTTAATACATACATTTCTTAATTAAAAATCTAATTACATTATTTCAAGATACTATGTGTGCGCGGTGCGTAAGACGACTATATTTCATTATTCCCATCATTTTCCGCAAAAACGGAATATGCACAATGTGGTAACAATATCCTCGATCTAAAAAGCGATGTCTCATGCATGTTCATATTCCAGGCCCAAGGTCCTTAAGAAAGTTGCTGGTCTCCTTTTAGAGTATCGATACTATAAAATCACTCACAGCTATTAACCGGCGCGGTGGCACTCAAATCCAAGCTAGCCGGCTGTTTGCCACTATTCAAGCTCAGGCTACTCAAGTTATTCAGCCCGTCCAATCCACCCAGCCCAGCTAACCCAGGCAGACTAGCGGGCTGGGCAGCAGGCTGGGTGCCAGTAAAGGCGCTGGTGAAGTCAGCGAACCCATCGCTGGTCTCCGGTGGAGCGCTGAAGGCGTTGGCGAAGTCCCCAAAGTCTGGTTCTTTGGTTGAAGGCTTCGGTTCGTCCGCCCTGGAAGGTGGAAAGTTTGGTGTCAGCGTTTAAATTGTGTTACTATAATGGAAAATGTAATTGGTGTAGTCGAAGGCAATTAAATATGTATTGTTAGGGATAACTCAAAAACTGCTCGCAGGTGCCGCTGAAATTTGGATTAAAAATATATAAAAATTAATACGGTCAAATTGAAAACTTTCTTGTTTGCTCTCAGTTACCACTTTGCTTTAATTTTTTAGGCTAACAGATGATTAAGGCTGGACGTAACGTCACAGTGTCACATGTGCGATGTCGCCGCAAATATATATCTATTTGTATAAACCGATTTTTATTTTACTGGGTATAGGCATTTATTGTTACTTCCAATATTACCTCTTAGCTCTTAATATTCATTTTTCAAGGGACATGTTTATTTATAATTTACTAATATCCTTCTTGAATACATATCTAACACATAATTATTATATCTATTTACTTTTATACTCGTATATCTATATCTATTTAAGCTTCTGTTCATTTTATAATTATATAATCATTTTATAAATATATTGAATGGAGGTTAAATAATATACAAATCGGGTCCAGTAGTAGAGTGGGCGTTCATTCGTACTATTTACATTCCAGATAGGTATTCTTGACTAAATAAGCAATGTGGGCTTCTTTCATATGTCAGGACGTGAGCTCAGGATATCAAATGAAACACAGGGTTAGTTCTAGCCAAACACACCACCATCTCCGTTTATTGAATCAGACAGTTTGGCTCAGTAAATACGTTATTAGATCATTTAGATTTGGTTTGGTATTTTGACATCTTGGATTTACTTCACGGAATTACGATATTGGTGTTATCGATCGATCCACTCGCACTCGCGACTCACGCGTTATTTATCAACTATTATTAACGATTCACGGCATTTCAACATAGAAGGAGCTTTTTACAAGATATTACACCGCTAGCCATACTTTATTATTTTCCAATTCTATTGACATCTATCCGATTCACTATTAATCATCGCGTACAGATTAATCGCATCAAACCAGTATCATACGTTTACTACCTCCTCCGTCACGGCCATCGCTGACTCATCGCCCGTCCTCGGGTGATGCTCCGCCCCGTTAATATTACCATCTCAATTACTCGACCCGCAATTTTCAATTAGTTCAACCCAAAACAAAACTCAAAATCTTTAACATCAAAAATGACTACTGCTGTTACTGCTGCGAGTGGATTTCAAAAACTTTATGTTGCATTTTTTAACCCTGACTACCGTAAGCTACCACTCGCTTCGCTAAGTGTCTTCGCTATGGAGAAGAAACGAGTGAGAAGAAACTCCATAACATAACACTTATTTAGAACAAAATTACCAATTTATTATTTGCGCGATTTGTTTTAACTTTTACTCGGTACGTCGTCACCGTATAACTATAATCGGTACGTCGCGTCACTGCCATAAAACCGTATTCGTTTCCGCATCTTCCCGCGATCCATTCTCAAGCACGCTCTACCAGCGGCAACACGTATGAGGCATTGAAGATTACCTGTAACAACAAAACACATACGCGAGTATCTCTCCACGCTCGGTCCTTCCTGACCTACTAAATAATAACCAACGTTCACAGTTACGGCTGTCCTACATCCACACACGACCTCGTCAATCAAATCAATCACAAACCTTACTGATCACATAACTAACTTTGAATTACATACGGATAATCTTTTGGACAAATTAACGTGCTCACACAACTTACTATCACAACATGTAAAGTCTGTTAATACTGCCACACAGAAACTTGAAGAAACATACCACGAAGGCCTCTGACTGTATATTATTTGCTGTATAGGTTTGCTACACAAGCGTCTGAATATATTTGCCACCTACGCTTTACATGACGCAGGCGTTGGTGTTCAGGTATGCCACACAGGCGTCTGAAGAGTTATGCCACACAGGCCTTTCAATGGTCATGCCACAAAGGCCTATCAATAGATTTGGCACACAGGCTAGTCAGTGACACATAGGCTCGTCAGTGAAACACAGGCTTGTGTAGATGGCAGTTGCCAACGGTAAGTCACCAACGCTGTTATCGATACATCCCGACGCGTTAATAGTTGTTGGCGTTAAAGGCCAGCACTCAGTTTCAATGGAACATAACAATCAGGCATAGACCATACTTAAAATTGTCGCCCAGGTGTTAAGAAAGCGGTACATTTTATTGACTCAGGTAGTCCACATCAAAATAATTCCATAATATAATCGCCTTTTTTTAAAAGATGGAATTCACTCAGAAATTTATTTTGTGATCATCTTTTTACTCGTATATCAAAACCCCATGTGTACCACAGATGAGTGATGTAAAGCTCCTGCTACCCCATGACCACACTGGTATCAAAAAGTTAATAACTTTATCTTTTGTTACATTTACAACCGAATAAGAAACTTCAAAATCTCATTATTGACAATTTAGTTTCTGGCAAAATTCTCCTTTCATTAATTAATTCCATTTTATGTCATATCTACAAACAACTCAAAAACTAACACACAAGACAAGGACAGTCTCACCCAGACCAAGAACGGAAATTCAAATTCATCATCCAAATTAACGGCTCGCTGGGAATCGAACCCAGGACCTTCATAACAGTGATCCGGCGTGTTTACCATTGCGCCATCAAATATTGTTTTATGATTCATTAATTGAGCAACGTAATTCAATACTCAAATAACACAGTTACTACTTTATAGATCTGTCATAACTATTTCTGACAAACTTTTAAAACCTTTAATTCAATTAAATTCTTGTCCTAGAGACATTATATTGAGGTATTCTTACTGTTGATTATTGCCTCTTAACCAGACCTCTCGAGTATTCAGATCAATAACCAACCTCAATAAAAGTTCTCAATTAGCCAATGAATAAAACAAAACAGAAATCACCTGATATCCAGAAGCGTAGTGTAACAACACTTAAAGCATTGTAATTCCAAGTACATCTCTCTCTGAATAGATTTGTGTTAAGTATTGTTGCAGATTCCTTTTTCCTTACATAGAATGCTCATAAACAAAAATTATTGTATTCCACAATATTCAAAACTTGCTTTAACCAATTTATCTTAAACTCTCATTCCCTTGGTATATCAAGTTAGCAGAGATCTTCTTTGTGGTACTTATTTTGAACTGTATGACATGTCATGTTTGTGTGACACAGAATTCTTAAGTTGTCATTTCTTTTCTCAAAACACACTTTCAAAATTATGGATTATTACGTGTAATTTCCTCTTTTCAATTTCTATCGCTTTTTATCAAAATATTTCTGATTGAATGTTTCGTAAACATAAGCCTCATTTCCATGGACCAGTGATGAGAATTGCTGACATGACAGATGGCAATCTTAGCCTTATCCACAAAAAATTTCAGGATTCTTTATCCACTTCTGAAATCGGGTCCAGTAGTAGAGTGGGCGTTCATTCGTACTATTTACATTCCAGATAGGTATTCTTGACTAAATAAGCAATGTGGGCTTCTTTCATATGTCAGGACGTGAGCTCAGGATATCAAATGAAACACAGGGTTAGTTCTAGCCAAACACACCACCATCTCCGTTTATTGAATCAGACAGTTTGGCTCAGTAAATACGTTATTAGATCATTTAGATTTGGTTTGGTATTTTGACATCTTGGATTTACTTCACGGAATTACGATATTGGTGTTATCGATCGATCCACTCGCACTCGCGACTCACGCGTTATTTATCAACTATTATTAACGATTCACGGCATTTCAACATAGAAGGAGCTTTTTACAAGATATTACACCGCTAGCCATACTTTATTATTTTCCAATTCTATTGACATCTATCCGATTCACTATTAATCATCGCGTACAGATTAATCGCATCAAACCAGTATCATACGTTTACTACCTCCTCCGTCATACATATAGGCTACTTTTAATCCCGGAATTTTCTCGCATCCTGGATTAACGCTGGATAAACTAAAACACACGTAATAAGTTGCGAGTACAGCTCCTGTTTATAAACGCTAACACACTCATACCCCCACAGTAGGTTACTAGGTACCTGTGTCGCGGGTGGCATGGACTACACATATAACACATTACATTCCCGGCCGGGAATCGAACCCGGGACCCCTCGCGTCGCTGGCAGGGTCGCTACCAACTAGGCTACAGGGTCGTCGATAAAACACCAACCTGGGATCAAAATCATCCTCAGCACCGACACTACCCGTCGGCGCGCACGTCTTGAACAGATCGTCCAGGAGCTCCCGACTGTTCTGCTGCTGCGGGAGCGCGTGCGAGCTGGTGGGCGCCGTGGTGATGGGCGGCGGGCTGGTTTTACCGTAGGTGGCCGCTGCGCCTGGTAACGAGGGTGCAAGGTGATTAGGTGGTGGTTTGGTGCCGGCTCGAAGGACCAAGTTTTTTGCCAGTCGGCTTGAAGGACCAAGTTTTTTGCCAGTCGGCTCGAAGGACCAAGTTTTTTGCCAGTCGGCTCGAAAGACCAAGTTTTTTTGTTGGGATGATGGTGAAATGTTTCAAATTATAGTGACTGCGCCTGGAAGGAAGGGATCGGATTAGGGTCGGTTAGGAACTGGTTTGCCAACGGCTCGATGAATCAAGTTCTTTTAGGTTATTGGTGATGACAGTGAACTGTTTTAATTTATAAAGTGACACAGAACTGGTGGGCGCCGTCGTGATGGGCGGCGGGCTAACCTTGCCGTAGGAAGCTGCTGCATCTGGAAACGACGGGCGGGGTGGTTAGGGTGAGGTAGGAGTTGGTTTGCCAACGGCTCGAAGGACCAACTTTTTTGAAGCTATTTAGGGTGATGCTGAAATGTTTCAATTTACATTGATATAAATGTATGAATGCGATGCAGCGTGGCCGTCGGGAAGCTGCAGTTTCGCGTAGCCGCGCGACTCTCTTGAGCTAATAAAGACAATGTACAGATTGACTGATGATAAATTCGATTACCCAAATCGATTTTCTTGACCGGCGTGGAGGGCTTGGTCCGCGCGGGGCTCCGCAGACTGATGCTGAGCGGCTTGTCGCGGTCGCGGGGCTCCGCCCTGTCACGCTCCCCTAGCTGTGCCTCGTCCCGCTCCGGGACTTCTGCGTCGCGGTATACGTTCTCTCTGGATATCGGGTTATAGGTTCACTATTAGTTAATACTTAATACTAATATTATAAATGCGAAAGTTTGTAAGGATGTATGTGAGTGAGTGAGTGTGTGTGTGTGTGGGTTTGTTACTCTTTCACACGAAAACTACTGAACGGATTTTCATGAAACTTTGTAGTAATATATAGCTTAGACATCGGAATAACATAATTTGTTAAAATTTATAGAGATTTTTGAAGGGACTGATTCCCCGAAGCGGAGCGAGGGCGGATTTACTAGTTAGTTAATAAATGGAGTATGTTGTGGAGGATAGAAGCAAAGAGCACTATTTCATTTGACAAGTTGCAAAAGGATCTAAACGTAAGCAGAAAATAATACATAGTTCAAAAACACAAAATCAAGACCAGAGTAGTTAAGGTATTGGATACGAAGTTAGCAGTTGTAGAAAGAGTGAATGAATAAAGTAGTTATCAAAACAACTGTAAGAAAAATCTCTACTTCTTAAATCCATATGAAAAGTAACTACGTAGGTATTTATGTTCAAAATAAATGAGAGAACATAATCTCAAAAATTGAGACTAATTTATTGTCGTTTGAAGGACACTTTTTAATACTATACTGCAGCCACACATCTTCAAAAATTACAGTATATTGATAGTCTAATGACCATCCATACTAATATTATAAATGTGAAAGTGTGTTTGTTTGTTTGTTTTCTGCGGAAAAACATCTCATTCCCATGGGAAGATCGATGTTTTGTTAGTTGCTAGATATTTAGTTCAGGATGTTGTTAATAGATGGCGTTAGTAAAATTCATTTGCAAGTTCTGAATCGCGCTATCAAATACTACATCTAATTTACTTATATCATAGGCAAATGTTATATCTGATGTCCCAGTATATCATAAAACTACTGTTTAGCCGAGATTCCTACGGGAGCGGGACCTACGTGGCTGTTACCTACGGGTCCCGAAGCGAAGCGCGGGCGGTTCTCTAGTAGACCATATAACCAGACAGAGATTCAGTATCGGTAAAGTAATGTGCCCACTTGTTAGGTTTCCGGTGTCCGTAGTCGCCGTCCGAGTCCTCCCGCTCGTAGTCCTCCTCGTCGGGTCGCTCCTTCGGCTCCTCTGCACACACGACACGTTAGAATTGTTTTGTTAGATATGCCAGGGTTGATAAGATTTAAAAAAGGTTTTATAAGGATGGAGGATGGTTTCATGGATGCCTAGATTAAACCGAGGGCAATAGAGTAGGGAATGGGCAGATGTTAATGGTGTGTTGACTCTGCAGAAAGGAGTAAAGGATTAATAGAGTTTAGATTTCATCCGGGTTAATACCACCGACCACCACAGTACTTACTACCATTAGCAGTATCAAGAGTAGCAATGCATCTTCACTAAAACAACTTCAACAGGACTAAATATCCTAGTCCTTAAATTGAGTCTCGTTATGTGTTGGTCATAGTTGTCATGAACAACAGCGGAAGGATGATGCTGCATATATATAAAGTATGCGTAAAAATCTATACTAATATTATAAAGCTGAAGAGTTTGTTTGTTTGTTTGTTTGTTTGTTTGTTTGTTTGTTTGGTTGAACGCGCTAATCTCAGGAACTACTGGTTCGAATTGAAATTTTTTTTTTGTGTTGAATAGACCTTTTATCGAGGAAGGCTATAGGCTATATAACATCACGCTGCAACAATTAGGAGCGAAGAAATAATGGAAAATGTGGAAAAAACGGGGAAAATTATTCATTCTCGAGGGCTTTCGTTGCATGCGTTGCGAAAACGATTCAAGATACCAAAAATATATGTATGAAAGAATTATTCCTCTTGAAATGATCTAAAAAAATGTCCACGACAGTATATGTCTATCTTTTAAGATTAACACACTAGAACCGTTTTTATGGTAATCAAATTTGGTCGAACCCACTGCCATACCAAACTTGCCGCGTTTCCAAGTTTAATCTGAATTAATCTTGCTGTGATCCTTTGCTACTTTGCTATTATTTTGTCGTAAGCTTTATTTGTAAGTTTAATTTAATTTAACCTCAATTAATTTTGGTGATAGTTTATTATCTTCCCGAAATTCCTACGGGAGCGGGACCTACGCGGTTGATACTTACGGGTCCCGAAGCGAAGCGAGGGCGGTTCGCTAGTTTATAATAAAATTCCGTTAGAATGGACGGAAATGCCATACTGTAAGCTAAAAACTCATGTTAAGGACATTCTTATGACGAAGGGTTATTATAAACTGGATGAATCATAGATTTATTATATAACTAAAGATCGGCAATGAGGGTAACCGTTTTTGTGCTCACCAGTTGGCGCCACTGCAGACGGCGGTCATGCTGTCAAAGCCCGCCCATACATAAACATTGACAAGTGACACTTGTCTGAATACTATTCAGTGAATAGACAAGAGAGAAGTGACAGGCAGACCACCCTCTACACTAGCGGCCTCTAGCGGCGAATCCACACGCGGTTACCCTCATTGTATCACTTGGACGAAACCAAAAATGAATCGCCCGCTGTCAATGTCACCGCCGAGCGCGACGCCTTCCTGGTGGTTTTTATATCTAGAGGAGTCACATCCAGGTACCGCACAAGTAACCATCACTAATTAACACTACAAAGGACGTTATTCCAGAAATGTAAAAACTAAATTAAGTATTTTGAGAAAATTGAGGAACAATTTTTGACATGTGCCCGCTAAGCCCGCTATGCCGTCTAAAAATTGGTTTCGTCTATCTATCTCGCTCTGCCATACGTGTATCATATGTTTTGCTCTTTCGCATTTCCAATCTATTTAAACGTCAGTGTATGCTACATCTATGGGATGAATATTTTCAAGATGAAACAGCCTGGACATGAGTTTGAAATATAGCCTTAAGTAGCGATAAGTGTTCTCTGTAACTGTGAGTAGGGAAAAAAGAAACTCCTTGGGAGTTTCTTGCCGCTTCTTCTACCAAGGCCACTCATCGTAGGGATTTGTGGAAGCGATGGCGTAGAGTGACATTCGAAAAGTGTGTGTAAAAAGCAAGTTCGAAATAAATCATTTCATTTCATATAAAGTGATAATAACAATGACAAAAATGCCTCACCCCAGTTAGTGTTCCTGTCGCTGTACTCGCCCCAACCACCAGAGCTACTGCGCATGCCCATCACGGACGCGTCCGAGGACATTCCTGCAACACACACATCTTTATCTAGTAAAAGATATTTCATTGTTTGGGTTCTTCTTGAGGATTGCCACATATTGCACTCAATAATAGATGTACATATTTCTATTGCTAGGGTTAGGTATATGTATCTGCGTATTAACGCGTAATTAACCCACTAATGTATTGCATTAAGAAGAAATTAGACTTGTGAAAATTGTCAATTAGCCTTTTTCTGATGTATTAGGAATTTCCCAACCTTCCCATTATTTTAACCGACTTCAAAAAAGAAGGAGGTTCTCAATTCGACTGTATTTTTTATGTGTGTTATCATAAAAAATACAGTCATAACATAATTTTGCACTAAACGAACCAATTTGGATAATTCTTTTTTAATTTGAAAGCTGGTGCTTGTCGTTTGATCCCCTATAGTATATGCCATTCAGCGTCATCTAACGGGTAGTTTTGAGTTATCTCTACTTATCATACAACTCAGATATTTTGTAAAAAGTTATGTACGTTTTGTATGTAAGTTAGTTAACTGATGCTGATTCTGATTCTTGGTAATTACTAAAGACCGGATTATATGCAACATAAAAAGTTTGAAATATGCATGCAAATATGCATGAAAAATGCTTGAAATATGCACGAAAACTGACAGAATATGCAACATTAAATGACTAATTTTTTTTTATTTTGTAAATATTATTCCTTTAGATTTAAGTTTATTGTTAGTAAATACATACTTGTTTTAAGTTTTACTTTATTAAGTATGTATCTTTATAATTTATTGTTTTTTAATAAAATAAAAAACTAATAAGTTTTAGATTTTTTATTACAAAATCAGCATACATTTAGTAAACTATCCATGATAGACGATAATCGATACAGTAACATGTTACATTATTTAATATTTTTGTAAACATTAACAATCAAGTATTGTTCTAAATGTTCAGTGGTAAGATTATTTCTTCGATCATTCAAAATATTTTTATAGGTTGAAAATGATCGCTCCACATCTACTGAGGTAACTGGGCAGAAATTGAACTTGGGTACTATGTAAGCGCTTATATTTTCTGACAAATTTTCCCCCGGCCCATTAATAAAACTATCAATTTCACACAGATATTCAAAGCCTGGATTATTGTTCAAAATGGTTTCAAACTTTTCTTTAAGTTTGCGGCTGCTGAGTGCGCTGCGCTCTCAAAATACTGTAAATTGTAGCGATAATATGCATCATCACTAGATCTTAGGAAAAATATGCTATTAGCGCTGAAAATTGCTTGAATATGCAAATGCATATGCAAATATGCACATGCATATTATCCGGTCTCTAGTAATTACTATTACTAGTACCACCATCAACATACCAATATACTTGTCCTTGTTTTTCTTGGCCTTCTTCCTCTCATCACGCAGCTTATCATCGTCCTGGATGAAGTCGATCAGCTCGCGCACCTTGTGCCGCACGTTGATGCCCTGAAACGTACCCATGCTGCTGAAAGCGGGCATGCAAGGCGCACAGTGCACGCGGGCGGCATGTAGATCACCGCGGGGCGGCATATTTATTTACTTATTTAATTCTTTTTTGTACACCAAAAAAAGAACATTAACAATAATAGTCATAAAAAGCGAAGAGCTCACGTTCCGTATCCAACGCAACCATTATGTATGATACTGACTGAACGGGTCAGTATTTGGCCCATGCCAGCTGAACCATACTAATGGTCGACTCAAGATGGCCGCCCTCGGCTGGAGAATGGCTGGCTTCGACCAATAGAAACCTCTATCAACCTATTGCTAAAATCCACCGCCCAGCGGTTTACTATATTGCGGCTAGGAAACTATAATGAATTCTCTTCTTTCTTGGCCAATAAACCTGGTCACTAGTGTCTACCAAAGAAACCACTATCCACTAGATGTCTGGAGCACTCGCCACCTACTTACATACAAAAACTACAGTAACAGAACGATCATTGGAATCAACGTTACGATGAAGACTCGATCGCTGTTTTAAAGGTCCTGTGTTTGATTTTTAACATGGCGGAAATCTGAATGAGTTTAAATTTAAGCAGATTAAAGGTTAATCTACTTTGCAACAATGCGCAAAAAAGATGTTGCAAAGTAGATTAACCTTTAATCTGTAATAATGGAGTTCCGCAAAGTAACGCCTGAATCAATTAACTATTTAAATTTAAGTTCTTGGTCTAGGTGCGTCTATTTGGCATTAATCTTAACTTGTCTTGTGTGTAGCCCATGGCGTCTAGGTCACAGAGAATGCTAGTATAGGGAAGTGAGCTTGTTATTTGTTACAAAAACTAGCACATACCTGATCTTTCCCCAAATCATCGACGTACGTATAGTTCTCGAGCGACCGCAGGTCGTAGATGTGCTCGCGCGCCGACGTCACCACGCGCTCCGAGCCGTTGCGCACCAGGTACGACAGCAGGAGTAGGCACTGTTCATAATTATGATAACATTTGTATATTAGCAGGAATAGGCACTGTTGACATAGTAATAGGTAATACATTGCACATTGTTGAACCATTTATTTTAAGCAATGGCTATTTATTTATTTTTGGTTCTTCGAGCCGGATTTGTTCAAAGTAAATCAAATTGAGAATTAGTTAATTTATTGTATAATACATTGCTCATTGTTAACCTATTCGTTTTAGACAATGGAAATTTTTCTTGATCCTTCGAGCCGGATTTAATCGAAGTAAATAAAATTGAGAATTAGCCTATTGTATAACATTATGTACAAATGTCTTAATCTGTTGTGTCCTTGCTATGGTGTACAATAAAGTGTATAAATAAATAAATAAATTAGTTTACGTAGGAATCTCTTCATTTCATAACTGAGGAGACGTAGAGCGTACTTCACCAAAACTTCTCCATCAAGAGAGGTAAGAGACCAACCTAAGCTTCGTAACATTTTATGTTGCTCGAAGGTTTCTGACGCTGATTTAAGAACCGCTATACAATGATGCATGCTTTACATGGGCATGGTAAATGTTAAAAAATCTTTTTTAATCGACTTCAAAAAAGAAGGAGGTTCTCAATTCGACCGTATATATGCCCATGATACAATATCCATGATGTCATCCATCCACCTATCGAAAGCCCACTCTAAAAACAATCTACTTAAGTCGGTCGTTTACATTGGATACTTCTCGTATGGATAACAAATACAATAAGTTGACGACGTTATAACACAATGATCACAATGCTAGACTGCCTGTGAAGATCTTTGCTTTAATTCGCAACGCGACGGAAAGAATCACGAGTGTCTTTCATGTTGCCCATGGCACATTGGGTGGCGCTGTGTATGTAGCAAAAGTGAGCAAAAATAATGATTGGCTACAATCCATTAATGGCCCACTACTGGGTATGTTTCTCACCTCATCGTTACAAATCACAATCACATACTACATCTGGAACTAAGGAAATACTTTCGCGAGCACCTTTCGAAAAACGTAAATAGAACGTTCTCGCCCAGGGAATTTCCTTGGTTCCTGGTAGAATCGTAGTCGGTAGTCACAATCTATCCAAGGGCGCGAGCTCACCTTGTAGGTCCGCCGCCAGTGCGACCGGTTGTCGTGCAGCATCCGCCGCCACAGCATCGACATCACCTCCGGGAAGTGCTCGTACGTGAAGGTGGCCAGCGCCAGCTCCTGCATCTGCTGGCCGGTGGGCCCCCACGCCTCGTCCGACGTCGCCTCGCGCACCTTGCCCTCCACCTCCGTGTAGTTCATCACCACGTTCGTGCTGAGGAACGATATGGGCACGTCATCGTCGTGTAAACACGTCATAGCTCACGGCTAAGCAGAAGTTATACTTATGTTTATAGTACAAATTACTGAATAAAAGAACTGAATTTTGTGGAATGGTACAATGATACTAATTATCAACAAGTGGTAGAAAAACATACTCGGTTTAGGCAAGGAAATAAACCTTCTCTACTCTAGATATTATAATGACTAATGATGAAACACTGATAGCACAAGTTGATGAGCATGCTCCGATTGGCAAAAGTGACCACATCTGTTTGTTATCCACACCTCAGGTTCCATTAAGAAAGCAAACTCACAGGAAACATGTGATAAAATATATTAACTATAAGAAAGCCAATTTTGAAAAATTAATAACTATTGAAAAACATAATGCTGACGGATTCTGATCATATACTTGACATCCACAAACAATGGATGTGCTTTACGTCGATGTATGAGAGTGCTGTCTTTTCGAATATTCCTCAAGAATGTTACAGAAAGGGAAATAAATATAATCCATGGATGAATAAAACCATTTTAGATAATTATGATAAATCACAAAATGTCTTTATGGAAAAAGTATATTGTTACGTGTCAGGAGTATGGGGTTCGAGAAAATGCCAAAATGTACCACAAAGACTTTATTGTACTCGTAGTTACACAATCACACACTGTACACAGTACACACCACAACACTATGCACGTAGGTACTCGTAAACACACTCGTCGAACACTGTATCGCACGTAGAAATCACTTCACTTCTGGTATCGCTCGTAGGTATCGCTGGTATCTTCCTGGTTTCGCTTCCGAAACTAGAATGTCTGCGGTTGGCCGATCGCTCCTTTTTATACCCCTCACGCACCATTCACGCCAATCCAGAACTTTCTCGCTAATTCCGCGGACCCGCTCCGAACAAGATTCGAGAACGTTCCCTGCAACCGACTTTCGCCCGTATGACTATTGCCGTAATGGTCGAAGCGTCGTGCGCGTGCGTACTTTCGAGACGGCCGTCCATTGTTCTATTGTTTCGCCTGGCATATTTATGGCCCCTATTGTTTATTGTTTAGCGAGGTACGCCAGGGCTGTCACATTGCCCCCCTCTTAGTCATGCTCGTCTCGAGCATTATTCGATCCATGAAATGGTGCCAATCTGTCCACATGCACGATCTTCGGTTTTCTTCTGTCCCCCTGTCTGATTCGGTAGGTCACGTCATTAATCCTCGTGACAACTGTGTAAGGGCCTTCCCATCGTGCTTGTAGCTTCGGAGACTTCCCTTTCTTCCGCAGTGGATTGTGCAACCATACGGAATCTCCCTCCTTGAAACCATGTTTCCGGGCATCGCGATCGTACCGGGTTTTCATTTTTTCGCTTGTCTTCAAACACTGCTCCCTCACAAAATCATGTGTCTCGTCCAATTGGGTCCGTAAGTCCGAGATGTATTCAACGGTTGATTTCGGGGCATCTGGCGGTGTACCGGTCAGCAAATCCAACGGCAGACGCATTTCTCTTCCGAAGTTTACTTTAGCGGGTGTAAATCCCGTGGACTCGTGTATGGCAGACCGATATGACATCAGGAACAGAGGAATGTACCGATCCCAGTCTCGCTGATGTTCCTCGACGACCTTGGCCAAGTGATTTTCCAACGTTTGGTTGAATCTCTCCACCATGCCGTCAGATTGAGGATGCGCCGGTGTGGTACGTGTCTTATTTATTCCCAAAAGATCACACATCTCCTGGAATAACGTCGACTCGAAGTTCCTGCCTTGGTCGCTGTGTAACTCCAATGGTACACCAAAGTGGCATACTACCTCCTGGACAAGTTTCTTGGCCACGGTTTTCGCCTCTTGGTTCGGGGTTGCAAACGCTTCCGGCCATTTGCTGAAGTAGTCTTGAACCACGATGATGAATCTATTCCCGTCTTCAGTCTGAGGGAATGGGCCAGCAACGTCTATGGCGATTCTTTCCCAAGGGGCTCCGACGTTATACAGCTGTAGTTTCCCTTTGGATCTAGTGCGGGGCCCTTTTACTGAAGCGCACACTGTACACTTTCTGCACCAATCTTCAACGTCCTCTCGACACCGCACCCAATAAAAGCGTTCCCGTATCTTTACCAGGGTCTTCTTGATGCCGAGGTGCCCACCAGAAGTGCCATCGTGTACGAGCTTCAGCAAATCAGCCACTTTACTCCTGGGAATAACCATTTGCAGGGTTTTTTCCTTTCCGTTGAGTGATTCCCAGCTCCGGTAAAGCACTCCATTCTCCAATATAAGGCTGTCCCACTGAGCCCAGTATGCCTTAGTCGTCGCGCTTGATGCTGACACTTCACTCCACAGGGGCCTCTGTCCTTTGGCTTTCCATTCCATGATCAGGCTCAGGTCTTTGTCTTCCTTCTGAGCTTGGCTTACTTGCTCCGTTCCCCAAGACTCGTCTAGGTCCTGCATCCTTATCACCCTGACCTCTTCTTTAGCCTCATGCTTGATGCAATGTCGGCATTCGTCGGAGCATGGGCGTCGTGACAGGGCGTCGGCATTCGAATGAGCTCTTCCGTTACGATGCTCTATTACGAAGTTAAACTCTTGAAGCTGTTCGATCCACCTCGCAACCTGGCCTTCCGGGTTCTTGAATTGCAGCAGCCACCTAAGAGCGGCGTGGTCCGTTCTTATCGTGAACTCGCGTCCCAGCAAATATTTGCTGAAGTGCTGAAGGGTCTTCACCACAGCCAGTAATTCTCGCCGAGTCACACAATAATTCCTTTCCGGTTTCGAAAGGGTCTTGCTGAAGTACGCAATGACCACCTGCTGGCCGTCCTGGTCTTGGGATAACACTCCTCCGATGCCAGTATTGCTAGCGTCCGTGTCCACTATGAATCTCCCTTCTCTTCTGGGGTAGCCAAGAATCGGAGCCGAGCACAGACGTTCCTTTAAGCGAACAAACGCATCTTCGCAATCGGAATCCCAACTGAAGATTCTCTTGTCCTCCGTGAGACGATGTAACGGCTTGGCTATCTCGGAGAAGTTCTTCACAAACCGACGGTAATAGGCGCATAGTCCCAAGAACGCTCTTACATCGGTCTTGTTCTTTGGGGTCGGCCATTCTTGAACAGCTCTTATCTTATCTGGATCAGTGCGAACACCTTCGTCCGATATGATGTGTCCCAAGAATGATACTTCCTTCTTGAAGAAGTCACATTTCTTCGGATTGAGCTTTAGGTTGGACTCAAGGAATCGTCTGAATACCTTCTCTAGGTTTCGCTTGTGTTCCACAAAGCTTCGTCCCATGACTATGACGTCATCGAGGTAAACCAGACAAGCGTCCCCCAAAAGTCCCACCAACACTCGCTCCATGAGACGCTCAAAAGTGGCAGGAGCGTTACATAATCCAAAAGGCATTACGCGAAACTGCCACAAGCCATTTCCGGTTCCGGTGGTAAAAGCGGTCTTCTCTTTGTCTTCTGGCCGTACTTCTACCTGCCAGTAACCACTCTTCAGGTCGACCGTCGAAAACCACTTCATGCCACCAAGCATATCCAACGTGTCGTCAATCCGGGGCAGAGGGTAGCTGTCCTTCTTGGTAACGGTGTTAAGCATCCTGTAGTCAACACAGAATCTAGTACTGCCATCCTTCTTCTTCACGAGTACCACAGGTGAACACCAAGGGCTAGTTGACGGCTCGATCACCTTGCTGCGCACCATGTCCTCGATCATTTCTGCAACTTCGTGCTCCTTTGCCAATGGTACTCGTCTCGGTCTTTGCTTGATCGGTGAAGCATTGCCGGTATCTATTGGGTGAGTGACAAGATTTGTTCTTCCCAGGTCGATATCTCCTCTGGTAAAGATGTCCTTGTAGTCCATTAACAACTTTGCTGCCTGAGTATATTCTTCGGAGCTCAAATTCCTCCTTGTCGCCTCCAGCAAAGATGTCATGTGATCCGTTGATCGAGGTTTGTCCGAGTTTTCTTGGACCTTCCTTAAGCTGTCCACGGCTTCACATCGGCCAATGACCGTATTCTTTACGAGATGTATCGGCACGTTGCTAAGATTGATGACCTTTAACTTAGCGTCGCGTTTGGTCATGAGCAGTGTCCTTGCCGTGATCCAACTGGGATGATCACCATAGTCTTCCACTACGACACATCGATTCAGCTGTATCTTTTCGGGAAACCTAACCTTGACCAAGGTTTCCGATCTGGGTGCCAGCTTCACTGTCCTCAAACAGTACACTGCTCCTGAAGATGAACCCTCCAAGAAGACTTCTTGATCCTGGAAGCTTAATACTCCTTTCGCTATGTCGACTATACAGCGATGTGTCTGTAGGAAGTCCAGTCCGATAATGCAGTCGTCAGTTATATTTGCTACCAAAACAGACTGCGTGTAAATGTTACTTCCGAGTTTCAGTCTTGCTTCCGTAACTCCTAGGACGGTCACTGGCTGGCCTGTCGCTGTCTGCAGATTGCATGATGGTCGTCCATTTTCCCACATGATAGTCCGCTTGAGTAGTTCCGGTCGAACGATGGATTTCGATGCTCCTGTGTCAATCGTAAAGCGACAAGGTATGCCATTTATCTCACCCGTCGTTACAAGGCTGTTCCCGTCACAAGCTTGTGATACCAATACAGTAGGGGCTCGACGAAGTCCAGCCAGTGCCCGCCCCGCGGCGCTGGCGCCTCTTAGTTTAACGGCTCCTGTGTGTCGACTTGGATGGCCGTCGACACAGATTTCGGTTGTTTCCGAGTCCGGCAGTTAATCCTTATATGTCCTCGTTCACCGCATCCGTAGCAGATAGGCCCAGTACGAGGTTGAATAGCTGCTACGACTTCGCGCACCTTACAACTTTTGTAGTCGCTTCGTACCGCTTCCACTTCAAGGGCATGCGCTAAAGCTGCTTCCAAGGTTGCGTGATGACCCAAGCGCACCGTTGCTCTCACTTCGGGGTCCCGTATACCGCTGACAAACGCCTCTAATACTTTGTCTTCAACCGGTGTGGAACTCGACGCATAGGCTCGACGTACGAGGCGCTCGATCTCCGTAGCCCATTGCTGCAGTCCTTCGCTCGACTTCTGTACTCGGTCTTTAAGTTGCGCGCGGTACACGTGCTCCAGGTGCTTCTCCCCGTATCGAGCTTCCAGGGCCTTAAATAGCGACTCCAAGGTGCGTCGCTCGGCGGGCAGGTTCTCAAGCACCAGCAGTGCCTCCCCTCGAAGAGCTAGAGTGAGTGCCGCCAACGAGTGTTCGTCCTCCCAGCCATTCCCGCTTGCAACAACCTCGAACTGATGCCTGAACGCAGTCCACGAGGTCGTGCCGTCGAAACTTGGGACCTTAAACTTCGGGGCCCCAGAGCATGTACTGGTTGCTGCCGTGCCCAAAACCTTTATTTTCTGCAGCTTATGGTCCAAATCTTCGAGCCTAGTTTCGTGGGAGTTTACTGACGCACTGAGGCTGTTGATTGATGCGTCGTGGCTTTTGAGGGCTTGGTCGTGCTCGGATGTACGCACTTTCACAATTTCTAGGTCCTCCTTCACGGCGTTCAAATCTTCCTGGAAACTATCCAGCTTCGCATCGATTGTCCCCAGGCCCGCCTCCATGGTTTTGCGCTGGCTCTCCAATTTACTTTCCAGGCTCTGGCTCTGGCTCTTCATGTCCTCGCGCAGGCTCTCCAGTTTACTATCTAGGCTCTGCTGTATAGCGGCTAATAAAGAGGCCATATCCAGTGCACTCGGTGTCGGTGCTGACGCAGCTGATGTAGTCGAAGGTTCAGCGGTGGTCTCCGTGCGGTCACGCCCAGGCGACTCCATCCGTGCGGCATCCAATGCCGTTTGCCGTCGCGTGCGAATCCCGTCTTCACTTTGCGGTACTACAGGCATTCCGCTTCTGTCACCAATTGTTACGTGTCAGGAGTATGGGGTTCGAGAAAATGCCAAAATGTACCACAAAGACTTTATTGTACTCGTAGTTACACAATCACACACTGTACACAGTACACACCACAACACTATGCACGTAGGTACTCGTAAACACACTCGTCGAACACTGTATCGCACGTAGAAATCACTTCACTTCTGGTATCGCTCGTAGGTATCGCTGGTATCTTCCTGGTTTCGCTTCCGAAACTAGAATGTCTGCGGTTGGCCGATCGCTCCTTTTTATACCCCTCACGCACCATTCACGCCAATCCAGAACTTTCTCGCTAATTCCGCGGACCCGCTCCGAACAAGATTCGAGAACGTTCCCTGCAACCGACTTTCGCCCGTATGACTATTGCCGTAATGGTCGAAGCGTCGTGCGCGTGCGTACTTTCGAGACGGCCGTCCATTGTTCTATTGTTTCGCCTGGCATATTTATGGCCCCTATTGTTTATTGTTTAGCGAGGTACGCCAGGGCTGTCACAATATCATAACTGGGTTGGATTATGATTATAAGGAGTACAGACGAACCAACAATAAACTAGTAAACATCACTCGAACTGCTCGTGAAAAATACGAATCTGATCTCATACAGGCTGGGCCTAAGAAGTTTTACTCATACATACGTGATAAGATAACCTCAAAAACTAATGTACCTGACGTGCTGAGAAACAAAAATGGTGACATTGTTACGAGTTGTATAGAGATAGCCGAAACATTTGCAGACCAATTTGCAGGAGTGTACCAAACGGAACCTAGCAATAACTTACCAACCATTGATGTAAAATTCCAAATTGAAAAATCAATTGAAGTATTAATATTTACAAAAAGTTTAGTTACTCAAGTTATCAAAGATATGAAGACAGACTCGGCCACGGGACCTGACAACATACCAGTTCTTGTTCTAAAAAAGTGTGACCCCTTGGTACAAGCTCTTGTGAGACTAATGCAAACATCTTATGATACTGGAGAGCTCCCTTCAGTTTGGGAAACAGCTATAGTAACGCCTGTATTTAAAAAGGGCGATAAACTTGATCCAGCAAATTATCGACCGATTAGTCTTACTAGTGTGGCGTGTAAAGCAATGGAAAGAGTAATCGTGGCACATTTAAGAAAGCATATATTTGAACAAAAGATAATCAGCTCTCATCAACATGGTTTCTATCCGGGTCGATCTACAGTAACAAATCTATTATCATGCTTAGATAACTGGACGAAAAGCTACAGTAACCGTGTACCGACTGACGTTATCTATCTTGACTATGAAAAGGCCTTTGATAAAGTTCCCATAAGACGACTACTTCTGAAACTTGAGGTATTAGGAATCCGAGGAAAACTGCTTAATTGGATTGAGGCATTTTTGTGTGATAGAACCTTTAAGGTTCGCGTTTCTGACCACCTATCCAGCGAAAGACCTATAACAAGTGGAGTACCCCAAGGATCAGTTCTAGGTCCGGTGCTGTACATTCTATATACTTTTGATCTACCTAATCAATTAGAATGTCATGTCAGCTTATTTGCTGATGATGCTAAGATTTTTGCTAACCCATTAGTAGATCATGACAAGATTCAAAGGGACCTTTAAATGGGAAATGTACTACCTTCCATATTGGAAAGAAAAATCCTCGGCATTCATATTATTTAAATGGAGTTCAACTATGTAATGTGAAAGCGCAAACAGATCTAGGTGTAAAGATTACAGAAAATCTAAAATGGGATGAGCACATAGCCACAATTGTCAAGAAAGCACACACATTTATTTATCTCGTAAGAAAAACATTTGGAAACCTAACAAAAGAAATGGTGCTGAAGATCTATAAGGCCTATGTCAGACCAATCCTGGAATACGCAGTTCAAGTATGGAGTCCATATTTCAACAAAGACATCGAGAAATTGGAAAAAATCCAGAGACAGTTTACGAAAATACCAAAATCTTTGAAAAATCTTTCTTATGAGGACAGACTTAAAAACTTGAAACTTACAACCCTGAAAGACCGGAGAGAACGTGGAGATTTAATAGAAACATACAAAATTCTGAGTGGATACTATGATTTACCAAACTTTGATGCTATATTTACGAAAGCTAGTCGAATATCACGTTGCCACCAGAATAAAATCTGCAGAACGATTGCACATAATAATCCACGTCAGCACTTCTTAACTAACAGAGTAGTGAATAATTGGAACAATTTACCTGAATATGTTGTTACAGCTCCAAATGTCAACGCATTTAAAAACAGATATGACCAGCATAGATCAAAGCTTAAGTGACAAACGTATATAAGCAAAACCAGTCGTAAAACTGCCTGCTTATGAATAAATAAATAAATAAATAAATTAATTAATTAATTGTTAACCGACTTCAAGGTAACTTTAAATTAAACACACTCAAAACTCCCGACTTCAACATCGACAAATAGCTATGGCTCAAAACCAAAACATACTTGTCAGATGTATGTTAAACTTAATGAATTAAACTCGGATCCTCAAGCTTAACGCTATGACGGAATTATTGGGGTCAACTCAAAAATTGCTCGTCAGATGTCAATTACATTTTTGACATTTTTGATTTTGAATAACATGAGACGCAGGCAAAAATTTTTATGCGACTTTTTATACAACTTTTAGAACACCAAAACAAAGTTGTATACAACTCGGCTTATATGCATTCTCATTCCGAGGTTGATCGTTAATTGGACTAAATATCTTGTAACAAGTAAACAAATTACAATCATAAAATTATAAATTCATTTACGATCGATACATACAATAGCAATACATTGTTTATATCATTACATAACCTCATATGTAATTTGTTTGGATCTCCATTTATTATCCGAAGAGCGACACGAGAGCATACTGCCAGTTTCAGCACCTCACTTACGAAACTAGCAACCTTGCCGTAACCTTTCTCTCTGACCAGCTTCGATGCATATTGCATTACACGGTGAATTGACAAGCCCAAGTGGACTTACATATCTGAGTTCTGTGGTTTACCGGCTTACGTTATGATAACTACAGAATTCCACTAATGGCCTGTTACCTTCCTATAAAATCCCTGTATCAGTTCGGAAGAACGCACCAAAGTATAGTACGCGACAGATTGACATGGCTTCCGGGGTACGAGGTGAGACGCGGGGGAATGGACACCCCGCATGCCGCACGTCACCCGCGCTCGCCTTAGTAATAGTAATGCGCGAGCCCGACCGCGTTTATCGATTTTAATTTCAGTCACATTTTTGTTTATTGTTATGTTTTAAAATAACTACGGTAGCTTTAGATTTTATTTGTTTGTTTGTTTGTTTGTTTGGTTGAACGCGCTAATCTCAGGAACTACTGGTTCGAATTGAATTTTTTTTTTTGTGTTGAATAGACCTTTTATCGAGGAAGGCTTTAGGCTATATAACATCACGCTGCAACAATTAGGAGCCAAGAAATAATGGAAAATGTGGAAAAAACGGGGAAAATTATTCATTCTCGAGGGCTTTCGTTGCATGCGTTGCGAAAACGATTCAAGATACCAAAAATATACATATGTATGAAAGAATTATTCCTCTTGAAATGATCTAAAAAAATGTCCACGACAGTATATGTCTATCTTTTAAGATAAACACACTAGAACCGTTTTTATGGTAATCAAATTTGGTCGAACCCACTGCCATACCAAACTTGCCGCGTTTCCAAGTTTAATCTGAATTAATCTTGCTGTGATCCTTTGCTATTATTTTGTCGTAAGCTTTATTTCTAAGTTTAATTTAATTTAACCTGAATTAATTTTGGTGATAGTTTATTATCTTCCCGAAATTCCTACGGGAGCGGGACCTACGCGGTTGATACTTACGGGTCCCGAAGCGAAGCGAGGGCGGTTCGCTAGTCTGGTTATAAAATTATGGTGACACACTTATAAAATGTGTAAATCATGCATAGAAAAAATAGTTTTATTCACCAGTTAATATTTGCATAATTATGTAAAACCATTAAACCTAAAGACAATGTTTCCAGGTCAGTGCCATCCTCGGATGGCTATCCCCATGCATCCTTTTCATGCATGCATGCATTAAAACCTATCACCAGGACTTGAAGCCTTCTGCTATTCATAACCAAGTTGCTTATCACTACAGTCTAAGTATCAATTGTGTCTGAGTAAAGGTAATGCAAGTTTCCACTTTACACAACCTAGTCATAATAAAACTTCAAACATCCATTACACAGCCATTATTAATTCACTCAATGTGTTATCTCACAAACTAATCACATTATCTGGTGTAAATTAAAATGTTAATGTGTTTTGAAATACTGATTAGTATTGTCAGGGCCGACGCTAGGTATATGGGCGCCCTCAAGCAAAACTGTTTAGCACCCCTCCACTCATTGTACCAACACCAACCTTCCACAAAACTTTTATGAAGCTCAGCGGTGGTCTATTTGCCGCCAAATTAATGTGCATGCAATATACTCTTTGCACGCCCGCTTACCGCGGCCTTGAGTATTGATTGATAATACATTGCATACCAAAAAACCATAAAATCCACCCAGGTTGAATGTTAAATTCAATGCCAGTGAATGTTATCTGTTATTTCAATTTCAAACAGTCTTTAAAACCTGTTTTGGAATATAATTTTAAACTGTTAAAGATTGCCGAGGTATTATTATGTTAATTAATGCAATAAATCAAAATGTCATATATAGGTGTAGTTTTTTAAACATCCTCTAAAGCCATAATAGATAACTGATAAACTTTTTCTAAATTTAATTTTAAAAAGATAATAATTTATATCAGTATAACTTCTGGCTGGGTGGCTTCAACCCATTAATGGCTATTTTGCTTAAGGCACTCTTGCCACTAGCACCATGCATCAACCAGCCTTGCCTGCAGTTGCTTAACTTTGCCATTCACTTACAAATAGACAAAGTCACCACATTATAAGAGCTTCAATCACTTATGTCATTGAACCAGTATTTCTTATATTATTTAGCAATCAAGCATTGAGTTACTATGTAAACTAGAGAAGCTACGTCAAACAAAAGTCATGTTCCTTTTCTCGGTTTAAAGCTTTCCGTCGCTGCAGCGCTACAAAAAATCATTCAGTCTAATCTATCATTTTAAACCGCAGCGCTTAATACGCTTAATAAGATACATAATAGTCCTACAAGCATCTTTTGGCGCATGGGTGACAAAGACAGCGTCTTACAGTTTACCTTACCTGTGTGACGCTGTCTCTGTCACGCACGCGCCAAAAGATGCTTGTAGGACTGTAGGTCGTTTCATTCATTACTCGGTCACTATGACGACGGAATATAGATTATGACATTTATGACACAGAACGGTCAGTGTGGGGTTTTTACATGTTTTTTACCTATCTGGTTCATCAGTTTGAATGAAACAAAAAATTAAAATTAAGTATTATTGTGAATATTTTATCCCCCAAAACTCAGTTCTACTGTAAAGTGTACACGTTCTACATTTATTAAGTACAAACATCAATAAATTTCTTTATTTTACAAAAAGTCTAAACAAGTAACTAATTAAAATTTGGGTGTCTGTTTATAACATTGAAATAACCACATTTTACTAAATGCATGGATAAACATTAGTATAGACCGTCTATTCGTATACAAAAAAAACATTTTTTGCAATAACAATAATTATTTAGGACCCGTCAAACTAATTTTGGAGATACACAATAATAACCAATAATAATAATAACGAATTGAAAAAGGGCTCACTTACAAGAGAGGATACAAGAATTAATTAAAACAAAATATATTTTTATAAATTTTTAATAAATAAACAAAAACAAATAAACATTTATATAATTATAAAAAAAACAAGAAAAACAAAACAAAAAAGAATTATTTAAATATAGTAAAACACGAAATTAAAATGTTATCCTCAGTCCTTTATACAGTACTACTAGTTTTTCGTCCGTGGCTTTTCCCGCGTGGAATTTGGTTATATCGCGCATTTTTACTGAACTTGACAGTGCTTTTTTTGATCCACTCTTTTTTATTTTGTTTGGTATTAGACAGAACGTGTACTGTGAATGGAGTAGTAACTACAGTCTTAATATTTTGTGAGATATTCGCTTCTAAGATGGTAAAATTTGTCAATTAGTTTTGAACTATGGGGTGAAAAATATAGATTATGATTATGCTAGGCAGACGGAACCGCGGACAAAGTATAGTCTTTTAAGAATTAAAACATTACAGAGACATGAATGTCAGCGTGTAAAACTGATAATATTGTGTTTAATGTGATGTCAACAAATTGTACCTACTATCACTACTGGACGTTGTTAGTCTATGAGAAGGACACAATATGGCAGACGTTAAATAATTTTTCGTATTTATTTGAAAATAGTGAAATATGGTTCCTAACCGATGAAAAGTTACTCCTGTGCATTTATTTGAGTTCCTGGAGTTATTGCGGCAATTACGTAATACACAATTGGGCATTGTTCACGCTAGTTTTAAAGATTCACTGACAGGTCTCAGACGTTTTACGCGCATGCGAGCTGGCAAGCGAATGAGAGAGTTGAGGTGCATTCACCGCAACTGACTGGCGAATAAAATTTCTTTGCGGTGTCTTCTCTAGTACTTTAGTACATAATATCTCAATGCAATCAAGTCCTTCTTCTTCTCATCCATTGTTTCTTCATTTTTCCCTGGCCTGCCCTCCTTTCTAGCTATTATGGATATCAGATCATGTTAATGGGCATAAAATATCCATCAGAAGAAAAAACTGCTTTATCTTTATTAAAATTAATTATATCAAGCCAATGAGACATGTGATGTTTTTATAAATAAACTCAATTATTCCATACAAAATAATTATCAAACAAATTCAAAGTATGCAATAGCTAGTGCAAAACATAACCGCCAATTATCTTATTATGTTTAATTGCTCATTCATTAATGACTCCATTTAGTATAATGAGTGACATCATGCATAACTGTGCAATTATAATATCATAATATGACAAAATTAGGTAGAAATTTTGGGTAAAATATTAGCAAACTGGTAGACTTTAAAAATATGCTGGAGTGATCATAGCCGTTTGAGTCTGCAGATAAGAGAAATTTGTATAGAACTTGGCAAATTAAATCAATTAAAAGCATCACAGAGTAAGTCCATTAGAAAATTGCAGGAGGGAGGCTCATTCTAGCCATATTATTCACTCAAGTCTATATCTATACTATTATGTTGCAGGACAATGTCTGCTGCATCAACTAGTACTATTATAAAAGGGCTAGCGCAGTTCATGTAGTTGCAGGCTGACAGTGAGTCTGTAGTAATATTCCATTGAAATGGACAATAATGCCATACTATGAATTTGAAACTCATAATAAATATCCTTATGAAAATGGCTACATCAAACTGGATGGTTATTTTAATTTAAAGATAAAACTACTAGGAAATGAGCTTGATATAACTTTAGTTATATCTAGGAATAATAATAATCCATTTCCATACAAGATGCTTCAAAATATTAAAAAGAGACCCAAATTAAGCATTTCTAAATTAGTAGAATTGGGGCTCAGTTTTATTAAACATTGCTGTAGATATACAGACAAGCATGAGTAAACCTTTTATATTTATGCACAAATGTTATTTTGAGAAACACAAAGCAGCAATCTTGACATTCAACTCAAGGGCTTTGTCCTGTTTACTGGCTTGCTCTATATTATATTAATGTCCAAATAATGTTGTTGCAAGTAGGTAAGTTTCCATAGATAAACTAGTAATGGAATGTAAGCGGATAAAAAACCGATTTACTCATGACTATTGACTACTGTACCTTCCAATTACAAGATTTAATGATGATCAAGATTAGATGAGTAAAAAATGCATTAAAATTTTCCATGACTATCGAAATAAATTTGGAATCAGAAGGTCGATGAGAGTAAGGATCTGTGCGAGTTACTATACGGTCATTCATTTACGATAACAACTATCTTACATTGAAATACTTGTTTCCACCGTATAAGGTAAGGATCAACATCAGACAAATTCCCGACCAAACAGCATTGTAAAGCGTGGCCGTTCCACACCAATGTACCCACACATAGACTCGGATCGCTCAACAAGATAATTAATTTGCTAGATTACTGCATGAAGGATACATTTGCATAAAATTAAGAGAAATATTGCTCCCACTTACACTTTTTCTGCCAATTCCCGAACCTTCCACATACTTATGAAACGATCCATTTCACTGCACTTTTACCACTAGACGTATCAAAAACAATATCACTGTAATTTTCAGTGAGATATTACAAAAATTAACTTAAAACGCGAGCTGATGATTTGGCTGACATTCTTGCAAAATGGCGAGGCCGAGCACAGTGTTTAAAAATGTTGCCATTTCAAAATATTTAATGTAATAATAATAAACAACGCTTTCTTATTTACCGGTAAAAAATAAAGGAATTCTGGTAATAACCGGTATTAATAAAGATAGTATCAGGAAAGAAATTTTTTATTACGTATGAAGTTTTATGTTTTTTGAGTAAAGACTGAAATTCACATAGATTTAGCATACAATATCGCGAAATTCCATTTAAAACGTTACATGAGGCTGTTTTCGAAATGGTGGGTGTCCAACTACCCTTATTTTTATATCACATGATACCTACTTACTCCCACAAAATTTTATTGTTTTTCGTTTTACTTAACTTTTCCATACAATGTATATATCGTGGCCATATCGTAGATTTGCTCACATCATGAAATGATCGACCATATCATGAAATAGTCGCATTTCATGAAATGGTCAATTCAGTTTGGCCGCTTTGGCCAGATCGTAAAATCGTCTACGTTTCACGATTTGGTCATCAACGTTTGGCCGGATCGTAAAAACGCGGAATATAGGGCATAATTTCGAACCGTGACGTCTCCGGCACTGCGGAAGGTGCAGCCCCTTCGCCCTTGCGTAACAAAGCACAGACACCCACGCTCGCCTGCGCAGCTTCGGCTTGCTGGTCACCTTCGGCGACCAGCCTCAGCCGCTCCGGCTCGCCCGGGTGTCTGCGTTTTGTTACAGCGGGAGGGGGCTGCCCTCCCTCCGCGCCTCCGGGTTCTAAAAAAAAACTCTAGGGGTAGGGCATACAAGACTTCGTGGAGTAGGGGTAGGCTAATTCGGTTCTGTAACCAATTCGACCTACCTACACCTTGAAGAATTTGACTGAGTAGTAATGGAAATGAGTATTCATTGTTTTATAATATCCAAAATCAACTCAAATTTTATGCTTCCGTTCAATGTTACTCGTTTTTAACAATTGACGTGAATTGTATTCTGCAATTCGCAATTTTTATTGCTACTCTTTTACTTTAGGCCGAATTGACAAGAGAAACAACATTTACGCCAACGGCCACCATCTTTACACATAAACAAAGCGCTTGCAGCGCCTCTGCCGGTAATTAATGTAACAACTTTACGATGATCATATCGTAAAGTTGTTACAAATCTTAACCATTAACCATTAACCGTTTCCCGACAAACGACAATAACAACTAAAAAGTTTGCAACTCAGGAACTTATACCGTGCGTGGTACGATAACAAATGGTTTTACGTCGCACGTGCTCTACATACATACCTACGTTTTTTTCTGAAATGTTTTGTTTGTGTCTTAATAATTTTACTTGTTTGGATAGCTTATGGGTCCCCGAGACGATCAAGTGCGCTTGACAAGTCTACGTGCTTGAAGAGAATATTGATCGTTTACGGCGTTGACTTGACGCATTCCTTCAAGCGATCTACGGCTTGACCAGAATTGACAGAAATTTTGATTGACGCCGCTTGATGCACCTACGCTTGATGCGACTTGACAGGACTTGACAAGCTTTTTTCATTAGCCGCCGAAACTTCGAAGATGGCGGACATGGCGGATGACGAAAACTACCGAGACGTGGCCTTGGCAACAAGCGCTGACATAATTACCGAGCGCGATTTTGTGCTATTGCTAATATCCCTTTACAGGGATTATCCAGTACTTTGGAAAATTAAAAGTAAGGAGTATGCTGACAAAAATAAACCTATAAAAAAATAAAAATACCCCATCGCCTCTTTCTTGTTTTTTTTCCTTAATAGATACCGCTAGAATTATAGCAAGGAATGCCTTATCTGCGTTAGAAACCATTTTTGTTTTTGCGACCACAACTTTCATGGGCACAGGGCTGCATGCGACTAAGGCACACGCACTTGACGGGACTTGATGGCAAGTTCAATAGGTGTCAAGTCCTTCGTCAAGTGAAACCGTCAATCTCGTGAGACTTGTCCAGTGCGCTTGATCTACTTTTCTATCGACCACATTCGTAAGAAAATATATTTTTTTACAATTATTCACTTGTTATTTTAAAATGTGTAACACTTGTGCCTGCATTAGTATTAATAAATGATTGTTGATGTATTGGTCACTGATAGAAATGCACACAACTCAATTCAAACCACTACTTTTTTATTTATTGATTTTTTTGTAGTCAAATTCGGTGTTCTTTGACCAAAACCAAAAATAAGGAATATCTCGATAACCAGCTGACTTGGTATTAGGGACATTATGGTTAATTTTGTTGGAAATTGGTTGTATTACCACATCCCAAGAGGAATACGTCGAGTTACAAATCACCCTGTATACTTGAGCTTTTGATTCTTAGCTTAAAATCAATTTTCGACTAGGTATGGTTCAACCTGATACTGTTTCTGACGATTGTATTATCGGATTCAAATTCAGACACTTCAGATCCCTTTGGGAACATTCTAGACTAGAGATTTTATGGATTACCCTAAAATATTATTTTCCCTCTAGAAAACGGGAAGAAAAAATATCTACCTATGTTCAAACCAGACTATCTTTGCTTTTCCACTAATAAATAAAACACCAACTATAAACAGTAACTTTTATTGTACAAAGCTTGCATGTAATAAAACATTTAATATGTATTTCAAAGACAACTTTCACCCTACAAGCATTTTAATTTAGCTTTCACAATTTTATCTCCACCTCTGCCCTTAAAAACGCCATTACACCAATATACACGTCATCACTTTATTACCATAATTTTTAGTCAACTTTCTAATCTTTTAGCAAATTTTTGTCAATTTAAACACTGGACTCTAACCAAATAGGCTGACCGCTGAGGGCCAAGCACAGTCCTTGTGATCCACACAGATTCCTCAATTCCCTTCTAATGAGCGCACTCATTAGAAGGTCATACATCATTTCTTGGCGAGCTGGTCATTCTGAGGCTGTGCGTAGTACTGCCACAGTTCTATCGCCTTGTTGGCCACTACTTCTTCACATTGCTCGGGAATCTGTAAGGGGAAAAGCTATTACTGACTAATCTAAGTAAGATTTAATTTTAAATTTTTCATGTCTTGGTAATTTTGTCTGCAATTGGTAATTTAAAAAAAAATTGTCCGTATTTTGTCCTGGGCAACAAGCAAAAACTACTGAATGAAATTTAATGTGCTTTTAGCTGTATTGGTTTTAGTTGTATTGTTGTAGGTCTAACTTAGTAAAATATACGTCCCAGAGCCATTCCCTGCACTAAAATTCCACCTTGATGATTTTATAAAACCATTGCATTGTAGATAAAAAAAATGTTACCATTTCTGCACTTTGCCAAATTTCACTCACCTACATTATTTGAATTCTTAAAAAGGTAAAAAGTTTTATCTCTATATATATAAAGAGAATATAATAATATGATGTATAATATATATCTATATTCTAACAAAGTCTACCTGTGAGACACACTTGAGCACCTCTTCCCCATTCCTGGCCTTGAGGATGTTCCTCCGCAGCGTGATGACTAGCATCACCGCTACAAAGGACAGAATCTTTGGTGCCCCGCTGCACACCTTGTCCCATATCCTGCACATTACATTAAATTCATGTGAATTTTACATTTTACTAAATACTGCAGCAAGTGATTTGGATAAGATCCATTCACAACTTATATTTTCAACTAGATGAAAAAAAACCCCTATTTCAGGGGATAGTGTTTGAAAAAAAACTAACGATACTTTGCGTCATCAAGTAATTTCCCTACGAAGTTCATCGAAATCAATCGTTCGAATCGAAGTTCAACCCTTATGCCGGATTCACACATATCAGTGAAGTCACCGTTCCTTCACAGTTCTAGCAAATCTTTCATACATTCTCGGCATTGTCAGCACTGACACTGCACTGACAATGCCGAGAATGTATGAAAGATTTGTCGGAACTGTGACGGAACGGTGACTTCACTGATATGTGTGAATCCGGCATTAGGGGTAGAAAAAAGTAGCCTATGTGATCCTGGGCCTTGCACTATTTTTATTCTGAATTCCATCCAAATTGGTCCAGGTCCAGTGGTTTAGTTTTAGATTGATTCCACACGTATGTTATTGGTATAAGACGTTACTTGGTGAGTGAGATGTCGTCCAGCACGCCCGCAAAACAGCAGTTGAACCACTTGGTCAGCGGCAGCGCGTCCCACACGTTGATCTCCACCAGGTGACTGCAACGATAACAAATGGAACATTAGCATATTATGTAATATAGCATAACAAGGCTTATTTACTACTTCATATACACTGTATATTATACAGTAATGGCTACAACCCATTAATGGCCCACTACTGTGCACGGGTCTCCTGTGGCGGATTGCCAGAGGGGTTAGTGGCCAACCCAGTATTGGAAGTTTTCAAGCTGCCCGAAGGCCTTAAAAAATTTACCGTAGTACTTCAATACAATCCTACCTGATGGTAAGTGGCAACGAAGTCCTTGCTATTTTATTTAATATAAAGGTATCAAATGAAATGTTGATTCTAAAGCCATTACTTCAATACCGATCCAATAACACTGACCATCCCACGGTGGGATTCCCACCACACCCCAGCATTACTCCCTACCACCACCCCGCCCCACCATACTTGTACAGCTGCCGATCCTCCTTCTCCAGCATGCAGCGGCAGGCGTCCCGCAGGCGCGCCAGGTCGCGCTGCATGCCGCGCACGATCTCCGTCACGCTCTTGCACACCCAGTACACGTCCACTTCGTCCTCGTACACTTCTAGCAACGTGTTTGCTATCGGGATGAATGTGTCTGCCGACTGTGGAGTAAGTTAAAGATGTTTAATAAATGAATAAAGTGATAAAACAATTTCATGTTTTTGTTTTAAATATCATGAGGAGTTTCTTTCGCTGTATTTTTTCCTCATATATAAAAGAGGACCTTTGTAAAATATCAATAGACTAAACTCAAATAATTATTGTTGCACAAATGTATTAGAGATACCTACATGAATACTGAGTGGCAGTCCATGACATGAATCATGTCATACATGTATGTCAAATGGGCTTAAAAGGATACAAATTGAAAGGGAAGTTGGTAGAATTTAAAAATGTTGGTCTAATTTGGGATGGCTCTTGATAACTTTGACTGATCCAAAACAAAAATCAATTTAATCACGGGCAGATTGATATTGGACCATAAAAACTGTTGTGTTGTGTCTATGAAACAAAGTGGTATCATTTATAATTTCAGTATACTTGAGGGTATGCTCACATCAACTACACAGATTCTACACCTACCTGAATTTCAATATGTAACATCAAGATTGAGATGTAATTCATACTCATAACTATCTTACACAACATCAATACACAGTCACAATCACAACCAAAACTATCCTATACACCATCAATAGATGCCACATCCAACTCACACTATAATTAGTCTCGGGGAACACAGGCGGTCTTCTCTCCTCGTTCTCCAGCAGCCACATGGCGAGCAGCACCTGGCTGCGGGGAGCCGACATGTCCACCAGCTCCAGCGTGTCCACAGCATACAGTAGGTCGTTGTACTGCTCGCGGCGCTGCTGGGCTACGAATGCGTGCGCGTCCGGGTATACTGGGAGGATGTCTGGACAATGGAGTTGTATAATATTAAAATGTGCAGATAGAAAATGTGTGATGAGTTAATAAAAGCATGCACTATATACTTGAATTTGACATATTGTTACAAATAAAAACAATGAAATTAGGGCTGCAGTTAAGGACACTTATCAATGCATAAAATAGGATGTTCACCAGAGCCTATAAACTTCTGCAAATTTAGAAATAATTTACAAAATACAGTTCAAAAGTTCATTTCAATTATGTGAATATTTTTCTATTCATCCTAGATACATAAATATTGCAGACTATTTTCTGATTCAAAATTTGCAATTAAAAAGTTTTGTCATAATGTGTGGGCTCCAATGTGTTCACTTATTTTGCAATGATCGGAAAGAATTTAGGTACGAAAGAATCAGAGACCTGTTTAAGTATTATGGTGTTTTCTGGAGAGCTTCCATACTTCTTATAGCATGTAAAACTTGCAGTCACGGTTGTTGTCAGCCAATCTACCTTAGGACAGCGCGGTGAACATGCCTATGTACAAAAACTCACCAAGTAACACCTTCCATACTAGATTCCTGTACGCAGCCGGCACAGTGAAGCGCAAACAAAACTGTTTCAGCTTAACTCTGTCCCAGGGCTTCTCTTTCATCAGTATTTCCAGGGATTTCTTCTCTTCAACGCCTCGACAACCAACTTTCTCGTAGTACGAAGATCGGAAGTTTCTTTCGTCAGTCATCGTGCTTCGAGAGAGGAACAATCAATGAAAACACTCTATCGCTGGCGACTGACCATTCACATCGTATTAAAGATTATTTTCTATAATAAATCTAAGAAAATCGGTAATATCTTTATCAAACAACCTGCAGCTGACGTGACGTCAGTGTTGCCAAGCCCAACTATAATTTCGAAATTCCGTTAAACCGTGTGTCCGTCAAAAAAATCCGTTAAATAAAAAATACGTTTTATAAATGCGAAAGTTTGTAAGGATGTATTTGTATATGTGTTTGATACGCAATACGGATGTATTTGTATACGGAAAAACTATTGAACGGATTTTCATGAAACTTTACAGTAAAATAGCTTAGACCTCGGAATAACGTATTAAGTTAAAATTTATAGAGATTTTTTTATCATTTGGTCATACTACAATTATAACTGTAAAGTCGAAACCAGTCAAAACAAAATCCACCTTCGAGAGCTATCTTCTACTAAGTGGCTGGCTCCCTGAAGCGAAACGAGAGCTAGAGACTAGTAAACCCTTACTAGTCAATATATAAAAAAAAAGTTTTAAAGAAACAATCCCAATTGTCATCAGACACAGAAAGCATAAAAATAACTTTATAACAAAAAATCACAATCATCATCATCGCTTCCAGTTGATGTTATTATACTCGCTATGGGAGCAGCTGTTAAGGTGGATGGCTGATTTTAATTTTATGTTTAGCATTGATCCTAGCATAGCAATAAGAGGTAAATCTAAAGTGTAACATGTCTTGCAATTTCTTTTTAATGCAGAACGAATATTGAAAATTGCGTTGATCATTTTTTCATTCATTTTATTTCTCAATTTTGATTTTTTTACTCCATTTAATACACTAAAAACTCTTTCTACCTCCGCGTTTGAACAAGGTAGCAATAACATTGTAAAAGCAAAATCACAATATAAGTGTTGGAATGGATTAATTTTTGTTGCACCTTCAGATTTCTTACCTCTGACCAAAATTCTACAGTTCGTTACTAGAACACTAGAACTAAATTCTTGATTTTTTTTCAACTATTTTTCCCGTCAAAAATTCCGTTAACCGTCAAAATATATTTTCTCCCGTTAATACCTGACCCTAATCCGTTAAATCTAACGGGAAATCCGTTAAGTTGGCAACACTGCGTGACGTTTACTTTCGTGACAATTGACACTGACACTTGACAGTGGCATATAATTGAAAAATTAAAAATATCAGAAGCAGCATAGAGTATCTATGGTTATCAGTCATCCCAGAATATATGTAGATAATGTAACAATGAACCAACAAATACAAAATAATCATTTTAATAAAATGGCGATTTGAGTATTACCGCGCTAACTCACATGCGCGCGAACCTTTGAACCAAACCTTTGAACATTGCACAAATTATCTCACTACTTTGACAGCTAGGAATACCACGAATGTATCAAAAACTATGGTCAAAAACTCAATGAGCCTATTTTTTTTTATCGCCTAAGCAGGCAAACGAGCAGGCGGGTCACCTGATGGTAAGTGATCACCGTCGCCCATGGACATTGGCAACACCAGGGGCGTCACCAGTGCGTTGCCGGCCAAGAAGAAAGTGATGGACCCGCTTCTTGAAGGACCCCATGTCATAGCACTGTGGGAATACCGAGGGAGGAAGTTCCTATTTTAGACTCTGCAAAAACTACACAACTATTCGCAAAGGTCGGCCCTTCATTTGTGGGCTTGGGGTTCGTAATCGTATCATGGTTCGTATATTCGCGCGAATGAGCGGCCTACATAGAGATAGGAATATTTAGCGGCCTAGGCCTACCGAGTTTCAAATTTCGATCAAATAAAACAAATTCCGTTGTCATAGAAATAATAACATAGGTCTGTCAATAACGAAACAGGAATTTATTGAATTATTTTTCGTATCTCAGTATTCTTAAAATCCAGGAAAAACAGGAAATAAGTGATGGCCGAACCCCTACCAACAGCAACTGATCCAGCCTATATAGAAAAAAAGAGAGAAGAGTTAAGATTATTTTTCAAAGATTTAAAGTGTCCAAAGGAATCGATAGAGTTGCTTATTGAAAATGAACTAAAACCTCTTACGCAAGGTGTAGATGAAAAAAGGCCTTACATTGCTGCTTCTTACCCAGGTGAGGTAAAATCAGAATATGAAGTCATGACTGGTCAGCCTTTTACTGAAGTTAAAGATTATGGCAGACCTTTGACAATAGAAGAAATAAAGGAAATTATCAGTGATAACCCAATAATTGCTGAAAAGGCGCGGCAAATTCAAATAACTACTAATAACGATGCCAATAATATTTGTATACCTTTGGATCAAATCAATTTAAACTATGCTAGTATACAAACGGATTTAGCTTCGGCAAATACTGATGATGATAAAAATAAAATAAAATATAAAAACATGCAGGCGTTGATGAATAGTGTAGCTGCTTATAAAGTTCAAGACAAAACTTCTATTGATAAAGAAGTCGAAGATAACGGAAGTGAGAGTAGCGATGGCGAAGAAGAATTTCAAGCCATTGACAAGGTTGTTACAGAATACACAAATAAATCTTATGAAACCAGGTTTCAGGAGACTAAAGATATGTTATTGAAATTAGCAGATAAATACGAGGATCCCAATAATATGAATGAAACTCATTCAACGAAATTGACTATTCTAGAAAATCCCATCTTAAAAGAGTCGTCGTCACATTTTGTAAAGGGTCAGAGGAGACAAACATTTTTTGAAGAAATTAAGGAAAACTATGCAATTAATGAAGCTGTGAACATTTCCTTAAAAGCCAACCCCATAACATTAGACTTGAGTGGGAATCTAAAAAACAAAATAATAGAAGAAAATAAACGAACGAAAAAGGACGAAGATAATTTAGAAGACGTACTTTCGAGCAGTTTTAGAGATAAACTTATGAGTACAGAAAAAACTTTACAGGATATAAGTGACATTTTGAATTATAAACATGAAAACACAGGTCAACTGAACGTAGAAAAACAACAACAAGACGAAGTATCGATTAACGATACGCATAATATTCCACACCCAATTGACAATACAGAAGTCCAAAAAAGTAATAAACTAAATTATGTAACGGAACCTAATGACAAAAATGACGAAACAACAAATGAAATTAATACACAGCAGCAGCAAAATCGTATGAAATTCGATGAAAAAATGGAGGAAACCTTACACAATGCCCTAGAAGAAATATTTGAAATTGGTCAAAGTGACAATAATGAAAATAAAGAATTAGAGTTCAAAGAAATGAAAAATCTTGCCCGTAACATTGTAGAAGGAGCTGAAAATTTGAGTACCTTGATTCGTGAAGATATAACCAACAAATTGAATAGTATGAATGAATTGTTGAATGATGTTAATGAAGCACTAGAAAATTCACGAAAATCTAACATTGTTTATCAACAGTTAAAAACAAATGGAGATAACGTAAAAAGGGTTAGCGAAATTGAAAAAAGAAAACTCAACAAAATAGAGGAAGAAAGTCCGGATAAGAACGTCGACGGGCAAGAATCCAGTTACGGAGTAAGTCAAGTAGACATAGACACTATACATAGCGCTATAGGTGAACTAAACGCAGAAATTAAATGTCACGAAGATCGGATTAACAAGAGCAAAGCTAACTATGAAATGAGAAATAAGGAATGTCAAGAATTTATAAAAGAAGTAGATGTCGTTCTTAACAAATCTAAAGAAATTCTTCACCCAATTAATGCTAGTACCAGTAAAGAAATCACCGAAACCGAGCAAAGTAAGCAGCCTGATAACAAAAATTGTTCTGATAATAATCTCGCCGAAGTTACGAAATACAGTGGTGAAAATCAACGCAAGGAGTTATGGGATATAGACATAATTTACAAAGATGAGAAAAATAAGCAGTTGGCTGAGATAAGAAAACAGGAATTAGAAAGAAACAAACGTATAAATGATCTTTTGTATGACATAAAGAGTAAAATGAAGGATAACAAAGATGTAGTACGAATCGCTGACAGTTTACTAAAACGAGAGGAACCGAGGAAGAGTAATGTTATTGAAAATACTAAAATTCAGAATTTGCCCCGCATTAGCGATATTAAGGGAGATTTGCAGGCTCAAGGTGACCATGTTTTAATAAGTGAAAGACCTGATTCAGCCAAATTAAATTCTGAAGTAAATTCCACAAAGCAAATACTTGAAGAACCATCATCCGATAAAAAACCGTCAGGTAAGTAAGTATGTTTCTTTAAATATAATAATAATTTACCTTTTTTTTCATTTCAATTCTGATAAGTAAAGATAGGCAATTAATTCAACTCCAATATATAATATCTCAACTTGAAAATTTGAATCTATTAACAACTTAATTTACTAGAAGTCATATGTTAAATTATTTAGAATCAATATTAGAGAGAATATCAAGACGCGATGCAAAGGAAAAAGAAGAAGCAGAAAAAGAGAAACAAAAAGCTCTCCAGCTGAAGTTTGAAAAAGAAATGGAAGAGATGAACCGCGGCCCCAGAATGACGAAAGAGTTCATCAAGAACCATTGCAAGCAGCACAAGTTGTATTGCACGCCTTACCTGAATGACATATTATATTTACACTTTAAGGTAAGATAAATTACTTTAAAGTAAGATAAAGAAGATTTTACTTACGTGTCCAAAATAAACAATTTGGACGTCTAAGACACTGTTATGTCTTGACTTATGAATTAAAAAATTTCAGGGTTTCTCCAAAATTGAAAACTTGGAAGAGTACACCGGGCTTAAATGTCTTTTCCTCGAAAACAATGGAATCCAGAGGATCGAGGGCTTAGACAATCAAGCGGAAATGAGATGTCTCTACCTGCATTACAACATCGTAAGGAAAATTGAGAACCTTCAGGGCTGTCCGAAACTAGACACTCTAAACTTAGATCACAATTACGTGACGAAAATTGAAAATTTGGACGTTGTGCCTAACTTGCATACTCTCAGTATGGCTCACAATATGCTGACTACCGTTGGTAAATATCTTGAATTTAGTAGCTTTGAAGCCTTATAAGGCTGAGGCCTTAATTGTATATATTTTCAATATTTAAAATTTTTGGCTTCAAATTTTAACTCATAAGCAGCACTCATATCGTATTCTTTTTCAGATGACTTAGAACAGTTAAAGTTTTGCAATAATCTTTCTGTCTTGGATTTGTCGTACAATCGTTTGGAAGATCCTCTCATCGTAGACGTTTTAGCGGAAATGGTACTTCTTAAAGGTAAATCCTATTGGTAATATCTTCTGTCTCGTCTCTTTCTATCACATCTTGTATGAGAGATATGGATAGGGACGAGTTATATGGTAATATTTTGCGCATAGAATAGTATTGCTAAGATTAGTACCTTTTCCAATTAAGCTGTATTATTGTTCTTACAATATAAACGAAATCAGATGGGAACTAGACCTAGCTTTATTACTTCATAGTGTTGGTGCTCACTGGGAATCCGGTAGTGCGCAACATCCCGGCATACCGGAAGACGCTGACGCTGCGGCTGAAGGAGCTGCTGAACCTGGACAACAGGCCGGTGTTCCCGCGGGACCGCGCCTGCGCCGAGGCCTGGCAGAGGGGCGGCACGCAGGAGGAAATAGCTGAGAGACAACGGTAAAATAACATAGGCAATACTTTCAATGAGGGGATGGATATTGTACAGAAATTAACTTCTGGACATTGTACCTATACAACTTTAATTAAATACCTCTTTTTTAGATACAGTACAGTATATATGTATACACAACTATTTACGTACTGTATTATGAATAGTATGCCTATAGACCATACACCCTAGAAAGAGCAGCATTTTTAATTTCTTTTTATGTTCAATTTTACTTATTTTATCGTAAAATAATTAGTAATAGGATGACTATGATGATACTTGATCACATACTGTATCATCGATTGGTTGGCCGATAAAAGGTAAAATCAAGGTTTCTTAATATTGATTTATAAACAGCTGGATCAAAAGAGAACAAGATAGAGCGCAGGACAGTGCCAGGCGTCTGATTAAAATGAGAAATGAAGTAGTCGCGAAACGAGAGGCGAAAGAAAAGGAAGCGAGAGAGAAGCTAGAAGCAAGTCTGGACAAAGTGAGTTACAATTTATTTTTTATGAACGCTCTAAAGGTTCAAACTAAGAGATATTTTCTTAATTTGTAAATTTTTAACAGGAAAATACAGAGACTCCTGAAGCTAGTGTAATAATAGAAGATCCTATGGGCTTAAGAGAATCATTCGGATCAGAAGTAAAGACTAAAAATGGAGTTCTAGTCGACATGCTTTCTGGATCCGAAGCCGAAGATTCTACAAGTGAAGACAGTAATTCCGAAAGCGAAGATGAAAATAAAATTAAAGAAGAAATCGATAAAGGCATGTTAGATATGTATGAGTAATGAGTAGGAATATAATTTCTTAAATGCAACCCACGTCCAATAAGGTTAATTGTTACGCTTGAAAAGGAGTTGAATATAATTTTAGGTGAATTTTTAGGTACAAAGACGAAAGAAATTGAATGGGATCAGGAAAATAGTGGAAAACGCCTCATTCAGGAAATTGGAAATGAACCGGAAAAAGAAACGGAAACAGTAGAATGCTGGCAAGGGTTTGGAGGAAGCTCTAAACCAAAAGATGAGAAGTATGTATTACGTAAACAACAATGGTTCACTATATTGAAGACTTAATGTTTTATCGATTTATGATTATGTCACAAAACTGGATATTAAAATAGAAATATTACTTCATTTTTGTCTTAGCATGTGCGTTCTGAAATATACTTAATTTATATCGTATAATCACTACTTGATCAAACTGTTGTTTATTCAAATTATTCACTTTTACACAACAGAACCTTTTATATTACACGTTAATTTACAGAGGTTTTACACCAGATATTCTACAAATAAGCAATTTATTGTTTAATGAACCGCCACATATTAAGAAAAAAGAAAAGACTAAGAAAATTAAAGGTATGTATATACAAATAACGGAAAAAGAACTTGACTGTGCTAAGTGGCTCTAGAATTACAATTAAAAATGGAATTGTTTTGTAAATAAAGGGAAAAGTTTGCAAATTTTGGCATAAGCACCCATTAAGTTTTATGTATTACAAAATATTCTAGACTGTGGAAACAGACTAGGTTACTACTGTTCAAATTTACTCATTCATTTCACTGGTTTTTTAATATAGAAGTATATAATATAGTAGATTCTTTATATAAATATGCCATAAACGTTACAATTTTTTGTTTTAATGAAAAAGAAATTGATGAAGAAACAGAGGAGAAAAAGGTCTGTGATGTAAACAAGAAACCTTTAATTGAAGTAATAGAATGTAATGAAACCCCCGCCTTAGAAGATATCCATAGTAATGATGTAACTAATAAATCTTTTAAAGAAAATATCGAAAGCCCCAGAAATGTTGTCGAAGAAGGCGATATTATTATTGATCACGATCGTAAAATAATCATAGAAAAATCCACTACCAATACCCAGGAGACTGATTTAACACGAGCTGTTGCTGATAAAGAAAATGAAAAAGTAGGTTCAATTAAAGGTAAAAAGCACGTCGTATTTAAAATAAAAGAGAATACAAATACAGTAGAAGAACCTGTAGAAAATGAAGTTGATGATAATAAGAAAGAAGCAAAGACAGCGGCTAATAAAGACAAGAATAGTGAAAACAAGAGTAAGTTAATTATATAGATAAGTCGATTAAAATTTGACTAACTATTTGAACTGTAAATATAAACTTCTAATTATTTTTTAGCAAGCACGAAAGGAAATACTAAGCAAAGTGCCGGCGATGGAGTGGCCCTCATGAATTACTTACGCGGCGCTGAAGACTCTGAGGAGGACGACGACCTGAAACCCAGTGCCGAAGATTTGGAGATATTCGCCGAACTCGACCGGGAGGAAGATGAGAGACAGGCCAGGATTGAGAGGGGAGAACCTGCTGTAGATCCGATGGTATTTAATACTTTAAGTCCAATTTTTCCCTCACACACAATTCTACAAGCTTTTTCTAATAATAGTGCAAGTACATACATTGAGAGCATTTAACGATGGTGCCGATGTAATCCAAAATGGTTTTGTTTAAGAAACTATACGACAAGAAGACAATGGAGGAGTATCACAAAGCGGAGCAGCAGACGCCGGCTCACCTGGTGAAGGAAGAGGACAGAACGACGTTCACGACCTACAGGAGCGACAACGCATTCGACAGGATCGCGCTCAGCCAACTCACCGCTGGGGATAGACCAGGTTACTAGTCTTGGTGGTCTAGTTGCTTTAAACTTTAAAGCACTGTGCACATTACAAGACTCTGCAACGGACCAACTTGAACGAAAGCATGTAAATAATATCTTTATGTGTAGTTTTTTACGGTTGTATATTTGAAAGACGTACCCACTACTCGCCACCCACGCCTGACTAACTCTGAACTGACATCAAGTAGGTATATAATCAAAATTAAGGACAAAAACCAGACATAAAGATCATAATTGATTGCTTTCGTTTAAGTTAGTCCGTTGTCGTATAGTTATAATGTGCGCAATCCTAAGGCTCAGTGGCCTATAGAAGGGTTTAGGGAAGACTTTGAGCTTTGCACAAGTAACAGGAGAATTTTTGCCTACTTCAGATGAAAAGAAAGTGCGCCTTACCCACATACCTGGAGCCACGCTCGTCCATTACGTCAACGACGAAACTGGCACAGACTTCGAGTTTGAGATTGGGGAAGAACGACTGGATTCGGCACGTAAGATTGATATAATTATGACATACCTACTTAGCTATTATTCTTCGGGATTTATTTGTTGTAGTTGATGGAGGATGAATTTTGAGTCTACTTGTTACTATTCTGCTACAGATCTCTTAGAATTTTAGGATTCTGTCATCTAATTCTATTTGTAGTGAGAGAAACAGCTTACGTTCGTTGATGTTCCCTTCATATAGATGCCAACTTGAATCGAAAACTAGGTTAATATTCACACACTCACCTTCTTATTTGTATGCAAAAACAAATTGGTTTCCAATATCTTCGATGTATTATTCGAGTTCCTTTATTTAATCTTCGAAACTTTTTATAAACTTACCATACCATACAAAAAGGTCCATGCCGACATGAATTCCGTATCATTTCTATTCTTATTGATCTCAGCCTCTTCTGAAGACACCGTATCTATAAACATATCTGATGACGCTGACTCAAGTTCTGATAATGAAATTGAAGTAGAAAATAAAACCAGTCTGAAAACAAAAGAAAACCGAAGGTCAAGGCCGGCGACTGCGTCTAATGTGAAGAGATCTGGTGATGTGAAGCATGATGAAAGATCTGATATGGGTAAGACAATTGATAGCGTTTACCTGTACTTAGGTGTTGATCAAAAACGATCAATTAGAACGGTCTTACCTAAACAAAATAAAACATGAAACAAAGCAGAATTAGGTACTATTACTCTCATTTTAACAAAATGAATGGAAAGGTTACGAAATTCTACCTGGATGAAAATGCTCTTGTTCTCGAGAAGATTCAAGATCACTCTCATATTATTTTGCTGAAACGCATTACTACTTTATACTTAGGACCTCTTATTAAGAATGTCATTATTATAACTTTTAAAAACACTTTAAAATATTTATTTTCAGGTGGGCATTCAAAAAGTGCGCATTCTAGTAAAAACTCACCAGCAACGTACGATACCATGATGAATGTAGATCCCGAAGAAGCCAAGAGATCTATAATTGAAAGTATCAACTCCTCGGAAGATGATAGGTTCCCCTCGCAAGGTTAAGCGATTTCTTTAGTAGATTTTGTGGTATGAACAGGGAAACATTAGGTAGAAGTAGCATCAATTAAGGGCGCGGTAATCAAAGCAAATTTTGCAGTCGACTTTTTAAAGTTTACTTTATTTGTAAAGAAAAATTCGAAAGCGTTTTTTTCTACTCAGCTGATAGAAAAGCAGGCGAGTAACCTGTTTACAGTTTACGAGTCAGACAGCAATACCGAAAAAGAGAGGAATCTGCCACATCATGATTAAAAATTTTCAATATCGAATTTAATTGGAGAGCGATAGCATGGCGGGTCGGGTCTAAAACTCAACCATCATATTGCATTTGCACCATAGATTCATTTGTTGTTTATTTGGTTCATCATGAATCTGGAAGTTTGGTTGAAAATCAACAATGGATGGAACCTTCTTAGCCGTTGCACCCTAAAATGCCAAGCGAATTTTAAAATTTTCATAACTTCCATATACATTTTTCAGGGGTCAACTACAGCGATATGAGTGAAAACGATCGTATAGACCAGGCGGTGGCTTCCGAAATCCTGGACCGAACGCTTCAGCATGAGGAGAGAGAGTACTATCGGGCCTTCGACCTGATCAACATGCACGCGGGGAAGGTGGACAATAAAACCAATGAGATTATAGAGCAGGTTTCTGTTGAACTGGCTGACGAGTTTACGGTGAGTTACGATAGTGTTTCTATTAATTATGACGAAACTGACTAGTTAGGCACTTCTCACACAACGCTATTCATGAGATACGCTAACTGACAGAAGACGCATCGTCCTGTCAGTACATAGTGTCAAATACATACTAATTTTGGGTAGCGTTGCAGTAGCGTGTCTAATGAATAGCGTAATGTGAGAACTGCCTTAGACGTTTTGGAAGTAATTTAATCATTAGAAATAGTGGACATAACAAACGGAAAGAGATCAGTACCTCTATTATGAGTTTTTAATACTATACACGCTAGCGACTATCGTTTAGCAGCTGAGGACACTCCGATCTTTATCTCAGAACAGCTGACTGGCAAAGGTGCTCGTCTCCATTTTCTTGCAAGAGACCTTGTAAAGCAAAAGCTATATAAGTACTGCTGGACAGCTTATGGCAAAGTTTATTTGAGGAAAGATGACAACTCTAACATATTATTGATAAGGAGTGAAGCACAAATTCAAGACTTATTCAAGAATGCTAAATGACTATGCAATATTTTTCATATTCCTATTGTTTGCTTTTTATTTTTAGTTGCACAATTACTATTCCATAGACATAGTTTTTATTCACTTTTGTCAAAAACATATGTACTAAAGTAGGGTCATTTTAATAGGCCACATTTGACAACTGTTTGTCTTTGCTTCATAGTGAGGATAACCTGCTGAAAAACATCGATTAAATTGAATAAATCGATAAAGACTTCAAACATCTGTAAATTGAATGCGATTTTTATAAAAAGTATTAATAAGCGCACAGTTCACACAACGACTAAAAAAAATGACAAAAATAATGCGTCAAATAATGGCGCGAAATGAAATCATGATTTTTTTGTAACATTTCACGTTTCTAGATACTGACTTTTGAGCCAGACGTTATTATATAAATGAATAATTACATATTTTTTGCCCTAAAATGTAATAAAATTAATTTTGTTTGTGTTAAAATATATTTTATTTTGTAATCGTGAAATACTTCTTGACGATTAGTTCGACTTCTCGAATTCAACTTATCTACTCATCTGTTTCTTTCGGTACCATCCCTGATATTTAAAAAGAAAAAGAGTTCACTGACGTAACTTTGTAACGACGTCAGTTCCTTACTTTTAAGTGTTAAAGAGTTTAACAATATCTAGTATGGAATGTATTAGATACTATGGGGTGCCTCCCTTACAAGGTTACTTTGGAAAATTTTGACGAACTGTCAAATGTGACCTATTAAAATGGCCCAACTTTACTATTAGTCACAAACACACACTCATTTAATATACTTTTACAAAAACACAATATCAAACTCAATATTATACTCACAAACACACAAGCTGATTATCTATTCACTCGCATTGACTTTAATTATTATCATACTCAGAATGCTGTAATTTATGTCGTAATAATTACTTTCCAAAATCCTACCCCTAAATATGACTTGACACTAAAATACTTATATCACAAAAATAATGGATAGTTCGTTAAATACCATAAATGAAATAGACAAAGCAGAAACTGCTTATTCAATAAAGTGCGACATTCAGGATTTACGTAAATATATAACTATAAATAAAAGTGACCTCACTGTGATCTCTCAAAATATAAGGAGCATCTACCGAAATTTTGATGATTTTCAAGTAACGCTTGCGGATTTACCCTTTGATGCGGATGTTTTAGTTCTCACTGAATGTCACTTAACTGATAAACCTCTGCCACAACTTATTAACTATAGTTTCCTCTCATCTGCACATAATATGAATAAAAACGATGGGGTTGTGATCTATGTGAAAAATAAACTTAAACCCGTCATTAAAGAGATTAAATTAAATAATGCAACTTGTATACAAGCGAATGTTCAGAATAACATTATTCTAGGAATTTACCGATCACCTTCAATAGCGAACGCTTCTGATTTTGTTGATTCTCTTAGTTCTCATCTAGACACAATTAAATCTTATAATAATATAATCATTACAGGTGACATTAATATAAATCTTATTGCTAAAGAAAATGCACAAACTTATGAGACCAATAATCGAGCTTCCTATCTAAATATGCTTGCAATGCATGGTATATTGCCTGGCCATGTGCATGAAACAAGATTCAACAACTGCTTGGACCATTTTATGCTTAAATTTAATAAAGCAAAATTTAGTGCAAATATCGCTATTTTTAATTCGACTATAACAGACCATTGTACTATATTTTTAAATCTATCTAAATCTAAATTAAATTACAAGTGTCCTAAAACCTATGAAATAACAGATTATGAAACAGCATATAAACAGTTACTAGAGAAAAACATGTCTCACCTATTATTAAGTCATGATCCTGATTTTATTATTGAGCAGTTAATAGCAATAATTACAAATTCATTAGAAGACAGTAAAATAATTAAAAACATACCGAAATCAAAACGTTCTATTAAACCTTGGATCACGTCAGGAATCATACGTTGCATAAGAAACAGGAATAAAATGCAGTTAAAACTAAAAGCTGATCCTCAAAATGAAATCCTCAAAATATCATATGTAAGATATCGAAATTTTTGTAATAAATTAATTAAGAAACTCAAACGTAAATATCAATCTAATCAGATAGCTAACTCATGTAAGAATCCTAGAACACTTTGGAATACAATTAAAAATATTACACCCATAAAACACTCACAACCTTCTAGTTCGGACTTATTAAATATAAAATCGACCGCTAGCGACTCAGTAGAATACGTGAACAATTTCTTCGCTAACATAGGTAGAAACCTAGCTGAAAATATCACTGTCACTAACGCCTCCAAACCTTTAAACCCTATAAATAGCCCCTACTGCAATAGTTTTGTATTAGTAGACACAGACCCTTTAGAGGTTGGAAATATAATATTGAGTTTAAAGCCGGGCAGTGCGCCAGGTTGGGATAAAATTCCTTCAATTTTTATAAGAAAAGCTAAGGACATTCTTGCGCCTATAATCAGTCATCTAGCAAACATATCCTTTAAAACTGGCACATTTCCTAACTTACTTAAAAAGTCAATAGTTACCCCCGTGTATAAGGGTGGAAAGAGAGACGATATCAATAACTATAGGCCAATCTCTGTTCTCTCCTGCATTTCAAAAATAATCGAGAAATTAATGAATACCCGACTTATAACTTACTTAACTAAATTCAAAATTTTATCTAAATCACAATTTGGCTTCAGAAGTGGATTATCTACAGAAGATGCAATCTTGTCACTTACTTCCCGTGTGACAGAACTCCTAGATAAAGGCAAAAAGTGCGTAACTGTATTCTTAGATATAAAAAAGGCCTTTGATACCGTTTCTCTTTCCATACTTATGCAAAAATTGGAATACATAGGTATTAGGGATACTCCTCTCAAATTATTTAAAAGTAATTTATATGGACGTACTCAGCGGGTCAGGATAGGAGATTATATAAGTGGAGAATCCGATGTCGTTTATGGTGTTCCTCAGGGAAGTGTCCTTGGTCCCACATTATTTTTAATATACATTAATGACCTAACTAACCTCGAATTAGGTAACGGTGAAATAATTTCTTATGCCGATGACACGGCCATAATCTTCTCAGGGACCACATGGGATTCAGTTTATAATAATGCTGAAACTGGATTAAGCACAGTATCAACGTGGCTCATGACCAATCGTCTCACGCTAAACATCGGTAAGACAAATTATATTACATTTACCATTAATAATAGATCTCAACCAGCTAGCCAATGCACACTGAGGATTCACCACTGTAATAAATCAGATTTCCGGAATTGTCACTGTCCTGCAATTGAAAGAGTATCCACTACTAAATATCTAGGAGTAGTGATTGATAAGCGACTTTCTTGGCACGCACAAATTGATTTTCTCAATGGCAGAATCAGAAAATTGATTTGGATATTTAAAATCCTCCGACATGTAACTTCTCCTAAATTGTTAAAACAGATATACATCACATTAGTGCAATCAATTCTCTCTTACTGTATTCCTGTATGGGGTGGAGCTAACAAATCAAGTTTTCTGATACTGGAGAGGGGACAGCGTTGCTTATTAAAAATAATGCAATTTAAACCTTTTAGATTTCCAACTCAAAATTTATACCACCAAAGTGATCTTCTGTCCGTTAGAAAACTATATATTTTACATAGCATTACTAAATTACATAAAACTATGCCATTCGATCCTATGTTAGTTACTGGACGAAGGACGTTAAACGTTGCTAAAATAGAGAAAATTAAAACAAAATTTGCTAAAAGACAATTCCAAGCACAATCATCTTTTTTGTACAATAAGATAAATAAAGAACAAAATATCTATAAATTGCCTACCAAGAAATGTAAAAAGATAATAATCAGTTGGTTAAAAAATCTGAGCTATAATGAAACGGAAAATCTATTACTACGCGTACAATTGAGTTAGATACACACACACACACACACACACACACACACACACACACACACACACACACACAAATACACACTCACATACACACACACTCACAAACACACACCTATATATACATAATTTACATGCATGAAATTTATTTGTAATTTTATTTTCATACTTCTATACGAAATTCTTTACCTTTAAATTAAAATACCTACAGTAAATATTCATTGAGATACGGAAGAGCGGGACCTCCTGACACAGGCATTTTTATAAATGCTTACAAGGATGGCCCCAGTAACATAGTTAGTCTAATTTGTACTTTAAGGAATATATGTACTTACTAATGTATTGATATATGTGCACCTACGTGTTTTAAAAGATATTCCAAATAAAGATATTTTGTATTTGTATTTGTATTTGTTTAGAATTTGTATGAGAATCCGTACAGCGCCTCTAGCGGTTACGATCGAATAGTCTAATACTGTAGTTACATTATGAGTTTTGGAAATGAAACTACAGCGGGTATCGTAAAGACGTGAGACGGTACAGTTTCCGTTACGTTATGTTGGCATCCATGAGTAATACCTCTCTCATTCTTTTATTATGATGTCAACAAGGATAGAACGAGACCCTGGCCAGCCAGCCAACATTTGTGAAATTAAAAAAACAAGTCTATGGATGCTCTATAACCGGACTAAACTAGGAAATGTTAAAGAAGAGTGGAATTGATGGCGGTTTGGTACCTTTTCAACTTAATTACATTAGCGTTCTGCGTCAGTCGCATTCAGTGTCAAACTGTGGTGTCAAAGTGTTGCTAACTTTGATGTTTTAAATATCTAGATGGGACATCGAATCCACGCAAACGTGTCAAAAAATTGTGGCTAACTGTTAGCCACAATTTTTATATTTTTAGCAACTAGAAGTGAACGCAAAATAAAAATCACATTTAACAATTAATTACACGCAAATTTAAATGACAGGATATTTAGTTTGACCATTCAAACGAGCAGTGGTTCCCCTTGCCAAGGCCAAGTGAACTCGACGTGAATTGCCCGCAGACTGAGCTCGCCAACGCTTATATGTATAGACTTCATAGCTTCATACTGACAGGAAATACGTCACTCTTCTCCTAACAATATCATTATGCACACATTACGCACACATAGACAATAGACGAACGGGTAAAACATCGTCTGCACGCACACATGCTTGATAATGTTGCCTTGTTTTTTTTGTTTTCATTGTAGGGCGACGCTAAATCTAGACATTTAAAACATCAAAGGTTGCTAAATATTTTGTTGATCTCGCAAGTTCAAAATTTCATTATTTTCATCTCTGCGTTCGGTTGCGTGAATCATTTGCCAAGCAAAATAGTGCCTAGCCATGATTTTGTTTAAATATACAGCAATATTTAATGACATTTAATTTAGAAAATAGCGTGAGTGCCGTAACTACTACGGGTAACGTAATTTACTATAGCATCTGTCAAATTTGTGACTCGTAATACCAAATTGTAAGTAAAACATGACCGCAAGTACTGTAGTTAATAGAGTTATGCGCATTTACTATTAAAGCAGCGTTTTCACGATAGCATCAATAGTTGCGTTTACTACATGTTTACTACAACAACTTATAATAGAGGTACAGTACGTCTATTATGAGTTTTTAATACTATACTCGCTAGCGAATATCGTTTAGAATTTGTATGAGAATTGTAGTTCAACATCGTAACCGCTAGAGGCGCTGTACGGATTCTCATACAAATTCTAAACGATAGTCGCTAGCGAGTATAGTTTTAAAAACTCATAATAGACGTACTGAAATAGACGTGGCAAAAGTATGAGATAAGGTTCTAAAATCATAATATTATTTCTTTCAGCTACACGAAGTTTCCGGAGCTTTGGATGCGCATGTGCAAGGGATGGAGAGACGCAGACGTGGAATGGAGTATGTCCACAACAGTCCCACCGAATCTTTCGACGATGAAGACGAACGGACTCTCGTTTGGGGTGTCAACGACACTTTTGAAGACACCCTCACGGAAGAAAGACTGATTGCGGAGCAGACTAACGATTCTGGTATTGGTGAACAGATTACAGGAAATGATGAGGGTGAAAGGGAATTCTTACAAGGTCTTGAACGTTCTACTGCCCATAATCTCGCAACTGACGTACAAAACTGTACTGGATTCAGTGGGAATCAAAGTATGAATGAAGTTAACAATTCAGGTGGAGATGAAATTTTTGAAGATTGTGTCGATGATCTCAATACTATACTGAATGATGAGAAACCCAAAGAAATGGAGAATGATCCCAAAGAGAACTTTGTGGATGAGAATTATTCCATAGAGATGAAATTGACACTCGGCATAGAAGATACAACTCCCTAGTGACACCTAGTGATAGTGCAATATGTTTATTGAAATATTTTTTTAGTTTTAATTTAATGGTTACCTAATTTTAGTTTGCAAGCCTTAAGTTAGGTGATATTTTTGTTATTTGCACCAGAAAATGATCTCTTTAATTTTATGTAAAAAAACTATTATATGTTGTTCACTTTTTATTTAATTAAAAACTTAAAAATATTATGAAAATGTTCACTTGTGTGTTGGTAAATAAATGTGTGATTACGATTCTGTGTTTTAATAGAGATTTTAATCAATAAAAGATAGGTTTGATTAAAGCCATTTATTTGTGAAAAATTGAGCGCGTATAAAACTAAGCCTACATTTTAAAATTAACTTCATCGAAATATTAAATCATTGTTACAATTAATTGTTCGTCATCTCTTAGCGCTACAATACAAAATTAATTCATTAAAAGATTACACTTAATCAAATTACAATTAAACCAAAAATAATACCAAAATATAAATAAACATTTTGTTCGCTACATCGTTAAGCAAAACCGTAAATTATTCCATATTCAGTCTTCTGGAAGCGATTCAACAAGTGATGGAATTCAAAATCAAAATGGAATGGTTTTAAACTCCGTTCATTAATAAATTTCCTATCAGCCCTTTTGATGTTTATATTTTTTAAAGCTCAAAAGTAATTAAAATTGAGCATATTATAGCAAGAATAATAAATATATTTTTTATGTAATTATACTTCTATTTTGCAATTACATTTATTCGTATTATTTACTTGGTATCCGCTGAACGCAGAGTGGATAAGCGGTAATAACTCATGTTCAGACCTAATCGTATGTGGCTACTGCAAGGGGTATCAAAGAAAGAAGAAAGAAAGAAGGGTATCAAAGCTTTGTGGATTGTCAGTATTGTCACCCACTCCAGACAATAGAATGCAATATGTCTATTCTGTATGTCATGAAGCCACAAATTATACAATCGTTTCGTTTTCAATCAAAACTGTTGAAAGAACCTACATAAAACCGGTGATTCTCGGTGGTCATACTGGGTTGTCCTACTGGTATGGCCAGTGAGAATGTGTGTGTTGAGATTTTCTCACTGGTCATACTACCTATTAACACCAGAAATGTAGCATTTTCTTTCATCCTATATATAGCTGTGGCGGTACCGTCAAGCTAAAAGTCAAATGTGAATATTTCATTTTGTGATAAATAAATAATCATGTTCTTAAAACATTTTTTGAAAATGGGTTTTATATAATTAAATGTGAAGGAAAATATGTGTATCCTACTAATCCTTCCTTCCTACTAATATTATAAATGCGAAAGTTTGTAAGGATGTATGTGTGTGTGTTTGTTGCTCTTTCACGCAAAAACTATTCAGTGTTTTAGTGTTTTAGTATTTGTTGTTGTAGCGGCACCAGAAATACATCATCTGTGAAAATTTCAACTGTGTAACTATTACGGTTCATGAGATACAGCCTGGTGACAGACGGACGGACGGACGGACGGACAGCGAAGTCTCAGTAATAGGGTCCCGTTTTACCCTTTGGGTACGGAACCCTAAAAATCAACTGTTATTCATATGGAGCCATAGATTTATTATATGTATAACTAAAGATCGGCAATTGTATCACTTGGACGAAACCAAAAATGAATCGCCCTCTATCAATGTCACCGCAGAGCGCGACGCCTTCCTGGTGGTTTTTATATTTAGAGGAGTCACATCCAGGTACCGCACAAGTAACTATCACTAATTAACACTACAAAGAACGTTATTCCACACAGAAATGTAAAAACTAAATTAAGTATTTTGAGAAAATTGAGGAACAATTTTTGACAAGTGCCCGCTAAGCCCGCTATGCCGTCTAAAAATTGGTTTCGTCTATTAATCTATCTCGCTCTGCCATACGTGTATCATATGTTTTGCTCTTTCGCATTTCCAATCTATCTAAACGTCAGTGTATGCTACATCTATGTATGGAGTAATATATAGGCTACTATTTATCCAAGAATTCTCGCTGGGTCGGGATTCACGAAAAACTTTGTGACACATTTGAGTTCCACGCGGGCGAAGCCGCGAGCACAGCTAGTGTTATATATATTACTAATTAAGTTATTTTAAATTACTTCTTTGAAGGCAGTTTTTTAAATTAATCAAGATATTTAATGATATTCTTATTCCATAAAAACTGTTCAAAAACATTCCTAGAGCATATTTATTTCATATGTTTATTGTCCTTATAGACTTGTATAGCTCACTTTTAGCTTGACTGTACCACTGCAGATATATACAGGATGAAAGAAAATGATAAATTTCTGGTGTTAATAGGTAGTATGACCAGTGAGAAAATCTCAACACACACATTCTCACTGGCCATACCAGTAGGACAACCCAGTATGACCACCGAGAATCACCCCATAAAACACCATAATAGGTGCCACTTTAATTAAGTTACCGCTTTGACATATTAAAATTACAAATTATGAGACCGATACAATAATACCTTCTTATTTAATTTAAAGATAATTTGAATACAAATCATAAGTAAATGTTCATTGTCATTACCGAACCGATACAGGCTCCTAAGGGCACAGAATTCTGAAAACTGAAAAATCGCTAAATTTTGACAACCAAAATGGCACGAACACAAAATTAAAAAGTATCTTTTCCGAATTAATTAAATAATTGACATGGATGGAATATGATTATAATAAATTAATTAAATCAGAACAATATCAATATTTATAGGTTAAAAAATCGATTAAAAAAACAATCCAGACGAAATTGTTAATGAAATAATCATTATGAGCATATTAATGTTACAATTACTGCAAAATAAATGGAATCGTTAAAATACGAACTTAAAAAAGTACACATATTCAAAATTATTAAATTAAAATTGACACAACATAATCCTAATAATACTCTATAAATTATGTTAACCTTACACTACATGAGACGCGGCGTTAGCTATGTTTATTATATTATGATCACTGGTCACCTTTAATATTTATTTTGAGAATAAAGGGGATAATAAAATTTTAGTAAAAAGTATACACATAACAATTCTTCTTGGAGGGATTTTATTGAACTTGCTAATGTTGTGTGAAAGCCGAATGTGCAACTAAAAACCTTCATAGCTTTGATAGCTTGGAAAACGACGAATACGTCAAAAGCATGATTATGCAATCATTTGCTAAGGTCGTCGTACACTTGTAAGTTTGTTACGTTACTGTTTAAGTTTTATCTGAACCGTTAATATTCATAAATATTTTTTTGGCGATGATAAAAATTAGTAACTTATTGGTGTACCTAGTGATCAAAATAAAATAAACTTCTAGGTTTTATTAGTTGTGTAGAAAAATATTTGTTTGATTATCGTGTAATATATAAATACATATATATTGTCTCGGTATGTTTGCTCAGGAACAATCGCTCACGCACCTTACTTTGGAATTAAGTCTACAGAAAAATACCAAACTCCTATTGGTGTTACCTTCTGTGTATTACAAGAAAAAAATATTAACAATTTGCAATTTAAAACTACTTTAAAATTTGTTTTTTGTTTGGTTCTATTATATAACGAGTGCAGAGATATATAAATCATTTAATTCCGACTCATTCACTTTTATTATTCAACATAACACCAAGCTTGGCTTTTTTTCGTAATAAAATTACTTCCTAATACCACACCTCTATAAACCTCCCTTATATTACACTAAATCAATGAGTTTTATTTCGAGTAAGCTTATAGACAATCGAGACACCTCACAAACTGACTAATGGAACGATTAAGCTAATTGTAGGAAACGTGTTAATATAAAAAGCGATTTAAGTGTATGTATTAAAATTAAATATCAATGAAGGAATAAGGCACATTGTATTTTGTTCCATGCATCAACTATTCCACGTACTAAGTTACAGCATGTGACCTCTAGCATTTAAACAAGAATAGTATAATAATAAATTTAAAGCTTTTTGATCTTAGGAAACACATTTCCCATGAAATCGCTACAATGCAATATTAACACAATTTACATTTTTTAATAAGATGTCCGACCGCCGGCGAGCAGCGAGTAGCTATGGGCTATTTTCTCGCCCAAGAAAGGGACTTAAATATTATGACATTCCGTGTAAACAAAAGAGATGCATATGCGAGTACTCGCCCGCGTTGTGGACAGTCAGCAAGTACTCGCTGACATATTATGCGTCTTTTTTGTTAACACGGACTGTCATATCTTCTGTACGTGTCTTGAGCGAGAAAATAGCCGAGATTTAGGGTGCCTTTCCACAAGAGATGTGCTATGCTACGTTGCAAAAGATGCGTTTGAGATCTACCAATCACATACATTGGCCCGCCTAGAAACCCCGTAAGGGCTGAATATGATTGGTGGATGGCAGAAGCATCCATAGCGACGTAGCATAGCACATTTCTGGTGGAAAGGCACCCTCACTCGCCGACTCGCCGGCGATGGGACATCTGCATAAAACTTGATACATTATGAATACTTAAACCCTAATTAACTATCCTATGTGTGATCATTTGTTATTGAAATATTGTGATGAATTTTATTATAATTAACAATCATAAAAATTAATATCTACTTAAATTACAAATTTGAGATTTTGTCATTATTCAATTATCATAAAATTATTAGCTTTTAATAAAAAAATAAGATCAAAGTTATAATACTGAATATTATAAATTAATATTATATTACTAAGCTGTAGTAACTGCCTTAGTTATTGTGTATGTAGTACTAGTTTTTGCATAATTAGTGATTCATTGTTTTAATTAACAATTGATTCAATTAGAAATGTTTTACGAATCATTATAATTAACTGAGAAGAATTCTTTTTATACTATGCTCTAGGTATCCTCAGTTCTGAGGAGACCTTTGGCCTTTACTGGACCATTAAATATTATAAAGCAAATGATCTTTTTTTGCTTTTTTCCAAATGCTTTTCCGATTTTCTAACATTTAACTAACATTAAATTTACTAGCAATAAATGTAGATTTTTTTCGACAATATTTTATACGTTAATTTACGCGTCTTTTACCATTATTTTTAACCAAAAAATACGTCACTAACAATCCTTGATTATTTACTAAAATCAACAGTTAAGAGATGCACAGAATTGACAATTTTTACCACATTCATTAACATTTTGCTAAGCACGAAATAATTTCACATAACCTATCTGTCTTTTATATAAAATATAATATTTACCAGTGTTTTTGTGAGATTTATTATGTAACAATCCTACAGCAATATCAATTAGGTCCAAGACAATTCAAATGCAACTTCGCTTAAAAACTTCGTTTAAAACAATGTAAAATCTCTTACATGTGATGATAGATCCCCAAATACCTGTCTTAGACCTCTGTCAGTTTGTACATGACCGCATCGTTGAAGGTGGCCGCCACGGTGTAGTTCTTCGACTCCATGAACTTAGTGGTTTGGTTCCGGGCCTCCATATCCGTGGAGCGGAATTCTATCACCTGAAAATATTTTTTGTAAATTTAACTATCATCCCAACTCATCACTTTCCCACAACTGGGCTTATAATAAATACATAGATAAATAACGCTACACACTCATAGCTCCACACTAGAATGACGTCATAGAAATTGTGTCGTGGGTGCCATGGACAATAGACACGACAAGGGCACACACCCAGACCAAAGATGTAAATTTTATTCAACTGCGTACATTCCAAGTACGCGTCAACAGATCAACTGAAACGAAAGCATTTAATAATGATTTTTAGGTCCCGGTTTTACTCACACCAACTCGAAACGAAAACTGACAAAAAGTATAGACATAAAGATCACGTTCGCATCCTTTCATTCTAGTCCAGAATCGTCATTGCAGCGTCCACCGCCAAAGCACTTCTCCACACAACACAGCCCTCCCACATGGACATATCCCGGTACGCTCATATTACTGTAGATACGTATCGTGTTAACTGAGGCTGGTGACAATCGATACAGGTCAGTACAGTCAGCCAAACCACATCGTCCACCGCTGAGGTCCACCTTGTAGTATCCCCCAAACTACCAACCAACCACCATTTCCTTCACTCCACCACAGTTTCCAATCCACCACCGTGTACAGCGGGAGGCACAGCACGCGCGAGCTGTACATCGACTGCCTTGTCTGTTGGTGCGTCCACCTGTGGGACGCCCCCTACATAGTAATGGTGTGTGACTCAGCTTCGAACCTGTTCAAATACACAGATCGCATGGACTTGAGCTGTTGAGCTGCAGCTCAAAGTCTAAATCAGCAGCTCATGACTTAAGTTATACTGAGGTAGAGGCGTAGAACTAAATCATCATGCTACTACTACTACTATCAGGCTACATGTTTACATAAAGCTCCGCTAGATCGCGTCGAGTCGGTCGATTTATTTGAGTCACCGACGAGGTAAGTTATTTGATTCATGGCGGCTCATTGGAGCCGTAGCCGCGTTAGAGTTATCGCCGACTCGCAGTTTGTAGATGATACCACAAAAATGAAGGCAACTTGAGCTGATCTGTGAGCCGGTTCGCAGGTCTGACTCACATACGCGAACCGCGATCTGAACCGCAGCTCAAGCGTTTTGGTTGAGTTACCCATGTTTACTACATACCGGCAGCGCCATGCGGTCGTAGGGCAGCGTGGTGAGCGCGGCGCGCGCAGAGCCCCCGCCCAGCAGCACGTAGTCGGGCACGGTGCCGCCCGCCGCCACCACCGTGTACAAAGGGAGACAGAGGACCCGCGAGCTGAACACTGATGTGCCTTCGGATTCTTGGTAGGTTACCTGGGGTAGGATGAGAGTGGGGTTAGTGTGCGGATGATAAATGTATAATAGAACTGTACTGTAACTGTTCGACAGTTGGCCACGGGAATGAAGCAAATATAGAGAGGAGACGTTGTATGTTGATTTCCCTAAGAAAGAACGCGTAACACTTTGTGGGGCGAGGGGGCGTTAGATCCCGCCCACTACTTTATTTCCCATCTAACGGTCAATAGCAAAACTACTCGCTTCGTTCTATATCAATTTTGCTATGTAGTTTAACTATCTCACACTAGATGTCAATAAATGTAGGATATAACAAGGACGTACTCAAAATAATATAAGAATGGTGTCGCCATCTAGTGGTGGTTCTGTCGAGTAGACAGAACTTCATCGTTTTCTTTGAAAATGTGAACGTCTATAACGCTGTGCACTGGACGGGCGCCGACGGTAGACTGACTTTAGACCACGCCTACTGTGATGACGTCAGGACCTAGTTGAGTCACAATGCACAGTTGCTTAGGCCATCTCCTCTACCAGCACTCACCTCCCGCGGGTGCTGTGTGGGGCTGAGGCAGGCGTGCAGCGAGCGCGCCGGCCCGCGCAGCGCCAGGTAGTCGCGGGGCGCCGCGCGCACCACGATGCCGTGCCAGTACTGCCACCACCACCACTACCAGCACTCACCTCCCGCGGGTGCTGTGTGGGGCTGAGGCAGGCGTGCAGCGAGCGCGCCGGCCCGCGCAGCGCCAGGTAGTCGCGGGGCGCCGCGCGCACCACGATGCCGTGCCAGTACTGCCACCACCACCACTACCAGCACTCACCTCCCGCGGGTGCTGTGTGGGGCTGAGGCAGGCGTGCAGCGAGCGCGCCGGCCCGCGCAGCGCCAGGTAGTCCCGGGGCGCCGCGCGCACCACGATGCCGTGCCAGCCGCGCGCCGCCTCCAGGAACGCCGGCGTGGGGTCCCGCCCGCCCGACGGCAGGAACTCCAGGAACGTGCCGTTGTACTGCGGGGGAATAGGGTCTTCGTATACTTATTACATACAATTACTACATACTTAATTAGTTATACAGGTACGTGACCGTTGGAAAGTCTTTACTCGCTCAAGACACTTACAAAAGATATGACATTTTATGTAAAAAAAGAGACGCATATGGCATCGAGTATCCACTAAGAGTTTACATCGACTACGAGTACTCGCCCAAATATGCATTTCTCTAACTTCATAATATTTTATAATAGTTTAAAGGAAATCCTAGGTGGCGTTTATACAAAAAAATTACAATGTTTTGTTTATATACTGATACTCTAGTTTATTTGACAATTGAATCTCATCACAATCAACTCTATGACACCTCAATCACTACAGCACCTTACTAAAGCACCACCGCCGCCACGTAGGCCACCACCGTGGGAGACGGGATGCTTTACATCCATGGTATTGGCTTAACTATCCTACCGCCTGCACTCCCCGCCTCCTACCACCATTTTGGCCTTAAAATCGACATATGCGCAGCCACTCGTAGCTATGTTCACATCAGCCGAGTTATAATGAACTTACTTTAGTTTGTAAAGTTTCAACCTCATCAAATCAATTCTCCAACAACCCAATCACTTCCACAACACCTTACTAAAGCACCATACTAACCGTTTCCCCAAACACCCGGTCGAGCACAGCGACCCTGTCCGTATACACAGGGACAGGCGGAGGCCCCTTGGGCGCGCGCGGCGCGAGGTGTATCTGCCGCACGTACGCCACCAGCGTGGGCGAGTCCTGCGGGATGCTCGCCAGCTCGTAGTCCCGCGACATGTTCAGTCTGAACTGCTGGGCACCCAGGGCTGGAGACACATGGAGGAATTTTAGGTCATTGCTCATAGATTTATGGAATTAATCTTTTTAATTAAGATAACATATTTTGTAAGCACTGTGTTTATACTGTCTGCCTGGCTATCTGCAGGGTATGACGTTAGTACACCTAACTACTAATAATTTGTAGTGACCTGCACATTTGTTACAGTATGAAAGCTGGTCTTATGGTTTTTTCTGTCATCTTAATGTGATATGATTCTTCTAAAGCTTCTAATTGCATGTTCAACTACACAAATCACATTCTAAATGGTTCACCCCATCAGTAACTATATTTAAAAAATTGTGACAGTATTAAACTCGGTTTGCTTTCTAACACCGACCGCTTCTTCAATCATAGTGACTTAAGTAGTGTTGTATGCTAATGATGATAATATTCTGAATTTATAATTTAGATTCCTATAGATATATGTGTAACTCAATTCCTATCTCGCATGAAAAATGTAACACAGCACTCACCAACAGTATCCATATAGATGAGCAGCATTGTCATAACAGTGACGAAGGTGAGTAGAAAGAGCACAGCAGGGAGCAACCGTCGGTACAGCTCATTGGGCGGCGTCTTGGTCAGCGAGGGTATTGAGAACCGGGGTGACGGTGTTATCACCGGCACTGGCACCGGCAGTGGGGGGTTAGCTTTGTCTGGCAGTGGCGCAGGGTTGGGTGGTACTTCCTTTGGCTTCATCGTGGGATCTGGGTTGTCTGGTAGTGGATTGTCTTGGATTTTCTGTTGAAATTGTTATGTACTTAATAAATTGATGCTTACAAACTGAAAACTCTGCAATAGGATTTGATTGCCATGAACAACATAAAAAGTATGTCCTTAGAACAAATATTTATGGCCGTGTTCCGTAACTTTACCAAAATGCCCAAAATGACACTTTTTCATAGAAATTTGAATGTTTTGGTTGAGTTACGGAATGCAGCCTATAAGTTACATAAATATCTGCACTGGTTGGGATTCAAACCCAGGACCCATATCACTAAATAATCTAAATATAATGATTCATTATAGGGTACCAAATAGTGTACACATATCAATAACAAAGACGAAGGCCCTAATGACTAAAATGAGTTCACATCTCACAAACAGTTTATGATTTTAAAAATATAGACTAATCTACAAGAAATAACAAGGCTGTAGCAAGGTTTAATATCTATTTATTATATATATTATATTTATATATTATATATTATATTTATTTATGTTTTGTATGTAGATTAAGTTCTCATGTAAGTGACGTTTGATGTCTTTATGAGAATAAATGTCTTAAACCGAACCGAAATTTATTGAAAAAAATTATAATAGATAAATGAAGTCCAATTTTTTCTATTAAATCATTATTGGTCTGTTTGTTTCGGTATTGCACATAAGCCACTGAATAGATTTTGATGACTCTTGTATACTTGTATACTGTGCTTGTATAAAGGTTCTCTAATAAGATGACCTGACTCACTTCACTATCAACTATCAAGTAAATAATATAAATCAACACAAAGCTACAGTAAATTAAAAAATAACACGCATAACCTAAAATACTTTAAGAATTATTCAATTAAAGGAAATAATTAGATTATTACAATTTCAATACCATATTTTTATGTTGTGAGCAATCACTTAAAATTTCTCGAATATTTGCCAAATATGATGAAATGAAACCTTACACACAAGACAGACAGATGTTACTTTACTTTTTTATGACACTTTTATAGCTTTGTGGCTAAGGCTAAGGCCCACGCATGTAAATCCTAAAATACGGGAAAGGAACTGTGCATTATAATTAATGATGAAAGTTAAAATAAACTCACATTTTCTGCCATAGCGTCTGTTTTTTTTAATGTTTTATCGTAAGCACAATACTATTAGCTATTAGTCACCAAGTTTACTTTATAAAGTAAACACAATACACTGCTTTTATATTTATAATCTATCTGCGCTAACTAATTTTAACTAAATCTCCCACAATGTCATGGACGCTAGTGACGAAATAAATAAAATTATTATTTACAATTCAAAACAAAAGCAATACCTAAATACTACTCAATAGGTACATAGCGTTTGATTTATTTTGAGAAAAAAGACGGAAACGCAGACGCAACAAGACGCAACGCGAAGCGAATTGTAGGATGTATAAGATAAGTACTCTGTGCTCAGTTTATGTTTAATCATTACTCTGAGACTCTGTGCGAATGCAACCTGTCAAATTCATAGAGGTTTAAAAGTGTTCTGTGTTTAAACCTCTATGGTGAAATTACCCAATTTGGGAGAAATAAAACGAGAACTTAGTCCCAAAACTGTTATTTTGCAAGTAACTCAGTACATACCTAGTTTATAAATTTATTATTACATTATTTTTTATTAAAAGCGAGTCTTTTAGTGTCTTGCTGTAAACAAAGAATAAAGGACCAAAAGCTATAAATTAAAATTGTGAATAACTGAAACGAAGTTACCATCCGGCCTATCTTATTTTTGACGTGACAACGTCTTATAAATTGGTTTGCCGGGTGGCACTTCAAGAAACTGCGTTAGTAGCTCCGCTCACGTTACTTATAGTAGCTACGGCGTACACACGTTGGCGTGTTTCAGAAAATGGTACAGCGCCATCTCTGGAGAAGTAGAGTAACTAGTTTGTTACCTCACTTAGTTGTGACTAATGGTTAATGGTCTAACGGTTAGCAGCGCTAGATGGCGGATGGTGTTACAATGTTTTAAATATAATTCTTTGTATATGTTTACCCCATGAAGATACGGGAACGCAGGGTCAACTTCACAAATAACCACAACTGCTTCCAAACCCAAAATAGCAGTTTATTATAAAACCAAAGAAGTCGACACATTGCCCTTTACAAATTTTTCTCTTATATAAACTCCACGTTACACTCGTTAGCGCGTTTCACAAATTGGTACAATGCCATCTTGTTTACAAGTGAGGAACTATTTAACAAAAATAAAACATTAAACTTAAATTGCTTCCGCCTTCACATGACGGTTAGACAGTCAGACAGTTAGACAGTTGTTTTAAATTGTTACTATTATTTCATCCTTCTTCCTACTATACGAATGAATATTCACATTAAAATTATTTTACCACTCAAAATCGTTGTCACGTAAAACTTTCGCCCGTATACCGACTTTACAGGCAACCAATTTTTTTTTTTCGTATATTTAATTTCAAATACTTCTTAATACCATCAATATCGAAGTTAATAATGGTCGTAATGTCTCAGTTTACATTACATTATTTATTACAATCGTAACCGTAAGTTTAAAGATGTAGTGAGTGAGGTGTGAGCGCCTTCAGACGAGGGTACATGTACAAATGTACCCTCGTCTGCGCTCACACTTGTGCAGTACAAGGCGCGGAGAGACGGGAGAAACGCGGTGTCACAACCATAGAGGTGTTCTATTTTCGCAACACCGTAAACAGTGTTGCCATCTTTTGTAGTATTATTTTCGTATATTAATATCTGTAAAAATCGGAATACGTATAGTGCCACCAACTTATCTGTTCAGTAAACGGATGTCGCTAGTGCAGCGTTCAATGTTACCATACAATAAAATTTGGCGACTGTCAAGGGAGCTCAACAACTTTGAGACCTATGATTTTTACCAGATGTTGCACATAATTCGATGGTAAATGATGACAAAGCCTTTCCGACGAATATAGAAATAGATACAACAACAACAACAACAACAACTTGGGCTGTGGCTACTAAGCTAACATAAACTACCATGCAATGACAGCAGTAACATAGGATGTTAACATTATCTCAATCCATCAGGGCCCACTATTAAGCATAGGTCTCTTCTCATATTGAGAAGGTTAAGACCATTGCATGCATGCTTTAAGTTCACCATGCTGAATAAGTGCGGTTTGGCAATGTTTTCCTTTACCGTTATATCAAGTGACATTTAAATGCTTAAAACGCACATAACTTAAAAAAACGGAAACATCCAAAAATAAAAGAATTACGTAGGCCAACACAGTCAAATTTTATTTTTTCATATAAAAATTTCAGGACAAGAGAAATAAAAAATCCATTGTTATTGACTATAATTATTTATATTTTTATATATTTTATTAAAATAATTGTCATCGTGATTTCTAAGTTTGAGGGTTTCAAGACGAGAAATCCCTGTGGAAAATGATGGCGATGCGAAAGAGAAATTTCTTCAGCTTTTTTCACTCATTAGCTTGTAAACAAATTGTTCACTAACTCCTGTAACAAAGTTTTTTTTTTTTTTATGGAATTAAGATAGCAAACGAGCATGCAGTACCACCCTTCCCCTGCCGCCCATAACAACTGTGACCGACCTAGAACTAGACTCAAAGGGACTAGGATGGTTAGTCCAGTTAGTAGATGGTGTTAGAATATTAGTTGGTTAGTTTGTTAATAAGTGCGAGGACAGGGTATGTTAGTGATAATTAGTCCTGTTAGTTAATGTTAGTAATAGTCCAATTAGTTATTGTTAGTATGAGTCTTGTTCCAATTTGGTCACAGATGCGTTGCTACCCCTGAGGTCTGAGATGGTCGCCTCTAAAAAAGTGAAACCGGCTCCATTTATAATTAAGATATAATTATAATATAACTGTAATCAAGATATAATTATATGAAGTATAAAAAAATTCGATACCTAATAAATTCAGCGACACTTTAATTGATTATGCAAACATAAGTGAGGAAAATAAAATAACTGAAATATTTATTTGAATTTTATCGGACAATTAATTTGTAGCGACCCTACATTTGTACATAGAATGCTTGTAAATATTCAACCCTAGTTTAAGGTTGCTATGGCATTATAAATAACATGTTTGTCAGGGACTTCTTTTCCTTACATGTTTCTTGCTGTAGATATATTTTATAATTGTAATTAAATACATTCTTTATTCGGAGTATTTCGTCTATGTTACTTGGATTCAGCCTTCCCTACATTGGTGACCCCGACGTGATTTGAACACGCAACCTTCTTGTCAGGGACTTCTTTTCCTTACATGTTTCTTGCTGTAGATATATTTTATAATTGTAATTAAATACATTCTTTATTCGGAGTATTTCGTCTATGTTACTTGGATTCAGCCTTCCCTACAAATTAACTAGCAATAGCAACACTAACATGTTGTAACTGCGACGTAGTCTGCCATATATTCAAACGTTATTTTCGGAGTTAGCAGGCAATTTTCTTTCCTCGTACAATCTAAAACTTTTAAAATAACTAATGTTGCATCACTTCTACGAGGCTCAGGCATTTCTAATCACTTTTTGCAATTGAAATCGAATTAAAACATATAGAGCACTCGCACTTCAAAAAATTGACAGCGGACATGAATGACATTTCAAAATTGACGTTGTCTTTTTTTAGTTCCATTTTTTTCTACTGAACAGATAGGTACAGTAGAACTAAAGTGATAATGCGCATACAAATCTTCGCCAGTGGTCGCGTTTCCGGAAACAACCGAATTATTGAATCGTAAGAGCCCTAACCAATGCTCTTGCATTTAGCATCTTGTGCGATAGAAATAGGAGTCAATATCAATCGATAACAAGTTCGAACGGTCGGCGGCGGTCGACGGGCGCCGCCGGTGAGTTGAATGTCAGTCAGTTGTCCTTAAGTATTGGAAGTGACCGCACGTGTTCTTTTTATGTGGAAATATATAGAGCTGATATTACACACCCTTCTTAGTTTTGTTTTCAGAGGTAAGTTTAAACATACATACATACAGGGTACATATAATATATTTTTAACTCGTCATTTTAATAAAATTCAAATAGAATACACATAAAAAATAAAACACATAAAAAGCTTACATAAATTTGATAGAATGTTACAACTCCGCCCATTTCATCTTCTTTCAGATCGAATCCTTCCAGAATGGATAAATTTAAACGTGGGAAGCCGCTTAACTCACAAGCACGGCAAATGGTATTTAATGTGTACCTTTATTTCTTAAATGAAGCTAATGTATTCAAAAACGACCATGACGGTTATTTTAAAAAAGTTCAGGAGCGTGTGACAAAATCTACAGGAATTTCACGCCGAACTTTGACTAATATATTGAACGAAAAAAGGCAAAATCAATCAATGAAATTTTCCACACCGAAAAAAGGAAAACCTAAAAGTAGGTTTCGGATGGGACTTGATGATTTCGACTATTGTGTAATTCGAAATATGATATACAATTTTCAGTTGACGCTCAAAGAACTCCCAACTGTAAATAATTTGAGAAAAAAGTTAATCGAAGCTATTAATTTCAAAGGCTGTGTAGAGACTTTAAGGCTCATCTTGAAAGACATGGGGTTTAGGTTTCTGAAAACTGATACCAACCGACGGTTACTTATGGAAAAGCCAGATATACGTTTAAAAAGGATCAAATATCTCCGAGAAATACAACAGCTGAGAAATGCTGGTAGAAACATAGTATTTATGGATGAGTCATACGTGCATACATCGCATACTAAAGGTAAAACTTGGCAAGACAGCAGCAAAAAAGGTATTAAACAACCCATTTCTAAAGGAGAGCGAATTATTATTGTACATGCAGGCAATGAAAAAGGCTTCGTCTCAGGGGCTTTAATGTTACATAAATGTGTCGACTCAGAAGGTGACTATCATAAAGAAATAAACGCCGAACGTTATCAAACTTGGCTACGCAATCAGTTGATTCCCAACTTGCCTCCTAATAGTGTGTTGGTAATTGATAACGCCCCATATCATAATAAGCTGTCTGTAAAACCACCAAACTCAAATACACCCAAACCACAAATGATTGCGTGGTTACAACAACACAATGTTCCTCATGACCCAAATAAACTCAAACCTGAATTGTACGAAATTATAAAAAGACACAAAGAACAATACACAGAATTTGCCATTGACCGTATAATGGAGGAGCATGGGCATAAAATTGTACGATTGCCACCATATCATCCAGATTTCAACCCCATCGAAAACATTTTGGCGCAAATAAAACAACAAGTTGCCAAAAGAAATATTGCAATGAACGTTACGTCAGTTAAAGAAGCTATTTTAGAAAAAAATCAACAATATAGGTTCGGAAGAATGGAAAAAAGTTCGTGATCATGCCCTTAAATGCGAAGATGAGTATAGGAAATATGAGTCAAGAATCGATAGTTATTCAGATGAAATGATTATTTACACAGGAGATAGCAGTGATATAAGTGAAATTGGAGACCTTGATGAAAATTCCGATGACTCTATGATGTCAGGAATAGAGAATCTCCCTGATTCTGATTAAATATTAACCTATGTTCTGTTATACGATTCTGATTAAATAAAACTTTTTTTTCCTAATACTTATACCTAAATCTTCTTTTCATTTAAACCTTCTTTTTCCATCGTTAAATCGTCGTCGTCGCTTTCCTATGTGGGTCATGCGTGAAATCTCGTTACTGATAAATCAATATTAATTTATCTCTTTTACCACAAAAAAAATATATATTAAATTATGCATGAAGTAAATGTACTTTCCACTCTATATAGATATCATCTCCCAACGCTTCGGAAATACGACCGATGCCGAACAATGGCGAAGATCGCTATGCGCATTATCACTTTGGTTCTACTGTAAGTTGGTGGCATTATATACCTACCTACTCCGACTTTTAATTCGATTCCTAAATTGACGTAAGCTAATGTCACTTTTCGAAATAATGTTGCCAGCTTTTCAATAATAGTCTCAGAGTAATGATAAAACAATGTTTTATTATTACTCTGAGATAATAGTGATTACTCACACGATTAACGAAGGATGTTTTGATTAATCGATTTTTCTTTTCTGAATATGCCTATTAAAATGTGTTTTAATAAAATATAATAAAAATCAGAGAACAATACGGATGGTTATTTATTTAAAATTGTATAGTAAACGAAAAATATTAAACACCGGTACATGCATGCTTTTTGTATATTCATGCACTAAAAGCGCTTAACAATTAAAAATTTAGGAGAAAATTGATAATAATTCTTTTTTAAGTGTAGTTATTTATCCTGTAATAACTTCATGCAGTATTTTAGCAATTTGATAAATTATGCGAAACGATTATAATCCGATTAATTTTTTTATGAAATGGAATCATTTGCGTGCAGGTTACAACACTATTTTTGTGATTATAAAAACGGTAACACTGGAAATGTCATTTTAGGAATCGAAAGTCGGGGTCGGAATATAGTAGGTGACGACCACCCAATAAATACGCAAAATTATGAATGACTCAAAAACTACGCGTCAGATGTCACTCAAATTTATACCAGAACCAGCCAGATGACAAAAATAGTAGGTACCTACTTTTAGAATAAGAAAAGAATTATGAAAATCCAGGAAAAAGTTATGGGTAAGAGAACAAACAAAAACACAGTACCTATGTACATAAGAGATCGATTCAGAAAAATAAAAGACTGATTAATTTAGGAAAGGTCTTTATTGTCAAAGTTATTACATAAAAGTAACAGCAATTTATTCTTGAAAACTGTAATGCACTTTTACAAAATTGAAATACATGTAAAATATGTAAGTACGTATATACAATGCAGGTATTTGTATAAAGCGGGTTTACCCATTACTTCAAATATAATAAGGTATAGATAAAAATTTGTGCAATGCGTTAAAATATTTAAAAATGGTAAGTACTTACGTTTGGGAGTGGGAAAGAGCTAGGTTTCGATCGGTATAATTTTTTTTTTATTGAATTAAGGTAGCAAACGAGCATGCAGCACCACTCTTTCGCTGCCGCCCATGGCAATTGTGACCGTATTAGAAAAAGACCCAATTTAGGGACTAGGGTGGTTAGTCCAATTAGAAGATGGTGTTAGAATGTTAGTTGGTTAGTTTCTTAATAAGTGTGAGGACAGGGACTGTTAGTGATAGTTAGTCCTGTTAGTTAATATTAGTATTGTCCAGTTAGTAATGATTAGTGTGAGTCTTGTTCCAATTCGGTCACAGATGCGTTGCTACCCCTGAGGACTGAGATGGTCGCCTCTAAAAAAGTGAACCGGTTATTATACTATTGATAAAATATACAAATGCATTTGAGGTATGAGGCACAAATTTTTATCTCTAATATCTTTTAACAATCCATTACAACACCAACTATTGTTCAGTCACACATATAAAAAAACAACGTTAGTTTAACATTTACGAGTAATAGTTTGAATTATCTGTAGGTACGCAACACGCACATATTATAGCTTATAATATTCAATAAGTAGGCAAACTCTAATACCTAATGCACGTGAAACAGTTATTCGTGCAATTACTGTATTTTTGTAAATTATGAATTATCTAGATTTTACATGTAATTGATACATCTGATAAAAGACTTCTTTTTGTACGATTATGTGTATAAAAAAATGGCCATTGACTATATTCAGTTAAACAAGAACAGGATAGACGAAAACTCGATTTAAAAGCTCTTTAAGTAGGTAAGTAAGTGTATTGATATTAAGTATAAAAAATCGGTTGAAAATTTTCATTATCGGTCATAGCATCGTGTAGTTTGCTTTAATGAAAGTGAAAAGTGTTTTATGAAATTGTAAAATGTTTCTAAACGTGTTATACTTTCAGTGTGCCACTCAAATGCAATTTAAAATCCAATGAAATACTTCATAGTAGGGGAACCTGTTGTACCTCGGTCAGTTTCTTTAATTTTGTTAAAGAATAATGGCGCTATCTGTATATCTAGTGTGCATATATGTAAAGATCATTCAATTGGCTATATAATTCATTATAAAACTGTCTTTATTTTCAAAAATCCGGGACCATCACCCATTTGAATAAAATGTGATTTTTCTAGGTACAACAACGTAAAGGTACAACACTACATCCCCTACGTTTAATATAAGTAGGTAGGTACTATTTTAGCTAATTACGAAATTATTTTTTTTGTACTAATTAATCATAGGTTCATAAGAAATTCCTAATTGTTTTATTTGCTATAAGTATTTCAAATTATAATTAAATATTCATAAAGTACTAAAATTATTATATATATTTAATTAAATACAATTACTGAATACAAACAATAATAATAAAATAGTTCATCTAACAGTATCTACAAATAAATGTGACTAATTTACGGCATGTATACCTAAATGGTAACTATTAATTTATGTAGGTAGTGTTTCATTCTATTTCGTATATATATGTAAATCAAGTCTTTGCAGTCTATTCAGATCTATTTTAAGGAAACGTAAAATTAAAACATAAAATCAATACCTAGCGTATTTTTTAATAATACTACCACTAACGAAGATGCAGTTTTAATCCACAAAAATTGAGAAATTCACGTCATTAATGGTTTGAATATAAAGGTTTATAATAAACCTACATGGATAATAAACATTTTATTTTTATTTAAGCGAATACCATCATTAAGGGCCTACGCAGATCGGGACCGCATGGCAAGGGATTTTGCCGTTAGTCAGCGCTCACCGCTGCCTACCGCAGTATGCTGTATGCCACGGGCCACGGCATCCCGCGGCGGAAGCCCGCGGCGCGTGTTTCAATGCCGTGCAATGAAATCCCTTTTGATGCCACGGCATCATTTTGAAGCAAAGCAATTTACGTTTTATTTCTATATCAATACGTCATAATGTCCATTAAAAAAAATTAAATCCCTTGAATCCCTTGCCCATCCCGGTCTGCGTAGGCCCTTACGATTTAAGGAGATTTGACGATTCAAATCATCACAAATTGTATTTGGCAACATTTTTAATTACTTAGGTGGCTTGTGATTTTAGACAACCCAAACAAAATACGAGTTCAATTACATTATTATTTATAAGTTTATAAAATACTTTGTGGATAATTTATATCAAACTCTAATAAAGGGAGTGATAAATAGTTAAAGTAAAGAAACGTTAAAAATATATTGAGTTTGATTTTGCACAATTTGTGTTGCCAATTAAAGGGGACAAAATTTCCCACATTCTAATCGTGAATATAAATTTTTGATTTATATTTTAAAATATTCAAATAAATCAACTTGAACTTTAAACTAGTGTTTGGCTCGATTCACAGTCCTATTACACTTTGAATTAGGTTATCATTTTTTTTAATGAAATTGTTACAATAGGATATCTGTCGCCCAGTATTTAAAGCGTACTAAGAATAGATTTATGTAGTAATTGCACAATTTAACAGTTATAATACTCTAAAATTTGTTAATACTTAACTATCAATAAAAATCATGAACAAACGTTTGTGCAGTTAACCTCTACAGCTACCGAGTGATAAATTATTTAAAATTACAACCTACCATATTATGTCCTAACGTTTAATGGTAAATACTTTCAGAAACCGATGCGTCCTAAACATTACTTTTTGTATATTATTTTAATATAAATTTTCAAACATGTTTAAAGATTAACATTTTAAAATTTTAATATTATTGTCAAATAATGTCAACACCCAAAGAAGAAATTTTTGATTAGCTAAAGCCTTTTAGGCATTAATATCGCGGAAATTGTAATTTATGATTAAACTTTAAATGACAATACTTATTAACTTGAAATACATTTGTTATATCTAACGTATGTAGTAGGTATTGTGCGCAACAGGTTTGTGCGTTGCACAATATGTGGTACAAGGAGATACTTACGACGCTACAGTTTAAAACTAACGCTACTTTGATATTTACAAACATCACAACTTTATAAAACGGTTTAAAAATGATGTACTAGGATATAATTTATATTGTAACGATGGCAACACTGCAAAAATAAGGGTCGATCCTGATTAGTGAACATCATTTTCTTCTATTAAAAAACATTTGTAATTACTTTCAGTGAAAAAATGAATAAATCTGTAAGTTAATATTATTATTCACTATTATACTATTGAATCCCTGGCCAACAAACCCGCTAACCAATTAGCGCTCATCTTTACTAATCGATAAACAATATTATTTTCGGACAATATTTGTTTTATATGCCTAAACAATCCATAGATGGCGCTGTACATTTATAAGTATGTTGGTTACCACCATGGAGCAAATATAGAGGTTACCACAATAATTACAACTTGCATTACAACAACATTATTAAGGAGTATTTTATTTCGACGTTCAGTTTAATTTTGATGATTCATAAATTCATTAGTGAAGAATGTTAAGAAAATTGCAGCCCTCAAACATTTCCCTAAGCCATCGTAAATGAAATACATTATTGAATAGTATAGTTTTCATTTTTTATATCGAAGCATATTAATATTGGCATAAAATATGTATGAATATATACAATGTTTTCTTCCTTAAGTATACTGCCTTACTACAGTATTTATTGTAATTGATTTCAAATAGACCTCTTATTATTGTCCCTCGATAAACATCCACTCCTAAATCTTAAAATTATTTTTAACTCAAATTATGTAAACATACCAAAAATTTATACATTGATTTCAATAATTATAATTTCATTTATTTATTGTCAAACACTACTTTTTTATTTATAAATGTAGCACACTTTAATATATTTAAATTATAATAATCATTAAACAATTTCAAATTACATTCGTAATGAATATTAAGTCCCTGAATGATATATTTTTCTAGACATACCTACTACAATTATGTTTTATTGTCGGACAGTCAATACTAATTTACAATGAAAAAGAAATTTAGACAAAAATAATTATTTACCGAGAGAGACTGGCTTGTGAAAACTTGTAGCGACATGACCCATAGAAAATTTACCCAGGCCCGACAGTAATGAAAAGTACCTCAGATTTTTTGTTATATTACATGTAACAAAAATATAGTAACAGTATTTTAAATAACAGTGGCTAACAACTATTTATAGCTATATGACTTTACTCAGACGAAATATTTGAAAACCATTTATTTTTCACTTAATAGCAATTGTATCCATTTAGAATGACCCAAACTTAATAAAAATAGGAAATATAGACAATCACCAAACTTTTATCTCCTTAAGAGCAATGAATATTATGTTCCACTATCAAGCTCCTAGATTTTTAATTTCCTAGATTGGTACCTTTATTCTTTACCTTCGAAGATTAAATGAACCTTTACTCGATTGATATAACTTACTTGAAGTTAAAAATATAATTATAAAATAAAAGCAACTAAAAACTCACGACGCGTTTTAGCCCCGCGACATGCACCGTAGCGCAATTCCCTTTCCGCGGCGGACGCGGAATAATCCCGCATCGTGAGTTCTTACCGCAATAGTTACGTATTATTATTTACTAGAACTTTAGGTCATCTGGATAATCCAATCATTATTTTATTTTACGTTTTTTGTGCAAATAAATATCAAACATTTCTTTTTAGTATGAAAAAATTCAAAAGTTTAAAGTGAAATATTTTGTTGTTAGCCACTTATTTCGAATATAACATTAATAGATATTTGTTATACTCAATATAACAAAAAAAATGGGATATGTTTCGTTCATGTCGGGTCTGGGTCAAAAATGGTAGTTCTCCTTTAGTCAATTATAATAACTCAATTTCAATAGTGATATTAATATATTATTCACACAATTATATTATTCGCTGTTTACCAGTAGGCTTCAGTGTAAGTAACTGAGGAGTAAGTGGCTACTGTTTAGAAATTGGCCACTTGAAATTTCAATGCTTTTTAATTGGCATTGCATATTAGGTAGATAGTTTACAGAATCCCGTAATTATTTAGCTGTCATTTTTTTCCCCTAGTCTTATAAAAGTGCATTGAAATTTCAAGTGGCCAATAACTTAACGGTGGTCAATAAAACCTCAGTTTCCACTTCTACTTGTTGGCCAGTTACACCTCAGTTTTCTCTACTATTTTATGAAGTATCGGATGTGCAAAATGTTATCTTAATAATTAAAGATAACTTGAACAACAAAGTACGAGAACGCAATAACTACTTTTCTCCATACCTGGAATAGTACATTATGATATAAGTGTGCGAAGTTGGTCATTACAGTCGAGGCGGTATTGAGCCCGAGCCGCAGGCGAGGGCTGTAATAGAGCCAAGACTGTAATGAACAAAGCACACGCGTATCATACGACGTTTTTCAACACACTTGCGAGGAAAAAAACAATTAGGTAGGTATCGACATTTTTCAGTCACAAATCAGCAAATTATAAACGAACAAATGTTTGCACAAAACACAAAATGGCGCGGTTTATTTTTTCGCGCGCCGTATCTTTGGTTGAATAACTATGCGCGCGCAGGTTAAGTCCAAGGCACCGAACATTCAGCCACAATATATTAAACTAAATAATTATGTATTTCTAATAAGAATTTACGGTAATTAATGATTTAAAATATTGTATTTTTTAAATGCTTTAATAGATAATTAGATGAAGTATAATCTTATCTTATCAGATTTTGACTAAGTACAACAAGTTTATTTATTTACAAAATAACAAATCTTTTGGTAACAACCTCTTTACGGATATTAAAAAAAAAGTGGAATAAGAAAAACACTAGTGCGGTAATGAAAAGTAAAACGCACTATAGTGTAATAAACCGCATTCCGGGCGTAAGACTAAAGAAAAAATAGCAACTTTACGAGCAAGTGTGTTGAAAAATTACATTTTCAAATTTTTTGAAAATGTAATTTTTCAACACACTTGCTCGTAAAGTTGCTATTTTTTCTTTAGTCTTACGCCCGGAATGCGGTTTATTACACAGTAGTGCGTTTTACTTTTCATTGCCGCACTAGTGTTTTTCTTATTCCACTTTTTTTTTAATATCCGTAAAGAGGTTGTTACCAAAAGATTTATTATTTTGTAAATAAATAAACTTGTTGTACTTAGTCAAAATCTGATAAGATAAGATTATACTTCATCTAATTATCTATTAAAGCATTTAAAAAATACAATATTTTAAATCATTAATTACCGTAAATTCCTATTAGAAATACATAATTATTTAGTTTAATATATTGTGGCTGAATAGCGGTGCTCTTTGCCTCTGGACTTAACCTGCGCGCCTGCGCGCGCATAGTTATTCAACCAAAGATACGGCGCGCGAAAAAATAAAATAAACCTCGGCGCCATTTTGTGCAAACATTTGTTCGTTTATAATTTGCTGATTTGTGACTGAAAAATGTCGATACCTAATTGTTTTTTTCCTCGCAAGTGTGTTGAAAAACGTCGTATGATACGCGTGCGCTTTGTTCACTACAGTCTTGGCTCTATTACAGCCCTCGCCTAGCGGCTCGGGCTGTGCAATACCGCCTCGACTGTAATGACCGACTTCGCGCACTTATATCATAATGTACTATTAATCATAATCCTGATAACATTTTTGCCCATCTCCAACAAAATGCAGTGAAGTAATAGTACATTATGATATAAGTGCGCGAAGTTGGTCATTACAGTCGAGGCGGTATTGCACAGCCCGAGCCGCAAGGCGAGGGCTGGAATAGAGCCAAGACTGTAGTGAACAAAGCGCACGCGTATCATACGACGTTTTTCAACACACTTGCGAGGAAAAAAACAATTAGGTATCGACATTTTTCAGTCACAAATCAGCAAATTATAAACGAACAAATGTTTGCACAAAATGGCGCCGAGGTTTATTTTATTTTTTCGCGCGCCGTATCTTTGGTTGAATAACTATGCGCGCGCAGGCGCGCAGGTTAAGTCCAGAGGCAAAGAAAACCGCTATTCAGCCACAATATATTAAACTAAATAATTATGTATTTCTAATAGGAATTTACGGTAATTAATGATTTAAAATATTGTATTTTTTAAATGCTTTAATAGATAATTAGATGAAGTATAATCTTATCTTATCAGATTTTGACTAAGTACAACAAGTTTATTTATTTACAAAATAATAAATCTTTTTAACAGACTTCAAAAAAGAAGGAGGTTCTCAATTCGACCGTATATATGCTTTTTTTTATGTACGTTCAGCGATTATTTCGTCGTTTATGGGCCGATTTTGATAATTCTTTTTTTGTTGTAAAGTAGATATGCGCAGTGGGGTCCCCTGATAAGGAAACCAAGATCTGATGATGGCATCTCAGAGAAATCGAGGTGAACTTTCGAAAATTGTATGGACAACTAGTGTGTTTGTTCATGTTATCATAAGTACATTAAAGCGCTACCATTTCATGAAGATCTGGAGTCGATCTGATGAAGCCGAAAGACAGTCGACGGAACTCCTCAACGATTTACTGCAGTTATCTAGTGTTTGGGCTTCATTAATTTGTAGTGACGAGAACTTTACACTTACATGTTGAATTGAGCGCCATCTGGCAAGTAGTTTTTGAGTTATCTCTACTTATCAAGATTGAAGTCGGTTATTTTTTTTGTAAAAAGCAATTATGGTAACAACCTCTTTACGGATATTAAAAAAAAAGTGGAATAAGAAAAACACTAGTGCGGCAATGAAAAGTAAAACGCACTATTGTGTAATAAACCGCATTCCGGGCGTAAGACTAAAGAAAAAATAGCAACTTTACGAGCAAGTGTGTTGAAAAACAAAATTAAGTCATCCCTGTGGTCAATTATTGTCGAGCACATTCCTCGGACCAACGTCCATAAAACTTACAAAATAAATAATCAACAAAAAGTATTTACCTTACTTGTTATACATAATATGAGTAAAACATTATATTATATAAAAGCCGTATCACACCGATACTTTATCATACATAATTTCTCACATTCAACCCATTCTAACCCGCTTACTTCCATATACATATAAAGAATTTATTTTAAATATTACACAACATAATTATTTAATATCCGATTGTTATTGTCACCACTCTGTCAGTGGCACCATCATATCACCACTTGAAATCGTCACCTCGAGTCCACATAATCGATCAGTGTACATACAATAGGTACATATAAACCACAGTAATTAGAGCTATCGATATTAATTATAATGTCTAAGTAGAACCTACAGACACAAGTAAAAAGTAATTTGTATAGTAGTCGCAAATGCGCTTTAAGTGATATGAAATTGATATCGATCATTGACATAATTACCCAATACAATTTCTATACAAAATACAACGAGCCCCGTCCAACTTCCAACAATCCCTTTTATTTGGCAGAACTAACAAATATTTAAAATTATTTGTGCATATTATTTTTGTGCTTTATATTTGTGACTTGTATAATCTGTTGTCCTGTACACCTATTGACAACGTCAGTACCTATAATTAAAAACGTAAAAACAACATCTTACTAAAATGCTTACAGCTTTTATTTATTGATCTTCCCCAAGAAATCTCATGACAAGTTTAAAAGCTTACCAATTTAATCGTGTCTTTCTCATAAATACTTTGTATAAAGAAAATACTAAAGTTATACTTACCTTATAAAGATTTTGAAAAAGTTTAAAATGATTTTATTGTCTGTCACATTTTAAAACAGCGCTTTAATATTAGTTTCATTATCGTAAGTGCTTTGTAATAACGCCATTTAAGTATCAGGTAACTTATTGAGAGTAGCATCCTTTGTTGATGTACATACAACGTTTATTTTAGTACACTCCAAATGATTTTATAAATTCAATAAACAAGAATAGTAATTATATAGAATCACTTTAGTTATACGTCCTTAAAATGTTATACTCGTTCGTCGGAGAGTAAGCGACTGTGATAAGTTAAAATGATGTCTTTTGTATATTCTAAATCTAAACGATTACAATTTTTATATATTATTTCGAAACTTTTCGAAATGTTTGCAATATTTTGTTGTCTCTAGTTTTGAAACAATATTAAGTAGTATATATCTTTCTAAATAACATTAATTATATTATTTTTATATTCAAAATACTTTCGTTGTATTTTATCAGTTTTTACTTTCGACAAAAATTTTAACTTTATCACAGTCTGTAACTACACAAATAGATATTTATTGTCATTGTAATAAATAATGAATATCTTGTGGTTTATATAGTACCGAATTCTCTGATACATTATTACAGCTCAATTTGAATTAAGCGCTCTCAATGTGAGCCATCTCCGATGTATTATGGCAACACTAAAATAAGACAATATAATTTGTATAAAGAATCCAAAAGTAGAGTATAAGTAAATATATAGGTAGTGTAAGTCCATTCATAAATCGTTACAATAACGCTAATTTATTGTCAAATATTTGCAACGTTATTATTATTGTCAATAATGTCGACACAGCTTTATCTAAGCTACAATTCCATTATTCTAATAATTATGCATAATAATTATGTACGATTAAAAATCTTGTAAATTTTCTTTCTTCCAATTAAAAGGATTTTGTATCTGTATCTTCGATCAACGGAGCTCGGGAGTCGGTACGCGTATCCGAACTTATCTGACGCACGCTGTCATGATGACAATCGGCGCTAATGGCGTCCATGGCGGGAGCGCGAGCGCGCGCGCGGCGCTGGCCGAGCCCTGGTCGCTGGGCATCGGCACGGGCGTCCCCGGGTCCACCACGTGGATCTTCCAGCCCAGGTTGTTGTGTGTGTAACACTGGAAAACAAGTTATTGGTCAGTTTCGTGTTCATTACTTAAGTTTTGGTTATCTAAGTTTGAGTTCACACGGCTTAGACATCGCGATTTACACTTGTTTGGTTTTGGTTTGTTTACAAATTAATGTTCTCAAAAGACGTTCGTGGTAACATTTCCGTACCTCCATATGTAATCGTAATTCGTCATCATGATTACATATCAACCAAATGAAATTGTAATGTTAAATAACTACATTTACCCATCTCTGGATGTAGCTACAGTCATAGACATACTCATAATATAGACCTGCCTTGCACGTTTGAATGTGTGTCAAGTTGTAACAATCCAATTTTGAATTGAATCGGTTTGTGCGTGAAGTTGGCGCAATGGAATTTTGTTACTATATTTGAAAACGAACAGATTACATAGTGATATCTCGCTTCCTCGTTTGGAAGTTTTAGTCGTGCTGTCTCTGTCACTCTTACATAAGTCACGCGCCATTTTACTAAAGTTATTATTTTAGAAATAGTGAAAATAATTTACAATTCAATGTTTACATAATGAAATGTGATTCCTTTGGACTTTATTTGTGTTTCTTGAATTGTTAGAATATTTTTGAAGGCACAGGAAGCCATATTTTCTACATTTGCGGACGTAATTACTGAAATAAATTTTGCGTAAGTGACGTACACAACCCACTGCTGCCTACAATAGAATGACTTGATCAATCACTCAATCACACAACCTAATGTTGACCCCTCGTCGTTCGCCTTATATGTATGTTACGGTCACATCTTTACTTTCTACATCCATGGCTACAGTAGAGTCAATAGCTCAGCGCTGGACGCAGTGGCCTCATGGGATACTAGTTCATGGGGATGGAAGTTTAGCTACAGTAGAGTAATGTAAGGGCTCCAGCTGCAGTCTGTATGTCTGATGGTAGCTACAGCAGAGTAGTGTAAGGGTAGACATCTGGTAGTAGACGAGGTCGGGCGTCTCGTGCGCCACGGTCCAGTTGAGCAGGCCGGGCTCGCCCGCGCCGCACTCCAGCTGCAGTCTGTATGTCTGATGGTAGCTACAGCAGAGTAGTGTAAGGGTAGACACCTGGTAGTAGACGAGGTCGGGCGTCTCGTGCGCCACGGTCCAGTTGAGCAGGCCGGTCTCGCCCGCGCCGCACTCCAGCTGCAGTCTGTATGTCTGGTGGTAGCTACAGCAGAGTAGTGTAAGGGTAGACACCTGGTAGTAGACGAGGTCGGGCGTCTCGTCCGCCACGGTCCAGTTGAGCAGGCCGGGCTCGCCCGCGCCGCACTCCAGCTGCAGTCTGTATGTCTGGTGGTAGCTACAGCAGAGTAGTGTAAGGGTAGACACCTGGTAGTAGACGAGGTCGGGCGTCTCGTGCGCCACGGTCCAGTTGAGCAGGCCGGGCTCGCCCGCGCCGCACTCCAGCTGCAGCGTGCGCATGTACTGCTCGAACGTGGGCGTCACGGCCGCCTGGTCCGTCGTCTTGTGCGTCCACTCGCAGTACCGCCCCACTGGTGATAGAAACGATCGGTATAGGAAGAATGACATAAAAGAACGAGGGCAACAGATATAGGAAGGATGGTTGAAGTGGTGGAGCTGGCCGTATAATTCTAAATATTTATCGTTGGGAATGTTGGGATGACAGGATCTCGAATGGAGACCACTTTTTTTAACATCACCTTGTAGGAAAAACTTAATAATAAGCGACTCCTCGGATCAAAATGTGTCCTGTGTGTTGCCAATGACTTGGACATCCAAATTACTTACCTAAATATCTGTCTAGAGCAGGTATTGAACTCAGTATTTGTTGGCATTGCAGATAAAGTCACTATCAAATGGCCTTTAAGGGCTATAGATTAGGCGGCGATTGTTATATTTTTCTAGCCAAGAGTCAAGGACGAGGATCTTTTGGACCTATATAGAGATCAAGGCTACTGCCAGTTGCCTATAACCTTTCATAGTACGTTCACTTCGATGAATTCAATGGATTAATTCCTTCAATCCAGTGAAGAGACTTAAGAAGTGTTGTAACAGTTAAGTATAGGTGATAATGATGGAAGTGTTAACGAACCAGCAGTGGGGTAGGGGTATCCTTCGTTGTCGTACGCCACTCCAGCGAACACTCGCTGTTTTCTCTGGTCTTCTTCTTTCTTCTGCCCGAAGCCGCCCTCAGACGAGTCGCTTATGTAGAACGGATGGAACCTGGAAAATATCAAGAGCAGATCTCAGAGCTCAGTCTGGTAACATGGGCGGAAGCTGTTGCAATAACAAGATATATATGTTATGAAATGCTTGAAACGAATTTTTTCTAATTCCTTCAAGAAGGGTGGGGATTAATTGCTGTCAATGCTCAGAAGGGAAGGTTGTTATAATACCTTGCCTTCGTTTTCGTAGGAAGGTACGAGAATTCAAAACCATATTACAAATGAGGTCTCCCGCCAGACTAAGTGATCATAACTGGGGAATTGTCGTGCCCCCATTGCAGTAAATTGAAATTGTTCCATGTTCAGAACTGACTGGAGCTCTCTTAGTCTGAGTATTCTATCATTCTAAAAACTGCGAAACTTCGGAACGCAACTGAAATTAAGACAGCTTTGCTTGCTCAGCCGTCAAACTACAAGTGTGCTAGTGTTCATTTCCTACTTGGCTGGGTTGGTGCGGTCATCGCCGCCCTCAACCAGGAAGGTGTACGTCTGTCCTCGCTCCACGTATATCTCCGGAATCAGCAGATCGTTGATGTACCACGCGATTCCCCACGATGGGTGGCCTGTAATATTATATTTTAGTTCACTGTATTATAACGAATCTTAAGGTTCTCTTAAAGTATCTTAGTAAACTCATAATTGAGGTGAGCAAAACGAGATTAACTTTAATTTAATATTTTAAAACCCATGACGTCGTATCCTGATACTATTTCGTTGGTGTGTTCCAGAAAGATCTGCAAAAATTTTTGAGATGAAGTAACTAAGATATTACGCCAGAGGTTAAAAAAGATAAATTAATTGTAGTTACCGTATGTCAGGAATCCATTATTTATATCATTGTCTGCTTGAAAATAAAAATAATATGTTAAGCAACACAGAATAGAGAGAAGCCAAAAGATTAGAATGTAACTAATTCTTAAGTTGAATAACAAATGCTGAATAACAAATCTATATCTATATTATTAATATAGAGTTCTGTACTAAAATAATTGCGAGGAGCAGGATCAGCAAAAAGTGGTGAAAAGACTTTAGGTGAGGCAAAGGTAAGGTTTGGGGAGTTGGTGAGACAAGGTGTCGAGTAGTGATGTTTTAGTGGAGTGTTTTATAGGCCTCAATTTTCTTTCAGAGGAGAGCAGAGATAAAGAATCCTACTCTGAAGGAATCTTTATCTTCATATCCTTGACTACATTATGCTTTCCTGAACACAAGATCCGGTATCCAGTGTTGTGTTCCCAACCAGTGATGGGCGCGTGTCGAATGTGTGTCCTTTGTAGTACTGACCAGTGACAGTCGTGTGTCCAGTGTAGTTTTTTTTATATCCTGAAGGGCTGTCGAAAAAGGGATCGAGCCACCTGATAGGTCGTCATCGCCTATGTACACCATTAACACCACGGGAGTCACCAATGTAACGCCGGCCCTAAAGGAGAGCTCTTTTTATACCTTTGTTAAATAGCACTGACCAGTGATGGGCGTGTAGCCGCGGCGGCCGCCGGCGGGCCCGATGCGCGCCGTCATGGTGGACACGCCGGACAGCACGCGCGGCGGCCAGGGCGCCACGCCGTCCGCCTCCAGCTCTGCTAGGCCCAGGCAGGTGTTGTCGTTCTGGAACAAAGAAGTAGGTATAATGTCATTGTTCTGGACACAACAACGGTCTGGGTTACGGGTCTGAGTTAACGGGTGGGCATACGGATTTTACGTTACTGGGATATAGGTAATTGCTTTCAGTATCCTGGAGTCCATACCAGTTTCCTCTGCTTGTGATGCATCATGCTAAGCAATGCCGATGGCTATGCCATTGTAAGAGATGGAAGGCCGCCGATGGAAGGCTCTACTACATAATGTAAATCGGATTTTTGAGGCAGATTTTCAAATAGTACAACATCTGTACATCGGAGCCGCCACTTTGAAGACCCCGGGAGAGCCTTTCGAGAAAAGATAGAGTTCTTGGCGGGGCTATATCTTTGTATTCAGATGTAATCGTAACATGTAAATACGATACGCGGTCCGAATGGTAATTCTAATCAGTTGTATATATGCATTTTGATTCTTTTTGAAATTTCAAGAGCACGGTCGAGCACACGTATTCCGATTGGCGAGTCTTAGTATGACGCGTGGGGCATAGTGTATACTCGGTGCTTGTGATATTATGCGTGGTCAGCATTTCATGTAAGGCTTGCGCTCATATTACTGTGAGTATCGTGCCTTGCAATGCTATTTCCCTCACCTGCGCACCAAAGTCGAGCTGCACATCGACCCGGGTAGTATCCATGAAGGAGTGCGCGTTGGCCTCGTAGCGCGCGTTGAGCGGCCCGAACGCGGCGATGACGGACTGCGAGCGCGACGTCAGCACCTCGCGGTCCTTGGCCGGCTCGCGCGCCGCCAGCGGCCGCCGGTACGTGATCGTTGTTACGCCGTCCTTCTGCTGGCTTGAGACTGCAATATTAATTATTTCATAAAGAACCTACTGCACGTAAGTACAGAGTACATGTAATAAGCAGTAAGTATGTATAGCATTTGTTAAAGGAAATGATTATGAACTAACTTAACACGTTTTACTGTCTAAGAGCTACTTTGCCACTTATCATCAGGTGAGATCCGTGGAATAGCATCTTTTCTCGCCTCGCTGCTCGGCACCACACATTATAGTATCCTATAGGTACATGCATGACGTCACATTACATATGTGTGTGTGTGTGTGTATGTGCGCGTGTTACCGAGCACGACGTCGTCGCTGCCGCCGAGGCGCGCGTCGGGGCACACGCCGCGCTCGCCGTCGCACTGCGCCAGGTGCGTGATCGTGTAGTCCGCCACGCGGCCCTGACCAGCTCTGCGGGTGACACATCCAGAATGAATACCTTGGTACTTAGGTGGAATGCTATGACTGATCTGCCTAGTTGGTATAACATGTTAGGAGGCATTGATGCGTTTTATCCCACGGTAAAATGTATGTGGGGAAGTCGTCGAATTGTCACGTTATGTGACGAGGAAAACGCGGAAGAGAAAAAGGAAAGGGGTTCAAAAACTTAGAGACGTCACATAGAAAATCTAAAATATTAAAATGTGTAACTTAATCATAAACAAACGTCTTTAAGGGTCCCCGCAGACTGACTGCAGTCACCGGCGGCTGTGGCGCTTCTTTTTAGATGCTCGATCCGGCCAACAGCCAACAGCTCCAATAACAGTGAGCAGAATTCAGCCGAAGCGGCTGTTGGCCGAACCGCGCTTCTAAAAAGAAGCGCCACAGCTGCCAGTGGCTGCAGTCAGTCTGCGGGGACCCTAAAATACTACTTGCTTTAACTAAAAATACATGTACCAAAGGTTTACGATGTTTCAGTAGTCTTACAGGCTTATAGTACCTTCTGTCTTCGAAACGGATACAAAGCTGTAACTTGCATTGTATAAGCTTAACATAATCTATAAATCCCTTCAGTGTGTCCGCACCTGGTGTCCCAGTAAGCGACGACGACATCAGCGCCGAGCATGGCGGGGCGGCCCTCGGCACCTGATATACCGAACGCCATGTACTGCTCCTTGCGCAGCCGCGCCGCCAGCGTTATTTGTACTTGCTCTCCCTGCGAATATACCACCATCGTCATTATTATTGCTAGCAGGAACTGTTACAATGAAATCGGGCCTCACATCGAGACTGGTGCAAGTAATGTTCTGTCACTGTCACATTGAAATTGGGTGTTACATCGAGAGGGTAAAATTATTTTCTTGTAACTGTCACAGTGGAATCGGGTCCCACATCGAGAGGGATAAGTTCAACCAGAGAGGCGAGAAATATTATCTTGATTACAGGTTACAAATATTCCACCTGGACGCCCGGGAAAAGCCTCCGCAAATGCCTTTCGAGAATAGGGAATATGCATGTCATTCAAATTTAAGTAAATATTTTTTGTACAGTCCTTATCGCTAAAATAATGATAATCTTGTCTGTCACATTATTTTCTATTTAATCTTTTTAAAATCACTAAAATAAATTTATAAAAAGTGCAAATTTTACGAGGCAAATTTAAAATGTCGAAACGCAACGCTATTGGTTACACATCGGCGTGACGTCATCCTTCGCGATGGACATGTCAAAAACATACTAGAACTAGCTGTTTTCATTTCTATTTCAGTTAATTTGATTGCTTTCAGAGTTTATCATATACTTCTTGCGTGATTTTTGTTTGTTAGTGGTGTGTTGAATTGAATGACTAACAATGTCTGAAAGTGGATTTCAAAAGGCGAAGTCGGATAATCTTCCGAAAATTGATGCTTTCATGATAAGTTCGTACTTCGCCTCAAATAATGATTTTACATCAGCTGAAATCAGGGGAGTCAAAGCTGCAAGGTGAAGAAGTGATAGATATTTAATTTAGGTACATTGTTCTCGTACAGTTTTTCTATGTAATTCATAAAAGTCTTTAACATAACCTGTAAAGATTTAGCCATTTACCTTCTACATACAAATTATACCTACTATATCCTTCATATCACATTTTAGGAATAAATGGTTGTTAATAAATAAATCCGTGTTTGGGAATACTTTATAATCAAATTTTTTTTATCCCAGATCTGAACGAGAATCTTACAATTTTTCAGGGTTTGTACTTTTGTAAGCCAAATTAAACCAAAACTATTAATATTTGGTAGAAATAATTATTTTCTTCTTACGTTAAAATGATCTTCGCAACAGTATGCAGTGCTTTTTGTAGATATAATATCTCTTTTCACAATTTTACATCACTTTTTTCTTATTTATGCGTCCCGTGAAACATGAAAAAATACTTTGTCCGGTGCGTTCCATCTCGTATTCTTGCACATAGGTACAATACAGTACTTAAAATAAGGTCTTCGGTTTCCATCCATACTTCCGTTTATGAAATTAAACTAGAAAACGTAAATTTAATACTATAAAATACTCTTTCTCAACCTCGCTCATAACCACTTGTAAGTAAATTAGTAAACAACTCCAACCTGACGAACGATGACGTCACCATAGAACGCGCCAAAAGGGCGGCGTTTGAATCGGCCTTATGTCATTGCAATTTTCATTAGTTAATTTAAAATAAATTTGGACTTTCCCATGACTCGTATATTTTTTTACGGTATTATATTAACATAAATGAGCTACAAAAACAATAAAAAAAATCATGCATATTCCCTATTAGGGGTCAGAGCTGTCTTTCAGTCAGAGAGTCTGTCAAAGCATTTTGGCAAAATACACCAGATCAAATTGTAATCTGTAATCAAATCATGATAACATTTAGCCCACCTCTGGGCATAACTTGTTTTGTTCAGTAACTTTCACGGTGAAATCGGGTCACACATTCCGCAAAATCTGTTATTTATAATATCGTAACATAAAGTAAATAAAGAACAACCAATGTTTATGTTTACCTTATCATGTCTCTGGCTATCACAAGCTTGAAAATGAAAATAAATGCCTCAATATAAATTCAGTTACATTTTTTAAACATGATATGAAGTACTGAAGTACCTACTGTTGAATTGTATCATTTACATTTTATACGCTTTCCTTAGCCGTTTACCTTACCTGCTGCTAAAAAAATGAAGTACCTAAACAATATTGAAACTACAAATAAAGGAAGTGATCATATAGAAAGAATAATTATTAAATATAATGATAATTTATACAGCATAATTACATTATACCGTTTTAAACGGTGCTATTTATTACATACTTATATCGCTTTCAGGTATACATAATATACCTACTTGTTATTTAATCTGATCTCCCACTTACAAAATAAATTTACCTACAATTTACAAAACAGGATTTTGAAAACGATTCACAAAGATTAGGCTCGATTTCTTTCATGAAACTTCTTATCCTTTACTTTGGGCAATTTTTAAAATGTTTAAAATTTCGTCGGCAACATTTTTATATTGCAACATTTCGATTTCACTCTATTGGATTGTTTAACGCAAACATTTGCATCACGAACGTGAAAAAGCTTCTAAAGGATTTCTAAAGGAAAGTGTTAAAAAAAACTCTAATGTTTCAAATCTATTCGTTTCACATTATTCATACACACCTAAATTGTATGTTTATGTTTCAAATAAAAGATTTCTTTTAGATTTTACGTGTTAATAAGAGTACAAATCTAATTATTAAGTACATATTCACCTGTATCTCCCAGCGGACTTGCAGCCGCTTGTCGAGGATCTCCTTGCAGTTGTTGGAGGCGCTGTAAGGGGTCTGCGAGGTGGTCGAACTTGTCTGCAATTATTGGTCACGTTAGCATCTTCAATAATAGATATTATCTCTCTTATAACCCACTTGGTAAGTAAAATCACATACGATTTGATAACAATTTTTACTTAACCTTTCCTCCATTAAGTTAAAGACCCCAAAAGAAAGGCACCAAAACAAAAGCAATCTTAACCAATATTAGAATAGTAGGTATAAAACATCATTCCAAGAGAGACTTATTTCCAACACACATCGAAATCGACGAGAGGAAAATAATAGATTTGTAAATTATAATAATTATAATTAAGTAGATTAAGTATCAATATACTTACCCATGGATTAGAAGAAATTCAAAATTATGTAGAAAGAAGGATGGGTTTGGATCATAAAATACAGAATTATGTAGAGCGGGGAAGCCAGGCTTTAAACTGATTCTCGAATAAAAAGAGAGAGATGATTACAGCACCAAGTCGATGTCGTCTAATTATTTGTTTCTCTTTCCAACCGATAACTGTTTTCATTTTAAGTCACCTACTCTGGTTTATACCTCATTGATATTACGGCGAGGATCAAAGGATCCCTCGTCTGTACTCGTGTGCGCATTTACATATTAATTTGTCATTGTAAACGAAAATAAATATTCAGTTGAATATTAAAACGGTTCACAAATAATATTCCTTAAGAATTATGTAAGGGAGAACAAATAGATAATATATAATTCATTTTTAGAACACACAAAGGCTGATACTCACCGGATTATACCACCAAGCAGGCTGTAAGCATGCAAGCATCCCATTGAGAGCAGAGGAAAGAACCACAGTAATTAAATAAACAAATATTATTATTTATTCTAAAAGATTTATTTCAGAAATAAAAAAATAAAAAAATGTTAACTTAAACACATAAATATTATGATTAAATAGAAGAATTTTCATTTGAAAAAATCCTTAAACCAATCGAAATTAAATCTAGACGCGTTATGTCGAGATGGTTTGGTTTTGGTTAGCTTTTGAGACTTATTAGTTTGACGGTGTTTTGATTTCCGCTTGCCCTGAAAGCGAATTACATTAATTAGAATCCTCGGCAGCGCTGAAATAATGGTTAGTGCTCCTCGGTAGGCGATGGAAATGAAATGGTTTTATTTGTTAAGATTAACACGAATGCATGCACAGAAAATTAAAATGATTTTAAAGAAACAAATCAATAAAACTTAAATATAGAAGTTACTCTTAGGCCCACGCTTAGGCCTTTCTCACACAACGCTATTTGCAAGCGACTAGGATTTTGTCCAAGTATGCAAGCGACGCGTCTACGACGCGTGTCCTGTCATTGACCAATATCAGTGTCAGCGAAATGTGGATTGCGTCGGAGTCTCGTAACTTATAAATAGTATAATGTGAGAAGGGCCTTATTTTAATAAGAGGACCGAAATCACCTGTAACTTATCACCATTGCAACCAATGATATCACGTGGGATATATATCTTTCATTACGAGATATACCAATTATATTCGGAAATATGACAACGAAATCGTTCCTACCCAGCTGTTAATTTACTTTTTAAATAGCTGATAAAGGAGTAGGTATACGAGTATCATAAGTGGTCATGGACATCAACAACATCAAAGTGATTCTTGAAGCCTTCATTCTCCCACTGCCCTAAGGTTTACTAGCAGTTAATGTTCTAACCATTCCGCCCTTTGTTCCATTAGTTATGCAAAGTTCAATAAAGAAAGAATTTAAGAAGTGGAAAGAAAGATAGAGTTCTCTGAAGTTCCTCTTCATTCTCTCACTGGCTTAAGCTTGTCTGCTAGAGACTGTGTTCAGCATGGAGTTTGCCCTTTGTTCTATTACTTATATAAGGTCCCATAAAGAACAAACAAATAAAAATCATTTAAGATGTGAAAACAAAGACCCTTCTCTCCAGCACCCAACTCACAGTAATCTTAGTCTGTCCGAGAGCAGGCGGCACATCAAGGTCCTTGGGGATGTAGACGTGGCCGAAGTTGTGGCGGTACTCCACGCACCAGACGGCCAGCCAGTCCACGTCGTAGGCCGTGAGCTTGCCCGGCAGCTGCAGCTCGATGTCCTCGCCCTGGTAGCCGCGGAGGGGGTTCAGGGAGCCCATCTCGTTTGGTACCTAAGGGGTGTAAGGGTCTATCAGTGCTGGGTGGTTTTGTTGATTTGTTTTAATTACGAGGGCGAATTGAATTATCTAACGTCTACGTCTGTTCTACTGTTGAGCTCGGTATCTACGTAATGAGAGCTAGTACTGCTGCTACATAATCGTCCGTTAGCCAAGAGTAGATTGGCAACATTCACACTTTTTAAAGAATGTTACTATTAACACTATGATAATCTTTCAGGTGTCCTTATAAATTTATTTCCCATTAAGCAAATTTGCTACTACATCTAGCAACATTCGCAATTTCAAGGCAGATTTTACAAAGTACCTACAAGAACCATAAGTAGGTACCTACTTCACCCGAACCCCAGGATAGGTCCAAGGTCATATTCCACAATCCGATCAAGGATTTAGTGGCTGATAGTTTAGCAAGCTCAGTTTTCACGAAGAAGCGGAAGACTATTTAACGCGAAGAATAACCAAAAAACGAACCCTAGTCCCAAAAGGATTCGGCTCGCTGCGGTTCCCAACCCAGTAGAAGGTCTTGGCGTCAAGCACGCTCACGTTGCCGGAGCGCAGCCCCTACAGAAGGTCTAGCGTCCAGCATGCACACGGAATCAGAACACCTACCTTAGGCCCAAAAGGATTCGGCTCGCTGCCGTTCCCAACCCAGAAATAGGCATCAGGACCCGCCCCGTCGTAGTGCAGGTTGGGGATATAGAAAGTCTAGCGTCCAGCACGCACACAGATTCAGCAGAAGACTAAGACTAACTTTAGTCCCAAAAGGGTTAGGGTCGCTGCCATCGCTGCTTCAGCCAGTTTACACAAAGAATTAGCACAAGACGTACCTTAGTCCCAAAAGGGTTCGGCTCGCTGCCATTCCCAACCCAAAAATACGCATCCAGTCCGGCACCGTCATAGTTCAGGTTGGGAATGTAGAAGGTCTAGCGTCCAGTATGCACACAGAAACAGTAGAAGACTGACCTTAGTCCCAAAAGGATTCGGCTCGCTGCCGTTCCCAACCCAGAAGTAGGCATCAGGCCCCGCGCCATCATAATGCAGGTTGGGAATGTAGAAGGTCTTGGCGTCGAGCACGCTCACGTTGCCGGAACGCAGCCCCTACAGAAGGTCTAGTGTCCAGCATGCACACAGAATCAGAACACCTACCTTAGTCCCAAAAGGATTCGGCTCGCTGCCGTTCCCAACCCAGAAGTAGGCATCAGGCCGCGCGCCATCATAATGCAGGTTGGGAATGTAGAAGGTCTTGGCGTCGAGCACGCTCACGATGCCGGAACGCAGCCCCTACAGAAGGTCTAGTGTCCAGCATGCACACAGAATCAGAACACTTACCTTAGTCCCAAAAGGATTCGGCTCGCTGCCGTTCCCAACCCAGAAGTAGGCATCAGGCCCCGCGCCATCATAATGCAGGTTGGGAATGTAGAAGGTCTTGGCGTCGAGCACGCTCACGTTGCCGGAACGCAGCCCCTACAGAAGGTCTAGTGTCCAGCATGCACACAGAAACAGAACACCTACCTTAGTCCCAAAAGGATTCGGCTCGCTGCCGTTCCCAACCCAGAAGTAGGCATCAGGCCCCGCGCCATCATAGTGCAGGTTGGGGATGTAGAAGGTCTTGGCGTCCAGCACGCTGACGTTGCCAGAGCGCAGCCCGTGCGCCAGCCGCTTCAGCTCGGGTAATACCCGCGGCCGCGGCGGCTCCAGACCAGGGGGCAGGAATACGTCGCCGAAATTCACCTGGAATGAGAGTGGTCTTAGTGTTAGCCATTGTTCTCGGTGTTATTTATGTGTTTAGTACCTGGTTGACCGAGCTTTGCTCGGTTGAAAATTATATTTAGTATGAATCGCATACTGATAAAATATGAATAATGTTCTTCGATCTTTCCGACATAATATGAGTTTAAAAAGAATTGCGTGTACTTATGTACGCACGTAAGAAGTTATACTTCTTTGGCATCATTAATAATAAATATTCAACGTTAATAATTTTGACAGCTGTCATCCGAAATGTAGGTCTCAACCAGACCTACAACTTTCCCAAAGACACCAGTGCTCCAGGAGCAGCCGTTGCCGGGATATCTCCGTTCGAAGTTTGACAGCTGTCATTGGAAATGTAGGTCTTGACGAGACCTACAACTTTCCCAAAGACACCAGTGCTCCAGGAGCAGCCGTTGCCGGGATATCTCGGTTCGAAGTTTGACAGCTGTCATTGGAAATGTAGGTCTTGACGAGACCTACAACTTTCCCAAAGACACCAGTGCTCCAGGAGCAGCCGTTGCCGGGATATCTCGGTTCGAAGTTTGACAGCTGTCATTGGAAATGTAGGTCTCAACCAGACCTACAACTTTCCCAAAGACACCAGTGCTCCAGGAGCAGCCGTTGCCGGGATATCTCGGTTCGAAGTTTGACAGCTGTCATTGGAAATGTAGATCTTGACGAGACCTACAACTTTCCCAAAGACACCAGTGCTCCAGGAGCAGCCGTTGCCGGGATATCTCGGTTCGAAGTTTGACAGCTGTCATTGGAAATGTAGGTCTCAACCAGACCTACAACTTTCCCAAAGACACCAGTGCTCCAGGAGCAGCCGTTGCCGGGATATCTCGGTTCGAAGTTTGACAGCTGTCATTGGAAATGTAGGTCTTGACGAGACCTACAACTTTCCCAAAGACACCAGTGCTCCAGGAGCAGCCGTTGCCGGGATATCTCGGTTCGAAGTTTGACAGCTGTCATCCGAAATGTAGATCTCAACCAGACCTACAACTTTCCCAAAGACACCAGTGCTCCAGAAGCAGCCGTTGCCGGGATATCTCGGTTCGAAGTTTGACAGCTGTCATTGGAAATGTAGGTCTCAACCAGACCTACAACTTTCACAAAGACACCAGTGCTCCAGGAGCAGCCGTTGCCGGGATATCTCGGTTCGAAGTTTGACAGCTGTCATTGGAAATGTAGGTCTTGACGAGACCTACAACTTTCCCAAAGACACCAGTGCTCCAGGAGCAGCCGTTGCCGGGATATCTCGGTTCGAAGTTTGACAGCTGTCATTGGAAATGTAGGTCTTGACGAGACCTACAACTTTCCCAAAGACACCAGTGCTCCAGGAGCAGCCGTTGCCGGGATATCTCGGTTCGAAGTTTGACAGCTGTCATCCGAAATGTAGATCTCAACCAGACCTACAACTTTCCCAAAGACACCAGTGCTCCAGAAGCAGCCGTTGCCGGGATATCTCGGTTCGAAGTTTGACAGCTGTCATTGGAAATGTAGGTCTCAACCAGACCTACAACTTTCCCAAAGACACCAGTGCTCCAGGAGCAGCCGTTGCCGGGATATCTCGGTTCGAAGTTTGACAGCTGTCATTGGAAATGTAGGTCTTGACGAGACCTACAACTTTCCCAAAGACACCAGTGCTCCAGGAGCAGCCGTTGCCGGGATATCTCGGTTCGAAGTTTGACAGCTGTCATTGGAAATGTAGATCTTGACGAGACCTACAACTTTCCCAAAGACACCAGTGCTCCAGGAGCAGCCGTTGCCGGGAACAGTACCTCAAAGAAGTTATCCTAATGTTTCATAGATGGCGTCAGTATGATGTTTTTAAAATCTCTTTATCTCGGGAACCGAGCTTTTCTCGAACCTGGGACCTTGATAAATCGATTCCTTGAGCCGAAAACCCCCTAATCTGTAACTTTCATGAAAATCTTTGCAGCCGTTTCCGAGATCGTGAAAATAAATAAATAAATATACAAGAATTGCTCGTTTAAAGATATTAGATGTTATGGAGGAGTTTAATGCATCTATGATAATAATTGCTTTTTACAAAAAAATAACAGACTTCAACCTTGATAAGCAGAGATAACTCAAAAACTACTCGCCAGATGGCGCTCAATTCAACATATAAGTGAAAAGTTCTCGTCATTACAAATTAATCAAGCCCAAACACTAGATAACTGCAGTAAATCGTTGAGGAGTTCCCTCGACTGTCTTTCGACTTCATCAGATCGACTCCAGACCTTCATGAAATGGTAGTGCTTTAATGTACTTATAATAACATGAAGAAACATACTAGTCGTCCATACAATTTTCGAAAGTTCCCTCGATTTCTCTGAGATGCCATCATCAGATCCTGGTGTCCTTATCAGGAGACCCCACTGCGCATATATCTACTTTCAATGATATTACTACTTTACAACAAAAAAAGAATTATCAAAATCATATATTATACGGTCGAATTGAGAACCTCCTTCTTTTTTGAAGTCGGTTAATAAATACGGGAACGATTAGCAGACAGTGGCGAGGTAAGATGAATGAATGAAATAAATGTCTATTTGAGTAAGTAGGTTCGAAAGTCTAGTTTGACTTTCACCATCACTTCGAAGAGGTCGTGGAACTATCTATGTAATGATGGACTCTAATTGATAGTAGTAAATGTACCTAGTGATGCTCTTTATTGTACATCAGACGTCACCAGAACAAGTTAAAAGATAGCGAAAAGAAACAAGAATTTGTGCAAAGGCGGTCTTATCGCTAAAAAGTAAAAACGACTCGTATACAACCACGGGCTGAGCAGTTATGATTTAAAAAAGACCGTGTCTTTTTTATCTTGTACTAATAACATTTTGAGTAAGAAAAATTGAGACTAAGAAAGAAAACAAAAGAAAATTAACAAAATTAAGTTGCATAATGACAGATAAATTGAGTTTCATATACGAAAAAGAGTGGGTAGAATTAGCAGAGATTAGTGAGTATTCATGAGAGATGACGCGCTAAGAAAATGAAACATAATATATTGTACTTATGTATGAGTGAGATCATCTACTTAAATCAAATATGTTAAATGTGTAAGATAGGTACAAAATAAATATAATATTTTATTTATTTTTCGAAAGTAGGAAATAATCTTCCCATGCCGCCCGCGGCCGCCCGCCCCTAGCACATTGTAAGCAATGGCATCGCAATCTCTGACACCAGACTATATGTCTTACGTTGTTCCCTGCTCGGAAGACAGGGACGACAGTCACAACGCCATAAGCCATTGATAACGTCGCGTCATGAATGGCGTTGTAACTTGTAACGTAGCGTCATGACTGCGGCGCGGCCGGCGCGGCGCGCGTCGATCAATATAAAGCAGGCAGTCGTTAGACACGTCAATTTCTTAATTGTGTCACTATGAACACATTTTTGCAGCCATAATACGGCGTAAAGGCGTAAAGGTTATTATGTCACGTTTATTTTCTTAATGTTGTGGGTTTTGGTTTGCAAATTGCTTTCCTTCACGCTTTATATTGACTGAAATACTAAGTACTAATAGTACATTATGACTTACTTTTAAAATGCGAATAATATCAATATAATTATCATTCACATGAATATGTCGTAGCCATATCGTAGATTTGCTCCCATCATGAAATGATCGACCATATTATCATGAAACGGTCGCATTTCATGAAATGTTCAACTCAGTTTGGCCAGATCGTAAAATCGTCTACGTTTCACGATTTGGTCATCAACGTTTGGCCGGATCGTAAAAACGAGGAATATGGGGCATAATTTCGAACCGTGACGTCTCCGGCGCTGCGGAAGGTGCAGCCCCTTCGCCCTTGCGTAACAAAGCACAAACACCCACGCTCGCCTGCGCAGCTTCGGCTTGCTGGTCGCCTTCGGCGAACATCTGAACATCATTTTATGATCTGGGTAGCTAGTTGGAGTAGCTGGTTACGTACCGTGAACCGGCGACACCACACGCTGATCCACTTGATGTCGCGCAGCCGCTTGCCGCCCGGCAGCCGCAGCAGGATGTCCGAGTTGGTGTGCGCCGACAGCACTGGTGGGTCCCTGCAACCACACACGTGCTTCGGTGAGGATGGAAGGAAGAAAGAAAATATATTTGGAGGAAAGGGAGATCTCCCGCCAGGCGAGACGACATCCCTTGGGGGCGGCCAAGGCTCCAAGTGAATGCTCTTGGAGCGTTGTATATAATATGCCGGCGATGCAGAAATCTTTGATAGCGCGATTCAGACTTAGTGGCGTCACCATGTGACGTGTGTGCGATGTCGCCACATATGTTTATTCCAAAAAATGGTTAAGCACTGCACAAATATAACAACCCAACTTTAATAAAATCATTCAATTATGATCTTTATGTCTTGGTAATTATGGTTGTTTACCTACTTGAAAGACGTACTATTATAACACCCACTCCTGACCAAACCGACATCAAGTATAGAATGGAAATTCAAACAGAAAACAAGACGTAAAGGTGATAATTGAATGCTTTCGTTTAAGTCGGTCCGATACCAGGTTGTTGTATGTGCGCAGCCCTTACTCTACATACATTACAATAACTAACATAGGGGTAACTACTTCACTAAGATATAACCGTAAACTATAAGCACCAAAGAATCGCAATCAGTCTTTGCTGTGGTAGGGACTCCAGGCGTCCTCGGTAATGAGGCGAAGCCCGTGCTCAGTAGTGAGCTATTAATAAAATTATTGCTTAAAGCCTTAAAATAGATAACGCCGAGTTGGGGCTATTAATAAAGCTACCTAACACAGATATACACAGATATAACACTACTGTCGTGCAATTATATATTGAGTATTATTAGTATTTATTTGTTTTGTTTTTTTTTCACCCTTATCCTTTTATATATAACTTTATTTCCTGTACTTATACCTATAAATATGGATTGCAATTATTGAAGCTACTGCTGACATTTTGTTTTAATCAATTTGTTTTTTTGTGCACCCTACCCCTTTTCCTGTGTTTAGCTTTTATCACTTTTTAAAGGTTGTCTGGAAGAGATCGCTAATTAGTGATAAGACCGCCTGTTGTACTTATACTATTTTATAAATTACTGTGAAATTTTATGGTGTACAATAAAGAGGATTTGTATTGTATTGTATTGTATATTATTTTTAAATAATTTCATAACTGAACCTACAATTCCTCGCCTACTAAAATGAAATAGTGATCCATAATTATTAAAAAGGTACGTTAAACACATTATTGTCATCTCGCGAAGGATTGAAATAGCTTGCCTGCGTGGGTGTTCCGCCTACGTATCATGTGGGAGTCTGCAAAATAGACTATTATTAAGTTAGTGCTCAACATTAATCAAATCAAATCAAATCAAAATCTATTTATTGCCAGAAACATTTATAAAATATACATACATTACAATTAAAACAAGAAGGTATTTCTAACTATGGCAAAAGGGTTCGTCTCAGCTAATGTTGACATGCACACAGGGGTACCTACATGCAACGCTGTTTTTCAGACGACCCCTTCTCCCTGAGGTGTTAGGCGGGAGACGCGACAGTTGAGGACTCCCCAATCATCAACTATTATCAAAGTTAAAGTGTTTCAAGTTAAAACTACACTAATTTAAACATTTAAAGCATTACTTAAACTACTTAAATACTACACGGGTGGACTTACATATTTATTATTTATAATCTATATAATTAATATTATCTATATAATTAACATTAACGACTTCATCGCCACGTACCAACAGGTGGGATTGTTGTCAAGCACTTATTGAACGTAAAAAATCTACAAGCCATTTTCAGACGTTGTCGCGGTCTTTCACATGCGCGCGAACGTTTGTACATTGTGCGAATGTTTGCACGAATGTCTGAGAGACTACGTCAAGGTCGTCAAGGGTCGCTTTGATGTGCGACTAAAACTACGAATTTGTCAAAAACTTCCTATAATATTTTGCGAAGGTCGTCATACACTTGTGTGTTCGCATATTATCATTTACGTATTTATTTATTTCCAGCCTTGAAGATGGACACATAAGGGTGTTTCCATACAAATCAATCGATCGACGATCGACGGCATAGATCGATGGCAACCATCGACGATCATTCGATTGATCTGGTAACACCCTAACCTAAGACTATATTTATAAGAAAATTCTTTCATATATTTATTAAGATACCTTAATGATCATCATAATATGAGGCTTAAAGACGTTCTATTATTTATCTTAGTTGTAAAAACTGTAGGTACACAGGTGTGTAATGATTTCTCACTGTCCACTCCATCATTATTTAAAGCGCTCACAAACCACATCCGTGATATTCATGAATATATTTTCCTTATCATCTGTGAGTTCTGCAAATCGTTTTCTAAACAAAATGTAATTAACGGAGGCGTCTTTGTAATTCGAGCCCGCCATTAGACAAAACGGCGGCGGACAGAGGTACCTAATTAAACAAACAATAATTCGTCTTTCTATTATTTGTCTTTTTAGTTGTGCGGGGGCCGTGGACGACGGCCTTCACTACATTTATAAGATCATAAAGATATTTGACATGGGCCGCAATGGCGCAATCAGTACCGGACCGCTATTCGTAGGATCCAGGTTCGATTCTGCACTGTTGCGGAAACTTTAATGACGTTTGTCTGTTCTTGGTCTGAGTGTGTTTTTCTTTTTATCTTTGGTCTCTTTGTCTTTGGCACCTATTATTAAGATAGAATACCTAGACTCAGGTTAATATCTGCGTCACCAATGATAAGTGCATAGTTTACTACAAATAATAAGGGTATAGTTTACTACAAATCACTATTTAGTATTATTCGGTCGGTTGGATTACCTCATCGGTGTTCGAGAACCTCAGCACACCTATCAGCGCAATCTGTAATTAACGGCACCTCAACTTTCATCTTATTTCTGCCTCGGGCAGAATCGAACCTTATGCCTCTCGCAGATAATCATTACCTCATATCGTGAAGAGTATTCAGTAATTTTGCTACTGACTTCTGACTACTGAAGTTCTGATTCAAGGAGAAAGGGTAACCATTGCATGTAATTCTATATTTGATCATCAGAGACAGGAAAACATTTAAATTCTTTAATCAAATCAATATTTTTTAACAAAGCTGATCATTAAATTATATTCATTGATATAGACGTAGATGCCGATGAAAAAATTTTGATAGCGTCATCAGAAAAGGACCTGCAAGATATAGTTGATAAAGTCAACAATAGCAGTGAGGAAGCTGGATTGTCGATCAACATCAGTAAGACAAAATTTATGGTAGTTTCCAGAAATCCTGACTTAAACCCAACAATACACGTAGCCGGAAAAAATCTAGAGCGGGCTCGACAGTATAAATACCTAGGAGCTTGGGTAAATGAAATATGGGAATCGGAGCAAGAAATAAAGACCCGGATAGAAATAGCCCGAGCTTCATTTACGAACATGAGGAAAGTTTTGTGCTGTCGACGAATTGACATCAAGCTCCGAGTTAGGATTCTCCAATGCTACATCTGGCCTATCGTTGTGTATGGTTGCGAAGCATGGACTTTAAAAGAAGATACCCGAAGACGTCTCGAGGCATTTGAGATGTGGTGTTATCGTCCCATGCTTCGCATCAGTTGGACGCAAAAAGTCAGGAATGAGATCATGCTCCAGCGTGAATTCATGACCCGACAGTTGATACAGAACATCAAGAAGCGCTTAGGCACGACAGGTACAATCTGCTCCAGCGTATTATTATGGGCAAGGTCGAAGTTAAGAGGCGCGCTGAACCGCTGAACGTCGGAAAAAGTCGTGGCTGAGGAACATAGGGGAATGGACAGGCATCACCTCTTTCATAAACTATTTCGCCTGGCCATGGACAGAGAGAGGTTCCAGAAACTAACGGCTAACCTTCAGTAGTGAAGAGGCACTTTAAGAAGAAGAAGAATAGACGTAGATTCGATTTTTTTTAACCAAACTTAATAGTTAGTAACAACGTGACGACTTACTAAACTGTACGATAACACCGTAATTTAAACTTTCACTCGGAAACATTTCAATTACGAGAAGTGAAAACTGTAATTACCGCGATGTAATCTGAGGGTAAAACGGGCGAACTAATATTATGTGACATGCGATTATTGATTTTGAGGCACAAAGGGGTTTGATACTGGGGGTTGGAACACAATCGTTTCAAAAGGGATTATGTCAAAATTAAATGTATTTAGATATGAATCAGGGCGGCAATGGGAAGTAGGAATGGTTGCGAGTCTTCCATAGCCTCGCGTACTGGATAATCTTGAATCCTTAGAAAACGCAACGCTATTTCGAGACTGAGTTTTTAATTACGTTACTCTATGGACCCGCTCTCGCTTCGGGATCTGTTCTTAACGTTATCTTCACTTATAATATAAATGCGAAACTGTCTTTGTCCTTCTTTCATATGAAGGAAGGATAAAGATTAATTTAATTGTATCCCGGAAATCATCCCTCAACGGGGTGAAAAGGGGTGTGAAAGGAATATTTTCATAAAATGTCGGTACCTTCAACTTTACTTGAATTTTTCATTTTTATTAAAATAAAGAAGTAAGGTGGCCGGGTAGGTATACCTACATTACATAGTTACGTATCTATCTACTGTCACCCAACCATTCGATGTTTTTTGATACTGATTTCCTTACGTTACCTGCAGGTATTTAGATGGTGTCAGTCTCTCATTAACCCACTGGCAAAAACTACTTTATAATATAACTCTTACAAAACTCACCGACTAGCATAATCCTCGGGGTACGGCACGAGTATCCCCTCAGGCGATGGCTGCGGGGTATCCCCAACCCAGAAGTAGGCATCAGGCCCGGTACCGTCGTACGCAAATCCGCGTACAAACACCGTACTCTCGTCCACGGCATACACCATGCCACGTATACCGTGGGCGTATTGTGTCAGACGGCCAATTGAACGGCCGTAGTACGACTCCGGACGACGCGACGCCGCGCCGTCTGTGGACAATGGAAATGGTTTTGAAATTGGAATGTTGTCGATTTTGAATTTGTTAGGCACTTCTCACACAACGCTATTTGCAATTGACTCGCGGATCTTGTCAATGTATGAAAGCGACGCGTCTACGATGCGTCTCCTGTCAGTGAAAAGTGTCAGATCAGATACAGCGAATTTTGGATTGCGTTGCAGTCGCGTAGCTCATAAATAGCGTTGTGTGAGAAGTGCCATACTGTTTGATGACGATGAAAACAGATTATTAATATAGGTATTATTTTTGAAAATGGAATGTTATTGATTTATTTTGAATCTGTAACTGTAAGATATTTGTGAATAAGTATATTGTCTTACAAGGATCTTTTGATTTGTGGGTGACCACCCACGCGCCAAAAGATCCTTGTACGACTGTACCTACTTTTCACAAAAAAATAACAATAGTTAACACAAAAACCACTAATGTCGCTGTTATTTATATGGTATTGCGCGAAAAGCACCAAGTTTCGAATAAGAAAAAAATATCAAAATAGGATCACTCAGTACAAAGTTATGAGACACAAAAAAACATTGGAATTAGGAACCTCCACCTTTGTTACGTCATTTAAAATACATTAATGTTATTAATATTTTAAACTAGTTCACCCGGAAAAAGCTGTTCTGCAACATTCTACGTTTTAAGCGGCGAATTAAGATGAAACATACACCAGTTTAAGTTAGACCTCCAAAAATACAACTGCGCAAACCACATCAAATTTTTAATTAGACTAATAAGCTTTCCTATGTGAGGGTCGTGCGGAAGTATGACTGTAAAAATATCTGTAATAAGGTTAGCAGTGATGGCCCAATTAGGTATTCTAGTCCTACACATACTTAAGTACCATTATTTTACAAAAATTATTTCGCAAACTTCACCAACAATATTGGTATAAGTATAAGGTGTGAGAAATCCGCCCATCCACACTAGGTTAGCGTAGTATGTAGGTAACATAAGGCCTGAGTCACCTCTATTACGACTTTATGACCTAGTGTTGTAAAGGACTCGAGTCTTTTAGTCTTAATTCGATAGACTCGGCTCAATTTTCTAGGACTCAGTGAACTAAGGGCTCATTCACACGAGGACGAATCGTCTTTTTTCACGAATCGTCTTTTTTCACGATTCGTTATTTTTTTTGACGGCGGCAATGCTTTTTTAATACTCATGTTCACACGCTTGACGAATCGTGAAAAAAGACGAATACGGATACGTCTTTTAGAAATCACGAATCGTGAATGTTTTATGATTATGACGGATCCGCGCACAGTTTAGTATGCGTTTGTGTGTGAACTTCAATGCGGATATTTTGACGAATCGTGAAAAAACACGATTCCGTATTCAATGTGAACGTCCATCCGTCAAGACATATCGTGTTTTTTGCCGAATCGTCAAAGACGTATTCCGTGGGAATGAGCCCTAACAGAACTCGGAGTCTTGAGTCGAGCCGAGCTTCAGTCCTATCATGAAGACTCGAGCGCCAAAATTGAACTCGAGCGCCAAAATTGAACTCGAGTCTTAAAAAGAGCTCGAGTCTTAAAAAGAGCTCGAGTCTTCTTCAAACTGTTCTTCGAAATGCTGACAGTGATTTATTTAGAATTTATATCTATACTTCTATACCAATATAATAAAGCTAAAGAGTTTATTTGTTTGGTAGAACGCACTAATCTCAGGAACTACTGGTCCGATTTGAAAATTCTTTCAGTGTTAGACACTTCATTTATTGAGGAAGGCTATAGGGTAAATAATATCACTCTATGGCAAATAGGAACGGAGTAGCAATGAAAATTATTGTAATCGCATATTTTTTCTAAATGTGTGTTGCAAATACAGTGAAACTTGGTTAAGTGGGACCTGGATAAGTGAGAAACCTCCATAACTGGAACTCATGCTGAGGTCCCAACACTTTGGCACTGAATTACCTCTGTTAGTGGAACGAGGTAAACCTCTATATCTGGGATTTGTTCTTTCGATTTATCATCATAGTTACCTCTATAACTGAGACAGCGAGTAAATTTTATATGCATAAACCTCTGTAACTGAGATAACATTGTTTGTTTACTCATTCTTATTCTACCCACAAATTCCACACGTAATTCCAAGTACGTAAGTACAAATTTTGAGCTTCAATTACTCACTCATACTCATTTACATACATAATACGTTATTTTATTTAATGATCGCACCTGTATAACTGAAATAACCTGTATTCTCACCTCTATTAATGGAACCCTCTGTAAATGAGACAGATATTTATTTATACCTGTATATCTGAGACACTGGGTAAGTGGAATACCTCTATAAGTGAAACGACATTGCAGGTCCCTTGATGTCTCACTTAACCAGGTTTCACTGTAATATTCGTAATTAATGTTTATTTTTTGTAACAATTTTCATGATCATTAAACTGATTTTTCATGTTAATTAAAACTTTTATTTTTCGACATCGCCTTCTGATTACACATAATTATATCTCACAAAAGTAACCTTTTATTGGCTGCTTTAAAAAGAAAGACTCCAAGCGGAAAAGAACTCGAGCGCGACTCGCCGCGTAAAAAGGACTCGAGCGCTAAAGAAGACTCGAGTCTCGAGTCTCGAGTTCAAGAGCTCATATAGACTTGAGTTCTCTAGTCTTAAGAGTCTTACGGTTAAGACTCGAGTCGTGAAAACTGTCACCGAGTTCAAAATTTAGGACTCAAAGACTCGAGGTCTTTACAACTCTATTTATGACAGGAGGCCCGAAGCCAGTTGAACAATTATGAGTAGCAAAGAAGTATGAGACACTACTATTAAAACTCTACCAGAAATCAGGCCAATTTTCCTCAAGCCTCCAGCGAATTTAAAAAGAAAAGAATAAATATAATCATTGAAAAGTAGGTACAATAGACAATCGGTACAAAGCAAAGACCCTTCGGACTCAATAATGTAGCTCACACGACACTCTACTGGTGAGCTGTGAGCTCAAAGCAAGGCAAGATTATCGCAGCTCTCGGTTTTAATAAATTGAGCTCATTCCTTGCCTTTGTACCTACCATTAAAGTATTGGATCTTAATCTTTTGGAAACGAATTTGTTGATAGTTGCAGATTGTAGCTGAGGCCGCGTTCCGTAACTCGACCAAAACGCCCAAAACGTTCAAATTGGTTTGAAAAAGTGTCATTTTGGGCGTTTTGGTCGAGTTACGGAACGCAGCCTTGTACAATTAGGAAGTAGAAAGAAATAACATTTAAAAAAAGAACGATAAAACATATTTAGCTTCTAATCCAAATAAGGAAGGGGTTTTAATATTTGAAATACAGTTACTGACTCTTTACATTATTGTCGATGCCGTCAATAGCATTTTATGTAAATTATTATATCATTGATCTATATCTCAATCTTAAAATTAAATTTCATATTTCAAAGAAAATAAATACCTATACACCGTCATAAATACCACCACCAATACATGCTTAGCCCCAAAACATCACATTTTCAGAGTAAGTTGACTCTACGGTAGTTCATCGCTAGGTAAATTCATCTTTAGTTCGCAAAAATGGAGCTCCGCAAAGTAGCCAATGATATAATATAGTTATTAGTTCGTCATTAATCATTCATCATAATATTTACTTAGTTATTATAAGATTTTTTAAATATGTATAATTGAATTAAATGTTATGATTAGTATTGTTATTATCCCATAAACCTTGGTATCATTAAATTAAATACCGGACCTTCTTCCATCATGTCTGCCTGGTTGTCGGGCGTCTGGCTGTAGGCAAGGTCTAGAAAAATTGTAAAATATGTATTTCATTATGATAATTCAAACAAAAAATGTGTTAAACTTAGTCAAACGTTTGTTTGATTATTGTTATATAATTGTATATCCTTAGTATATTAGCTTTTCACAGTAGAATTCTAAACGATCATATTGCACCTTAATGCCCCACCCTCCTACAAAATAGTACTTAGTAGTGGTAGTAGACAAGTAAGTGTTTTATATGCTTTTCCAAAGTTTTTACAGTCAAGTTGAAAGTTTAGTTACAATTCTCACACGCCCATAGATACGTGTAGCGGATGTTTATTTTTGTACTTACACGTTGGGTTAATGTGAACTCCATTCACAAAGCCATGTAGGTACTGTCTCTGATTTGGTTAATAATGAAGTAATGCGACATAAATTACCTTGACCTGAGCCAGTGAGACTGGCAGCCATCGCTGGCTTTATACAAACAAGACAAGGTTTTAACTTAAAAACATTGTAATCGAACATGCCAAGTTAATTTCAAATCCATCATATTCGAAATTCAAAAGTGACGGAGCTATAGCCGCTACAGATAACAGTGGTTCCGATTACCCCAAACTGATTACCATGGCATCGTATTTAATATAAGGCTTTAACTTAAAAATATTGTAACAAAGTTAATTTCAAATCCATCATATTCGAAATTCAAAAAGGACGGAGCTATAGCCGCTACAGATAACAGTGGTTCCGATTGCCACAAACTGATTTCCGTGGCTTCGTATTTAAAACAAGACTCAATTTAAAAACATTGTAATCGAACATGCCAAGTTAATCTTCAAATCCATCATGTTCGAAATTCAAAAGTGACGTAGCTATAGCCGCTACAGATAACAGTGGTTCCGATTGCCCCAAACTGATTACCGGCGCGTTGTGACTGTGGCGTATTTATCTAATATCGTAAGCGGTGCCATTAGGGGACACTTTGATTGACGCACTCGCCCCGAAGGTCGGCTGCCGGGTGGCGGAACGGTGATTTTAGTTAGGGTTGAGATTTACAGCATTTTTGTTCTTCGTTATCGGAACACAATTACTGCTGTTATAAGTTATAACAATTATAACGTAGAAATGGTACAATTATCCTGGCGGGCGATAGTATTGCCCCAGGCGGACCCGGCATCCAGGCAAAGCCGAGGCAGATATTTATGTAGTTATGTACAAGATAAATATTTGATTATTATTAGGTTCACTCACTTTTTTTACTTCTATCAACCCGTTTCATTTCAGCCGGCAAAGCACATATTTGTTGTATGATATCTACGGGTAATGGTGAACAAGTAGCATTTAGTGGTTTGAGGGCATGTTTAACTTTTTCAGCTATTTAAATATAAAAAATCGGCCAAGTGCGAGTTGGACTCGCGCACGAAGGGTTCCGTACCATTTATAAAAACTGGTCAAAAATCATGCGACAAGGGAAAAAAATCGAGGGGTAAACTTTTGAATTCTCACCAGCACTCAGTTGGACAGCTTACAAGTGGCGTCATAGTGCAGAATCTTATTATTTTGTGCTCTTATATCGTCCTATATACATCACCTGGTGGTTCATATGACCCATCCATTTTCGACATGGGCCTGTAGTCTAACAGTTTTGTCTTCGCATTTCGATACTCATTTGTATCCTGCGAGTGTTGACAGCGACTGTACTAAGCACGTTGTGTTTAGCGATATTGTTCCTGAATGTACCTATTACGAGGATGACACTGAAATATGTTGCTAGAAATGGACGCTTTGATATCAACCTAGTAGGTAGTGGGACATCTAATAGTCGTATTAATATTCTAATAACGAGTTGTTATGACACTTTACGATTTTGAAGCCACCGTTAAGTAGAAGTGGTTTACTCATCCAGAAAGGGGAAGTAGGGCAAAGCTCTAGATCTAGGAGGAATGTTATTTTGAAGGAACATTTTTATTTTAGGGTTTGACAGCTGACCATCTCTGCCCCTACCTGTTTACGCCAATGCACACGCAGAACTTATAAGAGGGCTTCCATTCATTTATGATCAAGATTTCCTTCCCTTTTCACAATGGTAGTCAGCTAAAAACGGATAAGTGTGAGTTACGTACCACCGAGCGATATAAGAATTTTCTATTTGGTCAATTCGATAGAATGTAGAAAGCTATGTAGAAAGACTATCCACGAGGGCCTTCTTTATGACGTAACATTTTCTGTTTGTCACCCGTTAGCAGCCCGTTAGTACAGAACTCTAATAATTCTAAGTACAACAATATCATGGCATTTATGTCGTATGTCGTTCACAATATGTCGTATTGAAATTGCGTCTCATTTACATATAATATCGTGTCGTACAATATAAAAGCGGACGGACTGGCGCTCGGTTTGCGCAATACTTTCTTACATAACTTAAAGGAGTTTCGGAGGAAAATCGATATAAATTTTTTGAGATCTCGTTTACGTCACGGCTTTATATAATGAAATGAATTGGTTAAGTCTGGAAGTTTTAGATGAACTCTGCGGCTTTGGAAGTTTTGTCGGGACTTTTCCATTTTTTACAGACTACAAAAAAGGTGGAAGTTTTCAATTGAACTATTTTTTTATGTGTCATTACTATATATAGGGTATATTGATTCTTTTTACATACGAAAGCTGGTGCCTGTGTCTCGTTCTCCTACTTGTTATTAATTCTCATTCAGTAGGTACTCATTTTACTCCTGGTCGAAGAGGAAAAAAGAGAGATACAAACCGGCCAAGTGGAAGTCGGATTTGCACTTCTTTGGGATTACACAATCTTTGAGCGTAGATGATCCCTAAAAACCTCAAATTGAGTTCTTAATTAAAGCGATTTACCAATTTATAAATTCTAAGCTAAAGAATAGCATTCATTATAAGTCCGAAACTCGTCCTTCTCAACACATTCAATAATTAAAAAGTTAACCATTTCATTTATAGCCCGACATACATAATTCAAGGAACAATGACAAAACGGGCCAATTTTGTGCAAAATTTGTATGTCGCGTGACGGATTAGTATGCGTCCTTCGTCCTGAACGATACAATTTATTTCTTCGAGCGAGCGTCACGTGCCGGGCCGGCCCCGCCACCGGGGCAGGCCCGCCGGCCCGCCGGCCCGCTGGCTCGCTCGCGATGTAACGGCTAATGGAATTTGATGAAATTCGCCCGGAACGAGAAAGTTGCTGCAGAGTTGGGGCGCCTTAAGAAATTTCAGTTAATTTTCTGGATTGTTTCTATTTATCCTCATAAATGATGGTCACCCCAACATTAAAATTGTTGTTTAAATGGCAACTGGCAACAGCCTTCGTTGTTTTCCCACTGTCCAAAGGTTGACTGGCAGAGAATGCTTTTAGCATTAAATCCGCCTATTGTTCTTATACGATGTATATCTAGTGCAAATCATCATCATCATCATCACAACTCATCGTGGCCCTCTATTGACGGGTCTCTTCTCAGAATGAGAAGGTTAAGGCCATAGTCCACCACGCTGGCCAAGTGCGGATTGGCGGACTTCACACACCTTTTGAGTTTTTGTGAACTCTCCGGCATGCAGGTTTCCTCACGATGTTTTCCGTCACCGTTTGTAGCAAGTGGCATTTAAATGCTTAAAACGCACATAACCGTATCCAACGGCGAGCTATTCGTCTTGTCGACGATCCCAAGCTCACAGACGGTTTAGATCCGCTCGAACTGCGGAGAGATGTGGGCTCTCTCTGTGTCTTCTACCGTCTGTATAACGGGGAATGTTCTGAAGAATTGTTTAACTTAATACCTGCGGTTAACTTTCGCCACCGCACTTCACGGGGTAAAGCCAGGTTCCACCAACACCACCTGGATACCTGGCGTTCGTCCACAGTTCGCTTTTCACGTCATTTTCTACCGCGTACGTGTAAACTGTGGAACGAACTTCATCCCTCAGTATTCCCACAGTGCTATGACATGGGGTCCTTCAAGAAGCGGGTCTATCGCTTCCTTCGAGGCCGGCAACGCGTTGGTGGCGCCCCTGGTGTTGCCAATGTCCATGGGCGACGGTGATCACTTACCATCAGGTGACCCGTCTGCTCGTTTCCCTGCTTAGGCTATTGTTACGTGTCAGGAGTATGGGGTTCGAGAAAATGCCAAATGTACCACAAAGACTTTATTGTACTCGTAGTTACACAATCACACACTGTACACAGTACACACCACAACACTATGCACGTAGGTACTCGTAAACACACTCGTCGAACACTGTATCGCACGTAGAAATCACTTCACTTCTCACTGGTATCGCTCGTAGGTATCGCTGGTATCTTCCTGGTTTCGCTTCCGAAACTAGAATGTCCGTGGTTGGCCGATCGCCCCTTTATATACCACTCACCCACCATTCACGACAATCGAGAATATTCCCGCGAAGTCCGGACCCGCGTCGAAATAAAGTTCGAGAACGTTCCTTGCAACCGACTTTCGCCCGTATGACTATTGCCGTAATGGTCGAAGCGTCGTGCGTCCTTTAGAGAGAGCCGCGCTCCTATTGTTTCTATTGTTGCGCGACATGTTTATGGCCCCTATTGTTTATTGTTTTCGGCGTAGCGAAGTCGATGCGCCAGGGTTGTCACATTGCCCCCCTCTTAGTCATGCTCGTCCCGAGCATTATTCGATCCATGAAATGGTGCCAATCTGTCCACGTGCACGATCTTCGGCTTTCTTCTGTCCCCCTGTCTGATCCGGTAGGTCACGTCGTTAATCCTCGTGACAACTGTGTAAGGGCCTTCCCATCGTGCTTGTAGCTTCGGAGACTTCCCTTTCTTCCGCAGTGGATTGTGCAACCATACAGAATCTCCCTCCTTGAAACCATGTTTCCGAGCATCGCGATCGTACCGGGTTTTCATCTTTTCGCTGGTCTTCAAACATTGCTCCCTTACAAGGTCATATGTCTCGTCCAATTGTTTCCGTAAGTCCGCGATGTATTCAACGGTTGGTTTCGGGGCATCTGGCGGTGTTCCGGTAAGCAAATCCAACGGCAGTCGCATTTCTCTTCCGAAGTTAACTTTAGCGGGTGTAAATCCCGTGGACTCGTGTATGGCAGACCGATATGACATCAGGAATAGAGGAATGTACCGATCCCAGTCCCGCTGATGTTCCTCGACGACCTTGGCCAAGTGATTTTCCAACGTTTGGTTGAATCTCTCCACCATGCCGTCAGATTGAGGATGCGCCGGTGTGGTACGTGTCTTATTTATTCCCAAAAGATCACACATCTCTTGGAATAACGTTGACTCGAAGTTCCTGCCTTGATCGCTGTGTAACTCCAATGGTACACCAAAGCGGCATACTACCTCCTGGACAAGTTTCTTGGCCACGGTCTTCGCCTCTTGGTTCGGAGTTGCGAACGCTTCCGGCCATTTGCTGAAGTAGTCTTGAACCACGATGATGAATCTATTCCCGTCTTCAGACTGAGGGAATGGCCCAGCGACGTCTATGGCGATTCTCTCCCAAGGGGCTCCGACGTTATACAGCTGTAGTTTCCCCTTGGATCTAGTGCGGGGTCCTTTCACTGAAGCGCACACTGTACACTTTCTGCACCAATCTTCAACGTCCTCTCGACATCGCACCCAATAAAAGCGTTCTCGTATCTTCACGAGGGTCTTCTTGATGCCGAGGTGCCCCCCAGAAGCGCCATCATGTACCAGCTTCAGCAAATCAGCCACTTTACTTCTAGGGATAACCATTTGCAGGGTTCGTTCCCTTCCGTTGAGTGACTCCCAGATCCGGTAAAGCACGCCATTCTCTAGTGTGAGGCTGTCCCACTGAGCCCAGTATGCCTTAGTCGTCGCGCTTGATGTTGACACGTCACTCCACAGGGGCCTCTGTCCTTTGGCTTTCCATTCCATGATCAAGCTGAGGTCTTTGTCTTCCTTCTGAGCTTGGCTTACTTGCTCCGTTCCCCAAGACTCGTCTAGGTCCTGCATCCTTATTACCCTGACCTCTTCTTTAGCCTCATGCTTGATGCAATGTCGACATTCTTCGGAGCATGGGCGTCGTGATAAGGCGTCGGCATTCGAATGAGCTCTTCCGTTGCGATGCTCTATTACGAAGTTGAACTCTTGAAGCTGTTCGATCCACCTCGCAACCTGGCCTTCCGGGTTCTTGAATTGCAGCAGCCACCTAAGAGCGGCGTGGTCCGTTCTTATCGTGAACTCGCGTCCCAGCAAATATTTGCTGAAGTGCTGAAGGGTCTTCACCACAGCCAGTAATTCACGCCGAGTCACGCAATAGTTCCTTTCAGGTTTCGATAGGGTCTTGCTGAAGTACGCAATGACCACCTGCTGGCCATCCTGTTCTTGCGATAATACCCCTCCGATGCCGGTATTGCTAGCGTCCGTGTCTACTGTGAATCTCCCTTCCCTTCTGGGATAGCCAAGAATCGGAGCCGAGCACAGACGTTCCTTTAAGCGAACAAACGCAACTTCGCAATCGGAATCCCAACTGAAGATTCTCTTGTCCTCCGTGAGACGATGTAATGGCTTGGCTATCTCGGAGAAGTTCCTTACAAACCGACGGTAATAGGCGCATAGCCCCAAGAACGCTCTCACATCGGTCTTGTTCTTTGGTGTCGGCCATTCTTGAACAGCTTTTATTTTGTCTGGATCAGTTTGAACGCCTTCGTCCGATATGATGTGTCCCAAGAATGATACTTCCTTCTTGAAGAAGTCACATTTCTTCGGATTGAGCTTTAGGTTGGACTCACGGAATCGTCTGAATACCTTCTCCAGATTTCGCTTGTGTTCCACGAAGTTTCGTCCCATGACTATGACGTCATCGAGGTACACCAGACAAGCGTCGCCCAAAAGTCCCACCAACACTCGCTCCATGAGACGCTCAAAAGTGGCAGGAGCGTTACATAACCCAAGAGGCATTACGCGAAACTGCCACAAGCCATTTCCGGTTCCGGTGGTAAAGGCGGTCTTCTCTTTGTCTTCTGGCCGGACTTCTACTTGCCAGTAACCACTCTTCAGGTCGACCGTCGAAAACCACTTCATGCCACCAAGCATATCCAACGTGTCGTCAATCCGAGGCAGAGGGTAGCTGTCCTTCTTGGTAACGGTGTTAAGCATCCTGTAGTCGACACAGAATCTAGTACTGCCATCCTTCTTTTTCACGAGTACCACAGGTGAACACCAAGGGCTAGTTGACGGCTCGATCACCTTGCTGCGTACCATGTCCTCGATCATTTCTGCAACTTCGTGTTCCTTTGCCAGTGGTACTCGTCTCGGTCTTTGCTTGATCGGTGAAGTATTGCCGGTATTTATTGGATGAGTGACAAGATTTGTTCTTCCAAGGTCGCTATCTCCTCTGGTAAAGATGTCCTTGTAGTCCATCAACAACTTTGCTGCCTGAGTATATTCTTCAGAGCTCAAATTCCTCCTGGTCGCCTCCAGCAAAGATGTCATGTGATCCGTTGATCCAAGTTTGTCCGAGTTTTCATGGACCTTCCTCAAGCTGTCCACGGCTTCACATCGGCCGATAACGGTATTCTTTGCGAGATGTATCGGCGTGCTGCTAAGATTGATGACCTTTAACTTGGCGTCACGTTTGGTCATGAGCAGTGTCCTTGCCGTGATCCAACTAGGATGTTCTCCGTAGTCTTCTACTATGACACATCGATCCAGCTTTACCCCTTCTGGAAACCTAATCTGGACCAAGGTTTCCGATCTGGGTGCCAGCTTCACTGTCCTCAAACAGTACACTGCTCCTGAAGATGAACCCTCCAAGAAGACTTCTTGATCCGGGAAGCTTAACACTCCTTTCGCTATGTCAACTATGCAGTGATGTGTCCGCAGAAAGTCCAGTCCGATAATGCAGTCGTCAGTTATATTCGCTACTAAAACAGACTGCGTGTAAGTGTCACTTCCGAGTTTCAGTCTTGCTTCCGTAACTCCTAGGATGGTCACTGGCTGGCCTGTCGCTGTCTGCAGATTGCATGATGGTCGTCCATTTTCCCACATGATAGTCCGCTTCAGTAGTTCCGGTCGAACGATGGATTTCGATGCTCCCGTGTCAATAGTAAAGCGACAGGGTATGCCATTTATTTCTCCAGTAGTTACGAGGCTGTTCCCGTCACAAGCTTGTGAAACTAATACAGTAGGGGCTCGACGAAGTCCAGCCAGTGCCCGCCCCGCGGCGCTGGCGCCTTTTAGTTTAACGGCTCCTGGGTGTCGACTTGGGTAGCCGTCGACACCGATTTCGGTTGCTTCCGCGTCCGGCAGTTAATCCTTATATGGCCTCGTTCACCGCATCCGTAGCAGATAGGCCCAGTACGAGGTTGGATCGCCGCTACAACTTCGCGCACCTTACAACTTTTGTAGTCGCTTCGTACCGCTTCCACTTCAAGGGCATGCGCTAAAGCTGCTTCCAAAGTTGCGTGATGCCCCAAGCGCACCGTTGCTCTCACCTCGGGATCCCGTATTCCGCTGACAAACGCCTCTAGAACTTTGTCTTCGACGGGTGTGGAACTCGACGCATAGGCTCGACGTACGAGGCGCTCGATCTCCGTAGCCCATTGCTGCAGTCCTTCGCTCGACTTCTGTACTCGGTCTTTGAGTTGCGCGCGGTACACGTGCTCCAGGTGCTTTTCCCCGTATCGAGCTTCCAGGGCCTTAAATAGCGACTCCAAGGTGCGTCGCTCGGCGGGCAGGTTCTCAAGCACCAGCAGTGCCTCCCCTCGAAGAGCTAGAGTGAGTGCCGCCAACGAGTGTTCGTCCTCCCAGCCATTCCCGCTTGCAACAACCTCGAACTGATGCCTAAACGCTGTCCACGAGGTCGTGCCGTCAAAACTTGGGACCTTAAACTTCGGGGCCCCAGAGCATGTACTGGTTGCTGCCGTGCCCATAACCCTTATTTTTTGCAGCTTATGGTCCAAATCCACGAGCCTAGTTTCGTGGGAGTTTAGTAACGTGTCATGGTTTTTGAGGGCTTGGTCGTGCTCGGATGTACGCACCTTCACCAATTCTAGCTCCTCCTTCACGACGTTCAAATCCCCCTGGAAACTGTCCAGCTTTGCATCGATTGCCCCTAGGCCCGCCTCCATGGTTTTGCGCTGGCTCTCCATGGCTTCGCGCTGGCTCTCCATGGTTTCGCGCTGGCTCTTTATGTCTTCGCGCAGGCTCTCCATTGCTTCGCGCTGGCTCTCCATTGCTTCGCGCTGGCTCTCCATCGCTTGGCGCTGGCTTCCCAATAGTTTATTTTCCAGGCGCTCCATTGCTTCGCACTGGCTCCGCTGTATGGCGGCTAATAAGGAGGCCATATCGAATGCACTCGGTGTCGGTACTGCTGCGGCTGATGTAGTCGGTGGTCCAGCGGTGGTCTCCGTTTCCATGCGGTCACGACCCGGCGACTCCATCCGCGCGGCATCCAATGCCGTCTGCCGTCGCGTACGAATCCCTTCTTCACTCTGCGGTACTACAGGCATCCCACTTCTGACACCAATTGTTACGTGTCAGGAGTATGGGGTTCGAGAAAATGCCAAATGTACCACAAAGACTTTATTGTACTCGTAGTTACACAATCACACACTGTACACAGTACACACCACAACACTATGCACGTAGGTACTCGTAAACACACTCGTCGAACACTGTATCGCACGTAGAAATCACTTCACTTCTCACTGGTATCGCTCGTAGGTATCGCTGGTATCTTCCTGGTTTCGCTTCCGAAACTAGAATGTCCGTGGTTGGCCGATCGCCCCTTTATATACCACTCACCCACCATTCACGACAATCGAGAATATTCCCGCGAAGTCCGGACCCGCGTCGAAATAAAGTTCGAGAACGTTCCTTGCAACCGACTTTCGCCCGTATGACTATTGCCGTAATGGTCGAAGCGTCGTGCGTCCTTTAGAGAGAGCCGCGCTCCTATTGTTTCTATTGTTGCGCGACATGTTTATGGCCCCTATTGTTTATTGTTTTCGGCGTAGCGAAGTCGATGCGCCAGGGTTGTCACACTATAAAAAAAAACTCCAAAAAGTCAGAGGTGCGTGCCCTGGGATTCGAACACGGACCCTCCGAATAGGAGGCCGAATCCTTTACCACTAGGCTATCACCGCTACAATACACCGCTATCTAGTGCAAATAAGAATTAACAAATAAATAACAACATTACTATATTCGTTCATTCTCTCCATAGAGATAGGAATACGAGTATAATTCTCTCTATCTGTTTGCTATTACGTACCTACGTACATATCAATGTGTTTTAATATCAATACATGAATAAATTTGTCAACGAAAATTGTGAAAGTTCTGTTGTTGTTTCAATTAGCATCACCATTCAATTCATAAACAGACTGTGTGTTTGAAAGCTGAGATAAAATATTTCTCCACAAAGTAGAAAAATAGAAAGATTTTTGTTTATAAACACTACAGTCTACACAATATCGTTAATATAAAGGTAATTTATTTTTCGAGAAATAAACTAGTTTTGTATGTTATTCGATGATGTGCTTTAATCACTTTAAATTTTACAGATGTCATAATCATAAGCATGCCTTTAATCGAAAATACAAAAACTTTTATATTTTAACCTTTTTCGGAACATACACGTCATATATGTGTTTCACTGAAACACAGATTTATCGACGGAGAAAAGTATTTTAAATCTTATTTCTAATTGCATTTCTAAGTTGAATCCGGGGAACTGTAGATCGATGCGAGAGAGCCGTTAACGGGCATGGGGCGTCGGGCATTGGGCATCGGGCGTCGGGCATCGGTCATCGGGCATAAGGCATCGGGCATCGGGCATCGGGCATCGGGCATCGGGCATCGGGCGTTAACGTCGGCGAGTCAATAAACTGGTAGTGTGTAATATCGCGTCGTTCGCATCGTGAGTGGTCGTCAAACATAATAACGAGGGGAGAGCCGGGCGGTTAGCTAATGGCTTGGGGAGGGCTGCCTTCTCGACTACTGTGATTAATCAACTAATCAAATAATAAGCAACGGTTAAGAAAAAATAACGGTTAATTGAGTTGCTAAATGACAAGTTTCTGAAAACTTCTAGTGGATAAAAATATAATTGCTTTTTACAAAAAAAAATAACCGACTTCAATCTTGATAAGTAGAGATAACTCAAAAACTACTCGCCAGATGGCGCTCAATTCAACATGTAAGTGTAAAGTTCTCGTCACTACAAATTAATGAAGCCCAAACACTAGATAACTGCAGTAAATCGTTGAGGAGTTCCCTCGACTGTCTTTCGGCTTCATCAGATCGACTCCAGATCTTCATGAAATGGTAGCGCTTTAATGTACTTATGATAACATGAACAAACACACTAGTTGTCCATACAATTTTCGAAAGTTCCCCTCGATTTCTCTGAGATGCCATCATCAGATCCTGGTTTCCTTTTCAGGGGACCCCACTGCGCATATCTACTTTACAACAAAAAAAGAATTATCAAAATCGGCCCATAAACGACGAAATAATCGCTGAACGTACATAAAAAAAAAAGCATATATACGGTCGAATTGAGAACCTCCTTCTTTTTTGAAGTCGGTTAAAAACTAAATCAAATCAAATCAGAATATATCGAGAAATAAAAATTTTAGATTTTTACTAACATCGTAGCTCACACATTGTTACACTCAAGAGAGAAGAGTAGGTATATATACCTAGGAAAGACATCTAATCCAAAAAATGCTCTGAACATAACTTTTCTTGTAAAACATCAGTGCCTCTATTATGAGTTGTTGTAGTAAACGTAAAAGACGTTACTATTGCAGTTAACGTTTAGAATTTGTATGAGAATTGTAGTTCAGTATCGTAACCGCTAGAGGCGCTGTACGGATTCTCATACAAATTCTAAACGATAGTCGCTAGCGTGTATAGTAAACTATAGTATTAAAAACTCATAATAGAGGCACAGGACCTAAAATGTCAACTGTACCACAAATACAATCCTCTGATTTATTGTATAAATTAATATCTACTTGTCAAAAGTCAGGACCTAAAATGTCAACTGTTCTGTTCCACAAATACAATCCTAGGATCATAAGTATACCAAATTAATACGTTTGCCACGTTATAAGACACAAGTGACACACACAACAAAGCATAGACTATCAGCAAGCACGCGCGGCGCTGGCAGCCGATTGCTGCATTAGCTTACGTTTGGTAACGTTGGATAAACCTTCGCGGCTCTACACCGTAGACTAGGTACAATAATACGTACAGTATTACAAGTAGAGTTTCACACAAATTAATTTTAACTCAATAACGCCCATAAAACTTCGATTCGTAACATCTGTTTATTTGGTTCACAAATACTGTTATGGCCTTATCCATTATTGGCTAGAGCTCTCTTTGTTTTAGAAAATTAAAAATTTGACGCAAACATGATGACTTTGTTTGCGAGTTAATTTTTAAGCTAGATGTAAAAATTCAACAATATCGAACGACTTACTTGGTATTTTTTTTATAATTTTGATACATCGAACGAACTTCATTCGTAACAAATTAAATCATGCAAAAAAAACGAAGGATGTGCGAGTTATTGCATGTTTTGCTCCTGTCGTCTCTAAGCGACGTGATGACATCTCGATTTGTTCCCCACAGTCTAAGTGGCCCTTCACTGCTCTTAAATTCCATGGGGCGCGTCGGCTTTCACATATCGCAGAAAAGTATATGTTTGAACGAGCGAATGGAAACTGAAAAGATCTGTACTTTTACCAAAACTTTATATCGGAATTTACAATCTCAAAACCTTTTCAGATTTTATAATCCATACCTTTATGTTCACGATACGTCGAGTGTTCTCTAAAAATGAAATACATACTTAAATTAAATCCATGGTTGTACAACGGCCAAAACGGTAGATATATTATAGCGTATATTATAGTGAAAATTTTACGCAAACAATTTTTTGGCTTCAAGGTTAATAAGTTGCTATAATTTCCGCGCAACTTTATTCAATGGAGTTAATAAAGATATTAATGCTTTTTCATGGCTTACCTGCTCAGAGTCATATATCAATCGTATACCTACAACCAACTTATACCAAAACAATTTCCACAATTAAAAACTAAAACATTCCCTCGGAAATCAATGAACGCCATAAAGTAAGCCAGGCAGCCACCCTCGAACAATCAAATCAGCGTTTCCTAACGATATCTTGCCTCGTGGGGTCATTATGCACCCCAAAGACGTTTATCTTCCCCTACAGGCGTCCTGCCGTTATAAACACCTACGTATTATACGGGATCCCAATCCCCTTAGCTCGCTCCCGAGGGATAATAAAATCCAACCCTTGGGCTTCTTTTATGGTACAAAGAAGTTGACAAGGGAGGTGTATTGCTGATATTAAGTAATCAATTCATACACGTTTAGAGAATGAGGTTTTATTCAGTAGGATAAATGAATATGTTGAAAAAACTTTACCATTTATTAATATAATTTGAATTGATGAACCCCTAGGCTCGTTGTTAGTGGCCGTGAATTACGAGTTCCGGGTTCGATTTTTCACCGTGGCAGATATTTGTGTGAGACATAAATATTGATTGGAACTTTAGTTCTCAGTTGAATCTTCCTATAGTAAAAAAAATTAAAGCGCTTTACATAGCGTTCACAAAAACACAATGCCAAAAGGGTTTAGCTTTCTACGGCTACAGGAAGTACCCGAGGAGATTTTTTCTATTCGAAAAGTTTAGTCCCACCCCAGTAATCATAATCCTTAATCCAAAAACATTTTGCCCATCTTTACACAGCATCTACCTACATAACGAAGATAGCTCTGCGCATTTTATATCAGGCAACTGGCTACTCTTAATTCCGTTAGACTATAAAAACCATTACCTGAACGCTAGTACAGCCAACATGACAAAGAGTTGAGCGTAATGTAATGGAGCGTCATGTAACAATCCCGGGCGTCATGTAACATGTTGTAAGAAACACATTGTTCACGGAGCTTCCCAGAACCAGACAAAGCATCTCTCGGCTCGTGTTGGCTAATAAAGTTAAATGCCCCTCGTATTCTTGTCGCTCTGGTAATCTGTTATCTTTTCTTAGTGCAGGTTTCGAGTGTCACATTTCGAAATGGAAAGTCAATATGTAAGTACATATGTATGTGAATTAAAAACTTAAATATTTTTTATTTACTAATATGTAGGTACCTAACTTCAATGTAGGTAATTATCTTCAAATCGTTTGGAATAAAAAGTTTTAAAATAAAGCTTAAAATGTATTTAAAATAACTTCCTACTCGAAAGATATCCACAACAATACAGAGTGGAAACTTTCAACAGGTCAGTAAGAAGTACCTTATCCGTTGCAGCTACACGAAAATGGTCTTAGGAGACTCTATCCATACTTTTTTAATGGAATTTGGTTCCCCGTTCACAGATTTTCAAAAAAAATATACAGTTGGCAAAAAAAATCGGGACCATATTTATCACAGCAATCCGATGTAAATATCTTATCGGGGATATGTGAACAGCCTCCCTGTTCGCGTCTACGCATCGCGCGAGCTATCGGCGCGGCCCGGGCGCCCCGCGCCCGTCGTAACCGCGCCACTCGACCATCAGCGGCCCGCGAGGCAGCACACCATCCGCGATATTTACGTTATTAACTAAGCAATACACTTCTTCATACAGTCCGCTAGTTTCATTTAAGCCCTAGACCACCTTAGGGCACTACTAACTGGCTACACCATCTGTACTGCTGTGACAAGTATAAGCCCGAGCTGGTAATTCCCGTTGGCTCCCATTCCCGTTCTCACCCGTCCCACTAGACCCCGAAAACGATTAATTTGTACATTTAAATCGTTTTTCCTGTCGTGTTAACAACCGATAGCTGGTACCTGGGTAAACCATTAATCACTGCTAATAACTTCTGTAAACAAAGCAATCATCGACCCGTTGGGCATGAAAATTAGCCGATTACTTTTCCTCACTCATCAGATGACAGACTTTTTAATCGGCTTCAAAAAAAGGAGGAGGCTCTCAAGTCGACTCTATTTTGCAACGTTTTTGTCCATAACTTTGCACTGGGCGAACCGACAATGAAATTCTTTTTGTATTTGAAAGCTAGTGCTTCATGAGCGCTTCACGTCTCGTCCAATATAAATTTGAACGACCTTTGTAAAAGTCTTTATTTCTTTGAGTCCTTTGTAAAAAGTCGTTATTATAAGGTTTCATAGTGTCAGAGGTCTATGTAGTTATACCACTAGTTATACGTAGGTATTGTATTATCTGTGACGTCTAAGTTGTATGAATGTATAGGTTATCTATGCCACTGATAGCTGAGGGCATTGCTCTCATTCTTGTGTTCATGAAGACTTATATTATAACTAGTTGTGCTCGCGACTTCGTTCGTGCATAGGAGTTTTTCCAGCGTTACTCCCGATCACGCGGGAACTCTGGGATAAAAAGTAGCCTATATGTTGCTCCACAACCACCTCTATCTCCCAGTGACAGTCCCATAAAAATCCGTTCAGCCGTATCTGAAATTAGCGTGCACAAACACACAGATATATAGACATACAGATATACAGACAACGATCACTTACATTTTTATTAGGTATATGTATAGAAGATATGCATAGAAGTTAGATAATTATAGATAAAATAACAAAATGTGTTTTGAAGTTTAAACTACAAAAACACCATGACACGTAGGATAACGTGCCCGCATGCCTTTCTAAACGAGAGGCAAACAAATAACTAATGAAATTAAACTTTCTCTTCTACTCTTTCAATAGGTATACATATCCCATCATGGCGTATTATTGAGCACGGGTCTCTTCTCATGAGAAGATTAAGCCCATAGTTTTCCACTCTGGCCAAGTACGGATTGATAGGCTTCACACGAATGCAGGTTTCCTCACGATGTTTTGATTCACCGTTATACCTAGTGTAATTTAAATGCTTAAACGCCCATAACTCCGAAAAATCAGAGAAGCTCTGGTATTCAAGCCCGGACCCGCCGAATAGGAGGCCCAATTCTTAACCACTAGGCTATCACCGCTATGAAATTTAATAAATCTATGAAATATCATTTACATTTCATGTGTCTCAAACACAGCAACAATTCGAAAATTGGAGGATTTCTTAGACATGTGAATTACTAATTAAATGTTAAATGAAGTAATAGTTAATGTAATTTACAGAATGAATCTGGAGTAACAACGATAATTATATGAATATTTTGTTTTTTTTTTTTTTTTTCTCAATATTAGTTGCACACCACAGACCTAGCGTCCGTGCGTTTTTATGCATTTTGTTATTTTGTTTGCACTTTTTTTTTTTACTTTTTAACATATATGCTCCAGGATTAAACTAATTCGCTGGTTAATTAGTATAGAAGTGTAGTTTTCAGTTTAGGTTGGGGCCTTGCGTCTGCGTTGATCGTCCCAGGCGTTGTTCTATTTCTTGTTGAATTATATTGTAGTCCCTATGGCTGATGGCTGTAGCCAGGTTGTAGTCGTTGATCGTCGCAGTGCTGGCCGTTTTTGCCTCGTTAATGAACTCGCTGATGGTATCCTCGCTAACATCGGTGTAGTAAATGCACGAGACAGTGTGCCTGGTTATGGCAACTACTGCATGTGATACACTGTCGTGTAGTTTCCCTTTTTCGGATTTAGTTTGTATTATTACCACCTTTTCGTATGTTAGCCCCTGGGCTTCGTGTATGGTGAGGATACGTGATCCTTCACCGGATCCGCAGCCTGCATTCCCAAGTGATGTTTTTTCCGCTTGGGTGTGGACTAAGAATAATGTGTTTGGGGCGGATTTTGGTATTTTAGCGCCCGTGTAGGCTGTCGTGTCCAGGGAGTGAGTTTTCTGGCTGGAGGAGTAAATGCCATTGTAGATTTTCTTGAGCGCGTAGGCTACATCTTTTGGATTTCTATGTGTGCAGAGGAAATCTCGTGTTATGGATGCGAGGAGATTGGGGCGTTGGTATTTGAGCTCGAAGAGGTTCTCTCGGTCGATGTAGGGGATTTGGTTGATGTCACCTATGAGGACAATTTCGCTGGCTGCAGATAGTCGAGCCGCCATAACTATTGACCCGAAGTGATTCATCAAGGCTTCATCAACCACCAGTCGTGCAGCTGGTTTTGTCACCCCGTTGACTAGAATTGAAGCCATGGTTCTTATCTGCTTCTTCATGTTGACTCCTGTTCGATTCTCAAACTTTTCCCTAAGGTCTTTTGCTCCTTCGCATGTTGTGGTCACTATGAGGTCGTTTTCCTCCGGTTTAACATTTTCCACTATCCATGTTGTCTTTCCGCATCCGGGTACTCCATTAACCCAGGTTATTTCGGGTATTGGCCACAGCTTACCGGATCTGCTGTCCTCTTCTATCCCCTCGACTTGTTCGGACATTCTGAGGATCTTGTTGCTGAGCATGATTTCGGTGCATTTGGCGGTGACAACTATGGGGTCGTTCGGTGGTGTATTGAATTTTGGTGGTCCCTCTTTTTGTGCGTCCTCTTCGCGTAGGGCAACGAATCCTCCTGTGCTACTGAATGCTGCCATGTGTGTACCCATTTTACCGTGTAGTAATTGGCCGGTTTCGTTGTTGTATATGGCGGCACTGGCTTCTTCCAGTAGTACATTTAGTAGCCCTTGGTTATTGTAAATATACGCCTCCATTATTTTCTTGCAAGTCTCGAGATGCACCTGCTCCGTTGCCCTTGTTATGGCTAGAAACTCTTGAAGGGCATTGTACATGTGTTCGAGCGGTGTGGAGGCTTGGATCAAGTTGGGTTTGCTTACTTGACCCATATCTGCTCTCGTCTTTGCCTTCACTGGTTTTGTTCTAGGCGGAGGAATGGTTGTCTTTAGGAATACCCTAACTGCAGTACCTTGCTTAGCTGCGTAGTCGGGTTCCTTTTCTGGGCTTGTTGTTAACACTTTGTGCGCGGTTCCTAGGAGATTTGCAGTCCTTGATCGTGAGACCATTTCTTTCTCTTTTGATTTTTGTTGATTTTGAGCTTCCTCAGCGGCTTGCATGGCTCTCTTTTCTTGGTGTTTTTCAGACCCGCTTAAGGTGGTAAGTGACGCTGATGCTGATGGGGACCTGTTTGGAATATTTTGTTTGTTACCATTCAAAGACCGAGATAACCTAGTGGTTTGAACCGTGAACTTTAGATTCCCAAAGCAGAAGGTCCATCTTCAAATCCAAAAATTTTGTACGAACTATGGAGAACTCTTAAGTGCGCAGTTTTCTTTTCCTTTATCTGTACCAAAGCAAGGGATAATTCATTACTAATACTCTTTGAGAATAAAATTATGTTGATGCAGTATTCGAACCCGGATCCCCTATCAGGAAACGAACGTTGCGAGCTATTTGACTATCTGATTGCTTGCATGCAACTGATGCAACACAAATGCCAGTATAGCATAGCACCCCTATGATTAAAGTTCATTGTAGATTGACGACGAGAATTCAAAATGTCATAAGTAAATTTTTCTCACAAACTAAATTGAACTGTGTTCACACGTACTAAAGTTGTTTTTAGCGGGGAGTGACAATTCCATAACCTTGGCGACTTAAGTATACCATAGTACCAATACCACATCGACAACAACACGAGTCGTCTTCGTAAACCGTCAGTACCCTTGCGACCTCGCTACAACTCAACGACGTGCGCGTGCCTACAACATGACAATAACGCTACCGTCTGCAAAAACAATATTTTTTTATAGATCGAGTTGCGTCGATCAGACAGACAGTTCCTGTTATTACGTATCGGATGTGATGTAATGTAAGGATAGATTGTTTGAATCTTAAAGGCTGTGATCAAGTTGTTGAGAGTTGTAATTCTATGCACATGGGTTACTTAAACTTAAAACAACTTAAATTAAATTAAATTTACCAATAGGTTGTCTGCCCTCATTGTCTTCTTGAAATATATGAATGGTTACATGTATTATTATGTTACAGTTACTTCATAGTTGCATAAAATGATATACATCTTATCCACGACTTGTCGAGAAATTATGCAAATTCTGTCAAATAGGTTTCGCTACAAACGAACTGGACTTTGAAATTTTGCAGAGAAGTATATTGAAACAAACTTCCGCGTATATCGCTTCCTAAGATGAGTCATCTAAATATTATTTCGGAACGGAAATGAATTACAAATTCTCGCTTTGAATTGTGTTAACGTAAAAGTTTTACTTTGTTCTAATACTCTTTACAGTTAAGTTGTTAGGACACTGTTTATAAACATTCGTATCATCTACCTTTTTTATTTTAATAGCCTTTAGTTTTCGCGTAACGAATTAATTCGATCATATCATGTACTCTTAGGATTTTGTGCTCAAAATCAATTTTCAAAATCAATGATTATTGCGCTTCGCTTCGGGGAATTTTTTTTTTCTACTCCTATTGGTAGTAGCGTAATGTAATGATGATAATTATACCTTCCTCGTGATCGTCATATTAAGTATATGAATATTATCCGTCATATAAAATATCTGTAAATAAATCAAAATTACTTTAGTTCTAAGCTGTGTATTTTTTAATGTTATGAAAATATTATAACTTTCATCCGCTGCGGACGGTACCTCTCTCTAAAGACTTGCCGGGAGGTCATCGACCCGCCACGCGTGAGCTTAAAATTCTGCAGAATTATGCTCATTAAAACGTTAACTTATCTCTGTACTTAATATTTTATTCCAGGCATTGTTGTCTTATACAGAAACGTTACAGCTTCTGTTCCAGAAAATAATAAATATTTTCACTATGATACGGATACGGGTCCTCACGATATACTCGTATTGTACGAAGTTTTCGACACTTCTATTGTAAGTTTAGCGGTAACTAAAATTGACGAATAAAACACACATTGTTATACCTCTAGTAAAGACTACGTGCGTGTTTTAAAGTAACAGAATGATGTAGAGTCTACGACAAATTTAATTTAAAAACAAAAAATTGTATGTATTTAACTAGCATGTTGCTGATGAAAATTGATGAGGTTTTCAACACCCAAATTCGTCTAACGCGCGTACACAAATTTTCACATCAATGACCAAATTTTTTAGAACCCTCCGTTAAACCAACCGTTAAAACAACTTCAATTCAATTCAATTTAGTTTTTTAAGCAGAATTTACTTACGAAATTTATTTTCGCAATCAATTTGAGATCAATGAAGAAAGCTTGCATTTAGGATGCAATTTAAACCAAAATTTCATATCGAACGCGAATGTTGTTTAAAATATTTTTCCTTGTAACATGCTTGTAACATGTAGCCGATGTTTACATCAACGACATGTGCAGTATCCGCGACCGAAGGTCAAGTCAAGGGTAACCGCAGTGGCCAATAAATTGACGCTACTCACTACTACTACTGACTTGGAAGCGCTCATAGCTCAAAGCGACTTGCATGCTTGCATCCAGATCGAGCGAGTTTAGCAACAGCACTGATGGTCGTTAGTTGGATAGGAGACCGCTGGTTATATGAATTTCTTGAGCGCTTTCATGCTTCGGAAAACCCTTAAAGCCGCCATAATTATAGTCCTATAGCCCTAAGTCACGACAGTAGCCCGTAGTTCCGGTTCTTACAACTAGATAGTGGTTTGGCCATAATGGAGTCCTTCGAACGACGTAAAAATTTTCGACATTTTTCGTCATCTAACCCCTTCACTAATCCGTTCTTATGGTAGTCGTATCTACTGCGTTTGCATTCGGTATGGAATTCATTTTAATTTTCCGTCCTTGTTATTAAAGTACATTTCAGATTTTTATTTAGAATTCAAAATGCCCTAATTAAAAGCTTTCAAGCTAAATTAATTGTGAGCACAGGTATGTAATTATGTTTTTTTAGCAAAAATTAAAAAAGAACTATAAATATTATACCTCGTGTGAACTCACACTCGATTTTTTATTTCCACTTCACTGATCATAACAAAATTAATGTCAGAAATGGCAGGCTGCACTCTTTTTTGATTGCCGACCACGGCTAAACTCATACATATGAAGACCGGTTTCACAACAAATTATAGCGATGAGGATTATAAGATTTTATATTCATTCATACTACTAATTTGAGCGACATCTGGCGGTTAGTTTTTGAGGTATCTCTTCTATTTTAAAGTCGGTTATTTTTTGTTAAAAATTAAACTATTCGTATAATGTAAGGTAAGTAGTACAAGTAAGTGCTTGACTACAATACCACCAGATGGTAAGAGAAGCCTTTTGAATTAAGAACAGGTTTAGAATGTAACTAGCAGGGTCACAGTTTCCGTTTTGGCTGGCAAAGCATCGCCAGTGCCCCTGATTTGCGGATGTATACAAAAGTCTTGCTTACTTGCTACTACAAGATTATCTTACGATCCTATATAATTTTAATACAAATTACTAAGAAACATAGTTAAACCGATCTCTACATTCCTACGCGATAATCAAGTTAAGTAAATATTTCATCTTTACAGGAAATTCTTAGAAATCAACGAAATTTTCCTAGATTAGGAAATAATAAGATTAGGTATTTCGTATCAGCCAGGAAATATTAAAAGTTCATGTAAGTTCATGTAAGTTGATAATAAATAAGTTATTCTCCTTCGTCATCATCATCATCTCAACCCATCATGGCCCACTATTGAGCACGAGTCTCCTCTCAGAGTGAGAAGGTCAAGGCCATAGTCCACCACGCTGGTCAAGTGCGGATTGGCGGATTTCACACACCTTTGAGTTTTGCGAACTCTCCGGCATGCAGGTTTCCTCACGATGTTTTCCTCCACCGTTTGTAGCAATTAGTGACATTTAAATGCGCAATTATCTCTCGTTTGGTTCAACTGATTTTGATGTGGTTTTCAGCGTAGTATTTGTCAGACTTAGGAGAAGGTTTTAGGCATATTGTTTGGCTGAACCGATTTTGATACGGTTTTCAGCATCGTGTTTATCAGACTTCGGAGAAGGATTAAGGAATATTAACCGCGTTTAACTGAACCGATTTTTACTTTTCGGCGTTAAAGTCGGTTCTATTTTGTTAAAAGTTATAAAGGTTTTCAATTTTTTTTTATTCTGTTAAAAACTGAGTTCCCTAGTTACAGCCAATCCGAGTAGTTACCGGTCACTTGACGTAGAATTTTCTAAATATGTAGTCTTAAGAAATGAAAGATGATTAGAGAAACAAAAGGCATGAGTAAATCTTTACTTTCTGACCTCAAATATGACTGTCAAATAACGATCCCCCACCTAACCTAGGTCAGTTATGAGATTAACGGAAAAATGCACAGAAAAACAGACAAAAACTCTAAAAATAATAATTTTTGTATCTATTGCGTCAATAAATTTCCCTTTAAACAGTTTTTATCAAATATCTTACACATACATACCTACATCGACCGGTTAGTGCTATATCTACATTCAGATTTGACGAATTGCCGATTTGACGAATATCAGATTTGACCAAACGCGTACAACCCGTATGTAGTAAAGATATGGTTTGATAACTATCTATATGATATTATGTAGATGACGGAATCATGCCCACATTGGTGTCAAGATCGTCCAAGCACTAATTTACTACTAGACCTATCGGGCGTAAGGCCGTCCACCGACCACCCGTGATCTATAACGACACAATGACATTTATACTTTTACTTATTATCTATACTTACCTATAAAAAAGATGTAACTGGTTTATGTCTAACATGAGAGACATTTGAGGACGATACGATCATAGAGCTAATAGGAGCCAAAAATAGGTAGGTACTTACTATTTTTATAATTCTTGTCGGCCTGTCTGTTTGTATTTTTGTCCACAGTCAGAGTCACATTGTCATTGCAAAAAGCCTATTTAAAAATTGGAGCATGTTTCATTTTATTACGTTGCCGATATAAATGATATGAAACTGAGATATAAATAATATACCTATGTTGCACGTATGCCAGGTCAGTGCTTCATGGGGTTTGAGTTTCAATTCTCATTTGAATGACGTTTTTTCTGTTCGCCGTCTCGGTTTATGTTTTTTCTAGTGCGTGTTGACGATGATAAAATGACACAGGGAATCCTAGTGTGGGGCTATAAGAGTGTGTGTGTTGCATTGTTTACTTAAAAATCAGCACTATGTTTATGCAGATCCGGTTATGGTTACTTTTAAGAGGCTACCATATTTTTTCGCAAGAGTTAAAATATCTATGAGTGAATTAGATTAAAATTATTATCACACAAACTACTATCACAATCAGCTCCTGTCCTGTTTCTCCATATTTACTAGCAAATTAACTAATGTTATTACTCTGTCTGCGAACTTAAATAACCATCCTATTATGGTGCTCACTCACATTAGCGCGAATACGCGAACCCTCAAGTGTAGGACGGGCCTTCGCAAATGATTATGCGAATGAGATATTCGTGGTATTAATAGACGTCAAAGCTACAACAAACTTGAACTCGCGCATGTGAGTGAGCGTGGTTATAACAGTGTCCAAATGTAGAGACGGTAGAGCTGTGTCGCAAAGCGCGGGTAGTTGTAAAACCACTTTACGTTTTTTCGTTCCTCTTCCTTCGTTTTCGGCCGAAAACGCATCGGTGATTGCTTTAATGTAACTGATGGCTCGTTTTCAGCTATTTACATAAAAAATTACAAAAGTGCAAATTAACTCAACTATCAACTATTGCTATTCAAATTGGACAACATAACGACCGCACTACAAAGGAGCATAGACAAAATAAAATTGACTTACCAGCGTTGAGTATTAGCAGAAGCGCCAAGGCGAGGAGCGAAGTCCCGCGCGGGGGCGTCTCCCGTGCCCCCATTGGACGAGAGAGGCTCGCTGCGATATAATAAATATACGACACCGAACACTGAACCGATCTTGCGTAGACCTGCGTACTGCACTTCACTTGACAGCGGTTTTGGCGCGTTTTCACACTAACTTTTTAAATTGACGCACGAGCGCATTCAGCCACGGACGGCCGCGCACTGACAGGCCACAGCCACAGACGCACAGACACTTTCACTTCGGGTTATGATGTGATCTCTTGCCGCTTACATCACAAACCTTTCACTAGTATCACTTTATTTCGCTTCTTATCACTAAGTTATTGTCGCCGTTACAGAGGTTTGTTTTAAATAATTCCGTTTGAGTATAATTGAGCCATGGTTATCTGAAATTTTTGTTATTTAATAATTTAGTGTAAAGAATATTCTTAAACTTTTTATAGGTAGGTAGTTATATTTTTCGAAATTTAGTTACTAGTTAGGTAATGCTACGTAGGTATCTGTTTCGTTAAGAATGCTTCAAAGCTTTCTTTATTCCAATTAAAGATAGGAATAAAAACCTTTCTCGGATTCTCATTATTGTTGATGTATAGCTAAGTAAGTAGGTATATAAAACCTTCAAAGAACTAGAAACGTGAGAAAAGCTTACATCTTTTTTCTACAGAAACATGATATTATAATAACCATTAAAATTGTTAGAGCGAATCATTGTGAACCACTCCACAATAACATAAAATGACATCATACTAAAGAACGCTACTGGTATACAACAAAACAATAAAAAGCACAATTTATAAATCTGTTGGTGTCGCGAACAAGACTATTTAACATGCAAAGCACTTGATGTGGTCGACGGACGCAGATAAATTAAAAACACTTTCTCTGACATAGAGGTCAGCTCAGATGTGGTCTGTGTTTTAAATAAGATTTTTGAATAAATAATGCAGTTTACGTGTAGTTTACCAGTACCCTCGGAGTAATGATAATACCTGTATAGAACCTACAGTGAACAAAATTTTCTATTATTTTGTAGGTGTCCCGAAAAAATGGAAAAATTTCAACAATGCCTACTTAAATATTGTAGTATCTAACCGACCTTACAACGACTTGGGAATATCGCTGATTCAGCTAAGTCTATGACAGCTCGAATGTCCACAGCGCGGGCAGCTTGCTTAAAAAAGGAATTTGAAGACATGGAACGCTATCGACTGCGCTGGTCTGCGCTACATCTCTTCCCACTCGGAGCTTCCTTCTTAGTCCTTTCGAAACTCTTTTATTAACCTCTCGATCCACTGCTTGGCTGTGTTCTTGGATGTCTTTTCCAGGCGGGCGCAGGGCCTCGTGTGGCGTGAGCGTGACCTCCGAGGCCTCCCAGTGGCAATTCCGTATTCGCAGCGACTCGATCTTCGATTTGGAATGACAAACACCGTATCGAATTCGGTCTATCCGTTTGAGAACTGCTCTCACATACATCAACGTTAAACTTATAACACCACCTTTTTGGGTTGAGGGTTATTAAACACACTAACATCCATGACCTGATAACAAACACATCTGCCACAAATCCCCCGACGGGAATCGAACCCAGCACTCCTCGTTCAGGGTCAGACCCACTAGGCCACAGGTCGTCAATGGGCGGCGAGCGCAACTTCCTGATGAGGCAGAATAGAACCGTCCTTCTCTCTCGCGCATGCGCACTGAGCCACCTCGCTGACACTACGCGTTATACCTCGACTCGATGTCGGTATTGAGACAGGACAAAACTTTAGATAGACTGCAGTATTATGTTTTAACCTTAATGTACATTACATCTATCCTAGCCTTGATACAATAAAAATGAAGATGTTTATGTCTTCACGTGGGACATATTTAGACAAAAATATGTCGTATCAAAGGGCCCATGGAAGGCAAAAATATTTAGAATTTTTGTCTGTCTGTCAGCATGTTTGTCCGGGCTTCACGCAAAAACTACTAATACATCAAATTCGATGTTGCTTTAGCTGTAGTATTACAGGTCTAACTTAAACGTAGCTGGAACAAAAGCTATTGAGACGCCGACTCAAGAAAAACTGTGGTAGTCTAGTATCTACTCGTAGCTAGCCGAGCAGTGGCTACCATCAAGTATGGACTAGAGATTGCGGGCCCGGGCGGGTCGCATCTTACGACCTTCTGGTCTATCGGCATTAGGGGTCAGTATTCAACGCCCCACCCAATACGGTCAAGGCCAGATGGTAGAGTAACTTATTCGACCAGCTAGCTCTGGTCAAGAGTCTACGTTGAAATGTTTTATGTGTTTCGACACTACGTAGAGTCAAATGATAATTATTATGATCAATCAATATAAACAAAACTCTTTCATTATTGAGTGTGACTGACTGTAGTAAGTAGTAGTAATTACTATAGTGTTTAAGGAAGCACTAAGAGAGGATTTTTTTAAAGTTCCCCTAAAAAAGAGGGATAACCTGAAAAATTACATCTGGCTAGGTACATTCTTTATGATCTAACGGTATGAATAATATACTTCGCGACCTATTGTCAACTTACCAAATATGCGAAAGAAGCATAAGAATTGGTCGAGCCGGTTCGAAGAAATGCGAATACAAACAGCGTGACACGGAATTTTTATTAATTACTACTTAGATACATTTTTTATTTTTCTCCAAAGCAAATATTTTAAGTACGATTATTTATTTCATTGATGTGTTAAGTAATAGTTAAGTGGCAGCTCTATATTTAGCCAGAATACGTGGACGGAACCAAAGGTCGCACGTCACAGCTCAAACACCCACGCGATGAACTTTGAAGTTATCAAAAGCAATTTAAGCTTACGTTTGAATGAAATTAAGACTCATTGTTTTAATAGGTAAATTGTGTGGTACGTTGAAGAGAAAACTGTTTCAATCTTTTAGAATACTTAATCACCTTTTGTACGGACTGGGTACTGACTACTGACAATCTAGAACCGAAAAGAAAGAGGTGATAGAAAAATCACCGGTAAGAGTAGGACTTTTAGCAATGAAGAGTAAGACAATGAAGAATTTTAACATCGACAAGTGTTATCAGGAGTTGTGTAGTCGATTTTAGACGCTTTTGAGAGATACCTCAAAAACTACTCATCAGATAGTATCTATAACGATTTATAGAATTTTCGAACCTGTTCTCGTTCGGAAATGGCTTGACCGATTTCCGTGCGATTTTTACATACCAGTAAACTTCCTGTATTTATTGTTTATTTTAATTGGTTTACGAATATAAATTACAATGAATAAAGTATTTGTTTTGTTACCATTTTATATAAATATTCCTTGATGGTTTTTATGGTTTTTCTTATTGTTATGATTTTTAATAACATGGTTCCCAATTTTAAGTTAGGGTTAATGCTAGTTAAAATTCTAAAACGAATCAAAGTCATGAAATAAAAAGATTCCACTTAGATACAAGCTTCAATATTTATGAGGGCTACATAGGGCTAGTATTTGAATTCTACGCCAGATTTTTATTGAGAACTTACATCATTTTAAACTGATACAGACCTAATACTTTTGATCTGAGATTCAAGTCATATTTTTTTACTTTAATTAGAAATTTATCCACCGATCAATGAATAAGTGAATGTAGTCGATGATAATGCCTTACTAAGGCTAAAGGAAAGCCTCATTAAACTAGCCTAAATATTGTGGAACCTTCCACTTTAACTGAGAGCTACATCAATGACAAAAAGGTGACAGATAATTCCGAATTCACGACATAAATGTTACATGCTATAAATATGTTTAAATGTAGGTTAGTATAACCAGCACAAATATTCATTCAAAGCTAACTCCACTGCAGGCTCTATTCACGGTACTTAATCAGGTCGTTCCACATTACGTATGTTTTAATACGAGACGAATGCATGGAAACTGCTCGTTTTTTAGCCACGGACAAATCTTATGAGTCTGCACCCTTACCTACACCGCAACCGAAAAATCAATGTAATTAAAAACGATGCTAATATGGCCGATAATGTCGAAGGATATATTTTATTTTAAAAGTCGATAGATAATCTGTATTCTGGGATTTAAAATCCGAACACTGAAAAATCCAGACCACATCGGCTGCCTAAAATTGGTCCAGAAAAAATCAATCTTCGATTCGATTTGTACCACATTCGTTACACAATTCAAAAAGGATTCGAACGTCGAATCTGTCGGGTAATTCGTTTATTTTTTAAACATTTATAGGGATGTTGTTTAATTGGAGCGTTTTAAAGGTTTCTTTTTGGATAATACTTTGTGTTGGAGCGTGCGAGCGAGACGCGATGCGCGCTAGCCGCCCCGCGGCTTCGGATGGACTGAAGTGTCTCAATGGATCACCCCATATTTTAGCTCTCCCCGATTTCTGGGAATTTAATCAGCGGCTACGAAAATATTTTTAATATATGTACAGCGCAAAATATCACGGAAAGTTTAATTACGAGAATGGATTAAAGGATTATAATGTAGTTTCAGTGAAAAGTGAGTATCTTTAATTTCCTGTGAATAATGAAAGCTAGGATTACCAGTATCGTTGGCGCCATGGACAATACACAAAGACAAGAACACACTCTCAGACCGAGAGCATTTTAAACTTATCGATAATATTTCCTTAAAATGGATCTCAGGGCCCTGCCAATAATAGTCTGCTCGGAATTAACCATTGCACCACGCAGATCGTAAGGTTTAAACACTTGTTTTTTCAAACCAAAGTATTTTCCAAAGACAAAGGTTTTTATAGAAAATGTTGTAAGCTATATAGTGGAGTGCCGTAAGCTTTAAACCTCTGAATCCCGCGACTATGAATGAATCTTCATAAAAACTGTTGGACTGTATTTCAAAATGCACAAATAGAAAAGTTAAAAAAAAATACCGATCTTTTTTATCTTTGTTGGTAAGTTTGTAACCCCATAACTTCGTGTTGGCTAAACCTATTTTGGCGATTCTTTATTTCTTTGAAAGCTGGTGCTTTTGGTGTGGTCCCATATAAATTTGAGTGACATCTGACGAGTAAGTAGTTTTGAGTAGTTTTGAATTACCTTGAGTGTGTATTTATGTTGTTTTCGTAATAACTTTTTACTGAGTGTTTAGTTTAGATTTTTATGATTCTCTTTTTATTTGAAAGCTGGTACTTGCATTGTAGTCTCATATAAATTTGAGGGACACCTGACCAGTAGGTTTTGAATTATCCTTAATAATTTTTATGTATGTATGTTACCTCATATATTAAGTATTATTTAGAGTTTTTGATCATTCTTTTTTTATCGAAAGCTGGGCTTTAGTTTAGGTCCCGTAAAAATTTGAGTTCCGTCAGACGTAGGTAATCAGGTAAAAAATTTACAAGCCTCATTCATCTGTACATAAATGAATGTATGTTGTACTAGTAAATCCGCCCTCCCTTCGCTTCGGGAAACCAGTCCCTTCAAAAATCTCTATAAATTTTAACAAATTATGTTATTCCGATGTCTAAGCTATATTACTGCAAAGTTTCAAGAAAATCCGTTCAGTAGTTTTTGCGTGAAAGAGTAACTCACTCAAATTCATCCTTACAAACTTTCGCATTTATAATATTAGTAGGATAGGAAGTAGGATATTATTTTTTCTGGTGTAAATTTTAATAAATAAATAAAGACATTTTTAATGAATATTGTTTTAAATTATAAAAACGATAAAATTGTAAAATCAATAACGGAACTTAATGGTTTAATTTTAGGCTAAGAAGCTGCAATATACCAGCCCGCATACAATGAATAATAACGTGTTTATTTGACGATACGTGTAACGCAATGGTTACCATGCTGATTCGTCTTTCAAAGGGTCCTGGGTTAGATTCCCAGCGAAGCGGAAATTTGATTGATAATGTAAGTTGCACTTCTCGGTCTGGGTGTGCATTCATTTCTTGTGTGTATGCCCATAGCATCCCGTCCCAGAGAATAGTAGTGTGGAGCTCTAAGTGTGCAGCGTTATTTCTTTATTTAAGTTAGTTAGTTCTTCGTAACTTTAATGTGTCTAATTTAATTAAGCCCAAAATAAATAAATATTGCATGCTGGAATCAACCAAATATGTCGGCAACAAATTGTATGACAACAATTAAACACCTTTATGAACCATTTTCATTTTCATTTTTCATTTTCATATTATAAGAGGGAAAGTCACTCTGTTTGTCTCCTACCTTTTCACGCTTATCCTGCTGAACTGATTTAGATAACATATTTTTAATCCTTTGGAAATTTGTATGGGGAATTTTAATTAATTCATCAGACTGCGATAAATTTTGGCTTCTAGGCAACTACCAGGACCTGGACAGGATTGCAGGACAAAATTTTGGTAACCCTTTCCCTTAGGATAATTTTAAAAGTATTTTATCGTATTTTTATTCCTATGCGAATGACTATAACTTTATAAAAAAATATGAGCAACGAAAGAAGAGAGTATGCAATACTAAAAACAACAATAACACAAACTACGATGGCAACACTCAAATTGCGGTATTCCTAAGTGATAATCCTCAAATTTCAGTGGGGGAATTTTAGTTTTGCGCCTAGCAACACAGTACAAGCCATAGCGACGAAGACCCCGCCCGCTACGCGCTACGGAGCTACGGCGTAGCGGGACTGCAGGCGTACAATGTTTTTATCATAATTATAACGAGGGAGGGGTGACGTATCTTATATTACGATTACGACGCGACGTTCAGCGTTTTGTACCGTATTTTAATACGTTTTTAAACGATTTTGTGATATTGTGTAGACTGTAGGCGAATCCTCTAACAATAAGGTTTTTATTCGCGTAGAACTGGGGTAGTATATTTTGATAACCAACAAAGACAGTGAAAGGCATACAGCGAAATGGGAGATGTGATTGTCATTGAAAGTCAATTATTGTATCTTAACCGCTTTAATAAAATAGACGAGCAAATGAGCCATCTGATGTTAAGTGATCACCGTCGATAATTGACATCAGCATTGAATGAATGAAGCTATAACGATGCGTTGTCGGCCAAAAGGAAGAAGGGAAAAATATAAGTTAAAACAGGTTTTCATGCCCCCAGGCGGAACACAACAAATCATTAGCACTCCCCGATATCATGTCATGACATTGACTTATTTATTCCTGTCAAGCACGGTGCTCCATAGGTAGAATGATGCTGACTCTATCTCTACTCTACTGACTACTAAATAGAGACCCTTAAGACACGAATTCAGTTTTGTTAAATTATATGTACTATTTTATGTATAACCTCATTTACATATATAGCTCAATTGATTTATTGGCATAAAAACAAACACGACTATTTCCTGCACAAAAGCTTGTAGCACAATAATTAATTACCAATAAGCTAAGGAGACTCCACCAATCCGCATTAGAGCAGCGTGGTGGAGTACTCCTCCTCTACTCTAGGCCTCCACAATAATGAGGAGAGACTCATGCTCAGTAGTGGGCTGTAGTCATAAACAAGACAAAGAGTACAGGATTTGATCCTAAACCAGTGCAAAAATTAGAACCCTAGGCTAGGCTGCCTGTAAATCGAAGCACCTTGTCCTTGGCTGTCGATATCAATGAAAAATATACCGAGAGTAAACGCTAATTATAGTATTTGTGACGCTAGTGAAGCTTTTGAAGAATTCGAAACGCCCACTTGGAGATATTTACATTATTTACGTAAATACTAGCGAGGATCGCGGGTTGTCCTCCACATTTTAAGTCCAATGTTTCAATTTTACAAATAAACTAACTGACATACAGGGAAGTTTGCAACCTGTAGTTATCCTCTAATTATAATTCTTTTAACCGTAACTTTTATAACGCCCGAAGACAGGGCTTGACGACGGTTATCTAATTATAACAACCGGGACTAATCAAGTAGAACGCTGGTTACCGACGCGGCGACGCCGATCTGCCAGCGCTTATCGGTACTGCTACTGGTCCGTTGACATAACCTCGGTCGTGTGACAGGTCGGAACTTGTCGGCGCTTATCGGCGCTGGTTCGGCACAAAGTATAGAGACTACCTGCGCCGACTACCTGCGCGGATAAACGCCGTAAAGCGCTGGCAGATCGGCGTCGGTAACCAGCGTTCTACTTGAATGCGCCCTTACGTGCCATCATTAGCAAATATGAGCTCAAGAGTTTTTTAACCGAACTCAAAAAAGGAGGAGGCTCTCAAGTCGTCTGTATGTTTTTTTTCTTATGTGTATGTTACCTCATAACTTCGTACTGAGTGAACCGCTTTCGATTCCCCCATGTTAATTTGAGCGACATCTGACGGTCACTTTTTGAGTTATTTTCAATCATGTGAATTAAATTTTAACTTTTGATTAGGTGTTCCGATTTTGATGATTCTTTTTATGTTCGAAAGGTAGTGCTTGCCATGTGGTACCTTTTAAATTGCAGCGACATCTAGCGAGTGATTTTTGAGTTATCTCTTGACTTTGAAGTCTACACGTATGAATGAAAACATAAAAACTGATAGTACCTACTGCAAGTAGGTACCTACAAGTCGTTCGATCGTTTACTTCGAATAATAATTTTCTATTATCAGCTGGTTCTATTGTTTTCGTAGAATCGCTAATTTTATCATTAGGAAATAATAAAGCGTTATTCCTGAGTAAGCAATTTACTACAGATCTTAAACCCTAGAACTCATACAAATGCAGATCCCGTGAAAGATATGAAAATCTTGAAAGCATCTAAAAAATAAATATAGCTCGGTATTGACCTACCAGATCATAATTTTATTTTAATAACAGAGTCGCCCTTTTCGAGATTTTCACTTGTGATTAATTTATGGAAATGAGTAGATATCTAATTTTTTTAAGCTACCTTTTACTCGACTTGTTGGTTACTGGATTTACTGGAAAATATTGAAAAAATATTGTTTTTTTTTTTCGGAGTTTAACAAAAACTACGACGCGCATATAAAACAACGCATTTATAGGTAGATAAACTCGTAATATCTGTAGACAGACCTCCCGTTGCGACGCAAAGGTAGTTACTACTTACTACCACAAAACTTTTTCAATAGAACGAGCCAGATGTGGATAGTAGTCTATACATATCTCGTATTGATAACGACAGACTTGTAACTAAGTTACTAAGTTACTGGGAGTCTCAGTTCCGAAGTTAGTGTACTAATCAGGACAGGCAGTGTCTAGGGTAGTCGTACACTGATCTAACAACATGTTGACAAACAGACGAGCGAAATTTAACCTATGTGCCTATACCCTGCAGCCTATCGGTGGTCGACAATTCAATTTGAGTAAATAACTGTAACGAAATACCGCCTTAAACAAAGTAAAAAAAACTAGAACCGACAAAATAGAACCGACTTTAACGCCGAAGACTAAAAATCGGATCAGTTAAACACGGTTAATATGCCTAAATCCCTCTCCTAAGTCTGATAAACACGACGCTGAAAACCGTATAAAAATCGGTTCAGCCAAATAATATGCCTAAAACCTTCTCCTAAGTGTGACAAATAGGTACAATGCTGAAAACCGCATCAAAATCGGTTCAACCAATACAGGTCAAACTGAGAACCTCCTTTTTTGAAATAGGTTAAAAAGAAGAAAAGTGATAAGAAACATTAGCACTACTAAACCAATCTACTACTAAAACAATCGAGCTCATGTCTGCTGTTCTTACTTTTGAAGCGCATGGAATAATGAGTGTGCAAGAGATTTTTATAATGGTTACAATCGTATGCAACTTACAATGTTTGAATATATCCACAGGTCAAACCTTGCAAACTGAGTTTAACTTCGAAGGCATTACATATTACCTGTGCTATTACTCTACGGACTTAAAGTTTTGTATGTTCCTATAATTGACTGAGCATAAGTATTAACAGAAGGTAATAGGTACAAACCCTTCATTTATTTCATTGTATTCCCTATCGTCCATTTTATTTATAAAACAATTTGATAAATTGTTTAGTTACAACGGTAGGTACTCTGTAGAGACAAATCGCAAAATGTGATATTATAATTTCCTCTCTGCAAACGTTACAGTGATTCCGGCTTAGCGTAGCCTCCTGACGACCAAACAGGGTGTTCCAAATTAGTTTCAATTGAAGAAAACGCATTTGTTATTGTGGATTGAAGATATAGTAAACAAGAATAAAGCACTGTCCTCTGTAACTCACGGCAATTGTAATCCCCATAGAATAAGACTTTAATCGAGACTAGGATGTTTATTCAATTACCAGAAGATGTTAATAATTTAAGTTGATCAGTTCGTTAGTACATATAAGGACAAAGATAGTACTAGATTGGATTTCATAATTATACCTACACTATGCACTCAAATGCTCTCAAGCTTAAAATCGGAATACGACATGTTGCTTTGCGAGCGAGTAAGAGAGTCGCTATTCAGCACCATAATTTAGCGTGCGGTGCCTGGGAAAGGGCTCACGGGTCAATGTACAAGGAAATATCCCTCATATAGTAAAAGGGCATTCGAAACTCGATTATAGTGCTACTAGTAAATCCGCCCTCGCTTCGCTTCGGGAAACCAGTCCCTTCAAAAATCTCTATAAATTTTAACAAATTATGTTATTCCGATGTCTAAGTTATATTACTGCAAAGTTTCATGAAAATCCGTTCAGTAGTTTTGCGTGAAAGAGTAACAAACCCACACACACACTCACTCACATACATTCCTTAAAAACTTTCGCATTTATAATATTAGTAGGATTAGACTAGTTTTAAGTTTAAATATGCAATGATGAAGCAACAAACATTTAGATAAATTGCGAACCTATTTATCTATCATATTGAAGAATCTTGTTTTGGATGGAATTATTGTCTTAATAACACCACTCATAGTTACTTACACCAATCTCGTGCACCGAGCAATTGAACCTAAATATCCACGGCACAGACTATATGGGAGTTAGTTTAAAAAATATATTTTTATGCTGAATTCCATAACACCCTGTACATCCGCCGTCGCGGGGCGCGGGCCGAGGGGCGAAGGCGCGAGGGAGCGGCCGACGTATCGTGCGGTAATGCATATTCAATTGTTGCTCGCACCGTGCCGTGAGCTGAGCTACGCGTTTCGCATGCTTCTAATAAAACTGTAACTTGTCGATGTCTGTACCACGAAGGTATTTGAGAAAAACTCTTATTGGGGTGTTTATTATCTCCCAGATATAATAACAACATTTTTTTTTTTTATGGAATTAAGATAGCAAACGAGCATGCAGCACCACCTTCCGCTGCCGCCCATGACAACTGTGACCGACCCAGAACTAGACTCAATGAGTCTCGTTCTAATTCGGTCACAGATGCGTTGCTACCCCTGAGGACTGAGATGGTCTCGCCTCTAAAAAAGTGTAACCGGCTCCACACCTTCCTATCCGGAACACAATTGTTCTTAAAACAATTATTACACGGTAGGAATGGTATTAAGTACCGTGGCGGGCGGTAGTGGTGGTACTTCCGGGTCTAGGCCCTACCACCTATAAAATTTAATTTAGGATTTTTATGGAATTAAGGTAGCAAACGAGCATGCAGCGATGCGGCATTGCAGCATGTGATTGTCGCGAGCGTACGAAAGAAATCTGACGGGTAGTTTTTGAGTGCTTAATAATGAGGATTAAAAAGTGAATGAATTAATAAAAATGTATGATTCCCTCATAACTTTTGATCGGATTTTCCGATTTTTACAAGTTTTTTTAGTTCGTAAGCTGTTGCATGTCGTCTAATGCCACTTGAGGAGTCATTTTTGAGTTATTTTTTGTAAACAGTTATCAATGAAATAAAATAGTAGGAAAAGGACATGCAGCAGTTAAACAATGGGTACACGGAATGGATCCTATGGCGCAGTGGCAGTGGCAATGGTGCTTCCCCGGGCGGACTCTAGGCTTTACCGCCTATTATAACTAATGTCTCGACTACGCTGTAAGTCATGGCACTGACAACGACTAGCTGATACAGTCGTTTCTCAATAAAAACAATGGCAGTGTATCTCGATTTCTAACTGGCTTTTGGAGACTACAACTAAAACTGATTCACTTCCAGTAAATAAATAATGGATTTACGTACCCCCTTCCAACCCTCAAGAGTTTAAAAACAAAATAAATTCATCTATTGAGCGGTTAACAATTGAAATAAAAGGAAAACTCTTATACATATTTTATAAATTGTTTTAAATCAAAATAATATAATTATGTAGTCCCGAATGTATTCAATCATCTATCCATAGCAGCGTTTAAAGCAGAGTTATAGAGAAAGTCTCCATTGACATTAATCAAAACTATCACAGGATATAACCATAATATATAGGGTGATTTGTAACTCGACGTATTCCTCTTGGGATGTGGTAATACAACCAATTTCCAACAAAATTAACCATAATGTTCCTAATACCGAGTCAGCTGGTTATCGAATATTCCTTATTTTTGGTTTTGGTCAAAGAACACCGAATTTGACTACAAAAAAATCAATAAATAAAAAAGTAGTGGTTTGAATTGAGTTGTGTGCATTTCTATCAGTGACCAATACATCAACAATCATTTATTAATACTAATGCAGGCACAAGGCACTGAAACTCGTTGACGATCCTACTACTGCGTCAACTACCTGCTGGATAACAACTTCTTCATCTTCAGCAGTGTAAAGGCGTGGTCAACCGCCATCATTTTGTTGACGTTGAAATTGTCCAGTTTCCAATTGAACTGAAGACCGTAATGTAAGGCGCTCGTCGTTGAGGGTAACGACGAATGTACTCTCGTCGAGCTTCATCCGCGTTTCCATCACAAAAGACAACAATAAATAATATCGGCATACTCGGAATTTGAGTAAGCCGTCATACTTATTTAGTGATCAAAATCAACGTAAATTTGGGAGATCGCGTTGGTAGCCAGAAACAAAACACTGCTGCTGTTTAATTTTCATTTTAAATGATCAAGTGGGTCTAATAGACAAACGACAAACGACAATAACAACTAAAAATTATGCAACTCAGGAACTTATACCGCGGTACGATAACAAAGGGTTTTACGTCGCACGTGCTCTACATACGTTTTTTTCTGAAATGTTTTGTTTGTGTCTTAATAATTTTACTTGTTTGGATAGCTTATAAAACAAGGATGTTTTTCATGTAGTTTGTACGCTTGATGTATACTAGATTTTTTAAAATAAATCTACTTTTCTATCGACCACATTCGTAAGAAAATATATTTTTTTACAAGAATTCATTTGTTATTTTAAAATGTGTAACACTTGTGCCTGCATTAGTATTAATAAATGATTCAACAATCATTTATTAATACTAATGCAGGCAGGTCACTGATAGAAATGCACACAACTCAATTCAAACCATTACCTACTTTTTTATTTATTGATTTTTTTGTAGTCAAATTCGGTGTTCTTTGACCAAAACCAAAAATAAGGAATATCTCGATAACCAGCTGACTTGGTATTAGGGACATTATGGTTAATTTTGTTGGAAATTGGTTGTATTACCACATCCCAAGAGGACTACGTCGAGTCACAAATCATCCTGTATTAAAACTCCATAAACAGACGCCACTTTCTTATCACAGATCCCGTCAATAAATCTACAAAAAAATCCATTAAAAACCCCGAAATCCGAGACGTATAACGTGTTTTTAATAACGTATTAATAGCTGATTAATAGTTATTTCAATCGCGAAAATATGACGAAACGTCTAATAGGAGATTAAGGGTCCCTCTGGCTGAAGGGGATGCTGCCCTTAACGACATGGGAGGGTGCAGAGGGTGCGGGGAGGGTGAGAGAGGGTGCGGGGAGGGCGCAGAGGGTAGCGAGGGTGCAGGGAAGTCGCAACACTCACGAGGATTACGCCTTGCTCCGACGCTTTATTTGATGCCGGTATTTCCTTCAGGAAATTGCAGCTTTTTTTAGCTTGATGCTTGATTTTCTTTTAGTTTTTTCTGCGATTTTGTTTTCAAATGGAGTTTTTGGTGCTAGATTGACATTAGATTTTAATAGATTTTGCAAATTGCTGAAGTGATGATTAGTGTGTGTGTTTGTGGCTGACTTAAACAAGAAGGTGATCGCTAGTTTCTATCACGTCCTACGACATCCTGCTCTAACGATATGGGAAAAATTATACAAAAAGAAAGAAGAAGAGGAAAAAATACAATAACATTAACAAAAAAAACGACTTTCACTTTGATACGTAAATTGAGAACTCCTTAACGTAAAAAATCATTAAATGTCCATTATTAGGGATATCTCAAACAGCCTTCGTCAGATCTTACTCCTTAAATTCTACTGGATGAATCGATATTGATAATTCTTTTTTGAACAGATGAAGTTTGACGTGTGATCCCATTTAACGTCCAACGACATGTGACGATTTATCCCTAATAATATAATAATGCGTAGATATTCAATTGACTTGACTGCATTCATGTTTTTATTTTACTACTTGTCGATATTGAAGTCGATTCTTTCGTAATTTATTTAAAGTCGTTTAAAAAGCAATAAGATATTTATAAAACGGCTAAACACCGAGGCCTCCCGCGGCGAGGGCTGGAGGGCTGCGCCCCGCCGTGTATAATTTACCGGGACCATTAGGGTAACGACACTAACGACGGACCTTAAACTTAATTACCTTAATCTTTATTGTGCCCAATGATCTCACGTTGCAAGATACGCTGTCGTCACATTGAATTAATATTTGAATATAGTGTGAAGTGGTCCGAAAGGCTTGCAATAGATGTGGCAGTATTTTTAGGGTTGGTACCCGAAGGATGATAAATGGTCTCGTATAGTATGCCTTCACTAGGTATCTGTCTTTATCAATGTAACGTGTTCGATATCATGAACTTCGATGTAGTGGCATTCGACGTGGCGTAAGGGACCCGTATTTCACAGGTATCTTATCTTATGATCGGAAATAGCTATAAGCAGTTTTATATACAAACAGTTAGACAACAATCAATTATTGTTGTTGTTATTTCTTGAACAATTAATAAAACAATCAAAAAGTTTATAAAATATGGGGTTTTGCACATTCAAAGTAGAATAAGGGGAGATTATGGCGTAACTTCTGTGAATATATTTTTTACAACAACAATTTATTATCCTAAATATTCTATTTTTACAATAAATTAATACAACACTCAAGGGAAGCTATACATACCTATTAACTAATAAGATAACTTAGAAATATTTAAGTCATAATTATTAATCTAGGAGATGAACCCGCCCACACGACAGATCAGAGAACCGGGAAAGATCTATAAAAATGTTAAGTACAGTATTAAGCTATTCCACGAATAATTATTTGTTATTCATGAAAATAGCACACTAACCTCGATAATATTGGGTTTAAAAAGTTGTTGCGTATGGCGTGTATTTGTAGGTACGACTTAGGCACTTCTCACACAACGCTATTTATTAGCTACGGCTACGCGACTGCAACGCAATCCAAAATTCGCTGTATCTGACACTTCTCACTGACAGGAGACGCATCGTAGACGCGTCACGTCTTTTTCATACATTGACAAGATCCGAGTCGCTAGCAAATAGCGTTGTGTGAGAAGTGCCTTACGAGTAGGTATGTATGTAGCTACTATTGTAAACCTAAGAGTTGTTTCCACAAAGGGCGGATTACCTATTTTGTTACTTTTGCCCAAGACGAAAGATTTGAAAGGGTTTTTAGATGGCTTTGACTTTATTTGATATCTAATAACTTTTAAGCATTATATAAGACTGTTTTAAGAGCAACATGATGTGTCTTTTTTATTTAGGTAAATAGCCACCGAACGAGCGAGCGAGCTAAATTGAGAAATTTATGCCAATTCAAAGAAGCCGCCGTCGCCCATGACCATAAGAAAATCAAAGACATCATCAATGGGTTGTCGGTCACGCAGAAGCAAGAGGAAGAAAGAGGAAGAAAAAAGAAGAAAGACAGAAATTACTGCCTGTCAAAACCCGGAACAAAATAAGCCGTTTAGTGGATGGCACCAGGAAGAGGAAAGGTAACTGGTACGTGGTAGGTACCTAGCCAGCTAGTCAACAGAGCTACAGCAAGCCTAGAGTATCTTCAGAATTAAACTGGATGATACAAAGTCCAACATTCTCTGAAAAGACCGCGAGCAGGGGAGGGCAGCTTAAATTCAAAGATGGACGGAGCCCCTTAGGGTCCGTTCACACAGAGCGGAATCACATTTGTCGCCTAACATGAATTCATGACATCGGAAGCTAATGGAGAGCGGATCGTATGGAAAAGATCTTAAAACCGAGCGAGCGAGAAAGAGCACGCAATCGGAGCCGGCTCCTCTTATTATTTCACACTAAAAGCGTTCGAGTATTCCTCGAGCATCCTGATGCTCATGACAAAATAGGTGCACGTACAAAAATAAACGTTAATACAATTACTTACTACTAATAATAATACAATTATTTTAAACTCTATTACCATCGTGATAAAAATCTGTTCTGGTCTCCAAGCCGGTCGGTCTGAACGGACCCTTACCCGAGTACCTGATGATCAATGTGGGAATGTGGCTAACAAGCAAGACAAGACGTCACGCTAATTTTGACCGACCACATACCATAAACTACAGTCACATACTTACTTTGCTCGCGAAAACCAGTAGCGTGATACAAGTTAGCATGCCAATTTTGCACTAGGTACTCAATAAGTATTGTCATAGATTTTTTGCCAAAATAGCTAGCCTAAATTACACAAGGGAAAACTTTATCCTATGAATCTGATAAAAATCGAAGAGATTTAAAAATAATCTCGGAGTTTTCTCCTAGATGAGAAGAATTTCTGCAAAATTTTGTCATCACATTGAATTAAATCGTGTCACACAGCTCCATCTATCAAATATTTAGACAGTGTTTTGTAACTTGTCATCTTTGTTCAGCTAATTATTTAGTTAAAGAAATGGACGACAGATGGCAGGCTTAAGCATAAAAATAATTAGTTAATCAAAACCGTCAAGAGATGGCAGCACATATATCTTAATTCTGCATGTTGAATTTTTTAATATTTATCATTCAAAACAAATATAGAAATAAATAAATTCGATAGTACTTATCATAATATTTACGAATGAATTTTCTTATAAAGCTAATGACTAATGAAACACTAGGTATAAACTATAAACATTCGCTTTAGCAAGCCAAGCATAGATTAATATGTATATACGGAAAAAGCCAAGCCACATTCTTTAAAGACATAAGTACAATACATGCATAGTTGCATACCTACTATTAAAATAACAAGCTGTAGAAATGCAAAACGCTAATTGTCCTTACTTAGGGGAATGTAATAAGCTCTAACGTTTGAAGCAAAGAATCCAGTCAATATCTGTAAAACATTTTAGAGAAAGTAGACAATATTATTAACAATATAGGTACCTAATTATATTGTTTAATATATTGTTTAAGTACGTGTACAACGTAGAACCACGGTAATATGCATAATATTACCGTGGTAGAACATAACGAAATCATCATCGCAAACCAAACTTTTCACACAATGTGAGGGTACACTGTACAGGGTCATAGTCCGCCATGATAGCCAAATGCAGATTGGCTAGATACCTACGCACACTGCAGCCTGCAGCTTTCCTCAAGATTTTTCCGTAATCGAAGCAAGTAATCATTCATTTCTTTACACATACCATTTGAACCTAGGCAGCCCGTCTCGAGAATCCAACGGTCAAACGACTTGATCATCATACTTTTGAAGGTTTAATCTTTACATCTGTGTAAACCATGGACTGTGTATACACACTAGTGATGTAACGAATATTCGCATTCGCATTCGCATTCGCGAATATTCGCATGTTTTTTCGATATTCGCATTCGCATTCACATTCGCAAAATTTATGCGAATGTTTTGCGAATATTTGCTCCAGAAAAAATAAGTAAAATTGAAAATATTTTTACTTTCTGCTTCATCAGATCGACTCCAGACCTTCATTAAATTGTAGTGCTTTAAAATACTTAATGAAAATATTAACAAACACTCAAGTCGCCCCTACAATTTTCGAAAGATCCCTTCGATTCTTCTGGAATGCCGTCATCAGATCCTGGTGTCCTTATAACGGGACTACTATGGAAATATCTACTTTCGAGCAAAAAAAGAATCATCAAAATCAACTCATTAACGACGAAAAAATCGCTGAACAAACATAAAAAAGCATATAGACGGTCTAATTGAGAACCTCCTTTTTTGAAATCGGGTAAAAAATAGTAACAGGATGAAACCCATTGGGAAAGGAAGAGAATATGTCAAAAATAAAAGGAAAAATAATTTACGGAGGGTCTGTCAGGGGGTTATTAGTTAAAGGTAAAAAACCGTTTATATCAATTTCTAAAGAAGTTTTACGAAAAAAAGCTTAAACACCAAAGTTTTGTGTAATAATTAGATCTACAACTTTTGTATCCACACGTTTTTTTACATAACCTCAAATTTATGCGAAAAATTCATATAACTGAGTTTTTTATATTTATCTTCCACAAAAACTATAACTTTCACGAAATTTAGTGAAAACTTACCTTTTTATGTCCCAAATACACTGAAATATTTGTAATTGAAAAATAAATTTTCGTTCGAAAAATCATGTCAAAATACCTGTGTTTTCAAAAAATTTGATGTGCGTTTTGTTCGCTGAAATCTCTACTTTCTGGTGGTGTAAAAATATACATTACGATCGCAAAATTTCACAAAAAACTGGATATTTGATTTTGATCGACTCAGTAATTTTTATTAAATCCAAAAAATTCGGGGTGCCACTTTTGTCAGGTGAGTTCCAATGAACTCGGTAGTTTTCGGAGAAAGATGCAAATGGATCACGCGTAGAAAATTGAGTTCAAATTAAAAAAAAACTGAATATTCGCATTCGCATTCGCATTCGCGAATATCGGAAGCAGATATTCGCATTCGCATTCGCATTCGCGAATGTTCAAAAAATGACATTCGTTACATCACTAATACACACACGTTCTCTTAATTTTTTTATTAAGTAACTATGTACTTATATAATTTATCTAGTCGCAGACTGATTATAAGTTTTGCTGGTAAGTCAGGTAACCCATTGTCTTTAGGATAGTTAGAAACGACAAAGAGAAGCGTTCAGTATGCTGTATGAGTCACAGCCACAGCTCAGGCAGACGACTACGCAGTATAATTAACTGCAGTTAATTGCTCGGCTGGTTATCGCTGCGAGTTACCAACGACCGATCCTTTGTTATTTGTAATTTAAATATCGCGCGTCCGTTTCCTCTGGGTACCGTTATGCCGTTGAATACCTTGCTGTGCTGTACCTATGGGCAATTGACATGGCTTACTGTTATTACCAGACAAGACATCTGGTTTATTGTCAAAATACAAATTGTTTTATCAGTTATCAAAGACACGCCGAGGAGTTTCTTTTTGGATTTTTCTTCGTGATAAACCACCTTGTGGTTCTACAGACGTGTACTGTGTAGGTATTTGTATCGACAAACTTGCACGATTGCCTATATGATTTTGAATTTGAATTTAATCTTATAGGTAGTATGCCTATGTACATTGTACAAACACTGTAACTGGCAAATACGTGAAATACGTGAAATATTTTGAAGATTCTTCAGTTGAATCACTTATTCATTTGTAACAAGCATAACACACTTCCCAGAAAAAAATGCCCGAAGCTACGATTTTAGCATTTGACTCATCGAAATATACTCGGTCACGGCCCTCAATGGTGTGATTTAGAATTCGTCAGTATTTTATTGTTATGTGGTTCATTGTTATGACATAACCACAAGTATTACTGCTAAAATAGCGTCATAATGTCTCATTACGTTAGCTAGAATTAACCTAGAATGCGTTGTTTGATTTCTGTATTATATTGAAAATAGATAAGAATTAATCTCGATTCTCTACATTCTCTTGTTACGCTTACACTTAAGGCTTAAGCGACGCCGACGGAAGATTTAGTTTTTTAAGTAAATATAATTCAGTAACAAACATAATTAAACAGAAGCCCGCCCACAAGCACTCGGACAATGTCAAATTAATGTGTCGTAAAATATAGCGTGGATGTACCTAATAGATTTAGTAAACTAGATTCTAGATGTTAACCAGGTTTGATAATTTATCAGGCCGTGTAGGGGCACCTAGTTGACCATGCCACTATATGGGACATGTTGCTTTTTAATGCTTTTAAAAAACTTCATGATTAACAAAATCAGTTACTCTTAATAAAGACCCAATGATGAGGCGGATGAGGCATGACAAAAATCTGCATGTGAGTCCTATCGACCAATTAAAAATTAACTATTAATTTTAAATAAATAGATAATCGAAAAATTAAACCAAAATCGTGAGTACGTACCCATTTGCATTTAAAATGGTAGTTACTCCTCTTTCGTTAAACCGGTAGGTACCAACCTCTTGCTGAGTCCGAAGCGAAACGACTGTGACCCAAGAGAATTAATTATGCTTTCTTTCTAGCAAGACCTAGACCACCGATGCCTTCTATGTCACTAATATCACGGCCTTTTGAAGTCAACTTACCATCGGTCATAGGTACCGATAATCGTGTCCCAAAAAAATTGAATTTATCATACTTTTATCCGTAAAAATTCAGTCAGCGTGTCTGCCCCGTGCTGACGTGACTATAAGGTACGTATTCTGTAGCATTTAATCGCCGCTAAGTGGTCGCTACAGACATTTTAATGTGTTAATAATGGAGCCATTACAGTGATAACGCTACCTCGTATAACCCCAATTAGTGCTTCTATTTTTGTATTTTACTAGCTGTACTCACCTGCTGCTTTGTTCACGTGGGAGATTTTCCCGCGTAAATCCAGAATCTGTGGGAATTCCGCGATAAAAAGTAGGCACCCTCTTCCAGTGAAAATCGCATTCCAGTCGGTTCGACCGTTTTAAAGAGACCGAACAAAAAGACATAAATATAATGTTTGGGTACTTATCGAGTATACACTTGAGAGAAAACAATTATTTTGGAATTACAGACAGCTGATACTACAATTTTATATAGAATTATGTAGAGGTATTAATAACCAACACAAACAATGAACGTGTAAAATTTTCAAGTAGTTAATACCACCTTTATCAGTGGTTTTGTAAATTTTCATGTTTACGTGCACTGAGGTAAGTACTAGTGATGTAACGAATATTCGCATTCGCATTCGCATTCGCGAATATTCGCATGTTTTTTGGATATTCGCATTCGCATTCGCAAAATTTATGCGAATGTTTTGCGAATATTTAGACTAGAAATTGAAAAAATAAAATACCAAGAAAATAATTTAAAAAATAAGTAAAACGTCAGTCACATTTTTTTATCAAGAAAAAATAAATTCACCTTCAACTACATTTCGAATTTCATTTGGTGATGTCTCTGATCTGATGCAGATCGGATTAGTAGACAAGTGCCGATAGCTTTTGAAACGAAAAAAATGTTGACAGGATGAAACCTATTGGGAAACGAAGAAAATCTGAGGTCGGGAAGGAGTTCAAGGAGGTTTTTAAGGGCAAAAAACGGTTTATCGCAATTTCCGGAAAAACTACAAGTCCTAGGAAAAAAAGTTAAATCAGATATAATTATAGATAAGATTATAAGATAATAAAAATTTCACATATTTCACGTTTTTTCACATACCTACTGTCTTTATGCGAAAATTTCAAATAACTTTCAAATAAATTTTTGGTTTTTGTATTTTTATCTTCTACAAAATATATTATTTTCACGGAATTTAGTGAAAACTTACCTTTTTATGTCCCAAACACAGTTTTTTTATAAACATTTAATTTTCTCCCCTTATTTTAATTGAATTGCGAAAAAGCCTCCTAATTTTCATTTGAAAAAAATTCGATGTGCGTTTTGTTCTATGAAATCTCTACTTTCTAATGGTGTAAAAAATATACATTACCATGGAAAATTTTCTCAAAAACCGGAATAATTCAACTTCGATTCTTCGAACATAATATTATGAAACATATTGAGCTATTAAATAACTTTTTCCAAAAAAATAACCGACTTCGAAGTCGAGATAACTTAAAAACCACTCGCCAGATGTCGCTACAATTTATAAGTTACCACATGACAAGCACTACCTTTCGAACAAAAAAGAATCACCATGGGAACACCCAGTGAAAAGTAAGAATAAATTAAATTTACATGATTGAGAATAACTCAAAAACCGACCGTCAGATGTCGCTGAAATTAAAATGGGACCAGACGGCAGTCATTACCTTTCGAATGTCGAAAAATTATCTAAATGGGTTCACCCAGTACGAAGTTATGAGGTAACACACATAAGACAAAAAGAAACATACAGACGATTTGAAAACCTTCTTTTTTTGAAGTCGGTTTAAAATACATTTTAATTGCTTGAAAAACTTAAGATTTCATGTATCATCAATTTGAGGTTATGTGAAAAAAGTGTGGCCGCAAAAGTTGTAGATTTTTTTATTACCTATAACTTTGCCATTTAATTTTTTTCATAGGTCTTGTAGTTTTTTCCCCCTTAAAAAGCCCCGTCAACCCTTTCCTGACCTCAGATCGAGTAAACGCTTAAAACCGATTTTGATATTTCTACCGGCAATCTATTGTTTCGTTTCGTGTCTTTTGTGATTTTTTATCAAGTTGAAAATAGAAAAATAAATTGCTTACGTATCTAATACTTACGGACCTCTAACGGGATGACAATTTAGTCAGGCGAGTTCGAATCGACTCGGTAGTTTTGGAGAAAGATGGATCAAGCATAGAAAATTGAGTTCAAATTAAAAAAAAATAATATTCGCATTCACATTCGCGAATGTCGGAAGCAGATATTCGCATTCGCATTCGCATTCGCGAATGTTCAAAAAATGACATTCGTTACATCACTAGTAAGTACATTCAAACCTTCCCCGTGAATCTGCAGTAGGTAGCTATAGCTATCGATGTGCAAAAGCCACATGAAAATAAATTCCGTAGGTACTTTTTACCCGACTGCGTCAGAAGGAGGGTTATGTTTTTCGAGTGTATGTATGTATGTATGTATGTATGTATGTATGTATGTATGTATGTATTAGTGATGTAACGAATGTCACTTTTTCAACATTCGCGAATGCGAATGCGAATGCGAATATTTACTTTTGATATTCGCGAATGCGAATGCGAATATTCAGTTTTTTTTTTTATTTGAACTCAATTTTCTTTGCGTGATTCATTTGCATCTTTACCGAAAACTACCGAGTTGATTAGAACTTACCTGACTAAAGTGTCACCCCGCTAATGGGTTGTTCAAGCAATAAAGCGTAAGCAATTTTTTTTAATTTTCACCTTTATAAAACATCACCCACGAAGCGAAACAGTAGATTGGCTCTTGATCACATCTATTTGCAATTTATTTGGTTTGAGCATAGACAAGCGGGTTTGCCCTATGCGTTTAAATATAACTAACTTTTTACAAAAAAATAACCGACTTCAACGTCGAGATAACTCAGAAACCATTCGCCAAATGTTGCTCCAATTTATAAGGTACCACATGACAAACACTACTTTTCGAACAAAAAAAGAATGTCCTCCTTTTTTTTGAAGTCGGTTAAAATTAAAAAGTAGACAAAGTTATGTAGAAAATATGGAAAAGTTTTTTTTAATTTATTTAAAAATATTGGCTTACTAAAGTAATCACCAACCAGACCCGCCCACCCCTCATTTAATCAAAATTAAGCAAAGCATACATTCCTTCCCCCGTTAAACCCCCGTAGTATTTACGTAACACCCCAACAGACCAGTGCCGAAGCCTATGAAGTTGGTCAAAAATAAAAAAAAATAGTAACAAGAAGTGAAAGAAGTGTTGATACAAAAGTATAGATTGTTTTATTACCTATATCTTTGTCATTAATTTTTTTTAATAGGACTTGTAGTTTTTCTGGAAATTGCGATAAACCGTTTTTTACCCTTAAAAGCCCCCCTCAACCCCTTCCCGACCTCAGATCGCCCGTAAATTGTTTTTCGTTTATTTTTGTCATTTTGTCAAAGGAAGAAATTCCTTTTCCAATGGGTTTCATCCTGTTACTATTTTTTTGACGTGATAACGTCTTATAAATTGGTTTGCCGGGTGGCACTTCAAGAAACTGCGTTAGTAGCTCCGCTCACGTTATGCGCTTACAATGAGAGCGAGTGAGAGGCACGCGTCCCTTCCACTCGGGCATGGTTAGTCCGCCTAAGAGCGAGAGAGACAGACATAAAAAGTGAAAGGCACGCGTCCCTTCCTCCTTAACATTACTTATGGTAGCTACGGCGTACACACGTTGGCGTGTTTCAGAAAATGCTACAGCGCCATCTCTGGAGAAGTAATCTCGTTTGTTACCTCACTTAGTTGTGACTAATGGTTAATGGTCTAACGGTTTGCAGCGCTAGATGGCGGATGGTGTTACAATGTTTTAAATATAATTCTTTGTATAAATAAATGTTTTAAATTGTTACTATTATTTCATCCTTCTTCCTACTATACGAATGAATATTCACATTAAAATTATTTTACCACTCAAAGTCGTTGTCACGTAAAACTTTCGCCCGTATACCGACTTTACAGGCAACCAATTTTTTTTTCGTTTCAAAAGTTATCGGCATTGAGCTACTAATGCGGTCTGCATGTAGAAATCAACATGTGAATTTCGAAATATAGTTGAAAGTGAATTTATTTTTTCTTGATAAAAAAGAAATTAATGGTTTTTTTAATTATTTTCAATTTTATTTTTTATTTTTTCTGATGTAAATATTCGCAAAACATTCGCATAAATTTTGCGAATGCGAATGCGAATATGGAAAAAACATGCGAATATTCGCGAATGCGAATGCGAATGCGAATATTCGTTACATCACTAGTATGTATGTATGTATGTATGTATGTATGTATGTATGTATGTATGTATGTATGTATGTATGTATGTATGTATGTTTGTATGTATGTCCATTTATTTGGACCGCCCCACAGCCCAAACGGTTGAACGGATTTCGACATATGAGGTATCGTTGAATTCGTCAGAACTGTGAAAGTGTCATAGGCTATATGAATTTTCAAAATGGCGCCCGAAAGTGGAAGAAAAAGAGGGGATAATCTTGAGTTTTTTGTTATCTTAGCAATATGGGTATCAAATGAAAGATCGTGAAAAGACCTTTTCAAAAATATACATATATCATATAACGTTATGGCACACGTTTTAACACAAATTGTCAAAAACCATCCCAAAAAGTAGAATTTTTCGGTGAAAACACTAAAAAGTCTGAAATAAAAATATTATTATAAAAACAAAAAACCCGACTGCTTACAAAAGAACTCAAGAGAAAAAATCAAGTGTCACAATATCAACATAACATACCCGTAGGTAACAGTATTGTTTGTCCCCGCCTGCAGCACCATGAAGTATTTTATGTTGATATTGTGTTTGTGACACTTGTTTTTTTTTAACCGACTTCAAAAAAGGAGGAGGTTCTCAATTCGACCGTATATATGCTTTTTTTTATGTACGTTCAGCGATTATTTCGTCGTTTATGGGCCGATTTTGATAATTCTTTTTTTGTTGTAAAGTAGATATGCGCAGTGGGGTCCCCTGATAAGGATACCAGGATCTGATGATGGCATCTCAGAGAAATCGAGGGGAACTTTCGAAAATTGTATGGACAACAGGTGTGTTTGTTCATGTTATCATAAGTACATTATAGCGCTACCATTTCATGAAGATCTGGAGTCGATCTGATGAATCCGAAAGACAGTCGAGGGAACTCCTCAACTATTTACTGCAGTTATCTAGTGTTTGGGCTTGATTAATTTGTATTGACGAGAACTTTACACTTAATGTTGAATTGAGCGCCATCTGGCGAGTAGTTTTTGAGTTATCTCTACTTATCAAGATTGAAGTCGGTTATTTTTTTTGTAAAAAGCAATTATAATTGAGTTCTTTTGTAAGCAGTCGGGTTTTTTGTTTTTATAATAATATTGAGGTAAAATTTTTACTTCGCATAAATTTTAAAGGGTTTAGCTACTGTCTGCCATAATACATCTGCCATTTGTTGTTCTAGCCTTGTAAGCTATCCCGATATGAAAACAAAACTCCTGATAATTGCCCCTTCCGTTCTACTGCAGCGGGCAACACATGCATACAATGCTAATGTTAGCCAATATAACAGGTACGTGTCCCGGAAGTGTCGAGTTGTGGACCGATGAGATAATGCGATTAGCAACTTGTGGAGCTGTGGAGTTGTGGCAATCTGTGGCTCGATACGTCTCCGCGTATGCGTGGGACGCTCTATTAGGGGTGTCACTTGAAAGGTTTTTTTGCTCATGTTAATTAGATATATTAACATGGACAGGTAGGGGCAGGAAGGAAGCAGCTGTTGCTATCCTTGAGGCCTGGATAGTCGCCTCTAAAAGTGTACCTGTTAACATGATCATTAAAATGATCTCATCGATATTGGTTTTCGTGATCGAAGACTGGCCTGCTACTTGGCACATTCTTCTAGTTACTGAGGAAGCCTAAAACCATCCCATAACTGATCGCGCCGCAGTTGCGTAGATCATTAAACTTAGGATCGATGCAACACGTTTGCGTTGCCTTAATTCCCATAGTTAAATTGTTTCTAATTCTAGCAGAGCAACGGCAGTTCCTAGTATTAACGTTATCTAAATCTCCATTGAGTAAGTATGTGTTAACACTCGATCTAAGATGTTTGTGGAAGGCAGCGGTAAAGACGTGATAAAAAGTAATGACTGCGTAATCTTGAACGGACCAATGGCGAAACGCACGTTTGTTTGCTCAACCTACATTATCGAAGCACAAACCGATTAGTGACGGAGTTCTACTGCACAGTGTTGTAGCCTTGAACAACGCTGTATTTATGTTACTTTGTCTTAAATAAAGCTTTAAAATCTAAGTTTTAATTAAAAAAAATACTTGATATCTAATTTTTTTTTATCGGATATAATACAAAATAAAGTTTGAATCGAAAGAAAGATTACTAAAGAGTAAATTACTGGTTTTCGATTAAAAAAATCGCACTCAAATCGGTTCATTCCTCCAGTAGCTACAGCGCTGACACACACAGACAAACAGACAGGTAAAATTTATAACACCCCTCTTTTTACGTTGGGGCTAAAATGTAATACCAACAAAACCACAAAAAAATCGTTGAGTACGTACAATATGTCCACAGAGTAACAACGACCATAATTAAGAACGAGCTCTGCAAAAATTACCGGGAATTAAATAATTGTACCAAATGGGCCATCGCTGTACCAAATAGGAGATTGACCCTGAAAGTTAACCTTTTTAACTGTTTAAAGTCTGTAACGGCCGGCGCGCGGCGCCAGTTAACAGTACAATTCAGTACATAATTGTTAGATTCTTGGGACTTCAGGACTTATAAATGGGCATCTAACAATTTTAAAGTCTAAAGAATGCGTGACATTTGAGAAATATACAAATAAGTACTTAATTACTTGAGTTTGAATTATAAAGTGAGTAAATACATAAGTGAGTAGGCAAAAGCTCCTTGGGGGTTTCTTGCCGCTTCTTCTTAAAAGACCACTCAGCATAGGGTTTTGCTAGAACGATGGTGATTTTTGACTTTTGAAAAGTTTTTATATTGGTTGAAAAGAACTTATATTGGTAGTTGTAGAGATAGTTTTTGACCCGAAAAGGACATTCCGATTTATTTTCCTTGGGACAATTTTAACGGCATGTATTTTGTCGTTTTCAAATCCCCATGAAAAACCTGTGTGCAATAAATTGCAGAACGACGTAAAGCTTTAAAAATCTGTCAAATCGTAGGTAAATAACAAAAAAAAACGATAATTTTTAGTTAATAGCACTAGCAAATTTAATTAAACTGTAAATAAAACATAAATAATTATCTTGTTATTTGCTGCTATTTGCATTGTAACTTGTAACACGTCTTGTGTAGGAAGGAACGCAACATCCCAACTTGTTCTGCCGCAAGATTTTACGACGCGGCAGGACAACACGATTCAAAAATAGTTCGCGGGGTGAACGATCCCGGCACTCGTAAAAATAATAAGGCCGAATTGGTGATCCGTGATTCGAATGTTGCAGGAAGCAATAAACGGCTCACACGTGGTTGCTGCAGATCCTTGCATAAACTTTAATTTATTATGGTAAGTACGTAACAATGGCCCATTCAGAAAAAAATATAGTAACTTATTTTACAAATGGTAGACATCCAGTAAGTGATAAGCGATTTTGAATAAAAAAATAATAATAGTGTTGTCGATGTAGCAATAAATTCTATCGATATTTTAAGTGAATATTTGGAGTGATGTTAATTTTAAATCAACTTGCTTTTTTTGACATCGTCATCATCTTCCTGCCCTGTTCTCAATTTTATTATAGTCGTTGTAATATTTTCTTCTCTTCCATTCTTACCCTGTCAGCCTTCGCAGCACTTATCTTTCATATCATGTTTCACAAATGCATCTTTTCTTTTCCGACAGTTAACAAAAATAGTTCATACTTTTGGTGATTCAAATTGAATTAAATTTGAAGCGTGCTGCGAAATGTTTGTTCAGTTCCACGAAAAATTAAATCCATTGAGATTTGTTAAATTATTTTACTTTAAGATGTTCTCAGATGTAAGGGACGGAAGTATTGAGATACCTACGCCAGTAAATCAGAAGTAAAGAATTTATTGTTGGCATACTTTGCGATAATAAACCAAGCTTAATAAGAAAAGATGTCTTCTTCATATGTTCAACAACCGTTAGCATAAATAATTTCTTTAGCACGCAGGTCCCAAAAGTATGCAGTTCAGCAAAACGTAAAATAATGCGTTATTTTCTGCTGTGGTACTGTTCTGTGATGCCTGCAATACTTAAGGTTTAATACTGTAGCCCTGTTGCGTCTTTAATTTAACGTCATTTAATTCACTACCAAAATACAACGTAAAAGCTGGCTTTGTGTTGCAGCTAAAGTTTAATGAATACATTGTCGTCGCACTAACTTGGCTATCGTGAGGTAATCGGATTGCCTTGTCGGTTGCAGTAGAGCGCCCTTTATAAAGGTAAGCCCCAGTCTGACCTCATTTTCTAAATATGGAAAAGTTTTGTAAGGCCATCCAGTCTGTTTAAACTTTTTATTTTATTTTTAAACACTTGAAAATTATTTTTAATTTGCATTCGTAGTTGCTTCAGTCTTGACTTGAAAGACTTGCTTGCGGTTTGGTTATGTAATGTATGTAATTATTGCCGCACCTAGGTACTTACACTGTAATTGATTGTACATGCAAATTTTAAGTATGTAGGTAGGAACCTAACTGCTATCAATCAAATGACAGGCCATTTAAATTATCGCCTATCTTGATAAATCGTACAATTATGACAATATTTTAACATTGTTAAAATGAAAACACAAGTTCTAACAGTACTCAGCTTCCTAGATGTCTTTGTGTTTCCTTTATCTATTATGGCTTCTTCAATGAGTAATTTACTTAGAGTACCTACTTCCTGTAGTATCTATGTCATGTAAAGTGGGTGGATTTAAATTACAAAGCCTGTTACTAACGCTTCTTATACGGCAACGAAGAAAATTCCCTATTCGTGCATATATTATTACATCTATCTGGGACATCTGGGTGCGTATATCTGGTGGTAGTACGACATAACAAATACCAAATTAAAACAGACCGCCTGGTCGTCGAGACAAATTAAATCACTTTAAGATGCATCATTCGAGACTCGTCACTGCCCACACAGCTTGGTCCTGTGGCCTGCAGCTTACTTTAAAGACAAGTCGTTGCCGAGTAGGCCGTTTCACTGGAATCATGTTAAAATTAGAATTTCCGTTCAGTAGTTCTTGGATGAAATGCATTTTACTTTTGACGTGCAACCGATGAGCGATGGTGACTGACTTGCATTGTTTTGCTCGAATTAATGTGGTTTCGGTTTGATGACGACATTTAATAATTACAGTGTGTGTAGTATTTAATTTGTGCTGATCAATGAGTGTTACTAAGTGCATTGTAGTGTTAATGAATTTCGTTGTGTTTTCTTTGCGGTAGTATTAAAGGAGATGTTTCAAATCCGGCCCACAATATGTACAGTACCTCGAAAAATCGAGAAAAATTCATGGAATTTGGGAAAAATAAAGATAAATTGCTTAAATGCATACTTTTCTGGTACAAATTTTGTATTTATAATTCATTTTTATCAATTTTCAACATGGCGTCTTGCCAAGTTGTCATTGATCATAGATCGCGAACTGTCTACTGTCACTTTAAATGACAGAATTGTAGGTACATATGTCAAACTTCTATTAAATTAACCAACATGACGTGTGATGACAGCTTACCGCCATGACAGACTTTTGTTTTTGTGTTGCAATTTTAAGTGTACATTTTTGTGTTATACCACAAATCTAAAGCAATTTAAAGGAATTGGATGATTGAAAACTATTTTAATTGTGTTTCTCCATTTTTGAGTATGGTGTACAAAGTGGTGGCCGGGGCTCCATACATTTTGAAACATCTCCTTTGTTATATTTACCAACAATTTAAGAAGCTTAAAATCACGTTTAGGTTATAATATGTATTATTACATTATATTGCGAAAAGCTGTACTTGGGGCGTATTAAGCTTTTTAACTTTCTTTAAATGGTTTTATGTAAGGTAAAACAAAACAAAAATTGAAACGATATGTTTAATATCTTCAAACATTATAACAATGAGAAACTAACGATGATGACACTACAATACCAAGATAAAATTAACATCAACTTATTGGTTAAGTATCCGATGTTTAATGGGTCAGACAATCAAACACATCGATAAGTTATCGACTACTTTGAGCATGCGTGACTGCGTGACTAATTCCAACTAAATACTAACTAACTTCTACGAAATAACCTATGACATATACGATACTCAGGCGAGTTAAAACGTAAACAAAAAGCATAAACATTTAGTCGAATGACTCACAATGACGAAGTATTCATTATCATATCACAACCGCGACCATACTTTTAGTTGCAATCTGACACTCGCCGTTATTTGTCGTGTTTTAACAATTTTAATATTATTTATATTGCATTAAATTATTTGCGTTCATTCTGGATCGCGCCGAAGGTTGCTTGTGAACGCGAGTGACATGGTTCAGGTGCCGCGTTAATAATTTCGCACGTATTTTCCTTAACGACCAGAACAAAGAGGTTTTTATTTGTGAATTCATTTAACACTTTTCAACGATCGACACGCCAGCCGCCTGTTGATCTACACACGTGAACGGTGCATTTGTGAAAACGAGACGATGCGAGTGAACTTCGCGCGCGTGTAAAAAAAATCGAATGCAAAAATGATCAAAAGGAACGGTGATAATGTGTTTGCGATCGCGTCGAGCAACAATCAGTGTCAAGGCGGCCGGAGTTCCGTCTCGCTCTGCCCCAGTGCGGGCACGAGGATCCCGCGAGCCACTGCCGCCAGGATGACGCCACCCGACGCTCACCAAAACACCAAAGAGGCAAACATCGCGATATCTACTTACGTCGAGAAATGGAAAAATAGATACGAGGATGCCGAGAGGAGGCACAAAACCTACCTCCTCAAGTCGGAAAAAGGTTGGTACTAATAATTTTCTCCCGGAAATCTTTAGTTTTCCCACTTTTTTATTTTTCCTACTGCGCATGCTCCAGCCCAGCTGGGCCGTATGCAAATGGTAGTGGGAATGAAAATCCTAGTCTCGCATTTGTCGGATTATGAGAGGATAACCTGTTGCTTGCGTTTAATGTATTCTTAAACTTTGCGGTACACATGGGGGCGTGATAAAAGTTTTGAATACTTGTTTGCAGAGGGCTGGACAATACGGTTCTCGTATTATGTCCATATCGAAACGCTATTTGAGTTTCGATTTGTTAAAGTATGTGATAAAACCTTTTATAAATTTAGTTACAACACCTTAAAAGTTATGACAAAATATTTTATTAAGTTTTGATAAAAAAATAACTTCTTAAAATAAAAAAGATCATTTAACTTTTCGATGTCATCAAATTTTTATAAGGCGCAACACTATTTTATGACAAACGTCAAAATATTAAAATTGACAGAAGTGTTTGTTTTGTTTTATATCAAAACAAAATAAGGACTATTTTGTTTTGGGAATAGTAGGTAGGTAATTAAAGTTTTATAGATTATTACAAGTTATTACCTTGAATGGTGTTTTTTTCTCGTAGAAGGGTACGTACAGTGTATATTGCTAGAATTACTTTACTATTAAATGCGAATATTTGCTAACTAACTTATCGTACAATTTGTAGCTATATTACGAAGTACCTAAGTATTCAATTAAATTATCTTGTATGTCAGTAGAATTTTCTGAAATTATATTCAGATCTTCTATATTAGTAGTTTCTCCAGTTTTTAAATAGGTATACTTATCTTTCAAAATTCGATGTAAGTTAAAATTTTACGAAAGATGTAATTTTTTTTTTCATATGATCGAAACTTTCATAAAACTTTAAATGGAAACTTGCTGCTTGCTGCCCTGCCACAGATACTCTAGTTTTTGAAGTCTCCTATTACTTGTGTACGTTTTTTTCCCTCATTACTTAACACTTAACAAGACATTATATTAACTTACAGGTACGCTGTACTGTACACAATGTCAATACAGTACATCAAATAACATTACACAAATCAAAATTATTACATGTCATTTATTATAATATACTTTTAATTGCCTTAGCCATGGACCTATAAAGGTTAGCATTCTGATTTCTGCTCCATCTACATCCAAACAAGGTGTTTCTTAAGAAAATGCCATGAATTTGTGCAGTTATAATTGAGTTGCCGAGCTTATGGAATTGCCACTCCCTGCATAAAATAAATTTATTACCTATGCTCGCAGTTCAATTTCGCTTGTAAGCAAGATTTACTTAAGGCATTTTAAATTCCCCATCAATCTACAATGAACCTTTATCATAGGAGAGGAAAGCTTTCTTGGGTTGATATTAAAATAATTCCATATCAAATGCAAATGGACTATAGTTGCTCTTTACTTTGAGTTTGGAGTTGTTTTCCTTATCATAGGGTTTATTAAATCAGTTATTTTAATTTAAGCATAGCACCATTTGATTCCCATAATTGACATTAGTTAGCAGTCATTTAGCTTTGCCAGAGGCCCTCGGATGGCATGACTTCTGATACTTGGCCACTAACCCCTAAAACTATGAATCCATACTGGAGCAGTATGGTTGAGTTGAGAATGCTCTAGGTCTAAGCATTAATCTATGGAAGGTAAACCAGGCCAAACCAAATTGCAAATTCAGAACAAATCGCTTTACCACCAGAATGTGAGAATAACTATAGCTTAGATTGTTTAAAAATGTTTCAAAGTTTTATCATAACCACATAAATGTGTTTAGACATTTGTTGTTACCATTTTTGTCCTTGTTGTATGACATGTCTAATAAAGTAATGCATCATACTGAGTTTAATAACAGGAAATTAATTGTCCGTGACATAGTCTATATTAATTACAAGCAATCAAATTTGATTGGTGTAGCTTTTGGAAACTTAAATCTCCATCCATTCATCAGCCTTTGTACGTTTGTTATTGGACACAGGCCTTGCCTAACTTGTTCCACTCTGATTGGTGTCTGACAGCAGACTTCTTTAGAGGTCTTTAGTATGTCAGACCACCTTTTTGCGGTGCATCCTACTTTTTTCTAAGACATGATCTCCATTTGAGGTCCTTTTGTTTATTTGAATGGGCTAATCTCAAGAACTAATTTGTGATGGATAGTCCAAATATATTGATGAAGACTTAAGGCTATATAATATCTCACTTCGACGGTGTTGAGCAACAAGGAAACATGCCACAAAAATGGTAAAATATTGAAGTTTCTTGAACCAAAGCAAGGGTTTCCTCGGTATTAATTGATTTGTGAATTAACACAGTTTTTGGGGAGAAATTCTGTCTTTATGTGTGAGCGAGTGGGATAGCATTACTCCCATTATTTTTCTGGTCTTACGTATCATAATGTACTAAGAATGTGTGTATGGTTACGTGTGTAGGCAAATGTTATCAGCGATGAACACACTGTGACGCAATTCTTATCATTACCTATCTAGATTTCCATTTACTTAGCATGTTGATGTATGTGTGCATATGTAATATTTTGCTGATATCTTAGAATCTGTTTAATTTATACCTGGGGAAATACCGCGGTGTATACTAATTCGATCGTATTAGGTTAGGGGATTATTGGTTTGGGTTTATTAGTATACTAGCTTTCGGCCGCTGTGTCGTATGGAATTCGTTTAAACTTCACCCCCTAAGACTGATTTTCTAAAAATCCTTGGTTGGATGCTTACGTTAAAAGAGGAATACGTGTACGAAATTAATTCATGATCAACCTATGGGTTTGGCCTTTAAAGTGGTATGTGAATACCTTAGCTTGTAGTAGCCGTGTTTGTGAATCAAGGCATCCCGGGTTCGATCCCCCGTTGGGACTTGGGACAGATATTTGCATGACAGATAAAGGTTTGTCTCCGGATCGTGGATGTTAATTATGTGCTATTTGTGATGTCAGTATAATCGGGAATCCTAGTACGAGGCGAGATGCTTGGTGAGAACCGATAGGAGGAGCGCTAATTAACGGAGGCCTATGTTTAGCACTGGACATCACGAAATACGAAAACCACTCGACGTAAATATGTTGCCAGGGAGGTAGTTTAGAGTTAGTAGATCGTCGCTAAGAACAGTTTGTCATATTCCATCCCTAAGGCTCCCTGTCCAAGTATCCACGCTGGAGCTAGCTGGAGCGGAGCGGAGAAACGGTGAAAATTAACCAATAAGATTGCATACAATTTCCGCTTAGCGCCAGTGGACAGGGATTGCGTGCTAGCTATTGGTTAAAATTTCTCCGCTTCGCTGCCTCGCTCCGCTTCGGTGGACAGGCAGCCTAAGGTAGTAAAATTAATAAGTAAGGGGGTAAAATAGGGGTTGAGAGTTTATTTGGAAATCCGTCAAATAATTCAAATATACTTCCACGCGGGCTAAGCCGAGGGAAGCATCTAGTATAAAAGTATAAAAATAATTGACTTAAAGAATTTCACTATGAGTTCCCTTTGAGTTGACGCTCCTTGTTGCTCCGCTCTTTTTGGACGTAGCGTGATGTCATATAGACTATAGCATTCCTCAATAAATGGACTATTTAACACAAAAGTAATTTTTCAATTCGAACTAATAGTTCCTGAGATGAGATTAGCACGTTCAAACAAACAAACTCTTCCGCTTTAAGATTTACTAGATGACCCGGCAGATGCTGTTCTGAAGTATATAATTTAATAGAAGTTGTCACTTAGTTTCGGGAAGTTTTTTGGCTTCGCTCCGTTCCGCATCCGCCCGTAGTGTGATGTTACCTACTATATAGCCTTCCTCAATAAATGCACAAAAATATTTTTTCAATTCGAACTAGTAGTTCCCGAGATTAGCGCATTCAAACGAACAAACAAACAAACTCTTCCGCTTTATATTATTAGTACAGATAAGTATATAAATAAAAGTATACCAAGATTAACATAGTCCTATATATCCCCAGTATAGATTAAGTACACCTAGACTAACCATCCGTCCCATCCTCAGCGAAACGCGAGTACGATGACCTGCAGCGGCGCTACAACATCCTGGCGGAGGAGCGCGCGCACCTGGCCGGCGAGCTGGCGGCGCGCGAGCGCGAGCTGGGCCGCCTGCGCAGCGTCTCCGAGCAGCTGTTCCAGGAGTACCAGCGGCTGCGCAACCAGCACGAGGTGGACGCCGGGGTGATGCACAAGTGAGTGGTGGATAGGTGGGGGTTGTAGTGCTAAAAAGTCATAGTTTCACTAGGAGTCCCTGGGTCGGGGTACCGTAGACATCACACTGGTTACAGCTGGATCAGTGCTATAACGCTACACCTACAAACTCTACACTAGGAATCTCCGTGAAGGGGGTGCCGTAAACATCACACAATACGCACAAGTGAGTGAGTGGTGATGGTTAGGGGTTATAATAGCCCCATACTGAGAATCCCTGTTTAGGGGGTGCCGTGGACATCACTCAAGACAAGGACACATCAGAGCGATTTAAAGTCAAAAGTAAATTTCCGTGTCGCTGCAAATCAAATCCAGAGCCCGTGGAGCAGCGGTCTCGCATGTTGACTATTGCGCCGTTCAGGTCAAATGTTTATGCTAGGACGTGGCTTTCCTACCCCCTCTTTCCTTTAGATACCTTTTCCTGGAACTCGAATAAAGTACTTACTGTTGTTGTGTACCCTTTAGAAATGTGCCTTGGAAATTCGTTTCGCTCCCTCCCCCTACGTCAGAATCTGGGTATGCTTAATATTCTGTGACATTATAAATTATAATAGAGGGAGGACGAACCATAGGGGCGTCTATAAATTACGTGAGGTAATTTATTAAAATTTTCAACCCCCTACCCCTGCCCCTGTGGTGGAATATCGTGAAATTTGGTTCAACCGTGAGATTAGATGAGATCGTTTTGACCCCTTAAAAGCCTCCCGCGATAAATAAATGACCACCAATGTATGACGTGAAAATTGAGAGTTACAGATTTATGATTTATGACTGATTTAAGAGTAATGTGAAAGATTAGTATGCTGATAAAAAATATGTTCAAACACACACTAAACAAACACACAATGTCACAACTGTCCAGAGATAGACTGGTAGAAGAAAACAGTACATTTCATATTAGTTAACCTTAATGGTCTATCTTCAAAGTATGTCAATTTACAAAAGTAAATGACTCGCTTTTTTATGGAATTAAGGAAGCAAATGAGCAGGCAGTGCAGGCACCCTTCTATTGTCTACCGTGAAACTGTGTCCGACCTAGAACAAGAATCAATTTAGGGACTAGGGTGGATAGTCCAGTAAGCTGATGGTGTTAGAATGTTAGTTGGTTAGTTTATTCATAACTTCTGAGGATTTGGACAGGGACTGTTAGTGATAGTTGGTCTTATTATTGGGTGTTCGTAATAGTCCAGTTGGTTGTTGTTAGTATGAATCTTGTTCTTATTCGGTCACGATGCGTTGCTACCCTTGAGGATTGCGATTACATGATAAGGATAAGTTACGATTCACCTTCTTATAACTTTGAAGCAGTGGCATTTTTTCAGAACCTACCGTATAAGTACCTATCGTACTTCCTTAACATTTGCATTTGATTGACTTAGAACTTAGAATAAAATGTACCTACACGTTTCCGTACTATTTAATTAAAAATTGCGTTCACGCATTTAAACACGAAGTTAATTAATATTGATAGGATTTCTGTGAACGTTGCTGACGTATTTATTTAACGTAAGCATCGTTTTGTTTATAAGTAGTGATAATACCTTTAGAAGTTCAATTCTTTGCCTTACTTTCATTAGATCATTAGGTGTCGTAAGTTTCGTCATTGTGAATTTGTTACTTATCTGTGGCACAGTTTAAAAAGTGGTGTGCGCGGGAAAAAGTGCCGCGTAATTATTTATTTATTTATTTATTTTCCGCTGTAATGTGTCTAGCTTTTTGGTGTCTGTTTATTGTTTTGTAATATAATTTCAAATATACCACATTATAGATTTTGTGATTAAAATTTAATATTTGTGGCTGTGTTTGTGCGTGAAGTAAATATATTTGAGTCAATGCTGTTCAAATTCTTTCGGAAAAGGCTAAGCAAAAAAGAAAACGCCGGCAAAATGTAATTATTCTTTTATTAATACGTATTTCATACTTATTATGTGGCGTTATTAATGTGCGTTTTTCGTAGAAAAATCAATCAATTAGTTGTATACCGTATGGCCCTCTCAAGCAGCTAGTTGATAGTGTTAACCTTCGTGTGTTGAATATCAAGCCCAACAATGGGATAGTTCAGCTTTGATGAATCCTTGTCTTGGTTTGCACGGGAATCAACCCCGGATCTCCAATGTCCGGTGTCGGTTTGTATCTGTCGGCCCGCGAGTAGGTATTGGTCAACATGCGGACGTGCTGTTTGAAGAGTAACAACCAAATATGTGATCAATGCGGTGCGGCTGACGAAATATCCGTTGATAGCGCGTGTGGAAATGGCTGCGTTTTATATTTTATACCTTTATCTGTTTTTTTAAATGTGTAGAAAAAACTTTTTGCTTCTATAAGGGTTTTGTAATCATACTGATTACGGGATTATTACACTTTACCATGTTTACGTTTATAATTTCGCCATGACATTCCATCCATTTGTAGGTTAGCTGATAGTCTACTAGAAAAGTACCTACCTACCTAGTAATTTTAAAAGAATGACTTATCCTATAGGTATTTATCCTACTAATATTATAAATGCGAAAGTTTGTTAGGATGTATGTGAGTGTGTGTGTGGGTTTGTTACTCTTTCACGTAAAAACTACTGAACGGATTTTCATGAAACTTTGCAGCTATTAAAAGCTATTAATAGCTTAGACATCGGAATAACATAGGTCATAGGTACTTAATTTGTTAAAATTTATAGAGATTTTTGAAGGGACTGGTTTCCCGAAGCGAAGCGAGGGCGGATTTACTAGTTTTTTATAAAAAAGCAATGAGCGCAGGCAGGTATTTACGATAAAAAATAATGATTAGATAAATCTCATGTGAGATTTAGGGGTGATTGGGGATTAAATCAAATATCACGTCATCTCACCAAGGTGGGACAGGAGGTTAATAAATTGCCAAAACCTTAGGTACTTATTAGATTCAGATAAAATAAATAAAGAGAGTTCAGATATTCTTCAACATCTTTCACTATCAAGTAATATCCGAGGGAGATCCAACAGAAGACAATACATGTATTTGATTGGTTGTATAACGTTGTGTCGCGGTTAGTCGCGTGGACTTGGCCCCCGCTTACATAACGTCGATACCACAGACCGACACACCTATCCTACGTATATGCTGTGCGCACTGTGCGTATGAACGGCTACCGGGAGATTCAAGGTTGGCTACTGACTATGACGTAGGACTTGTGGTGATCGCTGGTCCCGGGATCAATTCTCGGTTGGTTTAGTAGGATTGTTGTGTTGTGATGTTTTGGTTGTATATTTTGATGATAGTGTACCAGAGATGGGCAAAATATAGTCAAGAGTACAGATTACTTTTTCTGTTAGATCAAGAGTAGGTACATTTATCGAGGAAGGCTTTAGGTTAGGCTATAGGTATAACATCACGCTTCGACCAATCGGAGCAGAGTTACACTTACGATGCAAAAATAACATGTTGCAAAAATGGGAAAATATTTCAGTTATCTGAAACCAAGCGAAGACGCTCTCTAGTAATACAAAAGGGTGATGCCCGACACTGGTGTTACACCCAGGGGTGCCATAAGCTGTGGCCGCGCCCGCGTGTAAAACTACTGTAATGCAATACCAATCTTACACAGGTTTTTACTTTTATACCGCCCCAATAAAGTCCATTCTCCGCCTCCCATGCGTGCCGCTTGCGGTGCACGCCTTGCACACCTGCGTACAGTGCCCCTGGTTACAATAGTCTGTAACAGTATGTACAAATCGGTGTGACCATGAGTCAGGCATCAAAAGGCTTAGCGTAGTTCACGCGACCGAATTCTCTAGCAGAAACATATCGAAGTTACATAGCTACAATTAACACGCCTGTCTGTCTGTCCATCGCAGGGTGATGCAGCAGGCGGGCGAGTGGTACAAGCAGAACAAGCAGCTGAAGCGGCAGAGCACACTGCTGCACGCCGCGCCCCAAGCCGTCGACATCGACCTGGACGCCACCGATGCTGGTAACGTACACACTACACTACACACAACACCGACACACTACACTATACACCACAACACTACACTGTATACTGTAGGAGTTATGTGAAAACTCTTCTTATTCGGGAGTTATCTCTAATACACCTATATACAGATTACAGGATTGTAAGAATAATCATTTGTTGTTTGTTAGAATGTCGACGGACCCCGCTTTGCTGGGTTCCTGGTTTTGTGACAACAGACTTAGCCTTTTTTACTGCAAGCTTTGTCACAGTGTACATTTCTAATCTATTCTATGTCTTCGCAGCATCAGACGCGAGCAGCAACGAAGAGGTGGAATTCCTGAAGCGCACGGTGTCGGAGCTGAGCGAGCGGCTGGCGGCGCTGCAGACCGAGGCCGGCGTGGCCAGGCTGCACGAGTTCGAGGTGCACGAGCACAACATCGCGCTGCTGCAGGTCAGTAACACGTTGTTACCGTACACACGAGCAGCAACAGGCAAGTGGAGTTCCTGAAGCGCACGGTGTCGGCGCTGATTTGTTACCCGAGCATTACACGTTGTTACCGCAGCGTTACACGTGGTTACCGCAGCGTTACACGTGGTTACCGCAGCGTTACACGTGGTTATCGCAGCGTTATAACAAGAAGAACTGCTTATCGTTTACGTATATGTCTGCACTGGCCAGAAATCGAACCAGAGACTAAGTCATCTATTTGAGTACTGAGACTACACGATAGATTTTGTCAATCTCATATAACTGAATCTTCTCCATCTCTTTCCAGGAGCTAGAGACAGAACGAGAGAAAACTGCAGCCCAGGAGAAGGAACTAGAAGACCTTCGTAACCAAGTGGACCGTCACAACCGCGTGTCCAAGCTGCTAATGGAAGAGGTCACCTCGCTCAAAGAGAATGCTGACAAGGACAGGGAGATGGCTGAAACGTGAGTGCGACAGAGATGCATATATTAAAATAACGTTTCATAGTAAATACTAATGTTCAATTGCATTGTATTAACATAATGTCTCTCCCTCTTGTTAACCGTTATCATCGCAACCCATAATTGTCTATAAGGTATGGATGGGTCTTTTCTCAAAATGTGAGAGGTACAGGCCATAGTCCACCATGCTGGCCAAGTGGTAGAGGGATTAGGAACCAACCAATAAGTGGTCCTTCTTTTCTTACAAACTTACTGCTACACCGGGTTCGATACCTCGTATCACTGTTACACTTTACTATGCTCCTGAACCTTGATGTGAACCTAGAAATAGTAAACATTAGTAACTTTTCAAATTGATTTAGATTTATAATAATTTTCAACCATTCACCTCCCCGTCAGGTACAAGAGCCAAGCGCGCGACGCGAAGAAGCGAGTAAAGGTACTCACGCACCAGAGCGCGTTGCTCATGGGCGAGATGGGCCCGGACGAGAGACTAGGGTTGTTGCTGGCTGAAGTGGACAGTCTCCGGGACGCGCTGGAGCAGCAGGCCGCGCGGCACCGGGATCAACTTGATGATCTGCAGGTATGTCGACGGGACCCCCCTGGTAGGGACGCCGGGTAGAGTGTTATTCGTGGGCGAGATGGGCCCGGACGAGAGACTAGGGTTGTTGCTGGCTGAAGTGGACAGTCTCCGGGATGCCCTGGAGCAGCAAGCAGCACGGCATCGGGATCAACTTGATGATCTGCAGGTATGTCGACGGGACCCCCCTGGTAGGGACGCCGGGTAGAGTGTTGCTCATGGGCGAGATGGGCCCGGATGAGAGACTAGGGCTGTTGCTGGCTGAAGTGGACAGTCTCCGGGACGCGCTGGAGCAGCAGGCCGCGCGGCACCGGGATCAACTTGATGATCTGCAGGTATGTCGACGGGACCCCCCTGGTAGGGACGCCGGGTGTAGATGGAGAGTTGGGAGTTGGGCGTGTGTTGTGCTGCCTTGTATGGATGCTTGGAATGTTTGGAGGTATTTATCCTGAGGATGATAGATTGTTTTGTGTGATTATAAAGTGTGTATACATAATTATGTGATGACGTAGCACCACGTGATAAATAAGCGTCATTTCAAACTTTGTTCACGATAATACTTATTTCATTTCTTTTAATGGGGATGTGGACCACAACCCCTCGATAGAACTGACACTAATCTGCGACAGCCCGTGTATGTAAGGCCGTTCTCACACGACGTCATTTGCAAGCGCCTAGGATTCTTTCGAGTCGCGTAGCTAATAAATAACGCTAAACACTCATAGCTCCACACTAGGATTCCATGTGTCGTGGGTGCCATGAACAACACACTAGACAAAGACACACACCCAGAACGATAACGGTAATTTAAACTCATCATTTAAATTTCCGCTTCGCTGGGAATCGAACCCAGGACCCTCGGAACAGCGATCCGGCCTGTTAACCTTTACGCCATCCGGGTCGTCAAATAAATAGCGTGGTCTAAGAAGATCCTTAGAAGTGTGCCCAAGTAAGTGGTCGCAGCACTAATTACGCTTTCTTGCGAACATTCGTTATCGCTCTCTGACGTTTTGATGTCTATATACTTAAGTGTTCGTACAAAAATTAAATAACCCTTATAGTGCAATGTAACTGCACGCCTGCACTTAACAAAATTGAGCGGCTGTATTGCGTAATTTTAAAAATTTCCCTTACTGGTCCTATATTAAAATTACTTTCATTTACATTTTGTTATACGATGAACTTTTAAAACTTACATGTAACGTTCCAGCTAAAACTGGCAGAGAAGCACGAAGACACAGACATCCTTCTTTGGGAAGAGAAGATAAAGCTAGCGGAAGAAGACGCCCAGAAAGCTCTGGAGCGGGCGGAGAGAGCTGAGAAGAGATTGGCTGAGCTGGAAAAGAGTAAACCCAGGCGGTCTAACCTCATGGGCAGGATCAGCTACTTCGAGAGCGGAGGGACTGAGAGGAGGGTCCTTGAGAGAGTCGATAGAGTGCAGAGTACTGAGTGTCCAGAGGCCGTGCCAGAAGTGGTGCCGGAAGTTATTCAAGGTAATCATTCAAATTCAAATTATTTATTTCTTCGAAGTAGGTTTTTACAAACTCTTTTCGAATGTCACATTACGCCATCGCTTCAACAAATCCCTACGGTGAGTGGCCTTGGAAGAAGAAGCGGCAAGAAACTCCCAAGGAGTCATTATTTCACTTTCTCCACTCACAGTTACAGTTGCACTTACTACTAATTACGGCTAAAATACGAAACTCATGTCCAAGCTGTTTTATCATTAAAATATTCATCAAGTTTGTAATAATCTTTCGTCATAAGAATGCTGTTCGCGCACTACTCTGTACCGTCAATCCATTATATTATCTATGCGCGCAACACTACTCTGCAGCAGCGATGACCACCACCACCGAGCTGACCAACACAGGTGACCACCGTGCCGGTTGCTGATTCGTCGACGATCACGTCATCGCAGCGGCCAACCAATGAGCGACCGCCGGCCACCACTGGACATCTCCCCTCTCGACGATGAAACTGCAAATTTCGCCGTTAATACGCTTCATACGCTTCTCTCTACGCTAACGATTTTTTCTTACTACTACTACGCTACCATTTTTGCATACGCTAACTATTATTGTAAAACGCAATTGAATTCGAAATAAACGCTTCTACAAAAATTGATCCGGTCTTTTGAAGAGGAAACCCCTGGACGGCCGGAACATTGGTCCTTCGATGCCAAATTTTAAGAAGATTAAGCCATAACGGAGCCAGAATCTTCAAAAGGCGACCTATCAACGGTTCATTCAAATTCGAAGACGAAGTTTTCATCCCCTGGATTTGCTCACAACTGGAGTTTACAGCGAGTTAATACAACCAGAAGAACGCAGCCTGGAGATAATTATATGGTGACACTACCTACCACGAAAAAAGCGCTAAGGTACGGTCAGTCAGCCACCCTATTCCCAGCCCTATCCATTCTTCTCGGTGTTAATCCTGCGCTTCAAACTGATTTCAGTGTTTCGGTGAATGCGAGTTACCCGTTCGGCTGTGATCCTGCGATACAGAGTGCCGCAGCTAGTACCTGTATCTACGCGTTAGATTCAAACCGTGAGTACTCCAGGTTCCTATTGCCACCAAAATGAGCCTATCTCAATTAGAAACTAGCGGGAAATCCCGTGACAGATCTCCTTACCGAGCCAGTGAAGACGTTAAAATTCGCGATCTTGTTAAAAAACGCGGTATAATTAAGGGTAGGTTTACCAAATTCATAAATTATCTAAATTCATTAAGTTCCGAAAGTAATGTACAAAATCAACAACTTGTAGACCTCAATTTACGCATGCAGGCTGTTAAAAATCTATTCGTAGAGTACAGTAACATACAGACTCAAATAGAAGAATATGTTTCTGACACTGATCTAGACGAACAGCTCACGGAGAGAGAATTATTCGAAAATAATTATTACACCGTGTTAGCTCAAGCAGAATGTTTGTATACAAAAAACAGCGCTTCGAATAATTCTCACCAATGCGATGGTAATAAACATAACAATGCAGTTAAATTACCTACAATAATTATGCCTACCTTTGACGGTTCCTATGAACACTGGCTCGAGTTTCGCGATACATTTTTATCTTTAGTACATAACTCAAATGAAATAAGCGACATTCAGAAATTCCACTATTTAAAATCGTCACTTAAAGGCAGCGCAGAACTTGTGATTGATTCTTTAGAATTCTCTACTGATAATTATGAAGTCGCTTGGGAACTTCTTTTAAATAGATACAATAACTCAAGACTATTGATTCAAAACCATGTGAAATCACTATTTAACTTGCAAACGCTAAGTAAAGAGTCTCCGGTGTTGATAAGAAAGCTTATTGATACAGTATTAAAAAACTTACGTGCGCTAAAAATCCTTGGTGAGCCTACAGACTCCTGGGATACCTTGATCATCTTCATTATAACATCAAAACTAGACCCGACCACCGAGCGTGAGTGGGAACAGCACAAGAGTTTATTACTTTCTAGCACCAGTGATTCGAAATTATATTTAAAAGTCAATCACTTAATTTCATTTTTAAAAGACAGAGCTGACGTACTGGAAACGTTGTTAGTTTCACATAGCAAACAACATCACACAAACACTAGCACACACACAAAATCAGACATCCAATGCAACGTTTCTACGCACAAATCTCAGTCCCGCGACTATCATTTTAAAACGATTTGTGTAGCTTGCAACGAACATCATCCTCTTTATTCATGTCAGAAATTTATAAATTTAGATTTACAATCGAAACTATCACTAATCAATACTTATAAACTATGCGCTAACTGTTTACGACCAGGACATAACGTGAATGATTGCAGATTTGGACCGTGCCGATTATGTAATTACAAACACAATACGCTAATTCATCCGCATAACATAAACAACATTGAGCCCGTCTCAAGTCATTCATCGCACTTGACTGATGACCGGCCTGCAGCGACAGTGCAATCCTCATCACACCCCTCCGCGTCTCCTGCGCCGGCTCCCGAGTCAAACGCTAACGTTATCAATGAACCGATGCAATTCATTCAGGTAAACAAGGCACACATAGATAATTTACAATACGCATCATCTTCCTGTGTGAAACCTGTTTTGTTGTCAACGGCGTTAGTTGAAATAGCAGATGCGGACGGTAACAACCATATAGCGCGCGCCTTACTCGACAGTGGCAGTCAACGATGCTTCATTACAAAATCTTTTTGCAATAAACTTAAACCTAAATTAACTCAATCTAATGTACAGATACAAGGTGTTGGAAGCTCAAAGACACGGACAACCCAAGCCTGTGACATTACATTGAAGTCGCGTATCAATAGCAATTATAACACACATTTAAAATGTTTTGTTTTGCCGAACATCGCATCGTCCATGCCAGCTGTCTCTAAACAATGCGCACAGGTGATCGTACCTGATTATGTCGAGCTAGCTGATCCATACTTTTACGATTCCCGTGCTATAGATTTATTAATAGGCGCTGACAAATTCTGGGAATTATTAAAGTGTAATAAAATAAGATTACCTAGCGGTCCTTTCCTACAAGACACGCATCTTGGTTGGACTATTTCGGGTCCAATTACTTAATAATACGCGCTATAATCCATTATCAATATTAAATTTTCTATTTCATTTTTTTGTTTTATTATTATTAACACAATCACTATTTACAATTTATCTAATCTGGATGAACCCGAATCATTCGTCGTCATGCGCAATGATGAACAACGTGCTTGACAGAACATTTCGTCGACACTACGATGCGCTATAACGACAGAAGGTTCTTCTCACGTATCTTCATCAAGGCGACGCCTCATGCGTTGGGTAACTTCTTCTCCATTTAAACTAATCTATTGCAATTAAATCACGTCCTGCAACGGTTGTTGATTTTCTGTTAAGTCGCATTATTACTTACAATTAATCACATCGTTGGACTTCCATAATAATACTTAATCTAACAACACTACACTATACAACTAACACTAAAATTAATAAAAAACTAACCACAAACAATAAACCTATATACAAATCTACACAAATAATAAAGACAGTAAAATAGAATTAAAAACATACCTACATGAAGCTAAATAAATTCAAGATGAAACAACACATACCTACCTGAAATACTATACATATCTATACATGAACACAATACACCAGTAACATGCAACGAGTTACAAGTGAGTGGATGTTTATAGTTAGGTATTACTTCTGACGTTGCTAATAAATACCTTCTTTTAATTTCTTGTGGCCATTGATTCAATATTTCTCTAATTTTTCTATTATATTATTATGTTCATTTTGTGTACTTTCTGAAACGAAAACTACGTTATACGTTTGTTTTACTTCTTCAGTCTGTTACGGTATCGCTAAACATTTATAGTTTTCATTGGAATCGCAAAGGTAAGGGAACAACCTTATAAATACGCCTGTTCATTATTTACTATCGCATCTCGAGTAGTTCATCTGGAATATGTCAGTGACTGTTCTACAGACACATTGTGTCACTACGTAAATAAAGTTTGATGTTCTAATACTTGTAATGATGTATTTTTTCTAGTAATTGCTTTCTTTGAATTTCTCAAATATCGCCTCAATCATGTACCTAATCATGTACCTACATATTTTCTACATATTATACTTACACTAATTTATTTAAACGCATCAAATTAAATCGTTTCTTTCAATTATTTTTACATTCGCACAGTAGGTACCTACGTTACTTATATTTCGGTGGTTTCTAAGAAGCTGGAGTCACATTACGTATCCATCATTTAATAAGATCACGGGGTAACGCGCATTCAACATTGAATAGGTTTAGCACAGGTTAAGCACTAACCTATACCTACCTATCCTCAACTCCCGTCTTCTTAGTCCCATTTTCACAGATTTTCCACGCCTCTGAGTCTACCTGCTGACTGACTGGCTAACCACTGAGAGCGCCAGCACAGACCAACCTGACGACCCTAGCTGATGATGAGGTCAACACAACCAGCGAGGACACCTTCGGTATCGTCTCCGAGCATGCAAGGCGCAGCTGGAAGCAGTCTACGGGAATCACACGATGCGCATTTTTAAAATGTTTCCTGATGGACTTCTCAACTTCATTGGAAGGTGGACCTTCCAAGGCCGGGGGCATGTTCGCGCACTACTCTGTACCGTCAATCCATTATATTATCTATGCGCGCAACACTACTCTGCAGCAGCGATGACCACCACCACCGAGCTGACCAACACAGGTGACCACCGTGCCGGTTGCTGATTCGTCGACGATCACGTCATCGCAGCGGCCAACCAATGAGCGACCGCCGGCCACCACTGGACATCTCCCCTCTCGACGATGAAACTGCAAATTTCGCCGTTAATACGCTTCATACGCTTCTCTCTACGCTAACGATTTTTTCTTACTACTACTACGCTACCATTTTTGCATACGCTAACTATTATTGTAAAACGCAATTGAATTCGAAATAAACGCTTCTACAAAAATTGATCCGGTCTTTTGAAGAGGAAACCCCTGGACGGCCGGAACAAATGCTTTTGACATGAGTTTTAAATTTACAGTATGGCATTTCTGTCCATTGTGACGGAATTTTATTATAGACTAGCGAACCGCCCTCGCTTCGCTTCGGGACCCGTAAGTATCAACCGCGTAGGTCCCGCTCCCGTAGGAATTTCGGGAAGATAATAAACTATCACCAAAATTAATTGAGGTTAAATTAAATTAAACTTACAAATAAAGCTTACGACAAAATAATAGCAAAGTAGCAAAGGATCACAGCAAGATTAATTCAGAGTAAACTTGGAAACGCGGCAAGTTTGGTATGGCAGTGGGTTCGACCAAATTTGATTACCATAAAAACAGTTCTAGTGTGTTAATCTTAAAAGATAGACATATACTGTCGTGGACATTTTTTTAGATCATTTCAATAGGAATAATTCTTTCATACATATATTTTTGGTATCTTGAATCGTTTTCGCAACGCATGCAACGAAAGCCCTCGAGAATGAATAATTTTCCCCGTTTTTTCCACATTTTCCATTATTTCTTCGCTCCTAATTGTTGCAGCGTGATGTTATATAGCCTATAGCCTTCCTCGATAAAAGGTCTATTCAACACAAAAAAAAAAATTCAATTCGAACCAGTAGTTCCTGAGATTAGCGCGTTCAACCAAACAAACAAACAAACAAACAAACAAACTCTTCAGCTTTATAATATTAGTATAGATTTTAATACAGCTAGCTATGAATGAGCCACCAGTTTATTATTTCCATTATCAACATTGTAACCTAAAGGCTGTACAGTAAGGTCATTTTGATAAGGCTGATGTGAACTTCGTTTTCCGAGATGTTTGTGCAGGTACAGTAACTGACCAATCAAAACACGGCGGCCATGACAGTGTTTTGTGATGCGCTACTTCGTATTGGCCATGGATGTATTTATGTCCATGGTATTGGCTCACTATCCTACCGCCCGCACTCCCCGCCTCCTACCACCATTTTGGTCTTAAAATCGACATCTGCGCAGCCACTCGTAGCCAACTTCATATCAGCCGAGTATAAATGACCATACTGTAGTGTAGCTGTAGCTATAGCTGTCCCACTGCAGGGTATGAGTCTCGTCTCGCAGTGTCAGGGATCATTTAACAACTGAATAGTTCCAGTTTATCTTCATTTTTTCTCGTAAGGTAAGGGGACTTTTGAAAAAATTCCCTCTTAAGCTTTGGTTTCCTAGGAAAGCGGTGCCGTCATGTAGCGGCCGTAATATTACGGACGCAAGTAGACGGCCGTCTTGACGGTGATGACATGTGAAAAGTTCCACGGCCGTTTTAACACACCGTCACTCATTTTAATAATTAATAATTCATCAGAATTTAATATTTCTCCACTTTCACGCCACCAATTCTGTTTTAGTTGACTTTTTTCTTTACTTTTTATTTTTTTGACGTTTATCCGAAAAAAAAACACAAATACATATTAAAAATAGCTTCACCGCTATCAATAAAACGTTGACCAAACCATCGGACACCAACAAGACGGCCGTCATGCAAATGGCGGCACCGCTTTTTACGTTACGGTGTCAGTTACCGCTCTCTAGGAAACCGCGCCATTTCGTTTACATAGACAACGTTCTAATGACGTCATTCACCGCTGTATTACGGCCGCTACATGACGGTACCGCTTTCCTAGGAAACCAAAGCTTAAGTAACGAAAGAATTTTTAACATATCCATTGATTTCTTCGTTTGAAACCAGTATCTCATGGACTCTTAACTCGAGTTATTGTAGAGCCAGAGTTGTTGGAGAGCCAGTATAGTAAACCCAACTTAACCTTGAAATGAAGAGAGGCGCTGTCGGACGCATTGCATCAATCATTGCCCGCAATTCGACAGGTAGTAACTGACAGATGAATGACCACAACGTACTCATGAATGACTTTTTAACATGGCGGCATTAGTTCCAATTTTTGCCATTTCAGAGATAAGTTGGGCGCACTATAGTGTATCCTTACTAATATTATAAATGTGAAAGTGTGTTTGTTTGTTTTTTTGTTTGTGACTCTTTCACGTCGCAACATGTTCGATTTGGTGCCAACATCACCCTTCCATCATTACCTACACCACTCGCCGAAGATTGAAGTTCCATCCACATCGCTTGGATCTGTGGCGAACAACTACAGTTCCATTTTCACGATCATTTTTGCCGCGAACTTGCAAGCTGTGGAATGAGCTTCCTTCTGAGGTATTTCCGGAGCGCTATGACATGGGGTTCTTCAAGAAAGGTGTAAAAAGAGCTCTCCTTCAGGGCCGGCGTTGCACTGGCGGCTCCCCTGGTGTTGCTTGTGTCCATAGGCGACGATGACCACTTACCATCAGGTGGCTCGTCCGCTTTTTCGTCAGCCCTTCAGGCTATAAAAAAAATTGTTATTATGTGGTATGGTTTGTGTATGGGGATAGTTAGGAGGGTGAAGAGTGACGTAGGCTACTTTTTACCGTGGAAAAACATCTCATTCCTATGGGAAGATAGATGTTTTGTTAGTTGCTAGATATTTAGTTCCGGATGTTGTTAATAGATGGCGTTAGTAAAATTCATTTGCGAGTTCTGAATCACATAGTAGATGTAATTTACTTAAATCATAAGGCAAATGTTATATCTGATGTTGATGACTGATTTTCCAGTATGTCATATTATAGGCTTATCTTTGGCCGAGATTCCTACGGGAGCGGGACCTACGCGGCTGTTACCTACGGGTCCCGAAGCGAAGCGCGAGCGGTTCTCTAATCTCTAGTGGTCAAATAATAATTTATCAACGTGTATTCCAGAGCCCCCCGCGCAGCCTTCAGAGCAATCCCCCCCGCCTGCCCCGACGCCCCCGGCAGCGCTAACGCCCCCGGCACCAACTCCCCCGGCAGCGCCCACGCCCCCAGTGGCGCCCCCGCCCCCGCCGCCGCCGCCGCCGCCCCCGCCGCCGGCAGTGTTCCTGCCGACCGGCGGTGTGGACGACATGGCCAAGATGCTTGCCTGCAAGGGTGGGAATTTGAAGAAGAGCAAGCAGAATGATGGTGAGTTTTGATCACAGACTTATAAAAAAAAAGAAATTAGTACGAGTAAACATGGGTAACTCAACCAAAACGCTTGAGCTGCGGTTCAGCTCGCAGTTCGCATATGTGAGTCAGCGCTGCGAACCGGCTCACAGATCAGCTCAAGTTGCCTACTTCATTTTCGTGGTATGATCTACAAATTGCGAGTCGGCGAATAACTCGTAACGCGGCTACGGCTCGATTGAGCCGCCATGAATCAAATAACTTACCGCGTCGGTGAATCAAATAACTCGACGCGATCTAGCGGAGCTTTATGTAAACATTTAGCCACTTCAGATGTTTGATGCTTCAGTTCTATGCCTCTATCTCAGTATAAGTTGAGTCATGAGTTGCTGATTTAGACTTTGAGCCGCAGCTAAACAGCTCAAGTCCATGCGATCTGTGTATTTGAAGCGAGGCGGAATTTGAATGATGAAATCGAATTGCCGTTCTTGGTCTGGGTGTGTGTCCTTGTCTTGTGTGTTGTCCATGGCACCCACGACACAGGGAATCCTAGTGTGGGGCTATGAGTGTTAAGCGTTATTTATTTACTTATTCAACCTGCTAGACTTCCTTATCCTCTGCGTTCAGAGAAAGACACCCTTGCTCAACACCACTAACGCTGACACAATAATTTCCAGGCGGCGCAATAGACGCGATCGTGGACCAGATCAAGGGCGGTAAGTTCCAGTTGCGGCCGCGGGAGGTCTCCACTCGTAGGCCAGACGAGCCGCCCGAGGCTGTGAAAGAGATGCTGCAGATCCTGGGCACGCTGCGCAAGAGGCGACAGCACTCCAGGTCTGATGGCTGCTGAGTGTACGGGAGAAGTGTATAGGGAATATAACGCAAAGCTCGGCGTAGATGGCGCCGTCAGCACGTACAGAAAACAAATCATAAGGGTGCGGTTCCACTGAGGCGGAGCGGAGCAGAGCGGAGCGCGACTCACCAATCACATACATGGCTTGAAATCCACATCTCATTGTGTCTCGTGTGGTTTTCAAGCCATGTGATTGGTGAATCGCGCACAGCTCCGCTCCGCTCCGCCTCAGTGGAACCGCACCCTAAGCCGCGTTTCGTAACTTGACCAAAACGTTCAAATTTCTATGAAAAAGTGTCGTTTTGGGCGTTTTCGTCCAGTTACGGAACGCGGCGGTGTATGTGCTAGTGCTGCACTCTGGCGCCAAAAGTTGGCCGTAAGTTGGTCAAAAACTTTGTTTACTGTGTATGCTAATGCTGCACTCTGTCGGGATAATTTGGCAGTAATATCTCCTATTGGGGGCGGTGGATGGTTGGTGGTAAAAGGAAATACTGCAGATCCTCAGCATGCTATGTAAATGGAAACAGCACTCGAGTTCTGATGGGTGCTGACCGGCTCTTGGAATAGGTGGTATGGTGACCATCTGCAGGCTGCGTCATGGGTGTGGGTGGATGGTTGGTGATGCAAGTTGTGGTCACTGACCATCCGTCTACCATCTACCGACAGATGGTCAATACGTGTCGTATGTTAACAGCTGATTAGTAATAACGCTCGTTTTAGCTGTTTGGTGATGATAGTCGGTGACCATCCCTGACCATCTACCGACCGATAGAAAACACGTGTTAGCAGCTGATTAATACCACTCGCCCTCGCTATCTAATAACGATGGTAACTTACCATCCACCGCCCGACGGTATAAGCGTCCGGTAGATGATCGCTGGCAATCAATGACTCGTCATTAGGGATCCAAGTTTGCTAATATACAAATGCTTCAACTATAAATACCGAACTTGACCAGCCCATACATTACGCAAAAGTAGTCATTGATTGAGCACTTGTGACTTTGTGACCATCCACCACTGACGGTCGGTAAATACGTGCTATGTATTTTTTGTACGAGTGTGACTTGATTATATGTATTCAAGTTTATTATAACAAATACTCATTATTGAGACAAAATTCCCTATAGCTCATTGCGGATATGGGATCAGACGAAAAACCGTAATCATTTTCTATATAGTCTTCATAAGACATCGATTGGATTTGCATGTAAAGTTTAGTAAATCGTTTGATTCATAGTTTACACTTCAAACAATTTGCGTATTAATTTTATTGTCGGTTGTAAGAATGACGATATTTCTCACCCAATATCTTTCTGAAGTCCAAATTTTAATATAAAGTTTAATTAATACATCATGTATTGTGTACTTATATATTTTCTTCATAATATACAGACAATTTTACATCCATAAGGTGCGTAAAAAATTTAACGAGTATTATGTATTTTATTAGGACATATCAATGATATTTTGAAAAGTATATTTTGGTGTTTGGAATTTTTACAAGTTATTTTTACAAACAAATAAAATTTAAATGTATTAAATATTACGCTAAGACTGTTACTGGTTAGTAAAGCGAATGCCATTATGATAAGTAAATAATAAGGTGTTGCCATGTTAAAACTAAGTGTTGCCATTGTATATGCGGTGAGATCATTATACAATTTATTGAAAGGCATAATGATATAAAGGATTAGTTTATTACAAAGAAGATATTATTTAAGGAAATTTACTCTCAATTTTAGAAAATAATGACATTTTTATTTACAACTAGAGTAATAATTATCATGTAATCATCGTTAATTGATCTGAATACTCTTATTTTTTTAATATAAATAAGTATAGTTTTGCATAGATATTATTGTTATATGTATATTATTATTATTGTTATAATCATATCACATGTGTTTAAATTAAGTTATTATAAGAATATTTTTATTGTGGTTTACGAAATTATACTTATTTTCGTGATGCATCGGGATTGTAGTAAAACGGCTAACTTCGCATTTATACGTCTCTTTCGCACGCGTCCATTATCGTGAGTTAGATAAAGACATACCTACATCCCGATATTTCTATTTACGTAAAAGGATAACTTCCAGAGAGATTGTATGAGTGAGAGTTACCTCGTGGTGCCATTGTTGAGTTGCGTGGATGATTATATTTTAAGGTATTTTGTAAAGTATTATTACTTTGAAGTGAAATATATTGTTCTGACTTAATACTTTGATCTTTCTATTATCCCTTATTTAAGAATTTAGTATCCAAAACTCTAACAGCATCCTCCTTGTGGGTAAATTATATACGCATTAATAGGGCGGACGGAAAAACTTGTCGTCAGATGTCAATTCAAACATAAAAAAATATCCTAAAAATATTCGGACCATGGCTCGATAAAAATAGCATATTTAATATTTTCTCATATCGTCGTTGTCAAACCAATATCTGCTATGTGCAATTTTTGGAGATGTTGACATTTTGACTCTTAAGGCTAGTGTACTAACCTATCTTTCGTATAGAAAGACTGCTATGTAACTCTAAGCTTTATACCGTGAGTTACGGTCGGTAAAAAAAATATGCTATGTGCATCAACCAAAATATTGTCAAATAAAAACTGCTATGTGATAAATGTGCACATAGCATATTTTATTTCACCAAAATCAACTGTAATGACGAGTAAAACATCCGCTATGTGGTGCGTCAAAACACATCGGTAAGTGTTTATTTATTAAGTTTTACTTTGATCGCATTACTATTTATTACTAACAATTTAATATTAACAAAGGGTGGTTATCAAGAACTCTTTGTTCTCAAACAATATTGCGTAGTAGTATGGTATAATAATTCTTCACGGTTTATTTACATTTACCCTCAAGCAATGTTATGATACCTATTTTAACCTACCAGTAAATTCATTCAAATCATTACTTTTATATCGTCATTTGATTCGTTGTACGAGCTTGTAAAGTACGTTTTGTCAAGTCGTAAAGCAGTTTATTTTTGAAGTTTAAAATGAACAGAGGAAAGAAATTAGTTAATTTAGTTTTAATGGCCAGGGACAGTAAGTGTTTAGAAGAGACGAATCCAAATTTATTCAATTACATTGAGAGCAGTCACCCATCCACATCTTCTGGTATAAGTGATGAGAATATTTTAGTTGATTCCATCCCTGAAAGAGACAGTAGCTCACCATTTCGTACAACCACAAAAAAGAGGGGCTACATTATTTACAGTAGTGAGAATGATGATAATTTAACACCGGTACCCGAATTGTCTGGAAGAAACATGCCAAGCAGCTCTCAAGCACCTCATTTCCATCAATATAGAACCAAACGTCGGCGTTTACTGGGTAAAACAATACATGGGCTATAAGAAAATACATGGAAAAATAGAACAGAGTGTACCTAAGGATGCCATGTTTTGGAATATGAAATCATGGGGTGAAAAAAAAGCTTTTGTACAAGAATTAGTCGTCAATAGAAATTTACGTAAGCAACGAAAACGTGATAATTCTATTACTTCCAGGAAACAAACTGGTTTTGATATATTTTTGCCAAAGTTTGATTCTCAAAATACCAGAGTAAAAGTGTGCAGATTGTTTTTTGAACACACTAGATATCGGACGTGATTAATTTTTGCTTTGGGTTAAGAATAATCCGTTAATAGCAGTTACGACAGATGTTTATGAAACCCCCACTACTTTAACACGTTCCCTGCGGCACAGATTTTTCTGTACTTTCCATTACTGCGTTACGAGGCGTTTTAAACCTCGTCCTAAACCAGACATTGTGGCGGCACGAGGCATATTAAACCCCACCGCCCGTAGGAGACAAAAATCCTTTTTTTGGCGCCAAATAAAACAAATTGTACGGTTTTTGTCGCGATTATTATTAACAATGAATTGATGAACCTAAATCTGCCGCCGCCCGTGGTTACATAAGTTAGTTTAGATTCTATAGGTAAAATAAAACGTGGGATCTGATGTACCTCGTACCGCACTGAAAAATGGCAGTTTTTCATATTATTTAGTGATGGGAAAATAAATATCGATTTTATATATTGGTATTTTATTTTTAAAATTTATGGGTGTTTCTCATTGAAACAGTTCAAACAATAATATTTTTTGCAACCAGTACATTCTGTGACAATTTTCTTTACTTTTTAGTCTCCCTCACGACTTGTTAGGTGCGGAGTTTTTCGTAACATCCTACACATCTCCTCTTCTTTGATCCCTTTTCGAGATGATGTACCTACTTTGTTTGCAATGGGTTCTGAAAAGTAGGGTCGAGCTTAGTAGATTAATTTAAGAGTAAGGAAATGGTGGGTAAACTTGAGTAAAGTTGGTTAGATTAGAATAGAGAAGAGTTGGGTAAAGTTGGTTAGAGTACTGAAGAGTCGAGTACAATTGGGCAAAAGCATTAAATTTTGATGAGCAAAACACCATTTGCCGGGTCCGCTAGTTAACTCAATAAACAAACATACCATAATTTATCATGATTAACAACCTATTTGAAGAAAGTTACTCAACAAGTCACATTCACGTTTCTATTAACGATATAACAAGTAGTTAGGATGTTTGAAGATTACCTGTATCCACATCCAAGTCGTTCTCTGTAAAAGCTTCGAATGCGTTGCACAACACTAACCGCATGAAGCTAGCGTAGGGTGCGGTACGAGGTGCGCGGAGGTACGAGGCGTTTGCAACCTCGTTCCGCACAGCGTTAGAATTTTATTAGTTCAGTGCGGCACGAGGTCTAAGAAACCCGGTATTAAGGTGGATATACCATAGAACTAGGAATTAATAGCACATCTCAGATATATAGTTATCTTTTTCCTACACTGAACCAGATGGAAGTTATGCCTCCCGCACGACAGAGAAGTTTAAGTTTTTTCTTACCGCTATAACGTCGAGACACGGACGAGGTGTTTTAAGCCTCGTTTCGCACTCATCGTGTTAATACGTCGTCGTAGTGTCCCACTACAGCAATGCACGAGGAACTGTGTCTGAATGGTTGAATTTACTTCCTAAGGTACCCAGTCATTAGTGTCGAGCATCATCACAGCGTATTTACGTTGAGTCAACTTTTAGATCATACATGCACATGTTTTTAGTTTACAAAACGTGGTGTACTCAACAAAATAAAAAACTTCGCCATCCACATGACTTTACGGTACTTCCTCAACGAAGGCGTCTTCCTCGAACGTATCCTGGAACCTTCAACATTGTATGACGGCCCATTAGAAATAACTCGATCTAAATTCAATCATTTTATGATTGTTTAAAGTATAAGACTGATTAACGCCTGTATTGTCATTGAATATTAATAAAACATTAATAAAATTAAGCATGTTTTTTTACTAATACCTGCTATGTATCAATATTTTAACAATTAAAATCTGCTATGTGACCATTTTTTCTCTAATTATGTAATAATAAATTAATTATTATATTTTAATATTTTAAATGCAAATAAAATAACGTATAAAACATATAACTGTAATTTTAGTTAATTAAAAAAAATCTTCTTCATATAAAAATTTACAGGAGAACGTTTTTATTCAATATCTCAAATTTACACTTTTTGCACATAGCAGATATTGGTTTGACAACGACGATATATAAATATTTATTATCCTTTTTACTATACAATGCTATAAATAAATATTTAAAACACTGAATCTTGATTTCATAAGAACAATATAAACAGCGCTGGAAAGTAACATTCTGAACGAAGATGTTTTGGTCTCACTCTTGCTTTTAATTGGTACTAAAACCTCATCAAATCTGAAAAGGAATTATGCAACTTTAGTATTTCTTAACGCAAACTAGCATGCAGCACCACCCTTCCGCTGCCGCCCATGACAACTGTGACCGACCTAGAACTAGACACAAAGGGCCTAGGATGGTTAGTCCAGTTAGTAGAAGGTTTGTCAATAAGAGTGAGGGCAGGGACTTAGTGCTAGTTAATCCTGTTAATTGATGTAATTAGTAATCACGTTAGTTATTATTGTCAGTGTGAATCTCGTTCTAATTCGGTCTCATACGCGTTGCTACCCCTGAGGACGATGATGATGATGTAAAGTGTAACCGGCTCCATAACACTTTCTCTTGTGGTGCCCTCTGCTGACAACGGACGAAGCTATGGCTCATCGCGGCTTGTATTGAATGAAGGTCGCAAGGTTTAATAAATAAATAAATACCTACACAGAATATTTACACACCCCTCTGAGAATGAGGAATTGCTACTCCCCGTTAAAACAAAACTACTACAAGGCGTTAGGCATGGCCCACCTGCTTAGTACACCTATATAATATTATAAGTGGACCACGGCCACTTTTTCTTACCTGTGCTGTGCTGCACCTTAAGGACCTACTACCTACCTAGATGAATCACGGACACTTCTTGCCGACGGCCCACCGGAATAATTTAATGGAATAGCAAATTGATCTATTTGTGATTTTTTTTCTGAGCTCCGACCAACAAAATAACTAATAAAACATTTAAAAGTTTGGCATTCATGCATTTAATTCAAGCCTTTAAGTCATTTCCTTCACTTGCATATCAGTGTTTCGTTTTTCTTTTGCGACTGTGATTGGCGTTTGAAGTACCAGGAGAGCAGAACAGGGTACACTTTCCGTAATGAAAAATAAACAATGAAAGGCCATGGCAGGTTAAGGGAACATCTTGTGCCTTAATAGCCTTTCAGCTTAATTTTTTTTCTGATGATAGGTCACAACGTTAGTATGTGCTATACTAAATTTCAGCATTCTGCTCTTCTTATTTTCTAAGAAATAAAATAAATAAAAAAAAATTATTTTCATGAATATTTCTGCTTTAATGGAACGAATAATTTCGTGCTTCATACACATAATACACTTAACTAAGACACATAATATGTCACTATGAACCGCATGACATTCCATATAAAAAAATAAAAATAGATGTGTTGACATTTTTCAATTGTTTTTTTTTATTACTTATAAGATAGAGACACCTCCAATTTTTTTACTTATGATAGCAATTTTAATCAAATATAACATATATTTAATTCAAGCTTCTAGCATTGGTGCATCATAACAAAAGAAACGCTCGACTCAATCGTCCTCGTCACTATTTTCATTAATTACAACACAAGCCATTTTTGTATAGGTTGCTTAGTTTCTCGGCTGGTCTTGGTATTTTATTTAAAAACCTACCATGTGACAAATAATACACGATTGCAGCAATATGGGAGCAGCAGCTGACTGTACGTAAACCGCAAGCACACTCACAGAAGAAACTCTTAATACCTACCGTCAATTTCATTTGGTATATATTCGACAAAACAACGATAACGTATTTTGGACATGGACTGGACCTGCATTTTTAATACGTTAGATTGGTCTTTTACGCATTGCATGTTGATAGTTCCATCCTCCAGAATCATTTCACCTAAATACGAAATAGCTTGCCCCATTTGATATACACCTGTAAAAAAAATAATTAGTTGTTGTTCTGTCAATTCCGGAAAATCAATGATCAATCAATCAAGGGTGGCGCTACTGTCTTGGTATTTTTCTGACAACAGTATAACATTTGCATTAGTTCCAATTTTGGCCACCGGGTCAGATAAGTTTGTGGCACTGTACAATTTACCATTATTACGTCATCAAAATGGCTGACAAGTTCTGACCGCGTTTTTCCGGAAATAAAAAAATAATTAATATTTTCTTTTATTTTAAGGCGAGAAAGCGTGTTTATTTTGCCGAAATATATTTTTTGTTGCTTTTTATTAGGAAAATCAAGTTTATTTTTCACTACCGAAAGTACCCTATTGCTGAGGTAGTTACTAAATATGTTTTGTTAGTCTACCCGCGCACAATGAAAAGTCACGTTAAAAACGAAAACGTACGACACTTAGCGTAAATCTTTATTCACTCATGCTTTCATGCCATAACGTGGTTTAATTCACATTTAAGTAGTCCATCCAATCATAGTGTTTTGTTTTTCTTTTGCGACTGTGATTGGTGGTCGAGGTACCAGGAGAGCAGAGTTGCTGAGGTGGTTAATAAACGTGTTTTTCATCACCCCTATTCGAAAAAGACGACTTGGTTCGGACATAAGGGGTTCCAAAGTTGCTGTTTTCTATTCAGCGGGCCGAAATGAATTTTCATACAATTTTTCCTGCCGGCTAGATCTTTTCCGTCCTATTTTGAATTTAGAACATTTTAGTATTTTGCGCTAAAGAAATCGAACACAAATATTGTTTGAATAAAGAATGTCTGGTTCGACGCGAGGGCCCGCCAGCTGAATAATAAAAAAAGAAATCAAATTAAGATCGCTCGAACTATTTCCCGCGTTTTCGTGCATTTTTACGTATTGTTAGAAATTTTGTTTTGTTTTGAAAAAATGAGTTCTTCCAACGATAGTGAAAGTATCCTCCTGATAGTGTAAAAACTGAAGCGAGTAATGTGATGAATAGTTTATTACCTGCGAAATCCCGGATAATAAAGAATTTTTAAAATATTTGAAAAATATTTGAAAGCCCATGATAATTTTTTGGAATGGAGAAATGCACGTATTATTTATTTTACGTATTATTTTCTATTATATATATATATTATTTTCTCATAGTGGGTGATGAAAAGTAGAGTGTATCACTCGGGTGCAAGTATATTTTTGGCTCGGGCGACGTACTTTGAATCCCTCGCTACGTTCGGGATTCTACTAAAGAATCCCTCGCTACGCTCGGGATTCTACTCTAGAATCCCTCACTTCGCTCTGGATTCAAAAAACGCCCTCGCCGAAAAAATATTACTTTGCACCCTTGTCATACAATCTACTATTATCAGCCTACCCACGCATAATGAAAATTTTTCATTTATTCATGCATTTAATTCATGCCATTTGTGTTATCAGTATACCCGCGCACAATGATTTTTTTCATTCATTCGTGCATTTAATTCATGCCATTTGATTTATCAGTCTACACACGCACAATGATTTTTTTTATTCATTCATGCGTTTAATTCATGCCATTTGTTTTATCAATCTACCCGCGCATAAGGAAATTTTTTATTCATTCATGCATGTAATTCATGTCACTTTCATTGTTCATCATATACAATTCATTTTTTTTCGTGCATTCAATGAATGGTTTCCATTCATTATTTTATTTTACTTTATTCTACTCTACTTACTTACAAGTTACAACACTCAAATTTCAAAAATGGATAGTAGGTAACACAGATGGATTGTAAAAAAAATAAAACATATATATTTAAATAATTTATTCATTGACGTCGTAACAAGTGCTTCACCAAACTTGTACTAAATAAAATAAAACATAAAAAAAACAGTATAAATCTTTGAAACTGTAACTGATTTAAACAAAGAAATGCCCATTGGACGGACTCTGATTAAACTATTAAGTACCACATAACAAGCCGTTTTGGTTTTCAAAAATATTAAAGTTCTATTTTTACAGACAAAAAATAATATGTACCTACTACAGATTAAAACAACACAATATAAATTACTAAAAATTAAAAACAATGTACCTACATAAAAATATAAGTAAATTGATTTGACAAATGACAATAGAAGAACAAATTCAAAACAAGGCCAAATCGTTAACGTTATTAACTTTTGATATTAAAATATCTTCAGAATTCAATGTACCTATTACAAAATTATGTTTCCTGGCCACTTATAAAAAACCATGGTCGAACATTGAACTGTGTTCCTTATTTGATTTTAAATCATTTACAGCTAAAACAAGCTTACTGTGTAAGTTCTGTCACAGATCATTAACATTTCACTAAACTACCATCATCTTCATTTACCAAATTGGAACGGCTGCAGTCTAACACTGGATATGTTATGGATAGCGAATACAGAATACATGAACACTGGTCTTGCTTCCCAGGGGACGGGCCGAGAACTAACCAGACCAACAAAAAAAGAAAAAATTAAATACTGTTCTATTTTTAAATCAAATAAAAAATAGTAGCTTATAGTTCTGTGATAAAATCAAATATTGTGTACCTAAATAAAATAACTTATACCTCTAACAACAAGAAGCACTACAAAGGTACGAACTACGAAGCTATGCAGCCGGTGTACTTAACTAATGTTAAATTTATTGTACTGCGATGTTATTTTTTTCCTTGGTCCCATTTACAATCATTTTCTACACTTATTCCTTAAACTAAGTACATACATTTAAAATATTACTACTTCACAACCTCTAAATCTGAAAATATTTTTTTATTTTATGCGTTCTCAAAGCTAACAGTACTTACACTTTTCGAGCCATCAATATTGTGTGATTGTAATACTGTCAAAATGTGTTAAAATCTTGTAAATACTTTGTATAAACAATACGATATTCTAATACAAAACTACGTACATATTATTAGAAAGTCAAGTGAATGTAATGAGCCAATATTTTTACGTCGTTGAAAAACTAATATTTTTAGATTACGAATTCTTTACATTTTAAATTAAATTTTTTGAGGATATTCATTACCTTTTAAGTTCTTTAAAATATGTGAGCAATTGTTTAATATCCATTCAGTTGACGACAAGTCACAACTGTTCCAACTACCGTCAAATTAACTACCTACAAAAAAACATTAAGGCCCACCCACACCAGCATTGCCGTTTCAATATTCTTTAGTGAGATACCGGTAATGCACCAACATAATACCGGTATCTGAACAGCACCACTTAATTTAGAAAGCTCGAGTGTCATTAGTTGATTTCAAATTAAATGCCAAAGCTGTAGAGCAGTGTGATATCCCTCAGCACAACGCTAATGCGGACTTAACCTTCACGTTATTAATATCAGATCTCAAGTCCAAGGTTCAGATCATTAATAAAATAGTCCTCGTACACAACAGGTCACTCTAGGATCAAAGATTGTACACACTAGTGTTGAGGCGGAGCAACTTGCTATGTTGTTCTGATATGCTTTATGACCAATCCATAGACAATATCGATGTTCAAAGCACCACAGACTTGATATCCGATAATAATGTAGCTAAGGTCTACTTTAATTCAATAGACCTAAGAACCTCGCCAATAACAGATTCGTCGCAGCGCTTTACAATATATTGCATAAGTAGTTACCAAAATAAACAATGAACTCTTAAACTATAATATTCATTATGAAGAAAAAATATCAAACTTATAATGAGGTCAAATGAGTTTCATCAAGCAAAGTACTTTTACGTATTATTCTGTCTTGTAACTTAAGGTACCTTAACTTAATTAACCGTAATAACAGATAATTTATACCGGTATTAAAAACCGGTATTGCAATGCAAAGCGCTGCGACGGTACCCATCGGTCGTAGAGGGCGCCTTACACGGTGTACTCGCGGAGCTTGTCGACGACGAGTTGCCGGTTGCGCTGGATCCAGTCGATGTTGACGCGCGCCTTCTCCACGCCCTGCTGCACGGCGATCAGCGACTCCTCGAAGTACTTCGAGTTCTCGTCGCGCCACTTCAAGAACTGGGAGACAAGAATGAAAGGTTATTAAATGTAAATTATGTCAACAAATCGTTTCACCATTTGAATTTGAAGTAAGGCTTATGTTACCCGACGCGAAGCCAGATAAGCGTCTTTCGAAAAATGGAGCTTTAGTGTTTTCGGCGAGAGCATGTCAGTGTCTCCAGGTGTAAATGTGATTGTAATCCGTAATTCTGATGACATTATGTCCATATTGAACCCATATTTATGATAGTAGTGGGTTACCTGGTCCAGTTCCTTCTGCGTGGTGAACTGGTTGAGCAGCGTGGCCACGATGTAGCCCAGCCGCCGCTTCTGCCCCTTGAACCTGAAAATATTATATATATAGAGGGTAGTTTATAAATGTTCAGTGACTAGTTTACGAATGCCAAGCGTTTATAAAAACCACTGTACTTTTGTTATCAGTGGTAAGTCTATTAAGACAATTCTATGTAGTAGGATAAAATATGAATAACATTATTTGGATCGTTCCTAACTTTTGACGTTCGTTAATTTCAACTGTTATTGTCTAATGACTAATATATAATAGTATAATTTAAAATACGTCTGATAAGATTTAATTAGAGAATAGATATTTCTCCGTACTTGTCGTGTATAGAAACGAGCAATACCGTCACCAGACGCCAATCCAACACAACCTGTTACATATCACCGCTACCAACTCGCACCATAACACACAGACGATACTTACGCGTTATAAATGTCGTGTATCCGGTCGTAGATGAAGTCGCGGGCGACGTAGTAGCCCACGGTGGAGCGCGTGACGGCCGTGATGACGGCCGCCGCGTCCTGCCGCCGCACCTCCGAGCCATCGGTTATGGCCCACTCCAGGTACCTGCCACAGACGAGGGGAGGGTTAGGGGAGAAGAAGAAACAATTCTGTCAGTTGTAGTTAAGGCAAAGTTTTTATATTGCATCATGTAATTTTTGAAATTGAAGTTACAGCATCAAATGTATGTCATGTTTGCATAATGTTCCCCGTTTCAGACAACATGACTGATAGACCACAGGCCCATGTCAAAAAGCTGTCCAACTGAGTGCTGGTGAGAATTCAAAAGTGCAACCCTCGACTTTTTCCCCTTGTCGCATGATTTTTGTACGGCGTTGCGGAATAATGGATTAGAAGCTGTATTGAAACAGTATGAAACTGATGCCGTACAGAATCAAATGACCAAATTTACCCTGGAATTGTCAAAAAATCAAAAAAATTACCGACTTTGTGGCGCACCATTTTTTTACGGGACTGCGCGCTTTCTTATTATTTTTCATGGATCTATCGATGGTGAAAATGCCGTACAAAAATATATGACCAAAATGTACTCGGGTTACCCTTGTTTCGTAAAAAACTTTTGATATAATTTTAATAAATCGAACAACGTTTAAGATAATAATCAGTTTGTATAATATCATTTGACATAATTTTCATTTGATCGAATATTCATTTTGTTTAATATTGATTGACATAATGTTCATTTGATCGAATATTATTTTATACAATGTTCATGAAATGTTCAGGTTATAAACGCCCTAAAGTCGGTTCTGGCACTCGCCGGCCGCTGCCGCGGCACGCTCGCTTCGCTCGCTCGGCTCGTGCGATGGTTCCTGTTAACCTAACACGCTCGTCGCTTCGCTCCTCGCTAACCTAATTACTTTAATTAAAATTAGCGCATTTGAACATTCGATGAAAAGATATTATTCGAAACAAATGATGATAAGAAATAAAATTATGGCAATCAAATATTCGATCAAATGAATAATTATGTGAAATGACTTTATTCCAACTAAAATTAGTCGAAGCGATTTTCGACGAAAAGTTGTTATACCAAACAAGAGGCACCGAATGTACTCACTCTACCTGCACTTTTGAATTCTCACCAGCACTCAGTTGGACAGCTTACAAGTGGCGTCATAGTGCTGAATCTTATTATTTTGTGCTCTTATATCGTCCTATATACATCACCTGGTGGTTCATATTATGACCCATCCATTTTTGACATGGGCCTGTAGTCTATGAAACTGGGATTTGCGAAACGTATATGACTTGTTTCCTAAACATGTCGGATTTTCGATCGGTCTGCGGGCTATAGGTAATCACGCTGCTGACAAAATATCACAATCACTTGACGTATACGTTGCTACAATTTGGGCACAATTGCATAGGAATATGCCGTACAATCAGCCTACAAAAATATTTTATACCAAAGTAAGTAAGGACATCAATAGGTATATACTTATATAGGGTACATTTAGACTGTATATATATGAGCGGTGTAAAAATCTTCGATAGCGATTCTGGTTTCGTGACGTCACGATCTAACGTAATCTCGCCACTGTAGTTTACAATCAATCGTCTCTGGACATTTCTAAGCGAATGAATACTTTACAGTAGGTTATCACTAGACATTCCAAAGCGAATCAAGAGCAAGTTCACTATGGCAGCAACAGTACATACTGCGACAGTATCCAGACGTCCCGCGAGCACGCCAGCGCGCCGAGCAGCATGTCGGCCGCACTGGCCACGTTGGTGGCGCGGCGGCGCGCGAGGGCGAAGCGCCACTCCGCCACCGAGCCGCGCGCCACCGCCACGCAGTACACCGTGCGACGGAGGTCTAGCGGGATGCTGGGGGTGAAATGTCATGAATGAGTGAACAAAACGATCGAATCAAATATGATAACATACTCTTAACAGATTAAATTAAGGGTCCCCGCAGACTGATTGCAGCCACCGGCGGCTGTAGCGCTGTGGCGTTTCTTTTTAAAAGCGCGGTCCGGCCGACAGCCGCTTCGGCTGAATCCTGCTCACTGTTATTGCAGCTGTTGGCCGGATCGCGCTTCTAAAAAGAAGTGCCACAGCCGCCGGTGGATGCAGTCAGTCTGCGGGGACGGTAAAGGATAATCTACTTTGCAATGAATGATGAAACATGAACCTCCCTGAAAAAAATCCTAGCGGCACCCATGACCATCGCTGTAACAAATCCCTACGATGAGTTTTGAAAGTAGAAGCAACAAAAAACACCCAAAGACTTCTTTTACGACTCACAGATACAGATTGCACCTACAGTTTACGGGCAAATCATAAGTACCAGGTTACCAGAAGTCAGCAGAACACTCACGGGTTGTTGGTGTCGGGGCCGTCGGAGTCCATCCACTGGCGGTACATGTCGATGGCGTTCTCCTCGCAGCCCGGCACCTTCATGCGGCACGCCCAGCTGCTCGTCATCGTCTGGAATACATCGACACTTTATGTTACCCTTGGCTCAGTTGGAAGAGATCCTAATTTTATAAGGAATTAAGGGAGGAAACGAGGATGCACTATCATTCTGTTGCCGCCCATGACCATCCTGACAGATCTAAAACAAGACTCTAACGGGGACTATGACAGTCATTCCAATTAACGGATGGTTTTAGAATATTAGTTGCGTTGTTTCCAAATATAAGGATGGGGGCAGGAATGTTCAGGGATCGTCTGTCCAGCTTATAGAAACTTAGTAATATTCCAGTCATGTCGTGATCTTTCCCGGGGTGAACTTACCGCCTTAGGACGAACCCTTCATCTAAGCATGAACTGTTTTTATTTTCCATTTTACCGAAGTAAACCTCACCTGCATCTTAACGCTGTTCAGATCATCGCCATTGAGTATAGCCTTGACAGCCAGTCCACCGGCGCGGCGGTAGGCGTCGCCTATGAGCCGGCGCACGAACTTCTGGAAGGCGCCGTAGTCGGGCGAGCGCTTCAGCACCGTCTCCAGCTTGGCCAGCGCCGCCAGCCCCGTCGACAGCGGGAGGTACTCCGTCTCCCGGCGGAGGTAGCTCGCCAGTCTGTAAGTTTGGGAAGTTTTGATAGCCTATATGCGCTTTGGTACATTTTGCTAAGCTAAATGCAGATATTTGATTCATTTTGCCAGCGTACGTGCACACGTTTGTTAAATTTTACTAGCCTAGACATACACACATATTTTGGTACATGTAGCAAGTTTGATAACCACTCGCTCACACTTGGTACATGACCGCATGGTATTCAATGGCAAAGCATCAGGCCGACTGCAAGCGAGCACAAGCACAGACTTTACACTTTGCGTCAAATATTCATGAAGTATTGGAACAATTTGCCTGCAACCGTATTAAGGTCGAAACTGAAGAGGCTTCTAAGGTTATAGGTTTAGAAAACTTACTTAACCATCCTACTACTAAACATTAGATGGGATTTTAATCAAGCACTACTTAACTGTGTAAAAACTGAATCAATAAAACAAGATCTCACTTGAGCGCAACACCATAATCTAGATGGTTGGTCCAGGCGAGCGCGAAGGCGTCGGACAGCAGCTGCACGCGGCCGAGCGCCGGCACCGCCGCGTACTGCGGCCCGCGCAGCGCCGCCGACAGCAGCTCCCAGTTGCGCTGGTCGTAATTCACGCGGTACGGCGCTGGGGGGCAGGTGGTGGGACCAGGTTAAGTTGAGCTCGTCGCATTGGGGGGGGGGGGAGGTCAGAGCTGTTTTGGTGCCAGTGTATATTTAGCTCGTGGCTCGAGGAGAGTTGTTGTATGTCGAGCTCGTGGCATTGGGAGTTGTTGGGTGAAGCGGTCATAACAGTTTTGGTACCAAATTATATTAAGCTCGTGGCACTAGGCTCGTTGCGCGAGAGACATTGACAACACAATAGCACAAATAACACATCACTAACTAATTCAACTCGAGACCCCTAGCTTCCATGGGCAGGTCCATTATGATGATGCAACCCGCAAAAGCCACCTTCAAGCCTTCCTATTTGATGTCATACTTAAATTACAAACAAAGAACTCACCAATCATATCATAGTTGAACAGCACCCACTCATCGCTGCCTGCTCCATGCTCGAACCGATGCTGCGTGGCCAGACCCTCGTTGTCGGCCAGCCACTGAACCTTGCCCTCCGCCCCCGGGGTCTCGCCCTCGCACAGCACGCTCAGCGGCACCCACCAGGATACTGCTGTCTGGGACCGCGCGTCCAGGGATAGGTAGCGTTTCTGGAAAAAAGGGGAAGATGCATTTAAAGGGGTAAGCAAATGAGGTAAGGTTTTTAGCTCCTCTGGGTTCTTTATAATTCACAGAGGTGCATAGACAAATAAGTAGACGAGCTTAACGATAATTAATTAGAGCTTTCGGAGGCTCTTGAGAAAGGACTAGGGAATGGTCCAAATTAGTTGGGGTTAAACCGGCAAAATTACGCGTAGAGTAACCGAAACTAAGTAACTTCCTAACACAGATAAGCAGTCACATTCACCTATTGACCCCAGTACCAATGGCTCAAGTAAGCAACCCACCTGACTGATCAGATGACTGACCAGCATTTGGTGCTGGTGTCATTCGGGAACAAACAACCAACCCACCTGGCTGATGGTCAGCGAGCGGTCCCCGTACTCCCTGGTGACGGTGAGCAGCGGGTAGCCGGTCTGCGTGGTCCAGGTGTCCATGACGGTCTTCACGGTGACGTTGCGGGCCAGCCCGCGCGCCGCCGCCGTCAGCTCCGCCCACAGGTCGTCCTGCGCCGCGTTCGCGTACGAGTACTTCGTCAGGTAGCTGGTGGGTGGAAAAAGGTTTTTTAAAATAAAAGGTTAAGAGAATAGAAAGGTTTTCAAAAGTAGAAGAGAGTCACTTTACAAAGTATTAGGGAGAAGAAAAGAAAGCAAAGGTTATAAAAGGGTAGCAGAGTAACTTTTACCAGTAGGCACGTGTCAACTGTCAATGGCATCAATTAGAATAAAATAGAAAACGATTTATTTCTGGTATATATGTAACACTGAATGGTAATAACTTTATAGTAGGTATTTTTCATTTAGATTATTATTTGGTGCACGAAATTCTTGGGTAAGAGAAAGATTTCCAAAGGCCTTCTGACGGGCATATGTAAAGCACTTGAAATAAAGCTTTGAATGTTTCAGTTGAATTGGAATCGTGTTGAAGTTTAGTAAATGTAATGTCCTTTTCTTCCCTATGTGAAATGAGCTGTGGATCGCACCATAACGATAGTAATAACAAAGGCCATCCTTACTTGGTCAGGGCCGTTCTGCAGACGTCCTCCCCGAGGAACATGAACATCATACGGATGAGCGTGGAGCCCTTGCGGTACGAGATCGTGTCGAAGATCTCCGAGATACGCTTCGGGTCATCGATCGGCACCGACACCTGGAAGGGTACACTGAGTTAGAACATTGCATTTGTGTGGTGAAATCCACACTTTGTATCAATAACTATACATATAATTCGTTTTAACCTTATGTTGTGGTAATTTTTGTCTTAATGTTAATCTCATATAAGTATTTTGACTAAGTTCCTGCATTGGCTTCGCAATGTTTCTCTTAAATAAGCAGATGTTGATATTCTCCACCAATCAAAATTGCCTTAGGGCTACTTCTGCCTGCCTTGTCTTGTTCGTGATAAAATCAAAAATTATTTAAGATTTTTGTGCGGGTTTCACCAATCAACGACAAATTCATCATCTTCAACGTTATGCTAACTGAATGTAGCTTAAATGGTGAATAGCATTCTTGAGTTCGTGTCGAAAGACCAGACCAAAAACAAACTTAAGCACAGCATTATGCGCAATATTAGATGGAAGATGGAAATGTTGATGAAGGCATAACTCACCGGATGCGAAGACTCGAGCGCGTCAAGCGTGAGCACGGACAGTATATTCTCGACGGCATACAGGCTCTCGGCGCGCCAGGCGGGCTCGGCCGCCGCGACGCCCAGCGACGCCGCGTACGTCGCGAAGCCCTCGTTCAGCCACAGGTCCGACCACCACTTCATCGTCACCAGGTTGCCGAACCACTGGTGGGCTAGCTCGTGGGCTATCACCTGGGGAAGATAGTTGGTGATGGTTGGTAGTGTTGTTTTGGTCAGCGTTTGTACAACGCTCGGAGTTGCCTTGCTTTTGGTGAGGTGATTTGCGTTGTACAGACGGATCATTATAATGCATTTATAAAAAAGTATGCAGTGCCCTCTTTTTACAGCCTGAGCAGGCAAACCAGCAGGCGGGTGACCTGATGGTAAGTGATCACAGAAACTTCGTCCCATAGTTCACACGTACGTCGCAAAAAAGAAAATCGTCTGGAGTTGGATTTAACGTTCACACAAATATGCTTACAAGTCTATGGATGTTGATAAAACAAGTACTCGCTTTTCTTTATACCTAAACTTTAACCAAACACCCTTGCCCTCACCTCAGCAACCCTCTCCTTGTTGGTGAACGAGCTTTGATCCTTGTCATACAGCAGCGCGGTCTCCCGGTACGTGATGAGCCCCCAGTTCTCCATGGCGCCCGCGGAGAAGTCCGGGATGGCCACCATGTCCTGCTTCGGCAGCGGGAACGACACGTTGAAGAACTTCTCGAAGTGCGTCAGCACCTTCGGACCTATGGTCGCTGCGTATGATGTCTGCGGAGAAAGGAGATTTGTTCGGGTTATTATATGATGGTGAAGGAAGAGTATTGCATGATGGTCAGTCTATTTTTGTCTTTTGACATAATAATAATAATATCGTTAACGCTTTAAAGCTCATAGCCCGGCGGCTTGCGTCGATCCTAAGTGATCGATAAAGTTAAGCAACTGCGGGCGATCGGTGGTCGAATGGGTGATCACTAATGGCAAAAAACTCTTGAGCATTTTTGTGCTTCGGAGGACACGTAAAGCCGTCGTTAAGCCATGTCTTCGGGCAGCACGAATACTTCCGATACTTGAGTTAGTCACTAACCCCTCCCCCAATCGGGATTGGAGCAGCGTGATGGAGTATGCTTTAGGCCTCCTCAATGATGAAAAGACCCGTGCTCAGTAATTGATGAGTTAAAGCCAAACATAAACTATGTAAAGGATTAGAGAATTATAGCTGTTTTAAGAAGAACTATCGGTAAAATTTGACTGCCCCATCGGCACATTTGTAGTACAGAGCACCGCATCAATACCTGATCAATAGCATCGCTCCTCGCCCATATCCGGAAGGTGGTGGCGGCCAGGTCGGGCGGGCTGGTGACGTGCGCGAACTGCGACACCACGAACGCCACCAGGTACGTCGACATCGGCACCGAGTTCTCGAACTGGTCCCAGACGAAGTCGCTGCTCTCCTTCCTACAACCACAAGAGAACTTAGAGTTGAGGCGCCGAGCATATGGAATTGCCCCTCCCCGCAAAAATCAAGCTTATTACCAGTCCTCACAGTTCAATTTAGCTTGTCAGAAAAATTTACTGAGGACATTCTTAGATAACGCCGTCAATCTTAAATGTACCTTAAACGCATTGTCGGAACGCTGGCATTTGTGTGCCATGTAATTATAAAGAATTCCAGATCGAATTCAAACAGAGTAGGTATAGTAGCGTGAGGTCTCGATAATCCTTTAATATTCAAAGGTATTACTTACAAGATATTAATACTTGAATTGACTTAACAATAGTAATATTATGTGGCGATGATCTTTAAAGATAAGCGCATTAATTTAGCAGAAGCAAAACTCTTTAGTTATTGACAAGCAAAAATAAGTAAAAATTCACATTAACGAAAAAAAAAGTTATAAAAAAATTACTTGAAAGATTCCTTGATGATTGACCACGACCAAAATGATTCCATCGCGCTGAAAAAAAAAACGTTAAAATATAAAAAAAAAAAACAAATAGGTATTTTATTTCAGTTGTTGCAATCTATAATGTAAACTAGAACAACGTCCCTCTCATTGGCCACAACACAAAGCTTATATACTAGTGCGCCCAACTTATCTTTGAAATGGCAAAAATTGGAACTAATGCCGCCATGTTAAAAAGTCATTCATGAGTACGTTGTGGTCATGTCTGTCAGTTACTACCTCTCGATGATTGGTCCAATGCGTCCGACAGCGCCTCTCTTCGTTTCAGAGATAAGTTGGGTTTACTATAATGTGTGTGCGCTGTGGCAAAAACACCATTAAACGCACACAAAGCAAAAGTAACGTAGCAGTCATTACCTAAGCCCGGAAGTCTTATACCTTGGGGCATCATAAAATCTTAGTACTTCAGGACCTTACCCGGACATTTTCATCAGGTGGGGGCAATGATGAAAATGTCCGGGTGACACCAAATTGACGGTGACACCCAGTCGAGAAAAAAGACGTGCAACATACGTGAACAAAACCCTACTATAAAAATATTACACTGCAAAATGGAATTTTTTCTCATTATCTAATCCAATGTCAGCTTCGTAGTAGTAGCGAGGGCAAAAAGTGCAAAAGGTAAAATGATATAGGGACCTTCAAGAAGCGGGTCCTTCGCTTCCATCTCGGCCGGCAGCGCACTGGTGATGCCCTTAGTGTTGCGAGTGTCCATGGGCGACGATGATTGCTTACCATCAGGTGGCCCGTCAGCTCGTCTGCCTGCTTAATACATAAAAAAGGCCTTGTCCCCGTGGGGTGTCACCGCCCCGAGTGACACCCATGCTACGCCACTAGGTAACTCACTTGTCGTTGGTGGAGACAGCGAGCGGCATGTTGGAGACGGCGGTGTAGGCGCGCGGGTGGCCGATGGTGAGGCGGAACGTGGCCTTGTACAGCGGCTCGTCGAAGCAAGGGAAGCCCTTGCGCGCCGAGATCGCCTCGAACTGCGTCGTCACCAGGTATCTGTAGAATGTTACATTGTTAACTTTAGGGTGATTGCATAGTCAAGCTCGTCACTTTTTGACGCGGTTGACTGGTTGACCGCGCGCTACAAGTCTCTTATTTATACCATTTTATAGTGAAAAGAGACCCGCGCCAACTAACTGCACTTGCCGTACGTCACATGACGTACATTTGTAGTGATATTCATCGGCGCGGATCGAGTTATTCCGGTCTGATACCAACCGCGCGGGCGGTAAGCTTGGCTATACCTACAACCACCCTTAGAATTCCGAGTTTTTAATCGTTTTTAAAAGATTTCTAAGGCAGGTGCCCGACCGCCAGCAAGCAACGAGTAGATTTAGGCTAATGTCTCGCCTAAGAAAGGGACTCCATGTAAACAAAAGCGATGCATATGCGAGCGAGTACTCGCCGACGATGTGAATAGTCAGCGAGTACTCGCTGACATATGGGTCTCTTTTGTTTACGCGGAATGGTATATACTACCTACTCATGATAGGTACATAGATAGTGCCTATCAACCTCTTAAATCTAGACATTCGTTGTAGCTGTACACAGTTTTGAAACAAAAAATGTTCATGAACTTCAAGGTTTTACATTGTTTTGTATCGCGGTTTATATGAGGTCATTAGGTTTCGTTATTAAAGGAGAACAAACTGTGAATGTAACGTCTCAGTATATTATTAAACAACAATACACATGTTCCTGTTACTAATACTGTAAATAATCATTACCTACAGTTAAAGAAATCAATACTTCCTGCAACAATAATACCTACCTAATATTTACCGAAGGATGTACAAAAACTAAGTACTAATACATTTTTATTTGTGTTGTACCTAGCAATGATGTGCCAACTTATCTGTAAAGTAGATCAATACTAGGTACTGTAGGCTATATTTTTTGTCAGTTTGAGTTCAAGAACATCATTTTTTCTGCCGAAGCCAATGTTTAGTCACGATAAACATATCGTGGACGAAACATCAACACATACCTATAGACTACAGGCCCATGTCAAAAATGGATGGGTCATACGAACCACCAGGTGATGTATATAGGACGATATAAAAGCACAAAATAATAAGATTCAGCACTATGCCGTCAGTTGTAAGCTGTCCAACTGAGTGCTGGTGAAAATTCAAAAGTGCAGGTACATTTTGGTCATATGATTTTGTACGGCATTTTCACCATCGATAGATCCATGAAAAATAATAAGAAAGCGCGCAGTCCCGTAAAAAAATTGTGCGCCACAAAGTCGGTAATTTTTTTTGATTTTTTGACAATTCCAGGGTAAATTTGGTCATTTGATTCTGTACGGCATCAGTTTCATACTGTTTCAATACAGCTTCTAATCCATTATTCCGCAACGCCGTACAAAAATCATGCGACAAGGGTAAAAACTCGAGGGTTGCACTTTTGAATTCTCACCAGCACTCAGTTGGACAGCTTACAAGTGGCGTCATAGTGCTGAATCTTATTATTTTGTGCTCTTATATCGTCCTATATACATCACCTGGTGGTTCATATGACCCATCCATTTTTGACATGGGCCTGTAGTCTAATATTGTAACCAAACAATGTAGGTAGATACGTAAAAATATACGGGGTTCGGAATTGGTTTAAATAAGAAAACGGTTTAAAATAAGAATACTTCATACAGAACTTCCTATTTAAGAATAGTACATTAAGATACAAGTGCGCGAAGTTGGTCATTACAGTCGAGGCGGTATTGCACAGCCCGAGCCGCAAGGCGAGGGCTGTAATAGAGCCAAGACTGTAATGAACAAAGCACACGCGTATCATACGACGTTTTTCAACACACTTGCGAGGAAAAAAACAATTAGGTAGGTATAAAATACATTCGACATTTTTCAGTCACAAATCAGCAAATTATAAACGAACAAATGTTTGCACAAAATGGCGCGGAGGTTTTTTTTTTCGCGCGCCGTATCTTTGGTTGAATAACTATGCGCGCGCAGGTTAAGTCCAGAGGCACCGAACACCGCACCCGCTATTCAGCCACAATATATTAAACTAAATAATTATGTATTTCTAATAAGAATTTAGAAAGAAAGAAAGAAAGAAAAACGTTTATTCGCTCAGCCACAAATGCCACAGCAACATAATAAATACAGCAACACAATAAACTTAATACTACAATAATCCGTTAATAAATCATTTTAACAAAAAATAAAAAACAAAAGATCACAAAACAAAAAAAAAAACCAACCAATTTACGGTAATTAATGATTTAAAATATTGTATTTTTTAAATGCTTTAATAGATAATTAGACTTATCTTATCAGATTTTGACTAAGTACAACAAGTTCATTTATTTACAAAATAATAAATCTTTTGGTAACAACCTCTTTACGGATATTAAAAAAAAAGTGGAATAAGAAAAACACTAGTGCGGCAATGAAAAGTAAAACGCACTAGTGTGTAATAAACCGCATTCCGGGCATAAGACTAAAGAAAAAATAGCAACTTTACGAGCAAGTGTGTTGAAAAGATATTTATTGCGCAACTTCCGTTTCAGAAAAAGGAGACCAAACTTTTACTCTCTACAAAAACTCGCAAGAACGCTGATAGGTAATATAGAAGTTTCACTTTTAAAATAATTTGGAAATTCCATACTCACTCCTTATTTTTGGTCTTCTTGTTGACATAGGAGCTGATGTAGACGCCATCGAGTCCTTGCTGCAGGTTCCCATGGAAGGGGATGGTGAGGGTGTAGTTCTGGCCTTCCACCAGCTCTCGGTCCAGGGTGAGCGTGAGGAAGTTGTACGTGTCGTTGAGCTTCACCCCCTGGACTGTGGGTTTGTCGGCTCCAGCGATGGTGATCTTATCCTCGGCGACGCTGAAGTCTTGCGCGTGGAGTACTATCTTCGCGGTGTTCTTTTTCACTTTCAGCTGAAAATAAATTTGTTTATGTGATAAAAATGTTGATGTCACCCAACTGGCAATTTAGAGGGCAATGGTATGTCAAAAAGTCTAGATACAAACTGGTATGAATGGTTTTTTTATTTATTTATCGACTAATGACATTTATCGACTTATGGCATCTCCATTGATACCCTGCCACACCTATCGTATTTGATAAATAGATAAATATATTATGTTTCAACAGTTTTCCATTTGATTGATTTTTAATTTTAATCTCCATTAAAATCCGCAAAACAGTCATGACCGATTTCCAATACATCTAGTAGCGTTGACAACGATAGGAAAGTTAAAGGCCGACTTCATTACATCACACACCTAAATACATAGGTACAATACAAGCCAATTATTCCAAACAACATTCGCGGCCCACTTTCTGATTTTGTATTGTATTCTAATGGCCCGCGTTACAGAGAACGCGGGTCAGAGAGTCCATTTAGTATTTTTTACTTGCCACGCTTGCCTCCGTCCACATCTCTATATTTGAGCGCCTACTTGGTCATTCAACATATTAAATGGAACATAAATAAAGAACTATGTCCACACACCGCTTACACACTCATACCCTGCACCTGCAGGGTTACCTGTGTTTTGGGTTAGACATCCTCTCAATTGCTCTACTCATCATACCCCACTATTGGGCATGGGTTCTTCTCAAAATGAGAAGGTTAAGGCCATAGTCCAACACGCTGGCCCAGTGCAGATTGGCGGACTTCACGCACTATTATATTCAAACTGAATAAAATAGTTTAGAAGTAATAAATTGTTTGTAAAATTAAAAAAAGTAGATATATATCTATAAAAATTCAACCCGTATCCATTAAAATTACTTCACATACCTAAATAGTTACATGTATGTTATACCTACAGATCGCAGAGATATGACCGCTGCAGAATAAGAACTGGTGGCCTTGGCCTCCAGCGCAGGTCAAACATGATCGGTAAGTATAAGTAGTTAAAATATAATTGGTACATATTATTACATAAAAAAATGTAGCGGTTTCAACTGGAAACATACTTTGTTGATAAGCTACACCCCTACTAAAGCTAAATAAACTTTATAAAATATCCGTCTGCTTTAGCACGACTCGAGAACCTCTTACTAAATAGACTTATGAAAAACTAGTAAACCTTAACTAAGTACCTTAGTAGCCACCCTCGTCCCTCGTATAGGTACTTAGGTATTGTTAAACGTAATTCTATAAACTGATATAACTTTTATTTATAAACCAAATTATTATTGCAAAGAATCAAACACTGTTTACTACTTAGCACAATATAGTTATAAGGGAAAGCCGCACCCAAATTAGTTATGCCATTTTTGACATTAACGCCAACAAAACCGCAGACAAACAGTGAAACGAACTAAAGTTAAAAAAATTATCGCTTTTGGGGCGGTTAATAATAAGTAGTTAATGCAAAAATTGACATTCATAGGATGTATGCTGGATAGCCATTCAAAAAAACCGGCCAAGTGCGAGTCGGACTCGCGCACGAAGGGTTCCGTACCATTATGTATAAAAACCCCAAAAAAATCTTGTCTGTTGTATGAAAGCCTCACTTAGATATTTAATTGTTTTATTGAGCCACATATTACGCACAACGCCATCTCTTGGACCGAAATGTAACTAAACTCTCGTCAAATGTATGGGCGCCCACTTAAATATTTATTTTATTCTGTTTTTTAGTATTTGTTGTTATAGCGGCAACAGAAATACATCATCTGTGAAAATTTCAACTGTGTAGCTATTACCGTTCATGAGATACAGCCTGGTGACAGACGGACGGACGGACGGACGGACGGACAGCGAAGTCTCAGTAATAGGGTCCCGTTTTACCCTTTGGGTACGGAACCCTAAAAATCTTAGATTTCTAGCAAGGCGGAAATTTGAATGAGTAGGTACTAGGTACATATCTGATCTCGGTCTAGGCGTGTGACGTGTGACCGTTTGTGTTCTTATCTTTGCGCGTTATCTATAACACTCTTAACGAAGGGAATCCCAGGATATGAATATGATTGTGCAGCATGATTATTCATTTAAAAATGATAATTATAATCTTTGGCACCACCCACTTCTGCCCAAAACCGTAGAACCGTAAGTGCCTCGCCGCGAATTCGGCCATTGTCGTCATTTTTTGTCACAAAAACGGCTAAATTGTTTGCTGCAAGGCTACAAGTCACTTTTGATCGGACGATTTATTGTAGACACCTATATTTAAAGCTGAAACTGTCCGACATTTAAATTTGTAATGTTAAATTGTATTGTATGCGAAGTAGCGCGAATAATAAAACGTTAATTCGGCAAGGCTCTGCTTAGTGTTTCGACACAACAATCGAAATATATTCGTAACTTTTCCTTCATTTCGTAATTGTGCTTCGATCGCTGCTAGATTTAGATTGATTTTATAATGATATGAGAACACTTTTCATTTTTGATCTTGAGTACCTAGGTATGTGCACACTGTCACAATCAAGCCCAGATGGCCATATTAGGCCGGGATAAAATACTGCCCATTTTCGCCCATATTTAACAGTTTTGCTTTGGAAGTCAATTTTAGATATTTAGAACATGATATTTATAATTACATAAGACGTCACCGATTTTTTGTAGTCTAATCTAATCGTACCTACTCGGTATGAGTGGAGATGCATTCTTGACTGGTAAAGCGCATTTATATTTATAATGCAACTTAGCTGTAGTTCATAGGTACTATTCTATTCCAATTGCATAGGTGGATAAATAGATCTACTTTGTAGATCTACTGTACATAATTAGCTAATAAAGAATCGCTCTACACTCGAAATTCAACTGTAAAATTAATTTTTTCAGACGTTTCAAAGCATCGCTTCAAAGGTGTAATTCAGTCAAAGGGTCATTTCACATTGATATTGTGACCAACACATTTCAAATGTCATGTCATCTCGTCATAAAGGCATGATAGGTTGTGCAATGTTTTTTTTACATAAATAAGTAAATTCTTTTTTATCCATTTAATGTATTTTTAAACCTATTATTATATAAAAGGTATAATTACATGTCACACTCCTTAGGCCGTGTAATTTTCATAATAAGAGCACTATAATTATGTAGTTACGGTAAAAATCAAGCTAAGAAATCGTTAGTGACGCAGAGTCGAGACTTAAGTATGTTTTCTACTAGGATTTAAATCAATAATTATCCCTTGTTTTCTTTAGTCATAACGGAAAATTACCGATTTGTCTAAAGGAAAAATTAAAAGGATAATGCCTTAGGTACCTACTTACGAAATACGAACTTACGAACAGGCCACGTCCTTTCCTATGTAAACAAAAGGCCACTGACTGACCTCCAGTGACTGCATGACTCAATACACTGTCTTGACGGATAGCCGACGTTTTATTAAACATATGTATACATAATAGAAAATTGCTATGGATTTACTAAATAACTATACATAACGTCTTTCAGCAATCCGTAGTGGAGCAACAGGGAAGGATAGGCTCCAGGCCTCCTCAATGATGTAGCCATGACCCGAGAGTAAACGATTTCGCCCTGGCCAGATATCGAACCTAGGAACCCCGAGCTTCTTAGAGGGCCGATAACAAGGCTGAGAAGTCGTCAATACTTATCATAACAAAGTAAGTATTATTCTAAATACCTACATATTGTTTTTAATTTGTACTTATTGAAAATTGCTTGTGGTCACACTGGTGTGACCTCAAGTCAGGCATCTTATTAACATACAAACATGTTCTTGTCTTTTGTGTTCTCCATAGCATCCACGACATAGGACATTCTAGTAATACCTAGCCTTATTAAAAAATAATCATTTAATAGCAATACAAAGTGTTTCAAGAACACTTTTCGACTATGATCCCTATAACAAAATATCGATAATACAAGATCCAAAAAACAGTTGAAGCAGTTTCAGTGAAAACCCTTCGCCGACCGCTACCAACCACCTATTGCATCCAAATTAAGATACCTATAACCGGAACAAGACATTAACGAACTATGTTGCGGACAACCTTCGTGTAGTACCCGGTGGTACCTACCACCACCACCCACGTCCGATGCACGCGCTCCGCATATTGATCAGGTTACCGGCCTCTACGGCGGCGACAATAATATTGTCGTATTATTCATAAGTTGATTGCACGAGGCATATCGATCGAAGGGCTGTTATTAGAGGCTCTGGGAAAGCTTGGGTGTCACCCAGGGCGGTTTTCCATCCGCTATGGTGTCACCCCGTAGTGGTTTCACCCTAACATAAAATGTTTACGAGCTTTAAGGTCTGTGCTCATTACCTACATTTTTTTAACTTGTGTAAGTAGTTAGAAAGACACTGACACGATACTTAGTAAGTACCTCTTTCTACCCATGACTAAGTATTCCGTAATTTCTACCGTGTAATAATTGTTCTGGATGGCAAGGCGTGGAGCCGTTAATACTAATCACAGTCCTCAAAGGTCACACATCTATGACCTATGAGTGTGTGAGCTTCTATTTTTTACAAACAATGAAAGGAAGACTTACCAGGATATCAACGACGCCATAGAAGCTGAAGTTGGTCTTAGGGTCGAGGTCGAAGGTGTACTTGAGGTCGTAGTGCGCGGGCGCTAGGTCCCCCGGCAGCAGGTACTCTGGTCCCCCAGGTCCCCCCGACCCCCCAGACGCCCCAGACCCCCCGGCCGCCAGGCCCGCAGCGGCCACCACCGCGCACAGTGACCACCACCAACGCATCGTACTTTCTGAGGAAGAAGGAAACATTTACATTAATATTATTAGGAAAAGTTTGTATTTTTTTAATCCTTCCTATCCTACTAATATTATGAATGCGAAAGTTTGTAAGGATATAATTATGTGAGTGTGTGTGTGGGTTTGTTACTCTTTCAGGCAAAAACTACTGAACGGATTTTCATGAAACTTTGCAGTAATATAGCTTAGACATCGGAATAACATAATTTATTAAAATTTATAGAGATTTTTGAAGGGACTAGTTCCCCGAAGCGAAGCGAGGGCGGATTTACTAGTGTACCTATGAAACGAAACAAATAACCTCAAATAAACAAGGGAAGAGTTTTTGATCCACTGTTATAACCTGGCTTCTCTCTAATGACCCATTAGTGAGCATAGACCGGTATCTCCTCATAACGAAGATCGTGGTGAAACTTGGTTATAAGTATAACTCCATTGCGGATCGGTGGAAGGGTTTGTGGCCATCAATGCGCGTATCGGTTTTTACGTTGCCCGAAGGCATCAAAAATGGTTGAACGATTGTTATCTAAGGATACTAACCAGAGCCCTCGGGTTTACGTGTCCTCCGGAGCACGGAAGCTCTCAAGAAATTATAGCCACTACACTACCCATCCTATATCTATCAACCACCCGCAATTGCTTAACTTTCTCTTTCACTTAGGATCGATGCAAGCCGCCGGGTTTTGTTTGCTTTGTTGAATCTTAATGGTGTACAATAGGGGAAAAGCAATGAAAACTAAACAGACCTCAAAAGGTGGGTTCCCTCGCGTCCTGACCTCCGACACGGAACACCGACCGATCACAACTGGGCTATAAAGCCTCTCTCTAGGCTATAAGCCTGACTTATCTAGCACTATTAACCCAGAATGCTTGTAATAAGCTTAATTATGGATTTATAGACCCGCATACATTAACATAATGTTTATATGACGATGTTTTCTAATTATACATCCTACTAATATTATAAATGTGAAAGTTTGTGTATTTGTTTGTTTGTTTGTTTGTTACTCCTTCACGCAAAAACTACTGAACCGATTTTCATGAAATTTGGCACACACATAGAGGGCAATTTAGATTAACATATAGGATATTTTTTATCCCAGAAATCCCGCGGGATCGGAATTTACGCGGGAAAACCTTCTTCGCGTATGGGGTATAAATAGCTTCTAAACAAACATTAATATAAAACTAACAAGTCTGTCTTCCCGGAAATCCCGCGGGATCTGGAGTTACGCGGAATAAACTCCTGCGCGTAGTTGCGGGCTTAAATTTTTATGCGACCTTTACTAGGAGATTGAGGAAGTTTAGAAGCAACATATAGGGTACCCTGGTATCCCTGATATAGGGTATCCCTGAATTCTCTCATAACTCATACCCGGGAATGAGGTCGTGGGTTCAGATGTTTATGGGACTTTCAGTGGGAGGTAGAGGAGGTTATGGAGCATTACTTATATAAGCTACTTTTTGTTCCGGACTTCCCGCGGGATCGAGATTTACGCGGGAAACGCTTCCATGAGCGAATGAAGTCGCGGGCTCATTAATATCTATATATCGGGATATCTATACATATATCGGGAATCGAACCGGCTTTTTTTCTCATGATCAACTTTATGTTGCTTTTTCGAGGGTCAGCATCGCTTTAGCTGGTCTTTATGTTTTGGCACCCGAATGAAAAACTACCAATGTAGTTTAAAAATATAATAGTTTGGAATGAAAAAACCCCGACGTTTATATCTTAAAGTCTTTTTATCGATTTTCTTAAGATCTACATAACGGATTTTTGTACGGTATGACTAAAACGTAGTAAAAAATCAACTGTTCTTAAGATGTGTGGAGTGTGTCTTAATATGTGTGGGGTCGGGATTAATGCAGGAATAACTTGTTACACACTAAGTTCCACGCGGGCGGAGCCGCGGGCAACAGCTAGTGTAAGTATATATTGTATAATATAGTAGGTAATATAAGTAAGTCTTAAAAATAATTGTCATTTTTAATTCAAACATACCTACTTGATTTAAATCAAAGTTTTATATAATTTTATTTTAAGAAGTAACTAGGTACATGACCGGACTTTTCACGAATGTCCGGGTTTATAAAAAATTCTGGATTTTAAATAATTTTTGTTAACATTATTAATTCCACTGAGGCACGAGCCCAGATATGTACCAATAAACTTGACCCATAATTTCACTATTGCAAACTCCCTCTCTAGTTAGTTCACTTCTCATTACCTCAGAATATTATAAAAGTTATATATTATGTTACTCAGTCATGCTAATTCGACTTTACAAATTTCAAAGCAAAAGAAAACGAATTTCACAATTTTAACCTGTTCTAACATAATTATATAGGGCACTTAATACTTAATCAAAAATAAATTTGTTCCCGTGACAAAAAGATATAATTTACAATGGAGGTTAAGATCATTCGGTTAATTACATTCACAACATAATTAAGTACTTACCATCACACCTCGATTATTCTCAATTAATAGTTAGTTACGTTAATACATAATGATAGTTAGTACTAATAATATAATAACCTACATAAAAAGGGTATATTTATGTAACTATATGACTTTATATTATAATTTTAGTACTTAGTTAATACGACATTACAAGTGTGTAGTGTAGTGCGCTAAATGACATAGCAAGGAAAACTAGTGGCCGCGTGAAAACTATCAATGGCTTTAGGCCACGGTCACATCGCGCGGGATTTACGACGTCTATTAAAAGGACGCTTTAAGTATTTGCCTTAAAAACATTTACTCGTATTTTTTTAATATTATATACTCGGCCGAATATTCGATCTACTTTGTCACCAAATAATTAATTGTGCAAAAGATCAACCACTTGTATATAATATACAAAATAGGCTTTTACATTTAAATTTTACATTAAATTCAAATTTATGCATTCTGAGCCTTCCTCAACGAAATTGCTATTGCTAAATTGTATGCTTGTTGCAGTCTCCGAAGCCACGGGCCACACGAAAATCAGTCACGGGTCGCAATTTACGACCACAGTGTTAACTTAGGTATGTGTTATTATAAAACTGCAACAGCAATTTGATTCCAGCTACGTTAAATAGCTAACATAGCATTTTAACGATTAAAAAAACCGTCCAATGCGTCGTGGGCCTAACTGTTATCAACGAGGTGACCGCATTGCTCCAGTGGCCTACACTGGCTACTGGCCCACACGGCCACGACACGTTTTTGTCCACACACGCGATATGTAGTGGCTACTAAACGATTTACGATTGCACATGATACTATTGTCCATAAGTTTCATTACCAGTAATTGTATGGTGCAGTTATTACACAGTACAGTTAACTGTTTGCACTGTACAGTATATGTATAGAGAGTCTCATAAAGAATCCGATTATCATGGAGCACTGTCGTTCAGCTGTCATGGGCTCAAAAAATACACAAAAAATAGTCCAAGTGATGCCCAAAATATGAAGTTTTTTAAATACATAGGTACGTACCTAGGTACGTGACTAAAAAGGCTTACTACAACATGGTAAATCGATCAAAATTGTCCATAAAAAACCTTCGCCACACACAGGACAGCACATGCACATTCGCCAGGCACATGGCCAGTTTAGGTGCAATCTTCCTGTTTTTCCTTCAATTACATATTATAATAAGTATTTAGTGAAGATCTTTTATTCTCACCTTTATAGTACTATCGCAAGATGTGATATAGTTATTTCTTTATCCATAGTTTTGACAACAAATTAATTCAATAGAGATTATCAGTACAATCCGCTCTGATATAATTACTACGATAACAAAGCCACAATCACGTTGGTCGTTCAGATATGTCACGCGTCATCGACCCTACAGATAAAATCAACGTCAATCAGATTAATACCAGATTAATACAGTTAAGATAACAAATTAAATGAACATTCATTTGAACTAGTGGGAATCACCCACTAAGGGCTTATTCACACGAGGACGATTCGTTTTTTTCACGAATCGTCTTTTTTCACGATTCGTTATTTTTTTTTGACGGCAGCAATGCTTTTTAATTACTCATGTTCACACGCTTGACGAATCGTGAAAATAGACGAATACGGATACGTCTTTTAGAAATCACGAATCGTGAATGTTTTATGATTATGACGGATCCGCGCACAGTTTAGTATGCGTTTGTGTGTGAACTTCAATGCGGATATTTTGACGAATCGTGAAAAAACACGATTCCGTATTCAGTGTGAACGTTCATCCGTCAAGACGTATCGTGTTTTTTGCCGAATCGTCAAAGACGTATTCCGTGGGAATGCACCCTAAGATTCCCTTCGCCTTCGTCGCACGTGTCATGGACGACACAAATATGGGGGAACCTGGGTTCGATTCTCCGCAGGTGCAGATATTTATGAAACAGACAGATTCGGGAACTTAGTTTATGTTGTCCATATGACCCGCCGACACAGAGAATTTTAGTATGGGGATGTATAGGTAGTTGTACAAGGATCTTTTGGCGCGTGGCTGACGTTAGAGCGACAGAGACAGCGCCTTACAAGTATGGCAAACTCTAAGCATAGAGATAGGAATATGACTCTAAGGCACTGTTTCTTTCACCCACACGTCATCCACACGCCAAAAGATTCTTGTACGACTATACATATTAGCATTTTATCATCGATAATCATAATAACTTTGCAACCTCCTCACTCTCGATCCAACTAACCAAAACTACTACAACTAAAGAGAATACAATATCAACAACCATAGAATCATCTGATGGCAATGTAAACAAACAAAACTTCCGAAGACAAACGCAGCACCAGTCACCAGAGCATGACGCATGACCACGATACGGAGGCCCCCGAAGGCCTGACACTCCACGTCGATCACGGGCATTCACGGGTCACAGTGTTCGGTAATAGTTTGTGTTTATGGACGTTGCACAGTAATTGCTTGCAAAGTTATGGTGACCGATATTATTGCAATATACCTGGCTATATTTTACATAGTCTGTGCGGTTCGTCGGATAGACTAGGCTATTATTAAGTTAATCTTAGTATGTACTTAGGTAACTCTATATTCTATATGCTACACAAAAGGCTACACATATATTCACGCTTAGTAATACGGTAAGTTGAAGATGAAATAGAAATAATAGGGACCATAAAAATGATAGGATACTGTTAGACACCTGAGCCCATTGAGATACTATGTACTAAAGTACTGAGCTTGACACACCAGCAGAGGTGCAATTTGATGCTTATCATTGTCCATGGACATTCTGTGATGCGTTGTCGATTAAGGAGAAAAACAAGTAGGTATGTTATTACTAAGGACAATTCTGTTTAAAAAGTCAGTTTGCTAAACAAAGATTCGGCTTCGATTCGCAACAGATATTACATAAAATTTAAAAGTTGGTAGCGGGTCAAGGCCCTGGTTATTGTTATTTCAACAACAAACATAATAAACTAATCTTACATTATATTAACCTGTGCAGCCAGCTAACTAACCTCAGCCTCAGGTCGTGGTCACCATTCACCATAATGACCATTTAATATCAGTTAGTCTGTTCGTCTGCCTCGTATTATTTTTTATGGAATAAAGGTTGCAAACAATGACAACTGTGACGGACATAGAACAAGACTCAAATCGGGACATTGGGTGACAACAAATCGGAGTGAGTCCAGTTAACTGAGGGTGTTTTGAAGAAAGTTAGATGAAATAGTAACTATATGCTCGTAAAATCCTAAAATTCACAACAATTTATTCATTTAGGTATACATTTACCTACGTACCTAATATCCTTGCGTCATTGTACCTATTCATTCCATCGCCGATTCGCAAAGGTCCTTCAAAATTATTTCCCCCTAAAAGGGGAGAAGAAACGGTAAAGAAACTCCTTAGTACATATTTTAAAATAAATATGAAATACAGTACCTAATACGTTTAATAAATAGATACGTCCTTATCTAGCGGAACTGGTATCAGAGTCTTCTCATGCATATTTGTCATTATTCTTAAGCACAAGATCTGTGGCAGGGTTATTATGGTGTATTAGCTCTATCGCTTCATATGGCTTGGCTTGGAGCCCGTTATTCCACTCGACTCACACCACCAGTTCGCAGACACGTGGACAAAAACACAGGTCAGCTACGCGTACTTTGTAATCGCCGGACGTTAGGGCCATACTCTACATTCCGATTTCCGCTGCGAACGCCTTTTTAAAGACAAACATCTTAGTCCTCGAAGGTAGCATCACATCTGACCTCAAATGAGAACGAGACTAAGTATTAACACGCACTAATGAAGTGTGGGACTGCAGGTTCATTTGATATCTTAATTCCACAAAAAAGCTATGGTACCACCACGGATTCTAGTACGATCTTCCTGCAAAAGTGTTCGACCTTTGGCGTAAAACCAAAGGCATCGTAGATACGGTGCCGGTCTATAAAGACGGAAGAAGAACGAACGTATCTCCAGGCTCTGAAGCTGGCTGTCGAAATACGTCAAGTTTTTTGGCGGTTGAGTCACGCAAGAGGTTCTTAGAGGGTAGGAGCTAAATGGCTTCTATTGCGTCTTACGACGTTACCACTTACTACATATGCTGGTCTTTTTCCATTAGGTTGAGGCGCCCCAATACGGCAAAAGACGACTTAAGGCAACTTAAGGGGCAGAGCATATAACATGCCAAAAGGATTCTTTAAAAAGCCATAAACAGAGCTATAGAAAGATAGCAAGCAAATGAATGGAAAATGAAAGAATGTCAAACTTTATCTGTCCATCTACTATAGTCTACTATAGATAGGTACCAAGCTGACCTAGTTGCTTTATCTAGATTTTAAGGTTTAACTGTTTCTCGAAACCAATTAGATTTTTACGACAAATATAGTCTGTGGCAGCTAATTTGAACAGTTCATCGGACGAATGTGTCTGATTCTAGTGGCCAGATGTTCGAAGTTATGTGGAATTGTCCGATTTTTGTTGTACTGAGGACATTAAAGCCCCTATATTCCACAATTGTACCAAATAATTGTTCATCGCATTATATCGCAAAAAAAAATCTTTTTGTAAAAGGCAAAATATGATTTAAGTAGATAGATACGTATAATTTAGTATTAATACATAACTATTATGTCGGAAAATCAAATTTCTAATTATTTTTCGTTACGTCCCATATATGAGACAAATTGCACTGGCCTCACTGTAAGTCGAATACGTCATAGGTCGTCCGGTCGCCTCACTGAATGAATGCAAATCGTATGCCGGCAATATTTATTTAAATTTACTTCCAGTTATACAAATTCGTTTTCAAAATTTATCACTTAACAGTTTCTCATTTGTTATTGATAGGATACAGTATACCGAAACGCACTGAGTGCACGCAAATCTGCGTGTTTCTAAAGCTGCATGCGACCAGTGTTTCTCAAACTTGACAAGAGCCCCAAACCTTGTGATGACTTATCGAGGTGTATTCCGGCCTGTTCCCTAAGAACTGATATGTTACCAGATCATTTATATCATCATTAAAATTACATCTGATGTAAGTATGATGGACGATGGCGTTTGCGGGAGCATTTCCATGTCTTCCAGAGAAATTGTAATCTGTAATAATTATTACCACTGTACCATCCTATCTGCGTGAACGTTTTAGTTATGCTCGTCCTTCAATCGCTCCTTGTAGAAATCACCTTAAATCCCTACTCAAATTTCCTTCTCATAAAAGTTCCTTGTATTCCCGCTCCTTTTCTGTTCATGCAGTTAAATTATGGAATTCGCTCCCACCTAGTATCCGTGAATGTAAAACTATCTCTATTTTTAAAAGACGTGTAAAAGAACACTATTTATCGTTAGCAACAATTTAGTCATCGGTTCATCTGTGCATATACTTTGTAAGTTTATATATTTATATATGTTTGTGTGTATATATTTTTAAAAATAGGTATGTATTTGTACACGTAATATTTTATTTATAGCATGTTAATATTGATATAGTATTCATATTAGCACCAGGTATAGGTAGTATATTATTATTTATTTTGTGTACACGGTCTTTCTATCAGTTGAAAATGCCACTCTCCAGTCTCAGGTCTGCTGGAAGAAATTTCATAAGAGATAAGCAGTACCTTTATACCATCCTTACTAGAATTAAGTTTATATAAACTGTATCTATGTGTGCATAAATTATTAAATAAATAAAAATGAAAATTACAGCTAACCCATCCCAATCCACGGTTTAAAACGTACCGGTACCGCATTTGGAGATTATGGATTCTTAAAGGGGGCGATATCAGTTTGAGAACCAGTGAGGTAAATGTATAAGTTTGCATAAAGGAGAATGGGCGGTTTCGTACCAAGTATTGTAACACTTTATGATGTATGTCATTAAAAAGGTCTTAAAAAGTACTAAAACTTTTTGTATGGCAGCAAGTCTGGATCTAGTGCAGGAAAAAAGATATAGCCTATTCTATGATGCGCGCTATCATGCAATTCAGCACATTAGCGCGCTTCGTAATCGCGCATTTATGCACCGCACCGCCGCTACCTCACTCCCCTTCGCCCCGCACTCACCAGTCGATGGTCCCGCGCAGCTAAATTGTATAGCTGCGGGTAGAGGTAAATAAACTTCTACCCGCAGCTATTGTCTAATACGAGTATAATGTGCTTTATGATTGGCTAATTAACCCTGTCACGTTGTTTCTCGATATCGTCAAGTGAGTTGTGGCTGGCTACTCAGTCGTGCACGATCGTTCGTTCGTTGTGTGACTGCGCTGTGTATAAATCAGTTTTATTTAACCGTTTAAGTGGAAACCGTTGACCTACGCTTGTTTTATGGACCTCTGATTACGACCTCTATATTTTGAACTATGAATCAACATTGTGTGACTTGTGGACGCTCTTTGATTCGACAGCGAGTGAGACACGAATTGTCAAGAGAGGTGTTAGATTTGCATTTTGTTACCTGCTACGTTTCTAGACGATATTATTATTGATGAACAATAAAAAAATGGCTGGAGAATTTTTCTTTTACTTAATTTTATTTACCTTAGGTATGGTTACAGATATGTAAACGACTTATATATACGAGTAATAACACTAACAAAAAAACTTAATAAATCATGTGTAACCATGAAGTAAATATAGAGAGGAGACGTTGTATGTAGATTTCCCTAAGAAAGAACGCGTGACACTTTGCGGGGCGAGGGGGTGTTAGATCCCGCCCACCATCCGCCCACTTGTTTATTTTCCATCTAATGCCCGAGATACACGAGGCTAGTTTTTCAAGCTAGGATAGCAAGCTAGTGTCAGTAAGCTAGCAAGCTAGTACCTACTTCTGGCTTCTAGCTTCATAAAATATAACTTATAAATGAAGCTAGTTTTGTCTACACGAAGCCAGAAGTACTAGCTTGCTAGCTTACTGACACTAGCTTGCTATCCAAGCTTGAAAAACTAGCCTCTTATATCCCGGGCATAACGGTCAATAGCAAAACTACTCGCTTCGTTGTATATCGATTTTACTATGTAGTTTCACTATCTCACACTAGATGTCAATAAATGTAGGATATAACAGGGACGGACTCAAAATATAAGAAAAGTGTCGCCATCTAATGTCGAGTAGACAGCACTTCATCCTTTTCTTTGAAAATGTAAACGTCCATAACGTTGTGCACAAGACGGGCGCAGACGGTAAACTGACTTTAGGCCACGCCTACTGTGATGATGACGTCAGAACCTAGTTGAGTCACAGTGCACAGTTGCTTAGGCCGTCTCCTATCTATATTTTTTTGCTTCATGTGTGTAACACATATTTTTATTTCATTGAAACCCTAAAATAGGGCTTAATTATTACAAAACTTTTAAAACATTGGAATGCAAATAATTCTCTACCTGCATTCAGTTATTAAATATTTTTGTATGCATACCATATAACAGTCCCAGGACAACATGTTTATACAAGTCGCAACTTGTTACAAGGGTTGGTACGCACCCCATACAAAAGTGCCCATTCTCCTTTATCTTCGTTTTAAATATCGTTATACGAAATTTAAAGTAAAAAAATACATTATGAAGCCATAGACTATGAAAATTTATACAAAATGGCAGAGGCTGCAAAGTACAATCATAAAGAAAATGAATACCTACATTTTGAACGTTTTATCATGGATATAATTAATAGAAACAAAATTAAAAAGACGAAATACCTAAACCCCCCACAGAAAGATTGGATAAATAAAACTATTATAGAATCAATAAATTATCGAAATTATTTATGGCAAGAATGTAAAATGTACCCGAAGAATGAAGAATTACGGAAAGAATTTGCTCAAGAAACAGATAAAGTGAAGAGTCAAATAGATACTCAAAAAAAGAATTACTACTATACTTTATTTTTTAATAACTACAGGCGCCCGAAGAAAATGTGGGAAACTATAAATAACTTAGCTAAAAATAAAATTAGAGACAACTGTGCTCCTCCGAAACTAATAACCAACACCGGCCCGATCACTGAAGGTAATGCTATCTGTCAAACTTTCAATGATTTTTTTATACGTGTTGGCCAAGAACTGGCACATAAAATACCGAATAAATATCACACTAATACGGGTAATACACTAATATACGATTCTGAATATACACACGACATCACACTAATTACATTCACACCATGTACCGCTGACGAAGTATCAAAAATTATAGATACTTAACCTTAACAGTAACACTAGTACCGGGTTGGATGGCATCAGCACTAAAACTATTAAATGTTTAAAACCTATAATTATAGATCGCCTAACAGACTGTATTAACTTATGCTTGGCGCAGGGAACTTTTCCCGACACACTAAAGGTCGCTAAAGTTACCCCCATACATAAGTCTGGGGTTAAAACTGACCCCAGTAATTATAGGCCTGTCTCAGTCTTGCCCGTTTTATCGAAAATTTTTGAGCGAATAATATATACCCGTTTGAGCACTTACTTAAATAATAAACAGGTTTTAATTGAGCAGCAATACGGTTTCCGACCAAAGTCAAGTACCGTTACAGCAGTAATTGATTTAGTGACAAAAATTAAAACACACATCGATGAAAAAAAAATAGCTTTAGGTATATTTATCGATATAAAAAAAGCCTTTGATACAGTCAGCCATCATAAGCTTTTACAGAAGTTACATAACATAGGTGTCAGGGGTACCGCACTCGATATGTTCTCTTCGTATCTGAAAAATCGGCGCCAAGTCGTAAAAATAGATAACTTCACCAGCAGCTCTCAGATAGTGACATGTGGTATTCCACAAGGCTCAATAATCGGGCCTTTGATGTTCCTGATTTACATAAATAGTATAAATAGAATAGGACTGACAGGATACTTAACTTTATATGCGGATGATACATGTCTCTTCTACTTTGGCACATCTATAAAAGACATGTTATTCAATGCTCAAAAAGACCTTGATATGCTCAGTGAGTGGTTAAAATATAACTTACTGACTATTAATACATCCAAAACGTCATTTATGATTTTTAAAGCCAAAAATAAACCTATAGCTGATCTTACCCCACTTACAATTAATAATGACGTCATACAGCAGTCCCATACCGAAAAATATCTTGGTCTCTGGATAGATGACAAACTTACGTGGAAACCACACATTGAGCATATAAGGGCCAAGCTTATATCTTTATCAGGAGCATTGCACAGGATATCGAACTGTATACCGCCTAAAGTACGGCATTTAATATACAACTCCTTAGTAAGATCGCATCTTGAACATCTAATCCAAATATGGGGAACTGCTGCGCCTACAAACATAAATCCATTGCAAAGAACGCAAAACAAAATTATCAAAACTCTATTCCACTACCATCACCTTACACCAACTATTACTTTATATAAAAAAACTAAATTATTAAATTTAAATCAATTGTATCAATATTTTACTTGCATATTAGTCAGAAAAATTATCACAAATTCCATACAATCGAATATAACATTATATATAAAAAAAAATACACATAATCTACGAAATAAAAATAAAATTATACTAGGAAAGATACGTACTAATTATGGGAAAAAGACAATAGTGTACGAAGGAGCACAGCTGTATAATAAACTGCCGAATGAAATTAAAGAATGCAAAAATATAAATATTTACAAAACTAAGCTTAAGAACTACCTATGTAAAAAATAATCACAATACTTACCTTATGTAGCATACCTTACCTTATAAATTCCATACACCTAATCAAAAATAATTATACCTACCGATCCTTATTTCGCCTTTCCTCTAGCATGCCCCAGAGGTTAAAATTATCCTTACTGTTTAGCTTTAAGCTTTAAATTGTTGTATCTCATTTTAAGTGAAACCTTGTGTTTTTTATGAGAAATAAATTCTTTAAACCTAAATTTTAGTCCTGCTGCGAGGTTTAATGACCGCAACATTAAGGAATAGATAATAACTGTTTTTGGAATTATAGAGGTAGGTGCGTTATGTTTATAGAATTTTAAATGTGAAAAAGTAGAGCTATCGATCCTCCGGTTAACACACTGCCAAGACTTTTGAGTGACTGACCGACTTAACATAAGGTACTTAATAGCATTGACGATAGGGGTTCAAGATGAAACGTCACATTCCTTTTATATCAATACGTAACGTGACCAGACGACCCGGATTTACCTAAGGGGACAGTCCCGTTTTCAGTTTATCTTATTTTCGAAATATCCAAAATAGCGCTCTTACAAGAATAAATATTCATAAAACCTTGAAAGTGACAAAAAGAGACAATGTCTCATTTTGAGCCAAAACAAAAATGGCCACGTTACCCATACGGGTCAAAAGTTGGTGCTGTGGTTGGTGTAACATGATTTTGAAATAAAGCGTTTTTCAACATCACCTTTGTCAACAATTGTCAGGATCCCCCAATAAGGAATATACGAGTACATGTGATTCAAACCTACATTATTATTTTTATTTTTAGTCTTTCCTTTAGATTGTGGTCTGGTATCCTAACCTAATTCTAACACCCTTTTGCTAATTGTACTAACCAACCTAGCTTTCCGATGTTAGTCTTGTTCTAGGTCGGTCACAGACGTCAAAGTACTCACAGTTGTCATGGGTCGCACCGGAAGGGTGATATGATACTGCATGCTCGATTCATAAGTATAATAATTTCATAAAAAAATATAGTAAGATTTCTAGTTACGTATATCAAGTTTAGATAAGTTATTGCTACAGTTAGTAATAAATAGCCGTTAATTTAAAACCGGTTTCAGCAATTCGGTGCAGGGTTCGAAGGATATATATCAATGATATATATCACGATATATATCTGATATATATCCGATATATATCAAGTGATTTTTTGTGATATATATCAATACAAAATTGGTTTACAAAATTTTATAATGTTATGTAATTTTTGGCTTTTGTTACTGTATTTCTACTTCTCAAATGTGCATGGCGTTGCAGATTGTAGTAGAGTTGAAACATACTCCCATAGTAGGTAATACTGAAGTCCTATAATCCTTTAGTACCTAATAGTGAAGTGCAGTAAGCTTGATACCTCGGAATCCAGTAAGTCCGTCAATCCAATCATCCGTCGATTATAAAGTTTTGAAATGTATTCATAACTCTATAACACAATTTTGAAATGATATCGAATATTATATAATATCATATCAAAAATATCCGATATTTTGATATTTATATATTTATATGTATCTATACTTCTATACTAATAGTATACAGAGAAAAGATTAGATTGTTTGTTCCGAACTACTAAACTGATTTGAAAAATTATGTCACTGTTGGAAAGCTACACTCATACACTCGTGCTAATCTCAGGAACTACTTTTCCAATTTGAAAAATTCTTTCAGTGTTAGATAGCTCATTTATCGAGGAAGACTATATCGAGGCAGACTGCTTTTTACCTGAAGTAGGCGAAGTAGTTCTCACGGGACGCGGGTGAAACCGCTGGCAGAAGCTATATCGAATATTTTCGAACACTGCATTTGACTGGGTGTTCCGATTTTGATGATTCTTTTCTTGTTTGAAAGGTAGTGCTTGTCATGTGGTACCTTATAAATTGAAGCGACATCTAGCAAGTGGTTTTTAAATTATCTTTAATAATGTGTAGGGATGTCTAATGGTTGTTACCTCATATCTTTTAATGATTGTTTAAATTTTTTTTTTTGATAGCTGGTACTTTTTGGCTGGTCTCATATAAATTTGAGCGAAATCTGAGGAGTAGTTTCTGAGTTATCCATAATAAAGTTTATTTATGGTTGCTACCTCGTAAAATGTTACTGAATGTTCTGATTTGATGACGATATTATCCGTAATACTTAATGTTTATTGAATTATGGTTGTTACCTCATAAATCAAAATCGACGAATAAAGATTACTAAAAACTACTCGTCAAATGTTGCTCAAATTGAAATGGCATTACACAACAAGTTTTATTTTGCGAATCATCAAAATCTGAATACTCAGTAAAAAGTAAAAGTAAATTTTAATATGGCTTTAATACAAAATACCGGATATATATCAACATTTTGATATATATCGGATATATATCAAAAATATCCGATATTTTGATATTTACTATAAATATCGGATATTTTCGAACCCTGATTCGGTGTAAGCTACCACGTGGTAACGGCTGATTATGAATCGCAGACAGACATTCAATTTATTTATAGCCCCAGCATTGTTATGTTTACGTAATATCAATCAATAGAGAGTACGCTGAGTGGCGCCGCAGGCTGTAACTAGAGTGCGTTAGTGTTGTCAACCTATCGATACTTTGCCTATTAATAGTTGCCTCAAATTTATATTTATAACTCATTGGTAATATCAATTACACTGCCAATACCTTAGATTTCATCGATAGTCTAAAATAAAAATTGTAAAGATTTTGTTCTCAATTGCTGCAAAAGTATTAAGCATTTTAAAATTATCAACGGTGTTGATTTGCATGATGCTCGCGATCGGTAATCTACCATTGATGATATGGCACCTGTCATAGGTTTAAATTCACAATAATAAGAATATGACAAGACTAGTAGTCAATCCGCCCTCGCTTCGCTTCGGGAAACCAGTCCCTTCAAAAATCTCTATAAATTTTAACAAATTATGATATTCCGATGTCTAAGCTATATTACTGCAGTTTCATGAAAATCCGTTCAGTAGTTTTTGCGTGAAAGAGCAACAAACACACGTACACATACATCCTTACAAACTTTCGCATTTATAATATTAGTAGGATAGTAGGAAGTAGGATATCCCATAAGACAAACTAGGTACGTTCATAGGGGCGTGAATTTACTGGTAAAAAATATGAAATTCAGTGGATATAGACGTGCCGATCAGGTCTTTGTCTAGGGCACTCTAGGGCGTTCTTGACCTTCAGTTTCCATCTAATAAAAAATAAGATGATTACTAAATTGATTTTGTGCTGACAATCGATATAGTATCGATATATATTCATCGAAAACACTACACAGCTAGACGCAGCCCGCTGTAGGTACTGCTACAGTCACTTTCTCTTTTTGAGTAACTCGTCGGTTATGAACTGTTAAGCGTTTTGTTCGAGGATTTAGAATGTACCAGTTTACGACACGGTATTCCGTATTATCTCCTTACAAAATTCCGCGAATTTATCACTAGCGATAAGTTGTAGGTAATCGCACCATGAAATAACCATAACAATCCGTAATATTATACCTAAATGCAAAACAATTTTTGTATAGGTAAATTTTTTTCACGTCATAAGTACTAATTTTTGGTTTAGAATTTGAGACTCGAGAAAGGAGAGTATAGTTTTATTCGATGATATTATGTTTTCTTGGGATAATTTTAATTACGTATAAGTACTATTTTATTTTCAGACTCCTACAGGGGTAAAGCTGCAAGCAAAAACTAGTAGGTCAGAAAAAAGGTAGGTAAGTATAGGTACCTATGTAAATATAAGGTATAAGCAGTAAAAATATCAAGATTAAGATATATGTATATTCTAGATTATTGAAAATGTGAGAACTTTATCTATAAAGTTCTACCTATCACCCGGACATCTATGTCCGGTTATTTAATAATATCTAGCTCTATCTAGCTAATGATCCGGATTTTTCTACTTATAAGATGGTAGGTAACCCTAAAGTCAAAGCACGTGTGCTTAAAACCACACCACAACACAATACTAATATCAAACTTTGACTAGTGTCTGAGCACGATGATCTCACTTCAATATTAATTTGTTGACTGAGGCAATACTTTATTATAGGCATTCAATTAATCAGGTTTTCGTAACCGAAATGCTCTAAGGAAAAACTACAATAGGTAGCTAGGTACCTATCTAAGATTTATACATAAAGGCTTCATCATATTATACATATAGCTCTACCAATGATGTTTTAAATATCTAGATTGAGCGTCGCCCTACAATGAAAACAAAAAAAACAAGGCAACATTATCAAGCATGTTTGCGTGCAGGCGATGTTTTTCGCGTTCATTTATTGTCTATGTGTGCGTAATCTGTGCGTAATGATATAAAAGTTGTAGCAGTTGGCCACAACTTTTTGACACGTTTTCGCGGATTCGATGTTCCATCTAGATATTTAATACATCTTTGAGCTCTACATTAGGATTTTATTGTCCTGGGTCTCATGGTTATCATACAAATCAGAATCTTGATTGAAACCAGGACCCCAAGTCCGACATGGTAACCATTGCGCCATAATATATACTTAGGTCATAGGTTATGAATATCTCTGTTGAATTAAGCAGATGATATGATAGACTCAGGTCGGAGTCACCAGAGGAGCGACCGCGTTCAGACTGTTTACATTCGGAACTTGTATAAGTAAGTACCTATATGCGAGCGGGGTAGAAAATTTCGATATCATGATTCAGGCTTTAAATGACGTCAGTATGTTACAAGAATTCGATGTCACCCAATGATATTATATATTACAATGTCACCACATACCCAAGGTCTTCACTATAAAAGTAATTAAAACGCCTTATTTTCCTCAAACTACTGTGATCTTCATACCATTTATTTAACAGGTATTTTGAAACGTTAGTAATAAAAGCAGGATTTAATTAGAATAAGCAGATACAAATTTAAAATGAATGTTTTAGATGTGAATGTGATATATAATGTTTGCTTCATTGACCATTAAAGTGAAAGTCGACAGCAACAAGAGAATTCGAATTGACTGAGACGCGACGCGAAGGATGGAAACAAAGATGGGCAAAACGTTACCATGATTTCAGAATTACGATTACACCTCGAGGCATAAAATGGCTCCCCGCTCAGAACGTTTTTTCTTAAAAACATCAAAACTTGAAAAAATAACATGTAAAAAATAAAAGTACCTAAACATGAAAAAAATGACTGGTTGGTTAATCACTGTTAGACAATAGAATAGCATTTATCTACCCAGGTTGTTAGGAGGTACCTATTAAATAACCAATAGGTATTACTTATAACTATCTCTGTAATAGTTCTGCGGTGTAATGAGGATTATTTTATTTGTGTAAACGCGTTGTGTTGTGGACTGTGGTAAATAAACTTTGTGCTTGTAGGGCTGCCAAGCGACAGGGAATCCCCAAATTGCTCTTCGGTTTTAAAAATAAACCCTGGACACCGCTCATGACAAGAAAACTCAGGTTAAATTTAAAAAAATATCAAAAAAATTTAGCAAATAGATTCACTGAAATAAGCTACCTTTAATATTTAAATGTAGGTACTTATAATTTATATAATACTTATTAATTTTATTGTTTCTATGAAAATTAAAAATCTATTGCACCTCCGCCTCCGTGATGTAATGAATTTGTCCAGCGAGTAGGCAAATGACAGCTTAGGACATAACTTGATAATACGTGAAGCAGTAATAAGAATCTTACTTATGTGTATGTATTTAAATCGCCTGCAATTAGCATAGCTATGCTAAGCTGCGTTAATTTCGTCATAATATTTCATTATATTTATTATCAAGTACATAATTAGGTACGATACGGTCGTAGTAGATGACACAAGCAAGTACATCGTCCCTACGTGTCTAACATCCCCTACGTTACTCGTGCATGGTGATTATACATAAATCATGACAGCGTATGCTGTCGTTGGGGATTAATGGATAATGTCTGCAAAGTTTATTTCTGGGCGCGTTTGGGATAGGTAGCAAGCAGATCAGAGGGTATTTTTAGCGCGAGACGAAATTTGCTCGTGGCGATGTACCTTCCCCTAAATTATTTGTTAACTTCAATATTTAGCAAAACTAATCAAAACGTTTATTAACTAACGTCATTATAAATTAACGTTTCCGGTTAAATAATATTTAAAACAATAGGGCACTATCTATGAAGAATAATTAATAAATTTGTAAATAAACAACACATTCCTAGTCCTATACTAGGATCCCCTGTATCGTGGATCGTAGGTGCCTTGAACAATTATGGACGTGGACATAAAGACAAAAACACTACGTATTTTTATCAAATCAAGAATTTGCTCTGTTTTAAAACAAAGCAAAATAGTATGCGCTATCATTCCGCTGCCGCCCATGATGGCGACTAGAGCAGATACTTTAAATTTAGGTTGATAGTTGTCCTGTTAATAGATGTTAAGTAAATCCAGCTTAGTAATTAGGTATTATTGAGAGCCTCGGTCCGCTTCGATCGCTGATGTGACCTCTTGAGGATTAAGATGGTCGCAGCTAAAAAGGTAGGTATAACCGGATCCACTTCTGACTAATATGATTCATTTGTTTCGATAAAAATGTTCCCATAGGTCAGCTATAGTGACATAATACAACTTAATACAATTACACCGAGGTAGTTCCTTGTGCCTTGAAAAAATATCTGTGTCCACGTCACCGGTGAGTGGTGAACCAGTTCACAGATCGATTGAATAAGCAACGAGTTAGCCGCGTTTACTGCGGATCTGTGCCCAAGTTCAAAGAGCTTTCGAATGTGGCCAATTGAGTCTTTGCTTCATATGTAACCGAACTTTAAATAAATTAATAATAGTTACGTCAATCATGGGTTTAATCTTCGATTAGTTTTTTTTTAAATAAAATAATGACCGATTAAGGAGTTCACGAGTCTTCCTGTTGTAAGTAATCAACGTAGCCATCATCTTCGATCAACAATACTTAGGTACCCGTAGAGTCCCGGTCAGTAAGTACAAACTCTCAAAAACCGTGTCATCTAGGTATAATATTCATGGCATTACCAAAATAACCGATTATTCTATTGTCAGTCAAAAGAGAAAAAAGAAGATTTTTATTTATCCGTATGCCGAAATGGTTATTTAATTTAATACGCAGGACTAATGTTTGAGTGATCCCGGGTTCGATTCCGAGCGACGCTGAAAGAATGTTGAGTTTAATTTTCTAATCTTGCTTTGCCTGTTGACAATGGCACCACGACCCACATTGTTTTTATTTATTCGTTTATATGTAATGATGTCTTCGTATAAAATTACACTTACTGTTAAATTTTTGAGAAATCGATCAAAAAATGATCCCAAAAAGAGTACCTACAATAGTTCTATTTTTACACTTACTTAACCTTCGCCTACTTACTCGATGACAGATCTTCAAAACACGAGCAAAATCTGTCAGTCTCAGTTGTCAGTTTTTGTAAGAAACGCTCATATTCCTATCTCTATGGAAACGCTTGTATTTTTGCATTTAACGATCATGAAATCTACAGCACCCTCAGAAGTATCTGAAGGAAAGAAATCCCCTCGCGTCTGTCCCTCGGGGGACCAGGAGCCCAGCGGGGGGCCAGACCAGCCAGTGCGAGAGGCGGCCGTGATGACCAGTAGCCAGGCCAGCGAGATCCTCGCGCGGGAGGCCCGTGGCCGAAGGCCCCGTCGGAGGGCACGCCACACGAGGCCCCGCGCCCGCCTGACCAGGATATCCAAGAACAGAGCGAAGCAACGGATCGCGAGCTTAATGAAAAAGACAGTTACCAAACCACTGAGGAAGAAACCGCTTCGGATGAGAGAGTCAGAGCATTCGATAGTCTCCGAGCAAAGAGACACCTCCTTATCCTCAAACTCAACTTCTAAACAAAACTGCCCGCGCTGTGGTCATATGGGTTGCAACAGATTTCGTTGAGTCTTTCCAAAACCTTGATAAATTATTAGTAGATAGAGAACTTATTGCCGTTCACAGATTCGGCGAAGACTCGAAAGCATGAAGTTACCGATGCAGAATACGTAGGTACACTTCAAATCGGAAATATTTTAGAGGAGTTTCTTGTAGTTAAGTATGTTATTTTTTCTGTTATAGCTTGCTCGATTTATACATTAAACGTTATTTTAAAATTTCAATGGTTACTTCTTACTTAGGTAGTTTGTTGTTATTAAATGGAGACGTTACCTACAGATATTTAGTTTTAGACCTTGAGCTTTTTACTTTACATTTTAATTTAGGTAATATCTAATATCTGTATTAGATACTTAATTTGAGTTTCTTCTTCCTTCTAGCAATACGCTTTAGTAACTTGAGGTCACAGGTTTTTATCAATCAATACTTTTGAGACTGTAATCATACCTACCTACACCGTATTTTTGAGACTTGGGGCTATTCTTTATTTTAATTCAAACAAATATCGAGGCGTAATACAATTAACTCTAATCCTTCTTAGTCTTACCTATCTCCGGTCGTCTATTACTTAAACCTAATTTTAAATAAACTAAGTTCAAAATTAAATACACTAAGTTAAAAATTAAATAGGTACACTAAGTTAAAAATTATACTGATTTCGATGAAACTATGTTTCAACTTCAAAACAAAATATTCAAGTAATTTCATCTAAAACTATATCTAAAATAATTAGCGTATCTACCAACATTGCGTAGAAATAATTAAATGTTACATTTGAGTTTTTTCCTACCTAAAAATATTTCAAGATTATGTATTTAATTTAATGATACGATTTTTCGGTTAACACACACTAAATATTTATAATATAATAATGTTATATAATTAAATTTCCGTGAAATACCCGCGAGAAACAAGATTTTACGTAAACAAATAATCGGTCATGCAACGTAAACAACACTGCACTCACCCATCGAACGTCGTCTTCCGTCGGCGGTCAAGCACCGACTGACTGTGCTGTCCCGCGGACTTTATGTAATATTCGAACTAACCATTATAAATATAATTGATAAGAAACTCTTAACAGCACGCGATACGATACGAATGATACGACACGATACCACCTGTGATACCACTCCCGATGATAGGTACATCAGCTGATTAGTTATGGCTTCTCGACACACTGTCTTTATTAGATTGTCTTAACCTACCGCTACCCTCATTGCCTCCAGTCCTAATCCCATGAAATCGTTTCAAACTAAGCGCAGTGTTTTATTTTGTCTACCCTCATTGAATGCTTATTCTATGATGTCATCTCAATGTCGTGGCCACATCGTAGATTTGCTCACATCATGAAATGATCGACCATATCATGAAATGGTCAACTGTCTATTGGCCACATCATGATGTGGTTTGAGCAGATCAATGTTAAGAAATCGTTTCTCGATATGGGCAACTGAACGCGCGGCTTTTTCATGAAAGGTCAAGATTATTTTGATCATATCGTAAAGTAGTTACATTAATTACCGATAGAGGCGTTGCAAGCGCTTTGTTTATGTGTGAAGATGGCGGCCGTTGGCGTAAATGTTGTTTCTCTTGTCAATTTGGCCTAAAGTAAAAGGGTAGCAACAAAAATTGCGAATAGCAGAAGACAATTCACGACAATAGTTAAAAACGAGTAACATTGAACGGAAGCATAAAAATTGAGTTGATTTTGGATATAAAACAATGAATACTCATTTCCATTACTACTCAGTCAAAGTCTTCAAGGTGTAGGTAGGTCGAATTAGGTACAGAACCGAATTAGCCTACTCCTACTCCACGTAGTCTTGTATGCCCTATCCCTAGTGTTTTTTAGAACCCGGAGGCGCGGAGGGAGGGCAGCCCCCGCCCGCGAAATGAAATTCGAACGTTTCATGATATGGTCAATCATTTCATGAAGTGAGCCGACATCAATACTAACGAAGTGTAAGGCTCCATAGTTAAAAAATGATTTTTTAATAGGCAAACGTATAAAAGTGATTTTTAAATCATTATATTATCACCCCAAAAATTGTTTTTCTGCAACTTTGCCGAAGTATTTTTATTTTTCTCTTTAAATTTTTGCTGTTAAGTTCTTCATTTCTTAAAAAGATATTTAACATTTAAACAAAAGACTGCTTAATATTTTTACCGATTGAACTTCGCCCATTCCATAGAGAAGCAATGAAGAATAAATACTTAAATAAAAAATAAGTCGTGTCGTGCCGTGTAAGTATTGTGGTGTAAAAGTTATATTAAGTCCATTGGTGTAAAAGCGCCTCAAGTTCCCTAATAGCATAGTGCTAACAGTTTCAGACACAATATGAGAGTTCGTAGCACTCAAAGGTTTTTGTCGATCCGTCATGGGGTGTCATTGAAACCACAAGCTCACCAGACGGATAATTCTCATCGGGTACTAAGTTGTTCATGATCGAATACTGGATATCAATCAAAATGTTTATAAATAAAATAAATAAATAAATTCACACAACACCTCATACATTGACCTGTTTGTTTTTTGTTTTGTTTGTTTTTCTATCCATCATGTCAAATGTGTCAAGAAGTTCAGAGTAAACTCTGAAGCTTCTATACAAGTATAATTATAACTGTGGCCACTAGTTTTTTTTGGAAAATTAAATTGTCAGGAGTCGACAACCATACGGTATAATTGTAATAAATTGTATAATTTATTATTACATACACTTAAATGTAAAAAATGTCCAATGTATCATTTACACAACTCTTTTATGGTAATGTTTATTTTGATTCAAAATGCAATATGATCATTATGGGAAAGTTAGAAAATATAACACATACGAAGATCTGTTCTTAGGACCATGTTATCGATTTTCAAATCAATATAAGGTAGATTAAAAGATTTTTGAAAGTTGCTTAGCACAGCCGCCAATTGAACATACCAAATCTATGAAATTAATCATTACTATGTCGCCAATCAACAGATTTGATATAAAAAATGAAGATTTTTTGATTTGCGATTAAATACTACCCAAAGGTTTACAATTCCTGGTGGAAATATGAAACTTACCTTCCATCTCCTATAAAACACGTAGACAATCATTTAAAAACACACATAACGAATTAATTAAAACAAAACACACAGTAACCGGTCTCAAATTGTATTATTATACTTGAAACTGCTTGAAATAGCTTAATAACATTACCGGGGGCCAACGACGCGCTAGGCGCGTCATTTAATTTTGTATGGGGCCGGGGCGTAAAGGCTCTAGAAATGAAGGTGGCAAGGAATCGGTTAAGGCCGTAGTGACACGTAGTGGGGAGAATAATCTCAACATTCTTTTAGTTACACGGAGTCTCGTGGTCTGCAGAAGACTCTAAAACCATTCAGCATCAAGTTTAACCAACCATTCAGAGGAACGAACAACTGTATCTCAAACTCTCCGTAGACTCTAATAAATGAAGCCTACATGGCGTGGGCGCGAGTCAGGTTTTAGTTTACAACTTACAAGGGTGATGTGGTAGAAGAATGCCTCAGGGTTCAGTAACTCTAACTATGAAACACATCCGTACCCTACAGTGCTCATAAGATGGTAAAATTATAAATTGACACGATTAAAAAGTAAAACTCATAATTAATTGATTTCAATGATTTATTAACAAAAAAAAATATTTGTATAATAGACACTATCCTAAATTACAACTAATGAATGAAATATTTGTCGACAATAACATTTAGTAATTAATAAATGATGTAATAATCGAAAACAATTTTATATTACTCGACACGAACCAATTCCAAAATTTTATGGACGTTCTTAAAATAATACTTTCAAATTATATCAAACTCATAAAACGCTTCGATCGAGCCAATTAAAATTTTATAACTTAGAACATGTTTACTCCGTAACTGAAATTCCTAATATTAATTGCTAAGTTAAATAGAACACTTACATCAATAATGTAAATCTGAAACAGAGCAATTCAAAACTGAAGATTTAAAAAAATCAATAAAAATGGTGTTGCGTTGATTGACAACAATACTGAGACTTAAAAAGCAGCAATCGCATTTGTCATTAGATTCCTTTTTTAAAAAATTGTAAAAGTGCTTACAATCTAATATCGAGTGTTTCATTGATTCGAGTGTGAACTTTAAATTACACAGAGTTCTGCGCTGCTTCATCATTTTTAACCCCTACTTGACGCTGATTCAACCCCAAGGCAAGCATTGAATTACGAGCCTTATATCTTGTTACGTACGGTTTAATATTAATAATTAGCCTGAAAGAACTGTTCCACAAGCAGTTGAGGAACTAGCTGAAAATGCCTTCTTGTGTTCTTCTTGTAAAAGTAAACTTCCAACTAATTGATTCATTGAATTGGATTTGTCATGAAATAATTATCGAATTGTATAAATGGAGAAGTATACAATTAATACAATTGGAAGGTGTCAATGATTTAGCCTTTGATATTTCTAAAAGGGGCAAGATTGCATGTAAATATTTTTCTACAGTGCGATATAAATTCGAGACTTGAGGAGGACTTGTGTCTGTTATTTTATATTGCTCCATAAGCATCAATAGCGGTACCGCGAAAGACTGGAAAAAGTTACCTCCGTCGATGTTTCCGTTAGATTTTAATGTCTGTAACTTTAAGGCAAGAGTGAATAGTTTTTTTTCTAAGTTAGAGCTATTTTTCTAAGTTATAGCAATCAAGCGCTAACTAATACAAAGTAAAAAATGGATAGTGTAAAATAAATGCCAGTCTCCATAACTTTAAAAACTGCTGTAACACGTCATTTGATTTGGTCTTTGTATTAATTACTATTATTATTATAATAGGGTATAGTATAATTCAATAACACAAATGTGAGCATCGGAAAATATGGCAGGATTCGGTGGTATACTGATTGTCATGATCATTTCAATAGTTGTGTATAGGCACCCTAATTTTAGCAGGTGGGGCTAAAGTTTTAACATCCAATGTTAACTCTCACTATGGGTTAACACACAAACCTTCATAATATTGCAAGATTTTTAATGAAACCTAAGTAACATTGTCAACGCGAATAAATCAACATTGAACGATACTTAAATGAACGCAATGCCAGAGCTCCGATTCTGCTAATTTATAAATGCATATCTGGTCTCGTTAAAAAAGTTTAACACATTCTCTAAACGGAATTTTGCAAAAAATCTATTAAACTATTCAATCGAGTCGCAATTCAAGCATTAATAAATTAGCAGATTAGGGTCCTTAAAAAGATATGGTCTTACCCAGTTAGTTCATCTCGACAGCTTGGTTAAATAGTAACTCACATTTTATGAAATAAATGCATTCAGGAAACATATTATGTACGTATGTAGCATTCGACTTGTTAGTAGACGATACGATTAAAATGAAACATGATGGGTGGTTAACTATTTATTCTATCGTAAAATGCACAGTTCGTAAATTCTTTTTGTACATCATCATCACCAAATCATCACCTTTGGATGGTACTTTACTCATATCGGTTCAATATTTCATTCTTGTAAAACGTTACGAAACTATTCACCATTTCTATTACAAAACTTAGGATGGAATTTTAACAATCAAAATTTTCTAATGCTATCAGGTACCCACGATTTCTAATACTAGACACAAAATGATCAAGATTTAATCATTGGGCAGACACGTAGGTACCTAGTACGATTTTAATGAACCAATTGCAATATATTCCGAATTAAATAAACCAACATGACTTAACTCTAACAATACTTTTCTAGAACAAAACCTCGCCAAAAATGTTACTTTATAATAAAATATATTATTAAACCTCCATCCTAATTACAATCAAAATACAATTTCTCGTAAACGTAACCTTAGCCTACCATACAGTGACGTCACTGCCGTACAGTCGCGACCACTGACGACAGTATGCATACACCTTTACCAGATACAACGCCATCACGCGGATTCCAGAAGAACTAATTTTAGGCTATTACATAGGTGCTTCTATTATAACTATAATTCTATTATTTCTTTACCATTTCACCGAGTTGATACTTACGCCTCCACGGAACGGAGTAGCGTGGAGTATGCTCTAGGCCTCAGTCATGAGGAGACTCGTGCCCTGCCATGACCCTAATCGGGTTAAAGCCAATAGTTTGTATTGTTACTATACCGTACAGTCACTGTTCTACTCAAATATAACTCCTAGAGAGCTCAGAAAGGTACCTTCACAGTGTATTAATAACAAAGGTCAATGGTAACATCTCCGATACCTACCGTGTATCGGCGTGACGTCACAAGGTCACAACGACTGCACGAACGGTGACGTCACTCACAACACGTCATTCAATAAAATCCCTTACGCTAATACTAAAATTTCGTCCAAGTCTAAAACCCGTACCTAAGGTACACTCGGCCACACAGTAACATATACTGACGTAACAAAACCCAATATTACAGTCGCTATCATTGCGTTACTCGGGCCTCCTGAATTGGTACTATTATTTCGCGATTTCATTGACTATACATAACTAATTCTGTAAATCTATCGGGTTGTACCAGATTCAAATTAAATCACTTATTTTGTAACAAAATGCCGTATTTCAACTATTGTAATTCATTGTATCGGAAGCACCTTACTGATGGTCAATGGCATCTGTGGTGCCACCATCCTATCTGGATTACAACATGATCAAAACATGTTAATTAAATGAATATTTCATTTTCTTCTAGGGACGATGGCAATTTAGAATTATACAAGGCGTGAATATGTTGAAAAGTCCAAAACACCTTCAAGGCGACCATTTTCAAGTTTGCATTTTATTTGTAAATTCATTGATAGAATTCACGACATTATTAAGACAATCAATGTGCTATTTTAGGTGTATTTTAATATACATGTCGACTTATCAAAGTATTCTTACCTTGTACGGAATAATAATCAATGCAATATTTCACAGTAGGTACACTGTACACAGTACACAATGCACAGACGACAATGATCAACGTTGATAACTATATAAAGAGGCGTCTTCAACAGGAGGCCCCCATAGACATACAGTGCCATAAGCAATACATAAACAGCGCAGTTATTCCTTAATCTCAATCAAAGTTACATTACATGGATATATTATTACAAAATTACATACTAAATGAAGTAATGAATATTAATTAGGAGGATTATTATTATAAGGTGTTGTTATAAAATGATAATATGACTTCACACTATATTTTAGATATTTTTGTTTTAAACTTTTATCTTGTCCGCAAAGCAGTGTGAAGACTTAACTCCTATGATTTATCCACATAACTTGTGACTTTGATGTATGAGATAATAGAAATACACAAATAGTTCCGAATTGCAACAACAATTATTACGACACACATTTCACACAAACATATTGCTTACCTTATTATAACATCAATAAATGGCAGTAATTTGGTCACACTACTAGACACATCTGTAACAAACCTCAAACAGAACATAGTCCCATTGTACAACCAACTTCAAACAAATACAGGTATACCTTTAACCCTACAGTAAATACTACCCAAAGGTTTACAATTCCTGGTGGAAATATGAAACTTACCTTCCATCTCCTATAAAACACGTAGACAATCATTTAAAAACACACATAACGAATTAATTAAAACAAAACACACAGTAACCGGTCTCAAATTGTATTATTATACTTGAAACTGCTTGAAATAGCTTAATAACATTACCGGGGGCCAACGACGCGCTAGGCGCGTCATTTAATTTTGTATGGGGCCGGGGCGTAAAGGCTCTAGAAATGAAGGTGGCAAGGAATCGGTTAAGGCCGTAGTGACACGTAGTGGGGAGAATAATCTCAACATTCTTTTAGTTACACGGAGTCTCGTGGTCTGCAGAAGACTCTAAAACCATTCAGCATCAAGTTTAACCAACCATTCAGAGGAACGAACAACTGTATCTCAAACTCTCCGTAGACTCTAATAAATGAAGCCTACATGGCGTGGGCGCGAGTCAGGTTTTAGTTTACAACTTACAAGGGTGATGTGGTAGAAGAATGCCTCAGGGTTCAGTAACTCTAACTATGAAACACATCCGTACCCTACAGTGCTCATAAGATGGTAAAATTATAAATTGACACGATTAAAAAGTAAAACTCATAATTAATTGATTTCAATGATTTATTAACAAAAAAAAATATTTGTATAATAGACACTATCCTAAATTACAACTAATGAATGAAATATTTGTCGACAATAACATTTAGTAATTAATAAATGATGTAATAATCGAAAACAATTTTATATTACTCGACACGAACCAATTCCAAAATTTTATGGACGTTCTTAAAATAATACTTTCAAATTATATCAAACTCATAAAACGCTTCGATCGAGCCAATTAAAATTTTATAACTTAGAACATGTTTACTCCGTAACTGAAATTCCTAATATTAATTGCTAAGTTAAATAGAACACTTACATCAATAATGTAAATCTGAAACAGAGCAATTCAAAACTGAAGATTTAAAAAAATCAATAAAAATGGTGTTGCGTTGATTGACAACAATACTGAGACTTAAAAAGCAGCAATCGCATTTGTCATTAGATTCCTTTTTTAAAAAATTGTAAAAGTGCTTACAATCTAATATCGAGTGTTTCATTGATTCGAGTGTGAACTTTAAATTACACAGAGTTCTGCGCTGCTTCATCATTTTTAACCCCTACTTGACGCTGATTCAACCCCAAGGCAAGCATTGAATTACGAGCCTTATATCTTGTTACGTACGGTTTAATATTAATAATTAGCCTGAAAGAACTGTTCCACAAGCAGTTGAGGAACTAGCTGAAAATGCCTTCTTGTGTTCTTCTTGTAAAAGTAAACTTCCAACTAATTGATTCATTGAATTGGATTTGTCATGAAATAATTATCGAATTGTATAAATGGAGAAGTATACAATTAATACAATTGGAAGGTGTCAATGATTTAGCCTTTGATATTTCTAAAAGGGGCAAGATTGCATGTAAATATTTTTCTACAGTGCGATATAAATTCGAGACTTGAGGAGGACTTGTGTCTGTTATTTTATATTGCTCCATAAGCATCAATAGCGGTACCGCGAAAGACTGGAAAAAGTTACCTCCGTCGATGTTTCCGTTAGATTTTAATGTCTGTAACTTTAAGGCAAGAGTGAATAGTTTTTTTTCTAAGTTAGAGCTATTTTTCTAAGTTATAGCAATCAAGCGCTAACTAATACAAAGTAAAAAATGGATAGTGTAAAATAAATGCCAGTCTCCATAACTTTAAAAACTGCTGTAACACGTCATTTGATTTGGTCTTTGTATTAATTACTATTATTATTATAATAGGGTATAGTATAATTCAATAACACAAATGTGAGCATCGGAAAATATGGCAGGATTCGGTGGTATACTGATTGTCATGATCATTTCAATAGTTGTGTATAGGCACCCTAATTTTAGCAGGTGGGGCTAAAGTTTTAACATCCAATGTTAACTCTCACTATGGGTTAACACACAAACCTTCATAATATTGCAAGATTTTTAATGAAACCTAAGTAACATTGTCAACGCGAATAAATCAACATTGAACGATACTTAAATGAACGCAATGCCAGAGCTCCGATTCTGCTAATTTATAAATGCATATCTGGTCTCGTTAAAAAAGTTTAACACATTCTCTAAACGGAATTTTGCAAAAAATCTATTAAACTATTCAATCGAGTCGCAATTCAAGCATTAATAAATTAGCAGATTAGGGTCCTTAAAAAGATATGGTCTTACCCAGTTAGTTCATCTCGACAGCTTGGTTAAATAGTAACTCACATTTTATGAAATAAATGCATTCAGGAAACATATTATGTACGTATGTAGCATTCGACTTGTTAGTAGACGATACGATTAAAATGAAACATGATGGGTGGTTAACTATTTATTCTATCGTAAAATGCACAGTTCGTAAATTCTTTTTGTACATCATCATCACCAAATCATCACCTTTGGATGGTACTTTACTCATATCGGTTCAATATTTCATTCTTGTAAAACGTTACGAAACTATTCACCATTTCTATTACAAAACTTAGGATGGAATTTTAACAATCAAAATTTTCTAATGCTATCAGGTACCCACGATTTCTAATACTAGACACAAAATGATCAAGATTTAATCATTGGGCAGACACGTAGGTACCTAGTACGATTTTAATGAACCAATTGCAATATATTCCGAATTAAATAAACCAACATGACTTAACTCTAACAATACTTTTCTAGAACAAAACCTCGCCAAAAATGTTACTTTATAATAAAATATATTATTAAACCTCCATCCTAATTACAATCAAAATACAATTTCTCGTAAACGTAACCTTAGCCTACCATACAGTGACGTCACTGCCGTACAGTCGCGACCACTGACGACAGTATGCATACACCTTTACCAGATACAACGCCATCACGCGGATTCCAGAAGAACTAATTTTAGGCTATTACATAGGTGCTTCTATTATAACTATAATTCTATTATTTCTTTACCATTTCACCGAGTTGATACTTACGCCTCCACGGAACGGAGTAGCGTGGAGTATGCTCTAGGCCTCAGTCATGAGGAGACTCGTGCCCTGCCATGACCCTAATCGGGTTAAAGCCAATAGTTTGTATTGTTACTATACCGTACAGTCACTGTTCTACTCAAATATAACTCCTAGAGAGCTCAGAAAGGTACCTTCACAGTGTATTAATAACAAAGGTCAATGGTAACATCTCCGATACCTACCGTGTATCGGCGTGACGTCACAAGGTCACAACGACTGCACGAACGGTGACGTCACTCACAACACGTCATTCAATAAAATCCCTTACGCTAATACTAAAATTTCGTCCAAGTCTAAAACCCGTACCTAAGGTACACTCGGCCACACAGTAACATATACTGACGTAACAAAACCCAATATTACAGTCGCTATCATTGCGTTACTCGGGCCTCCTGAATTGGTACTATTATTTCGCGATTTCATTGACTATACATAACTAATTCTGTAAATCTATCGGGTTGTACCAGATTCAAATTAAATCACTTATTTTGTAACAAAATGCCGTATTTCAACTATTGTAATTCATTGTATCGGAAGCACCTTACTGATGGTCAATGGCATCTGTGGTGCCACCATCCTATCTGGATTACAACATGATCAAAACATGTTAATTAAATGAATATTTCATTTTCTTCTAGGGACGATGGCAATTTAGAATTATACAAGGCGTGAATATGTTGAAAAGTCCAAAACACCTTCAAGGCGACCATTTTCAAGTTTGCATTTTATTTGTAAATTCATTGATAGAATTCACGACATTATTAAGACAATCAATGTGCTATTTTAGGTGTATTTTAATATACATGTCGACTTATCAAAGTATTCTTACCTTGTACGGAATAATAATCAATGCAATATTTCACAGTAGGTACACTGTACACAGTACACAATGCACAGACGACAATGATCAACGTTGATAACTATATAAAGAGGCGTCTTCAACAGGAGGCCCCCATAGACATACAGTGCCATAAGCAATACATAAACAGCGCAGTTATTCCTTAATCTCAATCAAAGTTACATTACATGGATATATTATTACAAAATTACATACTAAATGAAGTAATGAATATTAATTAGGAGGATTATTATTATAAGGTGTTGTTATAAAATGATAATATGACTTCACACTATATTTTAGATATTTTTGTTTTAAACTTTTATCTTGTCCGCAAAGCAGTGTGAAGACTTAACTCCTATGATTTATCCACATAACTTGTGACTTTGATGTATGAGATAATAGAAATACACAAATAGTTCCGAATTGCAACAACAATTATTACGACACACATTTCACACAAACATATTGCTTACCTTATTATAACATCAATAAATGGCAGTAATTTGGTCACACTACTAGACACATCTGTAACAAACCTCAAACAGAACATAGTCCCATTGTACAACCAACTTCAAACAAATACAGGTATACCTTTAACCCTACAGGCACCTTACTATCCACACTACATACTACCAACTACCGATCTCAAATGAAACACAAATCATCCTAATTGAAGTGCCATATTTGGCCACATAGAAATCATCGAGCCCATTTATGATCCCTTCATTGCCGTCGCGTACTATACGGATTCGTTTTAAGTAAATTTTGCTTACAAGCAAAATTGAACTGTGTGCCCAAGTAATAAATTTGATTTTAATGGGTAGTAGCAATTCTATGTATATTTGCGGCCAACAATCATACATATAGAACATACAATATACAACATATCATATACATTGAAATTTGCTTACTAACATACTAAGACCTGCTATAAAACTAAGATTGAAAATATATTATTGAAACATAATTTTAATACCAATAAACCTCGCTCTCTAGCTATCGATACCAATGATTTGTTGATACATGATATCCTATACGTAATCTATAAATAATAAAATATATCTCAATTGCATATCTCAAAACATTTAATTTCCTACGTGCGCTAGATTTTACAATACCTTAATCATGTAGCACTATTTTAAATCAGAATGGAGTGTGATATGGTTGCATAAAAACAACCTTTTTCTTTATTATCTCGTTTTTTTCTATCACGATTGTTGGATAGTTTTAACCTACTTCTGATAGAAAAACAAATCTATTTTACATCTGTACGGCTATTCTGTAAGAAACAAATTCGATATCGAAGCTCACTCAGGTGAGTTGTGTCACTTCGATTGCGAGCTTGATTGGCGCTGCCGTCGGTTTTATTTTTAAACAGAACGCAATGTACGTCAAAATTCAAAATCTCACCGCGGATTCAGCTATCGAGATGTCAAAGATATCCTTACAGAATAGCCTAGCTATACTTGCTTCTGAATTGTATTGGAACCACTTCTTACTGAAAATTGAAGCATCGTGTTTGGCAGATGTATTATGCAATAGTAATTCAATCACCTAATACAGTACCCGGCAAGAAATAATGCACATCGGTATTCAGAAAGAGATAATCGGTTAGTTTCGGCTTTGTAGAGCGTTGTCCTTACTACACAATTCATAACGCTGACTTGTCACTTTTCTTTCGAATTCGGTAGAAGACAGTCGCGTTCACTCATAAATAAATATAAAGAGTTGTTAAAACCTCCAATGGCACATCAATATTATTATTATTATATGTACTTGATAGGGTGCTTTATCAGCTCTTATAATAGATATTGCACATTTAGTGCAATGTGCGAGAGAGAACGCTCTACTCTACATAGCCGTAATTAACCGATTATCTCTTTTTGGATACCGATGTGCATTATTTCTTGCCGGGTACTGTACGTTTCTTATATAAATCCTTAAGATATGTCATATCTTACTTTTTTACCTTGATTCCATTCAATGTTTTTCATATGAAACTCATAAAACACTCCTTTCCGTGACACGAACAATCCTACTAATATTATAAATGCGAAAGTTTGTAAGGATGTATGTGTGTGTGTGTTTGTTGTTCTTTCACGCAAAAACTACTGAACGGATTTTCATGAAACTTTGCAGTAATATAGCTTAGACATTGGAATAACATAATTTGTTAAAATTTATAGAGATTTTTGAAGGGACTGGTTTCCCGAAGCGAAGCGAGGGCGGATTTACTAGTAATATCTAATTCTCTTCATAGTTACCCTAACAAAGCTGTATGCACACTATGCCACTATATTGGTGTACCAACTATTCTAATGTTTATGTGTGAAATCGACAGAAATTTAATAATAATCATAATATTATTTAGAAAACCCTCTAATTCTCTCCATAGTTACCCTAACAAAGCTGTATGAACAGTATGTCACTATATTGGTGTACCAACTATTCTAATGTTTATGTGTGAAATCGACAGAAATTTAATAATAATCATAATATTATTTAGAAAACCCTCTAATTCTCTCCATAGTTACCCTAACAAAGCTGTATGCACACTATGCCACTATATTGGTGTACCAACTATTCTAATGTTTATGTGTGAAATCGACAGAAATTTAATAATAATCATAATATTATTTAGAAAACCCTCTAATTCTCTCCATAGTTACCCTAACAAAGCTGTATGAACAGTATGTCACTATATTGGTGTACCAACTATTCTAATGTTTATGTGTGAAATCGACAGAAATTTAATAATAATCATAATATTATTTAGAAAACCCTTTTCAAAAACAGTGTGATGTCTGCGTATATTACATCCACTCAACTCTCAAGACGACTCTGAAATATGAACCTAATATCGAGTAGCATATGGTTGAATTCTTAATATTCACTTGAACCATTGAGGTATTGTATACCTACGACTAACTCCGTAATTCTACCGAAAGTGACGCGAAATAAAGCTTAAATTTCAATGTTTTTTTGGGGTCAAACCAGAATAGAGTTTTGATTTGTCTTGATGCAATGAGTGCAGACTCACTTGATAACTGCGCAAACATCCAAACATTAAGGCACTTCTCACATTACGCTATTTATTAGCTACGCGACTGCGACGCAATCCCAAAATTCTATGTATCTGACACTTTTGACTGACAGGAGTCGCATCGTAGACGCGTCGTTTGTCAGTGAAAAGTGTCAGATACATACAAATTTTGGATTGCGTTGCAATCGCGTAGCTCATAAATAGCGTTGTGTGAGAAGTGCCTTATACATAGATATTCAAATAACACTACATTATATACTAAAACATCTACTGATGAAAAAGAAATATACAGTAACTTTCCCAATTACGATTTCTTTAGACAACACAGTCAAAAATATACCAACCATGTATCAGTGTATAAAATTGTATCTTCTGATACAAGTATTTTATATCCCACAAGTACAAAAATGCCAAGTATCATACAACAACAACATAATAATATGTATGTTGCTACAAGTGACGGTAGTGAAATTATATTTCAAATCAGAATGAGACTAATAATTCAAAGTGACTTTTTTTCTAATTAAAAACTAAATGTGTAACGGAAAGACAAATGATTCTACCACAAGTACATAGGTATTTTGTACTATCGTGAAGCGCTCATAGCTAGGCTTGCGTCGATCCCAAGTGATCGACAAAGTTAAGCAACAGCGGGCGCGGTCGGTAGTCGGATGGGTGACCGCTAGTGGCTAAATATCTTGAGCGCTTCCGTGCTTCGGAGGGCATGTAAAGCCGTCGGTCCCGGTTGTTATCGATTGATAGCAGTCAGCAGCGTGGAGAACACTCTAGGATTCCTCAGTCATGAGGAAAATTCTTTCACTTCTACATATAAAAATGTCACTTGTGTCAGTCTGCAGCATTTGTATAGTCCATATTTGTGTTACTTCAAAACAGTATACTAATTGGAAACGCTCATTAGTTTTTCAAACTCTCTTCAAATGACTTTAGGTTTTCAACTTACATTCCACATGGAAGGGTAAAAATATTATTGCGATTTCAATATAGACCAAACTGCACACATGAAAAATATAAAAGACATTTCTCCGCTACAATACAACACTAAATATACCAATCTGTTCACTTTCTTTCATCGGGTACTCACGATTATTGTATTTCGCACCGACACCCGAACACTAAGTAGCTTAACGCCACAAAACATCCTTGTATAAACCGTGAGTACCCGTTACACTATTGCGATATACCAACAGTTCTCTCAACTCACAATGTTGTCCATTACCAACGGTGTATTACTACAGTACACGAGTCGACACAAGTCGCGCAATCATTTATACCAACCCCTTACATGATGGAGCAGCGCTTGTTGTCGCGGTCGCGCGGGCCGGGCGGGAGGCCTACGAGGCCTGGCGCGGGGGCCGGGGCCTCGGAGGCCTTGAGCGTCTCCGGGTCGAATGTGTCCGGCGCGGCCACCGGCGCCGTCAGAGGTAAGTCCGTGTTGATGCCCACGATCTGGAATGAGGTAAGAATTTTAATTTTCATTTTCGATTTCAACTGTCAATATAGCTTGATCGGGAATATAGAAAATTTCGCCATATTGCGGTAAGCTCATGGAACTGATTTGTTTTGCTGGCAACTGTTACTTTCTAAACTGCTTGTCAGCGAGTTCAATGTCATGATTTGTTTTGTTACTTTGAGAGCACTTGACCCGACTAAGGTTGCCTTTCCACCAGATATGTGCTATGCTACGTTGCTAAAGATGCGTTTGAGATCTACCAATCACATACATTGGCCCGTCTTGTCACCCCGTAAGGGCTGAATATGATTGGTGGATGGCAGACGCATCCATAGCGACGTAGCATAGCATATCTCTGGTGGAAAGGCACCCTTATGATGTTGACGATAATAACGATAATGATGCTGACGACTCAGACCAATAAACTATAGACTGCGCGCCGTGAACAAAAGCGTGAAGCCGGCAAAAAGTCAGCTTAGCCTTGTAATACACACGGCGGCAAAACGACTTTTGTGTTCTAAATAATAAAGAATAAATGAAGCTTTGTGTTCTAAAAAATAGTTTAAATTTGTTCTAATTCAAACTGTCAACATAGGGCATTCTATTGGTTTCGATGTGTGCTTAAGCTGCCTTTTTGCTTCACGCTTTTGTTCACGGCGCGCATTCTATAGTTTATTGGTCTGAAGCTGACGATAATAACAAGTGCACTGACCTCAGCATTCCGCCGTACAGTCAGCGGCGTAGACACGGCGTTGCGGAACGGCCGCGCCAGCTTGTCCAGCAGGCGGGCGCGCTTGCCCCCTTCCCCCTGCCCCTGCGCCGGGGGCGCGTCGGGCGCTTCGCCCTCCGGCCGCCGCTTGCGGCCCACCACCGGCGCGGTCGGCCGCCCAGGGTGCTCCGTTACTGGGGATCAACATTTATTTTATTTATTTATTTATTTTATTGTTAATTAGAACGACATTACATAATCACTTACACTAATTAACAAATAACAATTAACATGTCAATGAAATTTAAATTGTACATTAATTAACATAATCAAATATTTTTTTTTTGTTTTGTTTGATATTGTTTGTGTTGTAGTATGTCCTGAATAAATGTTTTACTTACTTACTCACTTACAAATAAAATAATGTCGATCGCTTAGGATCGACGCAAGCCGCCGGGCTATGAGCGCTTCCTAGGTGACTATCTTACTTATAAAGGTTAGCTGCTCTGTTATGAGAATTATCAAGAAGATTACACTTGTTTTGAGACTACCTCAGTCTTCGAGGGTATCGGCACGACTGTGGTCGAATTATTATGAGACTCTTGTTGACAATAAAATTAGTACTAATTCGTCTATTTCTAGCTAGATGACTAATTATCTTAACACTTGTAGGACAACGCTATACGAAAGCATTTTTTTAAATAACCTAAGCCAGCAAATCAGCAAATGGGTCACATGATGGTAATTGATTACCGTCGTCCATGGACATTGGTAACACTACGGGTGTCACCAGCGCGTTGCCAATTTAAAAACTAAAGTCGCATGGAGTGACACAGATTACTGAATGCAATTCCACACCGGTAAGTAGGTATTAGGTTCTCGTGAAACAGAAGCAATTTTACAAAGAAATGGGTGATAGGGTTTCGCGTAAGGATCATAAAGCTCAAAATTTTTATTTTTGGGATTTTCTGCCAGGCTAGGTGAATGCCGTCACAGAGGGCTATAAACCATCATCATTGCCCACTCGGCACTCACCCCCACCTATTCCCCAAAAGGCAATCACACTTACCAACAACACTGCTCGTAGACCTCACACTCCTGTTAACAGTCACATTTCTTATCACCATCTCCTTCAGCGGCTTGTACGACTGCTCTTGTGACGTCATCGTGTGACGTGTGCGATGTCTAGCCTACCACACGAGTTTACAAGTCTCTCGTACCGTTTCATATTGAAAAGAGACCGCGCCGATGAACCGCGCAAATGTAACATACATTTTTGTAGCCGCGTTGGCGGTAAGCTCGACTACGCAACCATCCTAACTAAGTATTACTATATATTCTATACGATACTATACACCCAAAAGCCAATCCCTACTCACCAACGACACTGCTGGTAGAGCGTACACTCCTGTTGACGGCGACATGTCGGAGCGCCATCTCCTTCAGCGGCTTGTAGGAGCGCCGGCCGCGGATGGCGCGCAGACCGGTCAGGTACGGGCTGTCGACAAACTGCGTCGGCTCGTCGGCAAACGACGACGACTCCGTTATGTCCATCTCCATCGTTGTGTTGTTGCCTGTTGAAATGTAAAATTTTGTTTGTAAACATCCGTAGTCGGTCAAACTTACGGTCCGGATACTGTATCGTAATATCAAATGGTTAACTCTCTGTCAGTCGTTCGAGAAAACAATGTTTGGAATGATTGGAATCTCGTGTCTTCTCTTACCAAAAATAAAATTCATGAGAATTACCGCTGTTGGCGTTTATTTCTTTAACCCCTTATTAACGTGCAGGTTGGTATATTTTTGTGTTTCGTTTGTTGTTCATTAATATTTTAATTCTTCAAATTCGATAAGTAGAGGTAACTCGTAAAAAGTACCCATCAGATGTCGCTCAAGTTGAATTAGGAACCTCCTTTTTTAAGTCGGTTAAAAGGTGCTTTTAAACGTATGAAAAAGCATGTTAACAGCCTCAACTGGCCACAAGTAGCCGATGGCAAATGACCATTTTTCACCGGTCCTAGTGATCGATGAAGTTATGTACAATTAATCAACTAGTGGTAAAACCTCTTGAGCGCTTCAGTGCTTTGAAGGGCACGCCAAGCCGTCAGAATAATTATTATAAATAGACAGTAATCGTCATTGTCAGTAATAGTAATCGTCAGTCATCGTATTGTAAATGTAATCCTTCGGGCGCTATGCAAACTTCCGACACTTGGAATAGCCACTGACCCGTCCACTAATCCACAAAGGATTATACAGATTATACTCTAGGCCATAGACTGTGGCCTCTCCAATGAGGCGAGCAGACATGCCCAGGAGGCTGGCACTGTCCAATAAAACTCGTACTCCTTGAAGCGCCATAACGGAACCTATAAAGTTCTACCCCAGGCAAGTTGAGGGCTCTCCGCGTTTAACTGTGACTTACAATGATGGAAAGACCCGTAGAGTCTATCCTAGATGAGCCGTAAACTCTACAATTTGTTTGTGGCCTCTCCAATGACGTGGAGACATGCCCGCTAGTGGGCTGGCGTGGGGCTCGGTGTACGCTTTTAAAATAAATTTCCAAAGTCCATTACTGATTCGCCCATACAAATATTTAAGAAACATGTTAAAACGCGACTTATACAGAAAGGGTTACACAGTCGATGAATATTTAAATGACAAAGATCCTTGGAAGTAGCCATCCGCGACTAGTTCCGCTCCTGTTAGTACGTATAAAACTGTAGGTAGATGTAAGTGATTTTTTAAAAGATGTCGAGGAGTTTTTTTCCGCCATTTTTTTTCTCCTCCATTACAAACGAATATAAGGCACCTTTGCAAAAATGGCGGTAGAATCAAATGATGACATTCACAAGCGTATTTGTAAATACCTACGTGATATAAACGATTATGAGTTCAAGTTCGAGTTTGTGGGGCTACTAACCGGTGTAGTTAGCAGCGATGGAGCTATGCGTGTGATCGGCGCGGCGGTAGGGCGACACCTTGACGCGCGACCGGCTGTAGTTGGTGCCCTCCTTGCGAGCTCCGCCCTCCGCGCCCTCTGCGCCCTCTGCACCCTCTGCGGACAATTTCATGCTACCATTTCATATTACCATTGCCGCCCGCGTGCGGTGCGCGCGTGTACGCCCGCTTGCGGCGGCTTGGAAACACCCGACCCATAATTTGGACTTGGAAAATAACTTGTCATTTGGCGGGTGACACAAGCAAAATGGTGGTAGCTAGTCAGTCGAGTTTAAACCCTACCATCAACACAAAGTACTTTGTATTCCTTTATTGTTACGGTAACCCACTTACCATGAGATAGTTCTTTTGACATTCACATGCTTTAGGGTGCGGTTCCACTGAGGCGGAGCGGAGCGGAGCAGTGCGCGATTCACCAATCACATGGCTTGAAATCCGCACGAGGCGTAATGAGCTGGGATTTCAAGCCATGTGATTGGTGAATCGCGCACAGCTCCGCTCCGCTCCGCCTCAGTGGAACCGCACCCTTACCCCCTGCACTGGGACTCTATGCAGCAGGTAGCTTGGACAAGCATACCTCAACCTTGTGTCACATAACAAATACCTTGAATTAAATCCAACCTGGGAACATTCACTACATAGGAACCATTGACTAAGCTACTGACCACTTGACACAACTCTCACACCTATTTCAATATCGTATAATTATAACAATAAATGTGTTAACTAAATGTAACCAAAACCTTAACAATCACTCACCATCCATTTCAACATCGATAACGACCTCCACTGTGGACTTGTCTTTACCATCATCGTTCCCTTCAGGCACTTCCAAGTCTTTCTTCTTGGGCGACGGTTTGTCTGTCTTCGTCGTGTCCGCGTCTTTACTCTCCTTCTCTTTCTCGCCTGATTTCTTGTCCTTCTTCCCCTCCGGTTTGGGAGAGTCTGATGATCTCAGCTTTCTGTCTGTCGTCGGTGTGTCCTCTTTGAGCTTCAAGACTTTTGATTCCTTTGACTGAAATTGTATTTCAATTTGCTTTTATTTATCATGTTTCAAAAACGTTCAAATCGAACGAATGAGAAAAGGAATTGATTGAAAATTTTAGGTTTGCATGCAGAAAAAAATTATATTTCTTATGCTGATATTATGTGGCGTTGTGTCCAAATTTTATTTTAATTTTGCAACAAAATAATCAACCAATAAAATTACTGACCCACTGTTGGGCTCGAATGAACAGTAGTTAGCCATAATTTATATATTACGGACATAATAATGAGAATTGGAAGTCAATAAGTTCTAATGACAACCAATTCATCAATTTAATTAAATGACAGTTTATCAAAAATACTTTCAATAATAAATATTATTACATAGTTCGCAATGTTTACTTAAGAATTATAACTCTCAATTACAAGGTTTCAATCTAATTGAATTAAATAAAAACAGCTGAATAAATATTTGGATGCGTGCAAGTGCAAATCTTAGCGAATGCCTATAAAAGAGATATTATTGTAATAAATTGCGTATTGCCAAACTAAACGAGGTCAAAATATGTATGTTAGAAGCATTACGGGGCCAAGGAGGGCGATTGTTTGTTAATACAGGTGTTAATCCACACAGGGACTGACAACGAATGTATCACGTTACTACAAGCAGAAAACAGAATCTTTGTCGCCTAGCGTACACAAGCTCTATTCGAGCAAACACAGCAGATATCATTTTGTAAATAACTGGGAAAAGAACAGAGAAACTACCATATGGTCTACGCAAATTACACGAAGCCAAATCACTACCAGCACTAAATAAATTCATAGGAAAGCATTCAATTATGAACTTTATGTCATTTTAATTACGGTTATAATTTGCACGTATAAGACATGTACTTACTATGCATCCAACACCCACGAACAACTCCGATCAGAAGGACAAGTCTTTATCAATCGTAAAGGACAAGTTATAAGGCTCATATCATAATTGAATACTTTCCGACGAGTCGGTGCCGGGAAAGAGTTTAGTTGTTGTAATATGCAACTTTAATGGCATCAGTAACGCCGAATAGCATGAATGATGTATTGCCGACAAAAAAGAAAAACTGGCTTTCAAGCCCCCAGACGGAAAACGAAAAATCTTTTAGCGGCTGAATCAAGCTAGAAAAGATTTCGGAGGTAGAAAAGATAGTAGTGAAGATAGAAGATAAAAATCTCAAGCTCTCAGTCAAACCATGGCGCGATGTCTATGCAAGCTTAATCAATCTCATGTCATCAGTAGTTATCTTACAGCTTCGAGGACGAAAAGTATTTTTATAATATTATTAATTTAATCAAACTTATATTCGAATAATAAGCTTAATTGCGTACTAATAGTGAAGCATAATAAAAATGAAATTAGTAAACTATATAATTTTTTCAGACCCAGTCAACTTCAAGCTATTATTATTGGGTTAATATTAACTTTTTAAATAACCTTAAACTTACATGCAAATGTTAGAATGGAAATCTGATTTAAGATATTACAAATAAATATACGTCCGAGTTGAGTAGTATCACAAAACCACGTATTAAATATTTTATGTAGCCATTCGTTGATATTAAAATATGAATATATACTCACACACCATTGGTACCACAATTCTACTGTACTCAAACTAATTCACCAGTACCATGACAATACTGTACTCAAAATAATTCATTAGTACCTTAACACTACTGTACTCAAACTAATTCAGTGGTACCATAACACTACTGCACTCAAACTAATTCAATGGCACTATAACACTACTGTACTATACTCAAACTAATCCACCAGTACCATAACATTACTGCACTCAAACTATTTCACCAGTACCATAACCCTTCTGTACTCAAACTAATTCACTGGTGCCATAAGGTAATTACCAGACCAATCAATCAATCGATCGTCGATCGACGGCCTCGATAGTTTTTACTGAGACCAATCGATCGATCGACGTCGACTAGACGATTCCACCATCGATCGTGGCCGTCGGTCAACGATCGATCTATTGGTCTGGTAACATCCTAATACTGTTGTACTCAAACCAATCCACAAGTACCACACCACTAGAGTATTCAAACTATTTCACCACCACCACACTAAAGCACACACTCACAACGTCCCCGGCGTCGGCGCGGCGGTCGGAAGCGGGGCGCGGCGTCTCCGGCGTGCGCGCCACCTTCGCCTGCCACCACACCGCCGCACCACAACCGGTTAGTATTATTATGGATGTATGGGTAGTATAACAGTGCTAGGTGTGTTTGTGTCTCGCTTACATTCACATTCATACATCGTTTCAACGCATAATACTGTACTCAAACTATTTCACTGGTACCATAACACTACGGTACTCGAACTAATTCACCAGTACCACAACCCTTCTCTACTCAAACTAAACCAGTACCTGCAGTACTCAAACTACTTCAATGGTACCACAACATTACAGTACAAACTATTTCACCAGTACCACAATAAAGCATACACTCACATCGTCCCCGTCGGCGCGGCGGTCGGAGGCGGGGCGCGGCGTCTCTGGAGTGCGCGCCGCCTTCGCCTGCCACCACACCGCCGCACCACAACCGGTTAGTGTTAGTATGGGTATGGGGCAAGTGACTTAACAGTGCTAGATGTGTTTGTGTCTCGCTAACATCCACATTCATACATCGTTGTAACGCATAATAATGAGCGAACCCAGCTCTTAATAAAAAACGTGTAAAGGGGTAGGGGAACGTGGTCGAATATGCCAGACAGATTTAAAAGATAAAACAACCGAAGGCACATCTGCCGAGCTCCAATGGGAGAGCAGCAGCTCCATAATGGAACTGTTTGTTTATTTAGTCGTTACATGGTTAGATTGATGGTTGGATGGTTATTTGGTCATTGGATGGTTGGACTTGGACTCCCCTGGTTACGCTCATGCCCGTAACTGTCCTTAGTGCGACACATATTAAATATTACAAACAAGTTATTTGGCTCATGACTCGATTCCCCATACAGAACCTTCTACTTTACAAGCAGAACTTTTCAGAATCCCTCCTGCTTATTGGACTAACCATCCTAATCCTGATTTTTTTATATATTTTTTTCATTAACCATTCAAAATCAGATCTTTCATGGCACATTAGCACTGTTAGGTATTAGTTATGGTTTAATTATGACCGCGCAAACTATTGTTTCAAATACAAGATGTATGTATGTGAGAGATTATGTTTAATTATTTAATTTAAATTGTACAAAAAACAATGCACGATCACTTACACTGAACATACACAAATTAAAAATCATTATTAATTATTTTAAATGACAAAAAATAAAATAAACAACTTAGTTAAATGTGATATAGCCGAACCCAAAAATATATAAGTATATTAGTGATGTAACAAATATTCGCATTCGCATTCGCGAATATTCGCATGTTTTTTCCATATTCGCATTCGCATTCGCATTCGCATTCGCGAATATTCGCATGTTTTTTCCATATTCGCATTCGCATTCGCATTCGCAAAATTTATGCGAATGTTTTGCGAATATTTACATCAGAAAAAATAAAATTGAAAATAATTAAAAAAGCCATTAATTAATTTTTTTTAACGACATCAAAAAAAGGAGGATGTTCTCAATTCGTCTGCATGATTTTTTTGTCTTATGTGTGTTACATACCTCGTAACTTCGTACTGGGTGAACCGATTTAGATAATTCGTTCGACAGCTAATGACTGCCGTCTGGTCCCATTTTAAGTTGAGCAACAACTGACGGTCAGTTTTTGAGTTATTCCCAATTATGTGAATTTAATTTATGCTAACTTTTGCCAAGATGTTGATGGTTGATGGATTTTGATGATTATTTTTTGTTCGAAAGGTAGTGTTTGTCGTGTGATCCCTTAAAATAATTAAATTAAATAATAATGGCGAGTTGTTTTTGAGTTATCTCTATTTTGAAGTCTGTTATTTTTTTGTAAAAAGTTATAATCAAGAAAAATAAATTCACTTTCAACTAGGTACATACTTCGAAACTCACTTGTTGATTTCTACATGTAGACCGGATTAGTAAACCAGTGCCGATAGCTTTTGAAACGAAAAAAAAAGTAACAGGATGAAACCCATTAGGAAAGGAAGAAAATATGACAAAAATAAACGGAAAAATAATTTACGGGCGATCTGAGGTCGGGAATGGGTTGTTGTGGGGGTCGGGTAAGGGTAAAAAACGGTTTATCGCAATTTCCAGAAAAACTACAAGTTCTATGAAAAAAAGTTGAAGGGCAAAGTTATAGTATAAAAAAGATCAACAACTTTTGTATTCACACTTTTTTCACATAACCCCAAATTCATGCGAAACATTCAAATAACTGAGTTTTTAGTTTTTTTAACCGACTTCAAAAAAAGAAGGAGGTTCTCAATTCGACCGTATATATGCTTTTTTTTATGTACGTTCAGCGATTATTGCGTCGTTTATGGGCCGATTTTGATAATTCTTTTTTTGTTGTAAAGTAGATATGCGCAGTGGGGTCCCCTGATAAGGAAACCAGGATCTGATGATGGCATCTCAGAGAAATCGAGGGGAACTTTCGAAAATTGTACCTATGGACAACTAGTGTGTTTGTTCATGTTGTCATAAGTACATTAAAGCGCTACCATTTCATGAAGATCTGGAGTCGATCTGATGAAGCCGAAAGACAGTAGAGGGAACTCCTCAACGATTTACTGCAGTTATCTAGTGTTTGGGCTTCATTAATTTGTAGTGACGAGAACTTTACACTTACATGTTAAATTGAGCGCCATCTGGCGAGTACTTTTTGAGTTGTCTCTACTTATCAAGATTGAAGTCGGTTATTTTTTTTGTAAAAAGCAATTATTTTATTTTTACCTTCTAAAAAAACTATTATTTTCACGAAATTTGCTTAAAACTTACCTTTTTATGTCCCAAATACTCTGTACTTTTTATTTAAAAACTTTAATTTTAATTGAATTGCGAAAAAGCACCCTAATTTTCATTCGAAAAATCTGACGAAAGTATACCTGTATTTTCAGAAATCTCGATGTGCGTTTTGTTCGTTAAATATCTCTACTTTATGATTAAACTTTTTTACGAAATTTAATTACGAATTTTTTTAAGGCAGTTTTTGTGGAAATTGCTTGGATTATTTAATTTTGACCAATTTCAAAGGATTCGGCACTGATTTATATTACGTAAGCACTACGGGGGGTTAGAAGGGGGGAAGGAATGTTTGCTTTTCTTATTTTTGATTAAATGAGGGGTGGGCGGGTCTGGATGGTGATATTACGTTAGTAAACCAATATTTTTTAAAATTTTCCGTGTTTTCTACATAATGTTTTCTACTTTAAATTAATCGCATAGGGCAAACCCGCTTGTCTTTGCTCGAATCAAACGCTATTCCGGCGTTTCCCAAATTGTAAATGGATGTGATCAAGAGTCAGGTTTAAAAAATAATGAATTCTAAACGAGTAACGCTTGATTTTGAGATTTTTACCGCCAACCTACTGTTTCGTTACGTGTATGATTTTTTTAAAGGTAAAAATTTAAAAACAATTTCTTACGTACCTAATACATGATTGAATGGCCCTTTAGCGGGACGACATTTTAGTCAGGTGAGTTCTAAACAACTCAGTAGTTTTCGGAGAAAGATGCAAATGGATCACGCATAGAAAATTATGTTCAAATAAAAAAAAATTAATATTCGCATTCGCATTCGCATTCGCATTCGCATTCGCATTCGCATTCGCGAATGTCTAAAGCAAATATTCGCATTCGCATTCGCGTTCGCGAATGTTCAAAAAATGACATTCGTTACATCACTATAAGTATATCACACAAAAACAGTTTTACTCAAAACAAAGATATTCCAAATGATACAAAAATAATGTTGTGATTACATATTTGAAGATCAATGAGGTTAATTTATTTGATTTGTTAGAACAATTTATAGTTTTGAGCAAAATTTTAATACTTCGCATAATTGGTAATCTAAAAGATAAATCGAACGCTCAAATAGAAGTACAGAGACAAATAGTGAATAACCAATTGGGCTAAGTTTCGCAAATTTCGAAATAGGCCTTAGAATTGTAACATAGAATACAGATAATATTAATTTCACTATTTAATTTTATAATTTATTACTTCTAGTGTAATAAAGGCAAATGCAATCTAAAAACTAATGAGACATATATTGAAAACTGGAACGAAAACGAATAAAAAAACAAAAAAGACGATGAACCATGAAAAAAAACCTATAAATACCATCTACAGGCACACTTTGTGTACAATGAGGTATATCCCATAGTTTTCCACAACCAAGAAGCCAACCTCGGATAAAATCTATAAAAAAATCTTTATCCTTAAATAATTAAAACATAAAAATACGTTCATAACCTACAAACGACAACGGAAATACCTTGGCCATATGTACTTCAAGTTAAGAGTAACTTATTGCACAGTTTGCACCAACACCCAACCCTCATACAACAAGACCACACGTGAATCACATTAAAATCCAAAAACCAATAGCCCAATATTATCACAACACAACACTACCACAACGAGGACATGGCAACTTCTTACACAAGTTTACTAAGCTTCTTTTTGGAGAGCAAAAAATATCTTGATAAAACTCGATATATCACACAATTACATGTGTTGCGAGATCTCAAAGCTGAAGCCCCACTAACTAACACGTCGGTTCCTCACCAAAAGGATCATCGGAGTCCATCTTATATAACCTTCGTAACTTTGCACCCCTGCCATCAATTACAACGCCTGGTGCACCATTCTTTAGCTTTCACTTTTTTACTACCGACCTACCAGCCGATCTAACCTGCTAGCTACCAAAGTTGAAACATTTT